>CM019069.1:63194146-66047067 GCA_009667805.1 Leptobrachium leishanense | reverse complement strand
TTCTTGCACCAAAAATAGCAATTGCTTTCTGGCTTCTGATAAACGCTTTCACTGGACTCTGAGATCTGGTACTGGAATTAATAATACAACTAATAGACACAGGAAATGTAAGGATGAAGATAGGGGAAATCTGCACACATTATTGTCAAAACACTGAAAATGTGTGTGCGATATATCATTTAGTAAAATGTTAGCAGGTTTTTTTGTATTTCTGATCCATTTGACAGCTACTGCATTCTGCACATTGATCAGCTGTTTGCTGGGGGGGGCAAGTCTGTGTATAGTCTGGAATAATACAGTTATACAATAAAGAATTTGTTATTTTGGGTTAGTCTTTAATATTCTAATAGGAAGCAGGTGACCAGGACACAGTGTTATACATTTTCATCATACAATGCTGATGCTCTCATATCGATTATTTCCAAGCACTGACTGGTCCATAGTGATATCTGAAACTGCATTTATTGATGGTTAACTGTAATTCAGTATAAACATGAGGTTAGATTCCAAGCCTGGTGTAAATGTAACCAGAGCTCTGGTAAACCTAGTAACTCCATGGATTCTAATGGATCTGGTAAGTTTATCAGAGTTCTATGAGTTTACAGGAGACTTGGGATCTAATCCATGATTTGTATTTTCTTCTAATTATTCTAAACTTATGTATGGACATGCTATAAAAAATGGATCCATAAAATTTCTGTCTATACTGTAGCTATTTGGTGTTGGCTATTAATCTGCCGTCTAACACATTTTTTGCCTGGTGTTCAACAGAATAACATTACTTTTCACCGAGGAGAAAAAAAGACTTTGGCAAAAATGGGTTAATGCAATTTTATGATGAAATGATGACCAACTATATTCTATAGTTTGTTTATATATTTATGGTAGATTAACTTTTTATGAAGTGGACCCCTTGTATTTCTTATCATGGTCACAATATGGTTCACTGAGGTTCTGTGCATCTATGTAACATCCTTGGTTATGACTTATCAGTAAATCAATAATTCTGTACTGTGGCTAAATGCATAGAATAGTCTGTTCTCATAGGAAATCAAAAGACTAAACTATGTTTTTATGATGTAGATATCCTGTCTTAACAGTAAGTGGCTAAAGCTTTCATTTCTCCAAACTGACAGTGGCAGACAACTACACTATTTTAATAAGATTATACAGGACCAAACCTAACTGGGTATTAGATGTATTGATCAGCAATTCCTCCACAGATGCTGCATAAATACAAAGAACCACTTGATCCTTCATAGTATTCTGATATTGTAAATTTTCATCAGCTCACAAAAAGCTGTCCTGTAGATTGTCAAGTGATGACATTCAATGAAAATGGTTTTAAAAATATGGACCATTCCAATTCTAAAGAAAAGCATGATTTAATCTGTTACCTTGTAACTCTTGTTTACTACTTTACAACTAATTCTTTCACATAGCATCATTGGATGTGGGCAATGCATATTGTACAGTTTGACTTGAGCTACTGCTATCAACCAGAGTTCATGCCTAGGTGGAAGACGTGCAAAATAAATAGGTCATGTTGACACTGCTGGCATCAGGTTGTGGGGAATCAAAGTAAGCTACATAGTTGCATAGTCAAACAGGCTGAAAAAAGATATGTGTCCATCGAGTTCAGTCTTTCACACATCACCTACTGCTATTGATCCAAAAGAAGACAAAATCCCAGTCTGAAGCGCTCGCCAATATGCAACAAACAGGGAAAAAATTCCTTCTTGACCCCAGAATGGCAGTCAGATTTGTCCTTGGATCAAGCAGCTTTTACCCACATATTAAATATCGTAACCCTTATTATGTTTTTTCAGGAAGTCATCCAGTCGTTGTTTAAAAGTCTGTACCTCAACCACCTCAACAGGCAGAGAATTCCACAGCTTTATTGTTCTCACCGTAAAATAACCCTTCCTATGCTTTTGGCTGAATTTCCTTTCGTCCAGTCTAAATGGGTGACCCCGTGTCCTGTGTATAGTCCTATTAATGAATAGGTTTCCAGACAATGGTTTATAATGGCCCCGTATATATTTATATAAAGTTATCAGATCCCCTCTAAGGCACCGATTCTCTAAACTAAACAGGTTTAAGCTTGTTAGACTTTCCTCATAACCCAACCCTTCCATTCCCCTTGTTAATTTAGTTGCCCGTCTCTGCACTTTTTCTAGCGCTATAATATCCTTTCTTAAGACAGGTGCCCAAAATTGCACGGCATATTCAAGGTGCGTCTTACCATTGATTTATACAGAGGCAAAATTATGTTTTCATTCTCCTTTTAATGCATGTCAATACCTTGCTGTCCTTGGCAGCTGCTTTTTGACACTGGACAGTGTTGCTGAGTTTAAAGTCTAGGATTATTCCCAAATCCTTCTCCTGCTTTGATTTTCTCAATACTATTTAGGGTATAAATTGCTTGTACGTTCTTCACTCCAAAATGCATAACCTTGCATTTATCTACATTAAATTTCATCTGCCATTTAAGTGCCCAGTCCCCCATTTTATCTAAATCCCTCTGCAGCGAAGTAACATCCTGCTCACATTGTATTACTTTCCTAGTTTTGTGTCATCTGCAAATACTGACACATGACTTTTAATGCCTATTTCAAGGTTGTTTATAAATAAATTGAATAGAATTGGTCCTATAACAGACCTCTGAGGGACACCACTTACCCCTGGTGTCCATCTTGAAAATGTACCATTTATGACCACTCTCTTTATCTTTTATCCAGTTTTCTATCCAAGAACAATAATTTTTGTCTATACCATTTTTTCTTAATTTAAATAGTAACATCTTGTGTTGAACTGTGTGGAAAGCTTTGGCAAAATCCAAGTAAATCACATCCACTGCGACCCCCTGATCTATACTGACACTTACTTCCTCATAGAACGCAATTAAATTAGTCTGACATGATCTGTGCTTCATGAATCCATGCTGATTTCTGCTAATTAAACTTTTTAACAACGAATTCCTGAATATTATCCCTTAGTAACACCTCAAATACTTTCCCAGACACAGATGTTAAGCTGGAGGTGTACTGGCTGAAATAAGGTTACAGAGGACACCCCGCCAGCGAACAACATATGCACACCTGAGTTATAGGTAAATGGCACAAAGAGGTTAGGGGACTTTGTATAGAAGCCAATCGAAACATTATGAGTAAAACCTATATCAAGTTTATTTGGTTATTGCTTGATGAACAATTTACATGCTGATAGGCTTAAATTCTAAAATTCTATTCATCTTAAATTCACATTTTAATGCATTAAGAGTTGAAGAAAAGAAAATCAAATCTAACAGATATATAGCAATATTCCAAGTATCTCTAGAACCCTTATTTTATATGGCACAGCACACAATATGGTAAGAGTTCCCAAGCCACTTACCGTACATTTGTATGGCCCGGACTCTCACTACCCCTCACTACCTTGCATTCAGGGCTGTGCTGACTAGGAGCCCGCACCATGTAAAAGAGATTTAAACAGATTTAATTTATTACAGAACAGCTCTCATAGCGTGTCTCTTTAGAAAACTGTGCTGTGCAAGAGACCACATGTCCATGCACATACATAGAGTACAAAGCTTTCATGTACTTGTCAATAACATAACCATAGTAAGCCCAAAATGGTTTGTGCACAAGCTCTACCAGTTCTGTCCTGATTGATAGGAAAACTAGAATTCTCACATGGTGGGTTTTTGAAATGAATTCTAATGAAGAGTAGCCTGAATCAAAAAGGCTGCAGGAACTGAATGCTGGTATCACAAAAAGGGGTTATAGTACTTGTGTGACATTTAAACAATAACATATGAAGTAGTCCATGCTAGTTGCTTGAACTTTCTTTACATTTGAGTTAAGGTCCATGAGCTGGATTCGTCAATACATCAGGGCTGTCAAACTCCAGCCTCCCAGATGTTTCTGAACTCCTATGGTTTCCTGGCCATCAATTATATTGAAAGGATTTTGTGAATTGAATGCCTCATCATCTCTGGGGCTATGAGTTTTACAGCCCTCCTCTACAGGACTGCACAAGGCCTATTTAGTATTGAATAGAAACAACTTCAGCCTTTCACTTATACATTTCTTCTCCGTCCTTGTGAAGCACTCATGTGGAAATGACCTAGAATTCTGTGTTCCTAATCTGTCACTGACCTGTTGGCCAATCTGAAACCACACAACCTATCATGCACAATTTCCTAAGGGGACCTGAAGGTAAGAAAAGGTTGTAGAAAGACTTTGTTGGCATGGGGATCCAGATGAAGTATTCAAGAAGGAACAAAGCGTAAAAGCGAGGTCAGACAATGTAAGGTTAGAGTCATCTCATAGCAAAGTCCAGGTAACCTGGATATCCAGTAACACTGAAAGCAGAGTACAACCAGGGAGTAGGAATGCTGGGCAGGAGCAGACAGGAACAGGAAGCCAGGTAACTTTGGGGAAAGATTAACCAATCCTTGGAATTTATATAGCTAATGTTCGTGTCAGCCGAGCGCAGTGTTCACATCCGTGTTGCCGCACATTTTAACGTCCGTGGTAGCATACAATTATGATCAGTAGAGACCACACACGAAGTACATCCGCACAGACGTGCGGACGCACAACGGACGCGGCAAGCAGATGCAAGTTAGGCAAGAACGTAAGTCCACTAGTGCACTCTGTCCCCAACGTCCGCATAGCTTTGTGTGTAAGTGATGGAAGGTAGTCAGACAGACTGCATTTTTGACGTCCAGCATTTTGACGGACAAAATGTTTTTCATATTAAGTTATTTTCCCTTCTACATCAGTCAAAAAAAAACGTCACAAAAATGGACTGTGTGGCCACTACGCACAGTCCGCACAGAATGCGTTCGTCTGACCCTAGCCTTAGCGATGCCTTTATTTGCCATCTTGGCTTCAGTTATTTTATTTTATTCGTTTTTATTCATTTATTTTTATTTTTTTTACACTTTTTTTTACACTTATTTACTCTGCTGGTGCCTTGATCCCTCGAGGCACCCAGCAGAGCACCTGATCACTTATGATCACTTTTTGTACTGAGTGCCACGATACCTCGTGGCACTCAGTACTTCCTGCCGCTACCGGAAGTGATCGCTCGGGGGAGCGATCACCGACGGACCGGCGGCAGGTAAGCATATTGCAAGGATGCCTCGATGTCGAGGCATCCCTGCAATATACACAGAGCAGCTGGAAGCGATACCGATCGCTCCAGCGCTCTTACAAGTGCCGGGCACCTCTCCGGTCAAACCGGATGTAGATCGCTCCCGGGGAGCGATCACATGGGGCCCCGGCACTTTGTAGCCACCATTGCACGGCTGCCTGGACTCCCAGGCAGCCTGCAATGGGGTTTGAGCTGCTGGAAGCGATCCGATCGCTTCCAGCGCTCTTTAGAAGTGCCGGGCACCTCTCCGGTCAAACCGGATGTAGATCGCTCCCGGGGAGCGATCACATGGTGCCCCGGCACTTCTCAGCGCCATTGCACGGATGCCTGGACTCCCAGGCATCCTGCAATGGCGTTTGAGCTGCTGGAAGCGATCCGATCGCTTCCAGCAGCTCAAAAACGGCAGGACGTACCATGTACGTCAGCGGGTCTAAGAGAGACCCGCTGCAATGACGTACATGGTACGTCCTCGGTCGGGAAGGGGTTAAAAGGCACACTGACAAAGCATGCATGTCCCTTTAGTGAACATAAAAGAATCCATACCTTCAATCGCACTGCACTGTGAATAGTAGCAACAGAAAGTACAGTCTTTAAATGCAGAGATACTCAAGTAAAATGGTATTAAAAGCAGATTGTAATAAAAGTATTATCCACAATTAAAGCAAATAAAAGACGATTAAGCCTTACTTTGCAGCCATCTCTCCCGTCTTTGCTTTGCTTTTTCCTTTTTGGGAACCAGTGTCTTCTTTTCTGGGGAGAGAGAAAAAAAAACAATAAAACAGTTCACAGTTATATATAAAAAAATGTATTTTAAATTAAAGAATTAAGACCCTTTATGCCAGATTACCTCTTCACCGAGTGCTTTTCCAGAAAACCATTGACAGGGCCAAGTGGTTTTATGAAAACCCACTTTCCATCATGCAAATGTTTTAATGTATTATGCAGCATCCATACAATACATGAGCTCAAAGCAAAGGTATGAACCTGTGACATAGCACTGTTATGGCAGTCAGGTTGCAAAAAGTATTTTTGAATCGGAATATACACTGAAATGGACAAGTTGGCATATAACTTACGTTATACACCGCCAAAACAAGAAAGCAAGAGGGGGAAAAAAAAAACAAGATAGAGAGGGATAGTAAGAGACAGAAATTGACCATATCATGTATATGTATTTCTAGTACACGTGCTCTTTGCATATCCAATGCTTAGGTCTGCAGATTGAATCTCACCAACAGGCAAAAAGGATACTGTAGGAGACAAGTACTCCAAAATATTTGCAAACCACAAAAAGGAAGATCCGATTGGACGAACACACACACAGGACTGTTGAAAGGCTAGCCAATGTGTATGGGTGACCACAGCAAACAAATCTCAGGAAAGGTGTTTTTCAACGACCGCAAATATATTTTAACGGTTTGTAGAAATAATATAGTTTGTCTGGGTTTTAAATAATGAATAACAATTACATAAATACCAGTTCAGGTAGCGTCTTTGCTTTGCAGTCCTGTTTAACCCATCATCCAGCTCTTCAAAAACTAACTACCTTGAGGTGATACGTTATTAAAAGAGAAAAATCTGTCACATACCCAAGTGTTAATTACATCAAAGCCTGACGCACCTCTATTACATTTATCTTGTGGGACTAAAGTATAAACAGATTCATGTAAAGATAATTGTAGCTGACAGTGCTGTATAAGGGAGGATTTAGAAAGGAAAGCAGATTTATCAAATACAGATCAGGCCTTTTACCTGGAATGTTTGAGACCTTAAGCACTCCAGATTTCAGAAACCGGGAAAATTTGAGGTTTCTAAAGGAAGGAAAGTGCGGCAGGACAGCATCGATCACCGTCCTGCTGCAGGTTCCAGCAAGTACAGATGCCAAGACCGTTCTGCAACATTTCTTCACGGACATGCTGCCCCGAATCAGCGAGACTCCCGGCAACAGGTCCCACACTGGGGCTGCCGAGAGGCGCTCAACATGTGCTGCAGCAGACCACGGAACTTGGAAGCTGAATTCCAGAGCAGCAATATATGTACAAGCACCCCGGAGTTGCTAAAAACTGGGACGCTCCAAAAACTCAGGTTTTTTGTGTCTTCAGTAATTTTTAGAATCCTGGATAAGGAGTATCTGTCCTGTAGTTTATGTGCTTTTTTTTTTTAAAGAGATACTCTAGAATTAATAAGGGAGGATGACGACAGAAGGGGTTAAATATTAAAGAAAGTAAACCCATTTCGACCCTTTAGTTTTAAACGGAATTTGAATCGAGAGCCGGGTTCCCTCTGCGCTGGTCGAGACGTAACATGCTGTGGCAGCCACGTCAATGACTCAATATGCCAAAAGAATTGGAAGTCAAGGGTCAGAATTGTTTCCCGAATTCCCTGAACCTGAGCTCGCCACTCAGGTACTCCGCGTCCCTGCACCCGGAGATTGTAATCAACCCTCCGAGGTCCTCCACCCTGGACAGTGGTGAAGGCAATCAAGGCAATGTAACCACTCAAATAACAGAGTAGTCACAGGCATATCATGTTCCATTTTAGAGTCATTCAAGTGGCTTTTACAGGTAAACCTTAAAGGAACACTACCAACAAAACCTGTAACTAGATTACTTGCACAAACAAAACACATTATAAAACACATGCATTTTTTTCTTTGTTTAAATTGCAAACAAAAAGGAAAAATAAAGTTAAGAGTTTATCCGTTTCCATTTTGTGTATTTTCCCATGATACAACATTTACCAAAATATTAGGACAAGTCTTCCTTCACAGCTGTGGTATAGGATAAAACAGTCTAGAGGCAATGGCTAGTGGTGAAAATATTTAGACAAGGCTGCAGGGGATCTTTTGTGTTGGTTATGCTACCCAAGTTAAAGAGATGGATGCAAACTCTGCTGTCTGCTCCATATAGTTCTTAACAGTAGCATCTGAATTTTCTCCTGTTCTGTGCACTATAAGTTTACAGGGTTATCCAGACATGGACCCCTTGCTTGGTGTGCCTAGAGGGGTGTCAGCTATACCCTCCTGACGAGGCCTAACAAGGCCGAAACGATCGTCGGGGGTTGCTGCACCTCTTGTGCAGGGATGACGTCCTTGGCAGTCAGTGCTGGCCACCCTCATTGGGTGAGAGCAGACTGATTTGCATAGGGAGCATTCATCCCTGTAATGGCACAAGCAAGCTAAAACCTTGTGAGACCTGAGCGGCCCCACCGTAGAGCAGGCCACTAGTGCTGTTGCTCGTCCACAGGACCCTCACAAACCCCTCTCTCTCACTGGAAGATAATTGATATGGGATTACAGAGTCAAGGGGCAAGAGGACAGTAGGCAACAGAGTTAACCACTCCTGTATTTTTCAGCTTTCACCTATGAAGCATGTCTACTGAACCAATAATTCAACACCAGTAATACTCTGTGCTACATGACGGGCTGACCCGTTGAAAGCAGTGGGCATCTGCGACCACTTTAGTAGAACGTGTGCATTGCTAACATAAACCAGACTCCATCTCCACAGTATGACAGAGATACGAAAGGGATGGTTTGTTAAAAAAAATAAACACTCTGCTTAAGCAGACTGTGCAATATCAAAAAAATAAAGTGATTACTGACCCAAAACTCATCACAAGGAGAAACTCTGATTATAATGAGGTAGAGAAGAACTAACATATGACGGAAGGGGTTAAGAAAAACACAAACAAGCAAAGCTGCTAAAAGTAATCAGGCTGCATAGAGACATGATGATGTCATCACATTACTTTAGCATATGAAGGAGTTTAAGGTCAATAAAGCAGAAATTAAATTAGCATGCGTCTAATAATTGTTATTATTTTAAGGCATACAGATGAGAAACAGACTCGTTCTAATTGCAAAAACATTATTGACTCAGAAAAGAGAGATGTGGGGGGGACCAGAAGCACTGAATCTATGATGGTGGACCCCAATGCAAATATGTCCCCAAATTTATCAACTCTCAGTGGTACCCATCGCCAACTGCTCTATCCCAGGCAAATAAATCCCTTTATGAGCATCCTGCCTAGTGGTCTCCAGATAAACTCCTACCATAACAGAGAACATTGAATGGCCATGCAGAACGACCAGCAGCCCAAAACAATATGATCCCGTTACAGAAAATAAAAGAGTGGGGGGGGTTAGTTTATCAGCAGCTACCCAACACAAAGCAAGTTAGACAGAAACAGCCTGTGACAAAAGAAAAAAACTTAAAAAAGGGAAGGTTCAAGATGATCTAGGCATTATGCAACAGACTGTGGCAAATTGCATTATGTTGGTCAAAAGAAGATTAAAAGAAAATAAACGCAGACAAATTAATGTGGGGACCTGACTGTCCTTACAGAGCCCCTGCCATGGGCAAAATGACATCTGAAAATCTGGCAGGGTAAATTATATAAATATATATAAATATATATTTTTTTGCAGACATATATAATGAAGGAAAAAAAAAAAAAAACAGATTGGGTTGGTGGGCTTAGGGGAGAATGCCAGTGAAATTAACTGCAACACTGGCATTGCTAAAAGGGGGCATGTTGGTCCCCTAGGTATGAATGGAAGGGGCAGGCAAGGATTCACACAGGGTGTGCCTGTACCTAAAAAGGGACCCGTCCCATTGTGCAGGAGGGACAAGCCGGCAAAACCGGTACTGGCATGCTTAAAGCAAAATAATTGGTGGGTAGGTATTATTAATTAGGCTCAGATTTGCCACAACAACCATTAGCAATTGCATCACCCCAGCTACAACATATACAGGATATATCTAAGAACAGATTAAAGCTCTACAGCAACAAAGCTTCAAGTACTAACAAGGCGTTAGAGAGCGAAAAAAAAACCAAAAAACAAGTTACCTAAACCCTGCTGCCCACAAAAAACAAAACAAAAAAAAAAAACACACACAAGACAATTGAGGGAAGCTGTTGCTGCTTGTGAACTCTGTATTCAGGTCAAAAATTCATGGCCTGCAATTCTTGGCAGCAAGAGGTGGCTATGAATGTTGTAAGGATTTCATAAGCCCTAGTGTTACCCCAGAAAAGGGGCCTGTAATAAGGTCACACATCCGTTTAAACAAACAAGGCATTGACTTACAAAGTTTAACAGGTTTCAAGAGTAAGAGAGGTATAAAGCACTGTGCGAAAGAAACAAAACATAGGTACAATTTGATCTGCACCAGCAGAGAGATGCCGAGCTGGAATCTGATGTGTTATGTACAGAGAAACTGTCTCTCACACATCTTGACGAGATCGTAAACATATTTTCACGGCTACAATGTGCAAATCCTAAAATATACATAAACACACACACATATTAAAGTTATGGTGGAGGGCAAAATGTGAGATTATTAATTGCTATGTGGAGGATTTTAAAAGTTTAGAATTGTAAACATTTACCCATCGCAGCAATTCAGAGACCTGCTTTGCCCTCCACCATAACTTAAATGTGTATTGATTTGCCCTACGGATTAAGCATCAAATGTCAACGAGTCGCATCCTATCTCCTGCTGATGAGGGCATACTAAGCCCGAAACACCTGTCCAGGAGTGGCTGTGGCTCGTTGCATAACCTGACCTTTGCTAGAAAGCCATCTAGCATGGCATTGCACAGGCAAGGAGGGTTCTGTGTTAAAACAGACACAGGGTGCAAAAAGTGTGAAATTGTAGACCTCATTTGCATTTCCTACCCAGAGTTCTTTGGTGCATACGGGGAATGTAGCAAATGAGTGGGCAAAGCAGTTCTTTACATATCTCAGTACTTCAGAGGTCTTCTGCAATTATAAATACACACTCACAGACCTCAGTGAGAAACAATAGAGCATCTGTTACACAAGACAGTAAATGCCAATGCAATTTATGATCTCAGTACTTAGACAATTTAATCTGTAAGGTCGTATTCATTTATCTGCAGAAGGAAAAACAACCCATCCTGTAAATCTGCAATAAATGCATTGAACAGCAGCGGTGCAAAGCTGCATCATAGATATAAAGCAAAGTCTGGCATTTGTAACCTTCCATCTACATGTCATAGGACATCGCCAGGAGCCAGCAGCCTTCACGAAACACCGTCCCCCCTCTACAAATTACAGTCAAACTACCACCTTGCACACACCCGCTCGACACAAACCATACTCCTGCAAATCATAGCCGATAGATATCTATCTATTTGCCCTCTATGACCTCTCCCTACTGCTTACTTATGTTGCTGATGGTGAAGAGGGACAGCGACGGGAGATCTTCAAAGATTAAGAGGGTCTCATCTGTTGAATGTGAGGGAGGCCCCGTTCACACTGTGCGATTTATCGCACGGATTTTTGCCACAAGATCGTGGCAAAATCCACGCTATGGAGCATCTCCAATGCATTTCAATGGAGCGGTTCACATCTTGCCGTGCGATGTCGCGTGTCGCTGGTACATGACCCTTTTTTTGCGATTTGCATTGGTGGTGTTTTGCAAAATCGCAAAATTATCGCGTGACGTTGCGAATATGAAAATCGTGCGATTTTCAAATCGCAGAGTGTGAACCGGGCCTTAATGGTTAAATCTGACATTTCCCCAGTATGTTCAATGGCCATTCAGCGTGCAAAGCCTCCCTGACTGATCTTTTACGGCTGTGTTTCCCATAACTGCCCTGAACAGGGCTAGCCGGGGGCCCTACAAAATTCTACCACGGACCGTATGTTGTGCAGGTCTGCTCCAGATCGGGGGTTTCCAACCCTGGACCTGAAGTACTCCTAACAGGCCAGGTTTGCAAGATATCTGACGCCCAGCACAGGTGATATTATTTGCTGCTCAGTAATTGCCGGATTCAGTCGGCATTCCCCAAAGAGGATCTGTAAAATCAGACCGGTTAGTGGGTCCTGAGGACGGGTTTGGAAATACTGGTTTACTTGCCAGGCTGGGTTTGCTCACAGAAGCTGCAATGCCTGGTTATTCACAAAGGGTTAAGTCACTTTTGCATTTTTCTTTCACTTTTAAAATATATTATTTAAATCAATGCATACAAAATGTGGACTACTTGAAGCCATGGTTGACTGCTGGGCACACATGACACCCGTGCACCACATGCGGTGACACTGCTGTGATCACTGCGAGGATTAGCTATGCACGCAAGGAGCGCTTTATCAAGGAGGATAGGGAGTCTTAGGAGGCAGCACTATGGAAGCTTTAAAATCTAGAATTTGTAGCTACCCAGGAGCAAAGGAGCGGACAGTGACAAGTAAATGCCAGTAGCTAAGGAAGGACAAAATAGGGTCAGGACCATATGTTTTTGGTTTTTTTATTTGCATGGCAGAGGCACTGTGATTTCTTGGGTTACGTCACCCTTTCCCGCAGGAGCAAATTGAAATCTAGAAATGTATTCAGTCACAAAAATCAATCCACCAATCGGTCAATATTTTTTTTCTCTGTAACATACAATTTTTATTGTGATTTAGAAGTACAATACACGGTCACTGGGTGGTGAAAATCTCTAGTTTGAACATCAAAAGTAACGTGTTAACGTATATAGAATAATTATATCCAAGGCAAAGAGCGCACAAAACATTGCTTAAAGTTATATTTTTGTTGTTCAGAGTTATATTTGGTTATTTTGAATTTATTTAAAATTGCAATTACAGCCCCATAAAGGGGAAATAAAATATAGAAGGATATAAAAATAATCAACATTAATGAACAAATTTAAACCATAAGATCTAAAATATAGAAAATAAGCACGGAAACATGCAGGAGTCCTGAGTCCAGAGATAAAGCAGCTTCTTGCAAAACCAAATAAAAGCATCGTTGTTTAGATCAGGATTTGAGGACTTTGTTCCCTTGTTTCAGTTACATAATGTGATGCGCTTTTGTTAAAACAAATCTGGACCATGGGTTACTTTGAGAATATCCATGAAAACATCTAATAGCCAACATAAAACACCTTGGCCCCTATTCTGACCTTGTCCATAACAGGGAGCTACTAAGGGAAAATTTCAACTCGAACCAATAACATTTAGGCTGCGTCAGACGAGCGCACTATGTGCGCCCGTACGGACGTGCCTTCCGGCGTCCATCGCAGCGTTGTGACGTTGCGATGGGGCCGGCTACACGTGGTTGTGCGCGCATGAATTGTGCTAGCAACACCAGCCGTGCTACGTCCGTGCAGCAGTCCTCACCATCAAAGCGCTAGGACGCTCGTTGACAGGGCTACAGAGCGCGATTCTCCATAGAAGGATCGAACCTTGCAGCGCTGAGCGCACTAACTGCACTCATCGAGGTGGCCAGACGGGCGTCAGATTGGAAGGAACGTCCACTCTCACAGACGCTCCTTCCGCTCGTCTGACCCCAGTCTTAGCAGCTCCCCTGTTACGGAAACTATTACAACAGAGCTTCTGTATTCGTGCCTCTTGTCAGTATATATGGGATATTGAACTCCCCTCTGCAATGTGGGGCCAGAGGTAAATCATGATTTTTTTAAAAAAAATAAAATAATTAAAGTGTTAAGTGATTATGAGTAAAAAAAACACAAAAAAAACTTATCACCAGGGTCTAAAAGAAAGTGATCATTTCAGGACCGGAAGGGTCAAGATTCAGAGGACTTATTCAAGGAACAGTGAAAGACTTAAATGATCCCATTTTACAGAAATAATTTTTTTATTAAAAAGTAAAAAAAAATTATTTAAGAGGCAATCTCCCTCTAGTACTCTGCCTGTGCGCAAGGCATTACATTTTAATGATTGTTTATTTTGTTCAAATGGAAATGTACATTCCAATGTAAGATGATAGCTTTTCCAACAACCGTAAAATGTCCATTACTTTGTAGGGTTTGTAGCGAAGCTGTTCAAATAGTGGTGGCTAGTTTGTCTTGGAACGCACATCAGAATTTGTACATACAAATGTCAATAACACTGCTGGGATAGTGTGGACAGTTTAGGGAAAGGAGACATGCATTTTTCCTGCTTACAAAATATTGGGAGGGAAAAAAAAAAAAACACCGATTAATTATGACATTTATGATGAAATCACTTACCAATTATCACATGCAAGTGTATTACTACACATTCTTACTGTGTGGCAAGCGATACTTTGCCATGTAACTATGATGGCATTTCTTCGATGCTTGATTCGGAGTATGTGCAGTTAGTGTGCTCAGAGCTTTCCAATCCTCCTATGGAGGATCGCGCTTTGCAGCCCCGAACGCGTGCCGTAGCATTTCGACGGGAAGGCTTTCAGCACGTGCACTACAGCGTGTAGCCAGCCCAGCTGAAACATCACGACACTGACGGGCGTCGGAAGGCACGTCAGTACGGGCGAATGTAGAGCGCTCGGCTGACACTGGCCTTATACAAGATTACTTAGAGATGCCTAGTCAGAGGATGGGCACCCACAGGTACTTGGTTATAGGGAGAGTGAAATATGCAAATGTTTTCCCTTCTTCACATCGTCTCTGGAGGTCATCAGTGATCTATTTTCATTATTGTTTTACATAAAAGTTGTGTATAACAAGTTTACAAATCCTGCCTTCATGGGTCATGTGACTGGCTTTTAGTTTTACAATACATGCTCACTTGACAAGGGAATGAGTGGCATTCACGGTGAACCCCTTTTGGCACTAGAGAACGGTACCCCAATCTTGGCTCTTCAGCAGTAAAGTAATAGACCAGGCCTGTCAAACTCCATAAATATTATTGGACCAGGACTATTACATTGGGAGAATGTCAGGACGTTTTAGTAATATTGTACTAACGGTTTCATCACTTAATTTGCACTTTGTGCACCCCAATATTTAAAACCCAGGACCCAAAGTTGGCATAGTGTGCCTAACGGTCTGAGCATCATGGGACATGTTTGTCATCTGGAATGTGAAGGTCAGACAACATCTGTTACCCTACCTCACTTGGGGTGATGAAAAAAGTGGAGTAGTGCGGGGTGATGCATTGGATATTCAGGGATGAAAAGTGAAAAACATTTTTTGTTTTGGCCTCCCCTATTTGTTCGACTTTAAAGTAATAATTCATCCACCCCAAGTAAGCCAAATCGCCATGATCAATGACTGTAAAGGTCGATGTTTTGCATTGAGAAGGAAGTGTTCCTGTGATACTAGATGCAGAAGAACGATGCGATCATCTGGGAAGCTGCATTAACTCAGCCGTTCTCAGGAGCATCTCAAGGACTTGGCAGATTCAGAGAGCCATTTTTCTTCCTATCTTCATAAATTCACGCCCAGTCTGAATTTACTGTGTTTATAGCAAAGTTCTGCTATTGCCTGCCAACTTATTACATGCTGCTGGGAAAGTATATGTTATCAGCTTGTCTGGGTGTACAAATTGATTGGAAGAACTGCAATGCATTATACCCCCCCCCCAATCACCAATAACCATAAAAACGTCCCATTTCTCATTTAAGAATAACCTGATCGAGAAGGTGTGAAGGACAATTGACCCAGAGTATCATGGTCTAAAAACAAACGTTAGATTTTTGACAAGGTGACCTGGATTTCATGCCAGGACAAAAAGGATATAGCGTACCATCCACCAGGACATGGATAGCACCTTGGTCTTAAAAGATCAGTGTACTAACTATATTTAATCTCTTGTTGAGAACGCTGTTTTTACTCACCCCGGATCCAGTGTTGGATGCCACCATGCTTGCGCCTTCTGTGCGCAGAAGTAACTGCAGCCATGGCAGAAAAGTGATTGTCCCTCAGCAGTGACTGTATGCTAAAATGGTAAGTTAGGCCAGCGTCAGACGAGCGCACTATGTGACGTGGCTTCCGTCGCAGCGTTGTGACTGAGCTCTATTACAGTATAAAAAAGGTGGAATTCACCAAGTATTTGATATCACTGGAAACCGTAGAAGGGTTGCAACTTGTATAACATTGCTGCGAATGCCTTTGCCACAATGTTACGCGGCCCTGCCAGGACTACCATCACATAAAGTTCTCAAAGCCAACCCCAAGATGGCTAATGAGGGGGTTAATATGGAAAATGGGCAAGATGCAGCCCAAACCATCTGCTCCCCCCCATTAACCCAGTATAATCTAAGGGCCTAACCCAGGGGTGGCAAACCTTTTTGAGCCTGAGTGCCCAAACTGGATCGCTGAACAAACTTATGTGTCTCAAAGTGACAACCGTGCAATTAAACCTGAATACGGATTTATTTAGAGAAAAAAACAAAACACTTCATACGACCGGCTGAACTGATTAGGTGCTTAAAATGGGTGTAGTGTCTGTTTGGCGCCACTAGATGGCTCTATTGGCATAGGCAGGAAAATAAAAGGAAATGGACTGTATATAAAAGAACTAAAAATAAGTAAGAGACTCACTGCGTGAGAGGACTGTATTGACCAGAAATAGAATAAAAAAGGATAAAAATTATTATTAAGCAAAAAATACATATGGAACCACAAAAAAATGTGACATCCGTGAACTTACATAGGACGTGACTTAATAGTAAAATGTGTGCTGCAAGAAAAAGAAAGAAAAAAAAACACACAATAAGATCAAACAGTGTTAAATGTAATGAACTCTGCAAAAATAGATTTGTAGGTAGCTCTAAGGCTAAGGCTAGGGTTAGGGTTAGACGAAAGCAGTTTTAACGTGCGTTTAGACGCATGAAATCACGGCCATGCTAGCAGCAAATGACGTCCAATGCCGGGGAACACACGAAGTACGGCCGCACGAACGTTCGTCCGCGCAACGCAAGTGGCAAACGAACGCATTTTTTCTAGAACGTAAAACCTCTAGTACGGACGTACAGAGTGCACTGCGTCCGCTAGAAGCGTGTGTGCATGATTGGGAGACGTCAGACGCTGCTAATGTCCGGCCAACATAACGTCCAGACACAAAAAGTGTTTTATTGATGATCCGTACAAAATCATGGACGAAAATGCGCATCGTATGACCGCTATCGCGTATTCCGTGAAAAAATGAGTCCATTCGTTCGAACGCACTTTTTTACAGACAATGCGAAAAATGCGTTAGTCTGACCCTAGCCTAAAACACCATAGATATGGGCTGAACACAATCAGTGAGCAAGGTTTTATCATCATTTTACACCCACTGATGAAGCTACTTCTAGCGAAACGAGTTTGCGGTGTATTTTATTTATTGTTTTGATAAAACCGATTGTGAATTTCCACCCTGTATGATCCTGGGTGATTTATTCCTTCGGCATCCTGAATAGATATTTCTAAGGATCTGGTTTCCTGCCTTCTGGACCTGAGGTTGGGGAATCGGTGCCCCTTGATTTAAATCCACCGATCTGCCTTCTGTTTGGTGCCCATTTATTTAAATCGGCACCAGAATATGTGAGTATATCTCCTATTTTTTCACTCCTATCTGGGACGATACAGTCTGCACTTAATTCCTCCCTTCCATTTTTTTTCCCTTTTTCTCTTCCACCTCCATCAACGGTTTCATTGAGGACTCGATCCCTGGCTGAATATCTTTTATTGAAACTGAAGGTTGTGAGTGCTAGCGCCGGACACCAGCTCTGTAACCTGCATGATTATGTGCTTAAGTCTTAGAAGAAAAATAAAATACAAGACGGTTAACACCTCAGTGTGTAATTGTAGTTAGTATCGTGACAAACAAGAAGCACAGACTTGGGCATATGAATAGGGAACTGCTAAAGAGACAGACCCCAGATGCATGTATACCCAGACACAGAGCTCAGTAGCGGAGTAGTGGGAAGAGTTGGTGGTGACTGCAGGGTGCGGCCGCGACTCCATGCATGATCCGGCAGGATGGGGCATAGGTGGCAGACGATCGGCATGCCCTCTCTGACATAATCAAAAGGGGGCCGGCCGCCAACTTAGAGTCTCCGGCCGCAGTGCGCGGCAAGCTTATGGCTTGCGTGCCAACACCGAGGACCACGCGTACCATCAGTTCTCTATCGCTGGCCCTCCCACCAAGCTAATTCTAGAGTTCAAAACTCTAGAATACCCCCTTCTATGAACCCAATAATAAATAGGTCCTAAATCTAGTGTTAAGCCCCTATAGATTTAAATTAAAAGCACCATGGTATTTATAGTTACCATGTGTCGGTTAGAGATGCCATGAAGGTCCTTCCAGCTCAGGGTCTTCCTCTTGAACGAGTCCAATTCTCTCAAAGGCATTTAGCTAGGAATGCTTTCCAATAGCATTCCTTGTTAAATATTTGTATCAGCCAAAGAGATCCATAGATGTACACTACTAGCATGCAATCTGCGGATTAAAGGTCTGTCAATACAAAAGCATTGAGAGGCTTTACAAGGTTGGCTGGTTAAAGTACTGCTGTGTTCAACAGGGAATTCATATTTTAACTGCATCAACCCCAACCTCCACAAAGGCTGTCAATACGTGTCGACTGACAGCCTTCAGGACAGGTGAGATTCCTCCACTTTGCAGTGTAGTCACAGTAGTCAGGGACAGTGGGTGAATGTGGAAGAAATGGAGGGGGGGGGGATATTCTCCCATGACCAATTGTTTTGACTTTAAGTGGTTGTGGTGGCTAAACGTCCCCTTTACAGTGCTTAACCTTATTCACCCTTTGCTTTATTCTATAATTGTCAGGTCTTATTTCTTGTCAGCACTGCCCCATACACAAATACAAGAAGCTGGACCTTATATGGATAAATTTGGGTTAAGGAATACACTTTACAGCTAGATTACATCATTTCCCAGTGTCAAAACGCTAATGAGAGCATTCAGTGTTAATCTCATGGTTCAAAACGAAAAAAAAAAAAAAAAAAAAGGGAGGTATGCAAAATATAAAGTAAACCAGTAATAAAAGTAAAAAAAAAAAAAAACAACTACCAAATATGATGAATCGTCCACCCCACCAAATAAAAAAATTGTTTAGGCTAGAGCCTAGTGATAAAGCAATGTAAATATTGTAACAAATTGTCGTCATCAGCCAGACTGGGTATTAACAGCAGGAGACTGTGCAGTCTGCATAATTTAAAACACTATTTTTTACCCTTTTATCTCTCGCCACACTGGTTCGCAATCTAGTCGGACAGCTGCTATCGATGCCAAGTGTCTCCGTTTTCATGGACATTCCAAACTCTCCAGGCCAAAAAGGTTACGCTTCATAAATTATTCATTTTAGGAAGGCCTTTTTGCTGTAAGACATGCTCAGATGAGAGAAATCTAGCTTTCCACGAGGGTTTTATAGGATATGATGCAATGTTTGTATGAATGTGTAAAGCTATTGCACTGAAAAGTCAGTTTCCAAGAGGATAAACACAAATTATAAAATTAATAAAAACGTATATGCGCTAGTGCTAGAAAGTGTTTATTATAGGTTTATTTTTCATGGCGGAGAAAATCCTGCCAGCTCACTTCAATCAAATCTTTAGCTGTGCCAGCAATGGGGTGCCAAGGATTGAGTGACAGGAGAGAGCAGAAGAATTCCACTATTGGCTGCTGCTCTTTCCCTCTGCAGGACAAGCCATCAGGTTAAGGATGTATCATATTTTTCCGTGTATAAGACAACCCCAACACTCAGAGCAGGCCCACATCTGGCATCAGTTACTCCGGTTTAGAAGACAACCCCCAATTTCTTGCTTAACAATTTTAGACAAAGGTATAGTCTTCTACACGAAAAAATTACTGTGACTCTCCAAAACCAAAGGACAGTCAGGAGGGGTGATCGTAAGGACCTTGAGTGCAGGATGCTGCAAGATGAAGTTGCAAGCACTGGGTGTCCCTTTAAAAGAAAAGTATCACTAGGACATTGGCAACAACAATCTCCATAGCGAATGAATCCACAGTCACAGGATGCAGATTAGAGGAGTTTTAATGTGAAGATGTAACTGTGCCAATTCAAAGTGTTCCCTGCAAGTTATGTTCTGCTCGAATCATTGTTTCCATCTAACTAAAAAGGCAATGGAGACTGGACGGAGAAGAATGCAACCAGGCACTTACGCCAGGCAAAACACTACTTGCAAATTTAAGCCAAAATTTGATTTCCAGGTGACGTTACACCCATAGGATGCGAGAAAATCATGACTCACATCACTCATGGTCTTCGCTCACACCATGCTCATTCATTTGCCCTTTCGCTGCTGAGCCTTTTCCCACCTCTGTGCTGAGCTCATTTTTACCGGTTTCGCTCATCATGTTTAAACGCGTTTTGAAGCCTTATTTTAATATATGACCCAGACATATTATATATCGTTCTTTCCGGCAGACTGTGCAGATTCCTAATATGTCATTATTATATGTATACGTTATGTCATGTCTGTATATTATAACAAAAAATGCAATAAAATTACACATTGTAAATTATTGAAAAGTCTAAAGTGTTTTTTTTTTCACATTTTGAAATGCGATCGTTTGCGGTTATATTTTCTATGGGGTGCGCTTGTTAAAAAAATTAGAAATGAGGAATCATTACTTTTTTTGGGGAAAATTCCGTGTTTTCTAGCAAACGCCCCCCCCCCATAGAAAAAATCGTTAGTGCAGCATCATTGTTCACATTATAATTGAAATGGGAACAATATTGTTGCACTAATAAATCTAAAACAAAATAAAAATTGTGTTCTATTATTTTTTTATTTATTTTACTTTTTACATGGTCATGTTTGGTGTCATTGGAAAGGCCACGCTCTGGCCGTTCCAATGATAGTAAACATTAACCCCTAGCTGTCACGGATCGGGAGATAGGGGGTTCATTGGAACCCCCTATCTCCACTATAGGTGGCAGCAAGGGGTTAATTTAAAAACTGGCGCCATCGCGCTCTGCGCGATGACGCCAGTCATTAGGGGGATATCCCGGAAGCTTGGCCGACATCCAAGATGTCGGCCAGCTCCGGGAGGGGACCGCGATACGGCGCATGTTGGCGCCATATCGCGATCCAGCCCCCTAGGGGTTAAAGACAGCCGCCGCTTGGAAGGGCAGGCTGTGCCCTTCCAGGCGGTGCCTGCCTTTAATCGCTGGCCCGCACGGATGGGGAGGGGGAGAGGTCCGAAGGACCTCCGCCCCTCCCCTTCAGGCACCTTCCCTGCAATGGCGGGGGGGGGGGGGGGGTGTGCCTGAAATAGACGTCATCGCGCATGCGCGATGACGCCTATCGTGCCCGCCGGGGTCCCGGAGGTTGGGCTGACATCGATGATCCGGCTGATCGCGGGCTGCAAAGGGAGGACGCGCTCAGCGCGTCCTCCGCAGCCAAGTACCAATGCGGTTGGACGCGCTGAGCGCGTACACCGCATTGAAGTGGTTAATATAGGTATTTCTTAAAGCCAGACATTTTACTTTATTCCTCTTTCCTTTTTATTTTTAGTTCAACACTTGCACAACGCAAGTCATTTCCTTCTACTATTATTGGATTGCCAATAATAAAAAACACGTGAGGTTTTATGTACAGCTCTGGTAAAAAATAAAAGCGCCCACAATTTCTTCTGTTTTACCATTTATAGGTAGGTGTTTGGTAGCTATTTTTTTTTTTATAGTTTGAGAACGTAGTCACAGAAATTGACAAATGATAAAGAATAAAAAAAAATAAGATGAAGAGACCGTTCCCATCTTGCTGATAAAAGGAAGGCCGTGAAGTGGAAAAATTATAAAAAAAAAAAAAATTTCCTTACCGGCTCCATTCCGATCCAACCAATATTAGCAGCTGGGCTCTGAATAAAAGAAGGGGCAGACTGATACCGGCAGCACCGCCGCCACCACAGGTATTGGACCCTTAAATCCATAGAACTCCATGACACCCAGCACAACCCTGCCACAAGTTCTGTGCAGGCTCACACTAGCATGATCGCGCAGGAGCCACAGAGAAAGCGCAGAGACAAAGCGCACTGTTTCCAGTGTCCAACTGCTCTCGGCAAGAAGAAGTGGCAAGAAGAAGTGGCGCATAGCACTGAGGGATGAGAGGAGAGTATGGAATTTTTTCTTTTTTTCAGAAAAGCAAAAGATCACAATAATAGACCATTAAGCTGAGCTTTCGGCAAGATCAGAATAGCTACTCCAGCAGCTAGGACATCGGCTGGAGACAACCTCTATAATAGCTAAACTTAGATCTTAATGCAAGAGCAGAAAAGTGTTTTGGACCTATAATGATGCCAAGAAAACAAGTTCATGTTCATTTAAAACAATACTAATATTTTAACTTCAGAAATGTCCAGAAATCAATATGGATTAGATAATCTTAACATGCTCTCCAGGCTTTCACAATGTTGGTGGGTGACATTATGTCACTCTTGGCACAAAAATTCAAACAGATCTGCTTTCTTTGGTGGCCCTCCATCCACACTTCGATTAACCTGGCTGTGTGGCATGAAGCAGTGTCCTGCTGGACGAACCATTCCTCAGAACAAATAAAGAAGAAAGTTTCTTCCAAGATAATGTACGTGGATTGATTCATACGTCCGTCACATAAAACGAATCGGGCCCATTTCAGCCTTGATGAAGCACCCCCAGATTACACCTGGTCGTCCAAATGTTAGGCAGAGGCCTACAAGACACAATGTCCCGCACCCACTGAAATATGGAGGATTCGTGATTATGTGGGGGTGCTTTAGTGAGGCTGGAATCTAGCAGATTCATCTTCATGAAGGTTGCATGAATCAAGGCATGTACAAGGTTATCTTTGAAGAACACTGCAACTTTATTTTAACCATTTGTCACTTTCTGCAAATAAATGCTCAAATTACAATATTTTCATCTGGAAATTGGGAAAGATGTCAGTTTATAGAACAAAAATGCTTATTTTACTCACATACATATTACTTCGTAAACACAGAAAATACCCATTTTGTTTTTCAGCCTCTGCCAGACTGAAATCTACTGAACATTGAACATTAACGCAGCAGCAAATAAGCCACCAATTCAATAGCGGAGGCTTGCTACTGGTAAGAGGCTTTTATTTACAATATAATTAAATGCCCCCCTTCAAGGAAAGTAAAACACTCCAGAATGAGCAACTGAAGATTTGGGACCTGATCGTCTCCGGTCACAGGCTCCACTTGAAATAAATAGCAAATTAGAGTACATACAGCAGAATTGCTTTACAAAAGAAATCGTGTAGTTGAACGATCGCTAAAATTGTGCGAGTTTATCTCAAGAAAGACAATGGAGATTATTCAGGTACTGCCGGTGTGTCAACCTTGCGAACACCGGTGAAAATCCCCAGCGTTGCAAAGCTGACGTTTCATAAACCTTAAACTTGTGGAGCGTCAGAATAAGTTTCACGATGAAGTTTCTCCTGCCGCTCCTCAGATTTACATTTTGTGAAACGTTGGCGACTTTCACTAGTGCCTGCAACTTTAATAATAGGCACCGGTTATACTGGGAAACCCTAAAATCACACGAGAACTCATTTCCCCCGATATTTAAATAGGCTCAAATCACAGACACAAATTCTCATATAAATGTTGCTATATATTATGATTTGCGTCGGTTCACACATTTTTGGCACGTTGTGGCTACAGATTCTGAAGTTTTCATGTCCTCTCTCCCTGGTCTTCCCTTTTCTCTTTGAACGGCGAAGAAATGATCTTACGTATGGGCATAAACAGCTGTAAACATACCTTACTAGGGTGAACGAGATTTATGTTAGGCTACCGTGTATATAAAGGCGAGTCGAGTAGCATGAAAGGTAAGAAGTCCCTTTATTAGATCTAATTATGTTTACAGAGCAGTAATACTACTTGTCGGTCACTGCATTACCCTGGCTGTGTGGTTTTATATAAATGAAGTATAAGCCTGCTTGTGTACTCCGACCGGCTACTCTGAGAAGTAACATACACTGCGCTACGCCGAGGATAGCTGTATTGTTTGCTTTGACATTAAGCAGACATTCTACATGCCAGAGCAAGCTGGTCTTCCGCGAATCCATCCTGTGAACGTCCATTAAAAACAGGTCTGCTTAAAAAGATGGGAGACAGAGGGACTCTGTTGAAAACGCAAAAGGCGCCAGAGTTTAAAAAAAAAAAAAAAATAAGCAAACACTCTGACTTGAAGAGGGGAAAGCTTATAGACAATGGTATGTAATACTGTAAGAACGTGAGCAGGCAAGTCGAACCATGGCAGGACGATGTAGGGTGTGATGCTACAAAGGCCGCGGAAATAGTTGAAGGATTAGCGTTCAGAGACGAGCAGTCACAGGCTTGTCGATGCCCCCATGTTAAAAGGACATGTCTATATTTGACATTGCATTTGTAAAGCTCTTTGTGGTGCGATCAGAATCTGCTCGTTTGACATTTTATAGCCGAGCATTTCACAATATGCAGCCACATCTGTCTTCAAGGCATATAGTGGGTGCATCTTTACATCCATTTGCTGGATGAGTGCACCAGAAGCAAATGTAGCAAATGAATAATGGCTGTACATCGAGGGGGGGGGGGAACAGCACCCTTGGCCCTCCAGATGTTTTGGAACTACATATCCCATGATGCTCTGTCAGCACAAAGAATGGATGATGTAAAATGTAGTTCCAAACCATCTAGGAGGGCCAACGTTGTGTACATGAAAATCTTATTTTAAAATGTTTAACCACTAGAATCCCTTTAAATTAGCAACCTTGGCCTTCAAGATGGTTTGAAATTGAAACTACATTTCCCATGATGCTTCGCCACGCCTATTGGTAGAAACTAATGGGAAAGGTAGTTCCAAAACATCTGTATGACCAAGTTTACTTGACCGCGGCTTTAAGGAAATACTAATAAGTATCCTTCTATAAAGGTTTACAGATCTGTACGCCGTGACACTTTTTAAATTTAAGTGACAGTGGAGTAAATAGGACAAGGTGCTAGGAGGCACAGAGAAGAGATTTTCTTAGACACATACGTTGCACTTACATATTGCTAGATTTTAGAATTTATTTTTCCAGGTTCAGAGGATGTCTAACAGACAGGACAGGAAATATTGGGAATATGCATCCGGTGTTAAGAGGGGCTACAAAACCTTGCTATCTGCCACATTTCCTCCAGAGATTGTATACATCTACATAAAAGTAGGTCTTTGCAGCAGCAATTTATCTTCTTGCCTCAGATATTTCCTACTATGATCAACCAGTCATCGCTACCAAGAAAGCTTGGAGAACGAACACACACATATCTATTTGAAGCAGTCACCTTTTATCACCTTAAGGACATAGGAATTTTTTTTCTCTCATGGTGCACAAATGACGACAATTTCATTTTGTGATGCTTTTCTTTAAGTGCAGTATCACTGTCTCATTTGGTGTATCCACACATTTTATATATTGTGTTTTAATGAACAAATGGGGCTTTCGTGTGGTACCCAAATATATACATAAATCATTCAGTATTGATAAAATATTTAAAAAGTGAAAAGGGGTATTAAAATAAGGCCACCCCCCCCTTCAATTTCCCTGAAATAACCCACATTACAGAATGTTAATTCACAGTGTATTTACCCTCTTAGGGTAAATAATGCAGCTAAATCGCTGTATTGCGACTCTGGTGTAAACTTCACTACCGTTGAAAACCTAGCAACTCCATAAACTATAATGGCCCTGGGAAGCTTACAGTAGCTCTGGTTAATTTACAGCCACAGTTAAGAATGAAGAAGAAGAACAAGATCATAATTACTGGCTTTTTAGGCCTATAGGACGAGACTCCTCATTCGGAGGCATCCTTACAAAGATACAAGTCCCTTTAGGCTGGCGGCACACGAGCATACTGTACTGCGTCCGTTACGGACACACTTTTTGATGGGAGATGGTGTGTACTGCGTAAAGTGCGTCCATAACGTCTGACGTCTCCACGCCCTAGGAAAATACATAGTGACACAAATAAAATTCCAAAAACCCACGTATTAAGTGAAAAAAAGTGGATTTATTCCAGCACCAACAAGGACGACGTTTCAACCAGGACTGGTCTTTGTCAAGTCGAAACGTCGTCCTTGTTGGTGCTGGAATAAATCCACTTTTTTTCCACTTAATACCTGGGTTTTTGGAATTTGTGTCGCTCTAATTTTGGATCCGCTGAACAAGGGTTCCTATTCCTTTACCCACTTTCTGTGAGTAGTACCTGGGTTTCACTGTGTGCTAGAAAAATACATGGCGGTGTTGTTTCTGCGTCCGCTTAGCTTTTTCACGTCGATGTTATTTTTGCGTCCGTTGCCATATGCGTTGCCCGTCTGTGAACAAGTGCGCAGGTGCTTCGTGTGGTGTATTTAATTGACTCCTTTATAAAGCTACGTCGGGCAGCAAACAGTGTGGTCAGACGGACGCAAAATGTTTTCTCGTGTGCCACCAGCCTAAGAGTTAAACCTGACAATTTAGTCAATCCAAAGCCATTGTATTGAACAAGAACAAAAAAAAAAAAAAAAATAGAAACACTAAGCATTTTAAGCTCCCTTGGGAACAGGGTCCTCCTGAATCAGGTCATCATCCATGTGTGGTGTTCTAATGTATCAACTCCTTGTATACAGATCTCGTACAGCGCTGCAGAATTTGTGGTGCTATATAAAAAAAGGATAATATAATAAGCATGCTGACTAGAATTTAAGGAACTGAGGCTTTGCAGAAAGCTCTGTCCACCAAACAGCCCAGCCTATCACAATCCAAACCCTCTTCCTATTTTTATTAGAGACTCCACATCCCCCAGCTAGGCCGGTATCTGCAGCTTTTGACATTTATGAATAGAGCAGTAGATGGCATGATTGAGCAACCTCGCGTGCATGCAGACACAGCTGTGTCGGATCCAGCTGGAGGACAGGAGAGGACCGCTTGGATAGTGAACATGCAGCACAAAACGAGTACTCGGGACAGACAGAAAAAGATGAACGGCTTCCTTCAAGGAAAACATGAAACCAGTGGTTTCATAAACGGCACTACCAGACTCCATGATCATTGTAAATACCGTTATTAGAAGCTACTGTACACAGGAGGACAATGGAGATCCTCGCACTGTATAATACAAGCAGCATCTGTCACCATCACTGAAGAAACCAAAAGCGTCACTGTATAGTGTGGCAATTATTGGATTAGGAGCATATATACACTTTCAGTTTATGAGACTAATCCCCCCCCCAAAAAAAACCCACAACAACTGTGTTCTTACATGTATCACGGGAAAATCACTTAATTATTATTATCATAATTTATATAGCGCCAACAGTTTCCGCAGCGCTTTACAATAGCCAAAGGAAACAAGATAAACGGACATAGGATGGAAACAAGAGGTGTAGAGGGCCCTGCTCATAGGAGTTTACAATCTAGAGGGATTGCGGTTGAGGAAGACTAGAGGAATTTTGGATTAATAAAACTAAATAACCCTGTACACACTCTGGTCTCATCAATATTTGCAATTGTGACCTGTCTATGTGCCGTTTCTTTCTGCCTGTTCTTGGCACGATTGCAACGCAGGAGACAAGCAGCTGTTGTTCTTAATAGATCATGTACAACATAAAAGTACGGTTTTATAGCGGGAATTGCTCTCACATTGAAAGCCTGGCAATTTGAAAAATCGGCTGGTATGCAGCATATGGGAAAGCAAAAAAACACTTGGCATGCAATAAAAGGCTGATGTACACACCACTCAGATTACAATTACATCAAAATCACAATAACAACCAACTAGATCGACCCTTTCATTCTTTATAATGATTTTACCAATTGAAAGCATTTACTTGTCCTGTATTATGCCTTTTCTTTAGCAACATCATGCTGCCAGTAGGATTGCCTTTAATGTGTCTTTATTGAAGCATTATTACTATTTTTAAATATTAAATAAAAATTGAGGGGGGAAAAGTGGACACATTTCCAAAAACAAGAGGAATAATATTAGTTTGTATCACTCATTTACAGAATATTCCTTAGCAAGTAATAATGACTAGACAAAATGAATAAACTGTATAGGGGTTATTCAGAGAACACAGAAATTTGGTTCTGGGTGCTGTGACGATTTAAGTTCACCGGCCCTGCAGTGAATTCAGCATTCACAGCATGGTTCCCAAAGTGTGCCAGATGGGATCCTACGATAAAAAAAAAATACATACAATAAAATGCATGGAAATAGTAAAAAAAGGTCCTATAAAAACGAAAACCGTTACAGAAGAATAAGAAAAAAAGGGGAAATCAAAGATGCTGCCTAAAAATAAATCCAGAAAAAGGTCTAATGCTTAAAAATAAATACAAATAAAAAGGCTTTTCTCTGCAAAGAATAAAACCGCTAATATTTTTAACATTGACTCCTATGGGATTCTCCTGTTTAACCACCTTCACGATGGGTGGGTGTTGCCCAGCAGTGGTGGGTACAGGTGCACCTCGCCAACAGGTGCAGCGTGATGTCGGCCCACCCCGCAGCCGACTTGCATCATTGGTTGCAGGGGGATGGCCTGAGTTCAGGCAGTCTCTGCAGCCAACCGCACGAGGCGGGTGCCAGCTGCTGGGATGGGCTGAGGCAGCCCATTGGAGACAGCGGGGTGTACATGAGTCTTTAAAGCCCACCCACCATGAGGTCGGCATAGCATGTCCCATAGCGGCAAGGGGTTAAACCTGTCGAGCTGAACCACTGAAAATCTGGGCATGTCAGTGTAGTTCAGCATTCTCTGAATAGACAAAACATTACTTCTCTATGGGAAAGTTTAACTGCCGCTGAATTGCAGCGATCTGCACCATATTTTGCAAGTATTTGGTGCAGTGTCAGCTCTCTGAATAGCTTAACTGCCAGGAAATTGCGCCGCGCACACACACAATTTTGATAGAACATGAACCAATGGTGATGGTAACAGCTGGGGGTGAAGGACAGGTGGACCTACGGAGAATTTGTATCTCTTTAGAGCAGTGTTTCCTGAACCGGCCCTTAGTACCCGCTGACAGGTCAGGTTTGCCAGATACAGTATGTGAAGCACAGCACAGGTGATATGATTTGCTGCTCAGTGATTGCAGGATTCAGTCTGCATTTCCCCAAGGTGATCCTTAAAACATGACCTGTAAGGGGTACTTGAGGGGCGCGGTAGGGAATCATTGCTTTAGAGCAGTGGTTCCCAAACCTGTCCTCAGGACCCTCCACCTCTCCAGGTTTTCCAGATATCTGAAGCACAGCACAGGTGATATGATTTGCTGCTCAGTGATTGCAGGATTCAGTCTGCTTTTCCCCAAGGTGATCTGCAAAATCTGGCCTGGTTGAGGGTCCCGAGGACAGGTTTGGGAAACACAACCTCTAAGTGTATTTTATTTTTATAGATATAATTTAGAGAAAGTATTTTACCAGGAAGGATATATTGAGATTTCTCTCGTTTCAAGTACGCCTTGGTTGGCGAGTATGTACCGTTAGGGTCAGACGAGCGTTTTTCAGAGCAGAAGGAACGTCTGTGAGAGTGGACGTTCCTTCCACTGACGCCCGTCTGGCCACCTCGCTGAGCGCAGTTAGTGCGCTCAGCTCCGCAAAGCTCGATCCTATGGAGGATCGCGCTTTCCAGCCCCGAACGTGCATTCTAGCGCTTTGACGGGGAGGCTTTCAGCACGTCCGCTGTAGCACGCATAATTCCTCCATGTGCTACAGCGTGTGGCTGGCCCTGTCGCAATGCTGCGACGGGCATCAAGAGGCACATCAGTACAGGCGCACTACTCTCGTCTGACAACGGCATTAGGTGTCTTGCACAAGGACACTTACTGGAGAGGTGCTCTTGCCGGGATTCAAACCCGTGTCTCCACGTGCATCAAGAAAAAATAAAACCTAAAAAACACATGCACCTGTCCCCCCCCCCACTTTGAAGAATAAAGATCGACATATCTAGGTTTCATCTCCTGTTCCCTTTGTGGATTTTCCTATTATGCAAGGTTTACCAAAATCTTAGCACAAGTTTCACTTTATGATTTTTTGTATAGAATAAAACCGCAGTGAAGCGGCAATGGGGTAGAGGAGGGATGTTAAGAGGAGGATGCAGGGGTACATTGTGCTGTCTATACTACTATGCTAAGAGATGGCAGCTGAATGAGTTATGATACTGGACTAATATACCCCTGATAATATCCTTTACATCCCACACAATGCAAAAATCAGTCTTGTAAGGATTGCAATCTGACCCTGTTCACTCTATTCTATGCCTGATGCCACACAATGAGGAGCAAGTGCTGCAAAGACATAAGGGATGGGGGGGGGGGGTTACAACACAAAATATCAAACTGGATGCTACAGAGCCAAATAGAGTACAATATTTTAACTAACCATACAGGAGAAAGGCAAAGTACATTTAAGATATCAGCAACATACACAAATTGCTAACCTTGGCCTTCCTGATGTTTCAGAACTACATCTCCCAGTCCCAGTGATACTCAGCAACTCAAAGGTCGAGAGAGCCTTGTGGGAATGTGGTTCCAAAACAGAGGGCCAATCAGTATTTCTGGAATTAAGCAGCTTTGCCCCATTAAAACATAATAAAATGGAGAATATACATAAACACAATTGTAATTTAGGGAAAAGAAGTTTGTCACTTGGGCACAATAGCTTATAACGCTGGTTATAAGGAGACACGGGCCCTCGTCATATTAACACTCAGCAGAGATTATAGGTATTTATACTGAGAGCTATTTGACATGCAGCAATAGACTCTGGCCAGAGCGTGGAGAAGGAGAAAAAAAAAAGCCAACACATTCAATTAACTACAGAACTCTGTGGCTCATTTGCAAAAACAACAAACAAGAACACCCTGGATCAGCTGCAGACATTAATGGATTGCTGGGATTCTCTAATGAATTTCAGATTTTCTGTATTGATGACGGATCACAATAGTAGAAAAATAAAAAAAGGGAGGTTTGAAGGAGACAAGGATTATTTCTTGCCAAGTCTGGAAAATAACCTTAGTATGAAAATATTTAAAGAGTTGTCATGGCAACAGCGCACCAAAGACCCTTGGGACTGGTGATTCAGGCTTTGAAACCATGGCATACTGTTACTCTAATTTGATCTCTAGCTTTTAATCACTTATGCATATCCTTATAATTACACTTGTTAACCCCTCCAACATCGAAAAGATTTAAATGTCACTAAAGGGATAATTTGGTATGCGGTGCAAGTTTCATAGAATTCCAAGAAAATTGAGAATTGTAGGCCATGGTTCCGAGCTAACAAAACGGAGATGGAAAATACGCTAAAAGGGATGCTGTATTGAAAATACTTGAAAACGAGAGAAATCTCAATGTACCCTTCCAGGAAAAAAATTATTTATTAGCAAGGTATTTTACCAGGAAGGTTACATTGAGATTTCTCTCATTTTCAAGTATACTTTATAAATAAATAAAATAGAGTTCCTATTATCGCCCTCAAATAATTGAACAGATGCTCCCAAACCCTGAAGCTTTTCCGCACAATATGCACTCCTACGCAAATTGCGTGACATAGAAAACGCAAATTGCGCACAGCTGCGGGAGCTGCACGCAAGTGCTGTAACACCTGCGCTCAATGATGGATCGGAGGTTTGGGCGGATCAGCTGCCACACGGTGACCGCTCACTACAGCGGGCAAATCTCAGTGTGTGACCCGCTCTCCACTTACCAACGTCACTAGTGACTGATCTGGTGAACGGCAGCCAGGAAATTTAAAAATCCCGGCTACTACTGATGCTGGGTGGGGGAAACTTCTCCAATTCACCAGACAGAGTTAAAATTTGATAAAATCTCATCCGGCTGGGTGGAGTAGAGGTAACATCACTGCTCTGCGTGGAGAGAGCCTGTGGAGACATGGGTTCGATCCTGGCAAGAGCACCTCTCCAGTAAGTGTCCTTGGGCAAGACACTTAACGGTACATACTCGCCACCCAGGACATGCTTGAAAACGAGAGAAATCTCAATGTATCCTTCCTGGTAAAATCCTTTCTCAAAAAAATTAATTATATATACACATACATACATAGTTTAAATGTATAAGCTGCTGTTGAAGCATTTGAATGAATTAGCTGGAGTGCTCTCTTTCTGGATAGATATATCTATATAATATTTGTCTGGGTTCTGCTATAAAAAACATGCCTGCATTTAGATGTGACAAGTACAAAAAAAAAAAGTCGATGAGCCATGAGCTCAGCACACAGGGGAATGGATCAGCATGATGAAGTTAAAAATAAATCCGATGATTGAAGCAGTTATATGCACTGCTCTATCTGTTCCACCTCTTAACGGATGAGCAGAGAAAACCAGTGTTTGCAAGATGTACACACAAAAGGGGACACAAAGTTCCTACAGGCTCTTACTTGGGTATCCAAACCCACGTAAGCATCTATGGGCTACCACAATCCTTAGTCAAGCAACGAAAATGAATCCCTCGTGCACCAACGCAATGAACTTTGTAGGTATTTTTAAGGATGATGTTGCAAATAAGGATTTAATCTCCACCTCCCGTTGTGATGCAAGTCTATCTTCTTAAATTATGTGTGGCAATTTTCATAAGTAAAAACGTCTGAAGGTAAAGTACGTGCTAAAATAGCCTGTGCGGGAAGCAGCCTACGCTTAGTGGGCAGGGTAACTGCAGCAGCAACTACAAAAAGAGGAAATTCTAAGTATGAATGTGAAAACATCAAATGGAAAGATGGCATCACACAGGGCAATGTTGCACGTCAGTAAAAGAAAAACGATTCAAACAACTTTTAAATAACGAGTGATAAAGCAAAGGCTTCCTGTAGAACATACAGTGAACCAATATGGCTGTACGTTTTTTATGTACGATTGATTCCTAAAAAGAAGCAAAGAAACAACAATAGTGATACGCTCAAACTCAAAACAGAAGTTGATGTTGCCCTGAGGTCCAGGTTAAATCAGAAGATCATAAAAAAAGTTGAAATCTCTGCCAATACAGGAAGAGTCCTTTTGCGGCCTCTGGCAACAAAACAAGAACTCTAAAAAAGGCAAGGAAAAAGTACCGGTAAATCACTAGAAATGTGAAATAGCGGGAAGAAATAAATTCAAACACATTGGGAATGAAATAATCCACCCTATACTTTTCATCCTGCAAGGGTTACTTTTTATACAAAGATGTGCAACGAGATATATAGTGGTGGAGGGCAAAAAAATTAAATAAAATGGGATAAAAAGCCTCCACGCAAGAACCAATAAGGTTTATTAATGCAGAAGCCATTTGCACCTCACAGCAAGTCAAAGAACTGCATCCCAGAGCTCCTGTGCTACATTGTTCATATGTCTTACCCAGAGTTCCTTGCTGCATATGGGGAGAATAGCACAGGAGCTCTGGGATGCAGTTCTTTGAATTGCTGTGATGTGCAAATGGCTTCTGCAATAATAAATCAGATAGATATCTATCTCAAATGATCGCTTGTGATATGGGTTGGGGGGGGGGGGCGTTGCCAATGGTGAACCAAGGTTTCCCGTGTTGGAAATATCTAGGGCTGCAACCAATGATTTTTTTTAGATCATAATATTTTTCTCACTTTAAATTATATACATACATATTAAGAAATAAAAGGTTTACTTAAAAAGGAACATTGTAAGAACGGATCCCTCTCTTGTTCCCTTGTTTTCTTACGCAATTCTCATACCGTACGTAACTTTCATACGAAATTTGCGTATCTTGCATAACTTTACACACACAAGGTATGCGAGTGCCTGGTCAGAGTGGTGGATCGATGTAGACTGCACAACTCAAGGACGTGTCTCTCTCCCTGAACGAATGCTGCTACGAGCACTTGGATAGACATTATGTCAGAACACAAAACGGTGTGGAGATAGGGGTGGAGTCACTCTACGCAACCTGACCACTTGAAGTGATCAAGGTGGTAGAGTATCCCTTTAAAATAATTTCATACACAAACAATGCATGGGGGGGGGGGGCGGGGGAGATTTTGGTCATGGGATCTTACCCGAGTGTGGGATGCAGTTTGGTGAAAGGGACTGGACCAAAAGGGAGGGATGGTAGCTTTGGACCAAAGTGAGAGTACGAGTATGGGGTGGTGACAGCAGAGGATTACAGCTCCAAGTAAGGATAAAACACCAGCTGTAACTCTCCTCCACCCAGTGGCAGTACTCCAGGGTCTGTGCTATAGTTCTACTGTTGTAAACTAAATAACAACCTGGGAAAGTCGAACATAACTCTAGAATTAAGTCATACTGAGTAAAGCAGCCGGCACGTCTTGTCCAACCAGCTAGGATACAGCATCTGAGGTTATTAACGTTTAACTCAGTCTGACACTAAGCATTGTACGATGTACACTGGCTGATTAAAGCGATTAGTTGTTTCAGACATAATTTAACATTTTCTAGCATTTGATGATTGCCAGAAGTATAGTTTACAGCCGATAAGTTATTTATATTCAATGCATGTTTTTTTTTTTCTTCTTTTTAAATGAACGAATTAATGCACCTAAATCGCAAATATTATTAACCACAGGCAGAAATGAAGAATAATGCTACCACTTTGAAATCCCATTTTTAAACCTTTGATCTCTCATCGTCTGCTGGTATGGCCTAATTTTCTCTGCATCCCTTTGTATAACCGGTGTCTCTTTGTGCGTACTCTAGCCATTTACCAACTGAGAAGATGACAGGCGCCTGTGTAACGGATCCTTTTCTCTCAAGCATCTCTGAAGTATCCTGAAATTGCTCTATACCATGTGGCTTTTCTGAAACCATTGTCCTTGCTCTTCATATTTTCCTTATTGATGTCGGCAATAAGATTTTTTTTTTTTTTTAAATCATTTTTGTATTAACCCCTCAGCTCCATTAGAGTAACAGTAACATTGTTTACTTTCCTTTTGTGTCTCTTAGCAGATGAAAAAGAAAGACAGGATGCAGAGATGTCCAACTTTCCCAAGACCAGCTTTTCATGTGTACATTATTCAGAGTCTCAATGAATAATTTCCTCCCAAGATTATGAGAGTATAGGACGCATCTGACATTTAGAGAGTTATTCGCCAATGTCCAAATTTGCTGCAAACAGTGAATTTTGTGTATTCACTAACCCAGGGCTCAAAATTTCAGGTCCTGAGCTACTAGCCAGGTCTTAAAAGTTACTCGCCATCAGTTAACCTTCCTAACCCAGTCCCATACGGCCCATTTACCTTGCAGTGATAGAGAGGTGACCCTATGTAAAGATGGCACTGAAGGGGGTGTTTGTTTCAGTAAATATTTTCATCCACTGAATGACCGGTTTTACACGGTGGGGGATCTGTATTAGAGACCCCATCTAATTCCGATATATCCCCTCACCAACTGGAATGGATGGGGAGTGTTTAATCCTTACAGATAGCCCTGCAGGGCTTTTCACATGAACCAGGGCTGAGTGAGGCTCTCTGCATCTTCTACAGGTCACCTCCATTCAGGTTGGTGCTAGGGCTGTGCATCTTCTGGTTGCATGGTTTTAGACTCCGATTCACACACTCAATGATACAGACACACACACACACAGATTCAAAACATATGCACTCAAAGATACACACAACATACGCTCAGATTGGCGCAGGTGGCGCCCGTAAGTAATGGCTTTTGCCGGTGAGGCGTACAGGTACGCCTCATCGACAGCTGCCACGCAGCCCGCTCATTTCAGCCCGCCTCGGCAGCCAACGCTAGTGTGCGTCATTGGTTGCAGAGGGACAGCAATGAATTCAAGCTGTCAAACTGAAGCCAATGACGTGCACAGTGCCCCCCTCCCGTGCATCTTCCTTCCCTCTGTCTCTAGTCTCTACTCCTTTCATCCTCTTCCTCCCCTTCTCATGTCCATTATCTCCTTTTGAGAAAGGATTTTACCAGGAAGGATACATTGAGATTTCTTCCCATGTAAATTCTCTCCCTTCCAAGTCCATCTCGCTCCATCCTTTCCATTCTCAGTCCAACCCTCTCCTTTCAGTCCATTTCACCCACCTCCTTTTTCATTTTCCCTCCTTTTATGTTCACCCCCTTTATTTTTATGCTTTTTCCCCCTATTTTGTTCTTTTGTCCCCCTCATTTTATGCCCATTTCCCCCCCCCCCCCCGTTTTTATGCTTTTCCCCCGTTTTATGTTCTTTTCTCCCTATTTCCATGCTTTCCCCTCATTTTATGTTAATTTCTCAGATTTTGTTCATTGCCCCCTAATTTTATGCATTTCCCTCCCATTTTTGTTCATTTCTCCCTCATTTTATATTCATTGCCCCTATTTTTATGTTTTTCCAACCCTCATTTTATGTTAATTTCTCCCCCTATTTTTATGCTTTTCCCCCCATTTTATGTCCTTTTCTCACTCATTTTGTGTTCATTCTCCCTATTTCCATACCCCCCTCATTTTATGTTCATTTCTCCGATTTTACGTTCATTGCCCCCTATTTTTTTAGCTTTCCCCCACTCCCCGTCCTTTTTATGTTCGCCCCCCTCCATTTCTATCTTCATTAAGGTTAATTTCACCTTCAACCTGGGAGCCAGCATCAGGTCTACATTCCTACGCGACCGTGAGTCCACAGCTGCACATGATGATGCATGGAGCGCTGGGAGGAAGTGACGTTATACGATCACTTCCTCCAAGCGTCCTGCAGAGTAATGTGACAGGCTGCGGCTGGGAGGAAGCAGGGTCCTGCGGCTGTGCCGAGAATGGCGCAGTTCGGAGGTGCGACCACTGAATTGATGCAATGCATCGAGTCAGCATTGCGGATGGCATCATCAGGCTACCGATTCTCTTTAACAGCCTGGTTAGTGCTAGTGTCGGCATGGAGCCGACACTAGCACCTGAAAGAATGCCAGTGTCGGCTCCATGCAGATGCTAGAATTCTAATAACAGCTCAATTTATACTCGCCCTCCCCCAATTTCTACTCGCAAATTGCGAGGGGGCGAGTGGAAATTTTGACCCCTGCACTAACCTGTCAATTTGCCAAATAGAGGTGAAATGACAAAGAAATATGGTGCCTTTCACAGCAATTTGGTTGCACGGCAATAGTTCTCTATGGGACAAATGATTTTTCTATTCAATCTGCCGATTTGCACCAAAATGACCTGAATATGACAGGTTTAAACTGGCGACTAGATGGAGATTGAGATGAATAACTTACTACCGTCACCTTTTATATAAGTGAAATGATGCTGCCTAAACATGGATGATAGGTGCACACATAAAACAACCAAAATATGTGCCAAAAAACATGTGAACAAGAGAACAGTCCATATAGCGCATTGATGAAAGTCAATATAAATGAATATGGGTAAATTCCACAAGTGTACATGTTAACTATTAAGCTAAAAAAAAAAGAACTGGTGCACTTTTATTATCAGTGTAGTAGTACAAGAAGGACTGTGAATCCAATGGTGTGTAAGTGTCCAATATGTAGCGGGATAATATAATAGAATATAAGGAGTCGATCAGTTTCTCCCTAGTAGGCACTGAAATCAACTTGGTCCTCCTTAGTGGATTCCAGTTGGGTCCCGTTGTCTTCAATATTGCTCAAAAACAAGGGAGACAAGAAAAAAAAAAAAAATAGTGCGGAGTGTACCACAAAATGGCCCAAAGCTGTGCAATAAATCGTCAGGCCACTCACAATTATATGAGCCTAATATGGTCCCGGCTCTAGGTTTAAATGCCTCCGGCTATATAGAGGGTGGCTCTGTCCTTTTAATCAACGATAGTCGCTAGATAAAACAAGGAAAGGAGACAGCGCCCCCATAGTATAATTCTGCAAACCAGTGGGTAGGAGAATATATGTAGAGATACGCTCACTAATCTTAGAGCCTCGTGCATACAGGCTCAATCAATATAGCATTGGTGAATGCCCAGGACCTCTTTCTGCAGCGGTCCAGTTCGTGCTGGTGGTCCTCTGGTAAATAGCAGGGTGAAACAGGAAAGACTGGCCAGTGGAGAATTCAAATAATTTATTTAAAATAATACAATTAAATGTAAACGAAATGGACACTGGTATAACGAGACGCGTTTCGGCCACACAAGGGCCTTCCTCAGTCGGTGTAATAATGTGTCCAAGAGTGTCATTTTTGGACACTATTTCGTGTCAAGGAGGTAAAATAAAATTCAATCTCTAAAAATTCTTGTTTGCGAAGTCTTTCAGTTTTATGGTTAACATGCGCTCCAACCAATACGGAGTATTCTAGACAACCGCAATAAAGCAAATATTGCACTAATGTGAATCACTAATTTTTGTGTTTAAGTGCATATAAAAGTTATGTTTAGAACACACTAAGTAACTGGTAAAACAGCATACAGTAAGTGCCAGTGTTACAGTGCTAACATTTCACAAAAGTTAAATCCACTATGAAGCTTCTCCTGTTACTCTTTAGATTATACTTTTGCGAAAAGCAGGTTTTTGCAGCATTGGCACTAACTGAATAATCCCCTAAATGTGCAATATCAGTAAAATAAATAATAATTGTTTCCGCATATTTGAGCTATAATGCATTATCACCTGAGACTTCAGCAAATCGTGATCATTTTGCTGGTAAAATATTGTGAGAATTACCAGAACATGACAGAGCTATGAAGCCAACCAAGCACATGATGGTGGAATAACGGTGCCGACAGACTTGTGTTTTTCCTTTCAACCATTTGATGAAATATCAAATTTGTACAGACTAAATATCTGCTAATTATTCTATATATGGAAAAAAGGAAGAAAAAAAAAAATCACACACACAGGGCAGTTTCACCCATGCTTTGTTTAAATAATAAGCTGTGAGTAGATAAAAACTAAAAAAGTCAAAAACATGGAGAAGTTTATGTGGTATGAACAACGCTCCATCAGAAAGACATTAAACTGAACAGAGCTCCTTTGATTAGATATTGCAATTTGCACCCACCTCAATCCAGCAATGGCAACCACCATGTTTTGCCCTCCTTGGGTGGAGTCGAGGGCTGCCATGCAGTCCAGTGATGTGTGATTGGCCTACAGCAGTGATGATACCATGCGGCTGACAGCCAATCAAGTGCACGGACTGAGTGATGGTCTCTTTGTTCAGAGGTGTCGCTCCCCTAAGGCATGCCACAGTCATGAGAGGGGCAGCTAAACTTTATTCCCTATCAAATGAATCCAACCCGTTTTGGGCATGGCAGTCTGATGGCGCGGCAAGCAATAGTTTGCAATTTCCAGTATGGCCTTCCTCTGTATCTTACATGACTGACACACAATACCTTTCGGCTGGGGTGGGATTAATATGTTAACGCAAGTATAAAAACAATTTACTATCTGTTCTGTTATGATGCAAGATTGTAGAGTAGGTTACATCATTTGGATTTGCCATAGAACATACAAAAGATAGCAATCAACCACAAATACAAATGTAGGCAAAAATCCTGTAACAGATAAAGTCATGTAAACTAGATCATAAGGGAATCCAAGGATTCGGATTGCTGCAGTGTGCACATGAATAATTAATAAATGGTTTTGGCCCATTAACCCAAAGCAAATTCATCTGATCGATTCCAAGTCTCAATGCTTACCCTGTAAAAACATCACTTGACCTTCAAAAAGATCAATTAGTCTCCTGAAGGTATCAAATAAGCTATCCACGCTGTTCTGAACCATGATTCCTGTAGCTCAGTCAGACCGGCTTTAAAAGAAATAAAGTGTTCAAGAGCTTTCGATTCATCAAGGTCTTCGATAAAAATAAAATAAACAGTATTAGTCCACACATTGTTTCTTTAAAGAGAAACTATAGAGCTAAAATGGGAAGAGAAACGTTGGGGATAAACATTAGCCTCTCCTGAGTGCAAAAGCAAAGAGCAGCACTAGCTGATTGTCAGCTACTGGGAGATGCAAAGTCCCCGCACTCAAAAGGGCTGAATCAGTCCTCCAAGAACTCCCTCAGAGGGAGTAGAGTGGTGAGGACACTTTGGTCACACAGCCTAGAGTGTCCCCTTTAGTGCTTATAAAAAAAGGGAAACTATAGGCATCATGAGCCATTAAAGAAAGAATCTCAAACTCTGGCCCCCCAGCTATTTCTGAACTACACCTTTAATGATTCTCTGGCCATCTATTCCCTTTAAAGAATTCTGGGTGTTCTAGGCTATGAGCAGCTGGGGGAGGGGGGCACATAGTCCAAGACAGTGATTTTCAACTGGTGTGCTGTGAATGGTCCTCAAGTGCTGCAGCAATGACAGAATTAGGTGTATGAATGGTGCCAAGTGGAGATGTATTCATGAATACAACAATAACTTAACAGCTTGATACCCAATTCCTTTTTTTTTTAAATGATAAAATGTATCCTTAGTAGGGATGCGCCATTACAGATACTGGTATCGGTGCCGATACTGCCATTTGGAAGAGTACTTGCACACGTGCAAAGTCCCTGATACTGGAAGCCAGCTTGCTGGGCAGTATCCAAGGGCCTGTGGCAGCTGGCAGAATGCACTAACAGGCGGCATGTGAAGGTTGTAAAACGGCTCCGCTGGGGCCTCTAGCCGCTGTTCGCTGGAACGCGGTCAGCCAGAGGGGCCTGGCAGAATACTGTCAGACACTGGGGCCAGCTGGCAGAATGCATTGTGTCTGAAGTCTGTGATATAGACATATACACCCACACACACGTGAGGTCTGTGGTCTGTGTACATATGTGAGGTCTGGTGTGTAAAGGCCTGTGCAGTGGGCAAATGGGGTGTCTGGCCATGCATTTCGATACTTCTATAAATTGGACAGGCTTTCAGCAAAATCCTGAATCATTTATTGTAAAGCGGTCACAGGACATTAATGTATTGGTAATGAGTATTGGAGAGTACCGGAAAAGAAGAGAAAAAGAAAATAGTTGCATACCTACATAAAAGGCTGCTGGTGTGGTTTGTCAGTGTGCTGTGAAAGGAAAACGTTGAAAAATCACTGATCCAATGAGAGAAAAAAAATAAAAAAAAAAATAAAACAACTATCTCCCATTTCTAACGAAGTACTACAAGCAAAACTCACAGGGTTATTCAAAGAGAATCGAAAAGCCACTGCACGTTCAGTGACTTTTCGCTCTCTTCAATTCGGTTTGATTTGGCGATCCCATTTCGGCAACCCTGCGGTGTATTCAGCAAGCACCACAGGGTCCCCGAATCGCAGGGAATGGTCGCCGAAAACTCGCCGAAGACTAACCGCAAAACGAGGGTGAACGCACACCGAAACCCGCAAAAACATCTGGATTAACCTGCCGAAAACGCCGGAAAAACCCGAGCAGGAGCCCATCACACGCAGCGCAGCAGCCGGAAAAATCCGACACCGCAGACGAATGCAGTGAATAAAATTAAAAATACAGTTCGCTTGAATGTTTGAAAAGTGAAACGCTGTTTGCAAACAAACTGAGCGAAAATGTCTGAAATTTACATATGATCCAATGAATGATAATAAAAAGGGCTGTTACAGAAAAAATAAGCTAAAAAAAAAAAAATCCCAAAAAAATGCTTAAAATACCCTAAAAACAATAAAAAAAAATCTATAATTATAGAGACTCTTTCCTGCAGAATATTATAATCAACGGTTTATTAGATATTGGATTAAAACAGGAATATTTTTAACATTGAAGCCTATGGGATTCGCCTGAATAAACCTGCCGAATTAAACCACCGAATGACAGGGCAATTTGGGAACCTTTCACTGCTGGTTTTTGTTCTCTGAATAGCCGAAGCATTGCTTCTCTATGGGGATTCACTGCCCTCGAACAGGCACCGTATGTGCAGGCAATTCGCCAACATTTGGCGAATTGCCTGCTCTCTGGATAGCGAATGGCCAAGAAAGGTAACCAAACGCTGATTTTCAACGTTCAGTTCCCTTTCGGCAGCCATTCGGATCTCTGTGAATTACCCCGTCAGGTTTCTCCAGCTCTGGGGTCTCCTTCGGTGCGGTTCAGGTCTGCCAGTCTACGCTTCTGATAAAGGCAGGACTGTATGTGGGCTGGATGCTCGCTCATGTGTCCAGCAAATCAGAGGCCTCTTAATGCTTCTGCATTGAAACACATGGGCTGGTCAGTAATGGAGCCTGTCATTCCCAACCTAAACCACCGAAGGCTGTCCAGAATGAGACAACCGACAGTAGAAAGCCCTCCAAAGACTGAAAATCGCGTTCCAAATCAGAGGGCTGTAATGCACAAACTGGACGGCCTTCAAAAGCGCAATGCACAGTAGTGCATTGTTGACCAACCAATGCACCTGAATCAACAGGCATCAGTTCAGGTGAAAATCCTCATTGTTTATACTAGCCCCATCAGGTAAACCAGTACCTAGAAATTCTCACTCAGCAGACCGGAGATCTATAGAACTCTGCAACCACCAATTTGTATACATTTCTTTTTTTGTTTTTATTAAACATTACAGTTATATAAAGCAACAGCTTGGGGTCTTCTAGAGCGATACAATGCACATAAATAGGCTCCACGAGCTTGCTGCTGCTTTAGATTGCAGTCACGATTGTGGAAACAAAAAAAAAAAAAGCTACGGATTTAACAAAGTCAGTAAAATACGTGGGAGAATCTCAGCTCTGGAAAGAATGATCGCACTGAGCATTTCTTGCACTGGGAAACGGAAAAGATAAATATCACCTTTCTACACATGTCCCACAGGACCAAAATAATCTCACCTCTCTATATTGTGTACACAAAGCAGATGTAATAAAACCTTGCTGCCCTCTGCATCCCAGAGGAGAAATGCATCTCTTAACTAGAGACAAAACTCAATCTGCCTACCGATCTGACGAGTAAATCTAATGGGGGAATTTGCTGTATGCTAATCACTTAAAATACTAGATTTCACAGGCACAGGAAGGAATCCACATGCAGTGTTAGCATGAAGATGGCTCACAGCGATCAAGTTTTACCTTGCCTAGAACACAGTATTTTAACTCCCGTTTCTACTCTATGGTATCAACAGATTAAGCAGACAAAAATAGAGAATTCTACAGCAGCTTCTATGCCTTAAGCATCCTTTAATGGTTTCCTAGATGTCAAGGACAGTGCTCAAGGTTAATAGAAGCTAATGAATTCATTTTCTCTATTATGGAGGTGACATTTACAAAAGGGGTTATTCAGTAAAAAAAAAATAAAAAAAATATTGTTTCCAAATTATTAAACCATTTAATTTCCAGCAAACCGTCTTTATGTATTTCATTTTTTGAAGAAATTTTTGATTCAACTTTTCTTTTTAACCCCTTAGTGACCGGACAGTTTTACACAAATCCGTCCTTTAGTGACCTCTGCTGTTTTTACGTTTCTGCGCTGTTAGGGTTTAGGTCAAATTTTCCTCTTACTCGTTTATTCAACCCACACATATTATACACCCTTTTTCCCGCCATTAAATGGACTTTCTAGAAATACCATTATTTCCATCATATCCAATAATTTACTATAAAAAAAAAAATATGAAATATGATGAAAAAATTGGTAAAAACACACTTTTTCGTAATTTAATCCCCAAAATCTACAACCACCAATAAAGACCCCGGCTAAATAGTTTCAAAATTTTATCCCGAGAATAGAAATACCCAATTTTTACATGTTTTTCACTGCTGAGCCAGTTCACCTATGTGCGCTGCGCTCATTCTGACCATTTTGTGCTAATTATTTTGAGATGACAGCCTAGGTCCTATTTAATTAAACCACCCCCCCAGACAAAAAAAAAAAAAATTTTTTTTTTTTTTTTTTTTTAAACCAAACCTGGTCATGTTTGGTATCATTGGAAAGGCCATGATCAGATCCTTAGGATCCCCTTATCTCTACATGGCAGCTAGATGGTTAACTGGCCCACTGACATCATGGTGAGGTTGTCAGTGGGTGGGGGGGACCTGGAGGCTTGGCTGACATCCAAGATGTCAGCCCCCCCTCCAGGTTCGAATCGCATTTTTGGTGCCAATTTGCGCCGAAACGTGATTAGGCGGCGAAACGGTTAATGCCATACACCGCTGAAAAGGGGAGACTCTCCCCTTTTCAGTGGTGCAAAACGCATCTCCCTAGCTTCAATGGTTGGGAAGGAGCCCCCCTCCCCTCCATTGATTTGCATGGGGACGCCTGCTGATGACGTCACCACGCAGCGTGGCAACGTCATCAGCCTCGCCTGCCCATGTAAATCACATGGGCAGGCTTCCTCCCTGCCAGATCGCCGAGGGATCCAGCGAGGGAGGGGAGTATCGGGCGGGAGGGGGATTAGGCGCCGCTGACGTACCCTGTACGTCCGCGGGTCTAAGGGAGACCCGTGGACATGACGTACAGGGTACGCCAGCGGTCCTTAAGGGGTTAATGGCTTTTATTAAATTCTGTAACAGACCTTTATATTGATTTTTAATAGGACCTTAGACACATTTTAATTAGGGATGCACCAAAATTATTGTCCAAAAATGGGGCTTTCGGCCGAAAGGAAAAAAACGGCCCAAAATCTGTCAACCGAACGTGGGCCTTAAGGCCTGGCTGAGCCGGGGACTTGCCTGAGCCTGGAGGCCCAGGTTCGGATGACTGATTTTTGGAGGGTGAGATCGGGTTGCCTGCATTCACCTACATACTTCGGTCTGGAGATCCACCAGCGGTCTCCATGGCAGTCCTCCTGCATCGGATGCATATGCCCACTGCTTCCAGTTCCCGCTCTCAAACTGGCCTTGGTGAAATCCACCCAACACGGGGGGGGGGGGGGGAACACCACACACGGCACTCTAATAGATGTTAGGGATGCACCGATACCATTTTTTTTTTTAAGACCGAGTACAAGTACCTATACTTTTTAAAAGTACCCACCGATACTTTTATTTAATGTCATGTGACCGCTTTTCAATAGGAACAGACCTGATATATATTTCCCCCAGCTCACCCTCCCACTCTGCCAGGCTCCTCCGCTGTCTTCTTCCTTCGAGCGGCCGCCGGCAGAGGTTGTAGCCTAGCCACTCGATGGGAACCACGCACAGCCGTGGTCTCGCGAGATTGCAGAGTTCATGAGATCTCGTGAACTCTGCGATCTCACGAGAACACAGCTGGTGGATCCCAGGTGAGCGGCTGGGCTACAACTCTTTGCAGGAGACCACTCGAAAGAAGAAGAAGCCAGAGGAGCCTGGCAGCGCGCCGAACACTGCCCCCAAAAGAAACCGGCTGGCAAGCCAGCCCAGCGCTGGCTTCCGGTATCGGGGGCCTCTGCACGAGTACCAAGTACTCGTGCAGGTCCCAGGATCGGCACCGATAGATGTATTAAAATGTGTCAAATAAAAAATAAAAAAGGGCTGTTTTAAAGGCTTAATTTTTTTTCATTTTTTTAAAAAGGGAATAAATTAATAAAAAATAAATTTATGATTTTCAGCAAAAAGGAATAAAAAAAAATATTTCTTTGCTTACAATGAAACCTATGCCACTGTGGGCAATCTAAGTAAACAGAACTATAAAAGAAGAACAGAAATCAGAAACCAGTGCAATAAGTAAATTTGTGTGGAAAGCAAAGTTACAGGATTGACCCTGGCAGACATTCTTTTGCAGAATAGTAAAAAAATGCTTAGGCTGGCATATTAAGCTATAGTTCCCACAGTTATCAACATTTTTATCAAAACAATAGCTACTGACATCATCAGGCAGTGCTCGTATCTACGTTGGGCTTTTACAGATGAATGTAAAAGAATGTATCGGTTACAAAAATGTCAAGGGCCCATTTATTATTTACACAATGACAATAATTAAAAAGGGACACGCTACACAGTGTCACTCATTGCTACACAAGCAATCATATTGCTCTGATCTCCCGCATACAGCCCCCCCCCCTCCAACCGTGGATTCTCAGATTGCCGATTCAGCTCTTCAAGTGCAGGGCCAACATTCTGCCCAGAACCTGAGTGATAATCTTTGGTTCTGGGACATTCGGGAACCAGCTGCCACCAATGGCTCTCAATGTTCTGATATTGAGAGCCATTAGATTGGCTGGAGCATTTCCACAACAGTCACATAACATGCTGCATCTGACAGCAGGTTTCATCGACCAGCAGGTCAGAAAAACAATTAAAAAAATAAAAAGAAGAAAACACACTAGGATTCCAGAGACTTTGTAACCTAAAGCAGCGGTTCCCAACCTGTGGCACACGTACTCCCAGGGGTACGTACGAGGAACCCTGGGGGTACGCGTAGCAAAACTTTGTAATGGCGGACCCCTCCATCGCATCCGTTTTTTTGCTGGGCGGACTCGCGCTGAAATCTGATCCCGTTCGGATTGCAAGCGGTCCAACAGCGCATGAATGGGACTGGTGACGGCCGGAGACTCAAGCAGGCCTCGGCTCAGACATGGATCCTGCGGATCCACTGCAGAGCATTGCAGGCCATAACTGAGGTCTCCAGGAGCTTCTCACAGCAGGCGTGTCACTCACTATGCACCCGCCAGTGGCTCTTGGCCACGCCTCCGCAAGATGACATTATTGTGGCCGAGACAGAGCATGCCCCTGAAGCACCCGGGAACTTAAAGCATGGAGGGCCGCCTTCAAAATCACCCATAGCGCCAGGCCTGACTGTAAATAAATAAAATAAAATATATTATATATATATATATATATAATATATATATATATATATATATAATATATATATATATATATATATATATATATATAGATAGAAAATTGCTGAGCTCTCACTGTTTATAATGTGTTTTATTGCTGTGGATTCGGTGTATGCTCATTCACTGCCATTACAAGGAGCTTTATAGCTGCGGATCTCATGTACGCTCACATTCACTGCCTTTCCTGCAAGAGTTATACTGCTGATCTGGGTGCAGGGGTGGAGATAAGGACAGCATGGGGTGGAGATGAGGGGGGCTGGAAGTAGATATGTAGAAGCTGGGATGGAGTTAATGAGAAGCTATGGAAGAGACAAGAAGAAGCTGGGGAGGAGATAAGGAAAAGCTAGTGAGGAGACAGGGACATGGTGGGGAGGAAATCAGTGGAGATGCAGGGAAGAAGATAAAGAGAAGTGGTGGGTAGAAGATGCGAGACCAGGGTAGATAAGAGAAAAAAAGATGGTTGCAGGACAGATGGAGGCGAAAGAAACATAAAAAAGCAAATTATATTAATTAGAAAGATTTTTTTAGGTATGAGGGGTAAATTTTTTGGAAATGGGCCACCAGGGGGTACTCGGATGAAAAAATGTTGGGAACCACCGACCTAAAGTGATAAAATGGGAGGGGAGATGGTTAATGTTTACTTCCTCCTCCCATTTAACCCTATAGCATAACCATTGCCTTTCATAAGGATACATTTCATGCATTGTTATAAAAAGGCAATTAGTGGGCATTAAGGCTAGTTCAATACTAGAAACCCAAACAAACAGCAGTGGGTGAAATAGGGGTTACTCTCTAAAGCAGAAGTCAGCAGCTTTGTTGTCCAGATGTTTTTAACTACAATTCTCATGAGCCTCAACCAATCTAATGAGTACCTGAGCATCACATTTGCTGGAAAGCTTTCAAAAAGCACACTGTGAAATAGTCCCATTTAGAGACCATAAATGTGCCTACGAGAATGCAGGGATTGGGCAGTGGTACTAATGGTCTTGTTGACGCCATTACAGATTTCGCTTAGTCTGCTTCAACCCAAAAGGGCAGCTAGAACTGAAATGCCAAGGACGTTGCCTCTGCACAAAAGACAGCAACCTCCAACAGTCCTTTCAATTTACTTAGGTTTCGTCAAGACCTAAGTAGATTGAAACGACGTTGGAGGTTGCCGATACCTCAAGTAACTAGTGCTGTTGGCATTCTCAGGTGTTGAAATATCTTACAAGTAGGGATGCACCAATACTGGCATTTGCACGAGTACTCATGCAAATGCCCCAATACTTCTACCGGAATCCAGTGCTGGTATTCGTGGGGCTGCTAGCAGAATGCATTAAAAGTATTCCCCTCTGGCTGGCCGTGTGTCCCACAGGGCACAGGGTGGCCATGTCGTCTGAGCAGCCGTCGGCCTCCAGCCGAGATCTCGCGAGAGCACATCACAGCCTTCACAAGCCAGTGGCCGCTCAGCAAACCACACGGCCAGATAGAATCGTGTTCCACCAAGTGCTGAGGTCTGTGTCGGACTGTGTAATACACACACACACTCTGGTGTCTGTGTGTGCGGCTGGGGTGTGTGCAGGCATGTGCAGTGGGAAATTGGCAATACATTTGCAATATTAACATAAACTGGACAGGCTTTCAGCATAATCCTAAATAATTTATTGGAAAGCGGTCACGTGACATTAAATAAAAGGTATCGGTACTCTGTATCGGTGAATAACTGAGAAAAAAAAAAAAGGATCTGTACTCATACTCTTAAAAATCTTGTATCGGTGCATCCCTACTTAGAAGACATCACATCGTAAATCGTTTAGTAGTTTTCTTATATGGTATGTATCAGCTATTGTTAGCCAACACAGAGTTACTCATTTCACACTTTAAAATGAAAGGCCAAGTTCAAACCCATGAGCCTGAAGTTTGACAAGGTTCTACTGTTTGAGCACGGACCAATTCATAAGGTTTTCACCACGTGGGGGGCAATAGAACTAATATACACATTGCAGCATTGTACTCCACAGTATTTTTGCATACAGGGAATGCAAAGTGGGTTTTCTACCACAGATCCTATTTAGCCTTTATACCCAAGATTGTTAAAAAAAAAAAAAAAAAAAAAAAAAAAACTTTTAGGCCCCGTTCACACTGTGTGATTTATCGTGCGGATTTTGCCACAAAATCCACGATATGTAGCATCTCCAATGCATTTCAATGGAACTGTTCACATCTTGCTGCGCGATGTCGCGGTAGCATGTCGCTGTTATATGACCTTTTGCGATTTCCATTGGTGGTGTTTTGCAAAATCGCAAGGTCGCGAATATGAAAATCGCACGGAAAAACGCATGATTTTCAAATCGCACAGTGTGAACGGGGCCTTAGGCTAGGGTCAGACGAGTGCATTCTGTGCGGACTGTGCATCCGTGCACAACAGACGTACTTTCTGACTGACGACAAGGTAGTGGCCACACAGTTTGTTTTTGTGACTTTTTTTGTCTGATGTAGAAGGAAAAATAAATTAATATGAAAAACATTTTGGCTGTCAAAATGCTGGATGTCAAAAATGCAGTTCGCCTGACTTCGTTCTATCACTCACACACAAAGCTATGTGGACGCAGCGCACTCTGTGCGTCCGTTCTAGCGGATTTACGTTTTTGCCTAACCTGCGTCTGTTTGATGCGTCCGTTATGCGTCCGCAGTTCCATGCGGACGTACTTTGTGTGTGGGTCTCCATTGGTCATAATTATATGCTATAACGGACATACAAATGTGCGGCAACACGGACGTGATCAGTGCGCTCGTCTGACACGAGCCTTAAATCATGCAATGCTTCACTGCTACCTTCGGCACATTAATTCACTTTCGTTTAATCCAATCTGCTTTCTTACCTTTTTTAACAGAGACTATGCTTTGGCTGTCTACATCCAATGTTTTTGTCACATGTTCAAGGTCAATCTTGGTTGTTGCAAAGACATCAGAGGAAAAGAAATTTGAATCCTGATGTAAAAAAAGAAAAAACATTTTTAAATGTACTGTTTGACATGAAACTTCATTTCTGTAGAACAATTCTACATCCACTTAAACATAGTAACAGGAGATCTGTAGAAAGAAACCATGACTTTGCGTCGGAAAGGACAAAGACATATTTTTAACTTAAAGGGAAGTGTTGCTCAGTTAGAGGTTTCAAACATTGAAGAATAAATACCCACATAATGTGAAAGGCCAGACTACTAATAAGTTACATATATACGGTTAACCCCATCATTGTCAGGGACACAGGAAAACCTACTTTGGGAGGTCAGGCAAAGCTTCTACAGGAGGGGTAAAAATGGAAAACTGACAGCAGATGCATAGTATGCAAGTTTAAGAGGGAGTTGATATCCAGAGGAGAGAAAAAAACAATCCTGTGAATCAACAGAAAAATCCCCTTGGTTCCCGACCCGGAAGAAAATTAGCTGTTAAGTAAAGCACATTCTGTAAGGTCAGGAGAGAGACGTCTGCAGACTCTTAAATAGGAATAACTTGCTAAAAAAAAGGCAGAAACTAATAATGTATGTAGAGACGGAAATTGCCCACTTCGACATATTAGCTTTACAAAAACTACTAGAAAGTCCCTGATAGGATTGATGTTAAAATTAACCAGTTAAGCGACAAATACTGGGGAAATACAGTGCAGAGCGGAGTCAGTGAAATTGTCCCATAGAAAAGTAATGGTTAATATAGTCAGAATGCCGAACTGCACTGATGTTCGGTGGTTCAGTGCGACAGGTTTAAACAGGTGAATCCCATAAGATTCAATGAAAGAAAAAAACAATTATTGCTCTATTTATTCAACCGTTTATGCTTTTCATTTCAGCAAACCGTCTTTATTCATTTTAGATTCCCTTTTATTTTTTTCCCCCAAAGGTTTTTTTAAATTCCGTAAACAGACCTTTTTTATTATTTATACACATTTGATTGCATTTTTAAACCCTTTTAAAATAGCAGTTACATTTTTTCCCTGCAGTTCAGTGGACATTTCTGCGACTCCATCTTCGGCGACCCTGCGGTGAATAGCGAATTCACCACAAGATTGGCAAAATGACTAGAAATTTTGGTGCTTTCTGAATTAACCCCTTAAAAGCTGTGCCTTTGTGGTTTTCACTATCACTGAAAAAGAGAAAAAAAAAAGAAGTCTCACTTTCACTGGCAAGCCGACAGCAAACAGTAGCAGAGTCGTCCAACAGGACAGTCCACTCCTGGCAGGACCCCCTTCTTCATTTTGAATGTACTCCTGAAAGGAAGCTGACAGCAGAGCGAACCTTATCGTGTGTCTGCCAGTCAGCCATGGAGAAGGAACATGGCAGCACCCAGCACTGAAAGCAGATATGTAACTGTGTGAGCCATCTCATCAAGGGATGATATATTACTTTGATCTTTATGACCAATGCAATATCCGTCAGTGGATGATAAATCACAGGAAGAGTGAAGCCATAGATGACAGGTTCAATGTAAACCACGCTGTTCATTATAGCGTGTTCATGGCTCTCAAGCCAGTAGAGTAACCACCTGGCACACAGACATGCTGGGAAGACATACAAGGTTATTCAGAGAAAGGTGAAACTATGGAGAACTTTTGGAGAAGTGAAAATTCTAGGTCAGAATAGCCAAACCAGAAAACATTTCCCATTTATCTCACTTTCCGAATCAGCTATTTTGACCTGGAATTTTCACTTCTCCAAAAGTTCTCCAGAGTTTCACCTTTCTCTGTATAAACCCTGCTAGTCAGACACTGGGCATGAGACAAGTGTAATTCGTTTCAAAATGAAATTTCAGCAATTCGTATTTCTGAAATTCAAATTGAATATCTGCGCGGAAACAAAATCGGTACATAACAAATTCAATTCGTTATTCAACTATTCTAATTCCTGCTTCTAACCTAGATGCTGGGGTAAGAAGCCAGGCTTCTAACCATAGCTTCCATTACCATCAGGGTTATTCAGAGAGGTGAAAACCAGGAGAATGACTGGAGAAGTGAAAATTCTAGGTCAAAATAGCCAAACCAGAAAAATTCTCCCATTTATCTCCCTTTCCAAAAATCGGCTATTTTGACATAGAATTTTCACTTCCCCAGTCATTCTCCTGGCATTCACCTCTCTCTGAATAACCCTGTGTTACGTTGTCAATTCTTTCTTAAAAAGAAAAAAAAGAAAGAAAATAGGACAGCATATCGATTTCTGGTGTCAGAAATCAATCCAAAGAAAAACACACTCACAACATTCGGAATATTGATTTGGTTCTTCCAGGTGTTCTCAGAGAAACTCATTTTTTTCGTTTTGCACTGTGCATTTCAACAATTCTAAAAAAAAAGGTAACAAGCTCTAAGCAGAAGTGGACAAGAAGCTTGGGTTGCTTTACAAAAAAAAATACAAATTAGGAATAAAATGACACTTGATGGTAGGGGGGGGGGAAGGAGTCCAGAACAATGCTGGGGGAGTAGATCATATAGAGGGATTCCCAGGTTCTGTAGCAGAGTCGGTGTGTAAAAGGTGCAGGGATAAAGGGTGTGCACTCTTGACTCCTCTCTCCCTTGCACTCACAGACCACCCACCATACACCAGTATATGCAGACAGGAGTGCATTCATTCACCCACCGTGCCCCAAGAGTGTTTGCTCCAGGTCAGTGGTTCGGTCGATTCCTGAGCAGGGTCTTTGTACGCTGGGTCTGGGGGTTCATTTTTCTCCTCCGGGCCCCCTGGCCGCACAGCCGCATGGTGCAACTTCTGCCGAGCACGCTTTACTTTGCCAACCATGCTGCTTCGCGAAACCGGAAACGGGGCCGCATTTCCATGGCAACGTGTGGTCCGTTCGATAATAAGCGCCCATCGGAAACACAGAGCATCGCGAGAAGTGGTCCTATAGTGCATTGTATCAGCTGAACTGTGTGTTTATTATCCCTGATATTGGGTAGTCACTGTCAGTATGTCTGGCCAGGACACTGGAGAGGATTTATGCTTTCTTTAATAACAATAATTCTCCACCTCTGTGATGATTTGCGTAGCCAAAGTAACATTAAAACCATATACTTTCTTTCAAATTACAGGCATTCTTGTTGGAGTTTATATTATGTAAAGAGACTCTGCAGTTGTATAATCTATAGTATAACCAGTAAAGGACCTGCAACCTTCACAAACCTATTCCAAGCCATAACTGGTGCTGCAATGCTTATCAGCTCCAGACAATCAGGGTTATTCAAAGAGCTCCGAATTGCTTGAGAAAGATAACCGAACAGTGAAAATCAGCGTTCGGTTACCTTTCTTGGCCATTCGGCTATCCAGAGAGCAGGCAATTCGCCAAATCCTGGCGAATTGCCTGAACATACGGTGCCTGTTCGAGGGCAGTGAAATCCCCATGAAAAAGCACTGCTTCGGCTATTCAGAGAACACAAACCAACAGTGAAAGGTTCCCGAAATGCCCTGTCATTCAGTGGTTTAATTCGACAGGTTTATTCAAGAGAAACCCATAGGCTTCAGTGTTAAAAATATTCCCGTTTTAATTCAATATCTAATAAACCGTTCATTATAAAATTCTGCAGTAAAGAGTCTCTTTATTTATAGATTTTTTAGGATATTTTAAGCATTTTTCTTTTTTTTTTAAAAAGTCCGATTTTCTTTTTTTTTTTAAGTTTACTTATTTTTTCTGTAACAGCCCTCCTTTATTATCATTCCTTGGACCTCATATGCGAATTTCAGACATTTTAGCTCAGTAGTTTATTTGCAAACAGCGTTTCAGTTTTCAAACATTCATGCAAACTGTTTTTTTAATTTATGCACGTTCGGTGACTTTTCGTTCTCTTCAACGGTTCCTTTTGCCGATCCCATTTCGGTGACCTTGCGGTGTATTCAGCAAGCACCACAGGGTCCCCGAATTGCAGGGAAAAGCTGCCCAAACCTGACGAAAACGAACTGCAAAACCCGGCGAATGCACGCCGAAAACCGGCAAAAACATCTGGATTAATCTGCCGAAAAACCCGAGCAGGAGCCGATCGCAGCCTCCGGAAAGACCTCAGAAGAGGCAGTGAATAAATTAGAAAAACAGTTTGCATGAATGTTTGAAAACTGAAACGCTGTTTGCAAAGAAACTACTGAGCGAAAATGTCTGAAATTTACATACGAGGTCCAGGGAATGATAATAAAAAGGGCTGTTACAGAAAAAATAAGTAAACTTAAAAATAAAATAAAAAAAAAATCGGACTTTTAAAAAAAAATCCAGAAAAATGCTTAAAATATCCTAAAAAAATCTATAAATAAAGAAACTCTTTACTGCAGAATTTTATAATGAACGGTTTATTAGATATTGAATTAAAACGGGAATATTTTTAACATTGAAGCCTATGGGATTCTCCTGAATAAACTTGCCAAATTAAACCACCGAATGGCAGGGCATTTCGGGAACCTTTCACTGCTGGTTTGTGTTCTCTGAATAGCCGAAGCAGTGCTTTTTCATGGGGATTCACTGCCCTCAAACAGGCACCGAACAGGCACCGTATGTGCAGGCAATTCGCCAGGATTTGGCGAATTGCCTGCTGTCTGGATAGCCAATTGGCCAAGAAAGTTAACCGAACGCTGATTTTCAGCGTTCGGTTACCTTTCTCAAGCAATTCGGATCTCTTTGAATTACCCTGTTGGTTTGTCATTTGACAGATCTGATACCTCGGCTCTACCTTTTTTCTTGCTATGTCAGCTCCTAATTATCCAGGCTCCCTTTCTTCAATGAAATTCCAGGGAATCTGTCTCCACCTTCAGTTCTTCTTAGGATGCAGTTTTTGGCAAGGTATGCAATATTCATAAAATCAGGTACCAACTTCACAAGCCTGACATGTTTTATTTTCTTTAGCCTTGACAAAAACGTATTATGTTTTCAGAATGTCTTTTTAAAGGGTTACTCTATTGAAAAATAGAGTTCCCTATTTTGGCCTTAAATAATTGGGCAGAGGCTAATGACAGCCTCTGCCCAGTTATTTTTTTCTCTCTTTTTAGGTGATTTTACTCACCAGTCGTCCCGCACCACGTGTAACTCCTCCTCTTCGGCTCAGAGACCTCCGACCCAGTAGTCCCTGAAGCTTTTCTGAGCAATTTGCCTCCATACACAACTTCCTTAGCAGAGGAGCTGCAAGTTGTGCAATGCTATGGTACTTGCGAAATTTACATTACCAGGTTCTGTACCCCCTGAGCAGAATGATGGATCAGAGCTGCACGCACTCGTAAATCAGTCCATCGGCAGCCTCTCTGAGACCACTCACTACAGTGGGCTGTCTCAGAGAGGGGGGCGCAGGCATACTGTCTGCGTGCTGATGCAACTAGTAACCGGTCTGGTGACCAGCACCCCAGAAATTCAAAAATTCAAGCTGCTGGTGATGATGGGTGCAGTGGAGGAGATTACTCCACTTCACTCAGTGATTTCTCCAGATCGAGTGGTCAGGATGAACAGAGTGTCACTTTAAATACACACTGTTCCCCAGTGAAAGCTAACGGTGGCGTTCGGATGAGTGTTACCACCAGGATAAGTGACTTTAATGCATGCTCCCATATTATTACTTTCTTAACGCTAAACCTGTCAAAAGTCCCTTAGCGCATCATTGGTTGTGCTAGCTTCTGCAAGCTTACTGTACTTTGCTAATCCTATACTTATCACAGAAAAAAGTAGGGTTCACTTCAAAGCTCAACGAGCATAACTTAATATTGCATGGATAAAACACATATACCAGTCTTCATTCATAGATAGTACATTTTAATGCTGATATAACAAGACTTCTCTAATAGATGCTCAGCTCCTTTTCCTTTAAGTTGTCCAGATTTCTACGGGGATCCCAACTCCGCTTGCTCTTTTGGTTCCGGTAGAAAATCCACTGCCTTCGGTTCTTTCACTCTTGACAGATATCCTGAAATCCTTGAATACAGTTATAATAGCTGGATATTGCATAAAAAATGCTCTATTGAAAGTCTATATAGATAAAAATAATTTATTATAAAATCAAATACAAATAAAACATATAACAACATCATTCGACGCATTTTGTCTATCAGATTTTTTCAAGGATCCTTGAAATTCCACAGAAATTCCGGTGTTCTCTGAATAGCACATTTAGGCTTACCATAGACTGTAAACCGGCTGGGTGGAGTAGAGGTAACATCACTGCTCTGCATGGAGAGAGCCTGTGAAGTCGTGGGTTCGATCCCGATGAGCACCTCTCCAGTAAGTGTCCTTGGGCAAGACACCCAACGGGTACATACTCGCCACACAGGACATACTTGAAAACGAGAGAAATCTCAATGTATCCTTCCTGGTGTAGCGCTCACTCCCGGAGGAGCCGCTGAAAATTGAACCACGGGTCAGTCTCCCCGCACTAGGGAATAAATATACTCCAACACGCTGAACAGTTTTATAATTTAAAAGGTTTACTAAAAGGTTTGCAGCTCTTAAGACACGGTTTATAAAGGAAGATTTACAGTACTTTCGTAACACGATAAACGCGTAGCGGTAAAAGAAACGAAAACACGAGGGCTTCGTATTTTCGGAAAAAAACCCCGACCGAGCAGAAAATTAAAAGATACGAAATTCGAGGAAAAACCGCGTAGCGGGACACAATAAAATACACAGTTCTCGTATTACGATAGACGCGCAGCGGGAACAAAAAAAAAGGAAAAATCGTTCAGAATTTAGCTTTTTCTTTGCCCCCCTTGTATGGATTTTGGAAAAGGAAAACAGAGTCCTGCACAGGTTAAGTCCCAGAACTTGAAGTGATATATATTTATATATGTAGGGTACCCGGGTACTTTTCTACTGGCCAGTGAGCTTGCTTTAACGATGTCTTCGACTAGTCAGTTGGGGCCCTGTGGGTTTTAGAAGAAAACAGCAGTGTACGCTTAAATTTACACACGGCCTTGGGGGCCTCTCACCCATCCAGCACAAGCTTGAGGTTCCGCTGACCCAGGACGTCTCTCCGCTCGATATTAACTGGGGACGCCGACCACCGGATCTGTTGTCTGGCCTTCCGTCTGTCAGCCGCAACTCAACCAGCTTACCGCCTGCTCCCCGCTTCCATCGCCCGCGGTACTCCTTACTCGAGGGGTCTTCTCTCCTCAGCACTGCACTCGCAATACAGCTGGTGATGTCTCTCTCCCGCAAGGCTGGGTGGCCCGATTGTGAGGCCCAATCCACTCTGTCTGCGCTCCGGCCTAGCTCTTGATCTCTCCTTCTGTGTGTGTCTCTGTGCATCCGCTCTCCTCAGCTCTCTGGCGCGTTCTGCCTGCTCTCCACGAGGTGCAGGATGTACAGGCTCTCCACAAACCCACCCACTTCCTGTTTCTTCGCAAAGCATGCATGGATCTGTAGTTCAAGTGTCCAGGGTCTTAAATCGTGATAGTCTCCATCTTGTGGCCAAAAATGGGTACTGCCACAGTAAACTTTAACACATCGCTACACTCTCCCCCTCCTAGAACTCTTGGGTCTCTCCAAGGAGGTACAACAGTTACATTATCCTTTTACAATTTGCACACAGTTTATACAGCATATACAGGTTCAGCAGCATACATGCAGTGGGTTAGAAACACTTTCTCAAGCTGATTCATGGTCTGGGCTACCTCAGCTAACATAGTAGACACTTCGGGCAATCTCTGCACAGTGGTGATGGCCTCTTCAGTGCTATGTCCAGGTGAGTCATAAGTAAGTCGCTGGGGCGGCCGAATAGAGCGTTTTTGTTCAGGCTCCCTCCGTTCTTCTTCAGGTGGAAGTACTATGGGCGTTGGCTCAATTTCTCTTTCTATCACTGGAGCAGACGTTTCTTCAGAGTATGATCCCTCCAGTGAAGGCATAGAACCGTAATCACCTGAATAAGCTTCCGGAGCTATCGGGATCCCCACAGCCTCAGGGGCTTCCCACTGAAATTCAAGCGGCTCAGGGATATCAACAGTCTCAGGGACTTCCAACAAGAATTCAGGAGCCTCAGGCCTCAAATTACTCTCCCATCGTTCAGGAACTGAGGTAATCTCTTCAGGCTCCGGTGAACGTATCCAGTCCAGACAAAAACTTTCTTCCTCGCTGTCTCTTTCGCTCTCTTCAACAACCCGAGTCTGTTGAGACCGAGTAACAGGAGGTAAACGTGGAACAGGCAGATTCGGCGGAGGGAGTTCATCCCCAACTGGTATCCTCACAGCCTCTCTCAAAGGTAACAAATGATTTCGGTGCCAGTTCTTAAGAGGCCCAGCCTTTCCATCTGGGCGGATTTGATACACTGGCAGACCCGGCAGTTGCTTGCAGACAATGTAAACCTGGGAACTCCATCTATCCGCCAACTTGTGTCTTGCAGCAGCACCCAAGTTCTTCAACAGAACCCTATCACCGGGTTGTAGATCTTGTATCCGAACCTTCAAATCATAGTTCCTCTTGTTCCTCTGTTCCCTGTTACCTGAAGTCAAACGGGCCTGTTCAAACGCAGAGCCAGATTCTTCCGAAGTCTATCCACGTAGTTTCTATGAGAAGCTACCGACGTCTGGTCTAGAGATAACCCAAATGCCAAATCAACTGGCAGTCGAGCTTCTCTTCCGAACATAAGACGGTACGGTGAATATCCAGTTGCATCACTCTCCGTACTGTTATATGCATGCACCAGAGTAGCTATGTGACGACTCCAACTCTGCTTCTCCACATTAGACAAGGTCCCCAGCATATTTAGCAGCGTGCGATTAAACCTTTCAGGCTGAGCATCACCCTGAGGGTGGTATGGCGTAGTTCGAGTCTTTTGAATTCCCAACAACTCCAGCAATTGCCCGACCAATCTACTTTCAAAGTCTCTTCCCTGATCGGAGTGTATTCTTCTTGGCAGACCGTAGTGAACAAAGAACTTTTCCATCAGCACCTTCGCCACTGTCGGAGCGCGTTGGTCTTTTGTAGAAAAAGCTTGGGCATAACGGGTGAAATGATCAGTCACTATCAGAATGTTCCCTTGCCCACTAGCATCCGGCTCTAAGCACAGGAAGTCAATGCACACCAAATCCATGGGTCCCTGACTCTGTAGATGGCTCATTGGAGCAGCTCGGGTTGGTAGAGTTTTCCTCTGAATGCACCTCAGACAGGAATGGCAGTAACTCTCGACTTCAGCCCTCATGCAAGGCCAATAAAACCTATCTCGCACCAATTTAAAAGTTCTCTCAGCACCCAAATGTCCATGCTCATCATGTAGTGATCGCAACACACTCTCCCTGTGTTTGGTGGGGAGAAATAACTGTTGAATCTCTTCGGAATTGGTCAAGGGGCCCCTTCGGTAGACCACACCATCCAACATCTTCAACCGCTCCCACTCTTTGTAGACCAATCTGGCTCCATCCGGGGAATTGGTTAGCAGAATCTCTCGCTGGTTTGCAGTCAGGGCCTTTATGGTCAATGCAATCAAAGGGTCTCTAGCTTGATCCGCTTTCAGATCCTGCTTGGAAAAGGTAGGTAGATTTTCATCTCTCAATTGTGTAGGATTACAGTAGAACTCAGGGACAGCCGCGGCCATGACTCCTATGGCCTCCGCTTCAACTCCTCCCTTGACCCGGCGCTCTGTTCCTTGACACAAAGCTTGCACCCCGTCTGGAGTCAACTGAGTCCATTCTGTAGTGTAGGGTCTTCTTGATAAAGCATCAGCATCTCGATTGTTCACCCCAAGGCGATACTTCAGGCTGAACCGAAACCCTGACAGAGCGGCCAACCACCGATGTCCCGTTGCGTCCAGTTTCGCAGTAGTAAGGATATAGGTGAGAGGATTATTATCCGTCTTGATCACGAACTCAGCTCCATACAGATAGTCTTTCAACTTGTCCACCACTGCCCACTTCAAGGCCAGGAACTCCAGTTTGTGAGTAGGATAGTTCTTCTCAGAAGGCGAAAGGCTCCGGCTCACATACGCTACAGGCCTCAGCAATCCATCATACTCCTGATATAGGACTCCTCCCAGACCTTCTCGGCTGGCATCCACATGTAGTTCATATGGCTTGTGAGGGTCCGCGTAGGCCAGAACAGGAGCTCGGGTTAGATTCTCTTTCAGCTTCATAAACGCACCTTCACATTGATTAGTCCATTCACCTTGTATGGACTCTTTAGCCTTCCTTGGTCCCGGAGCGGAAGGGTTTCGGTCAGAGACCTTACAGCCTTCTTCGGTGGTCTCTTTCTGCAGGAGTTTGTTCAGCGGCTGAGCTATCTTTGCAAATCCTCCCACAAATCTTCGATAATACGAGCAGAATCCCAAGAAAGATCTAAGTTCAGTGACGTTTCGAGGTCTAGGCCAAGAAGCTACGGCCTCCAACTTTCGAGGATCTGTCGAAACACCTTCTGCCGAGACCACGTGTCCCAGATAGGTGACTGACGGCAAACAGAACTGGCATTTCTCCAGAGACAATTTCAACCCCTCTTCATGGAGCCTCTTCAAGACCTTCTCCAAACGTTGCTCATGCTCTTCCAGAGTCTTCCCGAACACAATTATGTCATCCAGGTACACTAACACTTCGATTAGATTCATATCCCCGACTGTCTTCTCCATCAACCGTTGAAACGTGGCGGGAGCTCCCGTCAGACCTTGAGGCATTCTATTAAACTCAAAGAACCCCAGTGGGCAAATGAACGCAGTTTTCTCTTTGTCTTCAGGGTGCATCGGTATTTGATGATATCCACTTCGCAGGTCTAGTACACTGAACCACTTTGCTCCAGACAAACACTGTAAGGCATCTTCAATCCTAGGAGTGGCGTATTGGTCGGGGATGGTTCTTCGGTTCAAGGTGCGATAGTCTATGCACAAGCGGACAGAACCGTTCTTCTTCCTGACCAGCACTATTGGAGATGCATATGGGCTCCTGGACTCTTGAATCACATTGGTTCTCTGCAACTCATTTAGCTGTTCTCGCAGATCATCCAAGTCTCCCAGCGGAACTCGCCTTGACCTTTCACGAAACGGCTTGTCTTCTTGCAACCGAATGCGGTGTTCCGTACTCTTAGCCAGGCCCACATCGAACTCATCTTTCGAGAATAATTCTTTCCATTTTAGAACTTGAGACTGAAGACGTTTCTTCCACTCAGGTGAAATGGGAGCGTCCTTGGGGTAGAATCTTTCATCTGGAATCTCTTTATCTCTCCCCCTCCTGAATCGGTAGAGAGGGGTGTAACAGACTCTACTTGCCCGATAGGCATTCGTGCTTTAAGGACCACTGGAGAATCTGTCACATTGCACACACTGACCGAGACTCTTCCTCGTGTTCTCTTCAAGGCTTTTGTGGAGATTATTTCAGGAATTACTTCGACTCCGGTTTCACTCCCATGACTGACATCGGTTCCCAGCACCACATAAGGACCTGGTTGCGATCCGTTCAACTTGACTGAAACCCGGAAGCTCGCTACTTCTCCTGCTTGCAGGACCTTCTCTGTCCCACCCAGTCTCCACAGTCTTCCCACCTCAGCAGGTGCTTTCCCCTCTTCAACCATCCTCTGATAGACCGGTCGTAACATGGGGTGCACTCCTTGAGTTGACCCTTCTTCCACTACGATGGGGGTCAGGAGACGCCGCACTAGGTCCGTATTCGTCCCCACTATCAGAGAGCTTCTGTTTGCACCCGAGGGTCGGGGGCACACAATGGCCAAAGCGTCACAGCCTCCGGACTGTCCGATGACTTCAGATCCGATCTCCAACCTTACTTGCAGATACCCGTCATAAGGGAGTTTCTCAGTGCCGATACCCCAGATTTCCAAATCCTTCAGTTCTTGCAAGGGAATATGTTTCAAGTGTCTCTCATAGAAATCTCGGTAGATCAAAGTCACTTGGGCCCCTGAATCCAACAGGGCTTTAGTATAGACTCCCTCCACTTGAATGGGCACAATAGGAGAAGGACCTATCAGCTGATCAGGAAACTTTGTAGCGGTATCCGGACGTTTAGACCCAGTTTGCTGGACCCTGGCCTTTTTCTTGGCCCGTGCAGGTTTTGGGTGTGCATTGCCTCCCCATGACGCAGACCCGGACACTAAGGGAGTGACTCTTTCCATTCTGGCAGGCTCAGCAATTGGCTTAACTTTGGGCCCTCTTGCCCTCCTAGCCCTGACTTGGTTTCTGGAGCGGGGTTCAACCTTCGGGCACCCAGGTTGCTCCTTCACTGGTGCCCTCTGGCGTTTCCCGCCGGTGGGGTAGACAACAGTCCTTCTAAAGCTTTCAACAATCTCTCGACTCTATCCTTCTCAGGCTTTCGGCCCTGGCACTGTGCGCGGAAATGGCCCATTTCTCCACAACCGAAACATCTCTTCTTAGAGAGCGGAGACGTAGTTCCTTGTTGAGATTTTGTTAAAGGGTTTGGACCAGACGCCACAGCAACTTCTGTCGTCTGCATACCTGTTAGGAACTTTTGCATTTCCCCCTGCATCTCGGTCACCTTCATCAACACCCTGCACAGTTCAGCGTGCGCTTTCTGCAGTTCAGTTTGAGCTTCCTGTACCTCCTTTACAGTCTTGAACAACTCGCTTCGTTCAGAAGGGTTCGATTCTTTAGCAGCCCTTCCGGTGGATTTAAACCCGACTAACTGTTCCTGTTCGTCCAGGTCAGATCCATAGGTGTCTATCGAGTCGTTTTCAGGCTGTAGACCGTCGTTATATCTCGCAGGTTGTGCATAAGCCCTTTCTCCCCGCCTGAAGGATTTCTCTTCCAGCAGAGCCTCCTCCTCTCGTACAACTCGGATCAGTTCCAAGTACTTCAACTCTTGATTGACTGCTCTGCTTCTCAGCTGCATCATCACCGGATCTAACGGTTGAGAGCCTCTCAGGATCTGCTTTATTCGTATCTTATCTACGTCAGCCGGTTGGGCCCCTTTCTTGAGGAGTATTTGGTGCAGAATCTTATCCAAGCGCCTCATGTAATCAATCATTCTCTCACCTCTCTTCTGATAGGTGTGTTCGTACTGATATACCAGTTCCGCTGCCTTTTCTGTTCGCCGAAACACTTCTTCAAGAACGTTCAGATAATCCAAAGCAGTACAATCTTTTCTACTCAATTTTAGGTTTCTCACCGCTTCTGACGCAGGTCCCTTTAAACTCTCGGTGATCCTTTGCTTTTTCTGGGCCTCAGGGACGTCCCACTCATCCAGAGCCTGCATCGCCTGTTCCACCCATTCCTCAAAGGTTTCTTCTCCCGCCGGAGTTGGTACATTTCCTGTAAAGTTCCTTAACCGTCGATAACCGAAATTAGTGTGAGGAGGGCTTGTTTTCTGACATTTAGCCAGCAAATCTCCAATAGCCACGATAAATTCAGGCCCGATCATGGCCAACGGACTGGGCGCGGGAACACTTTCGGCTTCGCCACGTGGCGCACTTGGCTGAATCAGTTGGACTTCCACCTCATCGGTCAGCTCCACGCTCGCGCCCCGAAAACATGCTGGAATACCTTTTCTCCATTCGAGAAGAACATGCGTGTGAGAGGTATCTGGGTTTTTCTTAATGTCCAGAATTAACCCCCGATGATCTGGTGCTAGCGTGGCCACGGCCTGGCGAATCTGATCTTCGGCCCAAGTGTCTGCGGGAATATCCATGACTATGCAACATGCTAACTGACTACTATACTCCCCACACCATTCGGCAGCAGTGTCTGGATCCATATTTAACCCTTTAGATGCGGTTTTTCCAGAGACTGAATCCCGGACGAGCCCCCACGTGTAGCGCTCACTCCCGGAGGAGCCGCTGAAAATTGAACCACGGGTCAGTCTCCCCGCACTAGGGAATAAATATACTCCAACACGCTGAACAGTTTTATAATTTAAAAGGTTTACTAAAAGGTTTGCAGCTCTTAAGACACGGTTTATAAAGGAAGATTTACAGTACTTTCGTAACACGATAAACGCGTAGCGGTAAAAGAAACGAAAACACGAGGGCTTCGTATTTTCGGAAAAAACCCCCGACCGAGCAGAAAATTAAAAGATACGAAATTCGAGGAAAAAACGCGTAGCGGGACACAATAAAATACACAGTTCTCGTATTACGATAGACGCGCAGCGGGAACAAAAAAAAAGGAAAAATCGTTCAGAATGTAGCTTTTTCTTTGCCCCCCTTGTATGGATTTTGGAAAAGGAAAACAGAGTCCTGCACAGGTTAAGTCCCAGAACTTGAAGTGATATATATTTATATATGTAGGGTACCCGGGTACTTTTCTACTGGCCAGTGAGCTTGCTTTAACGATGTCTTCGACTAGTCAGTTGGGGCCCTGTGGGTTTTAGAAGAAAACAGCAGTGTACGCTTAAATTTACACACGGCCTTGGGGGCCTCTCACCCATCCAGCACAAGCTTGAGGTTCCGCTGACCCAGGACGTCTCTCCGCTCGATATTAACTGGGGACGCCGACCACCGGATCTGTTGTCTGGCCTTCCGTCTGTCAGCCGCAACTCAACCAGCTTACCGCCTGCTCCCCGCTTCCATCGACCGCGGTACTCCTTACTCGAGGGGTCTTCTCTCCTCAGCACTGCACTCGCAATACAGCTGGTGATGTCTCTCTCCCGCAAGGCTGGGTGGCCCGATTGTGAGGCCCAATCCACTCTGTCTGCGCTCCGGCCTAGCTCTTGATCTCTCCTTCTGTGTGTGTCTCTGTGCATCCGCTCTCCTCAGCTCTCTGGCGCGTTCTGCCTGCTCTCCACGAGGTGCAGGATGTACAGGCTCTCCACAAACCCACCCACTTCCTGTTTCTTCGCAAAGCATGCATGGATCTGTAGTTCAAGTGTCCAGGGTCTTAAATCGTGATAGTCTCCATCTTGTGGCCAAAAATGGGTACTGCCACAGTAAACTTTAACACATCGCTACACTGGTAAAATCCTTTCTCCAAAAAAAAAAGGGACACTACCACTTACATAAACTGTAACTAAGTTACTTGTGCATTACAACAAAAACACATGCTGCTCTTTTTTTTATGACGTAATTGTCTGTAAAAAGGAAATATAAAATAAGGTTTTTTATCTATTGATTCCATTTTGTGTATTTGTCCCATGAGCTGATGTATCAACCTTGATTTTAAGCCGTGATTTGTTGTGTGTGCAGCATTTGCAGGGTGAGGACAGAAATTTTGAGCATGAGCTCGACTAGCTAAGGGTCAGTGTTGGCGTGCTGATTGTGAAGGTGATTTATGGTTTGCTTTTTGATGCTAATCCCTTTGTGCAATTATGGAATTCTATTATGGTGCCTAATACATTGATTGCAATCCTCTTTCCACACCTCTTTTATGCACAGCCATTTTACACTGGCGTCAATTCCAGTACACCCTGCTTTGTCTGCTGTCATATTTATGTTTTTTAATTGATTTTTCCTTGTATCTGAGAGTGTCTATATTCGTTCTAATAAAGATTAATTTTTCTGTAGCCACTCCTCCAGTGCCATTTGCCGGTTCTTTTTTGAGCTGCCAAGTGGTTTATTGAGACATATATCTATTTAGGTCAGGTTTAATCCTGAGTAAGAGGTTGTGCTGCTCTCACTCATTTGGATGAGAGTCAGGTGATTGTCTAAATTTGAGGGTTCCTGCTGTGGGTCCCCCATCTCTCTCTTTTCTGGTAAAATATTTTGTCCCATGATGCAATATTTACCAAAATCGTATGGTGAGTTTTATTTTGTGGCAGTGCTATATCCTTGACAGTATTTAATAGTTAATGAGATGGAAAAGGGAATGTTTAGATAAGGACATTGTCCTGCCTCTGCTATCCAAGATAAGAGCTGGCAGCTGAATGAGATATGACAGGGAGCTTAAAAGACTTATAATCTACCCCCTGCGGTGTCCTTTGAATACATCCCACACAATAGATTGATTTGAGTACGTGATTGACCAGTAAGCTCCATTCTATGGCCATTGGGACAGAGTGAGTAGCAAGTGATGGAAACATACGAGGGGAGGTGGCAGTTTACAACATAAATATCACACAATGGATGCACCCAGTGACACATATAGCGTAAATAAAATCTTAACTAAACTTACAAGAGAAAAACAAGGCACATGTAAGATATCAGCAACAGGAGGGGCGTGGCCGGCCGCTGAAGAGAGAAGTCGCATGTTACAGGAGCTCCACAGCGTTACTCTCTTATAGGGACCTATTTCTAACCCTTACTGCAGAGATTCCTTCCTTGAGGTACCTGAGTGGCTGGCCATCAGGAGTGTGTTGACCGGAGCCTGATTTCCCCCCCTCCGGTCCAGAGAGACACGCCAGTTGGCGGCTGACATTGGGTGGTGTGTGTAGCCGGCGGCCATCTTGCGGCCTACCCTTCGGGGCCTGTTGTGCTCCGGCCTGTCTTACCTGACCGCTTTACTCCCTATGGGGTCCACGATGAGGGCCGAGGAGGCGGTGGGCCCACGTCTCCCGGCCATCCTAGATGCACTGCTGCTAATCTTAGAAGACGACGAGCGTCCACTGACGCGGGGTGACATGCGCCGCATTATGGTGGAACTGCGACGCGGTCGGGAGGACGAGGCTGTGCTCAGCGGGGTTCCCGGAGGTATTCGGCCCGACCTGGTCTCGCGAAGCTGCATGGTCCGGGAGGAGATGAAGGCTGGGGAGCTGCGGAGCGGAGGTGGAGTCCCGATGGTCTCGCGGCAGGAGCGGGATGGCGAAACAAGGTCTGTCCGGGTGGTGCTGGCAGGGGACCCAGAGACGCTCGCAGGTACCGGCCGGTGCCTGCTGACATCCACATTTCCCCTTCCTGGGTCTACGAGGGAACCCCCCATGCCGTTCCTTGCTGGGGTTCCACCTGGGACCCTGACTCGGGGGGTCAGTGGAGAGAGCTCTGAATCTGCCTTCTGCACAGATGACCGGAGTCCGACGGAAGCGGTGCTACCCCTCGCGGCAGTGGTGAAGGCGCCGATTCGGCCTCTGTCATCCTCCGCTCTGGCGCTGCCGGTGCCAGCAGCTGTGCTTCGAGAATCTGTTTGGCATGGAGGTGTGGATGGAGGTCTGCTTGGCGCTGGGGCCTTCGGAGCTGGTGGGGGCTTGTCTGTACCGCCGGTGTCGCTTTCTCCTGCCTGGCCTCACCTGCTTTGCAGTGCCCTGCCTGTGTTGCGACTGCTGCCCCAAGCTGTGAGCGATGGGGCGCATGGAGAGGCATGGTTGCTATACGCTCGGGTCAGCGCTGCATTCCCGCTGGATACAGGTTGAAGAGACCCGTTCAGATTATTGACCGACCGCTGATCCCTGACCCCGGCCCGTTGAGTTTTTCCTTACACACGTTTCTTTCTCACTGCTGCTGACCTTACAGAGGTGATCTGTCCTGGACCCTGAGCATCCTCTTAGCGACCCAGTATGTGGCTGGACACTGGCTGAATCGTTTGCGGTACCCTTTGCTCCTGTCCTCAGCCTACCCTGCAACGCTGAGTTCCCCTAAGATGGACACGTTTCTTTGAATACAGCTGACTTATTTTTCTTTCTCATACTAATTTACGCTGACTGCAAGCTGACTCTTTATTTTTTCCCTGAAATGTACCTGCTGACTTTTATTATCTCCCCCCCCCAGCTTTTTGATGTTTTCTAGAGTTTTTTGCGATCTTCCTCCCCCCCCCCGACTTATGTTTTACATATCTGATAAGTATATGCTGCCTGGCCCTGCGCGGCCAACCTTGCTGGTCGAAATGTGACCTCCTGTTTTGGAAAATAAAAAATCTTAAATGGAAAAAAAAAAAAAAAAAAGATATCAGCAACAGGGTATAAACACAATAAGGACATTTCATTTTTTGGTGGCATTGGCCCATTAAGGTGCCTTATCTCACAGATGAGATAAGGGCAGCTCAGCATTTAAGTGGTCACAGGGTTTTTACATTTCTTTGGGATTCCTGGTGTTTGGTGAGAACATTACTCACTCAATGCATGGAATTTTGATGACTGTCTTGTCTTCCACAAACAGAAATTCTTATGAAATTTCTCAGCTTATATTTAGATCTAGCTTTAATGAATCTAGCGCTTAACATTAAGCATAAACACAAAAATGCAAAACAAAAACAGAGGGATGAACTATTAAACCCTACTTTCCCCAAACCATATGATATTCCAAAAAAAGTAAAACCTACGTTTTATTTCACTGTACCACTGTACCAAGCCATCCAGCTACAGGAGGAAGCTAGATGCCATCTGGATGATCATTTTTACAGAATTGGGTGTCTACAGTCAGGTCCAAAAATATTGGGGCATTGACACAATTCTAACATCTTTGGCTCTATACACCACCACAATGGAGTTGGAATGAAACAAACACAATGTGCTTTAACTGCAGACTGTCAGCTTTAATTTGAGGGTATGTACATCCAACTCAGGTGAACGGTGTAGGATTTACAGCAGTTTGCAAATGTGCCTCCCACTTGTTAAAGGACCAAAGGTAATGGGACAATTGGATTCTCAGCTGTTCCGTGGCCAGGTGTGTGATATACCCTCATTACCCCAATTACAATGTGCAGATAAAAGGCCCAGAGTTCATTTCAAGTGTGCTATTTGCATTTGGAATCTGTTGCTGTCAACTCTCAAGATGAGATCCAAAGAGCTGTCACTATCAGTGAAGCAAGCCATCATTAGGCTGAAGAAACAAAACAAACCCATCAGAGAGATAGCAAGAACATTAGGCGTGGCCAAAACAATTGTTTGGAACATTCTCAAAAAGAAGGAACGCACCGGTGAGCTCAGCAACACCAAAAGACCCGGGAGACCACGGAAAACAACTGTGGTGGATGACCGAAGAATTCTTTCCCTGGTGAAGAAAACACCCTTCACAACAGTTGGACAGATCAAGAACACTCTCCAGGAGCAGGAGGTAGGTGTATGTGTGTCAAAGTCAACAATCAAGAGAAGACTTCACCAGAGTGAATACAGAGGGTTCACCACAAGATGTAAACCATTGGTGAGCCTCAAAAACAAGAAGGCCAGATTAGAGTTTGCCAATCAACACCTAACAAAGCCTTCACAGTTTTGGAACAAGATCCTATGGACAGATGAGACCAAGATCAATTTGTACCAGAGTGATGGGAAGAGAAGAGTATGGAGAAGGAAAGGAACTGCTCATGATCCTAAGCATACCACCTCATCAGTGAAGCATGGTGGTGGTAGTGTCATGGCGTGGGCATGTATGGCTGCCAATGGAACTGGCTCTCTTGTATTTATTGATGTGACTGCTGACAAAAGCAGCAGGATGAATTCTGAAGTGTTTCGGGCAATATTATCTGCTCACATTCAGCCAAATGCTGCAGAACTCATTGGACGGCGCTTCACAGTGCAGATGGACAATGACCCAAAGCATACTGCAAAAGCAACCAAAGAGTTTTTGAAGGGACAGAAGAGGGACAGAAGTGGAATGTTATGCAATGGCCAAGTCAATCACCTGACCTGAATCCCATTGAGCATGCATTTCACTTGCTGAAGACAAAACTGGAGGGAAAATGCCCCAAGAACAAGCAGGAACTGAAGACAGTTGCAGTAGAGGCCTGACAGAGCATCACCAGGGATGAAACCCAACGTCTGGTGATGTCTATGCGTTCCAGACTTCAGGCTGTGATTGACTGCAAAGGATTTGCAACCAAGTATTAAGAAGGGAAAGTTTGATTTATGATTATTATTCTGTCCCATTACCTTTGGTCCCTTAACAAGTGGGAGGCACATCTGCAAACTGCTGTAAGTCCTACACCGTTCGCCTGAGGTGGATGTACATACCCTCAACTTAAAGCTGACAGTCTGCAGTTAAAGCACATTGTGTTTGTTTCATTCCAACTCCATTGTGGTGGTGTATAGAGCCAAAGATGTTAACCCCTTCACTGCTGAGGCATTTCACCACTGTGTGCTGAGCTCATTTTTACCGCTTTCGCTCATCATGTTTAAACGCGATTTTAAAGCCACATTTTAATAAATGACCCAGACATATTATATATCGTTCTTTCCGGCAGACTACGCAGATTCATAATATATCATTTTTATATGTATTCGTCATGTCCTGCCTGTATATTATAACAAAAAATACAATAAAAATTGAATTTTTAATCATCTGCAGTGTGTAAAGTGTTTTTTTTCACATTTTATCACATGAGCGTTTGCGGTTATGTTTTCTATGGGGTGCGCTTGTACAAAAAATTTGAAATGGGGACTTGTTACTTTTTTTGGGGGGAATTACGTGATTTTTAGCAAACGCACCCCATAGAAAAAAATCATTAGTGCAGCATCATTGTTCACATTATAATTGAAATGTGAACAATATTACTGCATTAATAAAAACAACACACAAAAAAAAACATGTTTTTTTTTATTTATTTATTTTTTTTAATTTATTTATTCATTATTTAAATTTATTTATTTATTTATTTATTTTTTACTTTTTACCTAGTCATGTTGGGTATCATTCGAAAGGCCATGCTCAGGCCTTTCAAATGACACCCTCCATGACCCCCTAGCTGCCACGGTTCTGGAGATATCGGGGTTCACAAGAACCCCCTATCTCCACCAGGGGATTTCCTTGGGAAATCCCCGGCAGCTAGGGGTTCCCCGGCTATCTGACGTCATCACGCTATGCGTGATGACGTCAGACAGCGAGGGGAGTCCCGGGGGTGGAGCCGCCATCCAAGATGGCGGCCCCCACCGGAGATAGGCTGCACTTCGGCGCCGCAAGGCGCTGAAGTGCAACCCAGCACTTGAGGGGTTAAAGCCAGGCACCGCTTAAAAGGGGAGACTCTCCCCTTTTAAGCGGTGCCTGGCTTTTAGCGCTGCTCCTTCCCGATCGGGAGGGAGAGGGATCTGAACGGATCACCCCCCTCCCTTCCAGGCTATCTCCCGGCATTGCCGGGGGGTCGCCTGGAAATGACGTCATCTACGCCGGGAGGAGCTTGACTTCAGCGTCTGAGGACGCTGAAGTCAGAACGCCGTGGGACCCCAGACAGAGAGGTGAGTATCTCCGCCGGGGGTCCCGCACAGCTGATGACGTGTGGGGCACATCCTCAGCATGCAACGTGCATCAATGAGGACGTGCCCCACACGTCTTCAGCAGTGAAAGGGTTAAAATGGTGTCAATGTCCCAATATTTCTGGACTTGACTGTATGTGGCCGGATCCACTGACTCACATACACCTCCAATGGATGACTTCAGAGTACTGTCTATATAGCAGAAAGAGGCTTGTAAACTCTCAAGTAGGGTCCTCTCTCCTACTGTTCTGTGTGTGTAATGTGTATGTATATTTGTTATTCTGTCTCTCCCATTCTAAAGCGCTACAGAACTTGTTGGCGCTTTATAAATGCTTGTAACTGTCCTGGCTGGATTGTTTGTGGGTGCTCCTTCCCTATGTTCTAGTCCATCAATGTTTCTCCTTTATACACTTGCACAGCTGAGCGTCCTACTTTGTAGAAAGTTTTTCCTATTCCGATGGTACTTTTTATTATTTCTTCCCAGATTGTCATGTTTATGTTCAGTTTTGTTTGTCGCACAATCCTTCGGGGCATGATTGTATTGTAGTTATTTTCTCTTTGTTGTTCAACCATCTAATATATTGAACTTCTATGTGAAATTAGAGCAAACAAATAATAAACGCAAGAAATTATCCTGTGCTGGAAAAAAATACTCAACAATACACTAGCTTAGGCTAATTTTCATATTTGTCTTTAATTGCGCATATTTTTAACCAATTGATTGTGTCATTTAACTGCAATAATAGAAGCAGAGTAACATTTCAAGTAAGAGATGCAAGGGTGTGTAATGTCATTTTAGGAAAGTAAAGTTTCCTTGCACATCTGTTACCCAATTAACAAGTGAGACGAGTCTCAGCATAAGAGACGTTTCTTCACCTTCAAGAACTAAAGTCTTAACTATAAAAACAGTTGTTTCAACACCATAAGTGTGATAAGTGTAGCCGTTTCCTCTTTCCTGCCTTGACACCGTGTGTATGTATTCGCTATATATACACACCTACAATCTAGTCTACAATCTAGCTAAAATTAAAAACTATGAAAAACATCACGTTTTTGAAATTTTGCACTTACCGCCGTTAAATGTGGTAATTGGTCCAGGCACAACAGAAATAGGAAGACCTAGGTCAGGGGTCAGCAACCTTGGCTCCTTGATGTTTTGTGAACTACATTTCCCTTGTGGCTCAGTCAGCCTACTGGGTGACTGAGCATCTTGGGAGATGTAGTTCCCAAAACATCAGGGCACCAAGTCTACTCACCCCAGCCCTAGGTATATTTAGGCTTGGTACAGGCCTAAGAACTGCATATTCTGCTGCCCCATTCCTCCACTCAATATAAAATAAATATGAACGTGGACCTAAACACGACATTAAAGTGATACTCTATTGAACAACAGAGTTCCTTTTTTTGCCATTAAATAATTGAGAAGAGGCTGCTGACAGCGTCTGTCCAATTATTACTTATTTATGTTGGGGCGATTGGCTCAACGTTTGTCACTCGCTGAATGCAGCTCCTCGTCTTCGGCTGAGGGACTCTAGAGCCCGGAAGACCCGGAAGCTATTCTGCACAATTTCCGCTCCTATGCAACTTGCATACACTAGGACCAGCAAATTGCCCACCTCTATGGGACTTGCGCGGTTTACATAAGCAAGTACCGTAGCGCCTGCACAGAACAATGAATCGACCTTTCGCACATGTGCAGATCTGATTCATCGGCTGCCTCTCTGAGACCACTCACCATAGCTCTCTGTTTGCTGACGTTAATAGTGACCATTCTGGTGATCGGCAGAGGTGTAGCGTGGGGGGGGCCTCAGGGGCGGCCGCCTCAGGGGCGGCCGCCCCAGGCACAATTTTCTTAGGGGCGCAAAATTTCAAAAGAAATTTGAACCTCTAATATTTTCCAGCAGGGATCAGTGTCAGCGAGAGGCCCTTGCACGGGTAGTCGCCAGTTTTGCGGCACCGGCGGTGACTTAGCAATCAGCGTCCGGAAGGGAGGACCAGGACAGAAAATTACCACGTTTGTCAGCCCCCCTTGAAGCCCTGTGCCAGCCCCTGCCGCTGGCAGCCCTGCAGCCGCTAAACAGGAAGGAGGGAGGGAGGCGCCTGCCCTGCAGCACATTTAAAATCCGGTCCCCACTAAGCCCACAGGACAGCTCCCCCCCCCCGCCGGGCCACCATCAACTCTATGCAGGTAGGCAACCTTGTGTGACACCAGAGCAGCATGACCAACACACAGTGAGGAGGTACTGGGGGTACAGGGAGAGGGTGACTGGAGGTTCGGGGACAGAATGACTGGGGACACTGGGAGAGAGTGACTGAGGGTACTTGGATAGAGAGAGAGAGAGTGACTGGGGGGTGCTGAGAGAGAGTAACTGAAGGTTTGGGGAGAGAATGACGGGGGTACTTGGAGACTGAAAGAGTGACTAGACGTACTGGGAGAGAAAGAGTGACTGGGGGTATTTGAAGAGAGAGAGTGACTGGGGGTACTTGGAGAAAGTGACTGGGGTACTTAGAGAAAGTGGGGGTACTTGGTGGGAGAGAGTGACTGGGGGTACTGGGAGAGAGTGACTGGGTATAGTGTGAGAGTGGTACTATGCTAGGGTATACTGGGACAGGGTGACTGGTAGCAGTGACGTAGCATGAGGGGCATGTGTGTTTCATTTTTTATTATATCAGTATTTCGTTAATATACATGTAACGGGTTTTTGCGTAGTCCCACAAATACCCCTGTGGTCCTTTACCTCAGTTACCTTCAAGCGCTCTGCAAGCCGATCCTGAGCCTCCGCTACCTAGGAATTTGGGTACATGACTGCGGCAGTGCCTCCACCCAACTGGACATCCAGGCTTTGGGTGTGAGATCCAGTTGGGAACATATTTAAACAAGCAATAAATCAACACAGAGCTGTCTTTTATAGAACTTTGTATTGCACAGCAAAACTCTATGCAAAAATAAATGTAACGGTCTAAATAAACATAATGCAGTGGAATAAGTAAATAACGCAAGAGTCAGTATGAATTTACACACAAACAATACTGCGGCCCACCCTAGTCTTTTCCCTAATGGTACCATAGGTAGGTGGTGCACATTGTTGGGGCCCAGAATAATTGTAAACCACTTTGTTAGTAATATGCTGGGATGTTCCAGGGATCAGAGAAGTCATAGACTGCTGCTTTAGTAACCAGTGTCAGAATGCCTTGTTGTAAAACCAATTGGAGAGGTCTCAGCTTACCACTCCACAGTCTGCAATCAGATTTTGTCCAGGAAGGGGAGAAGCTGCTCCACTGGGATTCCTTCTTTCTGCAGAACAATCACTGCCAGGAACAGTTCTGTGCTTTGATCTGGATACAGAGTCTGCTGGGAGCCTTTATGCCGGATGCTTCAGCACTGGACACAATACCACAAATCTCAGCCACCATCATCTTCCAGCTTCCTCTCTCTTGCTTCCTCTCTTGCAGCCCTGCCGCCACACACAAAAACATAGAGCCACACAGTCTTGAATCTCAGAGCAAACAGAAGGTCGCCATCTGCTGGTTACTACATAGAAACTGCAGGGTAGTAGAATTACTGTACTCCAGGGGTTACATGTTCCCCTTTGAAAATAACTTGCCTTCCACTGGCAAGTCCTGGACAGGAAGCAATCAAAAACCAAACCGTATAAAACATTTATAAAAGCCTTCAATAACAGTGCTAGCTAATACAATGACATCCTAGCTGGCCAACTACGCTAAAACAGAGAATGATTTTAATTTACGATTTCAGCTAGCGCATGGAGAAAGGTGGTCATTTTACATGATGCCTGTGTCACTGGAGCATAGCTAGGTTCTCCTATATGATCATAAACCAAGGCTGTAGGAGGCTGCCGTACCCTGGTGCTGTGTCTTGGAAGTCGCTGGGGAAGAGCACTTTCTGACCGTGCCTGGGAAGCTTCGGCTCCTGCCCTGTAGTTGGGGAGGTCACCAGTGGCTTGAGGCCCTGGTTGTCCCATCGAGAGTCTCTGACGGTGGTCCCAGGCACAAAGCACGGGCTTTCTGGGTTCAAAGATGGAAGACTGTTTGACATAAGAGGGGTTTTAACTCTCTGAGGTGCCACAGGGGTAGGAGACAAATTCTGTGTTCTCTCAGTATGGGGAGACCACCACTGATCATCAGCTGTGGGAGTCTCTGAGGTCTCCTCTGTCCCATTTTCAGGACTCGCTGCTGTGCTTTCCTCCAATTCACTACTACGCTCTTCCTCATCATCTGTATAGGCTACCGGTAGTAGATGGTTCCTATGCCAAGCCTTTATCCGTCCTTCAGGCCCTTTTATGTTGTACATTGGCAGTCCTTTTAGCTTAGACACAACTTCGAACAGGGTATCTGCTAATTTGTGTTTTCCAAGCAACCCTAGATTCCGCAGTAGAACCTTATCACCTGCTTGGATTTCCCGATACTTGACTTTGGTATCGTATCTTCTCTTGTTCCGCTCCTCCATTCTTGTCGTAGCTTGAGTAGCCAACTCATAGGCCCTGTGGAGGTTTTGCTTGAGGGTCCTCACATAATGGGAGTGTGAGCTTGAAGTTGTCCCATCAGGGGACACCCACATCCGGACATCTATTGGTAGTCTAGCTTTCCTTCCAAACATCAGGAAGTAGGGTGAAAATCCTGTAGACTCATTTCTTGTGCAATTATATGCGTGGACCATGGTTTCCACGTGCTTACTCCAAGACCGCTTCTCCAGTGTTTTCAGAGTCCCAAGCATATCTAGGAGGGTCCTATTAAAACGCTCAGGCTGAGCATCACCCTCTGGGTGGTAGGGTGTTGTTCTGGACTTCTGAACCTGCAACATATCCAGCAGCTCTTTGATCAACTTGCTCTCAAAGTCTCTACCTTGATCAGAATGTATTCGATTGGGTAGACCGTAGTGCATGAAATACTTCTGCCACAGGCATTTAGCTACGGTCACAGCCTTCTGGTCTTTAGTAGGAAAGGCCTGAGCGTATCTGGTAAAAAGATCTGTAACCACTAGAACATTCCCGATTCCAGTAGTATCATTCTCAATACATAGATAGTCCATGCACACAAGATCCAGGGGCCCTGTGCTTTTAAGGTGGCCCATAGGGGCAGCTCTCACAGGTAGGGTCTTTCTCTGAATACATCTTCTGCAGGTTTTCACATAATGTTCAACACATTCCCTCATACGAGGCCAATAGAACCGGTCTTGTATCAGTCCGTAGGTTTTGTCAACTCCAAGATGACCATGTTGATCATGGAAAGCTCTCATGACTATTCCCCGGTATCTATGAGGTAGTACCAGCTGCTTTCGACCTGGGTGGTCGTGGTATTTCAAAATTCTATAAAGGATCCCATCTTCCAGATGTAGTTTACTCCACTCTCTCCGGTACACGTCTCTTTGTCCTATTGGAAGGGAGCTCAGCAATTTAGGATTCTTAACTCTCATCGCCTTGAGGACTGTCCCTATATACCAATCCTGTGATTGGGCTTTCTTTTTTTCTTCATTGGTTATTTGAGACCAATGTTGAAGGATGACTGGAGCACAAAATATCTCTGGTACTGCTTCTGAGGAGTAACTGATGGAATCTATTCCTCTAAGGTCAGAGAACTCCTCCTGTTTCTCGGCCACTACATAGGTGTGGCAAAAAGCCCCTACCCCTGGCCCAGGAATTTCTTCCCATTCTTCCTTTTCTTCATGAGGAAGCAGTCCAGGTCTGCGAGACAGAGCATCTGCACTGACATTCTTGGGGCCTGGCTTGTATTTAAGGCTGAAATTATAGCTCGACAATGCTGCCAGCCACCTGTGTCCTGTGGCATCTAGCTTAGCCGTAGTTTGAATATATGTAAGTGGATTATTATCTGTCCTTACTTCAAATGTTGTACCATATAAATAGTCATGCAATTTGTCTACAATTGCCCACTTAAGAGCCAAGAATTCTAGCTTGTGGACTGGATAGTTTTTCTCTGCACCAGTTAGACATCTGCTTATGTATGCCACGGGTCTTAACCCTTCTGGGTAGCTTTGATGTAATACACCCCCTATGGCCTCCATACTGGCATCGACATGGAGCACATACTGCTTCTCGGGGTCTGCATACGCCAAGACTGGGGCTTCTGTAAGTCTTTCTTTCAAGGTTAAAAAGGCTTCTTCACATCCTGAAGTCCATTTGTTTCCGAAGGAGTCTTTAGGACTGGGTACCTTAGCACCTTCTATATCAGAGGTATCCTTTAACAAATTATGTAACTCTCGAGCAATCTTCGAGTAGTCCTTCACGAACCTTCGGTAATAACCACAGAACCCTAGGAATGAATGTAGCTCACTGATGGTATCTGGCCTAGGCCAATTCACTACTGCTTCAATTTTGACCGGGTCCGTTGCTACTCCTTCTGCAGAAACGATATGACCTACATATGTGACAGAGTCCCGTGCAAATCGACATTTGTCTAATGATAATTTCAGACCCTCTACTTGGAGTCGATCCAGCACTTTCAGTAATCGCTGTTCGTGTTCTTCCAGGGTCCTTCCAAACACTATCAGGGTTATCCAAAGAGATTCGAAAAGTCACCGCACGTTCGGTGACTTTTCGTTCTCTTCAATTCGGTTCCTTTTGCCGATTGCATTTCGGTGACCCTGCGGTGTATTCAGCAAACAGCACAGGGTCCCCGAATTGCAGGGAAAAGCTGCCGAAAACCTGACGAAAACTAACCGAATGCATGCTGAAAACAAGCAAAAACATCTGGATTAACCTTCGAAAAAGCCGAAAAGGAGCCGAACAGGAGCCGAAAAGGAGCCGAATCACACAGAGCCGAAGCAGCTGTGACGTAGAGGAGGCAGTGAATAAATTAGAAAAAACATTTGTATGAATCTGAGAAAAGGAAACGCTGTTTGCAAAGAAACTACTGAGCGAAAATGTCTGAAATTTTCACAGGAGGTCCAGGGAATGATAATAAAGAGGGCTGTTACAAAAAAAATAAGTAAACTGAAAAAAAAAAAAAAATCGGACTTTTTAAAAAAAAAAAAAAAAATCTGAAAAATGCTTAAAGTATCCTAAAAAATCAATGAATAAAGAGACTTTTTGCTGCAGAATTTTATAATGAACGGTTTATTAGATATTGAATTAAAACGGGAATATTTTTAACATAGAAGCCTATGGGATTCTCCTGAATAAATTTGCCGAATTAAACCACCGAATGGCAGGTCATTAGGGGAACCTTTCACTGCTGGTTTGTGTTCTCTGAATAGCCGAAGCAGTGCTTTTTCATGGGGATTTCACTGCCCTCGAACAGGAACCGAACAGGCACCGTATGTTCAGGCAATTCGCCAGGATTTGGCGAATTGCCTGCTCTCTGGATAGCCGAATGGCCAGGAAAGGTTATCCGAACGCTGATTTTCAGCGTTCGGTTACCTTTCTCAAGCAATTCGGATCTCTTTGGATAACCCTGTATGAGATCATCCAGATACACTAGGCACTCCTTGGGATTCATAACCCCCACAGTCTTTTCCATTAGCCTTTGGAATGTGGCAGGAGCTCCTGTGATTCCTTGAGGCATCCTAGTAAACTCATAGAACCCCAAAGGGCAAATGAAGGCTGTCTTTTCCTGATCCTCCTCATTCAGTGGAACTTGATAATATCCAGATCTCAAGTCAAGAACACTAAACCACTGGCTTCCAGAAAGGGCATTTAACAGATCTTCTATCCGTGGTAGTGTGTACTGATCTGGCACTGTTCTCTTATTCAGAGTGCGATAGTCTATGCAGAGCCGAACTGTGCCATTCTTTTTCCTAACTATCACTATGGGTGAGGCATATGGGCTTCTGGACTCTTTAATAATACCAGATTCTTCCATCCGTTGTAATATATCACGGACATCCTCCACATCTCGCGGGGGTATTCTCCTTGATCTCTCCCTGAAAGGAGTTGAGTTAGAAAGTCTAATAGCATTTGTGGCACTTCTTGCGCATCCCACATCCAATTCTTCCCTGGAGAAGACTTCCTCTCTTGTAATTAGTTTGGATCGGAGTCTATCTTTCCATTCTTGTGGTAAAGGAGAATCTTCCAGATCAAAATCTATACATCCTTCAAGGTTACTCCCCAGTTCTGCTTTCATGGACATTACTGAAGATACCTGCCCTATCAAGTGAATTACGCCAATCTTCTGGTGACGATCAATTCTGACCTCAGTAGGTGTGAAATTCTTTATCATTATGGGGAAATCTTTACACCAGTGATTCCGCCAATCTTTCACTTCAGGTATGAGGGTCCATCCATTTTTCGTATCCTCCTCAGTCAAGGACTCAACTAGGTATTGCCTGGTTCCTCCTGATATTTCATGATGCATAGAAGCTATGGCTCATAGAGTCTTGGTTTCTCCAGGCTTCAGAAATACAGACTCTTTTCCTGAGTAATAGCATGACCCAGGTTTAGCTTGTAGGGCTAGTCGACGACACTCCTTTCCTAAAACAGGGCTGACCTCCATTAGTCGTGCTAGAGATACATCTCCCACTTCAGAAAGATAGGTCCTGAACATGTCCTGCACAATTCTTGCATTGGTACCCAGAATAATTGGAGCACATGGTTTTCTTTCCACTGGGCATATAAGAGCTTCCAATTCCATAGGACAGATCATTCCTGTGTTTAATTGTGGGATGGTTACAGTAACCCTTATGCATCCCTGTACAGATTGGGCCTGAGATCCCACTCCCCACAACTGCAACTCTCCCGCAGGCTCCAGAGGAATATGGCTTAAATGATGATCATAGAAGTCTCTATAAATGATGGTGACCTGAGATCCAGTATCTAGCAAGGCAGATGCGTAAATACCCTCTATTTGCAGGTGTATGATTCATTTGGGCCCGATCTTGGCTCCCACAGATATATGATCTTTCTTACTTTTCTTAGAAACACTGGAAGCGGAGGCATTCTCTAGTCCAATAGCTAGCACTTCGACATCTGTCTCTGATGAATTGGTGGGACACTCCTGCTTGAAGTGCCCTAATTTTCCACATTTAAAACAGCTTCCTTGGGGGGAACAATCTTCTCATTGTCCCCCTGTGGAGTTGTCCCACGAGGAGAAGAATCTGTCCTTTTTGCCGCTGGCTTGGACAATAATTCTAGTTCAGCTATCTTCTTTTTAACCACTTCGATGCGGAGGACGCGCTGAGCGCGTCCTCCGCATGGCTGCTGGTGTGCTGAGGACGCGCTGAGCGCGTCCTCACTTTGGGGTCAGCGTTCGGCCGAGTTCCGGCCGATCGCTGGCCCCCCTGGTGCGGGGTGACATCCTCGATGTCAGCCCAGCATCCGGAACCGCCGCCGGTGAAATTAGGTGTCATCGCGGCAGCGCGATGACACCTAATTCAGGCGCCCCCCCGCATGTGCGGAGGAGGCGCCTGAAAGGGAGGGGGGGAGGTCCTTCGGACCTCTCTCCCTCCCGATCGGCGGCATTGCGGGGGTTAACCCAGGCACCATTTGGAAGGGCACAGCCTGCCCTTCCAAATGGTGCCTGGCATTAACCCCTGGGGAGCTGGATCGCGAATCGGTGCTAAAAAGCGCCGGTTCGTAATCCTTTCCCGGAGCTGGCCGACATCTTGGATGTCGGCCAAGCCTCCGGGAACTCCCGCTGAGGACTGGCGTCATCGTGCATAGCACGATGACGCCAGTCCTAGAGTTAACCCCTAACTGCCATCAACGGTGGAGATAGGGAGTTCCAATGAACTCCCTATCTCCCGATCCGTGGCAGCTAGGGGTTAAAGTTTGGTATGGTTGGATCGGCCAGAGCATGGCCATTCCAACGATACCAAACACTACTGTGAAAAAAGGTTTTTTAAAAAAATAAAAATTAAAAATAAAAATAAAAATATATTTTAAAAAAATTATAAAAAAAAAATAAACTTTTTTTTTTTCTTTTTTTTGGTTCGTTAATGCAGCAATATTGTTCCCATTTCAATTATAATGTGAACAATGATGCTGCACTAACGATTTTTGTATGCGGTGCGTTTCTTAAAAATCGTGTAATTTTCCCCAAAAAAAAATGTAACGAGACCCCATCTCTAATTTTTTTAACAAGCGCACCCCATACAAAATATAACCGCAATTGCTTGCATGTTAAAATGTGAAAAAAAACACTTTACACGTTGTAAATTATTGAAAATACATATTTTATTGCATTTTTTGTTATAATATACAGACATGACATAACGTATACATATAATAATGACATATTATTAATCTACCGAGTCTGACGGAAAGAACGATATATAATATGTCTGGGTCATATACTAAAATAAGCCTTCAAAATACGTTTAAACATGATGAGCAAAACCGGTAAAAATGACCTCAGCACAGAGGTGTGAAAAGCCTCAGCAGCGAAAGGGTTAAGAATTGCCAGATCTATATCCTCTTTCTCTGCTGCTTTAAATGTATTCCCTTTGCGTAAAGGAGATGAGGACATTTGATCCTCCAATCTTTTTGCTTTTTTGATCAGTGTGGAATAGGACATAACTGTAACGTTGGGAGCTTCCAGCCCTACCTGTGTGCTTGAGGGCAGCATGTCTGATGCTGCTCGCTGACCAATGCCCGGTTTAAATGGAGACAGGCAGGGAGGTGGTTGCATGAGGCGCGGCTTGAGTGGGGGGCGTGGCCTGGTGAAGGTCTTTAAAAACCCTCAGTGTATTCTCAGCAGTTGCCAGATCGTGGTTATCCATACCTGAGCTCCTTGTACCTGACTGCTATATTGAATTAACCCGTTATTGACCTCTGCTTGTTTCTGACTATTCTGCCTTCTGTTGCCCTAGACCATTTTCTTGTACTACGCCACTGCTCTGATATCGACCCGGCTATTCCATTTGACCATTCTGAGCTCTGTATTCCTGATTCTGGCTCGGCTGACTACTCCCCGTGTTGTTAACCCTTTCTGTCTAGCTAGTTTACCTGGCCAATTCTAAGGACCAGACAGTTAGAGATCTTTCACGGCTACTCTGTTTGGTAGCTTCTGGGCTCTGTGGGGTGTTAAGTACTGCGTGGTGGGATCTGGGAACTGTGACATTACGATCTGGCCACTATGGATCCCGCAGACTTAACACAGCACTTGGCTAACTTTGTATCCAGACAGGATGAGCAGTATCATAGGATGGATCAGTTTGCTATTGCTTTACAAACTATCCTGACTCGTACGGCTCACCTGGAACCAGCTGGGGTTGCACCCCCGCTTGATATACCTGTGTCCCCTGTCGTTCAGACATCCCAGGTACACATGACCGCTCCTATGAGGTTTGACGGTACTCCCTCAGAGTGCCGGGGATTTTTGGTCCATGTGGATATTCATTTTAAATTAAATCCACAGATGTTTTTCTCTGACATTGCCAAAGTGGGGTTCATTATTAACCATCTGTCTGGCAGAGCGTTGACATGGGCGAATCCTTTATGGGAGGCAGAGAAGCCTATCGTACAGAACTATAAAGAATTCATAGCCGAATTACAACGTACATTTAATCCTACCAGAAAGGCCACGGTAGCTGGCAAATCCTTGTTCCGCATACGTCAAGGGAACAGGACTGTTTCTGATTATGCCATAGAATTTTAAACCTTGATCTCTGATGTGAACTGGACAAATGAGACACTGGTTCTGGCTTTTATGGAGGGGTTATCAGAGTCATTGATGCATGGATTGGCTCCACGTAAACTACCTGAGGTATTGTGTGAACTCATTGATTATTGTATAGATCTGGATAATCAGATAAGGGACAGAAGGACTCCAAGAGAGAAGCCCAAGAGACCGTTACCTAGGTTGGCCCCTGTCTTTCAGGCACCACCAAGAGAGTTATCTCCTCCCTCTGAGCCTATGCAACTAGGCCGTACTAGGCTTACAGAGGAAGAGAGAACAAGGCGTTTTCGTGAGGGATTGTGCCTGTATTGTGGTTTGGGGGGACATGTACGATTTCAATGTCCTACTCGTCCTAAAATGCATGATAAGCCGGAAAACTACCGCACCTAAGGCAGCTGAGGAGACAGGCCTTGGGTGTGACGTGCATGTCTCCTGTCAAAGACACTAAACTTATGTTACCAGTATCCTTGGCTTGGGAGACCAAGACCACATATACTACCGCTTTTTGGATTCTGGGGCTGCTGGCAACTTTATCGATGTTAACTACGCTTCTTCCATTTCTCTACCTCTGGTTGTAAGAGAGACACCCTTAGCCGTCGAAGCCATAGACGGCAGACCGTTATCCTGCCCTAGGATTACTCACGATATGGTTATAGTGGTTCTTACTTGTTCTTCTTGAAAGTTATCCATTCACCTTCCAATCCTGTTGTACTTGGTTTCCCTTGGTTGGTGGAACATAATCCTGTTATTGATTGGGCTAAGGGAGAGATACTGTCTTGGAGTCCTGCTTGTTTTGGGACTTGTTTAATACCCATTCAGCATGACGGTGCCCTGAACACACCCACAGCTCCTCCATTGTCTACAGAGGTTCCTGACCAATATGCCGACCTCAGGGCTGTATTTGATAAAAGAGAGGCAGAGAAACTGCCTCCACATAGACCATATGATTGTGCCATAGATATTCATCCTGGTACCATGCCTCCTCGAGGCAAAGTATATCCTCTTTCCATAAAGGAGAACCAAATTATGGAAGAGTACATAAAGGAGAATTTGGAGAGAGGTTTTATCCGACGTTACATAGTTACATAGTTACATAGGCTGAAAAAAGACATGCGTCCATCGGGTTCAGCCTCTCCCACATAACCTACTGCTGTTGATCCAAAAGAAGGCAAAAAACCCAGTCTGAATGCTTGCCAATATGCAACATACTGGGAAAAAAATCCTTCTTGACCCCAGAATGGCAGTCAGATTTCTCCTTGGATCAAGAAGCTTTTACCCACATATTAAATATTATAACCCTTAATATTCTGTGTCTGCAGGAAGTCATCCAGTCGTTTTTTAAAAGTCTGTACAGACTCTGACCCAACCACCTCAACAGGCAGAGAATTCCACAGCTTGATTGTTCTCACCGTAAAATAACCCTTCCTATGCTTTAAGCTAAATTTTCTTTCTTCCAGTCTAAATGGATGACCCCTTGTCCTATGTATAGTCCTGTTAATGAATAGGTTATCAGACAATGGTTGATAATGGCCCCGTATATATTTATATAAGGTTATCAGATCCCCTCTAAGGCGCCTTTTCTCTAAACTAAACAGGTTTAAGCTTGTTAGTCTTTCCTCATAACTTAACCCTTCCATCCCCCTTATTAATTTAGTTGCCCGTCTCTGCACTTTTTCTAACGATATAATATCTTTTTTTAAGACAGGTGCCCAAAATTGCACGGCATATTCAAGGTGCGGCCTGACCATTGATTTATACAGAGGCAAAATTATGTTTTCATCCCGTGAGTGAACTCCCCTCTTAATGCATGCCAGTACTTTGCTGGCCTTGGCGGCTGCTGTTTGACATTGCACATTGTTACTTAGTTTGAAGTCTATGATTATTCCCAAATCCTTCTCCTGCTTGGATTTCCCTAACTCCGTACCATTTAGGGTATAAATTGCTTGTGTGTTCTTCACTCCAAAGTGCATAACTTTACATTTATCTAGATTAAATCTCATCTGCCATTTAAGTGCCCAGTCCCCCAATATATCTAAATCCCTCTGCAGCGAAGTAACATCCTGCTCACATTGTATTACTTTTCCTAGCTTTGTGTCATCTGCAAACACTGATACATGACTTTCAATGCCTATCTCAAGGTCATTTATAAATAAATTGAATAGTATTGGTCCTATAACAGACCCCTGAGGGACACCACTTACCACTGGTGTCCATCTTGAAAATGTACCATTTATGACCACTCTCTGTACCCTATCTTTTAGCCAGTTTTCTATCCAAGAACAAGTATTTTCATCTAGACCATTTTTTCTTAATTTAAGTAGTAACCTTTTGTGTGGAACTGTGTCGAAAGCTTTGGCAAAATCTAAGTAAATCACATCCACTGCGACCCCCTGATCTATACTTCTACTTACTTCCTCATAGAACGTAATTAGGTTAGTCTGACATGATCTGTGTTTCATGAAACCATGCTGATTTTTGCCAATTACATTATACCTCCCAATAAATTCCTGAATATTATCCCTTAGTAACCCCTCAAATACTTTCCCAGCCACAGATGTTAAGCTCACAGGTCTATAATTCCCAGGCACAAATTTTAAACCTTTCTTAAATATAGGGATCACGTCAGCTTTTCTCCAATCCTCTGGTACTATTCCTGAAAGAAAAGAATCTTGAAAGATTAAGAACAGAGGTTTACATATTTCAACACATAGCTCTCTTAGTACTCGCGGGTGAATTCCATCTGGCCCTGGGGCTTTATTAACATTCACATTGTTTAATTTCTGTAAAACCTTGTCCTGAGTCAACCAGTCACTTTGTATTAGTAAGTTTTTATTAATGAATTTCATGTCTCCTGTTATAGGTTTCTCTTTGATAAATACTGAAGAAAAATAATCATTTAAAATTTCTGCCTTATCCTGATCTTCAGTTAACAATAACCCTGACTCAGATTTTAGTGAACCTACATTTTCACTCTTGGGTTTTTTAGAATTTATGTACCTAAAGAATCTTTTAGGGTTGGTCTTGCTCTCTTTGGCTATTTCTTTTTCATTTTCTAGTTTAGCCCATCTAATCGCATTTTTACATGCTTTATTGGCTGCCCTATATGCTTTATAGGATGCCTCAGATTTATCAAATTTAAAAGCTTTAAATGCCTTCTTTTTATTTTTCATTTCCTTAGTTACCTTCCTACTAAGCCACATTGGTTTCAGTCTGTTTCTTTTATATTTATTAACCAGTGGAATATAATGTGACGTGTACTTTTCTAGTGTTAGTTTAAAGATATTCCACTTATCCTCAGTGTTTTTCCCGTGAAAGAGTTTCTGCCAGTCAATGACATTGAGAGCTTCCTTTATTTTAATAAAGTTGGCCTTTTTAAAATTATATATTTTAGCATGCCCCTTATGAATGTGTTTTTTTGAGTTTATTTCAAAAGTCACCATGTTATGGTCGCTATTTCCCAACTGTTCTTTTACATTAATATTTGAGAAAAGATCCACATTATTTGTTATAACCAGGTCCAGACAGTTATCCTCTCTAGTTGGTGTTTCTACCAGTTGTGACATGAAGGTATCATTTAAAATGTTCAGGAACCGGATTCCCTTTGCTGAATTACTAGTCCCACTATCCCAATTTATGTCCGGGTAATTAAAATCTCCAATAATTAAAGTGCTACCATGATCTGCAGCCTTCCTAATTTGCTCTAACAGTTGTTCTTCCTCATCATTATCTATATTAGGTGGTTTATAGCATATGCCAACCAATAATTGACTTCCCTGTTTATTCCCCAACGAAATATTTACCCATAAGGATTCCACATTTCCCTCATCACTTTCCAGTTGTGTAATATTAGGCTTTAAATCCTGATTTACATATAAACACACTCCACCCCCTTTCTTATGTTTCCTATCCTTTCTAAACAATGTATAACCGTTTAAGTTTACAGCCCAGTCATGCGTTTCGTCCCACCATGTTTCTGTTATTCCTATAATGTCGTATTGCTTAGTGTATGCTATTACCTCTAGTTCCCCCATCTTGTTATTGAGGCTCCTTGCATTAGCAAGCATACATTTAATGTTGTCTCTACCCACACATGCTGAATGCGACTTTACATTACATGCCTCCACTGTTCTGACATTACCCATCCCCCCGGCTCCACCCCCCTTAGTCTGAACTGGAACGTTCCTCTTCTCCAGCAGGGGCTGGGTTCTTTTTTGTGTCTAAAAAAGAGGGAGATTTACGCCCGTGTATTGATTATAGGGGGCTTAACAAGATCACCATTAAGAACGTGTACCCTATCCCTCTCATATCAGAACTGTTCGACAGGTTAAGGGGGTCAGCAGTATACACAAAACTTGATTTAAGAGGAGCTTACAACCTGATACGTATAAAAGAGGGGCATGAGTGGAGAACAGCATTTAACACCAGGAGTGGGCATTATGAATACTTGGTCATGCCTTTCAGTCTTTGTAATGCTCCAGCGGTATTCCAGGATTTTATTAATGATGTGCTCAGAGATTTCTTACAAACCTTTGTTATAGTATACCTAGACGATATATTGATTTACTCTCCCGATCTGAAAACCCACCATGCACATGTCAGACAGGTATTAGCAAAATTACTGGACAATGGTCTTTATTGCAAACTAGAGAAGTGTTTATTCGACATTACTACTGTGAAATTCCTTGGGTATATTATCACTCCAGAAGGTTTTGAGATGGATCCTTCTAAACTCACGGCCATCTCAGAATGGCCTCTCCCTCAAGGTCTCAAGGCCATACAGAGGTTTCTGGGGTTTTCCAACTATTATAGGAGATTTATCAAGAATTATTCCACTGTAGCCTCCCCTATCATTAATATGACGCGTAAAGGTCTGAAGAACCAGATCTGGTCTTCTCAATCCAAACAAGCATTCGAAGCCCTCAAACAAGCTTTCACTTCCGCTACCGTGTTACGGCATCCTGATCCCAGGATTCTGTTTGTTCTTGAGGTTGATGCTTCCGAGATAGGCATTGGGGCTGTCCTGTCTCAAAGAGAGTCTCCAGGAAAACCTCTACATCCTTGTGGGTTCTTTTCAAGAAAATTATCACCAGCAGAACGCAATTATGATATCGGTAACAGAGAATTGCTTGCTATTGTGTCTGCCCTATCAGAATGGAGACATTTGTTGGAAGGTACTCTTGACCCTTTATTGATAATTACTGATCATAAGAACCTTACGTACATCGGGGATGCTAAACGTTTGAACGTGAGACAGGCCAGGTGGTCATTGCTACTGTCTCGGTTTAATTTTGTATTGACTTACAGACGAGGTGACCGCAATGTAAAGGCTGATGCCTTATCTCGTCAATATGACCCGTATGAATCTAATACACAAGACCACAATCCTATAGTTCCTCCTGAACGTATTGTGGCTTCCACAGTCTTGTCTGTCTCCTCGCCTTTCCTGGAACGCCTCCAGGCAGTTCAAGTAGGGGCTCCACCTGACAAGCCTCCAGATATGTTGTTTGTACCTGAAAAGGAAAGACAAGAATTACTCATAATGTTTCATGATTCTAAACCAGCAGGTCATCCTGGTATTACTAAGACTCTTACCAGTATCTCCAGACAGTTCTGGTGGCCCACCATGCGACAGGACGTACGTCTGTTTGTTTTGGCTTGTCAAGTCTGTGCCAGAAGCAAAACCAGTAAATCCTTGCCTGTCGTCTATTGCAGCCTTTACCTATGCCTAAGAGGCCTTGGTCTCATCTATCTATGGATTTTATTGTGGACTTGCCGTAGTCCAAGGGTCATACTGTGGTTCTGACAGTTGTAGACCGCTTCTCCAAAATGGCTCATTTTGCCCCTCTACCTAAGCTTCCTACAGCCAAAGAACTGGCGGTTGTATTTGCTAGAGAGATTGTACGAATACATGGGGTTCCATCTGAAATAGTCTCTGACAGAGGAGCCCAGTTCGTCTCTCGTTTCTGGAGGGTTTTCTGCGCAGAGATGGGGGTGCGATTGGCCTTCTCTTCAGCATATCATCCACAAACCAATGGGGCAGCAGAGAGGGCAAATCAGGGTCTCGAGCAGTACATAAGTTGCTTTACCACACAACAACAAGACAATTGGTCGGAGTTGTTGCCCTGGGCTGAGTATGCACGTAATAACGCCGTTAACGAGACCACTGGCCACTCTCCTTTTTCTGCCATCTATGGTTTTTTCCCTCCCGCTCTACCGCTTCAGTTTACTGAACAGGTCATCCCGGCTCTCGATGACCATCTCACTCAACTGCAAGAGATTTGGAGACAGATTCGAGAAAATATGGAGCGCAATGTTGCTGTCCAGAAACGCAAGGCTGACAGGCATAGGTTACAAGCTCCCTCCTATAACGTGGGGGATAGAGATTGGTTGTCCACTAGGAACGTGAAGTTGCGGGTGCCTTCTATGAAAATGGCACCTCGGTTTATAGGTCCATATAGGATCATTCGCCGCGTTAATCCTGTGGCTTATGCTCTTGCCCTTCCTAAACATCTTCGCATGCACAACGTCTTCCACACCTTCCTACTGAAGCCATTGTTGTGTAACAGGTACACGCGGGTCGTTCCTCCTCCTCCACCTATTCAGGTTGATGGTGAATCTGAGTATGAGGTTAGGAGGGTTTTGGATTCTAGGCTGTGCAGGGGCGCTCTGCAGTACTTGGTCGATTGGGTGGGTTATGGTCCAGAAGACCGGTCCTGGATTCCAGCTTCCAACATGTCTGCCTCTAGGTTGGTCAGGGCGTTCCATGCCTACTACACCGATCGCCCTGGTGGTCGTCCTGCCGCTCGTCCTGTTGGTCGTCCGGTGGCCTCCCGTGGAGAGGGGGGTACTGTAACGTTGGGAGCTTCCAGCCCTACCTGTGTGCTTGAGGGCAGCATGTCTGATGCTGCTCGCTGACCAATGCCCGGTTTAAATGGAGACAGGCAGGGAGGTGGTTGCATGAGGCGTGGCTTGAGTGGGGGGCGTGGCCTGGTGAAGGTCTTTAAAAACCTTCAGTGTATTCTCAGCAGTTGCCAGATCGTGGTTATCCATACCTGAGCTCCTTGTACCTGACTGCTATATTGAATTAACCCGTTATTGACCTCTGCTTGTTTCTGACTATTCTGCCTTCTGTTGCCCTAGACCATTTTCTTGTACTACGCCACTGCTCTGATATCGACCCGGCTATTCCATTTGACCATTCTGAACTTTGTATTCCTGATTCTGGCTCGGCTGACTACTCCCCGTGTTGTTAACCCTTTCTGTCTAGCTCGTTTACCTGGCCAATTCTAAGGACCAGACAGTTAGAGATCTTTCACGGCTACTCTGTTTGGTAGCTTCTGGGCTCTGTGGAGTGTGGGGTGTTAAGTACTGCGTGGTGGGATCTGGGAACCGTGACAATAACTTGATCATCCAGCTTAACTCTTAACCTAATCATTACTGGGTCATTGGTAAGGCCTCCCCTCTGAATTTGCTTGGATAGTCGTGTATCCAACTCAGATGCCGTGATTGCTCCTTTTTGAAATAGTTTTCCTAGTAGCAGTTGTAATCGATTAATATAGTCAGAAGAGTTTTCATGCTCCTTCTGCTTGGTGGCTAGGAACTTGACTAACAGATCATCAGAGTCCTCCGATTTTTCATAAGCATCTTGCAAAGCTTGAATGTAATCCTGTGCGGTAGTTTGTGCATTCACTCCCTTGTAAAGCCTTATTATTTCTGTAGCTGGGGATCGGAGACTCTCCATTAACCGTTGTTTCTTTATAATATCAGTACAAGACCATTCTTCCAGTAATTGTAAAGCATTATCCTTCCAGGCTTCAAAGGTTTCTTCTCCTACAGGCACAGGCTGGTTACCAGAAAACACCTTCAGCTTGCGGTAGCTGTGCGTGTGTGTAGCCGTTACTATGGCCTCTAAGAGTTTTTGTAATATTTCGGCCATGTTACTTTCCCCTGAATTTGTGGTACTCAAGAAGGGGCTGTCTGGCTGTGGCGATGTTGGAGATGAGACCACTACAAGACCTGTGGTCTTAGGTTTGATTTCCCCTTGCTCTTTGGAAAATTGTAAAGTCTGTTTTGGAATGGCTTCAACTTCGAATGGTGTAACCGGTAATCTCCAGGTAGTTTTCTCTAACATAGGGGTCTGAGGCTGGGAATGGCTTGATACATAAAAATCCCTCAGGGGCATCCTTCGGGTGCTGCTCCAAGAAGGTGTAGGCTTGGGGCCCTCTGGCGGCCTCTCAAATCTGTATGGGCATATATTAACATATAAATTTGACCATTTAAATCCTGCAAGATATCCCTGATGGTAACAATCTCTATTCCCAGTAAAATCTCCAAACACTTGGTGACATGCTTCAGCTCGCTGTAGGGAGGTACTTGACATATCATCACTGCATGGTGTAACGGTATCTTCTGTTGCTGGGCCCATTCTGTTGCAAATAAGAACGTGGGCCGTGGGATTAATATATCCTTGTTGGTTGTACCCCAATTCATCTCAGCAGTGCCTCCATTTGTAACGGGTTTTTGCGTAGTCCCACAAATACCCCTGTGGTCCTTTACCTCAGTTACCTTCAAGCGCTCTGCAAGCCGATCCTGAGCCTCCGCTACCTGGGAGTTTGGGTACATGACTGCGGCAGTGCCTCCACCCAACTGGACATCCAGGCTTTGGGTGTGAGATCCAGTTGGGAACGTATTTAAACAAGCAATAAATCAACACAGAGCTGTCTTTTATAGAACTTTGTATTGCACAGCAAAACTCTATGCAAAATGTAGAGGTCGGCAGGGCTGGGTCCTGGATGGACAATATGTTTCACCCCTATTTGGGTTGTGGACCCTTTAAGGGCAACCACAGGGTTAATGTTCCTGTCGAGGAAGAGTTTTAAAGCCAGCAACTCCCAGATAGGATTGTGGGAGTTTTTAGGAAAAAGGAAAGTAATCAGTGGAAGCTGTGTGTGTTCGTTCCAAAAGCAGGAGACGTGCTGTGCCTTGCTGGAGAGGCTTCTACATACTGGGGAAAGGATTCCCCAGGTTTGGGACGGTTTAAAGCGTTGGTGAGCCATCATTATTTTTCTGTTTATTTGTGCTGAAGATCAGGACTTTGCTTTAATTTCGCTGAACCCAAGCGTGTACTTATTATGTTGCCTTTTTGACTGCCCTGAAAGGGTGAATAAAGCTGTTTTGTTTATGAAAGACATTGTGCACGTGCTCTGTGGGCCCCCAAACGTCACAACTGGTGTTTCGAATGTGGGCAATCTGCTACCCCTCACACGCCAAGCAAGAGGAATTTTTGTGAAAAGGAAAAAAAACAAACTGACATTTTTAAAGGACAGTGTTCTGATTGCATGTCCTGGGCTAAGGCTGCACTGAAGTCCACAGCTATGGAGGAGCTGGTTAAGCAGATGGTCTTTGTCAATGTGCAGGCCCAGACTCGCCATGAAGAGGCGATGGCTCAGCAGCAACAAGCCCTGGCACAGGCTGTTGCTGCCCAACAAGAAAGCACCCATTTGCTGGCTGCACAACTTGCAGCACAACAGGTAGCCACACAGACGCAGATCAATGCCCTGCGGGAGGCCATGCAGCAACTTGCACCTGGACGTGATCAAGCAGTGGTCACTGCTGGTAACCATGTCTCCATAAGGGCCAGTCATTTCCTCCAAAAACTGTCTCCCAGTGATGATGTGGAAGCATTTCTCACCACGTTTGAAAGGACTGCTGAGAGAGAGGGGTGGCCCCAAGACCAATGGGCCGGTCTCATTGCCCCGTTTCTGACAGGAGACCCTCAAAAGGCATATTTTGACCTGCCCCTAGAAGATGCAAAGAATTATGACCGGCTGAAAGCTGAGGTTCTGGCCCGCCTTGGGGTAACTGTTGCTGTCCGGGCTCAACGTGTTCACTGCTGGAAGTACTGCCCTGACCAGCCACCCCGGTCCCAGATGCATGACTTAGGACAGCTGGTTAAAAAGTGGTTGCAGCCAGAGACCCTGACTAGAGAGCAAATGGTTGAAAGGGTTGTGATGGACCACTACCTGAGGTCTCTACCAAAGGATCTACAGCGCTGGGTCAGCCATGGGGACCCCAAGACTGCAGCACTGGTAGTCGAGATGGTGGAGAGATACACCGTGGTGGAGGACCTGCTCAGACCAACCAGTCGTCGAGGACCAGTCTTGCCACCGCCTGTGAGGCATGCTTCAGTTCCTCGGAGGGAAGCGTCACTGGACCCGGGAACCAGCACCCCAAAATCATCATCATTGTCTGTATCCATGGGGATACTCGGGAGTATCCGCTGATCCCTGTCACCATTTCCGCCAGGAATACTTCGGTCACCCAAGAGGTCGGGGTGGTGAGTACTCTGATACATGATGTGATTGTGGGACGGGACTGCCCCTTGTTTGCTGAACTGTGGTGCTTGGCACAAACTGAAATGCCCATCGAACTGGGGAACAATTCAGGGTCACCCCCACCAAACATGACTGTGGACACTGTTGATGAGGAGTTGCTCAAATGTGTTCAAAATGAGAATGTTGTAACTGATGTGAGTGTCCTAGCTCCTCAACCTGAGTTGACACCCAAGGAGGGGGAATCCTCTCCCGTGCCGGTTATGGTAGGAGAGGATGAAGAGGAATTATCCCCTGTAGATATTACACTTGGGGTGGATGGGGGGATTGCTAGATTTGGTGAAGGAGACATGGGAAAGTGAGTCCTCTCCACACAAATCGCTCATTGAACATATCTCTCAGATGAGAGAGAGAATTTCTAAAGTGATGCCTTTGGTACAGGAACATTTGCAGAAAGCTCAGGAGGCCCAGAAAAGGGTGTACAACCGGTCAGCCAAGCTGCGGCAATTTCAGGTTGGGGATCGGGTAGCAGTACTTATACCCACGGTGGAAAGTCGGTTCCTAGCCAAGTGGCAGGGACCATATGAGGTGGTTGAAAAAGTAGGGGAAGTAAACTACCGAGTGCATCAGCCTGGGAAAAGAAAACCATACCAGATCTACCACATAAATTTGTTAAAACCCTGGAGAGACCGAGAGGAGGTGTCCGCCATGGTTGGGGTGGGTATAGAGTCTGATGGTGTTGACGCAGTACACATTGCTGCCACCCTGTCCAAACCCCAAACCCAAGAAGTTAAGGAGTTTCTGCAAAGAAACAAAGGCATGTTTTCAGGACTACCGGGACACGCGTCCGGGATTAAACATGATATTGTGACGGAACCCCATGTAAAGGTTCAGGTAAAGCCGTACCACATCCCAGAAGCCCATAGAAAGGCTGTTTCTGAAGAGGTTAAAAAAATGCTTCAGCTTGATGTCATTGAGTAGTCACAGAGTGAATGGTCGAGCCCCATCGTGTTGGTACTGAAGCCCAACGGCACTTTGCGATTCTGCAATGACTTCAGGAAACTTAACGAGGTGTCAAAATTTGACGCGTATCCCATGCCAAGGGTGGATGAATTAATAGAGAAATTGGGTCCGGCCCGTTATATCACCACCCTGGACCTTACTAAGGGATACTGGCAGATACCCCTGACTAAGGAAGCCAGGGAAAAGACTGCTTTTTCCAATCCAGAGGGTCATTTTCATTATAAGCGGATGCCTTTTGGGTTACACTCAGCCCCGGCCACCTTCCAACGAGCGATGGATAGGGTGCTCCGCCCCTACCTGAGATATACCTCGGTCTACCTGGATGACATTGTCATCTTCAGTCCAGATTGGGAGTCCCATCTTCCCCGGGTTCAGATGGTTTTGGACGGTTTGAGGAAAGCAGGCTTTACTGTTAACCCTGAGAAAAGTGCGGTAGGGATGGAGGAAGCTAAGTACATGGGATATGTCGTAGGCAGGGGTCTGGTAAAGCCACAATTTAACAAAGTAGAGGCTATCCAGAACTGGCCACGCCCCCTCACAAAAAAGCAGGTTTGTGCTTTTCTAGGTATAGTGGGGTATTACCGGCGGTTTGTCCCCAATTTTGCCTCTATTGCTGCACCACTGACTGACCTGACGAAAGGTAGGAAGTCGGTGATGATTCAATGGAATGCCAATGCTGAAGATGCCTTCGAGAAACTTAAAAATGCGTTGTGTCAGCACCCAGTGCTGGTAGTCCCTGATTTCATGAGGGAGTTCATTGTACAGACGGATGCCTCAAGTGAGGGTTTGGGGGCTGTGCTATCCCAAGAAGTCAATGGAGAAGAGCACCCCGTGGTTTTTCTTAGTAGGAAACTGACGGCAGCGGAGAAAAACTATGCTGTGGTGGAAAGAGAGGGCTTGGCCATAAAGTGGGCCTTGGATTCTTTGAGATACTTCCTGTTGGGCAGGAAGTTCCGTTTGGTGTCTGACCATGCCCCATTGACCTGGATGAGGCAGCACCGCCACGCTAATGCCAGGGTAACCAGGTGGTTCCTGTCTCTCCAGGAGTTTAACTTTGTGGTGCAACACAGGCCTGGGAAACAGCACCAAAATGTTGATGCCCTGTCCCGGATGCATTGTGGGCTGTCTACTGTTGCCTCAAACACCTCCGCGTTGAGACAAAGGGGGGGGATATGTAGAGGTCGGCAGGGCTGGGTCCTGAATGGACAATATGTTTCACCCCTATTTGGGTTGTGGACCCTTTAAGGGCAACCACAGGGTTAATGTTCCTGTCCAGGAAGAGTTTTAAAGCCAGCAACTCCCAGATAGGATTGTGGGAGTTTTTAGGAAAAAGGAAAGTAATCAGTGGAAGCTGTGTGTTTGTGTTCCAAAAGCAGGAGACGTGCTGTGCCTTGCTGGAGAGGCTTCTACATACTGGGGAAAGGATTTCCCCAGGTTTGGGACGGTTTAAAGCGTTGGTGAGCATCATTATTTTTCTGTTTATTTGTGCTGAAGATCAGGACTTTGCTTTAATTTCGCTGAACCCAAGCGTGTACTTATTATGTTGCCTTTTTGACTGCCCTGAAAGGGTGAATAAAGCTGTTTTGTTTATGAAAGACATTGCGCACGTGCTCTGTGGGCCCCCAAACGTCACAAAAAATAAATGTAACGGTCTAAATAAACATAATGCAGTGGAATAAGTAAATAACGCAAGAGTCAGTATGAGTTTACCCACAAACAATACTGTGGCCCACCCTAGTCTTTTCCCTAATGGTACCATAGGTAGGTGGTGCACATTGTTGGGGCCCAGAATAATTGTAATCCACTTTGTTAGTAATATGCTGGGATGTTCCAGGGATCACAGAAGTCATAGACTGCTGCTTTAGTAACCAGTGTCAGAATGCCTTGTTGTAAAACCAATTGGAGAGGTCTCAGCTTACCACTCCACAGTCTGCAATCAGATTTTGTCCAGGAAGGGGAGAAGCTGCTCCACTGGGATTCCTTCTTTCTGCAGAACAATCACTGCCAGGAACAGTTCTGTGCTTTGATCTGGATACAGAGTCTGCTGGGAGCCTTTATGCCGGATGCTTCAGCACTGGACACAATACCACAAATCTCAGCCACCATCATCTTCCAGCTTCCTCTCTCTTGCTTCCTCTCTTGCAGCCCTGCCTCCACACACAAAAACATAGAGCCACACAGTCTTGAATCTCAGAGCAAACAGAAGGTCGCCATCTGCTAGTTACTACATAGAAACTGCAGGGTAGTAGAATTACTGTACTCCAGGGGTAACATACAATACATGTGCTTGTGGGGTAAGGGGGTCAATACTCTACTGGTGGAAGGGAATCAGGGTGTGTTACCGTGTCCACAGGTTGGGGATGGCACACAATTCTTGCCTTGCCCCGGGCGCCAACAACCCAAGCTACGCCACTGGTAACCGGAGCTGGGAAATTCAAAATCCTGGCTGCTGGTGTCACTGGGAGGGATGGAGGAAACGTCGCCACATCACCCAGCATTTTCTGCCAGATCAGGACACTTGGGTGGATGGGGGGAGGCACTCCTCACATCCTTACCACTTTAAGGGCTATATTACAAAGTTGGTGCTAACTTAACCAGAGCTGTTGTTAACTTAACAGCCCCATAGGCTATAATGGCTCTGGTAAGTTTACAACAGCTCTGGTTAAGTTAGCAGCAACTTTGTAATATAGCCCTAAACCTATAAAGTGGTCAGGATGAGTAGAGTGTCCCTTTAAGACAGACAATTGTGACCTATTTAATTATTTAATACAAATGTAATTTAGAAGAAAACCAAAGTATTTAATTTACAATATGTGATTTCTCACAACACTTATTATAGTTTATAGACTCAGGGCCCTATTCCCATGTTGCTGTTAAGCAGAGCACTCGAGCCATACAGCATAACAGCTTGAGAGATTTGCTTAATTTTTCACAGCTTATTCCATCTGAAACGCAAGACTCTGCTTGTGACTCAGATATAGCGCCTGGTTACTGTACATTAATGTCTTCTATACTGTATATGGGAGATGTTGATGTGAAGGTTAAAGATGAAGTATGAATTATTCCAACAAGTTCATTCTTCGTCTGCACCTGATGTTAGTCCGAAATGAATAATGACTTTCAAAGGCTTCTGCACAATCACTTAACACATTAATGTAGGGTAGGCCCACCAAAAAATCCCCTACTCACCTTACATACCTCGGTCTCAGTGGGCAGCTGAACATTGGGAACAAATAGCTCACAGCGTTCCTCCACGAATCAAAAATGCTCATGCAAATTGAAGACGCTAATGGAAAACGGCTGGCGCACAGGTTTTTCATTAGCATCTGATATTTAACACCAACCTTGGATTAGGGCCCTCAATCGGAACTATCATGTCCCTATCGCTAAAATGGGGACGCTAACAGGGAAAACTTGCAGGTTTCCCCTTAGAGTCCCCGTTTTAAGGCCATATCACGGGGCAGGCGTTGATTCAGCAGCCTGGCCCGTCCCGGAGTGCTAAGCTCCTGGCTACTCGCAGCAGCGCTAAATTGCCACCACGAGTATCCCCTCTTGGAGTTCATAGGACTCCATGGAGGCTTGTGCTACTCGAACACGTGACAAACATAAACTCGCTCTCGCGAGATCGTTTAGGGTTGGGGAGTGATTCGTGGAGGGAGAAAAAAAGAGGTTTGTGAGGGTCCTGAGGACAAGCAGCTGCACTAGTGGTCTGCTCTATGGTGGGGCCCGCTCAGGTCTCACAGGGTTTTTGCTAGATTGTGCCATTACAGGGATGAATGCTCCATATGCAAATCAGCCTGCTCTCACCCAGAAAGGGTGGCCAGTACTGATTGCCAAGGACAATCATCCCTGCACGAGAGATGCATCAACCCCCGACGATCATTTCAGCCTTGTTAGGCCTCGTCAGGAGGGTATAGCTGACATCCCTCTAAGCACCTCGAGCGAGGGGGTTCATGTCTGGATTACCCTGTATACTTGTAGTGAGAAAAAAGAGGTTTGTGAAGGTCCTGAGGACGGGCAGCTGCACTACGGTGGGGCCCGCTGATGCTCGTCCTCAGGACCCTCACAAACCCCCCTTTCCCTCACTTTTCGTGGAGGGAGACTGTCTGGGGACTTTTTGTCCCCAGTCTAACTCTGCTCCCGGCGGCCAGAAGCAGCGGATCAGGTCACCGTTTGTGCCGCGGGATGATTTTGGGGGGGGGGTTCCTGCTGGTGATAACTAATTCCGCAGGAGTGGTGTCAGTTAGGACCAGGTCCTAGCTTTCCAGTTAACCGCAGCAGGGTGCGGTATTTAGCAGTCAGACTTTGTAATCCTAATGCTAATTACTCTTTGCACCCATGTTAAGTACAGGTTGCACAGAGTACAGTAAGCTTGCGCTATAAAATGCTATCTCCGATGCGCTAATGGGTCTTTTTACCTGTTAGCGTTCGGGATGTGATATGGACGAAAGAAGGAAGGACATTAGGAAAAAATGTTGCTCCCTCCAATCTGTTGGTCTAAGTAAGGATAGCGCCCTGTGGAGCACTCTTTTAATGTAATCGCCTTCGTATTGTAATGGACCAGCAGTGGATGCATAAAAAATATTTCTGATCAAGTTTACTATAGAGAAAAGCTAGAGAGAGGAAAGATAAAATGTGAAATATACATATGGAACATACGATAAAATAATACAATTACAATGGTGATCTCAAAGGCAAAAAGAGAAGTTCTCACCATTCAAAATTTTTTAGCATCATAGCAAAGTCTCCACTTCAAGATTTCGCCGGTATGTGCAAAAATTGTTGCCTGCCTCTGAGAGTTTGCATGCTTCATGATGCTCATGTCAACATTAATGGTATGCAACAACGGATCATCAGAATGATATGAGTTTACAAGAAGAAAGGTAAACCCGGCGTCTGCTAGTAATGGGGTACTTTACTAGGTCATATTGGATAGTTAGATAAAAAGTGATGTTTTGGTCTCATTAGGCCTTAATCATACTATATAATTTTTTACATATCTTTCTTGACGTATGAATGTGTCAGTGCGTTAAAGATCTCTGCTAACCTGCACACCTGAAACTAATTTATAAGACCCTGTTATATTTTTTTTTGAGAAAGGATTTTGAGAAAGGATTTTACCAGGAAGGATACATTGAGATTTCTCTCGTTTTCAAGTATGTCCTGGGTGGCGAGTCTGTACCGTTAGGTGTCTTGTCCAAGGACATTTACTGGAGAGGAGATCTTGTCGGGATCGAACCCATGTCTCTACAGGCTCTCTCCACGCAGAGCAGTGATGATACCTCTGCTTCACCCAGCCGGCATTAACCATATAAAATTTTGCAATATTTAAACTTGTTATATATCTCAATTGCATGGGGTGAATTCATCACAGGTTTTCTGCAACAGTGAATTTTTAATGATTAGATCAAGGATTTAATTCAGGATTTAAAATTAATGATTGGTGCATTTTTTTAATAGTTATTCTTGGTATGATTGTGGTTCAGATCCATAAGAAGGCATAACCCACTCAATTGTTGACTGCAGGGTTACCATTAGCTTCCTGTGTCATGCCCCTCAGAGACTTACCCCTTCAGGCATCATCCTCATGGCCATCCCCGTGCCACCAACATAAGTCTTGCTCGTCCAACATTCCAGTGTTCTCATGGTCACCCACATGTCCAGGTGACTACTACCTTAACTCCTGATGATTCCCATCTGACGTCGCCGATGCAGCGTAATTATGCACCCACCTTATTTCACCATATTTCCCTACTAGTCTTCTTGGCGCCAGAATGACTCTGCTGATGCAGCTTAATGACGCGCCAGTGTCAATTGGGTGCCAAGACTACAGAGATAATGCACTGATGCAGGAAATTGGTGGATTGATGCTTAGTTCCTACATTCCTATTGGATGTTGAGCTGAAAGGACCAACAGCTAGTGGAAGTCCTCCATAGTCATCTCTCCCATTAACTACCCAGCAGTTCATTCCTGCAGTGCTCGGTTATTCAATTGCCTCACTCCCATTTACCCAGGAGTTCCAGTGTTTACCTGCTTAACCTACTCTGCTACTTACCTCCCTGTCCTGCTATCCTGTGTATTCCCCAGCTACCTGACACGAGCTCTGCTCCTCACTATGTTGCCTGTCTAGTACATCGGATCTGCCGGCTACCAACCTCAGCTCTGCACCCGATTCTGATTCCTGTCTGATATCCCAGCTACCGACCTCGGCTCGGCAACTAACTGCTTCTTGTCTGATATTCCAGCTACCTGCATCAGCTCTGCACCTCATTCTGCTTCTTGTCTGATCTCCCATCTACTGACCTGGCTCCAGTTTGCCTGATACTTCAGTTACTCTCCTCAGCTCTGCACCTGACTACAGTGCATGTTTGTTTTTTGCCATCTGATTCCAGTTGTTTCAGTAACTTACCTTTTAGACGGTGCTGCCTTCCTTTACCTGACATTGGGTGCCACCTTCTAAACTGTTGGCCATCCCACTGGCCATAACACTTGTTTGCCTTTCAGCTTTATATCCAATTAACAGACTTTTGTTTGTCATGCGGACAAACTTATCAACTTTGTCTGTCAGTCAGTACCAGGGTAGCATTGGGTAAGGGTAGGTATGAGTGGAGGAGGGTGTGTAGACAAAGACTGACCAGGTTGGATATGAAGTTGCTGGAGCTGGAGAAGGAACCAGAGGATATGGTGGGTGATTGGAGTATGGTCAAACACAGGAGCAGGTACTGGAATAGGGTCCAAGATAAGGCTGGGTTCTCAGAGCAGAAACACAAATAAATTTACTCTGTCAGGTTTTGAGTATCAGTGATGAGGCAATGTTTGGAATGTGGTGTAGCCCTTCAGTTAGGAAGGTGAGTGTTATGTGGTAGTGAATTGATTAACTGTGTGCCATTACCAATGCTGGTTCTGGGGAGGAGCAGTGCAGGAAGAGTGCTGCCAGGGGTTCAGAGAATGGTTCTAGATATGGGGCATATTCTTTGCACTTTCACTTTTCTAGTATGGTCAAGTGTTTGTAATTTTGTATTTAATGTACTGAAATGTGTTTGTCTAGAACTACATACTGGACTTGTTTCGATCAATCCTCAATATTAAAGCGCTACACCTTTATGGTGTCAAAGATAACTCCGGACCTATCAGAAACATGGTTTAGCTAGATGGACTCCTATCTACAGGTTCCAGAAAGTGAAAAGCTTTGTACCCAGCAACTTGTTTTCTTTTAAAATAAATTATCATCCATGGTACAATAATTCTAACTTGGGCTCATGCATCTTCCATATTTTTAACTTTTATTTTAATTTCTTTCAACCATGTGTCAGTTAGGGATCAGCCGAACACTCCCCGAGTTCGGTTCGAGCCCGAACCCGAACTTCCCATTTGTTCGGGACCGAACCCGAACCCGAACCCCCATGCAAGTCAATGGGGCTGAAAATTCGTTTTTTTTGGAGTGCGCTCCAAGAGGGCATATATGCTACATATTTGCCATAAAAGGTATATGGGGGTCCGGGTAGTGCCCTGGGGGACAGGAAACAAGGACAAAAAGTTAAAAAAAAAATCATTTTTAAAGGGACAGTGAGTTTTCCATGAAATAAGGGTTAAAAATAAAAATGAAAAATTCCTTCAAATATCGTGCCTAGGAGGCCCCCATAACCTGCCCGTGAAGTGGCGGATTTCTAGGATGTATAGAAATATGTAAAAACCAAAAAATGACATTTCAAATGACGGTAAATGCTTTTCCTTTAATCTATCCATAAACAACTGCTTGGGGCGGCAGTCTGTATGAAAGGAGGAGACATTTTCGGACACACAGAAAAAGTTTACTCATTTTTTGGCGGTGAAAAGCAGGAGAATGGAAACTTCTAGACCAAAAAGCCGATTTGGAAAGTGAGATAAATGGGAGAATTTTTCTGGTTTGGCTATATGAACCTAGAATTTTCCATTCTCCAGTCATTCTCCTGAGTTTCACCTTTCTCTGAATAACCCTGTCAGGGTTATTCAGAGAACGGTGAAGAGCAGGAGAATGACTGGAGAATGGAAAATTCTAGGTCAAAATAGCCAAACCAGAAAAATTCTGCCATTTAGGCTAGGGTCAGACTAGCGAATTTTTAACGTGCGTTTAGGCGCACTTAATCACGGCCGCACTAGCAGCAAATGACGGGCAATGACGGCCAATATACGAAGTACGGTCGCACGAAAGTCCGACTGCGCAACGCAAGTTGAAAATGAACGCATTTTTTGAGAGAACGCAGAACCGCTAGTACGGACGTACAGAGTGCGCTGCGTCCACTAGCGGCGTGTGTGCGTGATTTGGATACGTCAGACCCTGCTCATGTCCGGCCAACATAACGTCCAGACACCCAAAGTTTCCTGGTTTGGATCTGTAAAGAATCACGCACAGAAATGCGCATCGTATGACTGTTTTCGCGCAATCCGTGAAAAAATACGGCAATGCGTTCGGACGCACTTTTTGACGGTCGCTGCGAAAAATGCGTTAGTCTGACCCTAGCCTTATCTCACTTTCCAAATCGGCTATTTGGTCCAGATTGTTCTCTTTTCCTGCCATTCTCCTGGTTTTCACCTTTCTCTGAACAACCCTGAGAGAGAGGTGAAAGCCAGGAGAACTGGCAAGAGAAGAGAACAATCTAGACCAAATAGCCGATTTGGGAAGTGAGATAAATGGGAGAATTTTTCTGGTTTGGCTATTTTGATCTAGAATTTTCACTTCTCCAGTTATTCTCCTGCTCTTCACCACTCTCTGAATAACCCTGTGAATGTTTAATCCCGAGGTGAAAAATAACATTGCTTTAGATTTTTTTCAAACACCAGTTAAATGCAGCATATTAGGATGTTTTAGGGAAATTAATTCTCAAATCTCAATCAGAAGCAGACACCACCCCACCCTCAGTATATTGTACAATGTATCAAATTGATTACCAGACTAAAAACACCTGGTGTTATGCCCGTTTGTGAACAGAGGTCATTTAGAGTTGATAATCTTTCTACGTACACATTAGTTTTTAATTCAATATCTAATAAACCGTTGCTTATAATATTCTGCAGTAAAGAGTCTCTTTATTTCTAGATTTTTTAGTATTTTTTTAAGCATTTTCTATACTTTTTTCAAAATATCTTTTTTTTTCGAACCCGAACCAAACACGCCCAAAAAGTTCTAAATTCGTGAATTTTCGAACTGCCAAAGTTCGGGTCAAACTCCGAACCGTCCGAACCCGAACAGCTCATCCCTAGTGTCAGTTGAATTTTAATTCTTAAATGTTCGTTAAAAAAAGTGTACCCTCAAAGTTGGTTACTTTGCCTAGTGAAAAAAATGTAATTAAATGTACTATGAAAATATGAGGCTAACCCACAAATTGCTTGCCATTTAGATATTATGGTGAAAACACGCAGTACAAGTAAAAACAGTAGTGCAATGTAAGACCAAGCAATAATAAAACATATTTTTAAGTTAACTTTTCTTTACTCCACTAATTTTCATGCCACTTGTACTCGTTGCGCACTGTATGTTCGTCAGACATCCCCTTAAGTAATATGCCAATTCATTGCTTCCTGTTGATATTTTTCCACCCGCCCATGTATTCTCCCCTGTTGTAATTACACATGAAGTAATCATCTTCTTCTCCTAACCCCATAAATTGTGTTCATAGTATGCAGGCAGGAATCTTTCAGGGTTATTCAAAGAGCTCCGAATTGTGGCCGAAAGGTTACCGAACACTGAAATTCAGCGTATGGTTCCCTTTCCTGGCCATTCGGCTATTCAGAGAGCAGGCAGTTCGCCAAATGTTGGCGAATTGCCTGCACATACGGTGCCTGTTCATTGCCTGTTCGTGGGCAGTGAAATCCCCATAGAGAAGCAATGCTTTGTCTATTCAGAGAACAAAAACCAGCGGTTAAAGTTGCCGAAATGCCCTGCTGTTTGGTGGTTTCATTCGACAGGTTTATTCAGGCGAATCCCACAGGCTTCAATGTTAAAAATATTCCCGTTTTAATGCAATATCTAATAAACTGTTGATTATAATATTCTGCAGTAAAAAGTCTCTTTATTCATAGATTTTTTTTTAGGATCTTTTAGGCATTTTTCGTGATCTTTGTACGAAAAAATTTTTCCCATTTGTTTTTTTAACCTCCCTGGCGGTCTAATTTTTTCAAAATTTTGTGTCTAAAAGCGTTTCAATTTTTTTGGAAAGGAAATGTGTTGTTTCATATAGTAAGCCTGTATTCTGTAGGAATAACTCACTGAAATCCGTGCAAGCAAGAGTCTAGTAAACACACACAGTCAGAGAAGGTTTGAAACACGAAATAATTTATTATCCCAAAAATAATTATCCAAAATAATGGAAATAAATTATATTCAATAATATAATCAAACCAAAAAAATGCCTCTTTCCTCTGGGTGCTGGGGTTCCTGTGCTGATGTACACTTTGCCAATGAAATATACAGGACACGGGGTTACGAAAAAAAGAGTATTTATTCTCAAAGCAGCTTTACAGAAATAAAAGGCAAATAAAAATCATTTCTAAAATGTAATAAGGCTTTGCAATACAAGTTTCGCTGTTGTATCTGGGCAAGCACCAGCGAAACTTGTATTGCAAAGCCCTATTACATTTTAGAAATTATTTTCATTTGCCTTTTTATTTCTGTAAAGCTGCTTTGAGAATAAATACTTTTTTTTTGGTACCCTCGTATCCTGTATATTTCATTGGCAAAGGAGTGTACATCTGAACAAGAATCCCAGCACCCAAAAAGTTTATTTTACAGTACTTTTACATTTTGTTTTATTTTTTTTTTACAGTTTTTAAAATTTGCCGCCTGGTCCCGCCCCCTGCGTCGTGTGACTCGCAGGGAGCGGAACCAGGAAGCAAAGTCACCGGCTGCCACGATCACACTGCGGAGACGGCGAGGGATCGATGGATGCGGTGAGTATGCATCCATCCCGAGTATGGCTCGGGGTTACCGATTGCGGTAACGAAATTTAACCCCAAGTCACACTCGGAAATACCGCCAGGCAGGTTAAATCATTTTTTTTTCTATAACAGCCCTTTTTATTATCATTCATTGGATCTTATATGTAAAATTCAGGCATTTTGGTTCTGTAGTTTCTTTGCAAACAGCGTTTCACTTTTCAAACATTTTCAAACAGTTTTTTTGGGGGGGGGGGGTTTCATTCCATTTGTCTTCGTGTCGGGTTTTTCCACCGCCTGCTCTGCTCTGTGATCGGCGGCTGCTCGGGTTTCTCCAGCGTATTCGGGGGGGGGTTAATCCAGATGTTTTTGCGGGTTTCGGTGTACGTTCATTAAGAAAGCCTATTTGACAGTTATCTTTACACAAGGCGTTAAGCATGCTGTAGTACTCTAATCCTGTTTCAGGTTTCCTGTGTGCCCCTCTGATGGTTTGTAGGTTTTGAAAGCTGTCAGTTGTCAGGGGTGGATCTGAAAATAATAAAAAAAAACAACTATCAACCAAAGGAACTTGCGTTAGCAATTATGAACAGTGCACAAGACACTCCTCCACCTCTGAGGTGTTACACAAGAGAAGACAAAAAAGAGGAAGAATTAAAGATTTAATCATAAAGGCAGACAAGTATTACATGCATTTTATATTCTCACTGACTTACATCAAAAATCTCTCCTAAACGATCCATCACACACTGTGGGGAGTAGCAGATGAGCAAAGCAACAAAATAAAGGTAAGACTAAGTTAATTAGTGGGATGCTGGGTGTGTGGCAAGTTGGGGTTTATTATCCACTGTTTACACAGAAATTCATGTCTGTGGATTTTTACGGTGTATGCATTAAAGTAATTATTTTTATTACTTTGTATTTCTGTACCTAATGTAACAATTCAATATTCTTGAACCCAGGACACTTGAAAACAAGAGAAATCTCAATGTATCCTTCCTGGTAAAATACTTTAGAAATAAATAAGTTACCCTTATTATTAACCTGATAAAGTTACAACCATAAAAAAGGTGGAATATAATTAATAAATGTGCATCGTATCGATCTGTCACGGTACCATAAGTGACAGCGTTAATTCTGTCTTACCCATGGAATTTAATTTACTGTTCAGATATATAATGCACAGTGTTCTGATTATTACAAATTACGGTGTGGACAACTCTAATAATTTTACAATAAATGTTCTTTTAATTACAAATTATTGATGAATGAAGTGATGTGAATTCACAACAGAACTGTAACGTTTTCAAAGAGTAAACACTCTAGTTCAGGGATCTCAAACTCTTCCCTCCCGGATGTTTATTGCCTGCAATTACCATAATTCTTTGAATGCAATAAATGGCCAGAGAATCACGGGAGGTGTAGTTCAGAAATATCTGGGGGGCCCGAATTTGACAGCCCTGCTCTAGTTGTAGTATCCAAGAAAGCCATTTTTGGATCCATCCAATTAGAATATTACAGAAAATTACAATTACTGTAGCATAATGTGCATGGGTAGACAAATTTGAATGATTGCTCTTATTTTCTACCAAAGAAAGTGTGATCACTTTTGTATTCAGGTTTAAAATAAAGATATAAAGGAGACACATACCAGGACAGTCAACTGTGGTATAACAAAGGAGCCAATATACTTGTTTTTAGTAGAGTGGAATATTTGGTAGTTTAACCACAGACTAGTAGTTGGTCTTATAGCAGATAACGTCAATTCTCAGACCTGTGTTTTCTATGACCTGGTTATATCTTCCATAGAATCTTTAGGGACATGTTTGCAAAGTTACTGAATTCAGCCCACGAGACACCAAAGAAGTGAGCACTAAAGCAAATGATTGTATTTGAGTTGTTTTTAATATACATCACAAATTATCAACTCATTGGAGTCTCCTGTATCTCTGTCTAATATTGCTTCTATTTATATATTTTGTAGTAACTTATTGTTTGATTTAATTCAACCCAATTGCCAAAATATAGGGGGGCCTATTCCAAAGTAGGTGCTACCTTAACCAGAGCTGTTGTAATCTTACAGAGCCATTATAGGACCTTATTCCCTTGTGAACGCTAACTGTAGCGTTCAGATGAGTAAGCGTTAACGTCAGGATAAGCGCCTTTAACACATGCCCCCCATATTACCTTCCTAATGCCACACCCTTGAGAAATCCGTTTGCGCATCGGTGATTGAGCGAGCTTACTGTATTTGCACACTCTATACTTAACATAGGGAGCACAATCTGTTTTTCATTTCGGATTTTTCGTTATGTTAGCGCGATTCGTTATTTCAGAACGATCCAAGAATTTAGACGGCCAATTTTCGTATTTTGGAAATGGTTCCGAACTACAAAAATGCTAATTTTCGTCCGAATTTTGATTTGGAACTAAACGACATGTCTGATAATAGCATCAGCATATCAATATATGAAAATCAGCAAAAGCGATTGTATGATCTCATGATGAAATCATATTTGGAGACTATTTTGAAGGTCTGGGAATCACTCCAAGTTCTTTAGCCTACATTTTCCTTGAACATTGCTCATATTGTAGCATTAAATTCGTTTTTGCAATTTTATTTATTGGAATGATAATACTGCTTAGAAGTGATTTTAGTTAAAAGGTTCTGGTCTGTACAATATTATACGTATATATAACACAGCAGAAGGGCAGCACTCAACCTTTACTAAGCTAAGCAGGTGGGTGCTTCTCAAGACAAAAAGTACAACAATCCAGACGGAGAGCACTCCAATTCATATATGTCATGACTTTAACCGAAGCTCACACATTAAGACTGGGGTCAGACGAGCGCACTATGTGCGCCTGTACTAGCGTGCCTTCCAGCATCCATCGCAGCATTATGACGCTGCGACGGGGCTGGCCACACGCTGTTGCGCGTGCACGAATTGCGTGAGAGCCAGAGGCCGTGCTGTGTCCGTGCAGCAAGCCTCTCCATCAAAGCGCTAGAACGCTCGTTGATGGTGCTGCAAAGCACGATCTTCCATAGGAGGATCGAGCCTTGCAGCGCTGACTGCACTAACTGCGCTCAGTGAGGTGCTCAGACGGGCGTCGAGTGGAAAGAACGTCCACTCTCACAGACGTTCCTTCCGGTCTTTAAAACGCTCGTCGGATCCCAGCCTAAAGGTTTTAAAACATTTTAACCTGACATCGACCGTTCGACAGTTCGCGAACTTTGAACTTTTTGGGACGTTCGCCAAAAGTTCGAAAAAAATAAATTTTAAAGTATAAAAAAATACTAAAAAATCGAGAAATAAAGAGACTCTTTACTGCAGAATATTATAAGCAACGGTTTATTAGATATTGTATTAAAACGGGAATATTTTTAACATTGAAGCCTATGGGATAAAACATTCTTGTTACTAAAACATCAGGCAGACACGGCCCTCTAATCAGGCACTGTTGAGGGCAGCCTGCAGGGGCCTCCCAATGATCCCCTTGAGGAGCATTGAGGAGCATGCGGCCGCCGGATGACAGAGCTGCGATTGTGCGGGCTAGCCGCCCGGGTGCATGTGGCAGAGACAGGCATCGCAGGGAGGGAGCCACTGCGCCTGCAGCCACGGCAGACCCCCCCACAACCAGGATCCAGGGAGCCCCCACTGACCACCAGGCTAAGGTAAGGCGACACATTTCTATAAAAACATAAAATCCGAGGACATTTTTAAATGTCCCCGGGAACATAAAATCAAACTTTTTTTTTCTTTCTCCAGGTAGAGGGGGGTGGCATGTGGGCTGTGCGGGGTCTCAGGCAGTGGTTTGTTTTTTTGTGTGCATATTTTTAGCAAATTTATAGGGGAAGGTAAGGGCAGGTATGATATATATAGATAAGATATATATCTATATTCTTAGAAATATATATATATATCCAGACTTGTATTACACACACATTTTGTGAACTACTTGCCCCCCCCCCCCCCCATTTGGCTGATCCCTTCAGAAGAAATGTTGAACCCAATAGAGCAGTTCAACATTTCTCCTGGAGGGATCAGTCAAATGGGGGGGCGCATTTAGTTGAGATTGTCCACATGCCACCCCTCCATGTGCGTATGTGTATATATGGTCTGAGGTCTGTGGGTGGGTGTATATATATATCTGCATGTTGATATATACATATTTATAGGTCTGCGTGTTGATATATACGTATATGTCTGTGTGTGGTATCAATGCATCCCTACTCTATACACGGTGCTCCATGTCCCTATAATATATATGATCAGGGGTTACCTTTTTTTTTATATTTTTATACTATTCCTATTAAATTAACAGTAATTTTTGATGTATTTTATTCAGTAGAAACTTTTTTGCCTATATAACATGTGCTTTGTGAAAATAAAACGGTTTTGTGTGTACATTTTAATTTAGTTAGTGGATTCCTGTCCAGTGCGGTGAGAAGCAAACGTAACGTAGTGTAGACACGCTGCGAGGCGGAGCGGAGTGAAGTCAAGCCTGCAAAATGTTTGCTTCGCTTCGCTACGCTGTGCGTCGCTACACGCTCAGTGTATCTCAGCCTTTATTCCCGCATTGCTAGCTTACCGAATCAGTTTGTATACTTGTTACCGACCCTGCTTCTTCTGAGGACCCGATCTGTTGCCGACTTTGCTTGCCATTTGAATATTCTCTCTGTGTATTCCCTGCCTGTTCTTTTTGCTTCCTGTTGCTACTGGCGTGTGCCGATTCTCACCATATACAGTAGCGCAGTACAAGTGCCTAAACATTGCTGACCCAGTTTTGTTATAGCTGCTGATGTAACTGAATAGATCGGGGATCTCTTCTGCATTACCAAAACCTCCACCACTGCACTCTTCCACAATACCACAGAGGGGTTACTTACGGTGTGAAGGAACTTGCTGCCACCAAAGGCACAATATTTGGGTGCACTGCCACTGACGCCTATACCAGATGCATATCATTTTAATATTTAACCGCAGGGTCCAACCCTGCACTCTTCCACAATACCACAGAGGGGTTCGTGGTGTGACGGCACTGTTGCTGACACTAAAGGCCCAATTTTAAAGCACCTATTGTTACTTTCATCCAAAGCCTGCATAAGTTTCACCATAATTTAGCCAAAAAAAATCACTAAACTTGTTCTGCATGTCCTAAAATGTCTCCTCTTTTCATACAGGCTGCCGCCCCAAGCAGTTGTTTATGAATAGATTAAAGGAAAACCATTTACCGTCATTTGAAATGTCATTTTTTGTTTTTAAATGTTTCTATACATCCTACAAATCCGCCACTTCACGGGCAGGTTATGGGGACCTCCTAGGCATGATATTTGAAGGAATTTTTCGTTTTTATTTTTAACCTTTATTTCATGGAAAACTCACTGTTCCTTTAAAAACGTTTTTTTTAAAACTTATTTCCTGTCCCCCAGGGCACTACCCGGATCCCCATACACCTTTTATGGCAAATATCTTGCATATATGCCCTCTTGGAGGGCACTCTAAAAATCGAACTTTCGAGTCCCATTGACTTGCATTGAGTTCGGTTCGTGTTCGAGTTCAAACTCGAACTTTTGAAATTGTTTGAGTTCGAATGCGAACCGAACACGGGGGTGTTCGGCTCATCACTACTGGTGACCCATTGCAGATTTTTAACCCTAAACTCTGTTAAAAAAATGATGATTGTTCGGTTCACAATATATGGCCATAAATATATTGTGACCTATACTCCATCATTATTTAAATATGAATTTGAGTGCCCTCCTTCTGGATTGTTTAGGGGGAAAAAAATAAAAAAAAATAAATTATATATATATATATATATTATATATATATATATATATATATATAATTTTTTATTTTTTTTCAAAGGATCTGCCTGGTGACTCAAATGCTCCTGCATGTTCCCCTTTTGTAGTTCCTTACTTATACATTTTAGGTGCGTCTTACTTGGTACATGATAAAGTGCATGTAAATTGAATGTATCAAAAGAAAATGTTTTAGTTACATCCTAATTTATGAATAATACAATATTAATTATTTAAAAAGAAAAGAAGCCCCTAATGGCGCATCAGTCAAGCCAGAACATGTATATAAAAATGTGTAATCAAGCACATGCAACTCCTCAGTGCAAATGTGGGATATATTTCTTGCAAGCTGTTCTTCAGTTCACCATACAGAACATAGAACACAAAAAAAACCACAAATCATAGTGCAAATATTGTAGAAAAGTTAATGTACATATAATGCAATCAATTAATCCCAGAATCGCCTTATCCAGAGCCTGTTTTATTAAAAACTGACTCCGTAAGACTGACCCTATAAGGCTAGGGTCAGACGAGCGCGTTTTCTACGAACTGTGCACCCGTGCAGTACGGATGCACTTTTTGACGGAAGACGCAGTAGTGGCCACACAGTCCGTTTTTGTGACTGACGTTATTTTTGATGGATGTAGGATAAATTAAAATAAAAAAACATTTTGTCTGTCAAAAATGTTGGACGTATAAATGCAGTCCGACTGACCACGTTCCATCACTCACACACAAAGCTATGCGGACGTGGCGCACTCCGCACGTCCATTCTAGCAGTATTACGTTCTTGCCTAACCTGCATCCGTTTGCCGCGTCCATCAATCGTCCGCACTTCTGTGCAGACGTACTTCGTGTGTGGGGCTCCATTTACTACAATTGTATGCTATCACGGACATACTTATGTGCGGCGACACGGACGTGAACACTGCGCCCGTCTGACACTGGCCTCAGGTATAACGGTCTATTCACTAAAAGGTGAAACTGTGGAGAACTTTTGGAGAAGTGAAAATTCTAGGTCAAAATAGCCAAACGAGAAAAATTCTCCCATTTATCTCACTATCCAAATCGGCTATTTTGACCTAGAATTTTCACTTCTCCAAAAGTCCTCCAGAGTTTCACCTTTTAGTGAACAGACCTGTGTGTATATATGGGTGGCACACCAAACACCCCCCCCCCCCCGTCCTCCGGATCTCCGCTTTTCCTATATAGGTCACAAAAAACACCAGAGAAAAGCATAGGCCAGTACATCTAGTACTTTATAGCATAAATGTATGGGATAGTGAGTCAACCTCTCTGGAGCCTTATGAACATGGGCTCTAATTTTGATTTTATATGAAACTGTCTCTGGATAAGGTGATTCTGAGAGTAATTGATCACATTATATGCATATTTACATATTGTAAAATTCTTGTTTTTTTTCAAATTTTATCATTCAAACATTTGTGGTTATATATTTTATAGGACAATCCTGTTAAAAAATTTGAAATGGAAACCTTTTACTGCACTTTTCTGAGAAAATACACAATTTTAATTAAAGGTGAAAAAATATGAAAACTTTCACTTGTATTTTGAAGGATTGTGTTTTATGAATAATATGGCTATCTATAAAACACTGGCCTTGCTCCTGGTGTGGGAAATGAGAAGGTGAGTAATGGCAGTGGTATTTAGTACTAGGGATGTGCGTTTCGGGTTTCGGAATTTCGGAATTTTCATGAAATTTCCCGATTCGTGCATTCGGATTCGGCCGATTTTTTTTTTCCAAAAATTTTCGGATCCGAAAACGGCAGATCCGAACAAATTTCCGAGCCGAAACGAAAACTTTTCTGACTTTTCGAATGGACTAAAAATGTGTAAAATCGAAATTCATTTTCGTTTCATTCCTGATTTCGGTTCCATTTCAGTAATTTCGGACATCGTATTTTTCGGTTATATCGCTGATTCTGTAATTTTGTATCATTCCCATCTCAATGTGTCCTTCTTGTAAAACATGAGAAATCTCAATGTATCCTTCTTGTAAAACATGAGAAATCTCAATGTATCCTTCTTGTAAAACCAGAGAAATCTCAAGGTATCCTTCTTGTAAAACATGAGAAATCGTATCGTATCGACAGAAATATCGGATCCAAAAAACAATTAGTTTACGTCAAAATGAATAGACACTTTGAAACGAGGAGAACAGATGTTCCGAAAAACAGTAAAATTTTTGAAATCACGAAAAAAATGTCCATACGAAAAATGAACCGAACCGAAATGGAAATCGGCCGAAACGAGCCGAACCAAAAATTTACAAAATCCGACCAAACCGAACCGAAAAAAAAAATCGGTGCACAAGTCTATTTAGTACTGTTTAGTATCTCTAGTTTCACTATTAATTATTTCAGCACAGGTAGTGTAATGGCTAGAAGTCCTCTGGAAACCATATTTAAGTATATTTAAGGGGAAGTAACTCATCTTTTAATGACATGCAGTTCCCAAATCAGAGTAAAGTGCTAGTCATTTTAGCATTTGTTTAATACCCTTACCGTTGGTTTGAGAACTTCTTGTTATTTAACCACTTGAATGCTAAGGACGCGCTCAGCGCGTCCTCAGCATTCCCGCTGGTATGCGGAGGACGCGCTGAGCGCGTCCTCGCATTGGGGTCAGCGTTCGGCCGGGTACCGGCCGATCGCTGGCCCCTCCGGTGCGGGCTGACATCCTGGATGTCAGCCCGGCATCCGGAGCAGTGGCCGCCATTGTTATGTGTCATCGCGCCCCCGCGATGACACATAATTCAGGCGCCCCCCCGCATGTGCGGAGGAGGCGCCTGAAAGGGAGGGGGGGAGGTCCTTCGGACCTCTCTCCCTCCCGATCGGCGGCTCACAGGGGCTTAACCCAGGCATCATTTGGAAGGGCACAGCCTGCCCTTCCAAATGATGCCTGGCATTAACCCCTGGGGAGCTGGATCGCAAATCGGCGCTGAAAAGCGCCGATTTGCGATCCTTCCCGGGAGCTGGCCGACATCTTGGATGTCGGCCAAGCTTCCGGGAACTCCCCCAGAGGACTGGCGTCATCGTGCGCAGCACGATGACGCCAGTCCTAGCATTAACCCCTAACTGCCACGAAGTGTGGAGATAGGGAGTTCCAATGAACTCCCTATCTCCCGATCCGTGGCAGTTAGGGGTTAAATTTTGATATCGTTGGATCGGCCAGAGCATGGCCGTTCCAACGATACCAAACATGAAAGTAAAAAAAAATGTAAAAAAAAAATAAAAAATAAAAAATAAAAAATAAAAAAAAATTAAAAAAAAAATTAAAAAAAAAAAAATAAACACTTTTTTTTTTGTTTTTTGTTTTGTTAATGCAGCAATATTGTTCCCATTTCAATTATAATGTGAACAATAATGCTGCATTAACGATTTTTGTATGCGGTGCGTTTGTTAAAAATGGTGTCATTTTCCCCAAAAAAAAATGTAACGAGACCCCATCTCTAATTTTTTTAACAAGCGCACCCCATACAAAATATAACCGCAATTGCTCGCATGTTAAAATGTGGAAAAAAACACTTTACACGCTGTAAATTATTGAAAATACATATTTTATTGCATTTTTTGTTATAATATACAAACATCACATAACGTATACATATAATAATGACATATTATGAATCTACCGAGTCTGACGGAAAGAACGATATATAATATGTCGATGTCATATACTAAAATAAGCCTTCAAAACAGGTTTAAACATGATGCGCAAAACAGGTAAAAAATGACCTCAGCACAGGGGCGGGAAAAGCCTCAGCAGCGAAAGGGTTAACAAAAAGCGTGAGAAGGATCAACTTTTAAGTAAACCTCTTTGTGAAAAACAAGAATTTTATGTACTGTTTTAAGCCACAATGTTTCACTTCACATTATGAGTCTGTAATTTGAAGAAACTATATTGCTGAAGCGAATAAATAAAATTTTAGAACCTGCATTTAAAACTTCATACAATAAAATGCTAGGCTGTGAAATGGGAAGATATGCCTAACGTGGGCAAAAATAAAGAATATGTTTGTGAGGCAGGTTCCTTTGCTATTGACCCCAGGACATACTTGAAAACGAGAGAAATCTCAATGTATCCTTCCTGGTAAAATCCTTTATAAATAAATAAATAAATAAATCCTCCAATTTGAGACTGAAATGCAAGAATATGTTCTCTTTTATATGGAACTGTCTGCGAGGGAACCCACTGAGTCCACTGTTATCCCACACAAAATAAAAAGCAATGAACACTCATGCATATTAGTGCGAAATATATAACTATATGGTGACATCCAAACCTGCCACCTAGCCTTGCCCTTTACTGATTGCATGCTAGAACATTTGTGGAACTCTTGATTCATTTCCTGTTACTCATGAAATTCAGTAGTTCCTGTATTACAAATTTAGATATATCCATGAAACACATCAGAGTGACTTGCTTATATGTGGGTCGTGTAAGTAGGATTGTGAAAAGGGTTTTACAGATAGTACACTTACAAGGGGTAAAGACCAATGTTTGGGTACAAACAAACTGCCATTGAGAAGTTAGATGTGTGATGTTTCAATGGTAGAAACACTGTATATCACAATTTTGACTAAAAATAATGTATGAAGAAAAAAACTGAACACTTACAATGGACAAAATAGGAAATAAATACCTTTATAGCATGGTCACTCTTCTTCTAGCATTAGGGAGATATCCAAAGAGAATGTTCCAATCCTAGTAAAGCACAGCAGCAAATTCATCTTCAACAAAAAGTATGCCAACATCAGGCACTGATCAAAGTGTAAATTAGTACAACTTTATAAGAAAATGTGACTGCGCTTATAAAAAGGCAGTAATAGTGGGTACAAATGACTCTAACATGTTTCAGACTCAAGTTCTTAGTCATAGGAGATAGTCTATGGCCTGGATTTTCCAGGAGTCAATATGGTCACGATGGGTGTCATCTACGGTGCGAGGAAGCTTTGTAAAGCCACTATGCATTGCATATCCCTAATGTGTGAGCTGATTGCCAATGGGCGTAAATGCCAGGAAAGTGTAAATTCCTGCTACAGTTCATTGGAATTTTAGAGGTTTTGGAGCATCGATTTAATCGCAGGGACCTGTATCTCTTGTATCATTTGAAAGCTTAGTGGAACTTTCTGGGCCTATGACTAAGGACCATAGGGTCTGGAATATATTAGGGTGATTGCCACCCATGTGGTGTTTTTCTGTCTTTTCCATGTATTGATTCCAATAAAGTTTTACTGGTTTTGTGATGAGCACTTCATTTTGCTGTGCTTTTTCTCGAAGTTGGCTTTGTTGCTAAATAAATGGCATGTGTATATTTGGAGGTTCCATGTGTTTGGGGTTCTGAGTTCTACATTCTGCTATTGCAAAAATAATTATTATTTCATTTAAATATAGCTATTGTATTGTTTGATTATAAATAGTGAGAGACGTTACTTCAAAGGTTGAGAGGCACTGAATCATCGTTTGACAGGTGCATCCAGAACTCGTAGACATAAGTTTTCTTGGCCTTTCTATAACCCTTCCCTGGAGAGATGCTGTTAGATAAAACACTGTGCTGTATTGTTATCACATAGGAGAAGGTTTAAAATATATGCTTGCATGTCCTAGTGATATTGATCTCCTCTCTTCCTCTACTTTTCCGTTGCAGCACTAACCACTTCCTCTGGAACTCACATTCTATAAAAAGACTTCAATCTACTGAACAATTTCCAACGTTAGTAACTAGTGTGCACCATAATGACATACAGAGACCATGAAGCAAGGTGATGGGTAGACCTAGAACAATGTAAAGGTATAGAGACCTCAAGCAGCCAAGCAATAAATACGATTCCTCTGTCTGCAGGTATCATGCAGCTCTATACAAATGTGACAGTGCAACAAATCCCCCTAAAAGATCGCACTAACAAAATACAGTAAATACAGGCTACACATTCAAAGTGCAATCAGACACCTCAATCTATCAACATACTTTGTGTACCACCTATATAAAACACTTGTGATATAAAATATGCAGCGTAAATTATTACATCCAATAAAACCATATACCAGTATATCATATAATTCATATAGTGGTAGTGAATATTTCAGCCAGCTTAAATAATTCCAAATTGATCTATAAACCATTCACCTATCCTCTGGCGATGCAAAATGAATGTGATGCTTAATATTTAAAAAATAGTGAAATAATCATGAATCAGAGTGCATTAACTATACAAAGAATGGTACAGCGCCACACAACATGTGTCCACCACCACGGCACCCCAGATGGCCAATAACAGGATATAGTGGTTTCCCCTATATCAATGCACACAGAATAAAAAATATATATAACCTGAATCGGCGCAAATACTTTCTTGGTCCTGGGATCTCACATATATATGAAAAAGATAATAAGCAATGATTGTGCAATACAGTGAGTTTTTAGAGGTATTAAATAATACAAATACTATCCCACTCTCAAGCGTAGAGCCCAGTCACTTGGCTCTGAGTGGGTCCGGGCCTGCGGGTGTGTTGCCTTCAAGTTTCTCAGATGACCCCCACCTTATCAAGGATGTAATTTTAACTCTAGGATACACGCTCATGGGTTCTTTGGTTGAGGAAACCCAATGGAAAACCACCACAGATCCAAAGGATAATGCAGCATCAACAGAAACAGAGATAAAAATAACATTTATTTAAAATAACATAAAAACATGCTACAGAACGCGTTTCGCGGCATGAAATAGCGGCTTCATCAGCTGGTACCAATGTATTGGACCTATGAGTCCTTATATAGTGTCCATAAATACTTAAAATATCCCCATATGTCCTATTTTAAGTATTTATGGACACTATATAAGGACTCATAGGTCCAATACATTGGTACCAGATGATGAAGCCGCTATTTCATGCGGCGAAATGCGTTCTGGAGCATGTTTTTATCTCTGTTCCTGATGATGCTGCGTTATCCTTTGGATCTGTGGTGGTTTTCCTTTGGGTTTCCTCAACCAAAAAACCAATGAGCGTGTATCCTAGAGTTAAAATTACATCCTTGATAAGGTGGGGGTCATCTGAGAAACTTGAAGGCAACACACCCGCAGGCCTGGACCCACTCAGAGCCAGTGACTGGGCTCTACGCTTGTGAGTGGGATAATATTTGTATTATTTAATACCTCTAAAAACTCCCTGTATTGCACAATCATTGTTTATGATCTTTTTCAAATATATGTGAGATCCCAGGACCCCAGAAAGCATTATTTGCGCCGATTCAGGTTATATATATTTGAATAAAAAAAATATATAATATATATTAAAGTGCATTAACACTTACAGGGTAATTCAAAGAGAATCGAAAAGTCACCGCACGTTCGGTGACTTTTCGTTCTCTTCAATTCGGTTCGTTTTGCCGATCCCATTTCGGCGACCCTGCGGTGTATTCAGCAAGCACCACAGGGCCGTTGAAGTGCAGGGAAAAGCAGCCGAAAGCCTGCCGAAAACTCACCGAAAAAACCCGGCGAATGCAAGCCGAAACCGGCAAAAACATCTGGATTAACCTGCCGAAAACGCCGGAAAAACCCGAGCAGGAGCCGATCACACGCAGCGCAGCCACCGGAAAAAGCTGAGACCGCAGACCTGTGCAGTGAATAGATTAGGAAAACAGTTTGCTTGAAAGTTTGAAAAGTGAAACACTGTTTGCAAAGAAACTACTGAGCGAAAATGTCTGAAATTTACATACGAGGTCCAGGGAATGATAATAAAAAGGGCTGTTACAGAAAAAAATAAGTAAACTTTAACCCCTTAAGGGCCGCTGACGTACCCTGTACGTCTTGTCCTCGGGTCTCCCTTAGACCCGCGGACGTACAGGGTACGTCAGCGGCGCCTAATCCCCCTCCCGCCCGATACTCCGCTCCCTCGCTGGATCCCACGGCGATCTGGCAGGGAGGAAGCCTGCCCATGTGATTTACACGGGCAGGCGAGGCTGATGACGTCGCCACGCTGCGTGGTGACGTCATCAGCAGGCGTCCCCATGGATTTCAATGGAGGGGAGGGGGGGCTCCTTCGGAGCCCTCTATCTCCCCAACCATTGAAGCTAGGGAGATGCCGTTTGCACCGCTGGAGAGGGGAGAGCCGCCGGATCACGTTGCGGCTCCAATTGGCGCCAAAACGCGATTCAAACCTGGAGGGGGGCTGACATCTTGGATGTCAGCCAAGCCTCCAGGTCCCCCCCCCACCCACTGACAACCTCACCATATGTGTGAGGATGTCAGTGGGCCAGTTAACCCTCTAGCTGCCATGTAGAGATAAGGGGATCCTAAGGATCCCTTTATCTCCCGATCAATGGCAGCTAGATTGTCATATTTGCCCTCATTTGAAAGGCCTGATTATGGCCTTTCAAATGATACCAAACATGACCAGGTTTGGTTTTAAAAAAAAAATTTTAAAAAAATTAAATAAAAAAAATAATAAAAAAATTAAATAAAATAAAAAAATGTTTTTTTTTTAAAAGTTTTTTTTGTCTGGGGGGGTTTAATTAAATAGGACCTAGGCTGTCATCTAAAAATAATTAGCACAAAATGGTCAGAATGAGCGCAGCGCACATAGGTGAACTGTCTCAGCAGTGAAGGGGTTAAAAAGCAAACGCATGTAAAAATTGGGTATTTCTAGTCTCGGGATAAAATTTTGAACCTATTTAGCCGGGGTCGTTTTGGGTGGTTGTAGATTTTGGGGATTAAATTACAAAAAAGTGTGTTTTTACCATTTTTTTTCCTCATATTTCATATTTTTTTTATAGTAAATTATTCGATATGATGGAAATAATGGTATTTCTAGAAAGTCCATTTAATGGCGGGAAAAAGGGTGTATAATATGTGTGGGTTGAATAAACGAGTAAGAGGAAAATTTGACCTAAACACTAACAGCGCAGAAACGTAAAAACAGCAGCGGTCACTAAAAGACGGATTTGTGTAAAACCGCCCGGTCACTAAGGGGTTAAAAAAAAAAGAAATCCAGAAAAATGCTTAAAATATCCTAAAAAATCTATAAATTAAGAGACTCTTTACTGCAGAATTTTATAATGAATGGTTTATTAGATATTGAATTAAAACGGGAATATTTTTAACATTGAAGCCTATGGGATTCGCCTGAATAAATTTGCTGCATGAAATCACCGAATGGCAGGGCATTTCGGGAACCTTTCACTGCTGGTTTGTGTTCTCTGAATAGCCGAAGCAGTGCTTTTTCATGGGGTTTTCACTGCCCTCAAACAGGCACCAAACAGGCACCGTATGTGCAGGCAATTCGCCAGGATTTGGCGTATTGCCTGCTCTCTGGATAGCCGAATGGCCAGGAAAGGTAACCGAACGCTGATTTTCAGCGTTCGGTTACCTTTCTCCAACCATTTGGATCTCTTTGAATTACCCTGTGTGACGTCATCTCCAGTGGTGTATTTAGGTTTTGTGCTGCCCTAGGCCTGACTAAACTCATGCACCCCCTAATTTAAATTTGACGCACCCCTTCCTGTCAAGGGCACACCTCTTCCTGGTTAATCCCCACCCTTCCTCTTTAAGCTCCACCTTTTCCTCTTAGAGCTCCGCCTTTTCCTCTCTTTATATTAAAAGTGGATACCAAGTGCCTACTTGTATATTTTGTATACCATTTAAAATGTATCTATTGAGATAAAGAAAATTATGAAATGTTTAAATTCAAGCATTTTTATAAAGAACAGCCACGCATGTCAAGTAAACGGGATCACAGCCGCTCTAATTGGTTGAACAATAAAATCCACAGAAACGTACACTGCATATGAGCGTATCACAGAGCTGCACAGCAATAAAACCCACAGAAATAGGCACTGTGTATGAGCATATCAGAGCTGCACAGCAATAAAACCCACAGAAATGTGCAGTGTGTATGAGCATATCACAGAACTGCACAGCAATAAAACTCCCAGTAATGTGCAGTGTGTATGAGCGTATCCCAGAGCTCCAGGGCAATAAAACTCACAGTAATATGCAGTGTGTATCACAGAATCCACAGCAATAAAACTCCCAGCAATGCAATGTTTGGTGTGTGTCAGCGTATCAGAATCCACAGCAATAAAACTCCCAGCAATGCAATGTGTGGTGTGTATGAGTGCATCAGAATTCACAGCAATAAAACTCACAGCAATGCAATGTGTGGTGTGTGTCAGCGTATCAGAATCCACAGCAATAAAACTCTTAGCAATGCAATGTGCAGTGTGTATGAGTGCATCAGAATTCACAGCAATAAAACTCACAGCAATGCAATGTGCGGTGTGTATGAGTGCATCAGAATCCACAGCAATAAAACTCCCAGCAAGGCAATGTGCGGTGTGTGTCAGCGTATCAGAATCCACAGCAATAAAACTCCCAGCAATGCAATGTGCGGTGTGTATGAGTGCATCAGAATCCACTGCAGTAAAACTCCCAGCAAACCGAGTGTATATGAGCACACAGCAATTATGCTGTGGAGCCATCTTGTCAGCAGTGGGGTGCCACTGCCAGAGGGTGCACTGTAGCTTTGATTCCCTTCCCGGTGGGTGTTCAGTCCAGAATAGAGTCTGTGTTAACGAAAGGGCGGGCAGCTGCGCGCGTGCGTTTCACGTGGTTCAGCCAGTCATGTGGTACTGAGACTCAGAGAAATGGCAGTGAAATGCCCTGATGTTCGGTGTTTCAATCAGCAGGTTTATTCAGGCGAACCCCATAGGTTTCAATGTTAAAAATATTCCCGTTTTTATGCAATATCTAATAAATCATTTATTATTTTAATCTGCAGTAAAAAGTCTTTACTTATTGATTTTTTTTAGTACCTTTAGTCATTTTTCAGATATTTTGGGCAAAATTCCCCCCCTCCCTTTTTTTTATAGCAGTTTTTCTTTTTTCTGTAACAGAACTTTTTATTATCAATCATAGGATCTTATATGTAAATTCCAGACATTTTCGTTCAGTAGTTCTTTTGAAAACAGCAGGCCACGGGTTTGCGGTGGCAGCATTCAGTGGCCGACTCCATGCACTTTGGGGACCCTGAGGTGAATGGTGAATTCACTGCAGGGTGGGGAAATTTTATTCTCCTAAGTGCAGGGAACTACAGAACACCAAAAAGTTGGCGTCATTTCGGTGCTCTGTGAGTAACCCATTTAGTGGTGAGGTTTTTTGCTGCCCCCTGGAAAGTGAAATTGAAAGTGTAAATTAGTGAAATCTCAATGTATCCTTCCTGGTAAAATACTTTGCAAAAGTTAAAAGAAAAAGAAAAAAATTTTTTGTTGTTGTTTTTTTAGGGATGGGGCCACCCAGTGCGGGCCGCCGCCCCCTGGAAAGTACCGCCCTAGGCCTGGGCCTAGTCGGCCTAGGCCAAAATACACCAGTGGTCATCTCCCTGATCAAATATTCTAACTTTTTATATATACGAAACGCGTTGGAGTTTTTTGTATACTGCCTTTGTAACCAATAAATCCTTTAAACCAGAGCAGCTTCTCTTGGTCTGTCCTGTGGCAGCGGCGATACCAGTTGGAGATGTGAGGAATCCATTGAAGCGGTCACATTGAAAGCATTATCTATGTGTCTGTTTATACATTGAATCCTGTGAGTGCAATTCCACGGGGCCTTTTAACTACTTAGTTGCTCCTTGCTGCACTATGAACTTTTTTGTGCTTTATTTTTGTAGACCCCCGGTTTCCTTTATCAGTATACATACAGGGCCCTATTACATTCTTTGCGCTAAAGTTAGAGCTCACCTGTGTGAGCCTTAACGTTAGCCCTGGTGGCCCTAGCGCGGGCGCACCATATTACAATCCAGACGCTAATGGGTTAAAAAAACATTAGCGATTGGTATCTTGCTCTTTTCAGCATGAGATTATTGTACTTTGCGCTCCCTATGGTTAACATGGGGAGAGCAAAGAGTTAATTAGCATTAGTATTACAATATACTAACGCTAATTACCATCCGGCTGCGGTTAACCCGACAGTTAACCACAGCCTGGACCTGATGCTAAAGGAATCCCACTGCTGCAGAATCCATCAGCGCCAGCAGAACCCCCCCCCCCTCCCCAAATTGATCAGATACTCACCTCTAATCCCGTGGTGAGGACCGCGTCTCAAACCACCTCCTCTGTTCGCCGGGAGCAGGGAGAGACTTGGGGGGAAAAGTCCCCTCTGCGGATCACTACACCGACCTGCCGGATCTCGGTTATGTGACCAGTAGTGTCTGCCTCAATGGAGTCCTATGGACTCCATGGAGGGGATGTGTGCGGTGGCACTTAGCGCTGCCGTGCGCATCCCGGGGCTTAGCGCAGGTTTACGACGCAGGCAGCTTTTCTAGCGCCTGCTTCGTAATATCACGCTAAAACAGGGACGCAAAGGAGAGACCTGCAGGCGCAGGCTTTTCTCCCTAGTGTTCCCGTTTTAGCGTTAATAATGCGTTAATAGTGCACATAGTGTGTGGTGGTGTGTGCCGCCAATAGGAATAGACGCCGACGGCGAGTCACAAAAAGGTTATGCCTATGTTTATTCCCTTAGCGTGACATCACGTTTTGTTTTGTGTGTTGTACCCTGGCTGCCTATATTCTATTCTTGCAGCTAGAGGCATATTCAACTCATTAAGTTGAAAAGAAATACTGGGCCGCCAGGTATAAATAACTGATGTTAATGCCTGATGTTGCACGCACCTTGTAAAACAATTCGCTGATGGACCTGAAACACATTTTCACAAAACGTTTGCGATTTGATTTGCACAACATACCTACAGAACCTTAACGAGCCGCCAATAGATTTCTATTACATTATTTTACAGTAAGACAAAGTCATACAAATATATGTTCTCAGACTAAAGCCGGAGATACACTGACCACGATGCAAGTGCATGCGACGCTGTGTGAAGCGGTTTGTTCGCGCATCGCGGCCAAAGCTGGATATTTTCAACTCTGGGCGCTCAGCCAGCGGCTGAGCGAGCAGAAAGGGGTGTAAAATGAGCCGTCTCAACACACGGCGCCGCCTGCACGTCGCATTGCGTTCAGTGTATCACATAAATCTTATGACATTTCCTCAAATATGATAATGTATGTTGTTAGAGTTGTGGCACTTGGCACCTTTTTTAATGCGCCCGTATGGCAGATGTTGTGAGAAACCGCTCACTGGCTGTGAATACCCAGAATAAACACGATTTACAGTTCACATGCTAATTTTGTCACTAACCTAACGAACCACATACAGAAGGGTATAGATATGAGGTGACCTCTGTTTAAAGCACTGAAAAATAAATAAATCTATTTTAACCCTATAGTGAGGGGCCAAGTGGCTTCCACAAAGTTTTTAAAGAGCACTTGTTACACCCAAAATATGCTGGGCTCATGGACAGGAAGTAATTCCCTTTATACATGTTCTTAGCATTTTTGGTGACATATTTAATTGAAAAAAAAGGAAGTTTTTACCTTTTTAAAGGTACATATTGTTAAAAAAATAGAGTTTCCTTTTTTTTTGCCTTTAACCCCATAGTGACCAGGTGATTTTACCATTGTCTGTCCAAAAGTTCTCACTGCTGTTTTTACGTTTCTGCGCTGTTTGTGTTTAGGTCTAATTTTCCTCTTACTCGTTTATGGAACCCACACATATTGTATACCGTTTTTCTCGCCATTAAATGGACTTTCTAAAGATTCCGTTATTTTCATCATATGGTATAATGTACTATAAAACAATTTATGAAATATTATGAAAAAATTTGAATAAACACACTTTTTCAAACTTTGACCCCCAAAATTTAAAACCGCCAAAAAAAGACTCCGGCTAAAGAGTTTCGAAATTTTGTCCTGAGTTTCAAAATACTAAATTTTTACATGTTTTTGCTTTTTAACCCTTCACTGCTGACCTATTTCACCTCTGTGTGCTGAGTTTATTTTGACCGTTTTATGCTCATCATGTTTACACGTGACTTGAAGTCCTGTTTTATTATACAACCCGACAATTTGTTTTTTTAAAAACCCAGTTTTTATTTTTTATATTTTATTATTTTGTTTTTATTTATTTACACCAAACATGCTCCTGTTTGGTATCATTTGAATGGGCATGCCCTGACCTTTCTAATGATACCAAACATGACCCTCTAGGTGCCAAGGATCAGTGCCTAAGGAGTTACTAGAGAAGCACCGCTGGAAAGTGTGCTTTGCCCTTTCCAGCGGTGCCTCTTCTTTTTTTCTTTTATTTTTACCTTTAGCCATTCAGGAGGGAGAGGGGTCAAAAAGACACCCGACACCCCCTTTCAGGCTCTTTGAGGGGGGCACCTGAAACTAACGTTATCATGCCCTGTGATGATGTCAGTGCAACAGCCAGGACCTTTTAAAACTGTTAATCTGACTTCTTTCTGTAACTGTGTCCCTCCAGATCTTCCTTCGCCGATGAACATGGCGTAACCTTGTTGGTAGTGAAAGGGTCAAAAACAGGGTTCTCTATCAGTGTTATTCAAAGAGAATCGAAAAGTCACCGCACGTTCGGTGACTTTTCGTTCTCTTCAATTCGGCTTGATTTGGCGATTCCATTTCGGCCACCCTGCAATGTATTCAGCAAGCGCCACAGGGCCGTCGTAGTGCAGGGAAAAGCCGCCGCAAACCTGCCGAACACTCACCGCAAAACCCAGGCGAATGCAGACAGAAACCAGCAAAAACATCTGGATTAACCCCGCCGAAGACGCCGGATAAACCCAAGCAGGAGCCGATCGCCGAGCAGCCGCCAGAAAAACCCGACACCGCAGACGAATGGAGTGAACAAAAAAAACAGTACGCTTGAATGTTTGAAAAGTGAAACACTGTTTGCAAAGAAACTACAGAACGAAAATGTCTGAAATTTACATATAAGATCCAATGAATGATAATAAAAAGGGCTGTTACAGAAAAAAGAAAAAACGATTTAGGCTAGGGTCAAACGAAAGCATTATTTGCAGCGACCGTCAAAAAGTGCGTCCGAACGCATTGACGTATTTTTTCACGGAATGCGCAAAAACGGTCAGACGACGTGCATTTTCGTGCGTGATTTTTTACGGATCGTCAATAAAACACTTTTTGCATCTGGACGTTATGTAGGCTGGAAATTAGCAGAGTCTGACATCTCCTAATCACACAAACACGCCGCTATGCCGCCGCAGCGCACTCTGTACATCAGTACTAGCAGTTCTGCGTTCTCGAAAAAATGCGTTCATTTTCCACTTGCGTTGCGCGGCCGGACTTTCGTGCGGCCGTACTACGTATATTGGCCGTCATTGCGCGTCATTTGCTGCTACTGCAGCTGAGATTAAGTGCACCTAAACGCACGTTAAAAATGTGCTAGTTTGACCCCAGCCGTAAAAAAAAACCGGAAGGGGGCGTGGCTGGCTATCAATGGGAGCAGACGTGTCTTGGTGGAGCTCCACACGTCTGCTGCCCTTAGGGTTCTATTAATTATTTGTTATGCAATGTTCTTTCGAGGTGGGGACCTGAGCTAGCTGGCCATCGGAACCGAGCTGTCCGGAGGCCGTTTTGTTGTCCCCCCGCCCTCCGGACCTGAGACATCCTTTGCTGCATAGATTTGTGACTGGACAGAAGTGCCGGCAGCCATCTTGAGGCCTTCGTCCTGGCTCCTGTTTCCCCCGTACTAGCTGACTCGGCCCAACTTGGGCACGCATTGGGGGCTCCTGCCTGCCATGGGCGACCGTTTGGTGAGAGCGACGGATGGACCTGCAGGCGACCGGCTGGATGGATTCCCTGCCCCCTCTGGAGGTACTGATGCCTTTCTCACAGGCCTGGAGGCCTGTTTGCAGCTGTTGGTGGGACAGGACTCGGATGGCCCGATCACCAGAGGATTCTGGCGCCAGGTGATGCATATGCTGCAGAGCGGCCGGGGAGAGAGGAGCCTGGGACAAGATGAGATCCGGTGCCCCGCAGAAACCTGTCCCTCTACTGCCACAGGGAGTTGTGCTGAGATCAGCATCCTGGCTGGGACGCTAACGCAGGACTCTGAGACCCAAAGTATACTTTTGAACCACTGGGATGGAGGAGCAGGGGCACCCTGCGTGCCCAGAGAGATGCCAGCTTCTGCTGCTCCGGTTGAGACTGATCCCTATTGGAGGCCTGAGATGATTGAGCCGCCCAGGCATGTTCACCGGCTGGTCAGGGCGGAGCGGTGGGTTCTCAGGCACAAAGGTGAAGCAGCGGAATCTGTTCAGTGCTCGAGGGACAGAGAGCTCTCTCCCCTATCAGCTGAGAGGTGGCCGCGACCTTGGAATCTTACCCCGTCCTTTGGAACAGAGTTGCTAGTGACTTTCCCCCGAGGATGCAAGCGAAACATGCTGTCACAGTCTCGCGATTTGGCCGCTACTGGAGCTGGGGGCTTTGCCCATACTTGGAGGGCCTCTACGTGCTGAGAATCCTGACCTGCCCGGCACTGCCCGCCTGCGATGCAAGAATCCCCGTTCCGAGATGCTGGCTGATGTGTCTTCCTTCTTTGCTTTTCATTTTATTTTTCTCTTTTAGCTGTTTTTCGAGACTTTTCTGGTGTTTTTTTTTTTCCCCTCTTTTGTGCTGAGTTCCTCCACTAGGGAAGTTCCCTTTTTTGAGAATACTTCTGATTTTTTTTCCCTCTTCTTTTCTTTGCTTAATTTGGCTACTCCGGGATAACTCGGAGATGCAAACGTGGCCTGGTGCCCGGTTTGCCCCTGAGTGCCCGGGCCGGGTGCCATTTTACCCCCTTGGCCTCCCGGAGGTCTTATAGACCACCCGAGTACTTGCCAGGGCAGGCACAATTCTGGCCTTTGCCATATCCCCATTCCCCCCCCCCTCTTCCTTCTCGTTAATTTTTTTTTGAGTAGATTATTTGCTGACTTCATACTGCCTATTGTTTTTGATTTATCACGATGTGCTTTTATTTATCGCATGTTCATAGATGAGACCCCCCTATTAGGGGATGTTTATTACTACTAAATGAAGCCATCTAATGGTAGTCATAATTTGTTATACACTGCTGTGTTTTTTATGCTGACGATTCTTGGCCCTGCGAGGCCATTTATTTCTTTACCGTATGTTGTTAAGCTGACTCTTTTCCAATATAAAAAACTTCAAATAAAAATTTAAAAAAAAACGAAAAAAAAATCCCAAAAAATGCCGAAAAGGTCCTACAAAATCTAAAAATAAAGAGACTTTTTACTGCAGAATATTATAATGAACGGTTTATTAGATATTGAATTAAAATGGAAATATTTTTAACATTGAAGCCTATGGGATTCGCCTGAATAAACCTGCCGAATTAAACCACCAAATGGCAGGGCAATTCAGCAACTTTTCACTGCTGGATTTTGTTCTCTGAATAGCCGAAGCAGTGCTTTTCTATGGGGATTTCACTGCCCTTGAACAGGCACCGTATGTGCAGGCAATTCGCCAGGATTTGGCGAACTGCCTGCTCTCTGGATAGCCGAATGGCCTGGAAAGGTAACCGAATGCTGAATTTCAGCGTTCGGTTACCTTTCGCCAGCAATTTGGAGCTCTTTGAATAACCCTATCAGGGTTATTCAGAGAGCGTGAAAAGCAGGAGAATGACTGGAGAATGAAAAATTCTAGGTCAAAATAGGCAAACCAGAAAAATTCTCCCTTTCATCTCGCTTTCCAAATCGGCTATTTTGTCCTAGAATTTTTCATTCTCCTGCTTTTCACGCTCTCTGAATAACCCTGTATATGTCTTTATTATGCCTATCTAATGCTAAAGCTGAACATTTTCCGTATGAACATCAGTAAATCTCTAAATGTTTCTTTACGTTTCAGGAAATGTCCTGGGGAATAATATTTTTGTTGCTGCAAGCTGGGATTCTCATTACCACTAGCGGTGAGTAAATATTTTCCATGCGGGGGTGGAGCTGAATAGTTTATGTTTAGGTTGAATAAAGAATACATGACAATGACCATTGACAATTAATTCCGGCTATTCATCTGTTTTACAACAGATTGGCTTTGTTGTGTTTCGGTTTTCTTTCCTGTGGAACAAGCGAATTGCATTATGTTAAAGCACTAAAATAACTTATCTAAGATGCATAACTATATAGATACAAATATAAACATCCCCGATCATTGGGAAGCAGGATGGGGATGGTGTGTGGTCTGAGAACTTTGCGCCCCCCTCCTGCTTCATAATTAACCCCTTCAGTACCAAGTAATTTTCATCTGCCAGGAACCAGTGGATTTTTGTAAAATAGTTTTTATTTAATTATACATTGGGAATATTCCCAAATATTTCTTAATATACTGTATTTATTACTGTAATAAACTATTTGGCAGATGTCTACTGGCCAAATAGAGTTCCTGCAGTTAGAGGGGCAGCTAACTGCAGCGCATGTCTCCATGTCTGCTGGGGAATGCCCCATATGTCAGGGGGACCGGCTGATTTTAACCATTTGCACATTGGGCATCATGTCCACAGGGCTAAAGCTTTGGGGGCACCTTCTGGAGCCCAATAGCAAATGATAATTAGTTTGCAACAAACAAATTTTGTTTGCAATCATGTAATGTTTACGTATAGGTTAAATATTTTTCAAGCCTTCTGTCATTAATATGAATGTTCAGATTTCAAGCAGTAAAAATGGCAACCAAATGCAATAAGAAGCCGATCCATATATTAGGTTTCCCGAATAAGACAGCTATTACTAGAGTGAACCCATATATAGCATTAGTTGTGCTGAAAAATAATTGCTTGTTATTGCCAATATAAGTGTATACAGTATATCTGTGTTTTTCTTTTTGTAGATGGAGCCGAAGTATGTAACAAACTTAAAGTCGGCAACTGCCAGGAATGTATACAATCAGGTCCAGCATGTGCCTGGTGCAAGAAAGTGGTGAGTAACTTTATTACAGTACCTGTTTTACAGTATTTTATAAGGCCTAAACATGTTTTACAGTTTTCTATGTGTAAACAAAGAAACTAGCAGGCAAGGGGTTAAATCATTATCACAATAAAGTGCATCTTTGAAGATGCCATGGAGGCTGTGAGATTCACTAAAACTGCCTCGTAGTTGTCAAGAAAAATGAAATCCTCCTCCTCCCATCATCTGTACTAGGGATGAGCCGAACACCCCCCGAAGTTCGGTTCGGGCCCGAACCCGAACTTCCCATTTGTTCGGGTCCGAACCCGAACCCCCATGCAAGTCAATGGGGCTGAAAATTCGGTTTTTTAGAGTGCCCTCCAAGAGGGCATATATGCTACATATTTGCCATAAAAGGTGTATGGGGGTCCGGGTAGTGCCCTGGGGGACAGGAAACAAGGACAAAAAGTAAAAAAAAAAAGGGACAGTGAGTTTTCCATGAAATAAGGGTTAAAAATAAAAACCAAAAATTCCTTCAAATATCGTGCCTAGGAGGTCCCCATAACCTGCCCGTGAAGTGGCGGATTTCTAGGATGTATAGAAATATGTAAAAACCCAAAAAAATGACATTTCAAATGACGGTAAATGCTTTTCCTTTAATCTATCCATAAACAACTGCTTGGGGAGGCAGTCTGTATGAAAAGAGGAGACATTTTCGGACACGCAGAAAAAGTTTACTGATTTTTTGGCGGTGAAAAGCAGGAGAATGACTGGAGAATGGAAAATTCTAGACCAAATAGCCGATTTGGAAAGTGAGATAAATGGGAGAATTTTTCTGGTTTGGCTATTTTGACCTAGAATTTTCCATTCTCCAGTCATTCTCCTGAGTTTCACCTTTCTCTGAATAACCCTGTCAGGGTTATTCAGAGAGCGGTGAAGAGCAGGAGAATGACTGGAGAATGGAAAATTCTAGGTCAAAATAGCCAAACCAGAAAAATTTTCCCATTTAGGCTAGGGTCAGACTAGCGAATTTTTAACGTGCGTTTAGGTGCACTTAATCACGGCCGCACTAGCAGCAAATGACGGGCAATGACGGCCAATATACGAAGTATGGTCGCACGAAAGTCCGGCTGCGCAACGCAAGTGAAAATTGAACGCATTTTTTCGAGAACGCAGAACCGCTAGTACGGACGTACAGAGTGCGCTGCGTCCACTAGCGGTGTGTGTGCGTGATTTGGAGACGTCAGACCCTGCTCATGTCCGGCCAACATAACGTCCAGACACCCAAAGTTTCCTGTTTTGGATCCGTAAAAAATCACGCACAAAAATGTGCATCTTATGACTGTTTTCGCGCAATCCGTGAAAAAGTACGGCAATGCGTTCGGACGCACTTTTTGATGGTCGCTGCAAAAAATGCGTTAGTCTGACCCTAGCCTTATCTCACTTTCCAAATCGGCTATTTGGTCCAGATTGTTCTCTTTTCCTGCCATTCTCCTGGTTTTCACCTTTCTCTGAACAACCCCAAGAGAGAGGTGAAAGCCAGGAGAACTGGCAGGAGAAGAGAACAATCTAGACCAAATAGCCAATTTGGAAAGTGAGTTAAATGGGAGAATTTTTCTGGTTTGGCTATTTTGACCTAGAATTTTCACTTCTCCAGTTATTCTCCTGCTTTTCACCGCTCTCTGAATAACCCTGTGAATGTTTAATCCCGAGGTGAAAAATAACATTGCTTTAGATTTTTTTCAAACACCAGTTAACCACTTGGCTGCTATGGACGTGCTCAGCGCGTCCAGCCAAGTGGTTCTCCTGTGCTATGGACGCGCTGAGCGCGTCCATGCACAGGAGGCAGCAATCCGCCGGATTCCGGCGGATTGCTGCGCCCCCCGGTGTGGGCTGACATCTTGGATGTCAGCCCAGCACTCCGGGACCCCGGCGGAGCAATTAGATGTCATCGCGGCGGCGCGATGACATCTAATTCAGGCGCCCCCCCCCCACATGTGCGGAGGAAGCGCCTGAAAGGGAGGGGGGAGGTCCTTCGGACTTCTCTCCCTCCCGATCGCCGGGGGGCAGAGGGTTAATCCAGGCACAGCCTGCCCTTCCAAACGGTGGCTGTGATTAACCCCTGGGGAGCCGGATCACGAATCGGCGCTGAAAAGCGCCGGATCGTGATCCTCTCCTGGAGCTGGCCGACATCTTGGATGTCAGCCAAGCCTCCAGGAACTCCCCCTGAGGACTGGCGTCATCGTGCATAGCAGCAAATGACGTCCAATGCCGGGGAACATACGACGAACGGCCGCACGAAAGTTCGTTCGTGCAACGCAAGTGGCAAACGAATGCATTTTTTCGAGAACGTCAAACCGCTACTACTGACGTACAGAGTGCGCTGCGGCCGCATAGCGGCGTGTTTGCGTGATTGGGAGACGTCAGACGCTGCACACGTCCGGCCAACATAACGTCCAGACGCAAAAGGGTTTTATTGATGATCCGTACAAAATCACGGACGAAAATGCGCATCGTATGACCGCTATCGCGTACTCCGTGACAAAATACGTCCATTCGTTCGAACGGACTATTTCACGGACAACGTGAAAAATGCGTTCGTCTGACCCTAGCCTCATCCCTAATCTGTACCCGAAACCACAAAGCACATTAATTGTGAATAAACCTCGCAATGCACGCACTTTTCAATTTTGCAAATAAATGCTGTAGGGAGGAATGAGTCTGAGCACTGGATGGTTTAAAAATACATTAATAAACATTGTGGATGCAATTTAATGTTTGGCTTTTTTAAAATATTTTTTTACATAAACAGATTGATATTGCAGCTATTAGTTGGGTTTATGATGGGTTGGACAAATGATGTCTTGGGAGTAAGATTTTCTCTAGTGATCAGCATGGACTCTTGAGGAGCCTTCATCTCACTGCTGAGCCTCGGCAGCTCTGGGTTTGTGAGGTTGTAGCATTTCTTTTTATGCAAACAGGAATAGAATATATTCATTAATTTATAAGAATTATTTTAAGGCTAAGTTTTTCATAAGAAAATATGTTATGGAGCAGCTGCTATCTGCTGTCCTAGCATTAACACTTTAATGTCAAGTAAAATGTATTGTGTATCATAATCTTAGTTACATAACAATCTGAGTATCTGATTTGTTGGTCATAAATGCTAACTCTTGTGAGGTTAGAAAAAGAACTGAACTCGAACTTGTCAGTGTTTATTAGTGATTTTATTATGAAGAGAATATCTATTTCTACAGATTGGCCTCCCTGTATCCGGATTTCCGAAATCTGGAAGACTATCAGGGCTATTCAGAAAGAGGTGAAAACCTTGAGAATGACTGGAGAAGTGAAAATTCTAGGTCAAAATAGTCAAACCAGAAAAATTCTCACATTTATCTCACTTTCCAAATCGGCTATTTGGTCTAGATTGTTCATTCTCCTGGCAATTCTCAAGGTTTTCACCTCTCTCTGAATAGCCCTGTAAGAATCCGCATGTTCTGCAGTGAGGGATACCCTGAGACATGCTGCATAGTGCCAGAGTGGGTCATGCTGCACAGTGGCAGCGAGAACCACACCGACGCTGCTGAGTATATCCCTTGCTGGTGCTGCGTAGCATGCTTTCACTTATGCTGTGCAGCGCATGCATCACGTTCCCCCTACTACATCTCCCACTCTCCTCTGGCTAAATGGAAACCTGGCTGGATTCCAAAACCCAGAAAGCTCCATTCTCCAGATTACTTGTGGTCCTCCTGAGCATTCCAGATAGCTAGTGCTCCACCTGTATTTTTTACACATAAATATATCAGCAGATCTCTTACATGTAATGCTGTGTGATACAGAGAATGTAAGGACACATGCAGTGGAATGTGATTAATACCATACCATCTTAATGCACAGATATGTGTAACAATGTAGAACATTGTCTTATGGAATATATGGTGCTCTATAATAGGCTTGTGCACCGATTTATTTATTTTTTCGGTTCGATTCGGTTCGATTTTTCGGATTTTTAAACTTTTCGATTCGGCTCGTTTCGACTGATTTCTGTTTCGATTCGGTTCGGCTCGATTCGTTTTTCGTGTACATTTTTTTTCGGAATATCGACCATTTTTCGTATTTTCGTGTCACTTTGCTCGTTTTTGTATCGACTTTTCGTAATTTCGGAAATTTTCGTTTTTCGGAATTGTACATGTTTTCGGAATTTCGACCGTTTTTCGTATTTTCGTGTCACTTTGCTCGTTTTTTGTATCGACTTTTCGTAATTTCGGAAATTTTCGTTTTTTCGGAACGTCTGTTCTCCTTGTTTCAAAGCAATAAATTTCGATTTGACACATTTCAAGTCCATTCAAAAATTCCAAAAATATTTCGTTTCGGCTCGGAAAACTTTTCGGATCTGCCATTTTCGGATCTAAAAATTTTCGGAAATTCGGCCGCATCCAAAAACACGAATCGGGAAATTTCGTAAAAATTCCGAAACCCGAAACGCACATCCCTACTCTATAATAATAATTTCATTTTCTCAACGGTAAGGAAGCAATGACATAAATGTATATCCACATTCCTTCATTCATTTGAGTAGTTCTTTGACAGGAAAGGGCTGCACTAAGTTTGAGAGAAAGAATATTTTTTACCGATGGATTAGAAAAGATACAGTAGAGATATCCACAAAAAAATCATTCCGTGTGATCCTTGTAACACAGCACCTGCAACTTTCAATTTTATGGCATGACCTTGATGTGCCTATATTTCTCCATTTTTGATATGCATATTATGTCAGTCAATGGGGGGAAAAAACGTCCGGTGCATTATAAAAATCAATACCTCGTCTTCCGTTTTCAGAATTTCACTAATGCCGGCGAGCAAGACTCTGCACGGTGTGACGTTCTGGAGATTCTGACAAGTCGAAACTGCAGTCGCGAGGATATCATCCATCCCAGAAGTCAAATAGAATCGCAAAATTCAAAAGCCTTGAGTGATAAAATCCAGCTGTCACCAAGTGATATCTTCCTTAAATTAAGACCAGGTAAACATGCAATGCAATGTCAAGAATGCTTTCAGCAACTGTTCAGCAAACTATCACGACGTGACTCGGGTCTCTGGTAAGAGCCTCAATGCATGGGACACTCGTGCGGTGTTAGGAATTGATGGAGCCATTTTGGGAAATTAACCTGTGTCATGACCCAGCCCGAGAGCATGGAAGTGTCACAAGAAGACACATGCCAACTACAGATCCTGCTGTTATATGAACCCTGTCAGCACCTTTCCTGCCCTGCATTTGATTGTCAGGTCCATATATTTCTCCTGCCCCACCTGATGGAAGCTTCATGTGCTTCCTATTTTTCCTTGGGGAGTCACCCCCTTGCAGTTTTGCTTGCATTGCACCAGTTCATGGTTTGTCCAGGACACTGATGAACCCTGGTTTTCTTTCCCATCATGTTTCTTGTATTCCCCTTCGAGAACCCTGCCATTACTGTGTAGCCTTTCATGAGTTTTCCTCTGATCCTGGTGTGTTTGATTTCCTGTACCTATCTGTACCTGTGCCTGGTTTCCCTTTACCTGTACCTGGTTTTCTTGTACCTGTACTTGGTTTTCCTTTACCTGTACCTGGTTTTCTTGTACCTGTACCTGGTTTTCTTGTACCTGTACCTGGTTTTCTTGTACCTGTACCTGGTTTCCCTTTACCTGTACCTGGTTTTCACTGGTTCCAATGTCTGTGAATAAACCTCCTGTTTTGCACCACATTGCTCGCTGTGCTGTTTGTCCTATGTATCTTGGGCTCTTACAGAGACAAATAGATGCAGAGGCGCAATAAAGGTAAAGGTAAGACATGACCCTTGCTGGCTAATGGGCTGGCAGTTGGCAGCATGATAGTTTTCAAAGGAAGACACATTTCCCAGTCAGGAAAATCAGTATTGCATCCTGAAGTTAACTAAACTTAGTTAATGTCAGCCATATCCATCCTCTTGTACCCAAGACATTAAAGATACTGTAATTAAGAAATATTCTAGCCTATATATTCAGATTATATATGTTGACTTTTATAAACTCTTTCAAGGTCAGACTCAAGAGTTTCAAGTAAAGTTCAGACGGGCCGAGGGATATCCAGTAGATCTGTACTATCTCATGGATCTGTCTTACTCTATGGGGGATGACCTTCAGAATGTAAAAAAATTGGGCAGCGAACTCTTAAAAGCTTTGAATTCCATCACAAAGTCAGCGAGAATAGGTAAGTGAAAGAGTATGTCAGTGTCTGGATTTATTTTGTGGTTTGCTTTACCAGGCTATTCTCTCTCATGAATTGTTTACCTCCTGCTCTTATGCCATTATCTTCCAACCAAAGCCACTGATCCGACCCCCAAGCCAATCCCAACACCTGGCCACCACATCGTCATTATGAACAGCGATGGACTGACAACTCCTGGGGTCCTCGGGCAAGAAGAGATCATGGGGGCGCTCTGAGTAAAACAAAGCACATGTAAGATATCAGCAACATAAAATAAACAAAATATGAACACTTAATTATTGGTGGTAGAGTCTCTTTAAAATCTTTTGAAATAATACTATTTTTGGATGCACAGCTAAACTAGACATGTGTCACATGGTTGGCTGCCCACTGCGAAGGAGTCATGTTAGGTTTGACTATGCACTGTGAAGAATCATTTTCAGTGTTGCTATGTGCAGGAGGATGTGTTAAATATAGTGGTTAAGTTGCTGCATGGTCTGTGAGATACTGTGTGGGTTTTGTTCCCATTTCAGTGCACATAATGAAATTGAATAGCATGTTGAGATCTGTGAAGTCACATTATTTCAAATTTCTTCTGAGAGAAAGTGGAGAGCTTTAATGCCGTGCTATGGGGAGGAATTTCTAAATACCTTTTAATCTTTACCCGGGTCCAGTAACTACATGGATACAGAGTTCACTAGCTCAAAGGCTGGAAAGCTTTTCTCTGGTGTTCCCCAATAGTGGGATATCAGATAAAAAGAATTTCCTAGCCAGTATAACCGACTCAATCCAGATATGGTTGTCTCAGATGTCTACATCAAGATATCATCTTTTGCTTCACCATTGTGTTGGTATATCTACCTCCTAAATCACACGAAATGATGTACAGCCTTACCATCCAAAGCTCCAGCCATGCATCCCACTTCCAACGACTCCACTTTGAAATTAACTAAAGCCTAAAGGGACACTCTATACTAAATACAGCAGGGAGAATACCAGAGGGGTTAATTATCAAACCCACCTGAACCACACCTTGACCCCCTTCCCATTTTTTAACCTAATTTTAAAAGAAATCTACCTTTTATTTGAGTGCCACTTTCTCCGATTGGTACTAGTCTGTCAGCCGGCTGCTGGAAATGGCCTGAGTTAGTAACAAGCACGTACCTAGCTGACTGGATGTATCTCAGTCCTTCATATAGAGCGGCATTGCCAAGATGAACTGTCACAGCTATAGTGCCATGCCATCACAAAATATGTACACCATGAAAATAGTTTCAGAGCTATAAGCTCTGAAGGTACTCAATGGGTCACAAACCACTGGAGCTGTTAAGATTTACGAGTGATCTATTGGTTTCTCATAAATATCTGCAGTTCCCTTAGTCTTGGTGAATCTTCACATTGTTCTATGTCCTTCAGGAGAGAATACCAGCAGCTTTGCCCACTGCCCACTGCTGCAGCCTGTAATCATTTGCAGCACTGAAGAATGAAGAGTCCGGCCACTATTAGGAAGCCACAAAGACCTAACAGCTCACACTCAATCTTTATGCCTCCGTACGGACAGATAAATACTATCATTTCTTGGATCGAACATATATAGACTTATGAACAATTACCTTGGGCCTCCAGTTGCACCAAGGTAATACAGCATCATTGTAACTGTAGCCCACAAACCAAGGACTTACACGATAAGCCATCGAGTATAGACCATTAGTAGAAAGCCTATTACTGCACTACGTTTGCCACACGCAAATGAAAACAGCTTTTCGTACAGAAAATTAATATGATATTTTCACCTGTTCCAAATATTGCAAGCAGAAGAGTTTCATTGACTAAATCAACCCACACTGATCCAACCCTCAGAAGGCTGGCCAGCAGGTGTTGACTGGAAGCCTTCAGGGCAGAGGGTAGAATTCTACTTTGACACTTTTGACAGGCTGTCACACGCCCCTAGGACACCTGCCAGGGGGCAACAGAAGGAATTCGGAACACCATGACTGTCAGGTCTATTCAAAGAAAGGTTAAACTCAGGAGAATGACTGGAGAAGTGAAAACTCTAGGTCAAAATAGCCAAAACAGAAAAATTCTCCCATTTATCTCACTTTGCAAATCAGCTATTTGGTCTAGATTGTGCTCTTCTCCTGCCAGTTCTCCTGGGTTTCACCTTTCTCTGAATAGACCTGTGTGTGAATTCACTTAAAGGGACACTACAACCAAACAATTAAATGCTGTTTTTTATGTTGCTGATATCTTACATGGACTTTGTTTTTTTTCATGTATGTTTAATTAAAAAAATGTTTTACTCCTATATGTGTCCCACTGTATCTTTACAACACTTGCTTCTCACTGCGTGCCGTTGGGCATACAGTGGAGCAAATGGGACAGATCCGAAGGATTGCATTTTGTGGATGTATACAAAGGACACCACGGGGGGGAGGGCGTCAGTTTAAAGTGTTGGAAACCCGCTATCGGCTCTCATTCAGCAGCCATCTCTTATCTCAGGTAGCTTCGACAACTCAATAAACACCCTGCAGCCTTGTCAAAACATTCAATCCTCCACCCCTTTGCCCCTTATCCTATACCACAGGTGTAAGTAAAACTCTCCATAGGTTTATGGTATATGTTGCATCATGGGAAACATCCACATGATGGAAACCAGAGAGAAGAACCTAACTTTATTTTTCCATTTTTACATGCAATTACTTCAAACAAAGAAAAAAAACAGTAGCATGTGTTTTATGAGGTGGTTTTGTTTGTTATGCACAGGTAATTCTAGTTCCATCTTATGTCGGAGGAAGCGGTCCTTTAAGTGGTCATAGTGTCTACTAGTTATGGGCCGAACAACAACCTGTGTTCGGTTCGCATTCGAACTCGAACATCCGAAAAAGTTCGATCGCGAACTCAAACACAATGAGAACTCCATACAAGTCAATGGGGCTCGAACGTTCGAAAATTAAGGTCCCCTCCAAGAGGGCATATATGCAAGATATTGGCCATAAAAGGTGTATGGAGGTCCGGGTACTGCCCTGGGGGACAGGAAACAATGAAAAAAAGTTTAAGAAAAAGGTTTTTAACCCTTTCACTGCTGAGTGCTGGGCCATTTCACCGCTGTGCGCTGAGCACATTTTTACTGCTTTTGCTCATGTTTAAACGCGATTTGAAGCCATGGGAAATGTTTTATCCCCAACGAGTGGGAAATGTTTGACCAACAACGGGTGGGAAATGTTTGACCAACAATGAGTGGGAAATGTTTGACCAACAATGAGTGAGAAATATTCCCATTTTAATTCAATATCTAATCGTTTATTATTATATTCTGCAGTAAAGATTCTCTTTATTTTTAGATTATTATTATTTTTTTTTCGGATCTTTTAAGCACTTTTTGGAATTTTTTTTAAATTTTTTTTCGAACTTTCCGCGAACATCCTGAAAAGTTAGGCGTTCGTGAATTCTTGAAAAGCCGATGTTCAAATCGAACTTCGAACCGATTCGAACCGGCAGCCCATCCCTGGTGTCTACCATGGAAATGATGGTAGAAAAGTGTTAAAAAAAGAGTAACATATCTGTAATTTTCCTAGTGAATAAACACTAATTTTACCATCATGATTATCCTATTCGCTGTCTGGTTGCACCAATTAAACGACTGCTAGGGGTATTTTTTAGTAATCTCACTATCCAGTTTCATGGCTGGTAGACCCAACCCTCTCTATAATAAATTGCTGCTGCTCTCGTTTGTGTTCTTTAGATAAGTATACATTTTTTATTATGAATTATCAGGTTTTGGCTCCTTTGTGGATAAAACTGTGCTGCCGTTTGTGAGCACGCACCCTGAAAATCTCAAGAATCCTTGCCCTGAAAAGAAGAAGAATGTAGAGTGCCAGCCTCCCTTCTCCTTCAAGCACATCCTCAACCTTACCGAGGATGGAAAGCAATTTGAAGACCAGGTTGGGAAGCAGCAGATTTCTGGAAACATTGATGCTCCAGAAGGTGGTCTGGATGCGATGATGCAGGTGGCCGTTTGTGGGGTGAGTCAAAAGAAGATATTATAATCATATATAAATGGGAGACGCAATAGAGGAATACGATGCCCCCATTTCATTTCTGACACTAAAGTATTGTGAAAAGTCAGTAAAAATGTTTATTCCATCATCAATAATTCTATTTTGTTGCCTTAACTCAGGAAAGTTCAAGAGTACTTCTAATTCATATATATTACTTTTCCCTGTAGGTATCAAGGTCTAAACCACGTCTCGTCATATACCTTATGCCAGGCCTCAAAATTTCCACTCGCCTGCTCGCATTTGGCGAGTGGAAATTACATGAGGGCGAGTGGAAATGCAGAGGCAGGCAAGGCAGGATAGGGGTTAGGTGGGGCAACTAGTGGCGAGTAGCTCTTAAGGCTTGGCTAGTAGCTTGCGACTTGAAATTTTGAGCCCTGCCTTATGCAATGTAGTTAAGCGAAAATTGTGATCAAAAACTAATTTAGGGATATTTTTGTACCTGTCCAGGAAGACCACTAGAATTGGTCATTCCGGTACCACATACTACAGGTTCTTTGATAAATCACAGTGGTTATGGCTCCTGTAGTATACATTTATATGAACAAAAATAACAACATTTGCAATCACATAATACTTGTGTTTTCAGAAGCTTTAGAGCGGGAATCTCAAACTCTGGCCCTCCTGAACTACAACTCCCACGATTCCCTGACCACCATTTGCATTGAAAGAATTCTGGGAATTGTAGGCATTAAGATCTGGGGGCCTCAAGCTTGACGTCCCTGCTTTGGACTGGGTTCACACCTCAGCATTTTTCAAACGTGCGCGATCACGCATTTTTTTTACGCGCGTATCGTGCATACGAAAAAACGCATTGCATAGACATAGCCGTGAATAGACATAGCCGTGAACGCGCTGCTATACGCCCCAAAGAAGCTCCCTACTTCTTTGGGCGTCGGACGTTTTACAGCGCATTCCTGCGCGCTGTAAAACGTCCAGGTGTGAACCAGCACCATAGGAAATCATGGGATTTCCGGGGTTGAGCGTTTTACAGCGCTAAGGAAAGTGCTGTAAAACACTGAGGTGTGAACGGCGCCTTAGGCTGACTGTCCACTGGGTCTGCATTTGTGCGATGGCGCAATCATCCGATATCGTCTACGGTTGTCCCACCGATCCCACAACATAGAGGTGAATCAGCCCACTGCCTCTGACTTCCATCGGATGACTTCAGACGATTTTTTTGCGACTGCAACAGATTAGCAATCTTTCCCATTGCAATGGGATTTGTCAGATGAAATCAGACAATCTGGTACAATTTACATGAAAAAAAAAATAGTTAAACCATTGTGCCGCTGCAAGCAAATTGGCTCATAGAGAAATGATTCAGTTCGAAATGATTTACATTCAATGTAAAAAAAATATTTTCATTCATATTTGTTTTTTATTAAACCGTTTATTCTTTTCATCCGCTGCAAAAAAAGCCTTTTTAGTTATTGATTTTTTTTAGAATTTTTTTCTGGATTTTTTTAGGCAAAATTTTGGGTTCCCCCTTTTTTTTATTATTTTTTATAAAAAAAAACAAGGCTTTTTTCCCTCCGAACACGGCTTTTTTCCTTTCTTCAGGCTGGCTGAGTTCGATGTTGCTGTCCCTGGTGCTGAAGTCTATTTCAGCACCAGGGACAGGCCCCCCCCCCCCCGCAACATTTGGCAATGGATTCCTTTTTTTTCTACTTCAACGACATTCAGAATTTTTTTTCCTTACCAGTGTTTTGGTTTTTTTTCCGCCGTTCGGCAACCTGTCTTTCGGCCGACCTGGGTTGTCCACAGACGCTTCCAGTTTGACGACCCTGATCAGCCGATGGCGTTGTCCGTAGGCGGACGACCAAGTCAGTCGTCCGAGTACAGACCCAGTGGAAGGCCAGCCGTAGAGCTTCAGCCTCTTTTGGTTTTTAGATTTGGATTTAGATCTGAAAGGAAAAGAACAAAATTTATACAATGTATCCTAACGTCCAGCTTAGGGCCAAATACTGATTTTCAGCAGAACGTTTAGAAAAATGTATAATTCAAATTTTCTGTTCATATTTTTTTTTATTTGTCGTCCTTCTTAAGTTTACAGACTAACCTTAACATATGTGACAACAGGACCATGATCAAGGATCACATTGAGACAAAAAGGTCCAAAAATACAATAAGTTAAGCTGCTTTTTGTAAAATGAAGACTACCCTACCTAACATGGTCTTGAACTATCTGTGACTGTGTGTCTTGGAAAAATATGTACTTTATATAAAGAAAGGATGTAACTTTTTACATTTAAGAAAAATTGCCATCCTGTACACAACAGTAATCAGACATCATTTCACCTTTGACTTTCCCTGTGTGTCATGTAGGATAAGATTGGCTGGAGAAACGTTACAAGGCTCCTGGTATATGCTACAGATGATGGTTTCCATATTGCAGGAGATGGAAAACTGGCAGCAATCCTTACCCCAAATGATGGCAGATGTCACCTGGAAAATAACATGTACACAAAGAGCAACATGTTTGTAAGTGTGCAGCTAACCACTTTGAACCTTGATATACAGATGTGTAATTTCTTCAGGCTAGTAAACTTTTGATATCTTATATAAAGTAAGAACCGCAGATTATCTTTTGATTTTCCCATTTGGACACACAGGTTAATGTTAGTACCTGGAGAAGTAAGGATTCAGTCTACTGTGCATTTTGAAGTCTCCTAGGGTCCCATCCCCAAAACTCACCTTGTAATCCTGTTGGTTCTGACTGTTGACACAGTGAGCTTTCACAAAATAGCCGGCTGGGTGGAGTAGAGGTAACATCACTGCTCTGTATGGAGAGAGACTGTGGAGTCATGGGGTTCAATCCCGAGGAGCACCTCTCCAGTAAGTGTCCTTGGGCAAGACACATACTCGCCTCCCAGGACATATTGAAAACGAGAGAAATCTCAATGTATCCTTACTGTTAAAATCCATTCTCAAAAAAATACAGAAAAACTAACTCTATATAAGATAGAGCAAGAGGGAAAAAATAATAATAAAATAAAGTAAAGAAGAAAAATGGGAAACACATGGGTTTCAATTTAATTCAGCCTGATAGCCAACATCCACCGGCTGGGGGGAGTAGAGGTAGCATCACTGCTCTAAACAGTGGAGACAGGTTCGATCCCAGCAAGAGCACCTCTCCACCTCTCTTGTCCTTGGGCAAGACACATACTCTCCTCCCAGGACATAATTGAAAACATTAGAAATCTCAATGTAACCTTCCTGGTAAAATACTTTTAAAAAAATAAAAAATGTTGGCAACTTTTTCAGCCGCATCTTGTCCGTTTTTTGGTTCAGGAGTTCCAAATTCTGGTTTACCGACATTTCAATTACTGATTAAAATCGCAATCAAATAAAGGCTCTCACGACTATACTTCTTAATGGAAATTTACGCATTAGCGGTTCAATTCCAAATGATTTGTATTGCCGATTTCCGAAAAAATGACAACTGCTGAAAGGTTTTGATAAATGGACTGTCAGGTAGAAAAATAGAGGGAATAAGACTGAAATCTCTTTTAAGCATCAGAGTTTTGTAATAGACATGTTTATAGTCACAAATCCGTATGATGCTGTTTGAAAATAAGCTTTTTTGGCACTTTACCAACCCACTTTTTTTCAGACCGGTGGCATGTTTCTAATGTAGTCTCTGGACGAGTTTTTACCAATTGGTCCAGCCAATGTTTAAAAAAAAAAATAAAAAAAAAAATAGCAGCAGCCAATATTTTTTCAGACAATTCAGCTGATAGCAGGAAATCAAGCCCTTGTTTGGTAGTGGGATTGAAAGGGTGTGTATAAAGTCATAACACACAAAAGAACGCTTAGTAAGGAATGAGAAAGTACGTCAAAAGCCAAATATTCTATGTAAAGAACTTAAGTTGGTCAATGTTGTCCTGTATTGTTTATTTGGAAGACTTAAGGGGTTATTCAGAGAGAGCCGATCTGGCCCCAAAATGTCACTGAACAGGGAATTTCCCCGTACGGTGACATTTCGGGGCCATTTGGTTATTCAGAGAGCAGGCAATACGCCAAATTTTGGCGCACTGCCAGCAAGTACAGTGCCTGTTCGAAGGCAGTGAAATCCCCCATAGAGAAGCAATGGTTAATCTATTCAGAGAACACCGAACAGCAGTGAAAAGTTGCCAAACTGCCCTGATGTTCGGTGGTTTCATTCGGCAGGTTTATTCAGGCAAACCCCATAGGCTTGAATGTTAAAAATATTCCCATTTTTATTCAATATCTACTAAACCGTTTATTATTTTAAACTGCAGTAAAACGTCTATTTATTTTATTCTATATACTTTTTTATTATCATTCATAGGACCTTATATGTTAATTCCAGACATATTCGTTCAGGCGTTTTTTGCAAACAGCCTTTCAATTTTCAAATTATTTTTTTTCTTTTCTTTTTACCCGTTTGTCTGCTTGTTGGTTTTTTCCAGAGGCTGGTCGGCGCTGTGTTCGGCGGCTCATCAACTTTTTCCGACATGTTCGGCGTGTTTTTTGTGGTGGTTCTGGCGTGTTTTTGGGTCTGTTCCCTGTACTCCGAGAACCCTGCAGTGAATGCTGAATTCACCACCGGTGGGGAAATTTGATTCCCCGTAGTGCGGGGAACGAGAGAGCAGCGAAATGTCGGCGACATTCCGGTGCTCTTTGAATAAACCCCTTAGTCTTGCATAATTTCATGATCAGTTTAATTTATACCAGTGTTGCCATGTTCATTTTTGTTGTTGTTTAGTTTCTAAATCAACTTTTTTAGATTTGTGTATTGAGAGCTTCCAAATACTTGGAGTTCATTTTCCAGACTCCCGAGGCTATAAATAGCAGAATCAAACACATTTTGTACACTTTCATTGCCAGAATATGTGTTTTCCATAATCCTTGCTTGTATGTACAGTATTCTGTTTATACTGTCTACATAAATGTACGTGTCGCTGATGTACGCATTCTCAGAATTGTTTATAACTTGTAATATACAAAGGAAATTAAATTATTCCAATGAAAAAAAAAGTCTCTGTAAACCATACCATGTGAGCAAGGATGTTGTTGACTTGTCATCCAAATAGGATTATCCATCGGTTGGGCAGTTGGCCATGAAACTATCGGAGAACAATATTCAGGCTGTATTTGCGGTCACATCCAATATAGTAAACACGTATAAGGTAAGGAGATCATGAGTGCAAAATCATAAGTATTTATATGTAGTAATAACCATTCCTCCAAAAAAATTAAAAGGAAATTCTCTTCATCAGAAAAATATGAACCAAGTTATGTACTCTTTGCTCTAGTCAAGGCATTGCTTGTTTATAGACAAACCATAATGATGGCTAGTAGCTTGACTGTTATGGATGGTTTCAGAGACCCCATACCTTTTCTTTTATACACTGTTTTGCAGTACTTAAAGGAACACTCTAGGCTAAAAATCCCCCCCTTTTTTTTTACATTAAAATATACCTATTCCCTACCTAGTTATTGTGTATATAATTTTTTTTTTTAAATGTAATACTTACCCTAAAAACCACTTGTTTCCAACGGCGTCTTTTTTTTTTGTATATACTCACCTCCCTCCTCTTCCGCTCCTGTCCAGAAAATAATGAACTTGGCTAATGGTTTACGTGAGAAGCGCGCATGCGCGCCTCTCACGTAAACCAGCCAATCAGCAGGCTTCCACTTCTTCTTGGATTAGTGTTAGGCGCAAGAGGATGCGCGCAACACTAAACCCAGCCGCAGACTATGCTGGCGTCTCGCTCCCGCCAGCTACTGCGGCGAGTTGGAGACGTCATCGTGCTGAAAGCGCGATGACGTCTCCTACTCGGCAATAGTCAGCAGAAGCGGGAAATATGAATCCCGCTCTGTTGACTGACAGCTGGAAGGGCGGAGTAAAGTCATCCGCGTCTCTCAGCTGTTTTCAGCTGTTTCAGCCGATCGGCTGAGCGGAGGGAGGGGGGACAGACAAGATCATACTCAGGGCATCATGACCACCTAAAAAAGCTTAGGTGGTCATGTTGCCTAGAGTATCCCTTTAATACTTTCTATGGAAGCTACATAGATGTTTCTTTGTATCATGTTAAATTCTCACATGTGACCTCAATATTGAATAATATCTGCTTAGAAATCTTTACATTTGAAATCTATTTGTTCCCAGGCTCTTAACGAACTAATTCCCAAGTCTGTGGTCGGCGTGCTCTCTGGAAATTCCAGTAATGTTGTTCAGCTGATTACAGATGCCTATCAGGTACGACAAACATTGCCACGTGACTGTGACATCACTTGCTTTCCTTGATGTCATCGAAAAATACCCTCTTCTTTCAAAAGCTTTTTATTGATCAGATATCTCAGTCCTGAATCTCAGAATATAGTCACTGCCTTCATTACTTTAACCAATTCTGCTTGCTGTGCCGGAGCTGAGCGCAAAAACCTCACAGTCACCAGTGAATTCCAGCGCCTGTTTATAATGTCTATTAGTGAATAGAGCCTTTCCTAATTAGATCTTACATCTGGATCTAGCAGAGAGCCTTAATGAATTTCAGCCAGGGGTGTCGCAAGGGGGGCGGCCCGCACCAGGTGACAAAAAAATATTTTACCAGGAAGGATACATTGAGAATTCTCTCATTTTCAAGTATGTCCTGGGTAGGCAAGGCCTAGGCTGGCACTTTCCAGGGGGTGGCAAAAAAACACCACAAAGAGGATATTCACAGAGCACCGAATTGACGCAGACTTTTCAGTGTTCTGTTGTTCCCCGCACTTTGGGGAATCAAATTTCCCCAGTGAATTCACCACAGGGTCCCTGAAGTGCAGGGAATCAGCCACCGAATACCGCCGCAAACCCGTCGTCTGCTGTTTTAAAAAGAACTACTGAACGAATATGTCTGGAATTAACATATAAGTTCCTATGAATGATAATAAAAAGGTCTGTTACAGAGAAAATAGAAAAAACGCTATTAGAAAAAAAATAGATTTTTTTTAAAAATGCCTAAAAGATACTAAAAAAATTAAATCAATAAACAAAGAGATTTCTTACTATGGATTAAAGGAATAAACGGTTTATTAGATATTGGATTAAAAAACTGAATATTTTTAACATTGAAACCTATGGTGTTTGTTCGCCTGAATAAACCTGCCAAATGAAAACACCGGACATCAGGACATTTCTTTGCTGTTCGGTGTCTCTGAGCAGATTAACCATTACTTCTCTATGGCGACTTTGACTGCCTTCGAACAGGCACCGTACTTGCTGGCAGTTTGCCAGAATTTGTGTATGAGCATGTCACAGAGCTCCACAGCAATAAACCTCACAGAAATGTGCGCTGTGTATTATGAGCATTCAGTGTTATATGGAGTACTGTCGTATGAGTAAAAGTAGTTAAAAAACCCTCTGTAAAACTCGGGGGGGGGGGTGACACCATAAATTACCGCACCGGGTGACACCAACCCTAGTGACGCCACTGATTTCAGCCACTGTAACCGCTGATGAGATCTCTTTAGAATTTATATTGAGAAATTTCTTCCCAGAATGCAAACATAAATAACATGGGGCAGAGCACAAAGTACATGGTCATGGATGGGGTTTGGACTGGCAGTGGGTAGAGTTTGGGCTCTGTCATGGCACCTGGCCCATGGCCACTGCAGACCATTGGGCATGGTGCGGTGTGCCCAATGTCCAGTTTGGTTTACTATAGAGAAAGATCGATGGCTGGACCTTTCTGGTTAACAGAATGGAGCTTATTTCTCTCTACTGGAAACATACAGGGTTATCCAAAGAGATTCGAAAAGTCACCGCACGTTCGGTGACTTTTCGTTCTCTTCAATTCGGTTACTTTTGCCGATTGCATTTCGGTGACCCTGCGGTGTATTCAGCAAACAGCACAGGGTCCCCGAATTGCAGGGAAAAGCTGCCGAAACCCTGACGAAAACTAACCGAATGCACGCTGAAAACAAGCAAAAACATCTGGATTAACCTTCGAAAAACCCGAACAGGAGCCGAACAGGAGCCGAATCACACAGAGCCGAAGCAGCTGTGACGTAGAGGAGGCAGTGAATAAATTAGAAAAACCATTTGTATGAATCTGGGAAAAAGAAACGCTGTTTGCAAAGAAACTACTGAGCGAAAATGTCTGAAATTTTCACAGGAGGCCCAGGGAATGATAATAAAGAGGGCTGTTACAAAAAAATAAGTAAACTGAAAATTTTTTTTAAAAAAAATCGGACTTTTAAAAAAAAATAAAAAAAAAATGAAAAATGCTTAAAGTATCCTAAAAAATCTATAAATAGACTTTTTGCTGCAGAATTTTATAATGAACGGTTTATTAGATATTGAATTAAAACGGGAATATTTTTAACATTGAAGTCTATGGGATTCTCCTGAATAAATTTGCCGCATGAAACCACCGAATGGCAGGTCATTAGGGGAACCTTTCACTGCTGGTTTGTGTTCTCTGAATAGCCGAAGCATTGCTTCTCTATGGGGATTTCACTGCCCTCGAACAGGCACCGAACAGGCACCGTATGTTCAGGCAATTCGCCAGGATTTGGCGAATTGCCTGCTCTCTGGATAGCCGAATGGTCAGGAAAGGTAACCGAACGCTGATTTTCAGCGTTCGGTTACCTTTCTCAAGCAATTCGGATCTCTTTGGATAACCCTGATAGAATTTTTCTTCTCCGCAGATTGGTTTAAAAAGACACTCCCATTTACATAAGCTGTAACTAGATTACTTGTATATTACAAATAAAAAAACACACAGGGTTATCCAAAGAGATTCGAAAAGTCACCGCACGTTCGGTGACTTTTCGTTCTCTTCAATTCGGTTCCTTTTGCCGATTGCATTTCGGTGACCCTGCGGTGTATTCAGCAAACACCACAGGGTCCCCGAATTGCAGGGAAAAGCTGCCGAAAACCTGACGAAAACTAACCGAATGCACTATGAAAACAAGCAAAAACATCTGGATTAACCTTCGAAGAGGAGCCGAACAGGAGCCAAAAAGGAGCCGAATCACACAGAGCCAGAGCCGAAGCAGCTGTGACGTAGAGGAGGCAGTGAATAAATTAGAAAAACCATTTGTATGAATCTGGGAAAATGAAATGCTGTTTGCAAAGAAACTACTGAGCGAAAATGTCTGAAATTTTCACAGGAGGTCCAGGGAATGATAATAAAGAGGGCTGTTACAAAAAAAATAAGCAAACTGAAAAAAAAAAAAAAAAATCGGACTTTTAATTTTTTTTTAAAAATTCAGAAAAATGCTTAAAGTATCCTAAAAAATCTATAAATAAAGAGACTTTTTGCTGCAGAATTTTATAATGAACGGTTTATTAGATATTGAATTAAAACGGGAATATTTTTAACATTGAAGTCTATGGGATTCTCCTGAATAAATTTGCCGAATTAAACCACCGAATGGCAGGGCATTAGGGAACCTTTCACTGCTGGTTTGTGTTCTCTGAATAGCCGAAGCAGTGCTTTTTGATGGGGATTTCACTGCCCTCGAACAGGGACCGAACAGGCACCGTATGTTCAGGCAATTCGACAGGATTTGGCGAATTGCCTGCTCTCTGGATAGCCGAATGGCCAGGAAAGGTAATCGAACCCTGATTTTCAGCGTTCGGTTACCTTTCTCAAGCAATTCGAATCTCTTTGGATAACCCTGTCAGTATAAAACACATGTTGCTAGTTTTTTTTCTTTGTTTGAAGTAATTGCATGTAAAAATGAAAAATACAGTTAGTTAGTTTTTTTATCTCGTGTTTCCACTTTGTGGATTTTTCCCATGCTGCAACATTTATCAGAATCTGTGCAAAGTTTACTTTACTGCTGTGATTTATCTAATCTACAGTATTTAACAGTTAATGAGGTGCTGGAGTGAATGTTTACATAAAGCTCCAGGAGACTATTGTTCTCCAGGCTAATTATGATAAGAGATGGCAGCTGAATGAGATAAGACATGGAGCTTAAATACTTCTACCTCCCTGATGTCCTGTGAAAACATCTCACACAATACAATTATTTGAGTTAGTGATGGAACTATTCACTCCATTCTATGGCCAGAGGCACCGAGTGAGGCGCAGGCGATAACATAAACGATCACACAATGGATGCACCCAGTGACACATATACAGGGTTATCCAAAGAGATTCGAATTGCTTGAGAAAGGTAACCGAACGCTGAAAATCAGCGTTCGGTTACCTTTCCTGGCCATTCGGTTATCCAGAGAGCAGGCAATTCGCCAAATCCTGGTGAATTGCCTGCACATACGGTGCCTGTTCGGTGCCTGTTCGAGGGCAGTGAAATCCCCATAGAGAAGCAATGCTTCGGCTATTCAGAGAACACAAACCAGCAGTGAAAGGTTCCCCTAATGCCCTGCCATTCGGTGGTTTAATTCGGCAAATTTATTCAGGAGAATCGCATAGACTTCAATGTTAAAAATATTCCTGTTTTAATTCAATATCTAATAAACCGTTCATTATAAAATTCTGCAGCAAAAAGTCTCTTTATTTATAGATTTTTTAGGATACTTTAAGCATTTTTCTGAATTTTTTAAAAAAAAATTAAAAGTCCGATTTTTTTTTTTTTTTTTTTCAGTTTACTTATTTTTTTTGTAACAGCCCTCTTTATTATCATTCCCTGGACCTCCTGTGAAAATTTCAGACATTTTCGCTTAGTAGTTTCTTTGCAAACAGCGTTTCTTTTTCCCAGATTCATACAAATGGTTTTTCTAATTTATTCACTGCCTCCTCTACATCACAGCTGCTTCGGCTCTGTGTGATTCGGCTCCTGTTCGGCTCCTTTTCGGCTCCTGTTCGGGTTTTTCAAAGGTTAATCCAGATGTTTTTGCTTGTTTTCAGCGTGCATTCGGTTAGTTTTCGTCAGGTTTTCGGCAGTGTTTCCCTGCAATTCGGGGACCCTGTGGTGCTTGCTGAATACACCGTAGGGTCACCGAAATGCAATCGGCAAAAGGAACCGAATTGAAGAGAACGAAAAGTCACCGAACGTGCGGTGACTTTTCGAATCTCTTTGGATAACCCTGATAGAGTAAACTATTTTGTTAATAAACAAACAAGAGAAAAACAAAACACATGTAAGATATCAGCAACATAAAATAAACACAATAAGGACATTTCATATTTTTGGTGGTACTGGCCCTTTAAGCTCATTGTTAAAAGCTCAATGCTTTTAGGTGGAATTTCAGCAATGATCCTAATCTTTTTTTTCTATTTGCAGAACCTGAGTTCAGAGGTCATACTGAGTCATGGATCTACGCCTGAATTTCTAGATATTCTATACGATTCTTTTTGTCCTGATTCTGATGTTAAAACCGATCAGCTTGAAGGAAGGTGCACCAATGTGAAAATTAACCAGGAGGTAATAGGTTACAAAATTTCTGTTTGGCTGAACATTAAAGTAAAGTGAATAACATTCTTTGCTCATGCACCATTACTATTGCTCAAATAAAATCCGTTTTGAGTTTTGCTACATTATAAATTTCCATCATTGTTTCTATTATTATCAAAACATTCCATATCATTACTGCAGGGACATATTTAGGATTGGGGCTGCCCTAGGCACTCCGAATACTGCTGCTGGCTCCCCTGTCCTCTGATATCAAATAGATAAGAACATAAACATGAAGACAAATATTCACAACTACTGGGGCTATTTATGTCAATAAAAATGTCCCTTAGAACAAAATCAAAGTATCTTATTTACACCAAGTTATTTCTAACACCATTTATTATAATTTAGAGACTCATTGCTGGGAGTTTTATTGATTTTCAGCTCTGTTAAACATCCAACTTAATGGGTGCGCTCCCAGTGAATATAACTTTGTATGTATAATACATAATAAGCTTGTGTTATACACCTGTACACCTGAACCTCTAAAAGAAACCTCCAATAAATTACCCACAGGGTTATCCAAAGAGATTCGAAAAGTCACCGCACATTCGGTGACTTTTCGTTCTCTTCAATTCGGTTCCTTTTGCCGATTGCATTTCGGTGACCCTGCGGTGTATTCAGCAAACACCACAGGGTCCCCGAATTGCAGGGAAAAGCTGCCGAAAACCTGACGAAAACTAACCGAATGCACGCTGAAAACAAGCAAAAACATCTGGATTAACCTTCGAAGAGGAGCCGAACAGGAGCCGAAAAGGAGCCGAATCACACAGAGCCGAAGCAGCTGTGACGTAGAGGAGGCAGTGAATAAATTAGAAAAACCATTTGTATGAATCTGGGAAAAAGAAACGCTGTTTGCAAAGAAACTACTGAGCGAAAATGTCTGAAATTTTCACAGGAGGTCCAGGGAATGATAATAAAGAGGGCTGTTACAAAAAAAATAAGCAAACTGAAAAAAAAATAAAAAAAAAAATCGGACTTTTTTTTTTTTTTTAAAAATTCAGAAAAATGCTTAAAGTATCCTAAAAAATCTATAAATAAAGAGACTTTTTGCTGCAGAATTTTATAATGAACGGTTTATTAGATATTGAATTAAAACGGGAATATTTTTAACATTGAAGCCTATGGGATTCTCCTGAATAAATTTGCCGAATTAAACCACCGAATGGCAGGGCATTAGGGGAACCTTTCACTGCTGGTTTGTGTTCTCTGAATAGCCGAAGCAGTGCTTTTTGATGGGGATTTCACTGCCCTCGAACAGGGACCGAACAGGCACCGTATGTGCAGGCAATTCGACAGGATTTGGCGAATTGCCTGCTCTCTGGATAGCCGAATGGCCAGGAAAGGTAACCGTACCCTGATTTTCAGCGTTCGGTTACCTTTCTCAAGCAATTCGAATCTCTTTGGATAACCCTGCCAGTTCTATAAAAGAATACACTTCTGCATGACCTTCATCATAATTGTTCATAGTATCATTCAGGGTTATTCAAAGAGATTCGAATTGCCTTGAGAAAGGTAACCGAACGCTGAAAATTAGCGTTCGGTTACCTTTCCTGGCCATTCGGCTATCCAGAGAGCAGGCAATTCTCCAAATCCTGGCGAATTGCCTGCACATACGGTGCCTGTTCGGTCCCTGTTCGAGGGCAGTGAAATCCCCATCAAAAAGCACTGCTTCGGCTATTCAGAGAACACAAACCAGCAGTGAAAGGTTCCCCTAATGTCCTGCCATTCGGTGGTTTAATTCGGCAAATTTATTCAGGAGAATCCCATAGGCTTCAATGTTAAAAATATTCCCGTTTTAATTCAATATCTAATAAACCGTTCATTATAAAATTCTGCAGCAAAAAGTCTCTTTATTTATAGATTTTTTAGGATACTTTAAGCATTTTTCTGAATTTTTTAAAAAAAAATTAAAAGTCCGATTTTTTTTTTTTTTTTTCAGTTTGCTTATTTTTTTTGTAACAGCCCTCTTTATTATCATTCCCTGGACCTCCTGTGAAAATTTCAGACATTTTCGCTCAGTAGTTTCTTTGCAAACAGCGTTTCTTTTTCCCAGATTCATACAAATGGTTTTTCTAATTTATTCACTGCCTCCTCTACGTCACAGCTGCTTCGGCTCTGTGTGATTCGGCTCCTTTTCGGCTCCTGTTCGGCTCCTCTTCGAAGGTTAATCCAGATGTTTTTGCTTGTTTTCAGCGTGCATTCGGTTAGTTTTCGGTGAGTTTACGGCAGCTTTTCCCTGCAATTCGGGGACCCTGTGCTGTTTGCTGAATACACCGCAGGGTCACCGAAATGCAATCGGCAAAAGGAACCGAATTGAAGAGAACGAAAAGTCACCGAACGTGCGGTGACTTTTCGAATCTCTTTGGATAACCCTGATTGTTGTTGTTTTTTAACTTTATTTATGTTTTGTTACATTAATTCACTGCTTCTTTTTTGTAAATATCTGAGAAAAGTGTAGTGGCGCTACATAAATAATGATGATAATAACTGTGCACAACTGCAGAATCTTTAAAATTGCCCATGTGTTTATCAGTGTACAGTACACCGATTTTTGTCAAAGCCTGAAATAAATTCTCTCTCTCTATATATATATATATAGTCTTTATTTCAGGCTTTGACAAAAATCGGTATATATCAATATATATAGTCATGGCCGAAATTGTTGGCATCCCAGACATTTTTCCAGAAAATCAAGTATTTCTCACAGAAAAGTATTGCAGTAACACATGTTTTGCTATACACATGTTTATTCCCTTTGTGTGTATTGGAACAAAACAAAATAAGGGAGGAAAAAAAGCCAGAGCGGTCAAAAGGCGTTACCATCTGAGCCGCTAGGGCTCCACCTTTGTGAGTTCTCAGCTATACCCTTCTATCCATATTTATACATGTGTATCATCAACCGTTATTTGCACCATGGAGTTGTTTATATTTCTCACTATTAGGTCCATCTATCATGATTCCGTTACCAAGACCAGGATTATTGTTGAAAATTTCCACTTTCTAAGTTAAGTGCGCTTACACCGGGTCTAGTACCCATTGTTTTTTATTCTGATCTATTGTAAAGGGTTTACATAAGTGTTTTTGAGCAGCATACGTTTATTAACTAGCGTCAGTTGTCTCTCCATTTCTCTCTATTTTCCAATAATGTCACACAAAACTCCAAAAATTGGCTGGACAAAATTATTGGCACCCTTAACTTAATATTTGGTTGCACACCCTTTGGAAAAAATAACTGAAAGCAGTTGCTTCCTATAGCCATCAACAAGCTTCTTACACCTCTCACCCGGAATTTTGGACCACTCTTCCTTTGCAAACTGCTCCAGGTCTCTCTTATTGGAAGGGCGCCTTTTCCCAACAGCAAATTTAAGATTTCTCCACAGGTGTTCAATGGGATTTAGATCTGGACTCATTGCTGGCCACTTCAGAACTCTACAGCGCTTTGTTGCCATCCATTTCTGGGTGCTTTTTGACGTATGTTTGGGGTCATTGTCCTGCTGGAAGACCCAAGATCTCGGACGCAAACCCAGCTTTCTGACACTGGACTCTACAGTGCGACCCAAAATCCTTTGGTAATCCTCAGATTTCATGATGCCTTGCAGACATTCAAGGCGCCCAGTGCCAGAGGCAGCAAAACAACCCCAAAACATCATTGAACCTCCACCATATTTCACTGTAGGTACTGTGTTCTTTTCTTTGTAGGCCTCATTCCATTTTCGGTAAACAGTAGAATGATGTGCTTCACCAAAAAGCTCTATCTTGGTCTCATCTGTCCACAAGTCGTTTTCCCAGAAGGATTTTGTCTTACTCAAGTACATTTTGGCAAACTGTAGTCTTGCTTTTTTATGTCTCTGTGTCAGCAGTGGGGTCCTCCTGGGTCTCCTGCCATAGCGTTTCATTTAATTTAAATGACGACGGATAGTTCGCGCTGACACTGATGCTGCCTGAGCCTGCAGGACAGCTTGAATTTCTTTGGAACTTGTTTGGGGCTGCTTATCTACCATCCGGACTATCCTGCGTTGCAACCTTTCGTCAATTTTTCTCTTCCGTCCACCCACAGAGAGATTAGCTACAGTGCCATGGGTTGCAAACGTCTTGATAATGTTGCGCACTGTGGACAAAGGCAAATATAGATCTCTGGAGATGGACTTGTAACCTTGTGATTGTTGATATTTTTCCACAATTTTGGTTCTCAAGTCCTCAGACAGTTCTTTTCTCCTCTTTCTGTTGTCCATGCTTAGTGTGGCACACACAGACACACAATGTAAAGACTAAGTGAACCTCTCTCCTTTTTATCTGCTTTCAGGTGTGATTTTATATTGCCCATACCTGTTACTTGCCCCAGGTGAGTTTACAGGAGCATCACATGCTTGAAACAATCTTATTTATCCACAATTTTGAAATTTTGTCCAGCCCATTTTTGGAGTTTTGTGTGACATTATGTCCAATTTGCTTTTTTTCCTCACTTTTTTTGTTTTGTTCCAATACACACAAAGGGAATAAACATGTGTATAGCAAAACATGTGTTACTGCAATACTTTTCTATGAGAAATACTTGATTTTCTGGAAAAATGTCTGGGGTGCCAACAATTTCGGCCATGACTGTGTAAATATATATATATTATATTCCTTGTGTCTTCTGTGCCTTCCAGATCTCCTTTAAAGTAAAGGTCAAAGCCACCAGGTGTCTACCTGGTCAGAGCTTTGTCATTCGACCACTGGGGTTCACAGACACTCTGACTGTGGGCATATCAACTTTATGTGACTGTGAATGTAATGATGTCCCACAGACCCGAGAATGCAGCTCAAACGGCAAAGCAGTGTGTGGGATCTGCAGGTAACGTGCTTTTTCTGCCCATCAAACTTGGGTTTGTACTATTGACTGTGAAAAGCAGATAAAGGTATAATAAAGTCTGGCCCCACCTGGTTACCAGAAGTCAGGAACTCCTCAATGTAACCATCAAATCAATTACTCGTTTGATTTCTTGTCATGTCATGTGTGACCTTTATCGATGCTCTGATAAACAGATCAACTTCTCAGACTTTAGTTCAAGTTATAAATTTACAAGAAGATTGTGAGGGGAATTGGACAAAACCAATAGGGTCCAATCTCAACTGAACTGTTACGCTAACGTCTCGAACCACTATTGCAACCGAGCAGCACATTCTGCCTGCGGCTCAGCTGATACTGCAAGTTACCGTAAATTACAAGCTCCTATACATTATAGGAGAGCCATAAATATGGGGCTAGATGATCGAGAGCAATCAATTCCCTGATAGCTCTTCAGAATTGAAGAGCAGCTCTCACACCCTGGTGGTAAGTGACTTGGCATTTGCGTAATCTCTTGACACCATAATTTAACTGTTTTAGAAAATTTATGTCTCATCCCGCAATGTAGAGGGGGCATAATCTGCCATCTCCTCTGTGCAAGCAGCAGCCACTGGGAACAAATAGCTCCTAGTATTCTTCTGCGTTCCATGAATACATGTAAGGTCTCTCTTGACATCATGGAGTCCTATGGGTTCTGGAAGACAATAACATTGACAGTACATGGAATTTATGCCAGTATTAATCAGCAGCTCCCAAATATTTCAACTAAAGCCAATAATACTGTGGAATAGAGCCAATAATACTGTGGAATAGATCCAATAATACAGCGGAATAGAGCCAATATAACAGCAGAATAGATCCAATAATACAGCGGAATAGAGCCAATAATACTGTGGAATAGATCCAATAATACAGCGGAATAGAGCCAATAATACTGTGAAATAGATCCAATAATACAGCGGAATAGATCCAATAATACAGCGGAATAGAGCCAATAATACAGCGGAATAGAGCCATTAATACAGCGGAATAGAGGCAATAATACAGCGGAATAGAGCCAATAATACTGTGGAATAGATCCAATAATACAGCGGAATAGAGCCAATACTACAGCGGAATAGAGCCAATAATACAGCGGAATAGAGCCGATACTACAGTGGAATAGAGCCAATAATACAGCGGAATAGAGCCAATACTACAGCGGAATAGAGCCAATAATACTGTGAAATAGATCCAATAATACAGCGGAATAGAGCCAATACTACAGCGGAATAAAGCCAATAATACAGCGGAATAGAGCCAATACTACAGCGGAATAGAGCCAATAATACAGCGGAATAGAGCCAATACTACAGCGAAATAGATCCAATAATACAGCGGAATAGAGCCAATACTACAGCGGAATAGAGCCAATAATACAGCGGAATAGAGCCAATACTACAGCGGAATAGAGCCAATAATACAGCGAAATAGATCCAATACTACAGCGGAATAGACCCAATACTACAGCGGAATAGAGCCAATAATACAGCGGAATAGAGCCAATACTACAGCGGAATAAAGCCAATAATACAGCGGAATAGAGCCAATAATACAGCGGAATAGAGCCAATACTACAGCGGAATAGAGCCAATAATACTGTGAAATAGATCCAATAATACAGCGGAATAGAGACAATAATACAGCGGAATAGAGCCAATACTACAGCGGAATAGAGCCAATAATACAGCAGAATAGAGCCAATACTACAGCGGAATAGAGCCAATAATACAGCGGAATAGAGCCAATACTACAGCGGAATAGAGCCAATAATACAGCGGAATAGAGCCAATACTACAGCGGAATAGAGCCAATAATACTGTGAAATAGATCCAATAATACAGCGGAATAGAGACAATAATACAGCGGAATAGAGCCAATACTACAGCGGAATAGAGCCAATAATACAGCAGAATAGAGCCAATACTACAGCGGAATAGAGCCAATAATACAGCGGAATAGAGCCAATACTACAGCGGAATAGAGCCAATAATACAGTGGAATAGAGCCAATACTACAGCGGAATAGAGACAATAATACAGCGGAATAGAGCCAATAATACAGCGGAATAGAGCCAATACTACAGCGGAATAGAGCCAATACTACAGCGGAATAGAGCCATCAGTAGCGATCCTCTTACAGATAGTGGCTTGCACACAATTTATCCTTTAGTAAGACACTATTACTATCTCTGGTGGAGTCAGGGCAACAGATTGAACAGTAATAATTTCCCCCAAAAAAGAATTGTCCAGTGGCACATATGAAGAATAAAACCCCTCACATATTCCCTTATTCAGCTCAGAAATCAAACAATAGTGGGGCAGACCCAATGGAAAATGAAATAAAAACCACCACATTGTTATATCCAATAAAAGTGGAAGCAGACTTAGTTCAGCTCATCTTTAGCTCTGGTACAATCCTGCAGAATTAGCCATGTGTTCCTCTGCCAGTTATAACAGCATTGTGTCGCGTGAAATTTTTCAACTTGACCAATGTGTTTTCTGTTTATATATTGTGAAATGGATTAAGGGTTAAATACACTCAGTAACGCGGTAATACCTATATCTAGGATAGAAAGATATGGTTTGTTTGGGCTGGACTAGCTAACAGTTGGTCACATCCACTGAGTAGCCATACGGTATATTATATTTTAAAAGTATCAGGGTTTTTCAGAGAAAGATGAAAACCAGGAGAACTGGCAGGAGAAGAGAACAATCTAGACCAAATAGCCAATTTGGAAAGTGAGATAAATGGGAGAATTTTTCTGGTTTGGCTATTTTGACCTGGAATTTCCACTTCTCCAGTCATTCTCCTGCATTTCACCTTTTTCTGAATAGACCTGTATGTCTTTTTTCCCAGTAATGACATTGATAAATTATTTCCAATAGTAATTGTCTGTAGGTTGTTTTTTATTCTGATGATCGTGCAATTCACGCCATTCCACTCGTTTCTCACTTTGCAAATTCCTCTTCTGAATTCTAGCTGTAAAGAAGGCCACGTGGGCAAGAATTGTGAGTGTCGCACAGGGGGAAAAACAAGTCAAGAGCTGGAACAGAGCTGCAGAAAGGATAATAATTCAGCTGTTTGCTCAGGATTAGGGGACTGTATATGCGGACAGTGCTACTGCCACCAAAATACAGAAGATCCCACAAAAGTGGTCAGCGGTCAATACTGCGAATGTGACAACTACAACTGTGAGCTTTCTGATGGGAAAATATGTGGAGGTCAAGGTAATTAAAAAAAATGCACACATATTATTCCATTGCATCAAGATAGTGGAGAGTAATTTGTGGGTTTCGTAATTTTTCCAACTGAGCAGTAATTTCATATTCTTTCAATAAAATCCACACTCTGGGTTGGACGTGTCACGTCCCACGCCGTTCTGTTGCCTTGGCCAGCGGCAGCACCTTCCTCGCTGCTCGATGGCCGGGTGCTGATTGATATCAGGATCACTCACAGGTCAGGCACACCAGCGGGGCGTAGCGTGATGACTCGTGCCCACCGGGTTTATAACCACTCACTTAGAGCCACTCGTTGCCCTGACGTGGATTTACCTCCTCTCGCCCGTTTATTATTGAGTTTTGCAGTTACTCGTTACCGACGCCTGCTTGTCTGACTTACTCTCCTGGCTCTTAACCCCTTGGTTCCTGTCCTGACTACTCTTTCTGGCGATACAGCCCTCTGGCATACGGCTGACACTTTGGTGATATCGACCTGGGGCATTTATGTTAACCCTGTGTCAGGCTGCTGTTAACCCTGTGTGTGAGGCTACTGTTTACCCTTTGTGTCAGGCTACTGTTTACCCTTTGTGTCACGCCACTGTTTACCCTTGTGTGTCAGGCTACTGTTTACCCTGTGTGTCAGGCTGCTGTTTACCCTGTGTGTCAGGCTACTGTTTACCCTGTGTGTCAGGCTGCTGTTAACCCTGCGTGTCGGGTTTCATCCCCGCTGTATTTGTGGTTACCTTATACTGATTCTGGCTATAGGTAGTTGTAACGACCATCTCAAGGATTGGAAGGGTAGGATAGTCGTACGGTGTACAGGGATCAGCGTTATATTTATACACGAGGATAGTGACAGGAAGATCCCAGCATTTGGATGCATTAGATGGATAATGCATTATAAATGGCTTGAGCACATGAACTCCCTGCTATGAACAGCCTAGAAAGTGGATCCGATCCATTAATCGGTAACTTCTCATTTTGATTTATGGAGATTGAAGCCTTTATATGAACTCCTGCTTAGTAGGAGCCGCTTATGACCTGTGTAATTCAATACTGTTACTAATTCTCCGCCGTAGTTTCATCCTAAATACAATCTATCCTATGTATCCAGCAATCCAACAACTAGGATTCAATTTAATTCAGCCCAATGAACGAGACCTTTTTCCACACGATTTTCAGACAGTTCTTAGTTCGGGGGATTCAGATGTGGATTTACTGGCAATTTGATTCCAGATAAAAATGCAAATTGAATATAGGCTCCCGCGGCCATACTATTTAATAGAAATTTCAGCCATATAAATTTAATGCTAATATATTTGTATACCGATTTCTGAATCTGTACGATGCTGACCAAAGATACCCTTTTTTTTTTTGCTGTTTTACTGGTCAGCTTTTTTTCAGACCAACAGCATATTTACAGTAGAGTAGAGTATCGGCTGAACCTGAATTCTTTCAACTGAATCCGTTGATATTTCATAAAAAATATCGGCCGCAAGCAGCCAAGGTGTTGTTTTTTTTTAAAGGCTGATATAATTAAATTGATCCCTAAGTTTTAACCCTGATCCTAACGCCACAACTTTGCGATTCCAATTTTTCAACCCTACCTATTCCTTCTCATTTTCCCTAGTTTAGTTGAATTTATGTACTCACCCTTCAGTTTGCCTGTCTCTATGAAGAGGCAAATTTTTCATCTGGAGAACAGGTTTTCAATCCGGCACTTTGTATGCACCTTGGGTTCCTGATAAGTGCTAGAGAGATTCAATTGATTCAGTTCTGAAAAGGATCAAGCCGTGTCCTTTGCTGCCACCTCATGCACAGTAAGATTAATTCTTCTGTTCAAGACTTACTATAGGTTTGGTTTTACTCTACAACAGGGCTCAAAATTTCAAGTCCCAAGCTACTAACCAGGCTATAAGAGTTACTTGCCACCAGTTGCTCCACCTAACCCATACCCAACCCTTAACTCTGCCCCTAAACACACACCCTTAAATTATCTTATGAAGTTACACTGTTAAAAGTTTTATTTAGAATAAAATTACAAAAATAACATTAATACCCAGATATCAGACCCCAGTTACATGTGTACACAGTCATCATCATCAGACCCCAATGTGAGCAGAGCGAAGAGGCAGGGAAGCTCCTCTCCATCCCCCTGCCAGTGACAGAGACGAGCTTGGTCAGGTTAAGCAGCTGATCCCTGCCACCGTGCAGCCTGGGGAAGGAAGGGTTGCATGGTGGTACCACCAGAATCCGCAGACCAAAATAATTTAGTGTGCTGCCTGCATGTGCATTTCCACTCGCCCTCACTTCATTTCCACTCGCCAAATGCTAGTAGGCGAGTGGATATTTTGAGCCCTGCTCTACAATATCATGATAGTTTGCCTTATTGAAATTATGTTTACAAATATTTGCTCTACATATGGATACAAATACAAAAGAAATAAAATTGCAAAGAAAAAGCCAAACTGCAGCTGGATATTTGCAAACAAGTGCTCGCAACAACCTGCTGACGCTAGTGAATTATCAGAGATACTAACTAGACATGTGCGATTTAGTTTGGATCAATTCAGAATTCAGCTGAATAAATGGCAGTTCGAGCAGTTCAGATCAATCTGAATTCTGAATTGGCAAATATCCGAACCGAATTGCTCCAGTAAAACTCCCCTTGTCTTCCTCAAACCCAATCCCTCTAGACTGTAAGCTCCTATGAGCAGGGCCCTCTACACCTCTTGTTTCCATTCTATGTCCATTTATATGTATCTCGTTCCCTTTTTGGTTATTGTAAAGCGCTGTGGAAACTGTTGCTATATAAATGATGATAATAATAATTTAAAAAAAATCCTGAACTGATCTGAACCATTAAAATTATAATCGTTCCGATCCTAATATGATTTGATGTATTTGGATTAATTCAGAATGCTTCAAAGCTTTATTGATACCTATTTTGTCATTATGTGTGTCATTTTTTTGGAGTATATGCCCCATTTTGTGCATCGTTTTTGGAGCACATGCTCAGTTTTGTGTGTCATTTTTGGAGCGTGTGCTGAACCTCAATCATGTGCATAATTTTTGGAGCATGTGTTCTATTCTGTGCATAATTTTTGGAGCATATGCTTCATTCTCTGCATCAAATTGGAGCATATATTTTATTCAGTGCTTCAATTTTGAAGCATAAGTGTAATTTTGAGCATCATTTTGGTGCAAATGCATCATTCAGAACCACCTGTGTATCAGTCTGTAGGTTTTTCGATTTTACTTCATCGCAGTTCCGCATATTGGAAATGGCTGAATTTGTTGAACCCTTCTGATATTCCGAATCAGTCCGATCCAAAATATAGGAGGCGTCCAATATTCCAAACTGACTTTTTTCAAATATTTTGAAATCCAAAATTTTTGGATTCAGAATTATTCTGAACTGATCCGATTTTTTTTGCCTGTCCACATATCTATTACCAACTTCATTCTGAGTGAAGCAGCTGTCATTTAATAGCTGTTGCTCATTTCAGTCCATAGCTTAAGAAGGTGAAGGACATTGAAGAACTATTTTATCTCAGTAAACTTCCAAAATCACTGATAGGCAGAAGTGGTTTGAGTTGACCACTTCACTGTGGAATGCGAGGTACGTTTTATATTTGATAACAATGTGTTTTCTTGAGATTGAATTTTTTTAAAAAAAATTTTGAGAAAGGATTTTACCAGGAAGGATTCATTGAGATTTCTCTAGTTTTCAAGTATGTTCTGGGTGGCGAGTATTGTCACGTTTCCCCATTCCAGCCCTGTCCCCTGCCCTCTGTATTCATGTATATTCCTGTGTTGGCATTTCCCCAGGCTGCTAAGTCCTAGGTTGCAGCTTTAGGGGTTAATTGCTTTGTGTCTGTCTGCTCACCTGTTGCCCTTATGTCCTGATCCCCTCCTTATTTAAAGCAATGTGCCTATATCCCATTGCTCTGTCATTTTGTTCCAGTGTGCCTATATCCAGTCTGCTTTCTGGGCTCCCTGCTGTTTATTCTGTTCAGGTTTGTGTTTTCTAGTTTAGCTTATTTCTTAGGTTTTGTTCTTGTCTGTCTGTCTGCTGTTCCCATAGTCTTTCCTGTTCTGATTTAGTTCTTGTCAAGGTCCACCCCGGGTGCCTGCTGTTGTACCTGTCTTGCACACCTGGATCTAAGAACTTTGCCCTGGATTTCTTCTTTCTTGAATTCCATTCCAGGTTTTGCCCAGGCTCAGCACCTTGACCAGGCTCATGGAGATCCAGCCTGGGTCTTCCTTTTCTAGCCCTGGACTTCCAGCTTAGGTCCATCCATGATTAAGCCTCCATAAAAGGCAGAGACCCAGCCAGCAGTGCTGCATTGTGCTCCCTGACTGAGGTCATCTGGACGTGTGCAAACCTGCTCCAGCTTATCCAGCGCTTTATCTACAGTCTGTGGTCAAAACCTCCAGGACACTGCTCAAGTGGATACTCCCAACCGTGTAGCCCACTATCCCCTGTGTATGGAAACCTGCCTGTGGATTACAAGTGTTTACCACCATTCTCTGACCTTTTGATCTCAAGGTACCACTGTCAGCTATCCGGATTTATTCCTAGTGGACCCGTCTGCAGTCTGGGACTGCATAGTTCACTATCCTGACTCTCCATCCAAGACAACTTCCTGGACTGTATATACTGTGTGCTGAACTCTTGCATATGGACATTAACCCTGTCATTGCCAGTGCTGTCCATCATTGCATTCCTTTATTCTTTCAAGTGCCTGCTGCCAAGGCCTATTTAAGTTTCATTAAACTTATTCCGTGCTTGATATCCTGTCTGGCCTCCCCTCTGTGTCGCCGCCTGCTGGGCTCTCACCTGAACCGCACACGCCACGTGACAGTTCTAGTGTTTCTCCTTTGCTTTGCTTTTTCTGTTTATGTTATATGTATGCTGATTACCTGGTTTTGACCCTTTTGCCTGGCTGACTTCTCTCCCAGTTCTGAATCCCTGGCTTCTGTATAAGGTACACGTTCTGGTTTTTGATTCCTGGCTTTTCTTGACATTTCTATTGGATGCTCCTTGTCTGTACCGTTGATATATTTACTTGTGCTTATTTCTGTCTCACCTGTATGTCCTTAGACTCTGCACGGCACTGCTGTATTATTTTCCTTAGAGCAGATCTGGCTACCTCTAAAGACCGGTCTTACAGAGTAGGGCTGCTGTTTACCGTGCAGGGTCTCTGGCCTAAATTGTATACTCAATGTTGTGTTGCATTTGGTTATCTGCATATTGGGGCTTTCCTATGAACCAGGGCCTCACCTTGACGTGTGCCAGGTGTGCCCCTTTGTGACATATGTGACATGCATGTACCGTTAGGTGCCTTGCCCAAGGACACTTACTGGAGAGGTGCTCTTGCCGGGATCGAACCCGTGTCTCCACAGGCTCTCTCCACGCAGAGCAGTGATGTTACCTCTACTCCACCCAGATGGTGATTTTTAATTTTAAAAAAGTTGAATTTTTTAAAACTATATTTAACCTAGTATTAAGTGATTTTTTGTTAACCTCTATTCAAGTGACTTTGAAGTTGTTTAGAAGTCGGTAGTTATGCATATTCATGTTTTCACTTTCATGACCACTTTGTCATTCCGAGGCTTGGAACGATCAAATTAATTTATTGGTATTTTCTCAAACTATGATCTATTCTTTACATCTTTATTTTATCTTTCAGAAGTAATGGGTTGGTCTAAACAACTCGTTTCACAAGGGTCTAGATTTCTTCTAAAGTACGAAAGGATGCCCAAGGAGCAGGGGTATTGTTGAATACACTCTAAATATTTTCCTCTGTGACTTTTTAGGGTTTTGTAAATGCGGACAATGCATATGCAATGAGGAATTTGAAGGCACTGCTTGTCAGTGCAGAAAATCCACAACTAACTGTGTGAATGCAAGGGGCTCAGTCTGCAGCGGGCGAGGGACCTGCAGGTGCAATCGCTGTGAATGCAAATCAGGGTACCTCCAACCTTTCTGCGAGCAGTGTCCTGGCTGTCCGTCTCGATGTCAAAGTTTCAGGTAAGCTTTCTTTATGAATTATTATCTGGTCTTTCTAGAAATATCATAATGTGGAAGAATAAAAGTGTCTTATTTCTAAATCAAAAAGAGGGATTGATGTGTATTTTGCAAACCGAGGTCTTGCAGAATGTCACCATTTGAGGCATGGCCAGGGCATGCTGGTTATAAAGCTAAGGGCTATTCATTAATGTCAAGAAGCCATGGTCCATTACTCACTGTGCATTGCCCCGGTGTCCCCTAACTCACATTTCATCCTCTGAATACCACATTTGCCATCACTCTGCTTTTGGGGATACTGCACCAGCAGGACTAGCAGCTCACACCATAGAGGGGGCTCACACCGCATGATAACCAATGGTCAAGGCCTAAAAAATCTCTTACCGGGAAATCCAAGGCTGGTGTTTAGAAGCAGGTAGGTCGCATGGTTAAGTAGCATTGCATACAGATCCTTCCTTTATTTTTATCCAATCTGTGTTTTTTGAGGGGTATAAGCAAAGAGTCAATTGGACGCAACGCCGCAGGGTGGCAAAGCACGACAGGCTGGCATCTATGGGCCACAACAGACCTGCCCACTACTTGGCACGCGCGTCATTTGCTGTCGCGAAGTGGCCTTAACCCTGTCACTGCTGAGTCATTTCACCTCTGTGTGCTGAGCTCATTTTTACAGTTTTTGCTCATCATGTTTAAGCACAATTTTTATTATAAGTCACGTTTTATTATACAGACAAATTATATATCCTCTTTTTCAGCAGATTCTAAATATATCATTATTATGTGTATAAGTTGATGTCTTTTAAAAAAACAAACCCAAAAAAGTGGGGAAAAATTTAAAATTTTGTTAAAATTCTAATAAATAGCACTGTATATTTTTTCTATCTACACTTTATGACCAGAACTTTTGTGGTTATATGATGGTACATGAAGTACCTTTTAAAAACGGTGTAATAGAGAATATTTCATCCTATTTTTGTACAAAAATATGCAATTTTTTAAAAATCAAAAAAATCAGCTTTTTTCTAATGTCATGACTCATTGTATGTGATGTATAAAATTAGTATATCTAAACCAAGTGAAATGGAAAAGCTATACATTAGATTTTCTAAAACTAGACAAAATTCTGCAATAAAAGAGACATTTATGACACATTTTTATTTATTTTGCTATTCATAACTTTATTCAAAAAACATTATATTCAATAAAAAAATAAAAAGAATGGGTCAAGATTTAAATTGCAAAATTCCAAGTTTTTTTGGAACTGCCTAAAAACAGCCGAAAAACGGATAAGGTCCTTAGGCACTGCCTTGTATGACAAACACCCTGCATGGCACCCCAGGGTTACTACTGAATGTGCAAAAGAAACATTCTTGTGTTTGCAAGAATTTTATATTTCAGTTATTTTTTTCCATCAGAGATTGCGTGGAGTGTCTAATACCCTCAAAAGATGGAAATACAGCCAATTGCTCCAGTTTCTGCATTGGAGTGACACCAACAAGAACAGTTAAGCTGCAGGAGGAAACCTTTTGCCGGGAGAAGGACGCAAATAACTGTTGGATGCAATATGTTATTAAGGAAGAGGATGGAGAGAATAAATTCTCAATAACTTACAGCGAAAAGACAGGTAAGGCAACATGAGAACAAGAATCCGTTCCATGCATGACAGATTATAACCCTCCCCTATTATCAGGAAAATTTAGGATTATCTTCCATCTCCTCAGTAACTTGAGCTATCAGCTGCGGCCAGTGAAGGAGAGCTGCGTGAGGTTGCGGCCAGTGAAGGATAGCTGCGTGAGGCTGCGGCCAGTGAAGGAGAGCTGTGTGAGGCTGCGGCCAGTGAAGGAGAGCTGCGTGAGGTTGCGGCCAGTAAAGGAGAGCTGCGTGAGGCTGCGGCCAGTGAAGGAGAGCTGCGTGAGGCTGCGGCCAGTGAAGGAGAGCTGCGTGAAACTGCGGCCAGTGAAGGAGAGCTGCGTGAGGTTGCGGCCAGTGAAGGAGAGCTGCGTGAAGCTGCGGCCAGTGATGGAGAGCTGCGTGAGGCTGCGGCCAGTGATGGAGAGCTGCGTGAGGCTGCGGCCAGTGAAGGAGAGCTGCGTGAGGCTGCGGCCAGTGAAGGAGAGCTGCGTGAAGCTGCGGCCAGTGATGGAGAGCTGTGTGAGGCTGCGGCCAGTGAAGGAGAGCTGCGTGAGGCTGCGGCCAGTGAAGGAGAGCTGCGTGAGGCTGCGGCCAGTGAAGGAGAGCTGCGTGAGGTTGCGGCCAGTGAAGGAGAGCTGTGTGAGGTTGCGGCCAGTGAAGGAGAGCTGCGTGAAGCTGCGGCCAGTGATGGAGAGCTGCGTGAGGCTGTGGCCAGTGAAGGAGAGCTGCGTGAGCTGCGTGAGGTTGCGGCCAGTGAAGGAGAGCTGCATGAGGCTGCAGCCAGTGAAGGAGAGCTGTGTGAGGTTGCGGCCAGTGAAGGAGAGCTGCATGAGGCTGCGGCCAGTGAAGGATAGCTGCGTGAGGCTGCGGCCAGTGATGGAGAGCTACATGAGGCTGTGGCCAGTGATGGAGAGCTGCGTGAGGCTGCGGCCAGGGAAGGAGAGCTGCATGAGGTTGCGGCCAGTGAAGGATAGCTTCGTGAGGCTGCGGCCAGTGATGGAGAGCTGCGTGAGGCTGTGGCCAGTGAATTAGAGCTGCGTGAGGCTGCGGCCAGTAAATTAGAGCTGTGTGAGGTAGCGGCCAGTGAATTAGAGCTGCGTGAGGCTGCGGCCAGTGAAGGAGAGCTGCGTGAGGCTGCGGCCAGTGATGGAGAGCTACGTGAGGCTGCAGCCAGTGATGGAGAGCTGCGTGAGGTTGCGGCCAGTGATGGAGAGCTGCGTGAGGCTGCGGCCAGTGAAGAAGAGCTGCGTGAGGCTGCGGCCAGTGATGGAGAGCTGCGGGAGGCTGCGGCCAGTGAAGGAGAGCTGCGGGAGGCTGCAGCAAGGGGAGAGCTGCGTTTAGCTGCGTCCAGTGAAGGAGAGTTGCGCGAAGCTGCGTCCAGTGAAGGAGAGCTGCGTGAGGCTGCGGGCCACACTGAGGAAGGAGTGCTCGGTCGGGGAGGGGACTGCCTGCCTGGGGATGCGTACACAAGAAATGGGTGCACACGCTAATGGAAAAACTAAATTATCTCATTCCCATGCTTTGCTAGGACCTTACACAGCGTGAGAACGAGTTCATTTTTTTTCTCCCCTGCTTATATCTCAGTAATTATTTTTTTCATCTTGGTAGAAACACTGCCCTGCAAGGGATTCATTGTGTCCCTCTGCATTGCTGCACAGGGAGTGAAAATCGTCACCCCCTTCCTTCACTATCAAGGCTGTCAGCCGCCATGTCACCCTCGAGTATTCCTTTAATAATCTGTCACTGGTTTTTAATTTTCTAATGCAACTTTTTCCAGTAACTGGTGATCAAACTTTCTCAAAACATGCAAGTAATAGACCAAAGGATTGGGTTGTTTTTGTACAAAATCTACATGACGAGATCATTACTTTAGAAAAAGGAATCACAGTTTATTTTAATGCACTCTTTATTGAGTATGAAATGTTTACCCAGGTCCAATACTTTTATTCCAGAATGCCCCGAGGCCCCTAATGTCATCGCAATAGTAGGAGGAACTATTGCTGGGGTGATTGCTATCGGTCTGCTGTGCCTCATCCTCTGGAAGATCATTGTGGAAGTGAACGACCGTAAGGCATACAAAAGATTTGAGCAGGAAACCGCAAAGGCCAAATGGAACAAGGTGGGGAAAGTTTACAAAATATACAGTCTGTTATATAAAACTATATTAGTTATTTATTTACGGTCAGTAGAAGAAACATTATGCAGTGTAATTATCCATACAATATTTTGTTTTGGAGGACATCATCACCAGGTTGCCTTGCCCAGTAATTTTGAATGATTTTTATTTATTTATTGGTAAATGCATATTTTTCATATAACACATACTATAGTCAGATAATTAGATCAGATAATTAAATCCCCTCACCCGCAAAAATATTTTGCGTAAAGCAATCAGAAAATTAGATGGCATTACACATGACTGTTGCATACACTGAATGCACCACGTTGCTTTCCTCATGTCAGTCAGTGTAAGAGAATGTATAAAGTGTAATATTTTCACGGAACAATACAGTGTTTAAACACTTCACTATCAAGTAGACACATGCAATTTGGTTCGGATCAATTGGGAATTTGCCAGAATAAACAGCAATATGCAAGTACGGATCAAGCCAGTTTCCAAATTGCTGATATCCGAATCGAATTGCTGTCCGAATAAAAAATCCAGAACTGATCCGAACCAATCCAATTATAATAAGCCAGATCTGAATATATTTGTATATATTCAGATTAATTCGGAAAGCTTTTGCAGCATTATTGTTGCCTATTTGTCATTATGGTTGCCAGTTTTTTGAGCATATTCCCCATTCTGTGAGTTATATTGGAGCATATGCTTCTTTCTGGGAGTCATTTTTGGCAAAAATGCTCCATCCTGACTTTTTCTCACTGAGAGCAGAGTGAGACTGGGAACAAATAGTTCCTAGTCTCCCTTCGCGATCACTCTATGGTGCTGTGCGATCTCGTGCAGTGCTTGCAGCCCGGAGGCGCGAGCCTCCATTGACTCAGGAGCTAATACTCATGGTGGATCGGAAGCGCTACTGCGGGTATCAGGGAGGTTTGCGCTGTGTTCCGGAGCGAGGTGCTGAAATAGTACCTTCCCCGGAATACAACATTAACATGGAGAAGGTCAGGGAAAATCTGCAGCGCACATTATCCTGCTTACTGTGTCCATGTTAGTGTCCACTATGGAATAGGGCCTGTAGTTAAAATGTGTCTAAATAATAAAAAGGCCTGTTAAATAAAGTTTTTTTTTCTTAAAAAATGACTTAAAAAATACAAATAGTTCTTTCAAAAAATAAAAAGTTTTTTTAAAGATAAAAATAATAAATGGTCTTTTAAAAAAAAGATATTATATAATATTTAACACATTTATTACAATGAAACCTATTAGAACCCTATTTAACCTGAGACCTATGCTGGGCCTATTTGAGGTCCCGGCAACCACAGGGCATAGCTGAGGAACTGGCTGCCACTGGGCCTAGTTGAGGACCTGGCAACCGCTGGGCCTAGTCGAGGCCGTGGCTGGGCTTAATTGAGGCAGTGGCTGGGTTTAGTTGAGGCTGATGCGGTGGCTGGGCCTAGTCGATATTGGCGAATTGCCAGCTTTTTGAATAGCTGAATGGCCACGAAATTGCACCATATGGTGAAATTCCCAGTTCGGTGCAATTCAGTGGCAAGTTCTGCTCTTTTTGAATAACCCCTATAGAGAAGTATCTGTGCTTTACATTGCCAGAGTCAATAGACCCTATTTGACAAGCAGACGCCTCCCTCTACTGGCCAAATGTGCTACTACATGTCCATTACAGCTTTGGCTCTGTTTACATAAAGGTTATCCAAACATTTTCAACACATTGGCTGTCATGTCTGACATGCTGAAACTTTAAGGGCACATTCTGGAGCTTGTTTTTCAATAAACAAGATTCCTTTGCATTGCTCATGAATAAGACCAGATCGTGTATAACCAATCTCAGGGGGCACCTGTGAGAGCTTTTGAAGATCGAGTATACACAATAATGGTAATGAAGGGGTTAGTGAAAGATAATTTGACTGAGCTGCACATAGGAGACTATAAAGGTTATAACCAGGTAATGAGAGGTAGATTTGTCCTGGCTGTAAATTAGAATTTAAATTGTTCAATATATTTTCATATCGGAAGTGCAATTTGCTATGTTAATATTTAAACAAAAAAAATTAATTCGCTTTGCACCAAAATAACCAGCAGTGAGAAACACATTATAGCATTTTGTTCCACCCAGCAAATTAAAAATGCAAATAATATAGAATGAAATTAAATAACAATATGTGCTGAACATAATACTGTTCCTCATTCACCTTTAAAAAAAAGTCACTGTTGTTTTTTTGTTTTTTTTTAGGTTGCAAATCCATTGTTCCAGCCATCCACTACTACAGTAATGAACCCGCAGTTTCATGGAGAGTGATCCCTCCTAACAAGCCCAAACATGATGGACCCAATGTTCCTTTATAATTATTTTTGTTGGAGTAGTTTTTACTTGAAATAATCAGTTTTTTACCAGCTAGGACAAAGTTTATGTGGATAATCTATGCTGGAAGTTGGCTCGCTTCAATGTATAATCCACATAATGCTCCTAATATGCCAAGAACAAAATAGAGCCAGCTCTGGACTGGTAAAGAGTGACTAGAGTAAGTTTTCTGTTTTGACATCAATACAGACAAAGATGTGTAAGTTTATAGATGCTTCCACAATAGATTAAATGGACACTCTACACACCCTGTCCCTTATATTTTATTAATGTACGCAGGCTGTGTGGAGTGCCCATCCCCTTTCCTCTCCTCCCGCTGGTCCCATTTGGCCGATATCACTATATGAAGCAGAACAATTTCCTCCGCCAACACAGCTGTCAATCGATTGGCTGAAGACCAACTGAAAGACCGATGATGTCTGCACAGTTTGCATGCTGACATCATCCTGTTTCAGAACGCTCGCAGCAGCAAGCTTTCTGTGAGTCGGCAGATGAGGCATTGCGCTGAACGTTCACACACAGCACCACTACATTGTTCTGCGCAGATGCTATGGAACTTGCATACAAAAGAACACAAGTTTTGATCAATATGCAATTTGTGAAGTGTACACACTGCAATGTACATGCACTACGCAGATAGTGTAAGAAGCTGCAGGGACTTCCGCATTTTGGAAGACCTAAGGGAGAAAAGGTGACTATTTATCCTAAACTAAAAGACATGTAAAAAATATTGGACAGATGATCTCAGCACAGCAGCATCTGCCCAATTATTTAAGGGGATAAAAGGGGGGGGTACGTATTTCATAAAGTGTCCCTTTAACCCTGTGCCAAATCCAAATCCTTTCCCCTGCTTTACAATTACTAAATCTTCTCCCTGTCAAAGTCAATGTCCTGCACTGTCAGCATCACAGGTACCTCTCCTTTTTCCTGGCAGATGGTAGAGATCTAGATTCTAAGTAGGGATGAGCTGAACACTCCCCGAGTTCGGTTCGAAGCCGAACCCGAACTTTCCAAATGTTCGGATCCGAACCCGAACCCGAACTCGAACTCCATACAAGTCAATGGGGCTGAAAATTCGGTTTTTAGAGTGCCCTCCAAGAGGGCATATATGCTAGATATTTGCCATAAAAAGTGTATGGGGGTCCGGGTAGTGCCCTGAAGGACCGGAAACAAGGACAAAAAGTTTTTTAAAAAAACGTTTTTAAAGAGACAGTGAGTTTTCCATGAAATAAGAGTTAAATATAAAAACGAAAAATTCCTTCAAATATCGTGCCTAGGAGGTCCCCATAACCTGCCCGTGAAGTGGCGGATTTCTAGGATGTATAGAAATATGTAAAAACCAAAAAATGACATTTCAAATGACGGTAAATGCTTTTCCTTTAATCTATCCATAAACAACTGCTTGGGGTGGCAGTCTGTATGAAAAGAGGAGACATTTTCGGACACGCAGAAAAAGTTTACTGATTTTTTTGGCGGTGAAAAGCAGGAGAATGACTGGAGAATGGAAAATTCTAGACCAAATAGCCGATTTAGAAAGTGAGAAAAATGGTCATTCTCCTGAGTTTCACCTTTCTCTGAATAACCCTGTCAGGGTTATTCAGAGAGCGATGAAGAGCAGGAGAATGACTGGAGAATGGAAAATTCTAGGTCAAAATAGCCAAACCAGAAAAATTCTCCCATTTAGGCTAGGGTCAGACTAGCGAATTTTTAACGTGCGTTTAGGCGCACTTAATCACGGCCGCACTAGCAGCAAATGATGGGCAATGACGGCCAATATACGAAGTACGGTCGCACGAAAGTCCGGCTGCGCAACGCAAGTGGAAAATGAACGCATTTTTTCGAGAACGCAGAACCGCTAGTACGGACGTACAGAGTGCGCTGCGTCCACTAGCGGCGTGTGTGCGTGATTTGGAGACGTCAGACCCTGCTCATGTCCGGCCAACATAACGTCCAGACACCCAAAGTTTCCTGGTTTGGATCCGTAAAAAATCACGCACAAAAATGCGCATCGTATGACCGTTTTCGCGCATTCCGTGAAAAAATACGGCAATGCGTTCGGACGCACTTTTTGACGGTCGCTGTGAAAAATGCGTTAGTCTGACCCTAGCCTTATCTCACTTTCCAAATCGGCTATTTGGTCCAGATTGTTCTCTTTTCCTGCCATTCTCCTGGTTTTCACCTTTCTCTGAACAACCCTGAGAGAGAGGTGAAAGCCAGGATAACTGGCAGGAGAAGAGAACAATCTAGACCAAATAGCCAATTTGGAAAGTGAGTTAAATGGGAGAATTTTTCTGGTTTGGCTATTTTGACCTAGAATTTTCACTTCTCCAGTCAGTGGCGTCGTAACGTGGGGGCGGGGGGTGCGGCCCGCACCAGGTGACACCCGCCCTTAGGGTGACACCGTCACCCTAAGGGCGGTTGTCTCACCATCCGCCGCGTATTCGCTCCCTGCGAGCGGCCGAAGCATGCAGCTTCGGCGCTCGCCTGGAGGAAACACGTCAACAGCCAATCGCGGCTGGTCACGTGGCTCCCCCAGGCGAGCGCCCAAGCTGCGCGCCGCTGGACACTCAGAGGGAGCGAACACGCGGCGCAGGAGGAGGTGAGCTGGGGGCAGTATCCATGAGCTGAGACATGTGCTGGGCCATTATCCATGAGCTGGGGCAATATCCATGAGCTGGGCCATTATCCATGAGCTGGGGCAATATCCATGAGCTGGGGCAAATCCATGAGCTGGGGCAAATCCATGAGCTGGGGGCAGTATCCATGTTTGAGCTGGGGCATATCCATGAGCTGGGGCATATCCATGAGCTGGGGCATATCCATGTTTGAGCTGGGGCAATATCCATGAGCTGGGGCATATCCATGAGCTGGGGCATATCCATGAGCTGAGGCATATCCATGTTTGAGCTGGGGCAATATCCATGAGCTGGGGCATATCCATGAGTTGGGGCAAATCCATGAGCTGGGGCAAATCCATGTTTGAGCTGGGGCAAATCCATGAGCTGGGGCATATCCATGAGCTGGGGCATATCCATGAGCTGGGGCAAATCCATGTTTGAGCTGGGGCAGTATATCCATGAGCTGGGGCATATCCATGAGCTGGGGCATATCCATGTGCTGGAGCAGTATCCATGAGCTGGGTCAAATCCATGAGCTGGGGCAGTATCCATGAGCTGGGGCAGTATCCATGAGCTGGGGGCAGTATCCATGAGCTGGGGCAAAATCCATGAGAGGAGCTGGGGGATTATCCATGAGAGCAGCTGGGGCAGTATATCCATGAGAGGAGCTGGGGCAAAATTCTTGAGAGGAGCTGGGGCAATATCCATGAGAGGAGCTGGGGCAAAATCCATGAGAGGAGCTGGGGCAATATCCATGAGAGCTGCTGGGGCATATCCATGTGAGCTGGGGCATTATCCATGTGTGCTGGGGGCAGTATCCATGTGTGCTTGGGGCAATATCCATGTGTGTTGGGGGCATATCCATGAGAGCTGGGGCAATATCCATGTGTGAGCTGGTCTGGGGCAATATATCCATGTGTGAGCTGAGGCGCAATATATCCATATGTGAGCTGAGGTGCAATATATCCATGTGTGAGCTGGGGCAATATATATCCATGGGTGAGCTGCTGGGGCAATATATAATTGTGAACTGGGGCAATATATCCATATGTGAGCTGAGGGCAATATATATCCATGGATGAGCTGCTGGAGGCAATATATATCCATGTGTGCTTTCACTGCCTTCGAACAGGCATCGTACTTGCTGGCAGTTGGCAAAAAGTTGTGTGAGCATATGAGAGAGCTCCACAGCAATAAACCTCACAGTAATGTGCGCTGTGTGTATGAGCATTCAGTGTTTTTTGGGAGTACTGATTTAGGAGTAAGAGTAGTTTAAAAAAATCCGTAAAACTGGGGGGGGGGTAACACCATAAGTTACCGCACCAGGTGACACCAACCCTAGTGACGCCACTGTCTCCAGTTATTCTCCTGCTTTTCACCGCTCTCTGAATAACCCTGTGAATGTTTAATCCCGAGGTGAAAAATAGCATTGCTTAAGGCTGGGGTCAGACGAGCGCAGTTATCACGTCCGTGTTGCCGAACATTTGTACCTCCGTGGCAGCATAGCATTCTGACCAATGGAGCCCCACACACGAAGTACGCCCGCACGGAAGTGCAGATGCATGGCGGACGCAGCAAACGGACGCAGGTTAGGCAAGAACGCAATACTGCTAGAACGGACGTGCGGAGTGCGCCACATCCGCAACGTCCGTGTAGCTTTGTATGTGAGTGATGAAACGAGGTCAGATGGATTGCATTTATACGTCCAGCATTTTTGACGGACAGAATGTTTTTTCATTTTATTTTATTTTCCCTGCTACATCAGTCAAAAAATACGTCAGTGAAAAAAACGGACTGTTTGGCCACTACCTTGTTGTCAGTCAGTAAGTACATCCGTACTGCACGGACGCACAGTCCGTACAAAATGCACTCATCTGACCCTAGCCTTAGATGTTATTTTGAATTTTTTTCAAACACCAGTTAACCACTTGGCTGCTATGGACGCGCTCAGCGCGTCCAGCCAAGTGGTTCTCCTGTGCTATGGACGCGCTGAGCACGTCCATGCACAGGAGGCAGAAATCCGCCAGATTCTGGCGGATTGCTGCGCCCCCCCCCCCGGTGCGGGCTGACATCTTGGATGCATAGCACGATGACGCCAGTCCTGGAGTTAACCCCTAGCTGCCACCAATGGTGGAGATAGGGGGTTCATTGGAACCCCCTATCTCCCGATCCGTGGCAGCTAGGGGTTAATGTTTGATATTGTTGGATCGGCCAGAGCATGGCCTTTCCAAGGATACCAAACATGAGCATGAAAAATGTTTTTTAAAAAAATTAAAAAATAAAAAAATAAATCTAAAAAAAATAAACAAGTTTTTTTGTTTGTGTTTGTTTATGCAGCAATATTGTTCCCATTTCAATTATAATGTGAACAATAATGCTGCACTAACGATTTTTGTATGCGGTGCGTTTGTTAAAAAAAGCGAACTTTTCCCCAAAAAAAAAAATGCAACAAGACCCCATTTCTAATTTTTTTAACAAGCGCACCCCATACAAAATATAGCTGCAAACGATCGCATGTTAAAATATGAAAAAAAAACACCTTACACATTACACAATAAATTATTGAAAATTCTAATTTTATTGCATTTTTTGTTATAATATACAGACATGACATAACGTATAAATATAATAATGACATATTATGAATCTGCCAAGTCTGCCGGAAAGAACGATATATAATATGTCTGGGTCATATATCAAAATATGGCTACAAAACGCGGTTAAACATGATGAGCGAAAGCGGTAAAAATGACCTCAGCACAGAGGTGTGAAAAGCCTCAGCAGCGAAAGGGTTAAATGCAGCATATTAGGATGTTTTAGGAGGGAAATTAATTCTCAAATCTCAATCAGAAGCAGACACCACCCCACCCCCTCATTATAGTGTACAATGTATCAAATTGATTACCAGACTAAAAACACCTGGTGTTATGCCCGTTTGTGAACAGAGGTCATTTAGAGTTGTTAATCTTTCCACGTACATATTAGTTTTTAATTCAATATCTAATAAACCGTTGCTTATAATATTCTGCAGTAAAGAGTCTCTTTATTTCTAGATTTTTTAGTATTTTTTTAAGCATTTTCTATACTTTTTTCAAAATTTCTTTTTTTTTCGAACTCGAACCGAACACGCCCAAAAAGTTCAAAGTTCGCGAACTTTCGAACTGCCAAAGTTCGGGTCGAACTCCGAACCCGAACAGCTCATCCCTAATTCTAAGTACGGTGTCAATGTAAGTAACCAGAGCTCTGATCAAGTCTATGGATTTGGTGAGTTTATCAGAGCTCTCGTAAGTTTAGCACAGCTCCTGTTAAGTTTAGACCTGACGCAGGATCTAGCCCAAAGTGTTTTGTTTTTTTTGGCTATACACTTCTCTCAGAGAAATGAGACAATTCAGGAAAATGCACAATTCCACTTTTAAACTCCAGGCTGTCATGAAACAATGGAGTGTCCCAAAGTTGGAGTCAGGATTGAGGGGTACAGAGGCCAAGGTTACTTTTTCTGCTCTCTCCATAAGCAGCCTTATAGAAGATGAGTGAGCATGTTGACAGTCAAGTGATAATGTCTACAGGGGTGTGTGCAATGTCAGTGTGTGTGGGTTGTCTGTGTCTTTGTGTGGGTGCCTGCTCTTTTGTATCATTGGAAAAAATCATGCAATAACCATCAAACATAACAATAATCCACTGTTCTCAAGTGCAAAATGAAGCCACACTATTGACAGTGTCTCTGCTATGAAATATGAATGCCCCATCTTTTAATAAAATAATAATGTTACCTAAATATTACATTTCTAGTTTTTCCATAATGCAGAAGCATTGCCGAATCCAAGCTCAGAAAATGTGAATGTTACAAACAATAAAAACATTTTTTTTGTATTTTTAACAAAATTACTGCTAGTGTTCTTTCTCTTTTGAATGTTTTATTAGCTGAGGAGGGTGTATTCATTATGGTTAAGTTATCTCAAATTATATGTATGCACCATGCTACAGAAATTGCTAAAAATTGCTTAGATATGTACGCTAGGCTTGTGCACCAATTTTTTTTTTTTGGTTCGTTCGGATTTTGTAAATTTTCGTTTCGACTCGTTTCAGCCGATTTTCGTTTTGTTTTTCGTATCAACTTTTTTTCGTGATTTCGGAAATTTTTGTGTTTTTCGGAACGTCTGTTCTCTTCGTTTCAAAGTGTCTATTCGTTTTGACGTAAACTAATGGTTTTTTGGATGCGATAATTATGCCGATACGATAATTATGCCATTGAGATTTCTCATGTTTTACAAGAAGGATACATTGAGATTTCTCTGGTTTCCCGGGAAGGATACATTGAGATTTCTCATGTTTTACTAGAAGTATACATTGAGATTTCTCTGGATTTCCAGGAAGGATACATTGAGATTTCTCATGTTTTACAAGAAGGATACATTGAAATTTCTCATGTTTTACAAGAAGGATACATTGAGATTTCTCATGTTTTACAAGAAGGATACATTGAGATTTCTCTGGTTTCCCGGGAAGGATACATTGAGATTTCTCATGTTTTACAAGAAGTATACATTGAGATTTCTCTGGATTTCCAGGAAGGATACATTGAGATTTCTCATGTTTTATAAGAATGATACATTGAAATTTCTCATGTTTTACAAGAAGGATACATTGAGATTTCTCATGTTTTACAAGAAGGATACATTGAGATTTCTCTGGTTTCCCGGGAAGGATACATTGAGATTTCTCATGTTTTACAAGAAGGATACATTGAAATTTCTCATGTTTTACAAGAAGGATACATTGAGATTTCTCATGTTTTACAAGAAGTATACATTGAGATTTCTCTGGATTTCCAGGAAGGATACATTGAGATTTCTCATGTTTTACAAGAAGGATACATTGAAATTTCTCTGGTTTCCCAGGTAGGATACATTGAGATGGGAATGATACAAAATTTAATTACAGAATCAGCGATATAAATACGATGTCTGAAATTACTGAAATGGAACCGAAATTAGGAACGGAGCCAAAATCACGAATGGAACGAAAATGAATTTCGATTTTACACATTTCTAGTCCATTCGAAAAGTTTTCGTTTCCGCACGAAAATTCGTTCGATCTGCCGTTTTCGGATCCGAAAATTTTCGGAAAAAAAATCGTCAGAATCCGAATGCACGAATTGGGAAATTTCGTGAAAATTCCGAAATCCGAAACGCACATCCCTAATGTGCGCAATTCAGGTGATCTCTTCTAGGAGTGTCCTGTGTCATTATTCACTGTCTCTGTCATGTAGACATGTGCACAGCACAAAATTTCGTTTTGAACTAATGGATTAGTCCTAAAATGCAATTTATTTAGTTGCTAAAGAAATTCGTTTTCAGTTCTTTAGTATGAAAACTAATTTCATTCATCCAAAAACCAGTGGATACAATTATTATTGTAGTGGCTCCTCAGAGGGCTGAGATCGCTGCTTGTTACAGTATCTCTCACTCTCAGTACAATGTGTCAGGCAAAGCTGTTACAGTAACTGACTGCTGCTCATCACAGAGCTCAGAGTTTCAGTAAAACTAGTAAATATTATTTTTATATATAAGAGGTCAGAACAATATTATTTCCTTGTTTTACTGAAACTCTGAGCGCTGTTACAGTCAGTTACTGTAACAGCTGAGCCTGATACATTGTACTGAGAGATAATATAACAAGCAGCCAATCTCAGCGCTCACAGCCACTGGATTTAAAGGGCTAAAAAAAAGGCTCCTCTCTGTATAATGTATAGAACATCCTCCTGCATTAATACCCTCTCTGTATAATGTAGATAACATCCTCCTGCATTAATACCCTCTCTGTATAATGTATACAATATCCACCTGCATTAATACCCTCTCTGTATAATGTATAGAACATCCTCCTGCATTAATTAATGTCCCTCTCTGTATAGAACATCCTCCTCATTTTACACCTTTCTCTGTATAATGTATACAACATCCACCTACATTAATTAATACCCTCTCTGTATAATGTATAGAACATCCTACTGCATTGGCATGTGGAGTGTGCAGAACTTCTGAATGCAATGCTTATCCAGCACAGGAGAGGAAACTTTTACTTAAATGTATCTCTGTGGGGGAGACACAGGAATATAAAAGCAGGAGAGAGGGAAAATATTGACGTAAATCTGTCTGAAAGCTCAGAGAAGAGATGACTGGTGCAAATTTATTTTTATAATAAAATACAGCACTTTAAATCCAGGGAAAACATTCAAATAAATCACACTGAAGGCTCGTAATGACAGAGTAACTGTGAGAGCTGGATACTAAATGTATCAGATGTAAAAAAAAAACTTTATAACAAGCAGCACTGGGAGAGGAGAGGGACTTTATATAATACGTGTATTATAGATGAGGAAAGGGGGATAGTGCTCCTGGATAATATAAAATGTATCAGACCTAAGCCCCTATTATGCAGAGAGGGAGGGGAGATAACACACGTTTTACAAAGTCTCTCTCTTCTCCCAGCACTGCTTGTTATAAAGGGTTTTTTACTATCCAGCCCTCCTCTGTCATTAGCTTTCAGTGTGATTTATTTGAATGTTTTCCTTATCCAGCTGCTTTTATCATCTTGTCTGCCTCATAGACAAGCAAGGATTAAGTAAAGGTTTCCTCTCCTTTGCTGGCTGGCTGTGCTGCGAGTGAGTATTCTGGAGCTCTTTCACTGTCAGAGTTTCGGGTAGGGGTCGGGAAGGATTACGCATACAAACCTTTTCTGTAGCTTTGCGATGGTGCGCTCTTCATTGCTGGTCTCCTTCACTGATCAATGTAATATCAAAAAAGGACTGAAACTAAAATGTAGTGCATTTTATTTTAGTTTCTTTCGTTTTTTGTACTGCGCAGTTTCGTATCTCTTTAGTCAAACGAAAACTAAATTATCCCAAAATTCGGACTAAATCGTTTTAGTACTAAAACGAATGCACATGTCTACTGTCATGTTCTTCCTCTAGTCCCATTGCATTTCAAAGGGTTATGTAAGGGAGCTGGTTCCGGGGTGGCAGGTTTGAGCCCAATGTGCAATGATACTTAGAAAGACGTACAGTATATAAACAAAAGGGGTTTATTAAGAGTAAAGCATAAACATAGAAACAAACATAGAAAAATGTCGGCAGATAAGAACCTTTCGACCCATCTAGTCTGCCCAATTACAGGGATATAAAATATATATAACCTGAATCGGCGCACACAATGGTTTCTGGGGTCCTATGATCTCACATGTACATAGAAGAGAATAAACAATGATAGTATAACACCATAGGTAGCAATTGATATGTTAATACAAGTAATCTCCCACTCACAAGTCTAGAGCCTTATCACTGGCTCTAAGTGGGTCCAGGCGTGTGGGTAATTTATCTTCCAACTTCTCAGGTGACCCCCACCTTATTTGGGCTGTTATGACCAGAATCATATAGTGGAAGACAAAAAAGAGAAGAACACTCCTTGCGCAGATCTGTGAGAACTATAACATAGTCAGTTTGGGATTTTGTACTCACAGTTTCAGGCATTCCCCCCCCCCCGCCGGAGCAGGGGAAGCGCCTGAAGGGGAGGGGGGGATCCTTTGGATCCCTCTATCTCCCGATCGCCGGGGACCAGGCGGCTGTGGCCAGCATCGCTGGAAGGGTCACAGCCTGACCTTTCCAGCGATGTATGGGGGGTTAACCCCTTAGTTGCCAGGTCGCGACCGGGCACTAATTTGTGTCCAATCACGGCCTATTTCCGGTGTGGCAGCCCCCACCTCTGGGTCCCCCCGGTCTACTGACTCATCGCGCCATGCGCGATGATGTCAGTTAACGGGGAACCCCCTAGCTGCAAAGGGATTTCCTATGGAAATCCCTTAGAGGAGATAGGGGGGTTCTTTGAACCCCTTTATCTCCTGATCAGTGGCAGCTAGGGGGTCATGTAGGATATTGCTGGAAAGGCCAGAGCGTGGCCTTTCCAATGATATCAAACATGACCATGTTATAAGTAAAATAAAAGTTTTAAAAAAGTAAAAATAAAAATAATAAAAAAATAATAAATTAAATAAAAAAATAAATACGTTTTTTTTTTATAATGCAGCACTATTGTTCACATTTCAATTATAATTTGAACAATGATGCTTCATTAATGATTTTTTTTGGGGGGGTTTAGCTAAAATCACGCAATTTCTCCCCAAAAACAAATGGGCTCCCCATTCTAATTTTTTTAACAAATCTACCCTATAGAATATGACCGCAGAGCCTCGGATAATAAAATTTAAAAAAAAAACACTTTATACACTGTGGAAGATTGAAATTTTATTGAAAATTCAATTTTTTTTACTTTTTTTTTTTACATTTTTTGTTATAGCATTTTGGCAGGGCATGACATATACATATAATAATGATATATTATTAATCTGCCGAGTCTGCCGGAAAGAACGACATATAATTTGTCTGGGTGGTATAATAATACGTGACTTAAAAATGGTCAAAATGAGCTCAGCAAACTTCTACTTCCGAAACAGCGCTGAAGTTGTAAAATTACTCCCGTCCTTAAGGGGTTAAAATCGCGGCTTCATCAGCTGGTATAAGTGCATTTAGTCCATGGGTCCTTATATAGTGGCCACTAGTGTCTTTAAGGGTCTCCAGGTGTCCTGTTCTGTGCCTTAATGGTTCCGGTGTTCCCCCGAACGTCTAGCGTTGGGCGCCGCCATTTTGCACATGCGCAGTACCACTTCCGCGTTCCACTGCGTTTCAACCAGAATTCCCCACTTCCGGTTTAGGTTCACTCGCTTTACGAATGCGCCAGTCCGGAGTACGGGGCTTCTGGAGATCTCTTTTGTTTACAGCACAGCTCAAATTGAAAGATATATATACAGTTGTGTTCAAAATTATTCAACCCCCAATGCTGTAAAGGGTTTTAGGTAATTTAGTGTACATTTGTAATTGTATTCAGAATGAAATCCTACAAGGACTTTTTAAAGAACCATATGCAACTAAAATGACATCAATTGGTTTTGTAATACAGTAGTAAATGTTTCTTTTGTGAATTCTTCATTGACACAATTATTCAACCCCTTAAAGACTACCACTCTGAAGAACAGAGGTTCATTCAAGTGTTTTCAATCAGGTATTGAAAACACCTGTGGATGTCACGGAGCAGCAATAAAGCATAATAAGCACCAATTAGGCAGCTTTAAAATGACTGTGATACTCAGCTCCTTCTAGACATTTACTGGTGTGGTTACAAACATGGTGAAGTCAAGAGAATGGTCCAGGAAGACAAGAGAAGAGGTGATTACTCTTCACAGAAAGGGCAATGGCTATAAGAAGATTGCAAAGATGTTAAACATACCAAGAGAGACCATAGGAAGCATCATTCGCAAATTCAAGGCAAAGGGCACTGTTGAAACGCTACCTGGTCGTGGCAGAAAGAAGATGCTGACTTCGACTGCTGTGCGCTACCTGAAGCGTAGAGTGGAGAAAAGTCCCCGTGTGACTGCTGAGGAACTGAGAAAAGATTTGTCAGATGTGGGTACTGAAGTTTCAGCTCAGACAATACGGCGCACACTGCGTAATGAAGGCCTCCATGCCAGAACTCCCAGGCGCACCCCCTTGCTGTCTCCAAAGAATAAGAAGAGTCGACTGCAGTTGCCAAAAGTCATGTGGACAAACCACAGAAGTTTTGGGATAGTGTTCTGTGGATTGATGAAATAAAATTAGAACTGTTTGGGCCCATGGATCAACGCTATGTTTGGAGGAGGAAGAACAAGGCCTATGTAGAAAAGAACACCTTGCCTACTGTGAAGCATGGCGGGGGGTCAATCAGGCTTTGGGGCTGTTTTGCTTCTGCAGGTACAGGGAAGCTTCAGTGTGTGCAAGGTACCATGAATTCTCTTCAGTACCAGGAGATATTGGATGACAATGTGATGCAGTCCGTCACAAACCTGAGGCTTGGGAGACGTTGGACCTTTCAACAGGACAATGATCCCAAGCATACCTCCAAGTCCACTAGAGCATGGTTGCAGATTAAAGGCTGGAACATTTTGGAGTGGCCATCGCAGTCACCTGACTTAAATCCGATTGAGAACCTCTGGTGGGACTTAAAGAAAGCAGTTGCAGTGCGCAAGCCTAAGAATGTGACTGAACTGGAGGCTTTTGCCCGTGACGAATGGGCGAAGATACCCGTAGATCGCTGCAAGACACTTGTGTCAAGCTATGCTTCACGTTTAAAAGCTGTTATAACTGTAAAAGGATGTTGTACTAAGTACTAAGATTGAATGTCACTTGGGGGTTGAATAAAACTGATAATGATGTGAGCACAGAAAAGACATTTGTGGTTATTTCATTATAAATGTTATGTTATATTTGTCTGACCTACACGTGCCTCTTTGATTTAATTGTAAGCAAGATGACTGAATGATCAAAATCAATGTCAAACTGGCCAAAACACTCAATTTCAGTGGGGATTGAATAATTTTGAACACAACTGTATTTAGAGATAAAAACAAGTGGGATTTCTTTTCTAAAAAAATTGTCACCATGCATCTCGCAAGACTCTTTTAATCACCTCATGGCAAAAAAAGCATATTTGCCTAAAACTAATTCATCACTGAAACGGCTGTTAAAAACTATCCATGTCCTTACAAAAAAATCACAATCTTAAAAATGGGGCACATGTTGTTTAGTTGTGGGCCAGTGGTCATATTTAGGGCTTGTGGTTTATATTAACCAGTGCATGGATCCTCTAAAGTGTGTGTACTTTTATTTATTTGTGCATATTATTAATAATCCTATTTAAAGTGCTATCTTATTTCCCAATAAACTAAAATACGATCCCTATGAGTTTCTTCCATGTGTGTTCTATAAGATATACTCCTTATACAAAAAATGCAACTTCTTATATGAAAAACCTTGTGTAAAATTATGACTTCTGTGCTGTGAATAAAATCTACCTAGTAGTCATTTTATTTTTAATTTTTTATTCTTTTTACCTATTCCCTTTATTCTCCCCTAATGTACTTGCCCCTAAAATCCTTGTGAAAAAAATGCAATTCTTTATAAAGTGCATACGATCCAATAACTACTTATTAAAGTGCATAATGCCATTGATTAATGATAGATAATTAAATACACATATTGGCAAGCAAAAAAAGTTTATGTATATTTAGGGGATCTATATAATAGTTGAATATCCAATTGTAGTATCACGCACTCCAATATAATTGTCAATTAATCAATGGCATTATGCACTTTAATAAGTAGTTATTGGATCGTATGCACTTTATAAAGAATTGCATTTTTTTCACAAGGATTTTAGGGGCAAGTACATTAGGGGAGAATAAAGGGAATAGGTAAAAAGATTAAAAAATAAAAAATTAAAAATAAAATGACTACTAGGTAGTATGGGGAATTCTGGTTGAAACGCAGTGGAACGCGGAAGTGGTACTGCGCATGTGAAAAATGGCGGCGCCCAACGCTAGACGTTCGGGGGAACACCGGAACCATTAAGGCACAGAACAGGACACCTGAAGACCCTTAAAGACACTAGTGGCCACTATATAAGGACCCATGGACTAAATGCACTTATACCAGCTGATGAAGCCGCGATTTTAAGCAGTGAAACGCGTTCTGGAGTTATTGTTTTTAAAATAAATTTTATTTCTTGAATTCCTGTTCCTGTTGTAGTTGTGCCATCTTTCTGGATACAAAGTGGTTTTTCTTTGGGTTTCCCAAAAAACCTATGGGCGCTTATTCTGGAGAAGAAATGTGAGTACAAAATCCCAAACTGACTATGTTATAGTTCTCACAGATCTGCGCAAGGAGTGTTCTTCTCTTTTTTGTCTTCCACTATATGATTCTGGTCATAACAGCCCAAATAAGGTGGGGGTCACCTGAGAAGTTGGAAGATAAATTACCCACACGCCTGGACCCACTTAGAGCCAGTGATAAGGCTCTAGACTTGTGAGTGGGAGATTACTTGTATTAACATATCAATTGCTACCTATGGTGTTATACTATCATTGTTTATTCTCTTCTATGTACATGTGAGATCCTAGGACCCCAGAAACCATTGTGTGCGCCGATTCAGGTTATATATTTTATATTCTGTGTATATTGGTGCAGGGGAAACCACTATATCCTGATATTGGCTATCTGGGGCGCCGTGGTGGTGATACATATAGTGTGGCGCTGCACCATCCTTTGTCTACAATTACAGGGATACTTTACCTGGATTTATCTTTTGTTTAGGATAGCCTTATGCCTATCCCATGCCTGCTTAAATTCAATTACTGTTTTGGCCTCTACCACTTCAACTTGAAGGCTGTTCCATATATCCACCACCCTCATAGAAACATAGAAAAATTTCGCAGATAAACAAATGTGAATAAACAATTATGTAGCTGGGTAATGATAGGAAGGGAAAACACTGTATAAATAATAATCAGCAATAAGATTAATTAAAAGGCAAGATGAGAGAAAGGTAGACCAAAAGTAGCAAAACTAAACTACACTAAACTATACTACTTACATATAAGGAAAAATGAGCAGATAGAAATTAGAGCAGGGGTTAAACCAGATATGGAGAGAAAAATAGGAGAAGGAAGAGTGAAGGAGATCTTTAGAAAAATAAATAGGAAATAGAAACGGAAGAGTCTTTGAGGCAGAGGGCCCTGGGTCTGCAGGGGGTCCTGGGTCTGCAGGGGGTCCTGGGTCTGTAGAGGGTCCTGGGTTTGTAGAGCAGCAGATTCTGCTGGATGCAGGGTAGCAGGCTCTGAGGATTAGGATGTAGGGCAGCAGGCTCTAAGGATTCTGCAGGATGCAGGTCAGCAGGATTAGAGGATTCTTGCAAGATGTAGGGCAGCAGGCTGAGGATTCTGCAGGATGCAGGGCAGCAGGATTAAAGGATACTTGCAGGATGTAGGGCAGCAGGCTTTTAGGATTCTGCAGGATGCAGGGCAGCAGGATTAGAGGATTCTTGCAAGATGTAGGGCAGCAGGCTGAGGATTCTGCAGGATGCAGGGCAGCAGGATTAGAGGATACTTGCAGGATGTAAGGCAGCAGGCTTTGAGGATTAGCAGAAGGGGATCTGCAGCAGAGGAGGTCTTGTAACAGAAGGATCCTTGTAGCAGGAACTATAGACCATATGGTGGGAACCAAGACAAAACAGGTTATAGGAAGCAGAGATTAAAGGCAGCTCCTTACTAGTGAGGGGTTCACTAGAACAATGCAGAAGCATTGTGCCTTGGGAGTGGCTCTTTTTTATAGTGGAGGAATTGAAGTGGAATCAGGCTGGAAGCTGGCCGCCATTATAAGCCAGGTGGCCATCTTGTTCAGAATATTGGTTCACTTGAAAATAACTAGGTAGGTTTTTAGCTGAAACTAGAATGAAGCATACGTAGAAATTTAGGAATGTGTTAGATTAGCAGAAAAAGTAATTAGAGTTTGAGAAAGGTCTAGGCTGTTCCTGGCACGGAGGGGCAGAATGAGGAGTAGATACACCAAGGTCGCTGAGGCCCGCTGAGAGACAAAGGAGTATAGAGATCAGACCAGGTGTTAGCTGCAACAAATGATCGCAGGCACTAGGGAGGAGGGCGCAGCCCGGAATAGGAGAAGCAACTAATCATGATTTACTGAAACTAACATAAAGTTTGCCAATTTACGGCCAAGTAATGGAATGTCTTTGTATTAGGTTAAGGGAGGTATTAACCCACGTGGGGTGGGAGAGTGTCATCGGGAGGTGGGCTAATTGGGATGTACCTAATTATGTATTTGGGGTATAAGATTTGATGTCACGGTGAGTTCGATGCTCATTCTTTGCGATTGAATCCTGTTTGAGCATCTGTTGTGATATCACAATAAAGTTTGCCTTTCCTGAAGAGACTCGTGTTCAGACAATCCTTGCTCGTGTCCGGTCCGGCCTCGTCCCGAGTGAACCTAGCAGATTCCGGTTACATTTCTTGGGGGCTCGATAGCCGGGATACGAGGCCCTTTGCCGGCACGGCAACGACTGCTGGACACTGTAGCGGTTGACTGCAGGTGCGAGTGATCCCGCTGGTTGGGCGTCCGTTGAAGGTGAGCTGACATCTGCAGGCGCCAAGCAGGATTTCCTGTTCAGTGGACCTCATCTCATCTCAAACGGACCCCCGGCCCGGGAAGCTGGGACACCCCTGAGTCCGAGGAAACAGCGAACAGCGCGGCGATAGGTAAAGTGTCTTCTATGTTTGTATGTCTAATGGAAATACCGGTATAAAGGGAAACGTCCAACCGTAGTTGGATAAGGAAACCCGCGGCCACGGTTTCGTTGGCATACCAAACCCACCGCCAAAAGCACAGACAAGCAAAGGAGCCAGAATGGCTAGCACGTGTCTGGACCCAGGGGATCGGATGTTAACTAAAGGGTAGAGTCTGTATGTGAGGGAGAAGGGAGCCATGTGGAGTTGCGTAGTCGTAGTCAGTGTTTGTAAATAGAGCTTCACCACGTGGACAAAAGGAAAGGAGGAGAGATTTCTGTGACTGGGCTGAGAGCCCTGAGCCAGTGCTAGTGTGTACGTCGTGTAGTGAAGAGGGCTCATTGGGGCCAGCGGTAGCTGCAGAGATAGTGGTGCCGGGTGGGTAGATTACCCATAGGCAAATTGGAATTGCAGACAGAAGTGTAGTTATAGAACGGGGTGCACATAGTCACAAGCAGTCAAGAGTTAGAGTTCAATTAACGGGGTATAAGGAGCCAAAAGGAGGGACGGTGTGCCCTCGGCTAGTAGAAAGAGTTGAATTGTTTATGTATTGTTTTGTGCTGAAAGTATCTGGTACAGTATGGGTTGTGAATGGTTGCTGAGAGTGCTGTGAGTGATTGTGCGCCTACTCGCCTAGCGAGAAAGCAAACTTGAAAGTGGACTCCCAAGGTACGTTTCCGGCTCAGGCGACTGCAGTCCGGCTACTGACGGAGGAAGCGAATCTGATATATATATGAACTGTTGGCTGAAGTACCAGACAGTAAATTTCAAGTGTTTTTGCTAGAAAGTAATATCTGTATCGGAAAAAAAAAAAAGCGTTACTGCCCTTAAGAGTAACAATGGGTAACGGGTCATCCAAGCCCAACAAGGTGAAGAAGGGTGAGACGCCATTAGGGTATATGGTGCGAAATTTTGAAGCACTATATACAACATATGATTATGGTGTAGAGTTAACTAAAGAGAAATTAACAGGAATGTGTATATTTTATTTGTATGACCATTGCTAGTTCCAGACTGGCCAGAGCAGGGGTCAATGGACCCGGAGTTAATACAGAGAGTGTATTCCCAGGTAACCGGGAGATATAGTCATCCTGAACAATATCTGTATATAGATATATGGAGGTACTGTGCAAGAGATAAAAGCTATTTTGTTATATTAAATAGAACAAAGGAAAAAGTATGCCCTCAAATAAATATAGATATAAATAAGAAAAATAAGTCTGTATATATATATATATTTAGTGTTTTAATAAACCAGTAAAATCAATAAAGATAATTTACAAGTTTTGTGTGTGGATTATGTAATGATCTGCAGGAGTCTCTGAGCCCCCACTTCCCCCTGGGCCAGAAGAAAATGAGATGATCAATAGATCAGATGGTAATCTAGAAGGTATTAAAAAAAATAAAAAATAATTACAGTGCTGTATAATTTGTGTATGTAATTCGGACTGATCATTCGGATGTGATATCTGTACTGTTCTGCGTGAGTATGAAGTCAGAGAATGTTATTAATAAATAGTGTGTGCTGTATGATCGAATGATAGATGGTAGAATGTTTTTGTCTGATTGTGTTTATAATTGATCTATCAAACTGTTCAATTAAGAGTAAAGTGTGATAAGTAATTAATTTAGGCTAGGGTCAGACTGAGGCAGTGCGAACGCGCGTTCTGGCGCACATAATCACGGCCGCACTAGCAGCAGATGCCGGGCAATGACGGCCAATATACGATGTACGGTCGCACAAAAGTCCGGCCGCGCAACGCAAGTGGAAAATGAACGCATTTTTTCGAGAACGTTAAACCGCTGGTACTGACGTACAGAGTGCGCTGCGGCCGCATGGCAGCGTGTGTGCGTGATTAGGAGACGTCAGACGCTGCTAGTGTGCGGCCTACATAACGTTCAAACAGCCGGATTTCCCTAGACTTCTTTTTACCCCATCGTCATGAAATACGTCCAGAATTGCGCATCGTCTGACCACTTAAGCGTATTCCGTGAAAAAATGCGTGCGCACGCATCGACGTACATTTGGACGGTGGCCGCAGAAAATGCGCTCATCTGTCCCTAGCCTTAGAGTGTGTAATGGCTGAGAGGTAGTGAGATTCTCCGGACTCGTCTCCCCCCCCCCTTCTCTCTGGCACACACTGTTTGCACGGGGGAGGGGGGAGGGAGGGAGTCGGCTTTTTGCTCTCTGATGGACAAAGAAAGTAACCCTTTATGTGTCTGTGCAGCGAATTTAAATTAACTAAAGAGAAATAAAGAAGAAAAATTACTATCAGGGTTATTCAGAGAGCGTGAAAAGCAGGAGAATGACTGGAGAATAACTGGAGAATGAAAAATTCTAGGTCAAAATAGCCAAACCAGAAAAATTCTCCCTTTCATCTCACTTTCCAAATCGGCTATTTTGACCTAGAATTTTTCATTCTCCGGCCATTCTCCTGCTTTTCACGCTCTCTGAATAACCCTGTATGTTTAGCTAATTTTTAATGTGTGCTACAATAGAATGTATGAAGTCTGTCGAGTGCAAGATATAGGTTTATATTTTGTGTTGATATATTTGTATAATCTAGGCTATATGTGAGAAAGTTTTATATTGTTTAGTATTGTTGTCCGTTTGTTTCAAGCAATATTGTGTAATGTGTTGATATTATTCCAAAAACTCTAGTTTTGTTCACAGAGCTAGAATTAAATAAAAAAAGGGAGTCCTGGTTTTTATATTGTTACAGAGTGTAACAATAATAAGTATTTATAATACAATATGTATTTTATGAAGTAAATTTAAAGTATATAATAATATACAATATTGTCTACCAAAATATAATAAAATTTATTAACAAATTGAATAGAAAATATATAAAACGGTTAGAAGATAATATTGAAAAAAATAATAATAATTCGAGAAATAATTAAAGTAAATAGTTTTATACTGTTTTATGTTCTATATAGTTAAAATATAGCAAAATTATGATTAATAATTTAATTAAAAATGTATTTCTATTTTATTTCTAATGAGATAGTTATTCTATTGTTATAAGAGTATTTTAAATGATTACTGATTTTATTTTTTTTTATTTTTTTTTCCCTGATGTGGTATTAAGAGTCCGTTTTGGCTACGGGAGAGAGACCTCTGTGAATATTGTTTATACAATGTGTATATGTATATGCCCGAATGTTCTATCCAGCTCCTGGGGCGGGATATCCTTTGCAAATTGCAAGCCCAAATTATATTTCTCCCCGGGGGTCACGCTAGATTAGACCTGCCTGAGAGTGATAGCTCTCCACGGCAGTACAGCCCAGCCAGCCAGCACACCCAACCTGTAAAAATTGCAGTAATTATGCCAAGAGAAGAAGAATGGTGCACAGCACCAACTCTGCTGGCTGCCCTGGACCCGCACACACTACTCCTTGGAATTCCTGGGGTGTGGGCGGAGGAAAACCCGCCCGGATTGGCTGTAAATATCCCTCCAGTGTATGTCGATTTAAAACCTGGTGCAACGCCTGTGGCTTTAAGCCAATATCACATTCCACAGAAAGCCAAAAAAATATACAGACACCATACAATTTATTGGCATTAATTCCCGGAGACACAAAATTTTACACGGTGCTTGATTTAAAAGACGTTTTTTTTTTTGTTTTTTTTTTTTTGTTTTTTTTTTTTGCATCCGTCTGGTTCCGGCAAGCCAGCCCCTTTTTATTTTTCAGTGGGAGGAATCTACAATGGATGCGTGCTCAGCCAGGACCTCTTGTCCTTCAACGCTCAGCCACACAAAGTTGTTCTATTACAGTATGTTGATGATTTATTACTGGCTTCTCCCATAGAAAAAGACTGTTTCTCTGCCACAAAAGCCCTGCTACATCTGCTATGCCATGCAGGTTACAGAGTGTCCAAAAAGAAAGCACACATATGTAAACAGACTGTGAAATATCTAGGTTTTCAATTAACAGGTACCAAGCGTGCACTGGGGGCAGAAAGAAAAGAAGCAGTATGCCGAATACCCCAACCAAAGACAAGTTGACACTTGGACAAGTTCTTCATGTCAAGGTGCCCCATGCTGTCAAAGCCCTGCTGGATGTAAAAGGAAGCTACTGGTTCAGCAACAGCCAGATGACAAAGTACCAAGCTATGATGTGTGAGAATCCACGGGTTCATTTGGACCTCATCGATACCTTGAACCCTGCTACTTTACTGCCTGACTGTGAAGAGGATCCAGATTATGAATGCCTCCAAGTCATGGAAGAAGTGTTCAGTAGCAGGCCAGATTTGAAAGACGTACCCCTAGACAAATACGATCTACAACTATTCACTGATGGTAGCAGTTATATGGATGATGGGAAGAAAGTCTCCGGCTATGCAGTCGTCTCCACAGAAGAAATTATTGAAGCAACTCCTCTACCAGGCCATACATCTGCACAAATGGCGCAACGACTACAAACTATTAGAACTCAATCATGATTATATCCAATGGCTCTTCCCAACCCGGTCCCAAGGCCGAAATTTCTACTCCACTCCTCTGAACCCTCCAGAGACACGTCTTATGATTAACACCTCAGAAGTTTAGCAAAGACTCCGCAGAGTATATAAAATGATGCTGAAATTCTTCGGCGTAAAATTAATGGGGGAGTGTGGAGAAGATACAAAAGAAACCGAAGTTGAACGAGCAGAAAATTTCACCTCACGTTTTGACAGCCTCACAGCCAACTCTTATAATAATCTGAGGATCACACGAATACTGCTAAGTTTGGGAGAGAAGACAGCAGATGTGGTGAGGAGTCTAATGAAAGAAATAATACCACGTTATGGACTTCCTCTCGAAATAGGGTCAGACAATGGCCCCGCATTTATACAGAACTGTCTACAACAGTTTGCCCGTCTGTTGGGCATTATCTGGAAGTTATATACTGTTTACAGGCCCCAAAGCTCAGGAAAAGTCGAGAGAATGAACCGCACCCTAAAGATTTTGATGTCCAAACTGTGCCAAGAGATGCCATTAGGCTGGTTGGATGTGCTGCCGATAGTCCTATTGCACATTAGGTGCAGGCCAACCCCCCAATTGAAGCTAAGTCCGTACGAACTCATGTTTGGATGGCCTACCTCTCTGATTAATGGACTAAGGGGGGACCTTCGGGCATTGGGGAAAACTAAACTAAATGATCAGGTTGTACTGTTAGGTAAATCAATGCAGAAATTGCCGGAAATGTTTTTTTTGTTTTTGAAATTCCGGTGGGGAGGGATTGGGTTTATGTGACTGTGAAAAGAATTGCCCAAGGGATTTTGACATTTGGGGCACTTGTGGTACTGATTTTATATCTTGCAAATTTGATTTATGGACTGTCACGTCGAGCATGCCCCAAGTGCCCAAGCACCACCAAAACCTGGAATGGTACCCACCCGCTGATGGAGAACCGTACCATGTGGAGACAAAAGCGAGAGGCGATATCCGAGATTATGCCAAGAGGATATTTATTTGTGCAATTTAAATATGACTATGCTAAAAAGTCTGGGCAAACTGTATGCTGGGTGTGTAGTAGACTGCACCCAGAGACCATTCACATACCATTTGCCTCTGTTCCAATGAATTTGAGTATTTTTGCATCAGGAAATGTCACAATATATGCTTTCGATGCACCACGAGAAAAAACAGAAGTATTCAGTCCCGGGTACCCCATAACAGGACCAGTGTACCCACCAGAATGGTGTTTTCAACTAGGAACAGATAAAAAAACAAATAACGGGGGAGGGTTATGTTATTCAAGCAAGTTCAACTGGACAGTATACATTTACACATTTAACACAAAGGAGCAGTCAAATTTTCTATACATACGATGTACAAAGCTCACAAGCGAACAGGAGGAGGTGATTGCGAATGTGACGAATGGGAGGCAGAGTGCACTGGATATGATGAAACGACTGAGACAACTGATGATAGAAATATCAAAGGGAACACTACATTTGTCACCATTTATAGTGAAAGGAGGGTACCAGGTGTGCTGTGAAAGGGTGTGTTACACATGGGTACCACCTACAGTAATGGGAATGTAATTTGGCTAAATTGATCCCAATCCAGAGGGTGAGGGGAGAAGACACTAATTCAGACACAACACTTCACCCTAGGAACCCACTGGTGTTTGAAAGACAGAAGAGAGAGCTATCCAAGAAAGTGGATCGAATATGGGCATGGCTCCCAGCATGGACTGGATGGGGAAGAGAGTTGATGGCAAGAATGAACAGTTATGCTAGTTTGATGGATGAGATTTTGAATAAGACTAGTTGGGATATTCAGTTGCTGAATCTGGAAGTACGGGAGATACGAAAGGTACAAATGATATATAACATGGCACTGGAACAGATCAGTGCGGCTCTGAATGTATTGTGTGAGATGACGATGCATTATGAATGTTGTACTTTCATCAAGAATGCTACACATGACGTCCCTGACTATTACCAGGTAATCCAAGATTACCAGGAAAAGGTAGCACAGCTGCAGAACACAGCAAGGAGGATCGCTGCTGAAGGCTGGAATCCACTTTGTGGGTTCGGAGCAATCGGAGATTGGTTCGGATCCATCCTGAGATTTATTTTGCAGATTGGATATATGATTCTGATGGTGGTGGTGATCTTGGTCGTAGGGACACTAGTGTACCGCATAGGGCTATGTCTATGGCCACTATGCAAGAGAGCACTGACACCAAAACAGACACAAAATATACCACTGATTATCCCACAAGACATGTTCCCAACCAAAACAGGTCCCCTAAAGTATGAGGAATTTAAGAATAATAGTAGTGAGGTGTAATGGCTACAAGTCTCAGGAGAAGAACCTGAGGCTTGAGCCAAGGGGGGATTGAAGTGGAATCAGGCTGGAAGCTGGCCGCCATTATAAGCCAGGCGGCCATCTTGTTCAGAATATTGGTTCACTTGAAAATAACTAGGTAGGTTTTTAGCTGAAACTAGAATGAAGCATACGTAGAAATTTAGGAATGTGTTAGATTAGCAGAAAAAGTAATTAGAGTCTGAGAAAGGTCTAGGCTGTTCCTGGCACGGAGGGGCAGAATGAGGAGTAGATACACCAAGGTTGCTGAGGCCCGCTGAGAGACAAAGGAGTATAGAGCTCAGACCAGGTGTTAGCTGCAACAAATGATCGCAGGCACTAGGGAGGAGGGCGCAGCCCGGAATAGGAGAAGCAACTAATCATGATTTACTGAAACTAACATAAAGTTTGCCAATTTACGGCCAAGTAACGGAATGTCTTTGTATTAGGTTAAGGGAGGTATTAACCCACGTGGGGTGGGAGAGTGTCATCGGGAGGTGGGCTAATTGGGATGTACCTAATTATGTATTTGGGGTATAAGATTTGATGTCACGGTGAGTTCGATGCTCATTCTTTGCGATTGAATCCTGTTTGAGCATCTGTTGTGATATCACAATAAAATTTGCCTTTCCTGAAGAGACTCGTGTTCAGACAATCCTTGCTCGTGTCCGGTCCGGCCTCGTCCCAAGTGAACCTAGCAGATTCCAGTTACAGAATCATGATGCGTTAGCTAGCACCTGGTTGCTGGAACAGCTTGGTTTAGTAGGAGAATCACTGTTAGTTTTATCAATGAGGCACTTTGCCTTTAGTTCTCTTATGGCGCCGGCGGCTAGGGACATGACAGGTTATGTATATTTTAACAAATAACATTGCATTTGTCTTTATGTTCTCCTTATTGGCCAGATTAACTCCGTCACTAATATGGTTCTGTTAATTCGCTCATCAAAAGCACCTATAATTCCTCAAGATCAGGTTAACTTGATCTGGAAATTTTACAGAGGATATTCATTTGCATTGTGTCACATTTCCACTGGTTTCAGCCGTGCCCCCTCGTGGTGAGAAGGATCCAGGTCTGCTCTTTCCTGTCTGGGTTTGGCTATTCTGCCTATGCTGCTCCTGGGTTCTGCTGTGCTGTTCAGATCTGGGGTCACATGTTCAATTAACCAAACCTGTTCCCTATTTAAATGCCAGCAGCACAGGGGCTCATTGATCTGGCATGAGTTCAAGTGGTGACTTCAGGTCCTGTGCGGTCTAGTCCTAGTTCCTGTGTTGCAGCAATAGGGATGTGCGTTTCGGGTTTCGGATTTTCGTAATTTTCACGAAATGTCCCGATTTGTGTCTTTGGATTCAGCCGAATTTCCGAATCGGATCGGATCTGAAAACGGCAGATCCGAAAAGTTTTCCAAGCCGAAACGAAAATTTTAGAAATTTTCGAATGGACTTGAAATGTGTCAAATCAAAATTTATTTTCGCTCTATTCGTGATTTCGGTTCCATTTGGGATTTCGTTTCCATTTCGGTAATTTTGGACATCGTATTATTTATCGGTTATATCGGATTCTTTAAATTTTGTATCATTTTCATTTCCATTTCCAATGATCCGATAATTCTGTCGATACGATCCGATAGTTCTGTCGATACGGTAATTCTGCCCATTCTATCTTTTTTTTTTTTATTAAATAAAGATCCTTTTTTTTCTTATGAATATGCATTTCACAACTTTATTTAATCATATTAAAATGGTATGAAAGGGACAAAAATGAACAAAACGATTTTAAAAACCACAAAACTGACCCAAATGGTCTGACTTTAAAAGTAAAAACCAGAATAAAAGGTTTTAAAATGGAAAAAAAGCTGAACAAAGTTACAAAATTTTCTGAAACGAAAAATAAAATGATTTAAAATGAAAAAAATAAATAAAAAGAATGCAGCATATGAATACGCACACTGCGGGGAACAAGCGCCTCTCTGCGCGGTATAATTAATGCAGCATATGAATCCACACACTGCGGGAAACATTCGCCTCTCTGCGGTATAATTTATATGTATACGTCTGTGTTATATGTATATGTATCCTGTTTGTATATTATAACTTAAAATGCAATAAAATTTGAATTTTCAATAATTTACAAGGTGTTTGTAAAGTGTTTTTTTTCACATTTTAACATGCGAGCGTTTACGGTTATATTTTCTATGAGTTGCGTTTGCAACCCATACAAAAATCTTTAGTGCAGCATCATTGTTCACATTATAATTGAAATGGGACCAATATTGCTGCATTAGCAAAACAAAAAACTATTTTTTTTTTAATTTATTTATTTTTTTATTTAATTTTTAATTTTTAATATTTTTAATTAACTTTTAACATGGTCATGTTTTGGTATGGACTTGGAAAGGCTATGCTCTGGCCGATCCAACAATACCAAACATTAACCCCTAGGTAGGTGCCACGGCACGGATCGGGAGATAGGGGGTTCATTGGTGGCTGGCAACTAGGGGGTTAACGCCAGAATTTACTCTATCCGACATCCCGATGTGAAACATCGGGACTTTGGATAGATTTTGACCATTTTTATTTTCTTAACTTTCGGATAGTCGAAATCTATGCAAAGTCCCGATGTTTCACATCTGAACTTTGTTTGGATAGAGTAAGTCCGTGTGGCCGTTAAACGTATATACATTACAATTTTCTAACCGTCAGCACCCTGGATATAGCACTGTTGCTGTCCAGTGTCCTGATCCTGAGTTCCTGACCGTTAGAAAATCTGACTGCCTATATGTTATTTCCAATGATCCGATAATTCTGTCGATACGATAATTCTGTCGTAGTCGGATCATTTATGTCCGTGGTTCGCGCATGATGGGATATGTCCATGATGGGAAACGCGCGTATGTCCGTCTCCATTACGGCCTGTCGTAAACATTACGGAGCCATTGTAGAGTTTGAGAATTTTTTGGACAGACCAAAAAAAAAACCATCCCATCATGGCTCAAACTCAAAGAGAGTCCTATTCGGACACGTCATCCCCTTCTACCCCAGAGACACCCAGGAAGAAGCGGGCCAGCAACTTGGCATTTGAGGAGATGGTGGAGCTGGTTTGCATCTTCGAGAAGCGTGACTATGACTGCCGTAAGGGCCCTTACGGCAGGAAGAACAATGTCCGCAAGGACCGTATCCTTGCACCACCCTCCTGGAAATGTTTGATAAGGACCGAAGTAACGACCAGCTGCGGAAGCGCTGGTCTGCCTTTAAGACGCGCGAGGAGGAGCAATTGAGGCACATCCGGCGTGTCGTAGCCAAACGTGTTATATTGTAAAGCGCTGCGCAAACTGTTGGCGCTATATAAATCCTGTATAATAATAATAATGTGCTTGCATGTGCTAATGTGCCCAGAAATACGTTGATTGATCTAGTCCTTTTTTCATGCAATGTGTATAGCTTTGCGTTTTCAGGACTCATACATGCATTTTTGCCATAGCTCTTCTTTTTTGTGATTTTACGTATTCGTGAAAATTTTGATATTTGATGTATGTAGATGAATGTGTTAATTTTTTTAACAAGCGCAAGTCATATAAAATATAACCGCAAACGCTCGCATGTTAAAATGTGAAAAAAAAACACTTTACACATTGTAAATTATTGAAAATTCTAATTTTATTGCATTTTTTGTTCTAATATACAGACAGGACATGACGCATACATATAATATTGATATACAGTTGTGTTCAAAATTATTCAACCCCCAATGCTGTAAAGGGTTTTAGGGAATTTAGTGTACATTTGTAATTGTATTCAGAATGAAATCCTACAAGGACTTTTTAAAGAACCATATGCAACTAAAATGACATCAATTGGTTTTGTAATACAGTAGTAAATGTTTCTTTTGTGAATTCTTCATTGACACAATTATTCAACCCCTTAAAGACTACCACTCTGAAGAGCAGAGGTTCATTCAAGTGTTTTCAATCAGGTATTGAAAACACCTGTGGATGTCATGGAGCAGCAATAAAGCATAATAAGCACCAATTAGGCAGCTTTAAAATGACTGTGATACTCAGCTCCTTCTAGATATTTACTGGTGTGGTTACAAACATGGTGAAGTCAAGAGAATGGTCCAGGAAGACAAGAGAAGAGGTGATTACTCTTCACAGGAAGGGCAATGGCTATAAGAAGATTGCAAAGATGTTAAACATACCAAGAGAGACCATAGGAAGCATCATTCGCAAATTCAAGGCAAAGGGCACTGTTGAAACGCTACCTGGTCGTGGCAGAAAGAAGATGCTGACTTTGACTGCTGTGCGCTACCTGAAGCGTAGAGTGGAGAAAAGTCCCCGTGTGACTGCTGAGGAACTGAGAAAAGATTTGTCAGATGTGGGTACTGAAGTTTCAGATCAGACAATACGGCGCACACTGCGTAATGAAGGCCTCCATGCCAGAACTCCCAGGCGCACCCCCTTGCTGTCTCCAAAGAATAAGAAGAGTCGACTGCAGTATGCCAAAAGTCATGTGGACAAACCACAGAAGTTTTGGGATAGTGTTCTGTGTACTGATGAAACAAAATTAGAACTGTTTGGGCCCATGGATCAACGCTATGTTTGGAGGAGGAAGAACAAGGCCTATGAAGAAAAGAACACCTTGCCTACTGTGAAGCATGGCGGGGGGTCAATCATGCTTTGGGGCTGTTTTGCTTCTGCAGGTACAGGGAAGCTTCAGTGTGTGCAAGGTACCATGAATTCTCTTCAGTACCAGGAGATATTGGATGACAATGTGATGCAGTCCGTCACAAACCTGAGGCTTGGGAGACGTTGGACCTTTCAACAGGACAATGATCCCAAGCATACCTCCAAGTCCACTAGAGCATGGTTGCAGATTAAAGGCTGGAACATTTTGGAGTGGCCATCGCAGTCACCTGACTTAAATCCGATTGAGAACCTCTGGTGGGACTTAAAGAAAGCAGTTGCAGTGCGCAAGCCTAAGAATGTGACTGAACTGGAGGCTTTTGCCCATGACGAATGGGCGAAGATACCCGTAGATCGCTGCAAGACACTTGTGTCAAGCTATGCTTCACGTTTTAAAAGCTGTTATAACTGTAAAAGGATGTTGTACTAAGTACTAAGATTGAATGTCACTTGGGGGTTGAATAAAACTGATAATGATGGGAGCACAGAAAAAACATTTGTGGTTATTTCATTATAAATGTTATGTTATATTTGTCTGACCTACACGTGCCTCTTTGATTTAATTGTAAGCAAGATGACTGAATGATCAAAATCAATGTCAAACTGGCCAAAACACTCAATTTCAGTGGGGGTTGAATAATTTTGAACACAACTGTATTATGAATCTGCCGAGTCAGCCGGAAAGAACTATATATAATATGTCTGGGTCATATAATAAAATAAGGCTTCAAAACGCGTTTAAACATGATGAGCGAAACCGTTAAAAATTAGCTCAGCAGCACAGCACACAAGGCGTGAAGCCGTGAAATGCCTCAGCAGCGAAAGGGTTAATTTTTTCTTTTGTCTGTTTTAAATCATTTTATTTGTTTATTTGTTGTTTTTTTTTTCGTTTCAGATAATTTTGATCAACTATTTTTACGTTTTAAACCTTTTGCTCTGGTTTTTATTTTTAAAGTCAAACCATTTGGATTGGGTCAGTTTTGCGTTTTTCAAATCGTTTTGTTTATTTTTTTTTGTTCCTTTCATACCATTTTAATATGATTAAATTTGTGAAATGCATATTCATAAGAAAAAAAGGATCTTTAATAAAAAAAACGATAGAATCTACCGACAGAATTATCGTATCGACAGAAATATCGGATCCGAAAAACAAACCAACAAATAATTAATTATATAATTATAAAGTACTATTATTATATTATAAACCATTAGTTTTAGTTTACGTCAAACCAATAGACACTTTGAAACGAGGAGAACAGATGTTCCGAAAAACACGAAAATTTCCGAAATCACGAACCAACAGTCCATACATAAAACGAGCAGACCCGAAAACACGAAAATGACCGATATTCCGAAAAAAAGTCGATACGAAAAACGAGCCGAAATGAACTGAGACGAGAATTTTAAAAATCTGAACGAACCGAACCGAATCGAACCGAAAAAAAAACGGTGCACAAGTCTATGCAGCAAGCATTCTTGTATTTATTTTCTCTGGTATTGACCTCGGCTTTCTTTGACTACTCATTCTGCCTGTTCCCTGTATCTATATCTACTGATCTGTTGCCAAATGCCAACCTCTGCGAGTCTGACATTCCTCCTGGTTCTGTATCCCCCGGCTCTAGTCCTGACGATTCTTGTATGTTTCTTGTTTTATGCATTTTGTTCTCTTTAGTTATTTTTGCTTAGAGACCAGTTAAGGACCTCTCTTCAGTTTAGGATTTCCTGTCTATTCGTCTTGTTAACCCACACTCTTCCTCCTCTCCTCACTCTGTTATTCTTTGCTATATTTTTTTTTTTTTTTATATTCAAAATTTTTTATTTGGTAAATATGTCAGCGTACAGTCGACGAGAAAGGGCCTCGCAGGGCCATATAGTGTCAGCAACAATAGCTCATCGTGGGAAAAAGAAAAAAAACAAATCAACAAATAGGCAAACAAATAGTCCGCTGTAGACATCGAGTACAATGGGGGAGGAAAGGGAAAACAAATAAGGGGTAGTGGCAAAGGCCAATACTGTGCCGACCTTGGTATCGTCCCGTTAGTCCAAGGGACCACGGGAGGCCAAGGGGGTGTAAGGCACAAGGCCCAGGCATTCTGGGGTCCAAACCCTGAGAAAAACCTGTAAACGCCACAAAGGAATAATAATAAAAAAAATTAACATCAAAAGGCAGACCAGCCAATAAAAAGTCTAAAATGTCTTCACACGCAGGGTTTAAACTTGTCAGCAGAAAGACAGCGCATAATAAGAAAAATTAAAAACGATAAACAAAATGGTGAGACAGCAAGAAACATCCAGCTGAATGGGGGAAGGGTAAAGAGAAAAAAAATAAAATAATAATAAAATAAAATAGTCTCTGCAAAAAGACCAAAAATAAGCAAGCAAAAGTCATCAGTATCATCCTAAACGTGTGCCGAGGGACATCAGAAAGGCATAAAGGGCTAAAGCGGGGGAGATCGTCAACAAATGAAGGTATCGCACAATGAGGCCACAGGTGAGTTCTCAGCCAGCGTCCCGAAAAGGTAATACTTGTGCAACAGGCAGGGAGAAACATGGCAAGCCCGGCCTGTCAGCAAACCCAAACTCAACACAAGAAAACAGGGCCAGAAAGCCGTAGATAGCATCAGCAAGCACGAGTCCTCTTCGGAGGGACCGGACAGATAGCCCCCAGGGGTGTGCAGCCAGGACCGGGACCACGCTGCGGGACCAAGACACGTGCCGCAGCCCCGCAGGATGGTGTTCCCCAGCACCCGGCCACTTCTTCACAACACATTGAGGCGCCTCGACACCCGGATCAGACATCACCACTGCAGACAGGGGAATCAGAATCCGTTCTTCTCCCAGGCTTCCCGGTTCTCTGCCTCTGACCACCACCGCGTCCTCCAAATCCACCACATCCTCAGTGAGTATGTCCACCCCAGTCTTGTCCTCCAGGGTAGGCTCCACTTCACCTTCTTGTTGCGGGAACACAGCCTCCGACCCGGAGACTTCCTCCACCGCGCAAGCCGAGGATTCAGCCACCGGCGACACCGCGTCCTCCACTGCTGTCTTCCGTTCGGTCACCAGTACCTCCATGAGCGTACGCCACATGCCACGCGTGATCGGGCTCTCATCGTCCCCGGGCCTCCAGGTCCTCCAGCATCACCCCCAAAGATCTGGTGGGGGACGGGCAGATCAGCCGCCGCCGGTCCGCTTTCACCCCCGGTAACTCTGCTGCGGGTCCAACAGCAGCAGCTGGAGGACAGGAGCCCTCCATCCTCGCAGCTCGCTGCAATCTGGACCTCTGGAAAGGGGGCCAGAGGAAGGCCCGAAGGTGCAGGCACCGAAGCCTAGGCCCCAAGATGGCCGCCGGCAGAACGTGCTCCGCAGGCACTTAAGGCCCGAAACAGGGTGTCTCTGGTCCGGAGAGGGGGGTCCAAGCGGCCTCCGAACTGCACTACTCCGGTGGCCAGCCACCCCGTCAGAGAAAGAAGAAAGCCCAGATTAGTCTTCTAAAGGTCCTTAATAGCACAGATAAGTGGAGCTCCTTCAATGCACATCCATCTCCGCTGGTAGCCGGCCACGCTCCCCCTAGATTTTCATTAGTAGGAAGGCCATTATTAAGGACCTTCCACAGCTTAGGGATTCCTTTAGTTTTCTTCCATGCCCTCCTGTCCCTCGTGTTACAGTCTTGTTTATTTCCTGACCGGAATCTGCATTGCTTATATGTGCTGTATTAAGCCAGCAGCTAACCTGCCTCAAGGGCTACATCACTCCTTGAACCAAGTCCCCACGATGGCCCAAGTTTCCGGTCAGTGTGACACATATGGTCTCCAGAACATGTTACAAAAGTTGTAGCATACCAGACTTTGCAACCAATGTGCTGCAACACATGGAACGTCTCTCTCTGTCAATCTGCAGTGTCTCACAGACACATTCAGTAGCAGCAAAATTCGACCAGCAGGGGGAGCGCTCTGCCCGTCACATACTGTACAAGGCTGCAGCAGCCTTGCAGTGTGTGTTTGTTTTAGGGGTGTGTTTAATTTTGATCATGTGAGTGTGGATTGATATCACGGTTAATTAGTTCCTGGTAGTGGTTTTATGAAAAACTACGTTGTAGTAAAGGGGATAACATTGCATCTGTGAGAGCTGCAGCTCCTGGCCCATTTTGCAAAATAGGTGATTGAAGTTTTCAAAAGTTGCAGTGTTAGATGCGTCCACAACGTGTAACTTAGACAATTAGCAGGATGGGGGCTAAAAGGCTTATACCTAACGTGCGCCACAGCCACGATGGATTGCTGCATTCTGTGTAGTTTTTTTTTTTTTTTAAAGGTGCTACACTTTTTTCAGGGATTGAATGCTGTATATAATGCTACACGTTTCATGCATAAATAGTGCTCTGTTTTCAGCAGTCCACCTCTGCAGAGAAGCATTTTTTGGAAATACCTCTCTATCCATGGTTGGCTTAAGGTAGGACTGATGGCACTGTAACTCCAGGCCCATGACAAGCAGACCCTGGGCCCTGCAGGCCACATGCACCTCTGTGCAGTGCGGCGTAATTTTCTTGCTATTCAGTGTGTGAGAGGGAGAGCGACAGGCTCGGGAAGGTTCACTGCCCTGGTCTCACCCCATACACCCAGACCCGGCCCTGTGTCCTGCACACTGTTTCCATGTGCAGCAACCGATAACAGAGCAAGGAATAAATAAACCTGGAAGGAAAGAAACATCAGGTGTGGGGATGGTGGGGGCAAACTAACATCAAATGAGGTCATAATAAATGAAATGTACACATAAAGGTAAGTAGATGGGGCATGTCTGTCTAGCTGTCAGTGGCGTAGCGTGGGGGGGGGGGCTGGGGGGGCCGTGGCCCCGGGCGCAGTTTTCTTAGGGGCGCATAATTTCAAAATAAATTTGCGCCCCTAAAAGTTGAGGCCCGGGCTTGGGAGGCTGTTCGGATGCTCTCCCCTTGCCGGTCACAACTCACATGATGTAGTGATGCATAGTGATACGCAGGGAGCGACTGGGGGGACGTTTTCCCCCAGTCTTTCCCTGCTCCCGCCGGATGGAGGAGGCGGTTAGAGCTGCGGACAGGAGGTGAGAATCAGATTGTTTTTTTTATTTTTTATGGATGGTGTTAACGGATTCTGCAGAAGCGGAATCCGTTAATACCAAATCCTGGCTGTGGTTAACTTTTTGCTGACCAGAGCCAGGCGTTAATCAGCGCTAGTAGATTGCAGTGGCGTAGCGTGGGTTGTCAGCGCCCGGGCCAGCCAAGAATTGTGCGCCCCCCCCAACCTGTGGACACGTTATCGATATTGCCCCAGCTCTCACATGGATATTGCCCCAGCTAACACATGAATATTGCCCCAGCTCTCACATGGATATTGCCCCAGCTCTCACATGGATATTGCCCCAGCTCACACATGGATATTGCCCCAGCTCACACATGAATATTGCCCCAGCTCACACATGGATATTGCCCCAGCTCATGGGATTTGCCCCAGCTCTCACATGGATACTGCCCCAGCTCACACATGGATATTGCCCCAGCTCTCACATGGATATTGCCCCACCTCTCACATGGATATTGCCCCAGCTCATGGGATTTGCCCCAGCTCATGGGATTTGCCCCAGCTCATGGGATTTGCCCCAGCTCTCACATGGATTTGCCCCAGCTCACACATGGATTTGCCCCAGCTCACACATGGATTTGCCCCAGCACATGGATTTGCCCCAGCTCATGGATTTGCCCCAGCTGACGGATTTGCCCCAGCTCACACATGGATTTGCCCCAGCTCACACATGGATATGCCCCAGCTCACACATGGATTTGCCCCAGCTCATGGATTTGCCCCAGCTCACACATGGATTTGCCCCAGCTCATGGATATGCCCCAGCTCACACATGGATTTGCCCCAGCTCATGGATATGCCCCAGCTCACACATGGATATGCCCCAGCTCACACATGGATTTGCCCCAGCTCTCTCATGGATTTGCCCCAGCTCTCTCATGGGATTTGCCCCAGCTCATGGATTTGCCCCAGCTCATGGATTTGCCCCAGCTCATGGGATTTGCCCCAGCTCTCACATGGATTTGCCCCAGCTCTCTCATGGATTTGCCCCAGCTCATGGGATTTGCCCCAGCTCATGGATTTGCCCCAGCTAATGGATTTGCCCCCAGCTCATGGATTTGCCCCAGCTCTCACATGTATTTGCCCCAGCTCATGGATATGCCCCCCAGCTTACACATGGATTTGCCCCCAGCTCATGGATTTGCCCCAGCTCTCACCTGGATATTGCTCCGGCAGGGGTTGAGGGGACCCAGATGCCGGGCAGCGGGAGTGCCTGCCCGCCGCCCGGTCCTGAACAGTCCGTCCTGTTCTTGAAGGGGATGCGGCTGCGTGCGTGCGCAGGTCACGCGGTCCGGCCAGTCAGGTGGTACAGAGACTCAGTACCACCTGATTAGCCGGACCACGTGACCGGCTGTGCCTGCACGCAGCCGCATCCCCTTCAAGAACAGGACGGACTGTTCAGGACCGGGCGGCGGGCAGGCACTCCCGCTGCCCGGCATCTGGGTCCCCTCAACCCGCGGGCCAGTTTTAGGGGCGCAAATGCGCCCCTAACAAAACTGCGCCCGGGGCCACGGCCCCCCAGCCCCCCCACGCTACACCACTGGTAGATTGCAATCCTAACGCTGATTAATACTGAAGAGAAAATGTGGTGACAAGTCTGCGCTTCCCTTTTTTTGATGATAAATGTTCAAGCTGGAGATCTTCTTATTAAACAACAGAATCACTTGTAATACGTGGTCATCAACCCTCAAAGAAAAGGGAAAAATTGGCAAACATAGTGTGATCTGTATAATTTCTTTAAATCCCCCAAACGATTGTATAGTAATTCAACTCACATTTGGAGGTGTCATAAATCTGACACTGGATGTGTAATACCACGGATATGTAAAGGAGATATCGGACTCCCCTTTCTCCTCCTCCGTCTGGCAGTGTTCCTCCAAAGGAAAATAAGGTTGCAGGATCCTCGATGAACATAAAATATATTTATTTCTTAAAATAATTAAAATAATACATAAAATAAACGCCAATACGCGTTTCGCCATACCAATCGCTTCATCAGTCGGCAAAAGAATTCTTTTGCCGACTGATGAAGCGATTGGTATCGCGAAACGCGTATTGGCGTTTATTTTATGTATTATTTTAATTATTTTAAGAAATAAATATATTTTATGTTCATCGAGGATCCTGCAACCTTATTTTCCTTTGGAGGAACACTGCCAGACGGAGGAGGAGAAAGGGGAGTCCGATATCTCCTTTACATATCGGTGGTATTACACATCCAGTGTCAGATTTATGACACCTCCAAATGTGAGTTGAATTACTATACAATCGTTTGGGGGATTTAAAGAAGTTATACAGATCACACTATGTTTGCCAATTTTTCCCTTTTCTTTGAGGGTTGATGACCACGTATTACAAGTGATTCTGTTGTTTAATAAGAAGATCTCCAGCTTGAACATTTATCATCAAAAAAAGGGAAGCGCAGACTTGTCACCACATTTTCTCTTCAGTATTGACTATTTGATGGTTGGAGGTGAACCATCTGTGTGTGATCACCTGCAGCTGACTGTTGAACTGCGAATTTAAATGTATGATAGACCTTTGTGTTATCTAACGTATCAATCGCACGGGTCAGTTTTATGCATTAGGGGGCGCCAGATACTACATTCTCCATTTTTAACCTAACGCTGATTAACACTTTGCGCTCCGCATGTTAAGTATAGGGAGCACAAAGTACAGTAACCTCACGCTGAAAAGCGCAAGGTACCAAACGCAAACGGGTTACTTAATCCGTTTGCATTTGGATTGTAATATGCGGTAAACACCGCAGCAAAGGTTAATGCTCACGCAAGTGAGCATTAACGTTTGCATCAAGAGTGTAATGTGGCCCAAAGTGTCTTTCAAGCTCACCAACTGAAACGTTGCTCTATCTGAATCCAAAGTAAACTTGTTCCTATGGGAGCTCCTGCGTGCCATGTTTCATTCCTCTCCTCCTTACATCATGTCAGAGCACAAAGATTCCAACCGCCACCTCTGCTTGCCAGCCTTCAGGTGGAATAACCCTTCACTTTGAAGAGCTGTCACAGCAGTCAGGGACACCTGGGGTGGGGGAAGACTGACTCATGCCATCATTCATGACCACTTATCTTAGCTTAATTGTTCATTGTGGCTAAAGTGCTCCCTTGTCAAATGCATTCTTTAACTTCTGATGCATTGAGGTTCACACTTGTCTGTGTTTTAATATTTATTAATATAATGTGAAGTTCTTGAATAGTTCTGCTTGCTGTGAATTGAACCTTCTGACATAAACATACAGCAGCTCATTTTACTTTCAGATGCCTTCGAGTGGTAGTAGCCTTTATGGAATTGAACAATACTGAGAACATGAAAAGGTTCCTTATCTTCTTGTTCTCTTCACGTCCCTCTGGGCAGATGCCTGTGGGATCCAACGCACAACTGGAGTTATTATTTTGGATTTCTTCTTCAGAATACTTATGTATCATAACATCACATGTCGAGCTGGTGCCAACAGTCAGCACGATAGGGTTATTTGGGTCAAAAACTGAGCTGTCTAAAGAGACAATTGGTTCTTTTGATGGGTCGTAAGAAAAAGCAATGGGAGTTGCACAAACTTTGTTTTCAACATCCAACATCTTCCCAGCAGATGGTTTTAGTTCTCTAGGTAAACAAAACACAAAACACTAAATTATATATAAATATAAACCCTAAAGCGTTGTTTCTCAACTCCAGTCAGGACCCACTAACAGGCCAGGTTTGCAGATACAGTGGCAAGAAAAAGTATGTGAACCCTTTGGGATTACGTGGAGTTTTGCATGAATTGGTCATAAAATGTGCTCTGATCTTCATCTAAGTCACAACAATTTGAAAAACACAGTCTGCTTAAATTAATACAACACAAACATTATATGTTTTCATGTTTTTATTGAACAGAACATGTAAACATTCACAGTGCAGGGTGGAAAAAAGTATGTGAACCTTTGGACTTAATAACTGGTTGACCCTCCTTTGGCAGAAATAACCTCAACCAAACGTTTCCTGTAGTTGCAGATCAGACCTGCACAACGATCTGGAGTAATTTTGGACCACTCCTCTTCACAAAACTGTTTCAGTGTAGCAATATTCTTGGAATGTCTGGTGTGAATCGCTCTCTTAAGGTCATGCCACAGCATTTCAATCGGATTGAGGTCAGGACTCTGACTGGGCCACTCCAGAAGGTGTATTTTGTTTTGTTGAAGCCATTCTTTTGTTGAATTACTTGTATGCTTTGGGTCATTGTCCTGTTGCATCACCCATCCTCTGCGGAGCTTCAGTTGGCGGACAGATGGTCTTACATTTTCCTTCAAAATGTCTTGATAAACTCTGGAATTAATTTTTCCATCAATGACAACAATCTGTCCAGGCCCTGAGGCAGCAAAGCAGCCCCAAACCATGATGCTCCCTCCGCCATGTTTTACAGTGGGGATGAGGTTTTGATGTTGGTGTGCTGTGCCTTTTTTTCTCCACACGTAGTGATGTGTGCTTTTTCCAAACAACTCAATTTTGGTTTCATCTGTCCACAAAATATTTTGCCAGTAGTGCTCTGGAACATCCAGGTGCTCTTTTGCAAACTTCAAATATGCTGCAATATTCTTTTTGGAAAGCAATGGCTTCCTCCGTGGTGTCCCCCATGTACTCCATTCTTGTTTAATGTTTTCCTTATTGTAGATGTGTCAACAAAAATGTTAGCATGTGCCAGGGATTTCTGTAAGTCTTTAGCTGACACTCTAGGATTATTCTTTACCTCATTAAGCATTCAGCGCTGTGCTCTTGAAGTCATCTTTGCAGGACGACCACGTCTAGGGAGAGTAGCAACAGTGCTGAACTTTCTCCATTTGTAGACAGTCTGTCTTACCGGGGACACATGAACATCAAGGCTTTCGGAGATACTTTTGTAACCCTTTCCAGCTTCATGCAAGTCAACAATTCTTGATCGTAGATCTTCGGAGAGCTCTTTTCTGTGAGGCATGGTTCACATCAGGCAGTGCTTCTTGAAACCAGTAAACCCAAAACTGGTGTGTGTTTTTAAAGGGCAGGACAGCTTTCAGCAACACATCCAATAATATCACACTGATTGGACTCAAGGTTGGCTCACTCCTGGCTCCAATTAGCTCTTGGAAAAGTCATTAGGCTAGGGGTTCACATACTTTTTCCACCCTGCACTGTGAATGTTTACATGTTATGTTCAATAAACACATGAAAACATATAATGTTTATGTTGTATTATTTTAAGCAGACTGTGTTTTTCAAATTGTTGTGACTTAGATGAAGATCAGAACACATTTTATGACCAATTCATGCAAAACACCACGTAATCCAAAAGGGTTCACATACTTTTTCTTGCCACTGTATGTGAAGCACAACACAAGTGATATGATTTGTGCTCAGTGATTGCAGGATTCAGTCTGCATTTCCCCAAGGTGATCTGCAAAATTTGGCCTTAGGGGTATGTGAGGACCAGGGTTGAGAAACAATACCCTAAAAGAAATACTGAATAATAGTTAATACTAATAGATAATTAAATTAATGAATGATAACTAATAATTAATTTGTCTTCATTCTGGCACATTAAGTTTCATCCCAATTCACTTGCCGTGGTGCTATTGTTTTGCTACTCCCTCCTGGCAGTATAGGCCTGATTCCCAGGTGATGTTAGTGTATGCCCTATAGACCTGGGGCTTTCCTTTTACCGTTACATGTGTATTGAACTTGGTGCTCAACCAGCCCTTGTGCAACTGGGGCACGCACAGCCAGTCAGATGGCTCAATCTGCCGACTCCATGATGCCCCTCAAGTTGAAGATGTCGGCTGGCTGAGCCAGGAAATCCACCTGTAATTATGTTAGTGCAGTGATGTACTGTTTGTTCCTGGAAGACACAACCCCTGGAAGGCTATCCAGCGGCTGACTGACATTCTTCAAGGTGGTGGAAGACTTTAAAGCACTTTGACAGCTGCAAGAGACAGCTGGAGGAGTGGAGAAGTGGCACTCATGACCATTTAAATTCTCTTAAACGGACATGGTAGGTAGAGTGTCCTTCTTATCCCCTATAGAGAAGGTTCCTGGCAACCCAATCACTCAAACTCACATCAAATCAGTTCAACCCTCACACAGTTTATAAATCTATTCTATCTTTCTCTCTATATGAATTCTGTTATTTTGTTAATATATATCTAAACCAAATCTAATGTCTCTTGAACGGAAGCCTTTGAGTAAAAGTTTAAAGTCCTTACTCTTGACTTGATCCAAAGGATTGTTTATACTTTATATATTCCTCGGGTAGGGGAAGAAGATCCCTGTAGACTAAAAACCTCTGTTCTTCTCCTAGTTGGGTTTTTCGGAGCAGTTGTCCTAGCTTTCGTAAAGTCCAGTCCATAACATTCACGTTACCAACTTTAATTAAGATGTCACCTGCAAACACATTTATAAATCATTATTTTATTTAAGGAAAATCAAACCCTAGAAATTGTGATGCATAAAATGATGCATGATTGACCTTTGTTTGTTTTCTTGTTATAACTTTTAACATGATGTGAGATTAGGGTTGACAGATCAGCCATGTTTGGGCAGCGCATAAAAAATGCCACTCTACAACATGTAGAATCCATATGCTGCAGGTAAGAAATCAAAAAGGAATCCCAGGTGACCTACCTTGTCCTTGATTTCTTTCCTGCAGCATATAAATTATACATGTTGCAGGGCAGCACTTTTCCCTGTGCTCTCCTCTGCATGGAATAGTAACGTGTTTTCAGGAAAACATGGCCGATCTGGCAACCCAATGAGAGATGTGTGAGTGCATGCTAGGTTTACATCTCACAAAAACAGATGCTTTAACCCTTTCATGACAGGCGGGTGGCACCAGTCAGGAGGGGGTTAGCGCCGGTGGGGCGTACTAACGGGAGGGGGACAGAGGGGTTAAACAAAACCACCCTCGCTCCTATTTTAACCCTAGCGTCAACCTCAAAACTCAGCTTAAATCCAGCAGAGGTTTTTCTAGGGTGGCGTTCCACCAAACACGACATGCAGCTGGCGTCCTGAATGCCGCTGCAGCTAGCTGACCATGGGAAGGCTGGACACTGCCAGCTCATTGAGTGCTACTGGATACAGGAAGAGTACTGAGACTTCTGGTCCTGAGTAGGGAGGAGCCGAACACCCCCCGAGTTTGGTTCGGGCCCGAACCTGAATTTTTCCAAATGTTCGGGTCCGAACCCGAACCCGAACCCCATGCAAGTCAATGGGGCTGAAAATTCGGTTTTTAGAGTGCCCTCCAAGAGGGCATATATGCTACATATTTGCCATAAAAGGTGTATGGGGGTCCGGGTAGTGCCCTGGGGGACAGGAAACAAGGACAAAAAGTTGAAAAAAATACGTTTTTAAAGGGACAGTGAGTTCTCCATGAAATAAGGCTTAAAAATAAAAACGAAAAATTCCTTCAAATATCGTGCCTAGAAGGTCCCCATAACCTGCCTGTGAAGTGGCGGATTTGTAGGATGTATAGAAACACTTAAAAACAAAAAAATGATGTTTCAAATGACGGTAAATGCTTTTCCTTTAATCTATCCATAAACAACTGCTTGGGGCGGCAGTCTATATGAAAAGAGGAGACATTTTCGGACACGCAGAAAAAGTTTACTGATTTTTTTGGCTAAATTATTGTGAAACTTATGCAGGCTTTGGATGAAAGTAACAATAGGTGCTTCAAAATTGGTCCTTTAGCGTCCCCAACAGTGCCGTCACACTGTAACCCCTCTGAGGATATGAATCTGATACAGGCGTCAGTCACAGTGCACCCAAATATTGTGCTTTTGGTGCCAGGCCTGCAAGTACTATCATACAGTAACCCCTCTGTGGTATTGTGGAAGAATGCAGGGGTGAACCTTGCGGTCCTATATTAAAACGATATGCATCTGGTAAAGGCGTCAGTGCACCCAGATATTCTGCCTTTGATGCAAGACTGCCAGGCCAGCAAGTATCATCATACAGTAACCCCTCTGTAGTATTGTGGAAGAATGCAGGGGTGGACCATGTGGGGGTGGACCATGTGGTCCTATAATAAAAAGATATGATTCTGGTCAAGGCGTCAGTGCACCCAGATATTGTGCCTTTCATGGCAGCTAGTGCCTTCACACCGTAACCCTTTTGTGGTATTGTGGAAGAATGCAGGGTTGGACCCTGCGGTTCAAAAAATTAAAATGATATAAATCTGGCACAGGCGTCAGTGTAGCCAAATATTGCGCCTTTCATGGCAGCAAGTGCATTCACACCGTAACCCTTTTGTGGTATTGTGGAAGAGTGCAGGGTTGGACCCTGCGGTTCAAAAAATTTTAATTATATAATTCTGGCACAAGCGTCAGTGCAGCCAAATATTGCGCCTTTCATGGCAGCAAGTGCATTCATACCGTAACCCTTTTGTGGTATTGTGGAAGAGTTCAGTGCTGGAGGTTTTGTGAATGCAGAAGACATCCCCGATCTATTCCGTTACGTCAGCATCAGGGGGTTGATAGCTGCTGATCCAGGACTGATTCATTTTTATAAATGTCAGCTGGTCTACAGAGTCGGTGGACAGACGCACTCTTTTGTCTGTGACAAAACCTCCAGCGGCACTGAACGTCCTTTCAGAAAGCACGCTGGATGAAGGGCAACCTAGTAGCTGCATAGCATATTGGCTAAGTTCTGGCCAGTGATCCAATCTCAACACCCAGTAAGCCAGTGGATCATCTGCTGGAAAGGTATCCAGGTCTGCCCTTGCCCCTAGGTAGTCCTACACCATATGGTGAAGACGCTGGCAATGGGTGCCTACATTTGACGTCCCTGGGCATCGTGGACTAAAAAAATTTAAAAAAGCATCAGTCAATCGGTCCTGGCCTTCACCACTATTCCTCTGATCATCCGCAGCCTCAGAAGCACTTGTGTCAGCACTTGGTAATCTACCAGTGCCTGGAAAGGTGTTACACAAGTGTCGCTTTAGAGCGTCCTCAAGTTTTTTCATCCTGTGCTCCCTCTGTGCGGGCCGGATGAGCTCTGCAACTTTACCCTTGTATCGTGGATTAAGAAGGGTTGCCAACCAGTAATGATCCCTCTCCTTGATAGCACGAATCCTGGGGTCCTTTAGCCGGCTTTGCATTATTAGGGAGCCCATGCAGCGTAGGTTGGAGGTGGCATTAGCTTCCGAGTCTTCCTGTTCAATGAGGATGACCGTATCGTGCACTTCCTCCTCCCAGCCACGCACTAGCCCTTCTGTGTCTGGGCACACGAAACCCTCTCTTGAGGAATCCCCACCTTCAATGCCCCCACTACTTAAATATTCCTCCTCTTCCTCCTCCTGTCTGATCTGAGTAGGACCCTGTCTGCGGAAAGACTGGGGCCTTGAGAGCTAGGGAAGGCCTCCTCTTCCTCCCGCTGCTCTGCCTCTAGAGCCACATCTATAATTCCCCGCAGAGTGTGCTCCAGCAGGAACACTAAAGGAATTGTGTCACTGATGCATGCACTGTCCCTGCTCACCATCCTCGTTGCCTCCTCAAATGGTGACAGTACAGTGCATGAATCCTTGATCATTAGCCACTGCGGGGGGGGGGGGAAACCTAGTTGACCCGAACCTATCCTTGTGCCATACTCACACAGGTACTTGTTGATGGCCCTCTGCTGCTTGTGCAGACGCTGCAGCATTGCTAATGTCGAGTTCCACCTGGTGGGCATGTCACAGATCAGACGGTTTGTGGGAAGGTGGAATTCTCTTTGAATTTCTGCCAGGCGAACGCTTGCTGGGAATGACCGTCTGAAGTGGCTGCAGACTTTTCTGGCCTGGCTGAGAAGCTCTGGCAGCCCTGGGTACTTGGTTAGGAAACGCTGTACCACTAGATTTAGGACGTGTGCTAGGCATGGTACATGCGTCAATTTACCCTTGCGTGGGGCGGAGAGAAGGTTGCTGCCATTATCACAGACGATCATTCCCAGCTCAAGCTGGCGTGGTGTTAACCATCTCTGCACCTGGCCCTGCAGAGCTGACAGAATTTCTGGCCCGGTGTGGCTCCTGTCCCCTAAACAAACCAGCTCAAGCACAGTATGGCTTCTTTTTGCTTGAGCCATTGCGTAGACCCTGTCAGGCGTCGGTTTAACTGCCACTTCGCCAGAGACAGAGAAGGAGGAGGAGGAGGAGGAAGAGGGAGAGGTGGTGGTGGTATAGCAGACAGACCTCATACAAGCAGCTTTCTGGAGGCATGGTGGATGAACAAGCTCCAGCACAGAGCCCCATCTTGGATCCCTCCCAGCTGCAATCAGAGTTACCCAGTGTGCCGTGAAGGAAATGTAACGACCCTGTCCATGCTTGCTGGACCACGTGTCTAAAGTCACATGCACCTTGCTGCTGACTGCCTTTCCCAATGACTGGATAACATTGTCTTCCACGTGCTGGTATAGTGCTGGAATGGCCTTGCGTGAAAAGTAATGGCGTTTTGGAACCTGCCACTGTGGTACAGCACATTCAGCAAATTCACGGAAGGGAGCAGAGTCCACCAGCTGGAAAGGCAGCAGCTGCAATGCGAGTAATTTTGCTAAGCTGGCATTTAGACGCTGTGCTTGGGGATGGTTGGGACTATATTTTTTCTTACGCTGCAGCAGCTGCGGCAACGTAATCTAACTGCGTAAATCTTCAGCTGCTGGGAGGATGTCACTTTGTGAGGAAGGACCTGGTACATCCATTACTGTAGCATCATCCCTGTCAGTGGAGGTTGTAGGCAATGACATGGCAGGACATACAGTGGGGGTAGAGACAGATGAGGAGGAGGAGGACCTATGCAAAGTTTTGCACCAACGGGATGCGTGGTGGGTGGTCATATGTTGCCTCAAGCATGTGGTACCCAAGTGTCTGGTGTTTATCCCACGCTTCAGCCTCCTCTGACATAGATTACAAATAGCAACGGTGGGGTCTGCTGCACATTTCTTCAAGAACTCCCAGACAGCAGAGTTCCTGCATGTGTTCTTTGAGACAATAGTGCTCTGCACCGGAGCAGCTCTGACATCTGATGCCTTGGACTGGCTAGTGCTACGGTTGGTCACAGAGGATGTTGTGCCTCGTGTTTGCTGTGCGTCCTCCTCCTCCTCCCCCTCCTCCTCACTTGATTCCTCAGTTCGATCTGGCACCCAGGTGGAGTCAGTGACCTCATCATCATCAATGTCATCTTCACCCCCCATCTCCTCGTCACTGGAGCCAACTTGGCAGTATGCTGCAGCTGCTGGGGCAACATGAGTGCCAGTTATTTGTGTGTCATCACTGGCACCCCCTTCCTCTAGGTTGATTATAATCCCTTGCTCAACCTCAGAGATTGAATCAGAGCACTGTAGTTGCTGTGCATCCTCAAGCAGCATGTCACTGTCATTGTAGTCAAACAATTCAGCTGACTCCTCCGTGTGTGATAGCAAGGCTACGGCAGGAGTAGCTGTGGACATGGAGGCTGCATTAGAAGCTTTGGCAGCTGAGGTGGACTGTAAAGCACTAGAAGCCTGGCTGGCAGAGGACTCGGAGGATGAGGATGGCCTGGCTAGCCAATCCACCAAATCTTCTATATGTTGCTGCAGGTTAAGAAGACGGCCAGCACCAGTTATAAAGGACAAGCGTGCCCCTGCAGAGGATGCACCACGTCCACCAAGACCAGAGGCACAGCCTCCTGACACAGGGGCTGCTTGCCCTCTTATCTGTGTCTGGGAGCGTCTGCCTGTCCTTTTTGTTCTTTCAGACATGGTGAGTGATATATAGATTAAATATATACAGAACTCTGATTCAACTCTGGTATAAAGATTAAAGATTTACAGAACTCTGGTATAAATCAGTGAGACCCTTTGATGGGTGGCAGTGAAACCTTCTATAAATCAGTGAGACCCTTTGATGCGTGGCAGTGAAACCTCTTAGAAATCAGTGAGACCCTTTGATGGGTGGCAGTGAAACCTCCTATAAATCAGTGAGACACTTTGATGGGTGGCAGTGAAACCTCCTATAAATCAGTGAGACCCTTTGATGGGTGGCAGTGAAACCGTCTATAAATCAGTGAGACCCTTTGATGGGTGGCAGTGAAACCTCCTATAAATCAGTGAGACCCTTTGATGGGTGGCAGTGAAACCTCCTATAAATCAGTGAGACCCTTTGATGGGTGGCAGTGAAACCTCCTATAAATCAGTGAGACCCTTTGATGGGTGGCAGCGAAACCTCTTATAAATCAGTGAGACCCCTTGATGGGTGGCAGCCAGTGAGAACACACGGATTATAACAATTCCCAAATATTTTGTAGAAATTAGTGACCCCAAAAATACTGCGTGGTACTGGCTGTGTGACAAGACACAGATCACCTCAATTCCCAAATGTTTTAAAGAAATTAGTGAGCCCCAAAATACTGCGTGGTACTGGCTGTGTGACAGGACACAGAAGATCACCTCAATTCACAAATGTTTTAAAGAAATTAGTGAGCCCCAAAATACTGCGTGGTACTGGCTGTGTGACAAGACACAGATCACCTCAATTCACAAATGTTTTAAAGAAATTAGCGAGCCCCAAAATACTGCGTGGTACTGGCTGTGTGACAAGACACAGAAGATCACCTCAATTCACAAATGTTTTAAAGAAATTAGTGAGCCCCAAAATACTGCGTGGTACTGGCTGTGTGATAAGACACAAATCACCTCAATTCACAAATGTTTTTTTTTGTAATTCAAGGTTTTTATTTTGTAAGCAAGAGCAGGAACAAAAAGCAAATCAACATAAGTGGCCTCGCAGGGCCAGAAAAACTCACATATGTACTACAAAGACATAAGCGATCCATCAACATAAGCATATGTGGATAATAGTGTCTCAGATAATAAGGGTGGTTGTGGGAGAAGAAAAGAAAAAGAATAGGGAAGAGGGGATTATGTTCACAACGCTGTCAAAAAGATGGTGACCCAAATAACAGAAAAAAAAAAAAAGGGGTGGTGGGGGGTATGAAGAGTGGCAAAGGCCATTGCCGTGACGCTCCTAGCACGCTCCTGAAGGAGGCCATGGAGGGACAATGTCACGGGGCCCAGGACCCTAAGGGCCAATCATAACGCAAAGTCATGGTGGCGCGCCTCAGGCACCCCAGTAATGCCAAACACAAAAAAAAAAGGGGGGATGGGGGGAATGGATACACCATCTTCTGCAGAACAAGCATTTGACATACCAACTAAGATAATGGGGGAAAAGAAAGAGTCCAAACCAAAAATACATCAGAAGTACTCCGCACGAGGGGGGGGGGAGCGAGCGACCGAGGAAAACCTCAGAATCAGCCATAAATCGTCAAGAACAGACAGCGCAGGAGATTCAGCTGGCTCCCGAAAACAAAAGTGTCCGCTAAAGACATCTCGACAACCGGAGTGAACAACTCAGCCGTGGGGGGCAAAAATTAGAAACAGACGACGGGGGGTCATCTCGGAATAACATTCTCAGGTAGGGAGTGGGGGGGTTCATCCCCGAATGGGGGGTCTCAGCGGAAAAGGAAAAAACAACAACAAAAATAAAATAAAATAATTAAAAAAAAATGTCCTTATCTGTCCATTGCTACACAAAACGCAGGGGGGTGGAATCAGAAGGTATACGGGGGGAGAGAGAAACTCAGCGGGCCAGACAGGGGTGCCAGGATTAAAAAACAGGGTAAGCAGCAGGTCAGCTAGATAGTTCAGCCAGTGTCCAGGGAAAACATGGGGCAGAAAACATCCTCAGGCCTGCGTTTGCTGCCTCTGGCACCTGGAACATATGGCAACCAGGCCCCTCTCTCTGCCGCAATGGGAACGGCCCGGGGCCAAGGCAAGCAACGTCCCTCAACGGTGCCCAAGCCCAGGGCCGAGAGCAGCGCCGCCAGCACAGGCCTCAAAGCGGAAGCCGCATCCTCCGTCTCAATAGTCGCCTTCACGGCAAGGCCCCAACACGCAGAGCCCCCAGTAACCTCTCGCCTCTCCAATGTCATCTTTGGGTACGGAGATCTGCGCACAGGAGCAGGCTCCCTCTCATTCTTGCCCTCTCATTCTTGCCGTCAGGTATGGGATCGAGCGTCAGCGCCCTGGCTGGGACGCCGACCTCATCGCAGCTCCCCCTCTCAGCTGTAAGGCATGCCCCAGACATGCACCTGTCCGTCGCAGCCTCCTCAGGTTTCCGTTCTCCAGCCTCCCGGCAGCCCCGTAGCGCCAGCATCATCTGCTGCCAGACTCCTCTGGTGAGTGGCACGTCCGCATCTTCCCCGTCCAGCAGCTGTAAACAGGCCTCCAGGCCTGTAAGGAAGGCGTCAGTGCCTCTCGTGGGGGGAGGTGGTCCGCTCCGCCCTTCCTCCGTCGGTCCATCCTTTTCTCTCATCAGGCCACTATTACCGGCAACCGGGAGACGGGGACCCCCCATCCCCCAGTGCAGGTTCAGGTCGGATGGAGGCTGCAGAACAGCCAGGCGCAGGGACCACAAGGGCCGGGATGAAGGCCGCAAAATGGCCGCTGGCACCTCGCTCCGGCCACATATTAGCTGCTGCAAAGCACGTCTCAAGTCCGGAGGGGGGAACAAATCGACCTCCGGACAGCTCTGATCCGGTGGCCAGCTATCTGGAGACCCAAATTTAAGATTGCACCGCTGAAAGAGTCTGTTATTGGGTCCCAAGGGCGGCAGACGTGCGGAGCTCCTCAAAAACACGTCTGCTCCCTTCGGCAGTCGGCCACGCCCCCAATTCACAAATGTTTTAAAGAAATTAGTGAGCCCCAAAAAAACTTGCTGGCTGTGTGACAAGACACAGAAGATCACCTCAATTCACAAATGTTTTAAAGAAATTAGTGACCCCAAAAAAACTTGTTGGCACAGTGACAAGACACACATATCAATTCCCTGATATTTTGTAGAAATGAGACCCCCCAGACCCCCCCAGTAGCGTGGCAGACCGACCGTAACAACACACAACAATCTCCTCTGAAATTTCCTCTGAAACGCGTGCAGAATCGGCGCGTGGAAACGTTATATAGTGTGCTGCGGGACTTAGCTCTGTGAGCCCATGATTGGGCAAAATTTGCCAATCAGGACTCTGAGCCATGATTGGCATACTGTTGAACCTGTCTTGCACCAGACCTGTGGTCAGGTGCAAGGCTGTAGCCAATTACGAGCTTCAGGCCAGTGGGAAAATGCATAGGGGGCATTGTGATGCATTGTGGACTCGAACATGCGCCGAACAACCGGAAATGTTCGGAGTTCACGATCTACCCGAACAGGCTAAGTTCGGGCCGAACTCCGAACCCGAACCGCTCATCCCTAGTCCTGAGGAATCTGTGAACAGAACTCGCTGATCCCAGATTCAGGGCTGGTCTAAACAATCCCTTCAAGGAGTCCTCCAACGCCTGAAGAGGGGAAATGGGTGAGGGCACAGCTCACTTTGTCCACTCAAATTACATTGAGAGGACACAGTGCCTAGAATGTCCATTTATGTTACATCAATTCCTTATAGAAGTCCAATTAAATTGTCTCAATTACCTGGCTTCAGATTTCCATCCCTTTCTGCAGCACTTTGTTCTCGTATGGATAAAATCTGAGCAAGATTTCCGTTTATAATGATGTCCAAACCAAATCCATTTTCATTTCTTGGGAGGGTGGCCTCTATAGTAGGTGCAAGATCATGCTCAGATCTTGTGTCCTGCAACTATAATGTGCACAAATACGTTCTCTGACATATAACTCAGTGAAATTTGACTTAAATTCTATGAACAGGGAACTATTATTGTGTGACAGGGCACGTTCCCTGTGTTTAATCACCACTACTTGTTGGCATATTTTTATTCTAGTCATAAACAACAGTATAGGTTTTAAAACCTTCAGAGACCTACTTTCCCTATTGCTGTGGAGCAGTGGTTCCAACAGTGGTCCTCACATACCCCTAATAGGCCAGGTTTTAAGGATCACCTTGGAGAAATGCAAACTGAATCCTGCAATCACTGAGCAGCAAATCATATCACCTGTGCTGTGCTTCAGATATCTGGCAAACCTGGCCTGTTAGGGGGTCCCGAGGACCCGGGTTGGGACCCACTGCTGTAGAGGACAAGAACACACTTTATTCTAATAAAGTACTTTCATTACATTTTGCGTCCAATATGAGTACCGTAGATTATCGAGTATAGCGCGATCCGAATATAACGTGATGGATAGAGATTTATTACGGAAATGAGAGAATACTCAAGACTCGAATATAACGCGAGGAACAAAACTTTTACTGTACCGGTAAACAATTAAAATCCTTCCAGGTTCTCTTAATACAGTCAGGCTACCCCTCAGGACAGGGTGCTCTGCTCTAGAATGATTGCAGTTGTTACTAAGTATGAAGCCAGGTGAAAGATTGGCTTAAACCGAGCGTGCCCTCTGGCTGTGATGCAAGCATCAGGGAGCCCGAATTCACTTCAGCGAGACTACCAGAACTTCCGGGAGACTTAGGATCCAGAGCAAGGTGAGTTTTTTTTTTTACACGCAATGCAGATGACTCGAATATAACGCGACCCCTCCAATTTTAAGGCAAATTTTTGTCACCAAAATATAGTGGTATACTCGAGTATCTACAGTACTTCAATAATTTACCTGCTTATAGAAAAAAACCTGAACCCATTCTTCCTGTTATAGGGGAGTATCTGCACCTAACCACCCCATGAGGAAACAAGGCAAGATTCATTAAAACTCTCCAAGAGATCTGACAATCCAACCATGAGGTCTCTCGACATTTACAGGGTTATTCAGAGAGCGTGAAAAGCAGGAGAATGACTGGAGAATGACTGGAGAATGAAAAATTCTAGGTCAAAATAGCCAGTTTGGAAAGTGAGATGAAAGGGAGAATTTTTCTGGTTTCGCTATTTTGACCTAGAATTTTTCATTCTCCAGTCATTCTCCTGCTTTTCACCGCTCTCTGAATAACCCTGATAGTGCAAATATCTAAGAAAATATAACTGAATAAGAATCACATCAAAACCAATTTCACGTGCAAGCATTCTTAAATACTGTATATGCAGTAGTCATCATGGTGATCTTTGCGGTGGCAGGTGCAGCGCTAAACCACTTGTTGCTGATCGCTGTAAAAGTACAACAATCTGTTTTTCACGTGCCCCATGTGATACAGTATATTACCATATAACAAAACTTTGAGGTCAGTATATTAAAATTTATAGTAGAGTTTGTGGGTCAGCACTTCTTTCCACTGGTATAATTTCCTCAAAAAGAATACAATTACTGAGTGCAGACAATCTGTGTTACACCGTGTGAAGCACTAGCGTAGCTAGGGGGGGGGGGTGCGGCCCACACCGGGTGGCACCACCCTAAAAAATTATTTTTATTTTTACACAAAACTATTTTACCTGGAAAATTCTCATTTTCAAGTATGTCCTGGGTAGACAAGGCCTAGGCTGGCACTTTCCAGGGGGCAGCAAAAAAATCACCACTAAAGGGGATATTCACAGAGCACCGAAATGACGCAGGCATTCACCGCAGGGTCCCTGAAGTGCAGGGAATCAGCCACCGAATGCCACCGCAAACCCGTCACCAGCTGTTTTAAAAAAAACTACTGAATGAAAATGTCTGGAATTAACATATAAGATCCTCTGAATGATAATAAAAAGGGATGTTACAGAAAAAAAACACTATTAGAAAGAAAAAATTTTTTTTTTTTAAAAAATGCCTATTAGATACTAAGAAAAATAAATCAACAAATAAAGAGACTTTTTACTACAGATTAATGGAATAAACGTTTTATTAGATATTGGGTAAAAACGGGAATATTTTTAACATTGAAACCTTTGCAGGGTTATTCAGAGAGAGGTGAAAACCTTGAGAATGACTGTAGAATTGAAAATTCTAGGGCAAAATAGTCAAACCAGAAAAATTCTCCCATTTATCTCACTTTCCAAATTGGCGATTTGGTGTAAATTGTTCATTCTCATGGCAATTCTCAAGGTTTTCACCTCTCTCTGAATAGCCCTGATGGTGTTCGCCTGAATAAACCTGTCTAATGAAACCACTGAACATCAGGGCATTTCTCTGCTGTTCGATGTCTCTGAACAGATTTACCATTACTTCTCTATGGGAACTTTCACTGCCGTTGAAAAGGCATCATACTTGCTGGCAGTTCACCAAAATTTGTGTGTGAGTATATGAGAGAGCTCCACAGCAATAAACCTCACAATAATGTGCGCCGTGTATTATGAGCATTCAGTGTTATATGGGAATACTGATTTATGAGTAAGAGTAGTAAAAAAAAAAACCGTAAAACTCCGGGGGGGGTGACACCATGAGTTACCACACCGGGTGACACCAACCCTTGTGACTCCACTGGTGTGAAGTATACAGATGTATATCATACCACTCACGTAGTTGGGAGCCCCTCAGTAGTTGGCTCGAAGTATTGCGTGTGTAGGCCCGTAGAGGCGGCCTTCCCTTCTTGCTAGGGAGAATAGATTTCCTCAGGAGGAGGTGTCAATTCGTCTGTGTATCCCTCCAAAGAATATAATACAGGGAACATGTGCGGAATGTGTATACACCAGTATGTCATAAATAGAAAGTCAAGAAAGTACTCACATTCTAAGGTGTCTTTCACAAGACACCAGGAGGTAGAAGTAGCTGGTGGATCAATGGAGCAACAATATAACTCTATGTATTTATATTCTGTCATGTACTGATTCTTCTTCCACAGCTGACTGCAATATTGGGGTACCATGTTAAAATTGTATGGCATTTGCAAGGTTATTAAATTTCTGGGTCCCATGGGGCAGAACAGGTGAGTGGGTCACTAACTGACCACTCAAGGGGTTATTCAAACAGAGCCGAATTGGCCACCAAATTGCACCAAACAGTGAATTTCCCCGTACGTTGCAATTTCGTGGCAATTTGTCTATTCAAAAAGCTGGCAATTCGCCAAATATTGTCGAATTGCCAGCGAAATATGGGGCAGTTCGGGAGCAGTGAAATTCCCCATAGAGAAGTAATGGTTAATCTATTCAGAGAATGACAAACAGCAGCAGAGAAAAGTTGGCGAAAAGTCCATATTGACGGATTCGTTAAACAGGCTAATCCCATAGGATTCAATGTAAAAAAAAATCCACATTTTTATTAATTTTTTATTCTACTGTTTATTTTTTGCAGCAATTTAGTTTTTTATTTTATTTTTTAGAAATTGTTTTGGTATTTTTCTTTTTCAGAGAAATTTTGATTCAGATTTTTTTTAAATGGCGTTTTTTTTTTTTATTCTGTAACAGACCGTTTTATTGTAATTCATAAGACCTTATATATTATGTCCAGGCATTTCATGCATTATTTTTTTTAAAACGCCTTTTAAAAGTTGATTGTTTTTTTTTTTTACCCCTGTTTGGCGGCTGGACGCCTTTTTTCGGCAGCATTTGGCGGTTTGTTTGGTAGTCGGCGACTGCATTCAGCGGGTTGATCGTGGCATTCGGCGGATCCCTTCGGCACACTTCAGAGACCCTGTGGTGAATGCTGAATTCACTACAGGGTCGGCAAATTGAGGTCGCCAAAGGAGAGAGCACTGAAATTTCAGTGCTCTCCGAATTAGGCTTGTGCACCGATTTTTTTTCCGGTTCGATTTGTTCGGATGTTTAAAATTTTCGATTCGGCTCGTTTCGACCGATTTCTGTTTCGATTCGGTTCGGTTCGGCTTGTTTTTCGTGTACATTTTTTTTTCGGAATATCGACCATTTTTCGTGTTTTCGGGTCACTTTGCTCATTTTTTGTATCGACTTTTCGGAAATTTCGGAAATTTTCGTTTTTTCGGAACTTCTGTTCTCCTCGTTTCAAAGTGTCTACGATAATTCTGGCGATTCTATCGTGTTTTTTTTTATTAAATAAAGATCCTTTTTTTCTTATGAATAATTGAATATACATTTCACAACTTTATTTAATCATATTAAAATGGTATGAAAGCCAAGGAACAAAAAAAATGAACAAAACGATTTAAAAAACGCTAAACTGACCCGAATGCCACAAGAAACAAGTGATACGCATTTACAAATACAAAATTTACAGAATCAGCGATATAACCGATAATAGTTAAATATACGATTTCCAGAATTACCGAAATGGAACCGAAATCACGAATGGAACCGAAATCATGAATAGAGCAAAAATAAATTTCGATTTGACACATTTCAAGTCCATTCGAAAAATCCGAAAAATTTTCGTTTCAGCTCGGAAAACTTTTCGGATCTATTGGTTTTCGGGTCCGACCTGATTCGGAAATTCGGCCGAATCCGAAGACACGAATCGGGAAATTTCGTGAAAATTCTGAAATTCCGAAACCCGAAACGCACATCCCTACTCCGAATAACCCCTTTAGCCTAGTGATGTGGCAACACCTGTCAACATCTACATTTGTAGCCATAGAAGCTGACAGGGCACTAACTTTCCACAATCTAGATCACTTTCTCCTCTCTGAAGCTGTGAGGAGGACTTTGTCCTTTGGGTGTAACAGGTGACTAGGTTGTGACGCTAATTGCCCACTGACTTTCCTTTTTTTTATTACTCCATAATCCCTGCTCAGTGCTTTTTATTTCACACCTATCTCTAAAGACCTTTAGCAACATTACGTTTATTAACATCTCATTTCAATGTATAAACTTCAGATTTCCTTATCTTTTTGTATTCTTTGTATCTGGAGAATAAAAAGTGACTATAGCTCTGATTTCACTTTGTTATTGTTAACCCTTTCACTGCAGAGCCTTCACGTCACACTTCACGTCTTAAAAAACATGTTTTTCTTTTTTTAATTATTATGTCTATTAGTTTGTTTCTTTACTTTAAACATGGTCATGTTTGGTATCATTGGAAAGGCCATGCTCTATTGCTCTGGCCTTTCTAATGATACCAAACATAACCCTGCTAGCTGGAGTCGAGAGATATCGGGGTTCAAATGAACCCCCTATCTTTCCTTAGGAGCCAATGAGGACGTTCCCCACACGTCCTCAGCAGTGAAAGGGTTAAGGGAAAAAAGTATGCATTATTGTGCATCATTATTAACTAACTTTAAAAAACTGTTATATTAATTTACTAAGGAGTCAATGACCATCCTAATGAAATAGGCTACACATGTATAGGTCTCACATCATTACATGTAGCAGTTATTTGCAGGCGTCATCTCTTCAACCTCTTGCATGCTTTCACTGTAACCCCCGTCCTCCCTACAGGAAAATTAAGCCCGACGTGGCGACATACTCATGTATTGTGAAGTTACTGCATTTGTGATATTAATTAATACTTAAGAATGAAATATAATCAAACCTCTTTGCCTTTAAATGCTGTGCAGTCGTAAACCATACTTTCAATAATCGGATCCATTTTTTCAAGAATCTAAAGAAAAGAATAGAGAAAGTTGTTACATTTAGGAAAAACATCAGTGACATAACGAACAAAGCAAAGGATGCCATAACAAAATGAGCAGCTGTGTCAAAATTGTAGCAGGAACAGGCCCTGACAAATTTAGCTGGTGCTGTTTGACTTTAAGGCTGGCCGTCCACTGGGTCGTACTTGTGTGATGATGCGTTCATCTGATATCGTCTGCTGTCGTCAGACCGATCCCACAACATGAAGGTGAATCAGCCCTCTTTCACTGCATCCGACTAACCGTCGGACAACTTCAGACGATTTTTTGCGACTATAACAGATTAGCGATCTTTCCCATTTCAATGGGATTTATCGGACGATGCCGGGTCGATCTGATACCATTTACACGCCAAAGATGAATTGTATAGTTAAACCGCTGTGCCACAACAGGGAAATTGTCCCGTACAGAAGTGATTCAGTTCGACAGCTCATAGGATTCAATTTAAAATTACATTTTTGTTTCCATTCATCTTTTTATTCAACCATTTATTCTTTTCATCTGCGGCAAAGAGCCTTTTTAGTTATTGATTTTTTTTTTTAATTTTTAAGGTATTTTTCGGCAAAATTTTGGGTTCCAATCTTTTTTAAAAAAGACGTGGCTTTTTTTTCCCCTCACCGAACGCAGACTTTTTTTCTACAAGCTGGCTGCGTTCGGCGTTGATGCACTTGGTGCTGAAACCTATTTCAGCACCAGGGACAGGGGGTTTATCTCCCCCCTGCAGCATTCGGTGAGGTATTTTAAAAATTTTATTTATCTTCAGCTCCGTTCGACGGGGCTTGTCTTGGTGCTGAAACTCTGTTATAAAGTTATACTTTGCATTGTTATTTGGGGTTCTGAAAGGTCATGCTATGGCCGAAACGTTGCTAATTTCCCAATAAAGTGAAGCCATCTGACGCCTAAGTGGGCACCTGTACCTTCTCCTTTACTGTATGTGGGCTGGGAGCCATGGGGATTCTCTGGCTTGTTTGCATTCCCACTACAGTGGCTTGTTTGTTTGTTTATAAGAAGTGCATCTCTCCCTCTCAATGTTGTTTAGTTGTTTCTTATGATCCACTGCTCACTGTATTTACACAATATTGTATTTTAACCCCTTGATGATGCAGGGCATGCAATGCTGTCCCGGTGGCAGGTGGGCCTGAACCCTGAGTGATGTCACAGCACACCCCGCGGCTCTCTGGCAACTCCCCCGACCCGTCTCTCTTCCCTGCGGCCAATCGCCGCAACTGGCTGCAGATGGGTTGCCCAAGTTCAGGACGGAGGAGATGCCGGGAAACCGCTGGGCATGCTATGCTGCCCGTGGTGTTCAAGCACACCAGCTTCCCAGTCCTGCCCCGGCATTAAGGGGTTAAATACCTAATAAAGCTTACATTTGATAGCACATACAATGATCCCCCCACCACTGTTTGGGAGCTGAACAGGTGTGCTCTCTATAGCTATTGTCACTAGTTGAGCAAGCCTTGATTGTACCTGTACCTGCACTAGGTGCCAAGGAGAGGAAGGGCGGCAGGGGAAAACAGTGGCATAGAAGAACAGGCGTGTTTCATAAACTCTAAGCTAAAAATAAGAATACAAAATATAGATTACTGTCCAGTCTAGGTCAGGGGTCACCAAGCTTGGCCCTCCAGATTTTTGAAACTTCAACTCCCATGGTGCTCATTGGAATGCCAAGGCTCAAGGGAAATGTAGTTCCAAAACATCTGAAAGATCAAGAATGCTGACCTCTGTTCTAGATCTCTAACTGGTTAAACATAAACAAGAAAAAAGGTTGTCATTTGCGCTTACTCCTATGGCTCCATGTTAAACAATGCCCATTAAAGTGTTAAGCCCACCTGCCATGTCACAGCAAACTCTTTCAAGGTGGGTCGACTCCTAACCTAATGAAACCAAAAATTGCCTACCAGCAACCGCATGTCCTCCTGCTGCTTCTAAGCAAAGAGAAAAAAATGGTGGGTTTATACCCTAACCAGAACATTTCTACTTCGGGACTGAAAAAGAAAACACGGAAAAGGACAGCGGCAAAAAATGACCTGGCTGGGAACACAACAAAAAAAATATACAAATATGCACAAAAAGTGGTCATGCACTGAGCAGTGTTCTCTACCAGGGCGGCTGCGAAAACCAGAAGTATTCAGCACACTTCATGTATAAAACATAACGAGAAAAAAGGTTGTCATTTGCGCTCATAATAGTTATTTCTCTCAAGCATTGCATTAATATGTCACCAAGATAGATCTTGTGTTGATGATTGGAGAGTCGCAGTGCTCCGTAAAGTCTTCTCCAGCACAACCCAAAGATTCTCAATGGGGTTAACGTAGGGTTGCCACCTTTTCTTCAAGCCAAACCCGAACATTCTAGTTTTGGGCTTGGACGGACATTTTTTTTGTAGCGTATACATTATGCGTATATTTACATTATGCGTATATATTATGGCAAGTGGTATGCATGGCATGTCAGGCTGGTATGACACATTGGTATCATGGCAGACTGGTATAATGGCAGACTGGTATAGTGGCACAGTGGTGTAATGGCAGACTGGTATTGTGGCAGACTGGTATAGTGGCACAGTGGTATAATGGCAGACTGGTATAGTGGCAGACTGGTAAAGTGGCACAGTGGTATAATGGCAGACTGTTATAGTGGCACAGTGGTATAGTGGCACAGTGACATAATGGCAGACTGGTATAGTGGCACAGTGATATAATGACACAGTGGTATAGTGGCAGACTGGTATAGTGGCACAGTGGTATAGTGAGAGACTGATATAGTGGCAGACTTGTATAATGGCAGACTGGTATATTGGCACAGTGGTATAGTGGCAGACTGGTAAAGTGACATAGTGGTATAGTGGCAGACTGGTAAAGTGGCACCTTAATACTTGATTGGTGGAGGCTGAGGAGTGGATGCAGCTGGGCTGTCAGACACTGGCGCACTGAGCAGGTGGTGCTGGGCTCAAAGTTGCAAGTCGTCTCGGACTTGAAGCCACGTGACACCGCATGTCACGCGGTCACGTGAGCCGCAGCACAAGCGCCGTTTCACAGCAAGCGGTTGATGGGAGGAGGCAAGGAGGAAGAGAGACGCCAGAGACCCATCACACCCAGGGCCGGCCCAAGCCACTGTGCTGCCTGGAGCGAAGGATGAACTGCTGCGCCCCCACCCCCAAAAAAACATGGTGTGTATGAGCATATCACAGAGCACCACATATCACGGCCCACTGTCCCAAAGATCCATATACTGTCACACACACACACAAACTTCCACATACAGACACACACTTCCTCATACACACTTACGTTACATACTTCCACAGTCACATACTTGCAGTTACACACACATAACATAGCCGGTAACGGGGAGACACAGAGGATTAATGACTCCGGAGAGCACAGAGTTACTGTTGATTATATATCACAGGGTGTTCCTTTAAATAGGAAGCACCTCACCAAAGGTATGAAAGAAATTAGGAAAATGCTTGTTTTTTCACCATGATTTAATAATTCAGGGAATACTAGAGGGGGTGGGTAAAAGCCATAAAGCCGCATTAAAACATGCGGCGTCCCAGTCATTTCTGTAATTCCCCCATCAAACCCTGGTAGCTCCATACTAACCCCCCCCCCTCAGTTTAGAAAGTGTAGTGGAAATAGGCTGGAAGATGGCCGCCATTGTAAGCCAGGCGACCATCTTGTTCAGAATATTGGTTCACTTGAAAATAATTAGGTAGTTTTTAGTTGAAACTAGAATCAGGCATACATAGAAATTTAGGAATGTGCTGAGATTAGCAGAAAAACAATTAAAGCACTGAGAGAGATCTCTGCTGTTCCAGGCACAGAGAAAGATACATCAAGGTCGTTGGGGCCTGCAGAAATACAAAGGAGTATAGAGATCAGACCAGGTGCCATTTGTAACAAATAACTGAAGGCGCTAGGGAACCAGGCGCATTCCGGAACAGTAAGAGCAACTAATCATGATTTATTGCTACTAACATAAAGTTTGCCAATTTACGGCCAATTAATGAAATGTCTTTTGTATTAGACTAAGGGAGGTACTAACCCACGTGGGGGGGGATAGTGTCACCGGGAGGTGGACTAATTGGGATGTACCTAATTATGTATTTGAGGTATAAAACCTCAGGACACTGTATAATTGATGCTCAGTCTTTGCGATTCAATCCTGTCTGAGCATTCTGTGACGTCACAATAAAGTTTGCCTTTCCTGAAGAGACTCGTGTTCAGACAATCCTTACTCGTGTCCGGTCCGGCCTCGTCCCGAGTGAACCAAGTGGATTCCGGTTACATTTCTGGGGGCTCGATAGCCGGGATATGGGCCCTTGCCGGCACGGTAACGATTGCTGGACACTGTAGCGGTTGACTGCAGGTGCGAGTGATCCCGTTGGTTGGGCGTCCGTTGAAGGTGAGCTGACATCTGCAGGCGCCAAGCAGGATTTCCTGTACAGTGGACCTTGTCTCGTCCCAAACGGACCCCCGGCCCGGGAAGCTGGGACACCCCTGAGTCCGAGGAAACAGCGAACAGCGCGGCAATAGGTAAAGTATCTTCTATGTTTGTATGTCTAATGGAAATACCGGTATAAAGGGAAACGTCCGACCGAAGTTGGATAAGGGGACCCGTGGCCACGGTCCCGTTAGCATACCGAACCCGCCGCCAAAAGCACAGTCAAGCAAAGGAGCCAGAGTGGCTAGCGCGTGTCTGGACCCGGGGGATCGGATGTTGACCAAAGGGTAGAGCCTGTATGTGAGGGAGAAGGGAGCCGCGTGGAGTTGCATAGTCATAGTCAGTGTTTGTAAATAGAGCTTCACCACGTGGACAAAGGAAAGGCGGAGAGATTTCTGTGACCGGGCTTAGAGCCCTGTGTCAGTGCTAATGTGTACGTCGTGTAGTGAAGAGGGCTCATTGGGGTCAGCGGTAGCTGCAGAGATAGTGGTGCCGGGTGGGTAGATTACTCATAGGCAAATTGGAATTGCAGACGGGAGTGTAGTTATAGAACGGGGTGCACATAGTCACAAGCAGTCAAGAGTTAGAGCTCAATTAACGGGGTATAAGGAGCCAAAAGGAGGGACGGTGTGCCCTCAGCTAGTAGAAAGAGTTGAATTGTTTATGTATTGTTTTGTGTTGAAAGTATCTGGTATAGTATGGGTTATGAATGATTGCTGAGACTGCTGTGAGTGAACGAGCGACTACTCGCATTGCGAGAAAGCAAACTTGAGAGTGGACTCCCAAGGTACGTTTCCGGCTCAGGCGACTGCAGTCCGGCTACTGACGGAGGAAGCGAGTCAGACACATATGAATTGTTGACTGAAGTACCAGACCGTAAATTCTAAGTGTTCTTGCTAAAGAGTAATATTTGTATTGTAAAAAGGTTGTTGCTTTTAAAAGTAACAATGGGTAACGGATCATCCAAGCCAAGAAAGGTAAAGAAGGGTGAGACGCCCCTAGGGTATATGGTGCGGAATTTTGAAGCACTATATACAACACATGATTATGGTGTAAAATTAACTAAAGAAAAGTTAACAGGAATGTGTACAATGGCGTGGCCACTGCTGGTTCCAGAGTGGCCAGAGCAGGGGTCAATGGACCTGGAGCTAATACAGAAAGTGCATTCCCAGGTCACTGGGAAATGCGGACAGCCTGAGCAGTACCCGTATATAGATATATGGAAGTATTGTGTAAGGGATAAAAGTCATTTTATAATGATGGCGGGACGTAACAAGAAGCAGGTGCCCCCAATAAAGAAAATTAATAAAAAGAAAAGACCGGTGTTGGTAGAACAGCCGGAAGAGATTGATCCCCTGTCCCCGCCCTATTCATCACATTATGGGGCAGCTAGAGAAGCTTGTGTGCCGCGGCTGCGCAGGCGGAGAGGGGGAGGCGGGTGGCGGCTACTGCTCCGCCGGCTCCCTCCACTCTGGCGGGCGGAGTTGCGGAAGAGGGGGCAGTGGGTGGAGGAGATAGAGAGGTCCCACCAGGAAAGATCGAAATGCCCGACGGGAGTATGCATAAATTGGTAGACCAAGAGGACAGTGATGGTGATGATGAGAGTGAAGGTATAAAGCAAGATGCTACCACTCGCGCAGCGAATAATGTATATAAACCCCGAGATTTATATCAACACAACCCCAGTAAGAGTAAAATGCAGATGCCCCTACGGGAGGTGCCAGGTCCCTTATTGGAAAACGGAGCACCTGGGCCAGTGCAATACACATATGTTCCATTTACAACAACAGATTTGTTCAATTGGAAAACAGATACACCACTGTATTCCACTAATCCCGCAGCGGTGGCCAGTATAACAGAGTCAATTATGCTTACACATAACCCCACATGGGCAGATTGTCAGCAATTAATGCTGACAATGTTCACTACTGAGGAAAGAGCCCGAATAAATAGTAGCGCGCGAAAAATTTTACTTGCCTAAGCCGTAGAAGATGTCAGAGCTCAGCCAGAAGCGTGGGCAGAGGAGCACTACCCCAAAACAGATCCCAAGTGGCCGTACAATACCGCTGCAGGCATTGCTCACCTGCAGACGTACCGCACAGTGGTAATAATGGGTGTTAAAGCGGGAGGGAAGAAGCCCACAAATATGGGGAAAATAGCGGATATTGTGCAAGATTCCAAAGAATCCCCAAGTGCATTTCTAGAAAGGTTACTAGATGCATACAGGACGTATAGTCCTATTGACCCTGAAGCAGCGGAGAATCACAGGTTAATTAATTCTTCCTTTGTGGGTCAGTCACAGAGAGACATACGGAATAAAATACAGAGACAAGATGGGTTTTTGGGTAAAGGTATTAGCGAATTGGTAGAAATCGCTAATAAAGTGTATCATAACCGGGATTTAGAAGAAAAACGGGAGGAGATGAGGAAGCAAAGAGGACATACAGGGGTGGTCGGATATATGGGAAATGGAGGGAGAGGTGCCCCAGGCAGAGGGAGAGCAAGGGGACGTGGGGGTAGAGGTAGGGGAGCCCCTAGGGAACCCCTGGTGCCCAATCAGTGCGCTTGGTGCCGGGGCGAAGGTCACTGGAAAAATGATTGCCCGGCATTTTTGGCTAAATTTGGTGCGCCGGGGGAAGCTGGGGAATCGGGAGGTCAGGCCCCTAATGGTCAGGTAACAAACGGCAGATATGAGAGAAATGATGGTGCCGGTGCAGGATTTGTTGGGTTGGCGGGGACGTCATTTGAAGGGCAAGGTACATATTGACATGGACCTGGGCCCATCCCGCTCGGTAATCACGAGCCCACGGTCACTATGAGAGTGGGAAATAAAGATGAAATTTTTATGGTTGACACCGGTGCCGAATATTCTGTTGTAACACAGCAAATTGCTCCCCCGATGGGAACTGAGGTTGATATCGTGGGAGCAATGGGGGTATCCGCAAAGTACCCCTTTCTTGCTTTACGAAAATGTAGTGTGGGTGGGCATAATGTTGAACATGAATTTTTGGATATGCCCGAATGTCCCATCCAGCTCCTGGGGCGGAATATCCTTTGCAAATTGCAAGCCCAAATTACATTTCTTCCCGGGGGTCAGGCTAGATTAGACCTGCCTGAGAGTGGCAGCTCTGCACGGCAGCACAGCCCAGCCAGCCAGTGCATCCAACCCGCAAAAATTGCAGTAATTATGCCCAGAGAAGAAGAATGGCGTACAGCACCAACGCCGCTGGTCGACCCGGACCCGTACACACTACTCCTGGGAATCCCTGGTGTGTGGGCGGAGGAAAACCCGCCCGGGCTAGCTGTAAATATCCCTCCGGTATACGTTGATTTAAAACAGGGGGCAGTGCCTGTGGCTCTAAGACAATATCACATCCCACAAAAAGCCAAGCAGAATATCCAAACGCATTTGCAGAGACTTAAAGATCACGGCATATTGAAATTCTGCGTGTCACCGTGGAACACACCTCTGTTGCCAGTACTGAAAGAGGGCACACAAGAATACCGCCCGGTACAAGATTTACGAGCGGTTAACGAGGCCACAGTAACTTTACACCCTGTAGTCCCTAATCCATACAATCTGCTGGCATTAATTCCTGGAGATACAAAATATTACACGGTGCTTGATTTAAAAGACGCTTTCTTTTGCATCCGCCTGGCCCCAGCAAGCCAGCCCCTTTTTGCGTTTCAATGGGAGGACTACACCACGGGAGCGCGTCATCAAATGACCTGGACACGCCTCCCCCAAGGTTTCAAGAACTCGCCCACGATTTTTGGGTGCGCGCTCAGCCAGGACTTCCTGTCCTTCAACGCTCAGCCAGACAAAGTTGTTTTGTTGCAGTATGTCGATGATTTATTACTGGCCTCTCCCACAGAAAAAGACTGTCTCTCTGCCACTAAAGCCCTGTTACATCTGCTATGCCTTGCAGGTTACAGAGTGTCCAAAAGAAAAGCACAAATATGTAAACAGACTGTGAAGTATCTCGGTTTTCAATTAACAGGTACCAAGCGCGTGCACTGGGGGCTGAGAGAAAAGAAGCAGTATGCCGAATACCCCACCAAAGACAAGGAGACAAGTTCGTGAATTCCTGGGAGCTGCGGGCTTCTGCCGCCTGTGGATCCCCAACTTCGCAGACATTGCTAAACCCCTCCATCAAGCCACCAAGGGGGGAGAGCATGACCCCTTCCTCTGGGAAGAAGAACAAACAGCAGCTTTTCTAAAATTAAAGACTCTGTTAATGGAAGCCCCTGCATTGGGATTGCCAGATCACAGCAAGCCCTTCCAGCTGTACGTGCATGAACACAATCAAACAGCTACAGGAGTGCTGATTCAAAGTTTCGGCTCTTGGCTAAGGCCTGTGGCCTACCTCTCCAAACAACTTGATCCTGTGGCCTGCGGCCTACCCCCATGCCTGAAAGCTGTGGCAGCCACAGCAATGCTGATAGCAGAAGCAGACAAGCTGACCCTTGGACAAGTTCTTCATGTCAAGGTGCCCCATGCTGTCAAGGCCCTGCTCGACGTGAAAGGAAGCTACTGGTTCAGCAACAGCCGGATGACGAAGTACCAAGCTATGATGTGTGAGAATCCACGGGTTCATTTGGACCTCATCGCTACCTTGAACCCTGCTACTTTACTGCCTGACTGTGAAGAGGATCCAAATCATGAATGCCTCCAAGTCATGGAAGAAGTGTTCAGTAGCAGGCCAGATTTGAAAGACGTACCCCTAGACAAATACGATCTACAGCTATTCACTGATGGTAGCAGCTACATGAATGATGGGAAGAAGGTCTCCGGCTATGCAGTAGTTTCAGCAGAAGAGATTATCGAAGCAAATCCACTACCAGGCCACACATCTGCACAATTGGCCGAAATAACAGCCCTAACCAGAGCTCTAGAAATCTCCGAAAGCAAAAGGGTGAATATCTACAATGATTCAAAGTACGCTTTCATGACAGTCCATGCACATGGTGCACTCTACAAAGAAAGAGGCCTACTCACTTCTTCAGGACAACAAATCAAGTATGCAGCTGAAATCGCAGCCCTTCTAGAGGCTGTACGGAAACCAAGTGCTGTCAGTATTATGCATTGTCGTGGCCACCAGAAAGGTCATGATGAAATCCCAAAAGGCAACAGGCGTGCTGACCAGGCCGCAAAGGCTGCTGCAAAACCATTGTCGACAATTGATCAAGCCAAAGTCCTGCTCTGCAAGCAAGAGTGTCAACCTCTCATGCCAAATTATGAATTTTATATGAATTGGAGAAAAATTGAACCCAAAGGCGAGTTCATTGAAAATATACTGCACAAATGGCAAGATGAGTATGACCTGTTAGAACTAAATCATGACTATATCCAATGGCTTTTTCCAACCCAGTTTCAAGGTCGAAATTTTTACTCTTCTCCTCTGAATCCTCAAGAGACACGCCTAATGATTAACACCTCAGAAGTTCAGCAAAGACTGCGCAGAGCATACAAAATGATGCTGAAATTCTTCTGCGTAAAATTAATGGGGGAGTATGGAGAAGAAGATACAGAAGTAACTGAAGTTGAACGAGCAGAAAATTTCGCCTCACGTTTTGAAAATCTAAGGCTAGGGACAGATGAGCGCATTTTCTGCGGCCACCGTCAAAATGTACGTCGATGCGTGCGCACGCATTTTTTCACGGAATACGCTTAAGTGGTCAGACGATGCGCAATTCTGGACGTATTTCATGACGATGGGGTAAAAAGAAGTCTAGGGAAATCCGGCTGTTTGAACGTTATGTTGGCCGCAACCTAGCAGCGTCTGACGTCTCCTAATCACGCACACACGCTGCTATGGCGCAGCCGCACTCTGTACGTCAGTACCAGCGGTTTAACGTTCTCGAAAAAATGCGTTCATTTTCCACTTGCGTTGCGCGGCGGACTTTTGTGCGACCGTACGTCGTATATTGGCCGTCATTGCATGGCATCTGCTGCTAGTGCGGCCGTGATTATGTGCGCCAGAACGCGCGTTCGCACTGCCTCAGTCTGACCCTAGCCTTACAACCAACCCTCACAATAATCTAAGAATCACACGAATACTGCTGAGTCTGGGAGAATTGGGAGCAGAAGAATACCAAGCCCCGTTGGTAAGGTTCTTCCTCAAGGAGATCCTTATCAGAAATAAGTTGCCAAAAATGAAGAAAAGTGCAATGGACTTTTTCATACCAGCAGTGCGAGATTCACAAGACAGACAAGATCTGCGGTTCTTCGCATGGCGATACTATTTCCCGAAAGAAGAATTTGTCTGGGGAAACCGTGGAGAATTGGCACGATACAAAGTAAAACCAGTGGTGGCTGCACTCCTACCGGCGCCACTGAGTGAATGGACACCTGTATATTCAGAGAAAGAGAAGAAATGGCTGTCAGAAGAACAAGGCGGATATGGAGAAGATGGATGGTTCCAGTTAGAGAATGGACAAATAGTTCTACCAGCAACACTGGCGCCTGAGATTGTAAAACGCTCCACAAAGTACCCATGGAGGAAGAGAAATGATGGAACAACAATTGGAGCCACATTTCTACGTACCAGGACTGTCAGTAATCTGCAAAGCAATAGCCCAGCAGTGCGTGACATGCGCCAAGAATAATCCAAGAACGGGCCCGTCTCAACCTCCAGGGAAACAGCCAATCGGGCTGTCTCCAATGGCGTCATTACAGATAGATTTCACAGTGTTGCCACCCTGCAAAGGATACAAATATCTACTAGTAATGGTGTGCAAAACAGGATGGATGGAAGCTTTCCCAACAAGAACAGAAAAGACAGCGGAGGTGGTGAAAAGTCTGATGAAAGAAATAATACCGCGCTACGGACTGCCTCTTGAATAGGCCGGACAATGGCCCTGCATTTATACAGAACTGTTTACAGCAACTTGCCCGTCTATTGGGTATACCTGGAAGCTACACACTGCCTACAGGCCCCAAGTTCAGGAAAAGTCGAGAGAATGAACCGCACCCTAAAGACTCTGATGTCCAAATTGTGCCAAGAAACGTCACTAAGGCTGGTTGGATGTGCTCCCGATAGTCTTATTACAATATTAGGTGCAGGCCCCCCCCCAATTGAAGCTAAGTCCGTACGAACTTATGTGGGCGGCCTACCCCTCTGATTAATGGACTAAGGGGGGACCTTCGGGCATTAGGGGAAAATAAATTGAATGATCAGGTTGTACTGTTGGGTAAAGCAATGCAGAAATTGAATACTTGGGTGGGAGATAATGTACCTCACTTTTTGTACCCTCCACTGCATAAATATTGTCCAGGTGATTCAGTATGGGTAAAAGAGTGGAAAAATGATCCATTAGGCCCAAAATGGAGAGGTCCTTACTTTGTCCTGTTATCACCCCTACAGCAGTAAAGGTTGCCGAGGTGGTCCCGTGGATACATCACTTCCAGATTGAAGGTAGCTGCAGCCAATCCTGAACCAGTATGGAAGGTCGTCCCAACGAGACCAATCCACTGAGGCTAAAGCTATCAAAGACCACAGTCATGAGCCCCTGAGAGATTCGATTGAAAGCATCCAAGATACTCAACCCTTGGGTGTTCTGATGGATACAGCGAGATCTAATTATCCACTGATGGAAAATGCTGAGAGGGTTATTTTTAGGGGCCCGGCCCCGACCCGTGATCAACCGGAAATGTCTTTTGTTTTTGAAATTCCGGCGGGGAGGGATTGGGTTTATGTGACTGCGAAGAGAATTGCCCAAGGGTTTTTGACAGTGGGGGCAATTCTGGTATTGATTTTGTTTCTTGCACATCTGATTTATGGACTATCACGTGAAGCATGTCCCAAGTGTCCAAGCACCACCAAAAATCGGAATGGCACATACCCGGTGATGGAGAACCGTACCATGTGGAGACAAAAGCGAGAGGCGTCATCTGGAACTAAGCTAAAAGGACACCTACTTGTGCAATTTTATGATTATGCTAAAAAGTCTGACAGACCACATGTTGGGTGTGTAGTAGACTGCACCCAGAGACAATTCATGCATCTGTCCCAATGAATTTGAGTATGTGCATCAGAAAATGTTTACAGTACAGACAGTTGATATGTCAAGAGAGAACCAGAACCATTCAGTCCTGGGCATCCTATAATAGGACCAGTGTACCAAGAGTGGTGTTTTCAACTAGGCCAGATAGAGAGATAAGTAACGAGGGTGGGGCGTGCAACTCAAGTCAGTTCAATTGGACATCGTACATTTACATATTCAGAACAGGACTGAAGGCACATTATATAAACATACGATGCAGGCAGTTCACTAGAGAACAGAAGGAAGAGATTGCGAACGCAACCAGTGGAAGGCAGGATATAGGGGATATGATGAGACGGTTGAGACAGTTTGCAATAGCGATAACAAAGGGAACACTATATTCATCACCATTTATAGTGAAAGGAGGATATCAGGTGTGTTGTAAAGGAGTGTGCTACACATGGGTACCACATACAGTGACGGGAATGTGTTATTTGGCTAAATTGATCCCGATCCAGAAGGTAAGGGGGGAGGACACTAATTCAGATACAATACTTCACCCTAGGTACCCACTGGTGTTTGAGAGACAGAAGAGAGAGTTGTTTAAGAAAGCGGATCGAGTATGGGCTTGGCTTCCGGCCTGGACTGGATGGGGAAGAGAGTTGATGGCAAGAATGAACAGTTATGCCAGTTTGATGGATGAGATTTTGAATAAAACTAGTTGGAATATTCAGTTGCTGAATCTGGAAGTACGAGAGATACGAAAGGTGCAAATGATACACAACATGGCACTGGAACAGATTAGTGCAGCTCTGAATGGATTGTGTGAGATGACGATGCACTATGAATGTTGCACATTCATCAAGAATGCTACACATGATGTCCCTGACTATTATCAGGTAATTCAAGAAACACCAAGAAAAGGTAGCACAGTTGCAGGACACAGCAAGGAGGATTGCTGCTGAAGGCTGGAATCCACTTCATGGGTTCGGAGCAATCGAAGATTGGTTCGGATCCATTCTGAGATTTATTTCACAGATTGGATCTATGATTCTGATGGTAGTGGTGATCTTGGTTGTAGGGGCACTACTGTATCGTATAGGGCTTTGCCTCTGGCCGCTATGCAAGAAGGCACTGACACCACACAGACACAAAGATATACCACTGATCATCCCACAAGGTATGTTCCCGACAAAAAACAGGCCCCCCAAATATGAGGAACTTGAGAATAGAAGCAGTGAGGTGTAGTGGCTACAAGTCTCAGGAGAAGAGCCTGAGGCTTGAGCCAAGGGGGGAATGTAGTGGAAATAGGCTGGAAGATGGCCGCCATTGTAAGCCAGGCGACCATCTTATTCAGAATATTGGTTCACTTGAAAATAATTAGGTAGTTTTTAGTTGAAACTAGAATCAGGCATACATAGAAATTTAGGAATGTGCTGAGATTAGCAGAAAAACAATTAAAGCGCTGAGAGAGATCTCTGCTGTTCCAGGCACAGAGAAAGATACATCAAGGTCGTTGGGGTCCACAGAAATACAAAGGAGTATAGAGATCAGACCAGGTGCCATTTGTAACAAATAATTGAAGGCGCTAGGGAACCAGGCACAGCCCGGAACAGTAAGAGCAACTAATCATGATTTATTGCTACTAACATAAAGTTTGCCAATTTACGGCCAATTAATGAAATGTCTTTTGTATTAGACTAAGGGAGGTACTAACCCACGTGGGGTGGGATAGTGTCAACGGGAGGTGGACTAATTGGGATGTACCTAATTATGTATTTGAGGTATAAAACCTCAGGACACTGTATAATTGATGCTCAGTCTTTGCGATTCAATCCTGTCTGAGCATTCTGTGACGTCACAATAAAGTTTGCCTTTCCTGAAGAGACTCGTGTTCAGACAATCCTTACTCGTGTCCGGTCCGGCCTCGTCCCGAGTGAACCAAGTGGATTCCGGTTACAAAAGGTAAAAGCTGTGCAGGTTGTAAGGGAGCTGCAAATTGTTTTCAATTTGGGCCCGTGCAGCCCTCAATCGGCAGCTCCCTCAGGTCTCTGGGATAGGGTGCCTGTCCAGGCCTTCCCTCAACCAGGACAGAGGAGCTGGCAGTGCTTTAAGGGGGCAGCAAAATGTCCCTGTGAGGAGGGAGGGGAACCTCCATAACACACACGGGGAGGGGGGGCACAGAGTCTCCTGTATGAAATCAAGCCAGGGCTAACTCCTCAGCAGCCCCATGGTTCCCCGGGATTCATTTAAAAGGCGCGCACTTGCCTACGCCATCAGAGCCCTGCCGCGCGTGTCATGTGACAGGCTCTAAACACCGCGTTCCGTCTCACAGGCGCACTGCGCTGCAGGAGAGACCACAGCCAGGCTGCATCACTGGTAAAACTTAAGCTGATGGCCTCCATGCCTGCTGAAAGGGCGGGCGCTGGCCCGCTGAAAGGGGCAGTCACGATTTAGTTTTCAACGGAACAGTGTCATGCAGCCGTGTCTGGGCTGGTGGCCTTTGAAAGAGCAGCAAAATGCTGCCCCTGAGAAAGTGCTGCCTGGAGCGGCTGCTCCACCCCGCTCCATGGATGGGCCGGCCCTGACAACACCACTCCCACACTGTCAGTGATTGGTGGAGTGGGCGGCGCATCTCTCTCTGCCGGAGGAGGACCGCGGCGACATGGTAAGTATGAGACGGAGGTGGGGACTTCAAGCCGGTTCCTCTGAGTCATGTGTCTGGGTGGCCGGGGGTGTCAAACCTGGACACATGACTCCAAAACTGGACAGTTCGGGTCAAAACCGGACAGGTGGGAACCCTAGGTCTGGACTCTGTGGTGGCAATCCACATGTGAAAATTATATCTCATGCTCCCTGAAACACTTGTGCACAATTTGAGCCCGATGAATCCTGGCATTGTCATCTTGGAATATGCCTGCGCCGTCAGGGAAGAAAAAAAATCGATTGATGGAAAAACCTGCTTTCAGTATATTCAGGGAGTCATATGACCTCATTTTTTTTCAGCGCATAACAGTACTGAACATTGACCTGAACAAATGAAGCAACCCCATATCATAACAGGCTTGTGTGTATTGTAGGTGGTGACTTTTTTGACCAGGCAGTATATATCACTGTTTGGCAAGGAGAGTGATTTGATCCAAGGAGAAATCTGACGCCATTCTGGGGTCAAGAAGGATTTTTTTCCCAGTATGTTGCATATTGGCGAGCGCTTCAGACTGGGTTTTTTGCCTTCTTTTGGATCAATAGCAGTAGGTGATGTGTGAAAGACCAAACCCGATGGAGGCATGTCTTTTTTCAGCCTATGTAACTATGCAAGGGAGGGAGCACTGCCACCCAGTGGAGTAAAGACATACTTGAAAACGAGAGAAATCTCAATGTATCCTTCCTGGTAAAATCACACTCCCCACCGATTCTCATTGCGGTCTGCCTCCCTCTATCCTGCTGTAAGCTGATCTCACACCCCTCCCTTCCTCAATACAGAAACTCTCTCCCTGCTGTGATTAAAAGGGAGCAGAGCTGAGAGCTACAATGCTTATTTTCCATGACTGCTTTTATTAAGGCTTACTTAAGTAATATGTAAAAAACACTAAAGTAATAACAGCAGGTTCAGGAGTGCTGGCACTCACTGGCAGAGGAGCTGATAGGCTGGTATTTGTGTCACATGATCCCTCCCTCAGGCGGCTTCCACAGTGCGCGTCACTTTGTCACGTGCACAACGCCCCCCGCCCACAAGTCCCTGCGTCTCCCAGGCACCGCAAAGGGTTTGTGGGGCGTGGCGGAGAGTGGGCGTAGTTAACAGTGTGTTTTCATTGTCTCTCCTGCTTGTCCGTCAGTGTCTTGGTGTGGGCGTGGCTAAACTGTCAGCGACTTTCCACAGAGATTGCCAAAGTAAGGCAGAGATTGAAAAATCAGACGAAACCACAACACCGTGCGGCTGGCACCATGGACTCCATGCGGCGGGGGATCTGCGTTGTCCTGTGTTTGCTGAGCTATGGCGCTACAGTCATGGCTGATACAGGTAGGTCTGTGGAGACCTAAATCTTCCCGCACCTCTCCCCTTCCTAAGCGCCCTGTACAGCGTGTCCTGCTCTGCGACGCCTCGGTAATTTAACACGGATGAATTAGCCCTTTCTTCGGTCACCGGTGCCTAAACAAGTTTACGAGTTCAGTTGTAGAACTACAACTCCCTTGATTCTCTGTCGCCCCAAGTTGTAGTGAAGCATCATGGGAGTTGTAGTTCCCCAATCAGCTGGGGCGTGGGACTGCTTTATTTATACTCTGCTGAAGTGCAATAACTTCTTTCTCCTGTTGGGAAACTGTTTTTGGGAGCGGGTCCATGCTTGGCAGGAAGCTATGCAGGCAGAGGAGGGATTCTGCTCTTCCCTAGGGGCTCTCTGTGTTTGGAAAACAGTACACCCTCAATACAAAGGGACGACCCCCCCCCCCAGTGACTCCCCTGATTTACAAACCAGCAGCAAAACCGAAGGACTGGACACAAGAAAACTATGGGGGAACACTCCCTCCTGTATGGGGGGGGGGACTCCCCCCTGTAGGTGTTGTGTCTATTGTATAGCACACCTCTGCACTTAATGCCAGTTTCTTGGTGCTCCTTTTACTAGAAGATCAGATAGCTTCACATCCTTTTCTGTATAAAATGAATATAACCTGAGATCAGAAGGCTGGCACTTTTCCTTTGGGCTCACCATGGTGTGACACTCACTAGGGCTTTCCTTTTGCTTACATCCAGAAAGCACATTTAAGTCTGTGTGAACTAAGGCTATTTTGTAACATTCGAGCCAGGGCACTGACATTGTGTTTTACTCTCATTGGGCAGATTGATAGAATTCTTCGACATTTAATTTTAGCTGCAGAAGTGATTCCCGATTCCTCTGTTGAAATTTAATTTGTAGCCAATTAACCAGAAAACTGTACGTTTCCGCTTTAGTGAATGCAATCGTCTGTTTGAGCATAATTGATTATTTTTTTTAAAACCTAATATAATCCTGATAATTTTCTTTTGATGTCTGTAATTGCTGTAAAGTTAAACTGTACTCGACCCTCTCAGTATAATGAGAGTCCTGTGTTCGGGTAGTAGAGGCAGGAGCCTTAATACCCCCCCCCCCATAGAGTGCTAGCATTCACTGAGCTGTTTGTGTCTGCTGACTTCAACCTCATGTGATCAGGGCTGCCTCCATGCCATGTCTTGCATTGTAATGCTTTGTGTAGTGATGGTGTGCATGAAAAGTACTCCCAGCCGTAAATGTCATTCCTAGAGATAAAGGAGACGTCGTGTTATTCATATTTATTTGGGATCCACTGACAAAGCGGTGAAACGCCAGTCTGGGGCTTGCCTTATTTTTCAAGGCGTAATTCTAGTGTATGATGGTAATGTTTGAAAAGGGAAGGGATGTTTTATTTATAAAGGATTTCACCAGGAAGGATACATTGAGATTTCTCTCGTTTTCAAGTATGTCCAGGGTGTTTGAAAGGATAAAATGTAGCAGTTAATCCACGCTACTCCGCTGTTCTACTCGTAAGAAGTTTAGCTGGCCCTGCGTGGCCGTATTTCTGTTCGTGTGATTTCATGACTTTCTTTGTGTGTTTTGAATCTTTAAAGAATTTAAAAAAAAAAAAAATCTGGAATGGCTGCTACATTTTTTTTATCGGCAGTGTCCCTTGGCTTTGGTTTGGCTGTGACGTTCAGTGACTGCTTACATCCCTAAAATAAGGTGTTTTTTTTTTTTTTTTTTTGTGTGAAACTGATGCTTGGGACCTACCTTGCAAGGGTAACCTCCATTGCAGGCCTGTCAAACTCTGCCTCCCACGTGTTGAGGCCTACAAATACCCTTTATGCATGTGTACGGACGCATCTACCAACGTCCATTGCAGTGTTGTGAAGTTTCGATGGGGTGGGCCGCACGGTGTAGTGCGCACTAAATCTGTTGAAGCCCTCCCTGTCGAAATGCTACATCCCGTGTTCGGGGCTGCAAAATGCGATCCTCCATTGGAGGATCGTGCTTGAGCACATTAACTGCACTCAGTGAGGTGGCAACACGGGCGTCAGAGTGGAAGGGACATCCAGCTCTCTCGGACATTCCTTCCGCTCTGAAGTGCGGTCCTCTGACCCCGGCCTTAGACTGTGAATTCGATAGATGGTCAGAATCATGGGAGCTGTAGTTCTGTATCATCTTGGGGGGGCAGAGTGACATTCTTGCTGTAGTGCCTCTGTATATTGCTATCGTGTTTTGTTTTTGGCAATGTTTGACTTGTGACGCGGTCCAAACACAGTAGCCACTTATCCTTGTACCCCATATCCAAACTCCTTCATGCAGCTATTTAAAAGAGTCCTTCTAACCCAGACATTGAAAAATGTACATGAAGCGTAGGAGCCAATTACAAATACAGTACTTATGTAATGTTACTGTTTTTAGGATCAAGGCACAGTTTATAGATTTCCATAGAATACTATTGATATTTAGTAGCCAGAGGTAAAATTGTATGAGCCGGTGACCATCAATGTTCTTGAACCCAGGACATACTTGAAAACCAGAGAAATCTCAATGTATCCTCCCTGGTAAAATACTTTATAAATAAATAAACCTGGCTCCTGGATTCACCAGGCCCCGATCTCACAGGACCACTTCACTATGTCTCTGCATCGTGGTGCTTGGGGCTTCTAACTTTGACACGTTACTATTTTATTTATGAAATTTAGGAGCCTGTGGCTACCTGATTCCTGGAGTCCCCCCCCCCCCCTCGCCTTACAGGGGGATATTGTAGATGTTCATATTAGAACTATATGGGGTGTTTTTATCCCTTCCTTATTTTATCCTAGCATTACAGAGTTGCGTTATGATTTATCCTTAAGGATGTTTCCTTGTTCTTTAAGGGATAAACACGAGGCCCTTTTATATTATCCTTATCCTGTTTTCCAGTTATCTATTCCAGTAACTGCCTTTCAAACATCTCCTGGCAGTGCTAGAGCATAAATAAATATTCTGTGATTTTTAGCCTGTTTGTTTAAGCAAGCTGTACAACCTGCTGTCTGAGATGAATTGCCAGGGTTTCCTGGTGTGTGTGTGGTGTTGTTTTTTTTTTTTTTTTTTTTTTACACTGCGTTCGTGTTATTGTTAATGATCACTTACATTTGATATTCGCTTTGTTTTTTTACTTTATTTTTTTTCTTCTTTCTATGCCCTGAGACACTGTAGCCTATTGTTTATGGATTGAGAAAGCCCCTCTTGTCCCTGTCTCCCTGCATAAAGTTATTTATAAAGCACCAACATATTCTGCAGTGCTGTACAATGGGTAGGACAAACAAGTTTTACATATGGAGAGTAATGGGAAAGAGGATCCTGTTCAAGTGAGTTTACAATCTAAGAACGTACAGTTCCTTTTTTAAAGGGACATGCTAGGCACTGTATGTTTTAAGTGGTATGGTGGTTAAGGAGGAGATATGAGATGGTATGGTGCATTTTGTAGGAATTGGGGGGCTGTTAATTGTTAACCCCTATGTATGTTTGGGGGGGTGCTTCTTGGAAGACAGACCCTTCTGTAAGTTAGGAGTCTGGAAAAACATGTTCTGTGTGTTTTTGTTTCCATTTAATATTCATAGCAATCACAAGACTTTGTTTTAGAGATTGGATCACTACTCGGTCTGTGCCAAGATTATAATGAAGGTTATTAAACTGCATGCAAGGATTTACCAGAGCTGTTTAACCCCACAAGGATCAGGAATAGCTTCCAGTGCCGCCTTTTATACAAGGCCTGACATATTGTAAATATTTACAATTTTATTGCAAACTTGGGAGCCAAAAGTACATTTTTAAGAGCATGGATTTGTAAAGAAAAAAGAATAATCCAAATATTTTGGAGACAGTGGCTACCTGCCTCTTTGTATACTTTTTAGAATGTCTTTTATTTTTTATTTTTTTTAAAGTAACCCAGGAGCTATAAAATATTTTCTTTCTGTTCACATACTAGGAAGCTGATTGTTTGCTTTTTTAAATGATCCTGTGGTGCCTGAAACAACATAAAATGCCGTCTATAAATCCTGCCAGTCAAATGTAATACAAATGTACAGATTTAAAAAAAAAACGGTCTCCTGTCCCGACTGTCAACTTTCTCCCAGCATATAGTTCTCTTCCCTTGGCATGCCAAGCAGAAAAGGCTTTTTAATTGGCCAGTCTACTTCATAGATCTCACAAAAGACCTCTCCAACAAACTAGAAGTAGAGCTTTTTAATAGTTCCATTAGTTGATCCTGTGGAAAATGCTTTTTGATCTTGTGATTCTACTGACGTCCTGGAACAATGCTTCTCCTTTCATCTGAACAAGCCTTTAATCTACATTTCTGCAAGACGATCCAGTGGCAGTCTGTAATACTGTAGCGATGGTCGGGGGAGGGGGCATGTTGAGAAGCTACCCACTTCATTGGAACATGTATTTCTCAGTTTGTAAAAAGTATTCTATTATGTTTGTAAATTGTTTTACAATATTTTTGTATTTATCTGCATCCATTGAGTGTTGCAACAAATGTTACTCTGACTGAAGCAAGCCTTTTAGCTCTGCAAGTCGAGATATTCAGATAGGGTAGGACGTTTGTTTTCTAAGAATGAGGGATGAGCTGCGGTTCAGCCTGCTAAAGATGCCTATTGCCAACAACTAGCTGCCCCCCCCTCCATCCATCCTAAATGCCTCTGCCAGACGTATCCACCTCACCCGCTATTCTCTCTGTTGCCCCTTCTCTGCGAGTCCCTTCACTGGCTCCGCATACAGAGACAAATTAAATTCAGCATTCTAAGCCTGACCTACAAAGCCCTCACTAATCACTAAATACACCTTAACCTGCTCCCCAAGATCAAACGGCAGCCTGCGCCTTCCTCCTTCCTATGCTAGACTGCAGAGGCCTGTTCAATACCTCAGCCGCTGCAAGTGCTAAATTAGCAACTTGCCATTGAACGCCGTTCAACCGCTCAGCAGTGCTAACCTAGCACTTGCAGCGACCCGAGGAGATGCTGAGTGTGACGTTTTAAAGATGGCCGCCGCCATGAAGCAAGTAACAATGCCGTACAGCAAGATGGCCGCCGCCTCGAAGCAAGTAATAATTCCGTACAGCAATGTTAATTTTGAGGTTTTTGTTCACCAAAGCACAAAATATTTATTATTTCCCCCTGCACATAGACATATATTACAGTTCAATTTATATATTGTTTCAGAAGTAAACATAACGTTTATTCAATAAAAACTATCATTTGTGGTGTGTGCATACCAAACGGAATTGTGCTGACTGCTTCTCTTTATTCTATTTTGTCCGAGTGATCCGAAAAACAATCTGAATTTTTCATTAAGAAATCGTCGGCCATTTTGGATTCAAAATTCGCATCCAAAGGGTTCAACGACACTGCTGCAGCAAACTGAATTGCTGCGCTGCAGCAATTCAGCAGCTGCTGAGGTATTGAACAGGCCTCAGGACTTCTCATGCACAGCTCCCACCCTATGGAGCGCTCTCCCTCGTGCTGTCGGGCTTTTCCTCAATTTGTCTTCCTTTTTAGAACGCTCCCTCAAGACATTCCAGTTCAGGGAAGCCTACCACCCAACTCACTGCTACATTTCACTTCCCCAACCAGTGGCACCACTCCTAACTGTGCGGTCCTCTCCTCTTGTAAGTTCCCACGGGAATAGGGCCCTCCATTTCCTCCTGTGGTGGTTTTGCCAAATTTTGTCATGTCTCAATGTATTGTAACCCTGTCTATGTTGCTCCCATTGTTCAGCGCCGTGGAATATGTTGGTGCTATATAAATATAATTTGGAGTGCGTACTCTGCAAGATCCCTCAGTCACGTGTGCATGACTTCTTTCTTTTTATCAGAATTTCCCTGTAGTCTCTAGAATTTGGATCAAGCCTAACCGGTGTATTGGCCAGTACAGGGGGAATTGCCATACATTGTGTGTCCCTCTGGCCTCTGGGTAGTCCATGTACAGTTGTGTTTTTTTTTTTTTTTTTTTATTAAATGGAAACTTGTTACCAGGAGAATTTTTCTGGTGCCCCAAAAATCATAAGTGAGAATCCAGCATTAAGATAGGTCAAAGGCACGAGGAACTATTCCAAGGTGAATGGGATGGACATTTGGCAGAGGATGTGTCCCACACCCCGGGGCGTCTCTTCTAGTTATTGTCTGTATGACGACATGTTTTTCTGTTTCCACATCGTGGTTTTATAACAGAATTGACATTCCTCATGTCTCTTCGGGCATCATGTCTCTTCACAATGAGGTCATGATGACGATTGATGTTTTTCTGTATAACGGCAAAGCTTTGTTTCTACCCGTTATCCACCTGTCTCGAACTATTTTGGATAGCAAAGCGTGCAGATTGTAAATCTTTATACGGTGTATTCGTACACTTTTTTTTTTCTTAAACAAAAAAAAAAAGGATTGTAACAAATCTAAGCAGTGTCTTGTGCTTTTACGGTGATGCTCTGATGTCATGTCCTGTGTATAATAACATTGAGCAGTTATTCATTTATTCTATTTTTGTTGTTACAGAATGTTCACAGATGACTAACACAACCTGCGAGCAGTGTCTGAAGAATGTGTCGGTGAGTGACCTGATACAGAATGATGGATATTCTAATGATTCATTCATTTGCATACAGTTTGAAAAAGCTTTATTAACATTCTCTGCCAACACATGGACTGGACACACGCCATAGCATGTGACTTGTTCCATGAAGCTGTTCTTATTGTTGCTTGTCATGTGAATGAGGTCACTCCCTCAGTTTCTAATGAGTGATGGATTGTGTAGAAGACAAACATATGGGAGCTTCTTTCCATTACATACCCTGATTATTACTATGCCTGCTGCATCTCTGATACAAGTCTTAGGGCTAGTGAACCTGACCACTAATATCATACCTCTTGGAATATACAGAGGTTAGTGGAAGCACATGCCCTTGACTCAATCACCAGATGTTCCTCATGGCAGGGTACGGCTATCAGTTCTCAAATGTTAGTACCCAAAAAAAAAGTCCAGATCTCGTTAATTGATATTACCATATTGCAAACTGTCATAGGTTGTAACCGCTTTTATTGCAGTAACTGTGAACCTTGGTACCCCAGATGTTTGAACTACATGTCCCATGATGCATTGTCACACACAAGGCTGGTTTAGCACCAATGATATGTAGTTCCAAAACCTCTGTTGCCTAGGCTTGCCATCACTGCTGATGCAATTCATAAAATAGAAATGTGAGTTGTTGCATATCTTTTACATTAAATCTTGTTTCTCTCTTTGTATCTACATGTTTGTGTTGTGGCAATTTTAAGTAGAACTTTTCGAAACCTGTTTTGACATACATTATGCGAGTGTAAGCCTTTTAAAATCCCCTTGGAAATATCACAATGTGCATAACATGCGCAGGGTTGGTTTAATCCGCACAGATAATGAGCTCCCTGCACACCCGTCCTTGGGGTAAATGTTGCCAATATCCCATTGCAATGCTAGGTGGCCAGACAACAACATTTTTGCTAGACTAAGAAGTAATAATCCATTCTCTATTTGCACGGATGCCTATGAAAAATGTCCAACTAGGCGTGTTGAGTTCTAGCGTGCAGAGGAGATGCCTGGCTCTAAAGTAAAAAAACATGAATAAGTGTTTCTATACAATCTCTAGTTAATCGGCTTGTAACGGATCGCACTGCCTGTAGATATTGGTATGGATGAGTTTTGTTTTCTTGGCAGGTGCACGCTTGTACCCTTACCTTGTATAAGGATTACCAATGCTTCTGTAGTCTCCACCTGCTGTCAGGATCTGTTCCTCCGTATGTTTCATGGGGTGAATGCCTGACTTCATCATTCAAATTCCTTTTTATCTGATAATCTTTTCGACCTGCTCAGATCATTTAAAATGCATAAAAAATTTGTTTCAACATCTATATGGCCGTAATATAATTGCTTGCCCACTCGATGGGACCAGTGCCGCAGAATTCTTGTATTTTACGATTTCTTAATTCAGGACTTGACACCTTTTTATGACACTGAGCAGCCTACAATGTGTTTTAATGCGCTAGGTAACATTTTCTACCTGATCAATATGAGTAGACTATTAATCCACGGTGTTTTTAAATTTCTGGATTAAAGTCCTGCCTTGATGTCTGGTTTATGCTACACAAATTTGCATGCAGAGCACTGTCTACTATGGTGTATGGTTTGCGTAAGTCGTGTGATCAATAATAACCATACAGCTATGCCTGGTCATATACATGGCTTCTTGCAGATACAGTAATTATTTTTTTTTTTATTCTTTTTGTGTGCGCAGGTTTTCCCATACCCCTATGAAATACAAAAAGGTTTCTAAAACCATTGTTATCTGGTAAGATGGGTGAGACTTGCCGTTGACCACAGGGGTTTTTCACTATCCTTCATTCCTTTTATTGAAATAACGGATTTAGTTTGGGGGAACGATGAGTGGACATACAGCTAGTTTTATTTGGGAGAATTCCTTTTTATAGTTCTCTACATCTCACCATTCTTTCCACCTTCGTTTCTGCCGCAGTGATCTATATAGTTTATGCCCATGTCCCTTTATTCAGCGTAGCGTTCATTGCTTCATTAGACGTTCAATGGAGCCGCTTTGAAGATCACAGTACTACTATACACTGGTGTTGAAAATAACGGCACAGCACTGCGAATTGGAGAATGGTGACAGGCTGCCCCAGGGCTGTCAATCTGGCCTCTCCAGTTGTTTCGGAACTAAAACTCCCATGATTCCCTGGCCATTATTGCATTCAAAGAATTCTGAGTATTGTAGGCATCAACATCTGGGGGGGGGGCTGAGTTTGACAGACCTGGTCCACCCATCTTACAGAGGTTGCAACAACCTGAGGTGTTTTTTTTTTTTCTTCTCTCCAGTTGACGGCTACAGTGAAATTCATTGACGCAGCGGTGAACACCCTCTTACATCTTCATGCTTTCTCTTTAACTATTCTTCAGTTCCTCAGACCTAAAGTTATGGCACTATAATTTTGCTGTGTGAGGTTATGTACTAAGTGATAGACTGGTGCAAAATTGCCCATTTTGAGCAAATCCACTTTATTCTGATTGCAAGTTTTAGGACAAAAATAACTGAAATCGACCTCTTGGTTGGCGGCAGTTATTTATGAAGTGCCAACGTATTTCTCAGCACTGTACAATAGGTAGGACAAAATCAACATAAGATTAAAAATAAATAATAAAAAAAATTGACAGTGGGAGAACAGTGGACCCCATTCAAGTGAGTTTACAATCTGTTTTTTGTTTTTTTCTTTTAGTCAAAAGGTAATGTAACCTGGAAACATTGTGTAATAATAGATTCTTTGTGTTTGACCAGAAATGGAAAGTAATGGCATTATACGCCGTAGTGTTCATATTTACTCTAAATATACAGTGTTTGTTCAGGTTTACAGCCGGAGCTGCATGAAAACACTTGCTGTCAAATTTTCCTCCCTCCCTCTCTCTCTCTCGTGTAGAGCATTAAGTGCCATGTAATCTGTATTGGAATTTTCATTACAAAGTGTAATTGTTCAGCAAATCCTTTCTTTAACTCTTTTAAGGCCAGGTCCCAGTAAACTTAATATTATTGCAAAATCTTTTTAAAACCGAACGGTGTTGCCTTTTTAAGTTCAAAGGTTTCGCAAAGAAATATTTAAACTAGGAGGGGGGGACAAAAGGGTAAAAAACAATCTGCCCGATTGTCCCCCAAAACTAAATCGGAGGGTGCAAGCAAGATGCGAGGTAAAAAATTACAAGCTCAGAGTCGTGTCTACAAATGCTCGCAGTTTAGTCAATAAAATCAATGAACTAGAGGCAATGATGGCAGCTGAAAAAGTAGATTTAGTGGCGGTTACTGAGACATGGTTCAGTGAGAAAAATAACTGGGACATAACAATACCGGGGTACTCTTTATATAGAAAAGACAGAGAAGGTAGGAAAGGAGGAGGAGTGGCCCTGTATGTGAAAAACAACATAAAAACGAACCAAATAAAAGTGAGAGAGGTGAACATAGTCAGTTTGGGTTACGCTAACATTTGGCAATCATACAGTAGCTCGTGTAGGTGTGATCTATAGACCCCCCCTGGACAAGCAGAAGAACTAGATAATCTGCTGGTTGAGGAAATAGCCAAAATGGCAATGAAGGGGGAAGTTATTATCATGGGGGACTTTAATCTTCCTGATGTGAACTGGAAAACCAAAACAGCTGGGTGCACCAGGAGTACAAATATTCTAAACTCCCTACTGGGATTATCGCTAACACAAGTAGTTGAGGAGCCGATCCGTAAAGAGGCCATATTGGATTTAATACTCACAAATGGAGGTTTGGTATCGGACGTTGTTGTAGGTGAAAATTTGGGATCTAGTGATCACCAGTCAGTATGGTTTAATATAACAACAGGGATGGAGCCGCACCACACAAGAACGAAAGTTTTAGACTTTAAAAAAACAGATTTTTCTAAAATGAGATTTTGTGTGAAGGAGTCATTATCAGACTGGAGGAGTTTAAAGGGAGTCCAGGAGAAATGGGATTATTTAAAGGAAGCATTATTGAAGGCCTCAGGAAATTGCATTCGGCTTGTTAGCAAAAACAAAAAAGGGAAGAAACCACTGTGGTACTCTGCAGAAGTGGCCAAAATAGTGAAGAACAAAAAGATAGCATTCAATAATTATAAAACAACTCAGAGTGAAGAAGATAGGCAAACCTATAAGATTAGGCAGAAAGAGGCAAAGCAATTTATAAGAGCTTCCAAAGCACACGCAGAAGAGAAAATAGCTCAGTTAGTAAAAAAGGGGGACAAAACATTTTTTAGATACATAAACGAGAAAAGAAAAGTAAAACAAGGATTAGTTAGATTAAAAACAAAGGAAGGAAGGTATGTAGAAGAGGATAAAGGTCTCGCTGACTGCCTCAATGAATATTTTTGTTCAGTCTTTGCAGAAGGAAAGGGACCTCAGTTAGGAGAGAACACTAAAGAGACATTTACATATCAGTTTACAGAGGAGGAGGTTCTACAGCAGCTGTCTAAAGTAAAGACAAATAAGTCAATGGGGCCTGATGGGATCCACCCTAAATTATTAAGAGCTCAGTGATGTAATAGCAAAACCGTTAACAGATTTATTTAACCAATCCTTGTTAACGGGAGTCGTCCCAGAAGACTGGAAATTAGCAAATGTTGTGCCCATTTACAAGAAGGGTAGTAGGGAGGAATCGGAACTATAGGCCAGTTAGTCTTACGTCAGTAGTGGGGAAATTAATGGAAACCATGTTAAAGGAAAGGATTGTTGAACATCTAAAAACACATAGATTACAGGATCAGAAACAACATGGGTTTACCTCAGGGAGATCATGCCAAACTAATCTTATTGATTTTTTTGATTGGGTAACAAAAATAATAGACACAGGTGGTGCAGTAGACATTGCTTATTTAGATTTCAGTAAGGCTTTTGATACTGTTCCGCATAGAAGGCTTATCAATAAATTGCAATCTTTGAGCTTGGATTCCAATATTGTTGAATGGATTAGGCAGTGGCTGAGTGACAGGCAACAGAGGGTTGTGGTAAATGGAGTTTATTCGGCGCAAGGTCTTGTTACCAGTGGGGTACCTCAGGGGTCAGTACTTGGACCCATTCTCTTTAATATTTTTATTAGTGATATTGCAGAAGGTATTAATGGAAAAGTATGTCTTTTTGCTGATGACACAAAGATTTGCAACAGGGTTGACGTTCCTGGAGGGATCAGCCAAATGACAAATGATTTAGGCTAGGGTCAGACGAACGCATTTTCGCGTTGTCTGTGAAAAAGTGCGTTCGAACGAATGGACGCATTTTTTCACGGAGTACGCGATAGCGGTCATACGATGCGCATTTGCATCCGTGATTTTGTACGGATCATCAATAAAACACTTTGCATCTGGACGTTATGTTGGCAGAACATTAGCAGTGTCTGACGTCTCCAAATCACGCACACACGCCTCTAGCGGACGCAGCGCACTCTGTACAACCGTACTAGAGGTTTTACGTTCTCGACAAAATGCGTTCGTTTTCCACTTGCGTTGCGCAGCCGGACTTTTGTGCGACCGTACTTCGTATATTGGCCGTCATTGCCTGGCATTTGCTGCTACTACGGCCGTGATTAAGTGCGCCTGCACGCGCGTTCGCACTGCGCTCGTCTGACCCTAGCCTTAGGTAAACTAAAAAAATGGTCGGAGCTGTGGCAATTGAGTTTTAATGTGGATAAGTGCAAGATAATGCACCTGGGACGTAAAAACCCAAGGGCTGAATATAGAATATTTGATACAGTCCTAACCTCAACATCTGAGGAAAGGGATTTAGGGGTCATTATTTCAGAGGATCTAAGGGTAAGTAGTCAATGTAATAGAGCAGCAGGAAATGCTGGCAGAATGCTTGGTTGTGTAGGGAGAGGTATTAGCAGTAGGAAAAGGGAAGTGCTCATGCCACTGTACAGAGCACTGGTGAGACCTCACTTGGAGTACTGTGTGCAGTACTGGAGACCGTATCTCCAGAAGGATATAGACATCTTAGAGAGCGTTCAGAGAAGGGCTACTAAAATGGTGTACGGCTTGAAGGAGAAAAGTTACCAGGAAAGGCTTAATGATCTTAACATGTACAGCTTGGAAAAAAGACGACAGAGGAGATATGATAGAAACATTTAAATACGTAAAGGGAATCCACAAGGTAGAGGAAGGGAGTATATTTAAAAGGAAACAAAATAGCAAAACAAGAGGACATAGTCTTAGATTAGAGGGGCAAAGGTTTAAAAGTAACATCAGGAAGCATTATTTTACTGAGAGGGTGGTGGATACATGGAGCAGTCTTCCAGTTGAAGTGGTAGAGGCCAAAACAGTAATTGAATTTAAGCAGGCATGGGATAGGCATAAGGCTCTCCTAAACAAAAGATAAATCCAGGTAAAGTATCCATGTAATTGGGCAGACTAGATGGGCCGAAAGGTTCTTATCTGCTGACATTTTTTCTATGTTTCTATGTTTTTATAATCTGGATCTTGTGCCAGGTTTTAACGTTTGCTTCCTTTTTAAATTAACGTTGAAGCCTTGAGTAACTCTGCCTGTTTGTGTCAAATATTTTATTATACTGTAGTTTTGTTAGTACTTTGTATGTACCTTTCTAAATAGATCTAGGTAGCACTAGCTGTGCTAAACCGTACGTACATACTGGGACACATACATCTTCTTCAGTGTAATGGGTCACACTTGAAAGTGCTCCCCTTCATAATGTAGCAGGCAGGTGGTATGTTAAACTCCAACTCCCAGATGTTGGTGGCCTACAATTCCCAATTGTTTGAATGCAGTAGATGGCCAGGGAATCATGGGAGTTGTAGTTCTGCAGCATCTGGGATGGTGGGGCAGAGTTTGAGATTTTTGATATTAAACTCTCATTAAGGCTAGGGTCAGACGAACGCATTTTTGGCGTTGTCTGTGAAAAAGTGCGTTCGAACGAATGGACGTATTTTTTTTTCACGGAATACACGATAGCGGTCATACGATGCGCATTTTCGTCGTGATTTTTGTATGGATCATGAATAAAACACTTTTTGCGTCTGGACGTGATGTTGGCCGGACATTAGCAGCGTCTGACATCTCCTATTCACGCACACATGCCGCTAGTGGTCGCAGCGCACTCTGTATGTCAGTACTAGCGGTTTGACGTTCTCAAAAAAAATGCGTTCGTTTGCCACTTGCGTTGCGCTGCCGCACTTTTGTGCGGCCGTTCTTCGTATGCTGCCCAGCATTGGATGTCATTTGCTGCTAAACGCACGTTGATACTGCGTTAGTCTGACCCTAGTCTTAAAGCAATGTGTTTTGTTTTGGTTATTCAGCTGTAATGAGGGGCATTTGAGAGACAAGTTTTTGGCAATACGGGTAATCTGAGTGAAAAATAATTTTAAAATATTTAATAAAATATGTAGATTAGGTAGGCCGTGTTAGTCCAGATGCCAAAATCACGTAATTATCCATATGAGATTTTTTTTCTTTTCCAGAGGAAAAAACTCTCATTTTATAGCTGGCCGCATATAATCAAATGATGTATAGGAACTGCATGTTAATATGCCAGCATTGTGTGTCTGCTGACGTTTGTCAATGCTATACAGTGATTTTGTGCCTGGATTGAAATCTGTTGGGTTTGTGTTTTTTTTTTTTTTTGTATTCTGTTCATTAGTAAATCCCCTAATGGGTATGATTTTATTAGCTGTGGCTCGGTGTTCTTAAATTTTCCTTGATCATTACAAGAGTGAAGGTCTCCCCACAATATTAATGCGTTCTAGAAGAATGTGTTAAATATTAAAGTTATGCACAAATAAACGTATTTTTTCACTGATTTAAATGTTTGTTTTTGACATGCTAAATTTTCCGATTTCCATCCATTTGTCCTACAAATTATTCAAAAAAAATTAGATATGCAGAGAGATATATATTTTATATTATATTATATTTTCTATACAGACTCTTCCTTCGGCTTGGTACATGCGAACCTTTTATTTACTAGTCAATTCTACTGCTCTGCATTATGTTGTGTACCGCAGGAGCACACGTAACCGGGTCTTGGCTGGTGCGTTGAGCACATGTTCTAGCGTAAGAAGTCAATGTACTTTTTATCAGTCGCTGCTCAGCAGGGTTTTCTGGGATAAGTCGTTTAATCCTCAGCAGCAGTTACTTTTTTGTTTGTTTTTACGGAATTGATTTCTTAAGTGAACATTTCATTAGTGTTGGTTGCTGCAGTCTTGTCAAAACCTTGGTGTGCTTCTATGGGCTGTATGCCTTGCTACCTTCTGACAGTAAATACAGTGTAGTAGCTGCCCCCCCCCCCCCTCACACTCTGTGAATGCAGATGTGCCGGTAATGAAGTCAGTGCATTTTCATGGTTGGCTGTTACTGCTGGGAGTATTGTCTCGCACATGTCCTGGGATGACTAGCTGTGTTGGTGACGGCAGGGATCTCAAACCTTGGCTCCCCAGTTGTTGCTGAACTACATATCCCATGATCTTTTTTTTTTTTTTCAAATTCAAAGTTTATTCAGAAAACACAGAATACAGATATACATATTTTTAGAAGGACAAAGGAATACATAGTGTACATAAGTAAGTAAAGGTATTATGTAGCGAGTATGTGAAAAATTACGTAACACCGAAGAAAGGAAGAAAGGTCTCCATGTCCCAGAGCGTCCCCTATGTCGAGGACGACGGGCTTTGCGTCGTCTTAGTCTACCAATGTGGAGAGAAAGGGTGTAGTGTATGATGGAGAAGTAGGGGGGGTATAGGGAGTAGAGAGAGAAAAGGAGATGCTAAAGAGAAGGGGTGGGCGTGGGTGGCTGGTGGGGGGGTCACAAAAAATAAAAGATAGGAAAGGTAGAGGAGAAAGTTGAGCGAAGGTGGAGGAGAGAAAAAGAGAAAGCGAGACAGAGGGATATAAGTCCCCTCAAGTAGGGCAGTGTTCTCATACGGCTCCGCCCCGGGGGACCCCAGACGTAGTCGCGGCATTAGGAAGCAGAGCTAGGTGCCCGATTATTCGCGGCATACCGGTCCCAATAGAACCACTTTGTGGCTGAATCATCAGGCAGTCCACAGCATCTAGCATCCAGCTGGTCAATAGAGCGGTATTCCTCCACTCGGGTTATCCATTCCTGCACAGTAGGGGTCCTAGTCGTTTTCCAGAGAGCCGTTATCAGGGCCTGAGCAGCGAAAATCATAAGAAGGAGGACCCGAACGCTTAAGGTTTTTGAGGGAGAATGGAAGGTGTAGGAGGAGGAAACACTCAGGGGTCAGAGGTAGATCTTCGTCCGTTATTTGAAGTATTGCATCCCGGACCTGAGTCCAGAACGGCGTCAGGCTGGGGCAGGACCACCATGTATGGAGATATGTGCCTCTGTCTGTTTCACAGCGCCAACACTGAGGTGGGTGTGAAGGGTATACTTGGTGCAAAAAAGCAGGAGAGCGATACCAAAACGCTATTTTATACGACGTCTCCTGAATACGTGTTGCGCTACTACCTTTATGGATCAAGGCAAATGTATTAGACCACTGTTTCTCCGATATGGTCGTATCCAATTCACGATCCCATCGAGAAACGAAAGAGGGGACTGTAGAGTCACCGGCCTGCAGCAGGCTATGTAAGGTGGATACACCGTGGGCTAGGGCTTCCCCTGCATGGCAGAGGGTTTCAAATGGGAGCAAGGGGCGGCTTAAGCTGTATCCGCAATTGAGGCTTCTCAGGTACGACTTCAGTTGGAAATAGTTAAATCCATCCAGCATGGAAAGAGGGCCCCTCGGAGACGTGAGCGGCAAGACCTCTAGATTGCCGTCTGCCGGGAGGTCCATCGCACGCGGCCTGCTCCCATTCGTCAGGCGGGTCCTCAGGGACATTCGCATCCCGACCTCGAAGGCCGGGTTATGAACCAGGGGCAAAAGTGGGGAGATGGCCGTGGAGAGACCATGCCTCAATTTAAGCGTGTGCCACATACTCAGCGTCACTGACACCGGGTCTGGGTCAGCACCTCGTGCTCTAATCGGGTGAGGTGGGAGCCACGGAAGCGTCCAAAGCGGGCGTCCCGCCAGGGCCAGCTCCAGGTCCAGCCACTGCTTGTCAGGATTCACCAAAGACCAGTCCACCAACCTCAGCAAATGACTGGCCTGATAGTAGCGTCGGGGGTCCGGAAGAGCCAGTCCTCCGCGTTGTTTCGGTCGGCTCAAAATCGCAAAGCTGATCCTGGGTCTGCCTTTTGGCCATATGAATTGAAGGAGCGCTGTCCGGAGGGCGGTAAAGAATGAGAGAGGGATCAGAATCGGGAGAGCCCCGAAGAGATAGAGGAGTCTCGGCAGTAAGTTCATCTTGATGGCTGCTATTCTGCCCATCCAAGATATCATTCGGCTATTCCAGTCCGACATGTCCGCTCGAAACGTAGTCAGTATAGTCGTGAAGTTGAAGTCCAGCATCTGCTTGGCAGATGACGCCAGCCACACTCCCAGATATTTCATCTTGTGGACACAGTATCGAAAAGGGTAGGTCCTGCTCACAGCATCTAGATCAGGTTGCTCCAGTGAGATATTTAGAAATTCCGATTTGTCTCGGTTGATCTTGAATCCGGACAGCTCCCCGTAAGCTTCCAGTTCTTTCGTAATTGCCGGGAGGGTAGTTTCCGGTTCAGTGATAAAGAACAAGAGGTCGTCGGCATAGGCCGAGACCTTATGAGTTAACTCACTACCCTGCATTCCCCTGATGGCCACATTACGTCGGATCGAATCCAGAAGTGGCTCTAGTGTCATGGCGAAAAGAAGGGGGGGATAACGGGCAACCCTGGCGTGTTCCATTATGGATGTTGAACGGGGCAGACAACACGCCGTTAGCTCGGACCCGGGCCGTGGGGCGATCGTACATCGCCCGCAGCCAACTCATAAAGAAGTCCCCAACTCCGATGCGCCGTAGTACAGTAAACATAAAATTCCACCTCACCCTATCAAAGGCCTTCTCCGCATCTGTTGAGAGCAAGAGAAGGCCCTTTTGTCTATGGCGAGCCAACCCGATTGCTCCTATGGCGCGCGTCGTCGCGTCCCGTGCCTCCCGTCCGGGCACAAAGCCCACTTGGTCCGAGTGAATCAGGGACGGTAGGAGATAGGAGAGGCGCAAGTCTGACCGCCAATATCTTTGCCAGGATTTTAAGGTCAGAGTTCAAGAGCGAAATCGGTCGGTAGCTGCGAACATCTGCCCCATCTTTGCCTGGCTTACAGATAACAGTTACCGTAGCAGCGAGTGCATGTGGGTGAAATCTGTTCCCGTCTCGGATATCCGCAAATAGGGCCAAAAGATGTGGCATCAGGGTAGGGGTGAAAGTCCTGTAGTATTCGGCTGGTAGGCCGTCCGGCCCCGGACTCTTGCCATTTTTAAGTCCCTTCAGGACAGACGCAACTTCCTCGCCCGTTATGGGATCTTCCAGACGAGAAGCCATAGTTAAGGCAAGGGTACCGGTAGTCTTTTCCGTTAGGTAAGTCTCGATTGCCTCTCGGGATGGTCCCGAGCTAGAGGCTCGATCCAAATCATAGAGGTCGCTATAAAAGCGCTGGAATTCGTCTAGGATTAGATCCGGACGGGACGTCAGATTCCCATCAGGGAGTTTAAGCCGCGAGATGTACGTTGCAGATTGACGTTTCCTCAGGATATGGGCAAGGAGTCTGCCAGGCTTGTTTTCCAGGAGGGCAAATCTGCATTTAGCTTTTTGTGCAGCGAATCGGACATCTTCATTGAGCAACCCATTAAGTTCTAGTCTCTTAGCTAATAACTGCTCGTAATCCGAGTTCAAAGCCGATGTGTGGTGCTGCAGTTCAAGGTCTCGGATCCCAGTCAACAAACCCTGTATCTGATCTGTTCTGGCCCGTTTACGGGCCGTAGCCCGGCTTATGAGGACCCCACGGATCACTGCCTTGTGTGCCTCCCAAATGGTAGGAGCAGCCACATCCGGCGTATTATTTTCCTCAAAGTACGTAGTAAGGCAAGTGTTGATGTCCGCTACCAGGAGCGGGTCTGTTAATAGAGAGGTATTAAGTCGCCATTGGCGCTCTGAAGGACGGAAAAGCGGCGAGGACAGAGCCGCCAGCAGGGGGCAGTGGTCCGACCACGTCTGTGCCATAATAGAAACCTCCTCCGTCAGAAGGACATGTCGTTGCTGCACAAAGAAATAGTCAAGTCGAGAGTAAGAGGTATGAACATGGGAGTAGGAGTAATCTCGGTCGCCAGCATGGAAGGCCCTCCATACATCAACTAGTTGCAGGTTATCCAGCGAGCGACGCATATGACGCAAGATTCCAGATGGCACTGATGAACGGCCTGTCGAGGTGTCAAAACGGGGGTCTAATGGGACGTTCAAGTCTCCCGCCACTATCAATGTGCCTGCCATAAAGGAGGACAGTCGTTTCAGTGCGGATCTCAGGCAACGGTGTTGGTTGACATTCGGGAGATATAATGAAGCCAACGTATATTGCTGTTCCGCTATTCTACACTTCACGAATAGAAAGCGACCCTCTCGGTCCTCCACGGTCTCCTCCACAATCAGGGGGACGGATCTGGAAAAAAGGATCGCCACTCCGTGGCTTTTCCCGCCGTGTAAGTTACTAAAGTATCCAGTGGGGAAGTCGGAGTTGTGGAGCAATGGTGCCGACCCCTGACGTAAGTGCGTCTCTTGCAGAAAGAGTACAGAAGCGTGAAGTGTCTTGGCCTCGCGTAGGAGGCGACGGCGCTTTTCAGGTATATTAAGCCCTTTTGTATTATATGTAAGTAGTCGAAGCGGGCTATGCGTAAATCCCCCAGGTAGAGCCATATCTGTGAGACAAAAGAAGGCGGAGGGAGATGCGAAAGGGGGAGGGGAAAGAGACGGAGAGAGACGAAGGGGAGGAAGAGAGAGGGAGAGAGAAGATAGAGAGGGAGAAAAAAGAGAAGGAAAAAAAAAAAAAAAAGGGGGGGGGGGAGAAAGAGGGCTACCCCCAAGAGAGGGGAATGGAGGGGGGGGTAGGGTGACAGAAAGAGAGACGGAGTCAGGTGCAGAAAGGAACGAAAGAGGTGACAGGAAGAGAGTGAAATAAAGCAGGTCTAGAAGGTATGAAGCGTCGCTAGGGTGTGTCCCCACGTATCCAAACTATGGGGAACGTGTGACACTCCCGGGAGAAACGACGCCCGTCCTCGTGGGCAGGGACGACCCGAAACCAAAACTACCAACCGATAGAGGTAGCAGTAACAATATTTACAAGGAAATGCAAAATCCAGTAACAAGAGCTAATCAGAGCCCCCTCCGAATATAGGAGCTGTAGCGGAGAAATCGTATTTTTTTTTTTTTTCCCCCAGGGAAGCCTGTCCCCAGCTACAAAAGTTGCAATGAAGGATATAGGAGACCATCTCCTCAGTCGTAGTACGCGAAGGAGGTGGAAGAGGGTCTGCGCCCCCGGCCCCTCAGTGAGCCGCTGAAGGGCGACTAACCCTCCTCTTGACGTGGGGGTCGCTCCATCGGTTCTCCCGCGGCAGGGTCATGTGCCGGCGAGGGTCTCCGGCGTCTGCGAGGCTGCCGCGGACGGCTCTGTGATGAGGGCGCAGGGCCGTCTTTGCGAAGGTCGGTCTCCCAGTCTCGCACCGCCACTCCAGGCAGGCCCATCTCCTGAAGAAACTCACTCACATCTGCTGGGCGTTGGATCATATGTCGAGTTCCGTCGCGCTCCACCATCAGAGCGAAGGGGAACCCCCAGCGGTATTGGATGCCCGTTCGGCGTAGCGCCTGCGTGACCGGCATCAGGCATCTTCTGGCTGCAAGGGTAAAGGGGGTAAGGTCGTGAAAGAGTTCCAGGTGATGCTCGTGGTAATCCCAGTGTCGGGAGGCGCGGGCGTGCTTCATAATTTCCTCTTTCAAAGAATAGTCAATCAGGCGGCAGATTATGTCTCGTGGAGGGGCCGTAGGAGGAGGTCGGGGTCGCAGAGCTCTATGTGCTCTATCCATAGGGACCGGGGCATCAGCATCGTGGTTTAAGATTAGATTGAATACCTCCCTCAGCGTGGCACGGAGGTCCTCAGGGTCGTCACTTTCTGCAAGCCCTCGGACACGGATATTGTGGCGACGGCCTCTATTATCGAGGTCATCTATGCGACGCTGAAGGTCTGAGAACTCGTCTCGGGTATGCGCCTGGGCCGGCTGGGGTGGGTGGCGTGCTGTTTCTTCCAGAAGGCCCACTCTGCTGGATAAGGCCTCCATGTCGACTCGCACCTCCCGGACCTCCCGGCCGAATCCTTCTCTCAAGTCTGCAATAATGTCGGAGAGGTCAGATTTCGTGGGGAGAGCAGAGATCATGCGCTCCAGGCGTCTTATCGCCTCCATAGATTCCGGAGCGTGGGCTGGGGACGGAGGAGTGTCCGCCATTTTGTCCGTCTCCTCGTGCGGGGAGCGCGGCGGAACTGTGCTAATAAAAGTGTCCAGCGGACCCGTTCTTCGGGTGGGGCGGTGTGCAGGAGTTTTGGGGGTATTCAGCTTCCCCTTACCTCGGCCCATGGCCCGGCGTTGTGCAGGAAAGCGGAGGTATATCGGAGGGGGCTCAGGAGCTCGGCTAACATGCGGCCATCTTGGTCAGAGGTCAGGACACGCCCCCATATCCCATGATCTTTGAGCCATCTGTTGTGGTCAAAGAATTCTGGGAATTGTACACCATTGACAACTGAGGCCTGGAGATTCCTGGACATGTGCAACATGCAGAATCTAATGACTGCCATTCGTGATTGGAAATTATGCATTCATAATAGGATATCCATAGGACTCCATTAGGGCTGTGCAATTAATTGCAATCGCAATCAAATCGCGATTTCCGACCATGCAATTTCTAAATCGCATAAGGCTGCAATTTTCGGCTCCCTGTTAACTTCCGGTGGCATGGTGCTTTGGGCGCTCGCAGGGGGAACCACGTGACGAGCCACGTTCTCGCAGCTCGTCACATGGTTCCCCCAGGCGAACGCCCAAGCTCCATGCCGCCAGAAGTTAACAGGGAGCCGAACACGTGGCGCACAGAGGTGAGCTGGGGCAGTATCCACATGCTGGGGCAGTATATCCATGAGCTGGGGTAGTAAATCCATGAGCTGGGGCAGTGTATCCATGTGCTGGGGCAGTGTATCCATGTGCTGGGGCAGTGTATCCATGTGCTGGGGCAGTGTATCCATGTGCTGGGGCAGTGTATCCATGTGCTGGGGCAGTGTATCCATGTGCTGGGGCAGTGTATCCATGTGCTGGGGCAGTGTATCCATGTGCTGGGGCAGTGTATCCATGTGCTGAATACTGAATACATTTAGAATGTATGTAGCATGTTTGAAAAAGCAAAAACAATTGGCTAAATCGCAAATAAAATCGAAATCGCAATATGATTATTTTGTCAATATTGCACAGCCCTAGACTCCATGGAGGGTTTTGATGCGAGACCTGGAGTGATCGTAGAGGGAGTTTTTTTTTAGTTTTTGTTTGTTTTTGTTTTTTGGTTCCCAGTCTCGCTCTGCTCACGGTCAGAAGAAGCGGTGGATCGGACCACCGTTCTCACCTTGGGATGAATAGAGAAAAATGATAGTAAAATATTTTAAACTAAAGACCTCAGAAAAACAAATATCAGCAACTTAAACAAAACAAGAACACCTATATATATATATTTTTTCTAGTGTACTTTTAACATTCATTGACTTCTACAACAGGCATTCTCTAATAGTTATTGGATTAAGTCAGGTTTGACGTTTATCTTTCCTCTTACTACCTGTACGTGAAATCTGGCAGACACTGCTTCCATGATCATTTAAATGTGTATAATCAAGATTAGGCATACCGCTGCGCAGCTGTCACTTGCTTATATAATTGTTTACGCATTAGACATAACAATTCTGTTTATTTTGAAGCACACGTCACCTGGACTGGAAATGAGTTACATCATATGACTATTTCCCTATGAATCATGGAAGTACTGCATGTTCCTGTGCTACAAAGAACAGCAAGCTTGTTCCTCTGTCATGTCACAAATTCTAATTAAAAAAGGGGCTGATTTCATACATCCAGAGCTTGTAAAATGTGTTTGTATTCAAACCTATGAGCTGGTAAGAAAGCTCTGGCGCAAAGACGCAAACCATGTGGTTTGTGGAACCCAGCGGGAGAGGTATTTCCCAGAGATGTTTTTTTTTTTTTTTTTTTTGTGCCACCTGGAAATCCCCTCTGTAGATTGGGAAATTTAGGTTAAAGTGAATTACTAGAGGTTTCTCAGTTTTGCTTTTCTGTTCTAAAACCATCCGTTCCAGTCTCTGCTCCGTGATTGTCAAATCGGGGCATGACCTCCACGTTGTATTTAATGAAGTGGCTGTGGTATCCTCTTGTAATGTCACCATCTTGTAGTAACTGTTAAAGTATCAGTTTCCACAAAATGGCAGAAATTTGTTTCTTAAAGTTGTTTTTTGTGTTTGAGTATTTTTCCTCTGTTTATTCATCCTTTGTTTGCTTTTATATGGTCTAGATAAAATAACATCTTTCAGACGTGGCAATTCCGTAGCACTTGTACATTGTGTCATGAGAAGTGTAAACAGATTCACACTTGAGTGCCAAAGCGTCCCTTTTAATTCTTTAAATGGAACCGTGTTGAGTAAAATTAGGTTTACTTTGTTGCCCAGGGATTTGGTATGCTGCTTTTTGTTTTATAAACACTGTTCGTTTCTTACTTCTTGCCTTAGTTTTATGTTTTGTTTGACCGTGTAGGACCGGTGCAAGGACCTCTGGCGACATGCATTTGGCACCCCTCCAACTGGTACAGATATTGAGATGCACAAGGGGACGTTAAGATTAGATGTATATATCACACAAACACCGGAGATCGATCTTGTGTCAGTATTCTTGATGCTATGGTTTTTTGCTTCTGGGAGCTAGATTCTAGGTTGGGTGGAAACCTAACCAGGGCCCTGAACTCATTAGCTCCATAGACTAGATGTACGTGGTGTTTTGTTCCGTCCCTTCTGGTGCTCAGCTCAACGTGCTTTATATTCCTCCTCAAAAGCCAGCGCTACAGGGTCTTCGTATTAAACTTCATTTGGATCCATTAAAAATGTCAAGGATAGCTGGCTCCTAATGATCTGTGACTAAGTGAACAATATTTAAACTACACCTACAAATACCTTATCCCACACTGAGCTCAGATCCTGGACATACAATATCATTCAGCTTGCGGTGAGTCAGACACTTCATCCCACCATGAAAAACACAATGCTCAAATAGCATAAACAGGGTATATACTACTCCATTTAAACCCTGTGCAGCAACGGTGTCCAGTTCCTTAATCCAGCATGCCTCCCATTGGAGCAACATTTTACTACGTCAACGAACCTTTTATGTTAAGTAATATATTTTATACTTGAATAGCTCGGTCAATCGCAAATATTTTTTTTCCTTACAAAAGTTGAAATCTATTTATTTTTTTATTTTTAAGTTTACGGGAATATGTCTGAGCAAATGCAGAGCCAAAAGGTTTGGCGGGTACATGCTGAACCGGTTGGCTCTACACAAGCAATGCTCAAATAGAGGTTTCAGTAACTAAAGACCAGCTTCCCCTGATTTTATATATTTTTACAGAGAAAAATATATACCGGTATATTCTCGTGGAAATAGCCCAGCCCTAGGATCCAGTAATTGTACATCTGACTCTGATTCTAGCACTGTATTTTTATTTTCGGACACGTCTCCCATCATCCTGAGTGGTCATGCTACTCTCCAAGCTTTCCCATGGTAATGTATCAAAAGCTCCTTTGACTTGTTTCATTCCAGTCCTTGACTCCTCTAAACATTAACAGGGTTATTCAAAGAGATTCGAAAAGTCACCGCACGTTCGGTGACTTTTTGTTCTCTTCAATTCGGTTTGTTTTGCCGATCCCATTTCGGTGACCCTGCGGTGTATTCAGCAAGCACCACAGGCCCCCCGAATTGCAGGGAAAAGCTGCCGCAAACCTGACGAAAAAACTCACCGCAAAACTCAGCGAATGCACGCCGCAAACCTGACGAAAAAACATCTGGATTAACCTGCCGAAAACCACAGAAAAACCCAAACAGGAGCCGATCTCACCGCAGACGAGGCAGTGAATAAATTAGCAAAACAGTTTGTATGAATGTGTGACAGTGAAACGCTGTTTGCAGACATTTTCGCTCAGTAGTTTCTTTGCAATTTACATATGAGGTCCAGGGAATGATAATAAAGAGGGCTGTTACAGAAAAAAGAAAACTTAAAAAAAAAAAAAGTTACAATATCCTAAAAAATCTATAAATAGACTCTTTACTGCAGAATTTTATAATTAACGGTTTATTAGATATTGAATTAAATGGGAATATTTTTAACATTGAAGCCTATAGGATTCTCCTGCATTAACCTGTCGAATTAAACCACCGAATGGCAGGGCATTTCGGGAACCTTTCATTGCTGGTTTGTGTTCTCTGAATAGCCGAAGCAGTGCTTTTTCATGGGGTTTTCACTGCCCTCGAACAGGCACCGTATGTTCAGGCAATTCGCTAGGATTTGGCGAATTGCCTGCTCTCTGGATAGCCGAATAGCCAAGATAGGTAACCGAACACTGATTTTCAGCGTTCGGTTACCTTTCTCAAGCAATTCGGAGCTCTTTGAATAACCCTGTATGTCCAGGGAAAGCCATATTACTATTACTCAATCTAGTGAATATAGCAAGTCCTATTTATTTCTGCAGGATCTGTCAATGTTAGAATGCGCTGAATTAGCTTATTTTTTGTATCTTCCTTCAGTTTATGAAATGAAGCATTAATGTTTGTCTTTCTTTCTGCAGTGCCTTTGGTGCAACACGGACAATAACTGTATGGACTATCCTGTGCGCAAAGTCTTGCCTCCATCCTCCCTTTGTAAGCTGAATAATGCCCGCTGGGGAGTCTGCTGGCGTGAGTTTGTATTCCTTTCTGTATATTGTAGGTTGCTAAACGTTTATGTTGAGGCCATCGCTTTCTTGTCCTGTGTGTGACCCCCCCCCCCCCCCCCGTGGAGGACAGTCGACGCAGAGAATTGGATTCAAAATTTTAAGCAACAATAAACTGCATTCTGGTTAAAGGCAAAATGCAAACGGTTTGACTCCTTTTTATAATATTTCTCATTCTCGGGTTTCTAGTTGTCCTTCACCCCCCCCCCCCGCATACAGTTGTGTTCAAAATTATTCAACCCCCAATGCTGTAAAGGCTTTTAGGGAATTTAGTGCACATTTGTACTTGTATTCAGAATGAAATCCTACAAGGACTTTTTAAAGAACCATATGCAACTAAAATTACATCAATTGGTTTTGTAATACAGTAGTAAATGTTTCTTTTGTGAATTCCTCATTGACACAATTATTCAACCCCTTAAAGACTACCACTCTGAAGAACAGAGGTTCATTCAAGTGTTTTCAATCAGGTATTGAAAACACCTGTGGATGTCACGGAGCAGCAATAAAGCATAATAAGCACCAATTAGGCAGCTTTAAAATGACTGTGATACTCAGCTCCTTCTACACATTTACTGGTGTGGTTACAAACATGGTGAAGTCAAGAGAATGGTCCAGGAAGACAAGAGAAGAAGTGATTACTCTTCACAGGAAGGGCAATGGCTATAAGAAGATTGCAAAGATGTTAAACATACCAAGTGAGACCATAGGAAGCATCATTCGCAAATTCAAGGCAAAGGGCACTGTTGAAACGCTACCTGGTCGTGGCAGAAAGAAGATGCTGACTTCGACTGCTGTGCGCTACCTGAAGCGTAGAGTGGAGAAAAGTCCCCGTGTGACTGCTGAGGAACTGAGAAAAGATTTGTCAGATGTGGGTACTGAAGTTTCAGCTCAGACAATACGGCGCACACTGCGTAATGAAGGCATCCATGCCAGAACTCCCAGGCGCACCCCCTTGCTGTCTCCAAAGAATAAGAAGAGTCGACTGCAGTATGCCAAAAGTCATGTGGACAAACCACAGAAGTTTTGGGATAGTGTTCTGTGGACTGATGAAACAAAATTAGAACTGTTTGGGCCCATGGATCAACGCTATGTTTGGAGGAGGAAGAACAAGGCCTATGAAGAAAAGAACACCTTGCCTACTGTGAAGCATGGCGGGGGGTCAATCATGCTTTGGGGCTGTTTTGCTTCTGCAGGTACAGGGAAGCTTCAGCGTGTGCAAGGTACCATGAATTCTCTTCAGTACCAGGAGATATTGGATGACAATGTGATGCAGTCCGTCACAAACCTGAGGCTTGGGAGAAGTTGGACCTTTCAACAGGACAATGATCCCAAGCATACGTCCAAGTCCACTAGAGCATGGTTGCAGATTAAAGGCTGGAACATTTTGGAGTGGCCATCACAGTCACCTGACTTAAATCCGATTGAGAACCTCTGGTGGGACTTAAAGAAAGCAGTTGCAGTGCGCAAGCCTAAGAATGTGACTGAACAGGAGGCTTTTGCCCATGACGAATGGGCGAAGATACCCGTAGATGGCTGCAAGACACTTGTGTCAAGCTATGCTTCACGTTTAAAAGCTGTTATAACTGTAAAAGGATGTTGTACTAAGTACTAAGATTGAATGTCACTTGGGGGTTGAATAAAACTGATAATGATGTGAGCACAGAAAAGACATTTGTGCTTATTTCATTATAAATGTTATGTTATATTTGTCTGACCTACACGTGCCTCTTTGATTTAATTGTAAGCAAGATGACTGAATAATCAAAATCAATGTCAAACTGGCCAAAACACTCAATTTCAGTGGGGGTTGAATAATTTTGAACACAACTGTAGCTACGCTAGTTCATTATACTAGGTCAATACTGGGCTTTATACATTGATGTATCATGGCAGGAAAAAAGCCTTAAGTGATTATAAACAAAACAAAATAGTGACGTTTCAAACTATTTTGAATTCTCCTGCAGTACGGGAAAAGTCTTACTTCAAAGGATTATTTGTGAATAAATTCCTGACGTGCTTTATCCCTCTAAACACTCCTTTTCTGATCAAAAATACATATGTATTTCTTTGTGCCAGTTTTCTGCAAAGTGAGGCAAAGCGAATAAAAGGTTCACGTTTACAGGGACACCGCAGGCTTCACGACCGGATAAGCATTACTAAGTGGTTATGGTGCAAGCACCCCTTCCCTGCTTTTTGTGGCGCACTTCTTGGCCTTATGAATTTTTCCAAGCCCTGGCTTAAGGAGATAGTCTAGGTTAAATCGGAAGGGGTAGGAAACGGAGAGGGTTTAAACCTTAAAGGGATACTCCAGGCAATATGACCACCTCAGCTTTTTAAGGTGGTCATATTGCCTGAAGTATCCCATTTTTTTTCCCCAGCCTTCTATCTTTTCCCGATCGGCTGATATTGCTGAGAGAAGCGGTGGACTTTACTCCGCCCTCCCAGCTGTCAATCAGCCGATCGAGTTTCAAGGTCCCCGCGTTTTGGAACTCTCGGCAAAACTGGGACGTCATCGCGCTAGAAGCGAGATGATGTCCCACCACTCCGGCAGAGTCGCGGGAACGCGCAGAAGGAGCCGGAGCCGCTGCCGCCTCCTCCTTCTCCTCCGCCAAAGAGTTTTTAGACGCGCAGGCGGGGTGAACTTCAGCTCACCTCGCCGCTCGTGAACGTGCGCTGCTCCGCGCATGCGCAGTTGAATGAGCAGGATTCCGGGAGGAAGCCTGCTGATTGGCTGGTTTACGTGATAGGCGCGCATGCGCGCTTTGCACGTAAACCTGTAGCCAAGTTCCAAGTTTTTTTTTTAACCCCAGGAGGACATAACATGCTCCGATGAGCAGTAGGTCATGTGAAGGCAGGTGGACTGGGTGCTCTGGCCAATCCATGGACTCTCGCTGCAGAAAGGCATTGAGATCCATTGGATGGGCTGGTTCCCAAACCCTTCAACCTGAACTCAGTGCTTGCTTGGCACAGGTTATGGGTGAGACTAGGCCACTAGGTTCTGGGTGCTAAATGAGTACCTCTGAACCTCCTCAGGAGGGAGAGTGGGATCAAAGTAGTGTAGGCACTCAGATAATATTGAGTGGTCACACTGTTTATAGTTAGGGTTGCCAGGTCAGCCATGTTTTCCTGCACGCACAGTACCATTTCATGAAGAGGAGAGCACATTGTAAAGTGCTGCCCTGCAACATGCAGAACTCATATGCTACAAGAAGGAAATCCAGGCAGGTCACCTGGGATTCCTTGATTTCTTACCTGCAGCAAATGGATTCTACATGTTTTGGGGTTGCACGTTTCATGCACTGCCCATTAGTGTGAGTATATTACTATCGGCTGTCTACAACTGGATGACTGCCTGTTTCCTAAAGCTCAACCTCTCTAAAACTGAACTTCTCGTCTTCCCTCCCTCTAAAGCCAACATTCCTTTCACGTGTATGGTGCCACCGTAATTTCTACCTCACAGGCTCTTTGCCTCGGGGTCCTCTTAGACTCTGTCTCCTTCACTCCTCACATTGAGTCTCTCACCAAATTCTGCTACTTCCACTTAAAGAAACCTTGCTGGTGTCCGTCACTTTCCTAATCCGGATTCTGCTAAAATGCTCATCCAAGTTCTTATGTCCCGCCTTGACTACTGTAACCACCTCTCTGGCCTTAAGAGATCCCAGATTCTCCCTCTGCAGTCTGTTATGAATGTCTGTGCCAGACTCATACACCTCACCTCTCACACCTCGCCCCTTTGTCACTTTTTACACTGGTTCCCGGTTTCTTTTAGAAACAAATTCATAATATTTTGATTTCTTACCTGCAGGGTGGCATTTTTCATGCACTGACCATCGGCATGAATAAATTATGTGTCCAGAAAAATATGGCTGATCTGGCAACTTCCTCCTTCATTCAAGAAATAGTAACTTTGTAAAGGGAAGCCCCCCTCCTCTTATGTTTACTTTTGAAAATATATAGATATATTTTAAATTTTTTTTTTCCTTTTTCCCCAGTCAATTTTGAAGCGCTCATCATCGCAATGTCTGTGGTAGGAGGTGTCATTATCCTTTCCCTGGGCATCTGCTGTTGGTGTTGTTGTTGCAGAAAGAAGAAGAGCAGAAGGCAAGTATAGTGCAAGAAGTTTCATTTTTAGAGCAATATATTTTAAACTATATATGTTGCAATTCGCTGATCAGTTCTTGGCTCTCATTAAGTCACCCCACTTCGTCAAAGTATCAGGATGTTCAACTGGTGGGACTGAAGTCCATGTGGTAATAACAGAGCAAAAAGCAACTTTTGAGCAGTAACAATTGCTGCGACTTTGTAATCCGTGTGTTACCATCACATTGCTGTGACACTGTTCACATCATGGTTCCTCATCTGGAGACAGGTTTTTGTGACTGTCGTGACGCGAGACATGGGCATGACGGGGTTAATAAGCAAATGTGACGAGCGTTGATGAGGAACTTCTGTTTCCCAGCCAGTTTTATGATTACATGTATTTACTGTAAATTTTCATTACTACATAACTTTTGGTAGTATTTCGCACGTTCATAGTCAGAAGCATTAGTTTCTGAGAGGTGGAAATGCCACACTTAACTCGCCCCCCCCCCAAGCACTGCACACATGGGCTTCTTACAGGATTGCTCAATTGACAGGATAATTCACATGTTCTTTTATTATTCGCCCCTCCTTTTTTGAAGGTGAAAGGACAGAGCTGCATGATGGTGCAACAGGATGAGAAACCATAGAGGGTTTTTTGTTTTGGTTTCTTTTTGTTTGGAGATTATGTCTTTTTGTATTTTTTTTTTTCTCTTCCTGTTTTTTCTTTTTCTTTTTTTTCCCCGGGGGGGGGGGGGGGCGTGGATACAAAAGTTCCTAGAACCAGAAGCAACACAGAGTCTTTTTATAAACAAATTCATATGTCCTTAGGCTAGTTGCCATTTAAAGTGCGAACCTTTTATAACTCTGCAGAACTGGAGCCTTTTTCTATCAAAATGTTTTGCAGGTATTTATTTTTTTCTTCCTTGGATGTGGTTAATATTAAATACAATTGTTTCATATTACATTATTCGCATTCCAGCAGTGCCGTGGAAACGGAAAAATCCTTGAGGGAAAAGGAAGAGCGGAGAGTACGTCAAGAAGAAAGGTGAATAATGTTAAAATGTATTGTGGTTTTTTTTTTTTTTTTTTTTTTTCACTGTGCGGGTGATAGTGTCTGGTCTAGAAGTGGGGGAGACGAACTACATTTTCTCTCCTCAAATTGTTCCAATAATGGGCAGTTGGGCACTCTGTACACCATGACCATTAATTGAATTATAAATGGTCACAGGTGGCTGATTATGCTCCTCTGTGCTCTTGGATTGGTGGATGCTCGATCAGAGCGCCGATAGCCGCAACTATAATGGATGCTTTGAATTATTGACCAATGAGAGGGAGCCCAGGGCAACACATGAGCAGAACTTATTGTATATGGTCGAGTAGTGTTTTTATTTATCCAAAGAGCATTTTTTGGCGTGTGTGTGTGTGACAAACACTGTTACATTCTCATTATTTTAAAGTCTTTTTTTTTTTTCTTTTTCAGGAGAGTTCAAATGAAGACCCGTCATGATGAAATAAGGAAGAAATATGGTAATATGACTGTTTAATTTCTGTAAGAAAGGACAAGTAGATCTGCTTTCCAGCTTGTGTGCCAAAACAAACGGTGCAATCCCGTTTCTATCCTTGAAACTGTGGATTATTCACTTTTGTGCCGGTTTACAACAAACTGTTACACAGATCTCAATACTTCATGACTGTCCTGGCACAGCGTAAAGAGAGCCTTGGATGCTTATATATAAATTTTGATACTTTCCAGTGGGACCGTGTTACACTCACATTGGTAGAGGAAGAGTAAAGAGCTTTATAAATCTAATGTATATTTTCTACTAAACAGCTAAGGCTAGGGTCAGACGAAAGCATTTTTACCCGCGAACGTGAAAAAGTGCGTCCGACCGCATTGACGTATTTTTTCACGGAATGCGCAAAAACAGTCAGACGACGCGCATTTTCGGGCGTGATTTTGTACGGATCGTCAATAACTCTTTTTGCGTCTGGACGTTATGTAGGCTGGACATTAGCAGTGTCTGACATCTCCTAATCACGCAAACACGCCGCTATGCCGCAGCTGCGCACTCAGTACGTCAGTACTAGCAGTTCTGCGTTCTCAAACAAATGCGTTCAAATTCCACTTGCGTTGCACGGCCGGACTTTTGTGCGGCCGTACATCGTATATTGGCCGTCATTGCCCGTCATCTGCTGCTAGTGCGGCCGTAATTATGTGCGCCAGAACGCACGTTAAAAGTGCGCTGGTCTGACCCCAGCCTAAAAGACACAAAATGGCTTTAGGGTCCTTTTTAAAAATCACTTTGTGAATGAGGCTAGACCCTTTTTAACACGGCCCTTTTGGTTACTGCAAGCCAACTGTTCTAACTTAGGCTAGGGTCAGACGAACACATTTTTTCACGTCCACCGTCAAAAAGTGCGTTGATGCGTCCAAACGCATTTTTTCACGGAATACGCGATAGCGGTCATACGATGCACAATTTCGGCTATGATTTTTAGGGATCCAAACCAGGAAACTTTGGGTGTCTAGACGTTATGTTGGCCGGACATGAGCAGCGTCTGACGTCTCCTAATCACACACGCCGCTATGCAGACGCAGCGCACTCTGTACGTCAGTACTAGCGGTTCGACATTCTTGCAAAAATGCATTCGTTTGCTGCTTGCGTTGCGCGGCGGAACTTTCATGCAGCCGTTCTTCGTGTGTGGGCCTGCGTTGGACGTCATTTGCTGTTACCACGGCCATAATTAAGTGCGGCTAAATGCACGTTCGCACTGCGTTCGTCTGACCCCAGCCTTAAAGTTACAGTAAAAAGTTGGATATAAACTAGTGTTGTATGACGTCTTCAGGAAACCACTCCTTAGGAGTGAGCGCCTCATATTGAAAAAAAACAAATTGAGATAGAGATCTACACCACAACCCAAGTAAGTAATGAATTGCCCTACAGGTCAAAGCATCCACTGCAAATGGTCATGCCTAGCTCCTTGCTGATGAGGGTCAAATACACCCGAAACAGCACTGTCCAGGAGTGGCTTTGACCAGTTGCATAAACCTGATCTCTGCTAAAAATAAAAGCCTTAGTATGGCATTGATTGAAGGGCTCTGTGTGGAAACAGATCCAGGATGCAAAAATAGACGTAATTTGCATGTCTTACCCAGAGTTCCTTGCTACATATGGGGAATGTAGCATATGAGCTCTGGGATGCAGTTCTTTGAATTGCTGAGATGTGCAAATGGCTTCTGCAATAATACACTTTGATAGATATCAATGTTTTTGCCTGTTTGGATAAACAGCAGTAGGTGGTGTGTGAAAGCTGAATTTGATGGACGCACATCTCTTTTCAGCCTAGTGTAACTATGTAACAAGTTAGTCTGGCTCCTACAAATGCATGGCTATAATTTACATATAGGTTTACACTGTATAATCCCCAAATTCAGGAGCCATGGGTAAAACTCCTGGACTCCTCTGTCCCACGGAGTGCAGTTGGTGCGCTAAGCCCTGCGAGACTCGATCCTTCTACGGAGGATCGTGCTTTGCAGCCCCGTCACACGCACGTCATAGTGCTTCGACAGGGAGGCTTTCTAGACGGACACAGCACACCGACTGTTATGCACAATTTGTTCACGCGCTACAGCGTGTGGCTGGCCCTGTTGCAGCATCATAACGCTGCGATGGACGCCAGGAGGCACGTCAGTGCGGACGCGCTCGTCTGACACCAGCCTTAAAGTTGAATAAAAACGGAGCGGAATGTTTGGACTAGAGTTAAATCTAAACCTGAAATAATCACAAATAGTAACCTAACCCTTTTATTTATTTTTACACATTACATTACAGGCTCTGACCTTTCTGTTTACACCTGACCTGACCTTGGGTGGCATAAAATTCAGGGGTGCAGGGCAGGGGGTCAAGTCCTGCGAGGGACTCCACAACCCCCCCTCCGTTTAGATGATGGAAATAACCCCCCCCCCCCCAGATATCCATCTATTTTCTATGCTTGTTCTAGTTACATAGAAATACAAGTTGATGTGGAAATGAAAAATGTAGGTTATCAGATGCAACATTGCAGGTGATCTGAAAGAATGCAAAAATTTTGATTTGCCGCAACAATGGGAAGAAGTGGCTCTCGAGGTGAAAACGACAATCGGGTTATAACAGATTCTGTGTGTCCGAACAATCAATCTCTTAATTCCACAACGGACTCTAGAACACTCCTTGTTATGTTGGTGAAATCCCTTTGACAGTATAAATGTATGAAATCATGTTGGAATTTAGTAACGCAGTTTGTTTTCTGCTTTTATAGGTCTGTTTAAAGAAGAGAACCCTTATACCAAGTTTGAAGCCTAGTGTATTGCAAGCGTGACCACAGTTCCTCTAAGAGAAGTTATGATTTCTTCACTCAGCTGAAGCATGGCTGCTGTCACACAAATCTCTTCCATAAATGACTTTTTGAATAATATTACAGGTTGATCCGGAGGCCCAAAAAAGTGCTGGTTATAAGGATTCTTCAGGTACTTGTGGACCTGGAGCACAGTGACCTGATGCACTTATTATCTATCAGAATCCTTTCTAATGTGACACTTTTTGGGCCCTGGTACGATTTCTCCCTCCATTTCCCCCCCCCCCCCTCAGTTCTTGTTTGTATACAATACAGATGTAGCAATATTGAGCTATGTCTACTTGCAAAAGTATGGGCATTGTAAAAGACTGGGCATTGTAAAAGACTGGGCATTGTAAAAAATACAGCTCAGCTGCTATAATCAAGCTGCACTTGCTTGGCTGCAGTACGGCTAGTGGCCTAATCCACTTCATGGGGACCAGCTGTGTGCAATAAGAATTCTAACATGTAAATGTTGATAACAGACCTCCTGAAGTTACACATTTCCAACACAATCTGTGACAGTCATTGCATTTGTTTAGCCAACACCTCATCCTGTTCTAAAATACTAATAAAATAAAAAAAATCTTAGTCCTTATCACTTTTTTAAAGTGTTTAGGTTAACCATAAAAGGGGAAATCCCAATGTCATTTTTCAGGGATCGTATTTTCAGCTTGACATCTGGCTGTATGTGATGCCCATGGAGGGTCTGTAGATCTGTGGGTAAAACTGATAAAATGTCACGTAAAAAGAAACCGTACCCGCATTTTATAATCTATTTCTGCTGCCTTCATCTAGCCGAGCTGGTGTTTATTTAATGACTTCTTTGTTCACATCGATAGAGGGGAAAGTATGAGGAAGAGTCACACTTAATTCATTCACACCGGAAATATGCATCATCCGTGGAAGAGGTTATGTAATTGTAACTGTTTTAACCCTTTTATTGTTCATAGATATATCTAGATCTATATCTCCCCATTCTATATTCATTCCACTTGTCAGATATATGTTGCCTAATGATATCTTAATGCTACCTCTTCAAAGTCTATGCAGTTTATACTTGCACCCCCTAGTGGGATTTGCCTGGCACAGGAGAGATATACTCTATTCTTTTTGGAGTGTCTTGTGATCTTTCTCAGGTCAACACGGGGCTCAATTTAATAATTTTTTGCTGTTGTGCCAAAAATAAAGGACCAAACTTGGATCAACTCAGGTTCACTTTAAATGGATATATCACATAATGTATAGTTGTGTGCAATTTCCGGCATGTTATTTTGTTACTATTTTCATACCGAACAAATTCCCGGAACTGTGGTCAGGTCGCAATTTTGTATGTTATTACATGTTAATCTATTTAGAATGTGAATTTTCAATATTTTCTCTCGCTCTAGTTAAAATGAGCTCCTGCATACATTACATTATTTTGCCACCTGTTTCTAGGAGTAATTGAACAAGCCACGTCCTAGCTATCTACGATAACCAGCGGCCTGTGTGATATTTTGTCTGAAGAAATCAATATGGATTTTAAATATTTGATTAGGGGTTCTTGTTTTTGCCAAAGAGATTTACAGTAATACCTGCGAGAAATTGTACCCTGTGAGCCTTAATTCTTTTAAGTGTAAAAAATAAAATGTGAATTATTTTCAGAGGCCTTTTTTGCTTTGACCTTTCCAGAGGTTTAACTATTTACACTTCTCACGAAGCTCCGCTAGCTAAGTATCACAGGAGACGTAATTCACAAACCTCTGCCGTCAGAGTTGGCCGTCAATGACCTTACTTTTAGCAGTATACAAATGTTAATGTGTTGAATGGTTTGATTACTTTTTTTTTTTATTTATTTCCCCCCCCCCCCCTTATAATACACTCAAAAACAATGTCTTTTTTTTATTTATTTTTTAGGTTTCCAGTTGTGACATTAGAATAGTGTTCATCACGTTTTTTTTTTTTTTGTAGCACGCGCCACTTTGTGTTCAGTGCCTTTTTATAGAAATGCCTTATTGTCTGTTTTTGTTTAACATACTGGCAACACTGACTCGGATTCAGGTTCTATAAACATTTGTAAGGAAATCCTATGGGATATGTCATGGGTCGGCAACCGTGACCCTCCAGATGTTTGGGAACTGCGTTTCCTATGAGGACTTGCCTATTCTAATGGGTAGCTGAGCATCATGGGAGGTGTAGTACCAAAACCTTTGTAGGGACAATGTTGTTAACCTCTGGAATATGCCCACGGTGCCTTTTTCCCTTCACCCCTAAAAAGTGCCTTGTTTTTTGTCAGTTTCCCATTTCATATAACAAAGCTGCAAACGATTAAATTATGAAACCTTGGGAATTTTCATGTTACGGCACCATATTGTATGTGTTTGATACACAATGCATATTCAGATACTTTTTCTAGTCTCTTTTCAAGGAAGCTAATTTCAGAATAACTCTCAATGGAGACTGATGGGGTTAATAGTTAATCTACCTTTTTTTTTTTTTTCTCTTTGCATGATATGCAGGAGAAGGGCAATCCCCAATCGGATGGTGATGGGATTACCTGTTGTCTTTTAGCTCCAGAGCCAAAAAAACACAACTGTGGGTGATGTGATTTGTTTCTGTAACATACCTCATACACCTTGGCTATAACTTGTCCTATGTGCGTGGTGTTCTGTTTTTTTGTTTCTTTTTTTTCCCTTTCTTGCTGTCTGCCTAAAGTACATGGACTGCAATTTAAAACTATGGCTGAGGAATAGTCTGTTCCCCCTTGCCTTTATGGTAAGAGTACTTGGGAAGTTTGACTCCTTGTAAAGCAACAGAGATCAGATTTACAGAGCATCCCTTTCAAGCTTTATCACAGCATAGTGTTCTTCTTTGGATGAGATTCTTCCTCCACATACCCTATTGTCGAAGGATATCTTATCGACTTGCACAGTGACATAAATGGGTCATGGCTTCTTGTGGATTGACTAGGGACCTTTTTTTAAAAGTGCCATTGTTGTGAAAACCTGACGTACATTTTAGTTTTGTGTTCAGACTATTACGTAGTTTATGTTGCCATTATGGTACAACAAATCCAAAATTGCTTAAACTAACACTATTTAGTTGTGTCATTATCTGTAAATGGAACATTTAAATACTTTATAATAAACATTATATAATATCTATCGATTTTTATAAGGTGTGTGTGGTTTTTTTTTTGTCCTGAATATTCTAAAGTTGATTGTTTTTGTTTTAATCAAAAAAACTGACAGATTAGTGGGCTGTGAAGTGGTTATTGGCATTGGTCTATTACCTGGCATCATTATTATTTCATACATCATTTAAATCTGATAATTTAATTCCTTCAGTGCCAAGCACGACTAGCTAGAAAAAATATATATTGATTAAAACATGGGATGCACAATTAAGATAGCAATTTTCTACAGAGATTGATATTCTGAGACCGTTAAATGTTTAATGTATATTTGCTCACAGTTTAAGCTTTTGTGTATTCACTTAGGGCGCTATAATGTCCCTACATCGAAAACGGGGATGCTAAAGGGTAAATTTAGCTGCCACTAATCTTCCCTTGGGGTCCCTGTTTTACCGGTTAGATTACGGGGCAGGCACGGAGTCCAGCAGTCTGCCCCGTAGCGGCCGCTTGGCTCCAGGAGGCTTGGGGGTAGCACTAGAGCGCCATAGCCGAGCATCCCCTCCATGGAGGCTTCTCCTGTCGGGTCACACGACCAGCAGCAGGATCTCTCCTCTTGTGAGATCCTGCAGGTCGGCAGAGTGTCTTCATTTCTGTACTGGCTACATCCAGTCCGTGCTTCTGTTTGGCTTTGCAAAATCTGTGACTGCAGTAGAACCACTTTAATGTGAAGGTACTTTCAGTAGATTGTCAACTGAAACTGTGAATGTGTAGAGTAACAAGGGAATCTCCATGTTCTAGGTTGATGTGGAAGGATACTGGGAGTTTTAGAATACAATAGCTGAACTTGTTATTTCAAACCATTAATACCCCACCACTTGTACTCTTCAACAGTTGGCAAAGAGTAACTGTACCCTTTTACAGATGCAGGGTGGTCTAAACCTACTGAAATGCTCGACCCATCTTTTGACTAATGCCTCCAAACACCATGAAATAGCCTGATGTTGCTGCTTTTCTGTTGGCATTTAATGCCCCCCCCATACCCAAACGGGCATCTATGGCAATCCTTTGCTACGCTTGATTAAATGTTTACCCTGCTGGCTTCTTTCCACAAATTTTGTTTCCTCCTGTCCTGCACGGGAGGCGGGAGAAAACACAGAACCCTTTGCTATATGTGAAATCCAGTGACAGCTGACGACCCCTTCCCGATTTGACATAAAGGGCCACTACAAAAAAAAAAATGAAACAACAATATTAAACAATACAGATATCTTACAAGAGACAATCAAAAGCACACATGTATCTTTAGTTAAGAAAATATTTTACTTTTGTCACTGGGTGCAATCATTGCGTGATCTTTTGTGTTGTAGACTGCCCCCGTATCTTTTACATCATTTACTGCGCCCTGTGTGGCAATGGCCATATAGTGGAGTGAATGGGTTGATCCTGTTCTCAAAGCGCACTGTATTGTGTGGGATGTATTCAAAGTACAACACCGAGGTGGATTAGAAGTAGTTTTGGCTCCCTGTCTTCTCATTCAGCTGCCAGCTCTTAAATTTACAGGGTTATTCAAAAAGAGCCACACTGGTCCCGAAATTGCAGTGAACTTCCCGGCCATTCAAAGGCTGGCAATTTCACTTCTGCCGAAGAACGCATTTTCCTGGCAATTCACCAATATTTGGCAATCTATTCAGAAAACAGCATTGAAATGTCCTGATTTTCGGTGGACTTATTCGGCAGGTTTAATCAGACGAATCCCATAGGTTTTAAAAAAAATAAATGTATCCTTCCTGGTAAAATACTTTTTAAGTGTCTTGACCAATGACACTAAGGCTAGGGTCAGACTGAGGCAGTGCGAACACGTGTGCAGGCGCACATCACGGCCGCACTAGCAGCAAATGACGGGCAATGACAGCCAATATACGAAGTACGGTCGCACGAAAGTCTGGCTGCGCAACGCAAGTGGAAAATGAACGCATTTTTTCGAGAACGTAAAACCTCTAGTACGGTTGTACAGAGTGCGCTGCGCCCGCTAGCGGTGTGTGTGTGTGTGTGATTAGGAGACGTCAGATGCTGCTAATATCCGGCCTACATAACGTCCAGATGCACAAAGTGTTTTATTGATGATCCGTACAAAATCACGGACGAAAAATGCGCATAGTATGACCGCTATTGCGTACTCCGTGAAAAAATGCGTCCACTCGTTCGAACGCACTTTTTCACAGACGTGAAAATGCGTTCGTCTGACCCTAGCCTAAACTGGAGAGGTGCTCTTGCCAGGATTCGAACCTTTGTCTACATGGTTATAGAGCAGCGATAGTACCGGCTGCGTGGAGTAGAGGTAACATCTCCAGACTCCTGTTCAAAAGGTCCCTGGATAGGTACTCTTCTGTGAAGCTAAAGCTAATATCTTAATTTGTACAACCCATGTAAATCTTTGGCTCCACAGAGGTTGTATATATCCAGGGCCCTTTACACAACTTATTCCTACGGTGGCTTTTTCCCTAGTTCTACCCTGTCCAAGGGTCACGGTATTGTGTAAATGTGCTTTACGAACACCAATCTGGATGTCGGTTCTCAAGCTTGGACAATTTCTTGAAGATGAGAATCTGGGTCCTAGGAGGAAGGTTTTGTGGTCCCTACCATTTCTTTATGGATATTGTGAGTTTAGGTTAATGTGCAGCAACATTTGTTGATGTCTTTAAGGCTAATGTCAGACGAATGCCGTCAGAGCGCACTCTATGTGCGTGCACAACGGACAGACGTACTGACGGAAGATACTGTAGACACCACACAGCCTGTTTTTGTTGACGGACGTAGGAAAAAAGAATTATTGGAAACAAAATTAATATGAAAAGCCATTTTGTGCATCAAGGTGCTGGATGTTGCAAATGTGCTGCATCTGACATATCACTCTCCCACAGAACGCTCTGCGGAAGTGGCTAGTACAGAGTGTGGAGCGTCCACATAGCGGCGTGATTAGGAGACGTCAGACGCTGCTCATGTCCGGCCAGGCCAACATAACGTCCAGACACCCAGAGTTTCCTGGTTTGGATCCGTAAAAAAAAATCACGCACGAAAATGCGCATTGTATGACCGTTTTTGCGCATTCTGTGAAAAAATACATCAATGCGTTCGGATGCACTTTTTGACGGTCGCTGGGAATAATGTGTTTGTTTGATCCTAGCCTAAGATCACAGGTTTCTATAAGGAATCTTGAATAATCCGTTCTGTCCTAGATCGCTCAAATGTGTTGTACAAGCGTTTAGAAAGCAACTTCCTCCTTACAGTACAGAGGGGAAAAAAAAGTTCAATAAACTTTATTGCTGCATTTAGCAAGCAGGGAGCTCTCTGGGGTCAATCACTGCTGCAGAGTTATAAAATTGATGGTGCTCTATGCCAGGTTGACTATTAACATCTGCAAGCGAGGCTTGAAAAACCCTGCCACACTATTCATACAATCCAGCTGAGCCATGCGCATGAGTGTACTGTTCTGTCATGGTTTCTTGTCTGGAACCTTACTGTATGTTTTAGCATACAGTTTTATACTGGGAAGTGCTGAATATCGCACCCCCCCCCCCTCACTCGAGAAACCAAGGTACAACAAAAAGATTAATGTCTCGAAAGTAAAACTTAACACCAACATTCCATGGTAAGAGAGGGGTGTGATCTGGAGCCTCCTCACCAAGGTTTAAAGTGCACAGAATAACTCCTACCGCGTGCGCCTATCAGCCCAGCACAATACTTTTGTATTCCAATGGACTAAATACCAGCAGTGGTTTTATACCATCACTGGGAGCAGCCAGACTTATACATTTAATCAAGCCTTTCTTTAGCAATTGCAGAAGTTCAATCGCTTGAGAATTATATTCTTTGTAGCAATTTCACTTTGGCACAGGATGTTGTCGCTTTAGGCCTGTGTCAGACGAACGCATTGATCACGACTGTTTTGCTGCACATTTTAACGTCCGTCGTAGCATAAAACTATGATCAATAGAGACCCACACACGAAGTACGTACGCACGTGGCACCGGACGCAATTTAGGCAAGAACATCAAACCGCTAGGACGGACGCACAGAGTGCGTCACGTCCGCGTAGTTTTGTGTGAGAGATGGAACGTAGTCAGACGGACTGCATTTTTGACGGACAAAATGTTTTTTCATATCATGTATCAATTTTTTTTTATTTTACATATTTTATTTCCCATCTACATCAGTCAAAAAAAAACAGACCGTGTGGTGTCTACAGTATCATCAGTCAGAAAGTACGTCAGTTGTGCATGGATGCAGTGTGCTCAGAATGCGTTTGTCTGACAGCCTAAAGAGTGTTTAGTACAGGTATAAGAATGTTCCGATTGACCCTTTTCCAGCTGCCAAACTGGTCAGCGTCGTGGTGTGGGTTGTTCAGCATCAGATGATCAAGTAATGTTGGGGTCACCGTGGCACCCTCCCTGCCTGCTGCAAGCAGACTCGCAGCCCAACATGCCATAGACTGACTGTCTTAAGGTGTGCTCTGGATCATGATCCTTAGGATCAGATGACCCTAATATATGGTATAGATATGTGGCAAAACTAACTTTGTTAGGGGTCTCTGAGGAACAGGGTTTGGGACCACTGTACTACAAAAGACAACTGCTTAAAAGTATATGTAGGCCTCATTCTGTCAGGGCTTTAGTGATGAGGCTTGCCAATAGACTTAACTCTTGAATACCCTAAATTAGGCAGGTCTCTATTCTTAGTCTAAAACTGATCTGATAAATGACAAGTCCTAGATCAGGACATCCCTGCATTTCAGCTCATTACTTGTGGCATTCTCTCAGGATTAATGCAATCATCCTTCCCCTTCTGTGAAACAGGAGGATAAGGATTAAGGCCTCATTCACACACGGCGCAAGAGCAATATAGTATATTGCGTATACATGCATATTTACGTGCATTTGCAGGGTTTATAATACCAGAATGCATCATTTTTGGCGTCCTGTTGCTAGAGAGTGTTCTCTGTCTCATGTACTAGCTACTATTAGTGATGTGATAGCAAAGATGGACCCCCCCCCCAATGAGTTGATCATTTAACATTGCTTGTGTTGTTGTGGCAGCAGTGACACTTAAGAGAACCTGAAAGGCGATCCAAGTGTTGATTTTTGGACCCATCACATGATGTCACAGAGGTTCTCAGGAAAAAAGTTGTTTTTAAACTGAAAACTGTACAGGTAAACACACTGCCGGGTTGCAGCTCGGTTCCATTTGTTTTTACATGCATTTACGCGATGCAACTATACGCATCTGTGTATGGAGTCATTTCTTTGCATATAGTACAATACGCACGCATCGGTGTGAATGCGGACTAATGGTAAATAGGATTAATACTTTTTAGACAGAAACATAAATGGTCTCAACTGGTGAATTACTTGGTTCTGCAAGCAAAAGTGTTTATTCAGAATACTGCTGATTGATTCCTGCTCCTTATTCCTATGCATACTTGTTTGCAGCAGGTCATGGGAAGATATGGGGGGGGGGGGAAAGCTTATCAGGTTAGACTGAAAAGAGGAAAAACAGTTCAGTTCTAAAAGATTGTTCAGGAAAAAGAAATCCAGGTTTGGATCAGTGATCTACTCCTTGCTTTTATCTGGAATTGAGAAGCTAGGTTAAGCTCATGGATAGAAAAATACTGTATAATTCACTATAATTAGATATTACTTTAAAAGCAGCTCACTAAAAAAGTGTATCCTTCACTTAAATGGAACTTTAGAAAAAAAAAAAACACCTTACGGTGTATAGGAGCGTGTAGAGAATTTGACAGTACCACAAAATTTATAAACGGAAACACAGTTCTTGTTTCTTAAATACTGTCCCAAATCAGTTGTTTTAGACCATCAATATCTGTAAAAAACAGAAAGGAAACCTCATTCCGCAGTATTTGGTTACACAAAGAGTGATATGGAGTAGGGAATAAAAGTTTCACTCACAAGGAGTCTACAAGACTCTAAATGTATGCCTTTACGCCTCTTCAGGGGGGCTCCTCCTATCGACACAGAACGGGACCTTGATTGCTTCAGACCAAGATGTGCACTTCGACCAGAATGTGCAATATGATCTCAAACAGAAACAGACAATGATATTTTGAATGATGTATAATTCTGTATGTCTGTTTCTGTTTGAGATCATATTGCACATCTTGGTCTGAAGCAATCAAGGTCCCGTTCTGTGTTGATGGGAGGCGCATCCCTGAAGAGGCGTAAAGGCATACATTTAGAGTCTTGTAGACTCCTTGTGAGTGAAACTTTTATTCCCTACTCCATATCACTCTTTGTGTAACCAAATACTGCGGAATGAGGTTTCCTTTCTGTTTTTAGATAAATACTGTCCCAAATCTGTTTTAGACCATCTAAGAAACAAGAACTATCGCTCATTGTGTCTGTTTATAAATTTTGTGGTACTGTCAAATTCTCTATGCGCTCCTATACACCGTTAAGGTGTTTGTTTTCTAGAATTCACTATAATGCCTTGTGTGAGACAGTATGCCTAAAGTAATATTCTTGTATTGTACATTACTCTGAACACTTGTTACATAGTTACATAGTTATATAGGCTGAAAAAAGACATGCGTCCATCGGGGTCAGCCTCTCCCACATAACCTACTGCTTTTGATCCAAAAGAAGGCAAAAAACCCAGTCTGAAGCGCTCGCCAATATGCAACATACTGGGAAAAAATTCCTTCTTGACCCCAGAATGGCAGTCAGATTTCTCCTTGGATCAAGAAGCTTTTACCCACATATTAAATATTATAACCCTTAATATTCTGTGTCTGCAGGAAGTCATCCAGTCGTTTTTTAAAAGTCTGTACAGACTCTGACCCAACCACCTCAACAGGCAGAGAATTCCACAGCTTTATTGTTCTCACCGTAAAATAACCCTTCCTATGCTTTAAGCTAAATTTTCTTTCTTCCAGTCTAAATGGATGACCCCTTGTCCTATGTATAGTCCTGTTAATGAATAGGTTATCAGACAATGGTTGATAATGGCCCCGTATATATTTATATAAGGTTATCAGATCCCCTCTAAGGCGCCTTTTCTCTAAACTAAACAGGTTTAAGCTTGTTAGTCTTTCCTCATAACTTAACCCTTCCATCCCCCTTATTAATTTAGTTGCCCGTCTCTGCACTTTTTCTAGCGATATAATATCTTTTTTTAAGACAGGTGCCCAAAATTGCACGGCATATTCAAGGTGCGGCCTGACCATTGATTTATACAGAGGCAAAATTATGTTTTCATCCCGTGAGTGAACTCCCCTTTTAATGCATGCCAGTACTTTGCTGGCCTTGGCGGCTGCTGTTTGACATTGCACATTGTTACTTAGTTTGAAGTCTATGATTATTCCCAAATCCTTCTCCTGCTTGGATTTCCCTAACTCCGTACCATTTAGGGTATAAATTGCTTGTGTGTTCTTCACTCCAAAGTGCTTAACTTTGCATTTATCTAGATTAAATTTCATCTGCCATTTAAGTGCCCAGTCCCCCAATCTATCTAAATCCCTCTGCAGCGAAGTAACATCCTGCTCACATTGTATTACTTTTCCTAGCTTTGTGTCATCTGCAAACACTGATACATGACTTTCAATGCCTATTTCAAGGTCATTTATAAATAAATTGAATAGTATTGGTCCTATAACAGACCCCTGAGGGACACCACTTACCACTGGTGTCCATCTTGAAAATGTACCATTTATGACCACTCTCTGAACCCTATCTTTTAGCCAGTTTTCTATCCAAGAACAAGTATTTTCATCTAGACCATTTTTTCTTAATTTAAATAGTAACCTTTTGTGTGGAACGGTGTCGAAAGCTTTGGCAAAATCTAAGTAAATCACATCCACTGCGACCCCCTGATCTATACTTCTACTTACTTCCTCATAGAACGTAATTAGGTTAGTCTGACATGATCTGTGTTTCATGAAACCATGCTGATTTTTGCCAATTACATTATACCTCCCAATAAATTCCTGAATACTATCCCTTAGTAACCCCTCAAATACTTTCCCAGCCACAGATGTTAAGCTCACAGGTCTATAATTCCCTGGCACAAATTTTAAACCTTTCTTAAATATAGGGACCACGTCAGCTTTTCTCCAATCCTCTGGTACTATTCCTGAAAGAAAAGAATCTTGAAAGATTAAGAACAGAGGTTTACATATTTCAACACATAGCTCTCTTAGTACTCGCGGGTGAATTCCATCTGGCCCGGGGGCTTTATTAACATTCACATTGTTTAATTTGTGTAAAACCTTGTCCTGAGTCAACCAGTCACTTTGTATTAGTAAGTTTTTATTAATGAATTTCATGTCTCCTGTTATAGGTTTCTCTTTGATAAATACTGAAGAAAAATAATCATTTAAAATTTCTGCCTTATCCTGATCTTCAGTTAACAATAGCCCTGACTCAGATTTTAGTGAACCTACATTTTCACTCTTGGGTTTTTTAGAATTTATGTACCTAAAGAATCTTTTAGGGTTGGTCTTGCTCTCTTTGGCTATTTCTTTTTCATTTTCTAGTTTAGCCCATCTAATCGCATTTTTACATGCTTTATTGGCTGCCCTATATGCTTTATAGGATGCCTCAGATTTATCAAATTTAAAAGCTTTAAATGCCTTCTTTTTGTTTTTCATTTCCTTAGTTACCTTCCTACTAAGCCACATTGGTTTCAGTCTGTTTCTTTTATATTTATTAACCAGTGGAATATATTGTGACGTGTACTTTTCTAGTGTTAGTTTAAAGATATTCCACTTATCCTCAGTGTTTTTCCCGTGAAAGAGTTTCTGCCAGTCAATGACATTGAGAGCTTCCTTTATTTTAATAAAGTTGGCCTTTTTAAAATTATATATTTTAGCATGCCCCTTATGAATGTGTTTTTTTGAGTTTATTTCAAAAGTCACCATGTTATGGTCGCTGTTTCCCAACTGTTCCTTTATATTAATATTTGAGAAGAGATCCACATTATTTGTTATAACCAGGTCCAGACAGTTATCCTCTCTAGTTGGTGTTTCTACCAGTTGTGACATGAAGGTATCATTTAAAATGTTCAGGAACCGGATTCCCTTTGCTGAATTACTAGTCCCACTAGCCCAATTAATGTCCGGGTAATTAAAATCTCCAATAATTAAAGTGCTACCATGATCTGCAGCCTTCCTAATTTGCTCTAACAGTTGTTCTTCCTCATTATCTATATTATTAGGTGGTTTATAGCATATGCCAACCAATAATTGACTTCCCTGTTTATTCCCCAACGAAATATTTACCCATAAGGATTCCACATTTCCCTCATCGCTTTCCAGTTGTGTAATATTAGGCTTTAAATCCTGATTTACATATAAACACTCCACCCCCTTTCTTATGTTTCCTATCCCTTCTAAACAATGTATAACCGTTTAAGTTTACAGCCCAGTCATGAGTTTCGTCCCACCACGTTTCTGTTATTCCTATAATGTCGTATTGCTTAGTGTATGCTATTACCTCTAGTTCCCCCATCTTGTTATTGAGGCTCCTTGCATTAGCAAGCATACATTTAATGTTATCTCTACCCACACATGCTGAATGCGACTTTACATTACATGCCTCCACTATTCTTACATTACCCATCCCCCCCCGACTCCACCCCCCTTAGCGGAAGGGTTTCAGCTCAGACTATCTGCTCTGTCTCCATTTTGTAAGATACTGTATCCCTCCCCCCCCCCTTCCACTAGTTTAAAGTCTCCTCCAACCTTTTAACCATCCTCTCTCCTAGCACAGCAGACCCTCTTCCATTCAGGTGCAATCTATCACAACTATACAGATTGTACCCCAGTGCAAAATGAGCCCAGTGCTCTAAAAACCCAAAGCCCTCCTTCCTGCACCAAGCTTTAAGCCACGCATTGACCTCCCTAATCTCCCGCTGCCTTTCCACTGTAGCGCGTGGCACAGGTAGGATCTCAGAAAATACTACCTTGGAGGACCTCTTCTTCAGTTTACTTCCTAATTCCCTGAAATCATTCTTCAGGTCCTTCCATCTTCCGCTTACTTTGTCATTGGTACCAATATGGACCATGACAGCTGGGTCATCTCCAGCCCCTCCCAATAATCTATCAACTCTGTCAACCACATGCCTAACACGGGCACCCGGCAGACAGCAAACTGTCCGGTTAAGGCGATCAGCGCGACAGATTACCCTGTCTACTCTCTTAATAATAGAGTCCTCTACCACCACAACCTGTCTAGGCTTACTTGCCCTCTTTATCCCTCCCTTACTTGGTGGGCTGATCCCCCGGCTGTTAGAGGGAGCAGCCTCCAGTACTGCTACACTTGAGCGAAGATGTTGGGTGCAGCAGCTCAAGGGGGCAAATCTGTTGGTGTGCGCAAGATCAGGACTAGCCAACCTTTTCCTCTTCTCTCCCCCCCCCTGCTACCACGTGTCACTGACACCCAGCTACCAACCTGTTCCCCGGTTACCTCCACTCCTCCCACACCCCTAGATTCCTCAACTATACTTTGCTCCGTGAGAAGCAGGCTCCTTTCAAGATTGTCAATCTGCCTCAGTGTTACGATTTGCCCTTCCAGATCTCCAATATGAGCTTCCAGAAGAGCTACACGTTCACACTTGCTACAGAGATATGGACCCTGGAAGGATTCCTCCAGACATGCATACATGCAGCAGGATGTGCACTGGGTCAAACCTTCAAGCTTGCTAACACTCATACCCAAAACAAGATAACAAATATATAAACAACAATTGATACCTGTTAAACTCCTGTTTTTGTTCTACCTTTGTCATTTGTTAAACATTCTAATAAACTATATAAAGTATATTCTTGTAGTCCTGTATGTCCTACATATATTCAAGTCCGGTTCATGATTCTTTTAGGCCCGTGTCAGACAAACGCAGTTATGTCTATCGTAGCAGAATCATGATCAAGAGACCCACACACTAAGTGCGTCCGCACAGAACTGCGCACGCAAGTTAGGCAAGAACATAAAACCGCTACCACGGACGCGCAGAGTGCACCACGTCCACATAGCGTTCTGTGTGAATGTCAGACGGAGCGCATTTGAGAAGTCCACCACCTTGACGCACAAAATGGCTTTTCAGATCATGTACCAATGTCTAACATTTTTCATATTAAAATTTCCCATGATTCCTTTTTGTTCTACGTCTGTCAAGAAAAACCGGATTGTGTGGTGTCTGCAGTATCTTCCGTCAGTACGTCCGTCGTGCACACACGCAGAGTGCGCTTGTCTGACATTAGCCTAAGATCTTTGAAAAAATCCTGCCAAATCATTGCATTATTTCAGAACCTGTCCTAGTTTCCTCCATTGTTTGCATCTGGATAATACAGTTCTAGAACGCATTCCCGGGACTCAGGAGACAATGGCCTGAATAGCAAGTATTGGAAGAGCCTCAACAAATCAGAATGCTGTCCACTCCAGATGTGCTCAGACATAAGGAGTAAGGGCACCTGCCTGTAAAAAGGAGTGTAAAGCTCTAGTGGCAGCACAGTAAAAAGAAGTTAACTGTAATGGGGTGAGACCAATGGGCTGGTTTAGATTTGAATAAACAATTCTACAGCTGCAACTAACGATTATTTTCATAAATGGATTCATCAAAAATATGCAAATTCCATACTTTCACACAATGTACACGAGCACCCGGTCAGTGATGGATTGATGCTGCGTACGGCCATGTCTGCTAGTTTCTCCCCAAACGAACACAGCTACAAGTGCTCAGAGACATGATGTCACCACAATCAGGGTGACGAGGGGGAGGGGGTACTTCACACAGCCTGACCACTTTAGCTTAGTGGAGTGTCCCTTTACAAGAATTTCATTAAACTGACTGACGAGGGTAAAGAGGTGGTGGTGAGTTTGGCCAAGTGACTTGAACAGAGTGAGAGAGTGTCAAGATATCGGTCCTTGTATAGGGAACTCTACTCCTCCAATCCTTGAATGGTCGTTAGAATTATCTTAAGGGACGCAATCCTTTTACACTCAGCAAGGGTTAACAGGCCAAAGAGTAGAAACAACAGAGCAGGCCCAGACAGTAGTGATCTTGATGCCAGGATAGAGGGTCACCCTTATGCCAAGGATGATGTATGAAGCAAGGTTACCCAAGACTAAATCAGATCAGTATACCAGGCCTCAGAATTTCAAGTCCCGAGCTACTAGCCAGGCCTTAAGAGTTACTCGCCACTAGTTGCCCCACCTAACCCCTTTCCAGCATTGCCTCTGCATTCCCACTCGCCCTCATGTAATTTCCACTTGCCAAATGCGAGCAGGCGAGTGGAAATTTTGAGACCGGAGTATACAATTCAGGGTCCTCTGACAAAGCCAGGTTAAGATCGGACATGTAAACAGTAAAGCGCTGGGGGAAGTAAACTCCAAGTCAGGTCATTGAGTAAGTGTGGCAGACTGACTTTTAAATCCGGCGGCTCTGCATCAAAATGCCACACCCCCTGGCCATCCATATCACTTTGTGCCCCCGGCCAGCGAGGACAGCTCTGCCAGGAAGCCCCAGGGACAGCGAGGAAACGGGTTTGGGCAAAAGAACAGACTTGAGTGTGGTAGGGAGTTTGTGGGAAGGGACCGGACCAAAAGGGAAAGAATGGCAGCTCCAGACCAAAAAGTGGGTGACTGGCAGATTAGAGGTTATAACGTTTAACTCTAAACAGTTTGTGCTGTGTACAAATCAATTAAAAAGCAACAGCCGATTAGGTTTAATTTAGGGCTGAAAACTAATCTGTTACAAAGAAAAAAAAAAAAAAAAAGTGAAGTGACAATTTCAGCACTTTGTAAGTCTTCCATTACAAAAGGTTGAAAGAAGGAAAAAAAAAAAAAAAAAAAAATTGCTGATGCACAAGTCAGGCAATTACAGACATACGGCCTGCATCTAGAATAGCTGAAAGTGTGGCAGATGTTAATGTATACTTATCCTTTCCTCAATTGTAAATGTTTAAGCATACATAACCATCTCATGTATACAGGCATACATCCGTTATCCTCCTGATAAGGAAACAAATTGAAATCCATTGCAATATAATACAATAGAACTATTCCACAAAAGTAAATGGTTTTCTCTTTATTTTGACGTTGAAATACATTTATCCAGCAGTTATAAGTCATAAAAGAAACCAGAGGCAACAATTAATCTAATGACTAAGGAGTAAAACAAAATTTCTACTTTGAGGTGTAGGCATTCGTAAGTTTTTTTTTTTTTTTTTTTTTTAACTACTCAGCTGGCAACAAAGTTGTAGAGCTGGAAAGGTAGTGAAAGAAAGAAAAAAAAAGATTCTGAAAAACATTTAAACGTTGAATGAAATCACAAGCTAGTGCTTTTGCAAGTATTCAAATCTAAAATGTCACTTTAAGTCAAGGAGACAGTTTGTCAAAGATCAAATACATTACAATATTTCAAGAATTTTTTGTATTAAGAACCCTATGTATCAAGAGGCATATTTTTTGGACAAAAAAAGAGAAATGTCATTTTTTGTTTAAAGTGTTTTACAGATACACTTTGTTTTTTCTTTTATACACCATAATTAAGAATATTCTATGCCAAGGCGGCCCACAATTCAACTTGAGTTTAATATGCATGTGCATCTGCAGGAGTAACGATAGTTTTAGATTTTTGCATGCACATAGTCAAGAGACTTCTTTAAAGAGTGTTACAGGAACTTTGATCTATAAAAAAAACACAAAACTAAATACAGTGGGGTAGCAAGTGTGATCATTACACTGCACGCCAAGATTATGAATCATCTACTGGATTCAGTAGATTGGGCATTGCCGTCATCTAGGCAGATCCAAATCCCCAAATGATATCCATAAGAAAGCTATACCCAAATCCCAAAGTAGTTTTGCAGAAAGATAGTGACTTATGAAATGATGCTTTTATTTACTAAAAATGATGTCCCCTTAACCCTTTCACCCCCACCCCATGCATGGAAAAAGTGGTAATTCGTTCAAAAAGCAACCTGTCGGATAGATGGACCAGCATTATGGTCTATTATGCCATAAAAATATTAAAGTCATAGTTAAGATCTATCTGCAGATATGGGATTGGGGGGGGGGGGGGATGGATACGGCACTATAGACTGGCTCTCTTTACAACATTAAGCTTCTGATACTTGCAAAGGGTTGGAAAAAGGGAAAAAAGTCAACCGAAAGTTCAGGAAAGTCAGGTAACATTTCAGAAGTGTTGTGATGAGCATGTTCATTTGTTACTATCTAATAGCAAATCCAACGGGCAAAACATAGGGTGTGACATGTATAGAGAAGAGTCAGAATTCCTGTACATGGGAAGAAGGTTTCTTAGCACATGCCACCGGTCTGTTGTTGAAACACATCAATAGTATCTTCGTCTTCCATCTCCAGCTGGGTGGGGGAGAAGAACAAAACTCAAGTCAAACACTTTGCAAATATCAAAAAAAACAGTCACTGGAGGTAAATGAGAAGATTTTTATTTTCCATGGCAAGTTGTTTTTCATAGGTTGCTAACTGTATTGAGAAGAGTGACCAGACATCTTAGGAAATATGGAGGAGACTGGACAAGAAAATTTAAATCGGGCACTATTCTATAATTAACCAATTATGCATACAAATGGAGTCTGCGTCGAGGACTTCAAGGAATAATGTGGACAAGTGTAGAAAACATAACCATTAAATACAGACATGAGATACTGGCAGCCATGTGTCAGCATAATTGGTAATTTATGAGATACATATCCATAGGATTAATTTCTTCACGTCAACTTAAACAATTACATTAGAGTTTACTGTTTATCAGAATCTGCAAAAATCAAACATCTGATGCCTTTACGCACTTTCTAGGTCAGTGTATTGAGGTGGTCTGACCCGGTGACACAATTTGCACCACAGACAAGTTGTGGCATGAACTAATTAAAAAGGGACACTAATCATCCAGACCACTTCAGAGCTTTAAAGTGGTCAGTATGTGACCAGTGCCCCCTTTTATGATGAAATCACAGTGTGAAGTGAAGGAGGTTCCTCCTCCACCCCACCCAGGATTTTTTTAATTTCCTGGCTGCCGATCACCAGTGACATCGGCACACAGAGATCGTGCCGAAGTCACTCCTTGATAAACCACTGTAGCAAGTGGTTTCAGAGGCAGCCGATGGATCGTATTTGCACAGTCGTTACAGAACTTGCATATGTAGAGTGTGCAAGTCTAATAGTGGTGCCCAATTTGCAGGTTCCTAAACATACACAGGTTGCGTAATAGCACAAATTGCATGGAAAAGCTTCAGGGACTCCTGAGCTCAGGAATCCCTGGGCTGAAGATGAGCAGTAGTGCAGTGAGGGGAAAAAAAATAAAAAGGCAGATGCCGACAGCTTACTCTGATTAGAGATTAAAAAATAAAAAAAATAATAATTAGATCAAATACAAATTGTACTGTAAGTTTACGAGTCAGGTGCCTGCTTGGCGTGACAGGAGTTCCAAAAATAAAAAATTTTTTGTTGATGTAAGGAGTAGACCCAGACTGTTGAACAGTTCAGGCTTCTGAAAGACTACAAGTCCCTGAAAAATATCTGAATTATGGAATGATTTACACACATACTACAAACTTTAAAAAATGCTGCCGGCAAATATTGCATTTACACTATTATTTACTTAACAGAGCATAAGCATGACATTTTTGTATAGGAAGTAAAAGGTTATTCTAGGACAGCATGGAAGTGTGTTGGGAAGGGAATTAATAGTCATGTGGTACATAGGTGTATTTGTTCACGCAACCATTATTGAAAGGCGTTATAAAGACTGGTATGAAATGTGGTAGTCAACTTCGTAGACAGAACTGGCTTCCGATAATCTTACTTTTCTTTTTAAACCCTTACCCATTGTACAGCTCTGCAGAATAGGCTGGCCAGTGGCCGAATATAAATACCTGTTCATTTCACATTAAACTTTTCTGCACCAAGAGGTTTATTCTAAAGCTTTAAAGTTCATACCTGTGCAGGAGTGTCTGTTTCATTAATTGGCTGCCCATCAAACCTGAATCTTATCTGTCTCATCGACAAGCCCTTGTTGGAAAGAAAAATAAGTCAATAGAATGCAAGAAGATACCAAAAACATTTCTAGTTCAACGACTACCTTTCAAGTAAAAGAAGGCCGATTTACAAAAAACCATTCATCCCGTTTTCTTCGTGTAAATCACAAAATGCTGGGTACAACAGGTATGTAGCCAACACATTCACTTTGAAAATCTTTATCATATGTAATCTGACCGCATGCAATGTTAAAACTAGAGTTGCACAGATGCCCCCTATACTGGGTACTTCGAGTACTCGTGGATACGATACAGGAAGCCAGCACTGGGCTGGCTTGCCAGGAGGTATCTGAGGGGCTGGCAGAAAGCACTAACTGCAAGGCCCCTCCGGCAGGCTGTGTTCCAGAGCAACCGCTGGCATGTCAAGGTTGTATCGTGGCTCCACAGACCTACAGCAGCACCCTCACAAGATCCTGGCCCCGTGTTGCTGCTGTTTGCAAGTAAGGGGTGTAACGCAGGTCCACACTCTTGCAAGATATTGCCGTCGCAGTCTGGGAGAGAGAAATATATAATTGCATAGGCCATTTACACATCAGCAATTCAAATAACTGCATCTCAGAGCTCATGTGCTACATTTCCCATATGCCGCAAGGAACTCTGGGTAAGACATGCAAATGATGTCTGCAATTTCCCATTTTTTTGAATCCTGGGTCTGCTTTCACACAGAACCCTTCAATAAATGCCATGATAGATATATACATCTGAGGAGGGGGTCTGGTGTGTGTATCTGAGGTCAAATGTGTTTAGGCCTGTGCAGTGGGTAAAAAGGGGTGACTGGCCATACATTTAAATGTTAAAATAAATTGGGACAGGCTTTCAGCAGAATCCTAAATTATTTATTTGAAAGCGGTCAAATGACATTAAATAAAAATATCAGCGAGTAGCGGAGAGAAAAAAAAAAAAAAAAGTGTGTCGGTGCTAGTACTTGGTATTAGTGCATCCCTAGTTAAAATACTCTGTATGGCAAAGATTTGAAATCCAGGAGCTGGATAGCAATTTATCGCTGGCTTCTACATAGATCTATATGTAAACCTCTGCTGGTTTCTCATACGACTCATATGTGACATCTCAAAGCGTGATAAAAAGGTGCCAAGCCCTACTGTAGGGTCACTATTTAGTCCATACGAAGGAACACACACACACACACACACACACACACCTCAGACCAGACATTCATATACATACACCGATAATTTGAATCATTCAAAATTTGTCCATTAAGGCCCCGTTCACACACTGCGATTTATCGCACAGATTTTGCCGCGACGTCACGCTGTGTAGCTTCTCCAATGGAGCTGTTCACATCTTGCCACGAAACGTCACGCGTCACAGTAGCATGACGCTGGTACATGACCCTTTTTTGCGATTTGCTATCTGCGATTTGTATTGGTGGTGCTTTGCAAAAATCGCAACATTATCGCACTACGTCGCAAATATGAAAATCGCACAGTATGAACGGGGCCTTAGTCAAAACAGACAAGTCTAGCTAATCTTTAACAAGCAGTGTAACTGGAATGCCTCACAGGCACACGATGTACAGTTTCTTTGCCCAACATATTACCAATTATTTGTAAAGGCTACAAATAAAAAAATAGCATATCACACTCATTGTACATACCTGTCTGTCACAGTATGCCTTCATTAATTTGTTGAGGGGAGTTTGTCGCTTTATTTTGAACTGGACGACAGATCCATCCTGTCCAGCCACTTTCAGGTTGATGTGGTCATTCTCGGTCTTCACACCTTCCTAAATGGGCGGGGGGGGGGGGGGGGTGGAAAGAAATGATTTTTGCAAGACTATAGAGAGCTAGTAATGATCTTTAGTGATTTTACATCATATTGTACCCAAACCGAGAATATGAATAACAAAAAGAATTTGGGTGCCTGGAGGGCCACGCCTGCATTAAAGGGACAGTACCACCAAAAAAATTAAATGTCCTTATTAGGGCTGTGCAATTAATTGCAATCGCAATCGAATCGCGATTTCCGACCCTGCAATTTCTAAACATAAGGCTGCAATTTTCGGCTCCCTGTTAACTTCCGGCGGCATGGTGCTTTGGGCGCTCGCAGGGGGAACCACGTGACGAGCCACGTTCTCGCGGCTCGTCACATGGTTCCCCAGGCGAGCGCCCAAGCTCCATGCCGCCGGAAGTTAACAGGGAGCCGAAAACGTGGCGCACAGAGGTGAGCTGGGGCAGTAATTCCATGTGCTGGGGCAGTAATTCCATGTGCTGGGGCAGTAATTCCATGTGCTGGGGCAGTAATTCCATGTGCTGGGGCAGTAATTCCATGTGCTGGGGCAGTAATTCCATGTGCTGGGGCAGTAATTCCATGTGCTGAATACTGAATACATTTAGAATGTATGTAGCATGTTTGAAAAAGCAAAAACAATTGGCTACATCGCAACCGCAATATTCATTCAAGAAATCGCAATATGATTATTTTGTCAATATTGCACAGCCTTAGTCCTTATTGTGTTTATCTTATGTTGATATCTTACATGTGATTTTGTTTTTCTCTTGTATGTTTCGTTAATTATATAATTTTACTCTGTCACTGGATGCATCCATTGACTCAAATCATTGTATTTTGTCTGATGTAGTCAAAGGACATCATCAGGCCGAAAATTAGATGTCTTTTAAGCTCTCTGCTTTAGCTCATTCGGCTGCCACCTCGAGTCACCTGGATCACAATGCACCCCCTGCTGCCTTATCTAAACATTCCTCCCTCCACTTCATTAACTGTTAAATACTGTATAAAGAAAGCACAGCCACAGAGAAAAACTTTTGGACAGATTTTGGAAAATGTTGCAGCATGGGAATTTGTTTTTCCAAATATGGATAAAGTGTATTTTTTTTTTAACATGCAATTACTTAAAAAAAAAAAAAACAGCAGCAGGTGTCTTATAACGTGGGTTTGTAATTCATAAGTAATCTAGATACAGCTTAGGTCAGTGGTAGTAGGTCACTTTAAAAGGACACTCTTTGAATGTCTGATGTAACTAAGCTGAAGTTGCTTTATAAACGCGAGCACATAGAAGTGATGGGTTACAAAAGGTCAAATCCAGGGGGAACGCAGTTCCTCCACTATTTTTGCAGAGTGAACTGGGTTCCTTTTGGACCCATATACTATAAATCTTTTAGTCAATCATACCTGTTCCCTGTTAAGGCACAATAAAGAGAGTTATCATTTTTGGCAAAATCCACATAAATATCGGGTCCGAGTGTGTGTGTTTATGTTAAGTGAGCGATAATTGCTAAAATGAGGGATAGAAAATTTGTGCGTTCCCACACTTCAATTTTTAGGACTTGACCCCTGATTGTTTATCAATGTGAATGTGGGAGTATTCTACTAGACGGCTTGCTACTTTTTATGCAAGGGTTTTGTTATAATAAACAAAGGGTTGTTAGTATTTCACATTACAGGCAGATATTGTTTCTCTTCTTTGCTCGCCACCTGAAACATTAAAAATGGACTGCTGGTATTTATTTCCACACAATACACCCAAGTAGGATAAATTCGCTTTGGGCCATGAGTGAATGTATTCTGCTGGTTTTGTTATTAAGTTTCCTGTTACACATAACTGTGGAATTAAATCTTGAATATCTGCATTAACTTTAATATATTTGTGACTTTGGAAATAAGCACATAAAAAGGTCTATTCACCAAGTACTGAAATTTCACAACTGCACCGTATTTCGCAAAATGACGAACTGCCCTGAAATCGCACTGAACGGTGAAATTCACCGTTCAGTGCTTAGTGAACCTCTTTGCAGAGTTGGTGGTGTTTGGAAAGTGAGAGCTCTACGGTGTATGGCAGCTCTTATTTTACAAACTATTTATTACAGTTTGTCATTTAAATAACACCACATGATTTCTTGTTTTGGCACTTACAAAAGAAGCTAGAAGTGGCTTTCTGGCAATGAAGCTAATAGTGCTGCTTGGTAGAAATTTGGTGGTGTTCACTGAATAGCCTGGGGAGATGTATACAGGGTCTTATTCAGTTATAATACCCAACACTCAAAAGAGCTCACCGCACGGGCAATGTTCTAATGGATTCTTAACATCCAGGGTCTTAGTCTTCAACCCACTCCCTTACAGTCTATTTTATGAGATTGATGTATATATTTACAATCAATGTTTGTTTGCTACATGACGGATCAGTTCAAGGAACACTCTACACATTCTGACTTTCATATTTTTGAAGTGGTCAGGATGTGAGTAGTGCCCCGCCCCCCCCCCCAGCCTAGCTGGTTAAAAAGCTGGGTGAAGTGGAGGAGTTTGCTCCACCCCACAGAGCGTGCCAACAACACCATCTCTAAAACCCATCACCAACGCGGTTGGTCTGAGTGAGGCTGCTATGGATTGGAGCTGCGCTTGCGTGCAGTGCCTATGGAATTTTTGTCCATAAAGTTCACAAGTCCTGTTGCATTGAGCAGTTTGTTTCCTACGCTACAATAGAGGAGGGAACGTAAATTGCACAGAAAAGCCTCTGGGAATACCCAGGTTCGGACGTCCCTGAGCCGTGGGACAGAAGAAAAAAATAAATCCAAAAGACAAATAATTTGACAAATGCGGTCAGCAGCACCCTCACACTTCAATGGCCATTCAACTAAAACCTCTGTAGAGGTTTTTTTGCATGGAGCTATGGGAATAAGTGAAAAAAAAAAAAAAAAAAAAACGTCGTGCCCGTACTCACCAGAGCAGTTGCAACAGCCAGAAGTAACAACCCAGTTTATGTATAAAACAAAGAAAAAAGGAGATGTCATCTGCGCTCGTTTCTATACAATTCCATGTGCAACAAAACACTATCAGAGGTTTTAGTTTGCTTGAATGGCCATTGAAATGCAAGCTCAACTCGCTCCATCAAGGCACCTCTTTGCAGAGCGAGTCCTAACCATTGATGGGGAGAGTGAGCTTGCGCTTCAATGGCCATTAAAGCAAACAAATCTCCGACAGTGGTTTGTTGCACATGGAATTGTACAGAAACGAGCGCAGATGACATCCCCTTTTTTCTTGTTATGTTTTATACATGTGGGCTGGATAGTTCTGGTTTGTGCAGCTACCCAGGAGGGATCAGAGCGGGAAACCGTTTTTGTGCATATTTGTCAGCAGCACCTGCCCAATTATTTAAGGGCAAAAAAGGGACACTTAATTTTTTTTAATAGAATTCCTTTAACTAGCTGCTACTCCCTTCCTGCAGCATATGAATCCTATAAGGCTGGGGTCAGACGAACGCAGTGTTAATGTCCGTGTTGCCACACATAAGTACGTCCGTGATAGCATACAATTGAGTTAAATGGAGCCCCACACACGAAGTACGTCCACACAGAAGAGCGGAGGCTGACGGACGCTGCAAACGGACGCAGGTTAGGCAGGAACGTAATACTGCTAGAACGGACGTGCAGAGTGCGCCACGTCCACAACGTCCGCATAGCTTTGTGAGTGATGGAGCATGGTCAGACGGACTGCATTTATACGTCCAGCATTTTTGACGGACAGAATGTTTTTTCATTGTAATTTATTTTCCCTGCTACATCAGTCAAAAAAATACGTCAGTGAAAAAAACGGACTGTTTGGCCACTACCTTGTCGTCAGTAAGTACGTCCGTACTGCACGGACGCACAAAATGCGCTCATCTGACTCTAGCCTAAACCACAAGGGAGAACGTCTATGTGTTGCCCATTAGAGAGCAGACATTGTAGGTGTCCTATAACCCTCGGCAATCTGGCACTCAATTTCCTAGTTGTGGGCTGCTACCCGAACTAGTGACATCGGCACACAGGGAGCTTGGTCGACATCATCTCTGAGACCAATCACGTTAGTGACCAGTCTCAAGAAGGCCGCAATGGATCGAGCTGCGCATTCAAGCCATCGCTATGGGACTTGCGTACGTAAGATTGTGAGTTCCTACGGGAATAGGGCCCTCATCTCCTCCTGTACTGTTTGTCAAATGTTGTTCAATGTATTGTAACCCTGTCTATACTGAGTTTATTGTACAGCGCTGCGGAATATGCTGGCGCTTTATTATTATTATTATTCTTTATTTATAAAGTACGGTCCAGAAGTCCCTTTGCAGTGCGGAATTTGCATTTCCTACACTATGCAAGTAGCACAAATAGGGCAGAAAATCCTCAGACTTCTGGGTTTGTGAGTCCCTTTGCCAAAGAAGGGGAGCAGCCACCGGGAAAAAAAAAACGAAAAAAAAAAAACACAACCTCTACTTTTCAGAGGGTTCCTTTAAAAATGTGAGCATTTAACAGTGTCGCTGCTGAAATAATACATGGTGTTATATTTCATACATAAACCGTGGTAAGACGAGCTTCCATTTACATGTTTTGCAATGACAAAATATAGGAGGCAAGAGAATCTGCTGCATATTGTATCACTAGAGCACACACACACACACAAAACCCAAATACATTATTATTCACACACACAAAACACTACATCTGTTGCTTCCATAAACAGCAATGGTCGCTTGTGGTTTTAAGATGTTGAGGCAAATATTTCCTAAATTGCCAACCCTTTACATCTCCTCTATGGTGTGGTAACTTTATAGAGAGGCCACAGACTTCTCCCTCCTGATCTAAAACAAGGTGTCAGCCAAGTCCGTGGAAGACCCCTCGATTCTGCTTCTCACCACGATGCAAGTCACACGAGGCTCTGCGTTTTGGAGGGAAAAGTCCGTGGACTTCTTTTAAACCTTAATACTTTGCTTAAAGTGGGTCATGAACAGATGCGAGCAATGAAAACAAAAAACTTGTGTTTCTAAAAAGTATTTCTAAAGTGCTAACAACTTCTGTAGCCCCGTACAACGGAAGGGGAAAAAACAAACAAGTTTAAATAAAATAAAAAAACAGAACAAATGGGTGAGACGGGGGCTCTGCTGAAAAGCTTGCAATCTAAAGAGGAGACAGGGAGGCGCGGGTAAATGGCAGGGAGCGAGAAGCGGTGGCAAGCATGGTGGAGGATAGACCGGGAAAGGGCCACACGGGCTATGGAGTGATTCCGATTAAATAAGTTAGTAAAATGCCCCTTTACAGGTAAAAAAAGGCCGGGACACATGCGGGGGGCGAGAGGGGGCAGCTAAAGGCTCCCTAACTCATGGATTAATGAACAGAATTGCCCGTATACAAACCATGGCCTGGCTCTGTCCTGAATCTGACACAACTATGCCAGGTCCAGACAAAGGAGGCTGGGAAATAAAGCAGAGGAGAGGCTACCTCCCCCTTCGTGCAGCTCTGCGCCTCACGTTGGCGCTATTTGACTGCAGATAGCTACAGGCCACCCGTGAACACAATGCTGTGCTCGCTCTTTCACACGGACACGTGTGCCCGACCATGGCGACTTCCCCTGGCTCACACACACACAGCCAGGAGGGTTGCCGCTCCCTCCCCGGCCGCCATTGTGTGAATGCGGCCTACTCGGCGGTGTAAGGCCTTCCCGCTTCCTCTCAGGCGGCCAGCATTGCCCGACTCCGCCCGCCCCTCACACGGACTCACCTTGGGCTTTTCCTCAGACATTGCTCCGGTGCTCTCCCCGCCGCCTTTTTATTTTCTTGCGTATCACAGAAAGCGCGCTGTTTGTTCTGTGTGAGCTAATATTATTATTATATATTTTTTTTGTCGTGGTGTAAATCGGTTTAGTATTGTTATGGGTTTTTTTTTCCCTCTCCTTTCGCCTCCTGCCCCTCTCGCCGATATCGGGAGCGCGCTTTAACCCCCAAATTATAGGTCGATGCTATTGGGCAGCAGAGCGTCACGTGGTACCGTCTGCGCGTGCACGAGGCGCGCCACCCGCTCGAACCGCCTCTCGGTCCGCCCAGATTCCTTCTGGCCAACGTCCCCTTGCGCGGGCAGGGCTCGGGAGCGCGCATGGCGGGATGGAGAAGCAGGAAAAACGAGGCGGGAAACAGTGCGTGGGCCGCAATGAGAGTGGGGGATGGGCGGATGTCGAGAAAGGGCTGGAGAGTACAATGTGATCCTAAATAATAAAAATGAGCATGCAGCCCTGTATAATGATATGAGAGGATACATTTATAATGATATACAGATAATAACATGAGGCCCTGTATAAGGATATGTGAGAGTATAGCATGAGGCCCTGCCTCCTGTATAAGGATATGTGAGAGTATAGCATGAGGCCCTGCCTCCTGTATAAGTATATGTGAGAGTATAGCATGAGGCCCTGCCTCCTGTATAAGGATATTTGAGAGTATAGCAAGAGGCCCTGCATCCTGTATAAGGATATGTGAGATTATAATGAGGCCCCGTGTTATGATATACAGAGAGGGTAACGTGAGGCCCCGTGTTATGATATACAGAGAGGGTAACGTGAGGCCCCGTGTGATGATATACAGAGAGGGTAACGTGAGGCCCCGTGTTATGATATACAGAGAGGGTAACATGAGGCCCCGTGTGATGATATACAGAGAGGGTAACGTGAGGCCCCGTGTGATGATATACAGAGAGGGTAACGTGAGGCCCCATGTAATGATATACAGAGAGGATAACGTGAGGCCCCGTGTGATGATATACAGAGAGGGTAAGGTGAGGCCCCGTGTGATGATATACAGAGAGGGTAACGTGAGGCCCCGTGTGATGATATACAGAGAGGGTAACGTGAGGCCCCGTGTGATGATATACAGAGAGGGTAACGTGAGGCCCCGTGTGATGATATACAGAGAGGGTAACGTGAGGCCCCGTGTGATGATATACAGAGAGGGTAACGTGAGGCCCCGTGTGATGATATACAGAGAGGATAACGTGAGGCCCGTGTTATGATATACAGAGAGGGTAACGTGAGGCCCCGTGTTATGATATACAGAGAGGGTAACGTGAGGCCCCGTGTGTTGATATACAGAGAGGGTAACGTGAGGCCCCGTGTGAGGATATACAGAGAGGGTAACGTGAGGCCCCATGTGATGATATACAGAGAGGGTAACATGAGGCCCCGTGTGATGATATACAGAGAGGGTAACGTGAGGCCCCGTGTTATCATATACAGAGAGGGTAACGTGAGGCCCCGTGTGATGATATACAGAGAGGGTAACGTGAGGCCCCGTGTGATGATATACAGAGAGGGTAACAGGCCCCATGTGATGATATACAGAGAGGATAACATGAGGCCCCATGTGATGATATACAGAGAGGGTAACATGAGGCCCCGTGTGATGATATACAGAGAGGGTAACGTGAGGCCCCGTGTTATCATATACAGAGAGGGTAACGTGAGGCCCCGTGTGATGATATACAGAGAGGGTAACGTGAGGCCCCGTGTGATGATATACAGAGAGGGTAACGTGAGGCCCCGTGTGATGATATACAGAGAGGGTAACGTGAGGCCCCGTGTGATGATATACAGAGAGGGTAACGGGAGGCCCCGTTTGATGATGTACAGAGAGGGTAACGTGAGGCCCCGTGTGATGATATACAGAGAGGTAACGTGAGGCCCCGTGTGATGATACAGAGAGGGTAACGTGAGGCCCCGTGTGATGATATACAGAGAGGATAACGTGAGGCCCCGTGTTATGATATACAGAGAGGGTAACGTGAGGCCCCGTGTTATGATATACAGAGAGGGTAACGTGAGGCCCCGTGTGATGATATACAGAGAGGGTAACGTGAGGCCCCGTGCGATGATATACAGAGAGGGTAACGTGAGGCCCCGTGTGATGATATACAGAGAGGGTAACGTGAGGCCCCGTGTGATGATATACAGAGAGGGTAACGTGAGGCCCCGTGTGATGATATACAGAGAGGGTAACGTGAGGCCCCGTGTGATGATATACAGAGAGGGTAACGTGAGGCCCCGTGTGATGATATACAGAGAGGGTAATGTGAGGCCCCGTTTGATGATGTACAGAGAGGGTAACGTGAGGCCCCGAGTGATGATATACAGAGAGGGTAACGTGAGGCCCCGTGTGATGATATACAGAGAGGGTAACGTGAGGCCCCGTGTGATGATATACAGAGAGGATAACGTGAGGCCCCGTGTTATGATATACAGAGAGGGTAACGTGAGGCCCTGTGTTATGATATACAGAGAGGGTAACGTGAGGCCCCGTGTGATAATATACAGAGAGGGTAACATGAGGCCCCGTGTGATGATATACAGAGAGGGTAACGTGAGGCCCCGTGTGATGATATACAGAGAGGGTAACGTGAGGCCCCGTGTGATGATATACAGAGAGGGTAACAGGCCCCATGTGATGATATACAGAGAGGGTAACAGGCCCCATGTGATGATATACAGAGAGGGTAACAGGCCCCATGTGATGATATACAGAGAGGATAACATGAGGCCCCATGTGATGATATACAGAGAGGGTAACATGAGGCCCCGTGTTATGATATACACAGGGAGGGTAACTGTTACATCCTCAGCCCCCGCTGTGCCCCCTGGGGGGTCTGGGCAAGAAGGGGGACCGCTGGCTGGCCGGGCGCCAGCACTTTCTGCTGGCAGATCGGCATCTGAGGGGGCGGGGTCAGGTATGGTTACCTGGAGCCGCAGGCTTTAAAACAGGGCTCGAGGAGTTGCCTCATGGCCCTGTTGTGGAGTTTACTTCACGCACTGCTACTTCCTGAATCTTTTTGATTTTACTGTTGACGACCCTGCTTTGTATGAGATTCCTGCTCCTGTTATTTGACCCGGCTTGGCTTTGACCACTCTCTCTAACGTGTGTATTACGCTGTTTGCGTGGTTTATCGATTTAACCCCATGCTGGTTGCTGGGTTGATCACTCGCTGTTTGGTTTCTGCATCCCTGACTGCCCTGCACCTTGAATACTTCATGGACTGTCGTCCCACGTATTATGTTTCTGAGCGTGTTCTAGGCTTTCTGTCGGACTCGGAGCCTAGAGGCAATTCAGCTAGTCCTTTGAGTCCCCTGGTTCTTGAATTACAACCTGTATTTTATGCTATTTCTGTGTTAATCAAGAAAGTATTGTTGCCCTTAATGATCTCTACTCCACTACTCTTGGGGAAGCGATATAGCTACCGTTACAGTACAACAGGGCCAATGGATCCGGCAACTGATTCTGACCTAATGTTTATGCTGAGTAATATAATCTGTAAGCAAGAAGAGCATCGTATGGATCAGTTTGCTCAGGCTTTGGGCCTATTCATGAAACAGGTTTTAGAATTGGGCCAGGCGTCGCCTTCTTCTCCTGCGATTGGCAGGTCCACACAAGCAGTCTCTGTGTCTTCTATGACTGCTACTGAGGTATCTCTTGTTCACTTAAAGACTCCCACAAGTTGTAATGGGAGTACTGGGACTTGTAGAGTGTTTGTAACCCAAATAAGTATTATGTTTGAGTTAAACCCTGGCATGTGTTCCACAGATAGAGCCAAGGTGGTATATGTAATAAATCACCTGACTGGTAAAGCTCTCCTGTGGGCAACCCCTTTATGGGATCTGGACAGACCAGTGATATACAACTATGCTGAGTTTATGAATAGCTTGAAGCGTACTTTTGACCCTGCTAGCAGGTCAACAGGGTCAGCCAGAGCTTTATGGCATATTTCCTGGGGCAACCGCCGAGTTGCTGAATATGCTATAGAGTTTAAAACTTTGTCATCAGAACTTTCCTGGCAAAATGATGTACTGGTTACGGCATTTCTTGAAGGAATCTCAGAGGCTATTATGCATGATTTAGCGCCTCTATCATTACCTGAGGATCTGGAAGACCTCAGATTACTGTATAGTACTAGATGATCAGATGCGTGACAGGAGGTCTGGTCGTAGCAAGTCACATATGCCTGCCCAGGCTGCCTGTTCTACTCTCAGGTCAGTTCATGCTGTCTCCCCTCCCAGGCCTGTACCCTCTGAACCAGAGCCTATGCAATTGGGTCGTTCTGGCATATCTGGGGAGGAGAGACAATATCGCCTCAGAGAAGGTCAATGTTTTACTGCGCAGACAGAGGACATTTTTGTTTGCAATGCCCAAAGCGACCTAATAGGTCTAATGTGTCACAAGCAAACCTGGTATCTCCTGAGAGACAGGTTCTAGGTACCACTGCCGTGTCTTTTGTATCTGATAAGAAAAGAAAGAGAAAATCTCGTGTGGTAGTGCCTGTAACCATTGGTTGGAAAAAGGTCAAATTTGACATAGAGGCATTACTGGATTCTGGGTCTGCAGGAAACTTCCTGGACTCTGGGTTTGCAGCCATCCACCAAGTACCTCTGGTTGAAAGAGAAGTGCCACTTCTCATAGAGAGTATTGATGGTAGAAGGCTGACAAGACCCCATGGCACACATCAAACGATTCCTGTTTCTTTCAGGACAGGTGTTCTGAATAAAGAAAACATACAGTTTCAAGTCATCGAGTCCCCTACTGTGCCTATCATATTTGGTTAACCATGGTTGGCTAAACACAACCCAGTGGTGAACTGGGGAAAAGGGGAGTTGGAGTCATGGGGGACCAAAATGTTGGTCCAGGTGTCTGGGCATGACCGCTTCTGTAGGTAGTCTGAACGTTGCTACCGCACCTCCACTGTCTACTGAGGTACCCGAGTGGTACAAAGACTTAAAGGAGATGTTCGATAAGGGTAAATCCGAGATCTTGCCACCTCACAGGCCGTATGACTGTGCCATAGAAATCTTACCAGGTACCATGCCTCCAAGGGGTTATGTGTATCCACTGTCTCAGAAAGAGAATGCTATTATGGAAGAATATATACGTGAAAACCTAGCCAAAGGGTTCATACGTCATTCTTCTTCTCCTGCGGGAGCGGGGTTTTTCTTTGTGTCTAAAAAGGAGGGGGATTTTGTCATGGTTCCTGGATCCCACCACGCAGTCCTTAAAGCCCAACACTCCACAGAGCCCAAAAGCTACCAACAGGGTAGCCGTAGAAGAATCCCTAACTGTCTGGTCCTTAGAATTGGCCAGGTATACTAGCTAGACAGAAAGGGTTAATCAAAGACAATGTCGTAATACAAAACCAGGTCAGCAACACGGGGGTAGTCAGACGAGCCAGAATCAGGAATACAGAGTATAGAATAGTCAAATGGAATAGCCGGGTCGATATCAGTGCAGAAGCGTAGTACAAGGAAATAGTCTAGGGCAACGGAAGGCAGAATAGTCAGAAAACAAGCAGAAGTCAATAACAGGTTAAACCACGAGAGAATTCAGGTACAAGGAGCTCAGGTATGGATAACCACGATCTGGCACTGCTTAGAAGGAACTGTTGGTTTTTAAAAGACCTTCACCAGACCGCGCCCCCTCTCAAGCCGCACCTCATGCAGCCACCTCCCTGCCTGTTTCAATTTAAACCGGGTGTTGGTGAGCGAGCAGCATCAGACATGCTGCCCTCAAGCACACCGGAAAGGCTGGAAGCCCCCAACGTTACAGTACCCCCCTCTCCACGGGAGGCCACCGGACGACCAACAGGACAAGTGGCAGGACGACCACCAGGGCGATCGGGGTGCGCGGCGTGGAACGCCCTGACCAACCTAGAGGCAGACATGTTGGAAGCCGGAATCTAGGACCGGTCCTACGGACCATAACCCACCCAATCGACCAGGTACTGCAGAGCACCCCTGAACAGCCTAGAATCCAGAACTTTCCTAACCTCATACTCCGTCTCTCCATCAACCTGAACAGGTGGAGGAGGAGGAATGACCCGCGTGTACCTGTTACACAACAAAGGCTTCAGTAGGGAGGTGTGGAAGACGTTGTGCAAGCGAAGATGTTTAGGAAGGGCAAGAGCATAAGCCACAGGGTTAACGCGGCGAATGATCTTGTAAGGACCGATAAAACGAGGTGCCATTTTCATAGAAGGCACCCGCAACTTCACATTCCTACTGGACAACCAAACTCTATCTCCCACGTTGTAGGAAGGAGCTTGTAACATATGCCTGTCAGCCTTGCGTTTCTGGACAGCAACATTGCGCTCCATGTTTTCACGAATCTGTCTCCAAATATCCTGTAGTTGTGTGAGATGTTCATCGAGAGCCGGGATGGCCTGTTCAGCAAACTGAAGCGGTAGAGCCGGAGGGAAAAAACCATAGATAGCAGAAAAAGGAGAGTGGCCAGTGGTCTCGTTAACGGCGTTATTACGTGCATACTCAGCCCAGGGCAACAACTCCGACCAATTGTCTTGTTGTTGTGTGGTAAAGCAACGTATGTACTGCTCGAGACCCTGATTTGCCCTCTCTGCTGCCCCATTGGTTTGTGGATGATATGCTGAAGAGAAGGCCAATCACACCCCCATCTCCGCACAGAAATCCCTCCAGAAACGAGAGACGAACTGAGCTCCTCTGTCAGAGACTATTTCAGACGGAACCTGTCACGGCTGGTCAGGGGCTGGGGCGCCTGGCAGCAGATTCCTCGCTGCTCGCTGGCCAGGCGCCGAATGATGAACGCTACCGGGTGCGCTCACGTGGGACGCCGAGGGGCGGGGCCTGGCGTTATGACGCGGACCCGCCGGGTTTAAAGCCCAGTCTCACTACCATGCCGGTGCCCTGACGTGGTATTCACTTCCCGCAGAGCTCTTGTGTATTTTGGCGATTTCTGTATCTAACCTTGCTTCTGACAAACGAACCCTCCTGTGTATGACCCTTGGCATTGGCAAACGAACCCTCCTGTGTATGACCCTTGGCATTGGCAAACGAACCCTCCTGTGTATGACCCCTGGCATTGGCAAACGAACCCTCCTGTGTATGACCCTTGGCATTGGCAAACGAACCCTCCTGTGTATGACCCCTGGCATTGGCAAACAAACCATTCTGTGTATAACCCCTGGTATTGGCATTTACTCTGCTCTTGGTTCTGCCCTTAACGTTGGTACCGAGGTCAGTCTATGTGGCACCCTAAGCACACATCAGATTTCCTCTGCTATAACTAAGGTCCTAGGGAGAACGTATACTCTGGTCTGTACCCCTGTCTGGTGTTTCCCTTTGTTTATCTATTACCTGGTTAATTGTCTATCTAGTTTTGCCGACCATTCAAGGATCGGAAGGGTAGAGAGCGATCCACATAAAGGGATCACTATCTTGGTAGTCAGAAGGATTCGTGACAATACCCTATTCTGTACCTCTGTCTGGTGTTACCTCTTGTCTATCTATTGTCTGGTTAATTGTCTTTCTAGTTTTGCCGACCATTCAAGGATCGGAAGGGTAGAGAGCGGTCTGCGTAAAGGGACCACTATTTCGGTAATCAGAGGGATCCGTGACATTACGTCAGGGCCAATGGATCCCGCAGACCTCTCTAACCAGCTGGCACGTATCGCAGCCAGACAAGAGGAACAGGACCATAGGATGGACCAGATTTCTCTCGCTCTGCAAACCCTGTTAAATCGGTCCAATACAGGTACCTCAAACCCTCCAGATCCAGCATTACCTAGGGTCAGTTCCGTCTCCCCTGAGGGACATAGGCTTAGTATGAAGGCACCCCTACGCTATGATGGTACACCAAACTTATGCCGGGGTTTTTTGACTCAACTCGAGATCTTGTTTGAGAACAACCCTGGTTCTTGTATGTCTGATAAAGCCAAAGTAGGATATCTGATTAATCATTTAACAGAAAAAGCTTTATTGTGGGCTACGCCGTTGTGGGAAAATAAGAAACCCATCATCTACGATTATGAGGGTTTTACCTCTGAGTTAAAACGTACCTTTGATCCCTCTAGAAGGGCTACCAATGCGGGTAGGTCTTTGTTTCACATCAAACAAGGCAATAAGAGGGTTGCAGACTATGCCATCGAGTTTAAGACTTTGACTTCTGAGGTGCTTTGGCCGAACGACGTTTTAACCTTAGCCTTTACCGAAGGTTTGAACGAGGCTTTTATGTTTGAGCTGGCTCCCTTAAAATTACCAGAGAATCTAGACCACCTGATAGATTTTTGTATAGCCATGGACGACCAAATTAGGGAAAGGAGACACCCCAGAGACAGACCCAGAAGGGTCTTGCCTCCTTTACCCTCATTACCCAGACGCACCAGTACGTCAGGTACCTCGGATAATGTGAGAACAGATTTACCAGTTGTTGAACCCATGCAAATAGGGAAAACGGGTATTTCAGAAGCAGAAAGAGCGCACAGAAGAGAAAAGGGGCTCTGCTTCTATTGTGCAGGGGCAGATCACTTCCGCCTTCAGTGTCCTCAGAGACCCAGGGTTAGTAGGGGTGAATATGGCAAACTGGGTCAAAGAACAGCCAATACCCAGGTTATTGGTTCTCTGTATGCCTCCTTTGTGGACAATGAAAAAAAAAAATCCAGGATTCTGTTACCAATCTCCCTAACCTGGGAGGGGGTTCACCTCAAGACTGAGGCGTTCCTAGACTCTGGGGCCTCAGGCAATTTCATGGATAAGAATTTTGCTGCCAAAAACCTCTTACCTCTGGTTCTTAAAGAGAGACCTCTAATGGTGGAAGCCATAGATGGTAAACCCCTGTCATGCCCACATATCACTCACGACACTATCGATGTATGTATGAAAACAGGAATTTTGCACCAGGAGACAATAAGATTTCAAATTATTGAATCACCCTCCTGTCCTGTCGTTCTTGGGTTTCCATGGTTAACAGAGCACAACCCGGTTGTCGATTGGGTCCTGAGAGACATAAAATGTTGGGGTCAAAGTTGTCAGTCTAAGTGCCTAGGCAGAGTTAATGTGATTGGTAGCCTCAATATTGCCACAGCCCCTCCTTTGTCCACAGAGGTCCCTGAATGTTACCTGGCATTAAAGGAGGTGTTCTCTAAAGCCAGGACTGAGGTCCTACCACCACATCGTCCATATGACTGTGCTATTGATTTACTCCCCGGTACGATGCCTCCTAGGGGTCACGTATACCCTTTATCACAAAAAGAGAACGACATTATGGAGGAATACATAAGGGAGAATCTGGAACGAGGATTCATTAGACGGTCCTCTTCTCCAGCAGGAGCAGGTTTCTTTTTTGTTTCCAAGAAAGAGGGAGATCTGCGACCTTGCATCGATTATAGAGGTTTGAACAGGATAACTATAAGAAATGCGTATCCCATACCTCTCATCCAGAAGTTCGACCGATTAAAAGGGGCCCGTGTTTATACGAAGCTTGATTTACGCGGAGCGTACAACCTGGTCAGGGTTAAAAAGGGAGATGAATGGAAAACGGCTTTTAATACACGTAGCGGGCATTATGAATACCTGGTGATGCCTTTTGGGTTGTGTAATGCGCCAGCCGTTTTCCAGGACCTTATAAACGACACCCTAAGGGATTTTTTGCAAGAATTCGTTATAGTATATCTGGATGACATCCTGATATACTCTCCGGATGTAGACACTCATCATGTCCACGTAAAACAAGTATTGAAAAAACTATTGAAGGCTGGATTGTACTGCAAACTAGAAAAATGTCTATTCGACATAGTAACTGTGCAATTCCTTGGTTATATAACCCTGAGGGTTTTCAGATGGATCCTAAAAAGCTCTCAGCTATTCTTGACTGGCCTCTACCCCAAGGGCTTAAAGCCATCCAGAGGTTTCTGGGATTTACGAACTATTATCGAAGGTTCATTAAAGATTTTTCGGCCTTGGTAGCTCCCCTCACGGCTATGACAAAGAAAGGGGTGGGAAATCAGAAATGGACACCTCAAGCCACTCAAGCCTTTGAGGCACTTAAGCAGGCATTCACTACTGCCCCTGTTCTCCGACATCCAGATCCGGCTCTGCCTTTCCAAGTAGAAGTTGACGCCTCCGAACTAGGTCTTGGCGCAGTCTTGTCCCAAAGGGAGGCACCCGACAAACCCTTGCATCCATGCGGCTTCTATTCTCGGAAATTGTCCCCGGCAGAGAAGAACTATGACATTGGAAATAGAGAGTTGTTAGCAGTCATCGCGGCCTTGGCCGAATGGAGATACTTATTAGAGGGGTCTAAGGACCCCATCGTTATCATAACCGATCATAAGAATCTCACGTACATTGGTGATGCTAAACGTTTAAATTCCAGACAAGCGAGATGGTCATTGTTTCTCTCAAGTTTTAATTTCGTGCTTACCTATAGACCTGGGCCCAGAAACATTAAAGCAGACGCATTGTCGAGACAGTATGAATCTTATGAACACAATATCCAAGATCAGCATCCCATTGTACCCCAGGAAAGGATTATAGCCTCTACCACGATTAGTGTCTCGTCTCCCCTAATGAAAAGGTTGCAGACCGTCCAGGGTGCAGCTCCTGGGGGAAAACCTCCTGCGAAACTCTTTGTACCTGAGAACGAAAGAGAGGAAGTACTTAACATCTATCATGATAATAAAACTTCTGGGCATATGGGTATCACCAAGACTGTGTCTAATATCAGTAAACTCCTCTGGTGGCCCACGTTACGCCGAGATGTTAAAGATTACATAGCTGTGTGCGAGGTGTGCTCAAGGCAGAAAAGTCCCAAAACAGCACCCATTGGGTTACTCCAGCCTTTGCCGATCCCCGAACGACCATGGTCACATGTAGCCATGGATTTTATAGTAGATTTACCTGAGTCAAGGGGGAATACAGTGATACTTACGGTCATAGATCGATTTTCCAAGATGGGTCACTATGTTCCTCTTCGGAAACTACCTTCGGCAGCCGAACTGGTGCCCATATTCATTTCCAACGTGGTCCGCATACACGGTGTTCCTCTGGAGATTGTCTCTGATAGGGGGACCCAATTCATCTCCAGATTCTGGAGAGGGTTTTGTAAGAATGTGGGGATAGACCTCTCTTTCTCTTCGGCCTATCACCCCCAGACCAACGGAGCAGCAGAACGAGCAAACCAAAATGTAGAGAAATATCTCAGGTGCTTTATATCAGAACAACAGGATAACTGGTCAGACCTGTTACCATGGGCCGAGTATGCCTTGAACAGTGCAGTGAGTGAGTCCACAGGACATTCTCCTTTCTTCGCTGTTTATGGTTTTGACCTCCCGTGCTCCCCGCTACGTTTCCTGATACCACGATTCCTGCTTTGGATGAGCAACTGGCATCATTGAAAGAGACTTGGGGGAGAGTGAGACGGGCACTAGAGGAGAGTAGTGCCATCCAGAAAACCAAGGCCGACAGACACAGGAGGCAGGCACCTGTGTATCAAGTTGGGGACAGGGTTTGGCTTTCTTCACGTAACATTAAGCTCTTAGTGCCTTCCATGAAGTTGGCTCCTAGGTATATCGGCCCCTATAAGATTCTGCGGCGAATCAACCCTGTCTCCTATGCTTTGGCGTTACCCTCCCATTTTAAGATACATAATGTGTTCCATGTACACCTTTTGAAGCCGTTGTTGTGTAACCGGTACACCAAGGTCCATGCTCCACCGCCTCCTATCTCTGTGGAGGGTGAGGAGGAGTTCGAGGTTAAGGCCATTCTGGGTGCCAGGATATCTAGGGGGTCCTTGCAGTACTTGGTCGATTGGTGGGTTACGGTCCGGAGGATCGTTCTTGGATTCCGGCTGCAGAAGTCCATGCTCCTAGGCTAGTGAAGGCCTTCTATTTGGCGCACCCCCGTGCCCCTGGGGGTCGTCCAGTGGCCGCCCGTGGAGGGGGGGTTCTGTCACGGCTGGTCAGGGGCTGGGGCGCCTGGCAGCAGATTCCTCGCTGCACGCTGGCCAGGCGCCGAATGATGAACGCTACCGGGTGCGCTCACGTGGGACGCCGAGGGGCGGGGCCTGGCGTTATGACGCGGACCCGCCGGGTTTAAAGCCCAGTCTCACTACCATGCCGGTGCCCTGACGTGGTATTCACTTCCCGCAGAGCTCTTGTGTATTTTGGCGATTTCTGTATCTAACCTTGCTTCTGACAAACGAACCCTCCTGTGTATGACCCTTGGCATTGGCAAACGAACCCTCCTGTGTATGACCCTTGGCATTGGCAAACGAACCCTCCTGTGTATGACCCTTGGCATTGGCAAACGAACCCTCCTGTGTATGACCCTTGGCATTGGCAAACGAACCCTCCTGTGTATGACCCCTGGCATTGGCAAACAAACCATTCTGTGTATAACCCCTGGTATTGGCATTTACTCTGCTCTTGGTTCTGCCCTTAACGTTGGTACCGAGGTCAGTCTATGTGGCACCCTAAGCACACATCAGATTTCCTCTGCTATAACTAAGGTCCTAGGGAGAACGTATACTCTGGTCTGTACCCCTGTCTGGTGTTTCCCTTTGTTTATCTATTACCTGGTTAATTGTCTATCTAGTTTTGCCGACCATTCAAGGATCGGAAGGGTAGAGAGCGATCCACATAAAGGGATCACTATCTTGGTAGTCAGAAGGATTCGTGACAATACCCTATTCTGTACCTCTGGTGTTACCTCTTGTCTATCTATTGTCTGGTTAATTGTCTTTCTAGTTTTGCCGACCATTCAAGGATCGGAAGGGTAGAGAGCGGTCTGCGTAAAGGGACCACTATTTCGGTAATCAGAGGGATCCGTGACAGAACCCCATGCATTCGTACAATCTCTCTAGCAAAGACGACCGCCAGTTCTTTGGCTGTAGGAAGCTTAGGTAAAGGAATAAAATGAGCCATTTTGGAGAAGCGGTCTACAACTGTCAGAACCACAGTATGACCCTTGGACTTCGGCAAGTCCACAATAAAATCCATGGATAGATGAGACCAAGGCCTATTAGGAATGGGTAAAGGCTGCAATAGACCGACAGGCAAGGTTTTACTGGTTTTGCTTCTGGCACAGACTTGACAAGCCAAAACAAACAGACGTACGTTCTGTCGCATGGTGGGCCACCAGAACTGTCTGGAGATACTGGTAAGAGTCTTAGTAATACCAGGATGACCTGCTGGTTTTGAATCATGAAACATTATGAGTAATTCTTGTCTTTCCTTTTCAGGCACAAACAATATATCTGGAGGCTTGTTAGGTGGAGCCCCCATTTGAGCTGCTTGGAGGCGTTCCAGAAAAGGCGAGGAAACAGACAAGACCGTGGAAGCCACAATACGTTCAGGAGGAACTATAGGATTGTGGTCTTGTGTATTTGATTCATACGGGTCATATTGACGAGATAAGGCATCAGCCTTTACATTGCGGTCACCTAGTCTGTAAGTCAACACAAAATTAAACCGAGACAGTAGTAATGACCACCTGGCGTGTCTCGAGTTCAGACGTTTAGCATCCCCGATGTACGTAAGGTTCTTATGATCAGTGATTATCAACAAAGGGTCAAGAGTACCTTCCAACAAATTTCTCCACTCTGACAGGGCAGACACAATAGCAAGCAATTCTCTGTTACCGATATCATAATTGCGTTCTGCTGGTGATAATTTTCTTGAAAAGAACCCACAAGGATGTAGAGGCTTCCCTGGAGACTCTCTTTGAGATAGGACATCCCCAATGCCTATCTCGGAAACATCAACCTCAAGAACAAATGGAATTCTGGGATCAGGATGCCATAACACGGGAGCGGAAGTGAAAGCCTGTTTGAGAGCTTCGAATGCCTGTTTAAATTGTGAAGACCAGACCTGGTTCTTCAGACCTTTACGTGTCATATTAATGATAGGAGAAGCTACAGCAGAATAATTCTTGATAAATCTCCTATAATAGTTAGAAAACCCCAGAAACCTCTGTATGGCTTTGAGGCCTTGAGGGAGAGGCCATTCTGAGATGGCCGTGAGTTTAGAAGGATCCATCTCAAAACCTTCTGGAGTGATAATGTACCCAAGAAATTTTACAGTAGTAATGTCGAATAAACACTTCTCCAGTTTGCAATAAAGACCATTGTCTAGTAGTCTTGCTAATACCTGTCTGACATGTTCATGGTGGGTTATAAGATCGGGAGAGTAAATTAGTATATCGTCTAAGTATACGATAACAAAGGATTGCAAAAAATCTCTGAGCACATCATTAATGAAACCTTGGAATACCGCTGGAGCATTACAGAGACCGAACGGCATGACCAGATATTCATAATGCCCACTCCTGGTGTTAAATGCTGTTTTCCATTCATGCCCATCTTTTATACGTATCAGGTTGTAAGCCCCTCTCAAATCGAGTTTTGTGTATACTGCTGATCCCCTTAACCTGTCAAACAGTTCTGATATAAGAGGGATAGGGTACACATTCTTGATGGTGATCTTGTTAAGCCCCCTATAAATCAATACACGGGCGTAAATCTCCTTCTTTTTTAGATACAAAAAAGAACCCAGCCCCTGCTGGAGGTCTGATAAAACCTCTCTCCAAATTCTCCTTTATGTACTCCTCCATGATTTGGTTCTCTTTTATGGATAAAGGATATACTTTGCCTCGAGGAGGCATGGTACATGGATGAATATCTATGGCGCAATCATACGGTCTATGTGGAGGTAGTTTCTCTGCCTCTCTTTTATCGAATACAGCCCTGAGATCGGCATACCAGTCAGGAACCTCTGTAGACAATGGAGGAGCTGTAGGTGTGTTCAGGGCACCAATATGCTGAATGGGTTTTAAACAAGTCCCAAAACAAGCAGGACTCCAAGACAGTATCTCTCCCTTAGCCCAATCAATAACAGGATTATGTTCCACCAACCAAGGGAAACCAAGCACAACAGGATTGGAAGGTGAACGGATAACCTGAAATATGATCTCTTCTTTATGCAAGAGACCAGTGGTAAGAACCACTGTAACAGTATCGTGAGTAATTCTGGGACAGGATAACGGCCTACCGTCTATGGCTTTGACGGCCAAGGGTGTCTCTCTTACAACCAGAGGGAGAGAAATGGAGGAAGCGTATTCAATATCAATGAAATTACCAGCAGCCCCAGAGTCAGCAAAAGCGGTAGTATGCGTGGTCTTGGTCTCCCAAGCCACGGATACTGGTAACAAGAGTCTAGTGTCTTTGACAGGAGACATGAACGTCACACCCAAGGCCTGTCTCCTCAGTTGCCTTAGGTGCGGTAGTTTTTCGACTTATCATGCATTCTAGGGCGAGTGGGACATTGAAGTTGTAAATGTCCTTTTAAACCACAATACAGGCACGATCCCTCACGAAGACGCCTTGTTCTCTCTTCCTCTGTAAGCCTAGTATGGCCTAGTTGCATATGCTCAGAGGGAGGGGATAATTCTCTTGGTGGTGCCTGAAAGACAGGGGCCAACCTTGGTAACGGTCTCTTAGGTTTCTCTCTTGGAGTTCTTCTGTCCCTTATCTGATCATCCCGATCTATACAATAATCTATAAATTCACTCAACACCTCAGGTAATTTACGAGGGGGCAACTCATGCATCAATGACTCTGATAACCCCTCCATAAAAGCCAGAACCAGAGCCTCATTAGTCCAGTTCACGTCAGAAACCAACGTTTTAAATTCTATAGCATAATCAGATACAGTCCTGTTCCCTTGACGTATGCGGAACAAGGACTTGCCAGCTACCTTGGCCTTTCTGGTAGGATTAAACGTACGTTTTAACTCGGCTATGAATTTTTTATAGTTCAGTACGATAGGCTTCTCTGCCTCCCATAAAGGATTCGCCCATGTCAACGCTCTGCCAGACAGATGGTTAATAATGAACCCCACTTTGGTTATGTCAGTGATAAACATTTGTGGATTTAATTTAAAATGAATATCCACCTGGACCAAAAATCCACGACACTCCGAGGGAGTACCGCCAAACCTCATAGGAGCGGTCATGTGTACCTGGGATGGCTGAACAACAGAGGACACAGGTATAGCAGGCGGAGGTGCAACCCCAGCATCCAGGTGAGCCGTGCGAGTCAGGATAGTTTGTAAGGCGAGAGCAAACTGATCCATCCTATGGTCCTGCTCGTCCTGTCTGGATACAAAGTTACTCAAATGCTGTGTTAAGTCTGTGGGATCCATTTGGCCAGATCGTAATGTCACTGTTCCCGGATCCCACCACACAGTCCTTAAAGCCCAACACTCCACAGAGCCCAAAAGCTACCAACAGGGTAGCCATAGAAGAATCCCTAACTGTCTGGTCCTTAGAATTGGCCAGGTATACTAGCTAGACAGAAAGGGTTAATCAAAGACAATGTCGTAATACAAAATCAGGTCAGCAACACGGGGGTAGTCAGACGAGCCAGAATCAGGAATACAGAGTATAGAATAGTCAAATGGAATAGCCGGGTCGATATCAGTGCAGAAGCGTAGTACAAGGAAATAGTCTAGGGCAACGGAAGGCAGAATAGTCAGAAAACAAGCAGAGGTCAATAACAGGTTAAATCACGAGAGAATTCAGGTACAAGGAGCTCAGGTATGGATAACCACGATCTGGCACTGCTTAGAAGGAACTGTTGGTTTTTAAAAGACCTTCACCAGACCGCGCCCCCCTCTCAAGCCACACCTCATGCAGCCACCTCCCTGCCTGTTTCAATTTAAACCGGGTGTTGGTGAGCGAGCAGCATCAGACATGTTGCCCTCAAGCACACCGGAAAGGCTGGAAGCCCCCAACGTTACAGATTTAAGACCATGCATTGACTATAAAGGGTTAAACAGAATCACTATACGTAATGCCTACCCCAATCCCTTTAATATCAAGTTGTTCAACCGCTTAAGAGATGCCAAAATATACACAAAATTGGATCTTCGTGGGGCGTACGATTTGGTGAGAATCAAGGAGGACCACGAGTGGAAGACTGCCTTTAATACTCGCAGTAGTCATTATGAGTATTTAGTTATGCCTTTTGGTCTATGTAATGTGCCTGCAGTCTTCCAAGACTTTATAAATTATGTCCTGAGGGACTTTTTACAAGTCTTCGTAATCGTCTATTTAGATGATATTCAGATTTATTCCCCTGATGTTGAAACACACCATGTCCATGTGAGGACAGTGTTACAAAGGTTGCTGGAGAATAAACTATACTGTAAGTTAGAAAAGTGTCTGTTTGACATAACTTCAGTACATTTCCTGGGTTACATCATCACACCAAATGGGTTTGAGATGGATCCAAAAAAGCTATCTGCCATCAGAGAATGGCCACTACCTCAAGGTCTGGAAGCCATACAAAGATTTCTTGGTTTCACGAACTATTATAGGAGGTTTATCAAAGGGTTCTCTTCTGTTGTATCTCCCATCACGGACATGACTAAGAAGGGTGCTGAGAATCAGGTTTGCAGTAACCAGGCCAAGCAGGCATTCCAGTCACTTAAAGAAGCGTTTGTCTCAGCACCTATCTTATGGCATCCAGTACCAGGCCTTCCATTTCAGCTTGAGGTTGATGCATCTGAAATAGGGATTGGTGCAATTCTGTCTCAAAGAGAAAGTCCTGAGGGACCTGTACATCCTTGTGGGTTTTTCTCTAGAAAGATGTCACCTGCTGAGAAAAATTATGACATAGGGAACAGAGAATTACTAGCAGTTATAGCGGCCCTCAAGGAATGGCGCCATTTGCTAGAAGGCACTAAAGATCCCGTGATAATTATCACAGACCATAAGAATCTAGTGTTCATTTGGAGATGCCAAACGCCTGAATTCCAGGCAAGCCAGGTGGTCACTGTTCTTGTCAAGTTTCAACTTTTTGTTAACTTATCGTCCTGGTTCTAAAAACACAAAAGCTGACGCTTTACCTAGACAGTTCGAGTCATATGACCAGCACACGTTTGACCACAGTCCAATCACTCCTCACGAGAGGATCTTGGGTACCACGGTCTTGACAGTGTCTTCTCCTTTGCTGGAGAGAATCCAGGCTGGTCAGGGTGTTGCTCCTCTTGAAAAACCTCCTGGGAAAATGTTTGTACCTGAGGAGGAGTACGAGGTCCGTGCCATCCTGCGGTTCCGTCTAGTCAGGGGTGTCCTGCAGTACCTGGTGGACTGGGAGGGTTATGGTCCTAAGGATCGTTCTTGGCAAGATGCCTGCGATATCCATACGCCTCGTCTGGTTCGCCTGTTTCATGAGGCCCATCCTTCAGCGCCTGGTGGTCGTTCTGAGCCCGACCGTAGACGGGGGGGTTCTGTTACATCCTCAGCCCCCACTGAGGGTAACGTGAGGCCCCGTGTGATGATTTACAGAGAGGGTAACATGAGGCCCCGTGTGATGATATACAGAGAGGGTAACATGAGGCCCCGTGTGATGATATACAGAGAGGATAACATGAGGCCCCGTGTGATGATATACAGAGAGGGTAACATGAGGCCCCGTGTGATGATATTCAGAGAGGATAACATGAGGCCCCGTGTGATGATATACAGAGAGGATAACATGAGGCCCATAGTGATGATATACAGAGAGGATAACTTGAGGCCCTGTGTGATGATATACAGAGAGGATAACATGAGGCCCCAAGTGATGATATACAGAGAGGGTAACATGAGGCCCTGTGTTATGATATACAAAGAGGATAACATGAGGCCCTGAATGATGATACAGAGAGGATAACTTGAGGCCCCATGTGATGATATACAGAGAGGTTAACGTGAGGCCCCGTGTTATGATATACAGAGAGGTTAACGTGAGGCCCCGTGTTATGATATACAGAGAGGTTAACGTGAGGCCCCGTGTGATGATATACAGAGAGGAAAACTTGAGGCCCCGTGTGATGATATACAGAGAGGATAACATGAGGCCCAGTGTGATGAAATACAGAGAGGGTAAGACGAGGCCCTGTGTGATGATATACAGAGAGGATAATATTCTGACTCAGATCGTTGTATAGCGATTTATCCCTTGCAGAGACCTCTATGCCTGGCCTGTATAAGTAGATGCAATCACTGAGGACAATCCTTATCAGATAGCTGAACTCACCAGAACACCGTTTATTTCCACGACTTGCTTTATTCCATATATCAGGTTACAGCAGATCACAGGATACAGCAGATGATGGAATGAGATGTTCTTTGCGGTCAAAAAATGATTCTGTCCTAACTTGAGGATGAATATACATGTGCTGCTGGATAACTACACCATGCTGCAGCTCTTACAAGAAGGAAGGGTGGAACTAAACACACACAGGAAGTGCATCATCATAAAGCGAGGGAAAAAAGAAGGAAAGCATGTACAATACAGAAAGACCACTAGGTGGCAGCATAAGGCAGCATAAGGATATCTATACACTATAAATCCCCATCTAAATGAATAACTGTAACAGCACACTCCCCGTCTGGCATTGAAAATGTCACTATATATACATCATAACGGTAGTTATGCAAGTGCAAATAACGACAGTGTAATTTGCTAGATGTCTTGAAACCTACGTAAGTTCAGTCTCCAAGCGGTAAGAGCAAAATAAGTTCCGTGATAGGTCTGATAAAAGTCTTTACAGTTCCTTGTCTTGCGACCTTCACCTCCACCTTACGTACCTTACCATCATCGCTAGAGATGCTCTTTTTAATAAGTCCCATAGGCCACTCTATCCTTTCGGCTTGCTGGTCCTTGAGGAGAACGAGATCTCCAACTTGAACGTTAGGGTTCAGGCGTTGCCATTTCCTGCGTCCTTGCAGAGTGGAAAGATACTCCATCTTCCAACGATTCCAGAAGCAGTTGGCAAGGTGTTGTACTCGCTTCCACTGGTCGTAGCACATTTTTCCTGCTTTAAAGTTTCCAGGTGGAACAGGAACAGTCCCGAGTTTCTCGCGATGGTGCGTACAAGCCTTGTCCACTTGGAGAAACGTTCAAAGCGTTGACAGCCCAAGACGAGTCTTTGTGCAGTTCTGGTGAGAAGAGTCTTAACCTCAGGACGAATATCTGGATCTTCGTCAGGATTTTGAAGACCAAAGACGTCAGCTGTTGTTTCTTCTGGATGAGCCAGCAGGAAATCAGGACCTGTCAACCAAGAAGAATTTGCGAAGACACTTGTGGACACTGGCCTGGTGGCATGATCTGCAGGATTAAGTTCGGATGGAACATAATGCCATTGTTCAGGCTTAGATGTTTTCCTGATTCTTTCTACACGGTTGCTGACATAGACATAGAAACGTTTAGTCTGGTTGTATATGTAGCCTAAAACGACCTTGCTATCTGTGTAGAATTTGATGTCGTCCATCTGAACGTCTAGCTCTTGTAGTACGAAATCTGCAACTTCTACGGCTAGCACAGTCCCACAAAGTTCAAGCCTGGGAATTGTGTGTTCAGGCTTAGGTGCTAACTTAGCCTTCCCAAACAGAAATCCTATGTGGGTTTGATTGGAGGAGTCTCTTACCTTAAGGTAGGCGACAGCTGCTATGGCCTCTGTAGATGCATCTGAGAAGATGTGAAGTTCCTTTCTCTGACTTGTGGCAAGAGAAGCTGGAGTGTAGCAGCGTGGTATGTGAATTCCATCTAAGGCATGTAGAGATTGCTTCCAGGAATTCCACTTTGAAAGCTTGTCTATTGGTAGTGGAGCATCCCAATCTGTAATAGTCTCTGAGAGCTGTCTAAGTAAGGATTTACCCTGTATGGTAATGGGAGCCACGAATCCCACTGGATCGTATAAACTGTTCACCACCGACAGAACACCACGTTTGGTAAATGGCTTGTCTGCAGAGCCGACTTGGAAGCCGAAGGTGTCCTTTAATAAGTCCCACCGCAGGCCTAGGCTTCTCTGTACGGGTGGCATGTCCATTCCCAGATTTAAGTCCTTAAACCCTGTGGCATAGTCACCAGGTTGAAAGGCCTTCATGACAGCAACACTATTTGAAGCGATCTTGTGTAGTCTGAGGTTAGCTTCAGAAAGCATACCTTGTGTCCTTTGGAGCAGGTCTATGGCTTCTTCATTTGTGGGTAAGGATTTAAGTCCGTCGTCCACGTAGAAGTCTCTTTCAACGAAGTGTCGAGCATCTTCTCCATACTCCTTTTCTCCGTCAAGAGCAGTCCTTCGTAGACCATATGTTGCAACAGCAGGTGAGGGACTATTTCCGAAGACGTGTACCCTCATGCGGTATTCAATCATCTCATTGTCCATGTTGTTGTCACGGTGCCACAGAAACCTCAGGAAGTTCCTATGGTCTTTTTGTACAATAAAACAATGAAACATTTGTTCAATATCAGCAGTTATGGCGACTGGCTCCCTTCTGAACCTCATGAGTACACCTACGAGGTTGTTGGTCAGGTTAGGACCAGTGAGAAGAACATCGTTCAGGGATATGCCTTGATGCTTGGCACTGGAGTCAAATACTACCCTGATTTGTTTTGGCTTACGTGGATGATATACTCCGAAGAAAGGCAGGTACCAGCACTCCTCATGTTCTCGAAGAGGTGGAACTGGTTCAGCGTGATTATTGTCAAAGATCCTTTTCATAAAGGCGATGAAATGGTCCTTCATTTCAGGTCTGTTCTTTAGTGTTCGTTGTAGTGACTTGACTCTGGATAAAGCTTGTTCACGATTGTTTGGGAGTTTGACCCTTGCAGCACGAAGAGGTAATGGTGCTACCCAGCTGTTAGACTCATCCTTGAAGAATTCTTTGTCCATTACTTTGATAAATTCTCTGTCTTCAACTGATAAAGCTGTTTTGTTGTCATCGCTTGTAGTACAAAACACTGTGGTACCTAGGTTGTCATCACAGAGGATAGGAGTGACGTCGGACACGCAGATAATGTCAAGAGGCTTCTCCTTTACGTCATAATGGTGAGGACACGGTTTGAAGTGGGATACACGTCCGTTCCCTAACACGTGAGTTTTGAATGAGTGGATCTCAGATGACGTGTGCATTTTATCCAAGCATACATTGCCCACTATTACCCAGCCCAGGTCAAGTCTTTGTGCATAAGGGGCATCGTCTGGTCCGTCGCACTGTTCGCGTACTTTATGTACTCTGAGAATGTCTCTTCCTAGCAGGACCAAGATTTCAGCATTCATGTCCATTACTGGAATCTCATCTACAAGATGCCTTAAGTGCGGATGATGATATGCAGCCTCTGGAGTAGGAATCTCTTCCCTTTCGTCTGGTATCTGGTCACATTCAACTAATGTTGGTAGGAGTATTCCCTCTCTCCCCTTGACGTGAGAGACCATAAACCCGTTGGCCCTTCTGCCGAAAGTCTCTACACGACCAGAACAGGTTCTGAGAGTATACGGTGTTGCGTGTCCCTTTATGCCGAAGATCTCAAAGAATTTAGGCTTAACAAGCGATCTGTTGCTCTGTTCATCTAATATGGCATACATCTTCGTGGCTTTCTCAGGTTGACCCTCTGGGTATATCTTGACTAGGCATACCTTGGCACAGCATTTGTAATCCAAGCCTTCTCCACAGACCTCCGTGCATGAAGAAGAAATATTCCCTATAGCTGGAGCATTACCTTGTTGCTCCCCGCCATGATTTGAGACAGGTGCAGAGGTAGGTAGCTGCTGTGGGTTGTCTGGAAGTGGAGTGGGGTGCATAGCTGTAACATGTCTGTCGCTGCTGCATTCTGTACACTTGATGACAACTTTACAGTCTTTAGCAAAATGTCCGTAAGAGGCACAGCACCTGTAGCATACCCCAAGTTTTTGAAGAATCTCCCTGCGCTCTTGTAAAGTCTTTGCCCTAAGGCCACGACATTTCTTTAAAGGGTGAGGCTTCTTGTGAATAGGGCACTGACGATTAGGGTCTTTATCGCTATCACCTGAATCCCTCTGGTTTTCAAGAGAGGACACGGGTGGTGAGATGTCTGTCCTTTTAACAGATATTGTTCTATTAAAGTCTCTACGTTTAGCCGCTGTGTTATCATACCTTGATGAGGATGCTGGTGATGATGATGAAGCTGGGAAGTTGGTTTCGCTGAAGCTGAAGCTGGGATCGTTTCTTGTCCAGGCTTGTTCGCTGATGAACTTGCAAAAATATGAGAATGGAGGGAAGGATACGTTATAGTCTCTTTTGTATCTTGAGCCGTGTTGCGCCCATTTCTCTTGCAGGCCGTATGGCAGTTTAGACGCCACTGGATTGACACCATGAGCAGTGTCCAGGAAGCTTAGTCCAGGTAGACGTGGGTCTGTCTTTGCCAACTCCAGCTCCATGAGGAGATCACTCAGTTCTTGGAGCTTGCGATAGTCCTTGTTGCCTATTTTTGGGAAGTTTTGCAGTCTCTTGAACAGAGCGCCTTCTATGGCTTCAGCGCTGCCATAAGCTTGCTCAAGTCTTGCCCACGCAGCAACGAGACCTGCATCCGGGTGGTCAACATGTACTGTTCTCAGTCTTTTAACACGATCTGTGGATTCTGGCCCCAGCCACTTAATGAGCAAATCAAGTTCCTCCTTGGTAGTAAGGTTCAAATCAGCAATAGCAGCCTTGAAGGTTGATCTCCAGGCCCTGTAGCTCTCTGGACAGTCGTCGAACCTTGAGAGGCTTGTGTTAATGAGCTCTCGGCGTATCATATATCTGGCGAAGTCAGTCAAGTCTGATCTCTCACTCTTTAGTGCCAAAGTAACTTGAGGAACCGCTTGGGTGTTAAAGTTCTCTGGTGATGAAGGGTGAGGTTTACCAGGATAAAATGACGTTGCAAGAACGTTTAACTTTGTGTAGTCTCTAAGGCTTCTGCTGGCTGCGGCTTGAGCTGCGGCTTGTCACTGGGATTCACCTTGCTGGCAGACTGAGTTGATGTGATTTGCTGCGTAGATGTTCTTGTGTTGTGGACTGGAGGAGGCTCAGGCATTTGGAGCTGAGAGATCTCTGCGTTGAGAGTCAGAACAGTGTTGGGAGGAGGTACAGGAGATGACTGTGTATTGTTGCAAATGTTATGCTGTAAAACGTATTTGCTAGTGCGTTCGACTGGGTCTTCCAGTTCTGCTGGGATAGGGCAGTCTGCATTAGTACTTTGTCCCATTGCTTCTTCGAAGACCTTCAGCCTCGCTACGGCAGCTGCTTCCTCCTTTTCCATTTGCAGAATCTTGATTTGGGATGCCGTCTCTGCTTGGCGGGCTTTGCTGTGAGCTTCTAACTCTGCTTGGCGGGCTTTGCTGTGAGCTTCTAACTCTGCTAACTCTGCTTGGCGTACTTCTAACTCTGCTTGTTTTTTAGCAAAGGAGCCTTGCACTTTCTTTGACTCCGCTTCAGCGCGGGCCTCTATTAGCTTGTCGCTTAACGTTGAATGTCTGGAGCGAGAGGTTCTGGAAGAATGTGCAGTGTGCTTGGTTGATGTGGATCTGTGCGATCTGGTCTCTTGCAGTTGAGCAATGCGGAGTTCTGCCCTTTCTTTGGCAACTTGCACTAGGAGGTCTCTCTGTTGATTTAGTGCATCAGTCTTGGTCAGTTCTGCTGAAAAGTCTTCCATATTAGAGTCCTGCAAGAAGTCTGTGTATTTTTCTGACAGCCTCTGGTAACGTTTATATGCAGCAGACAGACGATCTATAGAGTCTCTTAATTCAGCTGGGTGATTGTTAAAGTGTGGTAAAACTGACATGCATTGTGAAGTTCTGTCCCACAGGTCCGTCAGATTGCTGGAGAGCTCATCTCTAGTGTATTCATTAGTTTTCTCTGAGTTTCTGTGTCGGTTTTATTGTGCGTTTGGGTTTTACACTCTGTTCGACAAACTCTGCAGAATCTGCTCCTTGTACGTCTGCAGGTTCAGGGACGTGATGAATCTGCGTCGGTTCAGCCATAATAGAGTGCACAGAACCTTGTCTGGACATTTTATACGTTTTTGCAAAAATAGTACTGTCTCTTTAAAAAGATGTACGGCAGCTTAGACAGGCAGGTAACACAGTTAAATGCAGAGAAACCGTTTTCAATATTCAGTCAGATGCAGTAGAAGTGAGATGCAGTAAGCTTGTGCGATCATGTGCTTCCCCAAGATGGCTGATGGCACTGAGCTTGATTGCAGATTAAACACACACACATGTGCTTCCATAAAATGGCCGATGGCACTGAGCTTGATTGCAGATTAAGCACACACATATATAATAGCAGTCTGTAGGATTCTACACATTTTTTGACTATTCTGACTCAGATCGTTGTATAGCGATTTATCCCTTGCAGAGACCTCTATGCCTGGCCTGTATAAGTAGATGCAATCACTGAGGACAATCCTTATCAGATAGCTGAACTCACCAGAACACCGTTTATTTCCACGACTTGCTTTATTCCATATATCAGGTTACAGCAGATCACAGGATACAGCAGATGATGGAATGAGATGTTCTTTGCGGTCAAAAAATGATTCTGTCCTAACTTGAGGATGAATATACATGTGCTGCTGGATAACTACACCATGCTGCAGCTCTTACAAGAAGGAAGGGTGGAACTAAACACACACAGGAAGTGCATCATCATAAAGCGAGGGAAAAAAGAAGGAAAGCATGTACAATACAGAAAGACCACTAGGTGGCAGCATAAGGCAGCATAAGGATATCTATACACTATAAATCCCCATCTAAATGAATAACTGTAACAGCACAGATAACATGAGGCCCCGTGTGATGATATACAGAGAGGATAACTTGAGGCCCCGTGTGATGATATACAGAGAGGATAACATGAGGCCCCATGTGATGATATACAGTACAGAGAGGGTAACATGTGGCCCTGTGTTATGATATACAAAGAGGATAACATGAGGCCCTGAGTGATGATATACAGAGAGGGTAAGATGAGGCCCCGTGTGATGATATACAGAGAGGGTAACATATGGACCTCAGTTCGGCTGCCTCTCTGAGAATACTTGCTATTACGGTCGGCCTGTGTTAGAAAAATATTATCTTCTGTCCGTTCATGGCTTTGCCTGGACCCAGTAAGGCATTGAATGTAGTTTGCACTGTTCACACACACCATATATGTATATTACTGTGTCACCAAAAATAACACACATCGGACTTCTTCCAGCGTCCTAAGACTCGCTGGTGCTATCAGCTCCAGGAGTCCATAGGACTCCATGGACACAGATGCGAGTTTGCAGGAGTGAGGACCGGCCAGGACAGCAGAAGGATTTGCGGAGGAATACTGTGAACTATTTGTTTCTATTGTTCAGCTGCCCACAGAGTGAATAACATCATGCACAGATGAGGACTGCAATGGTAGGAATAGCTGTTTGAGCAACATGGGAATAGAACTCAATGAGACTCCTGTGGTTAACCCACTTTTTAATTATAACAGCAGTGTTTAGTATATTACCTCTAATGCATTACAGCCTGGCAAAACACTTTGGGCTTCATTCAATGCAGAATTGGCTCTGGTACGTTTGTCAGCTAGGTTTACCAGGTCGGCCATGTTTTCCTGGACATACATAATTTATTCATGCTGATGGGCAGTGCATGAAAAATACAACCCCATAGCATGCACAATTCATACACTGCAGGTAAGAAACCAAAAAAGGAATCCTAGGCGACTTGCCTTCATTTACTTTCTGCAGCATATGCATTTTACATGTCGCAGGGCAGCACTTTTCCCTGCGCTCCCCTAAGCACGAAATAGTAATATCTATCATGGACGATGGTATCACTATCTCCCCATCAAGCCAGGTCCGCTGTCTTGGAGTTACACTTGACTCCGCTCTTTCCTTCATCCCTCCACGTTCAGTCTCTTTCGTCCTCCTGCCGTTATCAATTACGTGGTATTTCCAGAATTCCCATGAAAGGCTGCAGGATTTCTCACACGCAGCCCCCATCCTTTGAAATGCTCTCCCTAATACTGTCAGACTTTTCCCTAGTTTCTCCTTCTTCAAATGCTCCTGTGAAGACAAGCCCATTTTGGGGGGTCCACCCTAGGGGTCGACCGATTATCGGATCTACCGATATTTTGGGCCGATTTTGGGGTTTTTTGAATTTATCGGTATCGGTGTTCAAGTCCCAGATATTACCGATTTCTACTTGCCGCTCCCCAGCGCGCTCGGTCACTGCGAAGCGCATGCGATGTTCTTGTTCCGTTGCAGAAGCCGACCAATGAGGAGCTACGCCGCCCACCACATGGTCCTCGCGTCAGCATATCCGGAAACCCTGCCCCTGCATGCAGATCTCGGAGAGAGCAGGGTAAGACCCGGTCACCGGCTTGAAAAAAAAGGTTTACTGTATGTTTAACTGTATATCGCTAGCTGGCTGTCTGTTCCTTTAAGTAATTACAACCAGGGTGTGCTGCCGAGTGCTCTGCTCCCTTCACTAGCCCCACGCAGTCACGCACTAACCAACCCCACTAGCTGCAGCAGCTCCCCCTCCTTCCTCAGCTCCATCTTTAAAGCCCCGTTGCTCCGTCCACTGACTCCATCCATAATGAGCAGTTACGGCCCGGGACACAGCACTGCAACCCAGAGCTCAGCCTGACCTGAAGCCCCCTTAAACACAGCCCTGCCTGAAGTTCAACCTGCAGCAGGTGAAAAAAAAATGGCCCACACACACAGCTGTGGGCCATTTATTTCTTCACCTGCTGCAGGTTGAACTTCAGGCAGGGCTGTGTTTAAGGGGGCTTCAGGTCAGGCTGAGCTCTGGGTTGCAGTGCTGTGTCCCGGGCTGTAACTGCTCATTATGGATGGAGTCAGTGGACGGAGCAACGGGGCTTTAAAGATGGAGCTGAGGAAGGAGGGGGAGCTGCTGCAGCTAGTGGGGTTGGTTAGTGGGTGACTGCGTGGAGCTAGTGAAGGGAGCAGAGCACTCAGCAGCACACCCTGGTTGTAATTACTTAAAGGAACAGACAGCCAGCTAGCGATATACAGTTAAACATACAGTAAACCTTTTTTTTTCAGGCCGGTGACCGGGTCTTACCCTGCTCTCTCCGAGATCTGCATGCAGGGTCGGTCGACCCCCTAATTTAATGTTTAAAATATGAATAAACATGTTCAGTTTATACCAGATTTGTGTGAAATTGTGTTATTTTTCAAAAATTTAAGCGCACAGAATATCGGCCCCTGATATCAGTTATCGGCCTGAGAGACGGCCGATAATCGGTATCGGCCTGTAAAAAAACATATCGGTCTATCCCTAGTCCACCCCCCCTATTCCTTGTACTATGTGGTCCCTGAAAGATGGTTGTGACGGAAGCCCCTACACCGTTTAAGAGACTATTGGGGAATTGGTGGAACTTTTAAATATATTTGGCTTTTCACTGTTTTAAACATCCGCCAGCTAACTAAAAATTTCTCATTATTATTTATTATTATTCTTTATTTATAAAGCGCCAGCATATTCTGAAGCGCTGTACAATAGGCACAGTATAGACAGGGTTACAATACAATACAATGAACAACATTTGACAAACAGTACAGGAGGAGATGAGGGCCCTATTCCCGTAGGAACTCACAATCTAGGAGGGTTGGGGTTGGTAACAGGAGGAGAGGACTGCAAGGTGAGAGTGATTGATGGTTGCGTCAGTGAGTTGGGTGGTAGGCTTCCCTAAATATGAACGTTTTAAGGGAGCGTTTGAAGGAAGAGAAGTTAGGGGAAAGTCTGAGAGTACGAGGGAGAGCGTTCCAGAGGATGGGGGCTGCGCGTGAGAAATCCTGCAGTCTATCATGGGAAGAGGTGATGCGGGGAGAAGCTAGGCGCAGGTCGCTGTTTGACCTTAGGGAGCGGGCTGGGGTGTATTTGGTGATTAGTGAGGACAGGTAGTGGGGAGCTGAGTTAGTGAGGGTTTTGTAGGTAAGGATAAGGATTTTGAACTTAATTCTGCAGTGGATGGGGAGCCAGTGAAGGGACTCGCAGAGGGGAGCGGCAGAGACAGAGCGGCGGGTGAGGTGGATTAGTGTATGTGATGTCTGTGTATTATTCACTTATGTAGTTATTGTATAGTCTCCTATTGTGTATACTGTGTACATTCCCTCTATTATCTAACCCCTCTCTGTATAGAAGTCTTCTGTATTACTATCCTCCCTGTATAGTGTAATTCTCTCTAATAGAAGATATTCCTTTGCTTTACCTGCTTTCCCCCTCTCCCTTCTCCTCCCAGGAGGTCCCATTGTTTGAAGGTCCCATTCCCTGTGCAGTTATTTGATCTGTGATGTTATGTGTTGTATTCACGAAGGGGGTTGTTCCTTGACTGTGTACCTGTCTGTTTGTCGCAATGGCGTTCACCCCAGATCAGCGTGGTTTGGATCCTTATGGACAGATTTCTCTGAGACTTGACAGCCGTTAGAACTGCCACACCTAGCACTCCCAGCCAGGGAGGTGATATAGAATACTAGATACCACTCAGCAGCAAATGATTTCGTGACCAAGTGTCTACTGAGTGAAGGCAAGTTAACTATACACAGGCAGAGATAGCGTAGCAAGATATAACCATAACTTGGTTTAACAAAAGCGTGGTCAAAAGTACGTTCCGAGTTGGCACCAGAAAGGGTAATCGTACAGGCAGGATTGGCAACAGAGAGGACTTCCATATACTTGTTCTCAGTAACGTAGAATGAATGTACAATGAATTCAGCAACCTGCAGGGTTGACTCAGTAACAGACAGGCAACACGAGGGGTCGATGGATTCAACAACTGGGAGGGCAGACCCACAATCAGAGACAATACAGTATGATCTGTACATAGACTTATTACCAGACAGGTAACATGAGGGGTTGAGGAATTCGGCAACCTGCAGGGCAGACCCACAATCAGAGATTATGCAGTATGATCTGTACATAGACTTAGTACCAGACAGGTAACATGAGGGGTGATGGATTCAGCGACCTGCAGGGCAGACCCACAATCAGAGACCATGCAGTATGATCTGAACATACACTCTGTATAGACAAAGTTCAACATACACACATATATGGGATAAGAGTAAGAATCGTCAAGCAGGCAGTCCGGGTCAATCACAAGCAGGTTCCTCATACAAACAGAATCGGCAACTAAGCAAAATACACTGAGAAAGAAAACTGAGATCAGCTGGCAATGTGGGAATAACTCCACGTCAGGGCGACGGGCAGATCCTCATGCCCTGCATTTGAGGCCAGCGGCTCCGCGTCACCACGCCAAGCCCTGCCCCCTCAGATGCCAATCGGCCAGCTCTAACTCCTGGCACCCGGCCAGCCAGCGATGCCACGGGCACCCTTACTCCCCAGGAAGCGCCGCGGGGGCCGAAGATGTCACAGTGTGTCTGTGTGAATAAACAGTCTGCTTTTGAATATCAACAGTCTGCATCCTTCTTTCAGCTACGGTTAAAGTTTGGGTGGGCTGTTAGGGAAGATTCTCCGGCGACGGTGGGGACTGTGTTACGTGGAAGAGAGCCCGCTGACGGAGGTACTCAGGGTACAGTCGCTCCGATACAGCTCCCTTAAGACATTTCTATTCAGGCAAGCCTACCACCCAACTCACTAATACACCTCACTGCCCCAACCAGGCCATCACTCTCACCTTGCAGCCCATCACTCTCACCTTGCAGTCCTCTCCTCCTGTTTCCAACCCCAACCTTTCTAGATTGTAAATTCCCACGGGACTAGGGCCCTCGTTTCTTCCTGTACTGGTTTGTCAAAATGTTGTTCACCCTCAGTGTATCGTAACCCTGTCTATATTGTGGCCACATAAATAAAGAATAATATGTGTCCAGAAAAACATGGTCGATCTGGTAACCCTATTGTCAACGTTAGCTGATTCAGGAGTATTAGCAGATGTTTTGTTTCGCTATTAGCTGTGCTGATGCTGACAATCATCTCTAAGATTACATTGGAAGAATTCTGGGAATTGTAAATGTCAACATCGGTTGGGGGGTGTGAGTTTCAAAGCACTGCTCAAAAGTGATTTTCAATGGTCATGGTATGATGAGTTTAACTCCCTCTTCTCCCTGGGTGCTTCAAGGAAACCCCCTCCTATCCCCTTCAAGTAAGAGGTCTTCCTTCTGCCCTAAATGTTGTCAATCAATTTGTGCTGGAAAGCATTCCCCAGATTGGTTTAATTTATCATTCAATCCCACAGGATTCCTGATGCCTGTCAATGCATAGAGAGTCACCTGGGGTACTATTCTGAGCCCTGCTGTTCTGGTACCTACTGGCACCATTATGCAGCCGTAAACGTAATGGCTTGAGCTGCTAATCCAACCTTACTGCAAACTTGGCTTGTGGTGCGAAATGAGCAGCTCCTTACTATACATTAACAGCTCCAATACTTTGACTAGGAGCCCTTAATGGCTCAGCTTGAGAACAGGAAGCTATTACAATGTACCTCCTTGTTCTCATCTCCCGCCTGTTTTTGTTAGAATGCCGACAATCAGAGACATATGTTAAGTGACACAAAGCTCCATTCGTTCCTCCACAGCACCAGCTCAGCCCAGCATACGTGAGGTTGGACACGGTCACCTTTGGCTCCATGGGGTCTCATGGACTCCAGCAACCTATAACAACTACGGCGCCACTTCTGGTATCTAAATGCAGCTCCCAAATATTCAGACTTGAGCCTGTAATACGATGGTTGGGTCAGAATGGAGTTGTTAATAGGGAGCTGCTAAAGGTTATCATCTCAAGTCAGTATCATGTCAGATTGGGGCTCCTGATTGTCTGTATGCACAATTGTTGCAAAAGAACCAATCACTGGGCTTACACTGTCACCCAAGGCCATTTAACGTTCACCAAGGCTGGGGCCTTGTGTCCCCCCTCTAAACATCTGTCATTATTTTAACGTGTACTTTTTTCACATGTTACAATGGCTGTAGATTTTACCTCCCCGTCGAGTCGCTACCATGGACGCAATATGGGTTTAAAAAAGTGTGATCCTCCATTGGAGGCTTCTGCTTTGTAGAGCTGTGCGCAGAAATATGTGCACAGCGAGGTGGCCACAACTTCAAGGGCATCTTGAGTCAAAAGCAAATACGTTCTCATCACTGGTCAAGGTGGCTAGTGTCCCCTAAGGCTGGGGTCAGAAGAGCGCACCCGTACTGACGTGCCTTCCAGCGTCCCAACGCAGCATTGTGACGCTGCGATGGGGCTGGCCACACGCTGTTGCGTGCGTACAACAGCGGCCGTGCTGCAAGCCTCCCCGTCAATGCACTAGGATGTGCTTTGACGTGGCTGCAAAGCATGATCCTCCATAGGTGGATTGAGCCTTGCAGCACTGAGCGCACTAACTGCCCTCAGCGAGGTGGCCAGACGGGCGTCAGAGTGGAAGAAATGTCCACTCACACAAATGTTCCTCCCGCTCCTCAGATGTCGGCCTTAATCCCTCCTGCTTTTATATTTACAGCCTGTGTCTCTTTAACTATCCAGCTATACACGTGTCACCATCATCCCGAGATAAGACTGATTTACAGCACATTTCATCAGATCAAAAAAAAATAATTCTCTCCTACACTCAGGATGTTAACGTGACATTTTTGGTGTTTTGGCTTGCTGGTGACAAACAAATTCATCCTGCAGCAGGTACAATTTTTGGCTGTCGTTGTATAATTTTCCAACGATGTGTGCAGCTTCAAGTGAATTCATTGTAAACCCAACATTATGCAACCCTTCATTTGGAGATCAAAAGAAATAGCAGGCGTTGGGCAGCTTACAGGCAGCTGAATAGCACTACGAGCACGGACGCATGCGCAATAGAAGTAGCGCTTGGCACGCATGTGCGGAAGGCTACGCATCTTTAGAGTGACGTGTCCGGAAGTAGATGTGCGCGTTTCCGTAAACAAACTAGCGGCGACCCAATTCCCGGTGATGGCGGGAACGGCGCTTAAACGGCTGATGGCTGAGTATAAACGTGAGTTTTTTTGAGGATTGGAAGCCGTTACCGAGTGCGTACACTCGCCTCCCGCATGTCTGATCACCACAATCTGCGAAACTCCTGAACAGTGTTCAGTAACACGTGACATGGCAGGGAGGTGCACTTTATAGAACATATGGTTATGTACCATGGAAACCTAAAACTATTTAAATGATCAATCCCTCCATTGGTAGCAGAGTCGATGCAATACTTTACACACCACTCTTTATTCAGGAGAAACAGTCTAAATGTTGCTTTCAAAATGTCCTGAGGCCCTCTTCGTGACACCAAATATTTGCTCTCTCTTTGTGGAGGCGAAGTACCTCTTTATGAGCAATATGAGATCACAGTACCATAAATGTTGGGTGACCCAGCTAAGATGCTTTGGGTTCTAATAAATTGAAATTCGCTCTGCTACAGTTCAAATGGCTAAACGGTGACCCTTGTTTTTAGGGAATGAGTAGCACAGCTATCAATTAGTCCATTTCAAAATTTTTTTTTGTGGCATTACAACCTACAAATAGGCCCAATTCCAACTGAGATGCAAGCTTTAATTGCAGCTTGCACCTCGCGTCTTCAAGCTAGGAGGGTAAGGCATTTTCATCCTTTCTTTACTTTAAATGCATGCCTCCTATAAATGGAATAGGAGCTTTTACTTTGCAAATAGCATAGCTCATTCTTCTTAGTCTAACTTCGCTCCTCGTTCATTGGACCGAGACGTTAAATACGGAAGAATAACTGCTCTTGAGTACTTTTTCACAGTCCACTGCTTTTCTCTGTTTGCAGCAGAACACTGGGAGAACCAACAGTTCCTGGTGTTCTTCTGCAGATCTCGCAAGTTCTTGCTGAGTTTGCGCGACCTCAGAAACTCTGCAAGATCTCACGAGCGCACGTCTGGATGCCAGCAGAGTTTACATGCCGGCGGTCACTCACTGGAACACGGCCAGCTGGAGGTTCCTTGCAGAATACGGTTAGTGCATTCTGCCAGCCCACACTTACCGCCCAGCAAGCCAGTCGAGTGCTGGCTTCTGATATCGGTAGAAGCATCGGAGCATTTGCATGTGTACAAGTAATTGTGCAAATGCGCTGTTTCTGCACTGATACTAGTATCGGTGCATCCCTATTCAAAATCGAGTAAATCGTGCAGCTATAGACACAACTTTACAAGATCATCCTTTGTTGGCAGAATACATATCCATCAGGCCAAGGTTTTATTGATGTTTTCAAGAGAAATTAATGGTTCTCACTCTTACTCGTGTATTTTCCAGCGGCTGGCTGTTACACCCAAAAATAACATAGGGGGGTATTCAGCTATTTGCTGAAGTTGCAATGGTGACAAATGCCAGTGTTTCACACAAAAAGGAAATCCAAATTTAGGCAGGAGAAGCTTTTTATGCCGCTGTTTAAACTTTAATTTTATGTGATGCTGGCAAAATTTGCAAACTGGTGAGCAGGCACATCCCTCCTAAACATGTAATAAAGATTGTGATCAACCCCTTCGCTACCGAGATCGAGATAACTTGGTACTTCAAAGGCACCCTGAGGTGCCCATTATCCAGCTATCTTGATCTGCAGCTCTGCTGGACAAAAGCAAATTAAATTCCTTTACTTTTGGGTTTCAGAAAGAGTCCCCAAAGTTTTAGCCCTATGGGGCATAATGCCCAAGGTACTAAAACAATATAAAATAGGCTAATTTAATTCCCTTATCAGACTTTCTGCAGCAGATGCAGGGAGCCACAAGCTGCAGCTCTAAATGCAGTAACTCCCTTTGGCCACTAGATGGCAGTATCTGCCCACCAAATAGGTTACTACAGCAAGGAACACATTGGGAATAGTCCCAAATATTTCTTACTGCATAACTTCATTCTTGGTAGTGACGGGGTTGAATGTTATAGTCAAACTCCATTGTTTATGCTCCCCTTGGCTGCAGATGATGTGTGCGGGATGTCCTAGTGTGCACCCCAACATGCGGAGGAAGTCCCCCATACTACTTTCTGGCAGCGCTGGAGGAGATCTCTGGGGGGGATCCCGTGGTAGTCTGATCACGCCTTTTGGATCTTGCCCCGCCCACTGAAGTCATCTTGCGTGCGCACGATGATGTGAGAAACGGGACCTCCCCCTGCTGGGCGGGGAGATTAACTATGGAAGAGATACAGGGGTCCTTTTGATACTAGAACCATAGCAGCTAGAAGGTAAAGTAAGGTAGTGGTACCATTGGAAAGGTCCGTACATGGCCTTTCCTATGATGCCAAACATGACAAGGTTTTTCTCTATAAATTTTTCTTCTTTTCTTCATAACGCAGAACTATTCACTTCAATTATTAAGTTAGCAATGATGCTGCATTAATTCACCTTCTCATTTACCATGATGACAGCAAGTATGGAAGCGATGACACAATGCATTATTACGCATTGTTCCATCAGAAACCAAAACCACTGCAGCGAGGCGCTCTGGGAGTCCTTTGAAACCCTGCATCTCTGATTTTTAAACCGCATAGGGTCAAATTAGGTGCCATTGTAAAGGTCAGAGTCTTGCCTTTCCAACAATACCAAATATGATCACGTAAGATGTAAAAATAGAGAAATAAAATGCAAAATGTACTTTGATGCTGCTCCGTTCTAAGGCAGTGTCATTATGTGCTTTTACTTATAAAGCAAACTATGTCACTTCACTAACTCACCTTTACATTTCCCATTACAGGACCAAATAGAGAGCTGATGGTGTAATGTGTTGGTTTACATTGCTTCATCTAAAACAGTAGATACCGCACGCAATGGCATTGTCCACTTGTCACATATAAAACGGGCAATACTACTGCCTTTACTCACCTTCTCATTTTCCATGCCTGGAGCATGGTCAATGTTTTTATATGTATGTAGTCATGATTATTCATAAAACACAATCCTCCAAATACAAGCAAAGTTTTCTTTCCTTTTTTTCCCAGTTTTCGTTGCGTGTTGTCTGAGAACAATGCGGTAACAGGTTCCCATTTCTAATTTTTTTTTTTATCAAGAGTGCCCCATAGAATATATAACCACAAAGGATTGGATGATGAAAATGTGACAAAATAATAATTTTACATGCGATAAATGATTGAAATCTTAATGACAATTTACATTTTCTGTTACCGTCTTCTGACGGTCATGACGTATACACATGATATATTTTGAATCTGCAGAGCCTGCTGAAAATATGGATATGTAACTTGTCTGGGTCCTATTATAAAATATGACTTTAAATCGTGTTTATAAATGAACACAAAACGGTCAAACTGAGCTCAGCACACGGGTGAAATGGCTCAGCATTGAAGGGGTTAAAAGCTAGCTGCACACTAGAAGCCTTCACTTATTGAATGCACCGTTGTGACTTTTCCATAGTGGTAAGGAGACTTTATCATGTTAAAAGCATCAATGCTTCATTAATGATTATGCAGACGCTGCTGATAGCATCCACTCATTTTTTAAATATTTTTATTAGTAAAAAAAAATTCACTTTTTCGCAATGATGCTTTTTTTAATGTGTTTTTTTTTCCCCCTCCTCCCCCAGCTTCTATTTGAGTATTTTCAGATAGAAGTTCCTGGAGTGCTTTATGTTCGAGTGACACATGCATCGCTTGCACACGACTGTTAAATTTCTTTTTTGTTAGATTACAGGACAATGCAGCATTCGAAGCACAATAAGTCATTGAAAGGGCAGCTAAATGCTACCCAAGTGCTCGCTCCCACATTTATGTCGGCACAGAAGACTGCAGAAGCCATTCGTTCCCAAAGGTCCTGAAAGGCAGGGGTTTCAAACCCCACCGCTGACTGACAGCCTTGTAGGATCTCCTCCAATTCACAAGGTTGTCACAGATGGCCGGGACAAGGGGTGGGGGCATACTCCTCCCACTTTGACCACCTAAATAAGCAAAGATGGTGAGGTTTGCATAGTGTCGCTTTAACCCTTTCATGCCCGGCAGTGGGGTGTACGAGTACGCTCCTCTTGCGACTGCTGAGTTCAGGTTATCCCGCAGCAGCCAACAGCTCACGGCGCTCAAGACTGGTGTGTGGGGCAAAGGAGGCCCATTGAATTCTGCGGGACGTACTATGCCACTCGGTGGCTTCAAGACCCACCCGCCGCAGGGACGGCATAGCACACCCACTGACAAGAAAAGGGTTAATGGCTGTATTATTTAGAGTCAAAATATTTCTGAGCCACTCAGATACCATTAATGACGCCACATGCTGCTGGTTAGTTACTGAAGTCCATTGGAGCTCGAACCTGGAACTGTATGGGAGCCATTAATATTCAGTAAGAGCCACTATTGCTGGAATAGCGCCTGGATCTATTATCTTAAAGCAGTGTTTCCAAAATCTGTCCTCAGGACCCTCTGACACGCCAGGATTGTGAGATATCTGAAGCACAGCACAGGTGATATGATTTGCTGCTCAGTGATTGCAGGATTCAGTCTGAATTTCCCCAAAGTGATCCTCAAAATCTGGCCTGGTTGAGGGTCCCGAGGACAAGTTTGGGGAAACACTGTGTTAAAGGACCACTCTACTCATCCTGACTATTTAGACTTTTTAAATTGGCCATGATGTGTAGAGTTTCCCCCCCCCCCCCTCCCTACAGCCCCATTCTGGTTAAACCATGGGATGAAGTGAAGGAGTTTCCTCCACTCACCCAGCATCCGGGATTTTGAAATTCCTGGCTGCAGGTCACCAGATATATAGTGATATCAGAATGCAGAGCTGCGATATTAAGCATTCCCAGAGATGCAGCAGATGAATCGGGTCTGCACATGTACACGCAGTTCCGATGCATCCTTCCGTGCAGGCACTAGGGAACCTGCGTACGTAAAGTGTGCAATTCCAGAGTGACGCGCTGTTTGTGTAGCCACGCAATTTGAGTTGCATAGCTTAAGAGACTAATGCTCTCGGAAGCCCCTGAGCTGAAGAGAAGCGGCGCTCGCCGCGGAACAAAAGGCAAGTAAAATCACTTTATAAAAGCTTGTAACTCTAACTTGAATTAAAAAATAAATAATTGGACGGATGCTGTCATTGGCATCTGCCCAATTTTTTAAGGGCAAGAAAAGCGGCCTCCTTTTTCGAATGGAGTATCCCTTTAAACAGTCAGTTGGAGTTTGGCCTGTTGACTCTCCAAGTGAAAGTAACAGGAAGCGTTCAGACTTTTTAAAGTTTTTCTGACCATACATAGAAATACAGTCAAGGCCATGGTGACCTAGACATAATATGTCTTAGGCCAGGGTCAGATGAGCGTTTTTCAGAGCGGAAGGAACGTCCGTGAGAGTGGGCGTTCCTTCCACTTTGACGCCGTGTGGCCACCTCGCTGAGCAATCCTATGGAGGATTGCATGTTGCAGCCCCATTGAACGTGCGTCGTAGCGTTTCAGCGGGGAGGTTTTCAGCACATATGCTGTAGCGCGCACAATTAATGTGCACGCTACAGCATGTGACTGGCCCCGTCGACGCGTCACAACGTTGCGATGGACGCTGGGCGGCACATATGTACAGGCGCATGTAGTGCGCTCGCCTGACCCCGGTTTTAGGCTAGGGTCAGACTAACGCATTTTTCCTGTTGTGCGTGAAAAAATGCGTTCGAACGAATGGACGCACTTTTTCACGGAATACGCGATAGCGGTCATACGATGCGCATTTTCGTCCGTGATTTTGTACGGATCATCAATAAAACCCTTTTTGCGTCTGGACGTTATGTTGGCCGGACGTGTGCAGCGTCTCCCAATCACGCAAACACGCCGCTATGCGGCCGCAGCGCACTCTGTACGTCAGTAGTAGCGGTTTGACGTTCTCGAAAAAATGCATTCGTTTGCCACTTGCGTTGCGCGGCCGCACTTTTGTGCGGCCGTTCTTCATATGCAGCCCGGCATTGGACGTCATTTGCTGCTAGCACGGCCGTGATTTAGTGCGGTTAAACGCACGTTAAAACTGCTTTCGTCTGACCTTAGCCTTACACTTCTTTGACCTCACAGCTCTCTGCTTCAGCTTTACAACCAAGCTAAACTGGATAGGAATTTTAGGGGTTAACCACCAAACACCATAGATTAACTTGGTTGCAATGACAAACTTTGATACCGAGAGGGAAATTCAAACAGTGGCAGAAAAAAAAAAATTATGCTCCTCTCCTGCAGTTTTTTTATTTCCTTTTTGTGAAATTCTGAAATATTTTGTCATTGCAACAACAGTAATCTACTGTAGTTACTGAATAACCTTCTTAATAGTTTTTCATGGTTGTTACCAGGGAAGGGCTGGCAAGTATCTGCCTAGAGGGGCAAATACAAAGGAATAGCCATTTTATGACCAAACCCAAGCCATTAAACCCCACATCGCTCCTTTTCTAATTTTAAATTATGCATTGTTAAACTATACAGTAGAATAACATTTTTAGTTTTGATGTTAAGGCTAGGGACAGATGAGCGCATTTTCTGCGGCCACCGTCAAAATGTACGTCGATGCGTGCGCACGCATTTTTTCACGGAATACGCTTAAGTGGTCAGACGACCACAGTCGCACAGTCGCAGGTACTCACCAACGCAATTCTAGGGAAATCCGGCTGTTTGAACGTTATGTAGGCCGCACACTAGCAGCGTCTGACGTCTCCTAATCACGCACACACGCTGCCATGCGGCCGCAGCGCACTCTGTACGTCTGTAGCAGCGGTTTCACGTTCTGAGAAAAATGCGTTCATTTGCCGGTTGCGTGGTGTCGGCGCACTTTTGTACGCACGTACTGCGTATATTGGCCGTCATTGGCCGTTATGTGCTGCTACTGCCGCCGTGATTTAGTGCGCCTGCACGCGCGTTCCGACTGCCCCACTCTGACCCTAGCCTAATATAGAACTTCTAACTCCAGGAGACACGAGAGGAGAGTTACTAGGGTGCAGGCAGGCACGTTAATATTTAAATACAACTTATGGGTTACAATAGTGACTTTTCAGCCATTGTTCCTTATTCATGCATTGTATTGTCACAGTGACCAATTCATAATAAAAATAGGTTAATCACCCTTAATTGATTTGAAAGTGATCAGAATCCTCCCCTGTCAAGGCAAAATGAGTGTAACCTGCAAAACACCCAGGCTACACCTCCCAACTATTAATTGCCAAAACAAACAATAAAGGGGATATATACAATAAATAACAAAACACAACATTTATATATACAATATTGAAGTATAACTTGATATCCCTTACTCTGAGTTGTCAGAATAAAAGTCCATCCATTAAAATTCTGAGACAAAATAATATTAGTACTCATAACATAACTCCCATAGAAATTAGACATCCCAGTGCATCTTACGCAGCATTTAATCGGTAGATGAGTTTGTGGCACATAACCAATCAACCTACAGTCAGGTCCAGAAATATTGGGAGATGGACACAATTCTAAACCTCTTTGTCTCTATACACCACCACAATAGAGTTGGAATGAAACAAACACAATGTGCTTTAACTGCAGACTGTCAGCTTTAATTTGAGGGTATGTACATCCAACTCAGGTGAACGGTGTAGGACTTACAGCAGTTTGCAGATATGCCTCCCACAAGGTAATGGGACAATTGGCTTCTCAGCTGTTCCATGGCCAGGTGCGTGATATTCCCTCATTCCCTCATTACCCCAATTACAATGTGCAGATAAAAGGCCCAGAGTTCATTTCAAATGTGCTATTTGCATTTGGAATCTGTTGCTGTCAACTCTCAAGATGAGATCCAAAGAGCTGTCACTATCAGTGAAGCAAGCCATCATTAGGCTGAAGAAACAAAACAAACCCATCAGAGAGATAGCAAGAACATTAGGTGTGGCCAAAACAACTGTTTGGAACATTCTCATAAAGAAGGAACGCACCGGTGAGCTCAGCAACACCAAAAGACCCGGGAGACCACGGAAAACAACTGTGGTGGATGACAGAAGAATTCTTTCCCTGGTGAAGAAAAGACCCTTCACAACAGTTGGCCAGATCAAGAACACTCTCTAGGAGGTAGGTGTATGTGTGTCAACAATCAAGAGAAGACTTCACCAGAGTGAATACAGAGGGTTCCCCACAAGATGTAAACCATTGGTGAGCCTCAAACACAGGAAGGCCAGATTAAAGTTTGCCAAACAACACCTAACAAAGCCTTCACAGTTTTGGAACAAGATCCTATGGACAGATGAGACCAAGATCAACTTGTACCAGAGTGATGGGAAGAGAAGAGTATGGAGAAGGAAAGGAACTGCTCATGATCCTAAGCATACCACCTCATCAGTGAAGGATGGTGGTGGTAGTGTCATGGCATGGGCATGTATGGCTGCCAATGGAACTGGTTCTCTTGTTTTTATTGATGATGTGACTGCTGACAAAAGCAGCAGGATGAATTCTGAAGTGTTTCGGGCAATATTATCTGCTCACATTCAACCAAACGCTGCAGAACTCATTGGACGGCGCTTCACAGTGCAGATGGACAATGACCCAAAGCATACTGCAAAAGCAACCAAAGAGTTTTTGAAGGGACAGAAGTGGAATGTTATGCAATGGCCAAGTCAATCACCGGACCTGAATCCCATTGAGCATGCATTTCACTTGCTGAAGACAAAACTGAAGGGAAAATGCCCCAAGAACAAGCAGGAACTGAAGACAGTTGCAGTAGAGGCCTGGCAGAGCATCACCAGGGATGAAACCCAGCGTCTGGTGATGACTATGCGTTCCAGACTTCAGGCTGTGATTGGTTGCAAAACCTTTGCAGTCAAAGTATTAAGAAGGGATTGTGCGACCAGTGGTGCCCCTGAGCTCACACACAAATGTTCTGAACTGGAGCTGCCCCACGACGGCAGATAGGCATACCCGCCTGACACTACCCAACAGCACCTGGGCCCTGCTACTCGACCCAAGTCTGCCAGACATCCAAATGAGGGAAGAGGATCATTGTGCGTGTATGATCAGTGTGTGTGTGAGGGGTCATTGTCCATATAGGAGTGTGGGGTCATTGTATGTGAGTGTGTGTGGCCATCAGGATCAAAGTAGCTGCTTTCAGTGCGTGTTTCCTCTCTGACACTTCCCAACTGAAAATGGCCTCTCTGGGCTTCCTTACTAACAGTGTATGAAAAAAAAAAAAAGTCAGGAAAACAAATGAAAACAATTTTGTTTTCCGGACTTTTTTTTTTTCAGTGAAACAAACCAAAAAAAAATAAAATTAAAAATGCATGGCTTTTCTGGGCTACCGTAGTGGCACATTAGGTGAGGGTAAGTGGCAGAGTATGTGAAGTAGTGGGGTGCAAGTAGGGGCAAGAAATTTACAGGGGGGATTATAGAGCGAGCCAATAGGCTTCTCTAAAGTGATGTGTTTTCAGAGACCTCTTGAAGGCCAGGAGAGCCCTGTTATCTGAGATAGAATGTTCCTGTAATCTGAATGAAACATATTTTTCATCCGGTCTTCTTCTACGCCACAGCTTATTTGGTACTTAAATGAAAGATTTAACCTGGGAAATTACATTTGTATGTCAGCACTTTATTATGGAGTGGTAAACCTGTCATTTTCAAAAGATGATTTTGTGCAGTGATCTGTTTTGCCACTAGATGGAGATATTGAATAGTAAGTGATTTTTTGTTGTTTTTTTTTCTTTCTTTCAGGATTGACAGATTTACTCTTGTATTGAGAATTTTTTGGTTGATTTGCAAAGGTGATGCTGACTATATACAATAAGCATCATTTGCAGTCCCCAGCTATCAATGTCCATAGGAAGCTCTCCTTGAAAAGCCATTTTTACATATGAAGCACAGAAGTTGTGAATGCTTAAAGGGATACTCTAGGCAACATGACCACCTAAGCTTTTTTAGGTCGTCATGATTTCCTAAGTATGGCCTTTTCCTCCGCTGCCTCCTCCGCTCAGCCGATCGGCTGAAACAGCTGAGAGACGCAGAGGACTTTACTCCACCCTCCCAGCTGTTAGTCAGCAGAGCGGGATTTGTATTTCCCGCTTCTGCCGACTTGCCGAGTAGGAGACGCCATCGCACTTTCAGCACGATGACGTCTCCAACTCGCCGCAGTAGCTGGCGGCTGAGATTAGTGTTGCGCGCATCCTTAGAAAAAAACATAGAAACATAGAAAAATGTTGGCAGATAAGAACCTTTCGGCCCATCTAGTCTGCCCAATTACATGGATACTTTACCTGGATTTATCTTTTGTTTAGGATAGCCTTATGCCTATCCCATGCCTGCTTAAATTAAATTACTGTTTTGGCCTCTACCACTTCAACTGGAAGGCTGTTCCATGTATCCACCACCCTCTCAGTAAAATAATGCTTCCTGATGCTACTTTTAAACCTTTGCCCCTCTAATCTAAGACTATGTCCTCTTGTTTTGCTACTTTGTTTCCTTTTAAATATACTCCCTTCCTCTACCTTGTGGATTCCCTTTACGTATTTAAATGTTTCTATCATATCTCCTCTGTCTCATCTTTTTTCCAAGCTGTACATGTCAAGATCATTAAGCCTTTCCTGGTAACTTTTCTCCTTCAAGCCGTACACCATTTTAGTAGCCCTTCTCTGAACTCTCTTTAAGGTGTCTATATCCTTCTGGAGATACGGTCTCCAGTACTGCACACAGTACTCCAAGTGAGGTCTCACCAGTGCTCTGTACAGTGGCATGAGCACTTCCCTTTTCCTACTGCTAATACCTCTCCCGGCACAACCAAGCATTCTGCCAGCATTTCCTGCTGCTCTATTACATTGACTACTTACCCTTAGATCCTCTGCAATAATAACCCCTAAATCCCTTTCTTCAGATGTTGAGGTTAGGACTGTATCAAATATTCTATATTCAGCCCTTGGGTTTTTACGTCCCAGGTGCATTATCTTGCACTTATCCACATTAAAACTCAATTGCCACAGCTCGGACCATTTTTTTTTAGTTTACCTAAATCATTTGTCATTTGGCTGATCCCTCCAGGAACGTCAACCCTGTTGCAAATCTTTGTGTCATCAGCAAAAAGACATACTTTACCATTAATACCTTCTGCAATATCACTAATAAAAATATTAAAGAGAATGGGTCCAAGTACTGACCCCTGAGGTACCCCACTGGTAACAAGACCTTGCGCCGAATAAACTCCATTTACCACAACCCTCTGTTGCCTGTCACTCAGCCACTGCCTAATCCATTCAACAATATTGGAATCCAAGCTCAAAAATTGCAATTTATTGATAAGCCTTCTATGCGGAACAGTATCAAAAGCCTTACTAAAATCTAAAAATGCGTGTAACACTAATCAAAGAAGAAGATGGAGCCGGGAGGAAGCCTGCTGATTGGCTGGTTTACCAGAGAGATGCGCATGCGCGCCTCTCAAGTAAACCATTAGCCAAGTTGAAGATTTCCCACGACGTGAGCGGAAGAGGAGGGAGGTGAGAATAAAAATTTTTAAAAAACGCTGTTGGAAACAAGTGTTTTTTAGGCTAAGTATTACATTAAAAAATAAATAAATACTGAATAACTAGGTAGGGCAATAGGTATAATATAATTTAAAAAAGGGGGGGATTTTTAGCCTAGAGTGTTCCTTTTTTAATTTTTTGGGAGAAAGTATTTTACCAGGAAGGATACATTGAGATTTCTCTCGTTTTCAAGTATGTCCTGGGTGGCGAGTATGTACCATTAGGTGTCTTGCCCAAGGACAAATATCATTCTGTGTACTCTTCTCCATTCTCCCCACAGATGCAAGGAAGAGAGAATGACAGTAACACAATAGATTTATGTGTATTAGGGCTAACAACTAGGCGATTAATCAACAACTAATCGATAATGGAAATAGTTTTTAATTATTCTCATTGTACAGCATGCTTACTATTCTACCGTCTGTTCACTAAATACCATAGTGGACAATGATGGATCAACTAGAGAAGTTCCTCTGTAGTTATCACTGCTTTTTTTAAGGGATGCACCAAAATGAAAATTCTGTCCCCAAGCCACAAATTGAGGATGCGTTTGGCCAAGACACCCTATAAAATAAGACAGAAGAAAAGAAGAGAAAGTCCTTCCAAGAAGGACTTGCTCTTCTTTTCTTCTGTCTTATTTTATAGGGTGTTTTTGCAACAGATTCCCCTCCTTCCTTTTATGAAAGAGCAAACCTCAAAAGAGGGGGCAAAAACTGTTGCCTTTTAATATAGAGCTGAATGTTAGAATTGGGGTTATTGCTAACCTTTAATGTAAGCTTACAGCAATATTGGAACAGCAGACGTCAGTGAACATCAAACGCCCCTTAATGGTTTCTTATATCCTCAAAGGAAACAAAAAGTGGAAACCATAGCATAATACTGTATACAAAAAGGAAAATTGTCACAAGGGTGATAGGATGTACACTCACAGATTTCGAGAGCAACACGCACTCTACTGATAGTGCCTTACGGACAATTCAAAGGCCGCCCGTCTTTTCCAGACCTTGATAGGTTGTCTCTAATGATAAACAAGAGAAAATCATAGCATAATATCATAAGATAATTAGACAGCAGATAGTGTAGCGAAAAAGTTCTCTCCCTCTCTTGAGCAAATGACCTTGCTCGTGGGTGGTGTTTGTTCACCGGGGCACAAACCTTCGGAAAGCCCGCTTTTTTTTTTTTTTTGAGAAAGGACTTTACCAGGAAGGATACATTGACCTCTTTTCATCAAAAGGAGTGAATCCCTTTTGTGTAGAAAAAAATTGGTCGTACACAGCAATGTCAATTTATTTAAGTGTCCAAAAAACAGGACACAAGAGCTAATAATCTAGTAGGTATGCATTAAGGCCAAACACGTTTTGCGCCTCCAGGGCGCTTCTTCAATGTCAAAATACGGCACAAAACATTTCCCCTATGAAAGAGAAAGTGTGTCAATATTCGGAGTTCAGTTTAAATACAAGTTGCATCAAGAGTGATACTGAAACTCCGGTGTCTCCACGTGTCCGGCCTTCCAGCTGTCGTTTCCAGGGTGACGACATCCTGCGATCAACTCACGGACAGCTCCTGCTCGTCGTGTGTGGACATCCCCGAGGTGACGTCTTATACCTTCCTCCAGCACCAATAGGGAGCCTCCCACTTCTGGTGTTTTCTCAGACGGAATAAACATCTTAAAGTCTATGGCAGTCATAATGTGTTTTTAAAGTCCATCACTCATAAATGGAACTGGGACAGGGGTACGAGTCCCCAAAAAAGAAAAGAGGGGGAGGGGAATATTGTGGTTAAAGTATATCCTCATGACGTAAGTGTGCATGCTATTTGCGTTGTTGACGCACATAGGGTGACCTGGAAGCGCTGTCCCCCTCCTTGTGTGTTCTTTGATTTTTACATTTTTAGGTGGAAGGATAGGCCACCATTTGGGGGTTACTGGCAGCATCACAGTTTTTGTTACATCGGAGTTGAGCACCACGGAATCCACCCACTTGTTCATAACCTAAAAGTAACCCTAACCCTAAAAGAAGTATAAATAGTAATTGTTGAAGCCATTCATTTGAGCGTTATTTTTCCCTTTCGACTAAACGCCAAAGATAGCAATCTGGCCGCTGTTTGCCTGTTCTACTAGGCTCATTGTTGTTGCTAGGCCATCAGTCCGGGTGCCCATTTGGCCATGCCCTCTCCTAGTTTTCACGTTGTTAAACGCACTGGGCACACAACCCAAATCCACTAGTCTTTATGATAGGTGATTGTGTTGTCTAACAGTAATACTCAACTGATGGTTCTTTCCACAGGCTGAGCTGTTGGTGGAAAATACGTTTGCTTCCTTTTAGATGTTTAAAGCTAAATCATAAAGGGAATAATTAAAGTCAAAAGATTGGCTTGTAAAGCTAGCTCACATTTGATGCCCGTACCGTCCCACCATGCCATAACTACTTTATAGGTGTACTTTTAAAGGAAGCTTTGTAATACAGTGTGGGTAACCTTAAGTTTGTGTTTGTCGGAGATAAAAATCCTCAAAGAATTCGTTCTTCAAACGCAGTTTGCACTTACCATAAAGATACTGGTAAAATAAATACATGCTTAATCCTAATATACATGCTTTATCTATCTTAGTCATTTTGACTTGAATTGTCTGTGACGGACCCGTTAAAGCTTGGTGCGGCACACAGCCAGTCATTGTCAGAATACGATCAATTCACACGACTTGATGGATTGATCCACCAATCACTGGCCTTTTCTGGGACTATTAACGTAATTTTAAATGTGTCATTGACTCCTCTGCAATGGTTAGCACACAGCCACGGGGTATTCAATCATAATCATGTGACCAGGACATACTTGAGATCGAGAGAAATCTCAATGTATCCTTCCTGGTTAAATACTTTATAAATAAATCGATTGAAAGAGGGGCTGTAGTTTTTTAACTAGGATGTCCCTTTATGGAGGAAATGTCACATTTGAGATGACGACATTTTTACTGCACCCAAAGGGTGAGCTGTCATGCTCACGCTCATCTTTTTGTTTTATGTTTGGTTCCATTTCTGTTCATTTTCATTGTAACTGCACAGATGACTCTTTGAAAGTCGCTGTAGCGGCATCTGCTACTGTAAGCACACACGCTTTATGCCAGCGACTGCAGAATCAATCAATTTAACTTCTGCTTTCTGGTTTAACCTGACTTGTGATCCAATTTTTTTTATTTATTTTTTTATTTTCCTAAGGCATTGTTAAACACCTGTGTGTGTTTTCTTTTTAAAGCTTTCGTCTCGTGTGTCATCTGGCCTTGCCAGTGCATTTCATGTTGACACAGTGATGTTAGATATTCAGCTCCAAAGAGTGGTGGGCCTCTTCTTTCCAAAGTATACAATAGCAGTCATCTTCTCTTTGATCCCATACAGGCTACCGCTGGATTTTGACCATAACATATTCAATTATTATTATTTTTTTATTTAAATCAGCCGTTCAGCATTTATCGTGTTTACAAAGTCCATTGGCAATGGCAAGTGTACTCTTTACGGTAGTTTTTATTTTAACGCGCCTGTTTTCTATACCATTATAAGGCATGCTTCAAAAAGCTAAATATACAGTGAGAAGACCGGCAGAAAAAAAATACACTGTATATTCTCGATAACAGATATTGTTTTAATTGAATTTTTTTTTTTCCAATAATACAAATTGTACATTATTTGTGTTGAATTGCGGTTTTGTTTATTTTTTAAAGGACGAGTAGAAATGGAGGGGTCTTGTTTCCAACACCCCATAACCTTTTTTATTCTTAATTGCTGTAGAGTAGAAGGTGTTCATGTATACGATTCCAAAAACATTGTAACTTGTATCAAATCCTTGTGAACACTGCAATGCAGGCAAACATTCATTCACATGTGATATGATTCATGTACTAGGAATGTAAATCTCAAACTGGAACAGCTGGGACAACTTGCGATACTGTGGGGTACAGGGCAGTGAGCGGTTTTGGCTCAGATGGTGGCCATTGGCATACCACCGCTTGGAGCCGATTGGCAGGCTGCTGGTCATTCTGCTTCTGGTTCACGTGATCAAAGACCAGACTTAAATTTACAGGCATCTGACACATGTGGTAATGACAGTGATTCCCAGATTTGCATGGATGTGTGTCCATGGTCTACTGTCATCTAAATCCCCGGTAAGGCTAGGGTCAGACGAGCGTGATTTCTACGGACTGTACGTCCGTGTACACGGACGTACGTTAGTACAGAAGACGCAGTAGTGGCCACACAGTCCGTTTATCACTGAGGTATATTTTGACGGATGTAGGAGAGAAAATAAAATAAAAAGCAAAACCATTTTGTCCGTGAAAAATGCTGGACGTATAAATGCAGTCCGTCTGACCACGTTCCATCACTCACACACAAAGCTATGCGGATGGTGCGGACGCAGCGCACTTTGTGCGGCCGTTCTAGGAGTTGCACGTTCTTGCCTGCCTTGCGTCCGTGGGCCGCGGCTGTTGTGTGTCCGCAGTTCAGTGTGGACATACTTCGTGTAACGGGCTCCGATGGGCTTTCTGTCATGCTATCACGGACTTACTTAGGCACAATCACGGACGTGAACACAACGCTCGTCTGACCCCAGCCTAAGCCCTATTGGACATTGCTGTTTTTTTAGTCTCTCGTGAGTTTCCACTGTGCTTTATTTCTGTTTGCCTAATCTGTTGGTGAACTGTGCCGGTATCCTTCGTTACGCTGTCTGGCTATAGTCCAGCACCATTTGCGACCTTGACTTTGGACCTCCCATTCAGTTTTGGAACTCCACAACAACTACTTTGTGGTTTTCCTTACACCTTCTAGTCTGCCACCAGAGTGTCCCCTTTAGCACATGACTTATTTCTGTCGCGAGGATGACTTGCGGGACTGTCATGAGATGGGAAAATGTTTCTTCTGCTTCCTAACTGACTTTATCTTCTTGGTTAAGACCGGTGTCAGCCGAGTGCACTAGGTGCACCTGTACTGACGTGCCTACCGGTGTCCATCGCAGGGTTGTGATACGCTGTAGCGCGCACGAAATGAGCTCACTACAAGCGTCCGTGCACAAAGCCTCCCCGTCAAAATGCTAGACGCGCGTTGACGGGGCTGCAAAGCGCGATCCTCCATAGGAGGATAGAGCCTTGCAGCGCTGAGTGCAAAACTGCGCTCAACGAGGCGGCCAAACGGGCATCGAGTGGAAGGAACGTCCACTCTCATGGACATTCCTTCCGGTCTTACTACCACTCGTCTGACCCTGGTCTTAGTTGTTGGATCTATGTGTCCTTTGAGCATGGCCTTAGTTGCCTGGTACAAAATACTGCAGGGCAGTGAAAGGAGCTGAAAGTATACTTAGTTGGTAATTATGTACTCTTTCTTTTTAAAGGAGCAGCCAGAAAGAATATTACTATGCTTTTTCTCGTAACAGATTTGCTTTAAATACTTTTACTGATCCAGGACATGATTCTTAAAGTAACATCATGGCCAAGACACCAGAAAATAGTTCTGGTAACTTGGAAAGACTTGTTTTACCTCCAGTAACTTTTTAGAAGTCCCCTTGATAATGGTATTTAATATTGTCTGTTTTTGACGATGACATGTTTCAAAATTTAACTTGCGATCATTGCACTTTGCCCCTTGGTCCTGCTTTGAGTCAGATTTTGACTGCAGGAAGATAGGATGAGAGGAGAGGGGATTTGAGGCTTTCAGATCACAAAGAATCATTATGCCAGCGGATTAACAGGCTTTAACAAGTTGTTTTCATTTCAGAGCATTTATCATTAGACTACTTTCAAGTTTAACTGGATCCTTTTTTAAATTGATTTACTCGTTGTGAGACAATGCCCCTTGGAAATGCCTTGGTTTGTGTCTAAGGTTTCTACTTCTTTCCTCCCATGCTCTACAAATTAGAATCATCTAGCCTTCTCTACATGGTATTCTCCTGGTATATTATCCATAGGACGCCATTGATTTGTTACTGGAAGGAGTTACATGAGACTTGGCAAGATCTCGTGCAGCATGACATGAAGTTTTGACAATAGGACACCAAGGCACTTTTGACCTCGGTGTAATTCCTGGTCCATCATTAATGGACAGCGGATGAACATTAGCATCTTGGGACCTTGGTAGGAGAGTATAAACGCAGGGGGAATATTAAGTAATTTTGTTCTCATGAAATCACTTTACACTTGGTTCAAATTGGTGCTATATATAACTAACACACACACACACACACACACACACACACACACCATGAATAACAAGCAGCTTAGAATTGCTCGTTATTCGGACTTGCTGCCATTTTTGTATAGGACTCAGTATTCACTAGAAATAGTCAAGTTCTTATCAGTCATAATTTAATACTTCTCTTTTTCTGCTACCCAATGTACATTTTATCTTCTTGGTCAAGGTAGAAATTCATTATCTCTTCAGAAGCTTGAGCAGATATATGGATCTCAACCATCTTCATAGGTTTCCTTTTTATTGAAGCTTTGTTGACCATACTGGTCAAAGAGGACCGAGAACAGTATTTCAGAAACCTTGAATACTAAATATTTGTACTCATTTTCTGGGGTAATTATTTACTAATTTGAAGGATCGAAAATGTATAGCACAAAGAACTATTTCATGGTGCTGGAACAGTTGACACACAAAGCTCTACAATCGTGTCTGTGACACCCCATACTGTCAACACTCAGCATTGTTCATATTGTAGGATCTATTATTATTAGCATAAAAATAAAAGTGCTTTGATATTTCCCAAGTTAAATGGGCCATTGCATATCCCTAAACACCAATCTGCCATATGTTTTCTCATCGCAGATAATACGGCTGTTGCTACATCTCTACACCCAACCATAGTTTGTGAGACTAGCACTTCCCATAGCATTGCATCTCTTTCTACACGGATTCATTCTTTAGCAGTGAAACGGTTAAGATTTCTGTTTTTTCTGTGGTCCGTTTTTTTCAAAAGCTCATTTTACAAAGTAGAAAAATAGGGAACAAAGACCCATATAATTAAAGGTTGACTCAGACAATTGCTAATTTCGTGTCAGCCGGTCTTTTCGTTTGGCTGTCACGGGCTGCTGCCTTGATTCTGATGAATTCCCATCTGGAATCCACAAAAATGTCTAATTTTTTTTTTTCTGTTGTTCTAAATGCCCATCTTGGGTTTTTGCTATGTACCCTCTGAGTCACAGGTCTGGCACTCGTGTCCTGAAGCCGGGTGACAAACCGTTGACTGTACCTCTTGTCCTAGGTGTTCATCTGGTCTCTCCAGTTCTCCTGTCGATTTTTATGTCACGACATCTTGAAACATCAAAGATGCAGGTTAAAAGTTTGAAGGCTAGAAACCACAGGATCACAACCCCCCCCCCTCTACTGATCATAATGGATGTAAACAAGACTTGACTTCAAAAATTGTAATTATGACCGGGATGTGGGTAATAGAGTAGGCTTTGGTCTTTGAACTTAGAATGTTGTGTGCCAGCTTTTCATTTATTGAAGAGTCTTATAGGAGGACGTGCTTTCCCGGTGTTTGTGTATTGTATTAAACAAAATAGAGGTATAAATACTGCCGTTTCCTGAGTTTATACGTGGGTGGGATAGATATGTAGGCGTTGGGCATTTTGCGTTTCTTTCCCAGAGTTGATTTATGTTTTATACACACATTATATACATAGCCTGAAGGTAGTTTTATATATTATTATTTTTTATGACTTTATTAAAAGATTCAGGTCAATAAATGTTTTTTTTTATTTTTTTGGAGAAAGTATTTTACCAGGAAGGATACATTGAGATTTCTCTCGTTTTCAAGTATGTCCTGGGTGGCGAGTATGTACCGTTAGGTGTCTTGCCCAAGGACACTTACTGGAGAGGTAATATTACGAATATACAATGCAGATATGCAATATTCCCCCCCCCCACCCACCAGTGAGGTAGACAAGCATAGAAGGGAACTTCAAGGAAGTATAGCAGCAATCGAAAAGAGTCACTCCCCAAAAATCGGGAAAGAGGGGGAGGACCAGACAAATAGTGTTGCAAGTACTATTCTGGATGTTCGAATGTGGTGTGGAGTTTATGAAGTACAGTCTCCGGGAAATGTGACATGAATACCCCCCAAGTGGTGAAAAATATTTTGATCTTGGATTCCTTATTTAGAGCTGTCTCCGCCCCAATTATTGGAAAATTAAATACAAGTGAGAGTAACACCTTGAAAAAAACGGGGGAAAGGGGGGATCCATTGCCCCAGAATGGCATTGTTTTGCATTCGCAGAAAGGATACCAAGCAAAGTTGTTTGTTTTTCTTTTTTTGGCCCAGAGAGGGATTGGGTTTCCTGTTTGGAACAGATATTGAAGAAGACCCGTTCGGGTTGTCAAGTACCTGCAATTCAAAGATATAAGAATCAAACTGCCGTACCTCATCCTAGAATAAGGCAATAAAAGGACATGACCAGAAGCAGTGGAAAAGTGAGCATTATGGCTGTGCAATATGGACAAAATAATCATATTGTAATTTTTTTTTTTTGAGAATGAATATTGCGATTTTATTTGCGATTTAGGCAATTGTTTTTGCTTTTTCAAACCTGCTACATACATTCTAAATGTATTCAGTGCACAAGAAGTGCATAATAAAACATTTCACAATGAAATAACATAGTATTAATAATTTAATAAACAAAACTGTAGTAAAATTGTCTTTTAAAACAGACAACATAAAATAAAGATTAACTAAATTCCAGTCATAAGCACATGGATCCTGTCATAAGCACATGGATACTGCCCCAGCTCATCTCTTTGCGCCACGTGTTCAGCTCTCTGTTAGCTTCCGGCAGCCTGGAGCTTGGGCGCTTGCCTGGGGGAACCACGTGACGAACTGCGAGAATCGGGTTCCGGCCGATCGCTGGCCCCCCCGGTGCGGGCTGACAGCCTCGATGTCAGCCCGGCATCCGGAACCGCCGCAGCTGAAATTAGGTGTCATCGCGGCAGTCCTAGATGACGCCAGTCCTAGAGTTAACCCCTAACTGCCACCAACGGTGGAGATAGGGAGTTCATTGGAACTCCCTATCTCCCGATCCGTGGCAGTTAGGGGTTAATGTTTGGTATGGTTGGATCGGCCAGAGCATGGCCGTTCCAACGATACCAAACTCAAAGGTGAAAAAAGTTTTTTAAAAAAAATAAAAATTAAAAATAAAAATATATTTAAAAAAAAAATTATAAAAAAAAAAATTTTTTTTTCTTTTTTTTGGTTCGTTAATGCAGCAATATTGTTCCCATTTCAATTATAATGTGAACAATGATGCTGCACTAGCGATTTTTGTATGCGGTGCGTTTGTTAAGGCTAGGGTCAGACTAGCGCAGTTTTAACGTGCGTTTAGCCGCACGAAATCACGGCCGTACTAGCAGCAAATGACGTCCAATGCCGGGGAACATACGACGAACGGCCGCACGAAAGTTCGTCCGCGCAACGCAAGTGGCCAACGAACGCATTTTTTCGAGAACGTCAAACCGCTACTACTGACGTACAGAGTGCGCTGCGGCCGCATAGCGGCGTGTGTGTGTGTGATTGGGAGACGTCAGACACTGCTAATGTCCGGCTAACATAACGTCCAGACACAAAAAGTGTTTTATTGATGATCCGTACAAAATCACGGACGAAAAGGCGCATCGTATGACCGCTATCGCGTATTCCGGGAAAAAATACGTACGTTCGTTCGACCGCACTTTTTCACGGACAACGTGAAAAATGCGTTCGTCTGACCCTAGCCTAAAAATCGCGTAGTTTTCCCCAAAAAAAAATGTAACGAGACCCCATCTCTAATTTTTTTAACAAGCGCACCCCATACAAAATATAACCGCAATTGCTCGCATGTTAAAATGTGAAAAAAACCACTTTACACGTTGTAAATTATTGAAAATACATATTTTATTGCATTTTTTGTTATAATATACAGTCATGACATAACGTATACATATAATAATGACATATTATGAATCTACCGAGTCTGACGGAAAGAACGATATATAATATGTCTGGGTCATATACTAAAATAAGCCTTCAAAACACGTTTAAACATGATGAGCAAAACCGGTAAAAATGACCTCAGCACAGGGGCGGGAAAAGCCTCAGCAGCGAAAGGGTTAAATTTTTTTTTTCTTTTTTTTTTTCGATTAATTGCACAGCTTTAGTGAGCATGTAAACCTTTTCAGCACTGGTCAGAGCACTGCGGGGGGAAAGGGACCATCTAGCAGCTAGATTCTAGCTGGTGCCACATATGCGCTGTGCAATATTTTGAAAAACATTTCCTCATTATACAGAAGGAATTTGTTTACGTGATCTATAAGTCCTGCAATTTAGGTGAAGGACAATTGGTTGGAGGTGCAGTGGCGTAGCGTGGGTTGTCAGCGCCCGGGGCCAGCCAAGAATTGTGCGCCCCCCCTCCCCCAACCTGTGGACACGTTCTCGATATTGCCCCAGCTCTCACATGGATATTGCCCCAGCTAACACATGGATGGATATTGCCCCAGCTAACACATGGATATTGCCCCAGCTCACACATGGATATTGCCCCCAGCTCACACATGGATATTGCCCCCAGCTCACACATGGATATTGCCCCCAGCTCACACATGGATATTGCCCCCAGCGGCAGCCAGCTCATACATGGATATTGCCCCAGCTCCGGATCCAGCAGGGGTTGAGGGGGCCCAGATGCCGGGCAGCGGGAGTGCCTGCCCAGTCCTGAACAGCGTGTGAGTCCGTCCGTGTTGAAGGGGAGGCGGCTGCGTGCGTGCGCAGGTCACGCGGTCCGGCCAGTCAGGTGGTACAGAGACTCAGTACCACCTGATTAGCTGGACCACGTGACCTGCGCCTGCACGCAGCCGCCTCCCCTTCAACACGGACGGACTCACTGTTCAGGACCGGGCAGGCACTCCCGCTGCCCGTCATCTGGGCCCCCTCAACCCGTGGGCCCTTGGGTGGCGCCCGAGGGCCCGGCGGGTCAATCCGGGCCTCAAGTTTTAGGGGCGCAAATTCCTTTTGAAATTATGCGCCCCTAAGAAAACTGCGCCCGGGGCCACGGCCCCCCAGCCCCCCCCCCCCCACGCTACGCCACTGGGGAGGTGTACACACCATCCGGCCAGACTGGTGGTCACAGATGACCAATTATATTGAGGCGAAAAAGCAAACAAAATTTAACTGTAGATATGCAATCCTCATCATTATATCTAGGGGATTGTTAAAGGCCAAAGGAGTTAAATGTCTTAGGTGTGTTGCCACGAAAGCAGCCAACTGCATGTAATAGACTGGCTGGAAGTACATAAGGGCTATCAAGGAACAGAGCTCGCCATAAGGTCGGGTTCTCAGAGGTTAGATTTAGGAAGTGGCAGAGTTGCGTCAGACCCTTTCCCGACAAAGCTCTAAATAACAGGGCTGGGATGCCTTTTTGAAAGGCCGTGTTGTGTAGTAATGGTTGGAAGATTGACGTCTTCAATGCCCCACAGTTTACGAGCTCTGAGCCAGACCACTCAACCCACGGAGGGGGGGTTAGATTTCATGAGGGGAGGGATTGAGGAGGGAGGTGGAGGAAGGCAGACAGAACGGAGAAGCCATGGCCTGATCTAAAGCAAGGTCAGTGAAGTTAAGAGGTCTCATTAAGCCAGTCATTGGTGAAGCAATGCGGGCCATCAATATTTTATGTCTGGCAAATTCACACCACCTGAACTATATGGGAACTGAAGTTTATGTAGCGCAATGCACGCTCTCCCATTAGCCCAGATGAGAACAAGAAAACGTAGAATACAAAGTCGAGACATCCCTTTTTTTAATAAGAAGGAATATCCTCTGTATTGGGGTATAGGAATCGCGGAAAAGCAATCATCGTCAAATTAAATCTACCCATATAAGAAGGGGGAAATTTTTGCCAATGAGGTCAGCAAGATCTTCATTTGATTGATAACACCAATATGCAAGGTTTTGTTGTTTTGAAATGAATAGGTGTATCTGAATAGATTTCTTGCGCAGATTCCGAAAATGACTTTCAAAATTCCGTATCACGTCAGGTTTTTTTTCACAAATGACAGAAATGTGAAAATTTTAAAAACCGTTTCATGAATGGTCTTTGTGCGGGGATTTCAAGGGGATTGGAATATTGCTCGGCTAACAAACAGGCTACACCAAATTTCCTTGCTTTTTGTGTGAATGGGACTCCAGAGCAAAGACCGAACATTGGGTTCAGCAGCAGTGGCCAGTCAGAAGTACATTCACACCTTATCTTCCATAAGAAAAAAATTGGCCTGCGGTTCCCAGACATCCTGCTCTGTTTTGTCAAAATTCTCAAAGTAGTTAATAGGTCTTTATCGCCTCCAATTTAAATAAAGTGCTGGGGAAGCGCCAGTTTTACGATTTTAAACAGGTGGGAGCCTAGCTTTAGGTCAATCTTATCGTAGCATGGTCCAAAATATGGACCATGCCAATAGAAGCATCTAGAAGGGAGTGCACCGTGCAGGTGGACAGGAGAAATACGTCAATGCAGGAGAGGGAATCATTAGGGTGGGAGTAAAAAGAAGTCCCTCCCTTCCGGGTTAAGGTGTCGCCTTGCGTCAAATAGGCACAGATGGGCTAGATGGAAATCGGGACACCTGTTGGGCTGACTAGGAAAGTTTTTCTTTCTCGGGTGTGAGCCACCCAAGGTCTAAAACATTATTAAAATCACCCCCCAAGTAAGTGAAATCATACCTCCTGATATAAATCCGAGTAGAACTGAAGGTGAGGAGGGGTGGGCGTACACATATAGCAAGAAGTAGATTTCATCCTGGATAGCAACCAAAAGGTTGATCTAACTAAAGCTATATCAAAATGCAGTATTTTATTAAAATATATTTAACTAAAATACAAATAAAATATAAAAATATATTAGAATAATTCTATATTAAAATTAAATGTAAATATATTATAATAGATAAGTAAATTAATGCAGCTGCATTCGTAATTTTGTAAGGGGGGGCAATGCCCCTGTTTTTAGAACTAAAAGAAAACTTATTTTAGTACTTTTTTTTTATTTTTATCTTTTTGTTTTTACACATTATATAGTGATGTTCTTGCAGATTCTGGCCTTTCCAATGAGCCCTCAACCGTCCCTGTACCCTTTACGGATCTGGAGATACAGGGGTCTAAAGGACCCCTGTACTACTGAGCAATGGGGGAATCCCAAATGGCCCGCGGGCTGGTACTTTGAGACCACTGATTTAAATGTTAAAGGCTCCACAGCAGAGCTAAAATGTTGAAGAACTATTCATACGCAGGTTTTTCGACAAAATTGCGAACTACAACTGTTTGTTGAGCGCCATGCATCTGTTTTGGGGGGGTGGTTTGAGCAAGGGTTCGGTCTTTTAAATTGATTTTTATTTTATCCCCCCCCCCCCACCACACACACACATTTGAGGTTGAGGTGCATAAAACTTTGGGATTCCAAGCCAGCATTCAGCACTTATGTGCCTTTTAAAATGGTGAATTATTCAAGGAGGGACACCAGGCACATAGCTTGACAGTGTAATGATATGCAGGCTGTCACAGTCGTGTCACCACGAGAGGTGCTTTGTCTAATGTTTCTTACTTTTTTTTGTCTGTATTTCAGAGCTGACACTAAATCCGCCAGAGGGGATCGTAGCCGGTAAGTCTCTGTAATTGTTCTCACTTCTCAACCTCACCTTTTGGAGAAGTTGCATCCTGATTTATAGAAGATTTTAAAGGCACACTATCACTTACAGAAGTATTAACTAGATTACTTATGCATTGCAAACAAAACAACTTTATAAAACACAGGCTGCTGTTTTTTCCTTTTGTTTGAAGTAATTGGAATGAAAAATGAAAAACAAAGTTTTTTTTTTTATCTGTTTACGTTATGTGGATTTTTCCCATGATGCAACATTTACCAAAATCTGTGTAAAAGCTTTTCTTTTCCTGCTCTAGTTTTTTCAATCTACAGTATTTAACAGGCAATGAGGTGCAGGAGGGAATGTTTAGATAAGGCTGCATGGGCTATTGTTCTCAAGACTACCTGAAGATAAAACTGGGAGCTTAAAAGACTTCTAATCTACCCCTGGTGATGTCCTTTGAATATATCACACAATACAATGATGTGAATCAATGACTGACCCATTCACTCCATTCTATGGCCTTTGCCACACAGTGAGGAGCAGGTGATGGAAATATACTGTGGAGGGGTGGCAGTTTACAACACTAAAGATCACTCGATAGATACATCCAGTAACTCCTATAGAGTAAAATATTTTCTTAACTAAACATACAAGAGAAAAACAAAGCAGATGTAAGAGATCAGCAACATGAAATAAAACAATGAGATCATTTGCCGTAATTTTTTTGGTGATAGCGACCCTTTTACTCTTCTGAAAAATTGAAGCGGTTAGTGCTGCAGAAGCCTAAATTTAGTCTGTCAGCCGAACGCAGTTATCCCGTCCGTGTTGCCGCACGGTTTAACGTCCGTTGTAGCATAGAATCATGATCAAAAGAGACCCACACACGAAGTACGTGCGCACCGAACTGTGCACACACAACGCACGTGGCAAACGGACGCAAGTTAGGCAAGAACGTAAAACCGCTACCATGGACTCGCAGAGTGCGCCACGGCCTCGTAGTGTTGTGTGTGAGTGAGATCTCAGACGCAGGGCATTTGCGACGTCCAGCGCCTTGACGCACAAAATGGCTTTTCATATCCTTTTCAAATTTTTACCATTTTTTTCATATTAATTTTGTTTCCCAGAATTCCCTTTTTTTTCTACGTCCGTCAACAAAAACGGACCGTGTTGTGTCTACAGTATCTTCCGTCAGTACGTCCGTCCGTTGTGCACACACGCAGAATGCCCTCAGACTGCGTTCATCTGACATTAGCCTTAAAGTCTGAATTAGCCAGAAAATGCAATTGCTTGCCGTTTTTGTTTTGCAGACTTTGGAATTTTCCATTGCACTTGTTCTTAGATTAAAGTCAAATTCATCAGTAAATAAACAATAAATTACTCAAGGCAGGTTATATCAAAATTTTTAATTCTATAAAGGCTTGAAAGTTGTATCCCTAAAGTAAGATTATGCCGAGTAAGAAGATTTGGATTAAAGTAATAGTGCTTTGAATGCAGTTTGACATCAGTCTTGGTCAAACGGAACATGCCAGGTCGAGGCACTCCATACTAATACACCTTTATTGGAACATGAGCGTGCATTCAGCTGTTATGCAGCCTTTCTCAAGCTACAATCACAGCTGTTGCAAGGCCATTTTACTGGTTAACAATTACACCAAGCCATACAATAATTGATTAGTCATAATCAGTAAAACATAAACATAATTGCCCATCTTGATGTTTCATTGTAGACTGGATAATGCATTTTTATTAGTGGTTGGTGTCAGGAACCACAATAGTAGATTTAGATGAATACTGGAGTCAGATTTAATTTTACCTTCTTCATTACATTAATGGAATAACTCCTTCTGTATCTTTTAATCGCATGAGCAAATATTAGCAGTATAGAAGCACTAAGTTTGCATGCTCTTGTGTGTTGAGAGCCGAGGAACTTGCAAACTGCTAGTCCCAAGTCACTTGGTGAGGAGTACGAGTCCTTTCATTGATCAGCGATCTTCCAGTTTCAAGAACAAGCTGCGAGGTTTGAAAGTGGAAGGCAGGTTTAGTGAGAAAGACGGCTGTATCTGCAGATAAAAAAAAAAAAAAAGGTTTACATGCGTTCTTAATTAAAAAAATGCAGATATTTTTATTTCTTTTGGTATTTTTTTTATAATCAGTGATGATAAATGATTTGATAAATAAAAAATACGAACATAATTTTTCCAACTTACAAAATTGTAAACAGACGTTTAAAACTCACACACTTTACTTATAAAAGGATACATTTTGTCCTTTTACACGGGACGAGTAAATCTTTATTTGTGGTCATTACCTTTGCATTTGTTCAGGGGATTTCTAATGGTGACGGAGTATTATAGGTGAAATCTCAAACATTTGAGCTGCTAAGGCTAACTATCTGGATGAAATATGAATGAATATGAAATAAAATAATTTGAAATCTATTTAATAATATACTTGCATCACTCACAAAGCCTCCTATTCAGTTAAAATGGTCAGACTAGTTGTCTTTGATTCAGAATTGTAATTACATGTTTTACTGTATAAAAGTGGCTTTGTTTAGCTGCATAAAAGCGTTCTTTTGTATCCACTTTCTGGGTTTTCTAATAAGTGTCCTACTTTCTTTTTATAGGTCCCATTAATGAGGAGAACTTTTTTGAATGGGAGGCCTTAATCATGTGAGTGGATCGCAGCGAATGTTATTATTTGTTGGAACAAAATCTCATACAAAAAAATTTTACCATTCCAAGTACAAGTTATACAATAAAACAAGTAGTAACAGTTTCATTTCTCTTATCTGAACAACATTACCACACAAAAGCACAAAGCCAAGCTCAGCTTTTATTGGTGGTAGCACGTTTTTATAGTTTTTTTTTCTTCTTCAATGCGAAGTTAATTGTCGCCCTCCCCCTGCCCCCCAGTAAAGTTAATTTTGCAGCATAAATAGTATAAGTATTAAGTATAAAAGAATGACATAGGGGTTAATACACCAAGCACTGTTTTTCCACTGAATTCACCATAGCTGCAAACAATGGTAAAAATCACTGTTACAACTAGAGATGTTCTGATTCCTATTTTGGGCTGCCAATCTGATCCGAGTCTGCAGTATTTGGGATCAGCCGATAACCTGTCCCAATCCGATACCGCATGGCCGGACAGTGGCGCCCTCATGTAAAAGAATCCCAGGGCCTAGATATTCACTGCCCGCAACTTCCCTGCCTGCTCCTGGGTCATGGAGCAGGTGCTGAAGACATTGCAAGTGAACAGAGACACAACGGGGTGACTTGCCACGTCTTCCCTACCTCCTCTATGACTCGAGAGTTGGCACCAAAGACGCTGCGAGTCACTGCCGAGGCTGATGCATTGAGCGATATTGATTGGTCACAAATGCATTAAGCTGTGCATTGTGGACCTAAACCCCAGGATGCAGGCCTTCATAAGGCGAGGTGGCGGCTGTCTGTCAGGGTTTGAGCCTTACACTTGAAACATATTAAATGGTAAAGGCGACTAGGGTGTTCTTTATAACTACTTTGCACTCCATGGGCTCTATCACCTCCTTAAAGCTAAGCTACTGAATATTTAAATGAGCGTTAGCGTTAGGTTGCATGAGGTAATAGGGAGGTGATAAGGGCGTAACGCTATCGCTAATGGGTTAAAAAAGACCATTAGCGAATCGGTATTAGCGCTTTTTAGCATGAGCTCCCTGTGCTTTGCAATCCCTATGCATAACATGCGCAAAGAGTAAGGAGAGGGTAATTAGCATTAGGATCACAAGGTCCTAAAGCTAATTACAATAGCTTTCACTAACGCAAAACATTTGCTATAGTTTAAGGCTGGCCATCCACTGGATCCGTAGTCGGACGACTGACTTTTTCGTCAGACCATGGACGACGTCGGTTGTCCGACTAGGGTCATCCACTGCGTGCGATCTGTCGTGTGACCACAGACGATCCAAATCAAAATCAGACAGAGGTGGAATACAGAAGCTGGCAAAACCAGAATGAACTGGTTTTGTATATAAAACCAGCACATCCTGCTTTTTGAAACACTCTGTCCTTTTTTTAAAAAAAAAATTCTAAAATTGTTCAGAAGAAAAAAAATATGGTTTTAAAAAAAAAAAATTCCATTTAAAACCTATGAGATATGCAGTTTCATAGTAGTGATTGGTCACCTGGTATTCCTTTTTATTTACCTGCAGTGTATGGATTCTACATGTTGCAGGGTGGCACTTTTCATGCAATGCCCATCAGCTTGAATAAGTGAAACATGGCCAACTTGGTAACCCTAGTGTCTGCAGATTTATATATCTTGTTAAAAATAACCTGCAGCCTCCATCTGCCACTTCCTTTGACCTTTCCAGATCAACATCAATTCAAATCACTCGCCTGTTCAGCTTGTCCACATCCATCTTCTCTCCAGGGATCTGTCAGATGTCTGCGATTCTCCCCTCAAATGGAAGGCATCGCACATCTGATGGCATCTTTCTCTGTCACTGGAAGTCTGACATCGGACGCAATGTACGATGGTCCATTCACCTGCATGTTGTAGGATCAGTCGGACGACGAGACGCGATATCGGATGAACGCACCATTGCACAAATTCAGATCCAGTGGACGGCCAGCCTAAAGCTGGCGCAAACTAATTCTGCTGCTGCGGAATCAGTTTATCACGAGTTGTAACCACACCCAAAAATCAAATACTCCCCTCTCATTCCACGGCGAGAATGGCGGCTCGATCCTTCCCTTCCGGCCACCGGGAGCATAGTGAGTCGGGGGGGGGGGGAGAGTCCCGAGTCCCCAGTCTCCCTCTGCGATCACTCCGCCGACCTGCAGGATCTCCCGGGGGGCGGGATCCTGTCGGTCATGTGACACAGCAGCAGAGGCCTCCATGGAGTCCTATGGAAGGGAGGCTCAGGATGGCGCTTTAGCGCTGCCCCGAGCATCCACGACCCCAGTGGCCGCTACGGGGCAGGCTGCTGGACTCAGCGTCTGCCCCATAATCTAATGGTAAATCTGGGGCGCAAAGGGGAAATTAGCAAACGCTAATTTTTGGATCTTATTTTTTTTTTTGATAAAGTATTTTACCAGGAAGGATACATTGAGATTTCTCTTGTTTTCAAGTATGTTCTGGTTTTAGCGAGGGCCAAGTGATGGGGCCGCATGTCTCCAAGATAACATTCTTGTTTCAAGGACTGGAAGTCGCTAAATCTTGGGGAATCTTCCTGTCTTGGAAATGGTGATTAGGTATTCTTATAATTGAGAACAGAGCTTAATTCTCAACACATGCAGCACCCATAAACTCTCAAAGTATAAAGCTATATATACCCATTAAGAAATATTATTATGATAGTGTATCAGATCATAATTTAATGCCACTTCTTGAGACATTACTTCTTTTTGCACATTATGTATATATTGGTATGCATATTGAAACTAGTTTTAAAGTTGGGCTGGTCTCTTGAACAGTTTAAGCTACATCCCAGAAGCACAAATATTTAAGTATTTCGATTCTGGTCTATAAATCACTTGCTATGTATGCCGTTAGATACTGGATTGGATAACCCTTTAAGGCAGTGGTTCTCAACCTGTGGACCCTTAGGACCCACAATTGTCCTTGGTCATTAAGTCGCGACCCAAAATTAATTGAATTTCTGAAACATTAGAATTTATTCCACAAAACAACGTGTGCAATATTCTACAATGTATGCACTTTTTAAACAATTTTGTAAACAAACAGGGATTCTTTCCAAAAAAGATAGTGCAGTAATCCCAGCACTAGAGAAAACGAAAGTGTTTGCTGTAAAATAAACTAAGTATAACTTACTGGAAAACTGGGGATGCTTTTGCTCTTAAATAGTGTCTCAAAGTCTGGGGTGATTGTAGACATAGCAACTCTAATTTAAATCCCTACTGAATGAATAAAATCTTATAAAAAAAGGTAACTCACCTGCTCCATGCTCCCCTGCCATCTGTCTCTGCGCACATTGTTTTTTCACTGCAGTCTGCCCTCCCAGAGCCTACGCAATTTGTGTAGCTGAACACTACTCTAAGCACATAAACTCAAACTGGCCAAGAGATTGTGGTCTGCAGCACGCCTCTAGCGCTGCCCACTTCCTGAATCTACACCCTGCAGTGCCTCAAAGAGGGACTGAAGAACAATGGAATAGCTTGGACCAATAGAAAAGCACCATTTGTCCAAGCCATTCAAAAAACGCCTCCATGAGAGGCTGGCCTCTCATGCATTGATTGACGCAGGACAGTCATGTGACTGTCCTCGTCTCCCACAGTCAGTGGGTGCGGGGCTGTGCTCGGGGTGTGACTGTTCACTGTATCAGCACCTCCTCCCTGCAGGTGTAGGGGGCAGTGCACGGCTGTCTGGAGTGGATGATGCAGATCCTGGGGAGCACTGAGAGCAGCCAGTTCCTGGGGAGCACTGAGAGCAGCCAGTTCCTGGGGAGCACTGAGAGCAATGTAACCTGTGTATATCTGGCTCTGATACTAGCCAGTGCCTCACCAGTCCCTGACCTCACCACACGTCCCTGGTATGCAGGAAGGCCGGGATCAGGAAGCAGTGTGTGATTCTGCTGAGAATTCTCAGTGTACATTCTAGTTTTCTGCAGGGATTATCATATCAGGAGGAAGGCAGGAAAGGAAGAGGAGTGAGAGATTTATAGAGTAAAAGGGAGAGAGTGATAAAGGGAGAAATGGAGAGTAAGACATATATACAAGGACAGATGAAAAATACACAGAAGGACACACAGATATAGATGGACAGACCGAATACCAGATATTCAGAAAGAAGGCTGCATAAATAGGTAAAAGGTCAGAGTAACAAAAGGACAGAGGAAAACAAAATCAAATATACTGTACATAGGGAGGCCCCCCCCCCGCTTACCCAACAGCCTTTTGCTTCACTGAGATGTGCATTGCGCACAGTAGCTCATGGCTTTGGGAGTACAGAGCTGCTGCCAGTCACTGAGTCCCACCCCCACACCTTCCCATTACAGGTCCCCCACCTTGCAACTGCAGAGTATCTTACCTACTGCATCGGGCCCCAGGTGGCACCTGGGAACATTCAGAGGTAGCCGCACTGCCTGGGACCCGCTGCTGCAGGTAAGATGCATCAGCTGGTCCCAGGCATTAGAGAGGCCTGGGGACACTTGCCCCGCGACCCAGTCTGCCCCTGAGACATCTGAGATGTCCAGATTTTTGTAATTCCGTTTTGGGGACGCTCTGGACAGGTCGGTCTGTGATGAGATCCTGCTCCCAAGTTCTGCAGCAAACGCAGCCCATGCTGGGAGCCTCTGGGCAGTCTTCGCGTGTGACATGCTGACTCCTTGTATCATGTCTACAGAGGAAGGCTGGTCGAGCGCTCCCAGCTCTCCTGCTGCGATCTCCTTCCTTTCAGACATGGGATTCTCCCAGATTCTGAAACCTGGTACCAAGCATTCTAGATAAAGGGTGCTCAACCTGTACTTAAAATGAAACTATATATATATATATATATATATAACGTCTGCACACCATTATTTAAGGGGGGGAAAATGGGGAGGGAGCATTTTTTGTTAGCAGTCCTTTCATGTTAACACTCTGTTTCCATCTTAGAAATATTTGAATTGTAGATCAACTTGACATTTTAATTCAATGTATTCTTCTTAAAAGCAACTAAAATAAAATTTCTATTTATCCTGAATGGTTTAGTCACACTATTGACTTTTTCTTTTTTACTGCATTAATAACTATACATTCTTATTGTATTTAATTACCCAGTATTTAAAATCCTCCTGGCACAACGTTTGTAACTATGCTGTGAGATATTCCCTCTCACACTGGAATGTCCCTGAGCTACAATCACATGTTTATTTTCGTTTGTTGGTAATGTTTCAGTATCCATATAAAACCAGTAGGGAGGGGAACCAAAACAACTTTGTTATGTTTGAAACTATAATTATCAATGTTGACGAGCCTGTCATTTTGAATTCTCTTTGTACAGCGATGCTGTGCTCGAATACTCGCAGCGCGATTTATTTATTAATTACTGGTGGTGTAGAAGAGAATTAAATATATATATATATATATATATATATATATTATTATTATTATTATTATTTATTGGACTAACCTTATATTTATTGGACTAATGTTACATTTAAATGTAATTTTAGTCCAATAAAAAAAAGTATCCCTACTACTGCTATACTCTGGTGATTTTGGCATCTGGACTAACACGGCTTACCAAATCTACTCTATCAGGGTTATTCAAAGAGAATCGAAAAGTCACCGCAAGTTCGGTGACTTTTCGTTCTCTTCTTCGTTCTATTAGGTGCGATTCGGCATTGTATTTAGCAAGCACCACAGGGCTGTCGTAGTGAAGGGAAAACCAGCTGCAAACCCGACGAACACTCACCACAAAAGCCGGCGAACGCTGACCGAAACCCGCAAAAACATCTGGAGTAACCCCGCCGAACACGCTGGAGAAACCTGACTAGCCGCCGATCACAGTGCAGAGCAGCCGCCGGAAAAACCCGACACACAGACGAGAGAGGTGGAAAAAAAAAAAGACTGTACGCTTGAAAGTTTGAAATTTAAATGCTGTTTGCAAAAAAACTACTGAGCGACAATGTCTGGAATTTACATATAAGATCCAGTGAATGATAATAAAAAGGGCTGTTACATTAAAAAGAAAAAACTATTTATAAAAAAAAACGGGAAAAAAGTTTCGCAACAAAAATCCTAAAAATGCCTCAAAGATCCTAAAAATTCTATAAACGGTTTATTAGATATTGCATTAAAACGGGAATATTTTTAACATTGAAGTCTATGGGATTCGCCTGAATAAAACCACCGAACAGCAGGGAAATTCGGCAACTTTTCACTGCTGGTTTTTGTTCTCTGAATAGAGAAGCAATGCTTTGTCTATTCAATGGGGATTTCACTGCCCTCAAACAGGCACCGAACAGGCAACGTATGTGCAGGCATTTCGCCAGCATTTGGCGAACTGCCCTCTCTCTGAATAGCTGACTGGCCAGGAAAGGTAACCGTACGCTGAATTTCACTGGTCGGTTACCTTTCGGACACTTTTCGGATCTCTTTGAATAACCCTGACTGTATATATATTTAGTGTTGTTGTGGTTTTTTTTATTATTGTCTCTGGGCTTCTCTCTACTTTAGTCCTAATGCAAAACCACCATGCAAAGTCAGCGCAGTGTATGCATTCCATGTGTTTGATCTGTTATATAATTTTGCATTAAATCTTCTATTGTACATGATGATTATTTACTTAAGGAAAATTCTAGTTAAAAAAAATGCAATTTCAATGAAATCCTAATCGGCATAGAGAGCACGTCATTCTTGAATGGCCCTCGGGCTATAATACATGGTTCCATGTGCCATTGAGTTCAAACGCACATCCTTTATATGTTAAATAATAACCTCTTAATTACATTTAGTTTAGTACCTTTTTAAAATATTTTTAAATAACATTTTTGCTCTATTTTTTTACTTTCCGATCCAAAGAAATAATTTGAAGCTTGAGCATCTTACAACTTTATCATTTATTGTTTTTTTTCCATCTTATTCAAATGTTTGAAATAGTTTGTTTTTATCATCTCCAAGAAGGATATTCGGATGGTTAGGCATGCGCCTCATTTATCCATTGACGACTAAGGTTTCCATCGTGTAGCCTGAAATGGACAATTAACTGTCTGAAAACCTACTGAACCGAATACTTTTTCTTTAGTGTTATTAATTATTAATTGGTGGTTTTTTTTGTTTTTTTTTTGCCTTTTCATTATTTTGAATGTGTTTATAATCTATAAGCCAACTTAGATTCCCTCCACGAGGTCATCAACTCTAAAGCTAGTATTTAGTTTAGATTTTAGAGCATCTTTTGTATCTTTGTTTCTTTTATGCCTGTTATTTGTTACTTATGTTTTCATTTTTCGTATCTTGCTGTCTTCTAGTATTCCTTGAAGAGCTTAGAGGTACGCTAAAAAGATTTAGATTTACATTATCCTCAGGAGGGAGAGACTGGGCCCCACATTGTGGTGGAAAGAGCTAATCTCCGATGATGGGTTATGATCTGATCTGTCCTCCTGAAAGACCGTGCCAGCACCATTAGACAGCTGCCTGCCTCATGGATGACGAGCGGCCTCCAAGACATGCCTTGCAGGCAGATGGTTCAATTATAGCCCTGCACACCTTTCCTATTAAAAGGAGTGCCGTGACCTTGCCATTAGAGCATGCTTTGATTTTTATTTTTCTGTCTTGTTTTGTTTTTGTTTTTTTGCTTTGTTTTTTTCCCCTGAATCCTGCAAAGGGGGGGGGGGCGGTGGAGAGTGAACAATGCTGTCAAACTCTTTGAAGTGCGTGTTTCATAACAAAAAGTGTAAATTACATTATTAGCAAGGGTTTTCCATCCCTCCTGTTGGTACCATATTATGTCAGACTTCTCAGTTAAGCTGCATTTAAGGTACACGGCAAGCAAATCCACACCTGGAGATAACGTGATGTATGGCTGTTTGACTCACAGCTTAATTCACCGTTTCCTTAAAACAGTCAATTATTTTACATTTATGGAAAAAAAGGAAAATCTCTTAGGGAAGTTGGGATTTTAGCTCCAGTGATCTTTTGTTACATAAATGAATGTGCAAAAAATATGGGGAACAAAAAAAGTGTCTACAAAATTCACCAGATAATTTTTTTGTCAGAAAAAATGCTCAATAAAAGTTCAAGGAATCATTTAAATTAACCCCTTAAGGACCAATGACCGAACCGTTCTGTCATAAATGCATTGACTTTAAAGACCCTTGGTCCTTAAGTAGTTAAGATGACACTCTACTATACTCCTCTACAATCTACTCTTATAGTTTTGAAGAGGTCCGGATGTGAGGAGTGCCCTCCCTTCTCCCCCCCCCCCCCCTGCTGGGTGAAGTGGAGGAGTTTCTTCCAGTGTCACCAACAGCCGGGATTTTTGAATTTCCTGGCTGCTGGTCACCACGTCAGCAGACAGCGACGTCAAAGTCTGTGAGATCAATTGCGGTAGCGAGGGGTCTTAGAGAGGAAAAAGATCTGATCCACCGTCCTGCGCAGGCGCTACGGAATTGGTAAACGTGTAATGTGTGCAAGTCTCATAGCGGTGCGCAATTTACGGTTCCTACATTATGCATTAGACAGCTTCAAGGTCTTCTGGGTTCAGGATTTCCTGAGCCAAAGAGGAGGAAGAGCGCACAGCAAGGAACAAAAGGTGAGGAAAAAAATCACCTAAAAAGAAAAAACTTAATGGGGCAGAGGCGGTCATCAGCCCTGCCCACTATTTAAGCTCAAAAAAAGGAACTCTATTTTTAATAAAGTATCTGTTTCATTTAAAAAATTCAAGGCATAATCTTTGTTCATAAAAACGTCCTTATTGCAGTTGCTTTACTGGAGTTTCTTATGAAGCATATGATTGAACAAATGCTGTTTTGGGGCTTATTATTTGCACTCATCGGACCCCCGCAGTAGGTGCAAGAGCCTGACCTGCTAAAGCGTTAATTCCCTTCACAATCACTCCACATCCTGTCAGAGTAAAGTTAACCCCACATGTACCAGAGCAGCTGCAAGAGTGGGCGAAAGTGCTGATCACGTATCTTACATGCTTGCCATATAATCCATGATTAAGGCTTGTTAGCAAGCCGAAACGTCGGAAATATTTTAATGCATACCTAATAAACATTTTTTACTTTAAATAAGTCCGTGAGTGCTCCCATCTGCTATATATATAATATATATATAATTGTGTTTAATATTGCAGAAGCCACCTGCACATCATAGCAATTCAAAGAATTGCATCCCAGAGCTCCTGTGCCACATTCCCCATATACAGCAAGGAATTCTGGGTAGGATATGCAAACGACCTCATAATATATATATATATATATATATATATAGACAATGTATGGCTTGTGGCATTAATAGGCTTAAATTCTGTTCCTGGAATATTTATGCCTTGGTTTTTGTATAGTGTATCGGTAAAATACTAACATTGTCAGTTTTCTGAACCGTGTAATGTATCAAGTTTGCATGTTACATTTGAGGATTCTAATATGGGCTTAAACCTTGTGTTCTTTTGTTGTTTCTCCATTTAAGCATCTGTACGCTCTTCTGCTCTAATCCAATCGCATTTCCTTGCATAATATTCACATTGGGAGCATTAACGGGAGCTAAAATAATCTCTATTATAAAAATAGTGAAGAATAACAGGTTTCCACATGCAAAAAGGCTGCTTTGCAAAGGGAATCCAAGTCACTTGTTACTTTTACCGGTGGATTAGCGGCTTATTGAGAGGGATGTTTTATTCAAACTAGAGGAACCAGATTACTTAACAATAGGGTTTCAAAATATCTCTTCAAAACGATGGATTTTCCTTTTTAAAAGAAAACCGTCACTCTGAGGTAATGATGGGTTCATTTTGAAACCAGGCTTGCCTCGCTTTTGTTTTGCCAGAGCCATATTCGGTTGTATTGCACTTATTAAGGCTCTTCTTTGAAAGTTGTTTCTGTTCCCGTGATGGACTTTCACTCATTGCTTGGGAATGTACCTAAAACTCTAGGAGCCAGGAAGAAAACCTAGGAGCCAACTAGACATTATAACAGCAGGGACGTTTGTCTAGAGATTTCAATAACATTATTAAGACGTTTATGAGCTCATGGTGAAATTCAAGGAGACAATGGCTACTTGATTCAAGGATTTCCCCTACTCTACAATAGCTCGTATTTAAGTTTTTCTAAATTAAAACATACTATAATTTATTTCAATTACTTTGGGAATGTTTTATGTGATTCCCCAAATGGCACTGACATTTCCTAGATAAAGATTTGACCATCAATCGAGCGCTTTATGGAACTTCAGTACCGGCTGGGTGGAGTAGAGGTAACATCAATGCCATATAACCCTGGAGACACAGGTTTGAATCCTGGCAAGAGCACCTCTCCAGTAAGTGTCCTTGGGCAAGACACCTAATGGTACATACTCGCCACCCAGGAGGTACTTAAAAACAAGTGAAATCTCAATGTATCCCTCCTGCTAAAATACTTTCTAAAAAAAAAAAAAATGCTCTGGAAATAGTCATTAATAGTTGTGCTTTTAGCCTTCCCCCATTGTTGGACCTTTCATGCTTTTATTCAGTTAATTTTACTTGTCTCTTATTATCTCACATCCCCATCATAACCGTTCTTTACACCCTTTTCCATGTTGCTTTTCGATTCTGCGTCAACCCAGTTTTTTCCACCATTTACACCTCCCACCTTTTGTCTTTGCACATCAGTGTCCTCAGTGGTTTGATCTACTTGATTGAATAAAGATCCATATTCCTCAGTACAGATACCTATCACAACTTGTTCCTCCATCACTTTCAGCTCGCCTAGGATATTTCCCTTCTGATAAACTGGATTTTCTCAAGTAGTCCTTTTCATCTCTTTTGTTTGATTCCGCCCCTCTGTGATCAACATCAACTGACGATGCTTCATCAAACTTTTAAAACGGGGGTCAGCAACCTTGGCCCTCCAGATATTTGGAACCGCTGGTGAATCCAGAGAGAGGGCATATGCCCCCCCCCATCTGAATTGAAATCCTTTTGTAGGAAATACAGGGGTACTTTCACAGTCTTTCACAGTCAGATGAGGTGTCATTGGAAAGATCCGAGTCAGGCTTTAGAATATGCAACCACAAAGGTTTGGATGATAAAATTTCTGAAATTAATTTACATGGTTTAAAAGACGGAAATCTGAATAGAGCTTTACCTATTGTTGACATTTTGTGATATTGCATTCTGACGTGTCAAGACATCTACACATGGTAATGATCTATTTTGAGGCTGCTAGAAAAAGTATACATGATTCATCTGGGTCCTACTGGAACACATGACATGTCAATATGGTTTAAATGTCATGAGCAAAAAATGGTCAAAACTGGCTCCGCAAATAGGGGTGGAATGACTTAGAATGGGATTACAGTGGCAAGAAAAAGTATGTGAACCTTTTGGGATTACGTGGAGTTTTGCATGAATTGGTCATAAGATGTGCTCTGATCTTCATCTAAGTCACAACAATTTGAAAAACACAGTCTGCTTAAAATAATACAACACAAACATTCTATGTTTTCATGTGTTTATTGAACATAACATGTAAACATTCACAGTGTAGGGTGGAAAAAGTATGTGAACCTTTGGACTTCATAACTGGTTGACCCTCCTTTGGCAGCAATAACCTCAACCAAACGTTTCCTGTAGTTGCAGATCAGACCTGCACAACGATCTGGAGTAATTTTGGACCACTCCTCTTCACAAAACTGGTTTCAGTGTAGCAATATTCTTGGGATGTCTGGTGTGAATCGCTCTCTTAAGGTCATGCCACAGCATTTCAATTGGGTTGAGGTCAGGACTCTGACTGGGCCACTCCAGAAGGCGTATTTTGTTTTGTTGAAGCCATTCTTTTGTTGAATTACTTGTATGCTTTGGGTCATTGTCCTGTTGCATCACCCATCCTCTGCGGAGCTTCAGTTGGCGGACAGATGGTCTTACATTTTCCTGCAAAATGTCTTGATAAACTCCTGAAATTCATTTTTCCATCAATGACAACAATCCGTCAAGGCCCTGAGGCAGCAAAGCAGCCCCAAACCATGATGCTCCCTTCGCTATGTTTTACAGTGGGGATGAGGTTTTGATGTGGGTGTGCTGTGCCTTTTTTTTCTCCACACATAGTGTTGTGTGTTTTTTTTCTAAACAACTCAATTTTGGTTTCATCTGTCCACAGACTATTTTGGCAGTAGTGCTGTGGAACATCCAGGTGCTCTTTTCCAAACTTCAAACATGCTGCAATATTCTTTTTGGACAGCAATGACTTCCTCCGTGGTGTCCTCCCATGTACTCCATTCTTGTTTAATGTTTTCCTTATTGTAGATGTTAGCATGTGCCAAAGATTTCTGTAAGTCTTTAGCTGACACTCTAGGATTCTTCTTTACCTCATTAAGCATTCTGCGCTGTGCTCTTGCAGTCATCTTTGCAGGACGACCACACCTAGGGAAAGTAGCAACAGTGCTGAACTTTCTCCATTTGTAGACAGTCTGTCTTACCATGGACACATGAACATCAAGGCTTTTGGAGATCCTTTTGTAACCCTTTCCAGCTTCATGCAAGTCAACAATTCTTGATTGTAGGTCTTCTGAGAGCTCTTTTCTGGGAGGCATGGTTCACATCAGGCAGTGCTTCCTGAAACCAGTAAACCCAAAACTGGTGTGTGTTTTTAAAGGGCAGGACAGCTTTCAGCAACACATCCAATAATATCACAATGATTGGACTCAAGGTTGGCTCTCTCCTGGCTACAATTAGCTCTTGGAGAAGTCATTAGGCTAGGGGTTCAAGTACATTTTTCACCCTGCACTGTGAATGTTTACATGTTATGTTCAATAAACACATGAAAACATATAATGTTTGTGTTGTATTATTTTAAGCAGACTGTGTTTTTCAAATTGTTGTGACTTAGATGAAGATCAGAGCACATTTTAGGACCAATTCATGCAAAACTCCACGTAATCCCAAAGGGTTCACATACTTTTTCTTGCCACTGTAACTTCTAAGTATTTAACCTCTTGAGTTCACTTGTCAAGGCTATTTTATGGATACGCTCAAAATCTATACACCTATAGTGTGTACGCTGTATATCTTTGTGTGTATCTGTGTATGGATCTGGTGACTATTTGGAGGAGTGTATTTAGTGATGTATGTGTAATGTGTTTGTGTATAAATGTTGTTAGAAATAGTTTTTTGTTAATAAGACTTTTTATTGACTTAAATGAGCAGATCGTTTGTGAGGCTGACTAAAAAGCCTGCAATGGTCTATTTTCTGAGCTGGCGCCGGATTCGTGATGCCGTTCTTCGGGTCAACGATGTAGACCTACCCCTCACCCCGGACTGCTGCTTGCTTCTCCATATCCCATTGCCTCTTAAGTCTCTTAAGCATTCGGTACTGCTCATCCTGCTCCTCTCAGCCCGCGCTTTGATACCCGCACTTTGGCAGTCCACTAGGACTCCTACCATTCGGGAGTGGGTTAGACGAGTGGAAGACCTCCGATCTGTTGACCACCTGGACGCGGAGGCACGAGGAGTGTTGCCAGCTTTTGCCATGAAATGGTTCCACTGAGAATAGGTACATCGCCTCTCTGCAGCTGGGTGTAACCCCTGCCCAAGTGGGACATGACCAGGACCGCCTGCCGGTGGCTGAAGCTGCTTCCCCTGAGACCGATTGCCCCACCTAGTGCACTGTTGGCTGGGGCCATGACTAGGCCTGTATGTCTGATCATGTTGTACTGTCCGTGTTGCTGTTCAATGTTTACTTGTTGTACTCTCCCACACCCCCTTTTTTTTTTTCTCCTCTTTCTTTCCTCTCTCTACCTCCCTTCCCGATATCTCCCTTTCCGCTGCTTCTCTCGCTTTTCGTCCTCCTTTTTTTCTTTTTCTTTCCGCTTCCTCCGCTTGGCCCTTCCTATCTGGTGAGGTGCCCTGGAGCGTCTGAGGATTTTTTCAGACCTTTTCCATAGGGATGCACAGATACCACTTTTGAAAGACAGAGTACAGATACTTTTGTTCAAGTACTCACAGATACCGAGTACCGATACTTTTATCTTATGTCATGTTACCGCTTTCCAATAAGAACAGACCTCATATAAAGCCCTCAGCTCATGGATATTGCCCCAGCTCATGGATAATGCCCCAGCTCATGGATAATGCCCCAGCTCATGGATATTGCCCCCCAGCTCATGGATAATGCCCCAGCTCATGGATAATGCCCCCCAGCTCATGGATAATGCCCCAGCTCGTGGATAATGCCCCAGCTCGTGGATATTGCCCCCAGCTCATGGATATTGCCCCAGCTCGTGGATATTGCCCCCCAGCTCGTGGATATTGCCCCAGCTCGTGGATACTGCCCCCCAGCTCGTGTATACTGCCCCCCAGCTCGTGTATACTGCCCCCCAGCTTGTGGATACTGCCCCCCAGCTCGTGGATATGCCCCCCAGCTCATGGAAATATGCCCCAGCTCATGGATATGCCCCCCAGCTCATGGAAATATGCCCCAGCTCATGGAAATATGCCCCAGCTCATGGAAATATGCCCCAGCTCATGGAAATATGCCCCAGCTCATGGAAATATGCCCCCACCAGCTCATGGATAATGCCCCCCCAGCTCATGGATAATGCCCCCCCCCAGCTCATGGATAATGCCCCCCCCATCTCATGGATAATGCCCCCCCAGCTCATGGATAATGCCCCCCAGCTCATGGATAATGCCCCCCCCAGCTCACTCTCCGCTCATACTTACCTTCCTTTAGCGACGCCGGGAAAGTCTTTGCGCGTGCGCGCTCCTTGGAAGGTACCCAGCCGCAACCACGTGGGTCCATGTGATCGCGGCTGGGGTCCTTCCAACGAGCGCACGCGCGGAAACTTTCCCGGCGTCGCTAAAGGAAGGTAAGTATGAGCGGAGAGCAGCTGCAGGGCCTGTCCGAATGCTCTATCTGCATTCGGACAGGCCCTGCAGCTGCTCACTTTGTTTATACTTAACTTTCCCGGCGTCGCTAAAGGAAGGTAAGTATAAACAAAGTGAGCAGCTGCAGGGCCTATCCGAATGCAGATAGAGCATTCGGACAGGCCCTGCAGCTGCTCTCCGCTCATACTTGCCTTCCTTTAGCGACGCGGGAAAGTTTCCGCGCGTGCGCTCATTGGAAGGACCCCAGCCGCGATCACATGGTCCCACGTGGTTGCGCCTGGGTACCTTCCAAGGAGCACGCGCGACGACTTTCCCGGCGTCGCTAAAGGAAGGTAAGTATAAACAAAGTTAGGAGAGCAGCTCCAGGGCCTGTCCGAATGCAGATAGAGCATTCGGACAGCCGCCCCAGCCCCTAGGATGCCGGCTCAATGCCGGCTTCCGGTATCGGAAAAAAATATCGGGGTACTGCACGTGTACCAAGTACTCCTGCAGTACCCGGTATAGGCACCGATATCGATACTAGTATCGGTATCGGTGCAACCCTACTTTTCCACCTACGTCCCTTTCCGCAACCCCTCATTGGGTAGCTCCTCGCTGGTCCACGTGACGTATGGAGACTTGCTTTCCCGTCTCTGCCAAAAGCCTCCCGGATATTGGGTACCGTTACTCAACCAGTCTTCTCCCTCTTTCCCTACCCATCGTATGTTCCCCATTTAGAGTCTTCTTTTTGTTCCCTGTTCTTTACTGTATTTGTATGCGACGTACTGCATATCTGTCTCTTCCTTGAAGAAGAACTACTTTGAATTTCAAAAAAGGTTTTTTTCCTCCTGACTTCAAAATTTCTGGACTTTTTTTATCTCTATGCCTGACTGGGCCTTTTTTCTTTCTTCTTTTTTTTTTTTTTTTTTGGCTCCCAGTGGCTATTTTTGTACAGTCAGGTATTATTTTACACATGCGCTGCTGGAGTATGATGTCTTGTATAGTCCTCATCTAACTGGAAATATGGGGCTTGAAATTAATTACATTGTACATTTCTTGTGTCTAATTGCTAGGTTTCTTTATGTGCTTTCTATGACGTCTTGTTAGCATTACGACAGACAATGGCCATTGCAGAGACTGAGAAAGTGTCACTTACAGGAACACCTGAAGTGTATGATAAACAGTTTCTGAAATATTTAAACTCAAGATATTTCTCTTATACTTATGTGGCGATGTATACAGAAATTTGTATTGTTGTTTTGTTCAAACAGCCTTTGAAAATCATTAAAAAACCAATATGCAACGATATGCTAAGCAGTGCGTTTGATGGATCAGCTAGATTTTGTACAAGGACTTTTATCTGTTTAACCCCTAGTTTGAATGTATGGGGAATAATGGATATTTAACTTTCCCCTAGTAATAGAATTTGTATCAAATACAGTTGTGTTCAAAATTATTCAACCCCCCCCCCCAATGCTGTAAAGGGTTTTAGGGAATTTAGTGTACATTTGTAATTGTATTCAGAATGAAATCCTACAAGGACTTTTTAAAGAACCATATGCAACTAAAATGACTTCAATTGGTTTTGTAATACAGTAGTAAATGTTTCTTTTGTGAATTCTTCATTGACACAATTATTCAACCCCTTAAAGACTACCACTCTGAAGAACAGAGGTTCATTCAAGTGTTTTCAATCAGGTATTGAAAACATCTGTGGATGTCACGGAGCAGCAATAAAGCATAATAAGCACCAATTAGGCAGCTTTAAAATGACTGTGATACTCAGCTCCTTCTAGACATTTACTGGTGTGGTTACAAACATGGTGAAGTCAAGAGAATGGTCCAGGAAGACCAGAGAAGAGGTGATTACTCTTCACAGGAAGGGCAATGGCTATAAGAAGATTGCAAAAAAGTTAAACCTACCAAGAGAGACCATAGGAAGCATCATTTGCAAATTCAAGGCAAAGGGCACTATTGAAACGCTACCTGGTCGTGGCAGAAAGAAGATGCTGACTTCGACTGCTGTGCGCTACCTGAAGCGTAGAGTGGAGAAAAGTCCCCGTGTGACTGCTGAGGAACTGAGAAAAGATTTGTCAGATGTGGGTACTGAAGTTTCAGCTCAGACAATACGGCGCACACTGCGTAATGAAGGCCTCCATGCCGGAACTTCCAGGCGCATCCCCTTGCTGTCTCCAAAGAATAAGAAGAGTCGACTGCAGTATGCCAAAAGTCATGTGGACAAACCACAGAAGTTTTGGGATAGTGTTCTGTGGACTGATGAAACAAAATTAGAACTGTTTGGGCCCATGGATGAACACTATGTTTGGAGGAGGAAGAACAAGGCCTATGAAGAAAAGAACCCCTTGCCTACTGTGAAGCATGGCGGGGGGTCAATCATGCTTTGGGGCTGTTTTGCTTCTGCAGGTACAGGGAAGCTTCAGCGTGTGCAAGGTACCATGAATTCTCTTCAGTACCAGGAGATATTGGATGACAATGTGATGCAGTCCGTCACAAACCTGAGGCTTGGGAGATGTCGGACCTTTCAACAGGACAATGATTCCAAGCATACCTCCAAGTCCACTAGAGCATGGTTGCAGATTAAAGGCTGGAACATTTTGGAGTGGCCATCGTAGGCACCTGACTTAAATCCGATTGAGAATCTCTGGTGGGACTTAAAGAAAGCAGTTGCAGTGCGCAAGCCTAAGAATGTGACTGAACTGGAGGCTTTTGCCCATGACGAATGGGCGAAGATACCCGTAGATCGCTGCAAGACACTTGTGTCAAGCTATGCTTCACGTTTAAAAGCTGTTATAACTGTAAAAGGATGTTGTACTAAGTACTAAGATTGAATGTCACTTGGGGTTGAATAAAACTGATAATGATGTGAGCACAGAAAAGACATTTGTGGTTATTTCATTATAAATGTTATGTTATATTTGTCTGACCTACACGTGCCTCTTTGATTTAATTGTAAGCAAGATGACTGAATGATCAAAATCCATGTCAAACTGGCCAAAACACTCAATTTCAGTGGGGGTTGAATAATTTTGAACACAACTGTATATGGCTCAAAGCTATCCTGTTTTTACTGCTTTTATAAACCACAACAAAAACTAAAAGGATCTGTCAAGGATAGAACTTGTACATGTCATTTTACAAGAGGAATCGTTCTTTCATAACATTAATGTGTCATGGAGTCACTAAGTGGGAATCTGCAATAACTAGGCACTCCATACTTGCCTTGAGCCCCCTCTTTAATTGTTATGAAGGTATTGCAATACAAGATAAACAAACTAAGTGAAACCTAATATATATATATAAAAAAGAAGCTATTCATGAATGCCAAATATCTACTACCACTTTAGTAAACTCTACATGGGCTGGAAAAATGCTCGAGTTTTCTCATTCACTCCTGACTTTCCATGTCCACTTCTGTTTGGAAACTGGTACGAGGGAAAAAGGTTGGGCAGTAGCATCATGCAAGAAAAGTAGACGTTGAAGCAGGCAGATATTCTTGAGAAACAGGGAAGCCAAAGTTTGTAACAACCCCATTCGTTACCCCTTCTTACAGGTCTTTACTCCAGAAGGACAGCCTTTCTAGATCACTGTTAGCAAGCGGCTGTCACCAGTCCTCCTTTTCACCCACACTACGAGCTTGCACCTCGAAATTTTTTTAAATGGGACATTATAGTAGGGTTATAACAGGAGGGGATTGGAATATTCTGTAGAAAGCCCTTTGCAACGTTCTTTTCCCATAAGCCTATATTGTTTTTGTTTATAATTGTCCATCGTACAACACTGTAAATATCGGTGCTTTTAAAGATTAAACAACAGGTTTCAGATATTAACTTTTTGTTTGCTATTATTTCTCTCCAGGGGTCCAGAAGATACATGCTTTGAATGTGGCGTATTCCCAGCGATCCTCAGCTTCCCTTTGGATTATCCGCTTAGCCCTCCAAAAATGAGGTTTACGTGTGAAATGTTTCATCCAAACAGTAAGTGTATACAATTCTTTGGATAATATTGCAATACTTATTAAGAATGCTGCATTCAGAGTGTTATTTTTTATAATAGTTCATTTTCCCCATAGTTTAAGCCGACAACTCTGCGCCCCTCCCCCCACAAGTTGCCGAACTACAAAACCCACTATTATTCTCTGTCCATCTGTTGCATAGATTCTGGGAGTTATAGTTCAGGACCACCTGTAGGGGGGGGGGGGGTCTGCGTTTGGAAATCCCTGGTTGAGGCTATACTATTAAAGATGTGATCTATTTATCAAATTTAAAGTAGTGCAGTCAGAAACGGAGACTCTACCTGTTTTTTTCCCTTTTTTTTTTATCCTTGTGTACGACTGATGATTGAATTGACAGAATTAAGTGCCCTTATATGAGCTGTGTATAAATTTAATGTTTTTCTCTTCCATTTCATCAGTCTATCCAGATGGAAGGGTCTGCATCTCCATCCTTCATGCTCCAGGTGATGATCCTATGGGGTACGAGAGCAGCGCCGAGAGATGGAGCCCAGTGCAGAGCGTGGAAAAGATTTTGCTGTCTGTTGTAAGCATGCTGGCAGGTACATAAATCTCCTTTTCTTTCATCCCGTCTCTCATTAGAATTCTAATATAACATAGTGGCAAGTAGGGTATGTATTGGTCTTTTTGCTTTCCTTTGTGTCTCTTTTGCTTGTGAGGTAAATTTTTCTCAGTAAAATTTATATGTATGGTTTTTATGTCTTTTTGATAAGGAGTTTTATAACCTGGTATTCACAGAAAACTTAAAATCCTTTTAAATGGACCATACCATTCTTTATTTTTTTGTGGTCCACCCTTACATTTAGTGATCATCATGATCCTGTACAATTCCAGTATGAAAAAGTATGCAAGGGATTATATTATATAATGTCAAATATCTTGCTTTCACAGAACCTAATGATGAGAGCGGAGCAAATGTGGATGCCTCAAAGATGTGGAGAGACGACAGAGAGCAGTTTAACAGGATTGCCAGACAGACTGTGCAGAAATCACTGGGTCTTTGAAGGGTTTATTTTCAGTGTTGCACACGGATGAAGATCATTGTATTATTATTACATAGACGCTTAAAGAAACCTCTTGATGTAATTTTAATTAAATTTTCCTCTTATTTACTGTGGCAGTTGAGAAGAGGATCCTCAACCGCAGCAGCCAATTGAATTGCACCATTATCTTCAAGTCACTTTTGCACTGCAGACGGATGGTTTCTCATTGAAATGTCGCATAGGCTTTATAAGTATCACAATTTGTAGATAGAATAGATTCTCTGTGAATACTCAGTATTGGAACTATTTGTCTTTACCTGCCTGTTTTCACAGCAATTAAAGCGTTCAACAGTATTCGGTACACCAAACGTTATTTGAGTAAAAGCTTAACGAATTAAAATCATTGGACGTCGAACTCAGTGTTTCTTCCCATTCATGGTGAACGGCATGGAAGATGTGTTATTCTAACAAGCTCTAGACAATGTACAATGAGTTCAAGCATGGGCTTCAGCGGGACCGTATGTTATACATCTTGCAAAGTGCTGCTTGACCCGTTGGTAAAACATTTGGACCCCTATTCCCTAGTGAACTCTTGGTAGCGTTCGGGTGTGTAAAGCATTAACGTCAGGATAAGTGATTTTAATTCATGCCACCCATATTACCTTCCCAACGCAAAACAGATTAAAAAAAATCAGCATATCGGGGATTGCGCCAGTTTACTGTACACTGCGCACCATATGCTTAACATGGGGAGCGCAATCAGTACTTAGGACTTGGCAATACCCTACTTATCCTAACACTAATTAATGTACTGATGGGTTAACCCAGGGGTCAAAATTTCCACTCGCCCTCTCACAATTTGCGAGTAGAAACTGGGAGAGGGCGAGTAAAGATTGAGGTGTGAATAGAATGCTAGCGTCGGCATGGTGCCGACACTGGCATTCCCTTTCATGTGCTAGCGTCGGCTCCATGCCGACACTAGCACTAACCAGGCTGCCAAAGAGAATCGGCAGCGCGATGGTGCCATCCGCAATGCTGAATCAATGCATTGATTCAGTGGCCGCACCTCCGAACTCCACCATTCTCGGCACAACCGCAGCACCTTGCTTCCTCCCAGCCTGCAGCCTGTCACATTACTCTGCAGGGAGCTGGGAGGAGGTGATCATAGAACATCACTTCCTGCCAGCTCTCCGTGCATCTTCATGTGCAGCTGCGGACTCGCAGAGGAAGGTAGACACCATGCTGGCTCCCAGTCCCAGGGTCAAGTTAAGGTAATATTTACATTAATGAGGGAGAAGGAACATAAAGTGAGGGGGGGGACATAAAGTGAGGGGGAGAAATGAGCATGAAATGAGGGAGAATGAGCACAAAATGAGGGGGAAATGATCATAAAATGAGGGGAGAAATGATCATAAAATGAGGGAGAAATGATCATAAAATGAGGGAGAAATGATCATAAAATGAGGGAGAAATGAGCAGAAAATGAGGGAGAAAAATGAGCATAAAATGAGGAGGAATGAGCATAAAATGAGGAGGAATGAGCATAAAAGGAAGAGGAATGATCATAAAATGGGGGGGGGGAAATGAGCATAAAAAGAGGGGGGAGGAATGATCATAAAATGAGGGGGGGGGGGCGGAGCCAACTGCCGACAGGAACGGATGCGTGTCTCTGTGCTCTCCTGCAGACTTGTTAATTTTATAGTATTTTTGCGTCCCCCCGTCTATCCTGAGACCCCCAATTGAGAGTATTGGCATCCTGAGGTCGGGGAGCGGGCACTGTGACACCTAGGCGATTATTTTTTCAGAGGTGACACCCGTTTTGAATTTCGGGCCTGGGTTACGGCCTACCCCGGTGGCCATCTTTGAGGCCTGTCGGTCCACTTCGCCCTGATGGCTGATCCAGATTCACTACCCCTGACGAGGGAAATGCTGGCTGAACTGATGGAGGAGTTCAGGGCTGCGTGGATCCTCTCTCTGCAGGAAGCTGGATGGGGCAGCATGGTGCTCTCTGCTGCGGCAGTGATCGGTGAGCCTGCGATGGAGGTGCAGCCCAGTGGTGATCCTGTCGGAGGTGGATGTGTCCCTGCTGGTGTGAGGAGTGTCCCTTTGCCGACCGAGCGGGCTTTAGCTATGCTCCCTCCTCCCCCTAAGATCTTACCTACGGCAGTGGTGGTCAGTGATCTGGAAATGGAATCCCCGGCGATTTCCCCTGTGGTGCCGATAGATGACCAGGTTGATGGTGACTGTGGCCCGGCGGGACTTTCTGATCCTCAGCTCCCTTCCCAGGTGCTCGGACAACCCGGCGGCCGCGAGATGCGCCTGGTCCTGTGGAGGGACGAAGGCCGCTCTGCTGGCGCTGGAGAGGTGGAGATGCTGCCTGTCCTGCCATCTGATCGTGGATCACCTCCTGCTGCGATGGCTTCTCTGGCTGGCCTGCCCTGGTCCCTGATATGCCTCCGTTTTGATGCATTGGGGGCTTTGATTTCCCCCTTGCTGCTGGACACTGGCTAAGACTCCCATGTCACCCACGCTACCGCACAACCCTGGCTGATGACCTCTCTTCAGGATCGCTGTGCTGACTAGTTTGGGGCTGATGTCACCCCTCACCTTATTTCAGACTTTTTTTTTTTTTTTTTTTTTTTTTTTTCTATAGTCCCCCTTTTTTTTTTTTTTTTTTTTAGAATACCCCTGCGAACTGCCTCGTGTGACGCACACGACCTGATATGTGGATGACCCCCACCCTGTTTTTGCTCTAGGTTTCTCTGATGACTTATTCTGAATTTTTTTAGAGACACCCATGGATGACTTTTATATGCCTTTTATTTATGTCTGTTCTGTGTTCTCATCTTTTAAATTTGTTTCCCCCCCCCTCCTTTTTATGTTCTCCTGACCGATTTTATGGTCCTGCCTGCTGAATTTTTGGGTTTAGTGGTGTTCGTCTGTTGGAGCACTGGGACTTTTTTTTTTTTTTTTTTTTGTGTGTGGGACACTGGGAAGTAGCCTGGGCGAGCCGCTAGGGTGACTACCTAGGCTCTGTTCACCCTTTTGGCCCCAGGTCTCCCGGCCGAGTGGACCCTTCCATGGCCCTCGGTTCCTTTAAGGTTGCCGGGGTGAGCCAGGAATGCCACAATATATTTGGCAGTCCCTCACTACCTTTTCTCCCCTTTTTATTACATTTTTCTTTTTCCTTTTTTTTTGTTTCCCTGGTGCCCCCCCAGCGAACTCCATCACTCTGTTTTGCTCTTGCTGGATCGACCCTCCTGACGAGTTTATGTATCCCCCCGTTATTGTATCCACCTCCCCTAATTTTTGATATTCTGCAGTTTCCTTTGAGATCCCCTTTTTATGTTTTATGTGATTTCTCTGAGAGTGTCTTATCTGGCCCTGTGAGGCCACCTGGCTGGTCAGTCTGTGACCCTTCGTTTATTGCAAAATAAAAAATTTTGAAATACATAAAATGAGGGGGGGAAGAAAAATGGGGAAGAAATGAGCATAAAATGAGGGGGAGAGAAATGAGGATAAAAGGAGGGGGAGAAATGAGGATTAAGGAGGGGGAATGAGGATCTTTACATAGAGCTGTGACCCTATCACTGAAAAGGAAATGGGCAGTATGGGACTGGGTTAGGTAGATTAACTGCTGGCGAGTAATTTATAAGGCCTGTCTTGTATCTCAGGACCTGAAATTTTGAGCCCTGGGTTAACCGATTTAATTTTTTTTATTACTGGCACCCAAAAGCTGGTGCTAACTGATTCTGCTTTTGCAGAATTGGCGCCAACTTAACCCCCCCCCCCCCTCCAATAAATCCGGTACTCACCTCTCATCCGTCTGCGACAATGGAGACCCGATCCACTACTTCTGGTTGCCGGAAGCAGAGTGAGACTGGGGACAACTAGTCCTCAGTCTCCCTCCGCGATCACTCTGCAGCCCTGCGGAATCTCGCAGCGGAACCCTCCAGGGAGTCCTATGGACTCAAGGAGGTGATATGTGTGGTGGCGCAGGAGTGCTATCGGGAGTATTATTGAGGGTAGCTCTGCGTTCCCGGGCAAGCTGCTGAATTAGCACTGCCCTGGAATGTGGTGCTAAAATGGGGACGCTACAAGGATACCTGCAGGTGCAGATTTTTCCCATTAGCATCCCCATTTTAGCGCCAACAAGAGAATAGGGCCCTTGGTGTTTTTTAAAACAACATTTTTATTTTGCTTCTAGAATAGCTTTACAATATTTCTTTAGAGTCAGAAGAAATGTTAAAATCCAGCTTTTGTTGCTCTGTGGCTAAAAATAAACACAATTTACCTGTTTGTACACATATGTACACATTTAAAGGTTTTGTCTTGCCGATTGGGAAATTGCAGTTTCTTATTCCACCATATAAAGCAAAAAACCTGCGGAAAACACTTTTAAAATCAAAGATTCAAGGAGTACCAATTAAAGGCAATGTTTGATGCCTTGGCTTATGATAACGGAATCACAACCTGATATTATACTATAAAATGTTATTTTCTTCAATGATATTTCAAATCCTTGTGATCGATTTAAGATCTAGCTTTGTGGTGGGGTGCTGGAGCTCTGTTTTAAAGTGCACCTATGATACTTTTATTCAGGGCTCCACCATCTAGTCAGCGGTTCCCAACCGCGGTCCTCAAGTACCCCTAACATGGCAGGTTTTTAAGGATCACCTTGGGGAAATGCAGACTGAATCCTGCAATCACAGAGCAGCAAATCATTTCACCTGTGCTGTGCTTCATATATCTGGCAAACCTGGCCTGTTAGGGGGACCTGAGGAAGGCGGTTGGGAACAACTGATCTAGGTCATACCTTGGGGCAGCAAGTATATCTGCTTCAGAAGACCTGGTCTATTAGTCACAGTCAATGGCAGCATCCAGCAGAGAAGTATGGCAGGCCTACAATAAGGGGATCAATCAAGTGGTATCTAAGCAGGGAATATAACTGAAATCTTATGGGCACTCAGAATTACAGCTCATCAGTGTTATTCTATGGTTTTGACTGATATTCATATTTTGTACCTAGGACTAATTCAACAAGGGTTTATGACCACAGCTAGCGATATTCCTTAATTTTTTTCTTGCATTTTTTTTTTTCTTTAACAGACTTGCTTTGGAGTTGCATTTGCTCAGATATATTAAAAGGTGTATTGCACTTTAGTTTGGCATCAGATAATTGGCAAAATTATCGCCTCCACTGCAGCACCAAGTTTCAGCACTACTAGACCCTCCGTGGTTTCCTCATTTCGTAATAATGCTTGAAATGTGTAAGTTGAAGTAAGGCAATTTGTGTATAGTTTTTTTTATTAGAATGCCAGATCACATGAATAATTGTAACAGCGGGACCACTGCCAAGGCATAGTAGTCTGAAAAATAATATCCCCATCCTAGCAATTGCCATCCTTCATTAATATAAAAATGACTGGGGTGGGGGGGAACACCCAGTCTTGGCAGAGTGGGGCCACGTATGAATCCCTCTAATAATACTATAGTAAGAAGAACAACATAATTATACCGCTACCGGGGAAATAACAATAAATGTATACCCTGTTCCAACTTGTACAGCATGTATCACAAGGGACACTGCACGTAATTAGTGTTTATGTTAATACGTAGCATTACACTTACATGGGAAAATTTTACTATGAGAGGGTGTGTGCATTGAGCCTAGTTTGAGACTCCTAAGGCAAGCTTAGGAGTCATTCAGGTCATAGCAATTACCAAATTCACGATTTGCTAAGCATCTATAGCTGTGCTTCCAGAGTCACATACGGTTTCAACGAAGACTGCAATATTCATTCAGGCTTCTATGAAATGTGGAAAATCTATATGGTGGATTCCTACAGGATTTGATTAGTTTGGTCTCGCTCTGTGTTTAATGACCTGTACAATTACTATATTTAACCTGTTAATAATTACATTTTGGTAGCTGACATTTCTTCCCTCTGCAGCTACTGATGCTTGTCCTCTTCTGTGCACCGTACTTCCTGGTTTTCCAGCTCGCCATCCAATCAGATGCTTCCCATAGAGACACTCTGAGATCTGCCATTGTTCCTGCTGAATGCAAATTGAGCTCGGCTGCATTGATGTTTTAATTTATTCAGGACCAATAATATACCCCTAGCTATGGGAACCAGTCAGCAGCGCTGTGAGCGCATTGCAGTGTGGCTATGTGTGTATGCTGTATTGAGCCCTGTACAGGAGAATTGATGGGTAAAAGGGTTATACCCAGTGAGTTTCAAAGTAAGCCTTAAAATCCATCTTGGTGGGGGATGTGATCATTTTGCAGTGAAAATTCTGGGAAAACAATAACCAAAACCTGCAAGATAAAAGCATTTCAATGTTTAACGAGATTATGCAAAGGACATCACTGGGGAGGGGGTAGATTAACGTGTTTAAATCCACTATCAGATTTTATACAACTACCATCTCTTATCTCGGTTAGTCGAGACAACAAAATAGATCGCCTGTAGTCTTGTCTGAACATTCCCTCCTCAACCCCATTGCTTCTTCACTATTGTCTTAACCTATACCACAGTGGTAAAGTGAAACAAAGATTCAACTGCAAAGATTTTTTTAGATGTTGCATTTGCATCATGAGAAAAATCCACAAAATGGAAACGGGAGACGAACACCTTTATTTTTACATGTGATTACTTCAAAGAAAAAATCCTGTAGTGTTTTTTTTGTAATGCACACGTAGTCTAGTTACAGCTTATGTCACTGGTACTGTTCCTTTACCTTCCCATATACATATTCACATAACTGAGGTCCTCAAAAGCAGCAACTTCACAAATTTTATTTGGTAGGCCTCACTGCCCTGTGTCTTAATGAACCTTGAGAAAGGCTCAGTTGAGCTGGAGCGAAGAGGTCATGTCGTGCCTGTTCCTTTTTTCTTCCTTTACTGTGACATTGTGGACTGGTCTACCCTGTTTGTGTTGCCACCGATGTAGATGCTGCAGTGTTTGAATTAATGAGTTCACCATTTTGTTACATTCATTCGTATGTTCATAAACAGCTCAGATAGCAAATCTTAACACACTTTACCTGTCAAACGTTTTGAAATGTGCTGAATTATTGGGAAGAAACCTGTATCAACAAAATAGATTAAATCACTTCGTATAATTATGCTATTAAAGGAAGCATTGTTTTGTCCTGTAAAATTGGACACTGATGACATGTGTATTTAGTTAGGGATTGTTGCTAAACACCAGGTATTTATTTTCTCTCTTTCTTTAGAAAGTATTTTACCAGGAAGGATACATTGAGATTTCTCTCGTTTTCAAATATGTCCTGGGTGGTGAGTATGTACTCTTAAGTGTCTTGTCCAATGACACTTACTGGAGAAGTGCTCGAACCTGTGTCTCCACGGTTATAGAGCAGTAATGTAACCTCTACGCCATCCAGCCGCTAAAAGTTAGCAACTGTGGTCCTGGAGACAAAGGCAGGAAATGCGATGGACTGACAGTACCCTGGTGTATAGTGTAATAACTTTAAAGAGACCCTCGAAGATTAAACAATATCACCTCCTGTTCCTCCATGCACCTTTCCACCCATTGTAAACCTTTATTGAGGTATGTATGCTCCTCTGAGCGAGTCCAGCTTCCTCTACATGTGAGCCAGTGACCAAACCCAGGAAGGAATTCGTGTTCACTCTTGACCTTTTTAAACAAAGCCAGGTCAGCAGGCACTGATATCAGCTTTATGGGTGGAACTAATTCCCGTGCTTGAAGGTGTGAAACACACACCCTTCTTCTGAGTGGAGGAGGAAAAAAGACATGCAGGACACTCACTGTACATTTTGTGTTTAATGGTCAGCGCTTAGAGCAGGGGTTAGCAAATTTGGCCGTCTGGATGCTTTGGAACTATGTATAAGTATCTGAGTATTATGGCAGATTTGGTTTAAAACCATGGAGGACTCCTGGCTTACAGATTTCATTTGGGACACTACCACTTACATGATCTGAAACTGGATTACTTGTGCATTACAAATAAAAACATTAAAACACAGGCTGCTGTTTTTTTTGCCTGAAGTAATGGCATGTAAAAAGGAAAAATAAAGTTATTTTATCACTTTTATCATTTATGGAGAAGGAAATGTTTTTGATAAGCAGTGTGGGATGTATTCAAAGGACATCACCGGGGTAGATTAGAAGTCCTGTATTGTGTGATGTAGGCTACCTGAGCGAAGAGATGGCAGCTGAATGAGATCTGACAGGAAGCTTAAAAGACTTCTAGTCCCTAGTGTTGTCCTTTGAATACATCCCACACAGTACAATGATGTGAGTCAGCTGCCTAACCCATTCACTCCATTCGATGGCCAAAACCACAAAGTGATGACCAAGCGAGGTAAAGATACTGTGGGTGGCAGGAGGCAGTATACAACACAAAATAACACACACAATGGATGCACCCAGTGACACATATAGAGTAAAATATTTTCTTAACTAAACACACAAGAGAAAAACAAAAGCAGATGTAAGATATCAGCCACATACCATAAGCACAATATGGACATTTCATATCTTGGTGGTAGTGGCCCTATAAGCTTCGGGTAATTGTGTTATTTTATGATAGTTCCTGGTCTATACAGTCATTTAGTCACTATTTGTAAACGTTTATCATTTTTTTTATCTTTTAGACTATCACAATGTTATTCAATTATTGTGTTACAGTAGTGTCTCGTTCAAAAATAGAAACAGGAAAGAATTCAGTGTATGCAGCAGATGTGCATCGTGTGAGGAGATATAGTTATTATGAGCGCTTAGGTCATAGTCTTAATATGTTTCTTTGCATCATCGCAGTAGATCAGTGGAAATCCCTTTACCTGCTGGATTGATGTTAGACATCTAAACATATTCTATTAACGTTTATCTCTGCGTAATGAAGCCTTGCACTGTCTCAACTATTAGGACATGTAGTCACGACTAATTTGGTTTCTACCAGATACTTCAGGCAGACTCAGGCAAGCTCTCTGGTATCATGCCCTGGGGATCACTTAACATTACATATAATTGTCATTTTCTTCAACTGAAATATACAATGTAATAATAGGGTTTCCCTTTTGGAAAATAAAGGTTTTCCATAGGGGAATGTATGAAATGTTAGAACAGATGTCAAATGAGGATTTCTTTGTAGGTGTCTGTAAATACGCAACATTTTTTGTGCTATTATAGCTCATTTGTAAGAATTGGACTTATGTAATGCATTTGTGTTCTGTACTACTGCAGGTATGTGTACTGGTCATTATCTTCGTCATGGGTATAGAATGTTTTACAATATATCCAGTGACTGGATACATATACATGTGGCTGACTGTCTGCAGGGCCGGATTAACATGCCTCAGAATAGGCCCAGAGAAAGGATAACTATCAGGGTAATTCAAAGAGATCCGAATTGCTTGAGAAAGGGGACCGAACGCTGAAAATCAGCTTTCGGTTACCTTTCTTGGCCTTTCGGCTATCCAGAGAGCAGGCAATTCTCCAAATCCTGGCGAATTACCTGCACATACGGTGCCTGTTCGAGGGCAGTGAAATCCCCATGAAAAAGCACTGCTTCGGCTATTCAGAGAACACAAACCAGCGGTGAAAGGTTCCCCTAATGCCCTGCCATTCGGTGGTTTCATGCGGCAGATTTATTCAGGAGAATCCCATAGGCTTCAATGTTAAAAATATTCCCGTTTTAATTCAATATCTAATAAACCGTTCATTATAAAATTCTGCAGTAAAGAGTCTTTATTTATAGATTTTTTTATGCTATTTTAAGCATTTTTCTGGATTTTTTTTTTTTTTTAAGTTAACTTCTTTTTTCTGTAACAGCCCTTTTTATTATCATTCCCTGGACCTCATATGTAAATTTCAGACATTTTTGCTCAGTACTTTCTTTGCAAACAGCGTTTCACTTTTCAAACATTCAAGCAAACTGTTTTCCTAATTTATTCCCTTCACTCGTCTGCGGTGTCGGCTTTTTCCGGCGGCTTCGCTGCGGGTGATCGACTCCTGCTCGGGTTTTTCCGTGGTTTTCGGCGGGTTAATCCAGATGTTTTTGCGGGTTTTCGGCGTGCATTCGCCGGGTTTTGCGGTTAGTTTTCGTTGGGTTTGCGGCAGCCTTTCCCTGCAATTCGGGGACCCTGTGGTGCTTGCTGAATACACCGCAGGGTCGCCGAAACGGGGTCGGCAAAACGAACCGAATTGAAGAGAACGAAAAGTCACCGAACATGCGGTGACTTTTCGAATCTCTTTGAATTACCCTGAATTTTGTCTGAATTTGGACCCTGTATCTCAAACTGCATAGCAGCTACAGGGTCAAGTGAGGTATCACTGGAAAGACCAGAGCATGGACTTTCCAATGATACCAAACATGTCCAGGTTATAAGTAAAATAAATAAAATAATTACTTTCTTTCCAACAGTAATATTTTTCACTTTTCAATTATAAAGTAAATAATGATGCTGCACTAACTAACCATCACATTTCTCATGTCACCAACAAGTGTGGAGGTGGTGGGTGCTGGTACAATCCATTGTTACGAATCGTTACATCAAAAACCTAAACCACCGCACTACAGCGAAGAGCACTGCGGGGAACTTTGGACCCCTGCGTCACTAATCTTTACACCTCACAAGGTCAAGTGAGGTGTCATTGGACAGGGCAGAGTCTGGCCTTTGCAATAATACCAAACCTGACCATGTAAAATGTAAAAGAAAACAATATTTAGTTATTTATTTATTTTTAGTGCCAAAGCGATGGCATTGTCCATTTGTCACGTATAAAATGAGTAATACCACTGCCATTACTCACCTTCTCATTTCCCACGCTGGGAGCAAGGTCAGTGTTTTATACAGTCATATTATTCGTAAAAAACATGTTCCAAAACACAAGGGAAATATTAAATTTTTTTGGATAAAATTATATATTGTCTCAGAAAAATGCAGTAACAGGTTTCCATTTCACATTTTTTTAACAAGAATTCCCTATATAATATATAACCACAAAAGTTTGGATGATAAAATGGGGAAAAAAAATTTACACTCTTTAAATGATTGAAATCTGAATGAAAAATTAAATCACACAGTATCTGCCTGGTTAGATTTACCCGTATCTGCACTATTAAATAACCAAAAATATGTTTTCATTTCCCTAAATTACAAAAAAAGCCCACCAAAATATTCAGCTCCAGGCCCATAGAGATCTTAATCCGGGCCTGGCTGTCTGGGGACACTGTTGTTTCTTTTGTTCTAAAATACAAAATTATTATTTTGTAAAAGTAATATTTGTAATTATGATTGCCCCTTAATACATACTTGTGTTATCTGGGGCCGGGTTAACATAAGGGCGATTGGAGCTGCTTCTCAAGGGCTAAGACATGCCCAATGACAAATTAACATCTTCACCAAGTCCCATCAGTGGGTTGAGAGGGATAGGGCAGAGGCAGAATGAGTTTTTACACAAGTGGAACAGAATGGGATGACAGGATAGGACTGACGCATATTGAGAAAATCGATCACAGACACAAAGGAGAGAGGGGATTGGGTAATGTCACAAGAAGGATTAAAGCACTGAGCAATAATTGAAGGATGGAATATACGCAAGTCAAAATTTTTAACTTCAAGGCCATGAAACCCTTTATCCAGCGCTGTGTGTGCCATTCACTAAGCTCCGATACTGCTGTAATTGCTGTATTGCGGTTGTCATCATCGGCTTGGGAAATCATGTAACAAAATGTCGGACTTTTGTTGCACAGTAAATACATCCCAGATTAAGTTTGTAAAGAGACGTAGCAAAGTGTTTAAAACCTCTGCGTTACAATTAAAGTGTTTTCACGTGTGATGGTATCAGGCTAGGGTCAGACGAGCGCGTTTTCTACAGACTGTGTGCCCGTGCAGTACGGATGCACTTTTTGATGGAAGACGCAGTAGTGGCCACACGGTCCGTTTTTGTGACTGACGTTATTTTTGACGGATGTAGGAGGGAAAATAAATTATAATAAAAAATAATTTTGTCCGTCAAAAATGCTGGACGTATAAATGCAGTCCGTCTGACCACGTTCCATCACTCACACACAAAGCTATGCAGACGTTGCGGACGTGGCGTACTCCACACGTCCGTTCTAGCAGTATTACGTTCTTGCCTAACCTGCGTCCGTTTGCCACATCCGTCATGTGTCCGCACTTCCGTGCGGACGTACTTCGTGTGTGGGGCTCCATTTAACACAATTGTATGCTATCACGGACATACTTATGTGCGGCGACACGGACATGAACACTGCGCTCGTCTGACACCAGCCTCAGGATGTTCCATAATAAAATGTTCAGAAACATAAACTGCGTGTTCCAGCTATACAGAACATTCAGATTACTAAAACAGATTCTACTTGTGGAGGTCATATTTTGCGCATGACATTCCTGGGGTCCTCTTACGTAACGACCCCTCCCTTTCTCTCTTAAATTTTCACTAAAAGATGTGCACAAGCTCTAAGCTACGCGCAGAGATGATAACCTAATTCTGCGTGTGTGTTATTTCTGCATCCCTATATCGGCCAAGGCAATCAGTGGAAGCCAAGGTGGACAGAGTCGCCGGAGCCCAGGAAACTAGCAGAGGTTCACCTATGCATACAGTTTGGATGCAGATTATTGTACCAGAGTTCCACATGACTAATAGAGGTAAATACAGAATTGTCCTCTACAGCTGTGTTTCCTAACCATGTCCTCAGTTACCACTAACAGGACAGGTTTGCCAGATATCTGATGCACAGCACAGGTGATATGATTTGCTGCTCAGTGATTGCAGGATTCAGTCTGCATATCCGCAAGGTGATCCTTAACATCTGACCTGTTAGGTCTCTGAGGACAGGTTTGGGAAACACTGGTCTACAAAAACATGATTTGGCATCTCTCCTAACATTTTTGCAGTCATGTCAACTTCTAGAGGTAGAGGTTCCACAGTACAATTAGTTCCTTCAGAAACTGGAAAATATAAGATACATAGAAAATTTTCATATATCCTCAAAGCATCAGCAATTCCATTGCTAACACACCCCAGGCTGATATTATGCCAATAAAAGCAATAACATGATATAGTTATGTGTACCAGAACACTGTAGTACTGGGAATTGAGTGGGATTATGTAAAGCGAGGAGCAGCAGTCCATGCTTTTATTTCCACACCCAGTTCTCATGCTATTTTGTACTTTTACTGATGTTTCTTCTTCAAAGTATCCCACCTGTTTCATGATAATTGTTTTAAATTGTTTAGTACCTTAATACATGTTTTAATTGATTATTTTTGGATATACACTGATTAGCCGTGAACAGTCATTTCCTTTGTGGAAAACAGGAAAAATGGGCAAGCGAAAAGATCTGACAGACTTTGACAAGAGCCAAATATTGATGGCTAGAAGGCGAAGTTAGAGCATCTCCAATACGGCAAGTCTTCTGGGGTTTTCCTGGTATGCAGTGGTTACCATACCAAGAGTAGTGCAAGCAAGGACAACTGATGAATTGGCAGAGTGTCATGTGGCGTCCAAGGGGGGGGGGAGATGCATGTGGGAGAGTGAAAGCTGGCCTATCTGGTCCGATCACATAGAAGAGCTACTGGAGCTCAAATTGCTGGCCAGGATAGAAAGGTGTCAGAACACACTTGATGGAAACCACACAAAACCATTTCATGGTAAGGGAGTTCCTTGATGGAAGTGGCCTCTTTCAGAAAACAATACACCCTGTCACACTGCAAAAACTGTTCTGGGATGGTTTGAAGAATATGACAAAGCCTACAAGGTGTTGCCTTGGCCCCCATATTCCCCAGATGTCAATCCAACTGAACATCTGTGGGATGTGTTAGAACAACAAGTCCCATCCGTGGAGTCCCCATCTTACAACTTGTAGGACTTAAAGGAGCTGCTGCTAATGTCTTGGTTTCAGATACCACAGAACCAGTTCATTGGGCTTGTGGAGTATATGTCTCGACAAATCGGAGCCGTTTTGGTAGCGGAGGGGGACCTACATGATATTAGGTTTTAATGTTGTGGCTGATTAGTTCTATATGTGAACACTATATCCATTGATGGTTGAAGTGACATGGTTATTTTAGCACTTTGCTGTTAGATCGTTCTTAGCCATTTTTTTCTGCTTGACGAAAGGCTTTTAATAGAATGTTTAACTTATAAAGAGACTTGAAAATGAGCCTTACAATAATCTGACATATCTTTTCAGATCTGAAGAGTATCTTCCTGTGGAAATCCCTAAGGATATATTGTTATAATTCAGTCGTGCCTAACGGGTATATTTCTATCTACTACTTATTCATACTACCGAATGTCTTAAAACTAAATTCAGACAACTGTTCAAGTATAAGCTGGATCACAATGGAGGAAAATAAACAATTAAACTATGAGTAGAATACAGGATTGAAGTTGAAACCCCTGGAAGGGTTCATAGATGAGAAAACTGTGATCGCCACTTCTGGAAATGCTATTCTCAATTTTAAAAGGAGTAACCTGGACTAATCCATAATGAAAAGCTAAAATTTACCTTTTATTTTAAAAGCAAAAAGATCAACAAATGTCCAAAAACCAGAAATAAAACCGTGAACATATTGTCTGCAAATACTATTCACTATTACCCCCCCCCCCAGTTTAGGCCTAACTTCTGATGGATAAATACATACAGGAGGCAGGGGATGTTAATTGAAAATTAATAAACTAAGCTTACACACTTACTCACTAAAGGGGTTATTCAATAATAGCAGAACTTGCCACCGAATTGCACCGAACGGTGAATTTCAGCGTACGGTGCAATTTCGTGGCAGTTCGCCTATTCAGAAAGCTGGCAATTTGCCAAATATTGGCGAATTGCCAGCAAAATATGGTGCAATTCACTTCAGTTCGCCGCAATTTTGCGACGGCATTGAAATTCCCCATAGAGAAGTAATGGTTAATCTAATTCGAGAACACCGAACTGGACCGAAATGTTGGCGAAATGCCCAGATTTTCGGTGCTTCAGTTTAACAGGCGAATCCCATAGGTTTTAATGTTAAAAAAATATATATCCTTCTTATTATTCAACCGATTCTATTTAGGATTTCCTATAGAACGCATTGTATTTCATGGAGTCATTCCATTGGGTTCAATGTATTGCTTCACATTAAGGCCATTCTATTAACAATACTTTAGCAAATGAACCCCTCATGTCATAGAAAGTGATACAAAAGTGACTTAAACCCCTTTAAGACATATTTTGCAGTCTCCCACACCCTTTGTCCCTACAACCAGGTTCCCTAATGCCAAAATCCCGACGGCCAACTTCCCTACACAGACAACTCCTTGATGGCCAACTTCCCTACACAGACAACTCCCTGACGGCCAACTTCCCTACACAGACAACTCCCTGACGGCCAACTTCCCTACACAGACAACTCCCTGACGGCCAACTTCCCTACACAGACAACTCCTTGATGGCCAACTTCCCTACACAGACAACTCCCTGACGGCCAACTTCCCTACACAGACAACTCCCTGACGGCCAACTTCCCTACACAGACAACTCCCTGATGGCCAACTTCCCTACACAGACAACTCCCTGACGGCCAACTTCCAGACATCCAAAATCCCAGAGGATAACACTAACCCTACTCCCTAACCCCCTAAACCTAGCCCTAACCCCCTAAACCTAACCATAACCCCCTAAACCTAACTCCCTAAGGGTTAGGGTGTTAGTATTAGGGTTAGCCGCTGGGATTATGGATGTCTGGAAGTTGGCCGTGTAGGGAACATGGTATGTCCAGCAGTTGTTCGGTCTGGAAGTTGGCTGTCGGGATGTTGACATTAGGGAACCTGGCTGTAGGGATTTTGTCCGGCACCCCCTTTGCGCATATGTTTTTTTTTTTTTGGGGGGGGTCATTTCTCAATGTATTTTATTTTTAAATTGATTGTAATAACACAACTGTCAGCAAATACTGCTTGTAGCTCTCTTTATTTCAGTATAATTTTAGTAATTACCCAGGAATTTTATTCACTATTTATAAACAACTTAGCATATTTTCCATTTATTTCTCAGTTTATTTTAATTATAAGCAGCTTCTCTGACTGCCGTAAACATCAGCGAAATGGAAGGGATCAAACTGACCTCCAATACAGATTTTGTCTGTCAGCCCTCATAGTATTCATATGGCCTCTTAGTACTACTTAAAACCAAACATTTCAATGGATATGTTCTAGCTGTGGGTTTGTAATAATTACTGTCTCCCTGATTCCAGATAAACAGAATTTACGGGTCTGTACACGCCTAAATTGCAGATATTTATAGTCAAGCGGTGCTAGCGCCTGGGACGTACTGTCCCTGTAAAGGCAGAGATGCAGGTGCTTTTTCAAGTTGACATTTTTCCAAATAATACCAATTAACTGACAAGATGAGGGTCTCTTGCTCTACCTCATTCCTTTTGGAGGCTGATAATTATTCCTCCTTAGTCACAGGCTATAAAACAAGGGACAAGCATGTGTTTTGGGCTAATAATTTACAGGCAAACTAGCTATTTCTAGTGGAAATAAAGCTTGGAAACTCATCGATGATTATGGGGAAGGTGGTTTTGATCCAGAAAGGTCGCTCACAATTTCTTTCAAAGCAGAGTAAGTTGTTTACGTCACTGTATGAAAATAAACTTTTCATCCAAATTAAAATACATAAATCGATGGTCTTCTTGTTATATTGTTTTTATAAAGTTTTTCCAATATTATTATTTATAAAGTATTTTACCAGGAAGGATACATTGAGATTTCTCTCTTTTTCAAGTATATCCTGGGTTCAAAAACATTGAAATGTTACAGTCGTTACAGCAATACAAACAGGATAACTCAAAGAGATCTGAACTGCTTGAGAAAGGTAACAGAACGCTGAAAATCAGAGTCCGGTTACCTTTCTTGGCCATTCGGCTATCCAGAGAGCAAGCAATTTGCCAAATCCTGGCGAATTGCCTGCACATACGGTGCCTGTTCGGTGCCTGTTCGAGGGCAGTGAATCCCCATGAAAAAGCACTGCTTCGACTATTCAGAGAACAAAAACCAGCAGTGAAAGGTTCCCGAATTGACCTGCCATTCGGTGGTTTAATTCGACAGGTTTATTCAGGCGAATCCCATAGGCTTCAATGTTAAAAATATTCCCGTTTTAATTCAATATCTAATAAACCGTTCATTATAAAATTCTGCAGTAAAGAGTCTCTTTATTTATAGATTTTTTAGGATATTTTAAGCATTGTTCTGGATTTTTTTTTTAAAAGTCAGTTTTTTTTAACCCTTTCCATGCGGAGGACGCGCTCAGCGCGTCCTGCCGCATGGCCACTTCGCTACGCTCAGCGCGTCCTCCATGTGCAGTGGCGATCGGCTGGAATTCGGGCCGATCTCGGCGGCCCCCCGGTGCTGGCTGACATCATCGATGTCAGCCCAGCCTCCTGGACCCCGGCGGGCACAGTAGACGTCATTGCGCATGCGCGATGATGTCTATTTCAGGCACCCCCCCCGCCATTGCGGGGAAGGTGCCTGAAGGGGACCTTCGCACCTCTCCCCCTCCCCATCAGTGCGGGCCAGCCAGTAAAGGCAGACACCGCTTGGAAGGGCACAGCCTGCCCTTCCAAGCAGCGGCTGTCTTTAACCCCTAAGGGGCTGGATCGCGATATGGCGCTAACATGCTAACATGCTAACATCTTGGATGTCGGCCAAACTTCTGGGATATCCCCCTAATGACTGGCGTCATCGCGCATAGCGCGATGGCGCCAGTCCCACAATTAACCCCTTGCTGCCACCCTTGCTGCCACCAATGAACCCCCTATCTCCCGATCCGTGACATCTAGGGGTTAATGTTTGATATCATTGGAACGGACAGAGCATGGCCATTTCAATGATACCAAACATGACCATGTACAGTTTAAAAAAATAATTAAAAATAAAATTAAAAAAAGAAAAAATTAAAAAAAAAAAAAAATTTTTTTTTTGTTTTGTTTTATTAATGCAGCAATATTGTTCCCATTTCAATTATAATGTGAACAATGATGCTGCATTAACGATTTTTTCTATGGGGGGCGTTTGCCAAAAAACACGTAATTTTCCTCAAAAAAAGTAACGATTCCCCGTTTCTAACTTTTTTAACAAGCGCACCCCAGAGAAAATATAACCGCAAACACTCGCATTGTAAAATGTGAAAAAAACCACTTTACACGTTGTAAATTATTGAAAATTCAAATTTTATTGCATTTTATGTTATAATATACAGACAGGACATAATGTATACATATAATAATGATATATTATGAATCTGCCGAGTCTCCTGGAAAGAACGATATATAATATGTCTGGGTCAATTAATAAAATGTGACTTCAAATCGCATTTAAACATGATGAGCGAAACCGGTAAAAATGAGCTCAGCACACAGGCGTGAAAAGGCTCAGCAGCGAAAGGGTTAAGTTTACTTATTTTTTCTGTAACAGCCCTTTTTATTATCATTCCCTGGACCTCATATGCAAATTTCAGACATTTTCGCTCAGTAGTTTCTTTGCAAACAGCGTTTCACTTTTCAATCATTCATGCAAACTGTTTTCCTAATTTATTCACTGCCTCTTCTGCGGTCTCGGCTTTTTCCGGAGGCTGCGATCGGCTCCTGCTCGGGTTTATCTGTGGTTTTCGGCAGGTTAATCCAGATGTTTTTTCGGGTGTTCAGGCGTGCATTCGGCAGGTTTTGCGCTTAGTTTTCGTCGGGTTTGCGGCAGCTTTTCCCTGCAATTCGGGGACCCTGTGGTGCTTGCTGAATACACCGCAGGGTCGCCGAAATGGGATCGGCAAAAGGAACCGAATTGAAGAGAACGAAAAGTCACTGAACGTGCAGTGACTTTTCGAATCTCTTTGAATTACCCTGAAAGTATTAAATGCAAGATATTAAAAACAATACAAATATACAGATTAATACAGAAAATAAATATGTATGAAAGTCATTGTGTTACATGCTTACATGTGCATTCCATATTGAGGTATGTTAATAGGGAGCTAACAGACCTGACTAGTCACATGGTTTTCCCATAGTCCTCCTGATCACCTGACACCAGTGTTTGGAAGCAGTAAGGGTAAATGCAGCATGAGTGCCTGTTAATGACACCCGTGGTGCTTAAATAGTTAAAATCATGGCTTTGTAAGTCCATACATGAGCGCTAATGCCAATGTAGCCCTGACTGACTGCTCGGCCCAGTATGTATGCATACCATGATGACATCTGATGTTATCATCTCCTCGTACCGCACCCTAGCTCTCACCTTCAGGACTTCTCCCGAGCTGCCCCCTTTCTATGGAACTCCCTCCCCTGTAACATTACACTCTCCCCGTCTCTCCAGTCCATCAAGAAGTCTCTGAAAACATATTACTTTAGAGAAACCTATCGGCTCGCTCCATAGTCCCCCACTGTTCATTTCTTACGCCACCTTTCCACCCAGCACGTATGTACGCCTTTACTTCAGGTTCTCTATTTATCCTCACCTAGTGTCACCCCTCTCCTCTTAGATTGTAAACTCTCGAGCAGGGTCCTCTCTCCTACTGTTCTGTGTGTCTAACTTGTATGTATATTTGTTATTCTGTCTCATACAGTGCTTGTACAGCGCTACAGAACTTGTTAGTGCTTTATAAAAACTTGTAACTGTAATCATGACACAGCCACCACCCAGATATTAGCCCTGCCAAAGCTGGCAGGTCGGCAATAGACTGGCTCGATCTATGACTGGCACTACAAATAAAGTGTTACAATGATTGCGTGCGGCTCTGTGGTGATTATTGGGCTCTGTTTGGTTACTGCCCATTGCTATTCTTGTGTTATTTTGTACATTTCCACCAGCAGTCGGGGCTATATTTAATTACCTATTGCCACATTACGGGTTTATTACAATATTGCTTACTTGCCATTTGTTGTTAGAAAGCGTACAATACTATCATCATCCTTTCAATATTATAATTTCCTTCAGAATATTGGATTTTATTTTGCTATAATAAAGAATATCAGGGTTATTCAAAGAGATCCGAATTGGGGCCATTCGGCAATCCTGGCCATTCGGCTATCCAGAGAGCAGGCAGTTCGCCAAATGTCAAATACCCATAGAGAAGCAACGCTTCGTCTATTCAGAGAACACAAAACAGCTGAGAAAGGTTGCCGAAATGCCCTGCCATTCGGTGGTTTCATTCGACAGGTTTATTCAGGAGAATCCCATAGGCTTCAATGTTAAAAATATTCCTGTTTTAATCCAATATCTAATAAACCATTTATTATTTTATTCTGCAGTAAAAAGTCACTTTATTTTTCGATTTTTTTATGATCTTTTAGGCATTTTTGGGGATTTTTTTGCGAACTCTTTTTCCATTTTTTCTTAAATCGTTTTTTCTTTTTCTGTAACAGCCCTTTTTATTATCATTCATTGGATCTTATATGAAAATTCCAGACATTTTCGTTCTGTAGTTTTTTTGCAAACAGCGTTTCACTTTTCAAACATTCAAGCGTACTTTTTTTTATTCTCACTCCATTCGTCTGCGGTGTCGGGTTTTTCCGGCGGCTGCTATGCGCTCTCATCGGCTCCTGCTCCGGTTTCTCTGGCGTGTTTGGTGGGGTTAATCCAGCTGTTTTTGCGGGTTTCGGTGTGCGTTCGCCCTGGTTCTGCGTTGAGTGTTCATCGGGTTTGCGGCGGCTTTTCCCTGCACTACGACGGCCCTGTGGTGCTTGCTGAATACACCGCAGGGTCGCCGAAATGGGATCGCCAAATCGCACCGAATTGAAGAGAATGAAAAGTCACTGAACGTGCGGTGAATTTTCGATTCTCTTTGAATAACCCTGTATATGTTTTATTACGCTGATTGTGCATCCCCTGATATGGTTTGTTGTATTTATGTGGATTTTGGAGAAGAGCCCTCTCTAGGTGTCATTTGCCCCTAGTGTTACAATTGTTGCTTAATCAGTGCGCAGTGTAACAATCCCTTTTGTTTATTAAGGAAAATATTAGTAAAATAGTGTTTGTGTGTTACGTTTAATTTATTCTTCATTTCTCCGGATTTGAAGCAACATTGTGTTAATCGAATAACCAGATTACAATTGCGATTTTATTGGGGGGTGGGGTATACATTCCCAAATTTGGATATTTGAAGACTATTTCAGAAGTCAGTGAGTGACCTGCATGTCGCATAACCTCTTTCCGAATAGTTGGTGAGGGTCCTTTCCGTAGGGACATTATGCTCCCTCCTCAGCCCTGAGATGGAAAGAAGTACAGTAGGTGAGGGTGTTTCCTTTCCTTTGAACGCAGACCAATTTCTTTACAGTTTCAGGCTCTGAGCTACAATTATAAAGCAGAGGGCGCGGTTGAGTACATTGATAACAGATTTCCTAAGAGAGAGGGAGGATATGATTTAATCTGAAGCCTCAGGTCATTCTCTTCAGGATGAAAAAACTGAATTTGCCTTATATCGCTTCCTGAACACATATCAGATAGGAATCAACAGTCCATAATAAATTTAATATGCTGATTGAGCATGTTTTGCCCCAGGCTTAAGAAAACTACATAACAGGCCGCGTTGTAATGCATTTATACTGATTTTGTGCTCGTATCACCAGCCTGCGAAGACTCAGTGGATGGCACTGGCGTGCGCAGCCCGTTACATTAGGGTGTGCACCCATAGACTTGTAGAAAAATGGTACGAGTGCACTCATGGATATGAATTGACAAATAAGTTGATACTTATCTTAAGGTCGATGTTTGTTCCGCGGTCGATATGAAATGACCCTCAAGTATTATTCTCCCTTGTACGTTTTCTCCAGAAAGGTGGTACACATCCACTGAGGATTCCAAGGGAGGGACGTTTAAATTCGATAATTCGGGGATTTTGGCAAAAAATTACGCCAAAATGCAATGATCTGGGTAATCAAAACATTTATTAAAATAATAAAAACAATTTAACAATTGTAATCCAACGCGTTTCGTCATGTGACTTTTTCAAGGATTATAAAAAATCCTTGAAAAAGTCAAGTGACGAAACGCGTTGGATTACAATCGTTAAATAGTTTTTATTATTTTAATAAATCTTTTGATTACCCAAAACTGCGTTCTGGGTTCCACAGAGCTTTCCACATTGGGTAATTGCGTCTAGTCTACCTAACGAGCAAAGTTACGTAACCCTGGAAGAAAATTATTTTGTCATTGGTAACTTAACGTATAAATTTTGAGAGAATATAGTTAGAAAATGTTTGTACAAGGTGCACAATCTTTTCCTTTAAGAGACATATGACTTGTCCACTTGATGTTACCCACTGCTTCATTTCATTAGAACGTCTACAAATATATCGAGGGTTCTTTTTTTGAAACATTGTACAGACTCCCAGACAGACATGAATGCCTTTTTTCACATCAAACAACAACAAATAAAATAATATTTTACAATGCTGTATTCTTTTGGATGCTTTTTTTTTTTTTTTTTGTATTCAAAATTTTTATTTTGAAATATGTCATCATAGAAGTAGAAACAGAGAAACATAGAAACATAGAAAAATGTCGGCAGATAAGAATCTTTCGGCCCATCTAGTCTGCCCAATTACATGGATACTTTACCTGGATTTATCTTTTGTTTAGGATAGCCTTATGCCTATCCCATGCTTGCTTAAATTCAATCACTGTTTTGGCCTCTACCACTTCAACTGGAAGGCTGTTCCATGTATCCACCACCCTCTCAGTAAAATAATGCTTCCTGATGTTACTTTTAAACCTTTGCCCCTCTAATCTAAGACTATGTCCTCTTGTTTTCTTACTTTGTTTCCTTTTAAATATACTCCCTTCCTCTACCTTGTGGATTCCCTTTACGTATTTAAAGGTTTCTATCATATCTTCTCTGTCTCGTCTTTTTTCCAAGCTGTACATGTTAAGATCATTAAGCCTTTCCTGGTAACTTTTCTCCTTCAAGCCGTACACCATTTTAGTAGCCCTTCTCTGAACTCTCTCTAAGATGTCTATATCCTTCTGGAGATACGGTCTCCAGTACTGCACACAGTACTCCAAGTGAGGTCTCACCAGTGCTCTGTACAGTGGCATGAGCACTTCCCTTTTCCTACTGCTAATACCTCTCCCTACACAACCAAGCATTCTGCTAGCATTTCCTGCTGCTCTATTACATTGACTACTTACCCTTAGATCCTCTGAAATAATGACCCCTAAATCCCTTTCCTCAGATGTTGAGGTTAGGACTGTATCAAATATTCTATATTCAGCCCTTGGGTTTTTACGTCCCAGGTGCATTATCTTGCACTTATCCACATTAAAACTCAATTGCCACAACTCCGACCATTTTTTTTAGTTTACCTAAATCATTTGTCATTTGGCTGATCCCTCCAGGAACGTCAACCAGTAAACGTAAAGTGAGGGCCTCGCAGGGCCGCCCATAGTCGTCTGCAATAACTCAGCGTAAAGAAAATAAAGAAAAACAGCATATAGACATCCATAACAGCACAGCTCAAAGGAAAAAACAGTCATCTAGAAAATCAGCCAAAAAATTATCTCTCAGGAACATAGCCATACGGGGGGGGGGGGGAGTCATCAGTAACTATAAATCCCAGCTTTCACGGGAGAGAAAAAAATATATATATATATAAAGTAAAGGGGGGGTTCCATATCAGCCAAAGTGGGGGAGAAAGTCTTCATTTGAAAGTAAGAGTTCTTCTGAGGGGGGGGGGAATAGAAATCCAAAACAAAAATATAGCGTCTCTGTAAAACAAAAATCGATCCCCAGCCGGGGAATGTCAGCTGGAGAAAGAAAAGAAAATAATGGCCGAAGCGTCTCCAAGTTAAGAGGGGGGGGGGTAACAGTGGGAGCATATCAGTTTAAAACCGATCATCTAAAACAGCTAGTGATAATAGAAGTCAGCTACAAACAGTAACGTCTTAACAGAAAACATGTGGGGGGGTCTCATCAAGGGGGAAGAAAAACAAAAAAAACAGAAGATAGCGGCAAGGGCCCGAACTGTGCCATCCTCGGCATCTTCCCATAGGTCCAAGGACCGTGGGGTAGCCAAGGGGGACAATTGACACTAGGCCCGGGCACTCAGGAGGCCAAATTGGGTGCCAGGCCACAATGGCGGTCCTTAAGACAACCCGTAACGCCAAAACAAAAAAGGGAAAAGGGGGGTCTCCAGGGTCGCATTGACTCAGCTATATAAGGAGAGAAAACCCAAAACAAAATCTGTAATAATTAAAAAGGGAAAAGAGAAAAAAAAACAAAAAAACGTCTCTAATAATCAAAAACGTCCTCAGCCAAGGAACAACATCATAGAGACAGCAGGAGGGGAAAGTCCGCTTCAGCCCGTATCTCTCCAAAGCGTGGAAGCAGCAGCCCGACCAGTCTCGAACACATCGCGGAAGGCACATCGGGCGACCCATCTCCATGCCGTTTGATCTTTCCCACCGCCGCCACAGCACCAAAGCCTCCTCTCCAAATTTCCGGCCGAAGGTACCTCTCGTGCGAATCCGGCGAAGGAGAACCAGGCATCCGGTTCCAGTGGTTCCCACGTTACAGCGTGGATCAGGGCCTCAGTCTCAGTATCCTCCTTCAATAGCGGAGCCGGGGATGGGGTGAATAGGCCCAGGTTGCGGCTGCCTTCCTGCCAGCCCGTGGGGGCCCTCCCGCTCTAGACACGGACCGGGATCTCCACACACCGGCTCACGGCTCGGCGGTCCACTAGCGACTGATGCACCGGAGCCTCTCCGCCCTGACAGATCCTCCTTCCGCAAGGTAAGCGGCTGCTGCTTAGACTCCCAGCCACACCTCAAACCAGAGGTCCCCTCCATGCTCTCACCCCCATTCACGACAGCCGTCTCTCCGGATCCATCCGGCGTAGCACTGTCCATGGAACACGATCCTCCGCAGGCTCTCAGGATCTCTGTAAAGCGCCGCATGACGCCCCGTGTCAGTGGTCGATCCTCGTCCTCTACCTCCACCAGGAAACTTTCGAGGCCCAGGAACACCGCCTCCAGGCAGAACCGCGGGGGATCCGGCAAGAGGCCTATTTGCCGTCTCGTGCGCATTCCGTTTGCTCCCCCTGATAAATCAGCCGTTGGCGCCGGGAGGCGGGGGCCCTCCATCTCCACGGCTCTCCACCTAGTCAGGGGTAGCATAGGAGCTGCAGCACAGCGAAAGGCTCCCCTACGGTCGCAGGCAGAGCTCACCAGCCCGGAAACTCCAGGCTCACGCCGGGTTGCAGGCCCCAAGATGGCCGCCGGCATCGTCTTCGTGTCATCTATTGTCGTGTTCTGATCCGGGGGGGGACAAAACAGGCCCCCGACCCCACCTCCCCAATGACTAGCCGTCCTGGGCCCCCGGGGCAGAAATTTCGGTAGCTAAAGACATCTTGGGAACCCATAGAGAAAAGGACATGCCGGAGCTCCGAAGATGCACGTCCTCTCTCATCTGCAGCCGGCCACGCCCCCCTGGATGCCTTTTTTAATCCTGTTTTTATAACATTGTAATAAAAAGTGAGTTATTTACCAACCAGTGAAGTTTGTGAAGTAATAGACAAGACGGAAACATGGTAACCTCCCTTACATGTAAAACTGCCTTAATAATACAGTAATACCTTGGATTGCGAGCATAATCATTCTAGAAGAGTGCTTGTAATCCAAAACACTCTCTTGTAATCCAAAGCATTCTCCATAAGAAATAATGGAAACTCTGACGATTCGTTCCTCAACCATTTATTCACATGAAAAGGATTACAGTAATACAAGATACTGTACTGTTTTATGGTGTGTAGGAGGGTATCACAGCAATAAAACTCACAGTACTGTAACGTGTGGTGTTACACACAGGAGGGACAGAGGACAGGGCCAGATTGCCAGTGACACCTCCTCATCTGTTTACCTAGTAGGGGGAAACTGAAATGGTAGCCAGAAATAGAGCATAGGCTAGCACTGCTAATCCCCCTAGCACATACAAATTTACTGTCTCCTGTACCTGGTGGTGGGTGTCAGTGAGAGATGCTTGATGAGAGACGAGTGGTTGGTGATTAGATCTGTGTCACGGATCCCCCTGATACTAGAGTGGTGGTCCCTATACGCAGGACACTCTCTACCCTTCCGATCCTTAGAGTGGTCGGCACGACTAGACAGACTACTAGAATGGCAGTACAGTGCACATACAAGAGAGACGTCACGGATCCTTCTGCTTATCTGACTAGTGGTCCCTAGACGCAGGACACTCTCTACCCTTCCGATCCTTAGAGTGGTCGGCACGACTAGACAGACATAGAATGATACACAAGACCTTAGAACAATTAGCTCTTCCCAAGACCCTAACAACACAAGGGGTAGTCTGATGTGTGCTTAGGGTGCCACACAGACTGACCTCAATACCAGTATTAGAAGAGTTAATGCCAATACCAGGGGTTACGCACAGAATGGTTCGTTCGCCAATGCCAAGGATCATACACAGAGTGGTTCGTTCGCCAATGCCAGGGGTCATACACAGAATCGTTAGTTTGCCAATGCCAAGGGTCATACACAGAATCGTTAGTTTGCCAATGCCAAGGGTCATACACAGAATCGTTAGTTTGCCAAAATATACAAGAGCTCTGCGGGAAGTAACTACCACGTCAGGGCACCGGCGTCTCTGTGAGTCTGGGCTTTAAACCCGGCGGGTCCGCGTCTCGCCGCCAGGCCCCGCCCCCCGGCGTCCCACGTGTGCGGAAGCGACCGCAATATCACTCGGCGCCTGGCCAGCGAGCAGCGAGGAAGCTGCTGCCAGGCGCCGGGGGGTGCGGGGGCCACCGTGACAGAACCCCCCCTCTACGGGCGGCCACTGGACGACCCCCAGGAGCGCGGGGATGAGCCAAATAGAAAGCCCTCACCAACCGAGGAGCATGAACCTCAGTAGCCGGGAGCCAAGAGCGATCCTCTGGACCGTAGCCCACCCAGTCAACCAAGTACTGAAGGACCCCCTAGAAACCCTGGCGTCCAGAATGGCCTCAACTTCAAACTCCTCCTCGCCCTCCACAGAGACAGGAGGAGGGGGACACGGACCCTGGTGTACCGATTACACAAGAGTGGTTTTAAAAGGCTCACGTGGAACACATTGTGTATCCTGATATGGGAGGGCAGTGCCAAAGCATAGGAGACCGGATTGATTCGCCGCAGAATCTTATAGGGCCCTATGTATCTGGGTGCCAGTTTCATAGAGGGTACTAAGAGCTTGATGTTCCGTGAAGAAAGCCAAACCCTGTCCCCAACTTGATACACGGGTGCCGGCCTCCTGTGTCTGTCGGCCTTGATCTTCTGGATACCACTGCTATCCTCCAGTGCCCTTTTAACCCTTCCCCAAGTTTCTTTCAATGACGCTAAATGCTCATCCAGAGCAGGAATCGCGGTATCAGGAAATGTAGCAGGGAGCACGGGAGGATCAAAACCGTAAACAGTGAAGAAAGGGGAATGTCCTGTGGCTTCGCTCACTGCACTGTTCAAGGCATACTCTGCCCACGGTATCAGGTCTGACCAATTATCTTGTCGTTCGGATATAAAGCACCTGAGATATTTCTCTATATTTTGATTGGCTCGTTCTGCTGCTCCGTTGGTCTGGGGGTGATAGGCCGAAGAGAAGGATAGGTCTATCCCCACATTCTTGCAAAACCCTTTCCAGAATCTGGAGACGAATTGGGTCCCCCTATCAGAGACAATCCCAAGAGGAATACCGTGTATGCGGACCACATTGGTAATGAAAATGGGCACCAGTTCGGCTGCCGAAGGAAGTTTCCGAAGAGGAACATAGTGACCCATTTTGGAGAATCGATCAATGACCGTGAGTATTACAGTATTCCCTTTTGACTCGGGTAACTCTACTATAAAATCCATAGCTAAATGCGACCATGGTCGTTCGGGGATTGGCAGAGGCTGGAGTAAACCAATGGGCGCTGTTTTGGGACTTTTATGTCTTGTGCACACCTCGCACACGGTTATGTAATCCTTAACATCACGGCGCACCGTGGGCCACCAGAGGAGTTTACGTATACTAGACACTGTTTTGGTGATCCCCATATGCCCAGAGGTTTTGTTATCATGATAAAGTTTTAGTACTTCTTCTCTTTCGTTCTCAGGTACAAAGAGTTTCGCAGGAGGTCTCCCCCCAGGAGCTGTACCCTGGGCGGTCTGCAATCTTAACATCAGAGGAGACGAGACACTAATCGTGGTAAGGGCTATAATTCTTTCCTGGGGTACAATGGGATGCTGATCTTGGATGTTATGTTCGTAGGATTCGTATTGTCTTGACAATGCGTCTGCTTTAATGTTTCTTGACCCAGGTCTATATGTGAGGACGAAATTAAAGCTTGAAAGAAACAATGACCATCTCGCTTGTCTGGCATTTAACCGTTTAGCGTCTCCAATGTACGTAAGATTCTTATGATCGGTTATGATGACAATGGGGTCCCTAGACCCCTCCAATAAGTATCTCCATTCCGTCAAGGCTGCGATAACTGCTAACAACTCTCTATTTCCGATATCATAGTTCCTCTCTGCGGGGACAACTTTCGGGAATAGAAGCCGCATGGATGCAAGGGTTTGTCGGGTGCTCCCTTTGGGACAAGACTGCACCAAGACCTAGCTCGGAGGCGTCAACTTCAACCTGGAAAGGCAGAGCCGGATCTGGATGTCGGAGAACAGGGGCAGTTGTGAATGCCTGTTTAAGTGCCTCAAAGGCTTGACTGGCCTGGGGTGTCCATTTCTGATTCACCACCCCTTTTTTAGTCATAGCCGTGAGGGGAGCTACCAAGGCCGAAAAGTTTTTAATGAACCTCCGGTAGTAATTAGTAAACCCCAGAAACCTCTGGATGGCTTTAAGCCCTTGGGGTAAAGGCCAGTCAAGAATCGCTGAGAGTTTTTTAGGATCCATTTGGAAACCCTCAGGGGTTATTATATACCCAAGGAAGTGCACTGTCTCTATGTCGAATAAGCATTTCTCTAGTTTACAATATAACCCAGCCTTCAATAATCTCTTCAACACTTGTTGCACATGGACGTGATGGGTGTCCTTATCAGGAGAGTATATCAGGATGTCGTCCAGATATACTATAACGAACGTTTGCAGAAAGTCCCTTAGGGTGTCGTTTATGAGGTCCTGGAAAACGGCTGGCGCATTGCATAACCCAAAGGGCATCACCAAGTATTCATAATGCCCGCTACGTGTATTAAAAGCCGTTTTCCATTCATGCCCCTTCTTAACCCTGACCAGGTTGTACGCTCCGCGTAAATCAAGTTTCGTATAAATACGGGCCCCTTTTAATCGGTCGAACAATTCTGTTATAAGAGGTATTGGATATGCATTTCTTATGGTAATCCTATTCAAACCTCTGTAATCGATGCAAGGTCGCAGGTCACCCTCTTTTTTGGAAACGAAAAAGAAACCTGCTCCTGCTGGAGAGGAGGATCGTCTGATAAATCCTCGCTCTAGATTCTCCCTTATATATTCCTCCATAATGTCGTTTTCCTTTTGTGACAAAGGGTATACGTGTCCTCTAGGAGGCATAGTACCAGGGAGCAACTCTATAGCACAGTCATAAGGACGATGCGGTGGTAGGACCTCAGTCCTGGTTTTAGAGAACACCTCCTTTAGCGCCATATAACATTCAGGGACTTCGGTGGACAAAGGAGGTGCTGTAGCAATATTGAGGCTACCAATCGCATTAACCCTGCCCAGGCACTTTGACTGGCAACTAGGACCCCAACACTTTATATCTCGCTGGGCCCAATCAATCACCGGGTTATGCTCTATTAACCATGGGAACCCAAGAACGACAGGACATGAGGGAGAGTCGATAATCTGGAATCGTATGGTTTCACGGTGCAGAACTCCTGTAGTCATGCATACATCAATAGTGTCGTGAGTGATATGGGGACATGACAGGGGTTTTCCGTCTATGGCTTCCACCATTAGAGGCCTCTCCTTTAGAACCAGAGGTAAGAGGTTTTTGGCGGCAAAACATCTGTCCATAAAATTACCTGAGGCTCCAGAGTCTAGGAATGCCTCAGTCTCGAGGTGAACCCCCTCCCAGATGAGGGAGATAGGTACCAGAATCCGGGTTTTTTTTTTTTCATCGTCCACAAAGGAGGCATACAGAGAACCGATAACCTGGGTATTAGCTGTTCTTTGACCTGATTTGTTAGTCTCACCCCTGCTACCCCTGGGTCTCTGAGGACATTGAAGGCGGAAATGATCTGCCCCAGCACAATAAAAGCAGAGCCCCCTTTCTCTTCTGTGAGCTCTTTCTGCCTCTGAAATACCCGTTTTTCCTATCTGCATGGGTTCAACGGCCGGTACATCAGTCTTTGCGGTCTCCGGGTTGCCTGATGTAGTGGTGTGTCTGGGTACTAAGGGCAAAGGAGGCAGGACCCTTCTGGGTCTATCTCTGGGGTGTCTCCTTTCCCTGATTTGATCGTCCATGGCAATGCAGAAATCAACCAAATGATCCAGATGTTCTGGTAATTTTAAGGGAGCCAACTCAAACATAAAAGCCTCGTTCAGGCCTTCGGTAAAGGCTAGGGTTAAAACGTCGTTCGGCCAGTGTACCTCAGAAGACAAAGTCTTAAACTCTATGGCATAGTCGGAGACCCTCCTATTACCCTGTTTGATGTGAAACAGGGATCTACCCGCATTGGTAGCCCTTCTAGAGGGATCAAAGGTACGCTTTAACTCGGAGGTAAAACCCTCATAGTCATAAATGATGGGTTTCTTATTCTCCCACAAGGGCGTGGCCCATAATAAAGCTTTTTCGGTTAGATGATTAATCAGATAGCCTACTTTGGCTTTATCAGACATACAGGACCCTGGATTGTTCTCGAACAGGATCTCGAGTTGGGTCAGAAAGCCCCGGCATAAGTTTGGTGTTCCATCATAGCGTACGGGTGCCTTCATACTGAGCCTACATCCCTCGGGAGCGGCCGAACTGACCCTAGGCACTACTGGGTCTGGAGGGCTTGCAGTTCCAGAACTGGATCGATTTAACAGGGTTTGCAGGGCAAGAGCAATCTGGTCCATTCTATGGTCCTGCTCTTCTTGTCTGGCTGCAATACGGGTCAACTGATTAGAGAGGTCTGCGGGATCCATTGGCCCTGACGTAATGTCACGGATCCCCCTGATACTAGAGTGGTGGTCCCTATACGCAGGACACTCTCTACCCTTCCGATCCTTAGAGTGGTCGGCACGACTAGACAGACTACTAGAATGGCAGTACAGAGCACATACAAGAGAGACGTCACGGATCCTTCTGCTTATCTGACTAGTGGTCCCTAGACGCAGGACACTCTCTACCCTTCCGATCCTTAGAGTGGTCGGCACGACTAGACAGACATAGAATGATACACAAGACCTTAGAACAATTAGCTCTTCCCAAGACCCTAACAACACAAGGGTAGTCTGATGTGTGCTTAGGGTGCCACACAGACTGACCTCAATACCAGTATTAGAAGAGTTAATGCCAATACCAGGGGTTACGCACAGAATGGTTCGTTCGCCAATGCCAAGGATCATACACAGAGTGGTTCGTTCGCCAATGCCAGGGGTCATACACAGAATCGTTAGTTTGCCAATGCCAAGGGTCATACACAGAATCGTTAGTTTGCCAATGCCAAGGGTCATACACAGAATCGTTAGTTGCCAAAATATACAAGAGCTCTGCGGGAAGTAACTACCACGTCAGGGCACCGGCGTCTCTGTGAGTCTGGGCTTTAAACCCGGCGGGTCCGCGTCTCGCCGCCAGGCCCCGCCCCCCGGCGTCCCACGTGTGCGGAAGCGACCGCAATATCACTCGGCGCCTGGCCAGCGAGCAGCGAGGAAGCTGCTGCCAGGCGCCGGGGGGGTGCGGGGGCCACCGTGACAATCTGCCCCCCATTGCGCATTGATCTGTCTTCTCCACCTCTGGCCGCATGTGCATAAACGTGCTGCGGTCTCTCTGCCACTGCCCTGGCCACGCATACGCTGATGCACACAGACTGTTCGTATATCAAGACGGCGCTCGTATATCAAGACAATTTTTAAAAAAGAGTTGCTCATTGTGCGAAACAATTCAATTCAAATAAGCTTTATTGGCAGGACCAAATACATTTTAGCAGTGGCGGAAGTACCAGGGTCGCAGCGGTCGCAGTTGCGACCGGGCCCTGGCATTCCGCCACTGGAGGGGGGCCCAGCGCCGCTGCCAGATTCCGGCAATAAGCGCCGTAATCTGGGAGCAGCACCGCCGGCTGTTCCTCTCCCTGCGAGCGGCCGCTGGCTTGCAGCTTGGCCGCTCGCGTGGGATGGGAACTAGCTGACCAGCGCACGAGATCTCGCGAGAACTCGGCTGCGCTGGTCAGGTGGTTTCCGGTGAGCGGCCAGGCTGCATGCTTTCAGCGGCTGCTCACCTTGGAGAGGAACGTTCTGTTCGGCAGCAGAGGAGGTGTGCTGGTGCCCTATATACCCATAAGAGCTAGGGGGCAAATATATCATCCATACGAGCTGGGGGCAAATATATCCATACGAGCTGGGGGCAAATACATCCATGAGCTGGAGGCAAATACATCCATAAACTGGGGGAAAATACATCCATAAACTGGGGGCAAATACAACCATAAACTGGGGGCAAATACATCCATAAACTGGGGGCAAATACATCCATAAGCTGGGGGCAAATACATCCATAAACTGGGGGCAAATACATCCATAAACTGGGGGCAAATATATTCATAAGAGCTAAGGGGCAAATACACCCATAAGAGCTGGGGCAATATATCCATAGGAGCTGGGGGCAAATACATCCATGAGCTGGGGCAAATACATCCATGAGCTGGTGGCAAATACATCCATGAGCTGGGAGCAAATATATCCATGAGCTGGGGGCAAATATATCCATGAGCTGGGGGCAAATACATCCATGAGCTGGGGGCAAATACATCCATGAGCTGGAGGCAAATACATCCATGAGCTGGGGGAAAATACATCCATGAGCTGGGGCAAATATATCCATGAGCTGGGGGCAAATACATCCATGAGCTTGGGGGCAAATACATCCATAAGCTGGGGGCAAATACATCCATAAACTGGGGGCAAATACATCCATAAGCTGGGGGCAAATACATACATAAGCTGGGGGCAATACATCCATAAGAGCTAAGGGGCAATATACACCCATAAGAGCTGGGGGCAAATATATCCATAGGAGCTGGGGGCAAATACATCCATGAGCTGGGGCAAATACATCCATAAACTGGGGGCAAATACATCCATAAGCTGGGGGCAAATACATACATAAGCTGGGGGCAAATACATCCATAAGAGCTAAGGGGCAAATACACCCATAAGAGCTGGGGGCAAATATATCCATAGGAGCTGGGGGCAAATACATCCATGAGCTGGGGGCAAATACATCCATGAGCTGGGGGCAAATACATCCATGAGCTTGGGGGCAAATACATCCATGAGCTGGGGCAATATATCCATGAGCTGGGGGCAAATATATCCAGGAGCTGGGGGCAAATATATCCAGGAGCTGGGAGCAAAAATATCCACGTGTGAGCTGGGGCAATATATCCATGTGTGGCCTGGAGCAATATATGTCCATGTGAGCTGGGTGCAATATATATATCCATGTGAGCTGGGGGCAATATATATATCCGTGTGAGCTGGGGGCAATACTATCTTTTTTATATTGCAGGAAAAAAGTAAAAATATAGATCTTTTTTTGGGGGGGGTTGGGGGACCCTTCATGGGGGACCCTTCACCGGGGCCCTCAGGTTTCTAGTTACGCCACTGCATTTTAGCATTTCCAAAGCATATGGGGTGGTTATATGGGATGTAGGGGGGAGGGGTAGTGGGACATTTATGGGGGGGAATGGGCAAGTCCATGGACATTATCAGGGGTATGGAATAATGTGAAGGGGGATGGGGACGAGTCTGTGTTGGGGATTAATAAGTCCGGGATCTCTCATGTTCCTCTCAGTCTGTGACATTCTGTGATGTATTGGGCAGATATTTTCACCGCCGGCTCCTCTTCTCCCAGTATGATGTGGAGTTTCCTCGTCTCGTCTATAGAGGTGAAGTCTGGGATGAGAGCGGAGAGTCTCTGGAAGTGAGTTTCCCTCAGTGCTGAATACTTGGGGCACTGTAGGAGGAAGTGGATCTCATCTTCCAGGGCCCCCTGGTCACAATGCTGGCACAGTCTACTCTCCCTGGGCTTGTAGGTCTGTCTATGCCGTCCTGATTCGATTTCCAGGCTGTGGGCGCTCAGTCTGTAGCGGCTCAGGATTTGTCTGTCCTTGGGGCCAGTTTGTATTCCCTCAGTAATGATTGGTAAATGGTGAGTTTCTGGGAGTTTGCTATATCATGTCTCCATTCTCTGATATAGTATAGTATAAACACTCGCACACCAAGTTACTTGTAATCCAAGGTATTACTGTACAAGCAAAAAGGCAGCAAATTAATCACCAGCGTGGTGAGCATACCCACTCCCACCTACATCTCCATGGGAGGTTATGATCACACTATTACTTAACCATCGCAATCTATATGGTTGAACACCTTTGATTTTGTGGCAGAATTATTTTTACCTGGGATAGACTGTCTCCATGAACAGAAGGTTTTACACCTCACGTTGATACTAGTCAATGATCAAAGGGCTGATTTCTTTGCTGTTTTTGATCTTATCTGCTGTCAGTCTAAACAATGTATACCATAATTGTAATCAAAGGAGATGCCCCATTCCACATGTGATTCTACATATCACGTCTGACAAAGAGATCTAACGAGTGTAGAAAGCTTGAACTCAAAACCTGGTCAGCCTTTACTCCCACCAGCTGTTGTATGCAGTGGCGTCACTAGGGTTGGTGTCACCCGGTGCGGTAACTTATGGTGTCACCCCCCCCCCGAGTTTTACGGATTTTTTTTAACTACTCTTACTCCTAAATCAGTACTCCCATATAACACTGAATGCTCATACACACAGCGCACATTACTGTGAGGTTTATTGCTGTGGAGCTCTCTCATATGCTCACACAACTTTTTGCCAACCGCCAGCAAGTACGATGCCTGTTCGAAGGCAGTGAAAGCACACATGGATATATATTGCCCCCAGCAGCTCTGGATATATTGCCCCCAGCAGCTCATCCATGGATATATATTGTCCCCAGCTCACATATGGATATATTGCCCCAGTTCACAATTATATATTGCCCCCAGCAGCTCACCCATGGATATATATTGCCCCAGCTCACATATGGATATATTGCGCCTCAGCTCACACATGGATATATTGCCCCAGACCAGCTCACACATGGATAGTGCCCCAGCTCTCATGGATATGCCCCCAACACACATGGATACTGCCCCAAGCACACATGGATACTGCCCCCAGCACACATGGATAATGCCCCCAGCACACATGGATAATGCCGCAGCTCACATGGATATGCCCCAGCAGCTCTCATGGATATTGCCCCTGCTCCTCTCATGGATATTGCCCCAGCTCCTCTCATGGATATTGCCCCAGCTCCTCTCATGGATATTGCCCCAGCTCCTCTCATGAATTTTGCCCCAGCTCCTCTCATGGATATACTGCCCCAGCTCCTCTCATGGATAATGCCCCAGCTCCTCTCATGGATATACTGCCCCAGCTCCTCTCATGGATATTGCCCCAGCTCATGGATAATGCCCCAGCTCATGGATAATGCCCCAGCTCATGGATAATGCCCCAGCTCATGGATACTGCCCCAGCTCATGGATATGCCCCAGCAGCTCATGGATATACCCCAGCAGCACATGGATAATGCCCCAGCACATGGATAATGCCCCAGCTCATGGATACTGCCCCAGCTCATGGATATGCCCCAGCTCCTCTCATGGATACTGCCCCAGCTCCTCTCATGGATATACTGCCCCAGCTCCTCTCATTGATATTGCCCCAGCTCCTCTCATGGATATTGCCCCAGCTCCTCTCATGGATATTGCCCCAGCTCCTCTCATGGATATACTGCCCCAGCTCCTCTCATGGATATTGCCCCAGCTCATGGATAATGCCCCAGCTCATGGATAATGCCCCAGCTCATGGATATGCCCCAGCAGCTCATGGATATACCCCAGCAGCTCATGGATAATGCCCCAGCTCATGGATATGCCCCAGATCATGGATATGCCCCAGCAGCTCATGGATATGCCCCAGTAGCTCATGGATTTGCCCCAGCAGCTCATGGATTTGCCCCAGCAGCTCAGGGATTTGCCCCAGCTCATGGATATGCCCCAGCTCATGGATACTGCCCCAGCACATGGATAATGCCCCAGCTCAAACATGGATTTGCCCCAGCTCATGGATAATGCCCCAGCACATGGATATATGCCCTAGCTCAAACATGGATTTGCCCCAGCTCATGGATACTGCCCCAGCACATGGATAATGCCCCAGCTCAAACATGGATTTGCCCCAGCTCATGGATAATGCCCCAGCACATGGATTTGCCCCAGCTCATGGATATGCCCCAGCACATGGATAATGCCCCAGCACATGGATACTGCCCCAGCACATGGATACTGCCCCAGCACATGGATATGCCCCAGCACATGGATACTGCCCCAGTACATGGATATGCCCCAGCTCATGGATACTGCCCCAGCTCATGGATACTGCCCCAGCTCAAACATGGATTTGCCCCAGCTCGTGGATATGCCCCAGCTCATGGATATGCCCCAGCTCATTGTTTTGCCCCAGCTCATGGATAATGCCCCAGCTCATGGATATGCCCCAGCTCATGGATACTGCCCCAGCTCAAACATGAATTTGTCCCAGCTCATGGATATGCCCCAGCTAATGGATATGCCCCAGCTCATGGATAATGCCCCAGCTCATGGATATGCCCCAGCTCATAAATATGCCCCAGCACATGGATACTGCCCCAGCTCCTCTCATGGATATACTGCCCCAGCTCCTCTCATTGATATTGCCCCAGCTCCTCTCATGGATATTGCCCCAGCTCCTCTCATGGATATTGCCCCAGCTCCTCTCATGGATATACTGCCCCAGCTCCTCTCATGGATATTGCCCCAGCTCATGGATAATGCCCCAGCTCATGGATAATGCCCCAGCTCATGGATATGCCCCAGCAGCTCATGGATGTACCCCAGCAGCTCATGGATAATGCCCCAGCTCATGGATATGCCCCAGCTCATGGATATGCCACAGCAGCTCATGGATATGCCCCAGGCGCTCATGGATTTGCCCCAGCAGCTCATGGATTTGCCCCAGCAGCTCATGGATATGCCCCAGCTCATGGATACTGCCCCAGCTCATGGATATGCCCCAGCTCATGGATATGCCCCAGCTCATGGATACTGCCCCAGCACATGGATAATGCCCCAGCTCAAACATGGATTTGCCCCAGCTCATGTATAATGCCCCAGCACATGGATATATGCCCCAGCTCAAACATGGATTTGCCCCAGCTCATGGATACTGCCCCAGCACATGGATAATGCCCCAGCTCAAACCTGGATTTGCCCCAGCTCATGGATATGCCCCAGCTCATGGATATGCCCCAGCACATGGATACTGCCCAGCACATGGATATGCCCCAGCTCATGGATACTGCCCCAGCTCATGGATACTGCCCCAGCTCAAACATGGATTTGCCCCAGCTCGTGGATATGCTCCAGCTCATGGATACTGCCCCAGCACATGGATACTGCCACAGCACATGGATATGCCCCAGCTCATGGATACTGCCCCAGCTCATGGATACTGCCCCAGCTCAAACATGGATTTGCCCCAGCTCGTGGATATGCCCCAGCTCATGGATATGCCCCAGCTCATGGATTTGCCCCAGCTCATGTATAATGCCCCAGCACATGGATATATGCCCCAGCTCAAACATGGATTTGCCCCAGCTCATGGATAATGCCCCAGCACATGGATAATGCCCCAGCACATGGATAATGGCCCAGCTCATGGATACTGCCCCAGCTCATGGATAATGTCCCAGCACATGGATATGTCTCACCTCCTCCTGCGCCTCCTGTTCGCTCCCTCTGAGCACCCGGCGGCACGCAGCTTGGGTGCTCGCCTGGGGGAGCCACCTGACCAGCCGCGATTGGCTGGTGACGTGTTTCCTCCAGGGGAGCGCCGAAGCTGCATGCTTCAGACGCTCGCAGGGAGCGAATACACGGCAGAGGGTGAGACACCCACCCTTAGGGTGACGGTGTCACCCTAAGGGTGGGTGTCACCGGGTGCGGGCCGCACCCCCCACCCCCACGTTACGACGCCACTGGTTGTATGCAAGTTTTGTGGAAGTCTACTTGTCACGGTGGCACCCGGCAACAGCCAAGGTGGGACCCAATAATGGGGTTAAATGCCCAGTAAACTGAGGATACTGCAGGTCAGGTGCCATCAAGGGTTTATTGAAAATGTGGAAAAATAAAGTATTCAAAACAAGGCAGATGATCTCAGGCAGGGAATATGGAATAAAGTCTCTGGAAATAGATGGGCTCGAGTCAAAAATAAGAAAGTCACAAATAGCAATGAATGGTGCAGAACTTGAAATACAGCAGGAGTGAACTGGTACAGGTAAGCTGGCTCTTGGTGGTGAACATGGCAGCTTACTCTTGGCAACAGCGGTGGTGGTACAGGCTGTAGATGCAGAGCAATGCTGGCACAGGTAAAAAACAAGTGGCAGTATAGTCTCAGGCTGGACACTCATAGCAATGCTGGCATGGTGGTAGACACATGGCAAGACTGGAGCAGGTCTTTAGAGTATTGATGGAAATCCAAGGAAAATGCAATGTCTACGGAACTGAATCAGAAGAAACCACAAACACGCACTAGACTCAATGGTTAGGATCACATAGTCCTAATGCTAATTATGACCAGCTGTCGCTAACTAAAAAAGTTTGCTACAGCTAAGAGCTGGTGCTGATTCCGCTGCTGCAGAATCAGTTACCTGCAGCTGGAAATCCCCTAAAAAAATCAGATACTCACCTCTCATCCCGTCACGAGAGCTGCAGCCCAATCCATCACTTCTGGCTGACAGGAGCAGAGTGAGACTGGGGGGAAAAAGTCCCCAGTCTTCCTCTGCGATCACTCCTCCGAACTGCAGGATCTCGAAAAAGGGGAGATCCTGCCTGTCATGTGACTTGGCAGCAGAAGCCTCCATAGAGTCCTATGGACTCCATGGAGTGGATGCTCACGATGGCGCTCTAGCGCTGCGCAAAACATCCGGGAGCCTAGCAGGCAGCCTGCTCTGTAATGTACTGGTAAAACAGGAATGCTATGGGGAGATTTGAGAGGTGCAAAGCATCCCCGTTTTAGCTCAGGGCAGCTGATAGTGTGGGTGTTGTTTCTTTTGGATTTGAATTTGCTTCTCTGCTTTTGACCTCTGCCTGTTCTACTATGAACTCCAAACCTGTTACTTACTAAAGTACTTACTAAATTCATAAAATTAAAGAGCTGTGACATTATTTGGAGTGCATTCCCTAGGGACTCTTTAGCTATTTGTTGCACTTTATGTCTGCACTGTTGAAACAATGTGGACTATGTTTGAATGCAGAGATTTCCTTTGCACAACCAGCTTTGTGTTTGTGAAATATAGGATTTGTGATTGTCGCGGCCCGTTCAGTAACATTGAATCACCTTTGACTCTTTTGGTTCAACTGAACAGATACAAGCTTAAATTCAGCCAAATTCAGAGCCTCCACCAAATAGCTACATCTAATGTCATCATCATGCTACATACAGGTAAATGAGCTAAAATTTAGGAAATAATCTTCATTATCATACTAGGGAGGTGAAGAGTTTACTTTGGGTGCTGGGAAATCCATTGGTGTAAGTCAAACTACTTTGAGGGAAAGTAGCCCTAGCTTCCCTGCACCATAATAGCCACTACAATAAGCCGAGGCATTTGTGATGTTTAGTCTTTAAACATTATAGAAAAAGTTCAAACGATTAATGAAGTCTGTTTCATCCCATCAAATACATGCATTTTGTTTAACCTCAAATATATAATAAATGTTTCAGTTTGATTTGTTTGAATGTATGACATCATTATTATGATGTAAGACTTGCTTATGAAATAGTTTTGGTGAAGAGTTTGGTGAGAGTTTTGCTCCTGAGTTCATTTAACACCACATATCAAATTCCGAACCCTTCACTTTACTATAGCATTACGGATTGAAGAACACCTCACTTAGGAAAAACAGTTAGGATTTTGGTTCAAAAACATGTTCATAGATGGCACAAGCTTGCCACAATGTCAATGAACCCCATTGCGGCATGTCCTATCCTTCCTACCCTAATGAGTAACTGCTGCTGTAAGAGTTTAATCTACTTATTTGGGGCAGACATCCTCCTGTTACTTCACTCCATTCAAGGTTAATATACAGGGTTATTCAGAGAGAGGTGAAAACCAGGAGAATGACTGGAGAAGTGAAAACTCTAGGTCAAAATAGTCAAACCAGAAAAAGTCTCCCATTTATCTCACTTTCCAAATCAGCTATTTGGTCTAGACTGTTCTCTTCTCCTGCCATTCTCCTGGTTTTCACCGCTCTCTGAATAACCCTGATAGTGTGGAGGACTGGCCAGTCTCCTTGGTTCTGCACCACTCTGTGAGTAGTGCCTCATTGCAGGACTGATTTAATCCTTGCACTGCAGAGAACCCCAGGAATAGGTATGTCCCAAGTAGGTTAATCTCATAAACGCAGGCATTAGGTTAGAAAGGATAGGACCTGTCATGATAGGGTACATTGACGTGGCTGTCTTAAGCAATGTATGAACATATTTTATAATGCAAGTGTAGCGCTCACTCCCAGAGGAGCCGCTGAAAATGAACCACGGGTCAGTCTCCCCGCACTAGGGAATAAATATACTCCAGCACCGTTGTGGATTTTCAAAATTATATAGTTTACTAAAGTAAAAGGCATATAATGAGACACGGTGTTCGTAGGTATATTTACAGTATTTCGTATCGCGGTAAACGCGCAGCGGAAAAAGAAATGCGAGACTTCGTATTTCTGAAAAAAATGCGCGACCGAACAGAAAAATACAATGCTTCGTAATTACGAGAAACGCGCAGCGGAAAGAGAATACAATATTTCGTAATTTGAGAAACGCGCAGCGAAAAACAAAATAAGATGCGAATCTTTGCCCCTTTTTCGGATACTAGGGAGTGAGTCCCGAACAGGTTAAATCCCGAACTGTGAGTGTATGTGTGTGTTATGGTACCCGGGTACTATTCAACTGGCCAGTGAATCTTTAAACGATGTCTTCGACTAGTCAAGTTGGGGCCCTGTGGGTTTCAGAAATAAACAACAGCGTGCATGCTTGAGCTTTTGTAAAACCGGCCTTGGAGGCCTCTCACCCATCCGTTTGATCACCAAGGCTCCGCTGACCCAGGACGTCTCTCCGCTCGTTTCCTCGCTGGGATACCGGCTACTGGATAGGTGGTCAGGCTTTCTGTGCTCCGGCCCGAACTTGTCCAGCTACCGCCTGCTCTCCCATCCAATGGACTCGCGGTACTCCTCACTCGAGGTCCTCAGCTTGTCTGGATAACAACTTGGGTGATGTCTGTCAATGAGTAAGGCTCCTTCTGGCAAGGCAGGATAACCCCACTCGAATCCTGATAGGCCACACTTGCGCTCCGGCCTGGTCACGGTTCCGCTCTGCAGCATTGCGTCCTCTCTCATGCACTCCCTGGCGCGCTCTCCCAGCTATCTCTGTCCTCAGACCTCACAGCTTGATGTAGACAGATCTCTGCAGGGTCACTGTCCCGATCCCCCAGCACCAGCGAGGTAGCCCCTGCGCTCCGGCCTGGTCACAATCCTGAACAGCCCTGCCTGCTTCTTTCTCCTTCCAGCTCCCAGCTCACTCTGAGCATGCTTTCCACGAGGCTCAGGATGTACAGCGTCTCTGTCCCACCCACTTCCTGTGTCTGTTGCAAAGCACGCCGGGAAACGTAGTCCCAATATCTTCTGTGTTTGTCCAGCATGCTTACCATGGTCTCTGTCTCCCTCTGGTGGCCATTTTCAAATAAATGCAGCAGAACAGTCTTTTTAAACCCAGCGCTACACTCTCCCCCCCCCTAAACTCTTGGGTCCTCCCAAGGGCGTGTAACGGGTACATGTAACTGTCATACATAGCACAACATAACATAACAACAGTTGCATTACATTTCTAACTTTAGCCTATATAGTCAGGGTTGAAAACAGGCAGCAAATATCCTCAATCTCACCCAAACCCCTAGACACCTCTGTAAGTAGGGCTGACACTCCAGGAAACCTCCGCACAGTTGTTACAGCTTCCTCTGTGCTATGTCCTGGTGAATCATACGTGAGTCTCCGAGGGGGTCGTATTGGCCGTTTAGGTTCAAATTTTTCAGGAACCTCTTCAGTCGGGAGAGCTGACTCTACAGGCTCAATTCTCTCATCAACAATCGGAGCAAACATTTCCTCAGAATATGAGCTCTCCAGTGAAGGCATAGAACTGTAATCTATGGATATTTCCTCTAAAACTTCAGAAACTTCCGGTGCTTGAGTCATCACTTCAGAAATATCAGGTTCTAAATCACTCTCACTCCGGTCAGAGACTGGCTTGACGCCCTGAGACTCAGGTGTCCACACCCAGCTCAGACTCCAGCCTTCCTCTTCACTGTCTTCTTCATTCTCTCCGACGGGACGTAACTGCCGAGACCGAGTAATAGAGGTCGGACGAGATATAGGCAGACCAGGCACAGAGAATTTGTCTCCAATCGGTACTTGTACAGTCTCTCCTGACCGTAGGACCTTCTCTGTCCCTTCCGTTCTCCTCAGCCTTCTTACTTCTGTAGTGGCTCTCTGTTCTTTGACCCTCCGTGGACAGGCCCGTCGTGACATCGAGTGTGCCTTCTTAGAAGCAGGACTCTCTTCCGTGACCAGTGGGGTTAAGAGGTGTCTCAACACATCAGTGTTCATCCCCACTATCATAGAACTTCGATTAGCTCCCGAGGGACGAGGACACACAATTGCCAACGTGTCACATACTCCCGGTTGTCCAGTGATTTCCGAACTGAATTCTAGCTTCACCTGTATATATCCATCATAGGGAAACTTCTCCATTCCCATACCCCAGATTTCGAGATCCTTCAATTTCTTCAGGGGTATATGCTTCAAATATTTCTGCTAGAAGTCTCGGTAAATCAGCGTTACTTGAGCACCCGAATCTAGAAGAACCTTAGTATAGACTCCTTCCACTTGAACCGGGATGATGGGCGAAGGACCTATCAACTTGTCAGGGAACTTTTTCGCAGCAGCAGGAGAGGTAGACTCAGTCTGTTGTACTCTAACCCTTGTTCTCATACGTGGTGACTGCGGGCGTACATTGTCTTCTTGGGACGTAGGACCAGACCTCCAGGGAAAGGATCTCCTAGGTCTAGCAGGCACATATAGAGACCCTCCCTGTCTCCTTTCTGGGCACTGAGCCTTGAAATGACCGAATTCTCTACAGGCGAAACATCTTCCCCACGAGGACGAGGGCACACTTTCTTCCTGTGGCTCATTTGAAAATCTTCTGTCGGAGGCCACAGCAACCGCTGCTGTTCGTATCTCTGAGAAAGACTTCTGTATTTCAGTCTGCATTTCTACTACTTTCAAGATTGCCCGGCATAGGTCCGTGTGTGTCTGTTCCATCTTAACTTGGGCTTCTTGTACTCTCACGAGAGTCTTTTGTATCTCACCATACACCTGGTTTGACGACTTTTGAGTTATCTCCGGCTCATATGTCTCTTCCGGATCTTCTTCATCTGATGAACACTCGTTATACTCTATGGGTTGCGCATAGACCTTTTCTCCCCTTCTTCCAAGCTTCTCTTCCAGAAGGGCTTCTTCCTCCCGAACAACTCGAATCAGTTCTAGGTAATTTAACTCTTTATTACCTTCTCGAGTCCTCAGCTGCAACATCACAGGATCTAAAGGTAAGGCACCCTTCAATATCTGACGCATTCTAACCTGATCTACTGTAGTGGGGTCTGTTCCTTTCTTCAACAGCACTTGGTACAGTATCTTATCCAGGCGCCTCATGTATTCTGTCATCTTCTCACCCCTTTTCTGGTAAGTATGCTCATATTGGTACATTAGCTCAGCAGCCTTTTCCGTTCGCCCGAAGACTTCCTGTAATATGTTCAGGTAATCTAGAGCAGTACAGTCCCTCTTACTCAGCTTCAGATTCCTGACAGCCTCTGACGCAGGTCCCTTTAAGCTCTCAGTAATTCTTTGCTTCTTCTGCGCTTCAGAGACATCCCACTCATCCAGAGTCTGCATCGCTTGTTCTACCCATTCTTCGAAGGTTTCTTCTCCCGCCGGAGTTGGCAAGTTTCCTGAAAATTTTTCCAACTTCCGATATCCGAAGCTGATGTAAGAAGGGTGAGCCCTCTGACACTTAACCACGAGGTCTCCAATAGCAGCAATGAACTCCGGCCCGATCATGGCCAGCGGGCTGGATGCAGGAATGTTCGCTGAATCACCACGTGGCTTACTTGGCTGGATCAGACGAACTTCCACGTCTTCGGTTAGATGTATACCCATGCCCTGAAAACACACAGGAACACCCTTTCTCCACTCGAAAAGAACATACGTGTGAGAAGTCTCTGGGTTCACTTTGATGTCCGCTAGAAACCCCCGCTGGTCAGGTGCCAACGCTGCCACGGCCAAGCGGATCTGCTCTTCTGCCCAGGTGTCTAGAGGAATATCCATTACTACACTCAACTCTAACTGGCCACCCTGTGCTTTACACCACTCTGCTGCTTCGTCTGGGTCCATATTTAACCCTTTAAATGCGTTTTTTCCAGAGACTGAGATCCCGGACAAGCCCCCACGTGTAGCGCTCACTCCCGGAGGAGCCGCTGAAAATGAACCACGGGTCAGTCTCCCCGCACTAGGGAATAAATATACTCCAGCACCGTTGTGGATTTTCTAAATTATATAGTTTACTAAAGTAAAAGGCATATAATGAGACACGGTGTTCGTAGGTATATTTACAGTATTTCGTATCGCGATAAACGCACAGCGGAAAAAGAAATGCGAGACTTCGTATTTCTGAAAAAAATGCGCGACCGAACAGAAAAATACAATGCTTCGTAATTACGAGAAACGCGCAGCGGAAAGAGAATACAATATTTTGTAATTTGAGAAACGCGCAGCGAAAAACAAAATAAGATGCGAATCTTTGCCCCTTTTTCGGATACTAGGGAGTGAGTCCCGAACAGGTTAAGTCCCGAACTGTGAGTGTATGTGTGTGTTATGGTACCCGGGTACTATTCAACTGGCCAGTGAATCTTTAAACGATGTCTTCGACTAGTCAAGTTGGGGCCCTGTGGGTTTCAGAAATAAACAACAGCGTGCTTGCTTGAGCTTTTGTAAAACCGGCCTTGGAGGCCTCTCACCCATCCGTTTGATCACCAAGGCTCCGCTGACCCAGGACGTCTCTCCGCTCGTTTCCTCGCTGGGATACCAGCTACTGGATAGGTGGTCAGGCTTTCTGTGCTCCGGCCCGGACTTGTCCAGCTACCGCCTGCTCTCCCATCCAATGGACTCGCGGTACTCCTCACTCGAGGTCCTCAGCTTGTCTGGATAACAACTTGGGTGATGTCTGTCAATGAGTAAGGCTCCTTCTGGCAAGGCAGGATAACCCCACTCGAATCCTGATATGCCACACTTGCGCTCCGGCCTGGTCACGGTTCCGCTCTGCAGCACTGCGTCCTCTCTCATGCACTCCCTGTCGCGCTCTCCCAGCTATCTCTGTCATCAGACCTCACAGCTTGATGTAGACAGATCTCTGCAGGGTCACTGTCCCGATCCCCCAGCACCAGCGAGGTAGCCCCTGCGCTCTGGCCTGGTCACAATCCTGAACAGCCCTGCCTGTTTCTTTCTCCTTCCAGCTCCCAGCTCACTCTGAGCATGCTTTCCACGAGGCTCAGGATGTACAGCGTCTCTGTCCCACCCACTTCCTGTGTCTGTTGCAAAGCACACCGGGAAATGTAGTCCCAATATCATCTGTGTTTGTCCAGCATGCTTACCATGGTCTCTGTCTCCCTCTGGTGGCCATTTTCAAATAAATGCAGCAGAACAGTCTTTTTAAACCCAGCGCTACACAAGCTTATGCAACCTATGATCATGCTTTATATCCACATCTCCATTTTTTTCAGTTCACAAATTCAGTTTTTTTTTAATTCCTTATTTAAGCAGATAGGCAAGAAGATTACAGTCGTTATGTAATGTGTATCTTCATGTAAAAGACCAACAGGTCTATTCAAAGAAAGGTGAACCTCAGGAGAATTGGCAGAATTTAAAATTCTAGGTCAAAATAGCCAAACCACAAAACTTTTCCCATTTATCTCACTTTCCAAATTGGCTATTTGAACTAGATTGTTCTCTTCTCCTGCCTGTTGTCCTGGTTTTCACCTTTCTCTGAATAACCCTTCTTGTGATGTTGCAACAATTCACATTATATATACAGGGTGCCCATAAAGTCTCTTTACAATTTCAAAATTGAATGCTGTAGCATACCCTCATCAATGGTGGCAATGGCATCAGTGATCCTCTGCTTTAGATGAGATGTGTGGTGTGGGATCATGTGCAATCGAATCATTAGTCCGGTTTTCTTTGGTGAGACATCAATTACTGTAAATGTTTACCTTGACCTTTTGACTGAATACGTGGCACCAAAACTACATGACCTTCAACCAACCATCATTTTCCAGCAAGAGGCTGCACCGCCACCTTGGGGACTGCGTGTTCGTGGGTTCCTAAATGAAACATTTCCAGAGCGGTGGATTGGAAGGAGTGACCCAATTCCCTGACCAGTTCAGCGGATATCACTCCCCTTGACTTCTTTCTATGGGGTTATGTTAAAGATATTGCATATTGAACAAAGGTATGGGACATCACTAATCTAAAGCGGAGGATCACTGATGCCATTGCCACCATTGATGAGGGTATGCTACAGCGAACATGGCAAGAAATCGAGTACCATCTTGATGTGCTTCGTGCAACTAATAGTGCCTATATAGAGGTGTATTAAATGAGGCAAAAAAACTTAAATATATACGTCTCATTTTGTAATGATTTTCACTTACCTGGCTTTTCATTTGCCTTTGTAATAAATTTTTGAAATTGTAAATCGTATGGACACCCTGTATATATATGACAGAGAGTGGGGGGGGCTAGACCCCTCCTTGAAGTGGAATGAAAGGCAGCTGCCTGCAGACGGTGTGTACTAGGTCAGGGCTCAAAATTTCCACTCGCCTACTCGCATTTGGCAAGTGGAAATTAAGTGAGGGAGAGTGGAAATGCACACACAGGCAGCACAATAAAATATTTTGTGCTGCGTATTCCAGCAGTGGCACCGTGCAGCTCCCTTTAAAACCTTTAACAGTGTAATTTCATAAGATAGTCTAAGGGGGTGTGATTAGGGCCAGAGCTAAGAGCTGTGTAGGGGTCAGGTGGAGCATCTGGTGGCGAGTAACTCTTATGGCCTGGTTAGTAGCTTGGGACTTGAAATTTTGAGCCCTGTACTAGGTATTATACTATCATTAGGAAAGAGGAGACATTCTATGGGTTTAGGTCCTCCTTACATCAAGAGGGACCAGTCTCCAGCAACGGAGCTCAAACTTTATAAAAGAAAGGCGTTGTGTGGTTTATCAAGTTAGGTGGTTTTAAAAACCTTTAAAACTATACTTAAATAAAGTGCTCGGAATTTGGCGTGTTCGGTTTTATTTTTAACATTCTGACCTTTTACGGCTTTTGAAGAAAGTAATCTTAATGGACTGGAAGGTCGCTGAATCTTGAGCTGATATGAATTGATGCTTTTTAGTTCAAATAAAAAAAATCATAAATTCTCTGTATTTCTTCTGTCATTGATTTTTGTTATTACTAAGGCTAACATTTAGACCATTGTCTATTTTGTATAAACTAGATTTACCATACACTATCATATACATAATATATAGATTTTTTGCTCATTCAATATGTATTTAATTTTAGAGAATAATAAAAGGTATATCCAGAATATACAGTATATCATGCACATAATGCATTCGAGATACAAATTTCATTCTTTTGGAATGCCCCTCTTATTTATTTATTTATTTATTTAAAATATTGAATTGATGAATATAATCTAAAACTAGAAACTACCTGTGACCTGTCAGCCAAAGCCTAGTGTCTCTTTTTCTTTTGGTTTTGCAATGAGTCTTGATTCATTAGACCTCCCTGCTAGATCTAGAAATGAGCTGTGAGATCTGATGGGGCTCTAACAGCCTTTAAAAGTTAAAATCAGCCAGGGCTGGATTCCCTATGGGTCGCATCTTTAAATACGTAACCCTTAGGGAAAGGGCTGGATTAACATAGGGGCTATTGAAGCTGCAAAATAGGCCTACTGAAAAATTGTGTCACCAACACAGTAGGGGTTATTCAGAGAGAGCAATCTGGCCCCGAAATGTCACCGAACAGGGAATTTTCCCATACGGTGACAGTTCGGGGCCATTCGGCTATTCAGAGGGTAGGCAGTTCGCCAAAGTTTGGCGAACTGGATGCAAATATGGTGCCTGTTCAAAGGCAGTGAAATCCCCCATAGAGAAGCAATGCTTAATCTATTCAGAGAACACCGAACAGTAAAAAGCTGCCGAAGTGCCCTGCTGTTCAGTGGTTTCATTCGGCAAGTTTATTCAGGCGAATCCCATAGGCTCTAATGTTAAAAATATTCCCGTTCTTATTCAATATCTAATAAACCATTTATTATTTTAATCTACAGTGTAAAGTGTCTTTAATTATAGATTTTTTAGGATCTTTTAGGCATTTTTCGAGATTTTTTTCAGCAAAATTCTTTTTCTGTTTTTTTTAAAAGCGGATTTTTTTTCTGCAACAGACCTTTCTATTATCATTCATTGGACCTTATATGTAAATTCCAGACATTTTTGTTCAGTAGTTTTTTTTTTACAGTGTTTAAATTTTGATACTTTCAAGCGTATTGTTTTTTTTTTTTTTACCCCGTTCATCAGCTTGTCAGCTATTTCTGGGGTCTGCTCTGTGCTGTGATCGGTGGCTCGTCTGCTTTTTCCGTTCGCCGTGTTTTTTGCGGTGGTTCAGGTGGGTTTTTGGTGGGTTTTCGGCAGGCTTGCGGCGGGTTTTCCCTGCACTCCAGGAACCTGCGGTGAATGCTGAATTCACTGCAGGGTGGGGAACTTTGATTCCCCCGAAGTGCGGGGAACGAGAGAGCACCGAAATGTCGGCAACATTTTGGTGCCCTCTGAATAACCCCAGTGAGATCAAGATGGATGAGGCCATGGCACAATAGAGGTGAGTGTGTGAGAAGGATGGGACAGGAACACCGTTGGATGTGAGAAGAATGGGAGAGAGAAACATTAGCAGCTGAGTGGTATGTGACAGAGGCCCACTAAGATATTCAGCTTCAGGTCCATGAAGCCCATAATCCAGCACTGCTCAGGGATTCTAGTCCTCAGTGATTTTTTTTACTTTTTAAGGCTGATAGATCCTCATGAGATCTCACAACTCATGTCTACATCTTGTAGGAAGCTCTAGTGCATCGAATCCAGTTTATTGTAACATTTTGCTTGACTGAGCTATTCCACGACATACTTGAACAAGAAAAGCCTCAATATGTTTCTTCCCAGATAAAAATGCTATAAACTAATAATGTTTCAGTGAATAAAGCAGCAGACACACGTTTGTTGAGTGGATGATTAGTTCGCTCATTTGTATAATGCAAAACAAGGTCAATGACGGCAGAATATCACATGCACAATGCGTGATGCTTGTTACCAGTTTGCTACAGAGAAATCAATATATAATATAACATTTTCCGGGCTGATATAATGCGCTAATAACTGTAATGAATTCACATACACTGTGTACGCTATAGAATCTGCAGCTCCAAAGGACATCAATCAATCATTGCTTACGTATCATCTCTGCTTCTAAAGATGTTATTACGCTTCCCTTATCTGTATTCGTGTTTCGAAAATTGCTGGCGCAATATTTCAACCCCCTTCAGTGCAAGAAGACAACAGGGGTTCATTTTGACCTTTGGCCATTGTTCCCTCCAGGGCGCTTTGTTGAGACTGGTGACAGACACTGGGATTGGCGTATGTGCCATAACATATCGAAAGGAACATCAATTCACTCAGCGGGAAGCAAGGAATGCTACAAGGATGCGTTAGTCCTCAGACCTCGTTACACAAAGGCACATATTACAGGATGATTTGAAAGAGCAGCTCTCTGAGTATCCTATTGTGCAGAAAATCAGTTTTCCTAGACTAAAATCATTTAACCCCTTGTTATCAGTGAGTTGAAAGATGAAGGAACAAAAAACAGAGGGGGGGCGATGCAAAACAAAAGAGAATTTTATGATACAAGGACTAAATCAATTATTTATTAATTGCAGAATTCTGTCAATCGTTCATCATTCTAATGCTCTCACATTGCGGAAAATAAAATGCGTATGTTTTTGGAGAGTGGATCAGGTTTGCAACAAGGAATTGGGAAAGCAATGGAATCAAGATGGCCGCTGGGTCTAAGGACCTGAGACACTAGAGACAGAATACCCTGGGGGCCAGTTATTGATAATACTGTTATTTGATATTTGTTTTGACATCACTTTGGAAGATTTAAGTTATGAGGAAAGGCTAATAAGCTTAAACCTGTTTAGTTTAGAGAAACGGCGCCTTAGAGGGGATCGGATAACTTTATATAAATATATACGGGCCATTACAAACCATTATCTGGAAACTTATTAATTAACAGGACTATACACAGGACACAAGGACTAGGGATGAGCCAAACACCCACGTGTTCAGTTCGCATTTGAACTCGAACAATTTCCAAAGTTCGAGTTCGAACGCGAACACGAACCGAACTCAATGCAAGTCAATGGGACTCGAAAGTTTGAATTTTAGAGTGCCCTCCAAGAGGGCATATATGCAAGATGTTTGCCATAAAAGGTGTATGGGGGTCCGGGTAGTGCACTGGGGGACAGGAAACAAAGCCAAAAAGTAAAAAAAGAACGTTTTTAAAGGAACAGTGAGTTTTCCATGAAATAAGAGTTAAAAATAAAAACGAAACATTCCTTCAAATATCATGCCTAGGAGGTCCCCATAACCTGCCCGTGAAGTGGCGGATTTTTCGGATGTATAGAAATATGTAAAAACCAAAAAATGACATTTCAAACAAGTTTAGTGATTTTTTTGGCTAAATTATTGTGAAACTTATGCAGGCTTTGGATGAAAGTAACAATAGGTGCTTTAAAATTGGGCCTTTAGAGTCGGCGACAGTGCCGTCACACAGTAACCCTTCTGAGGATATGAATCTGGTACAGGCGTCAGTGGCAGTGCACCCAAATATTGTGTCTTTGGTGGCAGGCCAGCAAGTGCCATCGTACAGTAACCCCTCTGTGGTATTGTGGAAGAGTGCAGGGGTGGACCATGCGGTCCTATATTAAAAAGATATGGATCTGGTAAAGGCGTCAGTGCACCCAAATATTGTGCCTTTGGTGGCAGAACATGCCATCATACAGTAACCCCTCAGTGGTATTGTGGAAGAGTGCAGGGATGGACCATGCGATCCTATATTAAAAAGATATGAATCTGGGAAAAGGCGTCAGTGCACCCAAATATTGTGCCTTTGGTGGCAGCAAGTGCCTTCACACCGTAACCCTTTTGTGGTATTGTGGAAGAGTGCAGGGTTGGACCATGCGGTCCTATATTAGAATGATATGAATCTGGTAAAGGCGTCATTGCACCCAAATATTTTGCCTTTTGGTGGCAGCAAGTGCCTTCACACCGTAACTCCTGTGTGGTATTGTGGAAGAGTGCAGTGGTGGAGATTTTGGTAATGCAGAAGAGATCCCCGATCTATTCAGTTACATCAGCAGCTATAGCAAAACCGGGTCAGCAATGTTTAGGCACTTGTACTGCGCTACTGTATATGGTGAGAATCGGCACACACCAGTAGCAACAGGAAGCAAACAGAACAGGCAGGGAATACACAGAGAGAATAGTCAAATGGCAGACAAAGTCGGCAACAGATCGGGTCCTCAGAACAAGCAGGGTCAGTAACAAATATACAAACTGATTCGGTAAGTTAGCGTTGCGGGAATATAGGCTGAGACACACTGAGCGTGTAGCGGCGCACAGCGTAGCGAAGCGACGAGAAGCAAACATTTTGCATGCTTGTCTTCACTCCGCTCCACCTCGCAGCATGTCTACACTGCATTACGTTTGCTTCTCACCCCACTGGACAGGAATCCACTAACTAAATTAAAATGTACACACAAAACTGTTTTATTTTCACGAAGCACATCTTATATATGCAAAAAAAAAGTGTCTATTGAATAAAATACATCAAAAATTACTGTTAATTTAATAGGAATAGTATAAAAATATAAAAAAAAGGTAACCCCTGATCATATATATTATAGGGACACGGAGCGCTGTGTATAGAGTAGGGATGCATTGATACCAGTACCACACACAGACATATACATATATATCAACATGCAGACCTATATATACGTATATATCAACACGCAGATATATATATATATATATACACCCACCCACAGACCTCAGACCATATATACACATACGCACATGGGGGTGGCATGTGGACAATCTCAACTAAATGCGCCCCCCCCCTCATTTGGCTGATCCCTCCAGAAGAAATGTTGAACCTGACAGAGGAGAGAATATATATATTATTCTCTGCTCTATCGGGTTCAACTTTTCTTCTGGAGGGATCAGCCAAATGGGGGGGGGCAATTAGTTGCCAAAATGTGTGTGTAATACAAGTCTGGATATATATATTTATAAGAATATAGATATATATCTTATCTATATATATATATATATTATATCATACCTGCCCTCACCTTCCCCTATAAATTTGCTAAAAATATACACGCAACAAAACAAACCACTGCCTGAGACCCCGCACAGCCGACATGCCACCCCCTCTACCTGGCTGAATGCCATATATATAATTAAATACATTCAGCCAGGTAGAGAAAGAAAAAAAAAAGTTATATTTTATGTTCCCGGAGACATTTAAAAATGTCCTCGGATTTTATTTTTTCTAGAAATGTGTCGCCTTACCTTAGCCTGGTGGTCAGTGGGGGCTCCCTGGATCCTGGTTGTGGGGGCTGGGGGGGGTCTGTCGTGGCCGCAGGTGCAGTGACTCCCTCCCTGTGCTGCTTGTCTCTGCCACATGCACCCGCACAGTCGCAGCTCTGTCATCCGGCGGCCGCATGCTCCTCAATGCTCCTCAAGGGGATCCTTGGGAGGCCCCTGCTGGCTGCCCTCAACAGTGCCTGATTAGAGGGCCGTGTCTGCCTGATGTTTTAGTAACAAGAATGTTTTATCCCATAGGCTTCAATGTTAAAAATATTCCCGTTTTAATTCAATATCTAATAAACTGTTGCTTATAATATTCTGCAGTAAAGAGTCTCTTTATTTCTAGATTTTTTTGTATATTTTAAGCATTTTTTATACTTTTTTTTAAAAAAAAAAATTTCGAACTCGAACCGAACACGCGGAAATGTTCGAAGTTCGCGAACTGTAGAACGGCCGATGTTCGATGCGAACTCTGAACATATCGAACCGAACAGCTCATCCCTAACAAGGACAGCCATTTAGACTGGACGAAAGGAAATTCAGCCTAAATCATAGGAAGGGTTATTTTACAGTGAGAACAATAAAGCTGTGGAATTCTCTGCCTGTTGAGGTGGTTGCATCAGAGACTGTACAGACTTTTAAACAAAGACTGGATGACTTCCTGCAAAAACATAATAATAAGGGTTATAATATTTAATATGTGGGTATAAGCTGCTTGATCCATGGAGAAATCTGACGCCATTCTGGGGTTAGGAAGGAATTTTTCCCATTGTGTTGCATATTGGCGGGCACTTCAGACTGGTTTTTTTTGCCTTCTTTTGGATCAACAGCAGTAGGTGATGTGTGAAAGGTTTATGGCCAGTGAGAAGCAGACTCAATCTCACCACTATCTATTCTACATTCATGGAAAGCACTCAGTGAGCTCACCAGCAGGTGAGTATGGACAAGACACCTTACGATAGGGATGCACCTACGTCACAAACTGCACAGCTGTCATGCGACTGGCGGGAGGCTGGATGCTCGAGCAAGCGTCCAGCCATTCTACTGGCTCTCAAGAACCAGTGGCTAAAAAAGAGCCCTGAGAGGTCCGAAATACAGAAACCCGTGATTAGCACTCACTGTCAGGTTGTGGGTAGGACAAATCCCCTGCACTCAGTGGTCTGAATCAGTCCTCTAAGACCCCCTACCCACAGAGTTGAGTGTTACAGTGCCTAGAGCATCCCTTTAAGACCACCATTTTAAATTTTTTCTTAATATTCGCATATACATTTTGAGTTAACTTGGTTGGGATGCAAATCTAAACACAAAATTTGGTTTTTTGGATTACGGATGCTCAATTTGTAATTGATTTTAAAGACTGGATGAGAACCTTGTAGGACTGAACCTTGTAGGACTGTGAGCAGGTGGCGTAATTAATTTCTAGGAAGTAGGCAAGAAGGTAGGGAAGAGAGCTGCTTTTGCTTTTTGGTTCTGTGAAGGGATTGACTGCCCAGCAGGTCACTTGGCACAGTATGTTTGCATTCATCCAATCCTAAATAAACAATGAATTGTAATTGGAGTGTGAAACGTAGCAGAGAAATGTTGTTTTTGCCATGCTCATATCCCAAAGAGACCCGCACTCTGCTCCTTGTCATAACTTGTTGCCCAGTTCAGCTGCCCCTGTCACTGCGATCCTGAGAACGGGTTAAGCTTCAAAGGTTCCTAAATCGAGAGGCTGCGCCGCAGATCAGACACAGCAATATAATTATACGGAGAGGTGCAGGGCTTGGCGGCACAGTTCCTTTCCTATTTATCTTCACTCTTTGTATGAAGCCTTTATTTACCAACACAGGTCCCTCGGGGGAACAAAGGACATGCTTCTTTTTGATGTGTATAAAGCGCAGGATAAATCTCGGAGAAAAGCAGAGCAGCTCAGACATCACTAACTAACCTCTCCTCCCATTCAGGCGCTTTGATAATGGTTGGGCCTCTAGATTGTTTGCTCAAAGTGGCTGTGATGGCAAACGCACACCACGACTAAGGTGCAGTTATTCAAAAATTTTGACTGTAAAGGTGACAAAGGAAGGAACAGGACCAGGACAGAGTGAAGGAGGACAATCTGACAACTGTTAAAGGAGATAATGTTACCTGCTTTTGATGAAAGATTCGTTGTTATAAACATGAGAACATTAGGGGTGTTTATAGGTTGTAATATTCCAGATACACTGCCTGCCCAAAAAAAATTGTTACACATTCTATTTCATTGGATCGCTTATTGATTATTCGCCGTGGCATCGTTTCCATATATCCCACACATTCAATGTCACAACATTTTTTTCCAGCTGGCGTTGCATTAATTTCTCATCAAAATCTTGTATTGATGACGGCAGAGTCGGACACTGTGTAAAGTCTTCTCCAGCACATCCCAAAGATTCTCAATGGGGTTACCGGGACCCTTTACTTATCCTGACCACTTTAAAAATCTCCCCGATTGCGTCAAGTGGATGAACTCCTGCAAATTCCGTCTCTCTTTCAATAACTCCCACAGCTGAATAATATATGCAAACAAATGCGCATGGACACATTATTTGCTCTTCGAAGCACACTGTAAATCTATGCCACTATTGCAGTGGCTGGCATCCTCTGCTCCCTTATACTCTGCTCACCTTCTAAAGCACATGCTTTGTAAAATGAGGTTACAGAGATTAAATAGTATATGAGACATTGCTGCAGTGATGTGCGGTGAGGTCAGTGGCTGGTGAGGCACTGGCTAGTATCAGAGCCAGATATACACAGTTTGCGTAGCCTTTAGGTTCAGTGCTCCCCAGGATCTGGCTGCTCTCTTTGCACTCCAGGATCTGGCTGCTCTCAGTGCTCCCCAGGAACTGGCTTCTCTCAGTACTCCCCAGGAGCTAGCTGTTCAGTGCTCCCCAGGAACTGGCTGCTCTCAGTGCTCCCCAGGATCTGGCTGCTCCCCAGGAACTGGCTGCTCTCAGTGCTCCCCAGGATCTTGCTGCTCTCAGTGCTCCCCAGGAACTGGCAGCTCTCAGTGCTCTCCAGGGTCTGGCTGCTCTCAGTGCTCTCCAGGATCTGGATACTCTCAGTGCTCCCCAGGATCTGGCTGCACTCAGTGCTCCCCAGGAACTGGCTGATCTCAGTGGTCCCCAGGAACTGACTGCTCTCAGTGCTCTCCAGGGTCTGGCTGCTCTCAGTGCTCCCCAGGATCTGGCTGCACTCAGTGCTTCCCAGGAGCTGGTTGCTCTCAGTGCTCCTCAGGAACTGGCTGCTCTCAGTGCTCTCCAGGGTCTGGCTACTCTCAGTGCTCCCCAGGATGTGCGTCGTCCACTCTAAGCACACAACCCCATGGCACGCCTCCATGACTGATGAGGAAAGTCACATGACTGTCCTGTGTCAATCCATGGGAGGCCTGCCTCCCATGAAGAAATTTTTTGAATGGTTTGAGATCAATGGTGCTTTCCCATTGGTCCAAACAATTCCATTGCTCTCAGTGCCGCTCTGAGGCACTGAAGAGCATAGATTAAGGAAGTTGGCAGTGCCAGACGCGCGTTGCAGTCTTCTGAATCTCTTGGCAGCTTGAGCTTACGCGATTACTGTAGCGTTTAGCTGCTCATAATGCGTAGGCTCAGGGCAGAAAAAAAGCAGAGCAGAGACGAATGGCAGGGGTGCGAGGAGCAGGTGAGTTTGTTAACTTTATCATCAGCAGATTTTATTTTAATGGCAGATGAGCTGCCACTTAATGCCACCCCTGATGGCACGTCCCTGCATTGCAGTTGCTTTTCTGCCAGTAATGTAAATCGTAATTTATTTGGTACATCATTATACCAAGCAGTGGCGACTCTAGCAGAGTTATTCAGAGAAAGGTGAAAACCAGGAGAACTGGCTGGAGAAGAGAACACTCTAGCCTAAGTAGCCAATTTGGAAAGTGAGATAAATGGGAGGATTTTGCTGGTTTGGCTATTTTGACCTAGAATTTTCACTTCTCCTGAGTTACACCTTTCTTTGAACAGACCTGTAGGAACAATATATAGGGAGGGCACATAAGATACCACAGTCAAAACTGGGGGGGGGGGCAATAATAATTTTCACCACTAAATAATACCACTGTAAAAACCTAAATAAATATATATAACTAAATCCCAGAGCAATGTGCTGCAATGATTCCTTTCTATTGTGCTAACCTGATACTTAAATTCAATATTTTGTTTGGTGGTTTTCAACGACGTCCGATAACTGCTTCAGCGACTCCAGTTTTCGCAAATTGCAGTGACCATTCACTAAATAGGGAATTCAACATATTTTCGGCAAAATGGATTTCCCGAAATGTGATGAAAAGCAAAGGATCTATCAATGAATACATTCTTTAGGTTCTAACTTCCATATAACCCCTAAAATGCCATATACAATAAAAATAATAAAGAGTGTGGCATGTAGCCTACCCATTAACCCCTAAAATGCCATTAATCAAGGGAAAACATGAAACGTATACACTGTAAGGCATGTAGCTTCCCCATTAACCACTAAAATGCTTTTAGTCACGGGAAAAATAAAATGTATACTGTGAGGGATGAAGCCCGGCCTTTAACCCTTAAAATACAACTAAAACAAGGCAAAAACGAAAGTAATACACAATGTATTATAGTGTGACCGTTAACCCCTTTACTGCGGAACCATTTCAAACCTGTGAAAAAGTTACCTTTTTATTTTATTATTTGTGGTCTTTATTTTACACTGAATATGGTCATGTTCGATATCATTGAAAAAGGCCAAACTCTGCCCTTTCCAATGACACCTCAATCGATGCACGTAGATGGAGATATCGCAGTCCAAAGTAAGTGGGGGAAGCTGGATGCTGATCCCTGGTGGGGGGGGCACATGAGGGGGCAAGGAATAACCTAGGGAGGATTGCCCCCCTGTAGAGAAGCCTATGATACAAAGGGATATTGATTAGTGACTGGTGTCATTATACATTGCTTTGGAGTACTCACCGTTTTTGAAGGGAGCGGGAGCTTGGTGCTTTTTCAATCTCAGTGTTATTTTTTACGTGTTGCACAACTTGTGTGTCCTTCTTTTGAGTCTTTTTACTACACAATCTCCCAATAATAGTTGGATGTCTGACTAGCGACATCATCCACTATTCTTTTTTTTTCTTCCATTTTTGTTATTGTAGATTGTCATCGCTGTGTTTTACTTGGTGTATGATGCGTGCTCACAGTTCCTTTTGATGTTCCCATGATTTCAGTTGACATAATTGTTGTGTGCATTACTTAATGGTCACCAGTAATTGCTAGTCACTAAGAAGAAAAGCTATAAACACATGGTAATAACTAAGGCTAGGGTCAGACTGAGGCAGTGCGAACACGCGTTCTGGCGCACATAATCACGGCCGCACTAGCAGCAGATGCCGGGCAATGACAGCCAATATACGAAGTACGGTCGCACAAAAGTCCGGCCGCGCAACGCAAGTGGAAAATGAACGCATTTTTTCGAGAACGTTAAACCGCTGGTACTGACGTACAGAGTGCGCTGCGGCCGCATAGCAGCGTGTGTGCGTGATTAGGAGATGTCAGACGCTGCTAGTGTGCGGCCAACATAACGTTCAAACAGCCGGATTTCCCTAGACTTCTTTTCACCCCATCGTCATGAAATACGTCCAGAATTGCGCATCGTCTGACCACTTAAGCGTATTCCGTGAAAAAATGCGTGCGCACGCATCGACGTACATTTTGACGGTGGCCGCAGAAAATGCGCTCATCTGTCCCTAGCCTTAAAGGAAATAAAGCACAACTTTATTCCTTTCTTTTATTTTCTTTAAAGTTATCCTTGGTTTTGTTGACAGATAATAAATACTGAAAAATCCATAAGGATTATTCAATAAGAGCCAAACTTGCCACTGAACTGCACCAAAAGGTGAATTTACCATATGGTGCAATTTGCCAAATACTGGCGAATTGACAGCGCAATGTGGTGCAGATTGGCGCAATTCGGTGATCTTTGTCGGCAGTGAAATTGTCCCATAGAAAAGTAATGGATAATCTATTCAGGGAACGCCGAACTGCACCAAAATGTTGTCGAAACGCCCTGATTTTCAGTGGTTCAGTTTGACAGGTTTAAACAGGCGAATCCCATAGGATTCAATGTTAATTTTTTTTACAGTTTTTATTAACATTTTTTATTTATCCATTTATTCTTTTCAGTTTCAGTAAAAAGCCTAATTATTTAATTAGAATCTTTTTTTTTGTATTTCAAAGTTTTTATTTTGAAAGAAAAGGTCACATATTGACCAACAGAAATAGCCTCGCAGGGCCATAATGAAAATCTTCACATGGAAAATCAACAGAGAAGATCACGTATAATAGAAACACAGAAAAACTCAACAGGCGTACAATAAATCCTTAGGGAGTAGTATAGACGTGAATAGCAAGGGGCATGGAGAAATTAACAAAAAATAATAATAATAGGGAAGAGGGGGAGATGCTACACATATCATTGTCCAAAAGATGGTGACCCAGAGGGATATTTAGAATTTTTTAGGTATTTTTCTGGATTTTTTAGAGTTCCATTTTTTGGCTGTTTATCAGTTCGGCAATGGTCGGCGGCATGCGGCGGTCAGTTCGGCAATCTTTGGCAGATCCTGTTCGGTGCATTTTGGGGACCCTGTGGTGGATACTGAATTCACTGCAGGGTCGGCGAACTTGAATTGCCGAATCACACCGAACGAAAGAGTAGCGAAATTTCCCTGAACTTTCAGTGCTCTTTGAATATACCCTTCATGTCTTTAATACATGAAGACACCCTTACTGGTATATTTATTGATTTATATGAATATATAAGCCATTTAATGCTCCTGGAATAATTTACATGTACAGCGTGATTCCATACAAATCAGATCTATTCAAAATAAATCATTTCTTTTTGTTCTCACAGAGTTATGACGATGTCAAAATGACAAGCACCATAACAACGTTATATCTGATAGATGCAACATGGGCAATGAGTAAATAGATGGCCTTAGTAGGATACAGGTTTTAAATGTGATTTTGTTGGAAATTAAAGCCGCAACTGTATCTCTCTATGTGGTACCGTGAAAGTACTTTAATAAAACGAGAGTTTGAATTTTACCCAGATGGAAAAAAAAAAAAGGGATGATTGAAGGCGGAGGAAGGAGGAAATTAGAGACTTAAGAAGTGACTTTACTGGTTGGAAGGTGCAGAGTCTGTAATCATGTACAGGATAATGGGATCCTTTGGAAGATCTATGTTGACAAGAGAAATAGAGGGTCTTTAACTCATTCTCAGCTGGAGGGGCTCTTATTACAGACAGATACATGTAAATTACATACGCCCAAAGGTCACTTATTGTGTTTGAAGACATTTTGCAACACAATAGCTTATTATAAAGATGCACTTGTTGAGAAATACTTTTTCAAATTTAGTGCCTGTGTAACTGCCCATAGGCCATTGCAGAAAGTATCAGAGTATAACATCATCCCCTTAATACTGTCATATGCAATTAATACAGGGGATTTTTTTTTAAACCACATATTGCAGGGATCTCAAACTCTGGCCCCTACGGATATGTCGGAACTACAACTCCCACGATTCTCTGGCCATCTATTGCATTCAAAGGATTATGGGTATTATAGGCAAGCACCATCTGAGAGGCCAGAGATTGAGTTCCCTGGCATATTGGTAACAAAAAAACGCCAAAAACAATGAGGCAACTCAACCCATCTAGAGCCCTATTACATAGTTCACGCTAACGTTAGCGCTCAGCTGTGTGACAGTTAACGTTAGCTCTGGTTGCCCTAGCGACGCGCCGACCATATTACATTCCGAACGCTAATGGGTTAAGAAACCTGTTACCGATTCGGAGCTTGCGCTTTTCAGTGCGAGGTTACTGTACTTTGCGCTCCCTATGCTTAACATGGGGAGCGCAAAGAGTTAATTAGCGTTAGGGTTACAAAGTCCTAACGCTAATTATGTCCCGCTGCGGCTAACTTAAAAGTTACCCACAGCAAGGAGCTGGTGCTAACTGATTCCACTTCTGCAGAAACACTCAGCACCAGCTGAAATAACACCAAAAATCTAATTACTCATCTTTCATCCCGCAGCGGCAACGGCAGCTCGATCCCCTTCTTCTTGCCACCGCGAGCGAGGGAGACTGGGGGGAAAAAAGTCCCCAGACTCCCTCTGCGAATCACTCCGCCGACTTGCCAGATCTCGTCGTGAGGTGAGATCCTGCAGGTCATGTGACTGGCAGTGGAAGCCTCAATGGAGTCCTATGTACTCCATAGAGGGGATGCTGGCAATTAGCGCTGCCTCGAGCATCCTGAGGCTTAGCGCCACGTTATGGGGCAGGCTACTGGATTAGTGCATGCCCTGTAATATCACGCTAAAACGGGGACGCTAAGGAGAAACCTACAGGTGCAGGTTTTCCTCCTTAGAGTCCCGGTTTTAGCGTGATGTTTGTAATAGGGCCCCTAATGTTTCTTCAATATTCTGGTCAGAATCTGCAGATAACTGGCAACGCTATCAATTTTTTTAAACTAGCAATTATATAAACATGAGGTATTAAGTTTTTTTACAGTGAAAGAGGATAGCAGACATAAGAAAAAGCTTCTTTTATTCAATGTTTTTAATTTTCCAAAATGCTAAGTGAGAAATATGACTACATAAGGGGTCGGCGCACCTGCTGCGATTCGGAGCTTCAAGTTCGCAGACACTGTGGTGAATTCAGTATTAGAATTCAGCCGCTGAAAAAAGCCGATCAGCCGCTGAAAGCTGCTGAACTGAGGGGAAAAATAAAAATGCTATTTTTTAAAAGGCGTTTAAAACAATGAAAATGCAGAGCGATAGTAAAAAAGATTCTATAAAAAATAATAAAACAGTCGGTTACAGAATAAAGAAAAAGCCATAAGAAAAATGGGAATCAAAAATTCCGCCTAAAAATTCTAAAAAATAAATAAATAAAACGGCTTTTTGCTGAAACTGAAAAGAAATAAACGTTGAATAAGAAAATGATAAAATCGGTATTTTTTTTTTACATTGAATACTATGTGATTCGCCTGTTTAAATTTATCAAACTGAACACTGAAAATCTGGGCATTTTTTCCCCAACATTTCAGAGCAGTTCGGCATTCCCTGAATAGATTAACCATTACTTCTCTATGGGACAGTTTCACTGACGCCGAATTGCAGCGATCTGCAGCAAACTGCACTGTACAATTCGCTAATATTTGGCGTATTGCAAGCTGTCTGAATAGCCGAATTGCTGGGAAATTCACCATTCGGTGCAATTTGGTGGCAGGTTCGGCGCTTATTGAATAACCCTTACAGTGTCCTATATGTGCCTGTCCAGTTATACTTACTGTCTACAAGAATACATTTTAACTTTTTTGTGATTTTTTTGTGGTAAAAATGAAGTTTTACAATTTTAAGTATATTACAAACAAATAATAAACTAACCTTTGGAGAGCAAGATTGTAAAGACTAACTTTACTTTTACAGTAAACCTGAATAATAGAAATGAAATATTTCAGTGAAGATTAAAATGAGATTGAGGTTCGGGCTGACTTCACCAGGCTCTTCAGCGGCCAGTGGAGATCAACCCATGGACATTCCTACTGTCCCGTCTCCTGGAGGGATTGCAACGGTGCGAAAATAAACATATTGCTTGAGTCACCTCAATCGTCGCAGAGCCCTGGCAAGACATTGGAAGCAGCCGACGCTCCCCTCCTACCCAGAACTCCTCAAAATGTTCACAGAGGCGCGCATGATGGAGCAACTCACAGCCCAGCTCCACGACACTCCTCATATCTTCCTGAAGATCTGGGCCGCATGGCTTGGATGTCCGGCTCTACCCTGAGTGAGAGTAATGTGGAGACTGTTTCCCTTTACCGGAGGCAGACGTCCGCCCCTTTCCCCATCCCCGTCTCTTCTGTTTCTTTCTTCTCTTTTTTATTTTATTTTGTTTAATTTTTTTATCGTTATTAATTTAATTTAATAAAATTTTCCTTCCTCTCTTTCTCAGTATAAAGCACTTATGGTCCGATTATACTCTGCATCGTATCTATTGTAATGTTCTGTTAAAAAATTTAATAAAACACAGAATTTAAAAAAAAAATGAGATGAGGTTAATAATTTAATTATTCAACAACCTATATCCCTAAATGTTCAGACAACCTCTCATGTTACATTGTAATTCTTACACCTCTTATTTCATTGCTCAGTAATAATTTCTATACCGTCTGCCTGAGGACATGTTCAAACTGATGTATACACACTTACACACTTGTCAATGAATCTATATATACACTGACATTTACTCCTATGTCTGTAGCAACAGTCACTGAGTTACACATGTATTTAGATTCCCTCTTGCACACAGACATTTACATGTACAGCTGCACACACTGGTGAACCAAGGGCAGGCCAGGAGGATGATGGCCCTGAGCAGCATGTCAGGAAGGGCGTCAGCAGGCCTAAAATATGGCGGCAACCATAACAAAAATGGTCACTCAATGATGGGTCACCTCCTCCTATGCGCTACAAAGACGTGGTGACAGTTACACATGTGCATTGAGGTCTCTGCCGCACATGCCTGTCATTGCTGGCAGTCACTGGCCCACACTGAAGGATCCAGAGAGAGGACACAGGGGCATGTGCTCCCCTGAGCTGTAATCCCATTGTAGGAGATACAGGGGCTGAACCGCTGTATCTCCAGTTATGTGCACCCTATACTGTCAAGTAAAGTGCCATTGGAAGCATCAGAGTCTGGCCATTTTAATCGAACATGCAAGCAGAATACGAGAGTAATTTATTTTTCCAATTTTTGTTGCAATTGCTTATTTCTCTAGAAAAACAGGTTCTCCGTTTTTTTTTCTGATTTGTTTTAAAGAGTACTCCTTAGAATGTATATAAACCCACAAATGTTTGGATGAGAAAATGTGGGACAATGAATTTACATGGTGTAAATTAGGGCTCAAAATTTCAAGTCCCAAGCTACTAGCCAAGCCTTAAGAGTTACTCGCCACTAATTGCCCACCTATCCCCTATCCTGCCCTGCCTACCTCTGCATTTCCACTCGCCCTCATGTAATTTCCACTCGCCAAATGCGAGCAGGCGAGTGGAAATTTTGAGGCCTGGTGTAAATGATTGAAATCTAAATAGAAATTTACTTGTTTTTGATATTTTTTTCGATATTGTATTCAGACATGACATATACACATAGAAATTATATATTTTGAATCTGCTGAGTCCCCTGAAAAATATACAGTATGTAATTTGTCTGGGTCCTTCAATAAAATATAAATATGGTTTAAATGTCATGAGCAAAAAATGGTCAAAACTAGCACTGCACAAGGGGATGAAATAGCTCAGAATCAAATGAGTTAACTGCTATGTATTTAACCTCCAGACTTGAATTTATAGGCTTGTTCCTGGATACAATCAAAATCTATACACATCTACATTGTGAATACAGTATGTCCAGGCCTGTATCTGGTGTATATATGGTGTATATATATGTGAGTATATAGCTATGTATGTGTCTAGGTGTTTGTATACAGCTGTGTATCTGTAGGAATGTGTATCTGTGTGTATACCTCACACATGTCCTATTTTGGTCCTAAATCCCCGTCCCTCTTTTTTCCTATTGTCCCTCCGTTTAGGAGCTCCTCCAAATATTCAAGTTGTGCGGGTGCAGGGCCGGTCCAAGCCACTGTGCTGCCTGTGTCCAAAGATGAAATGCTGACCCCCCCCAAAAAAAACATGTATGAGCATATCACAGAGTTCCACAGCAATAAAACTGACAGTAATGAGCAGTGTGTAAGAGTGTATTACAGATCTCCACAGCAATAAAACTGACAGTAATGTGCAGTGTGTAGGATTGTATCACAGAGCTCCACAGCAATAAAACTGACATTAATGTGCAGTGTGTAGGAGTGTATCACAGAGCTCTACAAGAATAAAACTCACAGTAATGTGTGGTGTGCCTAATTGAGGCCCAAAATGCTGCCCCTGGCAAAGTGCTGCCTGGAGCCATGGCTCCATCAGGCCCTGTGCGGGTGTAAATTAATAAACCTCCCAGCTATGCCTCTCTAATAAATGTTGTTAGAAATTGTAACTAAAATATTTTGTTTTTGTTCTAAAGTATGTTTTTATTGACATAAATGGCAAATAGTTTTTGATGCTTCCTAAAAAGTCTGGGAATAGTCTAGTTACTGAGCCAGACCCTGTGCAGCATTGTTCATGGAAGAATGAGTCTGATAAGCGCAGCCTGTGATAAGCGCTGCACTGCCTGTCAATTTAACTGTGAACAGAACACTAGCTTTTAGCCAATATTGACAGAGTGCTGTGCCCCTCCTGTAACTTGTTTCTGGATCCACCCCTGCAATGGGATATAACCAGTATATGGATGTCAGGTTGGATTTTTCAGCTCCTGCCTGCACACAATCAGATGCAATCTGAGAGTTAGTGAAGCAAATAATATCTTTCCTTGATCTTTGCGGCTTTCTTCATTAATATTGTGTCGCAGTTGCAGCATTGCCTTTTCCTATGTTTCACGATGATATTCTAATTATTAAAATTCATATTTAATTGAAGTTGTGTGATATGTTTTACCATTTTCAAATACGTCTCCTTCTACATTTTTTTAGACCCTCACCGGTTATTTTTTGCTCCTGGTTCTGTTTTGCCCTAGTGTTTTTTCATCCCTTTTCATCTCTTTTATTGTTTTATTTTGTTTTATCCTTTGGAACAATTATTTTGGAATTGTAATATTGTACAAAAGCATATCTTGTTAAATTCAAAAAAATCTCAATACATCTTATTGTCACCAAAAATCCTTCATAATGTTACACAAATAGCATGATTAGACTTTCAGATTGTGCTATTCTTATTCTGAGCAGAACACATAAAGCAGTGTTCTGTTACGGTGTGATAGTGTGATTGATGTGCAAAGCCTCCCGGATCCTGCTTTCTGTATGAATCATTGGCAGAGAGTGTCACAACCTGTGTTTTGTATGCATGTAATGCAGTGCGCATCCATGTCTGAGTTCTGTACGCTCAATGGGTAGAGTTGCTTAGATCTTTTATCTGATTTTGCACGGAGAACATGCAGAGTCTCAGATCCTCTATGTTGTATGAGTGACAAAAGGAGCATCCCATGTCGATTATTACAAACAGCATGCATTTCTTCTCAGGCTCAAATTCTGAATGTTTTATAAGAAGAGACTAGCTGCTCCTATGTCATGTATGAATTGAATGATACATTTCATACATCCCAGAGGATCAATTACTTGAAAACGAGAGAAATCTCTATGTATCCTTCCTGGTAAAATCCTTTGCAAATAAATAAATAAATAAATAAACATGGGCAATATGGGCCTCTAATTCCACGTTTGAGGAATAAAATGTAGCATTGGAAGACTTTGGGCAATATTCCAAAGTTGGCGCTAATTTATCCAGAGCTGTTGTAAATGCAACCCTTTACTGCTGGGCAGGTTGTGCCCGGCGGGAAGGTCTTAATGCCGGTGGGGTGTACTAGTACACCCCGCTAGCTGGCTGCTGTGGCAGGCCCCTCCTCCAGCCCGCTGACGCGTCTCGCACATCATTGGCTGCAGGGGGACAACTTGAGTTCAAGCCGTCCTGCTGCATTGAATGATGCGACAGCTGGTGGGCAGGGCACTCGCTGCCCATAGACACCAGCGGGGCGTGCTAAGCCATCCCGTGGCGTTCATACACATCCGCCACAGGGATGGCATAATACGCCCTGCGGAGTAAAGGGGTTAACGACTCAATAGACTATAATGGCTCTGGTAAGTATACAACAGCTCTGGTTAAGTTAGCACTAACTTTGGAACAGGGCACTCGCAATTTTCTTCTTAACCTTCTGATCCTGTTTCTGTACAAATAATACAAATTCTTGCACGAGGTAAAGCAATATTCTCCATCCTACCCTATTCTAGCCTGTTTACTTATTTCCCTCACTAATATTTGCTTTCAGGGACTTAATGCATTCCTAGGACAGAATGTAGGTACTCGATGTGAGTGGTAGCTGTTCTTGTTAGTCCATTATCTGAGGAATGTGGTCTGATTCAAGTAGAAGTAAACCCATACCGTATTGGCACTTAACAGATTCTATCATGATTTTTTGGGATTTGAGCAGTCAAGCACTTGTTTGCCCATCATAATATGGGCTGGTAATGAATAAAATTTTTGTGTTCGATTAATAGTTTTTTTTTAAATCGATTAATCGATTAATTTTGTTTAATTATAATGCACATACCGATCCAACTACTTTTAGCTGATCTGCATGCATTGCAACTCTGCATTAGTCAGTGGTAAATGTGGTATACACTATATACAATCACCCGACACTGGTTAGTTTCAACAATCCATGACTTTACTTCACAGTACACACAAATACGTCTTAAATTCAAACTGTAGCACTGACGTAAGTTATTATATTGCCCCAGCTCACACATGGATATATTTGCCCCAGCTCACACATGGGTATATTTACCCCAGCTCACACATTAATATATTTGCCCCAAAGTCACACATAGATATATTTGCCCCAGCTCACACATGGGTATATTTACCCCAGCTCACACATGGATATATTTGCCCCGCTCACACATGGATATATTTGCCCCAAGCTCACACATGGATATATTGCCCAAGCCCTCACCACCTGCCACAGTGTGCTTTGCGCCGTGTTCCCTACGAGCGTCCACCGGCATGAAGCTTGGCCACTCGCCGGGGGAACCACCTGACCAGCCGCATTCTCGCTGGAAACCCGGAGTTCACGTGAACTCCACGATCTTGCGAAAACACGGCTGGTCAGGTGGTTCTCAGGCGAGCGGCCAAGCTTCAGGCCATCGGACGCTCGTAGGGAGCAAAGCACGCGGCGCAAAGCACGTGGCGCAAAGCACGCGGCGGCCGGCAGTCGATTAAAATATATTTAATTGACCAAAGAAATTAACGATTAATCGTTGAATTAATTGTTAATTTCCGCCGCCCTAATAATTATTTTATTTTAATTCAGATATACAGGTGGCACACCCCTTATCTGGAATGCTCGGGTTCCCGATTTCAGAATCCGGGAGAATCCGAAGTTTTAGAGGAAGGGATAGAGGAGGGAATGTCGCGAGCCTCCTCCTGTTCCAGACACTAGCGTGTACACATGCTGGGAGCGCTGTACAGGGTTACTCTGTGAACATGCTACTCTGTGGCACCATAACTCCAAGAGACACACACAGTGTGCCATGCTCTGCTGCAGTGATTGGGAGCCAGGTTCCTGAGCAGCAACACCTGCCTGCAGCGCACTTAATAGAGAAATACTAAAATCCAGATGACTCCAAAAATTCTGGTTTTTGGAGTCTTCTGGATTTTCGAATTCTGGATAAGGGGTGGCCGACCTGTATTACATTGCATTTTACAAATTTCTTCTCTATTCCCAGTTTCGTGAATAAACCATGTGATGTAGATAGAATATCATTAATTTGGTGATCCATACAATATCAATCTTTAAAGAGCGACCAACTAACACATACAGTCTTCGAGCTGCCGCTTTTGTGTGGATCCTCAAGAAACAAACAGCTTTTAGATTGTGCCTGCAGTGAGTCTATTTCAGACCTTGGGCCTGGAGCTCCAGCAGCCCCTATGTTAATGAGACCCATATTACCAATCACAAAGCCATACTTTGATAATGTTAAAACTAAAGTTTTCCACATGAAATTTTCCTAAACATCATTAAAGGTGTTGGGCAAAACATTTGGCTCATAATTTTTGTTTAATGTCAAACGTACAATTTGTTTCAGTTCCAGTGAATTTCATTGGACCATTGATTCAATCCACCTGAAATTTGGGTGAAATGGGTCTTTTCCATTCACGTCCATTTTTACTGGTAAATGAGCCTGTGTGCGCGGCATAACTAATTATGTAATTACATGTTGGCAGAATGCGAAAACGAGAGAAATCTCAATGTATCCTTCCTGGTAAAATACTTTGCAAATAAATAAATAATTGGTCGAGCAGAGGTCAATGCTATCATGTAGTGTGACTGCACAATCACAAATGTTATTTTACAGTATGGAGCATGAAGACCACCCTCTCAGTTTGTCACTTGACAGCATAAAAGATTTTGAGAGATAACATTTTCTGGTGTATATAATTTCCTTCCTGACATTGCAGGACGGATTCCTTCACTGTGCAATGGTGTAACTTGTCCCCGTGGGTAACAAAATGGAGCACGACGTGGGGCCCTCTAAAATCGGGACTCCATTATATGTCAAATGTTAACCCGTGAGTGGTACCAAACTTTAATAAAACTAGAGCTGGATCATTAACGCTGGCATTTTATTGTCAGCGTTACAAGTCAAGCAGAGACCAAAACAACAAATCGTGCCCATCATTGACCCGTTTGAAATTGACACAGAAAAGCCATAGGAGACTATTTAGATATATTTTGTGCATGCAGAGCGGAAATTAAAGGGGTTATTCAGAAAGCGACGAACTTGCCACCGAATTGCACCGAATGGCGTAGAAAACTGTCAATCTAACAAATACTGACGAATTGACAGCCAAATATGGAGCAGTTCACCGCAATTCGGAGATCTTTAGCAGCAGTGAATTTGTCCCAGTGACAAGTAATAGTTAATCTATTCACAAAACGCCGAACTGCACCGAAGTGACAGTGAAATGCCCCGATTTTCGGTGATTCAGATCAGCAGGTTTAAACAGACGGATTCCATATGATTCAATGTAAATAAAATATTATTGTTTTTATCTTTTATTATTCAACTGGTTCATTCTTTTCATTTTCTGCAAACCATCTGTTTATGTATTTCAATTTTGGAACACCTTTGTGTATTTTTTAGATTTTTTTAGACAAAAGTTTTCATTCCCAATTTTTTTAAAAGGCGATTTTATTTTTATTCTGTAACAGACCATTTTTTTAAGACACATTTTAATGTATCTTTACTGGTTTAAACACCTATTAGAAGAATAGTAGAGTCCTGTTTTTTTTTTATTTTTGCAGTTTGGCAGCATTCGGCGGTCTGTTCAGTGCTCTTCAGTGGTCTGTTCGGCTGTCTTTGGTGACTCCATGTTCGTCGGTCTTCAGGGTTGGCAAAATGGACTCACCGAAGTGCACCAAACGAGAATTTCAGTGAGATTTCGTTTTTTTCTGAATAACCCCTTCGGTGTTGGATTTTACAGTGAAATTCACAGGTGGAGACCAGGAATATTGAGAAACTATTTTCCTCTTTTCTCCATCCCAAAACCCATAATTTCCCCTATGTGTCTGGCCTCAGAGTGCCAATTTTTGTTTTAGTGACTGGTCATTATGAAGTTTGGAACCTCACAGAAAGCCCATTGTGGTAACTAGCTCCTTGACTTGGACTAGCAAGATCACAAGACAATAATTACAGAGTCCTACGCTATTGTTGATCTTCACTTAGCCTTGGGTGGGTAAATTTATGGTTAAGCAGCTATAAATTCCTATTCGTGCTACAAAATGTGACTTTTGCAGTTGTACAGTTGAGGGGTGGTGGCGTAGGACTCTCATGGTGGCAGTAAAGCTGAATGCAGGTTGGCAACTGGGTGCCTGAATCCAATGAAGAAGAGCAGGGACTCAGTAAGGGTCACTGGGGTGTGCAGCTCATATTTTAGGTTGTGCACGTTACATTTATTACTTGCACACTTGTAATAATCACGAACAACCAATTTTCATGTTATTTATCACGAACCAAATAAGTAAAACCCAAAAAGTATAGATGTAGACCTAGATGGTCGAAAGCAGGAGCCGCCCATCTTTCTGTGCTTACCTATTGTAAGGGTTTTAACTAATTAGGCTTTAAAGCTCACTTATAACCACAATGTGGAGCTAGAGAACTAAATAGTGTATGTGGCACGTAGCAAAATGCATATTGATTAGTGATATTTAATTTAAATCAAGTTATTTTAACTTTACCAATTTTACTCAATAAATTATTTCATTTTTTTTACCACTGCCTGCTTTGGAAAAATTCCTTGACCCAAACGGGAGAACAAGGGAGATCCAGTGCTCCCTTGTGTCACTGGCTGCTTACACCTCCTAGTGTCTGGCTCAAGACACCTCACAATGTGAGTGCTTCTTTGATTTTTACTTTGGAGATATTGGTATATACATGTTTCGCACATGTTCTCTGTATTTTCTTTGGAGGGACATATGGACGCATAGATAGATCTTTCTGAGGACCACAAGGAGGGAATGTCGCCTCTACGGGCCCACACGTGCAATACCTCAAGCTGACCAATAAGGGGCTCCCTACCATGTGAGTGGTATTCTATATACATGTTCACCCCACACAACTATATCCAGATTGTTTGCACTAAGAATTTTACTATTTTTTTGAGGGAATTGGAAGGGAACGCTGACCCACACATTTTCTTCTTCAAACTTATAACCACAATGAACTCAGTGAGTTCTTTTAAGAATAGGAAATGGCAAATACCAGAAGTAATAATGAAGTGCAGGGTAAAGTGAAGAACAATTTGAACCTTGAAGTTTATGAGTCACGCTCCTGGCATATAAATGGCTCAACATGAACATTAGAGCATTGGCGAGCCATTTGAAGGAGATATGACCTGATAGTTATCTTTAACTGGAGTGTTATTTGTAAAGAAGTATACATGGACCGTAATTTAAAGAACAAAGAGGAAGCCCTGTTGACACTAATGTTAACCAGGTCTAATGCTATATAGACAGCCCTAAGAAACTGTTGGTGGTTAAGAAATAAAGAAAAAAAATACTCATATTTTCCTATATCAACGCAAATATAATGTGACAAAAAGATTACATCAAATAATCTCCTGGATACATCGTCTCAGTATGATGTTTTACTTTCACAGTACTTTTATTATAATTAAAATGATAATAATTGTATTATTTTATTATTATATTAATAACAATTTTAATAATAATTACACAATAAAGATTATTATAAAATCAATTAACTCAGTATTTTTAGCTAAGCTCCAAGAAGGCCATCAGGGGTGACATCGGTGCAATGATTGATTTGCCAGTGCTTTGGAACTCATTCATCTGCCAGGAATGAGACGAGGTCTGTCCTAACTTTGTCACCTGCCAGCAGACGTGAGTGACAGGAAATATTTGAAAGGAAGCTACTAAAAGATGTTAATATATAAGGTGTTAGTGAAAAAATCCAGCATGTGTCCAGTTCGTAATTCCTCATCAAATGATCCAAAATTAGGTTGGGCACGGCCGATTCACTTTCACATTGACTGTGTAATCCCTTCAGTGATAAAGAAACAGAGTGCATATACAACAAGAATTAAGAATTTATATTGCTCGTCAAAATTCGTGTAACTCAATATTCCTGGATGAACAAGAAGTCGCCCAACCAGGTGATAAGGCAGAGGATAGAAAAAAGAGGTTTGTGAGGGTCCTGTGGATGACCAATGGCACTAGTGGCCTGCTCTACGGTGGGGCCCGCTCAGTTCTCACAAGGTTTTAGCTCGATTGTGCCATTACAGGGATGACTGATCCATATGCAAATCAGACGGCAATCACCCAGAAAGGGTGGCCAGTACTGAATTGCATGGACGTCATCCCTGCGTGAGGAATGCAGCAACCCCCGACAATCAGTCAGCCATGTTAGGAAAGAAGTTGCCTGGAACCAAATAGATTGGTGCAGCCAAGTAATATTTCACAACTAGTTACAAATGGTTTATATTATAAGTGACCTTGTTGTATCTATTTACGCTAATGAAAAGGCAACATTTGGCTTTGAAATCCTAACGAAAGTTCAAAAACTACTAGAACTTTCCTTTACACATATAATTGTCTGGGTTACATCAGGCTGAATAACTGAGCTAATGAAGTAAATAGAAAAGGGAGCCCTTATTGGTCGGCACGTGGGCGTGGTGATGCCGCTTTGGTTTTCCCTCAAAATGGTCTGCCATATATGCACCAGCTTTTTTGTTTGAAACATTGAAATATTGCTATTTAGGGATTTATGACATGGTCACAAATATTTATTGCGCTAGTGTATATTGATGTATTTACACCTATACTTTGGCAGTATATCCATATTTCAGGAAGGTGCAAAAAACTGAACAGTCTATATCAGGGTTCAAAATTTCAAGTCCCAAGCTACTAACCAGGCCATAAAAGTTACTCGCCACCAGTTGCTCCACCTAACTCATACCCAGCCCTTAACTCTGCCCCTAAACACACACCCTTAAATTATCTTATGAAATTACACTGTCAAAGGATTTATTTAGAATAATGTGTTACAAAAATAGCTTTAATTCCCAGACATCAGACCCCAAATACAAGTATACCCAGTCATCAGACCCCAGTGTGAGCAGAGCAAGGAGGCAGCGAAGCTCGTCTCCACCCCCCCCCCGCCAGTAACAGATGAGCTTGTTCAGGTTAGGCAGCCGATTTCTGCCACCGTGCGCCTGGGGAAGGGGGGGCTGCACATTGGCACCACCGGAATACGCAGCATGAAATAATTTATTGTGCTGCCTACGTGTGCCTTTCCACTTATTTTCCACTCGCCCTCACTTAATTTCCACTCGCCAAATGCGAGTAGGCGAGTGGATATTTTGAGCCCTGGTCTATATTACTCATCATCAAAGAAATGCCTCAAGTTAATGCATGTGCTTTATCACCTGATTCATAGTAGTCAGCACATGCAAAGTGTAACCTTACAACTATGTAAAATTTTGCCTACTTGGGATGGATTTGATTGTGTGATTTTATCCTTTTGTCTGATTCATTTTTTGGGGCCACAGATTCGGTCATCTACAAATTTAATAGAAAAAATGGTAAATTTATAGATTTTTATATTTCCTCATGACTTAGAGGACTTGGTAGATTGAGACCAATCTTTTGACAATTGGTGGCCCTATTTGTCTGTTTGTATCAGGTTGTTCATATTTATTCTTCTATTTTGTGTGTGGTTCTTATCTACGATATAATAAAGGTCAGATTTGTAACTGTTTATATGTACACATATTTCTTTAGGATCAGTGGGATCCTTGGTTTTTCTGATTAGTCAGGGCCCTCAGGGGTTAAGCCCCGCAAGTTGTTTCAGGTGGTATACTCACCTTGACCCAGAGACTCATTACTTGCATCTCTTCCTTTTGACCTTTTTCCTGCGGGAAGGGGTTTATTTGTTAATAAATTAAATGTCTCTACCATAGCAGATAAAGTAGACATAAAATATGTAAGTTCCATAAGAGAGCAAAGACGCAAACAAGAGAAGTTATACTGCACCAGTCAAGGTTCCAGCTGTCCCAGGGTCATCACCCAAAAGAAATTTCTCAGAACTGAAGGACTGGTCATTCAAATTGAGTTGCAACATTTGGTCCTACACATCGTCTTCTGTGCAGAACCAACTCCATAATACAGCTCTTTTTCATACCAAGTGACTTGAGTGACAGACAATTCTGTTCCTTTGGATAAAATCTGTAAATACCCAGGGTGCAATTACTTTAAATAAAAGATAAATATATTGTAACACCTATGGTGTCCTTTGGGAAATTGAGTTCCTAGATAAGGCCCAGTGGACATGAAGTCCTGGTTGGTTTGAAATCAGAAGGTGGGTTTCCAAGACAGCTTGGAGTTCTGCGATCTAGAAATAATTACACTTTTCAAAAACAGGGTTAATGTTTGACAGGATGTGTGTATATGACTGAATACGGGAAGAATACTGCAAGACCTTGTTACTAATGTAGGGCTTCATGGCTCAGTGGGTCAACAAACATATCCAGGCTTTTCATCTCTTAGCAGCTGATTCAGACGTTCATTTAATAGAAAATTAACTCTTTTCAAAACTAAAGTCGGAACACTAAAATCAGATATTGGATTTTAACACTATAGTAAAAACAAGATGAATGAAACAAAAAACTAAATAAAAAAAAATACATATTAAATAATAATAATAATATATTTTGTTCTATGTTATTGCTTCAAACGGGCAGAGACAAATGGATCTGATGTTTCGTCACGCAGTTATGAGTCGGGGGGTGGGAGGGGAGAATTAAAGGTAAATTTCCACCGTAGATGTGTTTTTAATCGTTATTTGTCTACCTGCAGCAGAGGCAGGAGCCGCACACTCAGGTGCACAGCCTTCCTGTGACTCCACCTATGCTGTATATATACACTTTTTTTTTTTTAAGAGCAGAGTCATTTACAGTGGGGAAATTCCTTCACCTGGGGAGGGCTGGGCAAAAGATGAAAAGATCCTTAAGAGGAGAAAAAAAATGACTAGGAACTAATTTAAATGTCTGGATGTTTGGTTTCTCCTTGAACAGTCACCTGCTCATCCCTCAGACACAGAGAGGCTCACCTGCTGTGTCCTGACCAAACAGCTGGCTCTACAACTTCTAAACCCTTTGCTGGCAGCTCTAATCTGTTTATTTTCATGGAAACACTTTCATCGTGCTATCAGTGAGAGAGAGAGATCATTCCAGGGGAAGATGGGGAAACTTGTCAGGCAGTTCTGAAACTAGTTATCTCCTTTGGGGGATAAAAATAAAATGGAATTTTCGATTTATTCCCAATAACTGATGCGTCTGCCATACTAGGTCCTATTCTAAATCATAAGGGGTGTTGGGTCTGGGCCATGAGGACTTCTATACCATCTATACCATTTCTTAACGGTTTCAATACTTAGAAAACAGAAGGAAGGTGTGTGAGTTTTGTACATGGACCCAGGCCTGAGAGAGACCACCGATGTCTGCCCGGCTGTTGGTTTGCGTTTTGCTTGTTTTTGGCAAGACCGGGATCATGGGATTACAATCATGGACACCATGTACAGGTAAGGAATTGCAATGAAATAAATCCTCGATTCATTTGTCCTGGAGTTCTTGACAAGAGTATCAACGTCAAGGAAACCATTCCTTCTTCTAGGTTGGGCCATACGTTTTGCAAAGTAGATGTAATTTGTAGACCTTTATTTTCACCCAAAATGTAATTTCTGCGACATGTTGTTGTTTATGTTTAGTTTTCAGTCAATTTGTTTTTTTTGGAGAAAGTATTTTACCAGGAAGGATACATTGTGATTTCCCTTGTTTTCAATTATGTCCTGGGTGACAAGTCTATACCGTTAGGTGTCTTGCTCAAGGACACGTACTGGAGAGGTGCTCTTGCTGGGATTTGAACCTGGGTCTCCACGGTCATAGAGCAGTGATGGCACCTCTACTCCAATTAATAAGTGTAATGTAGTCAAAAACTACAGGTATAATGTCTTTATTTTCAAAATCTAAGGGGGGGGGGGGTTTGTCCTGAAATGTACACTCTCTGCGGAAACCAATTTCCTGCTGATGTAACTTTACACCTCTTCCTCCAAGGTGGTAGCAACAGCACAGGGTATTATATATTATATATATACAAAGAGAATTAGTTTAGAAAAATCTGATAATGTTGCACTTCCTGTTGACAATATTATTCTGGGATTTGCTAATTGATCGACCTGTCTCTGCAATCAGTTCCAACCTCTTAATTCTGTCATTGCTTTGTTTGCCAGTCACCTGACTAAATCTGACATCTGACAGTGCTGTCATCTGGTATTGGTCATAAGACCATTCACGCCAATGATATGTCTTATATTGATGCTCTTCCATAGACATATTTAGTAACATAAATTTGTAATAAACTGATTAACTAAAGGAGAATATAAATATATAGGAGCCTTGTAGGTATCAGAAGGTTGAAATACTGACGGTATATGTTAGTGTCTCCTTGATATCTCTTTGAATTGAATCCTTTATAGACGCTGCTTTCTGGATAAAATATTTGGGGCTAAATGACAATCTTCGCGCAAACGTTTGCGCGGCGCAAAAAAACATTAACGCGAGGGGTAAACCCTTTGCACCGTACGCCGTATTACATTTTCAGCGCAACAAATGCGCGTAATCGTCTACTTCGGGTGAACCTGTGCGTTCACGTTACTGTATGTTGCGCGTCCTATACTTAACATTGTGAGCGCAAATGCGTATGTGCGCTAGTACGCGGATGGTATTACAATCTATGCGCTGGAATTAACGCATAACCGTTGCGCGCATAATTTTAGCAACTCCTGAAAGCTGGTGTTAATGGCAAATCTGAACGACCTGGCCGAAACCAAATACACCCACCCAAAAATTAAATAAATGCTGCAATGTATAGTTACACATTCTACACATACCAAACCTATAAAATGGAGAAGTTGTGTGTGCATTTATTATTGCTGCAGCATATATGCGCAGATTGACTTTGACAGGGGCAAAAACTTAACGTGAGATAATTGTGATTGGCTGATTCGCGTGAAAAAAATCAGTCCGCACATTGATTTCTGCGCACAACGGTACTGCGTGAGCATTTGTGCGCGTCCGGTTTACGCGCGTTATTGATCGACGGATGAAAAAACGCGCAAGGATTGTAATTCCAGCGGTGATTTACGCATGTAAATGTTTAACGCTTGGCGCACAAATTCACGCGTTGCGCAAGCGTTTTAATGCGAAGATTGTAATTTAGCCCTTGCTGAATGATCTTAGCCTGTGAATGGGAATTGGCCACAATGTTTTGGAGACTTTAACATTTTTGCCAGGGGTGGGAAAAAGCTCGTTGAAATCAAGTGCCAAGTGTTTTAATAAAACAAACTTGGTTTTTGGTGAGATTGTGTGTTCTTTTTGTCTGATTGAGTTCTGTTGTGGATTTATAGCTGCCGGGTGCCTTCAGTTCTACTCGCAGGTTAAAAATCACCTCAAACAAACCTTAGTTGTCATCTCTGTGAATATTTTCAGTGTGAGTAATCATAGACACAACTAGGAAATAAGAGTACAATAAAAACATTTTAGGGACGTGGGACCTTTTACAGCATGGGCCAACAACCTTGTCCCTTCAGATGGTTTGGAACATCTGTCAGCTAATGAGTGGTTGAGCATCACGGGAGATGTAGCTCCTAAACAAAGCTTGGTAGACCCATCTCATGTCCATCATAGAGCTCCAACGGGGTGGTAAAACCATGTTTGTTGTAACGTGCATTAAAGGTGTGCAGGTTACATCATGTGGTCCTCCCAGCCCATCCATGGAAACGCTACGACGAACGCTTAATGCGTATATGTGGCCCCAGCCTAAAGTGGTAATTGCTTAGCACATGTATTGATTTTTGCCAGGGGTGTGCAAAGGCCAGTTGAGTTCAAGAGCCAAGCATTTTGCTAAAACTATCAGGGTTATTCAGAGAGCGGTGAAAGGCAGGAGAATGACTGGAGAATGGAAAATTCTAGGTCAAAATAGCCGATTTGGAAAGTGAGTTAAATGGGAGAATTTTTCTGGTTTGGTTATTTTGACCTAGAATTTTCCATTCTCCAGTCATTCTCCTGCTTTTCACCGCTCTCTGAATAACCCTGTATCTCAAAGATTACTCCTGTGGAAGAGGTGTTACTACACATGAAAAATAGCTATAAAATGCATCAAATGTCAGAATATGGTCTTTGCAGAATAATAAAGGGATTACAAATTTAATAAGATCAAATTTTGGTATTTTCGACTTTGTATTATCTCTACTGTTTCATTTACAGTTTGTAAATAATATATATTCACTGGGAACATTCCCCGTCCGTAGGATGGCAAAATGTCGGCAATAAAAATCACGATTAGCATTCTACGTGGACATAGATTGTGGTCATTAATAAACACTGCTTCCAGTATAGTACATTTTGAGACATACTACTTACCCACTTGGATCTGAAGACAAATTTTTAGGGTGACTTGCTTTTTATGGCCATGTTTTATGTGTAAATTCTTAGTAAATGTCCCATACAAAGACAGTATCCAACAAAAGTTCAGACTACATTTAAGATCCATCTTTCATGCCTTTTTAAAAATATACCACATTACGATTGTAACTGTAAACACAAATGACATCATTATACAATAACAGGTCTGCAATGATGTCAGAGGATTCCTGGGTCCACATACAGTAATTTTGCTACTAGTGTAACATCCTGTCACATGTGCCTCTGTTTTATATTTCTTCTGTGCATCTCTATTAATTCTCCGCTCCTGTGATATAGATTTGTGATGGTCTTTTCTGCTGTTGTTGCTTTAGGTTCTTTTGGTCACAGTTACCTGCACATCAGTTACAAATCCTTTTAGTTGGAGGGATGTTCTTTGTGATGCGTGGTTTGTATTTATTTTAGGGACCCGCTATGGTACATTTGTTAATTCATTCAGAAAGAGGTGTTCTTTGTTTACATGTAGAAAAATTCTCATTTCATTGTGCTAGTGAAGCAAATGAAAATGGCATTATTATACCTGAACCTTGTACTTGCATGTACTGATAGATGCAATATCTCACAGAAGTGAGTACACCCCTCACATTTTTGTAAATATTTTATTATATTTTTCCGTGTGACAACACTGTAGAAATGACACTTTGCTACATAGTAGTGAGTTCACAGCTTGTGTAACAGTGTAAATTTTCTGGCCCTCAACATAACTCAACACACAGCCATTAATATCTAAACCGCTGGCAACAACAGTGAGTACACCCCTAAATGAAAATGTCCAAATTGGGCCAAAGTGTCAATATTTTGGGTGGCCACCATTACTTTCCAGCACTGCCTTAACCCTTCTGGGCATGGAGTTCACCAGCGCTTCACAGGTTGCCACAGGAGTCCTCTTCCACTCCTCCATGATGGAGGCCCTGTAGCCCAGTCTCCGAAGGTCGTGGATCATACTCTGCTTCAGTATGTCACAGTACATGTTGGTATTCATGGTTCCCTCAATGAACTGTAGCACCCCAGTGCCGGCAGCACTCATGCAGCCCCAGACCATGACACTCCCACCACCATGATTGACTGTAGGCATGACATACTTGTCTTTATACTCCTCACCTGGTTCCCGTCACACACACTTGACACTATCTGAACCAAATAAGTTTAGCATTGCTTATTCTCCTGGCAATTCTCCTGGTTTTCACCTCTCACCTGTAGGTGGTTTTAAATATTTCTATGTATGTTTGGATGCAGTGCTCTGAAACATGTGTGATAACGGGTCCCAAGCATCCACTGCAACTGGTCATACCTAACTCCTAGCTGATGAGGGTCCAATAAACCCGAAACAGTGCTGTCCTAGGAGTGGCTTTGACCAGTTGCATAAACCTTACAGTATCTCTGCTACAAAGCCACAGTGTGTCATAGCATCGATTTTAGGGATCTGTGTAATAACAGACCCAGGATGCATAAAAGTGAGACAGATGTCATTTGCATATCCTACCCAGAATTCTTTGCTGCATATGGTGAATGTGGCACAGGAACTCTGGGATGCAATTCATCGAATTGCTGTGATGTGCAAGTGGCTTCTGCAATAATAAACACACTTATTATAGTGTGGAGGCTTTTTATCTCACTTTTTGTGCTCCACCACAACCCTTGTAGATATATACGGATATATATAGATATATAGATCTTGAGGACTCACGCGGGGACTTGTAGGTGTAATAGAAATGTTTTTAATAAAAATCTGTATTATACAAATGATGCTTAGACCAGCAAGTGGTCTTTATCAAGGTAATGTGTGTGCGTTCGCGTGCTTAAAGTAACACCATAGTGCTACTTTGATTTACACTTCATATCACTTGGCACTCATCCCAATCCAATGCTTAGGAGTCATTTTAGGATAACACCTTTCATTGAATTTATTCCATTACACACACCCAGTCAATGCCAGAGGCTTTCCTCTATTTTAATGCAGGGGTTAACACACCTGGCAGCATGCAAAAAGATACTTCAGAGCATAACCTGCTATTACAGGGGTTATTCAGAGAGCACCGAATTGGCCATGAAATTGCACTGAACAGTGAATTTCCCCGTACGGTGCAATTTCTGAGCCAACCGGCTATTCAAAAAGCTGGCAATTCGCCAAATATTGGTGAATTGCCAGCGAAATACAGCGATCTTTGGGAGCAGTGCAATCCCCATAGAAAAGTAATGGTTAATCTATTCAGAGAACACCGAACAGCACCGAAATGTCAGTGAAATGCCCTGATTTTTGGTGGTTTCATTCGACAGGTTTAAGCCGGCGAATCCCATAGGTCTCAATGTAAAAAAAATTCCCCGTTACTCTTAAATATTTATTCAACCATTTATTCTTTTCATTTGCAGCAAAACGTCTATTTATTTATTTCTTAGGATTTGTTTAGGCATCTTTTGGGATTTTTTGAGCAAAACTTTTTCTGGTTTTTTTTTTCAATGGTGCTTTTTTTTCTGAATCAGACCTTTTTATTATTATTCATAGGACCTTACATATTATTTTCAGGCATTTTCAAGCAGTAGTCTTTTTTTAAACACCTTTTAAAAGTTTCGGTGTGTTTATTTATTTTTTCCCCCTGTTCGGCGGCTTATCGGCCTTTTCAGGCAACTGGTCGGCGGTCTGTTTGGCAGGTCCGCAACTTTTTTGGATTGATTCGGCGGATTGTTCGATGCATTCGCCGATTTTTTTAAACAATTCGCGTTTTGTATTTCATTCGGCGGTTTTGCCGCGTTTTTTCGGACACATTCGACAGGTCGATTCGCTGCACTTTGAGGACCCTGCAGTGAATGCTGAACACACATCAGGGTCGGCGAATTTAACTCGCTGATGTACGGTGAATGAGATCACCAAAATGTCGGTGACATTTTATTATATTTTTGTTTTTTATATACTTTAATTTTTCATTGCATCTTTAATTCACAACATATATTTGGTGTATAATATTTTTAATAAATTATGAGTTTGAAAAAAATTCCATTTTAAATCCTAAAACAATTTCTTTGCAAGTTTCTATTGGTACAACACTTAACGAATAACACCTTCGTATAAAGATGATAAATATTGTTGCCACATATTACTACAGTATTATCATGTAACATCAAAGGAACATCAAAGGGGGACGAGAGGGTTTGTTCTTTTTGATGCAACAGCAGGAAATCTTAATAGACTTTGTTCGATAATGAATTCATTTTTGAGAAACTTGAAATCAATGAAGTTCCTATCCTGGCACTAGCAACCAACATGTACGATTTAGATCGAATCGGAATTTTTTTGGAATAAAGTTCATAAGCAAATGAGGTTCTACATATTAAAGCAGAAATTGCTACCACTTCTGAGCAGGGTGCTCTTAGCTTCACGTTGAACCACATACCCAGATACTGTAAGTAGATCATAAAACATGTAGGGTTTTTCAGAGAAAGGTGAAACTCAGGAGAACTGGCAGGAGAAGAGAACAATCTAGACCAAATAGCCGATTTGGAAAGTGAGATAAATGGTAGAATTTTTCTGGTTTGGCTATTTTGACCTAGAATTTTCACTTCTCCAGTCATTCTCTTGAGTTTCACCTTTCTTTGAATAGACCTGATGGAAATTTATTGAGGAATCGTATAAGGCGTGGCGATGTGTCGATTTTTCTGCAGCCCCCACAATCCGCCCAAGCCCGAGCTTTCAGATGAAACGTCGCCATGACTTCTGTGATAACTCAGTAAGCTTGCAGGTTTTTTAATCACTGCATGGAATGTCCGGCTTTCCACTTTTTCTGAATAAAACCAACCTCAACACTGACACTGTGAAGGTTTTGTGTTTCATCAATTATCATCCTTTGAGTTAAAATGCTCTCGTCGTTGCCCTCATGGTCTTCCTTACATCCCAATTGATGGTTTAGGTGGAATTAATCCCTGTAAACTTCTTCATTAATGCTGAAAAGTCAAGAGCCTTTGGTCGTGCTCTGAGAAACACTCTTCGTCGGGGGAGATGATACGACAGTGATTGCACTGAATGCTGCTAAATGTGTATTTTGGCATCTATATAATTGCTCGATGACTGTAATCTTGAACTGCATGTACTAGCGGGCTGAGAAATACACAACTTGGCAATACGTTCCAGCCCCTACAGGCACTCAGCATCTCACAGTTATTTTAAAACATATCTATCATTTTTAAAAGTAGATGTGTGTGACAGGCCCCTCCAGCAGGAAAATGGTTAAGAGTTTTGAAAGCCCCCCCTTTAAGCTTATGTCATAGAACACAAAGTTCCCCTCTTTCATGATCTACCTGTAGATTAAAGGATTAATTTTCCGAGCCACTGTGTCCTATTACTGTGACATGTATCATACTAAATGGAGTCATTAGTAGCGTTAGGACAATCAGAACTTCACAGGTCAGATCCGACCTTGTATTCCAACTAAGAAAAGGTAAATATATAAACATCTGTATATTTGCCCCTGGGTATTTGAGGTCAAGGTGTAGTAACTCAAGGTATCCTCATACTAAATATTGCATCCTGATGTGGTGGATGTAGTTGAACCTTCTAGTTACTTAAAATTAATACAGTATAGAGTCAGTCTATTGCACCTCACATCTGCTATTCACCTCTACGTCCCATAATTCTTAGATATGTGCACATCTTCTTCTACAATGAGACACACAGAGATATCCCAAAATTCCAGTGTCATGCACATGTCGCTCCAATATTTGCCATGGACCTTAGCCAGGGTTGGGTCAGCAACCTTGGCCTCGTGGATGTTTTGAATCCATACCTTCCATGATGCCCAGGCACTCATTAGATTGGTTGGGTCTCATGGGAAATGTAGTTCCAAACATCTGGAAGGCCAAGGTTCCTGACACCTGCTCTTAACTCTTATTATTATAGGGTGTGTGGAATATGTGTCACTATATCTCACATGTACCCCCAAAACCACTTAATCCACTCTATCATTTTCATGCACAATGTTTAGATCAGTGGTTTCCAACCCTGGTCCTCAAGTCCCTCTAACAGGTCAGGTTTGCCAGATAGCTGAAGCACAGCACAGGAGGTGATATGATTTGCTGCTCAGTGATTGCAGGATTCAGTCAGTATTTCCCCAAAATAATCCTTATTAAAATCTGGTCTGTTAGTGATCCCTGACGACAGGCTGAGTTACAATAATGCTGCAATCATATTTTCATTGTGGCATTATGATATCTCTCTCTTTCCTCCCCAAGTCCCGTATTGCCACTTTGCAATCTGTAATGAATGCAGGGGCCAGGTTTATTTTTCTCACCAGACGCACCTTGCGTACCTCCCCCCTCTACCGGTTCCTCCATTGACTTCCTCTACGTTCCAGGATACAGTTTAAAATACTGATGCTCACATTCAAATCACTCAATAACCCCTCCCTACATGTATTTGTTACTCCGCAAGCACGTCCCATCTAGACAACTCCGGTCAGCAGGCGATCCCCACCTGTCATCTTCCTACACTCACAAGGCCAACTCTCGCCTCCAACACTTCTCAAGGGCAGCTATGGTCCTGTGGAATGCTTTGCCTCGCCCTATCAAACTCTCCCCTGATCTTCAGGAAGTCCCTCAAAACCAATCTCTTCAGATTAGTGTACCTCATCACTGATGCAACTCATCCCTCTGCTCACCTACTCACACATGATTGAAGCTGCTTCTATGGCCCCACCATTCCCAAACCACTGGCACCAATGATCCTGTTATCTAGTAATATTCCTCTTGTCTTCCTCAAACCCAATCCCTCTAGATCAGTGGTTCCCAACCACGGTCCTCAGGGCCCCCTAACAGGCCAGGTTTGCCAGATATCTAAAGCACAGCACAGGTGATATGATTTGACGATCAGTGATTGCAGGATTCAGCCTGCATTTCCCCAAGGTGATCTTTAAAACCTGGCCTGTTAGGGGGACTTGAGGACCGCGGTTGGGAACCAATGCTCAAGATTGTAAGCTGCTATGAGCAGGGTCCTCTACACCTCTTGTTTCCATCATATGTCCGTTTATCTCGTTCCCTTTGGTTATTGTAAAGTGCTGCGGAAACTGTTGGCGCTATATAAATGATGACAATAATAATTATAATAGCAATAGCATGTGGCTGCATTTTTTAATTAAGAATCTAGATGAAGCAAACCTAATATATCTGTACTCGTATACCAGGTCATCTCAGTTGGAGGTTGTTTACGATGGAAACTGCTGAATGATGTACCATAAATCTAATATTTTTCTCCAACTTCAAGCACTTTAAACTGTCTATTTTTGAAGCTTGATTATTTTTCCCCCAATATATATGAACCCACCTGTGTCAAAGTCCATTTTGTTGGCTATTGATTTCCTGAGCCAACCTGTAATGACATTAAATGTTACTATTACATGGACACCTGCGGTTCTGTTATCGATTTCTTAACCTCTTTAAGCTACTTTTTGCATTAATAGGCATCTCTCAAGTGTTACTCCCGCACAGTGCTTTTCTCCGCTCACTAAAACACTGTTTTTTACCGTGTAGGAATAAAAGCCTAAATGCGAAAAGTCCATATTGATATCAATACATCTGTATGCGGCCCATACCACTCATACTATTTTCTATAAAATTAGGAATATGATTGCTTTTAAGCTTTTACGGACTATATAGCCCTTTAAGAATTCAGTAAGTGTTTATACACTTGAACGGTAAAAAAAGTGAAATGTTCCAGTATATCAGATGGCAAAAAAGGGAATATATATCCAACATAATCTATATAGCAGCTACTATCTGTAGGAATACAATTTTTTTTTATAAAAACCCCCACAAAAAACAAGAAACTAAACAACACAACAGGAAATAAAATGGCCAAATTTGTTCAGAAAAATATTCAGATAAAAATCAAAATTTATAAAAATACAGGGTTATTCAGAGAATGGTGAAACCCAGGAGAATGACTGGAGAAGTGAAAATTCTAGGTCAAAAATAGCCAAACCAGAAACATTTGCCTTTTTATCTCACTTTCGCAAATCGGCTATTTTGACTTAGAATTTTAACTTCTCCAATCATTCTCCTAATTTTCACCTTTCTCTGAATAACCCTGATTATAAAATCAATACATAATGTGCTCAGGAATTTTAAAATAATTGGTTTTCTAATAGGACTAATATATCCGAACTCCGACGTGGAATAATAAAAAAAAGGGACTGAAAAGTTCCCACTATGCGGTCAGGCGTGTATATTTTTGCATACAGTTTCAAGGCTTGAATAGATTTCCTATATATAGTTCCTATTTTTGATGTAAAAATAGTATATTTATATTTTTAATAATCACTAGTTGTGGTGTTCTTCCTCCTGCTATACAGCTCCTATTTCTAGAGGAAGTGGTGAGTAATGGATGATGTCTGCACATTGATTCAGACACTATGCAGATTTCTCATTGTCATTGCTTGGTCTCTTTGTGTCAGTCAATTTGTTTTTTTAATGGAGAGTCTGTAGGGTGTATTCAGAGAGCTGACATTTCGGTGATCTATCGTTCCCCGCACTTTGGGGAATCAAATTACCTGACCCTGCGTCGAATTCAGCATTCAACGCAGTGTCCCCGGAGTGTGGGAAACGGATTCAAAAATCCGCAGAAAATCCACCGAAAAAATGCAGACGATATGATTCGTAGTATCGGATGACTTCGAACTGCCGCAAAAAACACACCAAACGCGTCCGGAAAAAGCCGACGATCCGCCGAACACCGCGTCGACCAGCCGCCGGAAAAAGGCGACAAGCCAACGAACAAGGTAAAATAAAAACAAAAGAAAATTATTGAAAGAGTCAAAATTGTAACGGTGTTTGCAAAAAAACTACTGAACGAAATGTCTGGAATTAACATATAAGATCCTATGAATGATAATAAAAAGGTCTGTTATAGGAAAAAAATTGCTATTTAAAAAAAATCTGAATTTTTCTTGCTGAAAAAATCCCGACATGCCTAAAAGAACCTAAAAAATAAATAGAGAGACATTTTGCTGCAGATTAAAAGAATAAGGCTGGGGGGAGACGAGCGTCACTGGAGAGAGCGGAAGGAACGTCCGTGAGATTGGACTGCCGCCGTTGCGCGCACAATTCGTGCACGTGCATCAGCGTGTGACTGGCCCCGTCGCAACGTCTCAATGCTGCGACGGATGCCAGAAGGCACGGCTTACGGGTGCACATAGTGCACTCGTCTGACATCAGCCTAAATGCTTTAACAGATATTTCATAAAAACGGGAATATTTTTATTTATTTATTTATTTTAATTCTTTATTTTTGGGTTTTGCATAAAAAAAAAAAATCAAACAGAAATATAAATGGTCTCGCAGGACCACGACGTGTCTTCTATCGTATTGCATAGAGAAATAATAAAGGTAAAAACAAGTCATTTGGGAGAGAAAAAACAAAAATGTCAGAAGATCAAAAACGTCCACATAGCAGAAAAACGGGAATATGTTTAAAATTGAAACCTATGGGATTCGCCTGAATGAAACTGCCGAATGAAACCATCGAACATCAGGGCATTTCACTGACATTTCGGTGCTGCTGGGTGTTCTGTAAATAGATTAACTATTGCTTCTCTATGAGGGGCTTTCACTGCCTTTGAACAGGCGCTGTATTTGCTGGCAATCTGACAATATTTGGCAAAATTCCTGCTTTTAGAATAGCCGAATGGCCACGAAATTGCACCATATGGGGAAATTCACTGTTTGGTGCAATTTCGGGGCCAGATCGGCTCTCGTGAATAACCCTGTGTGACTCGTTTCTTGTTGTGAAAAGCTTCTCCTGTTGTTCCTTGGATCTTAGTTTTGTGAAATGCTGGAGTTTGTCAGTGCTGCAATACTGAGGATTTTCTACGGTGTTTGTAACATTGGCAAACACCAACGCCTGTGAATAAACCCCAAAATTGTGAAAGGAGGAGTGGACAACATTTAAGGTAACTTAAAGGTAAATATTACTTTCCTTAACTCCTTCACTACTACTGGTTCCTACACTTATTTTTTTCAGGACTCGACCCCTGTGGGAATCAATGTAAAACACAGATCCCCAGCTGATTCCGCACGAAGCCCAAGCTGCAGTAGCACTTTTTTGCCAGCAGATGGTGGCATCTGTCTGCCAAACAGGGCTTCTACATTTAAAAAATATATATTTTGAGTTTTTGAAATTATTTTGTATTATGTGATTAATGAAAAGTGCTACCTACCAGTGGTTTAATGGAAAATCACTTGTCAGTGAAGTGTTTAATACTGATCTTGCTACAGGAAGAGCAAATCAGTTATTATACCTCAAGCTGTCTTAAAAGTTTTCCCTTCCTCTTTTCTTTTTCTTTCCTTTATCAACACAATAAGAAGTCTATGTCCCTAAATGTGCATGTAAAACATACTGGGCCCTACTACATTCTTCGCGCATTGTGTTTTGCGTGCGCAAAAACGCATTAACGCGAGGGGGAAAACCGTTCGCGCTAACCGTCAAATTATGACCTTCACGCAAACGATGCGCGTTAACGTCTAACGCAAGTTACCCTGCACGAGCGAAAGTCCGTGCGTGCATCCCATACTTAACATTGTGAGCGCAAATGCGTTTATGCGCTGGTACGCGGCTGGTATTACAATCGATGCGCAACTTTTTACGAACGACGTTTGCGCCCATAATTTTAACGTCTTTGAAAAGCTGGTGGTAACTGCAGATCTGAACGTTCTGGCTGAAAAGAAACACACCAGCACGAGAAAAAAAATACAGCACAGTATAATTACACATTCTACACATACCCAACCATAAAATTGAGTGGTTGTGCGTGTTTTTATTATTGCTGCAGCATATATACTCAGATTGATTTTGGCAGGTGCAAACACTGAACGGGAGACAATTGTGGTTCTTAATTGAGATTGGTTGAATCGCATTAAAAAACAGTCTGCCCACGGATTTCTGCACGCAGCGTTAATTTGTGCTTGTTTTTGCGCGTCTTTTTTAAGCGCGATATTTTTTGACGGCTGACAAAATGCATTCGGATCGTAATACCAGCGTTAATTTACGCCCGTTAACATTTAACGCTGCGCGCAAAAAAGATTGCACTGCGCGGACAATGTGATAGTGCCCACTTTTTTTTATTCTTTCTTTGCGTGATACATTCAATTTATTGAATTGTTCAGTTCCAGGCCGCTCGGATATGACTCATTTTTGTTACAGAACATCAGTGAATAAAATTCGCCTACTTTTGTCAAATTAAAATAAATGGTGTTTAATCAAACCATCGTGATTTGTTTTTGGAAACAGAGGAGATTTTTACAACCTTGAGATAAGTCACTGATGAGAACACAATGAATACGCGATCGCGAAACGCGTCCCTCCTCTGCACTTAATTGGCCACAGACCCAACGTCATATTGTCTTGAAGAAGAAAGAGTGAGGTTAGATAAGCTTTGAGAAGACAAAACTTATCATCTTTCCACATTTTTATTCTTCTGCTTATGTAAGGACTCTGAAGACACAGATAAAGCTATTTCTCAGATGTTCCACCTAGCCCTCATGAGCCCTCTGAAAGAAAAAAAAAAAAAAAGAATATATTTTCATGCCAGCCTTGCTGGAGCGGATTCTGTTCAAAGGATCCTTCTTTTAAAAGGTAGGTTCTGTTGATGTTTCATCGACACCAGCGCCTCCAGAAATAGAACTGAGAAAGACCCCTGGGGAACCAGGCAAACCAAGACAAGAAAAAGCTAAAAGAAACAAGAAAGAGGTAACATGGAGCCCGGGAACAAATACTCGAACATGACAAAATATTGTCTGATCAGAAAACCGTTTTCTGGGTATAACGGAGCAAAATCTCAGCAGACTGCAGGTTTTAATTTTAGTAAGCGGAGCTGTTTCATCCTCTCCTGGTAAACATCTTGCTTATAGCCAAACAGAAGGTGTAAAGCTCGATCAAAGTTTCTGTGTTAGAAAAATATATTGTAAAGAATAAAAAAACAAACAAACCCACAGAGGATCTATTTTATTTGGAAAAAAAGACACAAAGACAGAAAATCAAGTTAGAATTGATCGATTATTCTCGGATCACGTATCTGACATTGCTGGCCTTATTAGGCTTTTCTTTACCCACTTTGCGGACTTTGATGAATGATTATTGACATTTCTTTATGTAATTAGCGCATTCAAATTCCCAGAGGCTGCTTTTTCAAAGAATAATTGCTTAAAAGCGAAGGAATAACAAAGCAGTAGATAAACAGTGTAAATTATTATTATTATTTTTTTTATAGCCGTTCGCCGGCTGAAAGGGGAAATTTGCTCATTTACGGTTGTCGAAACTCGTCGATACAATATCTGAGAAAAAAAAAAATTAAACAACAAAAAAAATAGATTTGATGCAGCGAGGTCTTTATTATTACTACTAATAATAAAATATGTATTTTACCACAGTGATGGGTAACCTCTGCATCTCATTTATTCTCGTCCTGTGAGGCTATTGGCCAGTCTTAAGGCCGAGGTCACAACTCATCACCCCTTTCTACAGTATAGGGAATTAAAGAAGTGCTGGGAGTTAAGATATTCGAAAATACATATAGGTCTTAATTTTTATTGATGAATACACATTCTTGGCATCAGCCTCACATGCCAGACATTTTATTAGTTTGGTTGCACATGTGGTGTATTTGTAAATTACAAACTAATGCGTGGGAAATGTAGCACAAAATAATCATATATTTTTGTATAGCAATCACTAAATTACACATCTATACAGGTGTTCAAGCTCTTTATCTTAAATCAGATGATGAGTTTCCAAAAAGTTTAAGTAGGGACCTATATGGGGATATTCAAAACGAATTTACCACCCATTTAGGCCAGTGTCAGATGAGCACACTACATGTGCCTGTACTGACGTACCTCCTGACGCCCGTTGCAGTGGATCTTTTGGATCAACAGCAGTAGGTGATGTGTGAAAGGCTGAAACTGATGGATGACTGTCTTTTTTCAGCCTATGTAACTATGTAACTATGCAGCGTTGTGACGTTTTGATGGGGCCAGTCACATGCTATAGCCAGTCATACGCTGTAGCGCCCACAATTCATTACAGCGGACGTGCTGAAAGCCTCCCCGGCGAAATGCTACAACACGCGTTTGACAGGGCTGCAAAACGCGATCCTCCCTAGGAGGATCGGTGCCTTGCAGCGCTGCGCGCACTAACAGCACTCAGTGAGGTGGCCAGACGGGAGTCGAGTGGAAGGAACATCCACTCTCACGGATGTTCCTTCTGCTCTGAAAAATGCTCGTCTAACCTCAGCCTTCCGCCCCTGGGCTTGCCTGTGTTTACACATCAAGGTGTTCAAGAGTTCAATCAGTATTTTAATAGCTTGAGGTTGTATATAATATAAAATATATTTTGATGTTAATGTCTTCACTACCAAAATCGAGTATTCTCTATCATCAAAAAGACTGGCAGGTTCCCTGAGATTGATTATACAAATTGTGCTCTGATTCTGGAACAAATCAAAGGAATTTAGTTTACCGCAAATTAAATTTGTTGCAAACTGGCTCCAAAACATGCCCCAAAGTTTAAACACATCACACATGACAGCTAATGTTTTGAAACAGTTTCAATAGCTTGGAAACTGATTTTTTTTTCTTTCCAGGAAAGTCGGAACCCATGTTGTTATGCACATGTAATAGTGCTTTTTGGCCAGCAGAGGGAGCCCCCTGCCTGTCAAATAGGACTTAACTACAGTAAAGATGTTTCTGTATATTTTTACTATGTTTGTGATGGAAATGATTTTCTGTCAAAACATCGGGTCCTGCCATTTGTTTTATGGGAAATAACTTGGTAGTGAAGGGGTTAAATATTATGACCTTAATGGCAGTGTGAATTCAAATTATTCTCAGTGGGAAAGTATTTCCTGTCCCAACTGCTTTGCTGTCTGCTTTCTCAAACATGTGTATGGTGGAGCTATATTTTGAAAAATGTCAGGTTCTTCACTTGAACTGAGGTTGAATATACCTCATTGATTAAAAAATGGCTTGAAAAATCAATATAGTTTTTTAACTTGTTTTTAAAAGACTTTCCCTGTATTATCTGCACAGGGGGCTGATTTAAGATGCAGAAGGAAGTGAACAGTCAAAGTGGTTATAAAGAGGTCATTACATACCGCACACAGCCCTGATTTTGCTTAACCATTGGGGGCATATAAAGAAAATCATGGTTTCAATAATAATTATAATAATGTTACCCATAGCAATTATTAACAACAACAATATATAATACATAAACATTTAAACATCAACATTTTGTGGTAATATATATTACTATAAATAATAATCACATGGAACTATAATACAAAGTATTAGATAATGTTAGGTAATATAAGGCAAATTTGATCAAATAAACTTATATATATATTTATATATATATTATAGATATTTTGCCTAATTTGCTAGATAGATCAATATTGCCATTTTTATCTAATTTCCTTTCCAGGCTAACTATGGCATTTTCTTTATTGAGTAAGAGTACATATATTTTAAAGATATAGTTGACTCAAGATGGTCCAAAAAAATCCCACCACAGCTTACTGAGAACTTGATAATAGGGAAATTAGTGATTAAACACCAAATCATGCAGTATACTATTCCTCTAGTGAGGAGAAAATCCCTCTTATTTTCTTTTAAGATAAAATATAACTTTTATTATGTTAGGTTAAAAAAAAACACTCATTGTACACATATTTAAAAACATCCAATTAGACAACAAAAATTGGTTCTTGAGCAATTTGCCTTTTTAGTACATTCGTGAACTGGTGATTGTGTCAGACACTTCTGTAATCATATAACATTATTGTTGCTTGCCTGCGGTTAAATCAGTCTAAATTAGATAAATTCCACCAACCGTAATCAGACCCACAACAGACCACCCGGCATATCTATGATATTTCCAATTGTCTAGTATTCCATCCAGGTCTCCTTGAATTGGGACCCATGTACTAGTCCTATATCAGTATGTATAATGCCAGTCTGTTCCACAATACATGTTATCACTTCAATGTGAAGACACTACCAGTGCAAGCCATAACCTTTGCCTACTACAAACCATACATCAATCAATGTTAGTAGCCTTACAGGTGCAATCAATTATTGCCTCAAAAAAGATTTTTTTGTCTATTGACAATTCATCATTAATTTTTAGTCTATTGACAAACCATCGCTCAACGCGCATTTCTCCACCACGTTACCAGTAGGGATGAGCTGTTCGGGTTCGGACGGTTCGGAGTTCGACCCGAACTTTGGCAGTTCGAAAGTTCGCGAATTTCGAACTTTTTGGGCGTGTTCTGTTCGGGTTCGAAAAAAAAAGAAATTTTGAAAAAAGTATAGAAAATGCTTAAAAAAATACTAAAAAATCTAGAAGTAAAGAGACTCTTTACTGCAGAATATTATAAGCAACGGTTTATTAGATATTGAATTAAAAACTAATGTGTACGTGGAAAGATTATCAACTCTAAATGACCTCTGTTCACAAAGGGGCATAACACCAGGTGTTTTTAGTCTGGTAATCAATTTGATACATTGTACAATATACTGAGGGTGGGGTGGTGTCTGCTTCTGATTGAGATTTGAGAATTAATTTCCCTAAAACATCCTAATATGCTGCATTTAACTGGTGTTTGAAAAAAATCTAAAGCAATGTTATTTTTCACCTCGGGATTAAACATTCACAGGGTTATTCAGAGAGCGGTGAAAAGCAGGAGAATAACTGGAGAAGTGAAAACTCTAGGTCAAAATAGCCAAACCAGAAAAATTCTCCCATTTATCTCACTTTCCAAATCGGCTATTTGGTCTAGATTGTTCTCTTCTCTTGCCAGTTCTCCTGGCTTTCACCTCTCTCTCAGGGTTGTTCAGAGAAAGGTGAAAACCAGGAGAATGGCAGGAAAAGAGAACAATCTGGACCAAATAGCCGATTTGGAAAGTGAGATAAGGCTAGGGTCAGACTAACGCATTTTTCGCAGCGACCGTCAAAAAGTGCGTCCGAACGCATTGCCGTATTTTTTCACGGATTGCGCGAAAACGGTCATACAATGCGCATTTTTGTGCGTGATTTTTTACGGATCCAAACCAGGAGACTTTGGGTGTCTGGACGTTAGGTCTGGGTCTGACATCTCCAAATCACGCACACATGCCGCTAGTGGACACAGCGCACTCTGTACGTCCGTACTAGCGGTTCAGCGTTCTCGAAAAAATGCGTTCATTTTCCACTTGCGTTGCACAGCCGGACTTTCGTGCGACCGTACTTCGTATATTGGCCGTCATTGCCCGTCATTTGCTGCTAGTGGGGCCGTGATTAAGTGCGCACGTTAAAAATTCGCTAGTGTGACCCTAGCCTAAATGGGAGAATTTTTCTGGTTTGGCTGTTTTGACCTAGAATTTTCCATTCTCCAGTCATTCTCCTGCTCTTCACCGCTCTCTGAATAACCCTGACAGGGTTATTCAGAGAAAGGTGAAACTCAGGAGAATGACTGGAGAATGGAAAATTCTAGGTCAAAATAGCCAAACCAGAAAAATTCTCCCATTTATCTCACTTTCCAAATCGGCTTTTTGGTCTAGAAGTTTCCATTCTCCTGCTTTTCACCGCCAAAAAATCAGTAACCTTTTTCTGCATGTCCGTAAATGTCTCCTCTTTTCATACAGACTGCCGCCCCAAGCAGTTGTTTATGGATAGATTAAAGGAAAAGCATTTACCGTCATTTGAAATGTCATTTTTTGGTTTTTACATATTTCTATACATCCTAGAAATCCGCCACTTCACGGGCAGGTTATGGGGACCTCCTAGGCACGATATTTGAAGGAATTTTTCATTTTTATTTTTAACCCTTATTTCATGGAAAACTCACTGTCCCTTTAAAAACGTTTATTTAAAAACTTTTTGTCCTTGTTTCCTGTCCCCCAGGGCACTACCCGGACCCCCATACACCTTTTATGGCAAATATGTAGCATATATGCCCTCTTGGAGGGCACTCCAAAAAACCGAATTTTCAGCCCCATTGACTTGCATGGGGGTTCGGGTTTGGGTTCGGTCCCGAACAAATGGGAAGTTCGGGTTCGGACTCGAACCGAAATCGGGGAGTGTTCGGCTCATCCCTAGTTACCAGCAGTTTCATCAGGAGTGTTCCTGATAGTCAATAGGTCACTGCCTCACAACTGTAGAGAATGCAGATACACCCTCAGCACCATGGCTTGGCTCTACAACTGTGGAAAGCAGATTTGAATCCTGGTCAGAAGATGTCAAGTCACGTTTCCAGCAGTTCCAAACATGCCCCCTGGTGTGGAGAATGATCCAAACCAGCTCTTTCCCATCTGGGCTAGCCAGTCTGCCATGTGCCGCTCCTGGATTCCTCTGTGGCTGTTCAGGACTGGGATCACATGTCCCATTTGCTCAGTCCTGTTCCCTATAAAAATGCAAGCAGCAGAGAGGCTCATTGCTCTTGCATGGATTTATATTTCCTGAGAGTCTGGTTTATGAGATTTTGTCCTGGTATTCTTTGTATGATCTTGGCTTGTATTTTGACTATTCTCTGGTATCTGATCTTGGCTTGTATTCCAGACTACGCTCTGGTTAATTTCCTATATGATATTCTGGTTCCTGATTCCTGGCCTGTCTGCTCTCCTGGCTCTTGATCCTTTTGCTTCAGTTTTGACTATTCTACTGTATGTTCCTTGTGTCCTGTATTTCTGTTTCTGTGTATTACCCATCATCATTATATATATATTCTTTGGCTTTGGTTTTGACGTTTCTATTATATGTTCCTTGTTTCCTGTTCTGTGTATTCCCAGCAGCATTATTTATGTCCATAGCATAGAGGCCAGTTCAAGGACCTCATCCCAGTTCAGGGTTCCCTGTGTTGCTGCTGGGTGTGAGTATATTGTCTTGTTGTATCCTGTTTAACCCTTGCCCTTCCTGTTCTCTTGTCTCTTTGTAATTTCTTGTCAGGTTTCCTTTCCATAGACAGAAGGCCGTACAAGGACCTTATCCCAGAGTTAAGGTTCCCTTTAGTTCTGTTCTCCTGCCATTCCTGTTCCAGTTGATCTGTTGTTTATCTTGTCTTGTATCTGTGTGCTGTGTCTATGCAGCCAGCAGCTAACCTGCCCAAAGGGCTACACATCTAGTATAAAGGGCCCACCTTGGCTCACACCGGGTGCCCCCATGACACATCACTGGCAAGTGTTCTTGGCTGGGGTCAAGACCAAAATAAAGAAGTGTGGGAACTCATCAAGAATTCTGCCTATGCCACCCCAAAAAAAATCAATTTTATCTCTCCCTTAGTCCACACTGAAATTTGATATTGACAATAAAACCATCACCAGGAAGGGTTTTAGGGAACCATAATGATAGTTAGCATTAATATCATATATTTATTGTATGTTAAAAAGGAAATGTAAGTTCACTTGGAAACAGGGTCCCCCGACTACTGTACTGTTGTATCCTTGTTTACCCATGTCAGCTGTTCTAATGTATCATCCCCTTGTTCACATATCTTGTACAGCGCTGCAGAATATATATATTTATGCTATAAAAATAATTAATTACTATTTTCATTCATTTTCGCAATATACTGTACGTTGGAATTGTGACTGAATAATTTGCACAGTAATTCGTATCGATGTATATACAGTATCTATGGCTTTTAACCATCTCTGCGTGATGTGAAGGCACATGTCCTATAGATGTCCTTAAACGACCCTGTTGTATAGGAAAAGGATATTATTCAGACAGGCTATCGTGTCGTGCAGCCTACAGTATATGGTATGGAGCTATAGAAAGTCTGAACTAATAATACTCTATTCTAATATGCAATTGTCCACATTCTGGCACCCCACCAAACTACAAAAAAAGAACAAAAAAACTGAAAGTGGTCTACTGACAGGTGTGTAATGTTTGATTTTAATGGTTTCACTTGCATGGGAATGTAGATCTAGGAAAGGTTACACAAGGTAGGCTCATTGAAATCATTTGCCAATATATGATATTTGCACCTCTGTTTGCTGCATGCTACAACCTATTGTTTAGTGAACACACACCCAAGCTGTCTCCCCACAGATCTGTCTATGGCTAGAGATGTAGGGATCCTATGATGTGGTAGAATAAAGCATTGATAGATTTGTTAGAAATATAAAAGATGAACAAAAATTAAAATAAAACAGAGCCTTGGACAAAAAAAATAAAGCAAGAGTCGAAATGTTCAGAACTGGAAAATTTTAAGAACCTTTTACAAGAATGTGCAAAAAATATGTTAAAGAAATTAAAATTGAAGATTGAAAAGAAAAAAAGAAAACAATATTACATCCCTAACACTAACGGGTTAAAAAATCCATAATTGCATCTGTGATTGCGCGAGCTTGCGCGAGTTTACTGTACTTTGCAATTACAAAGTCCTAACGCTAATTACAGCACCAATGTGGTAACTAAAAAGTTAACCACAGCTCGTAGCTGGTGCTAACTGATTGCGCTTCTGCAGAATCAGTTACCACCAGCTAAACCCCCAAAAAAATCAGATACTCCCTGTCGGATCTCATTCAGCTGACATCTCTTGAGTAACTTGGAGAACAATAGACCCATGCAGCCTTATCCAAACATTCCCTCCTCCACCTCATTAAACTGGTAAATCCTGTAGATTAGATAAACCAAAGAAGGTCTTTTGTGACCTCTTTGATGAGTCGTCCCTGTGCTCTTGGGGTAATTTTGGTCAACCGCCCACTCCTGGGAAGGTTCACCACTGTTCCTTGTTTTCGCCATTTGTGGATAAAGTCTCTCACTGTGGTTCGCTGGAGTGCCAAAGCTTTAGAAATGGCTTTATAACGTTTTCCAGACTGATAGATCTCAATTACTTTCTTTCTCATTTGTTCCTGAATTTCTTTGGATCTCGGCATGATGTGTAGCTTTTGAGGATCTTTTGGTCTACTTCACTTTGTCAGTCTTATTTAAGTGATTTCTTGATTGTGAACAGGTGTGGCAGTAATCAGGCCTGGGTGTGGCTAGAGAAATTAAACTCAGGTGTGATAAAGCACAGTTATGTTTTAATGGGGGGCGGGGAAACACTTTTTCACACAGGGCCATGTGGGTTTGGGTTTGTTTTCCCTTAATAATAAAAACCTTAGGCTGGTGTCAGACGAGCGTAGTGTTCACGTCCGTGATTGCGCCTAAAAGTACGTCCGTGATAGCATGAAAGTAAGTCCATTGGAGCCTGACACATGAAGTACATCCGCACTGAACTGCGGACGCACAACGGCCGCGGCAAACGGATGCAGGTTAGGCAAGAACGTAATACTGCTAGAACGGACGTGCGGAGTGCGCTGCGTCCACAACGTCTGCATAGCTTTGTGTGTGAGTGATGGAGCATGGTCAGACGGACTGCATTTATACGTCCAGCATTTTTGACGGACAGAATGTTTTTTCATTGTAATTTATTTTCCCCTCCTACATCCGTCAAAAAATAACTTCAGTGAAAAAACGGACTGTGTGACCACTACTGCGTCATCCGTACTGACGATGTCCGTACTGCACGGACGTACAGTCCGTAGAAATCACGCTCGTCTGACCCCAGCCTTAAAGGAACACTCTAGGCTAAAAATCCCCCCCCTTTTTACATTAAAATATACCTATTCCCTACCTAGTTATTCAGTATATATATTTTTTTTTCAATGTAATACTTACCCTAAAAAACACTTGTTTCCAGCGGCTTCATTTTTTTATATATACTCACCTCCCTCCTATTCTGCTCCCGTCCTGAAAATCTTCAACTTGGCTAATGGCTTACGTGAGAAGCGCGCATGCAGGCTTCCTCTTCTTCTTTGATTAGTGTTACGCACAAGAGGATGCGCGCAACACTAATCGCAGCCGCAGACTATGCTGGCGGCTCGCTCCCGCCAGCTACTGCGGCGAGTTGGAGACGTCATAGCGCTGGAAGCGCGATAACGTCTCCTACTTGGCAATAGTCGGCAGAAGCGGGAAATATGAATCCCGCTCTGCTGATTGACAGCTGGGAGGGCGGAGAAAGTCCTCCGCGTCTCTCAGCTGTTTTAGCCGATCGGCTGAGCGGAGGGAGGGGGGAAAGACAAGGGCATACTCAGGGCATCATGACCACCTAAAAAAGCTTAGGTGGTCATGTTGCCTAGACTAGAGTATCCCTTTAATTTAAAAGCTGCATGTTGTGTTTACTTGTGTTATTTTTGACTAATATTTAAATTTGTTTGATGATCTGAAACATTAAAGTGTGACAAATGTGCAAAAAAATTAAAAAAATCAGGAAGGGGCCAACACTTTTTCACACAACTGTATATGTACCAGTCAGGACCAGAAAAACAATCATATACTAAGGGTAGGAATGGTTCCCTTTTAAAGATGTTTTACAAAATGCAAATTCTAAATGTATACCCTGTGTACAAATCATTGAACTTAGTTTTAACCTCTGCATCACTGGTTTAGTTTCAGACAGCAGCTTAATTCCTTACGGAAATGTGATTCTGATCATGCATACATACAGTATCAGCAAAGCGTGGGAAAATTTACATATGCCATAAACATACCCACAGTAAGGTGTGTGAATAGAATAATTTTATGACTTCCTCATCCTCACAGGTGGAAGAACCCTTCATTAGGGATGTGCGTTTCGGGTTTCGGAATTTCGGAATTTTCACGAAATTTCCCGATTCGGGTCTTTCGATGCAGCCGAAATTCCGAAATTTTTTAGATCTGAAAAAGTCGAATCCGAAATGTTTTCCGAGCCGAATCGAAAATTTTTCGGAATTTTCAAATGGACTTGAAATGTGTCAAATTCGAAATTTATTTTCCCTCTATTCATGATTTCGGTTCCATTCGGGATTTCGGTTCCATTTCGTCAATTCTGAACATCGTTTATTTAACTATTATCGGTTATATCGCTGATTCTGTAAATTTTGTCTTTGTAAATGTGCTGGGGCAAATCAATGAGCTGGGGCAAATCCATGTGCTGGGGCAAATCCATGAGCTGGGGCAAATCCATGTGCTGGGGCAAATCCATGTGCTGGGGCAAATCCATGAGCTGGGGCAATATCCTATGAGCTGGGGCAAATCCATGTGTGAGCTGGGGCAATATCCTATGTGCTGGGGCAAATCCATGTGCTGGGGCAAATCCATGTGCTGGGGCAAATCCATGAGCTGGGGCAAATCCATGTGTGAGCTGGGGCAATATCCTATGTGCTGGGGCAAATCCATGTGCTGGGGCAAATCCATGAGCTGGGGCAAATCCATGTGTGAGCTGGGGCAATATCCTATGTGCTGGGGCAAATCCATGTGCTGGGGCAAATCCATGAGCTGGGGCAAATCCATGTGCTGGGGCAAATCAATGTGCTGGGGCAAATCAATGTGCTGGGGCAAATCCGTGAGCTGGGGCAATATCCTATGAGCTGGGGCAAATCCATGTGCTGGGGCAAATCCATGTTCTGGGGCAAATCCATGAGCTGGGGCAAATCCATGTGTGAGCTGGGGCAAATCCATGTGCTGGGGCAATATCCTATGTGCTGGGGCAAATCCATGTGCTGGGGCAAATCCATGAGCTGGGGCAAATCCATGTGCTGGGGCAAATCAATGTGCTGGGGCAAATCATCCTCACAGGTGGAAGAACCCTTCATTAGGGATGTGCGTTTCGGGTTTCGGAATTTCGGAATTTTCACGAAATTTCCCGATTCGGGTCTTTCGATGCAGCCGAAATTCCGAAATTTTTTAGATCTGAAAAAGTCGAATCCGAAATGTTTTCCGAGCCGAATCGAAAATTTTTCGGAATTTTCAAATGGACTTGAAATGTGTCAAATTCGAAATTTATTTTCCCTCTATTCATGATTTCGGTTCCATTCGGGATTTCGGTTCCATTTCGTCAATTCTGAACATCGTTTATTTAACTATTATCGGTTATATCGCTGATTCTGTAAATTTTGTCTTTGTAAATGTGCTGGGGCAAATCAATGAGCTGGGGCAAATCCATGTGCTGGGGCAAATCCATGAGCTGGGGCAAATCCATGTGCTGGGGCAAATCCATGTGCTGGGGCAAATCCATGAGCTGGGGCAATATCCTATGAGCTGGGGCAAATCCATGTGTGAGCTGGGGCAATATCCTATGTGCTGGGGCAAATCCATGTGCTGGGGCAAATCCATGTGCTGGGGCAAATCCATGAGCTGGGGCAAATCCATGTGTGAGCTGGGGCAATATCCTATGTGCTGGGGCAAATCCATGTGCTGGGGCAAATCCATGAGCTGGGGCAAATCCATGTGTGAGCTGGGGCAATATCCTATGTGCTGGGGCAAATCCATGTGCTGGGGCAAATCCATGAGCTGGGGCAAATCCATGTGCTGGGGCAAATCAATGTGCTGGGGCAAATCAATGTGCTGGGGCAAATCCGTGAGCTGGGGCAATATCCTATGAGCTGGGGCAAATCCATGTGCTGGGGCAAATCCATGTTCTGGGGCAAATCCATGAGCTGGGGCAAATCCATGTGTGAGCTGGGGCAAATCCATGTGCTGGGGCAATATCCTATGTGCTGGGGCAAATCCATGTGCTGGGGCAAATCCATGAGCTGGGGCAAATCCATGTGCTGGGGCAAATCCATGTGCTGGGGCAAATCAATGTGCTGGGGCAAATCCGTGAGCTGGGGCAATATCCTATGAGCTGGGGCAAATCCATGCGCTGGGGCAAATCCATGAGCTGGGGCAAATCCATGTGCTGGGGCAATATCCTATGAGCTGGGGCAAATCCATGAGCTGGGGCAAATCCATGTGCTGGGGAAAATCCATGTGCTGGACTGCTGGGGCAATAGAGTTAGACAGCTTGAAACGAGGAGAACAGATGTTCCGAAAAAAACGAAAATTTCCGAAATAGCGAAAAGCCGATAACCAAAAAACGAGCAAAGTGACACGAAAATACGAAAAATAGTCGATATATACCGAAAACCATGTACAATTCCGAAAAACGAAAATTTCCGAAATAACGAAAAGTCGATACAGAAACCTAGTAAAGTGACCCGAAAATACGAAAAATGGTCGATATTCCGAAAAATAAATGTACCCGAAAAACGAATCGAGCCGAACCGAATCGAAACAGAAAGCAGTCGAAACAAGCCGAATCTAAAAGTTTAAAAATTCGAAAAATCGAATTGAACCGAAAAAAAATCGGTGCACATCCCTACCCTTCATTCTTACATTACATTCTTCACGCAAACATTAACACGTGCGCAAAAACGCATTAACGCGAGGGGCAAAACCCTTTGCGCAGAACGTCATATTACAATGTCAGCTTAACAAACGAGCGTATACGTCTACCGCGAGTGAACCTGTGCGAACCCTTTGCGAGTGTACTGTACTTTGCGCGTCCTATACTTAACATTGTGAGCGCAAATGCGTTTGTGCGCTGGTACGCGGATGGTATTACAATCTATGCGTAGTTTGTAACGCACAGCCTTTGCGTGCAAAATTTTTGCAACTCCTAAAAGCTGGTGTTAATGGCAATTCTGAACGTCCTGGCCGAACCCAAATACACCAGCCCAAAAAAAAAAAGATACAACACAGTATAGTTACACATTCTACACATACCCAAACAATAAAATGGAGAAGTTGTGTGTGTTTTTTTTATTGCTGCAGCATATATACTCAGATTGATTTTGTCAGGTGCAAAAACTTAACGGGAGACAATTGTGGTTCTTAATTCAGATTGGCTGAATCGTGTGAAAAAATAGTCCGCACACCGATTTCTGCACGCAACGTTAATGCACGCGCGTTTTTGTGTGTCCGTTTTACACGCGTTATTTTTTGACGGATGAAAAAATGCGCGAGGATTGTAATACAGCGTTAATTTACACACGTTAACGTTTAACGCTTCGCCCACAAATTCACGTGCTGCACGAGCGTTTTAACGCGAAGATTGGAATAGGGCCCCCTGACTATTAGAGCAGCATTTGCCTGCAACATTCTTCAGCTAATCTTTTATGGAAAAAATTCAAGACACCTGTCTGGCTTTTACATTTGTTCCAAGTATATACTAGAATACTGCACATCCCCAGGGCTTTATAATTTATTTACGTGTCTACTTAGCCAATGATTTCCCATTAAGTGGAAAGTGCAATTTTTTTCCAAATAATTTCGTTTTGGAATGTATTTTGCTGTGCGACACCTACATAGCCTTGGGGAAACAACAACAAAAAAATGTCTTTGCTGGTGCAGCTCTGGAATTGGCTGCAGCTCGAAACTCTCTTCAAATAACAATTCAATTTCATATATGAATGTAAGGGTAAGCAATGCTGTCCCATATTCAGATATCCAGCCCGTATATGGCTTTTTCGAAGAATTTATGCGCCATCGTGGAAAACTTGGATTTGCTGCTTATCATCAACTTTTTTCTGTAAATATTGATACTCACCCCTTTAGCCCCTTCACTACCAAGATTTTTTTTTTAAAACAATATTATCATAACATTTATTCGAGTGACCCAGGAACTCTCCCTGTATTCTGCCCTCTCCCTGGCTGCAGTAAAGTTGTTGATATTTTGTTACAGTGAGGGTGGGGGCTGCTCCTTGTAGCTTCTTTAGTGTGAATGTAGTGAGATCCTATTTTGAATTTCATTTATCACACTAGACTTGTATTCAGAAGTATGCAAATTGGGTTATACATGCTAATTATTGTTTTTCGTTGTATTAAAATCGAGTTGACACACTTTTGGCAATGAAAGGCTCAAATAAACTGTCATCAATTAAACACTGCAGGAGAGCATCAACAAATACCAACATAATTGTTGAAAGACTGCTTCCAACGTAGCAGGTTTGGATGATTGTTTTCTCTGCAGCGAAGTCATGCAAACACTGTGACATTTCAGAGTTCCATCATTCAGTTTTCGAGATGTCCTTCACGTGACCTATTGTTATACTAGTTTTCGTTTCATGGACAAGCACTAATGATAATAATAGTTGCTCTTCTAATCATAACATAAATAAAGGCTCAGTTCTTCCATTTTTCCGGCTTCCATAGTGCTGGTTTATTTCCATTTTGAAAACCTTTGTGAAGCTTCGACTTAATGGTGTGACAATTCGTTTATCTTCTTCCCCATTGGTCTACATCGATGTGTCTAAATTTCAAGTGAATAAATCGGTTTAAAAACTATTGTGAAGACAAATACAGAAAATGTCCCAAGATGTATATATCTAAGAAAATAATTTAATGGATAACCTGAAAAATATAGCATGTGATTTCATTTTAATTTTCACCTTTAGATCTAAGACCTTTGGACATTTTGTCAGAAGTATTCTCTCCCGGCAACACCTTCAACAAAGCAAGGATGGTGCAGTCCCAAGGTGCACGTGGATTCCGTCTTCCCGTTTTCCCCCATATTCTCAGCTTTCCATCAATGCGCATCTTCCACAACTGCCAACTGTTTCCAGAGGAATTCTCCATTGTCATCACTGTGAAGATTCCAGAAATGCCAGCCAAGGTAACCCTAGGACATCTGTAAAATCGTAAAACTAACATAACATTTGAAAAACCACTTATTAGCTTGGCATAACTACGTTTTTTATTATTTACCAACTGATAAAATGTAACTGCAATTGTCAGTGAAATGCCCTGATTTTCGGTTTATCAGTTCAACAGGTTTAAACAGGTGAATCCAAATATTATTGTTTTTTTTATTATTCAACAGTTTATTCTTTTCATTTTTCCTCAAACCGTCTTTATTTATTTTTTGGATTCTTAAGTGAAATTTTTGATTCTCATTTTTTTTAAATGGTGTTTTTTTTCCCCTGTAACAGACCGTTTTACCGGTTTTATTATATTTTATAGGACCTTTTTTTTTTATTTCCACACATTTTCATGTATTTTTATTCTTTTAAACACCTTTTAACCCCTTCACTACCAAGTGATTTTTCAAAAAGCCATTGTCAGAAACGAGTTCTTTTTTTGAAAAATCATTTAAATCTAATTTTAAAGTAAGTAACAATATACCCATTTTATGTCTTACTGTAAATAACCTGTTTTTGGCCAATAGGTGGCACCATCTTCTGCCAAATTGAGTTAGAGGATTTAGTGGCTGGTCTATTTTCTTTTATTTCTCCTGCATCGGCTGTTGAAGCTACTGAAAGCCGATATTTCAGAGCATTCAGCAGCTGATTTTACAGTTTTAGCTCTTTGAGCATTATGCACACAGGGCTAAAACTTTGGGGGCACCTTCTGCAGCCCAAACGCAAATGAAATTAGTTTGCACCAAACGAATTTCATATGCTTTTGGGCTGCAGATCAGCAGATCGAGATAACTTGATAATGAGGCACCAGATGGTGCCTTTGAAGTCTGAGATATCTCGATATCGGTAGTGAAGTGGTTAAAGAATAGCTCCGTTTTTTCTTTCTGTAGTTCATCGACAGTTGGCTGTCAGAGCGGCGCTCTTCGGCAGCATTTGGCGGTCTGTTCGGTGGCTGATTGGCGCTCTTCGGTGGTCTGTTCGGCGGGATTTGGCAGCTCCACATACGGCGCACTTCAGGGACCCACCTGTGGTGAATAGTGAATTCACCACATGGTCAGAGAACTGGAATCACCGGAGCACACTGAAGTGCGTCGAACCAGAAACCACCAAAATTTCATTGAAATTTCAGTGCTTTCTGAATAACCGTCTATATATTAAGCACAATGATCAGTGTAAGAATATGTGGGGACTTTAAGGTGGTTTCTGTGTGTAGTTATTAGCAATAGATTGAGGCTCAGGGATACTCCATTTATATCAGTCAAGGAGGGAAGACAAATGTAACTGTGAGACTACTAGTGTAAATAAAGCACACTTTTAGGAGAGGGTAATATTATCATTCATTCAATATGTAGGAACAGGTGAACAAAGTTTTTTTTAGAATGTGTTGACAATTATATATCAAAGTATAGTCATCATTAAATTACCTTGAGCTAGTCTCATGTGATAGGTCTTTGGAAATTAGGTTTTGATGGCAAAGCTTATGAACAAAGTTTTTAAACACACAAGCTCTGCATGCAGAAATAACTCAAGACCATGTGATGAAAGGTTACAGATGCAAACAGATTAGATCAAGTTGGTGGAAAAAGCAAAGAAACACAGATTAGAGGGAAGTCTGGAGACTGATAACAAATGCTCCAGATAAGAGATTTGACAAGTTTTCACAGACTACCCACCCTAGCAATTAGTACTAGAAAGTCAGAATGCAGACTTTTTAAATGCTACAGTGAAAAAATACCCCCACCCCCCAACTGCACCAACTGCAGTGTTTACAAATTCTGATGAGGTCAAAGTCTTGCTTGGAAGTGTTTCTGTTGTCATTTTTGCTTTGTTTTAAAGGATGATATGTAACTGTGATTGTGATTATTCAATTATTTGATTTTCTTACTCTGTATAAATATCAGTGATATACCATTACCAGCTCAGATTCTATTTTGTCAGTTACCTCTCCACCTCTCCTCCTGTCTCTCCCTGGGGTCTACCGTGGACTATATGTGACCTCTTTTATCCATTTCTAACTCCTCCACCCCTTTATTTTTCTCTCTATATTTCCATTCATTTTTCTATCTTGTTCTCTTTTTTGTCTTTGTTCTATCCTTATTTTCCATATATTATTATTATTGTCATCATTTATATAGCGCCAACAGTTTCCGTAGCGCTGTACAATATATTTCTATGTTTACATACCTCATGTCACTTTCTTTCTATCTTTCTTTCTTTCTTTCTCCTTGTATGATCGATTACGATCCTTTTTTGGAAACTCTGCTTTTTGTTTGTTTGTTTTTCTTATGAATATGTAAGGTTGTTGATGATTTTCTGAAGCTGTGTTTATTTCGGTTCGCCCTGCGGAGGGCATTACATACATTTATACTCTTCTTTTGTTCCTGTATATTGTCTTTGAGTCAACTGTGAGTCCCACACCTTGGATTTCGCCAACGGATACCACTGTATTTTCACACTTTATATTTCTGATACATTTTGGATTGTATCTGTTCATGCCTGATTTAATAAACACGTTTGAATTGAAAAGACAAACAAACAATACAGAGTGTTTGGATTAGATATTATTTTTATCATAGTTACATAGGCTGAAAAGAAACCATGTGTTCATCGACTTCAGCTTTTCACACATCACCTACTGTCGTTGATCCAAAAGAAGGCAAAAAAACTCAGTCTGAAGTGCTCGCCGAATACAGAACATACTGGGAAAAATTCCTTCTTGACCCCAGAATGGCATCAGATTTCTCCTTGGATGAAATGTTATAACCCTTAATATTTTGTTTTTGCAGGAAGTCATTCAGTCGTCGTTTAAAAGTCTGTACAGACTCTGACCCAACCACCTCAACAGGCAGAGAATTCCACAGCTTTATTGTTCTCACTGTAAAATAACCTTACCTATGCTTTAGGCTGAATTTCCTTTCCTGCAGTCTATATGGGTGACCTTGTGTCCTGTGTATAGTCCTATTAATGAATACGTTTCCAGACAATGGTTTGTAATGGCCCTTTTTCTAAACTAAACAGGTTTAATCTTTCCTCATAACGTAAATCTTCCATTCCCCTTATTAATTTAGTCGCCCATCTCTGCACTTTTTCTACCACTATAATATCCTTTCTTAAGACAGGTGCCCAAAATTGCACGGCATATTCAAGGTGCGTCTTACCATTGATTTATAAAGAGGCAAAATAAAATTATGTTTTCATCCCAAGAGTGAATTCCCCTTTTAAAGCCAATACCTTGCTGACCTTGGCGGCTGCTGTTTGACATTGGGCATTGTTACTTACAGGGTTATTCAAAGAGAATCGAAAAGTCACCGCACGTTCGGTGACTTTTTGTTCTCTTCAATTCGGTGCGATTTGGCGATCCCATTTCGGCGACCCTGCGGTGTATTCAGCAAGCACCACAGGGCTGTTGTAATGCAGGGAAAAGTCTCAGCAAACCGGCCAAAAACTCACCGCAAAACCTGGCAAAGGCACACCAAAACCCGCAAAAACATCTGGATTAACCCCGCCAAACACGCCGGAAAAACCTGAGCAGGAGCTGATCACAGTGCAGAGCAGTCGCCGGCAAACCCCAACACCGCAGACGAATGGAGTGAGAAAAAAAAAACAGTGCGCTTGAATGTTTGAAAAGTGAAACGCTGTTTGCAAAGAAACTACTAAACGAAAATGTCTGGAATTTACATATAAGGTCCAATGAATGATAATAAAAAGGGCTGTTACAGAAAAAAGAAAAAAACATTAAAAAAAAACAGAAAAAGAATTCGCGAAAAAATCCGAAACATTCCTAAAAGATCCTAAAAAATCTAAAAATAAAGAAACTTTTTACTGCAGAATAAAATAATAAATGGTTTATTAGATATTGCAATAAAACGAGAATATTTTTAACATTGAAGCCTATGGGATTCTCCTGAATAAACCTGTCGAATGAAACCACCGAATGGCAAGGCATTTCGGCAACCTTTCTCAGCTGTTTGGTGTTCTCTGAATAGACGAAGCATTGCTTCTCTATGGGTATTTCACTGCCCTCGAACAGGCACTGTATGTGCAGTAGGGATGGGCTGGCGGTTCGATCCGAACATGAGTTCGAATCGAACATTGCCCGTTTGGCCGTTCGGCGAACATCAAACATTTCCGCGTGTTCGCCGCGTGTTCGCCCACAATGCACCACAATGGACCACAATACACTTTTCCACTGGCCTGAAGCTCGTAATTGGCTACAGCCTTGCACCTGACCACAGGTCAGGTGCAAGACAGGTTCAAGACTATGCCAATCAGGGCTCAGAGTCCTGATTGGGCAAATTTTGCCCAATCATGGGCTCACTGAGCTAAGTCCCGCAGCACACTATATAAGGCTTCCCTGCAGCCTCAGCACGTGTTTTTTTTGCAGGAGTGAGAGGAGATTGTTCTTTCAGTGTGTCTCACAGACGTCTAGCAGATTTCTGTGAATTGTAATCTGTGTCTTCTCACTGCCAGCTATTTGGGTCTCACTTTCTTCTAGCAGATAATTATCTGGGAATTGTAATCTGTGTCTTCTCACTGCCAGCTATTGGGGTCTCACTTTCTTCTTGCAGATAATTATCTGGGAATTGTAATCTGTGTCTTCTCACTGCCAGCTATTGGGGTCTCACAGACTTCTAGAAGATATCTGTGAATTGTAATCTGTGTCTTCTCACTGCCAGCTATTGGGGTCTCACAGACGTCTAACAGATATCTGGGAATTGTAATCTGTGTCTTCTCACTGCCAGCTATCAGGGGTCCCACATACTTCTTGCAGATATCTGGGAATTGTAATCTGTGTGTTGGCACTGCCAGCTGCTGCCAGGCTGTATCACTGACGTATAGCATTGTTCTGCAAAATCAGTATATCTTTAATCTAATTCTAGACACCATACAATAACACAGTTTAATCAGAGTTCATCTGTTTATCTATTCAGAGTAGAATCTGGATGTTGCCAGCTATCAGCCAGGCTGCATCACTGACGTATAGCATTGTTCTGGAAAATCTGTATATCTTTAATCTATATATCACTCACCATGTCAGAAAGACCAAAAAGGACAGGCAGACGCTCCCAGACACAGATAGGAGGGCAAGCAGCCTCTGTGTCGGAAGGCTGTGCCCCTGGTCATCGTGGACGTGGTGCATCCTCTGCAGGGGCACGCTTGTCCTTGTTTCTAACTGGTGCTGGCCATCTTAAGCAGCAGCAACATACAGAGGATTTGCAGGATTGGCTAACCAGGCCATCCTCATCCTCCTCATCCTCTGCCAGCCAGGCTTGTAGTGGTTTACCATCCACCTCAGCTGCCAAAACATCTAATTCAGCCTCCATGTCCACAGCTACTCCTGCCGTAGCCTCACTATCATACACGAAGGAGTCAGCTGAATTGTTTGACTACAGTGACAGTAACATGCTGCTTGAGGATGAGCAGCAACTCCAGTGCTCTGATTCAAACTCTGAGGTTGAGGAAGGGAGTATAATCAGCCTAGAGGGAGGGGGTGCCAGTGACACACAAAGAACTGGCACTTATGTTCCCCCAGCAGCTGCAGCATATTGCGAGGTTGGCTCCAGTGATGAAGAGATAAGGGGTGATGACAATGATGATGAGGTCACTGGCTCCACCTGGGTACCTGATCGAACAGAGGAGTCAAGGGAGGAGGAGGAGGCACAACAAAAATGAGGAAGAACGTCCTCTATGAGCAACCATAGCCAGTCCAAGGCATCAGATGTCAGAGCTGCTCAGGTGCAGAGCGCTGTTGTCTCGCAGCACACGTCCAGGATCTCTGCTGTCTGGGAGTTCTTCAAGACATGTGCAGCAGACTGCAGTGTTGCTATTTGTAAGCTATGTCGGAAGAGGATCAAGCATGGGAAAGACCTCAGACACTTGGGTACCACGTGATTGAGGCGACATATGACCCCTGCCACGCATCCCGTTGGCACAACACTTTGCATAGGTCCTCCTCCTCATCTGTCTCTACCCCCACTATATGTCCTGCCATGTCATTGCCTACAACCTCCACTGACAGGGATGATGCTACAGTAATGGGTGTAGCACGTCCTTCCTCTGAATCTGCCAGCATCCCATCAGCTGCAGATTTATGCAGTCAGATTTCGTTACCCTGGCTGCTGCAGCGGAAGAAAAAATATTGTCCCAACCATCCAAATGCACAACGTCTAAATGCCAGCTTGGCAAAATTACTATCATTACAGCTGCTGCCTTTCCAGCTGGTGGACTCTGCTTCCTTCCGTGAATTTGCTGAATGTGCTGTACCACAGTGGCATGTTCCAAAACGCCATTTCTTTTCATGGAAGGCCATTCCAGCACTATACCAGCACATGGAAGACAATGTTATGGAGTCATTGGGAAAGGCAATCAGCAGCAAGGTGCAAATTACTTTAGACACGTGGTCCAGCAAGCATGGACAGGGCCATTACATTTCCCTCACGGCACACTGGGTAACTCTGCTTGCAGCTGGGAGGGATCCAGAATGGGGCTCTGTGCTGGAGCTGGCTCATCAACCATGCCTCCAGAAAGCTGCTTATATGAGGTCTGTCTGCTCCACCACCTCTTCCTCTTCCTCCTCTTCCTCCTCTTCCTCCTCTTCCTCCTCCTTCAATGTCTCTGGCGAAGTGGCAGTTAAACCGATGCGTGGCAGGGGCTACGCAATGGCTCAAGCAAAAAGATGCCATACTGTGCTTGAGCTGGTTTGTTTAGGGGACAGGAGCCACACCGGTCATAAATTCTGTCAGCTCTGCAGGGGCGGGCACAGAGATGGTTAACAACCACGCCAGCTTGAGCTGGGAATGGTCATCTGTGATAATGGCAGCAACCTTCTCTCCGCCCTATGCCTAGGTAAGTTGACGCATGTACCATGCCTAGCACACGTCCTAAATTTGGTGGTACAGCGTTTCCTAACCAGGTACCCAGGGGTGGCAGAGCTTCTCAGCCAGACCAGAAAAGTCTGCAGCCACTTCAGACGGTCATTCCCAGCAAGTGTTCGCCTGGCAGAAATTCAAAGAGAATTCCACCTTCCCACAAACCGCCTGATCTGTGACATGCCCACCAGGTGGAACTCGACATTGGTAATGCTGCAGCGCCTGCACAAGCAGCAGAGGGCCATCAATGAGTACCTGTGTGAGTATGGCACAAGGACAGGTTCAGGTCAACTTGGTTTTTTTTCCCCCCGCAGTGGCTGATGATCAAGGATGCATGCACTGTACTGTCACCATTTGAGGAGGCAACGAGGATGGTGAGCAGGGACAGTGCATGCATCAGTGACACAATTCCTTTAGCGTTCCTGCTGGAGCGCACTCTGCGGGGAATTATAGATGTGGCACTAGAGGCAGAGCAGCGGGAGAAAGAGGAGGACTTCTCTAGCTCTCAAGCCCCAGTCTTTACGCAGACAGCATTCCTGCGGGTCCTCAGATCAGACAGGAGGAGGATGAGGAGGAATATTTAAGTTGTGGGGGCATTGAAGGTGGGGATTCCTCAAGGGAGGGTTTTTGTCCCCAGAAACCCAAAGGACTAGCACGTGACTGGGAGGAGGTAGTGCACGATATGGTCATCCTCAGCGACCAGGAACACTCTGATGCTAATGCCACCTCCAACCTATGCTGCATGGGCTCCCTTATCCTGCAAAGCCTGCTAAAGGACCCCAGGATTCATGCTATCAAGGAGAGGGATCATTACTGGTTGGCAACCCTTCTTGATCCACGATACAAGGGTAAGATTGCAGAGCTCATCCTGCCCTCACAGAGGGAGCACAGGATGAAACAACTTGAGGACGCTCTAAAGCGACACTTGTGTAACACCTTTCTAGACACTGGTAGGTTACCAGTTACTGATGACACAGGTGCTTCTGAGGTTGCTCTTTATCAGAGGAAGAGCAGTGAAGGGGGCCGCTTGACTGATGCCTTTTCCAATTTTTTTAGTCCATGACGCCCAGGGACGTCAAATGTAGGCACCCATTGCCAGCGTCTTCACCATATGGTGCAGGACTATCTAGGGGCAAGGGCAGACCTGGATACCTTTACAGCAGATGATCCACTGGCTTACTGGGTGTTGAGATTGGATCACTGGCCAGAATTTAGCCAATATGCTATGGAGCTACTAGGTTGCCCTTCATCCAGCGTGCTTTCTGAAAGGACGTTCATTGCCGCTGGAGGTTTTGTCACAGACAAAAGAGTGCGTCTGTCCACCGACTGTGTAGACTGGCTGACATTTATAAAAATGAATCAGTCCTGGATCAGCAGCTATCACTCCCCTGATGCTGATGTAACTGAATAGATCGGGATCTCTTCTGCATTCCCAAAACCTCTACCACTGCACTCTTCCACAATACCTCAGAGGGGTTACGGTGTGAAGGCACTAGCTGGCACCAAAGGCCCAATATTTGGGTGCACTGACACGTGTACCAGATTCCAATCACTTTAATATTTGAACGCAAAGTCCACCCCTGCACTCTTCCACAATACCTTAGAGGGGTTATGGTGTGAAGGCACTAGTTGGCACCAAAGGCCCAAAATTTAGATGCACTGATGCGTGTACCAGATTCATATCATTGTAAAATTTGACTGCAGGGTCCACCCCTGCACTCTTCCACAATACCTCAGAGGGGTTACGGTGTGAAGGCACTAGCTGGCACCAAAGGTCCAATTTTAATGCACCTGTTGTTATTTTCATCCAAAGCCTGCATAAGTTTCACCATAATTTAGCCAAAAAATCACTAAACTTGTTCTGCGTATCCTAAAACGTCTCCTCTTTTCATACAGGCTGCCGCCCCAAGCAGTTGTTTATGAATAGACATTTACCTTCATTTGAAATGTCATTTTTTTCTTTTAAATGTTTCTATACATCCGCCAAATCCGCCACTTCACGGGCAGGTTATGGGGACCTCCTAGGCACGATACTTGAAGGAATTTTTTGTTTTTATTCTTAACCTTTATTTCATGGAAAAATCACTGTTCCTTTAAAAACGTCTTTTTTAAAAACTTTTTTTCCTGTCCCCCAGGGCACTATCCAGACCCCCATACACCATTTATGACAAATATATTGCATATATCACTGCAGGTGGTGCAGTAGACATTGCTTATTTAGATTTCAGTAAGGCTTTTGATACTGTTCCGCATAGAAGGCTTATCAATAAATTGCAATCTTTGAGCTTGGATTCCAATATTGTTGAATGGATTAGGCAGTGGCTGAGTGACAGGCAACAGAGGGTTGTGGTAAATGGAGTTTATTCGGCGCAAGGTCTTGTTACCAGTGGGGTACCTCAGGGGTCAGTACTTGGACCCATTCTCTTTAATATTTTTATTAGTGATATTGCAGAAGGTATTAATGGAAAAGTATGTCTTTTTGCTGATGACACAAAGATTTGCAACAGGGTTGACGTTCCTGGAGGGATCAGCCAAATGACAAATGATTTAGGTAAACTAAAAAAATGGTCGGAGCTGTGGCAATTGAGTTTTAATGTGGATAAGTGCAAGATAATGCACCTGGGACGTAAAAACCCAAGGGCTGAATATAGAATATTTGATACAGTCCTAACCTCAACATCTGAGGAAAGGGATTTAGGGGTTATTATTTCAGAGGATCTAAGGGTAAGTAGTCAATGTAATAGAGCAGCAGGAAATGCTAGCAGAATGCTTGGTTGTGTAGGGAGAGGTATTAGCAGTAGGAAAAGGGAAGTGCTCATGCCACTGTACAGAGCACTGGTGAGACCTCACTTGGAGTACTGTGTGCAGTACTGGAGACCGTATCTCCAGAAGGATATAGACATCTTAGAGAGAGTTCAGAGAAGGGCTACTAAAATGGTGTACGGCTTGAAGAAGAAAAGTTACCAGGAAAGGCTTAATGATCTTAACATGTACAGCTTAGAAAAAAGACGAGACAGAGGTGATATGATAGAAACATTTAAATACGTAAAGGGAATCCACAAGGTAGAGGAAGGGAGTATATTTAAAAGGAAACAAAGTAGCAAAACAAGAGGACATAGTCTTAGATTAGAGGGGCAAAGGTTTAAAAGTAACATCAGGAAGCATTATTTTACTGAGACGGTGGTGGATACATGGAACAGCCTTCCAGTTGAAGTGGTAGAGGCCAAAACAGTAATTGAATATAAGCAAGCATGGGATAGGCATAAGGCTATCCTAAACAAAAGATAAATCCAGGTAAAGTATCCATGTAATTGGGCAGACTAGATGGGCCGAGAGGTTCTTATCTGCCGACATTTTTCTATGTTTCTATATATGCCCTCTTGCAGGGCACTCTAAAAATCGAACGTTCGAGTCCCATTGACTTGCATTGAGTTCGGATCGTGTTCGCGCCCAAACTCGCACTTTTGAAATTGTTCGAGTTCAAATGCGAACCGAACACGGGGGTGTTCGGCTCATTCCTAATGTGCAGGCAATTCGCCAACATTTGGCGAACTGCCTGCTCTCTGAATAGCCGGATGGCCAGCGTTCAGTTACCTTTCGCCAGCAATTCGGAGCTCTTTGAATAGCCCTGTTAGTTTGAAGTCTATGATTATTCCGAAATCCTTCTCCTGCTTTGATTTCTCTCAGTAGCATTTAGGGTATACGTTGCTTATGTGTTCTTTACTCCAAAGTGCATAACTTTGCATTTATCTACATTAAATTTCATCTGCCATTTAAGTGCCCAGTCCCCCACGTTATCTAGATCCCTCTGCAGCGAAGTAACATCCTGCTCACAATGTATTACGTTTCCTAGTTCTGTGTCATCTGCAAACACTGACACATGACTTTCAATGCCTATTTCAAGGTCATTTATAATTGAATTTAATGGAGTTGGTCCTATAACAGACCCCCTGAAGGACACTTCAGGATTCTCCTGAATAAACCTGTCGCATTAAACCACCGAATGGAAGGGCATTTCAGGAACTTTTCACTGCTGGTTTGTGCTCTCTGAATAGCCAAAGCAGTGCTTTTTTATGGGGATTTCACTGCCCTCGAACAGGCACCGTATGTGCAGGCAATTCGCCAGGATTTGGCGAATTGCCTGCTCTCTGGATAGCCGAATGGCCAAGAAAGGTAACCGAATGCTGATTTTCAGCGTTCGTTTACCTTTCTCCAGCCATTCGGATCTCTTTGAATAATCCTGATAGTCTTTTGACTAAAATGCCATTTAGTTTTAGTCATATTTTAGTCACCTGAATTGTTTTAATTTTAGTCTAGTTTTAGTCGACTAAATCTAGAGGAGATTTAGTAACTAACATCTAATGTGTTTATAGTGTATTATGCATTATTTAAGAATTTCTCTAGAATTTCAATATATGTCCCTGGATTAACATCTTATCTGAAAATATATAATTCATCATTTCTCGGTTACTGGAGATTAGTTCTGATTGGATCTTCTTAAATAGTCCCTCCCTAACATTTTAGTCTAGTTTTTATTTGTCGACTAAAATGTCAATGGGTTTTTGTCATAGTTTTAGTCGTCATAAATTAGTTTTTATTTAGTTTTAGTCACGAAAATAATTTAGTCGACATAAGAGAGCCGAATTGGCTCCGGTGAATTTCTCCGTACGGTGCTATTTTGAAGTCATTCGGCTATTCAAAAAGCAGGCAGTTTGCCAAATATTCCCCATAGAGAAGCAATGGTTAATCTATTCAGAGAACAACAAAGAGCAGAGAAATGTCAATGAAATGCCCTGACTTTCGGTGATTTCATTTGGCAGTTTTAATCCGGTGAATCCCAAAGGTTTCAATGTAAAACATATTCCCGTTTTAATTAAATATTTATTAAACCATTTATTCTTTTAATTTGCAGCAAAAAGTCTCTTTATTTATTTTTTTGGATTATTTAGGCATTTTATGGGGAATTTGCTTTCCAATTTTTTTAAATAGTGGTTTTTTTTTTTCTGTAACTGACCTTATTATTATTATTCATAGGACCTTATAGGTAATTTTCAAGCATTTTCGTGTAGTAGTTTCTTTGCAAACAGCTTTTAAAAGCTGGTGTTTCTTTCTTTACCCGGTCGTCAGCTTCTCAGCCTTTTCCTGTGGCTGGTCGGTGCTCTGTTCGGCGAGTCGTTGGCATTTTTTGGATACATTCGGCGGTTTTGCGGTGGATCATCGGGTGTATTCGGCTTTTTTTCAGCAGCTTATTGGATCGGATCCGTTGTCTTTTCAGCAGTTTTGCGACGGTTTTTCTGTCTGATTTGGCGGTTCTGTGGCGTTTTTTTGGATGCATTCAGCGACTTTTCCCTACACTTCAGAGACCCTGCGGTGACTGTTGAATTCACCTCAGGGTTGGGGAATTTGACTCCCCGAAGTGCGGGGAACGAAGGAGCATAGAAATTCTACCCCTTTGAATAACCCTGTAAGTCTTTGACGAACCAATGAGTTCTGCAGCATTTGGCTGAATGTGAGCAGATAATATTGCCCGAAACACTTCAGAATTCCTCCTGCTGCTTTTGTCAGCAGTCACATCATCAATAAATACAAGAGAACCAGTTCCATAGGCAGCCATACATGCCCACGCCAGGACATTGCCACCACCATGCTTTATGGATGAGGTGGTATGCTTAGGATCATGAGCAGTTCCTTTCCTTCTGCAGTTAAAGCACATTGTGTTTGTTTCATTCCAACTCCATTGTGGTGGTGTATAGAGCCAAAGATGTTAGAATTGTGTCGATGTCCCAATATTTCTGGACCTGACTGTATAGTCAATTTTCATGGTGTTTATCAGGAACTAGATAAGGAACACCCAAAAGGTTTGAAGAGAACCTAGATAGACAAGCAGAACCAATACATCCAGTCTTCCCCCGTCCCCCTGCACACGCCTATGAGCTTTTTTGTATTCATTAACAGCACCGGTTACATTAAACCTCTCATTCTCAGAATACCAATTAAAGAAATGCTTTCAGTAGGCCATCTTTAAACTGTCTGCATTTCATTTTTCTCTATGATAGCATTCAATCATATCTTTATGAGCAGACCTTTACTCAATTATTTGTCTTGTTGTTCAGAAAATGGCAGAAAACGTTCTGTTGAGCGACTTCAATACGTCTCTGCTCTTCAATCTTCTGTGATAATCCTTGAATATTTGATAAAATCATGCACGTTCGTGTTGTTGGACCCAAATGGGGCAAGAGCGAGCCAAGCAAAAAAAAAAAGTCAAAGTGTTACAGCAAATACACTATATAGTAAAAATAATTAAGAATAGAAATTCCAAATGAAGGAAACAACTGAAAAATAATAACTTACAATTTGACCTGTACTGTAAATCTGTGCCAAGAGTGTTCTTTAAAAAACATGTTTGGTTTTACAACAGCAAAAGGAACAAAGACAGAAAACAGGCACTAAAATACAATAATATCAAGAGCACACATACTAAACTGTTTATTTGTTCACGTTCAATGATGTTTTATACATTTTCACCTTTACTTTAACATTCAATCTCTTCATTAGTCAATCTCTGAACTGGTTTCTTGAGGTTGAGCATCATGATCTCTTCTACAATGCCTCCCTTTCTTTCTCAGTAAGCATGTCATAATGTTTTTGTATGAAAAATAAAAAGATATTAAACATGGGGATTTATTTACACAATTAGCAATAAAGGGAGGCTTATACATACTGCCTTATAAACATTGCAAATTAAACATTGTCTGAATAATCAGCTTCCTTCTTCCTATTTCTTGGTGCGCCTGACTATTTTAAATCTATTTTTGAAGTTAATATGGGGTTGGCTACCCAGGCAATTGGAGTGCCCACATTTTATTGAAGTTTATGGAATCTGTTTTTTCCACTAGGTGTGTTACTGTATGTATGAATAATGTTATTGGCTATCTGTCTATCATTATGGTCCATATGTATCTGTTGATATCTGCTGTATATTTGAGTAGTTTTGTTAATATGCTTTGTCAGGCAAACACTGCCCCATTAACTGCTGTTTAGACTGTAATCTTGTTTAACATCCACAGCTGTCATTGTCCTGTCTTGTCTAGGAATGTTGAGCAAATGTTTATCTGTTCTAGACTAATTATGTCCCAAATACCGTGAAGCAGAAGGAGCAGTAAAATCAGAACAAGGGAAACTCACAAGGTTTTGTATATGTAAATAACCCATGTTTGACCGCATAAAAATCTGTGCCAGTCCCCAATAAAAACAGTTCCATTTTGACCTTGAAAATCTCAAGATCTACAGCTTTGTCTTATTTATGGGGGATGCCAGCAAGGCTCTCTATGTGTCTCGTTCCTTAAGCTTCATCTGAGGACCGGAGAAAGGCACGAGAGTTTGCTGGGGAGGGCACGGGGTCCGGCAAGGAAGTGGCATTGACAGATGTGACCTGGTCGGGGTATTGACATCTGTTACAGATACATTATATCTGCTGGACCTTAATAATACAGCTGGGAATTCAGCTCTAGATTTTGTGATGTAGGCGTCTGCCTTGCATTAAAAACTATATCATGTATGACTGTTTAATAAGCGATCTGCGATGTTTATAGCATCACGCAATGAAACGTTTATGTTTTCTGACATCCTGGGAGCCTTTACAGTTACTACCTGACATTCCACATTTTTATCAAGCATAATGGCTGAGCTGTAATTACCCCGACCTTTACATTTATTACACAGCCAGGTTAACTATTAACAGGAAAGTAAAAAAAACTGGTTAACATAAGGTTCTACAATGCCTTGAAATATAAGAATTAATCCGTTTAATTGGTTACATGTTTTATTGGTGCCTCATACTGAAGTTGAAACTCTGATTCTTTGCAGAAAAATGAATACCTGTTCACCATGATCACAGAGAGAAGTAAACATGTTCTTCTTGGAATCAGATACTCGGAAAGCAAGCTCCACTTTCTCTTCTCGAGCCCTGACAACCTGAATGGATGGATGGCCAAGGCCACCTTCAGAGGCATTTTGCTTTCTGATAATCTGTGGCACACATTGGTGCTAGCAGTGTCTGGGACCTCTGTATCCCTGACCATCGACTGTAGTGTGCCTGTAGAAATGTAAGTATAGAGTGCAGTATAATACTTAAAATCCAGACAATAAAGTGTTACTTTAAGATTACATAGCATAGATACAATTTTATGATACCTGCTGTACCTGTTTTACTCAGAGTCCTGGATAAACCATTCCCAGTTTCTCTGAACACTACTGGTTCCTCGATCTATGTTGGTAGCAGAAAACGTCGGAAAGGTTTCTTCTCAGTAAGTGTAAAATGTACAGTTTGTACTGTAAAGATGTTAATGGTAGGCCTAAGATATTCTACATATAAGTAACAGAAATCAAAATAGGGGTGCAAATAAACAAAGCTCAGTAAAGTCAAATGAAAACATTAAACTAACTACAACAGGACTAGTAAGATTTAGGCTAATGTCAGACGAACACAGTCAGAGCGCACTCTGTGTGTGTGCACAACGGACAGAAGTACTGATGGAAGATACTGTAAATACCACACGGTCCGTTTTTTTTGATGGACGTAGAAAAAAAGGGAACTATGGGAAATAAAAATAATATGAAAAATGATAAAAATTAGAAAAGGATATGAAAAGGCATTTTGTGCTTCAAGGTGCTGGATGTCGCAAATGCGCTGCGTCTGACATCTCAACACTAACAGAGAACGCTACGTGGACGTGGCGCACTCTGCACGTCCGTGGTAGCGGTTTTACGTTCTTGCCTAACTTGCGTCTGTTTGCCACGTGCGTTGTGCGTGTGCAGTTCGGTGCCACGTACTTCGTGTGTGGGTCTCTACTGATATCATGATTCTATGCTACGACGGACGTTAAACTGTGCGGCAACACGGATGTGATAACTGCATTCGTCTGACATTAGCCTTAGAATTCTTCATGTGTTATTTCAGGGCTTGCTGAGGCAGCTTGTTCTCTTACCAGGATCTGATGCAACATCCATGCTATGTCCAAATACTAGACCAAGGCTTGCAGAGCTGTCCATCCCTGAGGTGCTGAAAGAGTTACCGGTGAAGACTGAAGACCGTGATATGAACCTACTGTATCCGTATGGTCAGTAGGGCAGGTGACACATTTAATTAAAAAAATTAAATGTTTCCAACGCTTTTAAAGGCATTCTTTTTATTGATTGTAGACGTGACGTTAAAGTGTCCAAATAATTCACATTTATTTCAGTAATCCATAGAGATGCCCAAATTGTCCAATGAAAATCTATCTGTCCATCTGTCTGTCGTCTGTTCATATTACCGCATGCCTGTTTGTCCACATGTTAGTATGATTGTCTGTCCACGTGTCTGTCTGTAGGCATCCACTGATTATTTCCTAAGCACTTGCCCATGATACTTGTTTTTAAAATTGAAAATTGAGTCTGATTCAAAAGGCATAATATGCAAACTTTAGTGTCTTCAAGCATCTACGCCCTTGTAAACTCCCGACTTGACTTTTCTAATAATCTTCTGGCTGGCCTCCCTCTCTCCCGCATCTCCCCCCTACAATCCATTCTGAATGCTTGTGCCAGGCTCATCCACCTCACCCTCCGTTCTAGCTCTGCTGCTCCCCTCTGCGAGTCCATTCACTGGCTCCCCATCCACTGTAGAATTAAATTCAGAATCCTTACCCTGACCTACAAAGCTCTCACTACCTGTCCTCAATAATCACCAAATACACCCCAGCCCTCTCCCTAAGATCAAACAGTGACCTGCGCATAGCTTCTCCCCGCATCACCTCTTCCCATGATAGACTGCAGGATTTCTCACACGCAGCCCCATCCTCTGGAACGCTCTCCCTCATATTCTCAGACTTTCCCCTAGTTTTCATTCCTTCAAATGCTCCCTTAAGACATTCCTATTCAGACAAGCCTACCACCCGACTTATTATTACACCTCACTGCCCCAACCAGTCCATCACTCTCACCTTGCAGTCCTCTCCTCATTCCTCCTGTTTCCACCCCTAAACCTACTAGATTGTAAATTCCCAAAATTCGTTTCCTCCTTTACTGGTTTGTCAAAATGTTGTTCAAAGTATTGTAGCCCTGTCTATACTGTGCCCATTGTTCAGTGCTGCAGAATATGCTGGCGCTTTATAAATAAATAAAAATAATAATAACATTACTCTCACAAGAAACTCTATAGTTACATTATTTATAGCTTTATGAAGAAGCAATACTCGAACCTCGAACCTCTAACACAATGGGTAGATTTGTAAATGTCAAGCGTGGCTACTTTAGACAACAAAAAAATCTAGATTTCTCATTTTTATGAATTAATGGAAGAATCAGAGTCAAATTGTTAAGATATTATTTATAGATAGTGGATAGTTATAATCGAACCTAAGCAGCATGTACTGTACTGTCAAGGATAGCATGCAGGCGATAGTAGGTGCGCAGAACAGGCTTGCTAACAGATAGTACTTACCTTCGTAACTCCTTTTGTAAAATATGTATTAGGACAGCGCAAAGAATTTATTTCCTGAATATATATATTGCTCTCTGTAAACGTATTATGTGTAATTATCCTCCCCTTATTTTGGGTTGTGTTTAGAAGCTGATATGAAGGTGACTTTGGGCCAGCAGCCTCCTTGCACAGACAACGAGATGTCTCAGTTTTGGATTGATACATCCCTCAAAGGTCTCTTCCTCTGTAATGGAGTCAAGTGGATCACGGTGCTTGAACGTAAGACAAGAAAAAATGATTGGTAAACATGTCTCAGTAATATGTGTTACATAAGGCTTGTTGACTATTCATAGGTTTTATTAAAGTAGGATAGGTATTATGTTTGCTGTTCCCAAAGTAAAAGGACAACAAAATACATTTAAATATAGTAATCTAATGTTATAAAAGTAGAAATACAAATATAGCACCCACAGAAAGCATAACATCAATCATGAAAAGACGCAGAATGCTCCTGTTCATCGTAACAGAGTTACCTTGGGGATTTTTTGACTTTAGAACATTTCTACACCTTTGGTTCAGTAGTTCCAATAGTGCACTTATACATAAAGGTGCAAGAGCTTCAAGGCCAATCATTTCCAACTCTGCTCAAACCCCCCTCCAGATGTTTCTAAGTTACATCTCCCATGATTGTTTGTCCATCTTTTACATTCAAAGAATTCTGGGAATTCTAGGGTAACATCTGGGAGGGGGAGGAGTTTGAGATCTCTTTTCATGGCTCTTTTAGGCTGAATATTATCCACAAATTGAAATATTTGGTTACACACTCTTCACTCAAATATTCCCGGGGTTTAGTTATGCTTAGTGCTCCCCCAGGACTGGATTTACATTTCAGGAGCCTGTAGGTACAGAAATCTGCACCCCCCCCCCAAATTAAAAAAAGTGTCAAAAAGACTTATGTAACGTTTGTTTTGGTGGAAACAAAAAAATAATTAACATTTTAAAATAACTGAAAGCCTTAAAGTTCCTCTCCGTGCTCCCATCAAAAGAAGGGGCAGAACTGTTTCCTTAAAATTAACCCTAAAACAAGTTCAAAAAGTAACCTAACCTTAACCCTAGTTTCTAAATCTAACCCTAATTTCTAACCCTAGCTATAGAGAATGATACTCATTTTCAGCCCCGAGCAACCAATATTCCGGGCATCAAAATATAGCTGTGTCTGAGGGTCTATTTCAAGACGTGACTTTAAGATTTCATTTTTTTTTTATGCTTTACTCTCAGCAATTTTTCAATAGGATATTGCTTTGTTTAGTACCAAAAAGAGTGTGTGTGTGGGGGGGGGGGTTTGTTGCTTATTTATACATTTATTTTGACATTTTACATGGTCATATTTGGAATCATTGGAATGGCCAGACTCTCACCTGTCCAACGCCGTCTAAATTGAATTTGTGGGTTGTAAGTAACGGAGATACATGGATCAAAGGTTCCCCATTCTCCTCTCTGCAGAGCTTGTGTTTTAGATGAACCGATGCGTAATAACGCATATAAGTAAAAGCATATAATGCTGCTGTGTCAGAACAAAAAAAAAAGGTAAATTTTGCATTTCATTTTCTGCCAATTTTTTTATTTTTATGGTCGGACTCTGACCTTTCTAATGACGCTTCACTTGACCTTGTGCAGTGTAAAAATGGGAGTCCTCCATCTGCCGGCTGATAAACCTATGGTCTACCACACTGCCCCTAATCACGCTGTCACTAGGGACATAAGGACAAGAATTGCAACCTCCCTCCTATAAAGTGCTATTCTCAGACCTAGATGGCCTATGGATGAATACACCCCTAATGGGGGTCACCTTGATCCTATAGGTCAGTAGTTCCCAACTGCGGTCCTCAAGTACCCCCCACAGGTCAGGTTTTCCAGATATGTGAAGCACAGCACAGGTGATATGATTTGCTGCTTTTAGTGATTGCAGGATTCAGTCTGCATTTCCCCAAGGGGATCCTTAAAACCTAGTCTGTTGGGGGTACTTGAGGATTGCGATTGGGAACCACTGCTACAGGTAATGGTGACCATGTATTTTAGTTCTTGGAAACATTTCTTGTTGTTCCAGCTTACTATGCCTCTACAATGTTTCCATTTTCTATCAAAGGCAGGCTAAAATGTAGACAGTCTTGTGATCACTTATATTCAGAGGCACATTGGAATATTTTTCCTCTTTAGCGAGGCTAAAAAAAGCTACTCTATTAATTGTTGCTGTATGTCAGGGGTCTCATACTCTGCCCCCCCCCACTTGTTTCTGAACATCAACTCCCATAATTCTCTGGCCATCGATTGAATTCAAAGAATTCTGGGAATTGTAGGCAGCCAGCATCTGAAGGGCCAGAGTTTGAGATCCCTGCTGTAAGTTAAGCAGGCTGTAGAGCACTGTCTGCATTTCACTGGATGTTTTTATAAGTTAATGGGTAAATAGCATTTTTACAGCCCTGCGAGGCAGTTTATCCTCTTTTAATCTTTATGAAAATCAAAATATTCATTGACGATTCCCTGTCTGATTTTCTGCTTGGAGCGAATAAATTAAAAGCTTTCTTAAAGATTTATGGTGCCTTTTAAGTTAACGATTGCATGGCGCGCCCAGAGGTTGCGATTTTCTTGGAACCCACAACAACACGTCGTAGAGGAAAGACTTTCATGCCAAGAAGCCTAGAAAATTAACCTCCATGCCTACATTTTGGAGACAGTTAATATAAAAAAAATAATTAACATCTCCACTTTCAGACAGATGAAAAGGGAACGGCACAGCTTTTTTTATTTTTAATTCACCCCACCCAAGATTCGCTCATAAAAAAAGAATTTATAATAATAAAAGATATTTGTAAATCAAAGACAACTATTTTTATTCAGTCAATAAATTTCACATTAGCTACTCTTTCATAATTGAATCATACCTCTTAATTTAACTTCAGCAGCTTTGAGACGCTCATTGCAATGTTTACTATCTATTATTGTGCAAAAAGTTACCCAATGTCTCCAAAACCCGATGCCTGGTACTTAACAAAAGTAACTGAAATTATTCCTTGAATGACGTTCAGATGTCTAGAATGTATTAATGTTTACAAACAAGCACATTGTGTCCCTTTAGTCAAAGATTATGGGCTAAATTACAATCTTCGCGCAAACGTTTGCGCCGGCGCAAAAACACATTAATGCGAGGGGTAAAACCCTTTGCGCCGAACGCCGTATTACATTGTCAGTGCAACAAACGCAAGTAATCGTCTACCGCGGGTGAACCTGCGCAAACCCTTTGCGAGTTTACTGTACTGCGCGCGTCCTATACTTAACATTGTGAGTGCAAACGTGAATGAACTTTGGTACGCGGATGGTATTACAATCCATGCGCAGGATTTAACGCACAGCCTTTGCGCGCATAATTTTAGCAACTCCTAAAAGCTGGTGTTAATGGCGAATTCTATCAACCTGGCCGAACCCAAATACACCAGCCCAAAAAATAAATACGCAGCAAAGTATAGTTACACATTCTATGCATACCCAAACAATAAAATGGAGAAGTTACGTGTGCATTTATTATTGCTGCAGCATATATACTCAGATTGACTTTGGCAGGCGCAAAAACTTGACGTGAGATAATTGTGTTTTTTAATTCTGATTGGTTGAATCGTGATAAAAAAACTGTGTGCACACTGATTTCTGTGCGTGACGGTACTGCGCGAGCATTTGTGCGCATCCGGTTAACGCACGTTATTGCTCGACGGATGAAAAAATGCACGAGGATTGTAATTCCAGCAGTGATTTGCGAGCGTAAACGTTTAACACTTGCCGCGCAAATTCACGCGTTGAGCGTGCGTTTTTGCGTGAAGATTGTAATTTAGCCCTATTATTATGATCCAAAATTAAACAATGGTGAGTAACGAGTCGGCATTTGTATTGTAGAATTTATCCATCATGGAATAAAAATTCTTAAGGGGTTATTCACTAAACAGAGAGGGTCATATTACATATAATGTTTACAACTATACAACTTTATATACAATATAAAGTTTAGTATGTCCAAGAGTACAAATAATGGATACACCATGTCATTCTCTATGTACGACCAGGAAAGGAGAAACTGGACTACGTGGAGGAATATCAGAATTTGGCCACTGCCTCAGAGACCATGGGACTTGAAATTTTCTTTATTCCAGAAATGGGGCATTTTGCTGTGATGGCCAACAGGAACAATCAACCTGGATCAGTTCTTTACAGGTGGATCGATGGGAAATTCAAAGTCCATCAGTACTTCGTCACCTACCAAGCTCAGGCCTGGAAACACTTTACTATTGGAAAAAGGGTATGTATATAATTTATCAGTTAAGGCACTGTTTTATATAAGGATTCATGAATTGAGTTATTTTTAAGTTGAGCAATAAACTGATCATGCAATAATACCTGAATTTATATATATATATATATATATATACTCCTCCAATAGTCCTGCAACACCTTTCCAAAAAACTCTCGTGTATATAGGGTGGTGCCTCGCCAAAAAAAGTTGTATATGCGAGCAGGAACTGGCGGCACACAAGAAAATAGTAATAAAACAACAACATTTATTCGTTCATTTTAAAAGTAGGACCGACGTTTCGGCTCGCACAGGAGCCATTCTCAAGGTAACCTTGAGAATGGCTCCTGTGCAAGCCGATATGTCGGTCCTACTTTTAAAATGAACGAATAAATTTTGTTGTTTTATTACTATTTTCTTATGTGCCGCCAGTTCCTGCTATATATATATATATATATATAATGAGATGTAACTGACGCACTGAAGGTCTTATACTGACTTTTTTAATGTTAAAATCCAACATTTCGCCTCAAAAAGCTAAACATGTCTATTCGCTAAAGGGTGAAACTCGGTAGAATTGGCAGGAGAAGAGAACACTTTAGACCAAATAGCCGATTCAGAAAGTGAGATAAATGGCATAATTTTTCTGGTTTGGCTAATTTGACCTGGGTTTTTCACTTCTCCTGTCAATTCTCCTGAGTTTCACATTTAGTGAATAGACCTGAAAGTCTCTTTTGAAGCTGAAACGTCAGATTTTAAATATAAATTTAAATAGAAGTCCTCAAGTGTGTCCACTACGTCTCATATGTTTAAACGTGACTTGTTGCGTAAACCTGACCTTTGATAAAAAAAAAGCCATCTAGTATGGCATGGCACTGGTAAGAGAGCTCTGTGTTAAAACAGACCCAGGAAGCAAAAAGTTAGAAAATGCAAACCTCACCGCATGTCTTACCCAGAGTTCCTTGCTGCATATGGGGAATGTAGCACATGAGCTGTGTGAAGCAGTTCTCTGAATTGCTGGGATGTGTAAATGACTTCTGCAATAATAAACTGTATTATGTGCTGTGTGGAGGCTTTTAATCTCCCTTTTTTCCCTCCACCACAACTTAAATGAGTATATATGTTATAATATATATATATAATATATATATATATATATATATATATATATTCCCTTTTTCAGTGTAACAACAGTGACCCAAATGTTAACTGAATGCTTGTGTTGTAGAAAGCATCTACATGTTACAGGAAGGGTAAATGTTCATTAAGGATGTCCAGCCACATTTCTCCTTGCAAAACGTCTTTTGATAAATATTGCACGCTGGGTCCGTACAGTTTGTTTAAGGTTGTTTGAACACAAAGTAAGAAAAATGATGAAAAGATTTGGTGTGATTATGAAACACCCTAGGGGCCATGAAGTACAGGCAAGGACATGCTGTGCATAAATTACGACTTTATATATAAACAGCAGTATAGCTGGCTTCTGTAACATAAGCTCAGAGGATGATTGCCTCGTGCCAGTGTGGAAGAAGAAGGATTTATAGTGAAGTATAAACCACCATTGGAAAGACCAAACCAAGATTATGCAAGACAGTAAAAATAATGTAACAGAAAATTATATTCATGTACTGAATCATCGCAGCTTTCCAAATGGCCAAAGCAAGGCAGGCATACTTTAACCGCGTGAGTGCCAAAGGCCTTTGAATTTCACCCGCCTGACATCAAACAGGGCATATCACACATCTTGGAATTAAATTTATATAGCTTGACATTGAGAGCATATAAACCCCATTGTTAAATCAGAGAGGTTTGATAATTAAACCCCTTTTAAGAGAGTATTTGCCATACAGATTTTCAATCTGAACGGTTTAAAAGATTAAAATAATGTAAATCTGCCCATTTTTAATTTGTCATTAATTTAAAGTTCCAAAATATTGTTGGGATGGAAAGTTGTAAATACTCTCGATGTGCCTTATCAGTATACAGACAGAAATAGCCTTTGCATTCAATCTAGTAAATGTGATTAAATATAGATAATACAAATGTTCAGATCATGCTTATGGGGATTTGTACTGAGTATCATGATGAGATTATTAGCAGCCTCCAAAACCTATCACTGGAATATATATATTATATATGTTCGTGTGCGCAGATGGGTGCAGTACTTCACCTGGTGTACTACGAGTACAGCACACATGGGACCATCACAGACATGGCTTCTTTCTTTACATTCCAGTTCAGACATAACCTCTACTATAAAACATAACAAGGAAAAAGGTTGTCATTTGCGCTCACCAATGTAGCTCCATGCAAAACAAAACAAAATCAGAGGTTTTGGTTTACTTGAATGGCCATTAAAGTGTAAGCTCACCTGCCACGTCACGGCACCTCTGGGTCAGGTGTGTCCTACCTAATGAAACCAGGAGCTGCTTTCTAAGTAACTGCATATCTCCATGCTGCTTATCAGTCATGAGAGACTGGTGGGTTTACAGTTTTACCCTCACCAGGATCCTGGCCAGAGCACCTCTCCAGTAAGTGTCCTTGGGCAAGACACCTAACGGTACATACTCGCCACCCAGGACATACTTGAAAACGAGAGAAATCTCAATGTATCTGGTAAAAAATACTTTCTCAAAAAAACAAAATTAAATTCCACTTTAGGATTAAAAATAAAAACATGGAAAATGGCAGCAGCAATAATGACCTGGCTGTGGATACAACAAAATTTCTGCACATAACCTCTACTATGTCAATGTGGACTATAGAAAAATGTCATATAAGTTAATTATAATATTTACTGTGTGACTATAACATTTTATCTTCATTCAAGAGCTCTTCCCAGAACGGGAAATGGCTCAACCACTCAGGATAAGATCAGACCAAATAAAACTGAATTGCAGTAGAATCTGATTGCAGGTTTTTTTTTTTTGGAGAAAGTATTTCACCAGGAAGGATACATTGAGATTTCACTCGTTTTCAAGTATGTCCTGGGTGGTGAGTACGTACCGTTAGGTGCCTTGCCTGAGAACACTTACTGGAGAGGTGCTCTTGCCGGGATCGAACCTGTGTCGCCACATTCTCCACAGTTATAGAGTAGTGATGTTACCTCTACTCCACCTTGCACAGTGACTCACAACAAACCCCTTTCATTATCCCATTTGTTCGATATGGGCTGTGTGTGTACTTACTACCTACTGTGAAGCCTGTGAGATAAACATCTACATCTTCTGACAATACCTTAACAGATCCAATCCACTTTCAGCCAATCATATTACAGGCTTAGCTATGACTGCCCTTAGAGAGAGGTGAGCAGGCTCGTCACCATGGATAACAATTCACTGGCAACTTGGCAGTTCTCATGGTATTGATATTTTCCCCTGGTGTTCTGTTGGGTCAGAGTTGCAAGAACCGGGGAATTAATTTTTCCCGTGCACAAAAATCCACGAGAAAGCATGACTGTTTCTCTTCCACGACACATGATCCATGAATCACCAAGCAATATACTTTATATGTTTTAGTTGGTGAGCCGTGACTGAAGTTCACCTGTGACCCCACACAAAGTTGCTTAAGAAAAAAAATGTCACCTGCGCCTATTCCCATTATACCATGTGAAACAAAACACAATTAGAGGCTTTGGTTTCTATTAATGGCCATTAAGAGTGTAAGCTCACCCGCCAAACATCAAGGCACCTCTAGTGAGGGTGAGTCCTATCCAAAAATGAAGCCACAGGCTGCTGTGTAGCGAAACATAACTGCTCACGCTGCTTTTCAGTCATGAGGTAGACTGGTTATGATTGGCTACACAGCAGCCTGTGGCTTCATTTTTGGATAGGAATCACCCTCACTAGAGGTGCCGTGACGTTGGCGGGTGAGCTTACACTCTTAATGGCCATTAATAGAAACCATAGCCTCTATTTTTGTTTTGTTTCACACCGTATAATGGGAATAAGCGCAGATGACATATTTTTTCTTATGTTTTATACATGTTGCTGGGCTGGATACATCTGGTGGTTGCAGCCGCCCCATCGGGGAATAGGCGCGACCCCTCCCCCCAATGTACAAAATTGCTTAACCCTTGCTGTAATTAACAAGGTTTAAGAACTTCCTGATAATGAGTGACTAAATAAGTGAATCATTGACACAAATTAGGGAGAATGCCTCGAATTTAAAGTACTGAATAGGAGATAACACTGGTAAAAATTGACTGTAAAATGAATTAAATGTAGGCAACATCTGACAACACAGAGTGGTCCTTGACCCTCTGACTTTTAAGTAATGATAAAGACTTCTTCATGAATTTTATACACCGAGGTCCTTTTGTTTTAGATGTGTTGACATTGAAAGCAAACATCAATAATATCAGACAGATATGATGCTAAATATAGCTCCCCGGATACATTGATTGTGCCTCTTGTGAAAATCTATAAACCTTCCATGGATTTTTGGAAGATGAAGGAAATATAACACATCGTAATGGATTTCACACTTAGCATGATGTATTAGAGCAACGAACAAAGGGCCTACATTTTTTACAGGGCTAGTTTTTCAAAAAGAGGCTGTCTGAAAGCCGTATACTCCTTTAATATATAATTCAATTTCCCTTCTGTCTTTCCGTGTACAATAAAAGGTCCAGATAACAGGTCCAGTGAATATATTACCCTGTAATGATTTCAGGACTAACCCTTCCTCTTTTATCGGAATTCTAGCTGTATTTTATACCTCAATTACATACATTCGGAAAATCATTCAAATGTAGCATGTCGTATTTTAACAAAGTCTTCCTGTTATGCTTAAGATAAAATGCATTTTCCCTTTTTATCACATAAGGCAATAATTAAATTGAAATAAAAGGTTGGATTAGATATCTGCTGCGTAACAAAGAAATCAAGGTGTGAAATAAATGAAAGTGCTATTTCAACTTCAAACTTTCACATATCTAATTTGTGCTGCCGATGATTACATTATTCATAATACTGTGTATTTTGTTCATTTTGTTCTCCCGCCAAGATGGGATTTAATGTGCAGGGTTGGAATGATCAAATAAGGTTTCAAACACTGTATTGAATTTTATCCCAAGTTGTAGAATGGTGCTTCTTAGAAGAATATCTGAATGCTGGAATGAAAGTATGTCATCTTCTTTCAGGTTATTCAAAGAGAGCCGAATTGGCCACCGAATTGCACCAAACAGTGCAATTTCGTAGCCATTCGGCTATTCAAAATGCTGTCAGTTCGCCAAGCATCGGCAAATTGCCAGTGAAATACGGTGATCTTCGGAAATCCCCATTCAACGGCTTGTCGGCTTTTTCCGGCGGTTGGTCGGCGCTCTGTTCAGCTGGTGTTTTTTTTTTTTTTTTTACCTCATTCACGGCTTGTCGGCTTTTTCCGGCGGTTGGTCGGCGCTCTGTTCAGCGGGTCGTCTGCTTTTTTCAGATTGATTCAGCGTTTTTTGGATAGATTCGGCGGTTTTTCAGCTTTTTTTCCAATCGATTTGGTGGTTTTTCAGAAGCGTCTGGTGGGTCATTCGATGGACTTCAAGGCCCCCTGCGGGGAATGCTGGATTCATCCTTTTATGTTGAGCACACACCATCACAACATGTGCTGGAAGTGGTCGCACTGTCACGACACCAGCACAGCCACAAGAATAGCACGCCCTCATAATAAAATAGTTTACTCTTTGGATGAGCGTGGGTTTGGGAAATTCATCAGCATCAAATTGTGTAAGAGTGGTTCAGGAAGCATGAGACATCATTTTCACACATGGATTGGCCACCACAGAGTCCAGACCTTAACCTTATTGAGAATCTTTGGGATGCACTGCTGGACTTTAAGCGGTGGTCCGACTCTCCCATCATCAACACATGATCTCGGTGACAAATTAATGCAACTCTGGGTGGAAATAAATGTTGTGAAATTGCATAAGCTTGTCTATCTATATGATGCCTTGGTGAATGCGTTCCATAATCAAAGCAAGAGGTGGTCCAATGAAATATTAGAGTGTGTGACTTTATTTTTGACAAACCAATGTATATCCCCTGTTTTCAGAGGTTCAAATTTAATTTGATTACAAAGTACACTCTTAAAGACTGTTACATTATGGGGAAAGAAACGTCTCTCCTGTGATTATAAATGTGATCTTGCGCAAATATTGTTATAGCGCTTGAATATTTCACGCCGTATGAATTTTGTGAAAATTGCATTTGAAGACATAGGTTAGCCTGGCTTCTGGTAAACACAATAAATAATGTAGTACTATGATAAATACATTTAGTGAATGGGAGCACTTTGCTATTTATAAGCACTAGAGTGGTTTTATGACAATGCATTTTATAGGCATCTATTTAGGAAATGTAGGCAAAAACTACTATATTATTTGGAGAACAGTCCTGCAGCATGCATTTTTGATAAGCATTCACTATATAATCAGTAAAGACGGGTTAGTTAGGAAGGTTATGTTAAACGAGACACGGTATCTATTTAAGCTCCTGTTTTTCCGGTTGTGCAACAGATGTGGTTCGATTTTTCACAAGTGGACCTGGTTGCTTTGGAGTCGAACAATACTCACATAAGGATGACTGAACAAAGGAGCGTCACGATCGTCAGGACATGCTTGACATTCAATATGTCTCTAATTGGCACACTGTAGTTAATTAATGTACGAAATTATGTCACGGAAACAGGTGTACTTTTGAAAAATGTCATCGATGAGCCCAGCTATCACCAAGATGGGATAATTGTATTCGGTTACGGCTAAGATAGGGAACATTCTGAACTATTTGTTTCTACGGATGTTGTAGTAAGAGTAGAAAATGTAAGACAGGAAGATGCAGCAACTACCAATTAAAAAAAGCAAAGAAAAATTTTAGCTTTTTTTTATTAAATTGATTAATGGCGACATGTATGAAATGCAAAATCTAAATTCCCAGCTAAAGTGACTTGTTGGTCAGACAGTATTTAAGACTCTGGTATAATATTCTCCAAGGTATAATCCCAAGTCTACTTTTAGAATACCTGGTTTGGCTAGACTCTCTGGGACGTTTCTATAAACCCTAGAAATCTTACCATCTCCTAGTTGCTTATTTTCATTTATTTATAGTGGGAAAATCTGTCACTATTTATCTGGAGAACAGTTGCCACAATCCTCTTTGTGACCTTTGTGGTCTGGAAGAAAGCATGCTACTATTATAACTACAGTAGATACTCGAGTATAGCGCGACTCGAATATAACGAGAAGGATAGAGATTTATTATGGAAATGAGAGAATACTCAAGACTCGAATATAACGCGAGGAACAATATTTTACTGTACCAGCAAACAATTAAAATACTTCCAGGTTCTCTTAACACCGTCAGGCTCCCCCTCAGGCCAGGGTGCTGTACTCTAGAATGATTGCAGTTGTTACTATGTATGAAGCCACGAGCCACCCGTCTTCTTTACTAGCAATTAGATGGCCAGCGGAGGCAAGAGCGGTTAATGATTGGCTTAAACTGAGCGTGCCCTCTGGCCGTGATAGATCCCATCTCTCCCGAATCCGGGAGTTCCTGAAGTGTTTGCAAGCATCAGGGAGCCCGCATTCACTTCAGCGAGACTACTGGAACTTCTGGGAGACTTTGAATCCAGAGCAAGGCAATTTTTTTTTTAAAACAAATAAATTCTACAAGCGATGCAGATGTCTCGAATATAATGCAACCCCTCCAATTTTAAGGTAAATTTTTGTCACTAAAATCTAGCGGTATACTCGAGTATCTACGGTTACTCGAAAAATCCCAAACGGAAAAATAGATGATCAAGATTGTGCATGATTGAAACATTGTTCAAATAAAATAATTTTTTTATGGTTGAAGTTATGGGAGGAATGCTGGACGTTATTTTGTGTTTTGGATGCAACTGGACTTTGTGGAGTTCCTCTGTCTGATCACCCCTAAAGTGAGTAGATGCACCATCCTTTTATAAACTCAGTCATTGAAATATTTGAGTCCTAGATCATTTTTTTGGCTTCTCAAATTCAAAAATATGAATTGGTGTATCAATATAAAATTAAAATTTCCAGAAGTATCTGTCTATGTTGAGTTTCTTTGAATTCCTTTGTCATATGTTTAATACAGCCCAAACTAGTCACTGCTCACTGATACTGTGTATGAAGATCAAAGCTCCGTCTTTACCCATATAAAAAATCTGAGGAGAAAAAATTAGACTGAGGAGTCCATGTTTAGCAAGAGAAAACCTGTCAAATATCTCCTACCAAAGAAAACAAGAGTTGGTGGCTATTTTGTCTTGCCTAATGGCTATTATGCTGATGCCACTAATAGCTGGTAGTTCAAAAAATACACAAATTTAAACAATTATACATAGGACTTGACAATAAACTTTATTAAACATATAAAGTGGTGGATTAGATTGATTAAGTAATAAATGAGTAGTGATATGGCAATTGTGTGATTTGTATCGGTGGATTCCTTATGGCAGTCTAACCTATGAACTCATATTGCGCTTGATCATAGTTTACATGTAATGAGCCTACAGATATACACATTTAATGGTAAGTAGACCTTGCTGCAAGTTGTCAAGCATTGGGTTCTATTAGCTCCATTTGGGTGACTATTGTCAATTTAGGGTGCCTGACTTTCATAACAATCAGAGATGAGATTTAGATAAATTATTCATTCAGCTCGATATACGACTCCCAGCTAATTAGCATATGTCAAAAAGTCAATTTATGTGAAGCTCATAAGCTGTTGTATATAGCATCCCTTGCGAAGGTGGATATTAAACTCTAGAAGAGACGGGACATATGGGATTTCTCAATATCCCTCAATAAACATAATTGATAACGTAAATGATAGAAAAATCCGCATTAGGACTCGTTAAGGCAGTTTGGTTGACAAGATCAATTAATGTAGATGTTACATGAAAAATGTTTTGACATCAAAATGGTCTAATATAGTTGCTTGTTAATATAAACACTATAACAACATCACAAGTAAAAAATGTTTTGGGGAGGTATATCTTTGCTGTGATTAAGATTGTTAGGCCTGCAGGTATATTGTGTTCTTTCACAATTGATCTGCGTGTTGGTAACACAATATGAGATCCCTACTAAGATCAATTTTACCAGTATCTGGAGTTGAGGCTGCAAAAAATATAGCTGATGCTCAATATGCCTGCATTTCCCCGTTGTGAAGTGTGAGATAGTTCAATACTTAGAAGATACCCTCTATCAGGCTTATAAGCGTCCTGATGTACGGTGAGTATTAACAGTTGTCCCCATACCACATAAATAGTATACGTATTGGTGGTGCAGTGGTTGGCAGAGAAAACACACAAGCCCTCAGAGTCAATGGTTAAAGATACTCTTAATTTGCGTATACATTAGTGCTGCGAGTATAAAGCAATTGGTTCAGGATAAAGAGATATCTTTGAAAAAATAAACCAGGGTACTGAGTAAAGTAAGTATTGATTGCCCCCAATATGACTATCCTTCAAAAACGGGGATACATAGAGATGTCCGATATATAAATCTTGATAGTTGCTACACGTTCTACCATATCCCTAACATGTCCAGCATACACAGATTCTATATCCTCCCTAAGTAAAAATACGATTAGGTTTTCACATAAATATTAGTACTGCAAGTATAGAGCAATTGGTTCAGGATAGAGAGATATCTTTGGAAAGATAGACCGGGGTACTAAATGAAGTAAGTATTAATTGCCCCCAATACGGCTATCCTTCAACAACGGGGATACATACAGATATCCGATATATTAATCGTAATGATAGCTACAAAACACGTTCTATCATGTCCCTAAATTTCCAACATACACAGATTCTATGTCTTCCCTGATGAGCATACAATTAGGCTTTCACGATTGTCTGCCAGGATCCAATTACCGGATCAAACACATTGCCAGAAGCATTGAATTGGTGCACCCCGTGCAAACTGTTAAAATACAATCATTTGGTCATCACCAAAAGATAGAAATCGCTGACGCGCGTTTCGCCGTATACACACGGCTTCGTCCAAAGCGTAAATGTACTTGTACCCACATCTCATATTTATAGTGGTTCCCCCTATTGATGTTATTCGTTACCGGGCTAGGATCAAATTTGCATGATTCGGTTTCCGCAGTGGTCATTGGTCACATGACCATCTCTCCACCTATCAGATTCGTAGTACTAGTTCGATGTTATATGTGATCCTTTAATTTATATATAAGACTGATGCGTTCCAACTTAACTAGAGGTCAATTGGCTCGTTAGTCAATTGTGCTGTCCAAAAGTGGTCTACACATAGGAATCAACTTTAAACAGACTCCAAAAAGCCAAAGGATTTTATAATGAGATTGGCATATAACAAGTCTTAGTAAGCCCAGAATTTAATAATTTCTACCAAAATCCATGCGTTGTTCGGTTCGTTGCCGAATCTGCGTACAGAATAAGCATACTCCGTTTGTTAAGAGGATCAGATAATAGTTCATCAACCTAATAAGCTTACTGTCTGACTATTACTCAAAAATCGAAGGTTAAATGTATGTCTCCCCATAAAATTTATTGCCCTTGAGAAATTGGATCTATTCATTACTACAGGTGTTCATATTTACCAATGTGGAAACTAATCTGTAATCATTATAAATGATACTTAAATGCCCATGCTTGGGGAAATCCATGAATTGAACATTAAGAGATCATAGGTACCAAGTGTGACCAGAAAAAAGGTTAAAGATAAGAAACGACTAAAAAAGGTGGTGTGTGTAAATGGAAATGCTTCAATTATGGAATCACATTATTTTCAAACGTTTATCAATATATATTTTTGTTCCTAGTACAGTAAATCAAAAAAATTTCAAAAAAATAAAAGGATGTGTCGCTTGATCATTGACTATGTCTTAAACATTCTCAAACAGATAAAGAAACATTAGATAAAGGGGGTGAAAGTAAATCCCTCATTCAAGCCCTCTGGAGCTAACGTATGTAGGGTATAGATCCAAAAGCATTCCCTACGCCTTAAGATCAAATCATAGTTTCCCCCTCTTTGTGGATGTTTTACCAATTCTATTCCACAGAATTTAAGGTTGTTGGTATTTCCTATTTGACATTGTCTGACATGCCTTGCTACTGGGGTGTCTATATGTCCTCCAACTGATCTAATATGTTCCCTGATCCTATATTTGAAAGGACGGAAGGTTTTGCCTACGTACTTTTTTCCACATCCACATGTGATCATATATACTAGGCCTGACGTATTACAGTTGAAAAAATTACGAATCACGAAAGTTTTTTCTTTTCTAGTATCGTGTATCACTTTAGAGTCTTTTAAGATGTTCGTACAACTTTTACATCTCCCACAGCTATAGGTCCCTTTTAGGTTGTTGTGTAGCCAACTAGTTGTTTCTATTTTTGTTTTTTCATAGTGGCTATGGACCAACAGATCTTTCAAATTTTTACATCGTCTGTTGGTGATGGTCGCATGAGGGCCTATTGATTCTTTTAGATGTGGGTCTAGAGTCAGTAGCGGCCAATATCTGTCCATGATGTTTTTAACTATGTTGTTCCCGGTATCATAATTTCCGATGCATCGGATCTGATTTGAATCGGTTTTAGGTAAATCTTGTAGGAGGATTTCTCTTGAATGATACGCTGCTTTCTGATACGCCTGTTTAAGGACTCTGTTTGGATACCCTTTCTCTTTGAAATTTTTTTGAAGAATTTTTGCTTGTTTTTCATATTCGGTGTTAGATGAGCAAATTCTCTTTAGTCTTAGGTACTGTCCGTAGGGTATTCCTAGTCTTAGTGGTTTCGGATGAAAACTTGTCCAGTTCAGCAAGCTGTTTGTTGCTGTCTCCTTTCGATGCAGGGTTGTGCTGACCCGTTCTTCATTGCGTACTATCATTACGTCTAGGAAGCTTAAAGATTCCTGGTGAATTTCATGTGTAAAGCGAAGGTTTAAAGTATTATTATTGAGGTAGTTGGTTAGATCGAGAAACTCTTCTGGGGTACCGTCCCATACTAAGAAGATGTCGTCTATATATCTCTTCCAGAGTAATATTTTGGAACGGAATGGATTTTGATCTGAAAATACTTGTTTTTTTTTCCCAAACACCCAGGTATATGTTGGCATAATAATATCTCCTACACTGTAAGAATCTATGTATGTTTCCTTTCAGATATTTTTAGCGCTGGCCAATTTTGAAAAGAATGAGAATGGGGAAGAACTATCAGTTATTTACAAATGGAACCCCAAGAAAGGAAAATTTCTACAGTATCAGACAATAAGAACGTACAGCGCTCGGGATTGGGAAGCGTTCCATATGGATGGAGACACTTTCCTCGCTGCTGCCAACCACAGAGAAGGTACTGAATGAAGAAGATAATTACAAACAGTTTGATAATCTCCATAGCAACACTCTCAGGCTGTGTTGTACTAGTGTGCAAAATATAAGCGCACTTGCATTCGACTAGTAAAAATGTAATGTGTTTCAGCTTTCGACTCATTAACCAACATAATGATGACCACAGCATTGTTCATGCTTTATGCATGAAGGAAAAGGAAACTTCACCAATGTGGTGCACCAGAACCTACCATAGTTTACCGTTATTGCAATGATGGTAAACTTTGGCGATGCCAAGAGGGAAATTCAAACAGCGGCAGGAAAAGATTAATTGAAGCTTCTCCTGCCACTGTTTGACTTTCCCTTTTAGGAAACCCTGAATTTTATTGCCGTTGCACGAATATAACTATTCACTGTTGTTTGATGTAATGGTAAATCACGGTGGTTAGTGAATAACCCCTTAACATTGACTAGAGAAACAAATGCATGCCTTCATTTTTCTGCAAAATGGCCCTAGACTTCCATGGCTTACTCTCACTACTGAAGAACTCTTTATATAATGCACAGGGTGATTCATATATTGTAGATTCAAATGCAAAGTTTTCATTATAGATCGTAAAAGAAAGAAAGGAATTTTTTGAGAGTTTCTGGAAAGTTCCCTCCTCTTCTGTTGAGCACATTCGATCACCGCACATGCTCAAATTGGTCACTAGGTGTCTGACACAGGGTTATTTCCAGTAAAATGGCATGACATGTCGCACATCACATGAGTTAACGATGACAGTCCAGAGTTTTTTTGAAGACCATATAACTTCCAAGAATCTGTTTCCACCTTGATCTCCTGATCTTATCAACTCAGACTTCTTTTTGTGGGGAAGGAATGAGTAACAAGCCCCGCATGACTGATGCCTTAGTGGATAATATTAGGAATGACTTTCAAAACATTGATGATGCAATACTGAGATGAGTGAGCAACAAAATGCAGCTCCACGTAGACATGTACCTAATAGAAAACGGTAGTCACTTCAAGCCCTTGGCTGTTGTCACCTTGGCTTATGCCACATAGTGGCCGTTTTCAGCATGTGCGGTGTTGGAATGTGCTCAACAGAAGAGGAGGTATGTTTCCTGAAAATCTTATTAATTTCCATTCACTTGTTTACGATCGATAACAAAGACTTCGAGTTTGGGTCTATATGAATCACCCTCTACTTTACAAATCTTTATAGCTGCGGAATGCAGAGTCAAAATTCTAAACTATGCTAGTGAAACCACTATATGTTAAGTTACAAACAGTGCCCTCGTGATTGCAAGTTATTTTCCCCAAACCATCATCTCAGCCAATCATTCATTTGTCTAGTTAATATTTTATATAAAGTTGTGTTACATTAGGTAGTTACATGCTAAAATTGGATAGCATTTTTTAATATATATATAATTAATATATACATATAATTTTTTGTTGCAGCTCAATTAGAATCTAAAGAATTCAGCACGTGTTGTTTACCTGTTTAGACTTAAAGCTTGTATAAGCTTTGCCTGTAGTTATTATTAGAACTGATAAAGTAAAATAATTCTACTGACTATTACCCATCGTATTCTTCAAGGGAATAATCACAATATCAACAGTGTCATCTACAAGTGGAATTCGACCACTGGATTTTTTGAGATCAATCAGACTATTCCTACCTCAGGGGCTTATGACTGGGAATTCTTCAGTATTGGACCCTATTCCTTCCTTGTCGTAGCAAACACATTTAATGGGACATCCACCAATATCCAGTCTAATATATACGTTTTTTTGGGGAGCACCTTTAGACCCTTCCAATCTATTGTGGTGAGTACCTTATTCGAATTGTCTCCAAAATCTAGAGACTTTCAATCATCCAAGGTAGTTTAAAAAAAATGGGCCTTATTACAAAGCTGGTGCTAACTTAACCAGAGCTGTTGTAAACTTACCAGAGCCATTATAGGTCTATATTACAATCATCACGCTAAAACGGGGTGCTAAGGAGAAAAACCTGCACCTGCAGATTTCTCCATAGTGTCCCCATTTTAGCGTGATATTAAGGTGCACTCGCTAAACAAGCAGCCGGCACCGAAAAACAGTGTTAAGCCTCAGGATGCTCACAGCAGTGCTAAGCACCACCGTGAGCATCCCCTCCATGAGGTTTCTGCTGCCAGTCACATGACCTGCAGGATCTCGCCGTAGTGATTTGCAGAGGGAGACTGGGGGACTTTTTCCCCTAGTCTCCCTCTGCTCCCGGCGGCCAGAAGAAGCGGATCGAGCCGCCATTCTCGCCGCGGGATGAGAGGTGAGTATGTGATTTTTTTTGGGGGGGGGGTTTCAGCTGGTGCTGCTGATTCTTCAGAAGCGGAATCAGTTAGCACCAGGTCCTAGCTGTGGCTAACGTTTCAGTTAACCGCAGCTTGGCGTAATTAGCTTTAGGACTTTGTAATTCTAATGCTAATTAACACTCCAATGCTCCCCATGTTAAGCATAGAGAACGCAAAGTACAGTAAGCTCGCACTGAAAAGCGCAAGATCCGAATCGCTAACGGGTTTTTTAACCCGTTAGCATTCGAATTGTGATATTGCATTAGGGCAACCACAGCTAACGTTAAAGCTCACATAGGTGAGCGCTAACGTTAGCGTAATGAATATAATAGTGCCCACAGTCCATGGAGTTGTTAAGTTTACAAGAGCTCTGGTTAAATTAGCACCAGCTTTGTAATAGAGTCCCATGGGTGTGACATACAACAAATAGTTCCGCATAGAAGGCTTATCAATAAATTGCAATCTTTGAGCTTGGATTCCAATATTGTTGACTGGATTAGGCAGTGGCTGAGTGACAGGCAACAGAGGGTTGTGGTTAATGGAGTTTATTCGGCACAAGGTCTTGTTACCAGTGGGATACCTCAGGGGTCAGTACATGGACCCATTCTCTTTAATATTTTTAATAGTGATATTGCAGAAGGTATTAATGGAAAAGTATGTCTTTTTGCTGATTACACAAAGATTTGCAACAGGGTTGACGTTCCTGGAGGGATCAGCCAAATGACAAATGATTTAGGTAAACTAAAAAAATGGTCAGAGCTGTGGCAATTGAGTTATAATGTGGATAAGTGCAAGATAATGCACCTGGGACGTAAAAACCCAAGGGCTGAATATAGAATATTTGATACAGTCCTAACCTCAACATCTGAGGAAAGGGATTTAGGGGTTATTATTTCAGAGGATCTAAGGGTAAGTAGTCAATGTAATAGAGCAGCAGGAAATGCTGGCAGAATGCTTGGTTGTGTAGGGAGAGGTATTAGCAGTAGGAAAAGGGAAGTGCTCATGCCACTGTACAGAGCACTGGTGAGACCTCACTTGGAGTACTGTGTGCAGTACTGGAGACCGTATCTCCAGAAGGATATAGACATCTTAGAGAGAGTTCAGAGAAGGGCTACTAAAATGGTGTACGGCTTGAAGGAGAAAAGTTACCAGGAAAGGCTTAATGATCTTAACATGTACAGCTTGGAAAAAAGACGAGACAGAGGAGATATGATAGAAACATTTAAATACGTAAAGGGAATCCACAAGGTAGAGGAAGGGAGTATATTTAAAAGGAAACAAAATAGCAAAACAAGAGGACATAGTCTTAGATTAGAGGGGCAAAGGTTTAAAAGTAACATCAGGAAGCATTATTTTACTGAGTGGTGGGTGGTGGATACATGGAACAGTCTTCCAGTTGAAGTGGTAGAGGCCAAAACAGTAATTGAATTTAAGCAGGCATGGGATAGGCATAAGGCTATCCTAAACAAAAGATAAATCCAGGTAAAGTATCCATGTAATTGGGCAGACTAGATGGGCCGAAAGGTTCTTATCTGCCGACATTTTTCTATGTTTCTATGTTTCTAAATATGGGGAAAGCTACTTCAAAAGTAGTTGACGGGATTAGGAAAGCTCTATATGTGAGGACGATTGGAACAGAAAAAGGTAGACAGAATGCACAAAATAAGTCAGTGTTTAATAGGATAACCTTTCAGGAGGTTAAAAGGAGGAATATGGTGTTAGTAGAGATTATTGGGTGTTAAAGTACATTAAAATGAATGTGAGCAAATACTGAAAAAGCAGAGAGAGTACGGTAATCATCACATTGAAAAATATGGGAGTGTGAGGCAGATAAAAGAGTAGTGAATAAGAGAATGAGTATGAGTTGAAATGGTGGGGTGAAGACAAATAAAGAGGGGTATTTTACAGGAAATGTAATGAGGGAAGGGAGAGTAAATTAAATGAAATTGTTCTGGATGGGACCTGAAATGCAGGAACGAAATGGTGGAAAACACAATTCGAGAGAAGTGGGAACTTCTTCCAGCTTTAAACTTCTTCAGATAAATTAACTATAAGCCATACTTTTTAAAGTTTTGCTATTTTGGCAACATTTATATTTTTCCTTGTGTTCTGTAGAAAAGTACTGCGATATGATCCTTACAGTTGCTGTGGTTACTTCATATTTCCTAGAAGGAGAGGCAGGTTACAGTGATGAGAAATTGTGCTGTTATTAGGTTTTTCAAGTTAACCTTGAAGCAAAATATATGTATTTAAAGAATGATTTCAATTTTTATTTTCAAATATTTTTTTCTTTGGCGATTATTTATACTATTGTGGTAAAGGGGGTCACAACACCATTTTTGACATCTAAATAAGTATCAAAGTTAGTGCTCATGCAACAACACATATTTTGATAACTACACAAATTTTTTTGACTGGTTCGGAAAAGTCAGACAAACACTCCAATTTGTAAATTGTTTAACCACACAAACAACAACACACAAACACATTTGTATAAAATCAGCATGGAGTTCAAACAGAAGATAAATTAAAACAACATTCGTCATATTACACCATGGAAGAAAGTCTACTGCTAGCAAAAATGTAAAAGATATACCGTAAAAACAAAAATGTATAAAACTTACAAGAGTAAGGAGGCAAATGTAAATGAATGTAGGTATAAAACACACAAAACTGAGACTCAAAATAAAAAGGTTTAAAGATCATTTTATCCATATTGTTTGTGTGTCACTGTTAATAGAGATTTTCTTACCAGAAATTAAAAAAAAATTATGGGCCCTATTACAATCTTCGCGCAAACGTTTGCGCCGGCGCATAAAAGCATTAACACCGAGGGGCAAAACACTTTGCGCTGAACGTTGTATTACAATGTCAGCGCAATGATCGTGCATATTCGTCTACCGCGGGTGAACCTGCGCGAACCCTGCATGAGCATACTTTACTGCGCGCGTCCTATACTTAACATTGTGAGCGCAAACGCGAATGAACGCTGGTATGCGGATGGTATTACAATCTATGGGCAGGATTTAACACACAGCCTTTGCGCGCATAATTTTAGCAACTCCTAAAAGCTGGTGTTAATGGCAAATCTGAACGTCCTGGCCGAAACCAAATACACCAGCCCAAAAAAATAAAATGCTGCAAAGTATAAATACACATTCTACATTCTACCAAACCAATAAAATGGAGAAGTTGTGTGTGCATTTATTATTGTTGCAGCATATATACTCAGATTGACTTTGGCAGGCGCAATTTCTTAACGTGAGATAATTGTGGTTCTTAATTCTGATTGGCTGAATCGTGTGAAAAAAACAGTCCGCACACTGATTTCTGCGCTCAACGTAGCTGCGCGTGCATTTGTGCGCGTCCGTTTTACATGTGTTATTGCTCGACGGATGAAAAAATGCACGAGGATTGTAATTCCAGCGTTGATTTACACGCGTTAACGTTTAACGCTTGGCGCACAAATTCACGCGTTGCACGAGCATTTTAACGCAAAGATTGTAATAGGGTCCATTATGTTTTAGCTAAATTAGCAGTATGTGCTGTTCAAACATCTGCCATTGTTTCAGTGTGGGGGCAGACATCTTGGAATTGTATCACATTTTCACAGAGAGCACATGATAACAGCAGCCAATCAGAGTCAGTGATTTTCATACAGCTCCCAGAGAGGACTCCACTGTAACAGGAAATGACATTGTTCTTTGATCTTCCAGTGATTATCCTTTTACCAAATTTCCAAGTTTAGTTTCAGATATTTTAGTTGTTTTTTTGTTAAAACAAACTGCTGTGAAGAATTTCAAAAAATATCATTATGAGATCTTTACAGTTTGTTAAAATGCTGTATGCCGATGATGGTGATTCTCAGACGATATCTCTTGAAAGGAACTCTTTGTAGTACTGCAGGATGCATTTTAGTAAATAAAGGAATAATAAGGCTATTACAATTATTTTAATTGTTTTTGGAAAACGTTTGAATATTCAAACTATCAGGGTAATTCAAAGAGATCCGAATTGCTTGAGAAAGGTAACCGAACGCTGAAAATCAGCGTTCGGTTACCTTTCCTGGCCATTCGGCTATCCAGAGAGCAGGCAATTCGCCAAATGCTGGTGAATTGCCTGCACATATGGTGCCTGTTCGAGGGCAGTGAAAACCCCATGAAAAAGCACTGCTTCTGCTATTCAGAGAACACAAACCAGCAGTGAAAGGTTCCCCTAATGTCCTGCCATTCGGTGGTTTAATTCGGCAAGTTAATTCAGGAGAATCCATAGGCTTCAATGTTAAAAATATTCCCGTTTTAATTCAATATCTAATAAACCGTTCATTATAAAATTCTGCAGTAAAGAGTCTCTTTATTTATAGATTTTTTAGGATACTTTAACCACTTGGATGCTGAGGACGCGCTGAGCGCGTCCTCAGCATTCCCGCTGGTATGCGGAGGACGCGCTGAGCGCGTCCTCCCATTGGGGTCAGCGTTCGGCCGGGTTCCGGCCGATCGCTGGCCCCCCCGGTGCGGGCTGACATCCTCGATGTCAGCCCGGCATCCGGGACCACAGCCGCCGGAATTAGGTGTCATCGCGGCAGCGCGATGACACCTAATTCAGGCGCCCCCCCCGCATGTGCGGAGGAGGCGCCTGAAAGGGAGGGGGGGAGGTCCTTCGGACCTCTCTCCCTCCCGATCGGCGGCTCTGCTGGGGTTAACCCAGGCATCATTTGGAAGGGCACAGCCTGCCCTTCCAAATGATGCCTGGCATTAACCCCTGGGGAGCTGGATCGCGAATCGGCGCTGAAAAGCGCCAGTTCGCGATCCTTTCCCGGAGCTGGCCGACATCTTGGATGTCGGCCAAGCCTCCGGGAACTCCCCCTGAGGACTGGCGTCATCGTGCGTAGCACGATGACGCCAGTCCTGGACTTAACCCTTAACTGCCACCAACGGTGGAGATAGGGAGTTCCAATGAACTCCCTATCTCCCGATCCGTGGCAGCTAGGGGCCAGATCATGGCCGTTCCAACAATACCAAACATGAAAGTGAAAAATGTTGTAAAAAAAAATAAAAATGAAAAATAAAAATAAAAAAAATTAAAAACAAAAAATTATAAAAAAAAAATAAACACTTTTTTTTTCTTTTTTTTGGTTTGTTAATGCAGCAATATTGTTCCCATTTCAATTATAATGTGAACAATGATGCTGCACTAACGATTTTTGTATGCGGTGCGTTTGTTAAAAATAGTGTAATTTTCCCCAAAAAAAATGTAACGAGACCCCATCTCTAATTTTTTTAACAAGCGCACCCCATACAAAATATAACCGCAATTGCTCGCATCTTAAAATGTGAAAAAAAACACTTTACACATTGTAAATTATTGAAAATACATATTTTATTGCATTTTTGTTATAATATACAGACAGGTCATGACGTATACATATAATAATGACATATTATGAATCTACCGAGTCTGACGGAAAGAACGATATATAATATGTCTGGGTCATATACTAAAATAAGCCTTCAAAACACGTTTAAACATGATGAGCAAAACCGGTAAAAATGACCTCAGCACAGGGGCGGGAAAAGCCTCAGCAGCGAAAGGGTTAAGCATTTTTTTTTTTTTTTAAAAGTCCGATTTTCTTTTCTTTTTTTTTTTAAGTTTACTTATTTTTTCTGTAACAGCCCTTTTTTATTATCATTCCCTGGACCTCATATGTAAATTTCAGACATTTTCGCTCAGTAGTTTCTTTGCAAACAGCGTTTCATTTTCACACAATCATACAAACGGTTTTGCTAATTTAATCACCTCCCTCGTCTGCAGTCTCAGCTGCTTCGGCTGCTTCGGCTGTGTGCGATCGGCTCCTGCTTGGGCTTTTTCCGTGGTTTTCGCAGGTTAATCCAGATGTTTTTGGGGGTTTTCGGCGTGCATTCGCTGGGTTTTGCGGTTAGTTTTCGTCGGGTTTGCGGTAGCTTTTCCCTGCAATTCGGGGGCCCTGTGGTGCTTGCTGAATACACCGCAGGGTCACCGAAATGGGATCGGCAAAAGGAACCGAATTGAAGAGAACGAAAAGTCACCGAACGGTCGTGCGGTGACTTTTCGAATCTCTTTGAATAACCCTGTATGAAACATTGCCTTCCCTTGACGAAAATAAAACAAAAAAACAAACACACAAACATGAAATTCACACAGTTAACCATAACAGGGAAAGGTGTTAAGAATTCCTGTTTGCGTTCTTGTATTTGTAAACATAATACTTTATTTGGTATGGACTCTTTAGCAGAAATTAAGAGAACTTCAGAAAATAAGCAATCTTACTGTTACAAATGAACATGTAGCACTGCAGCACGTAAATAACCAGGTGGTTATCTTATGAGAAGAAGCTATAGTGGAAGAATAGTTTATCTATTTATTTATTTTTTTAAAGCTCATTTATTAAAATACCGACCTATCGCAAGTTTTGAATTAGAATGGATGCACGAAGCCAGCATTTACAGTACCCTGTTTAATCACAGTGCACACAGATAATGTAATGTTCAAGCTTAAAAAGCTCTTGTTCTTTTGAAAATGCTAATAACAAATAATCTGCATCCGTCTCAATTATAAACCGGGAGCAAATGTAAATACAGTACATAATGGAAAGAAATAGAACAACCAGACTCTTAATTGCATAACCAAAATCTATGAGTTTTATGAGGGTGTAATTACAGAATTAGAACATATTAATACCACTCAGTGTGTGCTTTTAACGACGCGTTTTGCATGCATTATAAATCCTGCTTTGTAACACACCAGTAAATACATAACTCTAACTTTCAGTAATAATCAATACAAAATAAGACGTATACATACATTGCCCCAGGGGAAACTTCCACCATCGACTGGTTGTCAACAAGGTTATTAGAAGAGGAGGAACTACTTAATCATATACTTTGTTTTGCTACTTTAATGAGAAAAGGTGACTAGACCAGGGCATGAATGTAAGACATGTCCATAAACTGAATAGAAAAAGGTGGTGCAGCAGATCATGCTTCCAAACAAAGGAATAATATACATTTTATTTTTGGTGCTGGCCTAGACGGTCATTTAAGACAATAAGCAGAGTTGAGGACTTGAGGAGAGGATCCTAGTGGTGCAATCGATTATCAGGACAACAATGAAAGTGGATATAATATACCTGATAGAATCAGGGTTCTTCAATTTTAAAACACAAATAACGTATCTCCGCAATCTCAATGGGCGGATGGAGAGAACCAACCGTTAAAGCGCTGTATAAAAGCCCTATTAACGTACAAATATTGCAGCTTATAAGTAAAATAAAGTGCTAGTGACATACAAGGACAAGATAAAGTGCATGCGATACCAATAAGGATAAGCTTTAAATAAATGGTGAATCCCGACAATCAGTACGGGATATGTGCACAGTCTAAATTACCAAATATAATAGAATATACGGTTGCACTTTATATTTGGTCATTTAGACTGTGCACATATCCCGTACTGATTGTATATTGTACTGATATTATATAAATAACATGGTGGTTACTTGAGTAAGGGTTGTACATATTGCATTTATAGACATTTGACAAGATTTATTTTCATTTTCTTTCTTTTCAGACATTTGGAGCTTCAGACTGGGAGTTTTTTAGAATTCATGACCGTTTCTTTCTTGTTGTTGCCAACAGTCACAATTACAATGTAGGAAGTGGCACACAGGAACTTAAAAACTCATATGTCATCAACTCAACTATTTATGAGCTTAACATCACTGGACAAGTGTTTGTGAAGTTTCAGGACATCCTCACCTACAGGTACTCAGCTCAAGTGGACAAGACATGTATGGATAAGAGAAACATTTAGACCGAGGGACGGCTGAAAAACATTTGCATTGTTTTATGACGCCTGATTATGTTTATCTGTAATACATGTATCACGCCAAAAATAAGCAGTGCTTGTTATCAATCAAAGGGGATTTCAGAAACAAATAAACATCAATTAATAACAATTTCCAGCAGCGGATCAAACTGTTTAAAAGAATGCTAGAATAAAATATAATCCTTTTTGAATTTTTTTTCTAAACCTAACAAGTCTACAGTTACAGTTACAAGCATTTAAAAAGCGCCAACAAGTTCCATAGCAGTGTACAAAGGGAGACAGAATAACAAATATACACATTACATACACAAAACAGTAGGAGAGAGGACCCTGCTCGAGAGCTTACAATCTACATTAGACTTCAATTGCCAACCCATCTGTTTATGTCCAAGCTCATTCTCTTTCCATTAGCGTATCATTACCTCCCGCGACTAGTTATTGTCCTAACCCAGTGATGGTGAAACTTGGCACCCCAGATGTTACAGAACTACATGTCCCATGATTAGTTTGACCAAATCCACCATGTTTAAAGGGACGGATATTCCTATTTCATGCAGATTGGAGCACAGGGAAAAGTGTGGCCCTGCAACGTGTATAATTCATATGCTGCAGGAAGGAAATCAAGGCAGGTCACCTGGAAATCCTTTGATTTCTTATCAGCATTATATAGATTCTGCATGCTGTGGGGTCACATTGTTCATGCACTGCCCACCAGCATGAATAAATTATATGTGTCCCTTCAAACATGGCCGATATGGTCACCCTACCCATGATGCATACTCCCACGAAAGAGCGACTGAGCATCATGGGACTTGTCATTCAAAAATATTCGGGGTACCAAAGTTTGCCTTCCTTTCCTAACATCTCCATTGAGCATCATTCCCTATATCAGTGGTTCCCAACCTTGGTCCTCAGTAACCCCTAACAGGCCAGGTTTGCCAGATACTGTATCAGAAGCACAGCACCGGTGATATGATCCAACCAATGAGACAAGCTAATATCATACATTCTCCACCAATTTATGTATTATCCTTCTTTAGTCATTTTTTGCTGTCTCATGCACCCTGCCTTCCTTTGTCTCCTCTCATTTTATAACGTGCATGCATTTCTACTTTTTTCATCATCTGCCTACAATCTGATGTGTTTCTTTGTAACACAACCACCACGACTCTCATCCTTACTATCTCTATGTTATTATTGCCAGTGCTGTGGACTGGGAGTTTTTCACGGTTGGAGAGGATTACTACCTGGTTGTAGCAAATTCCTTTGATGGCAACTCCTTCTCAGTCAATAGTGTTATATACAGGTAAGACATACATACTTGATTTATTTATACAGCTGAAAAATAACATAACATACATTATAGAATTGAAAAATATCTAGAATTTCCCCTACTGTGCTATTGTTAAGCACTTCATTACCAAGTGTTTTTCCATAAAACTACTGGCAGGACCCTGTAGTTTTATGGAAAATCACTTTCGTTGACCCACACAGTAAATACAGTATATACAAAGTGTGATGTTTCCTCACAGAGCTGCCTCAGAACACTGCTCTGCTTCAGCCGCCATTTTACATCTCCCAGAACATTACCCCCAACCGACAACAGGAAGTGAGTAATCACCTCAGAGCATAACAGGAAGTGAGTAATCACCTCAGAGCATAACAGGAAGTAGGAAGGCAGAAGAAAAGCAATGCATCATTCACAACCAACAACAGTCGATACCTCACAATCACAATACACACACACCATACATTCTTACACAGTCTAACAACCTATACATCACACAAAGGTGTATATGTTGACTGTGGCAAGCCCTTATTGATAGGCAGAGGGCTCTCTCTGCTGGTCACAAAGCAGTATTACGTGTACATTGCAACTTGGGCTCTGTGTTTTCTTGAAGGAAAAACAGACCAGCAAGCTTTTCAAACAATGTCAACACATCAGCTGTCATGTCTGATGTGTTGAAACTGTAGGGGCATGTTCTGCAGCCCTTTCACAAGTGAATTTCTTTGGCAATAAAGAAAATTCCTTTGCATGGCACCAGAATCAGACCACAATGAATTTACATGATTTCCAGCACCACCAGGTGCTTTTGAACATCGAGTGCATTTGTTAATGGTAGTGAATCGGTTATATCCCAAAAAATAAGCCCATTACAAAGGAGTGACAAACAAGTGAACTACAGTACTAATTGATAATTGGGCATAAATGTTTAATCAGCGATACACGAGGATTGCATGTTGTTGAGCTGTACTATTTCCTTTCACAGGTGGCAGGGATATGAAGGGTTTGTGCCCATCCACCATTTACCTACATACGGCTGTCGAGATTGGGAAGCATTTAACACCACAACGGGGTCTTACATTATGTATTCCAGTGCAAAGGAGCCCATTGCTAGGGTTCTAAAGCTGAAGACTCTTTGAAATTGTACAAACTCTCAAAACGGAAAATAAAGAAAAAAAGATCCATATGAACTTAACAAGTTTTTCAGATCAATGGCGCATGCCTGGTGCTACTTTATGTCAACAACAAGAATGCAGATCAGTAGTTTTCTCCTGTATAAAATGTAGAGTTGAGATGTATAATATATATATATATATACACATTTGTCAGATGTAAAATATCCATTATACTTGCGCAATCAGTCGAATGGAGTATACAGTTTGTTTTCTAAGAAAAAGAAGATATTACAGGTTACGTTTTTAATATATTCAATATAAAGTATATCTTTATTTATCTTGTTGTGTCAAATGTTAAAAGCTGGTTCATTCCCCTCAAAAAACTTTGCATTCATACCAGAAAAATATAAAGAAAATATGTTGTGAAAAAAGATAGTCATTACCAATGTTTGCTTTTGCTCGGTCTTCTGGGTTTTGCAGATACTGTGAAACAGCAACCACTCAGGATACTTGGTTCCAGCCAAACAACACGGTCCTCTAGGGTATAAACAGTCACAAACTTGAAGCTCTGGAAATGAGAGGTCTTTTTATTCCAGTATAAACAAATGCCACACTTGGCTTTGAATCACTATTGCAGGTGATGAAAAGGAAAAACCTACAAACAAAATCCTAACTCAAATTAGAGCACTTACTACACATACAGCGATCCTGACTATCCAGGTACCATAATCTAATAAACAAAAGAAAATCACAATTTTTCCTAGATGTGTTTCTGCTCCCTGCCCTGGCCTCAGCAGTCTGATTAAACACCTCTGTCCAGGTGTCAGCAGCCTGGGAATTTACCTGTTGCTTAATTAATTAATTGGCAACAACTGTGCAAGAGGGAGAGAGGCTGTGCAGGATTCTGGGTCCTAAATACCTTCACTCAATTACTCTCCCAGACATTCTGTTACCCAACCCATGCACTCTGTCACAGTAACAACAATGTATTGTTACATATGATGACATTTTTCACTCTGCCGCCTTCTGAGGGTGAGAGAAAATTTAGGCTTGGTGAAGGAGTTCAAGGAAACCCATATCCTCTTACTACTTGCTGTCACTGACTAGCAGAAATCTTTAAGGAAACTGCGGAAGGTTGTACTAAGTAGTAAACAAGATCTCTAAATTGAGATCTGAAATTTGAAGTGTTCGTTCAGAAATAACACCCAGCAATGCTTTCTGAGTTCATTAAAAGTGAATTTTTGTACTTGTGCAGCACACATGTATTTTAGAGTCTATGTGTCTCTCAATCCATTATCTCACATGTACTGTTCTCCCATTACTGCAATTAAAAAAGAGAAGCCCTGGAATTCTACAGATACAAAAAGAAACCTCTAGGTAAAAAAATTAATTTACAATTGGCTGGTATAGAGAGAGCTGGATTAAAAAACCTCCATGGCCTATTTTTGGAATTGTGTGAAATAAATACACAATTTAATTTATACAGTAGATGGATTTATCTAACTGGGCAGATAGACAAATCTAACTGGGCAGATAGACAAATCTAACTCGGCAGATAGAAAAAAATCTACCTGGACAGATACTGTATATAGCTGCCACTGCTACTGTATGAATCCAACAAGTGGAGCCCTTTAAATCCTCAGTAAAGCGAGTGTGTAAGCCCCCAAGGAACCAAACATCCAGGTCCCTATTCCATAGTTGCAGGTAAAATGGAGATAGTAAGCAGGAAATCTGCCCATGCTCCACTCCGCTGGGAGTATCTGCTCATGGAGTCCATAGTACTCCATGCAGTCGTGCACATCTTGGCCGTGAGCTCTGCAGCAGCTCGTTCTCGTGAGATTGCACCGAGATACAGAGCAATCACTGAGAGTGACCAGGAACTTTTTATTTCCAGTCTGTTCCTGGAAAGTAGAAGTGGCGGATCATGCCACCCGTTTCACCGTGGGATGAGAGGTGGGTATGGGATTTAATAAGGGGGGGTTTACATGATTTTGCATTTACAATATCATATTATCATTTAACACCAGCTTTTAGGAGTCAGCATTTCTCAGTAAAATATCATCTTCCATGTGGTATCGCAGGCTACTTTGGAATAGTCTGCACTTCCACTCAGAGGTTACATTTAACATCTCCCATAATAAATGTAGGACACGTTAATGTACCGTAACTTTGCGTAGGGGAATGGCTACATCTGAGCTTGCGGCAGGAATGGAGCGGCATTTCCGGTCAATAAACTATCTAGAGGAGACTTTAGGTGTAATGTTTACAGACAACTATGGAATATAGCCCCCAGTATTTGGATTGTAGGACCTCTTGCAGCCTGTCATGGGCCTATTTCAAGCTGTGGGCCTGGAGCTCCAGCTTCAATAGCCTCTATGTTTTTCCAGCCCTGGGCACAGGGTGTAAATACAATTTCCCCTTAAACATGTTAACTAAGTGTAACCCATAGATTTTTCGACTTAGTCTCGAGGAGTCGTGTTGGATAGAAGCAACTCCTAGCATTCGTAATTTACTTGATTTAATTCTTCCAGATGTTTTTTAAAAAAAACATCCGCGAGTTTTGACCAATATTTTTTTCCAAATATTGGCAGATTCAATCACGAAAAATTCAGCCGAATTCCCAAAAATGTATCTGTTCCAAAAAAGAAAAACAAGCAGACAAAATGCTCTAAGAGGCATACTTTTGCTCAGCATCATGCTGATCTTTGACACTAAGCAGGTCTATTTGGAAATCAATTCTTCATACGGAAGTTTAGCTTTTAACTCACCTTTTACCCAAAAGTTTGACTACTGTTGCATGGCTCCCAATATAAGTAAATCCTGAAGGTATTGTAAAACCAGATGAACTCTTGTTCATATACCATTTTCGAGTCACACTAGCTGCAAGTGATTGCCTATAGATGTTTAAAAGTGCTGGCTTAACATTAGGGGCTAAATTACAATCTTCGTGCAAACGTTTGCACTGGTGCAAAAATGCATTAACGCGAGGGGTAAAACCCTTTGCGCCGAATTCCGTATTACATTGTCAGCGCAACAAACGCACGTAATCGTCTACCGTGGGTAGCGCAAACGCTGCGCGAGCTTACTGTACTGCGTGCAGGGCCGGCCCACCCATGGAGCAGGGTGGAGCAACGATGCCAGGCATCCCTTTGACAGGGGCGGCATTTTGCTGCCAGGGCCGGACTGGCCACTGTAGAAAGTATTTTAATTAATAGCCCGAGAGTTGGTAGGGGCCGTTTCGGGTAACACACCCACTCTTGCCGGCCACCGCCTCCAATTTCTTAATCTTTCGTTACGATAGTTCATCCTGTTACCGGAATCCACCTGGCTCTTTCGGGAGAAGACCGGGCCGGCACGGACAAGGAGTGACTGGACACGAGTCTCTTCAAGAAAGGCAAACTTTATTGTGATGTCACCCCTCAGTCAGGATTGAATCGCTAAGACTGAGCCTCGATTACATTTAGACATGGGGTCTTATACCCCAAATACATAATCAGGTATATCCCAATTAGCCCACCCCATGGTGACACTATCCCACCCCACGTGGGTCCGTACCTCCCTTAGCTGAATACAAAGACATTCCACACATTGGTCATAAATTGGCAGCCTTCACTGTATTCTGACAATTGAGAATTTACCACTTTTCTGGATCCTGCTCATGCCCACCTCCCTAGGACTTGTTTATTATATATCCTAGATAAGGGCTTGTCTGGTTTTCACATCTCTCTTTGTTCAGGCCCTAGCTCTCTGACCTTGAAGTAACTACTTTCTCATCCTGTCACTTCGTGCCAGCATCTGCCCGGATCACGTTAGTTTAACACATTCCAAAGAATCTATGCAAGCTAAATCCTAATTTCAGCTAATATCTACTATTTAGGTTCACGTGAACCAATGCTCTGAACAAGATGGCTGCCTGGCTCAAGATGGCGGCCAACTCCTGACCTGAGTCCCTTACAATCCTGCTGCTACAGCATGCCACCCAGCTACATATCACACGGCTGGGAATGGCAGGCTGCACTGGCGGCGCCCCTCCAGCAATGACATCGCTGTGCGTCACACACAGCAGCGTGCTGTTCCCAGCCTTGTGATATGTATCTGGGACTGGGACTGGGAGGCACGCTGCAGCAGTCCATTGTAACGGAGGATTAAGGAATCAGCACCCGGCAGTGCATGCTTGGGTGCAGGGATCGCCAAATGTTGTCCGGACTGTGAGCTACCCTTGCACAGGCCGCGGCCGCCCAATTTGTGGTGGGCCGCGGTGCAGAGTTCATTTGCATCCAGAGAGGAGATGCAGGAGCAGTCCTGAGACCGATGGATTCTGGTCCTGACTCCTCCTCCTTGACTCAGCACGCCAGCGCCACGTTTCATGTGGCTGTGGTGCCGCTGCTGCCCTTGGGAAGGAATCTGTGGCAGCCTCCATCGGACTGAGGACCGGATTGACCATGAGAAACAGGCCGAGGAGTCAGCCTCCCACACGAAACTGGAGTCACTGCCTTCAAGACGAGTTCTGCTGCTCTGCTTGAATCGTGAGTGACATACACAATCTCTCCTAGTCCCAGAACTCTCCTAGTCGCCTAATAGGTTTTTAAACCAATAAAAAGTCCTAAAATGTGTCTTACATAATAAAAAAAGGTTCTTTTAAAAAATAATAAAATAAAGGTCTGGTACAGAATAAAAACTAAACGCCGTTTAAAAAGCTGAGAAACTAAAACTTCATCTAAAAAATACAAAAAGGTGCTGTGCAAAGTACAAAAAAAGGGTTAGTCGCTGAAAAGAAACGGTCTTAAAAAAATATTTATATATATGTAACGATTATCATTTTGTATTGAAACCTATGGGATTCGCCTGTTTGTGTGTCTGTATGTGGATGCGTGGGTAGGTTTGTGTGACTGTGTCTGTGTGTGACAGTGGGCCCGGGATATGTGGCGCTCTGATACTTGTACACACGGCACGTTACTGTGAGTTGCTATGGATTCTGTGATATGCTCATACACACCGCACATTACTGTGAGTTTTATTGCTGTGGGGCTCTGTGATACTCATACATGTCACGTGTTTTTTTTTGGGGGGGGGCAGCATTTCATCCTTCGCTCCAGGCAGCACAGTGGCTTGGGCCGGCCCTGACTGTGCACGTCCTATACTTAACATTGTGAGCGCAAACACGAATGTGCGCTGGTACGCGGATGGTATTACAATCTATGCGGAGGATGTAACGCATAGCCTTTGCGCATAATTTTAGCAACTCCTAAAAACTGGTGTGAAAGGCAAATCTAAACAACCTGGCCGAACCCAAATACACCATCCCAAAAAAAAAAAAAACGCAGCAAAGTACAGTTATACATTCTACTCATACCAAAGCAATAAAATGGAGAAGTTGTGTGTGCATTTATTATTGCTGCAGCATATATGCTCAGATTGACTTTGACAGGTGCAATTTCTTAACGTGAGATAATTGTGGTTCTTAATTCTGATTGGCTGAATCGCGTGTAAAAAACAGTGCGCACACTGATTTCTGCACACAACGGTACTGCGCGAGCATTTGTGCGCGTCCGGTTTATGCATGTTATTGCCCGACGGATGAAAAAATGCACGAGGATTGTAATTCCAGCGGTGATGTGCGCGTGTAAACGTTTAACGCTTGGCCCAAAAATCCACGTGTTGTGTGTGCGTTTTTGCGTCAAGAATGTAATTTGGCCCGAGTTGTATTGTGTACTAACAAAGACACACTAAAGTTTGATTTTGGAGGTATTGAAAATTGAAATACATGTCACAACTTGTGACATTCAAAGTAAATATTATTAAAGGGACAACCTACACATCCTGCCCATTTTAGGGCACTATCGCGTGCCACTCGCTAAAATCAGGACGCTAAGAGGAAAAAATGGCGATTGCAAATTTCCCCGTTGTGTCCCGGTTTCACCAGCAAATCGCGGGGCAGGCGATGAGTCCAGCAGCCGGCCCAATAGCAGCCGTTAGGCTCACGGATTCTGGGGGCAGCGCTAACACACGTCTCGAGCATCCGCTCCATGGAGTCCATGGAGCAGACATGCGGAGGACGCGCTGAGCGCGTCCTCCGCATCGAAGTGGTTAAAAGCTAATGCCCACTCTAGCGTCAGCTTGCAGCAGGTGATAGGGCCCTTAAAAAAAACTAACAGGGTTATTCAGAGAGCGTGAAAAGCAGGAGAATGACTGGAGAATGAAAAATTCTAGGTCAAAATACCCGATTTGGAAAGTGAGATGAAAGGGAGAATTTTTCTGGTTTGGCTATTTTGACCTAGAATTTTTCATTCTCCAGTCATTCTCCTGCTTTTCACGCTCTCTGAATAACCCTGTAAGTGGTCAGGATGCATGTAGTGCCCCTTCTTCTTCTACCCTCTCCCGCCAGTCTGGCCAAAATCAATGTGTGAAGTAGGGGAGTTTCCTCAGCTCACACAAGCATCACCAGGCAGGAAGGATTTGAATATCCAGTCTGCCTATCACCAAATCAGTCACCGATGATGTCAGCACGCTCTGTGTGCTGACATTATCCTGTCTCTGAACGACGGGCATAGTAGCGAGCGGTCTGGGAGACAGATTGGTTCTTCATGTGATCACACTGTACCAATCCATTGTTCTGCTCAGGTACTGCGGAATTTGAGTACTAAAGCATGTAAGTTCCAAGCGATGTGCAAGTAGCGCAATATACACAACGCAAGTTGCATTGCATGTATGCAAATTGTGGTAGATAGCTGCAGGAACGTCCATAATTTGGAAGATCTCATAGAGGTCTCCCTGTTCTCTGTGAATCTTATAGACTCCAGGAAATGGTACGAGTGCTGCTGCTGCTGGTAAATATTAGTGGTTCCCAATTTTTACGAGTTGGGCTCCTAACAAGTTGAGCAGCTCAGTTTTAAAAGGGCTAGTAACGAGGAGCTGCTAATGGTTTACAGCTCGCTCTGCATTTATCCATTAGCGTCACCTTATAACCAGCTCAGTCAGAATATGGACCACTGTCTTTTGCAGATATAAGTGGTAAGATAAGATGCTGCCCAAGAGATCTGCTCTCAAAGACTACAAAATATTAAGAGAATCTTATTTAGGAGGTTTACATATTTTTCCTAAATTCTACAAAGATTAAACATTGATGAAGAAATAAGAAATAACGTCCTATTAAAACAGCAAATTGAACAAGTGCTCTGTTTTAAACAAAATCCTATATCCTGCTGAATACCTTTATTCTAGTCAGAGACAGATTAGTTTCTTGCGTTATCATGGGTATTTTATGGATCTGAACCTTCATTTCTTTTACACTTTAGAAGATTGTGCCGGCTGAAAATAATCTCCAGATCACACACTTTCGCATGCAAGCTTATTCCTTTGATTGTATGCAGCATACCAGGAAAATATAATTGCTTTTTAAAGATGTGCTCAACACATTTTATGTTGAAATCCCCACTAGTTGGATAACGAAGTTCCATTTACACAGGAGGTCCAGGGAATGATAATAAAAAGGGCTGTTAAAGAAAAAATAAGTAAACTTAAAAAAAATAAAAAAATAAAAAAATCGGACTTTTAAAAAAAAAAAATAATTCAGAAAAATGCTTAAAGTATCCTAAAAAATCTATAAATAAAGAGACTTTTTGCTGCAGAATTTTATAATGAACGGTTTATTAGATATTGAATTAAAACGGGAATATTTTTAACATTGAAGCCTATGGGATTCTCCTGAATTAATTTGCCGAATTAAACCACCAAATGGCAGGACATTAAGGGAACCTTTCACTGCTGGTTTGTGTTCTCTGAATAGCCGAAGCAGTGCTTTTTCATGGGGTTTTCACTGCCCTCGAACAGGCACTGAACAGGCACCGTATGTGCAGGAAATTCTCCAGGATTTGGCGAATTGCCTGCTCTCTGGATAGCCGAATGGCCAGGAAAGGTAACTGAACGCTGATTTTCAGCGTTCGGTTACCTTTCTCAAGCAATTCAGATCTCTTTGGATAACCCTGTATGTTATGGCACATGTTTTGAGGCACTTGGATGTGGAGTGGTGGAGTACCTTACCCATCGAGCAGCCCTTAGGAAGGTGTGAGTAGGGCCCGGATGTCGATCACATGGAGAGTGATTTTTGTGAGAGATGGGGTGTATATTACCTGGAGAACATATTTCTCGTATGAGAGATGTGGACGCAGTAGAATGCATTTCTCATCTCTTACACCAACTAGCTTGCAGGAAATAGGAGTATGTTTTGAGGCGCACACATCTCACTCAATAGGTGTATGGAGAATGCACGCCCCAAGTCTTGTAGCAACTGATTGCAAAAATAATAACATTTTTAGGGATTTTATCAAACCATATGACCATGGTGCCATTCAGCAATTGTCCACCGAGTATATAAATTGTATTTTAAATGTCTGAAGCAGATTACACAAGTTTGCAAGTAAGCAATGTAGCTAGTTGTACCATGTGAAAATTAGGTTAGGACCAGAGGTCAAGTCAAGTAGGAACACTTTTTGAACGCCGTTCCTCCACTAATATCTCAAACAGAATGAAGTTCCCTTTTGACCCAGCCACAGAGTGGCTTTCATTAAGTTCCAATCTTACGTGTCCTTATTAAGGCACCCAAAATATATGATATTTATTATAATTATCATAGGGAGTCCCTAAAACCCAGCTTATCTTCATGTTTACACATTGATATCAAGTTTGCACGTGGTGTGGTCGGTTGTGCCTTGACATGTTAATGGTTAACTAAGTTCCCGCACTTATATTTTTTAGGAGTAGACCCCTGGTTAGGATCTACCAGCTTTGGAGAATTTTGACGTGGGCTTTACATTTTATAACAACATGGGGCTAGATTGAGGGGGTTGTTCAGAGAGCACCGAAATTTCAGTGCTCTCTCGTTTTACGCACTTCGGCAAGTTCAATTCACCGACCCTGCGGTGAATTCATCATTCACCAGAGAGTCCCTGAAGTGTGCCGAAGGGATCCACTTAACGCAGCCGATGATCCACCAAACAGACAGCCGAACGCAGCTGACGATCCGCTGAATGCTGCCAAACAGACTGCCAAACGCCTCCGATCAGTCGCCGAATGGCGGCGAAATAAGCCAATCAGCCTCCGAACAGGGGTGAAAAAAAAAAACAAACGCAATTTTTAGAAGGCGTTTAAAACCAAAAAAATGCATGAAAATGCATGGAATGTGGCAAATTGCCAGCTTTCAGGATGGCTGAATTGCCTCGAAATTGCACCGAATGGTGAAATTCAACATTCGGTGCATTCGGTGGCAAATTCGGCATTCTTTGAATAACCCCTTCAGAGTCAGGTGTAAACTTGCCAGAGCGTCGGACTCTATGGAGTTGCTACATGAACAGCAGTTCTGATTATGTTTACACCTGACTTGGAATCCAGCCCATGGTGTGCACACTGCAACATCAAGCAATAAATAAAAATGAAATATTACCAGTGCATTTATTTGTCCAGACCAGTTATATTGGCATGGCTTCATTTCAGCGGGATTTTTTGAATAAAGCCATCTAACAAAGCAACATATTAACATGTAAATTTATTCTGACAAATAGATGTGTGTTTAGTCAATATTTTGCAAGACATGTTAACCTAAAGAATAGTGGTTTTAATTTTCAGTCTCTTTCAAGTGCTACTTGGGTGGAAAAAGAAACACAAAAGCAAATGGCTGATCCCAGCACGCTTCCACTGTTAATTTAATCCAGTTTCTTAGAATACTACATCAAGAAAACCAGATGATAGCATTATACATTACACACTTAAAGATGTAATTATCCTCTCATAGTTAAGCAAGCGCTCACAATGTTTCCCTGTCCTCTTAAAACGACAAACACAAAAAAATAGGCTACATTTAAGCCTTAAGGTCCTTGTGGCCATGTTTATAAAAGAATAGATCATATATTTTAAAAATGCTATTGCGTTACATGTTGTCTCTTATTTTATTTAAGGGTCTATTCACAAAGCACCGAAATTGAACGCTATTTTGGTGCTTTGCATTTTGGGCCATTTTGTCTGACTTTGATTATTTGGGGAATGGTCACCGTATTTTGCTGATATTGGAGTCGCCAAAGCAGTTATCGGATGTCTGCGATAACCGCCAAATTGCCGTGATAATCGCCGTATTGCACCAAACTGTGCCAAATTGGCATCGGCAAATTCCATCGAACTGGAAAAAAAAGTCTCCAATTCTCCTAATAGGAGTTTAAATTAATAAAATGTAAAGAGAATGTGTCCAAATAGTACAAAAGGTTCTTTAAAAAAAAATACAAAGATCTGTTACAAAATAAAAAATGTCTATTAAAACAAAAATACAAAAAAGGTCTTTTAAAAAATAGAAAAATAAATTTTTAAAATGATAAAAAAGATTTTCCATTTTTCACTTTGAAACCTTTGGGATTCGCTTGTTTAAACCTCTGGAATTGAAATACCGGAACTAGGGTAATTTTGGCCAAATTTCAGTGCAATTTGTCAGTCTGAATAGCTGAATCGATAGTTTCCAATAGGACAATTTCGGTGCTGCCAAACTGCAGCGTATTTCGCTGTCAAATCGCCAGCTGTGTGAATAGACGAATTGCCCCAAATTCTAATTTATACCGTTCGGTGCAATTCCGTGGCAAATTCGGAGGTTAGAGAATAACCCCTTTAGTTTTACTTTTATTAATTGTTCATTTTAATAAAAATATACCTTTTAGGTAGAAATTACATCATCAGAAGAACAGCAATAGAAAAAATATCAACAGACTTTGGAAAACATAATTTCAGCATTTTACCTACTGGATGTTCAGGGGTCATGTCTTAAAAATAAAAATAAGTGTGGAAACGTATCAGGATTTTGTCCAAAGTCCACCCATGATTCCCATGTTAAAAAAAGATTAGTGGAAGCTGTAGAAGTTGATGTAGTGTATGCAGCTGCCCCGCAAACACGCCTTCATAAACTTACTACATTGTATAACTCATTCTGCCACTTTGTGCTACAATGTAACTACATGACCCACCATTGTTGTGACATGTTACAAGAGCTAAACTGGCCATTGCTGGAATCTAGACGCACCCTTCACCTTTCCAACCTGGTGTTTAAGAGCTTTTCTGGGAATCTACCATCCTACCTGAATAGACTGCTTCCCCGAGCAGTTCCCTCATCCTATAACCTCCGATCCAGGACCTGCACCTTACTTGCAGTACCACAATACAAAAAGAAAGTGACTCGATCCTCATTTTCCTACAGAGCACCGCAGTTATGGAATAACCCCCCCCCCAGACGCCATTAAATCTTCCCCCAGTCTAAAGTCACTTAAGAGATCTCTATTAATATCTCGATACAGAATGCACCTGTAAACATGTAACATAGTGAATATATTTTCTGTGTTAATCTGTATATTTGTGTTTTGTTTCTAATATCTTGCATTTTATTACTTTGTATTATTGCACCCTACTGTAAAAAAGTACATGTTCTTGTACCCAGGACATACTTGAAAATGAGAGAAATCTCAATGTATCCTTCCTGGAAAAAATACTTTATAAATAAATAAATCAGATGCAGGGCTTCTTTATGTATGACAATGCCATTCCTCTGGTAAATAAAGAGAAATTTGCTTTCACAGTCTGCGCAAGCCCTGGAAATAACCTTAAATATAGAAATTTTTGTAAAATTGTGTCTGAATAAAAACGTATTGTATCTTTATATTATATCATCCAAATAAGGACTAAGTTTCCTCTGCTTTCGCAAGGTTTCCAGCTTAACTTCACCTCTGGATATGTTGTTCTACCTTTCCAAGAGTCAGGTCGTGAGCTGATTCCCATGCCAAGCTGCACATGTATTATGGTTTCGATTGATGGGCTTCTTGGAAGATTTGATACTTAATTTGTCCAACAACCCATAACCATTGCAGCCCCTGAACTTTTTCATGGTGTGCCCAGTTGCCAGTCGTTATCCTTTGGCTAATTCATTGACTCCATGTGCTCAGTCATCCAATCCTAAATTAGTAAATTATATCTTTCAACAGTCTAGTTAACTCGATGGTTCATCTTGAACCATCAGGCATTCAAGATCAAGTTAACACAATCTGGACCTATTCTGGAGGACGTCACTTATTACAAACAAAATTAATTTAAAATGTGAATGTGAATGTATGTATAAAGGATTGTGTTTGGTAAAGGGCAAATTATGGTTTTCCATAAGTCATTGGTTCCTGCGAGTGGTTACATGGAGAACTACTTGGTAAGTGGAAGGGTTTAATTCATTCATCTTGACAGGTTAGTATACTGTCAGTGATAGTGTTGTAGTCACTTTTGTGTCGTCTTGGAGGATTTATTCAGCCACACTACCTTTTGTCTTGCTTCATCATTGCCTACCCTTTTTCTGTGTTTCCTGGCAGATTCTATAGGTTCACAAGTATTGCTCCTGACAATATTTATTTATTTTATATATTTATTTATAAAGGATTTTACCAGGAAGGATACATTGAGATTTCTCTCGTTTTCAAGTATGTCCTGGGTTCAAGAACATGGTTACAGAAATACAAAGTAGTAAAATGCAAGAAATTATCACAAAACAAATATACAGATTAACAGAAAATAAATATGTAGTAAATATAGTCACTATGTTACATGTTTACAGGTGCATTCCTTATTGAGGTATGTTAATATGGAGCTCTTAAGGGACTTTAGGCTGAGGGAAGATTTGATCACGTCTGGGAGGTTATTCCATAATTGTGGTGCTCTGTAGGAAAATGAGGATCGAGCTACTTGCTTTTTGTATTGTGTTATTGTAATTAAGGTGCCGGTCCTGGATCGGAGGTTATTATTAGGGATGAGCTGTTCGGTTCGGACGGTTCGGAGTTCGGGCCGAACTTAGCCTGTTCGGTCTGCTCGCGAACTCCGAACATTTCCGGGTGTTCGCCACATGTTCGACCACAATGCACAACAATGGACCACAATGCACTTTCCCACTGGCCTGAAGCTCGTAATTGGCTACAGCCTTGCACCTGACCTGACCATAGGTCTGGTGCAAGACAGGTTCAACACTATGCCAATCACGGCTCAGAGTCCTGATTGGGCAACTTTTGCCCAATCATGGGCTCACAGAGCTAAGTCCCGCAGCACACTATATAAGGTTTCCACGCAGCGCTTCTGCACGCATTTGAGAGGAGATTTCATAGGAGATTGTTGTTGTGTGTTCTTACTGCCAGTCTGCCACGCTACTGGGGGGGTCTGGGGGGTCTCATTTCTACCAAATATCTGGGAATTGAGGTGATGTGTGTCTTGTCACTGCCAGCAAGTATGTACTTTGACTGTGAATTCTAAAGAACGAAGAAAAATAAGCCATTAAAACTGTAATTCTGAATCTCTGTTGAAATTTATGACACAAATTATATCTCTCATTTGAAAAGTTATCTTACTGCATGGAAGCTAAATGCGGGTAGTATAATAAAAGAAGCAGCATGGCTGCATAACTGATTCAAACCAATATAACTCACAGCTCGCCACCGACATCCCTATTTTAACAATCTATGCGTGTTTAATTTTATCATTTCTCAACTTGACATTAAGTGGAAATCAGTTGGTTTTAATTCTGATGATACTTTATAGAATTTGACATTTAAAACAGAATTCATCCCATTAACGATCCACATTATAATACCTGGTATAATTAAAGTAAAACATACTGTTGCAAGGGCGTGAAGCGCCCACCAGAAACATGTGCACAATTTGCTCGCTAGACATTGTATATGGAAGTTCCTCTAAACAACCTTAAACAAAATACATATAAAGAAAACAACGTAGTGCCAATGAAATACTGCTACCATATATAGCTACCAATATAGCTACCAGGCCGCATTTCACCAGTTGGCTTCCTCAGCTGGTAATCTATATCAGATATAGATCACCAGCTGAGGAAGCCAACTGGCGAAACGCGTCCTGGTAACTATATGTTATGTTATAGTAACAATAAATGTTTTTAATTTGCTGTTTGCCTGAAGATTCCTGTTCAAGAAGGCTTTGGGAATACCTTATAATTCCCTAGGCGTATTTGATAGAGCCTTTTGGGGCTCAGGAGCATGCGAGTCTGAATTTTGTGGTTTTAAAAAATAATATCTTTGGTACAATATCACAATAGGGGTACCCCTGGTACACCTCTATATTTTTACTGTAGGAGAATCCTATTGGGATCCTTAGGACCTTCCAAAGAGGTTGATGGGCACCTGAAGAGGCCAATAGAAGACGCATAAGGCAATATACCCTAGAGCCAGGTCGGGCTCATTAAAATGTGAGCTGGATACTGTAACGTGGGGAGTAGCGCCCAATAGAGAGTAGCGGAGTTGAGATCTTAATGACTGATAAATCTTTTTGACGTATAAACACCGATTGGCAGACACAGGATTATACACTTGCGGCAACGAGGATACACAAAACACTGAGTTGCTACTAAGCACTAAAGGTAATATAGACAACTTAGAGAGAGTTCAGAGAAGGGCTACTAAAATGGTGTACGGCTTGAAGGAGAAAAGTTACCAGGAAAGGCTTAATGATCTTAACATGTACAGCTTGGAAAAAAGACGAGACAGAGGAGATATGATAGAAACATTTAAATACGTAAAGGGAATCCACAAGGTAGAGGAAGGGAGTATATTTAAACGGAAACAAAGTAGCAAAACAAGAGGACATAGTCTTAGATTAGAGGGGCAAAGGTTTAAAAGTAACATCAGGAAGCATTATTTTACTGAGAGGGTGGTGGATACATGGAACAGTCTTCCAGTTGAAGTGGTAGAGGCCAAAACAGTGATTGAATTTAAGCAAGCATGGGATAGGCATAAGGCTATCCTAAACAAAAGATAAATCCAGGTTAAGTATCCATGTAATTGGGCAGACTAGATGGGCCGAAATGTTCTTATCTGCCGACATTTTTCTATGTTTCTATGTTTCTAAGGTTTCGAGACTGATAGTCTACTTAAAGCACAAGCAGAAATACACAGATAAATCAGACAGTTGGTGAATTGCGTGGACTGCAGGGCAGTCAGGAAATAAGCTGCTTTAACGTTTGCTGATAATCGGGAGCAGGTCAGCGGTACCTTAAGATAGTCAGGGACAGCACATACACCTCGGGGTCTGTCGTAAGTACAGTAACGAGTATTGTTGCTGGTGAGCGCACACTGACCATGAGCTGCAAATAAGCAGTACTTTGTGATCACAGATCTTATCAATATGTGTGGCCGGAGAACATGAGCCCTGGTTGGGTATAGGAACCTAATGAGGCCACAGACAAGACCCACCGCTGAGAAGGGACACTTCCCCAGTAACGTGTAAACACGCCAGCGGCAAGCATGGGGTTAAACCACAAAAGCACCACACAGGCGATCGTAATCAAGCAGCGGGAAAATAGTCAAAATCAAGCCGGGTCAAATAGCAGGAGCAGGGATCGTATCCAGAAAACGGGTTGGCAACAGAGAGACAATGTAAACGAATGGTTAGCGATGTGGGAATCAGACTCCATGACAGGGCGATGAGGCAACTCCTCGCGTCCTGTTTTAAATCCGGCAGCTCTTCGTGACCATGCTAGGCCCTGCCCCCTTTGACGCCGCTCGGCCATTCCCCACTGCTGGCAGCCAGCCAGCTCCTGGCACAGAACCTTGCCAAGACCCCCCAGGCAGCGCAGCAGGGGCTGAGGACATGACAGATACCTATACAATTATATGCATAATTATATAGTGTGCAAATTTGGTCTCCTTTTTTCTGCAGTGCTGTAAACATCTCCCCAGAAAAAGGGCGAATTTTGGAAAGAAAAAAAGAGGAAAATGAAATTTATGGACATTGATTGTGCATAATTGTGCTAACCGCTGAGTATTTCATTGGCGCTACATTGTTTTCTTTATATGCAAAGTAAAACATAGCTACACATATTTAATTTGAATTTCTTCTCTATTCCTTACATCTCATTTTCCGGCTACATAGCTTATCCAGAGCTTTTGTTCGGCGCACTTCGGTGTGCTTCAGCAATTTCAGTTCACCGACCCTTCAGTATTCACTGTAGGGACCCCGAAGTGGGCCGAACGGGGTCCGCTGAACCTCACCGAACAGACCGGCGACCAGAGCCGCCGACCACCAAACCCTGTCAAACTGAAGCACCGAAAATCTGGGAATTTCGCCCACATTTCGCTGCAGTTCGGCATTCTCTGAATAGATTAACCATTACTTCTCTATGGGGAATTTCACTGCTGCCGAAGGTCGCCGAATTATGGCGACCTTGGGCGAACTGCACCGTATTTTGTTGACAATTTGCCAGTTTTTGGGGAATTGCCAGCTTTTTGAATAGCCAAACTGCCACAAAATTGCACGTGTGGTGAAATGTAGTGAAATTTACCGTTCGTGCAATTCGGTGACAAGTTCGGCTTTTATTGAATAACCCCTTAGGCTGGGTCAGACGAGTGCACTACGTGCGTCCTTACTGACGTGCCTTCCAGTGTCCGGAGTGCAGCAAGCCTCCCTGTCAAAGCGCTAGGACGCACTTTAACTGGGCTGCAAAGCGCGATTCTCCATAGGAGGATCGAGCCTTGCAGCGCTGAGCGCACTAACTGTGCTTAATGAGGCGTCCAGACGGGCTTCAGACGGGAATCGAGTGGAAGGAACGTCGACTCTTATGGACGTTCCTTCCGCTCTCACTACGGCTCGTCTGACCACCAGCCTTAAGTGTCTTCTGCTTTGTTGATCATTGTATTATTCATCAGCTCTTTTTACTATGTTTATGGCATGAAAGGGCAAGAATGAAACAGAAGAGATCAATCAGTATTGTCCAGCGGAAATGCACAAAATGCATATTATATCATACAGCTTTGACACTGACCTGATAAACATTAGAACCTGGAAGGGTGACATGACTAGTCAGGCACTTGGGCACTACCTGAGGGCCCTCTCTGCTTTCCCTGTAGACTCCTGCACATGAATCAGAACAAGAGCACAATTGCTTAACAGACATAGTGCAGAGTGCGCTCTCCTGTAAGCTGTCTGGTCGCATGGAGACACTGTGTGCTGGCTACCTCCCTCAGATTTCCTCCGCAGGGAGCCCAGGACAAGAGCAGGCAGCCTTGATTATCTTGCTGCTTCAGTTTTTGCATAATGATGTGCCCTTTTTTTTGTGTATCCCTCCCTGCTTGCCACAGATACCCCTGCATCCTAGGTCTAGAGGACTTTTCGGGTGTCACCTTACTTGACTGACACACATAGCAAGCTCTTGGGGCTATTCCCTACTGCAGCCTTTGGATATAGAGACCAGGACATGCCCGAATAGCCACAAGAGCTAGCACTCTAACTCAAGTTAGCATGTGTTACACATTACTGTGATTTTTTTTCTTACTGTTTAGCTCACTGATACACCTCATTACTATGCCCGGGACCCCATAAGTTGTCAGTCCACCGCTAGAAAATGTTTTTGGTCACAGAGTGAGCAATGTAAATTTGAGAGCTTTCAATGAAGTGGATGAGTAGACTTCAAGTCAAGAGGACACTCAGTACCGGGGAGTATCACCAGTTGTGATAAAAAATTTCTTTCTAGATGACCCAACTGTGTGTGATAATCACAGGCATGCATATATCAAACATATTTTACTTTTAAACTGTAAATAATCACATACAGTCCATTTTCATGTTCTTTATCATGAATCGACGATTAACTAATATTCAAATATTAGATATGCGGGAATTAAAAGGTGGATGAACAGGACCGATTCACTGAGTGCACACCTTTGGTGATCATGTTGGAGTAGGGTGGCCAAATTTAAAAGGACACATATAATTTATTCATGTTGACGGGCAGTGCATGAAGAATGGGACCCCGCATCATGCAGAATCTATATGCTGCAGGTAAGAAATCAAAGAGGATTCCCAGGTGACCTGCCTTGATTTCCTTCCTGAAGCATATGAAATATATATGTTGCAGGGCAACACTTTTCCCTGTGCTTCCCTCTGCACGAAATAGCAATATGCGTCACTTTAAACATGCCCGATATGGGTGGTCACCCTGTGTTGGAGATAAAGCACTATATTCATGATTAGTCCTTATATGCAGTATGTTCATCCACCAGACTGGACAGTAGGTGGAGCTGTTGTACAAGAAGCTTCTTGCCTTCTGCTCTCTATGATCTCTGTTACAAGTGAGGCATTAACTCACTAGCAGCAGCGCATGTACATCCCTCTAGTTGTAAATACTTATCACCGCTCTAAGGTCACTCCTGATGGCACCAGCCAAGCATACAGTATAGAAACCTTACGGAAAGATTAATAAATAAATGCAGCTATACTGGTTAACTCAAACAGGGCCGGACGGGGACGAAAAAACTGACCCCGACATTTAAAAACACAATGGCAATTTAAAACAAGCAACAACCCCCCTCCACACACACATAACCACTTATTTCCACACTTCCGAGGTGTACAGGTTTTGAGTATTTACAGGAAAAAGCTTTATAATGCGATGAAAAAATAATTATGCTTTGAAGTGTCTAATGCCACGAGTAAAGTCCAGAAAATCCAGGTCACACTTTGAGTAGTTTTTTAATATATTTAAGTCAGCTATCTTCACAGACATACAAGACAAAGATATCAAACCAACTTAAACAGACATGAACATTTTGACACCGCTGACAATCCAATGTGTGGGTGCAAATCATTTCAATGTCTGGATGGGCATAAGAGGTGACACATACGTCCTCCTGAAGTCAGGGCCTAGAGGGGCAAAAAATTGGAGCCTGAAATCTTTGGAGATTACTGCCGACACTGGCAACTCGCATTAACCTATTCATTCATCATATACCATCTCACATTCCACTAAGTCATGCAAAAGAAAAAAAATTCAAAATACCCTTGTTGGCTAAAATCTCACCCAGATCAGACCAACCCTGTCCTGCAGCACACATTGCATCATTGCCAGCAGCCATTTTGGTTATAGTCGCTGGCTTATTAAGGCTGGTATGCTGGCCTTTTCGTCTGGAGCAGGGAAAAGCAGCCGCAAACCCGCCGAACACTCACCGCAAAACCCAGGCGAATGCACACTGAAACCTGCAAAAACATCTGGATTAACCCCGCCAAAGACGCCAGAGAAACCCGAGCAGCCGCCGATCAAAGTGCAGAACAGCCGCCGGAAAAACCTGACACCGCAGACGAATGGAGTGAAAAAAAAACCCAGTACGCTTGAATGTTTGAAAAGTAAAACGATGTTTGCAAACAAGCTACTGAGCAAAAATGTCTTAAATTTACATATGAGGTCCAATGAATGACAATAAAAAGGGCTGTTACAGAAAAAATAAAAAACGTTTAAAAAAAAAAAATTAAAAATAATAATTAAAAATAATAAAAAAAAATTTTTGCAAAAAAATCCCGAAAAATGTTTAAAAGGTCCTAAAAGGGGGCGGAGCCGACTACCGACGGGACTACCGACGGGAGCGGACGCATGTTGATGTGCTCTCCTGCAGACTTGCTGTTTTCATTACTTTTTCGCGTCCCCTGTCCCTTTTGAGACCCCCCCTTAAGCATTCTAGTTCCCTGGAGCTGGAAAGTGGGATCTGCGACACCTAGCTGACTCTCCGTCCGCCATTGCAGCCTGTCCTGGTTCCCGGGCCTGAGATAAGGCCTACATCGGTGGCCATCTTTGAAGCCTGCCATTGCACCTCAGGTTTCCTGGATCTGTGGGACGGCTGAATCCACACCTCGAGGTGCGGCGCCTGCCTCTCTGCTCCGATGGCGGATCCGGATTCCCTGCCCCTTACGAGGGGAATGCTGGCCGAGATGATGAGAGAATTCAGGGCATCGTGGTCCCTTGCAAGACAGGAGGCTGGATGGAGCACTGCGGCGATCCCTGATGTGATGGCGGTGGAAGAACCTTTGGGAGAAGTTCGACCATGTGGTGATCCTGCTGGAGGTGGCTGGGGCACTGAGAATCCGAGCGGTGTTAACCCCTCGCCGACCGGGCAGATACTAGACGTGCCCCCTGATACCCCTGAGACCTTACCTGCTGATGTGGAGGATGTCTGTAGCCTGGAGGGGCCTTCTGTTTCCCTGCCATCCATCGTGGCGCTGGAGTGGCCTGGCGGCTGTGGGATGGACCTGGCCTTCTGATGGAGTGAGGACGGGCCTGGTGTCGCGGTTACCGTGGATCTGCTCTCTGCGACGCAGTCTGGATGGGATCTTCCCTTTGTTGGGATGGACTGCTTTAGAGCCCAGGAACGTCCCCTGATGTGCCTCACCATTGCTGGGATGGGAACACTGTTTCTTCCCGCACTTTGGGATGCAGGCTGATGCCACCGAGGGTACGTGGGGCTGATGCTACAACTGGATGACCCTGCGTTTGGATTCCAGGCCGATGATATCTTCCCCGCGAGACCGTTTTCCCATTCTCACCGGCGAGTGTTTACCCCTAATGATGTCCCACTGTGTTGTGCTTTATTCTCTGAGAAATGACCCCCTCCATGATGACACCCCCCCTGCTATTCGAAGAGACACTTTGTCACCATTGCTATGTTCTTTCATCCCCACTGTTATTCACCCCCCTCATATGCAGAGTTTTTTTTTTTTTTTTTGGTGTTGTTCGATGAGACCCCCCCCATTTTTTTTTTATTATTTTTTTTATGTGCTGAGGACTTTCTATTTCTGCAACTTTTTGTATGAGATCTCTCCCCCCCATTCTGGGATACCGTTGTTATTATCTGAGGACTTTTGCTTTATTTCGATGCAACCTGAGGATGTGTTCTGATTTTTGAGACTAGATGTGATTTTTGTACATGTCTGTTCTGTGTTCCCACCCTTTTAATTTTTGTTCCCCCCCCTCTTTATGTACTCCTGAACGATTTTATGGTCCTGCTTGCTGATTCTGTGGGTTTAATGTTGTTCGTCTGTTGGAGCACTGGGATTCCCCATTTTTTAAATTTTTTTTTTTAAATTTTTAATTTTTTTTATTATTATTATTATTATTTTTTTTTTGTGTGGGACATTGGGAAGTAGCCTGGGTGAGCCGCTAGGGTAGCTACCTAGGCTCTGTCCACCCTTTTGGCCCCAGGTCTCCCGGCCACGTGGCCCCTTCCTCTTCCATGGCGCCCTCGGTTCCCTTTAGGTTGCGGGGCGAGCCAGGAATGCCACAATATGTTTGGCAGTCCCTCACTACCCTTTCTCCCCTTTTTATTACTTTTTTTTTTTCTTGTCCTGGTGCCCCCTCAGCGAACTCCGTTGCTCTCTATTGTTTTTGCTGGATCGACCCTTTTGACGAGTTTCTGCACCCCCCCCTGTTTTTGTATCCCCCCGATTTTTGATCTTCTGTAGTTTCCTCTGAGATCCCCCCTTATGTTTTTTGTGCTTTCTTTGAGAGTATCTTCTTAGGCCTTGTAAGGCCGTCTGGCTGGTCAGTCTGTGACCCTTTGTTTATCGTAAAATAAAAATTTTGAAATATAAAAAAAAAAAATTAAGATCCTAAAAAATCTAAAAAATAATCAGACTTTTTACTGCAGAATATTATAATAAACGGTTTATTAGATATTGGATTAAAACGGGAATATATTTAACATTGAAGCCTATGGGATTCGCCTGAATAAACCTGTCGAATGAAGCAACCGAATGGCAGGGCATTTCGGCAACTTTTCACTGCTGGTTTTTGTTCTCTGAATAGACGAAGCAATGCTTCTCTATGGACATTTCACTGCCCTCGAACAGGCACCGAACAGGCACCGTATGAGCAGGCAATTCGCCAACATTTGGCGAACTGCCTGCTCTCTGAATAGCCGAATGGCCAGGAAAGGTAACTGAACACTGAATTTCAGAGACTTCGGTTACCTTTCACCAGCAATTCGGAGCTCTATGAATAACCCTGTGTGTGTGTTTCACTTTGAGAGCCATTTGATTGGACAATGATCACCAAGTCACAGGAAAGCTGGATGGACTAACATGTTGATGAATCAGAATGGAGATTCTCCAGTGGGATGAATGAATGTAAATTTTAAGACATTTTTTGTTTGTTAAAGCAACAATACAATAAAAACTGAACTTTTAGTTTAAATATATATATATACATATTTTACTTTCTTGACAAAACAAGCATGTTATTAAAGTAAGCTTCCCAAACATTCAGTAAGTTATTTATTAGAACATATTTATAGTACTTTTAAACTTGAACTTGCACTGACAGATAAAGAAGCCCTTTCAAGACAATGTAAGGTATATTTTCGTAGACATCAATTTTCTAGTTAATTTCTCAGCTGCTTTCCACCCTCTAAAGAGCTTTATAGCAATTACCACTACCATTAGTCTTCCCTGTGGCACATGTACATGTCAGACAGTGACCATTCCATCAATAATTCTCAGCAAGCTGCCAGGTTCTTTTTTTAAAATTGCATTAGAACACCAGCAAGCGTTACATAATCGTCTCTAAATCATACACGTATTTACAAATTTATTATTCTTTTTTTTTTTAACTAGAGGTACTCTATAAGTACCTTTACCACTTTGAATCTTGCTTTGTTCACCTCCATCTACCTGCAAATATATTTTTTCTTCTATGAATCAATGCAACATAAACCCAGCCCTTCTTTCTTTATTGTAGTGTAACACACCTCCATCATTACCAAGGTCGAGTATACTCGATTTTCTAAGCACCTGCTGGTGCCCGATATTGGCAATACTCGATTTTGTCCTTCTTTGAGGTACCGTTCTATACCAATTTGTTTTACCAAGGTTCTACAACATCTTGATAAAACAACTCGAGCTCTGTTTTCTCCTTGCAGAAAAAAACGGATTCCATGTTTTGAACTCATTTACACTGTTTTGGCATCTCAAATGTCGTGCCCAAGGTGCTAAAACTTTGGGGGAATATTCTGGAGCCCATTTGCAAACAAATTACGTCTCAGGATGCTGGCAAAGTGGCTAGGTTTTTATGCAAAGGTTTAAGGTAGGCCGCAACCGGAGTACGGCATATGCAAACATTTTCCATTTGCGTCTAACCTTTAACGACCCTTGGGGCCATATTAATTTCCTTACGCTAACGTTAGCGCTCACCTGTGTCAGCGTTAACGATAACTATGGTTGCCCTAACGCAGGTGGTTAAATAACCCGTTAGCGATTCGGAGCTTGCACTTCTCAGCGCGAGTTTACTGTACTTTGCCCTCCCTATGCTTAACATGGGGAGCGCAAAGAGTTAATTAGCGTTAGAATTACAAAGTCCTAACGCTAAATACATTCCGCTGCGGTTAACTCAACAGCTAGGACCTGGTGCTAGCACCAGCTAAAAAAAACCTTAAAAAAATCAGATACACACCTCTCATCCCACAGCGAGAACGGCGGCTCCATCGGCTTCTTCTGGCCACCGGGAGCAGAGAGAGACTGGAGGAAAAAAGTCCACCAACCTCCCTCTGTGAATCACTCCGCCGACCTGCCAGATCTAAGCGAGGTGAGATCTTGCAGGTCATGTGACAGGCAGCGGAAGCCTCAATGGAGTCCTATGGACTCTGCGTAGGGGATGCTCATGACGGCGCTTAGCGCTGCCGCGAGCATCCTGAGGCTTAGCGCTGTTTTACAGCGCAGGCTGTTGGTTAATCACTTTAGCAACGTAATATCACGTTTAGGCTGCTGTCAGACGAGCGTAGTGTTCACGTCCGTGATTGCGCCTAAAAGTACGTCCGTGATAGCATGAAAGAAAGTCCATTGGAGCCTGACACACGAAGTACGTCCGCACTGAACTGCGGACGCATGACGGACGCTGCAAACGGACGCAGGTTAGGCAAGAACGTAATACTGCTAGAACGGACGTGCGGAGTGCGCCACGTCCACAACGTCTGCATAGCTTTGTGTGTGAGTGATGGAGCGAGGTCAGACGGACTGCATTTATACTTCCAGCATTTTTGACGGACAGAATGTTTTTTCATTGTAATTTATTTTTCCCTCCTACATCTGTCAAAAATAACTTCAGTGAAAAAAACGGACTGTGTGGCCACTACTGCGTCATCCGTACTGACGATGTCCGTACTGCACGGACGTACAGTCCGTAGAAATCACGTTCGTCTGACCCTAGCCTAAAACGGAGACACTAAGGAGAAACCTGCAAGCGCAGGTTTTTCTCCCTAGCGTCCCCATTTTTAGCAAGATGATTGTAATAGTGCCCTTGATGTTTTGGAACTACATTTCCCATTAGACCGAGTCAACCTAATGAAAGGATGAGCATCATGAGACATGTACACCTACAGGGTTATTCAAACAACTCCGAATTGCTGGCGAAAGGTAACCGAACGCTGAAATTCAGCATTCGGTTACCTTACCTGGCCATTTGGCTATCCAGAGAGCAGGCAGTTCGCCAAATGTTGGCGAATGGCCTGCCCATATGGTTCCTGTTCGTTGCCTGTTTGAGGGCAGTGAAATCCCCATAGCTTCTTTTATTCAGAGAACAAAAACCAGCAGTGAAAAGTTACCAAATTGCCTTGCCATTCGGTGGGTACTTCAACAGGTTTATTCAGGCGAATCCCATAGGCTTCAATGTTAAAAATATTCCCGTTGTAATTCAATATCTAATAAACCGTTCATTATAATATTCTGCAGTAAAAGTCTCTTATTTTTAGATGTTTTAGGATATTTTAGGCATTTTTTGGTATTTTTTTTGCAAACATTTCTTTTTCCTTTTTTTTAAATCGTTTTTTCTTTATTCTGTAACAGCCCTTTTTATTATCAGTCATTGGACCTCATATGTAAATTTCAGACTTTTTCGTTCTGTAGTTTCTTCACAAACAGCATTTGACTTTTCAAACATTGAAGCATACTTTTTTTTTTTTCTTTACTCCATTTGTCTGCGGTGTCGGGTTTTTCCGGCGGCTTCTCTGCGCTGTGATCGGCTCCTGCTCGAGTTTCTCCGGTGTGTTCGGTGGGGTTAATCCAGATGTCTTTGCGGGTTTCGGTGTGCATTCGCCGGGTTTTGCGGCGAGTGTTCGGCAGGTTTGCGGCGGCTTTTCCCTGCACCACGACGACCCTGTGGTGCACCGCAGGGTCGCCGAAATGGAATCGCCAAATCGTACCGAATTGAAGAGAACGAAAAGTCACCGAACGTAAGTTGAGTAACCCTGATAGTTTCAAAAGACATGGGTGTCACTCACGACCACTACGCGCGCTGCTGCGCAAAGACGCCGGGTTAAGCCGCTCACTATCTGTCTATCTAAGACCCAGATAATCACGCAAGCTTATCTACCCGTCCCGGCCACACTTTCTCTCACAACAGTAACGTAGAGCGCGATATACTGATCCCAGGATTGCAACGCAGTACAAATCTTCTCTTGAAGTGGGTACTGACTACGTCTCCCACAATCCCTGAGCTAACTTTCTTATTCTATTAGTAACGCTGGCACCAGTCCTCATGGACACTACGCGCGTCGCAACAGGAGACGCAGGGCTTAGCAGCCGCACTATCCTAGACTCGGACAGTGACTACAGATCCCCACAATTCCCTGCCATTTCCTGACGACCGCAACACGCAATTTCTTATATATAACCGAGCTTAAAGCAAATAGCAATACTCCCAATCTCTTAGTTAGCGTGGATTTCATCAGTCAAAGGCAGAACTTAAATACTTTTTTGTTTTTTTATGATATAAAACAAATCACAGTGCATTGCTATATAAAAAATTATAACTAGAATAAATCAATTAATTACACACTACACAGCAAATAAAAGAAAAAGGGGGAACCATAGAGCAATTACTTACGAAGAGCTATTCATTAAGCTAGCATCAATGGTCTCCTGGAGCCTGGAGATAGAGCATGGACAGATCAGTCCTCTTTCGAAGGTACCCCAAGTTATCAGCCAAAGCACATGGCCAGTTTTCAGAATTTATTCATTTCCTGATCCTTCCAACCCCCACCCACAAATGGCCCAGGCTCCAGTACTACATAACCCAGAGTGCCCTTCTCGCTCGTGCTCTATATGCTTGTCAATTAATCTTTAATTGCCAAAAGGTGTCCCTCTTCCCCCCAGATCCCCCTTAGAGATCAAGGATGTGCTTCCTGTCTTTGAAGATGGGGTCTAAATCTTGGTGCCGTGCTGGCTGCCAAGTTGTGAGTACTATGTCAGAGTACAAAGGACATTCCCTTTTACAGCTACGTGTTATATCCACACCCCTAGGAAGAAATCTAACCATTTTAATTACCTTTTTAGCAGGTCTTCCTCAACAGCTGTGGACCCAGAGATACACTTACCAAATGGTCAGACACAAATATGAATATAACGATATGGAGGAGATTATATATATATATATATAATTATACACAGGCACTTAGACACATATACACAGGCAGACCCTGATATAGATAGAAATACAGATCTTATCTGCCACAATGGGGGCCAAGGTTGCTGACCCCCGAAATTGGTTCATATGATTTATTGTGACATATTTTAGCAAGCATATAACAAAACTTACATTTTAAGCATTCTTTAAAAACCTCTGGGTATTCAGCTGATAAAATTAGATGTATGTATATGTATGTATTAATAAACTGCCAAATTACCCGTACTCTTTATTCAAAAATTCATGCCGCACCCGCTGTGCTCCATAAACATATATTTTTCTTTTTTTGTGTCAAACAGGATATACAAGCAAAGCCATTTTCACTTAAAATGTATACACCAATGATGAAATGAGCGGCATATTTTTTTATTAGAGGATTTCATGTTGGCTAATGCTCGCTCTACGAGCTGTTGTGACTTTGTTGGCATTGTTCCTTTTCCATCTAGATTAGAAATGACAATACGAAGGAAAGGGAAGTTAAGGTAGCAACAGACATGCTTTTGTTTTCCTTTTGTTTCAAAGGGAAGGTTTGCCGTTGCTAAATCACATATGGCAATAAGTCCTCTGAAGTAATTTGCATTGAAACGAATTTGGCATTTTTAAGTTTTAGGTCAATTACTTCAGACTGATATGTAGAGACGAGGCTGGTTTTAATACGCCATTAAAAAGATAACTAATTAGGGAATCGGTTTTATATTTTTTGCCAGGAGACACTGTGGAAAGTAACCCCTCAAGATGCATAAAATCACTGGGCTTCATTTACTAGATTCTCTAAATATCACTTCATGGCTCCTATCCCTAACCTTAAAAGTAACCCTAACCATAACCCTAACCCCAAAACACGACCAAACACTAATCCTAATTGTAAAGCTAACCCTAACGCTAAAATTAAAAGGGACGTCAGAAAAAATTAATGCAAGTGCGTCCATTTTTCCTATCAAAGACTTCTTTACCTTGTGTCTAAATGTAAGTGTAGCGCTGTGTTAAAACCTTGCTGTGGCAGTACCTATTTTTGGCCACAAGATGGAGACAATCGCGATCAGAGACACTGGACATTGGGACTACATTTCCCGGCGTGCTTTGCAAACAGACAGGAAGTGGGTGGGACACAGACGCTTGACATCCTGAGCCTCGTGGGGAACGCGCCAGAGCGCGCCAGGGAACGAGGGAGAGCAGACGCAGTGCAAGATATCGCTAGAGGGCCTAGGCCAGAGCGCGAATGAGACCTGTCAGTTCCTTACATCGGGTCATCCAGCCTTAGGAGAAGGAGACCTCCAGGTTCCCGAGATTTGCTGCAGATTAAGGAACCAAAGACCTTGAGTGAGGAGTTGCCGCGAGTTGATCGGATACGGAGAGCAGGCGGTGAGCTGGACAAGTCGTGGACAAGCTACGGAAAGTCAGACAACGGATCCGGCCGCAAGTATCCCCAGTCAATATCGAGCGGAGAGACGTCCTGGGTCAGCGGAGCCTAAAGCAATCGGTGGATGGGTGAGAGGCCTCCAAGGCCGTTTGTAAATAAGGAACACGCTGCTGTTTTCTCTCTAAAGTCCACAGGGCCCCAACTTGACTAGTCGAAGACATTCCTTAAGTAAATTCACTGGCCAGTTGAACAGTACCCGGGTACCATACACACACACATACACACCTTTTACATTCCGGGACTTAACCTGTGCAGGACTCATTCTGTTACGAATCGGAACAGGGGTTAAAGATACGTTCCGAATATATTTTCTCTTTTCCGCTACGTGTCCCTTTTTCCGAAATTTCGTGCAATTGCATTCTTTTCTGTTCGGTTGCGAATATATTATTTTTCCGAAATACGAAGCCTCGTGTTTCGTTTCTTTCCCGCTACGCGTTTTTACCGCGATACGAAAGTACTGTAATAATACCTGTGAATACCGTGTCTCAACGTCTGCTTAACATTTTAGTAAACTATTTAAATTATAAAAACCCACAGCGGTGTTGGAGTATCTTTATTCCCTAGTGCGGGGAGACTGACCCGTGGTTCATTTTCAGCGGCTCCTCCGGGAGTGAGCGCTACATAAGGAACAATTCAGCCATGACAATTTTACAGTCACCCTCATGGCAATGTATACATAGTTTTCAGAAGAAGACATATGTCATTGGTGACTCTGTAAAGTGTAACCAAGCAAAGGCAGCCTGGTTATAACCTTGGGTATATCTCCTTGTTTAACCCCTTCCCAATCAAGATTGAGATAATTCAGGTCTTCAAAGGCACCATCAGTAGGGCCGGATTTGCATTTTAGGAGCCTGTAGCCACTGAAATGTGGAGTGCCCCTCCCACCATAACAAAAGAAAAATAAACATGCCAAAATTACTTTTTAAAATTTCATTTTGGGGCAAAATTGTTAAATTATTATTATTTTTTTTTAAATAAACAGTTTCTATCTACACTCAAATCAAAAGAAGAATATGTTGCCTTAGTGTAGTGGCGTTGTTTGTTTTATATGTAAAAGCATATATTGCCTCTGCCGTAGAACAGAGAAAAGAATACATTTTGCATTTAATTTTTTCAATCTTTTATTTTTACGCATTACATGGTCATGTCTGGTATCATTGTAAGGACCAGACTCTGACCTTTCCAATGACACCTCACTTAACCTTGTGCAGTGTACAATTCAGAGATGCAGGTTGCAAAGTCACAGTCTCTCCTCACTGCAGTGCCACGGTCTAGGTTGCTGATGAAACAATGCGATGCATCATCAGCTCTACACATGGTGGCAGTGTGGGAAATGAGAAGGTGAGTTAGTGCAGCATCACTGTTCACATTATCATCGTAAACTGAATAATAGTGCTGCGTTAGAAAAAAAAAGAAGAAATATATTGTTTTATTATTTTACTAGGTAGAAAGCCTGCCCAGAGGGCAGTCTATTGTTAAGTGAGGGGTGCATGAAATGCGCCGAAATTAAAGCACAGCAACGTCAAGGAAAGACAATTTTTTTTTTCCAAATAGAGGGTTCTCTGTGCTTGCAGGGGGTGTGAAAAAAAATCTGTGTAAGAGACCCCTTTAGATTGTAAGATCATGGATAGATTGTAAACTCATGGGATAGATTGTAAGCTCATGGGATTGTAAATTTATGGGACCCCAGGACCCCTCGTGTATACAGGTTGTATGGGGGCGGATACACAGCGCAGAGCATACGGTAGGCGGTATATACAGGGTGTATGGGGATACACAGTACAGGGCACACTGTAGATGGTGTATACAGGGTGTATGGGGGATACACAGCACAGAGCACATGGTAGACGGTATATACAGGGTGTATGGGGGATACACAGCACAGAGCACACGGTAGACGGTATATACAGGGTGTATGGGGATACACAGCACAGAGCACACGGTAGACGGTATATACAGGGTGTATGGGGGATACACAGCACAGAGTAGACGGTATATACAGGGTGTATGGGGGATACAGAGCACACGGTAGGCGGTATATACAGGGTGTATTGGGGGATACACAGCACAGAGCACACGGTAGGCGGTATATACAGGGTGTATTGGGATACACAGCACAGAGCACACGGTAGTTGGTATATACAGGGTGTATTGGAGGATACACAGCACACGGTATAGGTGGTATATACAGGGTGTATGGGGGATACACAGTACAGAGCACACGGTAGGCGGTATATACATGGTGTATTGGGGGATACACAGCACAGAGCACCTGGTAGGCGGTATATACAGGGTGTATTGGGATACACAGCACAGAGCACACGGTAGGTGGTATATACAGGGTGTATTGGAGGATACACAGCACACGGTAGGTGGTATATACAGGGTGTATGGGGGATACACAGCACAGAGCACACAGTAGGCGATATATACAGGGTGTATGGGGGGATACACGGCACAGAGCACACGGTATATACAGGGTGTATGGGGGGATACAGAGCACACGGTAGGCGGTATATACAGGGTGTATGGGGGATACACAGCACAGAGCACATGGTAGGTGGTATATACAGGGTGTATGGTGGGGATACACAGCACAGAGCACACGGTAGGTGGTATATACAGGTGTATGGGGAGGATACACAGCACAGAGCACACGGTAGGTGGTATATACAGGGTGTATGGGGGATACACAGCACAGAACACACAGTAGGCGGTATATACAGGGTGTATGGGGGATACACAGCACAGAGCACACATTATATACAGGGTGTATGGGGGGATACAGAGCACACGGTAGGCGGTATATACAGGGTGTATGGGGGGATACACAGCACAGAGCACACGGTAGGCGGTATATACACAGGACACACACCGGGCAGTATATCAGGGGGTCCCGGTGACAGCACTCACGCCCCCCCCGCATACCCGGCACTCTCCTCCCCCCGGGCTGGCTCTGGTGCACGGCTCCCTCCTCCTGGGCATCCCCTTCGCGCTCTCCACCGGAGCTGCTCTCCGTGTTGTCCGAGTGGAGCCCTCCCTGCGCCACCTGCAGCCTGGCCGTGCTGGAGTCTGCCATCCTCCACAGCTCCTCCTCGGCCAGCGCCGCCTCCCCTCCGGCCGCCAGCAGCTCCACCAAGCCGGCCAGCTGCTGCCTCACATGGCGCTCCACTTCCTTTGCCTGGATGAGGCGCAGGTGGCGGCACAGCCTCCGGGCTCCCAGCTCCTGCTGCCGGCCGGCCATGCGCTCTGTGGGGCCCTGCGCCCCCGGGAGATGGCCGTTCCAGCAGAGCAGCAGGGGGTTTGCGGCAGGCACCTTTGAGTTCGGGCAGCTTGGCCTGGATGACTGAGGTTTTGAGTCCGGTCTGGGCTGAGGGAAAATAAGCCGGGCCCTTTGTGCATCATGCCAGGAGCGGGCCCCTACCAACCTGCGGGCCCTCGAGGCCGCGCTGGTAGGTAGGGGCCCGGTTTTGGCGTGATGCAAAACGGCCCGTCTTATTTTCCCTCAGCTCCGGTAACCAGACCACGGTCACCCAACAGCCAGTCCAGCGGCGCACTGCTCTCCCTCGGGCAGTGCCTGACAGATCAGTCTGCCCCTGGCTGTGCGGCGGTTGGATGCGCGCGCAGCCAGCAGTACGCTGGTTGCGCACGCATGCGCAGTACAGGCTTGGCGACGGACACACCAAGCCTTACTGCATTATGTTATAGATTTTTGCATAAATGTAACCTGGTTATATTTGGTATCACTGGAAAGGCCTTTCCAATGATACTTCATTTGTCCCTCTAGCCCTTAGGGCTCCAGAGATACAGTGGTCTAAATGATTGTAAATTGTATAAATTGTATACAGAGCAAGGTGCCCCCCTTGTGGCAGGTGCCTTTAGGCACATGCCTACTCTGCTTAGTTAAAAATCCGGCGCTGACCTTCAGGTGCCCTATAGTGAGTTATCTCAATCTGCAGCTGTGCAGGACAAAAGCAAATGCAATTTCTTTGCTGCAAATGAATTTCATTTGCTTTTTGGGCTGCAGAAGGTGACCCCAAAGTTTTAGTCCTGTGGGCATAAAGCCCAACCTGTCTAAAATCAACTAATTGAATGTCCTTATTGGAGTTTCAGAAGCCGACGTAGGGAACCTGCGTAACTCCCTTTGGCCAGTAGATGTCGACAAGGAACCCACTGGGAATATTCCCAAATATTTCTTACTTTATAATTAATTAAGATGATTTTTTTTAAAAAAACAAAACATTGGTTCCTGACAATGTTTTTTGGAAATTCACTTGGAAGTGAAGGGGTTAATGAATAGACCACATTGTAGAGAAACCTTTAAATATGCATAGGAATGCCAGCTCAAGTGTCCGGGACGTGATGAATAGGGATGAGCTGTTCGGTTCGATCAGTTCAGAGTTCGACTCGAACATTGGCAGTTCGAAAGTTTACGAACTCCGAACTTTTTGGCGTGTTCGGTTCGAGCTCGAAATTTTTTTTTTTAAAAAGTGCTTAAAAAAAAATAAAAAAATCTAGAAATAAAGAGACTCTTTACTGCAGAATATTATAAGCAATGTTTTATTAGATATTGAATTAAAAAACTACCTAATGTCGTCTAGGTGCAAAGATTCTCACCTCTAAATGACCTGTGCTCTCAAACGGCGTAAACATCAGGTGTTTAATTAGTGTTTGGAAATAACATGTGCTTCTAATTAGCAATTAGAATTTGATACATTGCTTGCAGACTGGGTGTGACCTGCACATGTATGAATAAACACCGTGCTTGTTTTGAATTCTAAGAAGTGTTCATTTCTACTATATGATCCTCTCTGATATGCTGTTAAACCCCTTAAGGACCAGGGCTCTGTAAAGCCAATCATTAATGATGTAGATGTTACGTCATTTGTCATCAAGGGTTTAATAAAATCTTTATCACACTCGTTAGATTTAAACGTAATATTCCAGTATTTGTATGTCATGTACCTCTCCCGAAGGGCCTATGTGAGCATACAATTATTATTGTGTTAGAAATGTATATCATAAAGCGTACAAGCTGAGTTCCTAGAGTCTCTGACTATCCATTGTCATATATACCTTGCTTTATACATATAAAGCCCCGTTCACACTGTGAGATTTGAAAGTCGCGCGATTTTCATATTCGCGACATAGTGCGATAATGTCGCACGATGTCACGCGACCTCGCTGTTTTGTGTGAAATCGCAAAATCGCAGTTAGCAAATCTCAAAAAAGGGTCATGTACCAGCGACATGCTACCGCGACATGTGACGTCGTGCGGCAAGATGTGAACAGCTTCATTGAAATGCATTGGAGAAGCTACACAGTGCGACGTCGCGCGGATTTTGCTGCAACGTCGTGGCAAAATCCATGCGATAAATTGCACAGTGTGAACGGGGCCTAATACAGTCCCTCATCTAACAGGATAGTAGCCAGTCCTTGTGCATTTTAACCCCTTAAGGCTGGCTAGCTGTCATATGTGGGTCTCTGTAATGCAGGGTTTGGATCCCCTGTGAAGTGTGTGTATGGAACCCAATGGCAAGCTATGGATAAGGAAATCAGGAGGCGATGGAGAGTAAAGTAATCTTTTTAGTGAACCATAAATAGTAGTTGAAGTCCAGAAAATAATACAGTCAATAAGGTTGGAGTGGAATTCGTAAAACAAAGTCCCAGGAAGAACAACGGATAATAACGAGGATGATGGCGTGGTCGATGGTACAATCCGGGTCGAAGAGTGTAGAAGGCGGCGTAGTCGGTGGCACAATCCGGGTCGAAGGGTTAAAGAAGGCAGCGTAGTCGGTGGCACAATCCGGGTCGAAGGGTTGAAGAAGATGGCGTAGTCGTTGGCACAATCCGGGTCGAAGGGTTGAAGAAGATCGCGTAGTCGTTGGCACAATCCGGGTCAAAGGGTTGAAGAAGGTGGCGTAGTCGTTGGCACAATCCGGGTCGAAGGGTTGAAGAAGGTGGCGTAGTCGTTGGCACAATCCGGGTCGAAGGGTTGAAGAAGGTGGCGTAGTCGTTGGCACAATCCGGGTCAAAGGGTCAGAAGATACGTGATCAAGGACTACGAGGAACTCTAGGAAAACTGAGGCGGAAGGCACAGTAGAACCTGGATAATGTGCTGGGAAGGAAGGCGGATTTAAATAGGGTTCATGGGATCATGAGAATATCTCTCACCTGGTTCTCGTAGGTGGAGTTGAGGTACCTGGATCTTTGATAGGTCAATGGGAGGCATTCGAGGATCTCCAGAGCAGGTGTCCCGCAGTACCCTTAATCGGCCAGCCGAGGGCGCCAGAATACTTGATTTTACACTACATAGGAGGGTCTGTTCTCGCGCGTGCGCGCATTCCTTTACAGGGCTTGGATCCAGCCGGCGGCGTGGGGCGTCTCCTGGCTCTTCCTCTCCATCCTGCGGACCCGGAACTCGGAGCAACGCGCCACGAGGGACCTCGGGTGAGTAGGGAACCTCTCCCAGCATGGCGGTGTGGGTCGGGGGAAGGCCGCGGAGCGGGGCATGAAAGGACCCCCCACCAAGGCGCGACCCCCGGGTGCGCCTCACTGATGGTTTGGAGGGGTAACGAAGATGAAAGGCACGAACCTTAGCTGGAGCATGAATATTGGTGCCAGGTTCCCAGGAGCGATCTTCCGGACCGTAACCTTTCCAGTGGACCAGGTATTCCAACTTGCCATAACGTAGTCGGGAATCCAGGATCCTTGAGACCTCGTATTCCTCTTCTCTGGACACCGACACGGGAGTGATCGGGTCGGCGTGTCGTCCAGGAAAAGGATTGTCACGCCAAGGCTTTAGGAGGGAGACATGGAAAACAGGGTGAATCCTGTAGGAGGAAGGAAGGGTTAAATGGGCTGCCACCGGATTGACCATTTTGAGGACCTGGAACGGGCCGATGAAGCGAGGCCCCAGTTTCTTAGACGGGCAGTCTAGTCGGAGATGAGCAGTGGACAGCAACACCTTGTCTCCGGGTGCGTATCGCGGAGCGGGTCTTCGGTTACGGTCTGCATACCTTTTTTGGGTGTCTTGAGCCTGTTGTAGTTGATGGCGTAATGTTCGTAGCTGGAGGCGTAAGGGTCTTAGACGGTTTGCCACTTCAGGAACCGGAGTGTTCAGAGGTATGTCGGGTAGAATATCGGGGTGGTATCCGTAGTTGGCATAGAAAGGAGAAAGACGTGTTGACGAATGTACCTGGTTGTTGTAGGCGAACTCAGCGAGTGGCAAGATGTCCAGCCAGTCGTCTTGGAGATGTGTGGTATAACAGCGGAGGTACTGTTCCAACGTCTGGTTCGTCAGTTCGGTTTGTCCGTTGCTCTGAGGATGAAATGCAGAGGAGAGATATCTAGAAATTTTTAGACTACGGCACATTTGAGACCAGAAGCGAGAAGTGAACTGGGATCCTCTGTCTGAAACGATGGAATGAGGGATGCCATGCAGTCGGAATATTTCTCTGATGAAGAGTGTAGCTGTCTGGGCAGCGGTAGGAAGGCCTATTGCTGGAATGAAGTGGGCCATTTTGGTGCAACGGTCCACCACTACAAAGATCGTTGTGTGTTGGCGTGAGGGGGGTAAGTCAACGATGAAATCCATCGAGAGGTCTTTCCATGGATGTTGTGGAAGCGCCAAGGGTTGTAGAAGACCGGCAGGGCGAGCTCTTGGTTGTTTGTTACGTGCACAGATAGGACAGGAAAGAACAAAGGCGGCAACATCCTTCTTGACTGATGGCCACCAGAAATATCGTTGTACGGTGTTTATGGTCTTCTTGATACCCCCGTGGCCGGCAGCTGGAATATCGTGTGCAGTTTGTAGTACTTGTAGACGGGTCTCCGGAGGCACATATATCTGTTTTTCGTGATACAGGTATCCTTTGATGGGGACGAGTCCTTGGATGTTTGTAGGTGGATGTCGACTGTACCTTCGTATGTGCTCCATTAGGGTGTCTTTTGTAGCACAGAAGAAGCCACTGGCAGGATCGTGTCATTTGGTGTCGTGGTAGAGGGCGTACCAGAATCATACTGACGAGAGAGGGCATCCGCCTTTCCGTTTCTCTTTCCAGGTCGATACGTGATGAGTAGTGAGAAACGAGAGAAGAAGAGCGCCCACCTGGCTTGTCGGGGTTGGAGTCGTTTGGCAGTACGGAGATATTCAAGGTTGCGATGGTCAGTAAAAACGGTTACAGGGTGTGTCGCTCCTTCGAGAAGGTGTCTCCACTCCTCTAGAGCGTTCTTTATCGCAAGCAGTTCTTTCTCACCTATGTTATAGTTTCGTTCGGCAGAATTGAGGCGTCTGGAGTAAAAGGCTACCGGATGCAGGAGTTTCTTGTCCCCGGATCTCTGAGATAGGATTGCGCCCAGGGCAATGTCGGAGGCGTCTGTCTCTAAATAGTATGGGAGGTGAGCCTCAGGCTGTTTTAGAACGGGTGCTTGGGTGAAGCTCTTCTTAAGTCTCTCGAAGGCCTGTTGAGCCTCTGCAGACCATTGAAATCGCACGTCCTTTTTGGTTAGCGATGTAATAGGTGCGCTGAGGTGTGAAAAGGATCGGATGAAACGTCGATAGAAGTTGGCAAACCCCATGAATTGTTGGACCGCCTTTTTGTCTTTAGGTGTTGGCCAATCGAGGATGGCCTTGACCTTGGCTTCATCCATCTCGACATGCCCTGGTGACAGAATGTATCCCAAAAATTCGATGGATGGGGTTTCGAAGGTGCTTTTTTCAATTTTACCATATAATTTGTGCTGACGGAGGCGAGACAGGACGAGTCGGACGTGCTGTTCGTGCTCTTGGAGAGAGCGGGAGAATATCAGTAGATCATCCAAATAAATCACCAGGAAGGTATCCAGGATGTCACGAAAGATGTCATTGAGAAAGTGTTGAAAGGCAGCTGGGGCATTGCACAAGCCGAACGGCATGACGCGATACTCAAAGTGACCGTATCAAGAACGGAAGGCGGTCTTCCACTCGTCCCCTCGTCTCATTCGCACCAAATTATAGGCTCCGCGGAGATCAATCTTTGTGAAGATACAAGCATCCTTCACTCTATCCAGTAACTCGGGGATCAGTGGTAGCGGATAACGGTTACGTACCGTGATTGCGTTCAATGCTCTGTAGTCGACGCATGGTCGGAGCCCACCATCTCGTTTCCCAACAAAGAAGATACCGGCCCCGGCAGGCGAAGTGGAGTGACGTATGAATCCTTTTTGGAGCCCGTCCTCAATATACTCCTTCAAGGATTGGGATTCAGGAACGGATAGGTTATAAATGCGCCCATGGGGTATGGGTGCTCCTGGAAGAAGGTCGATGGGGCAATCGTATTCTCTGTGTGGAGGTAGCGTGTCGGCCCCTTTCTTCTCAAACACATCTTGGAAGTCAGAATATTTGACCGGTAGTTCAGAAGCTGGGTAGGTAGAAAACCCAATCTTTTCGGTGGTATACCCGTTCGTACAGAAGTGTTGGCAATGGTGAGAAGGGAAAGAGACGGTGTTGGAGGACCAGTCGATGGAAGGATTATGGGTGCGAAGCCAAGGAAGCCCTAGAACCAGAGGGAACAAAGGAGAAGGTACAATGTCCCATTGGAGGCGCTCCTGGTGTTTAGTACCGATGAGCAGCAACAAAGGAGTGGTTTCATGGGTGATGGGGCCGGTACGTAGTGTGCTTCCGTCGACCATTTGTAATGGTGTGGGAGTCTTCTTCAGTCGTGTAGGGATCGCTAGGGAGGTAGCGAGGGTGAGATCGAAGAAGTTGTTACTAGCTCCGGAGTCTATGATGGCGGACACGTTCACACTTCTATCTTCCCACTGCAGGATGACAGGAATGGTCATATGAGCGGAGGTGGAACCAAATACACATTGAAGTGATATTACGGAGGGATGGTTCTTACCTCCGTCAGAAGGAAGTGGTGGTCGTATAGGGCAGCCACGCAAGAGGTGACCGGGTTGACCGCAGTACAGGCAGAGGTTTTGCGTGCGTCGTCTGCTTCGTTCAGCAGGGGACAAGGGACCTCGTGCTAAGCCAATCTCCATGGGTTCGGGAGGTGAAGGAGTGGAGTTGGGGGATCTGACAGAGGTCGTGGATGGAGTTTCAGACCGCCGGACAGGTAAGGACGGAGCGGTGGCCATTCTCTCTTGACGTCTCTCTCTGAAACGTTGGTCCAGGGTTAGGGATCACAGGATCATGGCGTCCAGTGTTGTGGGAACCCCTATTCGGGCCAGTTCGTCCTTTAGTTGATCAGAGAGACCATGACGGAAATGATCTCGAAGACCCACGTCGTTCAAGCCTGTATCTGCGGCCACAGCTCGAAACTCGGAGATGTAGTCCTCCACTGGTCGTCGTCCTTGTCGTAGATGCCGAATTGTGGATAATGCGGTTGATGAACGCAGAGGGTCATCATATATAGGGTTCATGGCTTGGACGAAGGAATTCCAGGAGGATAGAAGAGGACTCCCTTCACGCAGAAGTTGGAAGGCCCAGTCCTGTGGAGCCCCGGACATCAATGAAATGGCTGAGCGCACTTTTACGGAATCAGATCCATAAGTACGGGGACAAAGAGAGAACATAAGTTCGCAGGCGGTGATAAAGGTGCGGTACTTTGTGCGATCACCGGAAAACCGTTCGGGTGCATTGGCTCTGGGTTCTGGAGCGAGGAGTTTGGCCTGTTGAATAACGGAACCGGAGGGTGAAGGAGGTAGTGCCGTGGCCTCGGCGTGACTCCTCTCTCTGTGGAGTAAGGTTTCTTGGCTGGTCTGTAGGTTTTGTACCATCTTGGCTAGGGCGGCCATCTGTTCGGTGAGGATAGCAAGAACCTGAGCGGTGCTTGCGGGTTCCATGATGATCCAGGTTCTTCTATAATGCAGGGTTTGGATCCCCTGTGAAGTGTGTGTATGGAACCCAATGGCAAGCTATGGATAAGGAAATCAGGAGGCGATGGAGAGTAAAGTAATCTTTTTAGTGAACCATAAATAGTAGTTGAAGTCCAGAAAATAATACAGTCAATAAGGTTGGAGTGGAATTTGTAAAACAAAGTCCCAGGAAGAACAACGGATAATAACGAGGATGATGGCGTGGTCGATGGTACAATCCGGGTCGAAGAGTGTAGAAGGCGGCGTAGTCGGTGGCACAATCCGGGTCGAAGGGTTAAAGAAGGCAGCGTAGTCGGTGGCACAATCCGGGTCGAAGGGTTGAAGAAGATGGCGTAGTCGTTGGCACAATCCGGGTCGAAGGGTTGAAGAAGATGGCGTAGTCGTTGGCACAATCCAGGTCGAAGGGTTGAAGAAGGTGGCGTAGTCGTTGGCACAATCCGGGTCGAAGGGTTGAAGAAGGTGGCGTAGTCGTTGGCACAATCCGGGTCGAAGGGTTGAAGAAGGTGGCGTAGTCGTTGGCACAATCCGGGTCGAAGGGTTGAAGAAGGTGGCGTAGTCGTTGGCACAATCCGGGTCAAAGGGTCAGAAGATACGTGATCAAGGACTACGAGGAACTCTAGGAAAACTGAGGCGGAAGGCACAGTAGAACCTGGATAATGTGCTGGGAAGGAAGGCGGATTTAAATAGGGTTCATGGGATCATGAGAATATCTCTCACCTGGTTCTCGTAGGTGGAGTTGAGGTACCTGGATCTTTGATAGGTCAATGGGAGGCATTCGAGGATCTCCAGAGCAGGTGTCCCGCAGTACCCTTAATCGGCCAGCCGAGGGCGCCAGAGTACTTGATTTTACACTACATAGGAGGGTCTGTTCTCGCGCGTGCGCGCATTCCTTTACAGGGCTTGGATCCAGCCGGCGGCGTGGGGCGTCTCCTGGCTCTTCCTCTCCATCCTGCGGACCCGGAACTCGGAGCAACGCGCCACGAGGGACCTCGGGTCAGTAGGGAACCTCTCCCAGCATGGCGGTGTGGGTCGGGGGAAGGCCGCGGAGCGGGGCATGACAGTCTCTGATGGCAATGTTTCTATACATCCTACAAATCCGCCACTTCACGGGCAGGTTATGGGGACCTCCTAGGCACGATATTTGAAGGAATTTTTCGTTTTTATTTTTAACCCTTATTTCATGGAAATTCATGGAATTCTTTTAAAAACGTCTTTTTTAAACTTTTTGTCCTTGTTTCCTGTCCCCCAGGGCACTACCCGGACCCCCATACACCTTTTATGGCAAATATCTTGCGTATATGCCCTCTTGGAGGGCACTCTAAAAATCGAACTTTTGAGTCCCATTGACTTGCATTGAGTGTTCGAGTTCGAACTCGAACTTTTGAAATTGTTCATGTTCGAATGCGAACCGACCACGGGGGTGTTCGGCTCATCCCTAGTGATGAATTGTAACCTAATTTTATGCAGAAAATTAAAGAAGCAAATATATTTTATTATTACACTTGAAATTGTTGGGAATCGACCAATAAAAGATGTAGATGAAATAAATGAAACTGGGGGAAAAAAATGCCTTCGGAGAGAATTTTGTTCCTCCCAGTCAGATATTTTGGACTAATTATGACATATCACTCAACAATTGACAGCAGTGAATAAAAATGCACATTTGTATAGAACCTGCTCGTCTCCTGGGACACTACAGGAGCTTAATGAAGGTGTAATATTTGAAGATTTCACTCAGTGTAAGGATTAGGAATACACATATGTAACTAAATCCCCATTGCAGTGTGCATACCTTAAGTGAGTTTATGGAGCTTCAGGTTGAAGCTTGATACAGATTTGCAATCCACATCATCAGCATGGCTGACACAGATAGTCATTTGGGAATTCCTCTAGCTTCCCTGCCATCTGAGTGATTCAAGGAGTCATAAGGGTCTATTCCCTAAAACAGTGATTTTCAATCACTTCATCTCGCAGCTCACGGATACGGAGCAAATACATGGTCAACGTACACCAGTGTTTTTAACCCCGTCGCTATCATGATAGTATATAAATATCTGCACTAGCAGACACAGCAGCCCGAGATTGTGTTAACACAAACTGGGGCTATGCTGTACCATAGAAAATGAAATTTGTTTGTTACAAATTATTTCGGTTTGCATTTGAGCTCCAGAACATGTGCCTGATTAGAGGGCCGTGTCTGCCTGATGTTTTAGTAACAGGAATGTTTTATCCCATAGGCTTCAATGTTAAAAATATTCAGTTTTTAATTCAATATCTAATAAACCATTGCTTATAATATTCTGCAGTAAAGAGTCTCTTTATTTCTAGATTTTTTAGTATTTTTAAGCATTTTTTATACTTTTATCAATTTTTTTTCGAACTTTTGGCGAACATCCCAAAAAGTTCGAAGTTCGCAAACTTTCGAACTGCCAATGTTCGAATCGAACTCCGAACTGATCGAACCGAACAGCTCATCCCTAGTAATTGGCTGATTAGCAATTTGTGTTAACAAGCAGTTGAACGGGTGTACTTTATAAAGTGGCCGGAGAGTGTGTGTGTGTGTATATAAAAAGTCTCTCACACACACACACACACACACACTTGAGAGACAATCAACGACAAGGCTTTTTTTCTAGTCGGACCGAGAATTCCAACTAATTTTATCCTATCCTTAGTCATGCTCTAATCTGGTAATCTGATGATGTAGATGGAATTGTATCGTTGCTTTCCTTTCAAGCAGCTATCACGCTGGTTAGTTGACCCATACAACAGTAATGAGCAAAAGATGTCATGGCCAGCTGTCTCTGGCACAGGTCAAGTGCCCCCTGCCTCTTTTTTTCATTAACACTTCTTCATTCCCTGTTGTTGTTGAAAGTGATTCACTCCCACCCAAGACATTTTAAAACTGCTGAAATGGAATACATTACTTTACAGTGTGCAGCAGCCTTTACAGGACAGATTTCACTGCTCTAGGAAATAAGTATATATATATATATTCACATACAAAAATAAGTACACTTTGAAATTGAAATCTCGAGAGGGCAGGTGCAATAGGAGTGGAAGAGGTTGTTGCCTTTTTCTCCTTCTTTTAAATCTCGTTGGCTCTTTTCCCTATGTTTTATTTCGTTGTTTGGCCACATAGTGTCCACGGTTAGACAGTAGAGTTCAAATTCAATGGAAATGCTTTTCATCCCTTGATAATTATACTGTACTTCAAAGAGCCAGTAATTCTTTGGAAAGAAAATGTAATAAATAATTCCTAACAGAAACAGGTTGGGCGCTATCATCTTGCTCTCTCTAAAATCGGCATGCTAAGGGGAAAAATTTGCGTTTGCCATTTTCCCCTTTGCATCCCGGTTTTACCAGTGTATTATTGGGCAGGCACGGAGTCCAGCAGCCTGCCCTGTAGTGGCCGCTAGGCTCGCGGATGCTTGGGGCAGTGCTAAAGCGCCGTCCTGATCATCCCCTCCATGGAGTCCATAGCACTTTGTGTAGGCTCATGCTGCCGGGTCACATGACTGGCAGGATCTCGCCTCTCGCGACATCCTACTGGTCAGCAGAGCGGTTGCGGAGGGAGACGGGAGACTTTTTCCCACCAGTCTCACTCTACTCCCGGCAGCCAGAAGCAGCAGATCGGGCCACTGTTCTCACCGCGGGATGAGAGGTGGCCCAAGAGAGGGTGGATTCAGCTGTTACTAACGGATTCTGCAGCAGCTCAGAGCTGGTGTTAGGACCTTGTGATCCTAACACTAGTCAGTCAATCTCTGTTTGCACTTTGCATTCCCTATACTTAACATGGGGAGGGCAAAGTACAGTAAGTATGCGCTAAAAAGCGCTAATAATGATTCGCTAGCAGGTTTTTTATCCCGTTAGTGAATCGGAGGTGATCTGTGCGGAGTGCTATCACTTCTTTCAAGCTAGTGCTAACACTCATTAATGTGCGTGTTAGAGCCTGCTGGTTTTAAGCTTTTGGGAAGTTTGATACAGCTGCTTGAACGTCATGAAACCCAATATACTGTATATACACACCCAGCAAGACAAGCTTAAAAGTGTCAAGTTGTTACATAAAGCAAACCGTTGAGAAACTATTTAGAAAGCGTAGTTTAACATAACTAAATTGTGGGGACAAATCAATTCAGTGCGTGAGTGGGTTTTTCTTGATTCAGACAATTTCATCCTTATACAGCAGAGGAGCTCATAGCATAACCTCAGAGTTTGTGAGACTTTAGGCGAAGCTCATATGTGATGCAACCAATTCTATTGTTATGCAAAAAAAGCAGAAATTAACCCATATCATTTAAATTATTTTAGGTATCACCTACTCACTTAGAGCAGTGGTTCCCTACCGCGGTCCTCAAGTACCCCTAACAGGCCAGGTTTTAAGGATCACCTTGGGGAAATGCAGACTGAATCCTGCAATCACTGAGCAGCAAATCATATCACCTGTGCTGTGCTTCACATATCTGGAAAACCTGACCTGTTGGTGGTACTTGAGGAACGCGGTTGGGAACCACTGGCTTAGAGGATGAATCCATGTTTGTGAGTGTAGGACTGTATTTATGTGGATTAAAAGTATGCAAACTGACATTCCACCTGAATTCCATTTTCAAGGGCCCCTGTTTGAGTGAGGCCGTAGGCAACTGCCTATTTTGCTTAATAATAGATCTGTATTTTATTTGGTAATAAGTAGCATCTCTTTTGGTAGTACCAGTAGTACCAGTAATGCTGTATTTTAAGGCATAAAAAAAAGGATGAGCTGTAGTACCTGTGAAGCTGTAAGTAAGCACCCCCAGCCCCGGGAACGTTAGTAAAACAAATATTACTAACAACAATATATAAAATAACAGATGCCATACAATGTCTCAATGGAATAACTATTTAATGGGGACTTTTGCGAAGACTGTGACATAATCAATAAGATATGCATTAAACCTGTCTAAACATCTGTCTGTGAGCTCACTTCATTTAAACATGTAAAATCCCATTATAAGGAAATAAGACAAACACAGGCCTGTGCTTTATCGTTACATCCAATAATATGGAACTGGGAAATCCCAAATACTGTTTAATACTTCCTGTATCTTGGGATATAATTGGACTGCGGCGAATGGAGAACAACTGCACTATAGTAAAAACCTTGTACAGAATCTACAATCGAAGAAGAGAAAAGCTAAGATCTGTTGCTGATGGAATCTAAACAGTTTAGTGTAACAATATCATTATTTTAGGGCAGTATTCTACAGCATTTCCACATGTTCATAGCCTGGTGTTTGTAAATTGTGAAGTCAATCACAATGAATGGATTTACTGCGGCAATAAAAACAACACAGAGACATAAAACGTGGATGGAATTCAGAAAACAGTAATGTAAACAAAGGAATGAAAATTAAACTTACCATATTGTCAGTTCTACCTCCAACCCAGGAAGTTCATACTGGTAACTTACCGGTTCGACCCACTGTCACTTCAAGACTATCACATTGAGAATGTTTATAATGAGCAAAAAGCAGAATAACTCTCACCTGAAGATGATGCATAACGAGTTAGCAGACCATCAAGGAAAACATATTGTACGGTGCTCCCAACAACAACATTAATTGGAACCCATATAATAACAATGTCAATGTAAATACTAATAATTGCAGTGTCTTGTGGTATTGTCTGTCTATCCTTGCTGAAAATATATGTAAACTAGTAGTACATCTTTTATGATGCCTGTATCAATATATGCAGATGAAACTCCACCAAATTAAAATATTTCCCAAGCTTTTTACTAGAAAACAAAGTCACAAAATGTACAAATAAAAAAATCTCCATTCCAATAGAGTGCTCCCGAACCAGGTAGGTCTTTAAATTAATCATATGATGGATGGATTGTAGGTACTCTGGCATGGGAAGAAAATATATTTTGGAAGATATTATAATTTTGTAACTGTCACTTGCATATATCAATACTGGAATTGTCTCTCAGTTGTATGTCACAATCTTTACAATGATCAAAAATGGCATGATTGATTCTTAAAGTACCTAACCAAAACCTGCAAAAACATGACTGCTAGTGGTACCAACCCCTTGCAAACAGGAAGATGGGTCATTCTGATAATTTGTTACAGATTCAGTTATAGTATATTAGTAGTAAAAAAAGGATAACATTTAAACATTGAGTCATAATTCAATAGTAAAATGAAAAAAAGATCACTAGCTTGTTCTGCAATGAAGGGCTTGTGTTGAAGTGACACATTAGGAAACTTCCTATTATGCCTAATTGTAGGACTACATTTTATTTAGTAATTAATAACACCTCCTATGGTTATTAGTAATGCTACATGTGAAAGAATGAAGAAGATATGAGCTGTAGTTGCTGTAATACTGTAATTATCCCCTTTACTCGCAAAGTCGAATTATCTCAATTTTGCATTGCAATGCATAGAAAAGCATTCATTAGCATATCAAAATACAATTTTTACACTTTTTTAAAGCACGATTAGTATGTCCCCTGTGGAGAAACAAAATCCTTTGTTTTATTTCTCTCCAAGCACCCCGGAGAGACATAAAACCAGCTGCAAATAGCAGCCCTAAACCTCACTGTAACAGAAATTTCAAATAGATTACTGATGCATTACGGCTGCCATGGAGAGGGCAGATTACAGAGAGAGGACAGAATACAGGGAGAGCTCTGGAGTCAGTACAGTACAGACACAAAGTGTTACTGTAATCTCCATATACAGTCATTATGACAAATACAGATATTATTTTTAGATTCTATTGGTAATTTTTGGAAGCTGCTTTGCTAATAATCTCATTATGACCAATAAAAATCCCCACAAGCAGGAGATCTGAACATTTTTACTATTTATCTTTATCACAGTTACTGTATCTCACACAAAGGTCTTTTCTGCCTGTATGTTAACAATACAGACCCCATTTGCAATTGTGTAAGATAAAGGACAAAATCTAGAGCTCAGTATCTTACATTTCAACAATATTTCAGTAAAGGATAAATCAATACATGAAAAATTAAAAATAAGCAAATTTACATTATTTAATTTTTTTAACTATCTCAGAATAACAATTTCTGTGCGAAACTCCTATTTTACCCTATATTTTATTGCAAACTTTAACTTTAACACATCCCATGTTTCAATTGAATGTTATGATAACATTTTTTTTCAACAAAAATCGCTTGCTAGTGAAAGGGTTAAGCACAATCCCAGCCCAGGAACTGTTGGTAATACTGTACATATTATCAAATATTCATAACATCAGCAATGTACGCAATAACAGCAGGCAGTCAAACTCATACTTTGATATCTCAATGTCTCACTGGAATAAATACTTAGGGCCCTATTACATTATTCGCACATTTGTTTGCGCGCGCGCAAATGCGCATTTGCGCGAGGGGCAAAACCCTTTGTGCAGAACGTCGTATTACGACGTTCGCACAAACGATGCGCGTAATTGTCTACCGCGAGTGACCCTGCGCGAACGAAAATTTGTGCGCGCATCCAAAACGTAACATTGTCAGCGCAAATGCGTTCGTGCGCTGGTACGCGGATGGTATTACAGTCTTCGCGCAACGAAAGTTTGTGTGAATTTTCGTAACGTCTTTGAAAAGCAGGTGGTAACTGTAAATTTGATCGTCCTGGCCGAAACGAAATACACCAGCACGAAAAAAAAATACAGCACAGTACAGTTACACATTCTACACATACCCAAACAATAAAATTAATAAATTGCTTTATTTTATTTTTTTGCTGCAGCATATATACTCAGATTGACTTTGATAGGCTCAACAACTTAACGTTAGAAAATGGTGGTTCTTAATGCTGATTGGCTGAATTCCGTGAAAAAAACAGTCTGAACACAGATTTCTGCGCGCAACGTACTTAGCGCGCATTTTTGCGCGTCGTTTTTACGCACGAAAAGTTTTGGCGGACGAAAAAATGCGCTCGGATCGTAATACCATGTAAATTTTCACGCGATAATGTTTTTTTGCGCACAAAAAAATTGCGCTGCGCGAGCGCAATTGCGCGAAGATTGTAGTAGGGCCCTTAATCGACACAGCCTGGAAAAGTAAATCGCGCACATTTTTAGAGAGAGAAAAATAATAATCATTTGGCACTGTGATCTGTGAGAGAAATGATATTTATTCAAGAAACACAAAGTGGAGAGTGTTTTATTCACTCCATTAACAAAGAGATGTCTCCTTATGATGGATAAAAAGCATGAACTCTTGTGTGGTTTGTGCACATTTGTAGTAAGACTTCCCCAAAATGAGAGACTATTTTTGAAATAACACGGATGTATTTTTTGCCTGAGATAGAAATGTCTCTGTTTCTTGTATTTGTATTCTTTGTTTACTATAGGAACAGTAACCCTTTCCCCAGAAACCTGCCTATGAATTATCTCCCAAATATGCTTTTAAGCTTGTAGCTGTAATTTAGTCACTGCTCTCAAAGTGCTTTTACAGTCAGTCCGGCAGTGAAAAGGAAAATTGCCAAATATGATTTGGCAGATTAATATCTAAACAGAAAAATTCCTTGTGGCCTTGTGAATGAGGTGGAAGGCTTCTAGTTGATATTGGGAATACATACCCATATAGTCACTTAAAGGGTTATTCAAAGAGCACAGAACTAGCCACCGAATTTCATCATCATACGGTGCAACTTAGTGGCAGTTCGGCTATTCAGAGAGCATTCATTTCGCCAAATACTGGTGATTTGACAGCGAAATACAGTGCAGTTCGCCGGCAATTCAATGATCTTCAGCGGCAGCGAAATTGTCCCATGGAGAAGTAATGGTTAATCTGTTCAGAGAATGACAAACTGCACCGAAATATCAGTGAAATGCCCTGATTTTTGCTAGTTCAGTTCCACTGGATTAAACAGGTGAATCCCGTAGGATTCAATGTAAAAAAATATTATCGTTTTTAGCCATTTTTTATTCAACCGTTTATTCTTTTCAGTTTCAGCAAAAAACTTTTTCATTTATTTATAATTTTTAGAACTGGAATCGCTGAAGTGTGCCGAATGAAAGAGAACTGAAATTTCCATGACATTTCGGTGCTCTTTGAATAAACCTTGTAGTACTTCTTGCCCATTTAGTTTAGTAGCTCCTCAATTTTTATATATTTTTAAAAAAACTTGGCTCTTTCTTACTGCAACCTCTGCTAGCCTCATTTAGCACTCACCCGAGAGTAATTAAACCAGCTAATACAAGCGCTAGGCTGGGGTCAGACTAACGCATTTTTAACGTGCTTTTAGGCGCACTCAATCACGGCCGCAGTAGCAGGAAATGACGGGCAATGACGGCCAATATACGAAGTACGGTGGCCGCACAACGCAAGCAGCAAACAAACGCATTTTTTCAAGAATGCAGAACCGCTAGTAGTGACGTACAGAGTGTGCTGCGTCTGCTGCGTCCGCATAGCGGCGTGTGTGCGTGATTAGGAGACGTCAGAAGCTGCTCATGTCCGGCCAACATAACGTCCAGACACCCAAAGTTTCCTGGTTTGGATCTGTAACAAATCACGCATGAAAATGCGCATCGTATGACCATTTTCGAGCATTTCGTGAAAAAATACATCAATGCGTTCGGACGCACTTTTTGACAGTCACTGCGAATAATGCGTTCGTTTGACCCTAGCCTAAAACGCGGGTGCTAGTGAGGAAAAACTGCGCCTGCAGTTTTCCCCCTAGCGCTTGCGTTTCAGCACTAGATTACAATGCAGGCGCAAAAAAAGCTGCCTGCATTGTTTGCGGACGCTAAGCGCAGCCGCGCGTGTCCTCTCAATGGAGTCCATAGGACTCCATTGAGCCAGACGCCAGTGGTCACATGACCCACCGGATCTCGCCTTGCGTGATCCGGCCGATCAGCATAGTGATACGCAGGGGGAGACTGGGGGACTTTTCCCCATAGTCTTTCCCTGCTCTCACCGGACTAAGGAGGCGGACAGAGCCGCGTTCCTCGCCGCGGGACAGGAGGTGAGTATACGATTAATTAATTTATTTTTTTGGCGCTAACAGATTATGCAGAAGCGGATTTTTAACCCGTTAGTGTTTGGATTGTAATATGCGGAAAATACTTGGGCTAACGTTAACGCTCACGCAGGTGAGCGCTAACGTTAGCACCAAGTATGTAATTTGGCCCCTAAAGTGTGCAAGACATATACACATTTTGATAAGGTGAGTGAAATTTTGTGCGATGGTGTGTACATTCCCCCTGTGTTTTTGAGAGGGCAGTGGGCTGTTTGACCCAGGAGTAAAAATGTGTTTTAAATTGTTCCCCTGTGCTGCAAGGTCTCCACACCTGCTAATTAAATGCCCTTAAATGTTTCCTGGGTGTGAGGAACCAGTGAGAAGGAAGTAAGGAGATTCTGATTGAGACAGAGATAGCGAGCAGCAGCAGACCAAGTGAAGTGCTAAGGTTGGCAGCTTCCCAAAAGAAAAAGGTTGCAAGTTACATTATTTTGTTATTTACCCACGTTAGTGAGTGATGATTTATTGTTTAGTCAGCACTCAGACGAGTTAGGTTTTGTTTTCTGTTACATTTTGTTTGTATGCTGGAGTGCCAAAATAAACTCTAAGCTACCGTATTTTTCGCTCCATAAGACGCACCTGACCATAAGACGCACCTAGTTTTTAGAGGAGGAAAACAGGAAAATAAATATTCTGAATCAAATAGTGTAATAATGGATAATGCCCCAGCTCCTCTCATGGATATACTGCCCCAGCTCATGGATACTGCCCCAGCTCATGGATACTGCCCCCAGCTCATGGATACTGTCCCCCAGCTCATGGATAATGTCCCCCAGCTCATGGATACTGTCCCAAATCACACATGGATATGCCCCGGCTCATGGATATGCCCCAGCTCATGGATATGCCCCAGCTCACACATTTTTATGCCCCAGCTCATGGATTTGCCCCAGTTCATGGATTTTCCCCAGCTCATGGATATGCCCCAGCTCACACGTGGATATGCCTCAGCTCACCTGCCGCTGCCGTATTCGTCTCCCTCTGAGCGTGAGTCTGGCGGCAGGAAGCTTGGGCACTCGCCTGGGGGAGCCACGTGACCGCGATCTCGCGAGATCGCGGTCACGTGGCTCCCCCAGGCGAGTGCCCAAGCTCCTTGCCGCCGGACGCACGCTCAAAGGGAGCCGAACGCTGCGGCGGCGGCAGGTGAGCTGGGGCATATCATCATTTTTGGGCATCATTTTTTGGACATTCGCTCCATAAGACGCACCCACTTTTCCCCCCACTTTTTGGGGGGAGAAAAGTGCGTCTTATGGAGCGAAAAATACGGTATATAAAAGAGACTGTTTCGTGCCATAATTGCCCTAGAGGACTGCGCTATAGCGCCCCCCAGTGACAACATATATACATGCACAAACATACAGATTTGGCTCTATAATTAGGCAAAATAGGTGGCCGCTAAAGACCTCTCTCAATCAGTGGCCTCACATGACGTGTCTGTGTGGAATATCAGTATCTATATCCATGCACATATACAGTCATATGCTTATTTACATTCATACCCTACAACTACTTAAATACATACATATACCTGGCAGTCTAGTGGGGGAGGGACTAAAGGAGTTATTCAGAGAGCACTGAATTGGCCACGGAATTGCACCGAATGGTGAATTTCCCCATACGGTGCAATTTTGTGGCCATTTGGCTATTCATAAAGCTGGCAATTCGCCAAATATTGGCAAATTGCCAGCAAAATACAATGACTTTCCTGGCTGCTGGTTGGTGGTCTATTCGGTGAGTCATCGGTAGATTGAGGATTGATTTGTCAGGTTGCAGTATTTTCCGGTGGGGTTGTGGCTGCGTTTGGTGGTTTTTGTTTCATTAGTTTGAGGGTGTGTTCAGTGGGTTGATTCGATGCACTTCGAGGACCCTGTGGTGAATGCTGAATTCACCCAGGGTTGGCGAATTTAACTTGGTGAAGTGCGGCGAATGAGAGAGCACCAAAATGTCTGCGACATTTTGGTGCTCTCTGAATAACCCCTTAAGAAGTAAGCACTGATTTGCTCTGCACTCTGTCTATCATCCCTGTCATGGTCACATCAAGAGGCTCAGGGTACATAGAGACATATATAGACTGAACGAGAGGCTTTCAACTCTCATGCGACTTACAGGGCTAAGGCAGACACGCTCACCAGAGTCTTTTGTATATTGAGTCAGCCAGTGATTCAGAACTCTTATTCCATACACAGTGATCCAATCTGATTACTTATACCCATTATAAGGGCTGTCCTAATACCCCTAAACTCTCAGTTACCAACAGGCAATGCCGTTTGGCAATCCAGACAGTTTTCTTGAAAAATGTAACCCAGAACTATGAACCAGGTTGACATTCAGTTGTTAGGGTTGGTGACATATTCTTGTGCGTCCAGTTTAACAGCTGTTGCTTTAAAATCTTTAGAATCTTATGGCTTAATTCATTACTCGGTGATTAAAAACAAAATTACAGACATTCTCCATAAACTAAAATAATAGGCTCATTTCATGATTTGGGGCAGAATCTGAGGATAACCCACATGTGCATGAATTATACTGTATCGTTTATATTTTTATTAACGTTTCTTGCATAATTCTATAATTCTAGAGTCATTAACTATATGATGATTTAAATAGGCATGATTTCAAGCCTGGAGGGTCTCTTTAGAAGATTTAGCTGAATCTTATAGGTCCATGAAGTCCCATGATTCCTTTACTAGAAGTCCATTGGATGACTCTTACTCGGACGGAAAAAAAAAACAGTGCATAAAACAAGAAAGACAAAATGTTTAGGCTAGGGACAGATGAGCGCATTTTCTGCGGCCACCGTCAAAATGTACGTCGATGCGTGCGCACGCATTTTTTCACGGAATACGCTTAAGTGGTCAGACGACCACAGTCGCACAGTCGCAGGTACTCACCAACGCAATTCTAGGGAAATCCGGCTGTTTGAACGTTATGTAGGCCGCACACTAGCAGCGTCTGACGTCTCCTAATCACGCACACACGCTGCTATGCGGCCGCGGCGCACTCTGTACGTCTGTAGCAGCGGTTTCACGTTCTGAGAAAAATGCGTTCATTTGCCGGTTGCGTGGTGTCGGCGCACTTTTGTACGCACGTACTGCGTATATTGGCCGTCATTGGCCGTTATGTGCTGCTACTGCCGCCGTGATTTAGTGCGCCTGCACGCGCGTTCCGACTGCCCCACTCTGACCCTAGCCTTAATGTTTGCAGGACCATATGGCTTAGCTATATTCATTTTAACCATGTCTTAATGAAACAATGTTGCATTAAAGGGACATAGGAGGAATGGGCAGATCAAAACATTATACATGATGCAAATCTGTCCCACTGCTATTTAAGGGTCTCCTTGATTTTCTTATGCCTGCCCCATGTATTAATCCTTGGGTATCCACTTATTTCATACAACGGCTACGTTACTAAACTATATTATAAGCTCCTATTCAGATGTAGCTCAAAATGTGCACACCTGGACTCTAAGGAAAGTCTATGGGCTTGGTAAATTTGTGTTGTATTGAAAGCGGATGGCAAGTTCAGGCTGGTTGTATAGGAACTCATATTCCTTACTGTAGCATCAGAGTGATCCAATCTGATTACTTACACCCATTATCAGGACTATCCTAATGCGCCCTAGCTCTCATTTACCAACAGGCATTGCCATCTGGGAATCCAGACAGTTTTCTTGCAATATGCAACCCAGTACTATGAAGCAGGTTGACTTGCGGCCCTTATTGTTGGTCCACGTAAATAGCCCATACTCTGAAATCCTTAGCATATTACATAGATGGCTTAATTCATTAATAAGTGATTAAAACAACTAGAGGACATCTGAGGAATATATTGTCAAAATCTTCATAAAAGAGAAATAATATATCATTTTGTGCCCACATCAGTCATACCATGTTTAGTAATACCTTAGTATTTTTAAAATGCTTTGATATTGTTTTTATATCGATTCAAGGGTTCGTTCTCTCTGAATAGTAAATTCCAGCAGATGGGTAAGTGCACCATATGGTTGCGTTAGCCTCGAGCCGATGCATATCTATAAAACAGTACTGATTGTATCAAAGTCTTTGGTTATTTGGGTACTTGGTAATGATTTCAGATATTCCAGATGTCTCCTAGCATCCTCTTGGTTGTGTCTCACATAATATACTACGTACGTTATCACCATAGCAAACCAACCAAACATTGTGATGAACATTGCCACGTCTGTGGTTTTATGATGAATATTGCAGAAATTGATTCCAGAGTCCAGAACCTGGATCAGCGGTTTGCCCACATATTCCTCCTGAACTGACGTTTGACAAGAGATGTCATTGACTGTGTCCGGATCCAACTTGAGTTCCCGAAGCACCTCTTGGAGGGTGCAGTCACAGTGCCATGGGTTATTTGAGAGGCGTATCTTGGCTCTAAGCTTTTCCAGGGCTTCCTTGGGGATGCTATGAATCTGGTTTCCAGAGAGATCAAGTAGTCTCAGTCCCTCCGCTACCCCCTTGAACGCTGCCAGCTCAATTTTCTCAATAGCGTTTCTAGAAAGGTCCAGTTCCTGGAGATAGCTCAGATCCTTGAATGCATTATTGGGCACTTGGTGAATTTTATTGGCATCTAATTTCAGAGACACCGTCTCCATTGGGAGGTCTATAGGAATCTCTTCCAGGTTTCTAGAGCTGCAGTGGACAACCATTGCTCCACTGGTGTCAGAACAATGGCAGCTCTTAGGGCAAGATGCAATAGCTTGAATGTGGAACAGGAGCAAAAGAAGTCCTCTGTTAAGAAGCAAATCTGAACACCTGTTTGTCCGATGTCCTAAAAGCATCCTGGAAAATTATGCATTCTTTGTATACAATGCCCCACGTCGGCTCTTCTCTTCATCGGTGCGCATAGCTTATCTCCGCCTTGGCTCACAGTTAGACAATGCTTTTTCACGGGACGCCTTCCCATTCGAGACACGCAAATTTACAGCGTCTGAAATGGAAATAAGAAGTATTAGGTAAAGAAACTTACTGTTCACAGCACATTCTAATTTCCTATCTCAATGCAGAATATAATACAATGTATAGCCGTATTATTTCCAGAATTGTATCTCATTCTAGTCACAATAAAATCAAAACACAATGGAGAATTAAAAAAAGCAGCAAGTAAACTATACGGTTCTGTAAGGGGATTATTCCTCTGAGAACAAATGTCTCTGATTATTTGTCTATGGCAAAGCCGGTATTGAATGCATTCCAGATTTGTTTTTCATAGCCTCAAACTAAATTTAATTAATCTATTATTAGTTTTATACAATGCAATTTTGATATAGACAGCTACAATAGTCTGGAGGAATTGGCACAGGGATCTTGGATATCCGAGACAAAGTAACTTTTAATACTCTCTTAATCATATCTGATGACTGTGCACACTTTTAGACATTTCATAGCCATTTATTAGCATACAGTATATTGTAAGCCTCTGCAGCTATAGGATTGGTGCAGCAAATGGAAGTGTAAATTCATTCAACAGGACATTCCCTATCTGTCTACCTAACCATCTTTCTATCTAGCATCCTGCTCTACACCAGGGGTCAGCAACCATGGCCCTCCATATGTTTTGGAACTACAGGTACCATGATGCTTAACCACTGACTATGTTGGCTGCGCATCACTGGAAACGTAATTCAAAGCATCTGGAAAGCCAATGTTGCTGATGCCTGTTCTGCATAATAAAGATACAGCAAATACTGTTGCCTAACTTCATAGACACAGAGTTGGGGGTGCTTAACCTTAGCCCCCAAGATGTTTTAGAACTACATCTTCTACGATACTCAGCCACTCCATAGGTTGACAGCTTTGTGGGGAATGCAGATCCAAAACATCTGGATGGTCAAGGTTGAGCACTCCTGACACAGAGGTTCGTTGAAATATCCCTTGAACTACTACAGGGTTATTCAAAGAGAATCGAAAAGTCACCGCACGTTCGGTGACTTTTCGTTCTCTTCAATTCGGTGCGATTTGGCGATCCCATTTCGGCCACCCTGCGGTGTATTCAGCAAGCACCACAGGGCCGTTGAAGTGCAGGGAAAAGCAGCCGCAAACCCGACGAACACTCACTGAAAAACCCGGCGAACACACACCGAAACCCACAAAAATATGTGGGTTAACCCCGACGAACACGCCGGAGAAACCCGAGCAGGAGCCGATCACAGCGCAGAGAAGCCGCCGGAAAAACCCGACACTGCAGACAAATGGAGTAAAAAAAAAAAAGTACGCTTGAATGTTTGAAAAGTCAAATGCTGTTTGAAACTACAGAACGAAAATGGCTGAAATTTACATATGAGGTCCAATGAATGATAATAAAAAGGGCTGTTACAGAAAAAAGAAAAAATGATTTAAAAAAAAATGGAAAAAGAAATGTTTGCAAAAAAAATCCCAAAAAATGCCTAAAAGATCCTAAAACATCTAAAATTAAAGAGACTTTTTACTGCAGAATATTATAATGAACGGATATTGAATTAAAACAGGAATATTTTTAACATTGAAGCCTATGGGATTCGCCTGAATAAACCTGTTGAATTAAACCACCGAATGGCAGGGCAATTTGGTAACTTTTCACTGCTGGTTTTTGTTCTCTGAATAGAAGAAGCTATGGGGATTTCACTGCCCTCGAACAGGCATCGTATGGGCAGGCCATTCGCCAACATTTGGCGAACTGCCTGCTCTCTGGATAGCCGAATGGCCAGGTAAGGTAACCGAATGCTGAATTTCAGCGTTCGGTTACCTTTCGCCAGCAATTCGGAGTTCTTTGAATAACCCTGTAGGTGTACATGTCTCATGATGCTCATCCTTTCATTAGGTTGACTCGGTCTAATGGGAAATGTAGTTCCAAAACATCAAGGGCACTATTACAATCATCTTGCTAAAAATGGGGACGCTAGGGAGAAAAATCTGCGCTTGCAGGTTTCTCCTTAGTGTCTCCGTTTTAACGTGATATTACGGTTCTAAAGTGATTAACCAACAGCCTGCACCGTAAAACAGCGCTAAGCCTCAGGATGCTCGCGGCAGCGCTAAGCGCCGTCATGAGCATCACCTACACAGAGTCCATAGGACTCCATTGAGGCTTCCGCTGCCGGTCACATGACCTGCAAGATCTCGCCTCGCTTAGATCTGGCAGGTTGGTGGAGTGATTCACAGAGGGAGGTTGGTGGGCTTTTTTCCTCCAGTCTCTCTCTGCTCCCGGTGGCCAGAAGAAGCCGATGGAGCCGCCGTTCTCGCTGTGGGATGAGAGGTGTGTATCTGATTTTTTTAAGGTTTTACCCTGCGAATGCACACCGAAACCCGCAAAAACATCTGGATTAACCCCACCGAACACGCCGGAGAAACCCGAGCAGGAGCCGATCACAGCGTAGAGCAGCCGCCGGAAAAACCCGACACCGCAGACGAATGGAGTGAAAAACAACCAGTACACTTGAATGTTTGAAAAGTGAAACGCTGTTTGCAAAGAAACTACAGAACGAAAATGTCTGAAATTGACATATAAGATCCAATGAATGATAATGAAAAGGACTGTTATGGAAAAAAGAAAAAACGATAAAAGAAACAAAAAAACGGAAAATAACAATTCGCAAAAAAATCCCGAAAAATGCCTAAAAGATCCTTAAAAATCTAAAAATAAAAAACTTTTTACTGCAGAATATTATAATCAACGGTTTATTAGATATTGAATTAAAACAGGAATATTTTTAACATTGAAGCCTTTGGGATTCGCCTGAATAAACCTGTCGAATGAAACCACCGAACAGCAGGGAAATTCGGCAACTTTTCACTGCTGGTTTTTGTTCTCTGAATAGACGAAGCTATGGGGATTTCGCTGCCCTCAAACAGGCACCGTATGTGCAGGCAATTCGCCAGCATTTGGCGAACTGCCTGCTCTTTGGATAGCCGAATGGCCAGGAAAGGTGAATTTCACTGTTCGGTTCCCTTTCACCAGCAATTCGGATCTCTTTGAATAACCCTGTTAGTATTTTTAAGGACGGGAAGGACTATTTAATGTGTGGTGTTATCAGTTTGATCCATCTCAGTTGATGCTTCAGAAAAAAGGTATAAATGATAGAGTAAAAAAAAATAAAAATTCAATTAAGATTTAAACATATTTATATACACTGTATGACTTATTGCACCAGGAAGAAATCTGATTGCTGTTATGAAATAAAGAATGACAGATCTTCCTCTTGGACACAATGGGAAAATCATTCTAGAGGAGTTTTTTTCCCTTCCTTTTGGATTAACAGCAGGAACAGGGATGTGAGGATAGTTGCATATGATGGACATATTATTATTATTATTTTTTCAATCTACGATACTCTGTTACTTTTATTTCCTGAATGCATGCCAACCAATTGTTCCACTATAGAGTTTCTGGCTCAGTCCTTTGAGAACATTTCTAGAACACATTTAATTCACCCTCAGGTTCCATGTCTTGTTTTTTCCTTACAATAATCTGAATTCATAAGCAAAAGAGAAAATTGCCTTAAGAGAGTCTCCGGTGCACGGGTGTATTTAAGCTTGGAGCGGCCCTAAGCATTACAAAATCTGGTGCCTCCCCATCAAATCAATATAAACAAACATAAAACCAAGACCAGTATTCAAGGCTTATCTTGGCTATTTATGCCAATAGAATGTAATTTACAAAAAAATCTAAGTATCTTCTTATACCAAATGATTTTTTAAAAACAGCTATTATAGTTTAGAAACTCAAAGCACTGTGTTTTATTGCCTTCCAGTTCTGTTATACACCAGCTCACTCCAGAAATATTGGACATCTAGAAAAAAGTGGGAAAACAAAATGCTGCTCCCTCCAATCTGCTGCACCAGACCCAGGCTTGGTTGGCTTATGCAAGGATACAAGCCTGCCTCAGGCCTCTGGAGAAACAAAATCCTTTGCTTTATGTCTCTCCAAGCACCCTGGAGAGACATAAAACCAGCTGCAAATAGCAGCCCTAAACCTCACTGTAACAAAAGTTCAAATAGATTACTGCTGCATTATAGCTGCCAGGGAGGGGACATAATACAGGGAGAGCTCTGGGGTCACTCACTCCTGTATAGGGATAAGATTCAGGGAGTTATAATGAATGAGCATCCCTGTACAGTACAGATACAATGTATAACTGTAATCTCCATATACAGGCATTATGACACATACAGATATTATTTTTATATTCTATTGGTATTTTTTTGAAGCTGTATTGCTAATAGTCTCATTATGATCTCTACAAACCACCATAAGCAGGAGATCTGACCATCTTTATTATTACTATTATTTTTTTTGAGAAAGGATTTTACCAGGAAGGATACATTGAGATTTGTCTCCTTTTCAAGTATGTCCTGGGTGGCGAGTATGTACCGTTGCCCAAGGACACTTACTGGAGAGGTGCTCTTGCCCGAGGACGCTTACTGGAGAGGTGCTCTTGCCCGAGGACGCTTACTGGAGAGGTGTTCTGGCCAGGATACAAAACCGATGTTTCCACGGTTCTAGAGCAGTGATGTTACCTCTACTCCACCCAGCCGGTATTTATCTTTATCACAGTTACAGTATCTAGCACAAAGGTCTTTTCTGCCTGTATACAATATTTCTGTAAAGTATAAATAAATGCATGAAAAATTAGCAAATTAACATTATTTTCAGTACGAAACTTCTATTTTACCCTATATTTTATTGTTAACTTCACATCCATGTTTCAAATAACTTATGTTAAAAACAATTCAACAAAAAAGGTTTGGTATTGAAGGGGTTAAGATGATTCTATTTATAGCTTTGTACATATACCCCCTGAATAATTAATATAGAAACATAGAAACATAGAAACATAGAACAATGTCGGCAGATAAGAACCTTTCGGCCCATCTAGTCTGCCCAATTACATGGATACTTTACCTGGATTTATCTTTTGTTTAGGATAGCCTTATGCCTATCCCATGCTTGCTTAAATTCAATTACTGTTTTGGCCTCTACCACTTCAATTGGAAGGCTGTTCCATGTATCCACCACCCTCTCAGTAAAATAATGCTTCCTGATGTTGCTTTTAAACCTTTGCCCCTCTAATCTAAGAATATGCAGAGTTTATAAAATTTCATGCATAGCATTAACATGATATACTCACACCGTGACTTAGATTTTGTACAATAAGTGACAGCATCATGATTAACACATGTAAATACCAGCTTCTCTTTTAAGTGTAGATTGATACTGTATAGCAGTGACATCCCAGGCAGAGTGATTGATACACTCTGCATCACTGGGAGAAGACATGGTTTTATCACTGTATAATTGGTAATACATTCTGACAATCCTTTACCCTATAACTGTCATAGAAAGAGCTGGCTCTTCTCAGGTTTCAAGTGATTTGATCTTATAACTCATTTAGCCAACCAACTCTCACATGCTCACTCTCAATCTTACCTCACTCAGCCAACCACACAGTCAGTCCTACCTCGCTTAGCTAATCACACAATCACATACACGCTCATTTCACTCAGCCAACCACATACATATGCCTGCTTCACTTAGCCAACTACAAACCCATTCCTAGCTCACTCTAACAACCACACACTCTATTGCACTCAGTGAAACACATGCTCACTCCAATCCTTTTCAGTCAACCACAATGCTCACTCTCATCTCATCATAAACAACCACAATGCTCACTCTCATCCCATCCTAAACAACCACAATGCTCACTCTCATCCCATCATAAACAACCACAATGCTCACTCTCATCCCATCCTAAACAACGACAATGCTCACTCTCATCCCATCCTAAACAACCACAATGCTCACCCTCATCCCATCCTAAACAACCAAAATGCTCACTCTCATCCCATCTTAGGCTAGGGTCAGACTAACGCATTTTTCACGTTGTCCGTGAAAATGTGCGTTCGAAGAATGGACGTATTTTTTCACGGAATACGCAATAGCGGTCATACTATGCGCAGTTTCATCCGTGATTTTGTACGGATCATCAATAAAACACTTCTTGCATCTGGACGTTATGTTGGCTGGACATTAGCAGCGTCTGATGTCTCCAAATCACGCACACACGCCGCTAGCGGACGCAGCGCACTCTGTACGTCAGTACTAGTGGTTTAACGTTCTCGAAAAAATGCGTTCATTTTCCACTTGCGTTGCGCAGCCGGACTTTTGTGCGACCGTACTTCGTATATTGGCTGTCATTGCCCGGCATCTGCTGCTAGTGCGGCCGTGATTAAGTGCGCCAGAACGCGCGTTCGCACTGCCTCAGTCTGACCCTAGCCTTAACCACAATGCTCACTCTCCCACCCCACACAGACCCTAACATTGGTGTTGTGAAATGATTAAGCAATTTATGGACATATATTGTGATTTAAACTCCCATCATTTTTTAACAGAGCTTAGGGCTAAAAAATCTTGTAAAAAATCTTTAATGGTTTAAACATTTGTTGCAATCTCTAAAGAGTTATGAGTTGTTAGAATCTTTAAAGGGTTAAAATCTTTAAATGTATGAGATACTGTTAAAGTCTTTGAATGTATGAGTTGGTGTGCTCTCCTCCTGGTTTGTTATACATATATACATTTGTTACATTAATGATGATTACTGAGACTTGTTCTAAATCTAAAAGATGATAAGGAACCAAAGCGGCTCCATAAAATAGAGCCGTTCCTGGTCCAAGGATCTACATTTTATTCTCTGTCATTAAAGCAAGGCCTAGTTATAATGATCTATGTTTTTAAAATGTAACAAACCGTACAAATGCTTGAAAAGAATGTTTCGGTCGCATTGTGTATCATTTAGTAATAAAACTGACTGGATGATTTGGGATTTTGGTTAAAGTTACTGAATCCCAAAGTAAAACACTGATTGATTCTGTTACCTTGGTAATTTTATTGCGGTTAGTTCTCAGATTCTGGATAAATGGACTCAGTGCTTATCGTAGTGCTAAGCATATTGTCACTTTCAACGAAAATATTGGCGGTGCGCCTCAAGGTATAAAGTTCACACAAAGTGTAACAGCCACCAAATAGAATTAACCTGGCCTGGTTTCCTTCATTGTACTCACCCTTCCTGGTAGATTAAATTAAAAAGGAAGGTGTTTTTCATCAATATTTTTAAGATTAGCTAAACAATTCTGATTCGCAGAATTATAAGTGAGGTTGTTTGATTAAAAAAAACAAAACTCAGGGATTTAAGCAAAGAAAGGCATGTTAAAATCTATAAAATCAAATTAAAATCACGACGAAACAAGAAAGAAAGATAAACAGGGATGACGGAGATCCTCATCATTAGGAAACTGTGAGCAGACAATGTTGTATGAGGGCAAGGCGCAATATTTTCTGTTGCCAGCCATTCATAGGTGGCGCATTAACCCCCTCACTCCCAAAATAAAGTTAAGTAGATTTTGTATTGTAATAAAATGAAAAGAAATTGTTAAAGAAATTGTTAGCAAATCAAAGTCTCATTTGCATATCTTTTCAATGGAGGATTAGTGTGTATGACGGAATGGGATGTTGTTCCGCCTGCGGGTGTGCTCTATCTGCGTGGCCCCGTCGCTTACCGCTGGCCCGACTACCGAGTGACGCGCACTCGGCGTCTCGTGCGACCTGGCGTGACCCTGGGGAAGGGTTAGCGGGCGGTGGAGGGGACCCCTGCCTAGAACCAGCCCGACCACTGAGCCCTACGGCACTCAGCGTCCCGAGCAGCTGGTTCACTGACCTTGTGGGTGTGGGACGTCTGTGGAGATCGGATCTGCCAACCGCGGAGGAATCTTCGGATCTTATGTGGGAAACGTTTCGGATCTTATGCGGGAAACGTTTCCGATCTCGGTGCGGGTAAAACCTTCGTATCTCAAGGGGAGGACTTTTCGGATCGGGGATGGAGGAAGCTTCGGATCTGGCGGGATCGGCAAAGGATTCGGATCTTACCGCAATCCCTCGCAATACCGAAGCGCGGTACACGGCCGCGCCCTTCGGATCGGATCTCCGTCAGATATTCTGGGAACCGAATCTCATACGCTGCGCCTCTGCCCTGATGCTCGATGCAGGCACAGAGCGCTCGGTTCGGTTCGGATCGTCTGGAACACCGTACCCTGAGACCGCGAGGGATTCTCAGAAGATGAAGCACGGCGGAGAAATAACACATCAGACGAGGCTGGATGCACTGCTAAATCTGGCTTTATTATTTACAGTTCAAGCATTTATCAACTTTCCACAAATTACAATACAATGGGAATCCCTGCCCGCCCTCCCAGGACCCATTGGCCCTTATCGATCGGGGAGTCGCCGATTCGGACCGGATGGTCCGAATCGGCCATTTTACGATTCGAACCGGATGGTTCGAATCGGCCATTTTCCGATTCGAAGAATCTGAACTGCGCCACAAGGTGATCGGAAAATGGCGGCGGGCAAGGCAGACAAAGGGAAAATACATTTCGCAATAAACCAACGGGGACACTTCATTACACCACACATAATCACATCTAATAAAAAGTACTTAAAAACTCTGTGCGTGCCACCGCACCTGACTGTCCATGGCCAAAACTAATGTCCGTGTGCACCGCCCCTGGCTGAGGGTGCTGGGCCATTCCGTGACAGTGTGCATCCTGTGGAGAAACAAAATCCACCGTAGTGAGTCAATTAAGGCCAATTAAGGTAAATTGATGTCGATTAAGGTTCTTAATTCTGATTGGCTGAATCCCTCGAAAAAAACAGTCCGCACTGCGCGCATATTACTCTTCGTTTTCGCATCGGTTTTACGAACGTTCTTTTATGACGGATGAAAAAATGCATTCGGATCGTAATACCACCATTAATTTTCGCGCGATAACGCTTGACACTGTGCGCAAATTGCGCTGCGCGTACGAATTTGCGCAGAGAATGTAATAGAGCCCTTTATATTTTAAAGCCTGGTGGAAGATGTTGACACTACGTAAATGATAATAATAAGTAAAGTGGCCACATTGACAAAAAAATACATCCTGCCGGACTGCAAATTAGTTAAATGTAGAAATTCTGTATAACATAAACATATCCATCCCCTTTAAAAAATGACATGAGCCTACTTATAAATAGACCATTGGCTTTTTGTTACAGATGATATGTTTGACATCTGGCAATTTTTATTCTCAGTGACCTTTAGCAGCTCACTCTGTCTCTTACATCTGCAATTCCAAATAATAAGAAAGACCCCCCCCCCCTTGTTGCTGTGATGTGCAGCTTCTAGAAGGAAACTTGAACTTGAAAGCAATTAATTAAGTTAAAAAAAATTCTTGTCAAATGCTGTTTAAACAAACTCATTATGAGTAGCAAAACAGTTGCAAGCCTTCCTCTTTCATGTCTGTGATACGAAATCCTACAGCCACGTTTGGATTATCTCTAACATCCAGTATTTCTCACTCATCACAAAGAAATACCATGTACTATGAAATAAGGGCTGAATCCATAAAGTGATGAGTTTAGACCAAAAGATTGTACCTAAAAGTATCACTCTGTATTTTTTTTCAGTTAAAAGGAATAGACTGTTTTGATTTTTAATTGGTTGCTGTTTTCTTTAGAGGAAATGCATCTTTCATAAGTCTTTAGATGTTTCCTCCTGGTAACCGTGCCTCGAGAAACAAATAAACATAAACAAATAGAAAAATCTGATGTAGACCAGCAATGTCTACATTGCTATGTCTTGTTTATTTCATAATACATGTTGCATTAACACTATAGAGTCTCAATAGTAAATACTCTCCACAATGACCTAATAACGCATTCTAGAATAACACTGACCACAACCGTGGGCCCTATTCCAGTTGGTGCAGTAATCTGCAAGTGCAAGCTTGTTGGATCACTTAATCAAAACACTACACGAGTGATACGATGTAATTCAAATATAAAAGGAGGAAAAAAATGTAAATATCTTTTGATAAACACAGGAGAATCAGGGATTGAACCCTCTTGAAACAATGCAAATTCAAGTCCAGCTGAAAAAACAGATGGACTGATTTCTGCCATGTGGTAATAAAACATAACTTTTAATAGAGACTAATTAAAATAAATATTGACAATACACTTTGATCATGATCCTGCTTACAGAAAACACACATCTAAAAACAGTCTGCCCCTCTGTAATATTCCACCTTAACCTTCACTCGGTTACAAAGTAAAGATAAACTATATAGGTATAATCAAAAAACCATCAATTTCATAACCACTCAATTATATTGATTTGAAAACAGAGGGGATAGAACAAAAGCTAATTCAAGGAGAAAACAGAGTAGGGACCACTCAGCTATACACACATATATATATATCCGAAAGCGCTGTTTCAGATTGCAACGTAAAACTAAAGCTATTCACAAACCTCTTATGAATCCAGCATCATTCCCTGACGCTTTGTTCAAGTGTTATTGCATATGGTCATTACAGCAGTTATTTATTTATTTATAAAGTATTTTACCAGGAATGATACATTGAGATTTCTCTTGTTTTCAAGTATGTCCTGGGTTCAAGAACATTGAACTTTTACACTAGGTAGAGAGATACAAAGTAATAAATGCAAGATATTAGAAAAACACCACAAATATACAGATTAACACAGAAAATAAATATGTAAGAAATATACTCACTATGTTACCTGTTTACAGGTGCATCCTGTATCAAGGTATTAATAGAGAGCTCTTAAACACCAGGTTGGAAAGGGGAAGGGTGCGTCTAGATACCAGCGACTGCCAGTTTAGTTCTTTTAACATGTCACAATGGTGGGTCATGTAGTTACATTGTAGCACAAAGCGACAGAATGAGTTATACAATGTAGTAAGTTTCTGAAGGTGTGTTTGCGGGGCTGCTGCATACACTACATCTCCGTATTCAATAGCCGGCATAAGCATTTGTTGTACAATTTGCTTTCTTACCGCGGGGCTCAGGCAGGATTTGTTTCTATACAGGGCACCTAGTTTGGGGTAAAGTTTAGATGAGAGTTTTTCAATGTGGGGGCCAAAGGATAGATTTGGGTTTAATCACATACCTAGATATTTGAGAGCAGTGACTGTGGTCAGCGTGCCATTTGATTTTGTCTTGACACATAGATGGGGATTTTGCAATTTGTGTAGTTTAGGTGCTGTTCCAAAGAGCATCGTAACAGTTTTGTCTGTATTTAGAAAAAGGTTGTTGTGTTTGATCCACTTTTCTCCCTCAGTGAATTGTTTTTGCAGCACGGCCTCCAGCTGCGTGAGATTTGGTTTGCTGGTATAGATTACAGTGTCGTCTGCGTACATGTGTACAGTTGAGGCTATGCAGACATTGGGCAGATCATTTATGAATATCGTGAATAGCAGGGGACCGAGTACCGAGCCTTGGGGTACACCACAAGTGACTGGGAGGGGGAGGGAAGCGCTGTCAGAAATGGACACATATTGCGATTGATCGGATACATTCAATCGAAACCAAATTAGCGTATGATCACCAATACCAGAGTTTTGAAGTTTATGTAATAGGATGCCATGGTCTACTGTGTCAAAGGCTTTGGCAAAATCAAGGAAGATGGCTCCAGTTAGGTTTCCTTGATCCATGACGGCTTGGATATCATTGCAAACGTTTAAAAGGGCAGTTGTAGTTGAATGATTTGGATGAAAGCCGGATTAATCTGGGGTTAAATAGTACAAATATTGATAACTAGCTTTTGCCCGCGGCTTCGCTCGCGTTTATTTTAGGATTTGCTAAAATTGTTTTTTAAAGGAAACTTGAGGTTTTTCTTGGTAGAACTCCCCTCCCCCCCCCACTTGGGATTTTTGGAAAATTGTAAAACACGTGTTTTTTATTTTTCAAGAAGAATGTAAGTGCCAAATTTCACACCTGTAACATCTTTGGTTTTTGAAATATATCCCTTTCCCCCACCACCCTTAACTGGATTTTCAGAAAATGGCAAACCATGTTTTTTTTTGCACGAAGATTGTAAATATCGCATTTCACACCTGTAACATCATTGGTTTTTGAAATATAGGTATAGTGATAAAGGTATTCATCCCCCTTTTTGCCCCCCACTAGATTTTTGGAAAATGGTAAAATAAGTGTTGTTTTATTTTCAAGACGAATATAAATACCAATTTTCACGTCTGTAACATCTTCTGTTTTTGAGATACAGGTATCCTGTTGAAAAGTATTCACCCCCCCTTTTTTCACCCACCACGTGGGATTCTTGGAAAATGGTAAAACATGTGTTATTTTTATTTTTCAAGAAGATTGTAAGTGACAGATTTCATACATGTAACATCTTTGGTTTTTGGAAATATAGGTATACTGATAAAAGTATTCAACCCCCCTTTTTCCCCCTCCCACTGGATTTTTGGAAAATGGTAAAATAGGTGTTTTTTGTTTCTCAAGACAAATCTAAATACCAATTTTCACAACTGTAACACCTTCTGTTTTTGAGATGTAGGTATCCTGTTTAAAAGGATTCACCCCCTTTTTTTTACCCCCCCCACTTGGATTTTTGGAAAATGGTAAAACACGTGTTTCTTTATTTTCAAAAGATTGTAATTACCAAACTTCACACTTGTAACATCTTGGTTTTTGAACTATAGATATACTGGTAAAAGTATTCAGACCCCTTTCCCTCGACCCCCACTTATTTGGATTTGTGGAAAATAGCAAAACACATGTTTGGTTTTTTTCACGAAGATTGTAAATACCAAATTTCACACCTGTAACATCTTTGGTTTTGAAATATAGGTATACTGATAAAAGTATTCAACCCCCCCTTTTTGCCCCCCCTCCCACTGAATTTTTGGAAAATGGTAAAATATGCGTTTTTTTGTTTCTCAAGACGAATCTAAGTACCATTTTTCACGTATATAACATCTTCTGTTTTTGAGATATAGGTATCCTGTTTAAAAGTATTCAGCCCCCTTTTTTTTCACCCCCCTTGGGATTTTTGGAAAATGGTAAAACACCTATTTTTATTTTTCAAGACGATTGTAAATACCAAATTTCACGTCTGTAACATCTTTGTGTCACAGTTCCTGGATCCCACCACGCAGTCCTTAAAACCCAACACGCCACAGAGCCCAAAAGCTACCAACAGGGTAGCTGTAGAAGAACATTAGTATAAGGACCATTGTCTAGTAGTTTTCCTAATACCTGTCTGACATGTTCATGGTAGGTTATAAGATTGGGAAAGTAAATTAGTATATCGTCTAAGTATACGATAACAAAGGATTGCAAAAAATCTCTGAGCACATCATTAATGAAATCCTGGAATACAGCTGGAGCATTACAGAGACCGAACGGCATGACCAGATATTCATAATGCCCACTCCTGGTGTTAAATGCTGTTTTCCATTCATGCCCATCTTTTATACGTATCAGGTTGTAAGCCCCTCTCAAATCGAGTTTTGTGTATACTGCTGATCCCCTTAACCTGTCGAACAGTTCTGATATAAGAGGGATAGGGTACACATTCTTGATGGTGATCTTGTTAAGCCCCCTATAATCGATACACGGGCGTAAATCTCTTTTTTTAGATACAAAAAAGAACCCGGCCCCTGCTGGAGAAGAGGAACGTCTGATAAAACCTCTCTCCAAATTCTCCTTTATGTACTCCTCCATGATTTGGTTCTCTTTTATGGATAGAGGAAATACTTTACCTGGATGAATATCCATCCAGGTACCTGGATGAATATCTATGGCGCAATCATACGGTCTATGTGGAGGTAGTTTCTCTGCCTCTCTTTTATCGAATACAGCCCTGAGATCGGCATACCAGTCAGGAACCTCTGTAGACAATGGAGGAGCTGTAGGTGTGTATAGGGGAACCAATATGCTGAATGGGTATTAAACAAGTCCCAAAACAAGCAGGACTCCAAGACAGTATCTCTCCCTTAGCCCAATCAATAACAGGATTATGTTTCACCAACCAAGGGAAACCAAGCACAACAGGATTGGAAGGTGAACGGATAACCTGAAATATGATCTCCTCTTTATGCAAGAGACCAGTGGTAAGAACCACTGTAACAGTATCGTGAGTAATTCTGGGATAGGATAACGGCCTACCATCTATGGCTTCGACGGCCAAGGTTGTCTCTCTTACAACCAGAGGGAGAGAAATGGAGGAAGCGTAGTCAACATCAATGAAATTACCAGCAGCCCCAGAGTCAACAAAAGCAGTAGTATGCGTGGTCTTGGTCTCCCAAGCCACGGATACTGGTAACAAGAGTCTAGTGTCTATGATAGGAGACATGAACGTCACACCCAAGGCCTGTCTCCTCAGTTGCCTTAGGTGCGGTAGTTTTCCGACTTATCATGCATTCTAGGGCGAGTGGGACATTGAAGTCGTAAATGTCCTTTTAAACCACAATACAGGCACGATCCCTCACGAAGACGCCTTGTTCTCTCTTCCTCTATAAGCCTAGTATGGCCTAGTTGCATAGGCTCAGAGGGAGGAGATAACTCTCTTGGTGGTGCCTGAAAAACAGGGGCCAACCTTGGTAACGGTCTCTTAGGTTTCTCTCTTGGAGTTCTTCTGTCTCTTATCTGATCATCCAGATCTATACAATACTCTATAAATTCACTCAACACCTCAGGTAATTTACGAGGAGCCAACTCATGCATCAATGACTCTGATAACCCCTCCATAAAAGCCAGAACCAGAGCCTCATTAGTCCAGTTCACGTCAGAAACCAATGTTTTAAATTCTATAGCTTAATCAGATACAGTCCTGTTCCCTTGACATATGCGGAAGAAGGATTTGCCAGCTACCTTGGCCTTTCTGGTAGGATTAAACGTACGTTTTAACTCGGCTATGAATTCTTTATAGTTCAGTACGATAAGCTTCTCTGCTTCCCATAAAGGATTCGCCCATGTCAACGCTCTGCCAGACAGATGGTTAATAATGAACCCCACTTTGGCTATGTCAGCGATAAACATTTGTGGATTTAATTTAAAATGAATATCCACCTGGACCAAAAATCCCCAGCACTCCGAGGGAGTACCGTCAAACCTCATAGGAGCGGTCATGTGTACCTGGGATGTCTGAACAACAGAGCACACAGGTATAGCAGGCGGAGGTGCAACCCCAGCTGGTTCCAGGTGAGCCGTACGAGTCAGAATAGTTTGCAAGGCGAGAGCAAACTGATCCATCCTATGGTCATTGTACAGCACTGCGGAATATGCTGGCGCTTTATAAATTAAGAATAATAATAATAATAATGGTCCTGCTCGTCCTGTCTGGATACAAAGTTACTCAAATGCTGTGTTAAGTCTGCGGGATCCATTTTGGCCAGATCGTAATGTCACGGTTCCCGGATCCCACCACGCAGAAGCGTAGTACAAGAAAATAGTCTAGGGCAACGGAAGGTAGAATAGTCAGAAAACAAGCTGTGTCAATAACAGGCTAAATCACGAGAGAATTCAGGTACAAGGAGCTCAGGTATGGATAACCACGATCTGGCACTGCTTAGAAGGAACTGTTGGTTTTTAAAAGACCTTCACCAGACCGCGCCCCCCTCTCAAGCCGCACCTCATGCAGCCACCTCCCTGCCTGTTTCAATTTAAACCGGGTGTTGGTGAGCGAGCAACATCGGACATGCTGCCCTCAAGCACACCGGAATGGCTGGAAGCCCCCAACGTTACACTTTGGTTTTTGAAATATAGGTATAATGATAAAACTACTCAGACCCCTTTCCCCCCCCCCAATTGGATTTGTGGAAAATGGCAAAAAAAAGGTTGTTTTTTTTTCATGAAGATTGTAAATACCAAATTTCACACCCGTAACATCTTCGGTTTTTGAAATATAGGTATACTGATAAAAGGTATTCAACCCCCGTTTTTGCCCCCCCCAAGGAATTTTCAGAACATGGTAAAATACGTGTTGTTTTATTTTTCAAGACGAATCTAAATACCAATTTTCAGGACTGTAACATCGTCTGTTTTGGAGATACAGGTATCCTGTTTAAAATATTCAACCCGCTTTTCGCCCCCCCACTTGGAATTTTGAAAAACAGTAAAATACGTGTTTTTTTATTTTTCAAGACCAATCTAAATACCGATTTTCCCATCTGTAGCATCTTCTGTTTTTGATCTATAGGTATCCTGTTTAAAATATTCAACCCCCTTATGGGTGGATTTTCCAAAAATCCTTCCTTAGTGGGCGCCTACATCATAAAAACAGTGCAACTTCAAAATTTCACATTCCTAGGTTAAACGGTTTCGGCTGGGCGTTGATGAGTCAGTCAGTCAGTCAGTCAGGACTTTCGCGTTTATATATAGATGTATTTAACCCCCCAGTTTGGCCCCCCCATGGAATTTTTAGAAAATGGTGAAATACGTTTTTTTTTATTTTTCAAGACGAATCTAAATACACATTTTCACGTCTGTAACATCTACTGATTTTGAGCTATAGGTATCCGGTTTAAAATATTCAACCCCTTTTCACCCCCCCTAGGGGCGGAGTTTCCAAAAATCGTTGCTTAGTGGGTGCCTACATCATAAAAACAGTGCACCTTCAAAATTTAACGTTCCTAGGCTAAACGGTTTCAGCTGAGCATTGATGATTCAGTTAGTCAGTCAGTCAGGACTTTCGTGTTGATGATAAAAGTATTCAACCCCCCTTTTTTCCCCCCCAAGGAATTTTCAGAAAATGGTAAAATACGTGTTTTTTTATTTCTCAAGATGAATCTAAATACCGATTTTCACGTCTGTAACAGCATTTGTTTTTGAGCTATAGGCATCCCATTTAAAATATTCAACCCCCTTTTTCACCCCCTTAGGGGCGGAGTTTCCAAAAATCCTTCCTTAGTGGGTGCCTACATCATAAAAATAGTGCACCTTCAAAATTTCACGTTCCTAGGTTAAACGGTTTCAGCTGGGCATTGATGAGTCAGTCAGTCAGTCAGGACTTTCGCGTTTATGATAAAAGTATTCAACCCCCCTTTTTGCCCCCGAAGGAATTTTTGAAAAATGGTAAAATACGTGTTTTTTTATTTGTCAAGATGAATCGAAATACGGATTTTCACGTCTGTACCATCTTCTGTTTTTAAGATATAGGTATCGTGTTTAAAATATTTAAAATATTCAACCCCCTTTTTTCGCCCCCCCAGTCGAATTTTTGAAAAACGGTAAAATACGTCTTTTTTTATTTTTCAAGACGAATCTAAATACCGATTTTCACATCTGTAGCATCTTTTGTTTTTGAGCTATAAGTATCGTGTTTAAAATGTTCAACCCCCTTTTTCACCCCCTTAGGGGCAGAGATTAAAAAAATCCTTCCTTAGTGGGTGCCTACATCATAAAAACAGTGCACCTTCAAAATTTCACGTTCCTAGGTTAAACGGTTTCAGCTGGGGATTGATGAGTCAGTCAGTCAGGACTTTCGCGTTTATATATATAGATAATCACGTAATTGCATGTAGACCCATTTTTCCAAAATTTTTGACATAAGGTGGAGCAATGATATCGGACGGTAGTTGGATACCAAAGTATTGCCACCACTTCTAGCACTCCTGTTGAGCCTTGACAGGAGAAATGCACGTTGAGTGCGTGCAGTGTTATGGACAAAATTCAGAAATCACGATTTTTAGGTTATATAGTCACACTTGGGTTGATAATAGGACTCATGTTATCCTGCATTTATACCTACTGCAATGACCATATGCAGTAACTCTTGAACTCATCATATTTGAAAAGTGAAACGCTGTTTGCAAACAAACAACTGAGCGAAAATGTCTGAAATTGACATATAAGATCCAATGAATGATAATAAGGGCTGTTACAGGAAAAAAAAAAACGGAAATTTGTTTTTGCAAAAAAGTCCCGAAAAATGCTTAAAAGATCCTAAAAAAATCTATAAATAAGAGACTTTTTACTGAAGAATATTATAATAAACGGTTTATTAGATATTGAATTAAAACGGGAATATTTTTAACATTGAAGCCTATGGGATTCGCATGAATAAACCTGTCAAATGAAGCCACCGAATGGCAGGGCATTTCGGCAACTTTTCACTGCTGGTTTTTGTTCTCTGAATAGACGAAGCTATGGGGATTTCACTGCCCTCGAACAGGCACCGAACAGGCACCGTATGTGCAGGCAATTCGCCAACATTTGGCGAACTGCCTGCTCTCTGGATAGCCGAATGGCCAGGAAAGGTAACCGAACGCTGAATTTCACCTTTACCTTTTGCCAGCAATTTGGAGCTCCTTAAATAAACCCTATAGTGTGCATATTGTGTTATGTATAGATACTGTATAGTGAGCTATGTTCAAATTGTATTCTGTGTTAAAGTGTATTTTGTACATATTTTATAATGTGCTAAACAAAGACATCATTGTAATATATTCAAGTAGTATTTGTTGTGCATGTTGTTGTATTATGTTTTAAAGAGCTTAGTGTTAGTTTTATCTCATGTGTTTGTGTAGTCAGCATACACTATTAGGCTTTTTGTAGTTTATGATACATATATTCTTGTGCTTATTTTGCAGAGTGCATATTAAAACGTATATTCATTATGTAGTGAATGGAGTGGATATTATGCATTGTGTAATATACATAGTATTATGTGTTTTATATTGTATACTTTGCATCTTATAGTATGTGTTGATATTGTGTAATGTAATTCTTTTTTTATTATTTATTTTACAGTATGCACGATATGGTATGTTGGATACAATTTCTTTACTAGTATACACTGCACAAGTGGTTTCTTCCCCAGTGGAAAAATTGATATTATGCTGCTGTTTGATAAGAAACATAAAAAACAGTGAAAAATTTGAATATAAAAATAAAATCTTTATGATAGTAGACTCACACTTTCGGGAGCCAAGTCTGGTTCTACTGTCTTCACTTAAATTATTTTACTTCCAAGCCAAGGTTCCCACATGGCAGGACCAATCAAAACATTTTTCTTTGCCAAAAGCTCTCAGAAAAAAGCACCCAAAAGAAAGAAGGGAATCCACCTCTAGTGTAACTGTAACTGGAGTATAATGTGGCAGATACAAGACAAATGTTTATTTATATGAATCCAGAGGCGAAACAGCTCTTTGTATAGTGCCAGGGACTTTTCTTTTCTTTCCTTACATGTTAGGGGCCAAGATTTTGTGTTACTTATATCCTGATTAAACACTTGTGATCAGATCTCTTCCTGAGTGCCTGGTCTATTTGTGACTTCTTCTGTCTCATCTTCAAAGTCACAAGTATAGACAAGCATTATGTGCTTACGCTAACAACACACAATTATTATCTTTCATGTCTATATTTTATCAAATCCCACTAAACATTCACAGTGCTGAGGAAAAGGTAAGTGAACACTTGAATGTAATAGCTAGTTGATCATCATTTGGCAGCAATATCCTCAAATAAAGTGTTTCCTGTAGCTGCAGATCAGACCTTCAAGGTTCAGGAGGAATTTTGGATCAATCTTGCTTACATAACTGTTTCATCTTAGCCATATTCTTAGGATGCCTGGTGTGAAGGACCCTCTTGAGGTCATTTAGCAACATCTCTACAGGGTTAAGGTCTGCGCTCTGACTGGGTCACTCAAAAGAGGATTTTCTGGTTTTGAAGCAATCCTGTTATGGATTTACTTTGATGTTTTGAATCATTGTCCTATTGCATCACCCATCTCCTACAGAGCATCCACCTGGCTCACGGCAACCCAGGGATTATCCTGTAGAATAGCTTGCTGAAGTTGGAAAATCATTTTTCCCTTGATGGCAAATGGTCCAGGCCCTAAAGCAGCCCCAAGTCATAATGCTCCCTCCACTGTACTTACCCGTTGGGATGATGTTTTCATGTTGGCATGTGGTACCTTTCTCACGCAATGCATATGCTGTATGCTCTTCCCAAGCAACGCAGCCTTAGTTTCATAAATCCACAGAACTTCATTCCCAGCAGTGTTGTGGAGTGTCAAGGTGGTCTGTGGCAAAATATCAGATGCACAGCAATGTTTGTGTTTTTTTTTTTGTAAAGCAGTGTCTTTCTGGGTTTTTTTTGTACCTCATTGAGATTTGAGAGACGTGCCCTTTGAGTCATTGTGGCTGGATGGCTACTTCTCACAAAAGTAGCCATGGTGCTAAATCACCTCCATTTATAGATAATTTATCTAACATTGGCCAGTAAACATCTAATATCTTTGCAGTAACTTTCAAAAGCTTTATGCAACACAACAGTTCAGGATGGCAGGTCTTCTGAGGGCTCTTTTTTGCAGTTGCATGGTTTACATCAACAGATGTTTTTTGTGAATAGCAAACTCTAAATGTTTGAGAGCTTTTTAGAACACAAAGTAGATCTAACCCATAAGTCCAATCTTGTTTCATTACTTGGAGAACAAATTTGTCAGTTTACAACTCTAACTTTTATTGAAATCATAAGCCTAGGGTTTCACATACATTTTCAGCCAATACTGTGAATATCTGAATGATATATTCAATAAGTACAAGAACAGTAGAATAATTTGTGTGTTATTAGTTAAGTGCAACTGCATATTATTATGCTAAAATAGTATAATGTAGCAGGGTCCTCTCTCCTACTGTTCTATGGGCTATATTACAAGCTTCGCGTAAAAACCCTCGCGCAAAGAGAAAATTTTTGCTTTAAGCGTAAACGTTTTGAGCGCAAAAATCATCGCTGGAATTACAATCCTCATGCGTCTTTTCATTTGCCGATTAGTAACGCGCGCAAACAGGACGCGCCCAAATGCTCGCGCATTACCGTCGCGTGCAAAAAACAGTGTGCACTCTGTTTTTTTCTCACGATTCAGTCAATCAGAATTAAGAACCACAATTATCTCACGTTAAGAAATTGCGCCTGCCAAAGTCAATATAAGCATATATGCTTCAGCGATAATACATGCACACACAACTTCTCCATTTTATTGTTTGGGTATGAGTTGAATGGGCAACTATACTTTGCTGCATTATTTTTTATGGCCTGGTGTATTTGGGTTCGGCCAGGTTGTTCAGATTTGCCATTAACACCAGCTTTTAGGAGTTGCTAAAATTATGCGCGCAAAGGCTATGCAGCAATTACGGCGAAATAGATTGTAATACCATCCTCGTACCAGCGCACATTCGCATTTGCGCTCACAATGTTAAGTATAGGACATGCGAAATACAGTAAGCTCACGCAGAGTACTCGCAGGTTCACCCGTGGTAGACTATTGCGCGCGGTTGTTGCGCTATGTACTACGGGATTCGGCGCGAATGGTTTTACCCCTTGCGTCTATTTTTTTTGCACCGGCGCAAATGTTTGCAAGAAGATTGTAATTTATCCCTATGTGTTTTAACTTGTATGTGTTTTTGTTATTCTGTCTCTCCCATTGTACAGCGCTACGAAACTTGTTGGCAGTTTATAAATACTTCTAACTGTAACTATTGTATTATGTGCTTGCACAGACCATATTGTGCTGCTTAAGTTAAGTGTAGGACATATGTATACTGTGTACCGAGTGTAAAGTACTGTTTATGTATTGAATACAGTATGTAAAGTCGCACAGCCCAATCTGGCAAAACCGTACAATATATTGTTCAGTAGTAACACATACAGTATCTAAATACTGAACTGGGTCCCAAACTGTGACTCAAATCAATATGTAAAACATAACAAACATGGCTCTGTACTTTATCAATTAAGGAAACAACATGTTTCTACGGAGATGCAAAAATTTATAAGCATTGAAACAGATGCACCCATCATGTAGGATTCATGATCTTTAGGGGTCAATGGTGTTCTAACCAGCGGCACTCTATAACCGTGAGCACTGCTACAGCACATTATCAATGCATCTCTACAGGGATAAAATGCTGTTCTTTATGTATCAGTGCTTCTGTATAGATGATTCAATTAGATTAGATGTTCAATTAGAGTCAAAGCTATTACTAGAGATTACCTTTTCAGTTTGTCTGGGGGTCAATGCTGTTGCACATTTAGCCTCAACTGTACATATGTATGCAGACGACACCGTAATCTATACCAGCAAACCAAATCTCCGGCAGCTGGAGGCCGTGCTGCAAGAACAATTCACAGAGGTAGAAAAGTGGATCAAACACAACAAACTTTTTTTAAATACTGACAAAACTGTAACGATGCTCTTTGGAACAGCACCTAAACTACACAAATTGCAAAATCCCCATCTATGTGTTGAGACAAAATCAAATGGCACGCTGACCACAGTCACTTCTCTCAAATATCTAGGTATGTGGTTGGACCCTAATCTATCCTTTGGCCCTCACATCGAAAAACTCGCATCTAAACTTTACCCCAAACTAGGTGCCCTGTAGAGAAACAAATCCTGCCTGAGCCCCGCGGTAAGAAAGCAGATTGTACAACAAATGCTTATGCCGGCTATGATTACGGAGATGTGGTGTATGCAGCAGCCCCGCAAACACACCTTCAGAAACTTACTACATTGTATAACTCCTTCTGCCGCTTTGCATTACAATGTAACTACATGACCCACCATTGTGACATGTTAAAAGAGCTAAACTGGCCATCGCTGGAGTCTAAACGCACCCTTCACCTTTCCAGCCTGGTGTTTAAGAGCATTTCTGGGAAGCTGCCACCCTACCTGAATAGACTGCTTCCCCAGCAGCTCCCTCATCCTATAACCTCCGATCCAGGACCAGCACCTTACTTGCAATACCACAATACAAAAAGACAGTGGCTCGGTCCTCATTTTCCTACAGAGCACCACAATTATGGAATAACCTCCCAGACACCATCAAATCTTCCCCCAGTCTTAAGTCACTCAAGAGCTCCTTACTAACATACCTCAATACAGAATGCACCTGTAAACATGTAACCTAGTGACTATATTTCCTACATATTTATTTTCTGTTAATCTGTATATTTGTGTTGTTTTTTAATATCTTGCATTGTATTACTTTGTATTTCTGTAACTGTAACACTTCAATGTTCTTGAACCCAGGACATACTTGAAAACGAGAGAAATCTCAATGTATTCTTCCTGGTAAAATCCTTTATAAATAAATAAATAAATAAATAAATTTATCAGTGATGCTCCACATGCCTCAGACCTGCCCTACAGCTACAGGCAGTGCTATAATATAGGTTATCACTATGGCTCTATATTTACCATTACTGCTAGGACAGGCTATCACTGTACCTATAGGTGTTAAATGCTGTTCTTTATATATAAGTGATGCTATACAGATGTCAGTCCTGCTCTGTAAGAATCAACTCTATTACTATAGTACAGGTTAGGTATTGGCATTGCTCTATATTTGATTCAATATTGCTCTTTTTCATTCCTGTTTCTAGAAGTCTCAAATTCTTTCAGTAGGTTACACTAGTACTCTGCAACATCCCATTCTGCCCTGCAGAGCAGATATCATTCTCTAGTGCTGCTCCATAGGTGTCCAAGCTATAGATTATGCCATTGCTGCTCTACAAGTGTCCATGCAGCTGTATAGGCTATAGTGCTGCACATCTGTAATTACTGCTGCTCTGTTTGTTTAATAAATAAATAGAACGCACATTCAAAACAAGCACATGTATAAACAATGGCAGAGGGAATCCCAGTGCTGGGGAAGGATTTCCCTGTAACCGACACAGACAGCTGCTGCTAAATATGCTCAGAGACATTAAACTCACCACTGGGTATTATTCCGGAATAATGGTCTCCTCTCTGCTGTCCGTACTCAGGGTAAGGTAACAATGTAGCAAGCATACCCTCCACAGTCAGTCTGTAGACTCTGCAGTGCTCTGCTCCCTGGCTGTATTGAAGTTACTCGTGCACCCAGTGCTGTGATAGAAGGAAGGGGCCCCCCAGGAGCCAGGAGCTGCTCCCCACTGGCTATCACTTGTTGCTATTTTCAGATCTCACCGAACCCATTCTGTTTCCCTGTAACATCAGTGAACACACAGACCAATCAGGATTCCCAGGGGCTGGAACTGAATCTTCTCTTCCCAGGCAGAGGAACTCTGACTTTCCTTATAAAAAAAAAAGCACTAAGGGAAGCATTATAGACAGAAAGACACTCAGGGTTATTCAGAGAGCGGTGAAAAGCAGGAGAATGACTGGAGAATGGAAAATTCAAGGTCAAAATAGCCAAACCAGAAAAATTCTCCCATTCATCTCACTTTCCAAATCAGCAATTTGTCCTAGAATTTTCCATTCTCCAGTCATTCTCCTGCTTTTCACCTCTCTCTGAATAACCCTGACTATTAGATTGAGATATATGGAATAGTACATGTTAAAAATGACAATTATTTTGTAAGTAGGATAATTGACAGGCATGTGGAAGTGCAAGTCACAAAACAGGTGCACTAGTTCTGTTATATTTCATCATTCATTAATCTAAAAGAAGTCCTTTGTGGACTTTTTAGTTATTTACATTTTCCAAAATTACATCTATTATTAATTTATTCGTATTAATAACTTTAGCAAGTTGTTCTTTATTAAACGTAGAGTTTGCAGACTTCTCCCTCCTGTTCTAAATGCATTTGTTTTACTTACTTGCTAAATAATCCCTGTACCTCTGATAACGAAATCACACCTGAAACTACTCAGAAATAATATAACTCACATGGCAGGACACTTTATGATTCAGCACAGGGACTTGGCTGATGAGTAATGCTCATGGACCTGTTCCATCCACATGATTACCATTAATGACTCACTAGTCATTAGTTAGAACAGCCGCCTCACTCTTAATGTTAATATTAAGCAACCTCAGCAATTATTCCTGCTAGCTGCAAACCTCTGCTCTAGAACTGCTACTTTGCATAGGAAGTGAAAAGTGGGGGCAGCCAGAGAATGACAATAAATTGCCAGTTTATAAAACCTGGTGTTAAAATACTGCTTTGAGAGAACAAATTACAGGGATTAAATTAATTGCAACCAAATTTCCACTAAAAATACAATATTTACCCCTATACCTGCGACAAAGCGGAACCCGCTATCTGCTGCCTATTCTCTCACTGAAACCAAATAGTTGTCTACTGACCTCTGTGAATTCATTATAGAATCCAGGGGCCTTGTTTCGACCCAGCTGCAAGTTTGCTCGCGGCTCGAGATTAGCAGCTGGTTACTGTAAAAATGAATGGTCCCTATACAAATATATATAATTGCAGATAGCCCGAGAATGACCTATTCTAACATAACTTGTTCTTCTTGGATCAAGCTGGTATTTTGGAAAGAATACTGACGTAGAAGTCCTGGTGTTAAGTGATTTAACACTTAAAAAATAATAATATAAAAAAATCCATTACTTACTCCGTTTCCCATAGAGCCAATACCAGCAGTGGCACGGCTCCTAGTATTAAAGAATGGCTCCCTAATGTTATGTCTCAGCATCTAATTAGTTTGTGCTTTTGCAGCGTCTGATTTTATTTATTTTTTAATTTTTATTTTATGGGTGGTTCTGACACCAATGTATTTAAATGTTATTGTAAGAGCAGCTAGGGTTTATTGGTCTCTGCCTTGAGGACCAGACCTGACCCTGTTACAGCATCTGTACCTTCTCTCCAGTCAACAGATCCGCAGCAGCTTTCCTTTTTACACAACCCTTAGCCAGAACATGAGGGATTGCTGTATAAGTATCTCTCCCCAAACACCAGAAAAGACTTACAGGGTTATTCAAAGAGTTCCAAATTGCTTGAGAAAGGTAACCTGAAAATCAGCGTTCGGTTACCTTTCCTGGCCATTCGGCTATCCAGAGAGCAGGAAATTCGCCAAATCCTAGCGAATTGCCTGAACATACGGTGCCTGTTCGGTGCCTGTTCGAGGGCAGTGAAAACCCCATGAAAAGCACTGCTTCGGCTATTCAGAGAACACAAACCAGCAGTGAAAGGTTCCCGAAATGCCCTGCCATTCGGTGGTTTAATTCGGCAAGTTTATTCAGGAGAATCCCATAGGCTTCAATGTTAAAAATATTCCCGTTTTAATTCAATATCTAATAAACCGTTCATTATAAAATTCTGCAGTAAAGAGTCTTTATTTATAGATTTTTTAGGATATTTTAAGCATTTTTCTGAATTATTATTTTTTTTTAACCACTTGGCTGCGGAGGATGCACTCAGCGCGTCCTGCCACAGGAAGATTTGGCTGCGAAGACGCGCTGAGCGCGTTCTCTCAAAGCAGCCAGCGATCGGCCGGATTCCGGCCGATCGCTGTGCCCCCCGGTGCGGGCTGACATCTTGGATGTCAGCCCGTCACTCCGGGACCGCCGCGGGCACAATAGATGTCATCGCGGCGGCGCGATGACATCTATTTCAGGCGCCCCCCGCGTGTGCGGAATGAGGCGCCTGAAAGGGAGTGGGGGAGGTCCTTTCCAACGATATCAAACATGGGTTTTGCGGTGAGTTTTCGTCGGGTTTGCGGCAGCTTTTCCCTGCAATTCGGGGACCCTGTGGTGCTTGCTGAATATACCGCAGGGTCACCGAAATGGGATCGGCAAAACAAACCGAATTGAAGAGAACGAAAAGTCACCGAACGTGCAGTGACTTTTCGAATCTCTTTGAATAACCCTGATAGTGCAGGGAAGAATAATGATCTTTACTCTGAAATGGGGACCAGTTTACTGTATATGAGAAACAGGGGGTGGTGGTGGTAAAATGACACAAACAATAGAGCACATGATCTACATTAGGGGGATGAGAATCAATTAAGGAGATACAGAAATCTGATTAGTGTTCAACAGACAGGATTAGCACATTATCATCAAGCACTCAACATCAACTCAATCTGAGGACAAACAATTACACAGACAGGAACAATAGTTCTAAAATGATTAAAAAAACAAAACAAACTCTTAAACAACCAGTTTTAAGATGCTAATAAATTTAATAATGTTAACCCCTACATGCCCACTTATACCCTCAGGGCTAAATTATGTTCTCAGTGTTAAAACACGGGCTCAAGGGAGGAAAAACTGCACCCGTAGTTTTCCCCCTTGCGCCCCGTTTTACCGCTGGATTACAATGCAGGCGTGAAAAAATGCTGCCTGCATTGTTACCGAGCGTATAAATCCTGGATGCACGCGGCAGCGCTGAGTGCAGCCGCGAGCATCCACTCGATGGAGCCCATAGGACTCCATTGAGTTCCCCCCTGCCGGTCACATGATCAGCCGGATCTCGCCTCACGAGATCGGTCCGGTCCGCGTAGGGATAAGTAGGGAGAGACTGGGGGGGACTTTTCCCCCAGTCTTTCCCTGCTCCTGCCGGCTGGAGGAGGCGGTCGGAGCCACAGTCCTCGCCGCGGGACAGAGGGTGAGTATGTGATTTGTTTTTTTTTATTTTTAAGGCTGTGTTAACGGATTCTGCAGAAGCGGAATCCGTTAACACCAAGTCCTGGTTGTGGTTAACGGTCCGCTAACCACAGCCGGACGTTAATCAGCGCTGGGACGTTGTAATTCAGCGCTGATTAACACTTTGTGCTCCCCATGTTAAGGATAAGGAGCGTAAAGTACAGTAACCTCGCGCTGAAAAGCGCAAGGTGCCAAACGCAAATGGGTTACTTAACCCGTTTACGTTTGGATTGTAATATGCGGTAAACACGGCAGCAAACGTTATTGCTCACGCAAGTGAGCGTTAGCTTTGCGTGAAGATTGTAATTTAGCCCACTGTCTTTTAGGCTAGGGTCAGACTGAGGCAGTGCGAACGCGCGTTCTGGCGCACTTAATCACGGCCGCACTAGCAGCAAATGACAGGCAATGACGGCCAATATACGAAGTACGGTCGCACAAAAGTCCGGCTGCGCAACGCAAGTGGAAAATGAACGCATTTTTTCGAGAACGTTAAACCACTAGTACTGACGTACAGAGTGCCCTGCGTCCGCTAGCGGCGTGTGTGAGTGAATTGGAGACATCAGACGCTGCTAATGTCCGGCCAACATAACGTCCAGATGCAAGAAGTGTTTTATTGATGATCCGTACAAAATCACGAATGAAACTGCGCATAGTATGACCGCTATTGCGTATTCCGTGAAAAAATACGTCCATTCTTCGAACGCACATTTTCACGGACAACGTGAAAAATGCGTTAGTCTGACCCTAGCCTTAGAGTTTGCTTTGCCACATTGGTCCACAGTCCCTTGGCAGGAGGCCAGCATCCATACTTCTCCAACAGGCACAGAGGCCAAGTATAGTGTGGGCAAGGGTGCCAAGGAGGGTGAGAGCACAAAGATGGAGGGAGCGTTGGTTGCACTTATACTTTAAATACCGTAAATGCAGAACATTTGCTTTCAATACAGAAAGGTGGGGAAGGGGTGGATCTCTCCAGTTTAACCCCTTTCACTACCGATCGAGATATCTCAGGCTTCAAAGGCACCAGATGGTGCCCCGATATCGAGATATCTCGATATGCTGATCTTCAGCCCAAAGGTAAATTAAATTTGTTTGCTGTAAACAAATTTCATTTGCTTTTGAGCTGCAGAAGGTGCCCCCAAAGTTTTAGCCCTGTGGCATAATGCCCAAAGAGCTAAAACTGTAAAATCAGCTGATGAATGCTCTGAAATATCAGGCATTCAGAAGTTGTCAGCAGCCGATGCAGGAGAAATAGAAGAAAATAGACCAGTAGCTCAAACTGCTGGAACTCAATTTGGCAGTAGATGGCGCCACCTACTGGCCAAAATAGGTTATTTTACAGTAAGAAATACAATGGTTATAAGCTCAAATATTTCTTACTTTATAACTAATAAAAATTATTTTACAAAAAAAGACTGGTTTCTGACAATGTTTTTTTGGAAAATCACTTGGTAGTGAAGGGGTTAGATACAATTTTTCCACAATTACATTTTTTACATTGATCTGCAAAACAAAATCCTTAATTCTATCTACAATCATATGCATGATGCTCTTGCTTGCACTTGATTAGCTTTAGCCCCAACAGGACCATCTTTAATGTCAGACAAAAAGGGCAGCTGCCTAGGGACTCATAATCTACAGGGCACACAACAACTGTCCCTCGGGATCTTTTTTACATACAAACACAAAATACCAATTAAGAGAAAAAATCTTTAGATCAATGCTTCAGACACATATATATAATGTCCGCTAGGAACTGCAGCCGTCCAGTGGAAATATCTGTTTAGGAATGTAAAAGAGAAAGCGGTTCAAAACCATTAACCTTTATGTCACTCGGCGACCATTAGTTAGCTATTTCTGCACGTCTGATCCATTATTCATCTTTGATCTATATTAAGAGTCCGACTGTGATATTTAAAATCCTGTATCATCAATAGCAGATCAGTGCAGATTACTCATCTAACCATTTTTAACATGTTTACTCAATCTGTGTCAAATATATTTTAACCCCTTAGTGACCGGGCAGTTTTACACAAATCCGTCTTTTAGTGACCGCTGCTGTTTTTACGTTTCTGCGCTATTAGTGTTTAGGTCAAATTTTCCTCTTACTCGTTTATTCAACCCCCACATATTATACACAGTTTTTCCCGCCATTAAATGGACTTTGTAGAAATACCATTATTTCCATCATATCGAATAATTTACTATAAAAAAAATATGAAATATGAGGAAAAAATGGTAAAACCACACTTTTTCGTAATTTAATCCTCAAAATCTACAACCACCCAAAAAGACCCCAGCTAAATAGGTTCAAAATTTTGTCCTGAGACTAGAAATACCCAATTTTTACATGGGTTTGCTTTTTAACCCCTTCACTGCTGAGACAGTTCACCTATGTGCGCTGCGCTCATTCTGACCATTTTGTGCTAATTATTTTTAGATGACAGCCTAGGTCCTATTTAATTAAACCCCCCCAGACAAAAAAACTTTTAAAAAAACAAACATTTTTTTATTTTATTTAATTTTTTATTATTTTTTATTTATTTATTTATTTATTTTAATTTTTTTTAATCAGGCCTTTCAAATGATGTCAAATATTACCATCTAGCTGCCATGGATCGGGAGATAAAGGGATCCTTAGGATCCCCTTATCTCTACATGGCAGCTAGATGGTTAACTGGCCCACTGACATCCTCACACATATGGTGAGGTTGTCAGTGGGTGGGAGGGGACCTGGAGGCTTGGCTGACATCCGAATCGTGTTTTGGTGCCAATTGGCGCCGAAACGTGATCCAGCGGCGAAACAGTTAATGCTATACACCGCTGAAAAGGGGAGACTCTCCCCTTTTCAGCGGTGTAAAAAGCATCTCCCTAGCTGCAATGCTTGGGGAGATAGAGGGCTCCGAAGGAGCCCCCCCTCCCCTCCACTGCTTTGCATGGGGACGCCTGCTGATGACGTCACCACGCAGCATGGCGACGTCATCAGCCTCGCCTGCCCATGTAAATCACATGGGCAGGCTTCCTCCCTGCCAGATCGTCGAGGGATCCAGCGAGGGAGGTGAGTATCGGGCGGGAGGGGGATTAGGCGCCGCTGACGTACCCTGTACGTCCGCGGGTCTAAGGGAGACCCGAGGACAGGACGTACAGGGTACGTCAGCGGCCCTTAAGGGGTTAAACACCATGAAACCATGATACAAAATGTATAATATGAAGTATTCTTCTGGGCATTGCTAAGTTTGTTTTAATTCCAAGGTACAACAGAAAAACACTAGGGAAATACTGACAAGTGACAGTTGTCACATTTTTGCCAAGACGTGAATACTTCCCAAAATTTCACATGTCCAATAGAGATGATTCAGTGTATAAATAGAAGGCAAAGATGGATTTACAACTCATGAAGCAACTGTAAGAAAAAAAAGCAAAACTATAAAATTATTTTCTGTGCTCATATGTTATTCGTAAAAGACAACAAAATATTCACGGCTATTGATCCAAAACCATTGTGGTTATTCAGTAAGTGGCGAACTTGCTACTAATTTCGAGGCAGTTTGTCTATTCACTAAGGCTGGGGTCAGACTAACGCATTTTTAACGTGCGTGTTTGGCGTTCGGTGATCATCGGGACTCCATCTTCGGTGCACTTGGTGACCCTGCGGTGAATAGTGAATTCTAAGGTACATTTAGCAGACATTTCGGTGCTTTCTGAATAACCCCTCGTATGACCACATGCACATCATCCTCTGTTACTGTCCCATGAAACCTATTCTTTCTCTCCTTAACCTGTCCCGATCCCTCTAATGCTGTCAAAGTCACATTCTCTTAAAAATTTTCTTTGCAATCCTAAACCTGTTACTTGACAAACGCTATCACTGTCTTCCTAAATCTGTTACTCTAATCTGGTTTCTCTCCATAATCCTGTTCCTCCAACCCTAAACTTTACCTGTAAACGCAGTCCTGTTCTTATTCCTGTCCCTGAATCCTAAAAGCTACCCCCATCAAAAATACATCTCTCTATTTCTATATTTCCATGCTGCATGTCTAAATCAGTTCCCCAAACCCGCTCCTGTTCTTGAGCCTGCACCCCTAAAACATGTCATGAAATTTGTTGTATTCCTACTTTCCTAAGCATACGTGTGTATATGTTACGGGTAAAGCCCGGAGTGCGGTTAATCCTAGGATTACCTGGTTAATCCTAGCATTACCCAGGCCTCATTAGCAAAAGTCCGAAGTGAAATGAAATTTCGGACTTTACCTGGGTAATCTGCAAAGTATCCATAGGCCTCTGGATACCCTGGTTTCCCGCCCCGTTTTAACCGGGTAATTCGCACATTACCCTAGCGTTGCTGGATAAAGTGTGATTTGCGACGAAACATCCATACTGCATCCAGGTAATCTGCAAAGTATACAAACGCCTCTGGGTACTCCACCTTTCTCGGGTTTTCAGCAGGTTACAGGTGACTGAATCCCGAGGAAAACTCGATTTACGAATACAAAGGTGTTATATGAAGAGTAACCTGACGGTTGTTATGTATTATAAACGATATATTGGCACACATGACACATAATAGAGATCACGTAACTTTTTCACATTTCACATGGGAAACATATCCCGTCGCTCTGTATATTCGTTCTATCCTCAATACGGTTTTAATGTTTGTCTTTTGCCATTTTCGTTGATAATATCCATAGATAATAGCAAAAAATTGACCGTTACCCAAGCGGGGTTGGATGCTCTGCAGATTACCCAGGCGCAGCTGTGGATAGTCCTCAGATTACCCGGGTGAAGCTTCAGACTTGCACATTATCCGGGTAAAGTGTGACTTTTTCAGCTCTTCCAGACCGTTACCCAAGGGCAGTTGGTTAGTCCTAAAATCACCCGGGTAAAGTCCGGAATTTTCATTTTTTTGCAGCTTTACCCAGCAGTTTTGAGTAATGTCAGGATTACCCAGGTAATCCTAGGATTGACCGCACTTCGGGCTTTACCCGTAACATATATATATATATATATATATATATCTCGACACTGGGTCCAGCACTCACCAGAATTTTCTCCTTAATTGCCCGGTGCACATTACAACTCTCATGGATAAATTCAAAAATATGTGTAGGAGAGGCACTAAAGGACTTCGGTAAAAATAAAAAACTTTATTAAACAAATAAATACATGAGGTCTGACGTTTCGGCTCTTTCGAAGCCTTTGTCAAGGTAAATACACAAACAAAACACAATTTAAACACAAAAATCTGAGTGATCAACTCTCCACCTCCCTTGCACGTCAACGCCCGGCACGCCCACTGTATTCGGAAGTGACATCTCGATCAATTCAAACTCCAAGTTCATAGATAAGTGCATATAGTTAACCAAACCATGTATAATTAAATACAATGTAACATACTGTTATGAGGTGGGTACTGGTGCTTGCACTAACAGACGGATATTTAAATTCCTCATGAAGAAAAATTTTTTGGATTGCAGAAAACGTTTTCCTCAAAAAGAGAGAAGAGATGCAATATGTAGACTGAATAAAATAAGCAATACAGAATAATACAGGGAAAATTACTCACATGGTCCAGTACCCTTTTGGAAAGTGGCACCAAACTTTTAGCAGCCGGTGATTTAGCGGGATACCGGTTCCCCCTTATGCATCTCTCGAGAGCTATAGCTTCCTTCGATACCCCCAACTAGAAAAAACTTGCTAGGTTAAAATAGCTCAATTTATTAAATAAAATAGGCAGATTACAGTAAAAACACCGCAAACGCGTTTCGCTGGATGCAGCTTCATCAGTGGGTGAATTATTATTATTATTATTTGTTTAATAATGTTTTTTATTTTTACTGAAGTCCTCGAGTGCCTCTCCTACAAACATATATATATCCAAAAGTCCAGCAACACCTTTCAAAATGAAGCAGCAAAAGGAGAGGTGCTAGGCCTGTATGCAATATAGAAAATCCAACAGATGGCCACACTCAATCAAAAAATAAAATAACAAAATTTATTAAAGCATATTTAAAAAGCGAGTCTACTCCTGACGTTTTCGGCTCTCCTAGGAGCCATTATCAATATAGTTACAAGTGTTTTATTTAGGCATGGTGCTGCACTTTTATCAACATAAAATTAAGACAAATATAAACCTATTGGCCATTAATGTTGTAAATAAAAAAGTTATTTAGAACGAAAGCAAATGATCTTATTTACACATTTATTATATTTTAGAGACTCGTTGCTTGGCATTTTATAGCTTTGCAGCTCTGTTATACACCCACACACCCTGACTATATCGACCTCTAAAAGAAAAGACATTAGAAAATAATGATGGAGTGACTGGTATACTTTTCAGTCTCTGCCACTAACAGCCTTTTCTTTCACTCTGCAGGTATTATAAGATGCTGCCTCCTCCAGTCTGCCGCTCTAGACCTAAACCTCTGCAGGAATACATGCCAGTATGTGTTTACACATGTATGTATATATATACACACACATCTCAACCATTAGCTGTACCACTTTAGGCAGAAAAACATCAGACTTAGCGTCATTTGAAAAGAACATTTCATTATTGTTAATGGAGGTCAATACCTATATGAATTAACAGCTATCATTCCGAGGAGAATGTTTGTATTGTGCTTTACATCCTACTATACAAATGCTTTACATCCTACTATACAAGCTTAGGAGAAATTGCATCTTCCAAGCACAATGTAGTATGAGTGCAGCGCAAACCCAACATCGTAACCATTTCCGAATCAATTACGTGTCACAAAATACAGTGAAGCCAGTATTCAGTTTTTCTGAAAACTAAAGTGTATAAATAAGTAAATGCGTAACAGAATCCTTGCTTTTTAGTTGCTATAAACCAGACCTGTTTTTCTAAAACTCATTTAATTATTTGATCAGCTGGATCATTCCAAGCAGCTTTATTAATTCTAAATTACTTTAAAGAAGGGGGGATCAACCCAAAGGGCCAGTTGTCTATTGTGGCGAGCCAGGATTATAACAGGCTCAGAAGCATGTGAGTGGAATACCTTTTATAATCTGTGGGCAATCTCAAAGTGGGTATTTGACCTCCTGGGTGTGACGGCACAGCCATCATTTGAGTTTTATATATATAGACTGTCACATCGCAAAACTGCCCCATTAACTGATGCTGTAATCCCATTTACCATCACAATCCACCATTATTCTGTCCAGAACGGGCTCTGCGGAGGTAGTGTCACCAGAATGGGTTCTGGCTGGAGGCAGTGGCGCTGAGATATCCGGGAGGGCAGGGTGTTTGGGATGGGATTACACTGTTATTTGATTTTTTCTGTATAAAAGGTTGCACAGCCATCAATAAAGAGGCTAATTTCTTCACCCTGCACTGTGTCTCGACAAGTGGCTGGGTGAGCTGGGAGCTAATCAACACTTAGCCTTAGTGTCTCCAGAGCAAGGAAGATTTCAGCAATGGATCTACTCACCTCGAGACGCGGAGTCAGTCCATCACATTGTTTTGGACTTCTGTCCTGTCTGACATCATATGTAAAATGCTTTATCTATCTCTTTAATAGAAACATAGAAACATAGAAAAATGTCGGCAGATAAGAACCTTTCGGCCCATCTAGTCTGCCCAATTACATGGATACTTTACCTGGATTTATCTTTTGTTTAGGATAGCCTTATGCCTATCCCATGCTTGCTTAAATTCAATTACTGTTTTGGCCTCTACCACTTCAACTGGAAGACTGTTCCATGTATCCACCACCCTCTCAGTAAAATAATGCTTTCTGATGTTACTTTTAAACCTTTGCCCCTCTAATCTAAGACTATGTCCTCTTGTTTTGCTACTTTGTTTCCTTTTAAATATACTCCCTTCCTCTACCTTGTGGATTCCCTTTACGTATTTAAATGTTTCTATCATATCTCCTCTGTCTCGTCTTTTTTCCAAGCTGTACATGTTAAGATCATTAAGCCTTTCCTGGTAACTTTTCTCCTTCAAGCCGTACACCATTTTAGTAGCCCTTCTCTGAACTCTCTCTAAGATGTCTATATCCTTAAGGAGATACGGTCTCCAGTACTGCACACAGTACTCCAAGTGAGGTCTCACCAGTGCTCTGTACAGTGGCATGAGCACTTCCCTTTTCCTACTGCTAATACCTCTCCCTACACAACCAAGCATTCTGCCAGCATTTCCTGCTGCTCTATTACATTGACTACTTACCTTTAGATCTTACCTCCCAATCCATAGGTTTCCACAAGGACAGATGCTCTATATGTCTGCTCCCTGTACAAAATGCTCTCACTGGCTCTGAATCTTTGCCACAAATTGGCAAGTAAAAAGCTGGTCAAAATTAACCCAGCTGATTAATTTGCCCAAATCAAGAGGAAATTGGGGTGTATTAATTTCTTTGGGAGATATATATATATATATATACATGGGTTTTTGTTTAGAGTGGCAGAAACTATTTTGTGTATTAAAGCTATTTTCGTGTTTATTTTTTCTCCACATAGACCATTTGACATAAGATGAGGGACAATCAGTTGTCAAGATAACACATTGTTGATTATAATGGAAAAATGTGTTAAGGGGTTTTTGGATATTGGAGCTTTAGAGTAGATGTAACATTTTAATTGCATATTTAATAATTAATTTGGTGTATTAGAAAGAAGGACTGTTAGAAATTGAGGGATAATTCATAATTCTTATGTCAACGGGACAGTCATAGATAGGTTCCCCTCGGTTTTTGTGTTTTCCCCATTGCAAAGCCCAGTGTGTGGATGTTGAGAGCAGCTTGATGGCCCATTTTTACACCACACCTGCTGCTCATGGTGCGTTGGGAGTTTTTATAAAGGTTCATATTAAAATTGAATCCATCTCCCCGTTTTGTTAATCTAGTTAAAAATATTGTATTTTACCCCCTCTCCTGCTTACACTTTCCAGGGAGGGGGCATAGTTCCTGGTGGTCCAGGGGCACGTTTCAAAGTATTCCCTGGTAGTCCAGTAGAAGAGCAATCTGTCTTCACCTTCAACTAGTGCAGTCCATACTAATTGCTCCCTTGTGGTGCCAACGCTCATGGATGAGTAAGAGGGGAGGTGCACTGGCAGCCACAATGCAGCAGCTGCCTATCATCTTAAAGTCTTTGCTTTGACCCTATTGCTATAAATTCAACCCCTCATTCTGATACCAGTCTGCAACCTATCTTCATGGCTTCACTAAGCTCTGACATACTCCTTATGATGCCAGCTATGGCGAAACGCGTCGAGTTGAGCTAGTCACTGATGATGCCTTTTTTCTTTTGCTAAAACACCTCACTCTGAGTCTGCTTTATTGGACCGCTCCCAGTTACTCAGATCTGAATTGTTTATATATTGTGCAGTCTCTTATTTGCCTCACTACCAAACTAGACTACCCTGCTTTACTGTTTTTATATCACAGACATTCTAAGTACCGTGAGTTTTCTTCTATTCAGCATTTATTGCCTGTATGTAAACAAGGTAGTCCCAGAGTCTACCACCTATTTTCAAAGTGGTGAGCATTACTTTGGCATCGCTTTTTTAACCCTTCTGGAGGTAGGATGATTTCTGCTTATGCAGGTGGATTTTATACTTAATGTTGTTGGTTTCCCAATAAACATTTTTACTTTGTTGATCAAATGCTAAGTGTTATTACTTTATCCTTTTGGCACTTGTATCCTTTATTACCAATTATTAGGGAGTAAGAAGCCAGAAGTTCTTAGGTTTTGGTTCACGATCTCTCATAACATTTCTGAGAATTACACAGCAAGAACAGCAACAAATATCCATACTGACAACTCAGAAATACAACTGCCCTGTCATCTAATTCTGAATAAATATATATATATATCAGAGTATAGCAGTAGTAGTGATACCCTTTTTATTGGACTGACATTACATTTAAAAGACAAGCTTTCAAGAGTATGCCTCTCTTATTATTATTATTATTATTAATCTTTATTTATAAAGCGCCAGCATATTCGGCAGCGCTGTACAATGTGCACTGTATAGACAGGGTTACAATACATTGAACAACGTTTCAACATTTGACAAACCAGTACAGGAGGAGATGAGGGCCCTGTTCCCGTAGCTTCAAGTCTGGAAGCTATACTGAGCAAAATCATAGAATAGAATGATAAAGAGCAAAAGCAGAAGGGTAGAGGGGTTAGGATGGGTGTTGTAAATACTAATAGTGGAACAGAATGGTCAAGAAGGGTAAACAAACACACAGGACAGATCATAGGCTCATAAAACAACAGAGATAAGCAACATGATGTGTATCTGATGATAATGAGGAAAAAGTCAATAATACAACTTCAAAAAACCATAAGAAAGTAAAAAAAAGAGAAAAACCATATAGACCAGGTATAATGCTGAATACAATACAGTTACAGGAATTTAAAAAACGCCAACAAGTTCCATAGCATGGTACTATGGGAAGGACAGAATAACAAATATACATACAAGTTAAAACACATAGAACAGTAGGAGAGGGGACCCTGCTCTAGAGTTTACAATCGAAGAGGAGAGGGGTGACACACGAGGTGAGGATAAGTGGTACAGTATGAGAAGTAGTGGTGTGCAAGTAGGAGCAAGAAATGTACAACGGGCTTATGGAGCGACCCGATAGGGTTCTCTAAAGTAATGTGTTTTCAGAGACTTTTTCAAGGACTGGAGAGACAAGGAGAGTCCAATGTTGCGAGGGAGGGAGTTGCACAAGAAGGGGGCAGTTTGGGAGAAATCCTGAAGGTGAGAGTTGTGGGTGCGGGTACGGGGAGTTGATAACATCAGATCATTTGCCGATTGAAGTGGTTGGGTTGGGACGGAATGTACCTGCTAATAAGGGAGGAGATGTAGTTAGGGGCGCGGTTATGGAGAGTTTTGTAGGTGAGCACCAGTATTTTGAATTGGATTCTAAAGGAGTCAGGGAGCCAGTGTAGAGATTGACAAAGGGGCGAGGTGTGAGAGGTGCAGGAGTTGAGGTGGTTGAGCCTGACACAGGCGTTCATTACAGACTGCAGAGGGAGAGTCTAGGATTTCTTAAGACCAGAGGTTACAGTAATCAAGGTGGGAGATAATAAGAGCTTGGATGCAAATTTTAGCAGTGTCTTGAATAAGAAAAGGGGCAGACGCATGAAATGTTTTTTAGTAGTAGCAGGATTTGGTTAGCAACTGAATGTGAGGAGTGAAGGAGAGATCAGAGTCTAAGAGGACACTAAGGCAAAGAGCCTGTGAGGTAGAAGAAAAGGTGGCACCATTCACCTGAAGAGGAATGGGCGCAGGAATATTAGCTTTGGAGAAGGGGGAAGATTAGAAGTTCAGTTTTAGAGAATATAAGCTTTAGGAAATGGGAAGTCATTCAGTCAGAGACAGCTGACAGGCAGGCTGTAACATGGTCCAGCACAGGAAGAGAGAGAGACCGGGAGAGGAAAGGTAGATTTGGTGTCGTCAGCATAGAGATGATATTGGAATCCATAGGAAGAGATGAGGTTGTCAAGAGAGGCGGTATAGATTAAGAGCAGGGGACCCAGAACAGAGCCTTGAGGTACCCCAATTGAGAGAAGAACTGGGGTGAAGAGGCAACTACGAAAGAGTCACTGAAGGAGCATAGAGAGAGAGAGATATGAAGAGAACCAGGAGAGAGTAGTGTCACTGAGGCCAAGTTGACGCAGCGTGAGGAACAGGAGAGGGTGGTCAACAGTGTCAAATGCAGTGGAAATGTTGCACATATGCTGAAAGTATGGTCAATAATTCCAATGTGCGAAGGGAGTGGGCTGGGTGAAACCAGAAGTGCTTTTATTTAAACGTTTTCTGCAACACACATAAAGCATGACTTCAGTTCTGGGAGGATTTTTACTTTCATATTTGCTTATACACTAATACACATTTAGATATATATACAGTAAGATTCACCTATGCAGTAATAAAGTCCTTATAGAAAATAAACAAATAAACATGTACAGATATATGATTACTCAATCTAACTTATAGTAGGCTAATGGTGCAATATAATAAATACAGTATAACATTAGATCCTACAGTCATGATATTCCTTGTATGCTGGTGCTCTATAACACCTCAGCACAAACCACTGACATCTGTATAGTGTCTTATCTAATTATTCAGAAGCCTTTTCTAATCAAAGGGATGTGAATTAAATCACTTTTGCCCTTTTTATAACATATGGCTATGCTCCCTCTTACCTGCAACACACATAAAGCATGACTTCAGTTCTGGTAGGATTTGTACTTTGATATTTGCTTCCTCCAGAAACAAAAATCATGCTTCTTGGGTTCCCTTTGCTGAGGGTAGTATTTTAGAGGAACACGTGCTCATCATTCAGGCTTTTCACTCTGCTGCCATCTACTGGTGGTTTAATAGAAAAGCCATTAGTTTACTTTATAAGAGGTTTATTTTAATGGGGTACCTGATTTTGACATACCTTACAGAAAGGTCAAGAAGAATGAGGAGGAAGAAGTGACCTTTGCGTTTAGCAGCAACTAAATCATTGGTCATCCTGGTTAGAGCAGTCTCAGTGCTGGGAGTGAAAGACAGACTGGTGTGGGTCAAGTAGGGAGTTAGCAACGAGAAAACTGGTGAGCTGGGTATAGACCAGGCGTTCTAAGATTTTAGAGGCAAAGGGAGCAAGGGGAGATAGGATGGTAGTTTGAAAGGGAGGTGGGAATACAATATATATAAATCACCAGAGTATAGCAGCACATAGTGATGCCTTGTCTTATTTGGACTAACATTTCATTTAAAAGAGAAGGTTTCGAGAGTTTAACTCTCTTCCTCTGGAGGCTTTACTCCTTTGGTCTGGAAGCTTTACTACTCAGGTCTGGAAGCTTTACTGAGCAAAATCATAGAATTGAACCCTAAAGAACAGAGCAGTTGAGTAGGTTGGTAGGATGAGTAGTCGTAAATACTGAATAGTATGGAATTCTAAATAGTGGAATAGCATGGTAAAGAAAGGTAAACAGAAGATACATATACATGCATACACACAGTTTTTTTTCCAGAGATAAAATGTGTGGCACTTTTAGAAACCTTTGTATTTTAAACATGTATTTTATGCATAAATACAGTGCAATGGAGCAGGAATGCCATCTAGTGACCAGTGAACATATTAAACACACTTATCAACCTCCCAGCTCAAATGACCGTTGAAGGACATCCATATTTTAGAGAATATTAAAGAGATGTGACTTAAAGCAAGATTATTGTGAGATTTTTCTTTAGGTGACTTTGAACCTTTAAGATCAGTTACTGAAATAAAAATGTGACTTAGAACAAAACCAAATCTTCTCATTTACATCAAGTCTAACCTGCTACAGTTTAGAGACTCATTACTGTTAATTTTACAGTTTTACTGTTTATTGCTGATAGATATACAGTTCTGGGAAAACATAAAAAGGTCAAGCGATGGCAGGTTCTAATGAAGACGTGACCATTAGTGCACAAGCCTTAAAGCCTTTCTTGATAAAGTTTTTAGTTATAAACTATATAATTAATAATTCAGCAACTTTTACATTACTGGTAAATCACTGGTGTTACATCCAAATGTGAAGTGAAATTAAATGAAACTTCAGTGTCATGTGCCCTGGATAAATTGTGCAAAAGGCTGTGAATTTCAAAGGATTATTGTTGTGCAGCCATATAACCATATCACAAGGTAACAGAGTCATTATAGTAACGTAGCTGACCATTTCAGTAAACTAATTAAAAATAAGTAATTGTGCCTCCTCTTCTGCTTACGTGACATTACACAGTGTGGGCTGAGTCTCTTAAAACCATTAACGGATGAGCCTCTTTGTGAAACGGCTGAATGGTGTGGAGGTACGGCATCTTTTTTTGGAGGGAGAGGATGCTTCCCATATGTTTGGGCATGACGGCGTGCAGTTTACAGATGCGGGCACTGATTATTTCCTCAATGACTTGCAGGAGGGTTTGGAAAAGGCCCAGTTTTTCTGTTGTGGTGGGGAGAGCTCATACCGCTAAGGGGTTAAGGTATGTGCTCATGGCTGGGGGATGTGGCAGCGGCGAATATAATCGAGTTAAGCAAAGTTCACAAGTTGGATGTTATATTATGTAATAATTGGGATGCAGCTTCACGAAGCCTTAAAAGGATCAGGGGTTATGTTACGATGTATTACAATTATTATTATTATTCTTTATTTATAAAGTGCCAGCATATTCTGCAGCGCTGTACAATAGGCACAGTATAGACAGGGTTACAATACATTGAAAAAACATTCGACAAACAGTACAGGAGGAGATGAGGGCCCTACTCCCGTAGGAACTCACAATCTAGGAGGGTTGGGGTTGGAAACTGGAGGAGAGGACTGTAAGGTGAGAGTGATTGATGGTTGTGTCAGTGAGTTGGGTGGTAGGCTTCCCTAAATAGGAATGTTTTAAGGGAGCGTTTGAAGGAAGAGAAATTTGGCTAGAGTCTGACCGTGCGAGGGAGAGTGTTCCAGAGAATGGGGGCTGCGCGTGAGAAGTCCTGCAGTCTATCATGGGAAGAGGTGATGCGGGGAGACGCTCGGCGCAGGTCACTCTTTGACCTTAGTGAGAGGGCTGGGTTGTATTTGGTGATTAGTGAGGACAGGTAGTGTGGAGCAGAGGTAATGAGAGGTTTGTAGGTCAGGGTAAGGATTTTGAATTTAATTCTGCAGTGGATGGGGAGCCAGTGGAGGGACTTGCAGAGGGGAGCGGCAGAGACAGAGCAGCAGGTGAGGTGGATTAGCCTTGCAGAGGCATTCAGGATGGATTGTTAGGGGGGAAAGGCAGGAGAGGGAGGCCAGATAAGAGATTATTGCAATAGTCGAGTCGGGAGATTACCAGAGCATGGATGAATTGTTTTGTGGTGACAGCGGTAAGAAATGGCAGAATTCTGAAAATATTACGTAGTTAGTAGCAGCAGGAGGAGGAAAGAGACTGGATGTGGGGGATGAAGGAAAGAGCAGAGTCAAGTGTAACTCCGAGACAGCGAACCTGGTTTGATGGGGAGATGGTCATACCCTCCACCATGATAGAGAAGTCAGGAGGTGGGGAGGCATTAGAAGGAGGAATTAGTAGGAGCTCAGTCTTAGACATATTAATCTTTAGGTGGTGAGAGGCCATCCAGGAGGAGATGCCAGATAAACAGTCACTGACTTTGGAAAGGACAGGAGGAGAGAGATCAGGGGTAGAGAGGTAGATCTGAGTGTCATCAGCGTAGAGGTGGTAATTAAAGCCAAAGCTATTAATGATTTTGCCCAGGGAGGAGGTGTAGATGGAAAAGAGCAGAGGACCAAGGACAGAGCCTTGAGGTACACCAACAGATAAAGGCAATGAAGAGGAGGAGTTACCAGCAAAGGACACAGAGAAGGACCTGTTAGATAGATAGGAGTCAACCCAAGCAAGTGCAGTGTCACAGGGACCAAGAGAGCTGAGAGTCTGTAGAAGGAGGGGGTGGTCAACAGTGTCAAAAGCAGCCGAGAGGGCGAGCAGGATGAGAATAGAATAGTGGCCGTGTAATTTTAGCAGTTAGGTTGTTGGTGACTTTCGTGAGGACAATCAATTCTAAATGTATTTGCTGTCACAATAAAATCCTTATTAACGTTTGGTAATGGTTTATTAAGTGGTTATCATTAAACTGTGGCCAGAAATAATTTCAACTCCAACACCCTGTGTCAGTGTGCATTATTGGGCAACTGGGCCAGTGGCTGGGGGGGGATTGGGGGGTTGACAACTCAATCGCTCCCTCAGTGATGTGTCAGAGTGCTCTTATCAGCCTCAAATGCTACAGCCCACTGGGAAATGTCTTGGCATCTTACTGGGGCAGTCTTGGGTGGCATGGAGAGATCCTTACATCTGTGGCACATAGATGAGATACACAGTGATTGGCAACAGCCATGGCCCCCTGGAGCCTCTGGGTCCCTGAAGATGTCATGGGCTGTCACCCCTGATGGCTGCCCTGGATTTTGGAATATTTCCCACGGTAGGCCTTCCATTTTCTTTGGTATGCCAAGGTGTGATGTATTTTTTTGTGAACCACAGTTTAATGTTATTTCTTCGGTTCAATGTGTCATGGTTTGCATTAAGGCTAGACTTTGTTTCACTGTGTTTAGTATCTTTGTACTTTATCTGACTTCCAGTTCTTTGGGACCAAAAATGCAAATATTCAGTTTATAGAAACAACTGAAGGAGGCAGGGATTATATTTCAGCAATAGCAAGACAGAATGGAAGGTATTGGATATAAATGATCAATAGTTTCAGGTTACTCTTGACAATCCTATAAAATCCAACCACTATCATTAAAAATCCTATAAGATCAGCCCTTGTAAATATTTCATTTCATATCTGCATCTTAAAATGGTCTTACCTTGTTCTTGCTCATGCAAATCAAGATTAGGAATGCTAGCTAAAGCTATTCAAAAAGGACATTTAAAGCGGAAAAACATCTTTTAATTAGGGTTCTTACATCATCAACCGTCTCCTCGATTTTCTCATACAGGGGGTCTCCGTGCAATGTTAACCGTTCTAATGCCTGAGCTGTTCCACGTAATGATTAAACAAAAAACATTGTGTTATGTTTAGGAAATAGAGAATATGGTTTTGTTTCTTAACATCTCCTAGTGTTTTTAGCGTGAAGCTCATGTCAGACTCAGAAGTCCATAACTATTATGCTTCTGTGATAAGAAAAATATATACTACAAGGATTTGTTTTTTTATCTACCAAGCTCCAAATTTTTCATATGTAGCGCTCACCCCCGGAGGAGCCGCTGAATAAACCCAGGATAGTCTCACCGCACTAAGAATTACTATACACCAGCACACTGTTGTGGATTTTCTAGATTTTGAACTTTACAGTACTTTACTGTAATAAAGTGGCATTGAATACAGATATAGTTTGAAGCGTAAATCGATTAAGCGGGAATAAACGACAGAATGCGCAACGCGGGTGTCACAGTCCACCCCGTGTACCTGTCTTGCACACCTGGATCTTAGAACTTTGCCATGTATCCTCCTTTTCTTGGATTCCGTTCCAGGTTTTACCCAGGCTCTGCACCTGGACCAGGCTCCTGGAGATCCAGCCTGGGTCTTTCCTTTCTAGCCCTGGACTTCCAGCTGAGGCCTATCTGTGTTTAAGCCTCCTTAAAAGGCACAACCTGCTCTTCCTGTACCAGCTTATCCAATGTATCCAGTACCCATCTGTCTACCTGTGGATTACAGTTGTTCTCACCGTCTGACCTTTTGATCAAGGTACCGCTGTCTAGACTTATCCTTGGTGGGCCCTGTCTGCAGTCTAGGACTGCATTACCCACAATCCACTGACTCTCCAAGAACTCTCTCTGGACTTTATTGCTATTTCCTTTGTTCATTTGCCTGCAGTTAAGGACCATTTATGTTTTATTAAAGAATCTGCATTGCGTGAATCCTGTTTGGCCTCCCCTCTGTGTTGCCGCCTGCTGGGCTCATACCAGAACCGCACACGCCTCGTGACAGAATGCAGACATCATCTTATTACGAGTCTGCGGTGATACAGGCGGTGGTGGCATCCATGAAAATGGCTGTGGAGAACTTCCTGCAGCAACTGGACTCTATGTTGCTTAAAGTGCTGCAAGGATTAAGGGGCACCTCAGCTAAGGTGCGCTCTTCCACTTCTATGTCTGGCTGCAGGAGACCCTTGTCTGAGGACGAACGCTCCAGGAGGAGGTCTTTGGGACTGTGCTTCTATTGTAGTCCGGGCTCACATTTCATATCTGCGTGCCCTGTGCGCCCACTCAAGCCATCCCCTGCACAGACCAGAGTCAACCCTGTTACTCTTGCTTCTCAACTGGTTGCTCCTCCTGTGTCTGTGCATGCTAAAAGCAAAGAGACATTACCTGCTGAGTCCTTGCCATCAAAGTCTAAGCGAACTCCAAGTGCCAAAGCTCGACAGCACCCTGTCTCTGCCAGCCCTCGCCAAGCTACTATCAAGCCTCGCCAGGTCACAGCCAAGTCATGCCCAGTCTCAAATCCTGCCAAATCTCGCCAAGCTGCTGTCAAGCTTCGCCAGCCCACAGCCAAACCTCGCCCAGTCTCTGTTCCTGCTAGGCCTCGCCAGGCTACCACAGTTGGCAAGTCTCACCACACTCCGGTACCCAGATCTAAGAGACCTGAATTTAGGGAAACCTTCTCTGATGTGGAGAGTACAGAGGATGACTCCCTCTCTGATTACTTGGAGACCCCGCCATCTGAGTCTGCTGACGTTGAAACCATGGACATGGAACCTACCTTACCCACAGATTTGGAGCCTTATATGCCCATGGAGGTTGCTTTAACACTGACTACGGAGGTCGCTGCCCTGCATCCCGCAGGATCTCCAGAGATCGCTGCACTGCAACCCGCAGGATCCCAAGAGTCTGCTTCCCTGCAACCCGCAGGATCCCAAGAGTCTGCTTCCCTGCAACCCGCAGGATCTCAAGAGGTCGCTGCCCTGCAACCTGCAGGATCTCAAGAGGTTGCTGCCCTGCAACCCGCAGGATCTCAAGAGGTCGCTGCCCTGCAACCCGCAGGATCTCAAGTTGTCGCTGCCCTGCATCCCTCAGGTTCTCCACTGGTCACTGCCCTGCATCCCGCAGGTTATCGTGAGCTATCACCGCCACGGGGTCGTCGACACCGCCGTAAGGCCAAGCCGCTCACTGCCCAGCAAATGCCGTGCAGTACCCAGGTCGCTCAAGTGCTGTGCCTCACCAAGGTTGCCACCGTTGAGCCGGGCTGTACCCAGGTTGCCGCTGAGCCATGCAGTACGAAGGACCTCGCCAAGGGCGCTACCCCTCCGTGCCTCGCCAAGGACGCCGCCGTTGAGCCGCGCAGTACCAAGGCTGTCGCTGTTGAGCCGTGCAATCCCAAGGTTGTCACCAAGGGTGCTGCCCCATCGAACCTTGCCAAGGGCGCTGCCCCACCGGTCATCGCCGAGGGCGCTGCCCCACCGAGCCGTGCCAAGGGTGCTGCTGCACCGAGCCCAGCAGCTGAGTTGTCACCTCCGAGCTGTGCCCATGACACCTTTTCTGACACTGAGTCTGACAGCGCTGTACTCCTTGCTGTCTTTGAGGACTACAAGAATCCGGGTAGTTGGACTGGCAAGAGGTGCCCAAGAGAACCTGCCCCTACGGGCTATACCAGGATGCCCTCTGGCATGCTAGTCCGGGAGGAGCACTTGGCAGTGTTCAGGAGCTGTTCTGAGCTCTGGAGACACTTCGACATCTCTTCCGAGGACTCTAATTAGAGGATGGTGATTTATGCTCCATCCCCTGTTCCAGCCTCGGTGCCCGGTGGGCACCCGTTGGGGGGGGGTACTGTCACGGTCCACCCCGTGTACCTGTCTTGCACACCTGGATCTTAGAACTTTGCCATGTATCCTCCTTTTCTTGGATTCTGTTCCAGGTTTTACCCAGGCTCTGCACCTGGACCAGGCTCCTGGAGATCCAGCCTGGGTCTTTCCTTTCTAGCCCTGGACTTCCAGCTGAGGCCTATCTGTGTTTAAGCCTCCTTAAAAGGCAGAGAGACCCAGCCAGCAGTGGGTCTGCATTGTTCTCCCTGACTGAGGTCACTTGGTTGTGTGCAAACCTGCGCTTCCTGTACCAGCTTATCCAGTACCATCTGTCTACCTGTGGATTACAGTTGTTCTCACCGTCTGACCTTTTGATCAAGGTACCGCTGTCTAGACTTATCCTTGGTGGGCCCTGTCTGCAGTCTAGGACTGCATTACCCACAATCCACTGACTCTCCAAGAACTCGCTCTGGACTTTATTGCTATTTCCTTTGTTCATTTGCCTGCAGTTAAGGACCATTTATGTTTTATTAAAGAATCTGCATTGCGTGATTCCTGTCTGGCCTCCCCTCTGTGTTGCCGCCTGCTGGGCTCATATCAGAACCGCACACGCCTCGTGACAGCGGGAAAAACATGTGGTGGAAAAGAAACAGTTAATGTCCCTTCGGTTCGTGAGTTTAAGTCCCGCTCAAAAAGGCTCATAAATTCGTGTCTTCGGGTACCCGGGTACTAGATTAAACTGGCCAGTGAACAAACAAAATATCTTTGACTAGTCAACGTTGGGGCCCTGTGAATTGAAGCAATTAACCAAGTGCGCGTTTTCTTGGAACCGCAGGCCTTGAGGCCTCTCGCCCATCTGGCGAACACTGTGTCCAAAACCGATGACTCGACCAAAGGATCTCTCTCCGCCGGCTGGAACCCAGTGCCAACGAATCTGCTCCTCCGATGCCGAAGCTCTGCAACAGGAACCGATCCGCCGCCTGCACTCCCGTTCGATCCACGGCCTCCTTACTCGAGGTCCTTCTGGAATCTGGTTGTCCTCCGAGCTGCTCAGCAGAATGTGGTACACGATGATGCACACTCCGACCCCGATCTCCAGCACTGGATGCGCCTCGGTCTACGCTCTGGCCTGGTTGTGGTCCCGGACAATCTGCTGCATGCGTCTCACTCGTTCAATCGCTCTGCCCATGCCCTGCACGAGGCTCTTGATGTCTTTCCTGGCGCCAGCATGGCCACTTCCTGTCCTCTTCGCAAAGGTTTCTGGGAGATAGAGTCTTTTAGTCCAGCATAGTCCTTGACATGTCTAAGCTCTGTCTCCCTCTAGTGGCAGCAACAACTCAGTTCATAGAGCCAGACTAACACAGCGCTACACATACATACAGCACATTTCTGCTCTCAGGCTGGGTTAATCTCGGTTCCAGTGGAATGCCTGTGCTTTCAGTGGTTTAGCGCAGGGGTCAGCAACCTTGGCTCCCTGATGTTTTGGGAACTACATTTCCTATGTGGCTCAGTCAGCCTAATGGGTGACTGAGCATCATGGGAGATGTAGTTCCCAAAACATCAGGGAGCCAAGGTTGCTGACCCCTGGTTTAGAGGATCAAAAGGACACTCTAGTCACCATGGACACTTTAAATGAAGTGGTTGGCTGCGTATCTCTCCTTCTGCTTCCCCTCATCAGGGGCCAGCAACTAAACGCTTCCTGTGAATGATAGGGATGAGTGCAATAAGACAGGAAGAACGCTTTTATCTAAGCAAAAATATAAAAGACAAAACAAAGTGAGGGTCTGCCCTAATAAATCTGATTCTGGCGCTGAAAAGTAGCACCTACTAGATCCCACCCTCTAAAAGGCTGTCATGTCAACGGTCATGTGACTGGTGTGGTCACATAGTACAGGCTGTTGCAGGGAGTTACTTGGTGAGTCAGTCCAAACAGTTTGAAGGATCCTGGACCGTGTAGTATGTGCCTTGCAGCTCCACTGAGATCACGGAGCCCTAACGATGTGTTCTAGACCTTGCTTCCTCTTTATATCGGGTTTCTGCACAGACACGGACAGACACGGCAGTGTCCGGCCCGGGAGGTTAAAACTGCAGGAATGCGATGTAATGAGGAGCAGGAGATGTTTCATTCACACATATCTTTTATATGAGAGTTAAAGGCAGGGCTTGAGTGTTGCAGCAACGCGTGGGAACTCCGTTCCCGCACTTCACGCACAGCAGGAACGTTGTCTCATTAAGCCGACAAGCGCCTCTCAGTGTGATTGTCCTCTTTGTGCCCGGCTGCCGGTCTGGCAAAAGAGTGCATCATGTGTGAACGCTGCGTGAGTTCAAACAGCTTGACCCTGACAGGCTCTGAGGACCCCCCCCCCCTTTCCTGCCTGCCCCATCTCCAGAGAACATGATGTCGGCTGCTGAAAAGCTGAAACTACTGATGAGCCTCGTGTTTGCTGGGGATCTGGCGGAGCTGCGTGAGAGAGATAAACTCTGCTTTGGTTAGCACATCTGAAGCAGATCTAATTCAAATGAAAAATTATAGACTATCTCTTTCCTGTGGTTGGGTTTTCGGTGCTTAATAAAACTAGTGCTGAGGTCCTGCAAGGGCAAAAAATCACTTAACCTGACAGGTCCAGCTGATAACAGGCACTGATAGCAGTATTGCTGGAGACATCACAACTAAGAAAATAAATTATCCATCGTCCTGCTTCCATTGGTTGTTTATATCTACACTAAACTGAAGGGAGCAGGGGCATTTAGAACTTTTTAACCCTTTAAGTGCTAGAAATGTTTGGCCACTATTACTGTTTGCAGCACATGGTGCAGACCTGTTTTAGGTTGTATACAAGGCAAACCATTATTAACCCTTTCAGTTATGTTAAACTATCAGACAACATTCCAGTAAAGGGTTAATAATGGCAGTTATAAATGTTTCATATGCCCATGATGCCTATGAAGAGGGGCACACATCATCCCCGATGTCTCCCATGACATTAACGGTTATTCAAATCTTTCATTTGGTGCACTTCAGCGACCTCAATTCACCAATCCTGCGGTGAATTCAGCATTCACTGCAGGCTCCCCAAAATGCGCTGAATCGATCCGGCAAACGCTATCAATACAATCCCCAAACACAGCCACAAACCACCGAATAGACCGCCGAACGACTCAGACCAGCAGCTGGACGGGGTAAAAAAAATGACACTTTTTAAAAGACATTAGAAAAGGAAAATAATGCATGGAAATAATGTATAAGGTCCTATGAATAATAATAATAGAAAGGTCTGTTACAGAAAAAAGAAAAAAAAGGATAAAGAATTTCACTGAAAAATGCCTAAAAAGGCGGCGCGATGACATCTAATTCAGGTGCCCCCCCCCCCCGCGTGTGCAGAGGAGGTGCCTGAAAGGGAGGGGGGAGGTCCTTCAGACCTCTTTCCCTCCCGATCGCCGGGGTGCAGGGGGTTAATCCAGGCACCGTTTGGAAGGGCACATCCTGCCCTTCCTAATGGTACCTGGAATTAACCCGATGGGGGCCGGATCACGAATCGTGCCGAAAAGCGCCGGTTCGTGATCCTTTCCCGGAGCTGGCCGACATCTTGGATGTCGGCCAAGCTTCCGGAAATGCCCCCTGAGGACTGGCGTCATCGTGCATAGCATGATGACGCCAGTCCTGGAGTTAACCCCTAGCTGCCAGCAATGGTGGAGATGGGGGGTTCCAATGAACCCCCTATCTCCTGATCCGTGGCAGCTAGGGGTTAATGTTTGGTACTATTGGATCGGCCAGAGCATGGTCGTTCCAACAATACCAAACATGAGTATGGAAAAAATAATTTAAAAAAAATAAAAAATTTCTTTTTTTTTGTTCGTTAATGCAGCAATATTGTTTCCATTTCAATTACAATGTGAACAATGATGCTGCACTAACGATTTTTGTATGCGGTGCGTTTGTTAAAAATCACATAATTTCCCCCAAAACGAGACCCCATTTCTAATTTTTTTAACAAGCGCACCCCATACAAAATATAACCGCAATTGCTCACATGTTAAAATGTGAAAAAAAACACTTTACATGTTGTAAATTATTGAAAATTCATATTTTATTGCATTTTTTGTTATAATATACAGACAGATCATGACGTATACATATAATAATGACATAATATGAATCTGCCGAGTCTGACTGAAAGAATGATCTATAATATGTCTGGGTCATATACTAAAATAAGCCTTCAAAACACGTTTAAACAAGATGAGCGAAACAGGTAAAAATGACCTCAGCACAGAGGCGGGAAATGCCTCAGCAGCGAAAGGGTTAACCATTGCTTTTCTATGAGGATTTCACTGCCTTCGAACAAGCACTATATTTTTCGAGCAATTTGGCAAATCACCAGCTATTTGAATACCCAAATTGCCATGAAATTCCCCGGTGCAATTCGGTGGCAAGTTCGGCTCTCTTTGAAAAACTCCTTTAGACTATGCACAGTGTTTGTGTGCTGGTGTAAAGTTGAGGGAGAACACATGGGAAAGCAGTACCTCCAGTATTTTTGCAAAATAGAACAGAGTTCCCATTGGTTCCATACACTATACAGATGTTCTGTCATATCTTTCCCTGCTAAGTTACAGTAACAGGGTTATCCAAAGAGATTCGAAAAGTCACCGCACGTTCGGTGACTTTTCGTTCTCTTCAATTTGGTTCGTGTTGCCGATCCCATTTCGGTGACCCTGCGGTGTATTCAGCAAGCACCACAGGGTCCCCGAATTGCAGGGAAAAGCTGCCGCAAACCTGACGAAAACTAACTGTAAAACCTGCCGAATGCAAGCCGAAAACCCGCAAAAACATCTGGATTAACCCGTCGAAGACGCCGGAAAAACCCGAGCAGGAGCCGATCACACGCAGCGAAGCCGCCGGAAAAAGCCGAGAAAAAGCCGAGACCGCAGACAGAGGGAGGTGAATAAATTAGCAAAACAGTTTGTATGAATGTGAAAGTGAAAAGCTGTTTGCAAAGAAACTACTGAGCGAAAATGTCTGAAATTTGCACATGAGGTCCAGGGAATGATAATAAAGAGGGCTGTTACAGAAAAAATAAGTAAACTTAAAAAAAAAAAAAGACTTTTAAAATAAAAAAGATTCAGAAAAAAGTATCCTAAAAAATCTATAAATGAAGAGACTTTTTACTGCAGAATTTTATAATGAACGGTTTATTAGATATTGAATTAAAACGGGAATATTTTTAACACTGAAGCCTATGGGATTCTCCTGAATTAACTTGCCGAATTAAACCACTGAATGGCAGGGCATTTTGGGAACCTTTCACTTCTGGTTTGTGTTCTCTGAATAGCCGAAGCAGTGCTTTTTCATGGGGTTTTCACTGCCTTCGAACAGGCACCGTATGTGCAGGCAATTCGCCAGGATTTGGCGAATTGCCTGCTCTCTGGATAGCCGAATGGCCAGGAAAGGTAACCAAACGCTGATTTTCAGCGTTCGGTTACCTTTCTCAAGCAATTTGGATCTCTTTGGATAACCCTGTAAGTATAGAGTATAGCATATGCTTTTGCTAATATCCACGTTTATACATAAATATATCAGATTTTGTGTGTGTGTTCAAGATAATTGCTAATTGCGGGACAAATCTAGTTGAGTTCCCTCACTTCTTTTTGTAGGACTTGACCCCTGGTTAAAGGGATGTTGAAACATGAGGGGGCAGATGGTGGGCGTAAACATCAACCCCCTCCTCTCCTGATTTAACCTCAGAGAATTATTAAAACTCTTTTTTCCAGCGCTGGGCTCCGTCAGAGCTGCAAATTCCTTAAATAAAGTTAAAAAGTTGCAAGTGACTATATCAATGCTATCAATGCATCCATATTCATAAAGCACACAGTCGCTGCTGCACAATTTATGACGGTCTGAAATTTAGGGTTTGACTTTCAGAATTTATACATTGTTGTAATTGTTGAGCAAGTACAACTCAGTGTCAGCTTGCCATTTAGTGCATACACCCCTCTGTGCGTCCATTTGTTTCACCTCATTAGTATTGATAGTATTTTTCATTGTTCCATTAGAATTTGTAAATAGTGTCACACTGGTGAAGGGTCTGCCTGTGATCATGACTTCGCTAGATCATTATTATGGGAGAATTCAAATGAATCATGTGCTTGTTACCAGTATTTACCAACAGAGGATATCATAAAATCATACAATGTGACAGACCATGGCATTAGATAAGCATAAAAATAGGCAGATAAGAGAATCCACAGCACAAATGTATTAGGTTAACAAAAACATTTTTATTTAAAGCACATGTTTAAACAGAACTTTGTGCCGGTCTTGGGTTTTCCGCTTTTATCCGTTTCTTCGGCTTTTGTTTTGCATCCAGCTCCAAAGCCTCATAAAAGCATTTCGCCTGCGAGGCTTCTGCATCTCTTCCCTTTCCACTTTATTTTCTAGAGCTTCATTTCCCTTTTCATTGTCCTCATCTTTACATTCCTCCTCTTCCTTCTCGTGCTCGTTCTCCTCCATCCTCTCTTTCCACTCCTCCAGGGGCTCATCCCATACCTCCATTTCCAATAGCTCGTTTGCTTTAGGCCTCTCACATTGCTTCTTCTCATCCTGCTTTTGTTCTTCCTTTGCTTTCTCTGTCTGAGCACAAAGGTGATGTCCATGTATTTCATGGTTGGTTGGCCATTGATTGTCTTCCTTTGCCTTTTCTTTTATGTCAGCAAGTAGACTGGCTTCATGCGCCTCGGTAGAAGCCGGGGCTGTGTTCTTTGGGATGTGCTTGTGGTAGAAGTAATAGTCATCATCCTCTCCGCTATCCTGCCATTTAGGATGGAATAGGGCACAATCGCCTTCTCCATGATATCTTGCAGGAAAATAGGAATACTGTGTCTCCATAGGATGAAGCTTTTTTTGTTCCACGATGAGGTCACGAAGAGTTTCTTCCGTTCCATCCTCTGTGACTATTATGACTGTAAGCATGTGCTCACAATCAAATTCGTTACTGTTCATTATTAAGAATAATTTCTTAAAAATATTGCAGAACTCGCTCTAGAAATCCACTTTCTCCAAATGAATGGTAAATCCAAAAGACTGTGTCCTCTTCAGGATTCCATGTGATGTCATAAGGTGCTAGAATGCCTAGGCTGACAGCAAAGCCTGTGTTTCCTAACAACACAAGAATGTTTGATCAACACTAAACTTATTGACTGTAAGAAATATCTATGTTTATGTAATAGAATTTCAAAGTAAACAATTATTAGGTTCTTGAGTGAAATCATGATCTGGCAACACTAGAGGAAAAATAAAAATGCTTCACCCAGGAGGAACAACCCTTTAGTTATCACTTTTCTATTACAGCTGTGTAATTAAATTGGATCCATGTGTGTTCCATAGTATGATGGATATAAACAGTAGATAGATATGACAAATTCAGCCTGTACTAACAATAAACACAAATCTTAAAAATCACTGTAAAAATCACGCATGGACTATGGCTAGGGTCAGACGAACGCATTTTTCACGTGCGTTTAGCCGCACGAAATCACGGCCGTGCTAGCAGCAAATGACGTCCAATGCCGGGGAACATACGACGAACAGCCGCACGAATGTTCGTCCGCGCAACGCAAGTGGCCAACGAACGCATTTTTTCGAGAACGTCAAACCGCTACTACTGACGTACAGAGTGCGCTGCGGCCGCATAGCGGCGTGTTTGCTTGATTGGGAGACGTCAGACGCTGCACACGTCCGGCCAACATAACGTCCAGATGCAAAAGGGTTTTATTGATGTTCCGTACAAAATCACGTACGAAAAAATGCGCATCGTATGACCGCTGTCGCGTATTCCGTGAAAAAATACGTCCATTCGTTCGAACGCACTTTTTCACAGACAACGTGAAAAATGCGTTCGTCTGACCCTAGCCTATGAGATTATTTTCAGGTATACAGGGAACCAGGGGATTCATCAGCCTCTTTAATCAGTCCAACTGGAGATGTAGCTCCAAAACATTTGGAGGACCAAGGTTGCTGACCCCTGCTATAGGATATTCTTTGTTTTTACATATAACATATGCTCCATCTATTTTTTTTTTTCTATTTTGCACCTATTTGTACGATTTAAAAGCTCCTCGGCTCACAGTCTGTGTCAGCTTAAGCTCCCGACGCGCAGCTTTTTGTGCAATTTAAATTCTTTAGTTACTGTTTATTAATTCCAGCTTTGCTTACTAATTATTTGTGTATGACTGTTTGTTTATGTTCACTATTCTAAACACCACAATAAACACCTGTTATTGTCTTTTGTATGCCTTTGTCACAGTCTTTCTCATTCTGTTTTTGTCTGTGTCTCTCAATGTCTTTGCAAGTGTTTCTGTGTGTTTGACAGTGCATGTGCCCGTCAGTGTTCCTGTGTCTTTATCATTGCCTCTGTGCATGTCAGTGTCTGTCAGGGTTATTCAGAGAGAGGTGAAAAACAGGAGAATGGCTGGAGAAGTGAAAATTCTAGGTCAAAATAGCCAAACCAGAAAAATTCTATTTATCTCACTTTCCAAATTGGCTATTTTGACATAGAATTTTCACTTCTCCAGTCATTCTCTTGGTTTTCACCTTTCTCTGAACCTGTTAAAATGTACGAATCCCACTAGTTTTTCCAAATATATATGAATTTTAGATGTTCCCCTCTCCATTCTCTCTTCAACAGGCACATCTTCATAACCGTTTGCAACGCCTGCCACTATCAGGGTTATTCAGAGAGTGGTGAAAAGCAGGAGAATGACTGGAGAATGGAAAATTCTAGGTCAAAATAGCTGATTTGGAAAGTGAGATAAATGGGAGAATTTCCCGGGTTTGGTTATTTTGACCTAGAATTTTCTATTCTCCAGTCATTCTCCTGCTTTTCACCTCTCTCTGAATAACCCTGAATATTTTTGAATTAGACCTGACTTACAGTCATTGAAGACAAAACATGTGCCTCTGTCAGTGTTTGTGTGTTTTTCCCATTATCTCTGTGTACGCCAGTGTCTGGGTGCATCCAAGACAGTATGGCAATGCCAGACAACTGAATCAAGGCAACGTTATTAGAGTATCATCTTACAGAGGGAACACGTTGTGACTCTCAAAGAGTCTTTGTCAAGTCTAATACATATCACGTACTGCAAGATATTATAGTAAAATCCTTCAATCCCAGGTGCAAGACCATAAAGACATACATTAAATAAATTATCCAAGTAAAAGTGTTGTGGACAAACCATGTGGGACTGCCATGTCTGTATCAAGTGATCGCTACCACAACTGCCAATGAACACGAGCCACCGGAGCACTAAGCACTGGGAAAACCAAAGATGTTCGGTATGGATGTTTTGCTCTGTGTGTCGAGAAGGAACCTGTTAATATGGTTGAATCCCACTGCGGTCTCATATACAGTATCTCACAGAAGTGAGTACACCCTCACATTTTTGTCAATATTTTATTATATCTTCTCATGTGACAACACTATAGAATTGACACTTTGCTACAATGTAATGCAGTGCGTGTACAGCTTGTGTGACAGTGTAAATATGCTGTCCCCTCAAAATAATAATAACTTTATACTCACTTTGATGTGTGTGTGTGTGTGGAATCTGGTGTATTCTAGTTATCGCAGCATATATTGCAGCACCTGTAAAGAAGAAGAACTGCCATTTCCGAATGGGTGAGAAAAAAAGAAAAAGGAGGTTTAACATAACGGTTTTTACATTTCCTTTGAATATCACTTCCAGGAATATTCCCAAATATTTCTTGCTGTTCAATTAATGATGTTTCAGTAAAAAAAAAAAAACACAAAACACTGGTCCCTGGCAGTGGTTGTTTTTGGAAAAATCACTTGCTAGTGATGGGGTTAACAAATTAATTATATCGTTTACTGGCATTTCAAACTATTGACACATTAAAAAAAATTCTGAAAGCCCTTCACGTTCGCATGGTTTTATATCAGTGTCGCAGCTGCAGAAATTCCTGGTTGAAATCCTGGTTTCAAATAAAAAAGGATATCAAAAATTTTAAGTGTGGATTTTTTTTTAGAAAGGATTTTACCAGGAAGGATACATTGAGATTTCACTCATTTTCAAGTATATCCTGGGTGGCGAGTATGTACCGTTAGGTGTCTTGCTCAAGGACACTTACTGGAGAGGTGCTTGTTGGGATCGAACCCATGTCTCCACAGGCTCTCTCCACGCAGAGCAGTGATGTTACCTCTTTTCTGTGCACCTTTCCCTTGTTCTTTGCGAAATTACATACATTTGCTATTGTTCCTGTTTTGTGCATAGCCATCCAGTCTTGTGTTTTTTGATTATTGTCATATAACGAGCAAATCCACTTCATGCATTTTCAAGAGAATGCAAAACTTGAGTCCATAGAGGATCCTGCAAGGCCATGGACCATTTCAGGCCTTTTTTGTGCAGTCACAAGCAGTGCCTAGTCATGTACTGTGCATCACTCAATAGGATTTCATCTGGTGCTATTGTGGCCAAATCTGATGGTAACTGACACAACTTGGGTACCTGACAGCAGTATTTCAGATTTGTCTTTTCTTGGCATTTTGTAGGATCAACCTGTCTCCATATTTTGATTTTACTGGACCTTCTGTGATATTTAAAGAAATGTAAAAGTAGTTTTTAAAATTTTATTTAATCATCCATTTGAAACATTATGTTCACAGCGCAATTAATATTTTTCATAAGAACATGAATACTTTCATGCATCAGACTGACAAGTGTATCTGGATAGGTTTCAAAGTCTGGTGTTTTTTATTCTATATATATATATATATAAAAAAAACAACAACCCACCACTATCAGATCATTGATTAGCGATTAATGTTTTAATGTGCATGTCACAAAAATTTTGAATATCAGAATAAAACGCAAACTCTATATTTTGGACTGTGGTGTAATAAATATATATTTTTTAAAGGTGTCTGGTATAGAAGCCTGAAGGAACATGGTTGCAAAGATCCAGGTTTTAGGGCTATACAAGGTGGTACAGGTCTTTTGCGAGGTTCTCCAATCTCTCCCTGTACTCCAACATTTTATAGTTGACAGGACTGACCCCCTTGAATCCAAACATGGCCCCCCACCAGGCACCTGCAATGGCAGCAGTGGAATCACTATCACCCCCATGGAAGAAAGCCCTGTGACCCAGTTCTGTCCAGTTATCCCCAGCTGCAAGTATGGCATCATATGCGATCATAGGGGCATCATGTCCACTGCTGCCACCCCATCCACTAAAACTGACTTTCTTGTAGAACTCGTCGCGAGCCTCCACATTATACTTTTCTGGGAACGTTGGCTGGGATTCTCCGTCTAAAATACCCCTTTTTGTAAGGTATGATTTCCATTGGCTTTCAAAGTAAGACCTGAAAAATAAAATACAAAACAGACATGAAAAGGAACCGCAAGAAACGAACAATCAACCTTTTAGCATCTAAATCTAAAGAATGAACCCCTCCTTTTATTAGGGAATTCAAACAGGTTATGAGGGAACCTGCAATTCAACATGCCAAGATCCCATGAGATGTTTAGGGGGGGCGAAATGAAAATAGAGTATCCAAAAAGAAAACCGTTTGTGTATAATTGGCACCCACTATTCACCAATTGGCATCCCCTATAACACCATTATCACCATACAGATCAATTCAAAAAGCAATAGTGAAGCACACTTCAAGCAAAAGAGCGAGGCAACAATTATCATATACAGCGTAATTCAAAGAGATCCGAATGGCTGGAGAAAGGGAGCTTTCTTGGCCATTCGGCTATCCAGAGAGCAGGCAATATGCCAAATCCTGGCGAATTGCCTGCACATACGGTGCCTGTTCGGTCCCTGTTCGAGGGCAGTGAAAACCCATGAAAAAGCACGGCTTCGGCTATTCAGAGAACACAAACCAGCAGTGAAAGGTTCCCGAAATGCCCTGTCATTCGGAGGTTTAATTCGGCAGGTTTATTCAGGCGAAGCCCATAGGCTTCAATGTTAAAAATATTCCGGTTTTAATTCAATATCTAATAAACCGTTCATTAGAATATTCTGCAGTAAAGAGTCTCTTTATAGATTTTGTAGGATATTTTAAGCATTTCAGATTTTTTTTTTTTACTTCACTTATTTTTTCTGTAACATCCCTTTTTATTATCATTCCCTGGACCTCATATGTAAATTTCAGACATTTTCGCTCAGTAGTTTCTTTGCAAACAGCGCTTCACTTTTCAAACATTCAAGCAAACTTTTTTCCGAATTTATTCACTTCACTCGTCTGCAGTGTCGGCTTTTTCCGGCGGCTTCACTGCGTGTGATCGGCTCCTGCTCGGGTTTTTCCAGCGTTTTCGGGCGGGTTAATCCAGTTGTTTTTGCGGGTTTTCGGCGTGCATTCGCCGGGTTTTGCGGTTAGTTTTCGTTGGGTTTGCGGCAGCCTTTCCCTGCAATTCGGGGACCCTGTGGTGCTTGCTGAATACACCGCAGGGTCGTCGAAATGGGATCGGCAAAACAAACTGACTTGAAGAGAGCGAAAGTCACCGAACGTGCGGTGACTTTTCGATTCTCTTTGAATTACCCTGATAGTGAACACAATACAGATCTTGATATACAGCTCCACTTGGTAGATGTTTTGCTGCAAATTTCCTCAAAGCATAGAACACAGAAAAATAACAAACCACAGCACAACATGTAATAACCTATTTACATATGGCTAGATGGTTGTGTTTCAAACACTCAAAAACAAACGCACATTATAGGGTTTTTTTCACAAAGCACTGGAATTTCAGTAATAACGCGATGCTTTTTACTTCAGCACAGTTCGCTGGACTTTGGTGATTCCATTATTCACCGATTTAATATTTTTTTTTATTTTTTTGAGAAAGTATTTTACCATGAAGGATACATTGAGATTTCTCTCATTTTCAAGTATGTCCTGGGTGGCGAGTATGTACTGTCAGGTGTCTTGCCCAAGGACACTTACTGGAGAGGTGCTCTTGTTGGGATCGAACCCATGTCTCCACAGGCTCTCTCCACGCAGAGATGTTACCTCTACTCCACCCAGCCGTTCACTGTAGTGAAGATAGTGACAATAGAGTCGCCAAACCCCCACAAAAAGCAAGTCTTCTAGAAATGTCAGTTACAGAATAAAGACAAAATGCTTTTAAAACATTTTTAAAAAAAAGAAGAATCAACAATTTCGTCAAGAAAAAAAAGATACAAAAAGGTGTTCTGAAAAAAAAAAAAACAAGGTTTTTTGGTGAAAATTAAAAAAAAAGAAAATACACGGTCATTCAAATCCAATGATTTTCGTCTGTCTAAACCTGTCAAACTGAAACACCAAAAATCAGGCCGCTCTGTATATACTATCCGCGATAGTCTATGGGGCAATTTCGGTGCGGTCAGTATTTGCGAATTGACAGCTTAGTGAATAGAAGAATTGTCGTGAAAATGCACCAAGTAGTGAATTTCACCGTTTGGTGCAATTTCAGGCCAATTTGGGTGTTAGTGAATAACCCCTTATATCTTAACATACTCACATATCCTTGAATCACAAAAATGCTTGGTACATGCAAGCTATTGTTTGACAACAGTTCCTCTTGCATGCAAGAAAACGAAGACAATCAAGGATGTCTGCGATTCAGGGGCATGTGGGCATCTGAAGACAAATTACGACATCTATAGTTTATGCGAGTGTTCACCTGGCTAGCTAATATTTTGTGACTTGGAAAAATTCAGATGTTTAAAACGACCAGTTCTTAAATTCTTGCAGGATATGGAGAGGTTTAGTAGTTAGGTTGTTATGCACAGGATACATTTAAATACTTCCATAGGATTTTTTTTTACAGGGGAATTAGTAGAGCTTCCATTCCTTCAGATTCTAAAGATATTTTCCATTCCCAACAAGCAACAATTTATGTGTTTAAAAGAAGAAGAAATGTGAGAGCATTTAAATGTTTGTTGTGATAGGATTATGGGCAAACATAGAAATGTATTCCTTAGATATTATTTGTTTGACAAATAAGAACCAATGTTATTAATACTTTAAACTGCAGGAAAAAAATATATATAAATAACACAACTTCACCACTAGATGGCAACACAACCAAGGGGCATTTACAAAAGTTTAAAATTAAAAACTATTTCATGGAAATTCTATTTGAATCTGTTCATCTATAGAATAGTATCCAAGTATCCACGAGTATATACTACATATTGTTATAACACATTTCACTAAATTAGCCAGTAAAATGTAACGGTCGTTAATGAGAGCTGTTCGTGCACACTATATTAATTGCAAACATAAATCAAAAGGTCTCTGCATCTAAAAAGGGGTTATTCACTTAATACCATTGTTTACTATTGTTGCAAACAACGTCGAAAAGCTCCATTGTAGTAACCTAAGGGGTTATTCAAAGACTGCAGAATTTGCCACAGAATTGCACTGAACGGTGAATTTCACCATATGGTGCAATTCGGCTATTCGGAAAGCTGGCAATTCGCAAAATATTGCTGAATGCTGGAGAAATACCCAGATTTTCGTTGCTTTCGTTCGATAGGTTTGAACAGGCGAATCCCATAGCTGTCAATGGAAAATAAAGAAAAAAAATCCCATTTTTATTCAACGGTTTATTATTTTCATTTGCAGCAAAATGTCTTATCAATATATTTTTTAGAATTTTTTAGGAATTTCTCGATTTTCCTGGCGAAATTTTTGATTCCGATTTTTTTTTTTTATTCTGTAACAGACCTTTTTATCATTATTCATAGGACCTTATTTATTATTTCCAGGCATTTTCTTGCATTTCTTTGTTTTAAACGCCTTTTAAAAATTGAGTTTTTTTTTTACTCCTGCTCGACAGCTGGTCGGCTTTTTTTCGGCGGTGATGGCAGATTGTCGGCCGCATTCAGTGGTTTATCGGCTGCGTTAGGCGAGTCATAGGCGGATCCCTTCGGTGCACTTTGGGGACCCTGTAGTAAATGCTGAATTAACCACAGGGTCGGCGAATTGACCTCGCCGAACGAGAGCATTGAAATGTCGGTGCTCTCTCAATAACCCCTTTAATAAACTTCAGCAATCCCGACTGGGTAGCTCAAAGGACACAAGGGAAAGCTTAACTGATAAAACTTCGCCTGTGCTCTTTGATTTTCCTTTTTTCGATCGCCCATGTGTATTGTGCAATTTTCATCTATATTTGCAGCAACACTAAACAACAGTGTTTAGGGAATAACCCCTGTACTCATCAAAACAGCGAGAGCAAACCTTGGCAGCCAGAGGTTTAAGAGCTGGCCAGATAGCTTAGTAAATTTAGTCCAGAATCATCTAGGGTACCAGAGGGCATTGCCATCTTCCCATAATACCCAGCGCTGGAGACCAAAACTAAATGTGACAACGTATTTGTTTGGGAATGAAGGGGCACGTATCTGTTGTGTGTGCAATATATGTCTGTGTGTCTGTGTGTGTGTATGGCTATTTGTGTGTTAGCTGCTACTGTGACAGTGGATTTGGACTGGTCAGTATCAGATTGTATAAATCACATAAGGAAACTTCAGCTAAATTTACAGAATGGATTTAGAGCACAGATTTCAAACTCCAGTCCACCTGATGTTGACAGCTTACATTTCCCTGAACTATTTCAACAAGATAGATGACCAGAAAATGATTAGGTGTGATTCAGCAGTATCTGGGGGTGATGGAGTTTTAGATCCCTGATCTAAAGTGTGACGTTACAGTTACAGTCATTTATACAGCGCCAGCATATTCTGCAGCCCTTCACAATAGGGGAGCACAAACAGGAGACGTACATGATGAAAAGATGACCCTGCCCGTAAGATAACTGTCCAGGTAGTACAGCACCAGGTGCTCAGCCAGACATCCCGTGAGCTTACAATCTAAGAGACTGGGATAGGTGAAACAAATGAGAGCAGAGAGAATGTGTAGATGGTTAACAGGGCTTGCATGGGAAGGACCAGAAGACTGGGCTTAGTGAGAGTAATTGGAGAGAGAAGTGGAGACAGCTGGAAAGGAGACCTGAAATTATGGACTGGGCCTGAGTGGGAGGGTGGATGGGGAGGGTTGGGTGGGACAGCAGAGGGTAAGAAGCATTTCAGTCAGTCAGTGTGTGTGCTGTGGGGAGAGAATAAGGTGAAAATGCACAGAATGTTAACCATTTATGACGTAGGGGAGAGGGAGGGAGGAACAGAGGGGGTTTTCCTAACAGAAATAGAGGGAGTGCCCAGTTTAGTGCTGTATCATGGTTACTATAGAGTTGGTCATGCATACTGACAAAAGGGCAGGATTATTATCCATTACTGGAACCTAGGATAACAGATAACACATGTCCCATGTGAAATAAATGAAAATTAAAGATTGGAAACCTTAAAAAAAAATATGAACAGAAACGTGGTGTTTCAGAGTTATTTAAAACTCACCATTTTTCCAAACATTAACATTCTAATTCAGAATATTCAGAGAACCTACCATGCCTCTAGATTTGCTTCCACATCGTGATCAGATTTAATCACAAAGTCTTTTGCTTTGGGCAAGGTATCCAGTAGCCCTCTGCCCCACTCATTAGGAGGTTTGCGATTTATTGCATATGAAGTAAACAGGGCTGCGGCAAGTGATCCAAGATATCCGGTTGGGTGGTGATGAGTCATTTTGCCGCTTTCGATGCTGATTCTGATCAGGTCCGGTAGCTGCTCGGGACGTGGAAACCTAAGCCCTATGCACATGGCTCGCATTGCTGCACCGCAACCTCCTGCATGATTTTCAAATGGGATCTTCCAGCCATTTGGTATCTTCGGTTTCAGTCTCTCTGCATTGGACACGCAGGTACCACCTGAATGTTAAACAACACATGATTATGAAGTAAGCTCTGTCACGAAGGATAACGTCCTAAAATTAAAAATGGTTTCCATTCAAAAGATATCTGCACATCAAGGTAAAGGTCTGGTAGGGCAAGAATCCCATTTTTAAAGGGGTGTTTATGCCAACTAACTAGACCTGGTATTGGTGGCTTTTGAACAAAGAGTTCCTCCAGATCCAGATTGGGTAGGTGACATGACTTTTTATAAAACCCTTGATAAAGGCATTTCGCCAAACGTTGGGGGTACCTGGTCTCAGATCTTGTGTCTCCCATGTGGGGTTCCTAATGCTTACATTATGCTGTGTTTTGTTGTTGGATACTAGAGGTACATTTTTTTTTCAGCAGATACCAGTGTTGCCTTTTGTGTTCACATTTTGCTGCCACATTATACCAACTTGACTTGCTGATAGATTGTTAGCAGTTCAGCACTCCGTGTCTATTGTTCTTCTAGACCAGGGGTCAGCAACCTTGGCTCCCTGATTTTCTGGGAACTACATTTCCCATGTGGTTCAGTCAGCCTATTGGGAGACTGAGCATCATGGAAGATGTAGTTCCCAAAACATCAGGGAGCCAAGGTTGCTGACCCATGTTCTAGACCATAGAGTCGAGTGTGACTTTTTGTGGACAGCATTTTGAATTGAATTTTACAAAATTACCATATGCATTACACTTGTTTACTCGCTATTTTTACTTGTGTTTTGTTGAAAAAGAATGAAAGACCATTTTTTTACTCCAACGGTGTGCATTTTACTTTTCTTTTTCGGCGTACGTATATCAGCTATAAGGATTAGCTGCTTGTATAGATAGCACCCATACATTGCTTATACATTATGTGTGCAACACAAGAAATTGTCTAAATATAGTTTACAAAATAGTAAAATGTCCTTTTAAAGATTTGGGTAGATATGGAAAAACACAAGTTGTTTATTGGAAAAAAATAAGTTGAAAAATGTGCATAGGTGACTGGTCGTGAGCATCAAAAAGTCAACAATATTTTATTATCACCAATTATACAATGCTCTTCTACAACTAGTTGGAGTCTGGACAGGTTATTCATTAACCACTGTCCTGACATTGATAGCAAGATGGTGAAATATGGTGAATTCACTCTCTTAGGCCCGTGTCAGACGAACGCAGTGTTCACGTCTCTGTTGCTGCACAGTTTAACATCCGTCGTAGCATAGAATCATGAGCAATAGAGACCCACACATTAAGTGCGTCCACACCAAACTGCGCACGCACAATGCACGTGGCGAACGGACGCAAGTTAGACAAGGACGTAAAACCGCTAACACGGACGCACAGAGTTCGCCATGTCCACCACGTCCGTGTAGCGTTCTGTGTGCGTGATGAGGAGATGTCAGACGCAGCGCATTTGCGACGTCCAGCACCTTGATGCAAAAATGCCTTTTCATATCCTTTTTCATATTAATTTTGTTTCCCATATTTCCCTTTTTTTCTACGTTCGTCATAAAAAACAGACTGTGTGGTGTCTACAGTATCTTCTGTCAGAACGTCCGTTGGCACGCACGCAGAGTGCGCTCGTCTGACCCTAGCCTTAGGGAACTGCATCCACAGTTAGCTTTGGTTGCTAGCTTTTTTTTCACCGTAGATAGTATGGAAGGTCTATGGTGATCCTTACTATAAAATAGCTGACGTATAGCCACCAGATAATGTTTAACGAGTTACTCACTGTAGTAAATTTGATAGGTAGCTTTTACGTCACGGATTTAGTTTGCATATATTATCCTTATTTATGTTTTAACACAAAGTGATCGCTTTACCTGGTGCTCTGCCATCCATATCATCCATGCATTCCTTATATTTCTTTGCCAGGAGTGGATATAATTTCTCAGGCTCTATATGGGTTCCTGCTTTCACCAACGCTTCTGCTGTGGCGATATGCATTACTGTATCATCACTCACTTTCCTGCTTTCCACATCAAGGTTCTCCATGCCACCAAGCTTGGCCAGCTCACCGTGGATCATATTCCCTTGTCTGCAAAATTCCCAGTTGCCGTTATTGTACCCAAGGGCATCGCCCGCTGCACTAAGGACCATCGCAGCCACATAATTTTCCACTAGTCCTGAGCACATGTTGGTCTGAAAGAAATATTTGTGGAAGAAACCTGAGAATAAAAACTGGACAAAAGAGAAAACAGCAAATCAGTACCAGAAACCGTCACCAAGAGAGTGCCAACGATGAATGACAAGGAGTATCAAGCTTCGGCCCCCCAAATGTTTCTGAGCTGCAATCCCCTCCATTCAACTGGCCATCTATTGCATTAAAGGAATTCTGGGAATTATAGGCATCTACATCTGGGCGGCCATGAGTTTGACATTCCTGATGTAGACTCACTAGAGGTCCTTGCTACATCAAGAAATGAGCTGTGGGATCTCAGAGGGATCCATCAGCCTTAAAAAAGTTAAAATGATGATGGGCTGGATTCCCTAAGGGTCACATGGTTAAAAATGTAGGAGATACAATGAAATATAAAGGGGTGCCTTCTTTCTCGATGCTGTGGCACAGTTCTCAGCTTCCATCACCTTCAGTCAAGCTGACCTCTCAGATTTGTGATATTATTTCTGCAGATGGGAAAAGGTAGGTTTCTAGGCTTTAGATTCCAATATTTCTTTTACGCAATCATAAAAATAATTTGATTTATTTTCCAGTTTAAATAGATTCTCAAGATTGTTAAATCACTTTTTTCCATATACAAAGCATTTTTTTTTTTTTTAATATAAAAGTTTTATTGGAGTTCACACATAGAATGGTACATCATTGCAAAAAGGATGAAACTTCAAAGGTAAAGGACATAAATTCCTGTCATTGACAATAGACAATTCAAATGAAGTATCAATATTATCCGATAAAGGGTCATTTGTGCAGACTCCATTTTCCAAAAACAAATAAAATCCTAAACTAACATAAAACACAAAACACGGCGGCACTACAATCGTACACGGTAAAGTATCTTATATCAAGGTTCCAGACTCGACAAACACCCTCCACCCCTCCCATGTATCAGAAAACTGGCACATTGAGTTATTCGCGGTATGGAACATTTCTTCATATTTAAAGACACTTTTGAGGGCAATCATAACTTCTTTCATAGAGGGACATAGTGAGGAAAGCCAATGTCTTGCTATAACCGTTTTTGCTGTCCCCAGTACCATAGAGATAAACCTCCTGTGACGGATCTGAATAGTAATGGGTATAATATGTAAGAGGTACATTTTCGGGCATAGTGGGAGCATTAGTGAAGTGCAGTGAGAAATCAGTCTGCTTATTTTTACCCAATAACTCCCTAATGCGGGACATAACCAAAAGGTATGCAGTAGGGAACCGAGGCCGGTAAGGCATCTCCAGCAGAAGCCGGTATTCCCCGAGATATGGGCCAATCGGGTTGGTGTTAAATACCATCTGCACAGTAATTTGATATGGGCCTCACGTAGATTGGTGCTTCTAGAATATTTGTATATTGTGTCCATGGCGTATGACCAGTCATCTACGGAAAGCGTGAAAGCTAAATCTTTTTCCCATTTAACCATATAGGGTAATTTTTTAGGTGGGGTCGGGGTTAGGAGGCTCTTGTAACAGAGAGATAATGGTTTCATTTGACATTTCTTCCCCATACACAATTTGTGAAAAGCTGAAAGGTTCGTAGGTGTGAAGGAGGTCAGGCCCTTCTGGTGTAAATCGTGCTTCACATGTAGGTATGTAAAACAGTCACTCAATGGAATGGCAAACTCCTGTACCAAGTCGGGAAAGGGTTTCAGGGAGTGGGGTGTAAAGAGCTGCCACACATGTGTCAAGCCACGCATGAACCAAGAATCTAAATTTAAGTCTGGGATATAGCGACACAGAACTCTGAGCGGGGCGAGACATAATAAGTCGTAAGGTCGTACCAACGGACGACCCCACTGGCGCCAGGACATGAGGGAGAGCATCGAGGCGGGTAGTAGACCCATGGTACTATTCCTAGGAAGGAATGGAAGCCACAACAGATCATGAAGTTTATATGGGAAAATCATGGCATTCTCCAACTGTAACCATAGAGGTGATTCTTTGAGATGCATTGACGACAACAGTTGGGCTAGTAAGGCTGCTTTGTAGTACGATTGTAAATCCAAAAAACCCAACCCTCCGTTACGTCGCGACGCAGACTGTAGAGGCCGATACTCGAGGAGGCTTCCCTTTCCAAATATGCGCATGAAGCAGTTTTTGCAGCCGGAGCAATAAATGCGCCGGTATGAAAATGGGGGTATTTCGGAAATAGTATAAAATTTGGGGTAGGATACACATCTTTATGGCCGCCATATGACCCAACCAGGAGGATTCATTTGTGCTCCATGTAGAGAGCTGCGTCTCAATGGAGTTCAAAAGTGGCGTGAAGTTTTCCTTAAGGATGGTGCCTCGCGATTTCGAAAGGGAGATTCCCAAGTATTTTAAAGAGGTAGTGCGCCAATCAAAAGGGTATTTACTACGCAGAGAGCTAATGGATGAAGCAGCAATATTTATGGGGAGAGCCTGTGTTTTACTCACATTATTTTTATAGTAAGATAACGCACCAAAGCTGTCAAGGAGGTGAAACAGGGAAGGAAGCGAAATCTCCGGTGTGGTCAAAAAAAGCAGTATGTCGTCTGCAAAAAGTGCCAGCTTGTGCTCCCCATTCGGGGTCGGCATACCTTTTATTGCCAGGGCGATCTTAATCTGCAGCGCTAAGGGTTCTATGGCCAGAATAAATATTAACGGGGATAATGGACAACCCTGCCGGGTGCCATTGGTTATGTGAAAAGAGGAGGATAGAAACCCCGATGCCAAAACCTTCGCCGACGGAGCAGAGTAAAGGGCCATAATGCTGTGTACAAATTGTGCTGGGAGACCAAACTTTAGTAACACCAACCGCATATACCCCCAGTGTAGGCGATCGAACGCCTTTTCGGCGTCCAATGCCAGCAGGAGTCCGGAGGTATTAGTCCTATGGGCCAAATCAATTATATCATAAAAGCGTCGGGTATTGTCACACGTTTGACGGCCGGGGACAAAGCCGGTTTGTTCAGTCGCGATCAAGGATGGGAGTAGGGGGGCCAACCTAGTAGCTAGTAATTTAGCGTACAGTTTGGCGTCTACGTTCAACAGGGATATAGGGCGGAAGTTGGCACAGTGCGTCGGGGCTTTACCAGGTTTAGGCAGGGTCACTACTGTTGCCTGCAACATCTCCGGAGGGATGATGCCAGTGTTCTTAATGTCATTAAAAAACAGGGTAAGAGTCGGAACTAGTGAAGAAGCAAATACCTGATAATACAGATTCGTAAAACCGTCAGGGCCTGGGGCTTTATTTTTTGGAAGTGCATTAATAGCCTTAAGTACCTCCTCCTCTGTAAACGCAGCAAGCAAATCTGTAACCTGAGAGGGCGAGAGGGAGGGGAGGCTTGCCGCCTGAAGAAAGAGATCTATGTCGTCCTGGGTAGGGGATGGTACGGTGTGGTCTAATCCTAGGTTGTACAGGGAGGCATAATAATGTGCAAATTCATCAGTAATAAGGGCTGGGTTATAAATTTTAACATTATTAGCATCCAATAGGTACGGTATGTTGGTTTGCATTCTTTTCCCTTTCAATTTAGACGCCAGCAATTTCCCCGGTTTATTCCCTTGGGTATAATGAGCATAGTTAAGCCGTCTAATTGAGCGTGCAGTGACTTGGAGCATCAGGTGTTCCAACTCGCGGCGCTGCGCAATCAATTGAGAGGTAATACTAGGGGTAGGCGAGGATTTATTCTGGGTTTCTAATTCAGTGATTCGTCGTGTAAGAGCAGTCATCTGAGCATTAAGACATCGTTTACGTTGCGCTCCTTTCTGTATAAAATGTCCTCGCAGTACAGCTTTGTGGGCCAACCAAACCGACGCTGTTGCAACGTCCCCAGTTACGCTCGTCGCGAAATACTCTTGAAGGAGTTGTAGTGTTGTTGTCACGTCCTCCCTATTTACAATGAGTGAGTCATTAAGTCTCCAATTCCCCATACCCCTCGGTGGGAAAGCAGCCTCAAAAGTAAGCGTAAGCGGAGCATGGTCAGACCACGTAATGATGCCTATGGTCGCCTCCAGGAGACGAGACAATGCTGAGCTATGTATCAAACACAACTCAATTCTACTATATGAGGAGTGGACATGAGAAAAATATGTGTAATCACGTGTATTGGGGTGACAGATCCTCCAAGTATCATATAGGTCAAACGAATGCATGAATTCCCGTAGTTGTTTACTAGAGGGCGGTGGGGATCGGGAATGGGGGCGGGGTTGGCTCGTCTGTGTGTCAACCTCGGGGTCAGGAGTGCAATTAAAGTCCCCACATAAGAACATCATACCACTAGACATTTTTTTCACTCTACCAAAAGCTTTCCGCAGATAAGAAACCGGATTATCATTAAGGAGATATAGGTTAGCAATAGTGATTGGTAATTCGTTCAGCGTGCCTACAAAAATCACGAGGCGGCCCAACGGATCTATATACTGAGCCGAACATACAAAGGTCCAATCTCTATGAAACAGGATCGAGACACCTTTAGGCTAGGGTCAGACTAACGCATTTTTCACGTTGTCCGTGAAAATGTGCGTTCGAAGAATGGACGTATTTTTTCACGGAATACGCAATAGCGGTCATACTATGCGCAGTTCCATCCGTGATTTTGTACGGATCATCAATAAAACACTTCTTGCATCTGGACGTTATGTTGGCCGGACATTAGCAGCGTCTGATGTCTCCAATTCACGCACACACGCCGCTAGCGGACGCAGCGCACTCTGTACGTCAGTACTAGTGGTTTAACGTTCTCGAAAAAATGCGTTCATTTTCCACTTGCGTTGCGCAGCCGGACTTTTGTGCGACCGTACTTCGTATATTGGCCGTCATTGCCCGGCATCTGCTGCTAGCACGGCCGTGATTAAGTGCGCCAGAACGCGCGTTCGCACTGCCTCAGTCTGACCCTAGCCTAAGACTTCGTCTGAGCAGTGGAGTGGTAGGCCTCAGTGTACATGCGCGATTTCAAAAACGGCGGACGCCTCTTACAAAAATGAGTCTCTTGCAAACATACAATAGCCGGTTGAGATTTATGCAAGTCACGAAATAAAGCATGGCGTTTGTATGGAGTGTTCAAACCCCTAACATTTAAGGAGTAAATCTGGAATTGAGGTTTACTCATTTGTGGTTACTCCTAGCCCTCTAGATCTCACAACGGACATTGAAGACAACCTCCTCGGGAAAATGAAGGGACATTCCTGCACATAATAGCACCTGGAACCGTATATCATAGTGCTTACCAAACAAACAAACAGTACATACATTACATACATAGGTCGAACCAAAAGGAAACAAAGGAAAAATAAAAAATAAAAGGAAAGGTAAAAAGAAAAGAAAAAATCCGACCAAACTTCAAAAAAGAAAAAACTGCACTCCATGAGCGCAGCTGAGTGGAGTCAATCAACACAGCAGATTGGTATAGTAGGGAAAAAAAAACGCAGTCAAGAAAAAACTCCAGTGGGGGAAACAACAGTCCCAACTCTACCTGAGCAGGACCGCGCCAATTTACAGGCCATTGGAAGGCCTCGGGGCTGGCCGAATAAAAGAACAGAACAGGCCCCCAGGAGCGCCCAATTGAGGTGGATCAAAAAGGGGTCAGTCCAGCATCCGTGAAGGAGTTCTGACGCCCAAGAAGACGGGAGGCAACATGGCGAAGCAATAGAAGCACACCCCAGTGCTGGATAACGCAGGACCAGAGCCCCTCATTTCGGCCGGACCCGATGCCACTCCGGAGAAACTTTCAGCGGCGAAGACGATTCCTCCCGGGGGGGAGTAAACTCAGACACGACTTTCCATTCCGTCAACAAACGCATGCCAGTGAGGGGATCAGGGATAACGTGCAAGACTCCCTCCCGCCATAACAAGATCTTTGTGGGAAATCCCCATCGATAAGCCATGTTGTGGTCACGTAGAATTTTCGTGAAAGATGAAAATTCCCTTCTTTTAGACATGGTAGCTGTTGACAGGTCTGCGTAAAAGGAAACTTCGGCATACGGAGAAGGCAGAGGCATAGATTTCCGTGCTGCTTTCATTAACGCTTCTTTCACATGGAAAAAGTGCACCCGGACTAGAACATCTCTAGAAGCTGAGGGCGGCAGGTTCTTGGCGCGTGGCAGTCTGTGTGCCCGATCCATCAGGAAATCCTGTGACGAGTACGTTGGTACCAGGATCTGGAAAAGTTCCATTATATAAGACTGAAGATCAGCAGGGGTTACTGCCTCTGAAATGCCCCGGATCCGTACATTGTTACGCCGCGAGCGGTCTTCCAAATCGGCCAATTTCGTTGCCATGGTGTCATGTGCAGTCTGCAAAGCTACAGTTGTGTTCAAAATTATTCAACCCCCAATGCTGTAAAGGGTTTTACGGAATTTAGTGTACATTTGTAATTGTATTCAGAATGAAATCCTACAAGGACTTTTTAAAGAACCATATGCAACTAAAATGACATCAATTGGTTTTGTAATACAGTAGTAAATGTTTCTTTTCTGAATTCTTCATTGACACAATTATTCAACCCCCTAAAGACTACCACTCTGAAGAACAGAGGTTCATTCAAGTGTTTTCAATCAGGTATTGAAAACACCTGTGGATGTCATGGAGCAGCAATAAAGCATAATAAGCACCAATTAGGCAGCTTTAAAATGACTGTGATACTCAGCTCCTTCTAGACATTTACTGGTGTGGTTACAAACATGGTGAAGTCAAGAGAATGGTCCAGGAAGACAAGAGAAGAGGTGATTACTCTTCACAGGAAGGGCAATGGCTATAAGAAGATTGCAAAGATGTTAAACATACCAAGAGAGACCATAGGAAGCATCATTCGCAAATTCAAGGCAAAGGGCACTGTTGAAACGCTACCTGGTTGTGGCAGAAAGAAGATGCTGACGTCGACTGCTGTGCGCTACCTGAAGCGTAGAGTGGAGAAAAGTCCCCGTGTGACTGCTGAGGAACTGAGAAAAGATTTGTCAGATGTGGGTACTGAAGTTTCAGCTCAGACAATACGGCGCACACTGCGTAATGAAGGCCTCCATGCCAGAACTCCCAGGCGCACCCCCTTGCTGTCTCCAAAGAATAAGAGGAGTCGATTGCAGTATGCCAAAAGTCATGTGGACAAACCACAGAAGTTTTGGGATAGTGTTCTGTGGACTGGTGAAACAAAATTAGAACTGTTTGGGCCCATGGATCAACGCTATGTTTGGAGGAGGAAGAACAAGGCCTATGAAGAAAAGAACACCTTGCCTACTGTGAAGCATGGCGGGGGGTCAATCTTGCTTTGGGGCTGTTTTGCTTCTGCAGGTACAGGGAAGCTTCAGCGTGTGCAAGGTACCATGAATTCTCTTCAGTACCAGGAGATATTGGATGACAATGTGATGCAGTCCATCACAAACCTGAGGCTTGGGAGACGTTGGACCTTTCAACAGGACAATGATCCCAAGCATACCTCCAAGTCCACTAGAGCATGGTTGCAGATTAAAGACTGGAACATTTTGGAGTGGCCATCACAGTCACCTGACTTAAATCCGATTGAGAACCTCTGGTGGGACTTAAAGAAAGCAGTTGCAGTGCGCAAGCCTAAGAATGTGACTGAACTGGAGGCTGACGAATGGGCGAAGATACCCGTAGATCGCTGCAAGACACTTGTGTCAAGCTATGCTTCACGTTTAAAAGCTGTTATAACTGTAAAAGGATGTTGTACTAAGTACTAAGATTGAATGTCACTTGGGGGTTGAATAAAACTGATAATGATGTGAGCACAGAAAAGACATTTGTGGTTATTTCATTATAAATGTTATGTTATATTTGTCTGACCTACACGTGCCTCTTTGATTTAATTGTAAGCAAGATGACTGAATGATCAAAATCAATGTCAAACTGGCCAAAACACTCAATTTCAGTGGGGGTTGAATAATTTTGAACACAACTGTATATGACGGTCCACTAAGTCGTTATGGGCCAAACATAGGTCGTCTGTCTTAGCCTCCAACGAGTCAGTCCTCTCACCCAGGTCTTGTACATCGCGCCTCAGCTCCTGCAGCGCCTCTTTAAGATCCGTTTGTATAGTAGCTCGGAGTTCTTGCAGCATGGCATGTAGTCTGCTCTCTGAAGGTGGTGAGGTGTCAGACATGCAGGGTGGGCCTGGGACAGCCACCTCCATGGTGAAAGAGGAAACAGAGGAGGGAGATCCGCCATCTTGGGCCTCACGAACCCAGTCTTTTTTTGCCGATTTTGCCGGCTCCAACGCTCGTTGCGCCTTAGGGGGCACCATCTGGGAGCCAGGAGATGTCACCCAGCTGTGGGTGAAGTTTCAGCCCCGGGGTTGCTGTACTGTAATTTAGCCGCAGGTATGAAAAGTTTAGCGCCAGTCACAGGAGCTCACCTCACATGCGACCGCGCGCTGCAACGTCCGGCCACGCCCCCAGCATTTTTTTTTTAAAGAGCCAAATAAAAGAAGGAAGCCATGTATGGGCAAACTGGTCATTATACATAACTAAATACTTGATCATTTTGAACCATTGTGTTTTTTTAAAAAAAGCATTAATAGGGCAATTAGCTATATCAAGCATTATCTCCAGTCTGTCCCAGGGGTCAAGTCCTAAAAAAATAAGTATGGGAACATACCAAGATTACTGTCCCCCAATTATCACGATCATCTCACACCTAACACAAACCGACACTCAAATCTGATATATGTACAGTGGCAAGAAAAAGTATGTGAGCCCTTTGGGATTACGTGGAGTTTTGCATGAATTGGTCATAAAATGTGCTCTGATCTTCATCTAAGTCACAACAATTTGAAAAACACAGTCTGCTTAAAATATTACAACACAAACATTATATGTTTTCATGTTTTTATTGAACAGGACATGTAAACATTCACCGTGCAGGGTGGGAAAAGTATGTGAACCCCTAGCCTAATGATTTCTCCAAGAGCTAATTGGAGCCAGGAGTGACCCAACCTTGAGTCCAATCAGTGTGATATTATTGGATATGTTGCTGAAAGCTGTCCTGCCCTTTAAAAACACACACCAGTTTTGAGTTTACTGGTTTCAAGACGCACTGCCTGATGTGAACCATGCCTCGCAGAAAAGAGCTCTCAGAAGACCTACGATCAAGAATTGTTGACTTGCATGAAGCTGGAAAGGGTTACAAAAGTATCTCCAAAAGCCTTGATGTTCATGTGTCCATGGTAAGACAGACTATCTACAAATGGAGAAAGTTCAGCACTGTTGCTACTCTCCCTAGGCGTGGTCGTCCTGTAAAGATGACTGCAAGAGCACAGCGCAGAATGCTTAATGAGGTAAAGAAGAATCCTAGAGTGTCAGCTAAAGACTTACAGAAATCTCTGGCACATGCTAACATTTTTGTTGACACATCTACAATAAGGATAAGATTAAACAAGAATGGAGCAATCCGACACAATAGAGGCATTCGGGGGATCCAGGGTACACAGCATGAACACAAAGTATCTGCCTACGCTGATGATCTAATGTTCCTTTTACCTGACCCTTTAAGTTCCATGCCGGAGGTAACTAGAGAGCTCTGTGAATATGGTTTGCTATCAGGCTTTAAAATAAATGTCACCAAATCTGAAATTCTAGCTATCTCACCGAAGGGCCATTGGAGGCGAGAACTCAATGAGCAATATGCATTTCGCTGGTGCTCCACCTCACTGACCTATCTTGGAATACGCCTTTCTCCCGATTTTACGAAGCTGTTCGCTTTAAACTTCGCGCCGTTAGCTGAAGTTTTTAAGGCCGACATCGCACGATGGTCCCCAAAATTCCTCTCCTGGATGGGACGTATTAGCGTCATCAAAATGAATTTTCTCCCACGTCTGTTATACTTATTTCACACGATCCCTATTTGCATACCTTTATCCTTTCACAAAGGACTCCGTGCACTCTTCACCTCATTCATCTGGCCACACACTCGCCCCCGACTTAAATACGATGTACTATGTAAATCGAAAAGACATGGAGGGTTGGCACTGCCGGACTCATGCCTGTACTACTATGCAACGCATCTAACCAGAGTGGTTGACTGGATGACTGGATCACCTGAACAGAGATGGCTAGATTTGGAGGAGGCGCAGGCTGGCCGCCCGATGTGGACTGTCCCATGGCTTTCTTGGGCTGCAGTACATCTAACAGCCAAGGAACTATCTCCAATAGGTAGTACGCTAACTGTCTGGCACAAGATACGAACAAAATATGCTCTATCAACATACCCTTCACCTTTACTCCCGCTGCGACACAACCCTGAATTCCCAGTTGAGATCATACAATCATTAGCGACTCGCCTCACAGACTCACACCACCTCAGAGCCCATCATGTTTTGCAAGACGGAGTGTTCATAACTCTGGAAACACACGAAAATTCAATTATCACCTTTGCGGAACTCTTTAACTTCCACCAAATTAAATCATTTCTTCGGAAAGTACCGAATAATTTGTCCTTGACTAGGTCACTTTCTCCCTTTGAGACGCTAAGCAACCGAACTTCCCCATTGGCACACAGTGTGTCCACATTATATGGGCTGTTACGTGATAGGGACACTGAGCCACCAGCGTATATGTCGAGATGGGAACGCACTCTGAACACCACTATATCAGACGAGGACTGGTCTAAATCGCTGTCCTTTACGCACTCAGGTACACCAGTCACCAAGCTGCAGGAATCTTCCTACAAACTGCTAACTTTCTGGTATCGCACTCCTGCGCTCTTGGCAACATTCAATGTTACTATATCTCCGATGTGTTGGAGGTGCTCTACAGAAGTGGGCACATACCTACATATCTGGTGGGAATGTACTGTTATCCAAGCCTACTGGAAGAAAATCAGAGACCTCATACAAATGACCACGGATGTGAACTTAGACTTTTCACCTCAAATGTTCTTGCTACTCCAGCTGCCATTTTCACTGGCTTCCATGAAGAAGTCGGTGCTCTTACGCATCCTTCTGGTAGCCAGATCTTTGATTCCTTTATTCTGGAAATCAACCTCTATTCCCCCTTTAAAAACATTGATTGACAAGATGGAAATTCTGAGATCTAACGAGGAACTAGCCCTCTCTCCAACGAAGGCGGCACGGCACTTTCAGGAAGTGTGGCTTCATTGGACAACGTGCCGCTCTTCAGCGCAATGCCGGGAGCTCCTGGAGGGAGATGACGGGGGCCGGGAGGACTCTGACACGGGACTGACCTAGGCCCAAAGACATTGAGAACTACTGATAATACCCGATTTCGAAGACAACTTACACCACATACGAAATAATGCCATTGAAGCAATTCATTTTTCCTCTATAGATCGGTTACCACACATCTCCTCTCGCCCTACTTTTCATTCCCGCCCATCCCCCCCCTCCCTCCTCATGAAGTTTTCCTCCCCCCCCCTTTTTTTTTTTTTTTTTCTCTTTTTCTTCTCTACCTTCTTTCTCCTCTCCTATACGGCGAGACCATCCTATGAAAATCACATTTACCTCTTTCTCTATACTTAGGTTTTCTTCCAATTGTTCATATGACTTTAAGGTTTAGTTTTCATAGAACCATACATAGCTCGGCTGAGCATTGTTGTTGATAACCATTGTACTAAACAGCATCGGTACGCTTATTTAAATTTAATTGATTAAGAACATGTTTTTGCCTTTCATGACGCAACTTCCATGAATTATATTCAGTTCTCTTATTTGTTATTTCAATTTACTGACATGTAATGCCTTACACTGTATGATGTATACTTTATTGCAAAATAAAAACTTTTCATATGAAAAAAACAAGAATGGAGTACATGGGAGGACACCACGGAAGAAGCCATTGCTGTCCAAAAAGAATATTGCAGCACGTTTGAAGTTTGCAAAAGAGCACCTGGATGTTCCACAGCACTACTGGCAAAATATTCTGTGGACAGATGAAACCAAAATGGAGTTGTTTTGAAAAAACACACAACACTATGTGTGGAGAAAAAAAGGCACAGCACACCAACATCAAAACCTCATCCCCACTGTAAAACATGGCGGAGGGAGCATCATGGTTTGGGGCTGCTTTGCTGCCTCAGGGCCTGGACGGATTGTTGTCATTGATGGAAAAATGAATTCCAGAGTTTATCAAGACATTTTGCAGGAAAACGTAAAACCATCTGTCTGCCAACTTAAGCTCCGCAGAGGATGGGTGATTCAACAAGACAATGACCCAAAGCATACAAGTAATTCAACAAAAGAATGGCTTCAAGGAAACAAAATACACCTTCTGGAGTGGCCCAGTCAGAGTCCTGACCTCAACCCGATTGAAATGCTGTGGCATGACCTTAAGAGAGCGATTCACACCAGACATCCCAAGAATATTGCTACACTGAAACAGTTTTGTGAAGAGGAGTGGTCCAAAATTACTCCAGATCGTTGTGCAGCTCTAATCTGCAACTACAGGAAACGTTTGGTTGAGGTTATTGCTGCCAAAGGAGGGTCAACCAGTTATTAAGTCCAAAGGTTCACATACTTTTTCCACCCTGCACTGTGAATGTTTACATGTTCAGTTCAATAAACACATGAAAACATATAATGTTTGTGTTGTATTATTTTAAGCAGACTGTGTTTTTCAAATTGTTGTGACTTAGATGAAGATCAGAGCACATTTTATGACCAATTCATGCAAAACTCCACGTAATCCCAAAGGGTTCACATACTTTTTCTTGCCACTGTATTTATGTGGATCTTAGTAGAAATATATGATACATCCTTTATTTATTTTGACTTAACAGGGAAATGTATAATTGAACACCTGATCACAAGCTGTATAGTGTGTGGGACCGTTGGAAACGCCATTCCCTCTGCAAGAATAGTGCAGGAATTGCATTCCTACGCGTTCCCCTGGACTTGACCCATGGACTGTTCTATTTTAGGAATAGACAGGATCCCAGTGGACACCACAGCAAAAAACCCATTGCCATAAGAGAATTGGTTAGGATGTGCAAAAAAAAAAGAAAAAAAGAACATCTGCAAATATGTACATAGGTGGCTTTAAGTAGTGGTGAAAGTTTTTAAACGGAATAGTTTGGCGACAGATTTATTAACCCAATCAGTAATGAGCGCATTATTTATGACCATTTTTTTGCTCAAGTTTAACTGCTATTTGAGTTCATGTTTTATTGTAGAACCCACCCAAATTATACACATCTTTTTCAGTGGATCCATGATATTCAAAATATATCATAACTATCTTTATATGTCATGTCAAAAAGCTACATTAAAATAAAAAAACACAACCTCATTTTAATCCAGATTTCAATAAATTACAGCATGTAACTTTTTCCACATTTCTTCATCCAAACCATCGTGAGTTATTTATTCTATGGGGTAGACTTTAAAAAATAAGAATTAGAAACACGCATTAGCATATTCATTAGGGATGAGCTGTTCGGTTCGGAGTTCGATTCGAACTTTGGCCGTTCGCAAGTTCGCGAACTTTGAACTTTTTGGCGTGTTCGGTTCGAGTTCAACAATTTTTTTTTAAAAAATGTATAAAAAATGCTTAAAAAGTCCTAAAAAATCTAAAAATAAAGAGACTCTTTACTGCAGAATATTATAAGCAATGGTTTATTAGATATTGAATTAAAATGGGAATATTTTTAACATTGAAGCCTATGGGATAAAACATTCTTGTTGCTAAAACATCAGGCAGACGAGGCTCTCTATATCAGGCACTGTAGAGGGCAGCCTGCAGGAGCCTCCCTCCCAAGGACCCCTTGAGGAGCATGCGGCCGCAAGATTACAGAGCTGCGACTGTGCGGGCTGGCCAGCCAGGTGCATGTGGCAGAGAGGTGGCGCAGGGACTCCAGGGAGGGAGCCATGGCAGACCCCCCTTCCGCCCAACCAGGATCCAGGTTGCAGGGTGCATGTGGCAGAGAGGTGGCGCAGGGACTCCATGGAGGGAGCCACAGCAGACCCCCCTTCCGCCCAACCAGGATCCAGGGAGCCCCCCACTGACCACCAGGCTAAGGTAAGGCGACACATATTTAAAAAAAATAAAATCCGAGGACATTTTTAAATGTCCACAGCAACATAAAATAAAACTTTTTTTTCTTCTTTCTAATACTCACCTGATTCCTGGATCCACAAACTGTAGAGGTGCTGCCCGGCAGTGTGCGGAATCATATGCTGCATTAATTATACTGTACGGCTGGGTTCACACCTGCGTTTTTTTTACGCGCGCAATACGTGCGTTTTATAACGCGTGTACCGCACACGCGTAAAAAACATGCGAACGCGAATTGCAGCGCGTTCACGGCCATAGACTGCAGAGTGAACACACTGCAATACGCCCCAAAGAAGCTCCTGTACTTCTTTGGGCGTAGGACATTTTACAGCGCGTTCCTGCGCGCTGTAAAACACCCAGGTATGAACGGGTCCCATAGCAAATAATGGGATTTCCCTGTTTATGCGTTTTACAGCGTGCAGGAACGCTCTGTAAAACGCTTAGGTGTGAACCGGGCCTTAAGGTGCTGCCCGGCAGTGTGAGGATTCATATGCTGCATTAATTAGTCTTCTTACAAACTTGGTTACTTAACCCGTTTGCGTTTGGATTGTAATATTGTGACATCCAGGGCACCGGGTGGCGATCGGGGGGGCCCCAGACTCATGGTGCCGCCAGTTGGCCGAATGCCAGGAGCTCCGGCGGGACCCAGCGCAGCTGTGAGTGATCAGGGTGCAGGGCGCGGCGTGATGACGCAGAGCCCCCAGGACTGGTGTGCGCCAAATTTCACCATATACAGTAGCGCAGTACTAGTGCCGGTACTAGTGTTGAGCTGGTTTTGTTATAACAACTACTCTCGCTCTGTGCCCCTGTCTGGTATATTCCGCTGCTTGTTACTGCTGGTGCGCTTCCATCCTGCCATACACTATAGCGCAGTAATAGTTGGGTGCACTGCCACTGACGCCTATATTACCAGATTCATATAATTTTAATAGTCCAACCCTGCACTCTTCCACAATACCACAAAAGGGTTACGGTGTGAAGGCACTTGCTGCCACCAAAGGCACAATATTTGGGTGCACTGACGCCTTTATCAGATTCATATCTTTTTAATATAGGATAGACTTGTGCACCGATTTTTTTTTCGGTTCGATTCGGTTCGGTTCGTTCGGATTTTGTAAATTTGGTTTCGGCTCGTTTAGGCCGATTTCCGTTTCGGTTCGTTTTTCATATCGACTTTTTTTTTGTGATTTCGGAAATTTTCGTGTTTTTCGGAACGTCTGTTCTCCTCGTTTCAAAGTGTCTATTCGTTTTGACGTAAACTAATGTTTTTTCGGATCCGATATTTCTGTCGATACGATAATTCTATCGATACGATAATTCTGCCATTGAGATTTCTCATGTTTTCAAGAAGGATACATTGAGATTTCTCTGGTTTCCCGGGAAGGTTACATTGAGATTTCTCTGGTTTTACAAGAAGGATACATTGAGATTTCTCATGTTTTACAAGAAGGATACATTGAGATTTCTCTGGTTTTACAAGAATGACACATTGAGATTTCTCTGGTTTTACAAGAAGGATACATTGAGATTTCTCTGGTTTCCAGGAAGGATACATTAAGATTTCTCATGTTTTACAAGAAGGATACATTGAGATTTCTCTGGTTTTACAAGAAGGATACATTGAGATTTCTTTGGTTTCTAGGAAGGATACATTGAGATTTCTCTGGTTTTACAAGAAGGATACATTGAGATGGGAATGATACAAAATTACAGAATCAGCGATATAACCGAAAAATACGTTGTCCGAAATTACTGAAATGGAACCGAATCAGGAATGGTGCGAAAATTATTTTCGATTTTACACATTTCTAGTCCATTCGAAAATTCCGAAAAGTTTTCATTTCGGCTCAGAAATTTGTTCGGATCTGCTGTTTTCGGATCTGAAAATTTTCGGAAAATTGTCCGAATCCGAATGCACGAATCGGGAAATTTCGTGAAAATTCCGAAATTCCGAAACCTGAAACGCACATCCCTAATATAGGACCGCATGGTCCAAACCTGCACTCTTCCACAATACCACAAAAGGGTTACGGTGTGAAGGCACTGTTGCCGACACTAAAAGCCCAATTTCAAAGCACCTATTGTTACTTTCATCCAAAGCCTGCATAAGTTTCACCATATTTCAGCCAAAAAAATCACTAAACTTGTTCTGCGCATCCTAAAATGTCTTTTCATACAGACTGCCGCCCCAAGCATTTGTTTATGAATAGATTAAAGGAAAAGCATTTACCGTCATTTGAAACGTAATTTTTTTGTTTTTAAGTGTTTCTATACATCCTACAAATTCGCCACTTCACAGGCAGGTTATGGGGACCTCCTAGACACGATATTTGAAGGAATTTTTAGTTTTTATTTTTAACCCTTATTTCATGGAAAACTCACTGTTCCTTTAAAAACGTTTTTTTTTAAAAAACTTTTTGTCCTTGTTTCCTGTCCCCCAGGGCACTACCCAGACCCCCATACACCTTTTATGGCAAATATCTAGCATATATGCCCTCTTGGAGGGCACTCTAAAAACCGAACTTTTGACTCCCATTGACTTGCATTGAGTTCGGTCGGTGTTGGAGTTCGAACTTGAACTTTTGAAATTGTTCGAGTTCGAATGCGAACCGAACACGGGGGTGTTCGGCTCATCACTAATATTCATATCCAAGGCAATAAGCAATTTTAAACAAAACGGGGGGGGGGGAGAGCAACGTTATTTCCTCTCTTATTTTGACACATTGCATTTCATGAATAAAATACTGTAAGTACAGTATGTATAGAATAGTGAACAATGAATTGCCATATTTTAAAAGTACACAAAACTCCAAAACCAAAAAGACAGGCTAATTGGTGATGTCAGTGTGTACGTACACACTGATGTCACCATTCATCTGGCGTTTTCCTATTGAGGCTGACAGTCTACTTTGCAAAGGAAGAAGAGGCTGAAAGCCATGGGATTTGGAATGTAAGTAATTGTGGTGGAGGTTTATGAGAAAGAACCCACGTTCAGGAGTAAATGTGCAAATTTCCCAGGTGCTGTCCCTAGCTCAAACGTTTAATTACACTCCAAACTATAGCATTTTTTGGAAGGACAGTTGTGTTTCCTGGCCCCCAGCTCACACATGGGTATATAGTGCCCGGCCCCCAGCTCACACATGGGTATTTAGTGCCCCCCAGCTCACCTCCACCGGCGTCTTCTCCGAGGCGAGTGGCAGGTGACATGCAGTTTGGCCGCTCGCCGGAAATCACCTGACCAGTGCAGAGGTCTCACGAGAGGATCTCATGCGCTGGTCACGTGGTTCCAATCCCACACGAGCGGCCAAACTGCAATCCAGCGTAGGGAGAGGGACAGCCAGCGCGCAGCTCCCAGATTCCGTCGCTGATTGCCGGGATCTGGCGGCCAGCGCTGGGCCACTGATTTTTCGGTGGTCGGGCCCGGCTGCGCCCTAGGCGGGCACTGCACTCTAGGTGGCCGACCTAGCTCGCCTAGCGGCAGCGCCGGCCCTGCGATGTTCTACATATGTTTGGTATCATTGAAAACACCAGACTGACTAATACCTTTTCAATTGACCTTCTAAAGCAGGGGTCAGCAACCTAGACCCTCCGTATGTTTTAGAATTACATCTCCCATGATGCTCAGCTACTCACCAAGTTAGTGGAGACTCATGCAAAATGTAGTTCCAAAACATCTGGAGGACCCAGGTTGCCGAACCCTGTTCTAGGATTTACGGAAATGGATATACGGAGGCCAAAAGAACATTTTCTTCTACTTCTAAAGTCTAGCTAGATACACTGGTGTTAAAAAAAGTTGCTGATGTCATGAAGTCAGGACATTCCAGGGATTCCAGCCCTGCCCGATCTATTTCGGGAAAAGTCAGCTCGAGTTGATTTAGGATGACTCACAAATATCATTAGCAACCAAGGGATTAAAGGGCACACAGTTACATGTATTTATAAAGCGCTAACAAGTTCCGTAGAGCTGTACAACAGGGGAGACAGAATAACAGGTATACATACAAGTTATACACAAAGAAAAGTAGAAGAGAGGACCCTGCTCAAGAGCTCACAATCTAAGCAGAGAGGGGTGGCACACTAGGTTAGAATAAATAGCGTACATGAAGTAGCGGTGTACAGGGCAGCCGTCAGAAATGATGGGGCCCCCTTACTGAACCTCAAGATGGGCCCCCCGTAAACTTCCTCAACCTTTAACAGCTTTTCGCCCCCTTACAAAACAAAAAAGGCCATAACACAGATCCACAGTAATAAAACTCACACTCATACACACTGCACATTACTGTATCACAGAATCCACAGCAATAAAACTGACAGTAATGTGTGGTGTGTATGAGCGTATCACAGAGCTGCACAATAATAAAACTCACAGTAATGTGTGGTGTGTATGAACGGCTGGGCCCTAGGGTCTGGCTGGGCCTTGGGGTCTGGCTGGGCCCTGGGGGACTGGCTGGGCCCTGAGGGTCTGGCTGGACCTTGGGGTCTGGCTGGGCCCTGGGGGTCTTGCTGGACCTTGGGGTCTGGCTGGGCCCTGTGGGTCTGGCTGGACCTTGGGGTCTGGCTGGGCCCTGTGGGTCTGGCTGGACCTTGGGGTCTGGCTGGGCCCTGGGAGTCTGGCTGAGCCCTGGCTCACCACTCCGCCATCTTCTGTCCCTGTCCTCTCTTCTTTTCTTCTCCCGGCTGGGCCCTTCGCTCGTCTCCCGGCAGGGTCCTCCGCTCTTCTCCCGGCCGGACATTCCGCTCTTCTCCCAGCCGGGCCCTCCGCTCTTCTCCCGGCTGGGCCCTCCGATCTTCTACCGGCCGGGCCCTCAGCTCTTCTCCCAGCCGGGCCCTCCGCTCCTCTCCCAGCCGGGCCCTCCGCTCTTCTCCCAGCCGGGCCCTCCGCTCTTCTCCCGGCTGGGCCCTCTGATACCTGAGCTGTTAAAAAGGGCGCCGCCGCTGCCGACAGGGTCCCGGCCCCTTACGGCAGCATGGGGCGTAATGCCCTGATGGCGGCCCTGGCGTTGTGCTTGTGGGAAGATGACGCAAGAAATGTACAGTGGGGGAATTATGGAGTGAGCCTATAGACTTCTCTAAAGTAATGTGTTCTCAGAGACTTCTTGAAGGACTGGAAAGATGGGGTGAGTCTGATGTTGGGGGGGAGGGAGTTCCATAGAAAAGGGGGCAGCTTGGGAGAAGTTCTGAAGGCGAGAGTTGAGGTTGGGGGTACGAAGAGACAATAACATCAGATCATTGACAGAGCGAAGTGGTCGGGAGTCGGGACGGGATGTACCTGTTAATAAGGGAGGAGATGTAGGCAGGGGCGCGGTTATGGAGAGCTTTGTATGTGAGCACCAGTATTTTGAATTGGATTATAAAGGAAACAAGAAGCCAGTGTAAAGATTGACAAAGGAGTGATGTGCGTGAGGTCCGGGAGGTGAGGTGGATGAGTCTGGCACAGGCATTCATAACAGACTGCAGAGGAAGAATCTGGAATCTCTTAAGAACAGAGAGAGGGAGGTTATAGTCAAGGCGGGAGATAATAAGGGCTTGGATGAGCATTTTAGTAGAGTCTGGATTAAGAAAGGGGCAGACGCGTGTTTTGTTTTTTTAGGTGGAACTACCGGGATTTGATTAGCGACTGAATGTGAGGAGTGAAGGAGAGATCAGAGTCGAAGAGGGCACAGAGGCAACGAGCCTGAGAGGTAGAAGTAATGGTGGCACCATTCACTTGAAGAGAAATGGGCGCAGGAATGTTGGCTTTAGAAGGAGGGAAGACAAGGAGTTCAGTTTTAGATAGGTTAAATTTTAGGAAAAGGGAAGTCCTCTAGTCGGAGAGAGCCAATAGGAGGAGAGAGATTGGGAGAGGAAAGGTAGCTTCGGGTGTCGCCAACATGGAGAGGATATTGGAGTCCATAGGAAGAGATTAGGTTTCCCAGAGAGGCGGTATAGATCGAGAAGAGTAGGGGACCCAGAACAGAGCCTTGAGGCACCCCAACTGAGAGAGGAAACGGGGGGGGGGGAGTGAATGAGACACTGAAGGAGAATAGAGCGAGATAGGAAAAGAACCAGGAGAGAGCTGTGTCACTGAAGCCAAGTTGCCGCAGCATGAAGAGCAAGAGAGGATGATCAACAGTATCAAATGCAGCAAAAAGGTCAAGACGAATAAGCAGGGAGAAGTGACCTTTAGTTTTAGCAGCAACTAAATCATTAGTTACCTTGGTCAGAGCAGTCTCAGTGGAGTGCTGGGAGTGAAAGCCGGACTGGTGCTGCTGATCAAGTAGAGAGTTAGCAGCGAGAAAAACCGGTGAGATGGAATAGACAAGGATATGCAAAAGATTTAATCTTGTTTCCTCCTTGTCCGTTAAAAAAAAAAAAGCCCAAACAAACCCTTTATGTGCTCTCTAAATTAAACAAAGTCCCTTGTGTATACAGTGAAGCATTTCTAAAGAGCTACAAAATAGCTTAACCCCTTCACTACCAACAGGTCTATTCAAAGAAAGGTGAAACTCGGGATAATTACTGGATTCTCATCCCCTAATGTAGATCATGTGCTCTATTGTTTGTGTCATTTTACCACCCCCTGTTTCTCATATAAACTGGTCCCCATTTCAGAGTAAAGATCATTATTCTTCCCTGCACTAGCAGGGTTATTCAGAGAGAGCTGAAAACCAGGAGAATGACTGGAGAGGTGAAAATTCAAGGTCAAAATAGCCAAACCAGAAAAATTCTCCCATTTATCTCTTTCCAAATCTGCTATTTGGTATAGATCTGTCACCACAAAACAACTCATACACGCCCTGGTAATCTCCCGACTCGACTATTGCAATATTCTCTTATCTGGCCTCCCTCTGTCCCGCCTCTCCCCCCTACAATCCATCCTGTACGCCTCCGCCAGGCTAATTCACCTCACCCGCCGCTCTGTCTCTGCCGCTCCCCTCTGCGAGTCCCTTCACTGGCTCCCCATCCACTGCAGAATTAAGTTCAAAATCCTTATCCTTACCTACAAAACCCTCACTAACTCAGCTCCCCACTACCTGTCCTCACTAATCACCAAATACACCCCAGCCCGCTCCCTAAGGTCAAACAGTGACCTGCGCCTAGCTTCTCCCCGCATCACCTCTTCCCATGATAGACTGCAGGATTTCTCACGCGCAGCCCCCACTCTCTGGAACGCTCTCCCTCGTACTGTCAGACTTTCCCCTAACTTCTCTTCCTTCAAACGCTCCCTTAAAACATTCCTATTTAGAGAAGCCTACCACCCAACTCACTGACGCAACCATCAATCACTCTCACCTTGCAGTCCTCTCCTCCTGTTTCCAACCCCAACCCTCCCAGATTGTGAGTTCCTACGGGAATAGGGCCCTCATCTCCTCCTGTACTGTTTGTCAAATGTTGTTCAATGTATTGTAACCCTGTCTATACTGTGCTTATTGTACAGCGCTGCGGAATATGCTGGCGCTTTATAAATAAAGAATAATAATAATAATAATAGATTGTTCTCTTCTCCTGCCAATTCTCCTGGTTTTCACCTTTCTCTGAATAACCCTGTAAGTGGTTTTCCATAAAACCACTGCCAGGACCCATTGAATTTATTGAAAATCTATTTCCATTAGAGACAGTGCAAACATATGTGTACCCTTCAAACATACATTTTACAGTCAGTGAGCTTATCTGACAAGCAGAGGACCTGGTGGTGGCCAAAAAACTCTAAATACATGTATAATAATGCAGCTGGAGCTCTGGGTTTCGGTGTTTAAAAAAATTGAACTGCAAGCTATTCTGACAGCTTCAGCACCTTGGCAGACATCCCTTAACCCTTTCGCTGCGGAGCCATTTCACCCCTGTGTGCTGAGCTCAATTTTACCGGTTTTGCTCATCATGTTTAAACGTGATTTGAAGTCACGTTTTATTATACAACCCAGACAAATTGTATATAATTTTTTTCAGCAGATTCATAATATATCATTATTATATGTATACGTCATGCCTTGCCGAACTATTCTAACAAAAAATGCAATAAAATTCGAATTTTCAATAATCTACAGCATGTAAAGTGATTTTTTTCGCATTTTATCATCTGAGTGTTGGCGAATATATATTCTATGGGGTAGGTTTGATAAAAAAATTAGAACTGGGAAACCATTACTTTTATTTTTCAGAGAAAAGTTTATCATTTAAATGTGAACAATAATTCTGCATTAATTAAACAAAAAAAAAACATTTACTTTTTTATCCCCCTTTAATTTTAACATGGTCATATTTAGCATCATTGGAAAGGCCATGCTCTGGCCTTTCAAATGATACCAAAAATTAACCCCTAGTTGCCACGGATCGGGAGATGCGGGGGTCATTGGACCCCCCTATCTCCACCATAGGTGGCAGCTAGGGGTTAACTCCCGAACTGACGTAATCGCGTCCACGCGTGATGACGCCAGTAAGCAGGGGGAAATCCCAGAGGCTTGGCCGACATCCAAGATGTCCACCACCTACAGGAGAGGACCGCGATCCGGCACCTAATCGCAATCCAGCCGCTAAGGGGTTAAAGGCAGCCACTGCTTGGAAGGGCTGGCTGTGCCCTTCCAAATGGTGCCTGCCTTTTTGTCGTGCCCCTTACCAATCAGGAGGAAGAGGAGGTCCAACGACCTCCCCCACCCCCCTTCAGGCACCTTCACTGCTCTGGAGGGGGGGGGGGGGATGTGCCTAGAATAGACGTCATTGCGCCCAGTCGCTAATCATGCCGGCCAGGGTCCCGGAGGCTGGGCTGACATCCAGGAGGGGCTTCTGTATCATTTAAATATGCAGTTCTGCCCTATGTTTTTTTCATTTGTCTTACAGTGAGACCAGTGAGATTCTTATGTATGTATTATTGACGGATTAAGAGGAGCCATCCCTGAGGAGTCTTCACTAGCAGGCTACGTATTTACGTTTATTTGCTGTTTTTTCCATTAACCCTCACTGCTGTTTTTATACTGACATCCAGGATGTCAGCCTGCACCGGTAGGCCGCTGCAATGACAGGACGCGCTCAGCCAAGTCCCTGCTTCGCTGGACGCGCTGAGCGCGTCCTTAGCAGTGAAGTGGTTAAGTACTGAACATTTGGGAGACAATTTGCAAATGAATTTAGTTTACAACAAATACACTTCCTTTGCATTACGCCAGAGTACGACCTGATCGAGTTTTCTCGATGTTGGGCTCCTGAAGGAGCTTTTGAAGATCTGGTATATTTGATCATTGTAGTGTAGGGGTTAACAACATATATTTTATATGAACAAGGTTTCCATCCCCTTACATCTGTCATTGATCACGCTGTCGCAAAAAGACGCAAGAGATCACTTGATCACAGAGGCAGCACCTTTCCTGTGATGCCCTATTACTTCTGGCCTTCCTTGCTGCAGCTCACTCGCACGCAGTACGTGACTAATTAATCACTGGCTGCCCCCAATAAAAGGCTACATCTCCAATCAGTCAGTGCTCTATCATTTTAGCTCCTTACTTTACTCCGGCAAGTCCTGTGTATTGTCACTCCTGTCAGTGGCGTCACTAGGGTTGGTGTCACCCGGTGCGGTTACTCATGGTGTCACCCCCCCCCCCGAGTTTTATGGTTTCTTTTTTTTAACTACTCTTACTCATAAATCAGTACTCCCATATAACACTGAATGCTCACACACAGCCGCACATCACTGTGAGGTTTAATGCTGTGGATTCTGTGACACGCTCATACACACCGTACTTTACTGTGAGGTTTATTGCTGTGGAGCTCTGTGATATGCTCACACACACATTTTGGCAAACTGCCAGCAAGTATGGTGCCTGTTCGAAGGCAGTGAAAGTCCCCATAAATGGTTAATCTATTCAGAGCGCAGTGAAATGACCTGATGTTCAGTGGTTTCATGCGACAGGTTTATTTAGGCGAATCCCATAGGTTTCACTGTAAAAAATATTCTCATTTTTATCCAATATCTAATAAACCATTTATTATTTTAATCTGCAGTAAAACGTCTCGATTTTTTTAGTATCTTTTAGGCATTTTTCAGATTTTTTTTCCCCATTTTTTCATAGTGGATTTTCTTTTTTCTGTAACAGACCTTTTTTATTATCATTCATAGGACTTTATATGTTAATTCCAGACATTTTTGCTCAGTAGTTTTTTGAAAACAGCGGGCGATGGGGTTTGCAGCGGCTTTTGACGGCCGATTCCCTGCACTTCAGGGACCCTGCGGTAAATGGTGGGGAAATTTGACTCCCCGAAGTGAGGGGAACAACAGAAGACTGAAATGTCGGTGTCATTTCAGTGCTCTGTGAATAACCTTTAGTGGTGGTTTTTTTTGTCACCCACTGGAAAGTGCAAGCCTAGGCCTTGCCTACCCAGGACATACTTGAAACTGAGAGAAATCTCAATGTATCTTTCCTGGTAAAATACTTGTGTAAAAAAAAAATATATATATATATATCTATTTTTTTTTTTTAGGGTGTCACCCGGTGCGGGCTGCACCCCTGCCCCCTCTTGTGATGCCACTGACTACTGTTTCCTGCCATATACCCTGTTCCCCAATATCCTGCCTGCCAAGAACCCTTGTGTTCTCCTTATTCCTGCTTCTTTGAAGACTAACGACTACATGTCCCACTATCCCTACCAGTGACAGGTTAGTATCTCTTTTGTTCTGCCCTTCACCTCCAGCGTGTCTTACTGTCTGCAATCCACCTCCGCCCTTCCCTGTGTGTATGCGTACTGCACATTGTATGCAAGGGAAGAAAACAGTGTGTTGCTACAGACACAGGGTCTGCTGGATTAAAACGTAATTTTTACTATTAAAAAAAATATATTTAAAAACATACGAGTCACCAAACATGGATTAAACACCAGTATTTACTGGTGTTTGTGTGTCATAGGGATCTGTATATTAGGGCTGTTATAGGACCATCCTAAGGATCCTAAAGTTTAGTAACTCTGAGGAGGTGCATTTACTCTGCACTCACCTCCTTCCTCTACATACAGGCTTTCCCGCTCTATCCATTTTAAGGGAAGAGCATTTATTCCTGTCCATTCAAGTACGTTTATATTAGGGATTAACTGGTTGGGACCACGTCACGGATCCCAGAGCATAGTATTTGGACTAGGAATACGCTCAGAAGAGTATCTATTTCTATGTTTTATTTAATCCATGTTTGGTGACTCACATGTTTGTTTGTTTTTTAATAGAAAAAAATACGTTTTAATCCAGCAGACCCTGTGTCTGTAGCAACACACTGTTTTCTTCCCTTGCACACAATATAGATTTTGGGTTACCCCCTTTGACCATGGAAAACACAGTGTTACTCACTTCTTGTGATGAATTAAGGCTGTTTTCATGAACTTTCCTGTACAATTGCGGCTTATCTACAATTTCATACTGCACATTGGGCTCCCATCGCTGCTCAGCCAGTACGGAAACATTACAACATATCAGAGCAATAGCGGAAGCAGTCTTGATACATTATTATTGGTAAATATAGAACCAGCCAGAAGTTCGCCATAATACATAGCTACATTCTAGTTGGGTCTTACCTTCTTTCTGTGCATGATCGTTCCAAACTAGAAGTCGAAAATACTGTTTTCTTCCACACAAAAAAAATGTATTGTCATCTAAAAGCAATTGGGTATGATGAAACTTCCTGTAGGAGCGTCCAAGTGTGCTGGCTTTCCCTGGGGCTCAGTCTATTCAATTACGTCAGCAAGCCCTAACATGGAAATTGAACACAGAAACGTCCTCAACACATATCTTTGCCTAGATACAGCTGAATGGACAAAGCAAACAGAAGGAACCCAGGCATTTTAGGAGCAGTATTAAAAAAGGTATACTCTATTAACCAGAGCCATAGCTAGCTCCTTTTGCACCCGAGGCAAGAATAGAAAATTGTGCCCCCCCCCACACACAATATTTTTAGAGGTTATTTAGAGGAAAATAGGTAATAAATAACAAAATTAATAATCCTAAATAACGTTAGTCTCCCCTGTGTTAGTCAGCAGAGGCGGCTCCAGATTTGGTGAGGCCTTAGGCGAAGCTCAGTTATGAGGCTCCTCAGGGCCAGAGACCAAGCTATTCCCAGATGTTTTAGAGGACCTTGTGTGTATGAGCGTATCACAGAGCTCCACAGCAATAACACTCCCAGTAATATGCAGTGTGTATGAGCGTATCACAGAGCTCCACAGCAATAACACTCCCAGTAATATGCAGTGTGTATGAGTGTATCACAGAGCTCCACAGCAATAACACTCCCAGTAATATGCAGTGTGTATGAGCGTATCACAGAGCTCCACAGCAATAACACTCCCAGTAATATGCAGTGTGTATGAGTGGATCACAGAGCTCCACAGCAATAACACTCCCAGTAATATGCAGTGTGTATGAGTGTATCACAGAGCTCCACAGCAATAAAACTCACGCTCATACACACCGCACATTACTGTGAGTTTTATTGCTGTGGAGCTCTGTGATACACTCATAAACACCGCACATTACTGTATCACAGAGCTCCACAGCAATAAAACTCACAGTAATGTGTATCGATTGGGTAGTGAACATGAGCGCGTTGTGGACTGGGCAGAGAGCTGGGGGGCAGAACTGGGGGCAGAGAGCTGGGGGGTAGAGATGTGGGGGTAGAGCTTGGGGGCAGAGAGCTGGGGGTAGAGCTTGGGGGGCTGGGGCATAGCGAGCTGGAGGGCAGAGAGCTGGGGGTAGAGCTTGGGGGGCTGGGGTAGAGATGTGGGGGTAGAGCTTGGGGGGCTGGGGTAGAGATGTGGGGGTTAGAGATGTGGGGGTAGAGCTTGGGGGGTAGAGCTTGGGGGGCTGGGGTAGAGATGTGGGGGTAGAGCTTGGGGGGCTCGGGTGTAGACAGCTGGGGAAAGCTGCTAAAGAGGGGGTAGAGAGCTGGGGAGGTAGAGCTAATGAGGGGGAGCTGGGGGGGGGAGCTGCAGGAGAGGGGGCTATTTGAGGGGAGAGCATCTGGGGGGTGATCTTACCTAAGAGGTGTCCCCCTGGCTGTAGCTGCAGTGCTTTGCTCTCCTGCTTCTTCTTTTCCCTGCTCCCTCCCTTCCACGTGGTGTGGGGACGGGAAGAGTGAGACACCTTCTGCCGGCTCCGTCCAGGGCCGGACTGGGAATAAAAAGCAGCCCTGGTTTAAAATTTTTAGACCAGACCCATATTGTGATAAGTGCAAACGAAAAGGATACTAATGGTAAGATATGAAAGCAAAATCCATCTGTCACAGCAGCCCATGGTCTCATGGTTTGGAACAAGGTGTTCCCATTACAACCAGTACTCTTATTATAGTTAAACTCTCAGCCATCAAATTCATTATATACTGTATATAAATCCCTAGAGTATAGTCCCTTTTTATTGGACTAACATTACAATTATAAGTCAAGCTTTCAAGTGTATAACATCTCTTCTTCAGGCCTAATACAAAATGAACGTAGGGTGATATCCCACAAATAACAGATATGCGCAGAATAAATTGGCCACTCACAAGGATTTGGAAATTATTTCGCCCATCATCCTCCAGTTGTAGCTGTGGGTATATCAGCTACAACTAGAGGATGATGGGCGAAATAATTTCCAAATCCTTGTGAGTGGCCAATTTATTCTGCGCATATCTGTTACTTGTGGGATATCACCCTACGTTCATTTTGTATTATCCTTTTAGATTATATCCCTGTTTTTTAGCTCTTCTTCAGGCCTGAAAGCTAAACTCAGCTTCATTAAAATCTACTTAAATTATTAATAAATTTAATAGTACATTATTAAATAATAGACATGTTACCATCTCTTCTGCTTAATGTTTTTGGAGGATGGGGCCCCCATCCATGATGGTCCAGTGGGCAAAGTGGCATATATTTGGTCTCCCTGGTGGTCCATTGAGAGTCATCAGTCTGGCCATTCAGCCTAATCCCTGGCAGTCCTGGTGGGAGACCAACACGGCCTTTACTTCCATCAAGCACAGATCGCATTGTGTCGCTCGTGCTGAACCTGCTTAGTGAGCAGTGCGGGCCTTAGTGTGGGGCCAGGAGCAAGGTAAAATGTGGGGCAACTTTTTTTCCCCCACACATTGATAGAGACATACACGGTTATTCAGAGAAAGGTGAAAATCAGGAGAATTGGCAAAAGACGAGAACAATCTAGACCAAATAGTCGATTTGGAAAGTGATATAAATGGGAGGATTTTTCTGGTTTGACTATTTTGACCTAGAATTTTCACTTCTCCAGTCATTCTCCTGAGTTTCACCTCTCTGTGAATAACCCTGATAGAGACCATGAGACACGCAGCATTACAGAGACACTTTATGAGAAACACTGACAGGCACACACACACATTGACAGACACACACACATTAACAGGGACACAGAAAAATATGAAATGGGAACAGTGACGGAGAGGAACACTGATACGCACAGCGACTGAAACAGAGACACAGATATTCACTGACACCCACTGATATGTACACAGGGACTCCAACAAACAGACACATTGAAACTCAGAGACACACAGACACTGACACACCCTGATATGTACACAGGGACCCCAACAAACAGACACACAGAGACTGACATACTCCCAATTACTATGAAAGACACAAAAGAGACTGATGGAGACAAAAGACACTGACAGAGGCAGTATGACCGTCCTTAAAACACACTGACAGAGGCAGTATGACCGTCCTTAAAACACACTGACAGATGCAGTATGACCGTCCTTAAAACACACTGACAGAGGCAGTATGACCGTCCTTAAAACACACTGACAGAGGCAGTATGACCGTCCTTAAAACACACTGACAGAGGCAGTATGACCGTCCTTAAAACACACTGACAGATGCAGTATGACCGTCCTTAAAACACACTGACAGAGGCAGTATGACCGTCCTTAAAACACACTGACAGAGGCAGTATGACCGTCCTTTAGGCTAGGGTCAGACTGAGGCAGTGCGAACGCGCGTGCAGCCGCACTTAATCACGGCCGTAGTAGCAGCAGATGCCGGGCAATGACGGCCAATATACGAAGTACGGTCGCACAAAAGTCCGGCCGCGCAACGTAAGTGGAAAACGAACGCATTTTGTCGAGAACGTGAAACCACTAGTACGGTTGTACAGAGTGCGCTGCGTCCACTAGCGGCGTGTGTGCGTGAATTGGAGATGTCAGACACTGCTAATGTCCGGCCAACATAACGTCCAGACGCAAAAAGGGTTTTATTGATGATCCGTACAAAATCACGGACGAAAATGCGCATAGTATGACCGCTATCGCGTATTCCGTGAAAAAATACGTCTATTTGTTCAACGCACTTTTTCACAGACAACGTGAAAAGTGCGTTCGTCTGACCCTAGCCTAAAACACACTGACAGATGCAGTATGACCGTCCTTAAAACACACTGACAGAGGCAGTATGACCGTCCTTAAAACACACTGACAGCAACACATACAGTTACAAGTATTTATAATGCGTTAACAAGTTCCATAGCGCTGTACAAGGGGTGAGACAGATAACTATACATGCAAGTAAAACACCGAAAATCACAGAGACACACAGACATTTATAAGGACAGACATCTAAAAGGTCTTGGGTGACTGTACTTGCCCCTGTCCGCCAGCCCTCCACTGAACACAGCATTGAGATACAGACATGGCAGCTTGTATGACTGCAAGGCACGCATGTCCTAGTAACAGACACAGCTTCTGCAGAACCTCTTGGGATGTAAAAGTCTTCAGCTATGTCCCTGTGAAACTTTAGCATGTCACAATGCATGCAGGGGGTGATGGGTGAGGTGATGCCGGCCTGTTACAGCGTTGAGGTCCCCTAATATTCCTCTTCCATGGGTATTCCAGATTTGTCGGCAGAGGGGGGGGGGAGACGGCCTCATTTTTCATGTAAAACTCTCCCCATTAATGAGACAACTTCTAGAAGAATAAGATTCATTTAGGGCACATGTAGCCATAAAATTGAAACCGCAGGATTTGCTTCAGTAATGATTAACCCCTGGGAAACCAGTAACAATCCAGCTGGAATCCCTAAACTGAATTTAGATAATAATCCCTAGATCCCTTCCAAACCAGGAATGTAAGCCATGTGAAGGTGTGAAGGGCTGCTCTGCCTCCTGGGCATCACATGGGGAGACAGGATGGAGTGAGAGGGCTGGGCTGGGCTGAGCTATCACTGCATGGCTCCAATGGATCCTGCAAGAGCTCTGGACCCCTGGGACATGCTGTAAGCAATGTGCTGGGGATGCAGCATAGGTGGCAGCCATGTATTTGTTCCTTACCCGTGTCCTCATGGCAGCAGGTTTCCCCCACATTTGCCAGAGGTTTGCCGCCCAGAGCTCTCAGTTCCTTCCACTTCCCTTCATATGCAGATTACAGACTGGCCTCTGGGTGCTAGAGCCCCACCCACCCCTGTATTCCATTGGAGAGCAGAGCTGCACAGTCTGACTCATGCCTGTCACTCACACACTGGCCCTGCTTGCTTCCTTCCTTCGTGGAGCTAAAGGGGGGGGGGGGGGGAGGAGCGCTCACAACCAGACTTGCTCAATATGTGGGGCAGTAAACCCAACTGGGCGGGGCCAGACACCAGGCACCTTCTGCACACGCAAAAAGTGTGTCTGTTGGTGATTGCGATTTTGGCGCCCCCTGCTGTTTAGCAGTAAATCAGCAGCCTGCGGCTTTAAAAAAACAAAAAAAAACGTGATTCCTCTTATTTTCTTTCTGCCTGCTCCTGCACCCCATTGCAGCTGTGCCCGAGGTGAGTGCCTCGCTGGCCTCACCCTCCCTACGGCCCTGCTATTAACCCTTTCGCTGCTGCGCCATTTCACGCCTCTGTGCTGAGCTCATTTTTACCGGTTTCGCTCATCATGTTTAACCGCGTTTTGAAGGCTTATTTTAATATATGACCCAGACATATTATATATCGTTCTTTCCGGCAGACTCGGCAGATTCATAATATGTCATTATTATATGTATACGTCATGTCCTGTCTGTATATTATAACAAAAAATGCAATAAAATTAGAATTTTCAATAATTTACAATGTGTAAAGGTTTTTTTTCACATTTTAACATGCAAGCATTTGCGTTTTATATTTTATATGGGGTGCGCTTGTTAAAAAAATTAGAAATGGGGACTCGTTACATTTTTTTTTGGGGGGGAAATTTCGCTAATTTTAACAAACGCACCGCATACAAAAATCGTTAGTGCAGCATCATTGTTCACATTATAATTGAAATGGGAACAATATTGCTGCATTGACAAATAAAAAAAAAACTTGTTCATTTTTTTTATTATTATTTTTTTTATATTTTTTTTCTTCTTTTTTTTCTTTAATTTACATGGTCCTGTTTGGTATCGTTGGAAAGGCCATGCTCTGGCCGATCCAACAGTACCAAACATTAACCCATAGCTGCCACGGATTGGGAGATAGATAGATGTCAGCCCGCACCGGAGGGGCCAGCAATCAGCCGGAATCCCGGCTGATTGCTGCCTCCTGTGCTAGGACACGCTGAGCGCGTCCATAGCACAGGAGGACCACTTGGCAGGACGCACTGAGCGCGTTCTTAGCAGCCAAGTGGTTAAAAATAAAGTTCCTCTTTTTTATGCCCATAAATAATTGGGCAGGATGGCGTAGAATGTCTGTCAGCAGTAAGTGAGTGATGGCAACGTTTTGGCCAAGAAAATGACTTTTGTGAAGTCCATAAAATTTTTGGAAAGGTTGATTGACAGCATTAGTCGGGCGACCGACTTGGTCACCTGACTACGGACAACACCATCGGCAGATCAGGAACAACCACTGAAAGCATCTGTGGACGACCCAGATTTGCCAAAGGACAGGCCGCCGTGTCAAAAGAAAAAAAAAACCTCGCTGCTGGGCCGCCGCAGGGTGATAAAAAAAAAGCTGTCTTTGATGCTGAAAAAAACACTGAGAAAAATACCTAAAAAGGTCCTACAATATCAATGAATAAATAGGCTTTTTGCTGCAGATTCATAAAATAAATGGCTGAATAAAAACTAAGTAATGATGGGCTTCGCGAACGGTGGTTTTCCTATACAATCTACTTTTTCACGTTTCCCCTGCACACGTCGGTTATACTATACATTGTATCTTTTACAGGTTTCCCCGAAGCACGGACGTTTAGCCATACAATTCATCTTTGTCATGTAAACCAGATTGTTTGATTTCATTTGACGAAATCCCATGAAAATAGTAAGGATCGCTAATCTGTTGTAATCGCCATAGGGAAGCGGCAGCCCTCCACATTGAAGAACAGTCACAGAGCCAGCTCTGGGTGTGCGAGATTCATTTAAATTCACTTAAGCAGTCATGGTTGCTACAGAGTCCCTATGTCAATATGTTCTCCGGCTGAAGAATATGAATTCTACATATTGTGGTAGACCAACTCAACAATATACAAAGAAAAGTTATATAGATATTTCTGAGAAAATATGGTCATTGTGAAGCAAACTGCACACCAGCTGCTGCCTCAATACAATTCGAATGTCAGCCTGGTAACCGGAGAAATGGTTAGCTAATAGAATAAGGATTGCAAAATCTCATGTTAAACAATGTGGCCGTAAGTAATTCTATATGTAACTTTGCTCACATCAGCTTAACATGTCACAGCACACGCCGCAGCTGGCTAAATCAAATCCCAAACCGGCGCTGCAGCGCCCTGATTTCAATGGCAGCACCTTTCATATATTGCTCTGCATCATTCTAGCCTTCCTGCAGGCATCACAGTGCTCCCTCTCATGAAATCTGGCTACCCCTATTTAATGGAGACACGTAAAAGGTTTAAACCTTAAAACAAGTCTGTCAAACTCTGTCGCCCCAGATCTTTACGAACTACACCTCCCCCAAATCTTTATGAATTACACCTCACCCAGATCTTTATGAACTACACCTCCCACCTCTTGCTATTTATTGTATTCAAAGAATTCTGGGAATTGTAGGCAATCAACATCTTGGGGACCAGAGTTTGAGATCTCTGCCTTAGAGCTAGTGCTGCAGGAGTCAAGTTCTAAAAAAAATAAATAATTATGGGAACCAAGATTTCAATCCATCAATTAACAATTGTTATCTTTCACTTAAACTACCACACACTCAGATATATATAAGCAGAGGCATAACTAGAAACCTCAGGGCCCAGGTGCAGGATTCATGAAGGCCCCCCCCCACCCTAGGCAAAAACATATTCCACCTCTCCCGTTAACATGCATTGGTCCCATCCTGGTCCACAATGTTGACTCAAGACAGTATTGCATTTTTTCCAGGTCCACTATGACCTCTTCCGTCCATCCCATTTTTTATGTAATGTGCACTATGTGTATCTCACAGAGCTCCACAGCAATACAACGCACAGTAATGTGCGCTGTGTATGAACATATCACAGAGCTCCACAGCAACAAAACTAATAAGTAATATCTATGTGGTGTGTATGAGTGTATCACAGAGTTCCAAAGAATAACTTACAAATAAGTATAAAATAAATTAAAAGAATAAATATATATTATAGGCAAGCCCCCAGGCAGGCGAGTGTGGGCCCCCCCGTACTCAAGGGCCCAGGTGCGGTCGTACCCTCTGCACCCCTGTATATAAGATTTATTATTGCAGAGGGCATTTGCACATCACAGCAATTCAAAGAACTGCATCACAGAGCTCCTGTGCTACATTCCCCATATGCAGCAAGGAACTCTCATTTTTTGCCTCTCCAGAACATACATACATACAGAGTCTACATACACACAGAATCCCCACACCCTATACAAGGTAAATTGCTCCGGCGCTGGAATCGGCTATATAGAAAATAAATTCTCCTTCCTAGACACAACCAAATTACCCATAGTGCCACATACAGAAAGTGATTCTTTGGAAGCTCCCATCTCGGCAGATGAAGTATTACAAGTAATCCAACAAACACCTTCTGGGAAAACCCCAGAACCAGACGGATACACAACACAATATTATAAGAAGTTTTCAGGCCTCTTGCTGCCACATATTACACGACTTTTTAATACTTACTTGCAAGAGGGAATTATACCGAATGAGAACTTGAGGGCAAAAATCGTTACACTTCCAAAAGATGGAAAACCGCCCACTTCATGTCCAAATTTTAGGTCGATATCCTTGATCAACAATGACACCAAGCTGTATACAAAAATTTTAGCAAACCGATTATCTAGAATAATACCAACCCTAATTGACAATGATCAGGTGGGATTTGTGTTGGGGAGACAGGCCTCAGATAGTACCCGCAGATTTATTGATATAATTCAACATATACATTCTGCAAAGGTGCCTTCGATGCTGCTATCTTTGGATGCAGAAAAGGCATTCAACAGAATTCAATGGGGCTGAGTACTGGTCAGAATGAACCTACCTGATCAGTTCATCACCGCTGTGTTCGCACTGTATTGTAGCCCCTTGGCCACTGTCTTTGCTGCGGGATTTGAGTCCGAACCCTTCACCCTGATGAATGGCACCAGACAGGGATGCCCTCTATCATCTTTGTTATTTATTTTAGCTATTGAACCCCTGGCTGTTGCCATTAGATCATCTCCCAAAATTGAGGGTATTAAAATTGGTAAAACTACACATAAAATAGGGCTTTACGCTGATGATATTATCTTGTCATTATCTAATCCTAAATCATCAATCCCAGCAGTATTTGATATATTAAAATTATTTGGACAAGTGTCCTAATATAAAGTTAATAGTTTAAAAACCCAAGCCATGCCGTTCTACATTCCATGTTCTGTGCTGACTGCGCTGAGGCAGAGATTTCTCTTTGATTGGAGGGAGACCTATCTCTCTTTCCTAGGCATTCATCTCACTAAGAACCTGTCAAGAATGCACTGTAATAATCTGGCTAGAGCATGGACGCAGATGAAATTAGATTTACAAAAATGGGGAGAATTTGAGCTTTCTTTATTAGGCAGATTAGCAACGATTACGATGAATATATTACCAACATTCCTATATAATTTGAGGACTATTCCTCTTATGACTATTCCTCTTAGGATACCCATGAAAAAAGTACCTTCTGAATTACTGGGCTACATCTGGAGGCATAAATCTTGCAGGATTAAATTGACAACACTACAAAATAAAAAACGTTGTGGTGGTCTTGGTCTCCTAGACTTCGTGCAATACTATTATGCAACTAACGTGGCCATGGCAGTACAAATTAACTCCCCCATACATGCCTCCAAATGGCTAGATGTAGAAAATTCTAAATTACATCCGCACACCCTATTAGATCTAATTTGGCTACCAAAAAAGAAAAGACATTACATTAAAACCATGTCCCGTTCAACTTAATTTTCCCTAAAAGCAGGGGACACTTTACTCGCAGTGATACACCCAGATAAGACATTCTCCCGAGCGATGCCCCTGTCATTTCTAAAGAAATCCGATATACAAATAGACCCAAATATATGGCATTCCAACCAATTGTTCAAAGTAAATGCGTTTTTCTCAGGGAACTCAATGATGTCATTTAACACAATGAAGGAGAAATATCATTTGTGTGAGGATCTAGAAGACCAACACACTAGGATCATAGCTATTTTGAAGCAATGGTTTTGCGGCCGTCCCGGAGTTAGACCGCAAAATGACAACTTTGCAATTGTCGGGCCTAGAAAACATTTGCTTACATAATCCACAGCAGCATAATATGATTTCCTTTTGTTATCGCTCCTTAAAAAATAATACAATCGGCAAAGTTAATTTCATGTTGGCGTGGGAGAAGGAGTTAAACTTGCAGTTCAGCCTGGAAGAATGGTTTTCCATTACAAGGGCTCTAAAGGGCATCACACAATGTTCGAATCATATACGAACGCACCATAAAATAATTTACAGGTGGTACTTCACCCCCGCTAAACTCCATTTATTAGACTCCGCAATTTCAAACAGGTGTTGGAGTCAATGTGGAGGTGAAGGCACCATGGCACACATTTGGTGGCATTGTTCAAAACTTCATAGATACTGGAAAGAGGTCTATAAACTCGTCCTTAGTGTCACATCTCATATTGGTCCTTTTTCACCCCAACGTTTACTTTTCAAACAATTTACAGATAACACTCTTAAAGTGGACAAAATAATAATAGGACATATACCGATTGCAGCAGCAGAGATCATTCCAAGACATTGGAAAACTACCACAACCCCTACATGTGATGAAGTCATCCAAATGATACTTGAAAATAAGGATTATGAGTTGGCATTAAGACAACCATCTCCGTTTACCATGAAGTTGAAATATTTTTGGAACATATGGGAAGATAATACTGTAGGTAATGTTAATGGCCGCGCTTTACGGGTTTGATTTGACCTTTTCGGTGTATGTGTGTAACTCTGTAAATAACTTTGTTTAATGTCACTGTATGCTTATTAGTACCTATTGTTGTACTTCTTGAATATTATATTGTAAACATTTTATAAGATGGATGGAATTCTTCCCCCTCCCTCCCTCAATTTCCCTTTTTTTTTTTTTTTCTTTCTGTATCCCTAATTAGTTGACTGCTTTTGTTGTGAATATTTCTTTTTGTGAACAGAAACAGAAAAAAAAGTTTTAAAACCTTTAATAAATATTAATTTGAAAAGAAAATAAATTCGATATTCTGCCACTCTAAGAGACTTGAATAATTAAATAAAAAGTTTTTTATTCTAGTCAACCGGACTTTTCTCAAGACGTCTTGAGAAAAGTCCGGTTGGACTTAAAAAGTTTTTTATTCTAGTCGACGTTTATTTAATTATTCAAGTCTCTGAGTGGCAGAATAGCGAGGATATACACACACACACGGCCATATTACATAGTTGGTGCTAACTTAACCAGAGCTGTTGTAAACTTCCCAGAGCCATTATAGCCTATGGAGGTTTTCAGTTTACAACAGCTCTGGTTAAGTTAGCACCAACATTGTAATACTGCCCACAGAGTTTTAGAGAAAAATGATAAATTATATTTGTGATTTAACAAGGAAACATATGAATGAACACCTGCATACAAGGTTTATAGGGAGACGGACCAACTTAGTTCCCCCTGCAAAAATAGTGAAGAAGCTGCGTTCCCACACGTTCCTGCTCAACTTGACCCCCTGTACTGCTCATAGGTTCTCCTACAGATCAATTGCTTGAACTCTGAGATTGCACCCAATTCTCCTAAGGACGAGAGAATCGTGTAGAAATTGGGGGTGGGGGGGGGCAATAGGCAATTTGCATCTGCAAAATCACTTAATATTAGATTTTGTATTCCAGATGATTTTTTTCTTCAATACTGACGAATAGAATGAGCGACCTCGCTGGCCAGTCTCTGGCTGCCTCAAAAAGTTCTGCTTCCTATACAAACTATTAGAAAGCAAATGCACAGCGAGGGGGGGGGGCGCAGCCATAACAGTAACAGCCGTGGAGTAGGGTGCTTGCTGCTATCATTAACAGTTAGCACTGTTACTCTTAGAGCTACAATTTCCCATTACACGCTCTAAGGCCCGTGTCAGGCGAACGCAGTGATCATGCCCATGTCGCCGCACAGTTTAACGTCTGTCGTAGCATAGAATCATGAGCAATAGAGACCCACACACAATAGAGAACAGCAACACCAATGATATACGCTTTGCATGCTAGCTAAAAATAAGACCCAATCTCCTACTTTGAAAGATGCCCTGAGTCTACAGGCTTCTCTTACCATGTCTGTTTCCAGCAATGTCTCAGGCATCAGCAAGATACACCCAACTAGAATGTAAATATTCTTGTAGCAGTCGTATAATTGTAGCATTTGTTACGTTTCCGCCAATGTATCAGGCAGCAGAAAATAAATTATCTGTCGGGAAGGCCGTGTTTCATGTCCCCCCTCCTAGGACTGTAACATTTGTTTCTTTGAGAGATGATTACTTGCACAGGATCCTATTTCATCCTCACATAGTTGAGTGTGAGGATATTTCCGACTCCCGGAAATAACGTGTTGGATGTGTCCTTGCCTTGCACTCACGCTTTCTCTTGTGGGATAGAGGCATGTAACAGATGGGGCCAAGTGTCAGAAGAATGTATATTTGTAAGGTTTAATCACAGCATGCATACACTACATGAATAGCATTATGGGTGACAGAAAATGTAGTTATAAGATGCTACTAATAGTCTTCAGCTCCCATCCATGCCATTATCCTTTCACAAACAGTGCAGGATCTAATTGCCTACACTCCTTGGCATTAGAGGATAAGGGTATGAAGAGGGTTGGGTTGTGGTTGAAGTGGGGTGTGTGACTGACATCTGCAGTTGTGATTACAGGTCATCATTCATGGGGCATGTCCATGTCAGGTTTGCAGGCAGCACTGCAGGGCATAGGAGCCCATTTGTAGAGCACTTCAACAACATTATTATTGACAGAAATAACCTGGATTAGCAAACAACATGCGCACAATGTCTTGTATGGGGGACATTTCTCTAGTGCCCCTTGAAGGTTGGAGAGGAGGTGTCCAGATAGTAGGTACATATCCAAAATAAAAACAGAATTGGCTACACAGAAGTATAGGTTAAGAAGTTTTATAAAAAAAAGGAGGATATTAGAGAAAATTGGTGCAACGTTTTAGCCTAAATGCTTTTAATCAGTACTATAACTATTAATCAGGTACATCTATTTATCCACTACTCGGTTACGAGAGACGTTGGTACGCCGGGAGCATGCCGACGTCAATAACTCTGAGTCCAATCCATCTATTTGCTAGGGATGTGCGTTTCGGGTTTCGGAATTTCGGAATTTTCACGAAATTTTCCGATTCGTGTTTTCGGATGCGGCCGAATTTCTGAAAATTTTTAGATCCGAAAATGGCAGATCCGAAACAAAATATTTTCGGAATTTTCGAATGGACTTGAAATGTGTCAAATCGAAATTTATTGCTTTGAAACGAGGAGAACAGACTTTCCGAAAAAACGAAAATTTCCGAACTTACGAAAAGTCGATACAAAAACGAGCTAAGTGACACGAAAATCAGAAAAATGGTCGATATTCCGAAAAAAAAAAAGTACACGAAAACGAATCGAGCCGAACCGAATCGAAACAGAAATCGGTCGAAACGAGCCGAATCGAAAAGTTTAAAAATCCGAAAAATTGAACCGAATAAAAAATTGGTGCACAAGCCTACTATTTGCACAGGTGCTACAGCAGTGGTTCTCAACCCTGGTTCTCAAGTCGTCCTAACAGGTCAGGTTTTCCAGATATGTGAAGCACAGCACAGGTGTATGATTTGCTGCTCAGTGATTGCAGGATTCAGTCTGCATTTTCCCAAGGTGATCCTTAAAACCTGGCCTGTTAGGGGTATGTGAGGACCAGGTTTGGGAACCACTGATATAAACAAACAGCATATCATTTGTATACTTTTCAGGGTTGCCTTTTCCATGCTCAGATATTTTTTATGATGTGCAATGTGTAGCATGATAGCTCTAGTAGCCCTACTTTGAAAATGGGTAATGTAAACAGAGTTGCTAGATCGGCCATGTTTTCCCTTACACACATTTCTATTTCATGCAGCGGGGAATACAGGGACAAGTGCTACACTGCAACATGTATAATTCATATGCTGCAGGAAGGAAATCAATGCAGATCACCTGGGATTCCGTACCTACAGCGTATTGATTCTACATGCTGTGGGATTGCAATTTCAATGCAATGCCCATTAGTGTGAGTATATTATATTATGTGTGTCCAGGAAAACATGGCCGATCTGGCAAAAAAAAGGCCAGTGTCAGACAAGCGCACTACATGCGCCCGTATTGACGTGCCTTCCGACGCTTGTCGCAGCGTTGTGACGTTTCGACGGGGCTGGCCACACGCTGTAGTGTGTGCACGAATTGCACATGCTACAGCGGATGTGCTGAAAGCCTCCCCGTCTATACGCTACGATGCACGCTCGACAGGGCTGCAAAACGTGATCCTCCATAGGAAGATCGAGCCTTGCAGCGCTGAGCACACTAACTGCACTCAGCGAGGTGACCACTAGGGATGAGCCGAACACCCCTGTGTTCGGTTCGCATTCGAACTCGAACAATTTCAAAAGTTCGAGTTTGAACGCGAACACGAACCGAACTCAATGCAAGTCAATGGGACTCAAAAGTTCGATTTTTAGAGTGCCCTGCAAGAGGGCATATATGCAAGATATTTGCCATAAAAGGTGTATGGGGGTCCGGGTAGTGCCCTGGGGGACAGGAAACAAGGAAAAAAAGTAAAAAAAAAAAAGTTTTTAAAAGGAACAGTGAGTTTTCCCATGAAATAAGGGTTAAAAATAAAAACGAAAAATTCCTTCAAATATCGTGCCTAGGAGGTCCCCATAACCTGCCCGTGAAGTGGCGGATTTCTAGGATGTATAGAAACATTTAAAAACAAAAAAATTACGTTTCAAATGACGGTAACGGTTTTCCTTTAATCTATTCATAAACAACCGCTTGGGGCGGCAGTCTGTATTAAAAAAAGGAGACATTTTAGGACGTGCAGAACAAGTTTAGTGATTTTTTTGGCTAAATTATGGTGAAACCTATGCAGGCTTTGGATGAAAGTAACAATAGGTGCTCTAAAATTGGGCCTTTAGGCTAGGGTCAGACTAACGTATTTTTCGCATTGTCCGTGAAAAAGTGCGTTCGAACGAATGGATGCATTTTTTCACGGAATACGCGATAGCAGTCATACGATGCGCATTTTCGTCCGTGATTTTGTACGGATCATCAATAAAACACTTTTTGCGTCTGGACGTTATGTTGGCCGGACATTAGCAGCGTCTGACGTCTCCTAATCACGCACACATGCCGCCGCAGCGCACTCTGTACGTCAGTACTAGCGGTTTGACGTTCTCGAAAAAATGCATTCGTTTGAAACTTGTGTTGCGCGGCCGCACTTTTGTGCAGCCGTTCTTTGTATGCTGCCTGGCATTGGACGTAATTTGCTGCTAGCACGGCCGTTATTTAGTGCAGCTAAACGCACGTTAATACTGCGTTAGTCTGACCTTAGCCTTAGTGTCGGCAACAGTGCCGTCACACCGTAACCCCTCTGTGGTATTGTGGAAGAGTGCAGGGTTGGAACCTGCGGTCCAAAAAATTTAAATTATATAAATCTGGTAATATAGGTGTCAGTGTCAGTGCACCCAAATATTGTGCCTTTGGTGGCAGCAAGTGCCTTCACACCGTAACCCTTTTGTGGTATTGTGGAAGAGTGCAGTGGTGGAGGTTTTGTGAATGCAGAAGAGATCCCCGATCTATTCCGTTATTTAAGCATCAGGGGATTGATAGCTGCTGATCCAGGATGGATTAATTTTTATAAATGTCAGCTGGTCTACAGAATTGGTGGACAGACGCACTCTTGTCTGTGACAAAACCTCCAGCGGTACTGAACGTCCTTTCAGAAAGCACGCTGGATGAAGGGCAACCTAGTAGCTGCATAGCATATTGGCTAAGTTCTGGCCAGTGATCCAATCTCAACAACCAGTAAGCCAGTGGATCATCTGCTGGAAAGGTATCAAGGTCTGCCCTTGCCCCTAGGTAGTCCTGCACCATATGGTGAAGATGCTGGCAATGGGTGCCTACATTTGACGTCCCTGGGCGTCGTGGACCAAAAAAATTTAAAAAGGCATCAGTCAAGCGGCCCGGCCTTCACTGCTCTTCCTCTGATCATCCGCAGCCTCAGAAGCACGTGTGTCATCACTTGGTAACCTACCAGTGCCTGGAAAGGTGTTACACAAGTGTCGCTTTAGAGCATACTCAAGTTATTTCATCCTGTGTTCCCTCTGTGCGGGCAGGATGAGCTCTGCAACTATAGCCTTGTATCGTGGATCAAGAAGGGTTGCCAACCAGTAATGATCCCTCTTCTTGATAGCACGAATCCTGGGGTCCTTTAGCGGGCTTTGCAGGATAAGGGAGCCCATGCAGCGTAGGTTGGAGGTGGCATTAGCTTCTGAATCTTCCTGGTCAATTAGGATGACCCCATCGTGCACTTCCTCCTCCCAGCCACGTACTAGTCATTGGGTTTCTGGGCACACAAAACCCTCCCTTGAGGAATCCCCACCAATCAATGCCTCCACTACTTAAATATTCCTCCTCCTCAATCTCCTCCTGTCTGATCTGAGGAGGACCCGCTGGAATGCTGTATGTGGAAAGACTGGGGCCTTCAGAGCTAGGGAAGGCCTCCTCTTCCTCCCGCTGCTCTGCCTCTAGAGTCACATCTATAATTCCCGGCAGAGTGTGCTCCAGCAGGAACACTAAAGGAATTGTGTCACTGATGCATGCACGGTCCCTGCTCACCATCCTCGTTGCTGTCACGGTTCCCGGATCCCACCACGCAGTCCTTAAAGCCCAACACTCCACAGAGCCAAAAAGCTACCAACAGAGTAGCCGTAGAACAATCCCTAACTGTCTGGTCCTTAAAAATTGGCCAGGTATAAGTATACTAGCTAGACAGAAAGGGTTAATCAAAGACAATGTCGTAATACAAAACCAGGTCAGCAACACGGGGGTAGTCAGACGAGCCAGAGTCAGGAATACAGACAATAGAATAGTCAAATGGAATAGCCGGGTCGATATCAGTGCGGTAGCGTCGTACAAGGAAAATAGTCTAGGGCAACGGAAGGCAGAATGGTCAGAAAACAAGCAGAGGTCAATAACAGGTTAAATCACGAGAGAATACAGGTACAGGGAGCTCAGGTATGGATAACCACGATCTGGCACTGCTGAGAAGGAACTGTGGGTTTTTAAAGACTTTCACCAGACCGCGCCCCCCTCTCAAGCCGCGCCTCATGCAGCCACCTCCCTGTCTGTCTCTATTTAAACCGGGTGTTGGTCAGCAAGCAGCATCAGACGTGCTGCCTTCAAGCACACTGGAGAGGCTGGAAGCCCCCAACGTTACAGTACCCCCCTCTCCACAGGAGGCCACCGGACGACCAACTGGACAAGTGGCAGGACGACCACCGGGACGAGTGGCAGGACGACCACCAGGGCGAGTGGCAGGATGACCACCAGGGCGATCGGGATGCGAGGCATGGAACGCCTTGACCAACCTAGAGGCAGACATGTTGGAAGCCGGAATCCAGGACCGGTCCTCCGGACCATAACCCACCCAAATCGACCAAGTACTGCAGAGCACCCCTGAACAGCCTAGAATCAGAACTTTCCTAACCTCATACTCTGTCTCCCCATCAACCTGAACAGGTGGAGGAGGAGGAACGACCCGCGTGTACCTGTTACACAACAAAGGCTTCAGTAGGGAGGTGTGGAAGACATTGTGCAAGCAAAGATGTTTAGGAAGGGCAAGAGCATGAGCCACAGGATTAACGCGGCGAATGATCTTGTATGGGCCTATAAACCGAGGTGCCATTTTCATAGAAGGCACCCGCAACTTCACATTCCTAGTGGAGAACCAAACTCTATCCCCCATGTTATAGGAAGGAGCTTGTAACCTATGCCTGTCAGCCTTGCGTTTCTGGACAGCAACATTGCGCTCCATGTTTTCGTGAATCTGTCTCCAAATCTCTTGTAGTTGTGTGAGATGTTCATCGAGAGCCGGGATGGCCTGTTCAGCAAACTGAAGTGTTAGAGCCGGAGGGAAAAAAACATAGATGGCAGAAAAAGGAGCGTGGCCAGTAGTCTCATTAACGGCATTATTACGTGCATACTCAGCCCAGGGCAACAACTCCGACCAATTGTCTTGTTGTTGTGTGGTAAAGCAACGTATGTACTGCTCGAGACCCTGATTTGCCCTCTCTGCTGCCCCATTGGTTTGTGGATGGTATGCTGAAGAGTAGGCCAATCGCACCCCCATCTCCGCACAGAAATCCCTCCAGAAACGAGAGACGAACTGAGCTCCTCTGTCAGAGACTATTTCAGACGGAACCCCATGTATTCGTACAATCTCTCTAGCAAAGACAACCGCCAGTTCTTTGGCTGTAGGAAGTTTAGGTAAAGGAACAAAATGAGCCATTTTGGAGAAGCGGTCTACAACTGTCAGAACCACAGTCTGACCCTTGGACTTCGGCAAGTCCACAATAAAATCCATAGATAGATGAGACCAAGGCCTCTTAGGTGTAGGTAAAGGCTGCAATAGACCGACAGGCAAGGTTTTACTGGTTTTGCTTCTTGCACAGACTTGACAAGCCAAAACAAACAGACGTACGTCCTGTCGCATGGTGGGCCACTAGAACTGTCTGGAGATACTGGTAAGAGTCTTAGTAATACCAGGATGACCTGCTGGTTTAGAATCATGAAACATTAGGAGTAATTCTTGTCTTTCCTTTTCAGGCACAAACAACATATCTGGAGGCTTGTTAGGTGGAGCCCCATTTGAGCTGCTTGGAGGCGTTCCAGGAAAGGCGAGGAAACTGACAAAACCGTGGAAGCCACAATACGTTCAGGAGGAACTATAGGATTGTGGTCTTGTGTATTTGATTCATACGGGTCATATTGACGAGATAAGGCATCAGCCTTTACATTGCGGTCACCTGGTCTGTAAATCAACACAAAATTAAACCGAGACAGTAGTAATGACCACCTGGCCTGTCTCGAGTTCAAACATTTAGCATCCCCGATGTACGTAAGGTTCTTATGATCAGTGATTATCAACAAAGAGTCAAGAGTACCTTCCAACAAATGTCTCCACTCTGACAGGGCAGACACAATAGCAAGCAATTCTCTGTTACCGATATCATAATTGCGTTCTGCTGGTGATAAGTTTCTTGAAAAGAACCCACAAGGATGTAGAGGCTTCCCTAGAGACTCTTTGAGATAGGCATTGGGGCTGTCCTATCTCGGAAGCATCAACCTCAAGGACAAATGGAATTCTGGGATCAGGATGCCGTAACACGGGAGCGGAAGTGAAAGCCTGCTTAAGAGCTTCGAATGCCTGTTTGGATTGTGAAGACCAGACCTGGTTCTTCAGACCTTTACGTGTCAGATTAATGATAGGAGAGGCTACAGTGGAATAATTCTTGATAAATCTCCTATAATGGTTGGAAAACCCCAAAAACCTCTGTATGGCTTTGAGACCTTGAGGGAGAGGCCATTCTGAGATGGCCGTGAGTTTGGAAGGATCCATCTCAAAACCTTCTGGAGTGATAATGTACCCAAGAAATTTTACAGTGGTAATGTCGAATAAACACTTCTCCAGTTTGCAATAAAGACCGTTGTCTAGTAATTTTGCTAATACCTGTCTGACATGTTCATGGTGGGTTTTCAGATCGGGAGAGTAAATCAGTATATCGTCTAGGTATACTATAACAAAGGATTGCAAAAAATCTCTGAGCACATCATTAATAAAATCTTGGAATACAGCTGGAACATTACAAAGACCGAACGGCATGACCAGATATTCAAAATGCCCACTCCTGGTGTTAAATGCTGTTTTCCACTCATGCCCTTCTTCATATACGTATCAGGTTGTAAGCCCCTCTTAAATCGAGTTTTGTGTATACTGCTGATCCCCTTAACCTGTCGAACAATTCTGATATAAGAGGGATAGGGTACACATTCTTGATGATGATCTTGTTAAGCCCCCTATAAATCAATACACGGGCGTAAATCTCCTTTTTTAGACACAAAAAAGAACCTAGCCCCTGCTGGAGAAGAGGAACGTCTGATAAAACCTCTCTCAATTCTCTTGGTTCTCTTTTATGGATAGAGGATATACTTTGCCTCGAGGAGGCATGGTACCTGGATGAATATCTATGGCGCAATCATACGGTCTATGTGGAGGTAGTTTCTCTGCCTCTCTTTTATCAAACACAGCTCTGAGGTCGGCATACTGGTCAGGAACCTCTATAGACAATGGGGGAGCTGTAGGTGTGTTCAGGGCACCAATATGTTGAATGGGTATTAAAAACAAGTCCCAAAACAAGTAGGACTCCAAGATAGTATCTCTCCCTTAGCCCAATCAATAACAGGATTATGTTTCACCAACCAAGGGAAACCAAGCACAACAGGATTGGAAGTTGAACGGATAACCTGAAATATGGTCTCTTCTTTATGCAAGAGACCAGTGGTAAGAACCACTGTAACAGTATCGTGAGTAATCCTAGGGCAGGATAACGGCCTACCGTCTATGGCGTCGACGGCTAAGGGTGTCTCTCTTACAACCAGAGGGAGAGAAATGGAAGAAGCATATTCAACATCGATAAAATTACCAGCAGCTCCAGAATCAACAAAAGCGGTAGTATGCGTGGTCTTGGTCTCCCAAGCCACGGATACTGGTAACAAACGTTTAGTGTCTTTGACAGGAGACATGCACGTCACACCCAAGGCCTGTCTCCTCAGCTGCCTTAGGTGCGGTAGTTTTCCAACTTATCATGCATTCTAGGGCGAGTGGGACATTGGAGTCGTAAATGTCCTTTCAAACCACAATACAGGCACAATCCCTCACAAAGACGCCTTTTTCTCTCTTCCTCTGTAAGCCTAGTATGGCCTAGTTGCATAGGCTCAGAGGGAGGAGATAAATCTCTGGGTGGTGCCTGAAAGACAGGAGCCAACCTTGGTAACGGTCTCTTAGGTTTCTCTCTTGGAGTTCTTCTGTCCCTTATCTGATCATCCAGATCTATACAATAATCAATGAGTTCACTCAATACCTCAGGTAATTTACGAGGAGCCAATTCATGCATCAATGAATCTGATAACCCCTTCATAAAAGCCAGAACCAGAGCCTCATCAGTCCAGTTCACGTCAGAAACCAACGTTTTAAATTCTATGGCATAATCAGACACAGTCCTGTTCCCTTGACGTATGCGGAACAAGGATTTGCCAGCTACCTTGGCCTTTCTGGTAGGATTAAATGTACGTTTTAACTTGGCTATGAATTCTTTATAGTTCTGTACGATAGGCTTCTCTGCCTCCCATAAAGGATTCGCCCATGTCAACGCTCTGCCAGACAGATGGTTAATAATGAACCCCACTTTGGCTATGTCAGTGATAAACATTTGTGGATTTAATTTAAAATGAATATCCACATGGACCAAAAATCCCCGGCACTCCGAGGGAGTACTGTCAAACCTCATAGGAGCGGTCATGTGTACCTGGGATGTCTGAACGACAGGGGACACAGGTATAGCAGGCGGAGGTGCAACCCCAGCTGGTTCCAGGTGAGCCGTACAAGTCAGGATAGTTTGTAAGGCGAGAGCAAACTGATCCATCCTATGGTCCTGCTCGTCCTGTCTGGATACAAAGTTACTCAAATGTTGTGTTAAGTCTGCGGGATCCATTTTGGCCAGATCGTAATGTCACGGTTCCCGGATCCCACCACGCAGCCCTTAAAGCCCAACACTCCACAGAGCCAAAAAGCTACCAACAGAGTAGCCATAGAACAATCCCTAACTGTCTGGTCCTTAAAAATTGGCCAGGTATAAGTATACTTGCTAGACAGAAACGGTTAAAGACAATGTCGTCATACAAAACCAGGTCAGCAACACGGGGGTAGTCAGACGAGCCAGAGTCAGGAATACAGACAATAGAATAGTCAAATGGAATAGCCGGGTCGATATCAGTGCGGTAGCGTCGTACAAGGAAAATAGTCTAGGGCAACGGAAGGCAGAATGGTCAGAAAACAAGCAGAGGTCAATAACAGGTTAAATCACGAGAGAATACAGGTACAGGGAGCTCAGGTATAGATAACCACGATCTGGCACTGCTGAGAAGGAACTGTGGGTTTTTAAAGACCTTCACCAGACCGCACCCCCCTCTCAAGCCGCGCCTCATGCAGCCACCTCCCTGCCTGTCTCTATTTAAACCGGGTGTTGGTCAGCGAGCAGCATCAGACATGCTGCCTTCAAGCACACTGGAGAGGCTGGAAGCCCCCAACGTTACAGTTGCCTCCTCAAATGGTGACAGTACAGTGCATGCATCCTTGATCAGCCACTGCGGGGGGGGGGGGAACAAGTTGACCTGAACCTGTCCTTGTGCCATACTCACACAGGTACTCGTTGATGGCCCTCTTCTGCTTGTGCAGATTCTGCAGCATTGCTAATGTCGAGTTCCACCTGGTGAGCATGTCACAGATCAGACGGTTTGTGGGAAGGTGGAATTCTCTTTGAATTTCTGACAGGCAAACACTTGCTGGGAATGACCGTCTGAAGTGGCTGCAGACTTTTCTGGCCTGGCTGAGAAGCTCTGCCAGCCCTGGGTACCTGGTTAGGAAACGCTGTAGCACCAGATTTAGGACGTGTGCTAGGCATGGTACATGCGTCAACTTACCCTGGCGTAGGGCAGAGTGAAGGTTGCTCCCATTATCACCGACGACCATTCCCAGCTGAAGCTTGCATGGTGTTAACCATCTCTGCACCTGCCCCTACAGAGCTGACAGAATTTCTGGCCCGGTGTGGCTCCTGTCCCCTAAACAAACCAGCTCAAGCACAGTATGGCATCTTTTTGCTTGAGCCATTGCGTAGCCCCTGTCACGCGTCGGTTTAACAGGCACTCCGCCAGAGACAGAGAAGCAGAAGGAGGAGGAAGAGGGAGAGGAGGTGGTGGAGCAGACAGATCTCATACAAGCAGCTTTCTGGAGGCGTGGTGGATGAACAAGCTCCAGCACCGAGCCCCATCTTAGATCCCTCCCAGCTGCAATCAGAGTTACCCAGTGTGCCATGAAGGAAATGTAATGGCCCTGTCCATGCTTGCTGGACCACGTATCACATGCACCTTGCTGCTGACTGCCTTTCCCAATGACTCCATAACATTGTCTTCCACCTGCTGGTATAGTGCTGGAATGGCCTTCTGTGAAAAGTAATGGCGTTTTGGAACCTGCCACTGTGGTACAGCACATTTAGCAAATTCATGGAAGGAAGCAGAGTCCACCAGCTGGAAAGGCAGCAGCTGCAATGCGAGTAATTTTGCTAAGCTGGGATTTAGACGGTGTGCTTGTGGATGGTTGGGACTATATTTTTTCTTACGCTGCAGCAGCTGGGGCAACGTAATGTGACTGCGTAAATCTTCAGCTGATGGGATGCTGTCACATTGTGAGGAAGGACCTGGTAAATCCATTACTGTAGCATCATCCCTATCAGTGGAGGTTGGAGTCAATGACATGGCAGGACATATAATGGGGGTAGAGACAGATGAGGAGGAGGACCTACGCAAAGTTTTGCGCCAACGGGATGCGTGGCAGGTGGTCATATGTCGCCTCAAGCACGTGGTACCCAAGCGTCCAGTGTCTTTCCCATGCTTGAGCCTTATCTGACATAGATTACAAATAGCAATGGTGCGGTCTGCTGCACATTTCGTAAAGAACTCCCAGACAGCAGAGTTCCTGGATGTGTGCTTTGAGACAACAGTGCTCTGCAACTGAGCAGCTCTGACATCTGATGCCTTGGACTGGCTAGTGCTACGGTTGGTCATAGAGGATGTTGTGCCTCGTGTTTGTTGTGCCTCCTCCTCCTCACTTGACTCCTCTGTTCGATCAGGCACCCAGGTGGAGTCAGTGACCTCATTATCATTGTCATCACCCCCTATCTCCTCGTCACTGGAGCTAACTTGGCAGTATGCTGCAGCTGATGGGGCAACATGAGTGCCAGTTATTTGTGTGTTCCTCTAGGTTGATTATACTACCTTCCTCAACCTCAGAGATTGAATCAAAGCACTGTAGTTGCTGCGCATCCTCAAGCAGCATGTCACTGTCATTGTAGTCAAACAATTCAGCTGACTCCTCCGTGTATGTTGGTGAGGCTACGGCAGGAGTAGCTGTGGACATGGAGGCTGCATTACATGCTTTGGCAGCTGAGGTGGACTGTAAAGCACTACAAGCCTGGCTGGCAGAGGATGAGGATGGCCTGTTTAGCCAATCCACCAAATCCTCTGTATGTTGCTGCTGCTTAAGACGGCCAGCACCAGTTAGAAAGGACAAGCGTGCCCCTGCAGAGGATGCACCACGTCCACCACGACCAGAGGCACAGCCTCCCGACACAGAGGCTGCTTGCCCTCTTATCTGTGTCTGGGAGCGTCTGCCTGTCCTTTTTGGTCTTTGTGATATGGTGAGTGATATATAGATTAAAGATATACAGAACTCTGATTCAACTCTGTTATAAAAATTGGAGATATGCTGCAGAACTCTGATTCAACTCTGGTATAAAGATTATATGATATGATATGAATCCAGGAAAACACAGCAGATTTGGCAACTCTAAGTTCACAGCCCATACAATACAGGCCAGGGATGTGCCGTCAGGGTAGGCAGAGCCTCACCTACCATTAACCGTTAAGATCCGCGTTCCCCCTCTGTCGGCTCCGTCCTCTGCCTCTGTGGACATTCTTTTTACAGCCTACACAATTTGCGTAGCGGTATGCTTCTCCGCTAATCACGTAGACTGCTTAAAAGATGAAACAGTAAGAAAACAGTCACAGAAAAACAGTTTTTCTATCAGATTTTTTTTGTAATAGTAAAGTATAAGATATGTTAAAAATAATGGTATCTTTAGAAAGTCCATTTAATGGCGAGAGATTATATATGTGTGGGTACAGTAAATGAGTAAAAGATAATTTACAGCTAAACACAAACCACATAAAGTTAGTTAATATCTGTGTATATCTGGCTCTGATACTAGCCAGTGCCTCACCAGCCACTGACCTCACCACACATCCTGGATACAGGCATGCAAATATCCAACATTTTGTAAACAAAGTGCAAAATGCAAAGATCAAAATCACTACTGCTAAAAACAGGAAAAAAAAATAAAGAGCCCAAAACAGAACAGAAAAAATGGCATATGTAACGAATGAATGCTGCTAATTTGGAGTATAGTGCAAATTCCCAAGAAGCGGCAGGGGTGACTACATTTGGTCATCAAATTTGTTTAAGTCAGGCAATTCATACTGACCTATCACCATTTGAGCAATGGATGACACAGAAAATAGGCATGACAAAATATAGGAATTCTATGTATAAGAAAATGTATTTTGGGAGGCACAAACCAGAACATGTATGTATGATTTATTGGTGGTGCTGCTGATGTGACTGCTTCTGCAAAAAAAACAAACACACAAAACAAAATAAAACAGCACTCAAACAAAATTTATGACCTGCAAGGTTATTTAAAAACACCTGATAAACCTGATTTTTGGGGATTTAGGCTAGGTTCAGACGAACGCAGTTTTAACCTGCGTTTAGCCGCACTTAATCACGGCCGTGCTAGCAGCAAATGACGTCCAATGCCGGGCAACATACGAACAATGTCCGCACGAACGTCCGTCCGCGCAACACAAGTGGCAAATGAACGCATTTTTTCGAGAACGTCAAACTGCTAGTACTGACGTACAGAGTGCGCAGCTGCAGCATAGCGGCGTGTGTGTGTGATTAGGAGACGTCAGACGCTGCTAATGTCCGGCCAACATAACGTCCAGACGCAAAAAGTGTTTTATTGATGATGCGTAAAAAATCATGGATGAAAATGCGCATCGTATGACCGCTATCGTGTATTCCGGGAAAAAATACGTCCATTCGTTTGAACGCACTTTTTCACGGACGAGGCGAAAAATACGTTCGTCTGACCCTAGCCTTAGGCCAGTGTCAGATGAGCGCACTGATCATGTTCGTGTTGCCGCACATTTGTACGTCCTTTATAGCAGTGGTCCCCAACCCAGGCCCTCAGGGCCCACTAACAGGCCAGGTTTGCCAGATATCTGAAGCACAGCACAGGTGTTATGATTTGCTGCTCAGTGATTGCAGGATTCAGTCTGCATTTCCCCAAGGTGATCTGCAAAATCTGGCCTGTTAGTGGGCCCTGAGGACCAGGGTTGGGGACCACTGCTTTATAGTATATAATTATGACCAATGGAGCTCCACACACGAAGTACGTCCGCACGGAACTGCGGTTTTGCGGTTTCTTTTTTTACCTACTCTTACTCATAAATCAGTACTCCCAGATAACACTGAATGCTCATACACACAGCGCACATTACTGTGAGGTTTATTGCTGTGGAGCTCTCTCATATGCTCACACAAATTTTGGCCAACTGCCAGTGTTATGGACAAGAAGTATATATATCTGCTTTAATAATAAAGAAAAGCTTAGAAAAATGCCCATTTCAAATATAACAGTACAGCTTTAAGAAAAGAAATTAATTAAACTATTTTCTTATTTATTTTCTTGCTTAACACGCTATCTTAGCTGATTTCAGCACTCTTTCTAGTATCAAGAAGAGAATATTTTGGAACATCCTGTAACAACGCCCTTGACGACTAAGGAGACAAACAGATAAGCAGATGTTTAATTTTCTTTATTATTCAACATAAGTCTGCAATTTCACAATTTTACTGACGATGATTAAAATATTGGGCAACAGCCTGGTTTCATTTATGAACGAAGTAGCATAAAAGCTTGTATCTTTTCAATAAAGAGCAGAGCAGTCACCCGGCTTTGCCCAAGAAAGACTACATAGACAAGTAGCCAGCGTGTCTGTGTCGTTTCTTTCAGTGCGCACTTGAATTGATTGCCTTCTCCACCATTTGGCAGCAGCAGGTATTCGAGCAAGAGACTGTTTAAGTCTGATCTATATCAGTTGGCGCCCTACGTGGGGCATCTGGGTTACGTCTCTACCAAATCGCCAACACCAAGGATTTCCTGGTGGGACCGCACCAGAGATGGAGCCTGATCAACTTTGTAACCTCACAGTAAGATACCTTTGCTATCCTACTTGTGACATGTTCTGGTCTGCAGTCCCCGCCCTGGGAATCCAAGCGTGGCGCTTGGGGGAAGCACCAAAGTGGGTTTTATTTTAACTTTGCCCAGATGCCCGTTTACTGACCCACGAGTCGCATGCCTGTTGTCTGATTGTCTGTACGTCTGTTCACGGTCCTTTGTGTTGACGGCACATTTCCTGATGGGAATTGTGGTTTGGTTGGTGATCAGAGACATTATCGGAGTCTAGCGGTAACAGGTGATGCAGGCTAGATATACCTGGTAATAAGATACAATATATCTCTGATGGGGGTGTAGTTTGATTGACAGTCAGAAGGGGTAATGTGAGCGGCGGTAACAGGTGATGCAGGCTAGACATACCTGGTAGCAGCCCACATTATACATATATATCTAGTGGTAACAGGTGATGCAGGCTAGACATACCTGGTAGTAAGATATATATACTATATTTGGAATTGGAATATAGGGGAGGACGAGATGCTTTATTGTCATGATCTAGCGGTAACAGGTGATGCAGGCTAGACACACCTGGTAGTAAGACACGATAGGTATAGATCTATCCTCACTTCTGACTATTGATAGACTACGTGAATTGCTTAAATTGAGCAAGAAAAGAGCTAACAATCCGGAATGGGTAATGAACAGAGTAACCATGCGAGGTGGATGACTCCACGCAAGTTAGTTGAAGACAGAGCAGGTAAAAGGAATGTTATGAGATTGAAACTTCTCGGTAGAGTCTGGGCTTAAACAGTCCCAGACTACAAACAGAGGAATGGAGAAGTTTATTGAAGAATAGGAAAGGAATGTTGATTGACAATGGCTTATGGAATATAGCACAAGCATGGTATAAAGTTGCAAAAGAAATTGAGAAAGAAGGGTGGATAGAAACAGGAGAATAGGAAGGGAAAAAACAATTACTATTACCTCACCCCAAGATCTGAGCCCCCTTCTTATGGTGAAATATCCAAAAAAAAAAATAGTAAACCCAGCCGCCACCGAGTCTTTACCCTGTCTTAAGCATAGATGGGGCATACTACACCACTGGTCCTGCCATGCCTTCATCAACATCCGCAGGCCATGTACCGACTATATCCCCTATTATGCTTAATTTGAACGCCACCTTACAGACGGTAGACAGGATCGGTCATCCCGATCAATTGTCGGGGTCCGGTTTTTCATAGGACTCTGTGCCTCATACAGACGATTCCTTGACATCCAATAAAAGGTATTTTTTTCTGGTGACACGATATATACTTCGGATAGGGTTTTAGTTTGATAGCAGTCAAAGGAATTATTGCGAGCCGGCGGTAACAGATATAGGATATCTGGTAGCAGGTCACACAATACAGTCAGGTCCAGAAATATTGGGACATCGACACAATTCTAACATCTTTGGCTCTATACACCACAATGGAGTTGGAATGAAACAAACACAATGTGCTTTAACTGCAGACTGTCAGCTGTAATTTTAGGGTATGTACATCCAACTCAGGTGAACGGTGTAGGATTTACAGCAGTTTTCAGATGTGCCTCCCACTTGTTAAGGGACCAAAAGTAATGGGACAATTGGCTTCTCTGCTGTTCCATGGCCAGGTGTGTGATATTCCCTCATTACCCCAATTACAATGTGCAGATAAAAAGACCAGAGTTAATTTCATGTGTGCTATTTGCATTTGGAATCTGTTGCTGTCAACTCTCAAGATAAGATCCAAAATGCCTTCACTATCAGTGAAGCAAGCCATCATTAGGCTGAAGAAACAAACAAACCCATCAGAGAGATAGCAAGAACATTAGGCGTGGCCAAAACAACTGTTTGGAACATTCTCAAAAAGAAGGAACGCACCGGTGAGCTCAGCAACACCAAAAGACCAGGGATACCACGGAAAACAACTGTGGTGGATGAATGAAGAATTCTTTCCCTGGTGAAGAAAACACCCTTCACGACAGTTGGCCAGATAAAGAACATTCTCCGGGAGGTAGGTGTATGTGTGTCAAAGTCAACAATCAAGAGAAGACTTCACCAGAGTAAATACAGAGGGTTCACCACAAGATGTAAACCATTGGTGAGCCTCAAAAACAGGAAGGCCAGATTAGAGTTTGCCAAACAACACCTAACAAAGCCTTCACAGTTCTGGAACAAGATCCTATGGACAGATGAGACCAAGATCAACTTGTACCAGAGTGATGGGAAGAGAAGAGTATGGAGAAGGAAAGGAACTGCTCATGATCTGAAGCATACCACCTCATCAGTGAAGCATGGTGGTGGTAGTGTCATGGCATGGGCATGTATAGCTGCCAATGGAACTGGTTCTCTTGCATTTATTGATGATGTGACTGCTGACAAAAGCAGCAGGATGAATTCGAAAGTGTTTCGGGCAATATTATCTGCTCACATTTAGCCAAATGCTGCAGAACTCATTGGATGGTGCTTCACAGTGCAGATGGACAATGACCCAAAGCATACTGCAAAAGCAACCAAAGAGTTTTTGAAGGGACAGAAGTGGAATGTTATGCAATGGCCAAGTCAATCACCTGACCGGAATCCCATTGAGCATGCATTTCACTTGCTGAAGACAAAACTGAAGGGAAAATGCCAATAACAAGCAGGAACTAAAGACAGTTGCAGTAGAGGCCTGGCAGAGCATCACCAGGGATGAAACCCAGCGTCTGGTGATGTCTATGCGTTCCAGACTTCAGGCTGTGATTGACTGCAAAGGATTTGCAACCAAGTATTAAGAAGGGAAAGTTTGATTTATGATTATTATTCTGTCCCATTACTTTTGGTCCCTTAACAAGTGGGAGGCACATCTGCAAACTGCTGTAAGTCCTACACCGTTCACCTGAGTTGGATGTACATACCCTCAAATTAAAGCTGACAGTCTGCAGTTAAAGCACATTGTGTTTGTTTCATTCCAACTCCATTGTGGTGGTGTATAGAGCCAAAGATGTTAGAATTGTATCGATGTCCCAATATTTATGGACCTGACTATATATTTACACTATATTCGGAATACAGTGAGAGGTCGAGACAGTAAAGGATTGACCTCAGTTCTGACTGATTGATAGGTAAACTAAACTACATAGAACTTTATCAGAGGATAGCTAAAATAAAAATGAATAAATTGGAACGCTGGATTCAGAGTCCAAAAGTGAGAAGAACAAAGATGGGACACAAACAAGGTATACATTTAATCGACAGTTGGACAGGGACGCCTGTTCCGACTTGTGTAAAAAAAAATATATATATAATGATGCAAAAATAACAAACGGAAACAACAACACCTGGGATTATCTCAGGCAGGTAACTGTTCAGAAGTTTCAGGAGTGAATATATCAGTAGCTATAATGGCCATTCCTTGATTTGTTATCTGATGTTCAAGATACTATGTTTGCTGTAAAAATTGGTTTTGGTTAAACTGAGATGTCAGTATGGGATTAAATGAAATAATAAGATGCTGTTCGGTGAGTGTGCGTGTGATTTCCCCTGCAATGTGAATGCATAGTGGATATACAGTGGCAAGAAAAAGTATGTGAACCCTTTGGGATTACGTGGAGTTTTGCATGAATTGGTCATATAATGTGCTCTGATCTTCATCTAAGTCACAACAATTTGAAAAACACAGTCTGCTTAAAATAATACAACACAAACATTATATGTTTATGTGTTTATTGAACAGAACATGTAAACATTCACAGTGCATGGTGGGAAAAGTATGTGAACCCCTAGCCTAATGACTTCTCCAAGACCTAATTGGAGCCAGGAGTGAGCCAACCTTGAGTCCAATCAGTGTGATATTATTGGATGTGTTGCTGAAAGCTGTCCTGCCCTTTAAAAACACACACCAGTTTTGGGTTTACTGGTTTCAAGAAGCACTGCCTGATGTGAACCATGCCTCGCAGAAAAGAGCTCTCAGAAGACCTACGATCTAGAATTGTTGACTTGCATGAAGCTGGAAAGGGTTACAAAAGTATCTCCAAAAGCCTTGATGTTCATGTGTCCACGGTAAGACAGACTGTCTACAAATGGAGAAAGTTCAGCACTGTTGCTACTCTCCCTAGGCGTGGTCGTCCTGTAAAGATGACTGCAAGAGCACAGTGCAGAATGCTTAATAAGGTAAAGAGGAATCCTAGAGAGTCAGCTAAAGACTTACAGAAATCTCTGGCACATGCTAACATTTTTCTTGACACATCTACAATAAGAAAAACATTAAACAAGAATGGAGTACATGGGAGGACACCACGGAGGAAGCCATTGCTGTCCAAAAAGAAAATTGCAGCACGTTTGAAGTTTGCAAAAGAGCACCTGGATGTTCCACAACACTACTGGCAAAATATTCTGTGGACAGATGAAACCAAAATGGAGTTATTTGGAAAAAAACACACAACACTGTGTGGAGAAAAAAAGGCACAGCACACCAACATCAAAACCTCATCCCCACTGTAAAACATGGTGGAGGGAGCATCATGGTTTGGGGCTGCTTTGCTGCCTCAGGGCCTGGACGGATTGTTGTCATTGATGGAAAAATGAATTCCAGAGTTTAGCAAGACATTTTGCAGGAAAACATAAGACCATCTGTCTGCCAACTGAAGCTCCTCAGAGGATGGGTGATGCAACAGGACAATGACCCAAAGCATAGAAGTAATTCAACAAAAGAATGGCTTCAACAAAACAAAAGACGCCTTCTGGAGTGGCCCAGTCAGAGTCCTGACCTCAACCCGATTGAAATGCTGTGGCATGACCTTAAGAGAGCGATTCACACCAGATATCCCAAGAATATTGATACACTGAAACAGTTTTGTGAAGAGGAGTGGTCCAAAATTACTCCAGATCGTTGTGCAGGTCTGATCCACAACTACAGGAAATGTTTGGTTGAGGTTATTGCTGCCAAAGGAGGATCAACCAGCTATTAAGTCCAAAGGTTCACATACTTTTTCCACCCTGCACTGTGAAGGTTTACATGTTCTGTTCAATAAAAACATGAAAACATATAATGTTTGTATTGTATTATTTTAAGTAGACTGTGTTTTTCAAATTGTTGTGACTTAGATGAAGATCAGAGCACATTTTATGACCAATTCATGCAAAACTCCACGTAATCCCAAAGGGTTCACATACTTTTTCTTGCCACTGTATATTGTGTATGTTTGTGTTGGGGGGGTGGGTATAAATAGCTGTTTTACGTACGTGTTTTTTTACTGGCTCAGCCAGGTGTCAAGTAATGGGATCCTGACAGAGCAACCTGCTACGGTATGTGATGTGTGTGTGTATGTACACATCTACATTTACAGTGTGTGCCCCTTGTGTGTGATTGTCAAGATTTCCTGGTGTGACTTTATATTGTGTCTACAAGTGTATACATTATAATTGTGCGTGTAGTGTGACCAGGGACATTTGCAAACCCCTGGTTCCCATACAGGGATTCAAACTTTTTCACTGGATGTCTAAATTTTAGGGATGTGCGTTTCGGGTTCCGGAATTTCCACGAAATTTCCCGATTCGTGCATTCGGATCCGGCCGATTTCCGAAAATTTTCGGATCCGAAAACGGCAGATCCGAACAAATTTACGTTCCGAAACTAAAACTTTTCGAATGGACTAGAAATGTGTAAAATCGAAATTCATTTTCGTTCCATTCGTGATTTCGGCTCCATTCCTGATTTTGGTTCCATTTCAGTAATTTCGGACATCGTATTTTTCGGTTATATCGCTGATTCTGTAATTTTGTATCATTCCCATCTCAATGTATTCTTCGTGGAATACCAGAGAAATCTCAATGTATCCTTCTTGTAAAACATGAGAAATCTCAAGGTATCCTTCCTGGAAAACCAGAGAAATCTCAATGTACCCTTCTTGTAAAACCATAGAAATCTCATGAAGTGTAGTCGATACGAAAAACGAACTGAAACGAACCGAACCGAACCAGAAATCGGCCGAAACGAGCCGAAACGAAAATTTACAAAATCCGAACAAACCGAAAAAAAATCGGTGCACAAGTCTACTAAATTTAGCATTGCAAGCTTTGACTGAGAATAGTAAGATTTTCAGTCGTCACGGTTTTCACTGTCTTAACAGTCCACACGGTCTCTGTAAAGGGGGGCGGGGGAGTGCATTCTTTTAGCCTGTACCTGATAACAGAGCGTTCTGTAACAAAACTTAGCTCTCTGTGCGTATTGCACGAAGTCAGTTTATTTTAGTGTATATTAAATGTAAAGTATAAACATCTGTATGCAGAATTGTTATTCTTGAAGAACGAATGTATGTCTATAGTGTGAACGCCCTGCCTTTAAATTTATATCAGCTTTGTCCTGCATGACAGAGTAAAGAGGTTTTTTGCTTAAGGACTGTCACAATTTTGGATACTTCAATTTTCGTGCAGCACCACGGAGCCCATTGGCACTTTGTAGATGCTGAAAATTTTTTTTCTTTTATTTTGATGGTTACTAATTTTACTTACAGTACCATAATATAAAAAAGTGTATTTTTTCCTGCAGAATTGTAGAGTGATCTTCCAGGCCCACCTAGTTTTGCACCAGGTTTGAATCGCTTGGAAGATCTGTTGATACCCCTTAATACAGGATACAAGTTAGATTTAAAGTATCCTGTATTCTATTGTGTTATGTTTTGATTTGGTGGAAGGGAAGCAGGATTTAGACCAGAAGGTGAAGCTGAAAAGGAAAAAAACCCAGTACAAGTTTGTTAGCCTTGGACTTCAAGCCATAGAGATTACTGCCGGGGGGGGGGGAGAAGGAGGGGCAGCGGGAGCAGGAGCTCCAGTAAGGAGGGTGCGACAGCGAATTACAAATGTACAGGTCTTTTTAGATGGCGCTTATTTTGGTTTATGATGAATAGTAGGAACACGGTCTGTATCGGTAATTGCAGGTTGTTATTTTTAAGGAAAATAGGATTTTCTAGGTAGTGAACCAACCCACAGACAGAGTGTGACCTAGCTATGTACATGAGAAAGTTACTAATATCTGAAAAGTTTTGTCCCCCAATTCTCTAACAGATCAAGATACTAGTAACAACAGTCTGGTGATGCCTGGTGATTAAGTATAGATTGAGATAATTGAAAGAAAAGACACGGGCAACACAGAGCCTGGACGTACTCAGCCCAAACACCTGTCCTCCGCAAGGCACCTGCGCTTGCAATATTCCCTATTACTTCCGGATAACGTCTCCATGACCTGGTGCCAGTGCCTTAACTCGACTACTCTCCTTCCTTTTCCTGAAGGGGTGTCAGGGTTTGCGGCAGGGGATCTGGAGCCCAGGTGCAGAGGCGGGAAAACAATCTCAGGATCGCAGTACAAAAGGAGTTTCCAATAATCGTTGTCGAAGTCAGAAAGGTGGCCAGAGACAGGCGGCGAAACAGGGAAGGTCGAAGGATAAGCCAAGAACTGGTACACAAGTAGAACATGAATAAGCTTCTCAATAAGTAACCACTAGGAGTGATACAACGCTGAAGCGAGGACTGAGTGTGACAGGAGGACTTATATATGTGGTAAAGTTTGTCTAGCCCCTCCTAGAGATGCCTGCTGTCCAATTAGCCCATCCTGATGGGAGAACCAGAGTCTGAGCGTGTCTTGGGGCTGTTCCCCATCAGGTCCACCCAGGTTTGGGGACCCTCCCCTTGGGCCTGATCCACCAATCCGGGCCTCTGTATCCGCCCCTGTGACGTCAGACGCCGGGAGCTGCCATGCCCCACGTGGACACAGCGGGACAGCGGCGCTGACTCCGTCAGTGCGAGCATGGAGAGAGCCACTATGGATCGGGCGGGACCCCGGGGTGTCCCCAGCCCCCGAGCAACACGCCAGGAATGCTGGCGAGACGGACAGCCAGAGCCAGCCCCTGCAAGAGGTGAGCCCCCGGTCGGTGCCGCATCGCCGGGCAGCGTGACAGGGGGATAATTCTGATTGTGATAATGATAGCCAGGGGATCCCTATGGACTCTGGTTCTGATGACTCCCCTGACCCCATACCCTTCTGCCCACACGATTGCCTCAAAGCCATGATCTCAGAAGCAGCGCACCTGCCCTCTGTGTGCGATACTCCTCTCACAGCCCCTGACCTGACATTGTATGTGGATGGCTCCCGCTTAGCGGACGAGTTTGGTAAATTCTCTATTTTGTACACTACCCCCCTCGCCGCCACCGTTTCTGCCCAGGAAGCGGAACTGCACGCACTTACACAGGCTTGTGTAATCAGTGCACAGAAGACAGCTAACATTTACACAGACTCAAGATACGCTTATGGCGTCACACATGATTTTGGTCTAATTTGGCTTAACCGCGGTTTCCTGACGGCAGCCGGCACACCTGTTAAACATGGAAAAGCCATACAGTCCCTTATGGACGCTCTGCTTTTACCAAAGCAGGTTGCAGTCCTGAAAGTAAAAGCACACAGCAAGCTTAATTACCAGAGGTCAGAGAAAACCACCTAGCAGACCAGGCAGCAAAACAAGCAGCAGCACAGACACAGGAAAAGGAACTCGAGCAGCCAGTTCCATTGTTAACACAGTTCCAGGGATCTGCAACAAGCAGTGAAACACACGCATAAATGGGCCCTCACACCTTTCAAAAACATTGATGAATGCCCTCATCTGTCTATACAATCTGTCACCCTTTGAAATACTGTGCAGGCACGGCCCCAGACTAGGGTGCTATGTTCCCCAGCAACTGCAATTACTATCTGATAGTCTGGTAAAGTACGTCACCAGTGTTTCAAAAACATTAACTGTTATCTATGGTCAAGTGTTCTCTTCCATTCCAGATGCCGAAAGTAGCAAAGACACTCAATTGGTTCCGGGAGACTGGATACCAATTAAAGAAGTTCTTTCGGAAAACTCCACTTCAGCCCAGATACGACGGTCCTTTCCAGCTCCTCCTTACAACAACAGGTCGTGGGGGGGACAGGTGGGCACTGTCATAGGGCAACGGATTGCTGCCGCAGGGGACATTGCTGCTGCCAGCGAAAACAGATTAACCACTTTCTGGTACAATTCCTCTAACACTCGCGTGGCAATTTATACCTTTAACTATTGGGATGTAAGCCCTTGCCCAGGCCCCCGCTTGCAGTGTATCCGGAGAAATGGGATCCCACACAACTACATATATGTGTGTTACCAATGACTATTGGGATCAAGAGTGTGGTGGTTGGGGATCAGTTGGATGGAGTACTGGGGTTTCCTGGGGACACAAACCACAGAGCGCCCTAGACAAGAAAGATAAAAACTGTAAATCACTTCGTACTCGCATGACTCTGAAAATGGCCCCAAACACATGCCCCAGCCAAGAATTGCAGAAGTCAGATGATGACGAGGTGTTTAGGTCTAGGACAGGAGCAACGGCACTAAAACTGATCCTAACCCTAGAAAATCCTGGACCCGGGGATGCAGGGACCTATGTTCTGGGCATTGGGGGTGTTCGGCTCATCCCTGAGTTCGGTTCGCATTCGAACTTTTCAAAAGTTCGAATTCGAACTCGAACACGAACTCAATACAAGTCAATGGGACTCAAAGTTCGAGTTTTAGAGTGCCCTCCAAGAGGGCATATATGCTAGATATTTGCCATAAAAGGTGTATGGGGGTCCAGGTAGTGCCCTGGGGGGCAGGAAACAAGGACAAAAAGTTAAAAAGTTTTTAAAGGGACAGTGAGTTTTCCATGAAATAAGGGTTAAAAATAAAAATTCCTTCAAATATCGTGCCTAGGAGGTCCCCATAACCTGCCCGTGAAGTGGCGGATTTGTAGGATGTATAGAAACATTTAAAAACAACGTCCGGGTCCGGGTAGTGCCCTGGGGGACAGGAAACAAGGACAAAAAGTTTTAAAAAATAAGTTTTTAACCCCTTCACTGCTGACGACATGTGGGACACATCCTCAGTTACTCCAGCTGTATGCTGAGGAGGACGTGTCCCACACGTCATCAGCTTTGCGGGATCCCCAGCGAAGATACTCACCTCTCTGTCCGGGGTCCCGCTGTGTTGTGACTTCAGCGTCCTCAGATGCTGAAGTCAAGCTCCTCCCGACGTAAATGACGTCATTGCACCATGACGTCATTTCCAGGCGACCCCGGCAATGCCGGGAGATCGCTTGGAAGGGAGGGGGGGGGGTCCGTTCGGATCCCTCTCCCTCCAGATCGGGAGGTCCAACAAAAAAAGGCCAGGCACCGCTTAAAAGGGGAGAGTCTCCCCTTTTAAGCGGTGCCTGGCTTTAACCCCTTAGGCACTGGGTTGCACTTCGGCAACACAATCGAAGTGCGGCCTAGCTCCGGTGGGGGCCACCATCTTGGATGGCGGCTCCACCCCCGGGTCCCCCCTCACTGCCTGACGTCCTCACGCATAGCGTGATTATGTCAGATAGCCAGGGAACCCCTAGCTGCACAGAATTCCCCTGGTGGAGATAGGGGGTTCATTTGAACCCCGATATCTCCAGAACCGTGGCAGCTAGGGGGGTCATGGAGGGTGGCAATCGAAAGGCCCAAGCATGAATACCCATGAGAATGATACCCAAAATGACCAGGTATAAAGTAAAAAAAAGTATTTTTTTGTGTGTGTTATTTTTATTAATGCAGAAATATTGTTCACATTTCAATTATAATGTGAACAATGATGCTGCACTAATGATTTTTTTCTATGGTGTGCCTTTTGCTAAAAAATCACATAATTCCCCCCGAAAAATTTAATAAGTCCCCATTTCTAATTTTTGTACAAGCGCACCCCATAGAAAATATAACCGCAAATGTTCATGTGATAAAAGGTGAAAAAAAACACTTTACACGCTGCAGATGATTAAAAATTCAAGTTTTATTGCATTTTTTGTTATAATATACAGGCAGAACATCCTGGAACATCCTGTAACAACACCCTTGACGACTAAGGGGACAAACCGATAAACTGATGTTTACTTTTCTTTATTATTCAACATAAATCTGCAATTTCACAATTTTACTGACGATGATTAAAATATTGGGCAACAGACGGTTTTCGTTTACGGACGAAGTAGCATAAAAGCTTGTATCTTTTCAATAAAGAGCAGAGAAGTCACCCGGCTTTGTCCGAGAAAGACTACATAGACAAGTAGCCAGCGAGTCTGTGTCGTTTCTTTCAATGCGCACTTGAATTGATTGGCTTCTCCACCATTTGGCAGCAGCAGGTATTCGAGCAAGAGACTGTTTAAGTCTGATCTATATCACCAGCAAGTACGGTGCCTATTCGAAGGCAGTGAAAGTAAAGGCACACATGGATATACATTGCTCCCAGCAGCTCTGGATATATTGCCCCAGCTCACAATTATATATTGACCCCAGCAGCTCACCCATGGATATATATTGTCCCAGTTCACATATGGATATATTGCCCCTAGCTCACACATGGATATATTGCCCCAGACCAGCTCAAACATGGAATATATTGCCCCAGACCAGCTCACACATGGATATATTGCCCCCAGACCAGCTCACACATGGATATATTGCCCCCAGACCAGCTCACACATGGATATATTGCCCCCAGACCAGCTCACACATGGATATATTGCCCCCAGACCAGCTCACACATGGATATATTGCCCCAGACCAGCTCACACATGGATATATTGCCCCAGACCAGCTCACACATGGATATATTGCCCCAGACCAGCTCACACATGGATATATTGCCCCAGACCAGCTCACACATGGATATATTGCCCCAGACCAGCTCACACATGGATATATTGCCCCAGACCAGCTCACACATGGATATATTGCCCTAGCTCACATATGGATATATAGTGCCCCAGCTCACATATGGATACATTGCCCCAGCTCACATATGGATATATATTGCCCCAGCTCACACATGGATATATTGCCCCCAGCTCACACGTGGAATATATTGCCCCAGACCAGCTCACACATGGATATATTGCCCCCCGACCAGCTCACACATGGATATATTGCCCTAGCTCACATATGGATATATAGTGCCCCAGCTCACATATGGATACATTGCCCCAGCTCACATATGGATATATATTGCCCCAGCTCACATATGGATATATTGCCCCAGCTCACATATGGATATATTGCCCCAGCTCACATATGGATATATTGCCCCAGCTCACACATGGATATATTGCCCCCAGCTCACACATGGATATATTGCCCCCAGCTCACACATGGAATATATTGCCCCAGACTAGCTCACACGTGGAATATATTGCCCCAGACCAGCTCACACATGGAATAGATTGCCCCAGACCAGCTCACACGTGGTATATATTGCCCCAGTCCAGCTCACACATGGTTATATTTGCCCCCAGCTCATATGGATATATTTGCCCCCCAGCTCTCACCTCCTGTCTGGTACACCGGGAGGGTGCCTGTCTGCTCCCCTGAGAAGATCCTGCCGGCGGCCGCGTGCTTTTTTCTCTGTGTGGCCGCCAGCATGAATATCTGCTGCTCGTCTGGTGTTCTATACACCAGCCAGCCGCGATCTCTGGTGTTCTATACACCAGACGAGCGGCAGATATTCATGCTGGCGGCCGCACATAAGAGAAAAAGCACGCGGCCGCTGGCAGGATATTCTCAGGGGGAGCGCATGGGTGCCCCCCAACTGGATGCTTGTGGCCACCGCCCCCCTCTGCACGCTGCGCTTTGGTGTCACCCTTAGGGCGGGTGACACCTGGTGCGGGCCGCACCCCCCCCACGTAGCGATGCCACTGCGTCCGTTGAGCACAGACGCACATTCCGTACAAAATGCGCTCGTCTAACATTAGCTTTAGTTGCACCATACAGTCATACCATGTGACGTCCACCACTGTATCAAAATACTGCAAAGAAGGGGCGTCCTGACTTAAATTTTCACTTGGAAAGTCTAGCTACATTACGTACTTGCAATACTGCATATTCTGAAATCTCTTCTACAGTTTCAAATACAGATAAAGCACAAACACATTCTGCAGCGAAGCACAATGGGTAGGACAAAACAAGCATAAAACTCACGGAGATAGGAAGAGAGAGAACCCTGTTCCAGTCTTACAGGTCTATTCACTAAAGGTGAAACTGAGAATAGGCAGACGTGAGAATTCTAGGTCAAAATAGTCAAACCAGAAAAATTCTCCCATTTATCTCACTTTCCAAATCGGCTATTTGGTCTAGATTGTTCTCTCCTGCCAATTCTCCTGAGTTTCACTTTTATTAATAGACCTGAAAGACTGTCCAGTGCTCGTTGTGAAGAGCTGCTGTCAGGGCTCAGGATCCACATTTGTAAATAAGAAGGTTTCCATCCTCACCGCTAGCAGGAACAAAAGTATCCAAATCCTGCTGATCCCGAGAAATTGCTGCTTCATGTAGAAACTGAAAGCAGACTGGGCCTGCTGTCACAGTGTGTCATCCTGTACATACTGTTTCCTTATTCACAGCTCCATCTTCAGGGTAAAACTGGAACTGAAACTGGAACTTGAAGAAAACTAATTTGGAAAGGTTTATTGAATAGTGCTATTTGCCAAATAGGAACATAAAAAAGATTTAGAAAAAAAAACACACACAACACAACCAGGTAATATGTGCAAACATTTGACTATCCTTCCTGTCAATGCCTGGAAACCTTGACATATAGCAAAGCCTTCAAAAATACTGAGATAGCACCTCTTGGGATTTAATTTAGAAATATACTAACACAGCTAATCCGCCATTTTGGTGTTCGCTCAAGGTATGCTACCAACTCCATTTTGTGTTTTAAAAGTCTGCAGTCCCTTTGTGCTCACTAGAGTCAACTAAGTTTGCCTGCTCTAACTAACAGCTAAGTGTAGCCTCAAATAAACCTGATTTCTGCTGACTGAAGAATTATCTCTTCTCCCCCCCAGGTCTTTAACTCTAAGCCATAAAAGTTGCTTAATATATCGAGACAGCAGGAATGCGTAAATCCCATAGCTTGCCATATTTGCTTATGACCATATTGACTAGACAGAGAATACAGAGTGGGCTCAAGGGTCGTTTCTTTGAAGTGAATCTTGCTGACTTGCAAAATGATGAATAAAGTCCAATATGTATAATGAAGGTTGATATGATAAGTGGGAGGGTAACCTGGGGAGGGGAATAAGGTGTGCATTTTTACAAGCCATGTATAAATTCTTTGTCTCTCTGTTGGCTCGGGACTTGAGTCTTTTTGGGCTAGACCTGACTCAAGGCTCGGTACCGAATAAATGCTTTTCCTGCTTAAGAAGGCCTCCGTCTCCTTTGTCTACCACCGAGTCATAATCTCCTAACCCAAATTACACCCAGATGGCTGCTTCATTTCGGGCTTCGTCCGGGATTGGCAGGCCTGGCTCGGTGAGAGCAGGAGAACGGCAGTGTTCTGCAACTCCGTGGGCTCCGTCGGGGCGTGCTGCCGATCAAAAGTTGATTGTCTGCCGGCGCCCTTGCAGGTCTTCCTGCACTCTGTGGATCTCAACGTGTTGCGTGGTAGCGCCCCCGACCGTGACCCCACGGAAGCACGAGGCCTGGAGGAAAACCGTTGTGCTATGACCAAGGTAATATATTTTATTATTCAGTATTTGATAGCATAATGAGTGATTGTGTAAATAATTAGCCAACAGTGAATGTGCGGTTGAATCTCCGTGTCTGTATTCTGGTATGCCAGATAAAGGGGAAGGCGCCCTCTAGAGAGATAGGAAGCCTGTAGCGCTTCAATGTGAGGAACCTGCAGTGTTCCAGGAGTCTGAAGTGCTCCAATAGCTGTGGCCCGGGTCTGAAAAGGGGGGGAAATTGTGCACCCCTAAAACAAAAGAAAACAGTACCCCACGGCAGAAGAGAGTAGCTACCTCTTCTAAAGCTATAGTGTATTGTGTAAAAATGACATCTGTTGGCTATAAGAAAGGATGCTTAGCTGTTAGATATTCTGTATTGCTAGGATTGTGTACTGAACTGTATTATCTGTATCTGATATTGAGTGGTGACTGAAACTGAGTGAATGTGCGCCTACACCCTTCGGGGTAAAGCAAATACGAGAGTGGCCCTATAGTAGGTGAGATTCCAAGCTGGGTGACCACGGGCCACCGAATTGGGGACGCAAAAGAATTGTTGAGTGAAATATCAGATTGTGCTTTTGTGTATTACTTGGTGCTGGTCACCAAGTTGTGGAAATGGGAAACACCAAATCCCATAAGGGAAACAAATTGTGAAAGGTGAAACACCGCTTGGGTATATGTTGCAGAACTTCGAGACTCTCTTTGCAGTTCATCAATATGGGAGGAAGCTGCATAAGAGCAGGCTGCGAGTTCTGTGTGAGGTTGATTGGCCCCTCCTTTCTCTTCATGGCGCAGGAAGGATCAATGGAGCCTGAAGAGATCCAAAGGGTTCATTCAGTGGTCTCTGGACGCCCAAGGCATCCGGACCAATCCCTGTATGGATATATGGAGTAGTCAATGTAATAGAGCAGCAGGAAATGCTGGCAGAATGCTTGGTTGTGTAGGGAGAGGTATTAGCAGTAGGAAAAGGGAAGTGCTCATGCCACTGTACAGAGCACTGGTGAGACCTCACTTGGAGTACTGTGTGCAGTACTGGAGACCGTATCTCCAGAAGGATATAGACCTCTTAGAGAGAGTTCAGAGAAGGGCTACTAAAATGGTGTATGGCTTGCAGGAGAAAAGTTACCAGGAAAGGCTTAATGATCGTAACATGTACAGCTTGGAAAAAAAGACGAGACAGAGGAGATATGATAGAAACATTTAAATACGTAAAGGGAATCCACAAGGTAGAGGAAGGGAGTATATTTAAAAGGAAACAAAGTAGCAAAACAAGAGGACATAGTCTTAGATTAGAGGGGAAGGTTTAAAAGTAACATCAGAAAGCATTATTTTACAGAGAGGGTGGTGAATGCATGGAGCGGCCTTCCAGTGGAGGTGGTGGAGGCCAAAACAGTGATTGAATTTGACCAGGCATGGGATGGGCATGAGGCTGTCCTGGACGGAGATGGATCCAGGTTGAGTGTCCGTGTGTGTTGGGCGGACTGGATGAGCCGAGGTGTTCTTATCTGCCAACATTTTCTATGTTTTTATGATATATGGAGGTATTGTATGTGCTCTGTATATATGTGTTTGTGTTTGCTTTAAAAAAAAAAAATGCTCTGTGTATGTTTCCTGTAAATATGCTTTTGCAGTATGTATACAGAAGCTATTTGTTGCATTGAACGATACACTATGAGTGTGTGCTGAGTAGTATTATATATGGCTGCAGCCAGTGTGGGTATGTGCTATTTACCTAGCAAATGTGTATAAATGTTATGAATATGGATTTAGAGTTGTGTGTGTATATGTGCTCTGTGCAGTAAGTGCATATATGTGCTGTGTTTGCGTTTATGGTGCAATGTAGATGTGCTGCCCAGTCTGTATATATGTATAGTGGGTTTATATGCTCTTTGGTTTTGTATGCATTGCAATGAAAATGATCTATGTATGAAATCTCTGTTGTGTGTGTGTGTGTGTGTGTGTATATGTATTATGGTGTGTACAGTGTACAGCCGTTGTTTTGTGTTTTTCGGGTGTACCCCTAAAATGCATAGTTAAAATGAATGTAAAATTGTAAGACAGGATGAATTCTAATGAACACATTTCAGAGAGCATTGAGTAAAAAGGCTAAATTAGGAAGAGACCTGCAATTAGCAAGAGAAACAAAAAAAACTGTTTTTGACTGAGGAATGTTTGAAGTCTGTTCAAACCAAGACAAAAGGTGATTTGATTGTGTGTGCTAAACATGCGTTTTTTTTGTAAGTGTGTGGCGTACTGTGCTACAGTTGTTCATTAAGTGTATATGTCTACGGCAGAATTGCCACTTGTTCTGGTATGTTATAAATGCTTGATTTAAAGATCTAGTACGATTTATGTACCAGAGTATTTTTGCTCCAGTAAGTGAATGTGTTGTGTGCTATAGGCTGCGAGAGTTTGTTGACATTTGTAAAACAGTGCTGTTACATCTCAATTGCATTTGAGTCTATTGTAAGAGACTCTGATTTAAAAAAAAAAAAAAAAAAAGGTTGTTGCCACTTTGAAACCCCCCCCCCCCTTATGCAAACAAGTAACACTGACAGAGGAGAAAAGGTGGGAGGGAAGGTTCTAGGAGAGGAATCTGAGAGATACAGCAGATATAGAGGAAAAACTGCAGGCGTTAGATCAGTTTGGAGAAATTGTAAAATAAATAGAAAAGATAAGTAAGTGATAATAAGAAAGTAAAAGACAAGTAAAATGGGGAATGCACAAAGAAGTTGGTTATGATGAGAAGAGAGAAACGTGTTATAAAATGTGTATTATTGAAAGTAAGATGAATAAAAAAAAAAGTAATAGCCCGTGGCGCTGCGCCAGTACCACATCCCACAAAAAGCCAGGCAACACATCCAAGTCCACCTTGAACGCTTGCTAAAGTAGGTTTTCTAAAGTTTTGTGTGTGTCTTCATGGAATACCCCGTTGCTCCAGTTCAGGAAGAGGGCACTCAAGAATTCACACCTGTACAGGATTTAGGGCAGTTAATTCTGCCACAGTGACTTTATACGGATTTGGCCCAATTGAGTGTAACCTCCTAGCTCTGATACCCCGGCAACACAGAATTCTACACTTAATTTAAAAAGATGCGTTCTTCTGTTCCGGCTTGGCTCCAGCGAGTCCGCCATTGTTTGCTTTTCAGTGGGAAAATGCCCAGAATGGCTCAAAACCTCAAATGACGTGCCTCCTTCAAGGTTTACTATCCTCGGGAGAGCGCTGAACAAAGACTCTCAGCCAGACAAAGCTACCCTATTGCAGTATGTTGATGAACTCCTGCTTGCCTCACCAACTGAAGAAGATTGTTTCAATGCCACAAACAGAACTGTTAAGTATTTTATGCAAGGCAGGCTACAAAGTTTCTAAAAGAAAGGCCTAAATCTGCCAACGCAGTGTGAAATACCTAGGCTTTCAACTTACTGGTACCATGCGTACAATCCAGAACGCAAAGAATCAGTCTGCCATGTCCCTCAACCACAGACTCGTTGCCAAGTAAGAGAATTCTTGGGAGCTGCAGGCTTCTGTCGCCTGTGGATCCCCAACTCTGCCATCATTGCCGAGCCTCTGTACCAAGCCACCAAAGGTGCAGAGCCTGACCTATTCATTTGGGGTGAAGAACAAACTGAGGCTGTCACCCAATTAAAGACTTTGTTGCTTGAAACCACTGCCCTCCTGGTTGCAGAAGCAGACAAGCTCACAATAGGCCAAAAACTCTTTGTGAAAGTCCCTCATGCAGTCCAGACTCTTCTAGACCAAAAAGGCAATTACTGGTTCAGCAATGCAAGAATGACCAAGTACCAAGCCATGCTGTGTGAAAACTCAAGAGTTCCTCTGGAACTAATCTCAACACTGAATCCTGCTACATTGCTTCCAGATGCTTCAGAAGACCATGAACTTGAATGCCTCCAAGTAATGGATGAAGTATATAGCAGCAGACCTGACCTCAAAGACATACCCCTAGACAAATACGACTTGTAACTGTTCACTGATGGAAGCAGTTTTGTTGAAAATGGAAAGAGATTTGCTGGGTACGCAGTAGTCACTCTTGACGAAACAATTGAAGCAAAACCACTGCCTAATGGCACTTCTGCTCAACTAGCTAAATTATTGCCCTTACCAAAGGTCTAGAACTATCTGAAAACAAAAGGGTGAACACATACACCGATTCCAAGTATGCCTTCATGACAATTCAGGCTCACGGAGCACTCTACAAAGAACGTGGCCTCCTAACATCTGCAAGCAAACAAGTCAAAAATGCCCTTGAAATATTGAATCTACTGGATGCGGTATGGAAACCGTCCGCAGTTTGTGTTATACATTGTCGAGGACACCAGAAAGGCAAAGAAGAAGTTCCCAGAGGAAACCATAAAGCAGATCAAGTGGCGAAGGAAGCAGCAAGACAGACACAAGCTCTTGAGCGTGGCTGTGATTGGAAAGAAACCAATGACAAGAGAACTCGACAGCAACAGGAGAATCACTTGAAAAGCTTCCGGAATGGAAATCCGGAACACCGAACAGAAACTTCGGTTCCCCAGAGAGGACTGGTTCAAGTTGACTCACCTATCAAGATTCCGGTATGTAAACCCATATCACTGCAAATGAAAGTCGAAACTCTGCTCTGTCTAAATACTGCGCTTCAAGATATGCCTAACGTTGACATCTATATGAATAAGAGAAGATTTGCACCTCATGGAGAATTTATTGAAGATGTTCTTTGCCATTGGTACAATGAATATGAACTTCTAGAGAAGCACCACAGCTATATCCAATGGTTGTTTCCTCTACGTGAACAAGGCCGGAATGCACATGCAAAGCCTCTGACTACTTCTGAAATTGAAATTATGAAGAACACCGCTGAAATCCAACATAGGCTGCGGAGAGCCTATAAACTGATGCTGAATTTCTTCGGCGTAAAATTAGTGGGGGAAGAGGAGATAGAAGTGATACGAGACTCAAATTTTTTCGAACACGCTTCTCCAATTTGAATACTAACACCCACAATAACCTGAGAATTACCCGAATTGTGAGAAGCATGGGAGAGCTGGGAGCTGCACAATACCAAGCTCCGCTGGTGAAGTTCTTCCTGAAAGAGATACTGGTTGAAGATCAGCTGCAAAATATGAAAGAAAGTGCCCGGAAGTATTTCTTGCCGACTGTAAGAATGAACATGAAAGAGATGCACTGTCTGAATATGCTCTGAAGCACAGAATACCCAAGTATGTCAAAAGACTTCTCTCAGTGGTGATACCTCTGTTACCAACACCCATTACGCACTGAACTCCGGCCTACTCTGAAAAGGAGAAGAAATGGCTCTCCGAAGAGCCAGGAGAATACAGAGAAGACTGATGGTACCAGTTGGAGAGTGAAAGAATTGTCTTACCAGCCACCCTGGCACCTGAAATTGTCTGGGCCCTGCATTCCAGAACACATGGAGGAAAGACAGCCATGGAGCAACAACTAGAACCGCACTTCTACGTTCCTGGACTCACCTCCGTCTGCAGAGTGATTGCGCAACAATGTGTCACTTGTGCTAAGAACAACCCAAGGCAAGGGATAGTACAACCACCAGGTAGTATTATCGGTTGGTTATCTCCAATGTCCTCCCTATATATTGACTTTACTGTTCTCCCACCATGCAAAGGATATAAATATCTACTGGTGCTAGTATGCGCACTAATGGGATGGGTTGAAGCCTACCCAACTCGAACAGAAAAGACTGCAGAGGTAAGGTGCTTCGAGAGAAAATTATCCCAAGGTATGGACTGCCTCTTGAAATCGGATCAGACAATGGCCCAGCCTTCATACAAAGTTGTTTGCAGCAGCTCGCCCGATTGTTAAGAATCAGCTGGAAACTGCACTCTGCATACAGATTTCAAAGCTCTGGAAAAGAGGAAAGGATGAATAGAAATCCAAAGACATTGATGGCTAAAATATGCCAAGAAACATCAATGAAATGGCTGGATGTGTTGCCAATAGTTCTACTGCATGTGAGAAGCAGTCCTACCTCACTCCTAAAATTGAGCCCATACGAGATGATGTTTGGTTATCCCACCCCTTTGATAACTAGGTTGAGGGAGGGATCCCCGGGTATTAGGAGAAACTGACCTATGCCAGCAAGTGATCAGGTTAGATCAGACGATGCAGAGCATGTATACATGAGTTAGTGAACACATACCACATTTCCTATACTTACCTTTACACAGATACTGTCCTGGGGACTCAGTATGGGTTAAGGAATGGAAGGTAGACCCGTTAGGGGTTTTTTATGTTGTCTTGTTATCAACTCCCACAGCAGTGAAGGTGGCCGAAGTGGTGCCATGGATACACCACTCACGATTGAAACCTGCTGCAGAGGTTACGGACCAGGCATGGAAAGTGATAGCCAGTGAATCTGACCCACTGAAGCTACGTTTCCACCGTACCCAAGCAGCTGCACAGACCGGAGAGGAATAAGGGAGATCCAAGTCTAGTTGACCACCGGCTCTCCAAACTCCAGTCTTTGTGCCTGTTGTTATTGAAAGACCGTTAAGTTTACCACATTCCCAATCGATGGAAGCTCCAGAGGTACCCCAGGAGGCCCATGAGCCTCTGCTTCCAGATACTATTTTTAAGAGGTTAAAAAAAAGGACCATTTGAACAGTACCAAAGGATCCTTATATGTATTGGGATTATTGTTTTATTTTTGATCTTACTGACAATTGTTGCTGGACTATTTTTTTCCAATCCAGCTCCCTAAGGGAAGTGATGTCAGCCCCTATTGTGTTGACACCGGAATTTGACATGACTGTCCTACCGCACAGGATCGCCGGAAACGAGAATTGACAAGACCAGAGGATAAACTGCTTATTAAATTTACGTATGCGTATGCAAAGAAGTCAGGATATGAATCCTGTTGGGTGTGTAACAAATTGAACCAAGGGTCATCAGTTATTCCCACCTTAGCGGTACCCCTTAACTTGTCTGACTTCCCTGTGAATAAAGGTGTAGTGGTCCCTAGTGTTCTTAAACTGACTAAGAGCTTAATTATGCCAAAAACAAACCACACCATTCAGATCAATAATTGGGCTTACTTCCCTTTATGGTGTTTTAAACTAAAGAAAAATCAGGCCCCACCTAGTTCAATGTGTAAAGAATCCTTGTTTAATGCAACTCTAGATGTATCTGATCCAGGGGCATTGGGAAATAGTCTCCAAGTAATGGTTTGTTGCGGAAACTTATGTCACATATGGATAAATACTGATATAAAGACGTGGTGTTACCTGTCCTGGGTAGTACCCCTCCAGTGGATCCAAGGTGATACCCTGGACCTAGGGACACCACAACCACGTTAATCCTTAAATTTTGCTAAACGAGAACTGTTTTCCAAAGATGATATGGCCTGGTCTTGGTTTCCTTCCTTCACAGGATGCGGCATTGAAATGATGAGAAGACTTAATATGTTGTACTAAAGGATGAAATTGTGAATATCACTATTGCTGACATCCAACTGTTGAATGCGGAGCTCTGATAAATTCGTAAATTAAAGTTATATCAGAAAATAGCTATTGAACAGATACAGGCTGTATTAAATGGAATGTGTGAAATGACGATACAATATGAATGTTGTACTTATCTCCGCACAGCTACTGATGATGTACCTGAATATTTTGATGCAATTCTCAAGCACCAAGAGAAAGTGTCCCATCTGGGGTACATTTGGGTCATGGTTTGGCTCAATCCTAAATGCTATTTCCAGGGTAGGGTCCCTGATCCTCATTGGTATAATACTAATTCTTATCTGTGCACTAACCTACAAGTTAGCCATGTGTCTGTGGCCAATCTGCCGTAAATTCCTGAAGCCAGAAGATAGGCCCCTGGGGGACACTTCAAATTACCATCCAATGAGCCAAGTAACCCCTACTGATTAAAAATCCTTAATGATTTAGTTAGTTGGCTGGGAGAGGTCATTGTAGACTCTCCACCAAGAGGAGGGAATGAGATAGCAACTCTTGGGATTTAATTTAGAAATATACTAACACAGCTAATCCGCCATTTTGGTGTTCGCTCAAGGTATGCTACCAACTCCATTTTGTGTTTTAAAAGTCTGCAGTCCCTTTGTGCTCACTAGAGTCAACTAAGTTTGCCTGCTCTAACTAACAGCTAAGTGTAGCCTCAAATAAACCTGATTTCTGCTGACTGAAGAATTATCTCTTCTCCCCCCCAGGTCTTTAACTCTAAGCCATAAAAGTTGCTTAATATATCGAGACAGCAGGAATGCGTAAATCCCATAGCTTGCCATATTTGCTTATGACCATATTGACTAGACAGAGAATACAGAGTGGGCTCAAGGGTCGTTTCTTTGAAGTGAATCTTGCTGACTTGCAAAATGATGAATAAAGTCCAATATGTATAATGAAGGTTGATATGATAAGTGGGAGGGTAACCTGGGGAGGGGAATAAGGTGTGCATTTTTACAAGCCATGTATAAATTCTTTGTCTCTCTGTTGGCTCGGGACTTGAGTCTTTTTGGGCTAGACCTGACTCAAGGCTCGGTACCGAATAAATGCTTTTCCTGCTTAAGAAGGCCTCCGTCTCCTTTGTCTACCACCAAGTCATAATCTCCTAACCCAAATTACACCCAGATGGCTGCTTCAATACTACATGGGATGTAACCAGCAAAGTGTTTACATTCTTGCTTTATGAAGGTTTATGGATCATTTCAGTTCGATCTTAGGCTTCGGTCCGATGAGTGCACTATGTGCGCCCGTACTGACATGCCTCCCGGCGTCCGTCCCAGCGTTGTGACGCTTCGGCGGGACTGGCCACATGCTCTAACGTGCGCACTAATTGGGTGCGCAACAGCAGGTGTGCTACCTCCATTCAGAAAGCCTCCCCATCAAAGCGCTGCGACGCGTGTTCAATGGGGCTGCAAAGGGCGATCCTCCATAGGAGGATCGAGCCTTGCAGCACCAAGCGCACTAATTGCGCTCAGCGAGGTGGCCAGACGGGCGTCAGAGTGGAAGGACCGTCTGCTCTCACGGATGTTCCTTCCTCTCTGCAAAGCTGCATCGCGCTCGTCTGACCCCGGCCTTAGCTCTCTTGATCCTGGGTTGTCCCGTGACATCCGTTCTCCAGTGCATGCTCGTCCTACATTATGGCTTCCTTGGGAGCTGCCCAGGGGTCAAGTACAAAAAAATAAAGAAGTGTGGGACCTCCAATATTTCTGTTCCCAAGTCATTTCTCACTTAACACACCACTCACACTCTTAATTTTATATTAATGTGTTTATGTACAAGTAGGGCCATATTACATTCTCTGCGAAAATGCGCTTGCGTGGTATTCTGATCAGAGCGCATTTTTTCTTCCTCCAAGATTTTTCATGTGCAAATCCGACGCGCAAAGCCGTTCGCAAATGAACGTTGCGTGCAGGAATCGGTAGGCAGACTGTTTTGTCACGGGATTTGTCACGGGATTCAGCCAACATCAATCACCCATTTCCAATAAAATATTTACAAACTAAATAGACGGAAAAAATATACCATATTTTTCGCTCCATAAGACGCACTTTTCTCCCCCCAAAAAGTGGTGGGAAAAGTGGGTGCGTCTTATGGAGCGATTGCCCCATGATATGCCTCAGCTCACCTGTCGCCGCCGCGTTCGGCTCCCTCTGAGCGTGCGTCCGGCGGCAAGGAGCTTGGGCACTCGCCTGGGGGAGCCACGTGACCGCGATCTCGCGAGATCGCGGTCACGTGGCTCCCCCAGGCGAGTGCCCAAGCTTCCTGCCGCCAGACGCACGCTCAGAGGGAGCCGAACGCGGCGGCGGCAGGTGAGCTGAGGCATATCCATGAGCGAGCTGGGGCATATCCATGAGCGAGCTGGGGCATATCCATGAGCGAGCTGGGGCATATCCATGAGCGAGCTGGGGCATATCCATGTGTTGGGGCAATATCCATGTGTTGGGGCAATATCCATGTGTTGGGGCAATATCCATGTGCTGGGGCAATATCCATGTGCTGGGGCAAATCCATGTGCTGGGGCAAATCCATGTGCTGGGGCAAATCCATGAGCTGGGGCATATCCATGAGCTGGGGCATATCCATAAACTGGGGGGCATATCCATAAGCTGGGGGGCATATCCATAAGCTGGGGGACATATCCATAAGCTGGGGGGCATATCCATAAGCTGGGGGACAGTATCCATGAGCTGGGGGACAGTATCCATGAGCTGGGGGACAGTATCCATGAGCTGGGGCAGTATATCCATGAGAGGAGCTGGGGCAATATCCATATTACACTATTTGATTTCAGAATATTTATTTTCCTGTTTTCCTCCTCTAAAAACTAGGTGCGTCTTATGGTCAGGTGCGTCTTATGGAGCAAAAAATACGGTAATTAACAACCACCAGCCAAAAAAAGAAAAAACGAACAATGACACAATTTATAAATTTATTGTTTGGGTATGTGTAGAATGTGTAACTGTACTGTGATGTATCTTTTTTTCCTGCTGGTGTATTTCGTTTAGCCCAGAACGATCACATTTACAGTTACCACCTGCTTTTCAAAGACGTTACGAAAATGTGCCCAAACTTTCGTTGTGCGAAGATTGGAATACCATCCGCATACCAGCGCACTAACGCATTGGTGCTCACAATGTTAAGTATGGGACATGCGCACGAACTTGCGCTCGTGCTGGGTTTGCGCAGGGTCACACGCGTTAGACGTTAACGTGCCTTTTGTGCACGAACGTCGAAATACAACGTTCGGCACAAAGGGTTTTGCCCCTCACGTTAATGCGTTTTTGCGCACGCGTTAACGAGTGCGCATATAATGTAATAGAGATTTATGGGAAATGCACAATAAATTATTACTTAAAATAGAAACCTGATTATAGTGTGGGACTAATGGGGACTTGGTTCTCTCTGCTAAAATAGTAGAGAAACCACATTCCCAAGTGTTCCGGCTTTACTTGACCCCTGTGGCCAGCCATGCGCTCGAAAGAAGGAAGCCATCTTGGTACAAAAGGACACCTAGGCAACCCACCTGATGCCACACCCTTGTTCATTCTTTGCATTCATTGCTCAGATTAACACCTCTTACTGATGCAAGATACCACAAACGTGTTTGTCCATGCACTCGTTATATCACGACTTGATTACTGCAACGCTCTCCTCATTGGCCTCCTCAATGCCCACAATGCCTCCTTGCACTCTAATGAGTGTAGTAGTCAGACTTAGTGTATATTTAGAATTTTTAGCTCCTCGCATACCTCCCCCTCTGCCAGTCCCTTCATTGGCTTCCTGTACCCTTCAGGATTTGAAATACTGATGCTCTCAACAACGCGACCCCTCCTTATATGTCTTTGTAGCGCTCACTCCCGGAGGAGCCGCTGAAATTGAACCTCGGGTCAGTCTCCCCGCACTAGGGAATAAATATACTCTAGCACCGTCGTGGATTTTATAAATTATATAGTTTACTAGAATAAATGGCATATAATGAATAACACGGTGTTCCTATATATAATTACAGTACTTCGTAATGTGGGAAACGCGCAGCGGAAAAGAAATACGATGCTTCGTAATTTGAGAAACGCGCAGCGGAAAAGAAATAATACAAGGCTTCGTAATTCGAGAAACGCGCAGCGGAAAAGAAAAGAAGAAAATATATCTTTAATCCCCTTTCTTGAGGGTGGGGAGTGAGTCCCACACAGGTTATGTCCCAGAATCTACCTGTGTGTGTGTGTTATGGTACCCGGGTACAATATCCAACTGGCCAGTGAATTGCTTATGAGGTATCTTCGACTAGTCAAGTTGGGGCCCTGTGGGTTTTGGAAACAAACAGCAGCGTGCTTTATTTTCACAACGGCCTGGAAGGCCTCTCACCCATCCGCCAGATACTTGATGCTCCGCTCGACCCAGGACGTCTCTCCGCTCGATGTTGACTGGGGTTCTCCTGGTTACTGGATGCGCTGTCTGGCTTTCTGTAGCTGCCGCAAGATATCCAGTTCACCGCCTGCTCTCCCTGTCCAATCGATCTGCGGTGCTCCTAACTCGGGGTCCTCCGGCTTCCTCAATATCAGAGCGGGTAGTCCTGTGAATCACTGGGTTCCTCTGGTAAGGCTGAATAACCCAGTCTTTAGCTCTGTCAGAACCCAGTCTTTAGCTCGGTCAGGCCCCAGCTGTGCTCCGGCCTAGTCGCTGTCTCGTTCTGCTGCTCTGCGTCTTGCTCCTCTCACTCCCTGGTGCGCTCTGCCAGCTCTCTCCACGAGGCTCAGGATGTAAGTCTCTGTGTCCCACCCACTTCCTGTGTCCGCTCCCAAAGCATGCCGGTGTCATGCCCGGGTACCGGGGTGGCACCGGGATGTAGGGGATATGAACCCAGTATGCAGTTTCCTGCACAGATGACCGGGTGGGTAAGGTTTGGAAGGGGATGAAATATGGAAACTGACCGGATGAATTCTGCAGGATGGTGGGAAGCGTGGTGGAAACAAATGCAGGAACCAGGAAAACAAAAGGAATAGGTTTTTGCAGAGCAACAGGTAACAGGACTTCACTCTAGGCATTCAAGAGCTGTAATGATTCAGCAATTGGTCAGTGTGGGGTGGAGTACTTTATTTCGTGTGTGTGTGTGTGGTGTGGTGTGACGTGCTTTGGTGTTAACTGTTTAACTGCTGGTTGCTGGATGTAGGATGCAGGTTACAGGGCAGGAAGTACACCACCAGGGGGGGGTTCTAGGATGAAAGCTGGTTTGCAGAGAATGAATGTTGAATGCAGGTTCAGGGGTCCCCAGGATGGAACATGACAGCTGGATGCAGGTTGCAGGGCTGGAAATGTACCATCAGGGGGTTGTCAGGGTGGCTGCTGCCATGGGGCATGACAGCCGGGAAATGTAGTCCCAATGTTCAATGTCTCTCATCGCGCTTGTCTCCCTCCGGTGGCCAAAAATAGGTACTGCCACGACAGGGAATTAAACCCAGCGCTACATCTTTGTTACGCCACAAGCAAGGGAGGGGGTGCAGGTGGCAGTGTGACCAGATCCCTGTATCTTCCTTCATGTCCATGCAGAGGTCACTCCTGCTGAGCACCAGCTTGTAATACCCCCTGGTTGCTGGCTTTCTTTGTATTGTATTCATTATCTTGTGTTTTGGGGTAATTTCTCTTTATTTTGGTGCAGAGGAATTCTATTTTATAGGGTTAGTTGATTAATTTTTGCAAATTTTATTTTATTCTGGACGCTGGCAGAGATGCCCACGCTACCGAGCGTGCCGTTCAGTGGTGTAAGTCGCTTTGTGTTTTGTTTTGGTTTTATTGTGTATTATTAAAAAATTTAAAATTTTCTTCTGTTCTTTTAAGGTTTTTCCTGAAATGTTGAATCGGGGAGAGAATAGCAAATTTTATTTTAGTCCGTTGTAGCTTTTTCAAGTCAGTGCCATTTTGATGTCCGTTGCCTGTGCATGTAAAAGTGTGCATGTGCTTCTTGTGCTGTTCTCTATTGACTCCTTTGAAAAGCTACCATGGGCATCAAACAGTGCGGTCAGACGGACGTGAAACGTGCGCTTGTGTGACCGCAGCCGTAGGCAGTGGCATTATTCACTTATAACACAATGTCACTGCACTAATTCACCTTGCCACATTGTGAGCAAATTTGGTAGTGATGGCATGATGTGTTACTATGCATTATTTCATGTACAACATGAGGGGGGGGGGAGTGAAAATTCTAGGTCAAAATAGCCAAACCAGAAAAATTCTTCCATTTATCTCACTTTCCAAATCGGCTATTTGGTCTAGCTTGTTCTCTTCTCCTGCCAATTGTCCGGAGTTTCACCTTCTAGTGAAGTGGTTCAAGTACCTCTAACAGGCCAGGTTTTGAGGATAACCTTGGGGGAAATTCAGACTGAATCCTGCAATCACTCAGCAGCAAATCATATCACCTGTGCTGTGCTTCAGATATCTGGCATACCTGACCTGATAGGGGTGCTTGAGGACCAGAGTTGGGAACCACTGCTTTAGTGAATAGACCGGTTTGTCAAACTTAAAAGGATAATCTATTAAAAAGCAGGAGAGCTGCGCCCAAGGTGATGTGTAACATTGCTAGCAACTGCATTTAATTTCATTGAAGCAATGATGCTTAATTAACTCCATCTGTTTATATAATGAAAGGAATCAAGAAGCCGGATTATTATTATTATTATTATTTTAATATATATATGCACTTTGAAGCCATTTATGAACACTATTCCTCAAATGCCCTGGAGGAAACCATGAAAATATTCTGAGAACAATATCCTCTGCTGTGGTTTGGAAGCAACACTATCAGGGTTATTCAGAGAGAGGTGAAAACCAGGAGAATGAACACTCTAGACCAAATAGCAGATTTGGAAAGTGAGATACATATGGGAGAATTTTTCTGGTTTGGCAATTTTGACCTAGAATATCACTTCTCCAGTCATTCTCCTCGTTTTCACCTCTCTATGAATAACCCAATGCTTACTAGACAAAGTCTGATTTCATATATTAATTTCATGAGACCGACCACATGATGGCACCAAATACAAGTAGATAACCTGTTAAAGTTTAAAGGCAGTGGCACTCTCCTGTGCAAAATAAAGCAATCACAGTTTAGGCTAGGGTCAGACTAGCGCAGTTTTAACGTGCGTTTAGCCGCACGAAATCACGGCCGTACTAGCAGCAAATGACGTCCAATGCCGGGGAACATACGAAGTACGGCCGCACGAAAATTCGTCCGCGCAACGCAAGTGGCAAACGAACGCATTTTTTCGAGAACGTCAAACCGCTACTACTGACGTACAGAGTGCGCTGCGGCTACATAGCGGCGTGTTTGCGTGATTGGGAGACGTCAGACGCTGCACACGTCCGGCCAACATAACGTGCACACACCAAACACTTCCTGTCTTGTCTGGGGGTAGCTGCAAGTTGCGTTGGACAATGGCTGGGACTGACATCGACGTGGAGAGGCTGATCAATGCAGTGGCAGATCATCCCGAGCTGTGGGACACGGCCTGCGACAGCTACAAAGACCGGCAGAAGAAGGCCAGTGCATGGGTCACAGTGTCCAGGGTGGTGTACCCAGAGTACGAGACGTGGTCTGATAAAGAGCAGAAGCTTCAGAGTGAGTAAATGATCATTTTATTGCATAGAATTCAATTGCATTGAACTTGAATGTAATATCAAACAAAATGGCATAACGAATTTTCGTTGTCAATAAATTATTCGGAATTTAAACGACATTTCGGAATTTAAACGACATTTTCACGATTCGTGTTTTCTGATGCGGGTGATTCCCAGATAATTTTCCGATCCGAAAATGTCAGATCCGAAATGTTTCCGAGCCGAAACAAAATATTGTACGAATATGCTATTGGACTTGAATTGTGTCAAATCGAAATGTATTGTTTTGAAACGAGAACAGACGTTGCGAAAAAACGAGAAATGTACGAAATCACGAAAAGTAGATCCAACAAACGAGCAAAGTGACCAAAAAAACGAAAAATGGTCCATATTCCGATTACATATCCCCGAAAAACAAGTCGAACCGAATCGAATCAAAACAGGGTTCGTTCGAAATGAGCCGAATCGAAAACTTTAAACATCCGAAAATTCGAACAGAAAAAATAATCGGTGCACAAGCCTAGGTGTCACATGTCAAATGATGTCCATCTGCCATGGCACCTGCCCTGCATTGCTAGTGAAATAATTAGACAGAGCATCGCGAAACCTGTTGGTGTGTCTATTCACAGGTATTATGTCATCGTTAGCATACTCATCCAGACCCGTTACTGTGAGGGTATCCTCGAAATTAACCCCATCCCTTGCACGAACATAGTTATGTAGGATGCAACAGCATTTCACTATATCCACACAGAAATCCACATTTACATCAAGTGGGCGATGGAAAATCCTCCACTTGTTGCTCAGTATGCCAAAGCTACACTCGACATACCGTCTCGCCCGCGACAGCCTGTAATTAAACACCCGCTTCTTCACAGTCAGGTGTGTCCCCGAGTATGGCCGCAGGAGATGTGTGGATAGGCCGAATGCTTCATCACCCACAAAGGCATAGGGGACTGACACGTCGCTGCCAGGCAAAGGTGCGGGTCTGGGGATGTTCAGGTTCCCACCCTCTATCTCATTCCACAGTGTTGAGTTCCGAAACAGTGTTGAGTCCGAGTCCTTGCCGTATGATCCGACATCCACATACACAAAATTATAGTTGGCATCTGCCACCGCCAGTAGGCCAATTGAAAAATAATGTTTATAATTTTGATACAGTGAGCCACTGTGCAGTGGCTTCACAATGCGGACATGTTTGCCGTCCACCGCTCCCAGGCAGTTGGGATAGTTCGCTCTCTCCCAGAATCCTGCTGCAATTGCCAGCCATGTCTCGCCTGTGGGTGTTGGCAAACATTGGTCCTTCATGGTTTCCCATATTGTTTGGCAGACCTTGCGGACGATCTCACCAGCTGTCGATCTGCCAATGCGGAAGTTGTAATGCAGATCCTTCAAACTGCATCCACTAGCAAGATACCTAGAACATGAAAGAAGCTGTGTTATGATCACATCATATGAACCTAACCTTATGTCACTCTCATCATGTTTTGCAGCACATGAAGCAATCAATAAATGGCGCACGGTGAGGGACAATCACACCCGGGTCCTGAAAAAGGAGGCTGAAGCTGCTCGCTCTGGAGCTGGTGCAAAGAAGAGGCGCAGCTATTTGTATGCTGACCAACTGTCCTTCCTGAGGAAGAGCCAGGAGCCGCGCAAGACTGTGAGCAGTATTGACCGGCCATCCACCTCTAGCTCACAAGGGCAAGAGCTGCAGCCCGCAGGATCTGGCAGCTGCCAGGTGGAGGTCGAGCAGGGTGGTGCGGAGTCCCAGGTGGAGGATGTGGAGTCCCAGCAGGTGCCGGGTACAGCACCCACAGACAGCACCAGTACGGCTCCCAGGAGGAAGAAGCCACCATCAGCTGATGTCGAGCAGGCCATGGTCGCATTCATGGACGCGCACCATACACATCCACGCTGCATGGTCGCTGATTCCGAGGACATGTCCTTTTTTAATTCATGTCTCTCTTGGCTCAACATGATGACCCCAGCGCAGAAGCTGGATTATCGCCGCCGAAGCCTGGACCTGATACATGAGATACTGTCCCATCCACAACAGGCACCTGTATATCACGGTGTCGTGCCACAATACCCCCATGGTTATTCCCACCACTGCCAGGCGTTGCCTGCCCGCCCACCCATGTCCCCTGTTGCTGGGCCACCCCCGGAGCCAGAGTACCACCGCAGCCATATGCACGGTCCTCATGACCCAGATGCTCCTCGGTATCATAGCATGTGAGGTGTATCGTCTGTTCGTTTATGTTTGTCACAGTTTATTCATGTTGTTCTAATATTTTTTTTTTATTACCTTCATTGGACATGCAATAATATATGTGTTTAATATGTTATTGTTATCTTCTGTCATATTATTTTGGGACTAAATATTTTATTTGTTTCACATCGTTGTCAGTGTCATTACTCTTTCGTTACGTGTTGTGCAAGGTGATGCATGCGTGTGTGTGTGGGCATATAACTACTGACCTACAATAGAGCCTCTGCACACCGAGCACATGTCTGATGACTGGCAGCGATGTCATGAATGCACGTGTTTGATAGTACTTACCGCAAAGTGAGGACCAGCATCTCCTCCGGTGGTATGGCAGCCCTCATGTTGGTGTCCCTCTTGGTCAGCGGCTCACGCACCTTCATCAACAGTTCATCAAAGGTGTGGATGGACATCCGCAGGTAGTTGAAGAACTTCACGGGGTCCCTCTCTCGCAGTGGCCTGTACAGTGTCACAAAGTGGCCATGCGTGGGTCTGGCAGTGTTGAGTGGATGGACCCATGTTCGCCGTTGTCTTTTCTTCTTCAGGTACAGGTATCCCAGTGCAGCAAAAAGAAACACTTGGACTGCATCCATCTTGGAAAATGCCACCATTCCCAAAATGCCTTTTTATACCCCTTCCCTTTTATTTGATTCATTCTGCAATTGATTTGGTTGATCATATCTCTCTTCTTGCAGCTCCGTGAAACAAAACGTACGAAAATGCGCATCGTATGACCGCTTTCGCGCATTCCGTTTAAAAATACGTTCGTTCGTTCGACCGCACTTTTCCACGTTCGCGGAGAAAAATGCGTTCGTCTGACCCTAGCCTTAAGGCTGGGGTCAGACGAGCGTGATTTCTACGGACTGTACGTCCGTGCAGTACGGACATCGTCAGTACGGATGACGCAGTAGTGGTCACACAGTCCGTTTTTTCACTGAAGTTATTTTTGACGGATGTAGGAGGGAAAAATAAATTACAATGAAAAAACATTCTGTCCGTCAAAAATGCTGGACGTATAAATGCAGTCCGTCTGACCACGCTCCATCACTCACACACAAAGCTACACGGACGTTGTGGACGTGGCGCACTCCGCACGTCCGTTCTAGCAGTATTACGTTCTTGCCTAACCTGCGTCCGTTTGCCGCGGCCGTTGTGCGTCCGCAGTTCAGTGCGGACGTACTTCATGTGTCAGGCTCCAATGGACTTTCTTTCATGCTATCACGGACGTACTTTTAGGCGCAATCACGGACGTGAACACTACGCTCGTCTGACACCAGCCTAATCCGTTAATACTTTTACCTGTCAGTGCTGGCCTTTAGGCTGGGGTCAGACCAGCGCACTTTTAACGTGCGTTCTGGCGCACATAATTACGGCCGCACTAGCAGCAGATGACGCGCAATGACGGCTAATATACGATGTACGCCCGCACAAAAGTCCGGCCGTGCAATGCAAGTGGAATTTGAACGCATTTTTCTGAGAACGCTGAACCGCTAATACTGACGTACTGAGTGCGCAGCTGCGGCATAGCGTCATGTTTGCGTGATTAGGAGATGTCAGACGCTGCTAATGTCCAGTCTACATAACGTCCAGACGCAAACGAGTTTTATTGACGATCCGTACAAAATCACGCCCGAAAATGTGCGTCGTCTGACCGTTTTTGCGCATTCCGTGAAAAAATACGTCAATGCGTTCGGACGCACTTTTTCACGTTCGCGGGGAAAAATGCTTTCGTCTGACCCTAGCTTTAAGGCTAGGGTCAGACGAAAGCATTGTTACACGCGAACGTAAAAAAGTGCGTCCGAACGCATTGACGTATTTTTTCACGGAATACGCGAAAACGGTCATACGATGCGCATTTTTGTGCGTTATTTTTTTACGGATCCAAACCAGGAAACTTTGGGTGTCTGGACGTTATGTTGGTCGGACACGAGCAGGGTCTGACGTCTCCTAATCACGCACACATGCCGCTATGCGGACGCAGCGCACTCTGTACGTCAGTACTAGCGGTTCTGCGTTCTCGAAAAAATGCGTTCATTTTCCACTTGCGTTGCGCGGCCGGACTTTCGTGCGACCGTACTTCGTATATTGGCCGTCATTGCCCGTCATTTGCTGCTAGTGCGGCCGTAATTAAGTGCGCCAGAACGCACGTTAAAAGTGCGCTGGTCTGACCCCAGCCTTAGTCGTGTGACCTTTGTGATTGCATAGGATGCAAACTGGGAAAGGTGCATGGCCACACGCTGCTGTTGCAACATCAATGAACCCAGAAGGCATCATACTGTGGATATAGTTTGGATCTAAAAAAAATGTTCAATCCTAACCTCAGCCCTTACATCCTCAGAGGCTGAAATAAAAAAAATCTAATATTCCCCTAAAAGCAAATCTAATATATAAACTAAAAATAAATAATAAAATTAACCAGTTCCAACATATTTAATTGAAATACCCAAAAAAAGATAAAGTGAGCAGCGACATGAAAACCAAGCTAGAGCCGAGACAGCTGTGTTTGCAAACTTTTTAATGAAAAGACAAACAATTAACAGTGCTTGATAGAAAAGAAACATTTTAAAAGTATAATAAATCTTTTTTTTTTTTTTTTAAATAAATCTTTAGAATAAAAAAAGTAAAAAAAAAAAGAAGTTTTTAAAGGGACAGTGAGTTTTCTGCGAAATAATGGTTAAAGATAAAAACGAAAAATTCCTTCAAATATCGTGCCTAGGAGGTCCCCATAACCTGCCCGTGAAGTGGCGGATTTCTAGGATGTATAGAAACACTTAAAAACAAAAAAATTACGTTTCAAATGACGGTAAATGCTTTTTCTTTAATCTATCCATAAACAACTGCTTGGGGCGGCAGTCTGTATGAAAAGAGGAGACATTTTCGCACACGCAGAAAAAGTTTAGTGATTTTTTTGGCTAAATTATTGTGACACTCATGCAGGCTTTGGATGAAAGTAACAATAGGTGCTTTAAAATTGGGCCTTTAGCGTCGGCAACAGTGCCGTCACACAGTAACCCCTCTGAGGATATGAATCTGATACACGCGTCAGTGGCAGTGCAGCCAAATATTGTGCCTTTGGTGCCAGGCCAGCAAGTGCCATCATACAGTAACCCCTCTGTGGTATTGTGGAAGAGTGCAGGGGTGGACCATGCGGTCAGGGCCGGTGCTAGACTATTTTGCGCCCTAGGCAAGACCAGCTACTTGCACCCCCCCAAAAAAAAAAAAAAAAACGACACAACATTAAACTTCTAAATTTCTTTTTATTTAAGAATAAAGTTTGAAAAGCACCAATAGTAAAGGTAAAATAAATATAAATAAACTGTATTAAACCATTTTAAATTAACTCTATTAAACAAATTAAAATTAACTGTATTGAACAAATATAAATTAACGAAAAAAAAAATAAGAGTTGTCACGTAAGTTTCAATTTCAGACACATCAAAATTTCACTCTGCGTGCCTGATCCTTTGCAAATTTTAATCATGCGTATATATATATATTGCCCAGGCCAGCTCACATCATGCGTATATATATTGCCCAGGCCAGCTCACATCATGCGTATATATATTGCCCAGGCCCAGGCCAGCTCACATCATGCGTATATATATTGCCCAGGCCCAGGCCAGCTCACATCATGCGTATATATATTGCCCAGGCCCAGGCCAGCTCACATCATGCGTATATATATTGCCCAGGCCCAGGCCAGCTCACATCATGCATATATATTGTCCAGGCCCAGGCCAGCTCACATCATGTGTATATATTTATTGCCCAGGCCAGCTCACATCATACATACACACGCACACACTCTCACACATTCAGCCTAAATATATCATTACAATCAGGGTAATTCTAAGAGAATTGAAAAGTCACCGCAGTTCGGTGACCCTGCGGTGTATTCAGCAAGCACCACAGGGTCCCCGAATTGCAGGGAAAGGTCGCCGCAAACCCGCCGGAAACTAACCGCAAAACCCGGCGAATGCACGCCGAAAACCCGCAAAAACATCTAGATTAACCCGCTGGAAAAAGCCGAGCAGGAGACGATCACACGCAGCGAAGCCACCGGAAAAAGCCGAGACCGCAGACGAATGGAGTGAATAGATTAGAAAAACAGTACGCTTGAATGTTTGAAAAGTGAAACGCTGTTTGCAAAGAAACTACTGAGCAAAAATGTCTGAAATTTACATATGAGGTCCAGGGAATGATAATAAAAAGGGCTGTTACAGAAAAAATAAGTAAAAAAAAAAAAACAGGAAAATGCTTAAAATATCCTAAAAAAATCTATAAATAGACTTTTTACTGCAGAATTTTATAATAAACGATTTATTAGATATTATATTAAAACGGGAATATTTTTAACATTGAAGCCTATGGGATTCGCCTGAATAAACTTGCCGAATTAAACCACCGAACAGCAGGGCATTTCGGGAACCTTTCACTGCTGGTTTGTGGTCTCTGAATAGCCGAAGCATTGCTTTTTTATGGGGATTTCACTGCCCTCGAACAGGCACCGAACAGGCACCGTATGTGCAGGCAATTCGCCAGGATTTGGTGAATTGCCTGCTCTCTGGATAGCCGAATGGCCAGGAAAGGTAACCGAACGCTGATTTTCAGCGTTCGGTTACCTTTCTCCAGCCATTTGGATCTCTTTGGATAACCCTGTATGTTTATAATTCAGAGGTGCAGCAACCTTGGCCATCCATCAATTCTCCAACCTACTTCACCACCTCCCTCATACCTCATCCTTCACCTGCCCTGATGCTGCCACTAATCACTACAACACTACTCTTATCTCTGCTCTAGACACTCTTGCTCCTCTTTGACTCTGTAAGGCCCCACGCCGCCAGCTTCAGCCCTGGCACACCCTCCAGACTCGCTACCTGCAAAGATGCTCCCGCACTGCAGAGCGTGCCTGGAGGAAATCGCGCTCTGAAGCTGATTTTGTTCACTTCAAGTTTATTCTCCGGTCATACACCTCTGCCCTCCACTTGGCCAAACAATCCTTCTTCTCATCTCTTATATCTACGCTACCCTAAACGGCTCTGGTCCACCTTCAACACCCTCCTCTACCCACCTGCACCTCCCCCCACAGCTGCCTTCAGCGCTCAAGACCTGGCAGACTACTTCCTCAGTAAAACTCTAACTATCAGAAGCAACATCCCAACACAAGATAGTTATCTGCCACCTCCACTTCCAGAGGTCCCCTCTGCCACCCTCTGCCGCTTCCTCCCAGCCACTGAGGAGGAAGTCAATTCCTTATTGTCCTCCTCACATCTCACCACGTGCCCGCTCGACCCCATTCCCTCACATCTAATTCCTCCCCTCTCCTCCTCCCTCACCCCTGCTCTCACACACATCTTCAACCTATCTCTCTCCACTGGCTCCTTTCCATCCGCCTTCAAACACGCGCTAGTTACCCCTTTACTAAAGAAACCATCCCTAGATCCCAACTCTCCATCCAACTACCGCCCTGTATCCCTGCTTCCCTTCACATCAAAGCTCTTAGAAAAACTAGTCTTCAACCGCCTCTCCGTCTTCCTGTCCTCCAATTCCCTACTTGACCCCCTGCAATCTGGCTTCCGTCCCCTACACTCAACTGAAACTGCCCTCACCAAAGTCACCAACGACCTCCTAACTGCTAAAAAACACAGCCACTATTCTATTCTCATCCTGCTTGACCTCTCGGCTGCTTTTGACACTGTTGACCACCCCCTCCTTCTACAGACCCTCAACTCTCTGGGTCTCGGTGACACTGCACTTGCTTGGGTTGACTCCTATTTATCCAACAGGTCCTTCTGTGTGTCCTTTGCTGGTAACTCCTCCTCCTCATTGCCTCTATCTGTTGGTGTACCTCAAGGCTCTGTCCTTGGTCCTCTGCTCTTTTCCATCTACACCTCCTCCCTGGGCAAAATCATCAACGGCTTTGGCTTTAATTACCACCTCTACGCTGATGACACTCAGATCTACCTCTCTACCCCTGATCTCTCTCCCCCTGTCCTTTCAAAAGTCAGTGACTGTTTATCTGGCATCTACTCCTGGATGGCCTCCCACCACCTAAAGATCAACATGTCAAAGACTGAACTCCTACTTATTCCTCCCTCCAATGCCTCCCCACCTCCTGACTTCTCTATCACGGTGGAGGGTATCACCATCTCCCCATCAAACCAAGTTCGCTGTCTTGGAGTTACACTTGACTCTGCTATTTCCTTCATCCCCCACATCCAGTCTCTTTCCTCCTCCTGCTGATACCAACTGCGTAATATTTCCAGAATTCGGCCATTTCTTACCGCTGTCACCACAAAACAACTCATACACGCCCTGGTAATCTCCCGACTCGACTATTGCAATAATCTCTTATCTGGCCTCCCTCTGTCCCGCCTCTCCCCCTACAATCCATCCTGAACGCCTCCGCCAGGCTAATTCACCTCACCCGCCGCTCTGTCTCTGCCGCTCCCCTCTGCGAGTCCCTTCACTGGCTCCCCATCCACTGCAGAATTAAGTTCAAAATCCTTATCCTTACCTACAAAACCCTCACTAACTCAGCTCCCCACTACCTGTCCTCACTAATCACCAAATACACCCCAGCCCGCTCCCTAAGGTCAAACAGTGACCTGCGCCTAGCTTCTCCCCGCATCACCTCTTCCCATGATAGACTGCAGGATTTCTCACGCGCAGCCCCCACTCTCTGGAACGCTCTCCCTCGTACTGTCAGACTTTCCCCTAACTTCTCTTCCTTCAAACGCTCCCTTAAAACATTCCTATTTAGGGAAGCCTACCACCCAACTCACTGACTCAACCATCAATCACTCTCACCTTACAGTCCTCTCCTCCTGTTTCCAACCCCAACCCTCCCAGATTGTGAGTTCCTACGGGAAAAGGGCCCTCATCTCCTCCTGTACTGTTTGTCAAATGTTGTTCAATGTATTGTAACCCTGTCTATACTGTGCTTATTGTACAGCGCTGCGGAATATGCTGGCGCTTTATAAATAAAGAATAATAATAATAATAATCCAGTTGTTTTGGAACTACATTTTCCATGAGTCTTGACTAACCCAATTAGTGGCTGATTATTGTGGCCGATTGTGTTTTATGACTATCAGGGTTATTCAGAGAGAGGTGAAACTCAGGAGAATGACTGGAGAAGTGAAAATTCTAGGTCAAAATAGCCAAACAAGAAAAATTCTCCCATTTATCTCACTTTCCAAATCGGCTATTTGGTCCAGATTGTTCTCTTTTCCTGCCATTCTCCTGGCTTTCACCTTTCTCTGAACAACCCTTAAAGAGAGGTGAAAGCCAGGAGAACTGGCAGGAGAAGAGAACAATCTAGACCAAATAGCCGATTTGGAAAGTGAGATAAATGGGAGAATTTTTCTGGTTTGGCTATTTTGACCTAGAATTTTCTCTTCTCCAGTCATTCTCCTGAGTTTCACCTTTCTCTGAATAACCCTGACAGGGTTATTCAGAGAAAGGTGAAACCCAGGAGAATGACTGGAGAATGGAAAATTCTAGGTCAAAATAGCTGATTTGGAAAGTGAGATAAATGGGAGAATTTTTATGGTTTGGCTATTTTGACCTAGAATTTTCACTTCTCCAGTTTTTCTCCTGCTTTTCACCGCTCTCTGAATAACCCTGTGAATGTTTAATCCCGAGTTTGAAATAACATTGCTTTAGATGTTAAAAGCGGGCAATGAGGAAATTTTGTATTTTTTCTACATGATCGTGTTTGGTCTCATTAGAAAGGCCGGGCTCTGACCTCTCCAATGACACCTAACTTAACATTGTGGAGTGTAAAGAGAGTTTCATGGCAGTGGTTTCTGTGATACGCTTATATGCACCACACATTACTGACATTACTGGGAGTTTCATGGCAGTGGATTCTGTGATATGCTTATATGCACCGCACATTACAGAGAGTTTCATGGCAGTGGATTCTGTGATCTGCTTATATGCACCGCACATTACAGAATCCACTGCCATGAAACTCCCAGTAATGTGTGGTGCATATAAGCATTTCACAGAATCCACTGCCATGAAACTCTCTGTAATGTGCGGTGCGTATAAGTGTATCACAGAATCCACTGCCATGAAACTCCCAGTAATGTGCGGTGCATATAGGCGTATCACAGAATCCACTGCCATCAAATAAAATTGTAATATTTAAAAATACTGTATATAAAAGTTGACTCCTCTCCTGCTTACCTTTTTTCTTGCAGGGAGGGGGATGAACATGTCCGTTGGCAGAGGAGGGGACCTCTTCATCCAGCTTAAATCCAGCCTGTACTTCCCTGGTGGTCTGGTGGTTGTGGGCTCTGCAACGCGATCTGTGCTTCGTGCACAGAACGCAGAGCACGTCCCACACTGGACCCGTGCACCGGCGATCCTCTGATGACATTTCACCTGACTGCCGGCGCTCTCTGACATAGTCAGTGTGCGCCGGCGATCAGGTGACAGGTCATCAGAGGATCGCTAGCGCACAGGTCCTGTGTGGGACGTGCTCTGCGTTCTGATCGCATTGCAGAGCCCACAGCCACCGGACCACCAGGGCAGGGGCGGATCCAGAGACTAGTCTCGGGAGGGGCACTGACAGAAAATAAGGTGTTTTAGCAGAGAGCCCGACTCACGAGAATTTACAGAGGGCCCGGCTCACAGGAGCTTACAATCTAGAGGAGCAGAGGGCACCCAGAAGCTTACAATCTAGAGGAGCAGAGGACACCCAGGAGCTTACAATCTAGAGGAGCAGAGGGCACCCCGGATTTTACAATCTAGAGGAGCAGAGAGCCCCCAGCTCACACATGGATTTGCCCCCAGCTCATGGATTTGCCCCAGCTCACACATGGATTTGCCCCAGCTCACACATGGATTTGCCCCAGCTCACACATGGATTTGCCCCAGCTCATGGATTTGCCCCAGCTCACACATGGATTTGCCCCCAGCTCACACATGGATTTGCCCAGCTCATGGATTTGCCCCCAGCTCATGGATTTGCCCCCAGCTCATGGATTTGCCCAGCTCATGGATTTGCCCCCAGCTCATGGATTTGCCCCCAGCTCATGGATTTGCCCCCAGGTCATGGATTTGCCCCCAGCTCATGGATTTGCCCCCAGCTCATGGATTTGCCCCCAGCTCATGGATTTGCCTAGCTCATGGATTTGCCCAGCTCATGGATTTGCCCCCAGCTCATGGATTTGCCCCCAGCTCATGGATTTGCCCCCAGCGAATGGATTTGCCTAGCTCATGGATTTGCCCAGCTCATGGATTTGCCCCCAGCTCATGGATTTGCCCCCAGGTCATGGATTTGCCCATCTTACACATGGATTTGCCCAGCTCTCACCTGGATATTGCTCCAGGCCTCCAGCTCCGGCAGGGGTTGAGGGGACCCAGATGCCGGGCAGCGCGGGAGTGCCTGCCCGGTCCTGAAGAGTCCGTCCTGTTGAAGGGGATGCGGCTGCGTGCGTGCGCAGGTCACGCGGTCCGGCCAGTCAGGTGGTACAGAGACTCAGTACCACCTGATTAGCCGGACCACGTGACCGGCTGCGCCTGCACGCAGCCGCATCCCTTTAACAGGACGAACTCTATAGGACCGGGCAGGCACTCCCGCGCTGCCCGGCATCTGGGTCCCCGGCTCAAATCTCGGGGGGGGGGGGCAATTGCCCCGTTGCCCCCCCCTGGATCCGCCCCTGCACCAGGGAAGTACAGGCTTGCAGAGGCAAAGGGTACCGGCGGCTATCCGTGGAATGCAGCCAGCCGGGACCCAGAGTGTGCCGCGGGTGGGATTAGGGTGTGCCTAGGCACACCCGGCACACCCCGTGCACACGCCTATGGCCATCATGGGTATATATATTGCCCAGACCAGCTCACATCATGCGTATATATATTGCCGAGGCCAGTTCACATCATGCGTATATATATTGCCCAGGCCAATCCCCTGGTGGAGATAGGGGGTTCATTTGAACCCCGATATCTCCAGGCATCTAGTGGGTCTTGGAGGGTGGCAATCGAAAGGCCTGAGCATGGCCTTTCGAATGATACCCAACATGACCAGGTATAAAGTAAAAAAAAATAAAAACATGTATTTTTTTTGTGTGTTATTTTTATTAATGCAGCAATATTCTTCACATTTCAATTATAATGTGAACGATGATGCACTAATGATTTTTTTCTATGGGGTGCGTTTGCTATAAATCACGTAATTCCCCCCACAAAATGTAACAAGTCCCCATTTCTAATTTTTGTACAAGCGCACCCTATAGAAAACATAACCGCAGACGCTCATGTGCTAAAATGTGAAAAAAAAACACTTTACACACTGCAGATGATTAAAAATTCAATTTTTATTGCATTTTTTCATAATATACAGCCAGGACAGGACGTATACGTATTAAAATGATATATTATGAATCTGAGTCTGCCGGAAAGAACGATATCTAACATGTCGGTCATTTAATAAAATGTGGGTTCAAAATCGCGTTTAAACATGATGAGCGAAAGCGGTAAAAATTAGCTGAGCATAAGCACACAGCGGTGAAATGCAGCATATTAGAAGAAGTTTTAGGCTAGGGTCAGACTAACGCATTTGTCGCGTTGTCCGTGAAAAAGTGCGTTCGAACGAATGGATGCATTTTTTCATGGAATACGCGATAGCGGTCATACGATGCGCATTTTCGTCCGTGATTTTGTACGGATCATCAATAAAACCCTTTTTGTGTCTGGACGTTATGTTGGCCGGACATTAGCAGCGTCTGACGTCTCCTAATCACACACACACGCCGCTATGCGGACGCAGCGCACTCTGTACGTCAGTAGTAGCGGTTTGACGTTCTAGAAAAAATGCGTTCGTTTGCCACTTGCGTTGCGCGGACGAATTTTCGTGCGGCCGTTCTTCGTATGTTACCCGGCATTGGACGTCATTTGCTGCTAGCACGGCCGTGATTTCGTGCGGTTAAACGCACGTTAAAAATGCTTTCGTCTGACCTTAGCCTTAGGAGGGAAATTAACACTTCTCACTCAGAAGCAGACACCACCCCACCCCCTCAGTATAGTCTACATACATACATACATACATACAATGTATCAAATTCATTACACCAGACTAAAAACACCTGTTATGCCGTTTGAAAAACACAGGTCATTTAGAGGTGAGAATCTTTGCACGTACACATTAATTTTTAATTCAATATCTAATAAACCGTTGCTTATAATATTCTGCAGTAAAGAGTCTATTTCTAGATTTTTTTGTATTTTTTAAGCATTTTTTATACTTTTTTCCCAAAAAAATTTTTGCGAGCTCGAACCGAACACACCCAAAAAGTTCGAAATTCGCAAACTTTTGAACGATCAAAGTTCGAATCGAACTCTGAACTGATCGAACCGAACAGCTCATCCCTAATCATCATTACAAATACCCATAAGCAGGAGATCTGACCTTTTTTACTATCTATTTTAACCACATTTGCTGGGAGCATCCGAGAAAGCAGCATTTTTAAAGCATGTGAGATTAATGCGTAACTCGAGAAAGTAAAACTTTTTAAATAGTTCTTCTTGTAACACTTTTTATGTTGCATTTAATGGGCACCACTATTTCCCTATGTTCCAAAAAGGTTGTTGCTCTCAGACACTCAGAAAAGCTTTAGCAACCAACAGGTTGTTAAATGTAATCATTGTGTTTCATGTAATCATTCTATTTAGGTAACGTTAATGATGCAATTGTAGCAAGTTACATCTTCTGATCAAGCTAAATAATCTCTAATTCATTACCTCAAAATATTGAAGTATGACAGATAAAGTTGGGCACCACAAGGCTGGCAAAATGCATCACAGGAAAGAACAGTGTGTTTGTATAAGGAATGTTCACTGAAATGTTCAAAGGTCTGCCAGCTTTGGCAAGCATAGCAACATCAAATTGAAAGTAATAGGTACATGGAGTTTTCTAAGAATCACAAGAACAACTTAAAATAGCTTTTACTTTAATAAAATTTATTAAAAGGTAATGTATTTTTTAAAAAATCTTGTTCTTTATCCCCATTCGGTAAAAGCTATTTTGCACTCCTTTCAGTCATACTTCCAGCCTTGGAGGCCCTAGGAAAGCTAGGATATCCAACTCATGAGCCGATCCAGCCTGGCTCTTACTATTGCCTTGCCCTTCCTGCATCCAGTCCAGGACTTTCTTATAGCCTTCGGCTCACCTCAGTGTCTGTGTTGTAGAGCAGGGTTTCTCAACCAATGGTACGTGTACCACAAGCAGGGGGTATGCCTATCAGGCATTTGCAAAAGTACATGCACTCTTGCAAATGCCCCCAATACCGGAAGCTAGCATTGGGCTGGCTTGCTGGCCGGTATCCAGGCAGCTAGGGCAGCTGGCAGAATGCACTAACAGCATTCTGCAAGGCCCCTCTGGCTGGCCACGTTGCAGTGAGCAGCCGCCAAAAAAGGTTGCCCCGCTGAGGCCGTGCTCTCGCGAGAGCTTACAGAGTTCATGAGATTTTGTGCATTCTGCCATCTGCCCCAGTGTCTGTGTCTGAGGTCTGATCTGTCTTGGTATATATGTATTTGAGGTCTATATCTGGGTATACATGTATCTGAGGTCTTTGTCTGGGCATACATGTATATGAGGTCTGATGTGTCTGGGTATACATATATCTGAGGTCTGTGTCAGGGTATACATTATTATTATTAATCTTTATAAAGCGCCAGCAAATTCTGCAGCGCAGTACAATGGGCACAAAATAGATAGGGTTACAATACATTGAACAACATTTGACAAACCAGTATAAGAGGAAACGAGGGCCCTATTCCCATGGAAACTCACACTCTAGAAGGGTTGGGGATGGAAACAGGAGGAGAGGACTGCAAGGTGAGAGTGACGGACTGGTTGGGGCAGTGAGGTGTATCAGTGAGTCGGGTGGTAGGCTTCAATAAATAGGAATGTCTTAAGGGAGCGTTTGAAGGAAGAGAAACTAGGGGAAAGTCTGACAGTACGAGGGAGAGCATTCCAGAGGATGAGGCTGTGCGGGAGAAATCCTGTAGTCTATCATGGGAAGAGAACAAATGGGAATGACTGGAGAATGGAAAATTCTAGGTCAAAATAGCCAAACCAGAAAAATTCTCCCATTTAGGGTAGGGTCAGACTAGCGAATTTTTAACGTGCGTTTAGGCGCACTTAATCGCGGCCGCACTAGCAGCAAATGACGGGCAATGACAGCCAATATACGAAGTACAGTCACACGAAAGTCCGGCTCCGCAACGCAAGTGGAAAATGAACGCATTTTTTCGAGAACGCAGAACCGCTAGTACGGACGCAGAGAGTGCGCTGCGTCCACTAGTGGTGTGTGTGCGTGATTTGGAGACGTCAAACCCTGCTCATGTCCGGCCAACATAACGTCCAGACACCCAAAGTTTCCTGGTTTGGATCCGTAAAAAATCACGCACAAAAATGCACATCGTATGACCGTTTTCACGCAATCCGTGAAAAAATACGGCAATGCGTTCGGACGCACTTTTTGACGGTCGCTGCGAAAAATGCATTAGTCTGACCCTACCCTTATCTCACTTTTCAAATCGGCTATTTGGTCCAGATTGTTCTCTTTTCCTGCCATTCTCCTGGTTTTCACCTTTCTCTGAACAACCCTGAGAGAGAGGTGAAAGCCAGGAGAACTGGCAAGAGAAGAGAACAATCTAGACCAAATAGCCGATTTGGAAAGTGAGATAAATGGGAGAATTTTTCTGGTTTGGCTATTTTGACCTAGAATTTTCACTTCTCCAGTTATTCTCCTGCTTTTCACCACTCTCTGAATAACCCTGTGAATGTTTAATCCTGAGGTGAAAAATAACATTGCTTTAGTTTTTTTTCAAACACCAGTTAAATGCAGCATATTAGGATGTTTTAGGGAAATTAATTCTCAAATCACTATATTGTACAATGTATCAAATTGATTACCAGACTAAAAACACCTGGTGTTATGCCCGTTTGTGAACAGAGGTCATTTAGAGTTGATAATCTTTCCACGTACACATTAGTTTTTAATTCAATATCTAATAAACCGTTGTTTATAATATTCAGCAGTAAAGAGTCTCTTTATTTCTAGATTTTTTAGTATTTTCTATACTTTTTTCAAAATTTCTTTTTTTTTTCGAACTCGAACCGAACACGCCCAAAAGGTTCGAAATTCGTGAACTTTCGGACTGCCAAAGTTCGGTCGAACTCCGAACCGTCCGAACCCGAACAGCTCATCCCTAGTAATTAGTGAGGACAGGTAATGGGGAGCAGAGTTGGTGAGAGCTTTGTAGATCAGGGTAAGGATTTTAAATTTAATTATGTAGTGGATGGGGAGCCAGTGAAGGGCTTCGCAGAGAGGAGCAGCAGAGACCGAGCGGCGGGTGAGGTGGATGAGCCTGGCAGAGGTATTCAGAAAGGATTGTAAGGGGGAGATGCGGGAGAGAGGGAAGCCAGCTAAAAGATTATTACAATAGATGTATCTGAGGTCTATGTCTGAGTATACATGCATCTGATGTCTGTGTCTCGGTATACGTGTATCTGAGGTCTTTGTCTGGGTATACGTGTATCTGAGGTCTGTGTCTGGGTGTACGTGTATATGAGGTCTGTGTCTGGGTATACATGCATCTGGTGTCTGTGTGTGTGGTCAGGGCGTGTGCAGGCCTGTGCAGTGGGTAAATGGTATGTCTGGCCCTACATTTTAATATTGACACCCTCACTCTTTCCCCTCTCTCCCCCCTCTCTATCCTTTTCTCTCTCCCTTTCCCCACCCTGTCCCCTTTTCTCCCCTGTCCCATTTTTTACCTTTCTCTCACTCTCCGTTGTTCTCCCCTTCTTTCTTTTTCTCCCACTTTCTTCGGCTCCCTCTCCCTAGTTCTTCCTCCCTCTCCCCTTTAGTTAGTTATGGATTGTTTATGTGTTTATCTGGTTTAGCATGCACACATACAGTACACTGATATTGCACACGCACACACACTCACACCCACCCACAAACCCTTACAAATACATTTTACACACAGACGCCATCACAAACACATCTCACACACCCTTACAAATACATTTTACACACAGAATCCATCACAAACACATCTCACACACACACACACCATCACAAACAACTATACTAACATTACACACACACAGAAGTGCCTTGGGCAAGACACCTAATGGTACATACTCACCACAGAGGACATACTTGAAAACGAGAGAAATGTCAATGTATCCTTCCTGGTAAAATACCTTCTCAAAAAAAAAACATCGCAAACACATATACTGACAATACACACACAGAAACTATCACACCCAATCAATAGAAATTACTTACTCGAGACAGGGGTACTTAGGAATTTTTTTTAGACCTCTAGGAGTACTTCTTCATAAGGAGTTGAGAAACACTGTTGTAGAGTACTTGACCCACTCCGTATTTAAGGGCTCTCCTTCCATGGTGCAGTGCTCTGTCACTGAGTCTTCAATGTGGATGTGGTTGTTGTTTCTACAGGTCACTGACTCCAGCCTGATCCTGCCTACCATGTTCTGCTAGCCTGTACTATACTACCTAGCAGTGCCTGGAGTGAGTATCTGCCCAGTTTTACAGGGAATCCCTGCCAGCTGTGCTGCATCTTCTTGCCTAGCTGTTCTGTGCCATCCTTCCTTGCCATACTGTGCCATCCAACGAGCTGTGTGGTGTTGTACTTCCTAGCTGTGTCTACAAGGTCATCATCATTCCAACTGAGCCTGCAGAGAGTTCCTGGCCAGCTGAGCGGTGTCTTCACCTCTAGTCCTTGCCTGCTCCCTTAATCTTTCTGACTCTGCATTCAGCCAGTGGTGTCTCCTGGTTTTTGGGCTTTTAACCTTTTAATATGAGTCTTAACACTTTCCATGCATCTAGGGTAGATAACCTAGCTGTTAGCGACGAGCAGCAAAAGGGAAAGAGCTGAGCGAGCATTTTCCCTTATGCGACTCAGAATTAACAGCTTTATTCCTGTATCAGCAGCTCCAGATGAAATATTTTCCAGCCACTGACAGATACCTGCATCTGACTTATGGGTATCGGCTCCTGGAATCCTTTGTGGAGCCCAGAGCTACCGGGCCTGCACAAGCTTGTTTGAGGGTATAAGCTGTAGCCACGGAAGAACATTGGCAACTATTTCTTCCCAGTGTCCTGCTGCTTGTGGCGAGAAGAAGCAGCAGATCATGCTTTGCACCATGGGATCTCGGGTAATTAAGGGAGTTTTTAAATCCCTTTTTGATTGACGTATTAAATGATTTTGCGAAAATCGAGGACACCAGCTTTTGAAAGACAGTATTATACATCGATTGCTGGCTCCAAAGGAGAATAATGAGCTATTCTAGAATAGCTCCTTCAAGGTGCAAAATAACAGCTCTGATACAAAGTATAGGAGCCGTTAATTTACAGTAATCCTGCAAACCATCCGAGCCGCATGCAGAGATTGTGGCTCGGTTGTAATTTCAGCAGGAGTCGTCTATCAGTTCCTTCCGATAGCTTTAACTTAATGGCTTAGTTGTGATCTAGTTCCTAGAGAGATATATGTATACACCACTATTCCGAACTTAGGCTAGGGTCAGACGAACGTATTTTTCTTGTTGTCCATGAAAAAGTGCGTTCGAACGAATGGACGTATTTTTTCACGGAATACGCGATAGCGGTCATACGATGTGCATTTTCGCCCGTGATTTTGTACGGATCATCAATAATACCCTTTTTGCGTCTGGACATTATGTTGGCCGGACATTAGCAGCGTCTGACCTCTCGTAATCACGCACACACGCCACTAGCAGATGCAGCGCACTCTGTACGGTGTGTACTAGCGGTTTCACGTTCTCGAAAAAATGCGTTTGTTTGCCGCTTCCGTTGCCCAGCCGAACTTTCGTGCGACCGTACTTCGTATTTTGCCCGTCATTACACGTCATTTGCTGCTACTACGGCCGTGATAAAGTACGGCTGCACGCGCGTTCGCACTGCGTTCGTCTGACCCCAGCCTTAGGTCGTATTCCAATCCTGGTGTGAACCAAAGCTGTTGTAAAATTCTCAGAGCCAATAAATTCTATGGAGTTCCTAACTAGCTCATAACAGCTCAGGTTATGTTCACACCAGGGTTTGAATTCAGTCCCTTATCAATAAACAGGGAGCTGCAACGGGTATATGTTGTCGTGAGCCAATAACCCTCAGTGACTCCTTTTTACTGACTCTAGTCTAACTCAGCCATTGTATCAGTGGCTCAAGTCAGAATATAACGGAGTCGCAAACAGATTCTGGCAGCAACGCTGATTGTACCATCTCTTCTCTTGTTACATCGCTTAGATATCGGACGAATCTTATCACAATGTTGATATTGAGTTTCCCCATCCTAGTTGGTCTGTCTTTGAAGGGGAGTCTCAGCTTATAGATTCCTCTAACACAGATAGCAAACTAATTTTATTTACTTTTTGCAAACTTTGCAATTATTTTAAAAGTCCTGAAAATATCCATAATATAGGATTTCAACACTTTAAATAAAGCCAATATTACATAAATGGCTGTAAAGCTTATTTTACAGCCAAAGACCACGAATACGTTTGCATACTTGTTCAGTAATGTACAATAGAAATATTGCACTATCCATTCACTTGATATCCTTCGTTCACCACAGCAATCTCTTATTTTTGTGCAAATTTAGAACATACTGAAATGTTTTTCTTATAAATGCAGCTTTCTAAAACTGATATAGGAGCAAGAAAGATTGTTTTCCTTTTCTGGGAGGGTACCGTAGATACTCGAGTATAGCGCGACCCGAATATAACGCGATGGATAGAGATTTATTATGGAAGTGAGAGAATACTCAAGACTCGAATATAACGCGAGGAACAAAATTTTACTGTACCGGTAAACAATTAAAATCCTTTGAGGTTCTCGTAACACAGTCAGGCAACGTCTCAGATCAGGGTGCTCTGCTCTAGAATGATTGTAGTTGTTACTAACAGGGTTATCCAAAGAGATTCGAATTGCTTGAGAAAGGTAACCGAACGCTGAAAATCAGGGTTCGGTTACCTTTCCTGGCCATTCGGCTATCCAGAGAGCAGGCAATTCGCCAAATCCTGTCGAATTGCCTGCACATACGGTGCCTGTTCGGTGCCTGTTCGAGGGCAGTGAAATCCCCATCAAAAAGCACTGCTTCGGCTATTCAGAGAACACAAACCAGCAGTGAAAGGTTCCCCTAATGCCCTGCCATTCGGTGGTTTAATTCGGCAGGTTTATTCAGGAGAATCCCATAGACTTCAATGTTAAAAATATTCCCGTTTTAATTCAATATCTAATAAACCGTTCATTATAAAATTCTGCAGCAAAAAGTCTCTTTATTTATAGATTTTTTAGGATACTTTAAGCATTTTTCTGAATTTTTTAAAAAAAAATTAAAAGTCCGATTTTTTTTTTTTTTTTTTCAGTTTGCTTATTTTTTTTGTAACAGCCCTCTTTATTATCATTCCCTGGACCTCCTGTGAAAATTTCAGACATTTTCGCTCAGTAGTTTCTTTGCAAACAGCGTTTCTTTTTCCCAGATTCATACAAATGGTTTTTCTAATTTATTCACTGCCTCCTCTACGTCACAGCTGTTTCGGCTCTGTGTGATTCCTTTTCGGCTCCTGTTCGGCTCCTCTTCGAAGGTTAATCCAGATGTTTTTGCTTGTTTTCATAGTGCATTCGGTTAGTTTTCGTCAGGTGTTCGGCAGCTTTTCCCTGCAATTCGGGGACCCTGTGGTGTTTGCTGAATACACCGCAGGGTCACCGAAATGCAATCGGCAAAAGGAACCGAATTGAAGAGAACGAAAAGTCACCGAACGTGCGGTGACTTTTCGAATCTCTTTGGATAACCCTGTAAGTATGAAGCCACCGGCCACCCGTCTTCTTTACTAGCGATTAGATGACTGGCGGAGGTGAATGATTGGCTTAAACCGAGCATGGCCTCTGGCCGTGATGGATCCCACCTTTCCCGAATCCAGGAGTTCCTGAAGTGTTTGCAAGCATCAGGGAGCCTGCATTCACTTCAGCAGACTATCGGAACGTCCGGGAAACCTGGGATACAGAGCAAGGCAAGTTTTTTATTTTTATTTGTTACACACGATGCAGATGTTTCGAATATAACGCGACCCCTCCAATTTTAAGGTAAATTTTTGTCACCAAAATCTAGCGGTATACTCGAGTATCTGCAGTACTCGAGCAATTTTGCTCTGTAGTCCACTATTAATGCTTCATGACTTCACAGGCAGCATCTTAAATGTTCTTCCTAACTGTCAGCCATGATTCTATTTTCATAATGTCTTTAATTCCATACTCCAAGTTAAGATGGGTTAGAAATGTCAAGCTCTGGCAATCTAGCGCAGACAGGAGATTGATGGAACATCACGTGCTTTCTGATCCAGAGACGTGTTTACTGTATGCATAAATCAGGAATGTACAAACACCAAGTTTGATAAATGGCAGGATTTGTGCGTTTCAAGAAACAAATATATTCATTCAGAACCCAGAGAGAAGGCTGACATCTCTCATAATGCTAGCGTTAGTAGCCCCACATTTCCCGAGTACTGTAGAATCCTATAAATCATACGGCGGGAGTAGGCGCAGGACAGAGATCCCTGCTTGTAGAATCTGAAATGCAACGAGAGAGCTGTAAAGGAACATTAGTAAAATCGCGCTTTCATCTTCCTGACACATTCTGTCCTAGTTACTGGGACATTATAATGTTTCTGCTCTCAGTATTGTCGAAATAAACCTGAAATTGCACAGTCAGTGGAATGAGGAGAGAGAACATCCTCAATAATCCATCTAAAAATACACAATGAGACACGTGCCTAACTTACAGAACACCCTACTGTCACATATCTTTATAAGAATAACGATGTGGACTGGTCACGTGGTATGATTATATAGTTACATAGGCTGAGAAAAAAAAATACGTGCGTTCATCGAGTTCAACTTTTCAAACATCACCGACTGCTGTTGATCCAAAAGAAGGCAAAAAACCCAGTCTGAAGCGTTCGCCAAATACACAACATACTGGGGAAAAATTCCTCTTGACCCCAGAATGGCGTCAAGATTTCTCCTTGGATCAAGCAGATTTTACCTACATATTAAATATTCTAACCTTTAATATTATGTTTTGCAGCAATTCATCCAGTTGTTGTTTAACCCTTTCGCTGCGGAGGATGCGCTCAGCGCGTCCACCCGCAGGTAGGGTTGCGTGCGGAGGGCGGCAAGCGATCAACTGGATTCCGGCCGATCGCTGTGCCCCCCGGTGCGGGCTGACATCCTCGATGTCAGCCCAGCACCCGGGACCGCCGCCGGCACCATTAGATGTCATCGCGGCGGCGCGATGACATCTAATTCAGGCGCCCCCCCCACGTGTGCGGAGGAGGCGCCTGAAAGGGAGGGGGGGAGGTCCTTCGGACCTCTCTCCCTCCCGATCGCCGGCAGGCACGGTTTGGAAGGGCACAGCCTGCCCTTCCAAACCGTGCATGCCATTAACCCCTTGGGTGCCGGATCACGATTCGGCGACGAAAAGCGCCAAATCGTGATTCTCTCCCGGAGCTGGCCGACATCTTGGATGTCGGCCAAGCTTCCGGGAATGCCCCCTGAGGACTGGAGTCATCGTGCATAGGACGATGACGCCAGTCCTAGAGTTAACCCCTAACTGCCACCAATGGTGGAGATAGGGGGTTCCAATGAACCCCCTATCTCCCGATCCGTGGCAGCTAGGGGTTAATGTTTGGTACTGTTGGATCAGCCAGAGCATGGCCTTTCCAGCGATACCAAACATGACCATGAAAAAAGTTTTGTTTAAAAAATAAAAATAAAAATATTTTAAAAAAATTATAAAAAAAATAAACAAGTTTTTCTTTTTTTTGGTTTGTTAATGCAGCAATATTAGTTCCCATTTCAATTATAATGTGAACAATGATGCTGCACTAACGATTTTTATATGCGGTGCGTTTGTTAAATATCGCGTAATATTCCCCCAAAAAAAATGTAACGAGACCCCATTTCTAATTTTTTTAACAAGCGCACCCCATACAAAATATAACCGCAATTGCTCGCATGTTAAAATGTGAAAAAAAACACTTTACACGTTGTAAATTATTGAAAATTCATATTTTATTGCATTTTTTGTTATAATATACAGACAGGACATGACATATAATACATATAATAATGATATATTATGAATCTGCCGAGTCTGATGGAAAGAACGATATATAATATGTCTGGGTTGTATAATAAAATAAGCCTTCAAAACACGTTTAAACAAGATGAGCGAAACAGGTAAAAATGACCTCAGCACAGAGGCGTGAAACACCTCAGCAGCAAAAGGGTTAAAAGTCTGTACAAACTCTGCCCCGACCACCTCAACAGGCAGTAATTATTCTGACTTTATTCCAAAGATTATAGTAAGAGGTCAAGATAACCAAGACAATTTCTAAGTTCTAATGGTCACCAAGGATTCAAAATAACCAACCACTTTGTCTAAATTGTAGGGGGTAACCCTAAATATCATAATTTTCAATTGACAATCGTGGTTTATTCCAAAGAACCTGTATCTTTGTGTTATTTTTCATTTTGGTATGTCCCCAGCTGTGTCCTCCGGCGATCGCGACCTCATTACTTCCTGGTTCCCTCCACGCGAGAAGGAATCCAGGACGTATGAGGTCGTAATCGCGGGAGAAGACTGCAGAGATCAGCGAGGGAGCGCAGGGAGATGTGATATATACAGCCCGAGTGTGTCTCGGGGTTACCACTCTCAGCGGTGAAATTGTAACCCCGAGACACACTCGGGAACACCGCCAGGGAGGTTAAAGGTGAAAGAAAAAGAAATGCTGGTCACATTGAACGATTTGACATGTCTGCTGTAATGCGAGCAAGGAAATACAACGATTCAGCTCGATACATGAGCCTTTATCCAGTATCCAGCCATTATATACACAAAAAAATACACAATAAGGCAAAACAAGTTAATAAAGCAATTAGACAAATATTACAATAATTCCATAATATCCTGGTACCATTACTGGAGGTTTGCAGTAAACAAAAATAGCTAAAATGATGCACGTTGGCCGTAATAAACAAAAAGTCCATTAAATATTGTGTAATGGTCCTCGCTGCCGCTGACATAAAAAGGTGCAAACCATTGAGCTCTGCAGGAAAGGTACTGCCTGAATTTTGACTTTTCTTTGCAGCAGCTTACCTGTGACTAACTGCTTCTAACAAAAAGGCACACACCCATGCAGTCAGTGGACATTCATTCATTGTAGCCCCTGTAGCAGACATATACCCAGTGGCGTAACTAGAAACCTGAGGGCCCCGGTGCAAGAATCCATGAAGGGCCCCCCCAACCCCCCCCCCAAAAATCTATATTTTTACTTTTTTTTTTCCTGCAATATAAAAAAAGATAGTATTGCCCCCAACTGACACGGATATATACTGTATATTGCCCCCAGCTCACATGGACATATTGCCCCCAGGCCACACATGGATATATTGCCCCAGCTCACACATGGATATATTGCCCCAGCTCATGGATATATTTGCCCCAGCTCATGGATATATTTGCCCCAGCACATGAATATACTGCCCCAGCTCATGGATACACTGCCCCAGCTCATGGATACACTGCCCCAGCTCATGGATACACTGCCCCAGCACATAAATATACTGCCCCAGCACATAGATATACTGCCCCAGCACATAGATATACTGCCCCAGCACATGAATATACTGCCCCAGCACATGGATATACTGCCCCAGCACATGGATATACTGCCCCAGCACATGGATACTGCCCCAGCACATGAATATACTGCCCCAGCACATGAATATACTGCCCCAGCACATGAATATACTGCCCCAGCACATGGATATATTGCCCCAGCTCATGGATATACTGCCCCAGCACATGGATATACTGCCCCAGCACATGGATATACTGCCCCAGCTCATGGATATACTGCCCCAGCTCACGGATAGATTTGCCCCCAGCTCTTATGGGTATATAGGGCCCCCAGCTCACTTCATGCTCCTCTGCTGCCGCCGTTCCTCTCCGAGGTGAGCGGCTGCTGAAAGCATGCAGCCTGGCCGCTCACCGGAAACCACCTGACCAGCGCAGCCAAGTTCTCACGAGATCTCGTGCGCTGGTCAGCTAGTTCCCATCCCACGTGAGCGGCCAAGCTGCAAGCCAGCGGGCCGCTCGCAGGGAGGGGAACAGCCGGCGGCGCTGCTCCCAGATTCCGGCACTTTTTACCGGAATCTGGTGGCGGCGCTGGGCCCCCCTCCAGTGGCGGAATGCCAGGGCCCGGTCGCAACTGCGACCGCTGCGACCCTGGTTCTTCCGCCACTGCATACACCCAAGCCCTGTATGCTGCTAGTGATTATACAAACCTGATTATTTTGTTTCCCCAACGTTCTGCATGTATCCCTTTTGGATTCTCGTCCCTCTCCAAGTCTCCAGACCTCCACGTTTCCTCTGTCCTGTGTTCATCAAGTCCCCTTTGTGTCTCCAGCATTCCAGCCGTGTTCAAAGCTTTTCCTGCGTTGTCCTTCAGCCATAACCTGGTTATGTCTACATCCTGGAAACCAAACTACCTCCACCCTTTCTCACAAGTAACGCTTACTGCACATTGGCTATACCAACCATCTTGGCGGGATCTCAGCCTGCACCGAATCCTGACATAGCGACAGGATCCAGAAACCATTGGACAGAGCCAAAAATATTGGAAGGACCAGAAGTGAGTTGTGTAAGATTGGAAATACCCAAGTTAAAAAAAAAAAAGAAAGATAACCAGCAAAATGTACAAGGCCGCCAAATGTAACACAATCTTAAAGTAATTATCTGCAAACTATAAATAAGTGGAATGGTATTACTCTTATCAAAAACCAAAGTTAAAAATAGCAAAAAAGTGACATGTGCAAAAGATACTAAACACTACAAAAAATGTCCCAAATGACAATACGTGTAATGTGTATAAAGAATCAACATACAATATAAGTGCAAGATTAAAATTTCCAAGATGAAGTGCAATAATATAGTGTGTATATATATATATATATATTTTATAGTTACAGTGTGTATACAACTTGCCAATAGTTTTAAAATAATATGCATACAATAATAGAGGGGACGAGAATATAAAAAAATGTGCAGCTATTTCTCACAACTAATTATAAACAATAGCATGTGAAGGACAAATAAATCAGGAAAACTCATAAAAGAAAATTATACTAAATTGTATTATTCCCCTATGGCTGCAACCTCACTGTATCAACACTTACACTATGTTTATTAACCTCTTTGGAAACATTAAATGGGGTGAAATCTGTGGCGATAGGTATTTAACAAAGTAGAGACCTAAGTTAGTACATGATGTAAAGTGTTAACAGGCTATATTATGTGATTAAATGAAGCTCATTTAAGTGACCCTGGTTGCAGAAGTTATGCCCCCCTGGTTGTTCAACAGGAACTGTTTGAATTTTCCACCTTCGGGTCAAGCAGATCAAAATGACACCTAAATAGCACGCTGGTGAAGGGCCATAGTCCAACTGAGCTGTCAATAGTGGCTTGCTAATGGATAAATGGTTTGCAAGCTGTCATCCATTAGTGACTCGCTAGTTAGAGCTCTGTTCTGAGACAAGGGCTCAAGTTTTTTTAAAAAGATATCGTCTGCTTATGGACGAAATTGTTTTTGGAAACAGTGGCTGATTCATTTGGAAACAAAAATTCTGTTGGAGCCGATATTCGAAAAATTCAGCTGATAATGACCCCAAACGTACCTCCAAGACGACCACTGCCTTACTAAAGAAGCTGAGGGTAAAAGTGATGGACTGGCCAAGCATGTCTCTCTGGACCTAAACCCTATTGAGCATCTGTGGGTCATCCTCAAACGGAAGTGCGCAAGGTCTCTAACATCCACCAGCTCCATGATGCCTTCATGGGGGAGTGCAAGAGGACTCCAGTGGCAACCTGTCAAGCTCTGGTGAACTCCATGCCCAAGAGGGTTAAGGCAGTGCTGGAAAATAATGGTGGCCACACAAAATATTGACACTTTGGGCCCAATTTGGACATTTTCACTTAGGGGTATACACACTTTTGTTGCCAGCGGTTTAGACATTAATGGCTGTGTGTTGAGTTATTTTGAGGGAACAGTAAATTTACACTGTTAAACAAGCTGTGCACTCACTACTTTACATTGTAGCAAAGTGTCATTTCTTCAGTGTTGTCACATGAAAAAATTAAATATTTGCATAAATGTGAGGGGTGTACTCACTTCTGTGAGAATATATATATATATATATATATATATATATCCTGACCTTTGGGGGGGGAAAAGGCCATCTAGTATGGCATTGCACTGGTAAGAGGGTTCTGTGTTAAAACAAACCCAGGATGCAAAAAAGTGGGAAATTGCAAACATCATTTGCATGTTTTACCCAGAGCTCCTTGCTGTATATGGAGAGTGCTGTTTCTATAGAGCAAACAGTTCAGGTGGGCAGGGGCAAACACGTAACGAAGGGCTACTAAAATGGTGTACGGCTTGAAGGAGAAAAGTTACCAGGAAAGGCTTAATGATCTTAACATGTACAGCTTGGAAAAAAGACGAGACAGAGGAGATATGATAGAAACATTTAAATACGTAAAGGGAATCCACAAGGTAGAGGAAGGGAATATATTTAAAAGGAAACAAAGTAGCAAAACAAGAGGACATAGTCTTAGATTAGAAGGGCAAAGGTTTAAAAGTAACATCAGGAAGCATTATTTTACTGAGAGGGTGGTGGATACATGGAACAGTCTTCCAGTTGAAGTGGTAGAGGCCAAAACAGTAATTGAATTTAAGCAGGCATGGGATAGGCATAAGGCTATCCTAAACAAAAGATAAATCCAGGTAAAGTATCCATGTAATTGGGCAGACTAGATGGGCCGAAAGGTTCTTATCTGCCGACATTTTTCTATGTTTCTATGTTTCTATGTATTATTGCGCTGCATTTTTTAACTTTGAAGGCACCAAATTTGTTTTTCAGGAATAATGATGTCAAGGATTAAAGAAAACCTGTACTTTTCCATTTTTACATAAAACTCTATTTCTACAGACTCTGCAATTGCTTACTTTGCTGATTGTAAATGTCGTGACAAGGATTCTGCTGACGTTACTTAAGTAAAAGAAACAGACATTAATGATAAATACAGACGTGTGGTTCGATGTTAAATCTTTACGTCTAGAGGCTTCACAGTGTCAGTATTCTTGACACACCAAGTGGATATTGTACTAAAATATATTAGAGTCCACATAGCTTTAAAGATGGATCAGCTGCTGCTGAATTTCACTAAGAATATTAAATCTTCCGTACAGGAGAGAAATCCAAGACGTGGGATAGCTTTCATGAATACTGATTCTTACATAAAATTTAAGTGCGAACCTTATAGCAGAATGAGCATACAGCAACCGGTAAACACAAAGTTTTAGAAGACGATGACAATCTGTCAACACAGCTCCGTTTCCAAGGTTTTGGTGCATTGAAAAATGCTGCCTTGTCCATCAGAGTGACCTTGTAACGGTGGGTGTTCCAGGGGATGAGCACAGGGTGCAGTGACACAATAGGCGGACGCGAGAGTAAGGTCCAAGTAGGGAATGATTATAGCAATCACTGAAATAATGACAGATGAATGTCAGGGCAATTATCTGGGAAGATGGTGAGGGGCAAGGTGTCACGGTTCCCGGATCCCACCACGCAGTACTTAACGCCCAACACTCCACAGAGCCCAAAAGCTACCAACAGAGTAGCCGTGAAGAATCCCTAACTGTCTGGTCCTTAGAATTGGCCAGGTAAACTAGCTAGACAGAAAAGGGTTAAGCAAAAGACAATGTTGTAATAGAAAACCAGGTTAGCAACACGGGGTTAGTCAGACGAGACAGAATCAGGAATACAGAGTATAGAATAGTCAAATCGATATCAGTGCAGTAGCGTAGTAAAAGAAAATAGTTTAGGGCAACGGAAGGCAGAATAGTCAGAAAACAAGCAGAGGTCAATAACAGGTTAAATCACAATAGAATTCAGGTACAAGGAGCTCAGGTATGGATAACCACGATCTGGCACTGCTGAGAAGTAACTGAGGGTTTTTAAAGACCTTCACCAGACCGCCCCCCCACTCAAGCCGCGCCTCATGCAGCCACCTCCCTGCCTGTCTCCATTTAAACCGGGCGTTGGTCAGCGAGCAGCATCAGACATGCTGTCCTCAAGCACACAGGAGAGGCTAGAAGCCCAACGTTACACAAGGCAGGAAAAGGGTTGAAAGATTGACAAGGCAGGGAGGAGAGACAGAGGCAGTGTAAACTGGAGACAGGACACAGAGGAAAAAGACACCAAGGACAACACACTGGGAACTTATATGAGGTCAAAGACAGCAGACAAAAACGAACAGGAAAAGGGTTGGCTGAATACTGGCAGAAAAACAAGAGCTGGTAACACAGACTGAGCAGGAATACTGATGGATGGCAGGTAGGAACATGGATGGAGGCTGTGGAAGGCAGAGGGCACAACAGGAGGCTTGAGGGAACACGGCAGGAGGTTTCAGGTTACACGGCATCTTTATGGCAGTGTCCGTAACTCTGAGCTCGGTTCATGCAGGAGGTAAATCTTTCTTTGTCAACAAGAACTCACAAAGTGACTGAGTCCTGTCTGATATAATCTCCTCCAGTGAACAACACCTAGTCGTACGATCTGGACTGTCCATAGCCTGATGACCATTTGCTTGTAAGACTACGGATCCAGTGGCATAACTACAAGGGTCGCAGCGGTCTCACTTGTGACCGGGCCCTGGCATTCCACCACTGGAGGGGGGGGTCCAGGCAGTGGTGGAACCACTGTTAATTAGGCAGCAGAGGCCGTGTCATTTTTCCTCTGGCTATCCATCATGAGTCTGATACTTAATGGTGTCTCATTGCAGGTCTGGTGGTGGCTTGCTTGTGATCGCTCAAGTGTGATGTGTCCCTATCTGTCTCTTGAAACAAAGTAGTTCTTCTGCACACGGTTTTCATAGAATAATCACAAAAAGTGTGTTCATCTGCAAGAAGGACTCACCAAGGTCCTATAAATGTGTAACTAAACCACAATAAATCAAGACGGCACAACCATGAAATAATATATACCAAAAGTATAATAAAAAATATCTTTAAATAAATACAAAAATATATAATGTCAGTAACAAGAGTAAAGTATCACAAATGTTACATATAGTTACAGTACACAATATGCAGCATATAGTAAGGCAGTCCCACAGGCTCAGCAAAAATAAACACAAGAAAAACCAAATAGCTGAACCATATGAAATATGCAATATTAGGGAAAGCACAATGCAAAAAGCAGCCAAAACATAAAGGGCCATATTACATACTTGGTGCTAACTTGGCCAGAGCTGTTGTAAACTTAAAACCTCCATAGGCTATAATGGCTCTGGGAAGTTTACAACAGCTCTGGTTAAGTTAGCACCAAGTATGTAATATGGCCCAAAGTGGGTCGGTACAAACTCCTGAAAGCCAAGACAAGGCACCCCAACGTTTCGGCGAACTATTGCCTAGTATCCCTATTATACTGTATATGCATTAGCTATGGAATTTAATGCTATGGTAATATTAATATAATAGGGATACCAGGCGATAGCTAGGTTATAGTATTAGGTTTGGAAACCAGCAATTTTTTGGATAGTGCAGGAGACACGTATACAGGTATTTTGCAAAATGTTTTTAGTAAAAATGCAAAACTCTCTAGCTGGGGGGGGGGCCTTCATGGATTCTTGCACCGGGGCCTTGAGGTTTCTAGTAACGCCTCTGTGTAACGGATCCGTTGGATGACCAGTCTTAAGGTGGGTAAACTAATAACCTGATCTTGCTATCTGTATTGGCTTAAGTACACTATCGGGGTTATTTAGAGTAAGGTGAAAATCAGGAGAATTGTCAGGAGAAGAGAATCTAAACCAAATAGCCAATTTGGAAAGTGAGATAAATGGGAGAATTTTTCTGGTTTGACTATTTTGACCTATAATTTTCACTTCCCCTGTCATTCTTCTGAGGTTCCTTTGGATAGACTTGAATGCCTTTGTGTTGAGAATACAATTACCTCCAGGCTTTTTGAAGGTCCTACACCGATGGATATCACACCTTGCGATGATCCAAGGATAAATCTGAATTTTTTTTAGTGGAGAATATATATATATATATTTTAACAATGTTTGAGATCACTTCAAATTCCAACATGACCTTCCTTTAGATCACCATAAATGAATGTATGAATTGAGTCTATGTTTTGACCATCAATCAGCCTGCAATCTTATACATCAAAGAAATCAGGGCTTGTAATCAATTGAATTAGTTAGAACATGCGTTGAAATTTTTCAGTTACCCCCCTGGACTAGACTGACAGCTTTCTCAAACTTTAAGGCTACGGTCAAACGAACGCATTATTTGCAGCGACCGTCAAAAAGTGCGTCCGAACGCATTGACGTATTTTTTCACGGAATGCGTGAAAACGGTCATACGATGCGCATTTTCGTGAGTGATTTTTTACGGATCGTCAATAAAACAGTTTTTTGTGTCTGGACGTTATGTAGGCTGGACATTAGCAGCGTCTGATATCTTCTAATCACGCACACACGCCGCTATGCCGCCGCAGCGCACTCTGTACGTCAGTACTATCGGTTCTGTGTTCTCGAAAAAATGCGTTCATTTTCCACTTGCGTTGCACAGCCGGACTTTCGTGCGGCCCTACTTCGTATATTGGCCGTCATTGCCCGTCATTTGCTGTTACTGCGGCCGTGATTAAGTGCGCCTAAACGCACGTTAAAAATGCGTTAGTCTGACCCCAGCCTAAACAGTATTATCTCTTCAGAACCTTTGTAAAAATACAAAGTTATTATAATACAGTGTAGCATTGTATGGGTAGTGAATTTGAGGGTGAAGGAGCAGCAGGGCAAGGCCCAGGTTACTTTTTATTATCGGAACACATCTGCCCCAGAAACAATGAGCTTTGCGAGGCTCATAAAATGAGAATAGTGCCATGCAGGCGGGGAAGAAATGGGGGCGAAAATCTAATGAAATGGGAATGGGGGCATGAATCATAAAATTAGAATGGGAGCATAAATCCAATAAAATGTTAACAGAAATTAATGAATCTAATTAAATAGGCATAATAGACATGAGGTAGGAATCAGATGGAGACGGAAGCTTGATCAAGCGAATAGAGGAAAGGGGGCATAATCAAATTCAATGGGAATTGAAGCATAAATTAAAAGAAAATTGGAATGGGGGCATAAATCATATTAAATGGGAATAGTGGCAAACAGTGGACATAATTGCCGATGCTGAAGAATCAATCCTGTGTAACAAAAAGACTATAGTTTCGGAAGTTTGAAATGCACTAAGAAGGTGAGTTTGTTTTAGTTATATAAGAATACTTAAGTATTATTTTTTTGTTGTATTAGTTATGTTTGCTATGCTGCGTTTGTGTGATATGTGTATGCAATAATGCTGTAAACTTGTCTTGTTGGTCTGGTGGGTTAACATTACAGCCCCCCCTTTCTTTTTGATACGTTGTGTTCACCATTCAGGAATGGAAGTGGTATCTGTGTAATAAGTTGACATTACTATACTATTATTAATCTTTATTTATAAAGCGCCAGCATATTCCACAGCACTGTACAATGGGCACAGTATAGACAGGGTTACAGTACATTGAACAACATTTCAACATTTGGCAAACCAGTAGGCGCAGGCTGCTCAGGAGGTCTGCAGCCACGCGTCTGTTCAAATAGGAACACACGCGCGCTGCCTACTTCCTGCACACTGCTCGTCAGAGCCTCAAAGAGGCCCTGACAGAGCCTTGGAATAGCTTTGTCAATGGGAAAGCACCATTGGTCAAAGCCTTTCAAAAACCACCTGCATTGGAGGCTGGCCTCTGATTGACAGGAAGGGGCCCAGGCAGCTTCCTCTGCTCCCTCTCATGGCAGATACAGAGTATGACAGGCCCAGGCAGCTCCATCTAGTGGCGGATACAGGGTATGACAGGCACAGGGGCACAGTTTTACTATTGTATTTTTTTTTAAATAGTAAATGATATGATATGATGAAAATAATGGTATCTTTAGAAAGTCCATTTACTGGCGAGAAAAATTATATATAATATGTGTGTGTACAGTAAATGAGTAAAAGGTAATTTACTACTAAACACAAACTGCAGAAAGTTAATAAATATCTGTATATATCTGGCTCTGATACTAGCCAGTGCCTCACCATCCATTGACCTCACCGTACGTCCCTGCCTACTATTACATTTCTAGCTGCAGTTTTATCCAAAGCATCTACTAAAAGATTGTTTGCAGTGATAGGCTACGGAAACTAAGAATAAGCTGATTGGATGATTCTGCAGTCTCTGATGACTGATATTTGTCCCAGAGGATCTTAACCCCTATGCAATATGTCATAATATCCATGATACAAGGCAGGCACAGCATCACCATAGGCATAGTTTAGCCATTACAGGACTAGAGTGCATTACAAATACACCAGGGATGTGAACTCAATTTTCTCATTTTCTTATTTACATTTACATTTTATGTCCATGCATTTCATGTTATTTACTTTGGAACCTTAAGTGTGTTATTTTTCCTGTGGCATTCAATGGTTTGAAGAAAAAAAAAAGCCAATTAAGAAATAAGGCATCCTGCCTCAAATTCCTAGCAATGATTGTGAAATACACAGCTTAATGCATCCTAATGTTTTTTTATATTATTTTTATAGGCACCACAAGGAAACATTTTGCAGCTAATAGCCCTGAAAGCTGCTTTAACAGGAGTCGTCATAGGTTGTCTGTTCAGTATTGAAGGCATGGAAAAGTCTTCCGGTGACAGCCCAATAATCACAACACATAATGTGCAATTCTCACAGGCTTCTAACAGCAAGTCTATAAATTATATGTACCATTAGAATATCATTACTGTAGCGCATGGCGAGTTAGAGAATGAAAAGCTTAACAATGTCCGCATTAAGGCAATGTCAAGGAGATGGAGTTTCAAAGAGCTTGCAGGACTTGCTGGCAGAGGCTTTAAAGTAAATAGTGTCAAGGCGTAATTTTTATTGATAGGACTTTAACAATTTTCCTGATAAATGGGTCTAAACTTGCACAAATAAGGAGTATTATTCTGCAATAATTTAACTGTCATATTGACTCTCTTCGTGAGTGTAGGTATAATCACCCAAGACACCTGCAAAGAGAGCTGAAAATATCCTAAATTACGTATAGCAGGTCTTATTACGGCTGGCTTTTACGCAACCTAGAACAGACAATAGTAAGCAAGCTAAGGTCAAGGGTAACTTAAAGGGTAGACAAAAAAGTATAGATGTGGTCGTAAAAGGTTGAAAGTTTGAGCAGTTTCTGTGTATTTGAGTTCTGTGAAAAGGTTCTTACTCTGTATGTGTCACGCGCCAAGGTGAGGCCCTAGTACTTGAGAAAAGCCCCTATATGCAGAGATACTTGTTATAACTGTCTTCAGTGTAAGAGCAACACAGGGTTAACCAGAGCCCTCTGCACAGCACTACCACAGAAGCCCTGATCAGATAGGCCGGTCCTTGAGATAGCCAGATCTGCTCTATAGAAAATGTACCTTGCAGCCGTGCAGAGTATAGACAAATACAGATTACAGGGATAACTTTCAATGGTACAGACAGGGATCAAGAATAAGCGTAGTCACAAGAAAAGCCAGAAGTCAGAACCAGAGCGAGAATGTCATACAGAATGCAGGTATCAGAACCGGGAAGGAAGTCAGACAAGCCATAAGATCATAACCAGGGAATCAGTATATAACATAAACAGAAAACCAAATACAGCAAGGGAAACAACTATGAACTGAATAAATAGGAGAAACAGAAATAAATCAAAAACAGTATAAACAGAGGCAACAGCTAGACAGACAGAGAAGACAAGACCAAAGTAATAAACTGGACAAGTTTTACAAACTGGGACTGAAACAATACAGCAGGGAGCTCTCAGAACACAGCAAATACTGGAAACCAGGAAAAGAAAATGACAGAGTAATGCACCATGTATTAATGGCAATTAATGAGTAATTGCTCCTAAATAGGCAGGGGATCGGGACAAGGATCAACAGGTGAGCAGAGAGCAGAAACCAATTAAACACTGGGCTGCAACACAGGAAATTGCAACTGTCAAAGCCCAGCACAGGATTATGGATATAATAAGAGGGCAGGGGGACAGGGTTGTATACGTGGAATGTGACAGTATCACCCAATCAAATGCACCAAAAGTGTTTTTGAATATTTTTGTATTCCATTCTGTTTATTTAACCTCCCTGGTGGTATTCCCGAGTGTGACTCAGGGTAAAATTTTGCTACTGCGAACAGTAACCCCAAGCCACACTCGGGCTGTATACGTACCGCATCCTGCGCTCCCTCGCTGTCCCCCGCAGTGTGATCGCGGCGACTTGTTTCCTGGTAAGGCTCCCTGTGAGTCACAAAATGCAGGGGGCGGGACCAGGCAGCAAAATGTGAAAAAAAATATTTCACTGTAAAGTTCCTAACATCCTAACATGCAGTTCTCATGAACAGATCAGAAACAGACCATACACATGAAGATCACGTGATCACATGAAAATCTAATTATTGACACTGTAAGCACTATAAATGTTGCTGTATAAATAAGAGTGTACATAATTTAAATAATATATCATACCAAGGATGTTTACACTGAGGCAATATGTGGAGACTAATATTGTACCCTTGTTTTCTGAAAGATTTCAGTGTTTTTGGTTTGATTTTATTATTGAATATAATTTATTTGCATTATTTTGGATAATTATTTTTGGGATAATAAATTATTATTTCAGGTTTCAAACTTTATCTGACTCCGTGTGTTTACTTGATGCTTGCTTGCACGGATTTCAGTGAGTTATACCTACTGAATACAGGCTTACTATATAAAACAACAAATTTCCTTTCCAAAAAAATTGAAAAGCTTTTAGACACAAAATTTTGAAAAAATTAGACCGGGAGGTTAATTTTTATTTATTTAACACCTTCACAGCTGAGATTGACTATACTCTATGTACAATTCACCTCCTGGTACCCTGATACTAAGTATAAATCGATATGGTGTTCCACAGGAGAAATGCAAAGGAATTTCATTTATTGCAATGAAATCAATTAGCATTTGATCTCCAGAACCTCCCCCTAAAGTTTCAGCACCGTGGGCATGATGTCCGAATGTGTCTGACTGACATCTCCCCAGCTGATCCTGCACAGCGACCAGAACTGCAGTAACTCTTTTTGGCCAGCAGGTGGCAACAATAGCCTGCCAAATAGGTCATTACAGTAAGGAATACATGAGGATATTCCCAAATATTTCTTAATGTATAAATAATTTAAAATATTTTTTCCTTTGATAATGAAGAGTTTAAATAATGGCAAAGCCTTCAATTAACTGGGAGTATGTTTTCCCTAGTACAATTCTGTTCAGATTTTGAACTGAAAAACAGAATTGCAGGAAAATTACACATACAGATACATAATTTGTATTTTCATTTGTCTCCTATACATTCATTATGTTTATATGTATGCTTTTTGTGTATTTGTTTTGTTATTTTAACCCCTTAAAGACCAAAGGTCTTTCAAGTCAATCCATTTATGACGAAACAGTTATGTCATTGGTCCTTAAGGGGTTAATAACCACACAAGCATATATTCTTTGCAAAATATACTTCATCTCCTTTTCGTATTTTGTGGATGTAATGTTAACTGTTCTCCTATTTGTCTGTGTTTCTGTCTGTCTGCTTCACAATCAATGAGTAATTTGGGATATATAAAATAACCCCCATAGTAGCTATAGATATATTATAGTTTGGTAGTGACTCAAGACATCATGCAGGTGTAATGATGAAATTATGCTATTGCTGGGGCTTTTATGTCAGGAAGTTTAGGTGACCCACTCCGTCATCAGCACCCTTAATTGAATTATGCCATTTTGCTTCTAGAACACTTTTGTTATTTTGGGGTTTATGGATTATCAAAAATGAAGAATATTGAAAACCGGTCTGGATGGTCCTTCAAATGCCTAATAGAAAATAATTTATCAGCCAAAATGGAAAAATTCCTATCAGACCAGCCTAGAGTACTTTTTTTTTTACATTAGAAACAGCATTTTGGCTGCTGGATACTAAATGGATCGTGTGAAGGATCATGCCAGTTTGAAATTGACTATTTTCTCTGCCTTGTAAGGAATTCAGAAGCAGGATATTTGTTAAAAAGTTTTTTTTCACCCATTTCTGACAGGATATTTTTTATTTCTTACTTTCTCTGTAAATGTGAAACAGGAAAAACAAGCTTTTTGATTAATTATGTGATTTAATTATGCCCCCCAAGCTCCTGAGTTTCACAAACAGAGGCTACAACAACCGATTGGATGATCATTATTATTATTATTAATCATTATTTATAAAGCGCTAGCATATTCCGCAGCGCTGTACAATGGGCACAGTATAGACAGGGTTACAATACATTGAACAACATTTTTACAAACCAGTGCAGGAGGAAACAAGGGCCCTATTCCTGTGGGAACTCACAATGTAGAAGGGTTGGGGTTGAAACAGGAGGAGAGGACTGCAAGGTGAGAGTGATGGACTGCAAGGTGAGTGATGGACTGGTTGCTTCAGTGAATCGGGTGGTAGGCTTCCCTAAATAGGAATGTCTTAAGGAAGCATTTGAAGGAAGGGAAACTAGGGGAAAGTCTGAGAGTACGAGGGAGAGTGTTCCAGAGGATGGGGGCTGAGGAATGGGGAATGGGGCATCTCATGGCTATCTAAATTAGAAGAGCTGCGTTTGAACAAAGCAAAACTTGATGTGTGAATAAATGAATAACATGAGCTTAATATACACTGCCTGGCCAAAAAAACAGTCACCACCTGTCTTTAACTAAGCAAATAAGTAAGAGCCTTCCAATGGATAATTACTGCAGTGACTAATATGGTTCAGCTGGCAAAATATGAGCTCAGCTGACTACCTGAATGACCATATTTTTGCATAAGCTTATTGAAATGCTCTGGGATCCCTCCCTGTCTAAGCAATATTCTTTCTACAGCTCCCATGTTTGAATCAGGGTGGCTATTATTGAAGCTTTTCCGATCAAGCACAATACTAGGCCTCCAGTGGTATCTAGATCCCTAGTATGGTATGCATCATTGCAAGCAATGGACCCGTACACTACTGTTGGGCCTGTTATTTGTACTTTTCATGCCTTTGTAGCCAGTACGCTTTGGGACCGGGGGAAATGTCCCTTGTCAGGCCCTCCCATGGTGTTTCTATTCTCACTCCCCTTTTCATATCTGTCTCTATCGCTCCTGCTCTGTGTGACACACAACGTACAACCTCTTATGTCTTACAATTTCTTCTGACATACACAGCCTTTTAAGACACAAAAAAACATGTCAATGAGAAGACCTGAGAAAGTGCAACAGTACAACGTTGTGTACCACTCACGTATAATCAAGCTATATTAAGATTACAGATGAACCTGCACTATATGAAGGGTGGAATCTGCTTGAATCCACCCAAACAGCCATCCAGAAATGAAATCTGAAGGATGCTTCTTCTGCAAGAAAAGCCTAACGATCATTTCAGCCTACTTAGGCCTGGTCATAAGGGTATTGCTCATACTTTTCTAGGCAACTCGAGCAAGGGATCCATGTCTGGATTACCCTCTAGGCTCAAAGAGAATAAAATATGATATAGAATATGATAGAAACATTTAAATACATAAAGGGAATCCACAAGGTAGAGAAAGGGAGTATATTTAAAAGGAAATAAAGTAGCAAGACAAGAGGACATAGTCTTAGATTAGAGGGGCAAAGGTTTAAAAGTAACATCAGGAAGCATTATTTTACTGAGAGTGTGGTGGATACATGGAACAGCCTTCCAGTAGAAGTGGTAGAGGCCAAAACAGTGATTACATTTAAGCAGGCATGGGATAGGCATAAGGCTATCCTAAATAAAAGATAAATCCAGGTAAAGTATCCATGTAATTGGGCAGACTAGATGGGCCGAAAGAAAATGTCGGCAGATAAGGACCGTAGTTTCTAAGTTGGCCCCGCGGGGCTGCAGTCAGGCAGTCTATGGATCTGAGAGGTGCATTGTGGGGAATCTCTCCCCAGCGCTGATGTCGCTTTCCTCACATCCTGCCTCTGTCCCTGCTTCGTGCCATTGGCACCGAGCAGGGCTTCAGCCACAGCGGGATGAAATCTTTGATGTCAGCCCCCACTGTGAGACAGCCCCCTCACAGACTGGGAATCCCACTGCCCGGCAAGGGAATCCCATTAAGGAGATGCAGAGGTTCTTTAGACCCCTGTATCGCCAGACTTATAATTAATAAAAGGTCAGTTGAAGTGTCATTGAAAAGGCCAGAGTCTGGTCGTTCTAATGCTATCAAACATTCCTATGTATTCTTAAAAGTAAAAAAAAAACTTTTATATACTTGATATATTTTTGTTATTTTTTGACAAAAAATTATTTTACAGTTGTGTGGGTTTTTTCTTTGCATGACCCTTTACTTGGTCATGTTTTGTATCATTAGAAAGGTGTAACGGTTGGCCCCGGCTTGGGCCATCGTGGTGGTTAGGACCAAGGATTGAAGCCCTTAAGGCAGGTGAGTTACTGACTGGTCACAAGGACAGACTGATTTCTCAAAAACCAAAGGAGCATCAAAAAACAGAACTGAATTGCCACTAAGCTCCGAAGGCTTCAAGGCCGACAGACCACTTAGGACACGCTCAGAAACACAAAGACACGCCTGACAATCTGTGAATTGAGCAGGCCACAGGGCAGTCAACAAAACAGACAGAAAGAAACACACTAAAGAGGTCCTTATAAGCGGCCTCTGAATATATACTAGACTAAGACAGACAAGGTACATAAAACATGAAACATACAAGAATCGTCATACAGGCAGAGGTTGGCAGCAGATCAGTATATGCCAGCCCTCAAAATTTCCACTCGCATACTCGCGCTTTGCGAGGGGAAATTGAGCGCTGGCGAGTAAAACTGCACACGCAGGCAGCATGATAAAGTCTATCGTGCTGCCTGCACTGCGTTTTCAGACTGCGGCCGTGTTGTTTTTTTTTGCAGGTCAGCCTGTCTGCTTTTTTTTATCAGCAAACGGGACTTGGTCGGAATCATTTCCTGGGAGGGAGGGGGGTTTGCTCTCACCCGCGGCACCTTTATCAGACCATCCTGCTGCACACTGGATCTTTCTCCTTCACGCTGGGCCCCTTATCTTCCGGGCACAGCGTGAAGGATAATCTCCGCCCCCTCATTCTACTCTCCAGGTTTAGGTAAGCGGAGGGGGGGGTGAAATAAACGGCAGGGGGTTAAAATGGAGAGAAAGAGATGAATGGGGGTGGAGGAGAAATGAAATAGAGAGATGAATTGGGGTGGGAGAAATGAAATGAAAGATGAATTGGGGGGAGAAATGAAATGAAAGATGAATTGGGGGGAGAAATGAAATGAAAGATGAATTGGGGGGAGAAATGAAATGAAAGATGAATTGGGGGAGAAATGAAATGAAAGATGAATTGGGGGAGAAATGAAATGAAAGATGAATGGGGGGAGAAATGAAATGAAAGATGAACTGGGGGGAGAAATGAAATGAAAGATGAATGGGGGGGAGAAATGAAATGAAAGATGAATTGGGGGAGAAATGAAATGAAAGATGAACTGGGGGGGGAGAAATGAAATGAAATGAAAGATGAACTGGGGGGGGAGAAATGAAATGAAAGATGAATTGGGGGGAGAAATGAAATGAAAGATGAATTGGGGGGAGAAATAAAATGAAAGATGAACTGGGAGGGAGAAATGAAATGAAAGATGAATTGGGGGGAGAAATTAAATGAAAGATGAATTGGGGGAGAAATGAAATGAAAGATGAATTGGGGGGAGAAATGAAATGAAAGATGAATTGGGGGGAGAAATGAAATGAAAGATGAATTGGGGGGAGAAATGAAATGAAAGATGAATTGGGGGAGAAATGAAATGAAAGATGAATTGGGGGAGAAATGAAATGAAAGATGAATGGGGGGAGAAATGAAATGAAAGATGAATGGGGGGAGAAATGAAATGAAAGATGAACTGGGGGGGGAGAATGAAATGAAAGATGAATTGGGGGAGAAATGAAATGAAAGATGAACTGGGGGGAGAAATGAAATGAAAGATGAATTGGGGGGAGAATGAAATGAAAGATGAATTGGGGGAGAAATGAAATGAAAGATGAACTGGGGGAGAAATTAAATGAAAGATGAATTGGGGGAGAAATGAAATGAAAGATGAACTGGGGGGGAGAAATGAAATGAAAGATGAATGGGGGGAGAAATGAAATGAAAGATGAACTGGGGGGGAGAAAATGAAATGAAAGATGAATTGGGGGGAGAAATGAAATGAAAGATGAACTGGGGGGAGAAATGAAATGAAAGATGAATTGGGGGAGAAATGAAATGAAAGATGAATTGGGGGAGAAATGAAATGAAAGATGAATTGGGGGGAGAAATGAAATGAAAGATGAATTGGGGGGAGAAATGAAATGAAAGATGAATTGGGGGGAGAAATTAAATGAAATGAAAGATGAACTGGGGGGGAGAAATGAAATGAAAGATGAATGGGGGGGAGAAATGAAATGAAAGATGAACTGGGGGGGAGAAATGAAATGAAAGATGAATTGGGGGAGAAATGAAATGAAAGATGAATTGGGGGAGAAATGAAATGAAAGATGAACTGGGGGAGAAATGAAATGAAAGATGAATTGGGGGGAGAAATGGAGAGAGATGAATGAAGAGGAGGAGATGAATGAAGAGGAGGAGATGAATGGGGAGAGAGAAATTAATTGGGCAAAAGAAATTAAAGGGAGGGAAAAATTAATTAAAGTGGGGAGAGAAATTAATTAAAGGGGGCCCCTTGGCAGAAAAAATGTTCCCCACCCCTGGTGTAAACTAAGGGAAAGTAAAAAAGCTGCCAAGCTGTCAGCACGCCAGAAGTGACGCCAGAACCAGCGCCGCTACTACAACGCCCGCTAGAGGCCATAATTGGTGAAATGGTGGTGAGGTTATGAGGCATTTGAAGTTATGCAAAATAAATCCTATTTATAAAGAAAGAGATGAGTGATACAGAACGAGCAAAAAAAAGAAAAAATGGGGATGGAAGTATCGCAGACCAAAATTAATGGATTCATCTATATAAGCATTCAAGGGGGAAACCTGACTTTGGGGTCTTCTAACTTATAATGATAACCTGGCATATGAATAATGTGAGTATTAGGTTCCACTTGATATATTGGATGCATAAACACCAAATTAATTTGGTCCTAAAAAATGTTGGAGAGGAGTCTGTACTTAATGGATGAAACTACTTGTCTGGGTCTGGTGCTTGGGTATTAACCCTTTCGCTGCTGAGGCTTTTCCCGCCCCTGTGCTGAGGTCATTTTTACCGGTTTTGCTCATCATGTTTAAATGTGTTTTTAAGGCTTATTTTAGTATATGACCCAGACATATTATATATCGTTCTTTCCGTCAGACTCAGTAGATTCATAATATGTCATTATTATATGTATACGTTATGTCATGTCTGTATATTATAACAAAAAATGCAATAAAATATGTATTTTCAATAATTTACAACGTGTAAAGTGTTTTTTTTCACATTTTAACATGCGAGCAATTGCGGTTATATTTTGTATGGGGTGCGCTTGTTAAAAAAATTAGAGATGGGGTCTCGTTAAATTTTTTTTGGGGGAAAATTACGCGATTTTTAACAAACGCACCGCATACAAAAATCGTTAGTGCAGCATCATTGTTCACATTATAATTGCAATGGGAACAATATTGCTGCATTAACGAACCAAAAAAAAAGAAAAAAAAGTGTTTTTTTTTTATAATTGTTTTTTAAAATATATTTTTATTTTTAATTTTTATTTTTATTTTTTTTTTAAAACTTTTCTCACATTCAAGTTTGGTATTGTTGGAACGGCCATGCTCTGGCCGATCCAACCATACCAAACATTAACCCCTAACTGCCACGGATCGGGAGATAGGGAGTTCATTGGAACTCCCTATCTCCACAGTTGGTGGCAGTTAGGGGTTAACTCTAGGACTGGCGTCATCGTGCGTAGCACGATGACGCCAGTCCTCAGGGGGAGTTCCCGGAGGCTTGGCCGACATCCAAGATGTCGGCCAGCTCCGGGAAAGGATCGCGAACCGGCGCTTTTCAGCGCCGATTCGCGATCCAGCTCCCCAGGGGTTAATGCCAGGTACCATTTGGAAGGGCAGGCTGTGCCCTTCCAAATGATGCCTGGGTTAACCCCCGCAGAGCCGCCGATCGGGAGGGAGAGAGGTCCGAAGGACCTCCCCCCTCCCTTTCAGGCGCCTCCTCCGCACATGCGGGGGGGGCACCTGAATTAGGTGTCATCGCGCTGCCGCGATGACACCTAATTCTGGCGGCTGTGGTCCGGGATGCGCGGCTGACATCGAGGATGTCAGCCCGCACCGGGGGGGCCAGCGATCGGCCGGAATCCGGCCGAACGCTGACCCCAATGGGAGGACGCGCTCAGCGCGTCCTCCGCACAGCAGCGGGAATGCGGAGGACGCACTGAGCGCGTCCTCCGCATTGAAAGGGTTAATGTTATTTATTATTTTGTAACTTTATTCTGAATGAAACCTTTAGCAGTGTAATTTCATAAGATAATTTAAGAAGGCGTGTTTAGGGGCAGAGTTTAGGGCAGGGTAGGTGGGGCAACTGGTGGCGAGTAACTCTTATGGTCTGGCTAGTAGCTTGGGACTTGAAATTTTGAGCCCTGGTATATGCAGTACCAGGAGTGGGCAGAAGGGATAGTCAATAAATACAGCCGAGGTCAAAACCAGAAAATACTTTGACAGGAATGCTTTGCAGCAACACAGGGAACACAAACCAGACAGAACCACCATGAAACTCCACAAACCATCAATGAGGCTCTGTGCTGCTGGGATATAAATAGGGAGTGGGCCTGTGTAATTGGACCATGTGACCCCAGACAGCACAGCCAGACACACCACAGGGGAAAAACAGACATGAAGGCCCTTCACCACCACCACCAGGGGGCGCAGCCAAAACGTAACAAAAGGTCTGACTCTGACCTGTCCAATGACAGATAACATGACATTGTGGGATGTAACAAATGGAAATACAGGGGTCCAAAGGACCCTCTCCTCACAGCGGTGAAGCAGCTTGTGTTTTAGATAGATCAATGTTCAATGAGGTTTTGGTCCATCACCTCTACATCAGTGGTACATGGAACATATGTATAGCATATCATATTAATTGTGTCTACAAGTATTTTTTCTTATTGTACAGGTAGCAGAGAGGAGACTGTGCTGGGAAGCACTCTATTGCCAAGTTATGAAATCTGTGAAAAATCAACGGTTCAGTTCAGGGTAAGAAACCTTTTATTTTTCATTTTATTTCTATTAAAATGTACCCCAAAATCCTCAGCACCAGGCCCAGTAAAATCCTCAGCACCAGGCCCATGCTTGCATTTTTTTTTTTCATAATTGTGGCTGTTAGTGAGGTCTCATGTTTAAGTTTCACCTAAGGCCACAAATAGTCTAGAGCCGCCTCTGTCTGCCAGTAACCTGTGTGCCGTGTATCCAGCCTTGCCTTCCAGCCCACTGTGTATTCAGCCTTTCCTTCCAACCCACTGTGTATCTAGCTTCGCCTGCCAACCCACCATGTATCCTACCAGCCTTGCTATTCCCACTATGTATCCAGGCTAGTCTCCAGCTGTGCCCTCTGCCTCCTCTGCCTCCTCTTTCACCTGTGTCTTTAGTTCCCTCTTGTGAGTCTCCTTGTGTCCTGTGTGTTCTCTTTGGTTTTGACTGTGTCCAGCCCTCTACCTGTCTTTCCCCTTTGTCTCTGTCCTATTCCTTCCCCGTCCACCTAGCCTCAGCATTCAGTCCGGTCTCCAGTGTTCTTCAATAAAACCCTTGTTATTGCTAAGAACCTGTCTGACTCTAGTTGTGTTGCTGAATACTGGACTCATACCTGCAAACCCCGCACACTCTTGACATGAGTAGACAGATATCTGAAGGACTCATTACTGAAAAATAATGCCTTAGAAGATGATCTAGAGATCACGGTCGAGTAGTTTATGAATATCATTAGACCTCACGTATCATTATTTCCCCCATAGCACATCTCAATATTATACAGCTGTTATGAAGCATGACAATTATTTTTTACTTTAATATATATATATATATATATATATATTTTTTTTTTAAATTGAATATACAGTACTGTGCAAAAGTTTTAGGCAGGTGTGAAAAAAATGTTGTAAACAAAGAATGCTTTCAGAAATATAAATAATGATTGTTCATATTTGTCAATTTTCAACATGCAAAGCGAGCGAACAAAAGAAAAATCTAAATCAAATCAATATTTGGTGTTACTACCTTTTGCCTTCAAACCATCATCAATTCTCATAGGTACACTTGCACAAGGTCAGGGATTTTGTAGGATTATAGTCAGGTGTATGATCAACCAATTATACCAAACAGGTGCTAATGATCAATGTCACACGTACTGTAGGTTGAAACCCAGTCAAGAACTGAAACAGAAACAGCTGTGTAGGAGGCTTAAAACTGGGTGAAGAACAGCCAAACTGTGCTACCAAGGTGAGGTTGTGAAAGACAGTTTCATGTCATGGCAAGATTGAGCACAGCAACAAGACAAAAGGTAGTTATACTGCATCAACGAGGTCTCTCCCAGACAAAGATTTCAAAGCAGACTGGGGTTTCAAGATGTGCTGTTCAAGCTCTTTTGAAGAAGCACAAAGAAATGGGCAATGTTGAGGATCGTAGACGCAGTGGTCGGCCAAGGAAACTTAGTGCAGCAGATGAAAGACACATCAAGCTTATTACCCTTCGAAATTGGAAGATGTCCAGCAGTGCCATCAGCTCAGAACTGGCAGAAACCAGTGGGACCCAGGTACACCAATCTACTGTCTGGAGAAGTCTGGCCAGAAGTGGTCTTCATAGAAGAGTTGCAGCCAAAAAGCCATACCTCCAACGTGGGAACAAGGCCAAGCGACTAAAGTATGCACGAAAACATAGGAACTGGGGTGCAGAACAATGGCAGCAGGTGCTCTGGACTGATGAGTCAAAATTTGAAATATTTGGCTGTAGCAGAAGGCAGTTTGTTCGTCGAAGGGCTGGACAGCGGTACAATAATGAGTGTCTGCAGGCAACAGTGAAGCATGATGGAGGTTCCTTGAACGTTTGGGGCTGCATTTCTGCAAATGGAGTTGGAGATTTGGTCAGGATTAATGGTGTTCTCAATGTTGAGAAATACAGGCAGATACTTATCCATCATGCAGCAATACCATCAGGGAGGCGTTTGATTGGCCACAAATGTATTCTCCAGCAGGACAACAACCCCAAACATACAGCCAAAGTCATTAAGAACTATCTTCAGCGGAAAGAAGAACAAGAAGTACTGGAAGTGATGGCATGGCCCCCACAGAGCCCTGATCTCAACATCATCGAGTGTGGGATTACATGAAGAGACAGAAGGATGTGAGAAAGCCTACATCCACAGAAGATCTGTGCTTAGTTCTCCAAGATGTTTGGAACAACCTACCAGCCGAATTCCTTCAAAAACTGTGTGCAAGTGTACCTAGAAGAGTTGCTGCTGTTTTGAAGGCAAAGGCTGGTCACACCAAATATTGATTTGATTTAGATTTCTCTTTTGTTCATTCACTGCATTGTGTAACATTTCCATTTGTGAAACCATTCTTTGTTTACAGCATTTTTTCACACCTGCCTAAAACTTTTGCACAGCACTATATATATATATATATATATATATATATATATATATAGCAAAACGAAAGATGGTGGGAGGCACTCTGGGATTTGAATAAAATAAATTAACATATTTATTGAATAAGCATAAAAACCGACGTTTCGGCCTGAACAGGGCCTTTTCAAGGTGAAGAAGGCCCTGTTCGGGCCAAAACGTCAGTTTTTATGCTTAATCAATAAATTTGTTATTTTATTTTATTCAAGTCCCAAAGTGCCTCCCACCATCTTTCGTTTTGTTTGCTGTATTGCCTTTGGGGAGTCAGCACCTGGGCACCATTTTTTGGCTGTAGTATTGTTTCTGACCTACAGCATTTCTTGGAATTGAGTGCCCGTCCCCCCCTTTTGCATATATATATATATAATATATATATATATTATATATATATATATATATATATATATATTATATTCTGGAGGCAAAAGCCATATGCATTTCACCATTTTACAGTATGTACCCTTTGAAACACACAATGGAATATGCTTGAACTGTATGAATAAACTATAATTAATAATGCTACTTCCACAGAGAGTGTTAACATTTTCTATTAGCCTCATATTTAAATAGTTTGCATGTGAAATGAGGTTTATACCCAGTATTTTTACATCACTGCCTTGCAATACATCTAATAAACAGGCTTGGCTTGTGTTCTCATTTCATTTCCAAATACTGTAACATAATAAACCTCTATTCCTGCTCAGACTGTTGTCACTGCAAATTGTAATAATGCACCAAATACTAGATACGCTCCATTTATTCACGAATACTGGAGTGGGATATATGGCCAAATTCTGTATTTTGAATTAAAAAATTAAATTTCACAGGCAAGTCACCACTATTTCTCCATTTCTGAACAGAAAAAAATTACCGGCTGGATGGAGTAAAGGTAACATCACTGCTCTATAGCCGTGGAGACCCAGGTTCGAATCCTGGCCAGAGCACCTCTCCGGTAAGTGTCCTTGGGCAAGACACCTAATGGTGCATACTTGCCTACCACATAATATCGGCTGTGGAGTCCAGTGGTAACATTTGACTTTGACTGTGGAGAAGCAAATCAAATCCCATTCAGCACATCCCTCCAATACAACTATGGAGAAGTCTCGACTTTACAAGAAGCGGGTTCAACCTAACCACCAGTTCACAGCTCTACAATCATGGTAAGATGACCCGCTCCCACTCGGAAGATACCACCAGCGAGCGTCCTTGGGCAAGGCACCTAACTATATGGATGCGCCTACCCCACAAAATACTTGTACATCTCATAGATTGTAGGTTCCCTTGGGCACAGGGACCCCCTGAATCAGGTCATCATCCATGTGTGGTATTCTAATGTATCAGCTCCTTGTACACTGATCTTGTAAAGCGAAGTGAAATTTGTGGCGTTATATAATGTGGTAGGGTCGTGGCCAAAGAGGGTCAGGACAGCCAGGAGGTTGCACTGCAAACAACGTTTATTTTGGTGTGGTAAATATCTTGCGTGTTTTTTTTGGGTGATTCCTCTTTAAATCACATGTTTTGCCACGCAGAAAAGAAAGTAACAATAAATGATAAACAAATGAACAGGCCTACTCCTGTCAGGAGGCTAACTCACAGTAGTATGTTCTGACTACAGGAGACTGGAGCAGCTACTCTGCTTCCAGCACAAAAAAAACATAAACCATACGTTTTGAACAGTAGGCAACCAAAATTCAGTCTCTTACCAGACGACTTAGGAGACAACCTCTCTGGGCTTGGTTCAGCTCCACTCTGAGCTATTTCCCTGTTCTCCCAGACCTACTAAATAGGCCTGAGCTAATTAGGATGTGGAAAAGGTGTGCTAGCAGGACAAGAGCCTTTAACCTGTTAGTAACCTGGATACACAGCACGTTGCAACCTCAGGCTTATATACGCATGATCCTGTACTCTGTCACACATCCCCCTCCCCAGCTGAACACAGGAGTGAGAAGCGGCGCCGCCGCAAGGCCATGCACTCTAGAGAGAGCATCAGCGTTCCCATGCAGCAAACCAGCCCGGTGCTGCACAACAAAGTGAAACGGTTGCAACGACAAAAACCACCGCAGGACCCTGGAGTTCCTGTCCCTGTTGGTGTGCATCCAACGCAAGGGAGCATGGTCAGTAACCAGGGTAAACCGTCGACCCAGTAAGTAATATTTGAGAGTGTCCATGGCCCACTTTATGGCCAAACACTCCTTTTCAACCACAGCATAGCGCTGCTCTCGGGGTAATAGTTTTCGGCTTAGGTATAACACGGGATGCTCTTCCTCATCTACGTACTGGGAAAGTACAGCCCCTAAGCCCACGTCAGAGGCATCAGTCTGTAGGAAAAACTCCTTCGTAAAGTCTGGCGCTACCAGGATCGGTTTCTGGCACAGTACAGAGCGAAGATCCAAGAAGGACTCCTCTGTTTTGCTGTTCCAGCTCACCATGTCTGGTACTCTTGCCTTAATGAGGTCAGTGAGGGGAGCAGCTCTGGTAGCAAAATGGGGTATAAACCGGCGATAGTACCCAACCAGTCCAAGAAATGTTCTGACCTGTTTCTTCCTAAGTGGTCGAGGCCAATTCTGTATGGCTCCCACCTTGTCAATCTGAGGTTTCACCAATCCTCTCCCAACCACATAGCCCAGGTATTTGGCTTCTGCTAAGCCGATAACACACTTAGAGGGGTTTGCTGTCAACCCAGCCTTTCTAAAGGTGTCCAGCACTGCCTCTACTTTCGGCAGGTGCGAGTCCCAGTCTGTGCTATGAATAATAACGTCATCGAGATAGGCAGACGCATAATGGGCATGGGGCCTGAGCAACTTGTCCATCAGTCTCTGAAAGGTTGCCGGGGCACCATGTAGACCAAATGGCATTATTGTATATTGGAACAAGCCATCAGGTGTAGTAAACGCCGTCTTCTCCCTGGCGCGCTCAGACAGTGGTATCTGCCAATAACCCTTGGTCAGATCCAACACAGAGAGGAATCTGGCTTTTCCGAGTCTCTCCACCAACTCATCGACCCGTGGCATGGGATAAGCGTCAAACTTTGAGACTTCATTCAACTTTCTGAAGTCATTGCAGAACCTTATAGAGCCATCAGGTTTGGGCACCAAAACAATTGGGCTGGACCAGTTACTATGAGATGCTTCTATCACCCCGAGCTCAAGCATTTTCTTAACTTCAGCCCTTACCGCTTCCCTTCTGGCCTCGGGAATCCTGTAGGAATTAACTCTAACAGTAGCTCCAGGCTCCGTAAGAATGTCATGGGTAATCTCCCAGGTTCTGCCCGGTATTGGTGAGAAGACATCCCCATTTCTCTCGACCATGTCATTAGCCTGCTCTGCTTGCTCAGGAGTCAGCTCTGCTGAAATTGACACTGACTGTTCAAAGGCAAGGGAACCTATCGTTATGTCCCCCATGGCAACTGCACTGGCTTCTCTGTCCCTCCATTGTTTCAGAAGGTTTATATGAAACACGGCCTCCTTCTTACGGCGATTGGGCTGACTGAGCCTGTAATTTACAGGACTCACTTTCTCCAGAACTTCGTAAGGCCCCTGCCACTGGGCCAGAAGTTTACTCTCCGCCGTGGGAACAAGGACCATAACCCGGTCACCCTTTTAAATTCTCTCACGGTGGCCCTTTGGTCATAGTGGAGTTTTTGGACACTTTGAGCCTGCTCCATGTGCTGGCGTACAAGAGGAACAATTCGGGCCATACGCCCTTGCATCTGTTCCACATGCTGTACCACATTTGTCCCAGGGACACCTTGTTCCTCCCAGGTTTCTCGTAGAACATCCAGTATCCCCCTGGGGTGCCTCCCATACAGAAGTTCAAATGGTGAGAAACCTGTAGAGCTCTGTGGAACCTCTCTGACAGCAAAAAGCAGGTATGGGAGCAGTAGGTCCCAGTCTTTCCCATCCCGACTAACAACTTTTCGTAACATCCCTTTCAGGGTGCGATTGAACCTCTCTACCAGCCCATCTGTCTGGGGATGGTACACTGAGGTCCTCAAAGTACGTATACTCAACGCCTTACATAATTCCCTCATAAGCCGGGAAACAAATGGGGTACCTTGATCGGTTAGTATTTCCTTTGGAATGCCAACACGTGCAAACACATGGACCAATTCCTTTGCGATATTTTGGGAATTGGCCTTTCGCATTGGAATGGCCTCGGGATATCGGGTGGCATAATCGAGGATCACTAGGATATACTGATGACCCCTAGCAGATTTATCCAACGGACCCACTAGGTCCATACCAATTCTTTCAAAGGGCACATCAACAATCGGAAGAGGTATGAGGGGTGCTCTTAGCTTAGGTCTGGGGGAGGAGAGTTGGCATTCGGGACAAGAAGCACAATACCTCTTAATTTCCTCATATACCCCTGGCCAAAAGAACCTTCTTAGAACCCGTTCTTGAGTTTTCTCCACTCCCAAGTGTCCCCCCAAGAGATGAGAGTGGGAAAAATCCAGCACCTTCCGGGTGTAGGAAGAAGGCACCACTAGCTGCTCGATTTCTTGGCCTTCATCTGAAGTTACTCTGTAGAGCAGGTCATTTCTGAGGATAAAATAGGGACATGTAGCTTTTGTACTACCTTCAACAGGTACCCCATTCACCTCCACCACAGTACTCCTAGCATTCTGTAACAGAGGGTCATTTACCTGGGCTCTCCCAAAGCTAACACTGGAAGTATCCAAAGCTCTGGGTCATTCGCCCCAACCTCTAAGTCTTGCTCGGTGTGGGGTTCCCTTTGTTCACCACACTATATCTTCTTCAGTACACTGAGTGCCAACACCTTTCCCTGACCGTTTCCCATGGTCACCCAACAAAGCCCCGTTAATGGCTTTATTAAACCTCCGTCTGCTTTCTCTGCATTGCCTTCTGGTTTTGTGACTTTTTGGATTGGTAACATACAAGTCAGGTGAGAGAAAAGGGAATATGTCGAGAAGACCATCACCTTGTTTTAACAGTGTTGGGGACTGCAAGAGGGAGTAAAAGTCAGGGAAGTTCCTTCCTATGACTAAGGAATAGGGTAACCGTGGCACAACTACCGCTGATATCTTTACCAGCCTGTCTTGTACATAAACCTCTATATCGGCGGTAGGATATCTTACAGTACTTCCGTGAATACAAAGCACACCCACTGTGTGGTGCCCCTGTATATGTGTCGGCTTGACTAAGCCACCAGCCACTAGAGTCAAGGCACTTCCAGAGTCAACTAGTGCCACTGTATGTTGATTATTCAACTGGACTGGTACTCGGAAAGTATGCAAATCTTCTACCAGGCCCGCTAAGCAGATTAGTCCACAAAAGTTTTGGGGTTCTCCCCAAGTCCACACTGCATTGGCTCCGGGAGGTTAGGGCACCGTGCCCTGACATGGCCTTTACCCCCACACTCGAAGCAGGTTATGGAGTTTCCACCAAAGTGGTCGTTTTTCAAAGGAATGGGGGTCCTGGAGTCTGTTTTGCGCAGATGCACTCCTTCTCTGGAAGTAGCTTCAGGTTCACTCCGCTGGACTTTTGGTCTCTGGTTCGGCCCCAGATACCTAGAGGACTTTTCCAAGTCTCTTGCAGACAAGTATCTTTCTACTTGGGCTATCATGGCGTCATAATTAGTGGGGTTTCCTTGGCTGACCCACTCACGAAGACCACTGGGAAGTTCTCTTAAATATCGATCCAGTAATAGGGATTCCACCATCTGGGCAGGACTCTGGGACTCCGGTCTGAGCCATTTCCGGGCCAGGTGGATTAGGTCAAACATCTGGGATCTAGGAGCCTGTCTCTCATTGAATCGCCATTTGTAAAAACGCTGGGCCCTTACAGTAGTGGTGACGCCCATCCGGGCCATTATTTCCGCCTTTAACTGTGGATAATCTGCAGCGGCTTCCTCTTCTAGGTCAAAGTACGCTTTTTGTGCTTCTCCCAGGAGAAAAGGAGCAATAATTCCTGCCCACTGTTCTGGAGGCCAGGCTTCACGGGTGGCTGTTCGCTCAAAAGCCAGCAGATAGCTCTCCACATCATCTTCGGGAGTCATTTTCTGCAAACAATTGCTTGCCCGTATTTTGCTAACCCCTCCTGTTTGCACAGGCGCTCCCGGGTTAGCGATATATTCCAGGATACCTTTAAGCAGCGCATGGTCAGACTTCTGTGCCTCCGCCAGGGCTCCAATTTGTTGGGCTAAGAGTCTGTTGCCCTCCTGCTGTGCTACTACAGCTTGCCGGTTTGTTTCTTGTTGGGCTGCAGCTTGCCTGTTTGTTTCTTGCTGCACCGCCGTGGCCTGCACCAGGGCCTTCACAACGTCCTCCATTTTCTATGGGTCCTGTACCTTTAAGGTTCTTGTGGCAACTGAACCGGCACGAAAGAAATCCCACCGCTGCCACCACTTGTGGTAGGGTCGTGGCCAAAGAGGGTCAGGACAGCCAGGAGGTTGCACTGCAAACAACGTTTATTTTGGTGTGGTAAATATCTTGCGGGTTTTTTTTGGGTGATTCCTCTTTAAATCACATGTTTTGCCACGCAGAAAAGAAAGTAACAATAAATGATAAACAAATGAACAGGCCTACTCCTGTCAGGAGGCTAACTCACAGTAGTATGTTCTGACTACAGGAGACTGGAGCAGCTACTCTGCTTCCAGCACAAAAAAAACATAAACCATACGTTTTGAACAGTAGGCAACCAAAATTCAGTCTCTTACCAGACGACTTAGGAGACAACCTCTCTGGGCTTGGTTCAGCTCCACTCTGAGCTATTTCCCTGTTCTCCCAGACCTACTAAATAGGCCTGAGCTAATTAGGATGTGGAAAAGGTGTGCTAGCAGGACAAGAGCCTTTAACCTGTTAGTAACCTGGATACACAGCACGTTGCAACCTCAGGCTTATATACGCATGATCCTGTACTCTGTCACAATAAATAAAGGATAATAATATCTACTGTATATTTGGAGAAGCAAATTGGACAAACTGAATATTTTGCCACCATTCACAAGTCTAGACCATAGTATGGCATGAAAAATTAACCTTAAAATGAATTGTCAGTCGAACAAATTTCAACTTCTTTAACCCTTTCGCTGCTGAGGCATTTCACGCCTCTGTGCTGAGGTCATTTTTACCGGTTTCGCTCCTCATGTTTAAACGCGTTTTGAAGGCTTATTTTAGTATATGACCCAGACATATTATATATCGTTCTTTCCGGCAGACTCGGCAGATTCATAATATATCATTATAAATGTATACGTCATGTCCAGTCTGTATATTATAACAACAAATGCAATAAAATTAGAATTTTCAATAATTTACAATGTGTAAAGTGGTTTTTTTTCACATTTTAACATGTGAGCATTTGTGGTTATATATTCTATGGGGTGCGCTTGTTAAAAAAATTAGAAATGGGGACTCGTTACATTTTTTTTTGGGGAAAATTTCGCTATTTTTAACAAATGCTCCGCATACAAAAATCGTTAGTGCAGCATCATTGTTCACATTATAATTGAAATGGGAACAATATTGCTGCATTAACAAAACAAAACAAACAAAAAAACTTGTTCATTTTCTTTTTCTTTTTTAATATTTTTTTCTTTTTAATTTTTTTTTGTTTAATGTTTACATGGTCATGTTTGGTATCGTTGGAAAGGCCATGCTCTGGCCGATCCAGCAATACCAAACGTTAACCTCTAGATGCCATAGATCAGGAGATAGGGGGTTCATTGGAACCCCCTATCTCCACCATTGGTGGCAGTTAGGGGTTAACTCCCGGACTGGCGTCATCGTGCTATGCACGATGACGCCAGTCATCAGGGGGCATTCCCGGAAGCTTGGCCGACTTCCAAGATGTCGGCCAGCTCCGGGAGAGGATCACGATTCGGTGCTTTTCGGCACCGAATCGTGATCCGGCACCCAAGGGGTTAAAGACAGGCACGGTTTGGAAGGGCAGGCTGTGCCCTTCGAAACTGTGCCTGCCTTCAGCCGCAGGACCCCGGCAATTGGGAGGGAGAGAAGTCCAAAGGACCTCCCCCCTCCCTTTCAGGCGCCTCCTCCACACTCGTGGGGGGGGGGCGCCTGAAATAAATGTCATTGCGCTGCCGCGATGACATCTATCTCCCCCCCGGGGTCCCAGAGTGCTAGACTGACATGCAGATGTCAGCCCGCACCGGGGGGGGGGGCAGCAATCAGCCGGAATCCCGGCTGATTGCTGCCTCCTATGCTAGGACGCGCTCAGCGCGACCGTAGCACAGGAGGAACACTTGGCAGGACGCGCTGAGCGCGTCCTTAGCAGCCAAGTGGTTAATGGCTGCAGTTGTGAAAACTATTTAATGCAATGAGAAAATCAGTTGTCATGGAGATCTTCACTAGCAGTTATTCACTAACCACCATTCTTTCATTAAAAGATATGGTATCGTTCAAACATCAGCCATGATGGCCTACAATTCCCAGATTTCCACAAATGCAAAAGATGGCCAGAGCATCATGGGAGCTGCAGCTCTGCTACAACTGAGTGGGGGGGGCAGGGTTGGTTTTATAGTTAGGCAAAGTAGGCATGTGCCTACAGGCACCTACCACAGGGGAGCAGGGCCTTTCTCTGTAAAAAAAAAATATATATTTTTTTTCAATTTAAAATTATTTGAACTTCTATATCTCCGTACCTGCTAGAGGGTCATATGAGGTATCATTGGAAAGGCCAGGATTCGGTATTACTATTACTAGGTGTTATATAAAATAACAAATAAAATACAACTAATTATTTTTTCCTAACGCAGCATTGTTGTTCACATTTCAATTATAAAGTAAACAGTGATCCTGCACTAACTCACCTTCTCATTTACCACATAAATAGCAAGTGTGGATGTGATGGCTAAATGCATTATTACGCAAAACCTAAACTCCCGCACTGCAGCGAGGAGAGGTATTTGGATCCCTGCATCTCTGAATTTTACACCACCCAAGGTCATGTGATATGTAAACGAAAAGGTCAGATGCCACATTTGACTATGTAATGTGTAAATATAAATAAATGAAAAGGTTAGGGTTTGAAATTTGGGTTTGTGTTAGGTTACTATTTGTGCTTGTTTCAGGCTTCGTTAACTCTAGTCCTAACATTCTGCTCCATTTTTGCTTGACTTTAAGACAACAGATTCTGCACCTTCTTTTGATGTGAGGGCAGCGAGAAACTGTTTTTCAGTTTTTTAAAAAAGTATATTTATTTTAGCGAATAAAAGCAAACGTTAGTGGCTTCCCCAGAGTCCCAGTAAATACACGTTGGAGGGACTGTATTATATTTTTGATTGAGGTAGGAAATATTATCCTTTCTCATCACTCTCATTATATGAAGTAAGCTATGTGATACTCATTATTGGCATAGCGCAATTGACACTGAGATCATGCTGACACCTGAGACACTGCATTGATGCATAGTAGAGCAAAACAAATTCAAAACAGAAACAAAGTAGTTAGTTCAATGCATCAATAAAATGAGCTGGTTTATAGCACGGGTCTTTAAATGTGAGTGATATCCATGTTAAGCATGTGAAATTCATTCCTATTTGTTTACTTCCTTGAATAAATACACATACGTATACCACTGCAGGTATTTAATTCCAGAATGTGTGTATATATATACAGTATATATATATTAGTTGTGGTGGAGAACAGAAAGTGAGATAAAAAGCCTCCACGCTATAATTAGTTATGTTTATTATTGCAGAAGCCACTTGCACATCACAGCAATTCAAATAATTGCATCCCAGAGCTCCTGTGCCACATTCCCCATATGCAGCAAGGAATTCTGGGTAGGATATGCAAATGACATCTGTCTCACTTTTATGCATCCTGGGTCTGTTATTACACAGAACCCTAAAATCAATGCTATGCCATAGTATGGCTTTCTAGCAGAGATAAGGTTTATGAACCTTTCAATCATGTGACTGTCCTCCTCATCTTGCAGTGGGCACATACGGGGCTGTGCTCGGGATGGGTGTGGCCAGAGCTCAGACCCTCTCGGTGAGTGTGCATCCCTCAGGGTACATGAGTGAGGAACAGGGAGGGAGTCAGTATGGAATCACGTGTTCTTCTGTGGACAGCCACTCTCAGGATGCTGGGACAGCTGAGCATGATTGGAGTAGTAGTCATCCCTGGATATGTATGTATTTGTATTTTCCGACTTTTTTGGTACAAGTCACAGGGTAAAAACACTTTTATAGTATTTACATATTTATAGAAATATCTATAAGGATGTCTTCTAATGTGCCAGAAGGGAGGCGGGTCCCTGTGCATGATGCTGGGAGTTGGTCACTTTAATTCCACGTGTCTGCAGGGTCAATAAGTTGGTTAGAACACTGAACAGCCAGATCCTGGGAAGCACTGAGAGCAGCCAGATCCTGGGAAGCACTGAGAGCAGCCAGATCCTGGGGAGCACTGAGAGTAGCCAGATCTTGGGGAGCACTGAGAGCAGCCAGACCCTGATGAGCACTGAGCCTAAACCTACGTAACCTGTGTATATCTGGCTCTGATACTAGCCAGTGCCCTCACCAGCCACTGAACTCATCGCACGTCACTGCTAATATGTCCTTCTAGCTCATATGCCTCCAGAGATACAGTGGTCTAAATGATTGTAAATTGTAAAAAAAACAAACACTTTTTATTTTACACAGCAAAGCTCCCCCTTGTGGAAGGCACCTGTAGGTACATACCTGCTCTGCCTAGTTACAAATCCGGCCCTGATTTTAGTCCATATATAAATGTTGTCATGGTGATATAGAAGCTCAGCAAGCAGAGGACCAATTCGACACAGAGAAACCCAAATTTGAGAACTGGATCTTGTAACGACCAGGTTACTATACTAATATAGGAGGAAAGTCCGACAAACCACGGTCAAGGTTACAGAAGTACACAATAACTATGTAACAGAGCCGATGTCCAGGACAGGAGAATAATGGAGAGTTAGAGAACAAGCCAGGGCCTGGTACACAGCAAGGATAAAAGAGGACATACAGCATGCTGTGGGATAACTAGAGCCATGACAGGGCAATGTGACAGCTGAGAGACCAGAGCTAAATACCCCATGTTTAGTTGCTATTGGCTGGTGCTGTTAATTTAGATGCCGAGAAGGGTTAAAAACAAATGGTGTAAAACGACACTCGGTAACAACAGAAGCAATCCCAGTGGACTGACACCCAGAATGACAGTGGGCCGGGAAGGGGCATGAGGACTAAGGATCCCAGCAAACACAGTTTGCTAAGGCATTAGTGGCAAGTATGACAAAAGTCCAATATATTTTGAGGAGTGCAGGTGTATAACAGAGCTGCAAACAATAAAACTCCAAGGTATGAGTCTCTAAACCTTAAAATGTCAGAAACAACTCGACATAAACAATATATTTTGCTTGAATTCTACATTATTATTGACACAAATAGCCCTGATAGGTTGTGAATATTTATCTTCATGTTTATTTATGTTCATATTTATTTGATACTAGTGGAGATTGAAGACAGAATCTTGAGTGCCTAGAGGGGCACCAAGCCTAAATATACCCCTGAGCTTGGGTTTGCATTAACCAGCTTGGAAATGACAGACTCCACAATGGGCTAGATTCACCAGAACTCCCTGCTAGATTTAGAAATGAGCGGTGACATCTCATGGGGTATATATATATAAATTATATATATATATAAAAACATAGTTGTGTGCACAGGGTGTGCTTGGTGTGCCCAGGCACATCCTAATGTTGGGTAAAGGATTCATCTTTCACCCCCTACATAGATATTTTGAATGTTCATTGTCTGGTCCATGATAAATCACACGAATATTGACTGTATCGCTGCATAAACATTGGTTATTCCCAGCTAAAAGTAACTGTTCTTCAGAAAATTATCCAAGCATAGATATGTAATTAATAAATATTCCATGGGTGCATACCCTAATGAAATGGGCTGCGCACGCTATTGATATAAAGGATCCTGCACTCACGGCTTGCCAATTCTCATGGATGCCCAGTGCTCGGTGTTGGCTTGGCTGAATACATAAAGCTGGATTGCAGATACATCTGCACACCAAGGCTCAATAAAACGCAGCTTTTATAACTCAATTAAAATCCCATATGTCAACGTTTCAGTTCCATAACGGAACTTTCATGTAGTACCGATGAAAGTTCCGTTATGGAACTGAAATGTTGACACATGGCAATTTAATTGAGTAATAAAAGCTGCCTTTTATTGAGACTTGGAGTGTGGGCGTATCTGCAAACAAATATATATATATATATATATAATACAAAAGAAGGGCAGCGCTCAACCTTTACTAACCTAAGAGGGTGGGTGCTTCTCAAAGCAAAAAATACAACAATCCATAAGGAGAGCACTCTAATTCATTCATGTAAAGATTTTACAGAAGTTCACACATTAAAGGTTTTAACACATTTTAACCCTTCACAGGTTCGAGCGTTTTGCAGAGCAGAAGGAACGTCCGTCAGAGTGGACGTTCCTTCTACTCTGATGTCCGTCTGGTCATCTCCTTGAGCGCAGTTAGTGTGCTCAGTGCTGCAAGGCTCGATCCTCCTACGGCTGATCTCGTTTTGCAGCCCTGTCGAACGCGCGTCTTAGTGTTTCGACAGTGAGGCTTTCTGAACGTCCACAGCCCATCTGCTGTAGCGGGCAATTCGTGCGAAGCGTCGCAACGTTGCAACGGATGCTGGGAGGCACGTCAGTACAGGCGCATATAGTGCGCTCGTCTGAACCCGGCCTTAACCCTTTTAAAATTTAAACAACTGGTAACCCATTGCTGCTTTTATTCAAGGGTTTTAACCTTTAATGTTAGTGACAGGCTTAAGCAATTTATGGCCATATATTGTGAACTAAACTTCCATCATTTTTAAACAGAGTTTAGGGTTAAAAACCTTGTATAAACTCTGCACCACTGGGTCAACACTCACCAGTTGTTGAAATCTTGATGGGGTTAGGTGTTCTTAGAACCTGTAAAGGGTTAAAACCTTTAATGTGACAGCTTCTATTAAAATCTTTTACATGCCTGAATTGGAGTGCTCTCCTTCTGGATTGATATATATATATATATATATATAGAGCGTAGATGCAAAAGAAGTGAGAAGCTGTGGACTTCATTTGCATATCCTATACCCAGAGTTCTTCGCTGCATATGGGGAATGTAGCACAAGGGCTCTGTAAGCGGTTCTCTGAAATGCTAAGATGTGTAAATGTTTTCTGCCGCTATAAACTTGAATATATATATATATATCTTTTATTATACATGTCAATCAAGCATATGTTTCCTCATTACCTCATCAGAAATATTTTATTTATTAGAATTCTCACTATGATTCTCTAAAATCCAGCTCATCATTGTATTTAAACAGTGATATTAAATTTGAGAGGTCGCGGGTTAAATGAGATTTGGCAATGGTTAATTGAGCAGGAATCTTGGAGAGTTTCCACTTTTTTTTTTTACTAGACCCCTGGATTTAGGTAAAAAGTCAGATAGATGGATATAGGCAGACAGAATGAATGACCAGATACATGACATGATTTCTCTGTATCATACACAGGGAAGGATCATTTCTGTCCATCCCAACTTAGTGCAGCTCCCCCACCCTGCCCAGAGCCAGGCTGTACCTGGGAGCTGTGAGTCCCTGCTCCCCCCTCCTCCCACTCCTCCCTTGCAGCCACGTGATGCTACATCTGCCGGGGAGCCGCGGAGCCTGCAGGAACAGGGAGCTCTGTCCTAACCCCCAGCTCCATTCAGCACCACGGACAGGACAGCCTCTGCAAGCCGCGCAGCATCACCAGGTGCTCGCATCCTGCACACATCTCCGGGGCTGGACCAACTCCAAGACAACTTTTCTCCCACCTCCCTCCCCTCTCCCCCCCCCCCAGCCCTGTGTCATTAAACTGCAATTCATTGCATTGTCCAAGACACAGAGCCATGCCTGGCAAGTGGCTGCCTGTTCTCCAGCAGGGATCAGGCTGTGGGGGCTGACCAAGAAGACCATCTCTTTCCCATCACCCCCTACCTCACTTTAGCCCTGCTGAAGGTCCACCTGTCCCCATCCTGTGGCCAACCAGGCGTGCATGGGTCAGCAGCCAGGAAGATGCCTGTGATGAAAGGGCTACTGGCCCCACAGAACACTTTCTTGGATACAATAGCCACAAGATTCGACGGGACTCGTGAGTCTTTCAGCATTTTTACCTCAGTACACCCTCATTTAGTGACAGATCCCCTTCCCTCTCCATCACAGCTCATTCTCCCTATGGTCTCCAGTCAGGATCCTGGAAGGATGGGCAGGGGGCTGACTGTGTGCCCAGTGTCTACCCATTGTTCATGTGTGTGTGATGAGATCAAGGGAAGCCTGGCCACAATCTTACCAGGAACAAAGAACTCCATAGAATTTTATTAATTCCTATGTTTTTCCTGTAACCCATACCTTTCTAGGAGTCCCTTTCCAGAGTAAAAAACCTCATGATGTCATGTAACTGCACATGGACAAGATGATGTCATGCAGCTGAACATGGTAGTAGATGCATTACATCATCTTGTCCTTTAAATCCCTTTATTTAATGGTGTTGATGATAAGTGATTTCCATATTCCCCATGTTTTGTGTTTTTTTCTCCAGACACATTAACAAAGACATTACACTACAAGTGCAGGAGAGGGTTAAATAGCAATGTAACAAAAGGTCCAAGTTGTTGCTGTTTTTCTTTTAAAGGCAGGTATGCAAGTTAAAATAGCAATAATAATAAATCCTCTCAGATGAGGAGTTTATTTGTAATATGATGAAAAAATGCATACATCCTGTACTGTGTGTTATTGAGTCTAGCCATCTGGAGCACAAATGGCATTTAAATGAATATCACTAGAGGACAGAATGGAAGGGAGTTTTGCAGTATGTTTAATAATCACTGAAGTGGTTATTCTGTGTTATTGTTGTCAACAGGAGTTTCCCATTTAAACTATGTAAATATATAGTTACAGTATATCTACAGTATATATATATATATAATAATTTCTGTGGTCTTGGCTTCTTTGTTTCAAATATATATTTTTGATGTCCTATTTACACCATACACTATCCAAATAATAATAGCATTATACAATCTATTCAGAGTAATATTAGTCTTGTTTAATATACAGCATATATTGCAGATAATGAGATCCTTCGCTGTGTGCCCAAAGATGTTTCATGCATAATATTACATATATATATATATGGTATTACTCATGAATGGGAAACTCTAGGAAACCAAAGGCAGATATAGATCCACTAAATAGTGAACTTTTGAGGGTCCATTCACACATTGCAAAATGTTGTCAAAATTGGTCAACTAAGCAGGTTTACTTCTCTCCATTTCATTACAAAGTCACAAAACAATGGTTGCTGAAAAAACCAAACAGATTGAGTGGGGTATATTTGCCGAACAGTGATAATTAAATGTGAGTCGGTGGAATTTAGGAAAGAGTAGCTGTTTATAAACAAAATCTCGAAATCCCCCACAGTTTTATCTTGACAGTTTTGATCTAATTTTCTGTAAGTGTCGGTTTCAATTCACCGTTTAGTGAATAGACCCCTGTGCATGTGTAAAGTATATTCACCGCAAGGATAACACACACACACATATATATATATATAATCACTGGAATGTGCATCCGTTACATTAGGGTGAGCATACATGGAACATTTATTAACTGAAAGCTTATGTTTAGAATATTTTGCACAAAATGCATATTTTTCATTATTAGAAATAAAAAGCTTGTAATCAGAGATACAGACAGTTTTTATGCTATAACAACACAAACCAGATAAGGGACACCTAAAATATCAATGTAAGAGGTGAAAAAGGACCTGTTCACCCAACATTAGGGCGTGCCTGGACACCTGCGCACACCTGTGTATGTAATGAGGCTGAACCCGATGGACGCATGTCTTTTTTCAGCCTATATAACTATGTAACTATGTAATGTACTGTAGATATAATTTATAGAATATTTTGTAAATAACAGCAACATCCAATAGGCAGTTGAGTAATACAAATATCCCTGGATTTAAAGAATATATATATATATATTAGTTTAGATTTCTGACATTTATTGTGCCCCCCTCCCCCCAAGGTAAAGCATGTGCACCTTTACCAAATAGACTTTAGAAAGCCACCTCACTGAGCAGCAGGTGGACGGTGCATCATCCATAGACAATGATTAAAACTGCTTATGCCATACAGCTTTAAATTCAAGGATATTTCTATTACTCAACTGCCCAATGTCATGGCTGTTATATTTACACTGCTGTATGTACAGATTTTTTTCTTTGTGTTCTTGAGTTCTGGAGTTAACAACATCCAGTGCTGTCACATCAGGACCATGGACAGTGCAAGCAGCACTTTCCCACAAGCACATATCTGACTCCCAGACACAGAACCCCAGGCTGCAATACCACCCTCCTAGCCTTCCCATAGCCTCCAAACTGCCAACTAATGCTGCCAACCAGAAGGTTTTGTGCTGTGTCTCCTGTTCCATGTCCGTGCTATGTGTTTGTTTAAACAGATATTATGTAAACCATCAAACACTGTGCAGGAAGCTAAGGGGTATGAAAATCATATGGAAAACCTGCTCCATCCTGTCTGCCTGAGAGTCCTGTCTCCTGTAAATAGGATTGTAGACATATAATAAGTGTACTCATTCAAATATTGCAGAGTCCTGCGCTGTGAGGCTTTAGCATTGATACAAATCCAAAAGAAAAGAGAAAATAACATGTCTGTGTCGAGCATGTTGCTGTCCAAGTGGAAGGATAAGTGTTTGCATACAGGGTTATTCAGAGAGAGGTGAAAACCAGGAGAATGACTGGAGAAGTGAAAATTCTTGGTCAAAATAGCCAAACTGGAAAAATTCTCCCTTTTATCTCACTTTCCAAATCGACTATTTGGACTAGATTGTTTCATTCTCCTGGCAATGCTCCTGGTTTTCCCCTCTCTCTGAATAACCCTGTAAGTGTATTAAATGTGTTCAGGAAGTTCTGATTATTGCTTTGGTATCTGATGTGTGTGATGATTTTGTTAGTGTTTGATGCCATTGCTTTATAAGTGTACGGTATTTCCCATCCAAAGAATTTTCTATTCCTAAGGGAAATGTAATTATTAATTTGAATTATTTGTTTATTAATTTTTCGAAGTAGCTAAATGTTTTCTCAATGGAAGCAGGATTGTTAATAAAACAGTAAACAAAGGAATATCAAACAAAAGTCTGTCATCGCTACTTAATGATTCTATAATTCTATCTATCGCTGTCTTTCTCCGTCTTTCCGTCTATCCATCCGCCTCCCTATTTATATATTTATCTAACAATGTATCTATCTATTTATCGCTATCTCTATCAATCAATCTATTTGTATATCATTCTTTCATCTTTGTTTATCAAGTTACCTATCAATCTATCATCTCGGTTATCTATCTGTTGATCTGTTTATCTATCTATCTATCTAGCCATCTGTTGATCTGTTTATCTATCTATCTATCTATCTATCTATCTATCTATCTATCTATCTATCTATCTATCTATCTATCTATCTGTTGATCTGTTTATCTATCTATCTATCTATCTAGTCTATCTATCTAGTCTATTCAAAGAAAGGTGAAACTCAGGAGAATGACTGGAGAAGTGAAAATTCTAGGTCAAAATAGCCAAACCAGAAAAATTCTTCCATTTATCTCACTTTCCAAATCAGCTAATTCGTCTAGCTTGTTGTGTTCTCCTGCCAGTTCTCCTGTTTTTCACCTTTCTCTGAATGACCCTGTGTATGTTTTCCGTTCAAGCTGTCTGCTGTTCGCCATTGATTCGTCTATCCAGGAACAGTACAAAATCTAATTATAATGCAGTGTCTCCTTAGTAAAATAATTAACACTTCAGTCAGGATGCCTTAAACGTTTAACCAACTTGTAAAAAGATTTAGTGCAGCTCAAATCCCCAAATTCTGCTTTTTAACTAACAGGTCATCTTAACATCTTTGTATCAAACACCTTTAACATATGGAATTCAACATTCTATGTGATCTGCTACAAGATGGTACCACGGGTTGAGAAACCTTGATTTAAACTACAGAATAATGTGCTAAAAGCCATTAATAAAATATAAATATTAATGGATAATGGATTTATTTCTGGGCCATCATGCAGGAAGGCAGTTGCTGTTGTGTTTTTAAATGTTTCAGCTCCAAGTGTGACGAGTAATAGTATAGAATGTATTATTTCTGTTTGGAAACTAAAGAGTTACTAAGGTCATGAGTATTTTTTCTGCATCTTTAATGCCTGGTTTGCCTGGAAATCCTCAGGAAATATGTTTGCATACAGGCAGTGTTTTCTAAGCAGCTTTAAGGGAAGTCATTCTTTGCATAACGAACATACAAGAGCTGGAATAATGATAATTCTTTTTCTTTTTTGGTATTTTTTTAACCCGAGACATACTCCCTGGCGCATTAACCATCTCACAAAGTAATGGGTACATCGCTATATATTGTATATAACATTTCTTAGAACCTTTTCTATTTGCAATTCCTGTTTTAATTCATTGTTAATGATGGCTCTCTTTGGTACTCATGATATTTATTTTGCTATGATGCTCATCGTGACATCGTGGCTGGTTGAGCATCATAAATGTAGCTGCCAAACCTCTGGAGTGTCTTTGCGAGCCCTCACTGTTTAGATCCACCATGGTGTACAGAAGCTGGTAGAGTGTGAATAAGACTCTGCATCCGTCTGTTTACGTGTACTGTGCATGTACTATGTGTTTCACTGGGAAAATATTGACAGTATTGTGAGAACCCTTGATTTGCTTGAATACAATGTCTAAATCTCTGACTGGTGATTATGTACACAGTTTAGGAGCAATTTAAATTTCTAGTCTTGCACCTGGAGAATTATATATATATGAGGTAAGCTGTAATCCTTTGTATTCCTCTGGTGTTTGGGCTCCTTGTAGATGTACAAGAAGGATGGGATTTTAAAGATTTATTATTATTTTTTTCCTCCAAAAACATACACGAGTTGCATGTACAAACAGACAGCATCAGGCACTGCTGTATCCCTTACTGAATGCTATCTTACTGCCAATTAGGCATTGAAATTCCAGTTTGGCCGCAGTCCATAAGAGCTGCAAGGCATGGGTTATGTAACCCAATGCACGCTGCAAGTCTCTGGGTCTCCTTATAATAATGATTTTTTTTCTGTGTTTTTCTTGGCTGGGGTGAAAGATCGTTGGCTGGCAGCTTCTAGCGTGACCTTTTAATTTGTGGGGAAAAAAAACAGAAAAATGAAGACAACTTGAGATTTTGTAAAACGATTTCTTCTTAAAGCAGTGATCAGAAGGCGGCCCTGTATTATGTATGCGCGTTTCGCCGTCACGTGGCATTATTCTCTTGGAAATAACAATTTTGCCAACAGATTTTCTTCTTGTGTTTGTAGACGCAGATACATAATTAAAGAATCAAAAGCAGTATGCTCTTTTAGCATGCAACAAATATATTGAAATTTTAATGTATGGAGTGTACATTAATCCTAGTTTGCGCCCGTCTTGGAACACTATTAATTTAAGATATCACAGTCATCGCCTGTCGAAGCTTTCCTCCTTTAACTGAAGTGATTGTGAAAAATGTAGTCTTTTCAACCATAATTAGAAGGGGAGGACAGATGGCAAAATTAGACATGTTAATTAAATCCACCTAGTTTGCTGTGGATTATTCAATTTCGTGAGTTTCATTACAGCCAGGATTTCTTTTAGTCGTTGCCAGACCTATGGTTAAATATGAGCGGCTTATGAAGCAGGAAAGTTGTGAATGCTGGATTTGAGGCCCCTGTTTATTTAGCAGCATTTAAAACATATTATAACATTAATCGATAAAACAGATAATCTTAATCAGGCAAATAAATCTTTCCATGCCCCAGTTTATCTGTTATACCCGTGGGATTAGCATTTTTAAGACCCAACGCTGGTTAATATTCAGCCGTGCACTGTTGAGTTTCTGTCTATGTAACGTATTGCTAAAACAAGAGTTTTAATGTAAATTATTTCCCAACAAAGTTATTAAAGGCATAGGGCACTATTCCCTAGCGGACGCGGTCGTTAGCGTTCAGATGTGAAAGTGTTATCGCCAGAATTACTGACTTTAACGCATGCCTCCATAATAACTTCCTGACGCTAAATCCGTAAGAACTCACTTAGCGCATCATTGTTTGCGCTAGCTTCCGTGAGCTTACAGTACATCGCGCATCCTATACTTAACATGGGGACCGCAATCATTAATTAACGTTTTGATAAGTAAGGTATTACAAAGTGCTAGCGCTAAATAGCGCAGAGACGCACAGCAACATTTTTGCTACACCTAAAAGCTGGTGCTTTATGATTCCACATTTGCAAAATAATTTAGCACCCCCTAAACCCCCCAATAAATCCGATAATCACCTCTCATCCCTGTGGCGAGAAGGGTGGCCCAATCCACCGCTTCTTATCGCTGGGAGCAGAGTGAGACTGGGGAGAAATAGTTCTTGCGGCACTAAGAGAGTGATATTGCGCAGAGATGGGGGCCGGAAGCGCAAATCTTCATGGAGTCCTATGAACTGCGAAAGGAGATAATTGTGGTGGCGCAGGAGCACTAACACGAGTATCTCAACCATTAGCGCTGAATTCCCGGGTGAGGTACTCATCTAGTGCCTGCCCTGGAATATCACAGTAAAATGGAGACCCTACGGGGAAACCTGTAGGTGCAGTTTTTCCCCCTTAACGTCCCCATTTTAGCGCGCGCTAGGGAATAGTGCCCAAAATCTATAAAAAAAATCTACTTCCCATTTGTGATTAAAATCCAATTATTTTATTATTCATTTCTTTTAGTTTTGGTGAATTTACTCACCTTCTCTCCCTTGGCACGCGCTGCAGAAGCCCCTGTAGCTTCCAACACAATGTGCATACCTACGCAACTTGCATAGAGTAGGCAACATAAATTGTGCTTCGCTATGGGCTTGTGCACTTTACGTACACAAGTTCCGTAGTGATTGTGCAGAATGATGGATCGGAACTGTGTGCAGAACTGACCCATTGACTGTCTCAGGACGTTCGCTGTTGTGTACAGGCTGAGAGAGGGTGATGTCAGCACGCTCTGTGTGTGATGACGTCACCAGTGACCGATCTGGTGACCAACAGCCGAAAAATTAAAAATCCCAGCTGCTGGTGAGGTGACGTTTGTGTAGGCAGAGGAAACTCCTCCACTTCACCCCGCGATTTTAGATGATCGGCACCAGAGGTGGGGGGGGGGGAATGCTCTATACACCTGGTAACCTTAAAAAGCTAAACTGGTCAGGGTGTGCAGACTATTCCTGCAAAGTAGAGAAAATATTGACATTGCAAACTAGGGATGAGACACCATCATATATCTTGTTTCTTACAGATATTATAGATATGTGCTGCGTATTCATTAGGTTGTGAACGCATGGAATATTTATTACTTACAAACTTTAATTAATCACAAAAAGTCAATTTTGTTGCATTTTACAATGACTCAAATTATAAACTCTGAACAAATCATGGTGACCTAAAACATGTAGAAGCAAGACCAATTCTTCCAGACCCTTGGCAAGTTCTGATCTAAACCTTTTGCATGTTCCTTAACCTCCCTGGCGGATGAATTTTTTCAAAATGTTGTGTCTAAAAGCATCTTAATTTTTTTTTAAAGGAAACGTGTTTTTTTTATATAATAAGCCTGTAATAATTAGGTATAACTCACTGAAATCCGTGCAACCAAGAGTCTAGTAAACACACTGAGTCCGATAAAGTTTAAAACACGATATAATAATTTATTATCCCAAAAATAATTAGCCAAAATAATGCTAATAAATTATATTCAATAATATAATCAAACCAAAAACACTGAAAGCTTTCAGAAAACAAAGGTGCAATATTAGAATGTGTATGTATGATCTGTTTCTGATCCTTTAGTGCCACCTAGTGGCCGTTCATGAGTAGGTGCTGGAGATTTTACATTGGAACTTTTTTTTTTTGCACAGTTTGCTGCCTGGTCCCACCCCCCTGCATCGTGTGACTCGCAGGGAGCGTTACCAGGAAGCAAGTTGCCACGATCACACTGCGGGGGACAGCGAGGGAGCGCAGGGTGAGATGAGTATGTAGCCCGAGTGTGGCTTGGGGTTACCGTTCGCGGTAGCGAAATTTCACCCTGAGTCACACTCGGGAATACCGCCAGGGAGGTTAAGATAGAACACATGAAAAATCATGTGTGATTATTTTCAGTTTATAAATGATATGGGCCGTGCTTGTTTATGCTTGTTACTGAACTAAAAAGAGTGAGAAGAGTTAAAAAGCTAAAATGAGATGTAAACGGTCAGGGAGGTTCCGTAAATGTCAGAACTGGTATGGGTAGAATAGGATGAATGTTACGGACATAGATTGGGATGTAATAAGGAAAAGGCTGTGAGGAAAGTGTTATTGCGGGAAAAAAAAGTCTCAGCGAAGCGGGGAAATGGTAGAGATAGAATCAGGTTTGGAGAAGAATAATAACCTCTTAGAGACTGAGAAATTATTGGAGAGGAGTTGTTGGAGACAGAGAATACAAATGTGAAGGAAAAATTGCAGAGTCAAAGTAAAGGACATTATGTCACGGTGAAGGGAAAGATGTGGAACGAAGAACAAGGGTAACCGTTATAAGGGATTCCATTAGATGAAAAGAAAAATGTTAGAAGAGACGGGAAATTAAATGCAGCTACTGAAAATTTAATATAACAAATAGATGTTATTTAAGAAATCCTAACGAACATTAAAGGATTAAAATCTTTTGACTTATAAATTGAGACTATTACCTACTATGTACTACAAATTGGAAACTGTGATAGTGTGTGTGCATACGTATATATATATATACAGTAATACCTTGGATTGCGAGTATAATTCGTTACGGAAACGTGCTTGTAATCCAAAGCACTCTTATATCAAAGCAAATTTCCCCATATGAAAGAATGGAAACTCTGACGATTTGTTCCATGACCATTTATTCATATGAAAATGATAACAGTAATACAAAATACTGTACAGTATAAAGTAGAACTAAAACAAATTAACATGCACACTGCCATTGAGAAGAATTGAGGCGGGTGGAAGAGAGAGAGAGAGAGAGGAGGAGGAGGGTTATTGTGCTGGACGTTTATCACTAATGGGATCACTATCTCTTGGGAGGGTCCGGTGTAATGTGCGATACTATTACGCATGTTACACAGTGTGGCCCTCCCCGTCAAGCTGCCAGAATGCTGCTCAGACGCAGGGAGGAAAGGTGGCCATGGCCTCAGTTGTGACATGACGCTCGGCAGGCAAAGTGTATGTACTTTGACATCGCTTGTATATCAAGACATCGCTTGTATATCAAGTCAAAATTTATAAAAAAAATTGTTGCTCTTCTTGCAAAATGCTCTCAAACCAAGTTACTCTCAATCCAAGGTTTTACTGTGTGTATATATATTGTGACAGTGTGATTAGGGGCAGGGAGGTGGAACACAGATTTATTAGCAGGCGAATGGAGAATGCCCTTTTTACTCTATAGGGTTAACTCTAAACTAATGCCTGATTAAGTCTGTCCTGCCCTTATAGGAGAGGCGGTCCCCACTGAGAGATCAGTCGTGTGTGCTGGGTGCAGAGAAAAAGAAAGGCTAATCCTGAGCCCAGTAGGAAGGTAAAACATACAGGGTTATCCAAAGAGATCCGAATTGCTTGAGAAAGGTAACCGAATGCTTAAAATCAGCGTTCGGTTGCCTTTCCTGGCCATTCGGCTATCCAGAGAGCAGGCAATTCGCCAAACCCTGGCGAATTGCCTGCACATACGGTGCCTGTTCGGTGCCTGTTCGAGGGCAGTGAAAACCCCATGAAAAAGCACTGCTTCGGCTATTCAGAGAACACAAACCAGCAGTGAAAGGTTCCCGAAATGCCCGGCCATTCGGTGGTTTCATGCGGCAAGTTAATTCAGGAGAATCCCATAGGCTTGAATGTTAAAAATATTCCTGTTTTAATTGAATATCTAATAAACTGTTCATTATAAAATTCTGCAGCAAAAAGTCTCTTTATTTATAGATTTTTTTAGGATACTTTAAGCATTTTTATGATTTTTTTTTTTTTTTTAAAAGTCCGATTTGTTTTTTTAGTTTTTTTAAGTTTACTTATTTTTTTTGTAACAGCCCTTTTTATTATCATTCCCTGGACCTCATATGCAAATTTCAGACATTTTCGCTCAGTAGTTTCTTTGCAAACAGCGTTTCATTTTCACACATTCATACAAACGGTTTTGCTAATTTATTCACCTCCCTCGTCTGCGGTCTCAGTTGCTTCGGCTGTGTGCGATCGGCTCCTGCTCGGGCTTTTTCCATGGTTTTCGCAGGTTAATCCAGATGTTTTTGCGGGTTTTCGGCGTGCATTCGCTGGGTTTTGCGGTTAGTTTTCGTCGGGTTTGCGGCAGCTTTTCCCTGCAATTCGGGGACCCTGTGCTGCTTGCTGAATACACCGCAGGGTCGCCGAAATGGGATCGGCAAAAGGAACCGAATTGAAGAGAACGAAAAGTCACCGAACGTGCGGTGACTTTTCGAATCTCTTTGAATAACCCTGATATTTTACTTTTATAGGTTGGTAAACGACTAAGGGCCATATTAGATAGTTGGTGCTAACTTAACCAGAGCAGTTGTAAACTTAAAACCATATTACATAGTTGGTGCTAACTTAACCAGAGCTGTTGTAAACTTCCCAGAGCCATTATAGCCTATGGAGGTTTTAAGTTTACATCAGCTCTGGTTAAGTTAGCACCAACTATGTAATATGGTTTTAAGTTTACAACTGCTCTGGTTAAGTTAGCACCAACTATGTAATATGGCCCTTAGCCGTCCACCTTGCTAAACAGTGTGAACTTAGTCTCCGCTTCCAGGAGTAGGTGTTTGTTTTGTATTTTGTTTATTTTGTATTTGTGATAGTTTACCCTGCAATGGCTACACAATAAACCAAGAAACCATATTTGTGTCCAGTGACTATATCACAATATATATACATATAAAAATACATTCTATAACTATTTAATTATAAAGTCATTTTGCCACAATAAGCCTACCCTACCTGTTTCAGCTCAACGGCTCATTTTATATCATTTCACGGCACTGGGTTTGGGTGATTTTCTTCCACTCAATGTCCTAATTATCCTCTATAATGATCCTTGCAATTATATTTTACCATTTCTTTACTTAACCCATTCCCTGTGGAGGATGTGTGAGACATGCCCTGGTTATATCCCTCTATAGTGTGCAAGCACCCCCCCCCTCCATATTGCTCCTTTTGTGAGCTGCTTATTGTTCTCCCATGTAGAGTATCAGGCCAACACAGGGGAATCCCTGTAGTGTGCCAACATCATGAGGTTAGGAAATCCCCCACAACTGCAGCAGAATTGTAGAAAATATAGGCGTAGAGTGGAGGGTCATATGGTCTCCTGTATCTCCATTTTTGTATCTCACGAGACAATTGAGATAACACTGGACATGCACCATATATTTCTATTTCTCAGGCAAATAAAGCTTTTACAATCCCGACATGCCGTCTAGGTTAATTCAGTCCAATATTTCATAATAAGAATTGCGTTTTAACATTGGAAAAGTATGGTTTAACAAGTATGATAAAATACAGTGAATTCACCATTTAAGGGATTGCCACCAAACCTCGACGTACTTTTCACCATACTTCCACACTGTATTTAAAATTACACGTATGTGGAAGCAGTGGACTCACCCTTGTTGCAACCACCAGTGAAGCAGTGATAATTGGAGAATAGCTACAGTTTATGATTTTTATGCAAGAATGCCACTGGTGTTATTGTTCTGCACTGTACTCCATTATTTTCAACAACTTTGCCTGCCTTGTTGATTTTCCTTCTCAGGTACCCAAAGTTCATCATAGTTGCAACAGCTGCGAGTCTACCTTTGTTAGCAACTTTGGCGATGAACAGTGCTTTGTGAATTAACCCTATAGTAGTGATATATTTTGAATCTGCTTACTAGAAAAAAAGTAATAGATAACTTGCGTAGGTTCCACAATAAAACATGATTTCAAGTAGCATTTAAAGATGAGGAGCAAAAAATGATCAAAATGAGATAAGCACCCAGGGGTGAAATGCTTCAGCACTGAAGAGGTTAATTATGTAAAAATGCAATCAAAAGCAGTACTTTAAAAAAAAAAAAATTAAAAAAAAAAATATATATATATATATATTTTTTTTTTTTAAAGTACTGCTTTTGATTGCATTTTGCTTTATATAGAATTGGTAAACCTTAAGTTGCAAGTCATGGTTTTACTCAACAGAAAACCGGCATAGTAATCCTATAACTTAACAGTTGCCAGTTGAAGTAGTAAATAGATTCATCTCCTTTACAATAAATGTCTATGGTAGGTCTTAGTTTTTGTATAAACATATTGGGGCTATTAAAGGGTAATGGAACTTTTAGACTCGACAAATTTAGCTAAAGATATGTAAAAGAATACTAATATGCCTCATGTTTTCCCTGCAAACCCACAATATTATTTTTTTTACCTATTTTTCGCCCCCAGCAGACACCTGTTTCTGTTCTCCAGATATACATTTCCTTAGTCTGCAATTTCCATAGCTCAGATAAGTATCCTCTGCTGTTGCCATCACAGATGCGCCAACAGATTGGGATGGCACCAGTGTGACAAGGCTTACAGCAATTATGTATACTCCCACAATCCTTTTCTTTAGAGCATGAAGTACTTGTATCATTTTTAATTTTTTTAGCCAGAAAGAATTAGAACTGGTTGCAAGGCCTGACTGGGTCCATTAGCAGCGAGTTAACTAGATCACTGAAGAGTGATTGTGAGATATTGCATCAACTTGTGTAGAAACAGCATGAGCTGAAAATAAACCTATTATAGATAGGGCACCGGTTGACACGGAGCCACTTATATTGAAGGTGGTGACTTGACACATTATTATATCCAGTTTTCAAACTGATAATAGAATGTCTTGTAGTTGTTCGTACTGTGTTATTTTTAATTGTCCAAAAACCTATAAAGCCATATAGGTCATAGTCTTACATAAAGTATTATAACTCATGCTAAGGAATGACTGAATCCATTCTCAGGGAGTCAACTAACATTAAAAGCCCTCAATACCGCAACCCCTGCTTCTGTGTCTTCCTTACTCCACAAGTTCACCACTTCTATATCACTGAGGACAGCAGATGGCCTCTACCTGTCCTCTGTTTCCACCTATACAGCCAACTCTTGCCTCCAAGACGTCTTAACATGGGTACCAGTCTTGTGGAATAGCCTACCTCACCCTATCAGACTCTCCCTTAGTCTTGGGCGGGGGTTCAAGAAATCCCTTAAAACCCATCTCTTCAGATTAGCATACTACATAACTGATGCCAAACTACTCTCCCCTTACTTACCCCAGATCATGACAGAGGCCCATTCCTTGCCCCCACTATTTCTGGAACACTACTACTAGTGATCCTGGCGACTAATAAGACTATTTTTGTCTTCCTTCACCCCAACTCCTATAGACTTAAATGTAAATTCATCCGTGCAGGCCCTCTTGTTTCTGTTCATATGTTTGTTTGTCTTAATGTTGTCTCCCTTCCATTGGTCATTGTAAAGTGCTGTGGAAATAATTGGCACTATATAAATGATATTAATAATAATAATTCAGAATTTACTAACCGTAAGACGCGGCGTGCCTGCTTGATCTGAGGCATATTGAAATTAAGGCACTGAAATTAACTGCTGAGAATATCAGGGTTATCCAAAGAGATTCGAAAAGTCACTGCACGTTCGGTGACTTTTCGTTCTCCTCAATTCGGTTCCTTTTGCCGATCCCATTTCGGTAACCCTGCGGTGTATTCAGCAAGCACCACAGGGTCCCCGAATTGCAGGGAAAAGCTACCGCAAACCTGACGAAAACTAAGCGCAAAACCTGCTGAATGCACGCTGAAAACCCGCAAAAACATCTGGATTAACCCGTCGAAGACGCCGGAAAAACCCGAGCAGGAGCCGATCACACGCAGCGAAGCCGCACTGAGAAAATGCCGACACCGCAGACAGAGGGAGGTGAATAAATTAGCAAAACAGTTTGTATGAATGTGAAAGTGAAAAGCTGTTTGCAAAGAAACTACTCAGCGAAAATGTCTGAAATTTGCATATAAGGTCCAGGGAATGATAATAAAGAGGGTTGTTACAGAAAAAATAAGTAAACTTAAGAAAAAAAAAAGAATCGGACTTTTAAAAAAAAAAAATCTGAAAAATGCTTAAAGTATCCTAAAAAATCTATAAATAAAGAGACTCTTTACTGCAGAATTTTATAATGAACGGTTTATTAGGTATTGAATTAAAACGGGAATATTTTTAACATTGAAGCCTATGGGATTCTCCTGAATAAACTTGCTGAATTAAACCACCGAATGGCAGGGCATTTTGGGAACCTTTCACTGCTGGTTTTCATTCTCTGAATAGCCGAAGCAGTGCATTTCATGGGGATTTCACTGCCCTCGAACAGACGCCGTATGTGCATTCAATTCGCCAGGATTTGGCGAATTGCCTGCTCTCTGGATAGCCGAATGGCCAGGAAAGGTAACCGAACGCTGATTTTCAGCGTTCGGTTACCTTTCTCAAGCAATTCGGATCTCTTTGGATAACCCTGTATGATATGTGGTCAGGTATAGGCAATACAAATTGAGACAGAAAGATTATAATATATCTTAAAGGACTTTAGGACATTACCAGGATGTCATGATAATGATCATACAGAGAGGCTACCTTCTATTATGTTAGTGATGATAGTGTAGCAGGCCCATTTAATGCAGAGCACGTGGTGATGTTATGGATGCCTCTGGCCATTGCACTGCTTATATCTGTTTTCTACAGATCGGTTCTCTGGTCTAAACCTCCCAAGGCAATTCTCAAAGGCTTGAAGGATAACAAACCATAAGTCAAGAGATCAAGAGTGACAAAAGGCTTGAATGTGACAATGTATATCTTAACTCATTGAAGGACACTTCTTTAATCTCACTCCCGTCATAGGGAATCATTTTTACTGTTTATTTATATTACTCGAGAAAGAGTAAAGCATGGATAATAATTATTCCATTCTCATGTATGCTTCAACTGCCTAGAATCAAAATGCGATATTACTACTTAGTTAATTATTGGAAAAAGTCAAAAAATGGCACAACTAAAATATAATAATAGGGTGCATTTTAGTTTCTTAGGTACACCCGTGTAGTAGCATGTTGATCCTCCTTTAGCCTTCAAAAGAGCCTGAATTTGGCGAGGCATAGATTCAACAAGGTGCTGAAAGCATTGCATTACACAGTTGCAGTGCATCACACAGTTCCTGATTATTTGACAGAGGTATAGGCGTGGAGCAAATATACCTTTTCAGCTCATCCCACACATGTTCAATAGGATTGAGATTTTGGGACTCAGCGGGCCACTGCAGCAAAAAAAGTCATCATCACTTTCCTGGAACCATCCCATAGTGAAACCAGCTTTGTGCCCCAGATCATTATTCTGCTGGAAGTAACCATCTGCCTGAGGATAAAGAGGATAAACTCTTTGATATTTACACAGACTCTGGCAACATGTGTGAATCCAGGGGTATCAATGGACCCAACTGCCCAAACCAGCTTGCACAGTTGTTGTCAGACACGTTGGGTCCACAGATTCATGTTGTTTCGACCAAATTCTGAGTCTGGTATCAACATGATGCACCAGGAACTTCGACTCATCAGACCAAGTAAACTTTTTCCAGTCTTCAATGGTCCAGTGCTGGTTGTGCTGTGCCCACAGAAGGTGTGCTCTCCTGTTCTCTGATTACAACGGTACGCGATGTGGGGCCCTATAAACACACTTGATGGTAAAATGGAGATGGTAAGTTTACCATCTTCATTTTACCATCCTCATTCCTGTATGTATTTTATTAATGCCTTGCCCGGAACATAGCGCAAAGCTGCCTGATACCGACAGTGATGCTGTGCACCGCCACGAGTGTTGGCTCGTTGAGTCCATAGGACTCCATGGAGCCGTGTGTTTCCCAAGAGAGATCGCGCAGTGTCTCCTGTAGTTCTCTTATCGACAACAGTAGAATAGGGCCCCTGGTGGTCCTCTGTCGTACTCCATCTGCAACAGGTTGCATCTAGTGGGGCATTGCAAGATGGTTTTCTGAGCAATAAAGTTGAATTCTGACATCACTTGGGCAACAGTAGCCTATCTGTTGGCTTGCACAAGTCTAGCCATCCTCCTCCTCCCTCAATGAGCAATTTCCTTCCACACGCGTGCCATTGACTCAACGTTTTTTGTTCCTTACACCATTCTTGATACACCTTTTGAGATTTTTGTACCAGAAAAGTTTAGGAGAACTGCCATCTCAGACGCTTCATCCAGCAGGTCTTGCACCTATGATCCTGCCATGTTCAAAGTCCATTAGATCGTACCCTTTTCCATTAATCACTGTAGTTTGTAGCCTAAATTGATAATAGGAAGGCTGTTCTGCTGTATTTATACCCAAAACTGACCACGTGACGTGCAACAGAGTGGAACAAACCATTTGCGCGCACAGCTAGGATGTACCTATAAAAAATAATGGCCAGACAGTGTATATACTGCAGATAATGGAAGTGCTCACAAGGTCTTTTCTCCAAAATAATATGATATAACAAACTGCCAATGTTTCAGCCCCAAAGACACCTTTAAAAATCTATTTTAAAAAAAGAGTAATAAATCCCTCTGTGGACTGACCCGGTGACCTATTTGTACTATAAAGAACATATTATTTTGATGAAAAGACTTCATGAGTTCTTAAATTTGCTGCTGTCTATGATTTGGCTGAGTCAGCAGTCACCATTGCAGATGTTGTATTTTCAGTTGTGTGTGGAACCCTTGTATATATCTAGAGACCTCAATGTGGCCTGTGAACGAAGGGTTCCTGGGTGTAACATTCTCACATCTACCATGTTTACTCTTGTTCAGGAGGTTGAGCTGTACATCTTGAAGGCATGAGGAACTTAATAAAGGGACACTCTACGCCAAGACTATCAAACTCACGGCTGTCCAAATGTCGATGCCTACAATTCCCAGAATTCCTTCAATGAAACAGTTGGGCATGGAATCATGGGAGTTGTAGTTCAGAAACATCTAGTGGCAAGAGCTTGAGAGCCCTGCTCCAGGCCATAAAACAGGAGGGGAGAGATAGTTTAAGGGGTTAAGTATTAATCCATCCTGACCCAACCCCAAACCCCCATCCAGATTCTAGATTAGCGTGTTGAAACCCATCTTCATTATTGCTCTTGTAGGTGGTCATAGAGGTCAGACTGTCCCTTTAATACCTGTAAGAGGAGAATCAGGATAATCAATTATTTAAATGAATATGTAATAAGTAATGGTAATGACTAATGATTGATAAGCCAATAAGTGTGGTATAAAGACCGAGGTGTGTGCGTGTCTGAGTTACGGTTGCAATGAAATCTGCATTTGATGTATTTCCTAGCTGTGTCCCTGAAATTAACCGATTTCATAGAATTTACTCTCTTGAAAATTACATTATCAGTTGAACTATTGAAGTGCTCAGTATTTTCCCCCAAAAAGAGTCTTATAAATAAAAACACACAGTTATATTTTACAGCAATTTATTATCGCTTTCAGGGTTTTTAGAAAGCAATAACAGACATTTATGGTCATGCAAGTATAACGGAAAGCCTATCATTTCGCATCATTCATATCTGAAATATTAAAGGTAATGTCCTGATCACGATGTCCTTTTTAATATTTCTGCATTGTTAACATATCCTAGTGTAGTGCTCACTCCCGGAGGAGCCGCTGAAATTGAACCTCGGGTCAGTCTCCCCGCACTAGGGAATAAATATACTCCGGCACCGTTGTGGATTTTATAAATTATATAGTTTACTAGAATGAATGGCATATGATAGATAACACGGTGTTCGTAGATATATTTACAGTATTTCGTATTTCGGGAAACGCGCAGCGGAAAAGAAATACGAGGCTTCGTATTTCGGGAAAACGCGCATCGAAACAGAAAATATAATGCTTCGAAATTCGAGAGACGCGCAGCAGAAACAGAAAAATACAATGCTTCGTAATTCGAGAAACGCGTATCGGAAAACAAAGAAATAAGAAACGAATCTTTAATCCCTTTCAGAGATTAGGAAGTGAGTCCCGCACAGGTTAAGTCCCGGAATGTAAATGTGTGTGTGTATTGTGGTACCCGGGTACTATTCAACTGGCCAGTGAATTGCTTAAAAGGTGTCTTCGACTAGTCAAGTTGGGGCCCTGTGGGTTTTAGAAACAACAGCAGCATGCTTTCGTTAATCACAAACGGCCTTGGAGGCCTCTCACCCATCCGCCAGATTCTTAAGGCTCCGCTGACCCAGGACGTCTCTCCGCTCAATTTTGACTGGGGTGCCGGCTACTGGATCCGTTGTCTGGCTCTCTCTGCTCCCGCCGTGACTTGTCCAGCTTACCGCCTGCTCTCCCAATCCGATCGACCTGCGGTACGCCTAACTCGGGGTCCTCCGGCTTCCTTAATAGCAGCTTGGGTAAGATGGTGGATCGCGGGGTCTCCCTCTTATAAGGCTGAACAACCCGATCTGGAACTCTGATAGGCCGCACCTGCGCTCCGGCCTAGTCACTCTTGCGTTCTGCAGCACTGCGTCTTGTCTCACTCACTCCCTGGCGCGCTCTGCCAGCTATCTCCACGAGGCTCAGGATGTAACTCTGTGTGTCCCACCCACTTCCTGTGTCCGCCCGCAAAGCATGCCGGGAAATGTAGTCTCAATGCAAAGTTCAGTGTCTCTCATCACGCTTGTCTCCCTCCGGTGGCCAAAAATAGGTACTGCCACGACAAGGATTTAAACACAGCGCTACACTAGTATAAAAGTTTTTATTTTTGTTATTTTCTAGTGGGCCTTCTGGATTTTTCTCTCACATAGCTTTGCACCCGGCTAGTTCAAAGACTCTGTCATTTATTTTCACTTTCTATCAATAATATATTTTGTTAAAATTCTAATGGAAAAACTCAAATATCTAATTACTGCTTAATTTTCCTTTAACATTATCGTTATAACACTTTTTATAGCACAAGCAGATTCCGCAGCAATGTCCAAGATCAGTGAAAAAGGGGTTGATCCATTAGAAGACCACACATAAATGATACAGTATGATTCAGGTGGGGAACTTGCACTCTATAGGAGAACTTTTGCATGTATTGTGAAGTAGGCACATCCATATCGTTAGGTTTCTTGCCCCAGGACACTTGCTGGTGAGGTCTTCCGACTGGTATCTGAGTTTGGTTTCCATGATTGTAGAGCAGAGTCATGGTGTAGAGGTTGAATCTGCTTCTCCGTGGTTGTAAGGTAGAGACTTGCTTCGTCACGAGACTTGCTGGTCGGACATTCCGATCAGGATTTGACCTTCTTTCTTCATGGTTGATATCCCATGTTTCATATCCTAATTGCCTTTTAAATGTCCCACTTCTCGTTTGTGTTATAAGTATGTACTGTATAGACAACCCAAAGCATGCTGGAAAAGGGAAATCTCAGACAGCTTACAAATAACTTCATTTATATATCTAAAATTAAATTCAAAATATGTAATCTATCACTCTTCTAATGTAAATTAGCCATGTACCAAAATAAGACGATGTGGAGAAACCATCTTGTGTTAAAATTGCGTACATGGTGATGTGTAAACTGTGAGATCACAGATGCCACAGCAATACTTTGCAAGTTAATTAATTGAATTTTTTTTGTGTAACCCAAAAATAATTGTGCTTTATATACTTCATACATTTATTTATTTATAAAGTATTTTACCAGGAAGGATACATTGAGATTTCAATCATTTTCAAGTATGTCCATGTATTTACATGTATGATGTTTTGATACCATGTCCAGGAACGTTTAGTGTAAAATGCATATCACAAAGCTACTACACCATTACACACTAAAGGGAATGCTAAACTGATAGTCTAGTTATTCTCAAACACAACCTAAGTAATAAATATATTGTATCTACTATCAACATGCACCGTGATTCTGTTTCCATTTTTGAAAATAATTACATTTTTACCTCATTTTTAGTTGAACATGGGGCAGATACTGCTTCTTTGTTACACAGTAGACATTCTTATCTTGCTCCCTATCCCTCTAGAAGATGATTTCAATCTTATTCATTCTTCTTTCCTTCTCTCAACACACACTCTTCTCTGAAAGATGCTCTCAGCCACCTTCCTTCTTCAGGCCAGCACATAACACACACTGTTCTTGAATGAGGAGTAGGGATGTGCGTTTCGGGTTTCGGAATTTCCACGAAATTTCCCGATTCGTGTTTTCAGATGCGGCCGATTTTCCGAAAATTTTTAGATCCGAAAATGGCAGATCCGAAAAGTTTTCCGAGCCGAAACGAAATATTTTCGGAATTTTCGAATGTACTTGAAATGTGTCAAATCGAAATTTATTGCTTTGAAACGAGGAGAACAGACGTTCCGAAAAAACGAAAATTTTCGAAAATACGAAAAGTCGATACAAAAAACGAGCTAAGTGACACGAAAATACGAAAAATGGTCGATATTCCGAAACCATTTACAATGCCGAAAAACGAAAATTTCCGAAAATACGAAAAGTCGATACAAAAACGAGCTAAGTGACACGAAAATACGAAAAATGGTCGAAATTCCGAAAAAAATGTACACGAAAAACGAGTCGAGCCGAACCGAATCGAAACAGAAATCGGTCGAAACGAGCCGAATCAAAAAGTTTAAAATTCCGAAAAATCGAATCGAATCGAACCGAAAAAAAAATCGGTGCACAAGCCTAATGAGGAGATTAAAAAGCAGTGACGAGTCTGCAGTATCCTCAAGTCTCTTGAATGAATAGGAGTAACTTGTTGTAGACAGAAAGTGAAGTTTTCATTGTTAATTTGCGTTCATTATTAGACTGGATTCATTTAGACTCAATTTAACCACTTCGATGCGGAGGACGCGCTGAGCGCGTCCTCCGCACGTCTGCTGGTGTGCGGAGGACGCGCTGAGCGCGTCCTCCCTTTGGGGTCAGTGTTCGGCCGGGTTCCGGCCGATCGCTGGCCCCCCCGGTGCGGGCTGACATCCTCGATTGTCAGCCCAGCATCCGGAACCGCCGCCACTGAAATTAGGTGTCATCGCGACAGCGCGATGACACCTAATTCAGGCCCCCCCCGCATGTGCGGAGGAGGCGCCTGAAAGGGAGGGGGGGAGGTCCTTCGGACCTCTCTCCCTCCCGATCGGCGGCGTTGCGGGGGTTAACCCAGGCACCATTTGGAAGGGCACAGCCTGCCCTTCCAAATGGTGCCTGGCATTAACCCCTGGGGAGCTGGATCGCGAATCGGCGCTGAAAAGCACCGGTTCGTGATCCTTTCCCGGAGCTGGCCGACATCTTGGATGTCGGCCAAGCCTCCGGGAACTCCCCCTGAGGACTGGCGTCATCGTGCATAGCACGATGACGCCAGTCCTAGAGTTAACCCCTAACTGCCACCAACGGTGGAAATAGGGAGTTCCAATGAACTCCCTATCTCCCGATCCGTGGCAGCTAGGGGTTAAAGTCTGGTATGGTTGGATCGGCCAGAGCATGGCCGTTCCAACGATACCAAACACTACAGTGAAAAAAGTTTTTTAAAAAAAATAAAAATTACAAATAAAAATATATTTAAAAAAAATTATAAAAAAAAAAAAACATTTTTTTTTCTTTTTTTTGGTTCATTAATGCAGCAATATTGTTCCCATTTCAATTATAATGTGAAAAATGATGCTGCACTAACGATTTTTGTATGCGGTGCGTTTGTTAAAAATCGTGTAATTTTCCCCAAAAAAAAATGTAACGAGACCCCATCTCTAATTTTTTTAACAAGCGCACCCCATACAAAATATAACCGCAATTGCTCGCATGTTAAAATGTGAAAAAAAAAAACTTTACACGTTGTAAATTATTGAAAATACATATTTTATTGCATTTGTTGTTATAATATACAGACATGACATAACGTATACATATAATAATGACATATTATGAATCTACCGAGTCTGACGGAAAGAACGATATATAATATGTCTGGGTCATATAATAAAATAAGCCTTCAAAACACGTTTAAACATGATGAGCAAAACCGGTAAATATGACCTCAGCACAGAGGCGTGAAACGCCTCAGCAGCAAAAGGGTTAAAAAACAATTAGTATATACTTTTTCTGCTTTCTGAAGTTATCTGTATATATGTACGTAAACCATGACGTTTCTCAAATGTTGCACTATGTGACCCTTTGTGAAATGCTAAAAACACAAAGACACAACCATTTTATGAAAGTAATAATTATATTTGACTTATTTCTGTTGTTTTGCTATATGGGCTTTGTGTGCTTGATCACCAGTAAGCCACATTAATGCATTATTTGGAGTACATTTTTTATGCTTTTTTGTCTACAGTGTCACCTTAAAGGGACTCTTTACTAAATGTGACCATTAAATGTTATCGGAGAGGTCACACTGCCCTGGGATCCTTGTCTACCTCCCCCTCTCTGAGGCTAGAGAGAGTCCCGGAGGGCTGATTCAGCCCTATGAGTGTAGGGGCTTAGTTCCATCCAGAACCGCAACACTGATCTCAGATTCCAGGACTTCAGGACCTTTGAGATCAAGGTTTTAGCAACAGCTCTCAATTCTTTCCAGCTTTGATAGCCACTGGATTGGCTGGATGCTCGCTTGTGTGTCCAACTCATGTGTACAGGCGCTGAGGCATTTAACTCCTTCTCCCCCTTCTGTTTCTCTCATCAAGTCTACCTTTAAACGTTCATTCTGACCAATATATATCATGTCTAGCACAGAATAGATGAGCATGGTTTATTTTAGATCAACACGTTTTTGACCTATAGCTCATATATGATCCCAAAAGTAGAATTGGGCATCATGTGAATTATAGTTCCCAAAAAATGAGAACATTTTTAGTTTGCATATATCTTCTCTTCTTCTCTCCTACTGTTTGGTGTGTGTAATGTGTATGTATAGTTATTATTCTGTCTTTCCCATTGTACAGCGCTATGGAACCTGTTGGCGCTTTATAAATGCTTGTAACTGTAACATAAATGATCCATATCTTTCCTATCTCTAGGTATTTGGCATTTAGAAGTTTGTGTTTCCGGGTTGGCCAGCCCTGCATAAGCTCCACCCTGGACCTGCAACCCACCCACAACATTTGCATATCATTATAATTGCCAATGTTTTGCAGATCAATGCATCTCATTACTCAAAACCCTCTGTTCTGTGTGTCCTGCTTGTCACACTGACGCAGACGGGGTTATTCAGAGATAGGTGAAAAGCAGGAGAATGACTGGAGAATGGAAAATTATAGGTCAAAATATCCAAACCAGAAAAATTCTCCCTTTCATCTCACTTTCCAAATCGGCTATTTTGACCTAGAATTTTCCATTCTCCAGTCATTCTCCTGCTTTTCACCTCTCTTTGAATAACCCTGTGCTTCTCCTCCTGCAGCTACCTCTCCCTGCATGTGTGCATGTCTTCTCTCATACAGTAGCTCCCAATATCCAGCCTGTCCTGCTACAGCCCAAATGTGAAATATGTGTTTATTCATTTAAATATTCCTGTTTCTCCTGTTATTTTATTCCTAATTGTACTCCTTGGGCCAAATTACATTCTTCATGCAAAAACGCCCGCGCAACGTGTGAATTTGTGCGCCAAGCGTTAAACATTACCGCGCGTAAATCACCGCTGTAATTACAATCCTCTCACATTTTTCATCCATCGAGCAATAACGTGCGTTAAGGCTAGGGTCAGACTAACACATTTTTCGCTTGGTCCGTGAAAAAGTGCGTTCGAACGAATGGACGTATTTTTTCACGGAATACGCGATAGCGGTCATACGATGCGCATTTTCGTCCGTGATTTTGTACGGATCATCAATAAAACACTTTTTGCGTCTGGACGTTATGTTGGCCGGACGTGTGCAGCGTCTGACGTCTCCCAAACACGCAAACACGCCGCTATGCGGCCGCAGCGCACTCTGTACGTCAGTACTAGCGGTTTGACGTTCTCGAAAAAATGCGTTCGTTTGCCACTTGCGTTGCGCGGCCGCACTTTTGTGCGGCCGTTCTTCATATGCAGCCCGGCATAGGACATCATTTGCTGCTAGCACGGCCGTGATTTAGTGCAGTTAAACGCACGTTAAAACTGCTTTAGTCTGACCTTAGCCTAAAAGGACGTGCACAAATGCGCGCGCAGTAACGTTGCGCGCAGAAATCAGTGTTTTTTTTCACGCGAGTCAGCCAATCAGAATTAAGAACCACAATTATCTCACGTTAAGTTTTTGCGCCTGTCAAAGTCAATCTGAGCATATATGCTGCAGCAATAATAAATGCACACACAACTTCTCCATATTATTGGTTTGGTATGTGTAGAATGTGTAACTATACTTTGGTGCGTATTTTTTTTTTGGGCTGTTGTATTTGGTTTCGGCCAGGTTGATAGAATTTGCCATTAACACCAGCTTTTAGGAGTTGCTAAAATTATGCGCGCAACGGCTATGCATTAAATCTTGCGCATAGATTGTAATACCATCCGCGTACCAGCGCATATTCACATTTGCGCTCACAATGTTAAGTATAGGACGCGCGCAGTACAGTACGCTCGCGCAGGGTTCGCACGGGTTTACCCGCGGTAGACGATTACGTGCGTTTGTTCCGCTGACAATGTAATACGACGTTCAGCGCAAAGGGTTTTACCCCTCGCGTTAATGTTTTTTTGCGCCGGCACAAACATTTGCGCGGAGATTGTAATTTGGCCCCTTGTGTCTTGCTGTCCCTTCAGGCAGTGTCCAGCAACGTCCCATAGCACCCTAGCTGAGAGTGATGGGATTGGTTGGACTTCACTGACGCATGCCACTGTGTGAAGACTGACGGTGCATTGGGGTATCCTTCCGAGAGACCCTTTTGTAGTGATCTGTGCCCAGATCCCACAGAATGCTGATTGTATGTGATGGAATTTGCAGTTCTAGTTGCCCCGTGTCCCATTCTCCCTATTCTAATATATTTGAGATAAATCAATGATTATTTTTATGCTTTTGGTGGAAATTATTTATGGTGTCATTGACTGCCAAAAGTTGAGTTTAGACTTGGCTAAGGAAGGGCCATTTCCCTGGCTTTGCATAGGGAGTTCGGAGGAGAAGGAGTTGGGTTATTTTTGAATAGGAGCTGTGATTTCACATGCTCTGAGATCTGAGATCAGGTTTCTGCTTCTGTAGAACTCTTTCCAAATCCACAGCATTATTGCTGCTTAGTAATGTATGGTATTTTTTATTAACTCTTACAAGCAGGGGCGATTTAATTAAGAGTTAACATTTTTAGGGCTGTATAGGTTTTATTTATTCTATATATGTTGTTGCACTAGAGTATTCCTTTAAGGTTCTGTTTTTTACATTTCTGTTTTAAATGTATTATACAAAGGGAAGTTTTGAATATCATTATTATTATTGTCATCATTTATACAGTTTCTGCAGCACTTTACAATAACCAGAGGGAACGAGATACAGATAAACAAGAGGTGTAGAGGGCCCTGCTCATAGGAGCTTACAGTCTAGAGAATATATGTAACGAAAGCCGAGGTCGAATATTTTCCCTCAGCCGCCGTGATTCGTTCGCCTTTGCCAGTTCCCGGATTCTCCCCTCAGCAAGCAGCGCTGAAACAATGTCAGATCTTAATTTCTCCCAATAAAGCAGACAACACTGGTCATATTGGGTTAACCTCCCTGGTGGTATTCCCGAGTATGACTCGGGGTTAAATTTCACTACCGCGAACGGTAACAGCAAGCCACACTCGGGCTGGATGCATACTCACCTCCTCCTGCGCTCCCTGGCTGTCCCCCGCAGTGTGATCGCGGCGAGTTGCTTCCTGGTAACGCTCCATGCGAGTCACACGGGGGACGTGACCAGGCAGCAAACTTAAAAAAACAATTATAATACACTGTATTCCAATGTACAATGTTTATGAACAGCCACTAGGTGGCACTACAGGATAAGAAACAGACCATACTTAGTCTCACCCTTGTTTTCAGACAGATTTCAGTGTTTTTTGTTGTATTTTATTGAATGTCATTTATTTGCATTATTTTGGAATAATAAATTATGTCGTGTTTCAAACTTTATTGGACTCAGTGTATTTACTATGTATTTTTAAAGGATTTTACCAGTAAGGACTCTTGCTTGCACGGATTTCAGTGCGTGATTCCTATTTATTACAGGCTATGTACAAAAACACGTTTCCTTTAAAAAAAAATTGAGACGCTTTTAGACACAAAATTTTGAAAATATTAGACCGCAAGGGAGGTTAAGCAAACTCTCCCTGGCCGTTTAACACGGCCTGCTTTATTTGGTTCAGAATCTGATAACAACAGTTAACATTTCCGCCCCATCCCCCACCCACATCTCGGCACTGCCATTCAGCCTGCTCTCCATCAGGTCCTCTCAGATTGTAAGCTCTTGAGCAGGGGGCTTCTCTGATACTGCCCCATGTGTTTAACTTGCATGTATATTGGTTATCCTGTCTCTCCCATTGTACAGCGCTACAGTACTTGGTGGCGCCTTATAAATAACTAACTGCAGTCATACAGAGCAAGGGTCCTTGTTTGGGGGGGATTCCAGGGGAGCAGCGGCAATCCAGGGGTACCGTTTGATAGCTCAGGCCCCTAGGGTGTCACAGTCTAAAAAGCGCCCAGATCTGCAGGCAGGGGCAAGGATGGCAGCGTGTAGCAGCTACCCCCAGCTGATGCCGCATGGCAGGGCCGTAGGAAGGACGAGGCGACTGAGGCACTCACCTTGGGCGCAGCTGCGAGGAGGCGCAGCCAGTGCCGGCAGCTCCTCGCAGCCAGGGCTGGGCTGGCCTACCGGGATAAATCCCGACAGGCTACTTAATTTTTTTCAGCCACTGGGGCCATTTTATGGTGGCTGTTCTGTGTGGGTTTTTTTTAGGCCGCAGGACTCAGAGTCACATCTCTCCAGGGGCTGCACGCAGCTTCTTGGGTGGTCTGTGTGATGCACGAGTCCTAGACTATACTAATCTGGTGCAGAGAAATAAGTCACCCGCGTGGGGGAGGGGCGGTAACAGACTCCCCCTGCTTGTCAGGGAATCCAATTCAAGCCGGCAGCCAGGTCAGTGGTCACAGTGCCAGAGGTCCCAAGTCTTCTCCAGCTTCCTCCTCCTCCGTCCTGTGGGCTGCCTTGCCTTCAACTCAGTGTCTGTCCGTGCAGAGTCTCGGGCTGCCGGTACATCTGTGCTTACAACTCCTGCAAGCACAGGGGCAGAGATGCAAACCTCACCACAGGAGCAGAGCGTGTGTGTTTCTCCCCCCCCCCTGTGCTGACAGGAGAGTGAGAGTGTGTGTTCCCCCCCCCCGTGCTGACAGAAGAGAGAGAGTGTGTGTGTGTGTCCCCCTGTGCTGACAGGAGAGTGAGAGAGTATGTGTTTCCCTCCTCCCCTGTGCTGACAGAGTGTGTGTGTGTTTCTCTCCCCCCCGTGCGGACAGGAGAGTGAGAGTGTGTGTGTTTCCCCCCCCCTGTGCTGACAGGTAAGTGATTGTGTGTCCCCTCCCTGTGCTGACAGGAGAGTGAGAGTGTGTGTGTCCCCCCCCCGTGCTGACAGAGTGTGTGTGTGTGTCCCCCCATGTGCTGACAGGAGAGTGAGAGTGTGTGTTTCTCCCCCCCCCTGTGCTGACAGGAGAGTGTGTGTGTGTTTCTCCCCCCCCTGTGCTGACAGGAAAGTGAGTGTATGTGTGTGTGTTTCTCCCCCCATGCTGACAGGTGAGAGTGTGTGTGTGTTCCCCCCCTGTGCTGACAGGAGAGTGTGAGAGTGTGTGTGTGTGTCTGTGTGTGTGTGTCCCCCCCCCCTGCTGACAGGAGAGTGAGTGAGTGTGTGTGTGTGTGTGTGTGTTTCTCCCCTCCCTGTGCTGACAGGAGAGTGAGAGAGTGTGTGTGTGTGTGTGTGTTTCTCCCCCCCTGTGCTGACAGGAGAGTGAGTGTGTGTTTCTCCCCCCCTGTGCTGACAGGAGAGTGAGTGTGTGTTTCTCCCCCCATGTGCTGACAGGAGAGTGAGTGTGTGTTTCTCTACCCCCCTGTGCTGACAGGAGAGTGAGTGTGTGTGTGTGTGTGTTTCTCTCCCCCCTTTGCTAATAGGAGAGTGAGTGTGTTTCTCTCCCCCCCCCGTGCTGACAGGAGAGCTAGTGTGTGTTTCTCCGCCCCCCCATGCTGACAGGAGAGTGAGAGCATGTGTGTGTGTTTCTCCCCCCCCCCGTGCTGACAGGAGAGTGAGTGAGTGTGTGTGTTTCTCTCCCCGCGCCACCCGACAATACGTCCCCATATAAAGTAAAAGATCACCCTACTGAAAAAACGTTCTAATATTAAAGGAACACTCTAGGCTAAAAATCACACCCCTCCCTTTTTTTACATTATATTATACCTATTGCCCTACCTAGTTATTCAGTTTTTGTTTTTTTTAATGTAATACTTACCCTAAAAACCACTTGTTTCCAACAACTTTTTTTTTTTATATACCCACCTCCCTCCTATCCGCGCCTGTTGTGGTAACTCTGCAACTTGGCTAATGGTTTACGTGAGAAGCGCGCATGCGCGCCTCTCACATAAACCTGCCAATCAACAAGCTTCCTCTCTTCTTTGATTAGTGTTACGTGCAAGAGGATGCGCGCAACACTAATCACAGCCGACGACTTTTGTCGGCGGCTCGCTCCCGCCAGCTACTGCGGCGAGTAGGAGCCGTCATCGCGCTGAAAGCGCGATGACGGCTCCTACTCAGCAACAGTCGGCAGAAGCGAGATATACAAATCCCGCTCTGCTGACTGACAGCTGGGAGGGTGGAGTAAAGTCCTCCGCGTCTCTCAGCTGTTTCAGCCGATCGGCTGAGCGGATGGGGGAGAAAAGAAGAGGGCATACTTAGGTCATCATGACCACCAAAAAAAGCTTAGGTGGTCATGTTGCCTAGAGTATCCCTTTAATAAATTTCTTGTTATTTATTACCTACTTTCCTCAAAATAGCCTATGTATAAATAATGTGTGTGGGGGGGGGGGCACAATTTTCTGCTCTTGCCTTGGGTGCAAAAGGAGCTAGCTACGGCTCTGCCACATGGTCACTGCTGCCTGAGCTCCTGAGTCCAAGTAAGGCTCAGCAACGTGAGTTCCCAATGGAGCTCCCTCCTGAAAATCACAACGGTAGTTCCCATGAGGAGGACCCTAACCCCAAAAGAGCACCATGCTGGAGCAAAGGGTTTTCAAAGCACAGAGGTTTAAAGTTTCTGCAGCTGGTTCCATTAAAGTAGATGCTGTGCAGTCTTTGAATGGGATGGGTTGGCCCATCTAGCTCCTTGGATTGTGATTGGCTGAGGTTTCAAACCCAGCTCCTGCTTTCAAACCCAGACTTCCATTGGTGTCAGGTAACCCAGTGAACATGACGGACAGGCTTAAAGGCATTTTGATTATGTTCTGATGGGGAAAAGTCACAAAAACACCACTTTAAACATTAAAACATAAACAGACAGTTAGCTTAAATGAGGGGAATAGCAGAGGAGCGAGGTTTAAGTACAGTCCACAGTCTCTGAGCAAGGGGTTCCGTGACAATATATAAGAATATTTACTTATTTATTTTACCAGGAAGGATACATTGAGATTTCTCTCGTTTTCAAGTATGTCCTGGGTTCAAGTTATTTTATAAATTAGATATATTATTTATTTGAAAATTGGATTTTTACTCATGTGTGACTGCTATGAGCATAATAATAAGTGACAATATGCTGATTGATGCATTGGTTATTGCATTCCTGGTGGCAATGAGATACAGACAGAAATGTTATGGAGATTTGTCATTTTCTTTGGATCTCCCTGATGTATCTTTGAAGTGGTATTCCTAATGAATAAAGTCCATGTTAATTAGTTATCTAAACAGACTTGCTGTTCCTGACAACAGCTGAAAACTGTGAATTTTTACTCAATTTTAAATCAGCTGAGATTTAAATATTTTGAGGAAAGGATAACTCTGTTACAGTAACTGTGATAAATGTTTTTCTTTTACAGTATGATTCAAACCGATGTGAAAACTTAACACTGAAATTTACATCCTTTATTTATTGTCGAGATGATCGCAGTTCTGAACAATGTCTTTAAGGCCGACATCATTATTCTTAAATATAAACATGATAAATGATGATCAGCATATCCGAAAAAACAGACAAACATACATCTCTCTCTTGTTTTGTTGTGACTCTCCAGTCCAGAATTTAAATGGTTGCAGTGCCTTTTCTTTTTATGATTTCAGCAATTTGAGTCAGAATATTTTCCAGCTCCTGACAAATACTTACAGCAGTGGTGTGGGTATCAGCTCCTGTAGACCATAGGACTCCATGGAGCCCAGGGCAACCCTGTAGAAGCTCTGCGCCTGATTGAGGACATGTAGGAGCCACGGATGATCACTGGGAACATTTAACGTGTGCAAACATGCAATATTTATTACTCTCAAACAGTCAATTTTCATGGACTTTATCATGTAACCTATTAATGACCATCTGTCATGCCTATCTGGGTTATGCCTGCCCACGTTGCATGGATTTCCCCATCCTGGGGGTCATCCTAGCGATGCTTAGATACATTCTTATCCTAGACACCAGGGTTCTCACACTTTTAGAAGCGGAAATGCAGACTGAATCCTACAATCACTGAGCAGCAAATCATATGCTTCACATATCAGGCAAACCTAGCCTGTACTTGAGGACCACGGTTAGGAATCACTGCTCTAGATCATGATTCTCATTTCTCAAACTCTAACGCATTCTCTGAATGTGATAAATAGCCAGAGAATCATGGGAATTGTAGTTCAGAAACAGAGTTTGAGATCCCTGCTCTAGATTGTAAACTCACCTTAACACCTCATGTTTCTATTTTTTTAAGGCGATTGTATGATTCCCTGTTCTATAGTATCTTGCAGAAGTGAGTACACCCCTCACATTTTTGCAAATATTTTATTATATCTTTTCATGTGACAACACTGAAGAAATGACACTTTGCTGCAATGTAAAGCAGTGAGTGTACAGCTACTTTACATTGTAGCAAAGTGTCATTTCTTCAGTGTTGTCACATGGAAACATATAATAAAATATTTACAAAAATGTGAGGAGTGTACTCACTTCTGTGAGATACTGTATATTCTAAAGCGCTGTGGATGCTGTTGACCCTACATGAACTATAACAACGTCAACAATATGTTGCACAAAGTATGGCACTGCTCTATAGAGCTTTATAGATACAAAGTAAACAAACAGCAATTCATAATAATTTTATTTCATCATAGCGCAATGGTCACCGCAATGGGTTGGCTTTTGTGTGAGAGCCCAGTCAGGTGTTACGAATGAAGGTATTCAAAGAGATGATATGCTTCACTGGACGCCAAGCTAAATCCTTATAACGACTTACACTGCAGCTGTCACTGATATGGAAGTGAGAACATAGATGGACATGATCACAGCGTGCGTCTTGTCATCTTCATGTGACCCCTTTCTGAATAAAAGCTCTTTGTTCCATGTTGTATTTGCTTGTTGCAGCATCCTGTCCCTTAACCCTTTTGTCGGCTTGATTTTAGATTATTTTTAATAGTACATTAATGATTCCATTCACAAATTAACCTGACAACATGGACTAGGTCTACAGAGCAATACAAACAGGATTATTCATAGAGAGGTGAAAACCAGGAGAATGACTGGAGAAGTGAAAATTCTAGGTCAAAATAGCCAAACCAGAAAAATTCTCCCATTTATCTCACTTTCCAAATCGGCTATTTGGTCTAGAGTGTTCATTCTCCTGGTAATTCTCCTGGCTTTCACCTCTCTCTGAATAACCCTGATAGTGATGTTATATGTGTTCTTTAGTCAAATAATATGCTGCCATTTTTGTTTGAGGAGAGGACGGCTTCTTGGCATAAAATATGTTCTAAAAACCTAAACAAATAAATTAAAGATACAATACATTTCAAGGGGCAAAAAACCACCGAATGGTGAATTTCACCGTACAGTGCAATTTCGTGACAGTTCAGAGAGCTGTCAATTTTCCAAAAAACTAGTGACTTGTCAGCGAGTTACGGTGCAGTTCGCCGCAATTAAGCAGCAGTGAAATTGTTCCATAGAGAAGTAATGGTTAATATGTTCAGAGAACTGCACCGACATGTTGGCAAAATGCTCAGATTTTTGGTGATTAAGTTCAACAGGTTTAAACAGGTAAATCCCATAAGATTCAATGTAAAAAAAATAATAACGTTTTTACTTAACCGTTTATTCTTTTCAATTTCAGTAAAAAGCCTTTTTATTTATTTTTTATGGGATTTTTCAGGGGACATTTTTGATTACTATTTTGCTTAATGGCGTTTTTCTTTCTTTTTCTGTAACATACCATTTTATTATAGGACCTTTTTTATTATTTCCATGCAGTTTCATGCATTTTTATTGTTTTAAACACCTCTTTAGGCTAATGTCAGTTGAACGCTGTCTGAGCACACTCTGCGTGCGTCCATAACGGATGGACGTACTGACGGAAGATACTGTAGACACCACACGGTACGTGTTTTTTTGACGGACGTAGAAAAAAAAAAGAATATGAAAAATGTTAAAAATTTGAAAAGGATATGAAAAGTCATTTTTACATCAAGGTGCTGGATGTCGCAAATGCGCTGCGTCTGACATCTCCTCATCACTCACACAGAACACTACGCGGACGTGGAGCACTCTGCGCGTCCGTCTAGCGGTTTACACTCTTTCCTAACTTGCGTATGTTTGCCACGTGCGTTGTGCATGTGCACGTACTACGTGTGTGGGTCTCTATTGATCATTGTCACGGAATGACCCAAGAGGCTCGGCGCAGCGAGCCCAGGACTCAAACCCAAGACATTTTTTAAAAGGACCTATGTCATGGAGCTGAGGTAACGCTCCATGCTTCAAACCTCAAAGGACTTTATGGTCATTTATATCGTGTGATTTTAAATATACTTTACATCGTTTGGTTTTAGTTTAATTTAGTTTAGTGAAATGACATAGCTTTGGTTTTAAAACATACTTATATTCCTGTAGGTAAATGTGTGTTTCTGTAGCTAGTAAACAAGTTTTGCTGCTGTGTAATTTATGCGTCAGGGATTTTCCCCATTATCTAGCTACATGTTTAATTTAAGGGATCTCTGATAGTGTGTGTTTAATCTGATGTGCTGGAACAATGGATGTACAAACGTTGTGTGAGCTGAAGGCTAAGAGAATGTGAAGAATGTTTATTGTAAATAACTGACATAACTAATTAGTATGGGTATGCTACTAATTAGTATGGGTATGCAAATTATGACTGTTGTACTTCAGCATAAATAGTGGCGTTGTTCATTAAAAGTCAGTTCATCTGAGTGTTTGATACATGCAGCTTTGTCTGGTGTTGTCATTTCACGCCGCCTATATACATCACCACCACCCAGGAACGGGTCACTCTAACTCCGCAGCAGAACATCGATTCGCCGCGCCGTTGCGCCACCTCGAATCGGTACCTCGGGATACCGCAACCACCCCGAATCGGGACCTCGATTCAGCGCCGTGCCCCGCATCTTCAAGGAGACTCTACCGAACCGCGGTTCGCCACGCAGACCGTCTCCAGCCTTCCAAAGGTCAGTAGATCCGCTGCTCGAGACGCCGAGTGCCGTGCCACTCGGTAGTCGGGCGGATTTCCACCGTGGGTGCCCCATATACTCTCCAGATCTCCACCGCCACGTAGTCTTCTACCCGAGCCGCTCGAGACGCCGGGTGCCGTGCCACTCGGTAGTCGGGCTTGGCAACACCAAAGAGGGGGTCAGATAGAGCAGGACCGCAGGCGGATACTCCATTCCGCCACAATCATGATTCTATGCTACGACGGACGTTAAACTGTGCGGCAACACGGACGTGATAACTACGTTCGCTTGACACGGGCCTTAAACGTAGCAGAGTTACGTTTTTTTTTGTTTTCTTTTTGCCAGTTTGGCAGCCGGTTTTTTTTTTCGGCGGCTAAGGCTAGGGTCAGACGAACGCATTTTTCACATTGTCCGTGAAAAAGTGCGTTCGAACGAATGGACGTATTTTTTCCCGGAATACGAGATAGCGGTCATACGATGCGCATGTTCGTCCGTGATTTTGTACGGATCATCAATAAAACACTTTTTGTGTCTGGACGTTATGTTAGCCGGACATTAGCAGCGTCTGACGTCTCCTAATCACACACACACGCCGCTATGCGGACACAGCGCACTCTGTACGTCAGTAGTAGCGGTTTGACGTTCTAGAAAAAATGCGTTCGTTTGCCACTTGCGTTGCGCGGACGGACTTTCGTGCGGCCGTTCGTCATTTGCTGCTAGCACGGCCGTGATTTGGTGCGGCTAAACGCACGTTAAAACTGCGCTCGTCTGACCTTAGCCTTACAGCAGTCAGTGAGGCAGATCGCCGGCTGTTTTGACAGCATTCGGCAGGTCCTGTTCGGCGCACTTCGGGGACTCTGCGATAAATACTCAATTCACCACAGCGTAGGTCAACTTGATTCGCCCGATCCCACCGAAGTGCGCTGAATGGATGAGCACCGAAAATTCGGTGAAATTTCAGTGCACTTAGAATAACCCCTTTATTTTTTGCTTGGGGCGTGATGGTTGAGTTCCTTATAGCAGGACAAGGAGAGACAATTAGATCCAGATATTGAATGAAGGGAATTACAGTCTACAGATCAGAGCAGGTTGAAGAGGGGTAACTTGTTTTCTTTAAGACTTCCACATCTTCAAATTCAATCCTAATCTAATGTTCTCCTACACCTTGAACATGGTACACTGTTTTATTTTACAGTCTACCCCAGGGGTAGACAACCCTTGGCCCTACATATGGTTTGGTATTACATTTCCCAAAAGGCTCAGACAATCTGATGAATACCTGAGCATCGTGGGAGATGTAGTTGCAAAACATCTGGATAGCCAAGGTTACTGATCCTGATGTATCCCTTCTTATAATATCCGGACATGATATTAACTAAGCTATAGTGACAGCAGATCTTTTTACAGTGCTGCTCCTATATATCATGACTTTTAACCCTTTCACTGCGGGTGACGTGTGGGGATCGTCCTCATTGACTCCTGCTATATGCAGGGGACGCTCCCCACACGTCACCCACAATCGGGAGCCCTGGGAGAGATACTCACCTCTCTGTCCAGGGTCCTGCGGCGTTCTGACTTCAGGGAAGTCAGACACCGAATTTAAACTACTCCCGACGTCAATGACGTCATGACGTCATTTTCAGGTGACCCCCCAGCAATGCCGGGAGATCGCCTGAAAAGGAGGGGGGGATCCTTTCGGATCCCTCTCCCTCCCGATCGGGAGGGTTTACAAAAAAAAAAACAGGCACCGCTTTGAAGGGCAGTGTCTGCCCTTAAAAGTGATGCCTGTTTTTAACCCCTTGAGTGCCGGACCTCGATCTAGCTCCAATGGGGGCCAACATCTTGGATGGCGACTCCACCCCGGGTCCCCCCTCGCTACCGGACGTCATCGCCCAGTTAGTCGGTGTTCTGCCCATTGAGCGAACTTGCCATAATGGCGAACCGCGTCACCTTCATCACCAAATGTGAGGCGGATCAGCTGGATACAGCATCTGGAATGCCAGTGAAACCTCTGATCCAGATCAGCGAACCTCCGTCACCGGAGTGGTGTTGTGATTGAAAGGCAAACCTCTGATCAGCTGCAGACAGGAAGGAATTACTTCCTCATATAACACACAACACCCCCCTCCCACGGCTCTGTATAGCGCACAAGCCTACTGACTGTGAGCCGCACACCCTGAATATATAGAGGAAATAGACACTGTCCATTTCAAGATTCCTCTATATATTCAGGGTGTGCGGCTCACATTCAGTAGGCTTGTGCGCTATACAGAGCCGTGGGAGGGGGGTTGTGTGTTATACAGAGTGCAGGGTTGGATGTTCGTCAGTTACACAGTAGGGTTGGATCACGTGACTGCAGTGGGCGGCCCATGGGTTGGTGTATGAGGAAGTAATTCCTTCCTGTCTGCAGCTGATCAGAGGTTTCACTGCCATTCCGGATGCTGTATCCAGTTGAGCCGCCTCACTTTTGGTGACGTAGGTGCACCGGAAGTGACGCTGGATCGCCATTATGGCAAGTTCACTCGATGGGCAGAACACCGGGGAACCCCTAGCTGCCCGGGGATTTCCCAAGGAAATCCCCTGGTGGAGATAGGGGTTCCTTTGAACCCCCATATCTCCAGAATGGTGGCAGCTAGGGGGTCATGGTATCAGTCGAACGGCCAGAGCATGGCCTTTGAATAATACCGAACATGGCCATGTTCAAAGTAAAAAAAATAATAAAAAAATCTAAAAATAAAAACGTGGGTTTTTTTTGTGTGTTGTTTTTATTAATGCAGCAATATTGTTCACATCTCAATTATAATGTGAACAATGATGCTGCACTAATGATTTTTTCTATGGGGTGCATTTGCTAAAAAGTACGTAATTCCCCCCAAAAAAATGTAATGAGTCTCCATTTCTAATTTTTCTAACATGCGCACCCCATAGAAATTATAAACGCAAAGACTTGCATGATAAAATGTGAAAAAAACAAAACACTTTACACACTGTAGGTGATTTAAAATTCAAATTTTATTGAATTTTTTTAGAATATACAGGCAGAGCATGACGTATACATATAATAATGATATATTATGAATCTGCGGAGTCTGCTGGAAAGAACGATATATAATATGTCTGGGTCATATAATAAAATGTGGCTTCAAATCGCGTTTAAACATGATGAGCAAAAGCGGTAAAAATGAGCTCAGCACAGACGTGAAATTGCCCAGCAGCGAAAGGGTTACTGATGGCATTTAATTTTCAACCAAGTAAAACAGTGAGCACAGCTTAATATTAAAAAAATAAATGTGTCTTTCCATCAGAAAGGAGTCGGAGAATTAGATAGAGTAGACTTATCTATTCGCCCTCAATATTTTATGGCTAAGGCACTACATGATGTTTCCTCATATCCCACAACATACGTAAACATTGACTTTCTTAATACAAAAAGTTATTCATGGAGTTTCTGGAAAGATACAAACAGGTTCCATGGTATGTGAGAAATTAATAAGTAATGAAGAGTATAGTGGTAAACGTACATGCACCTTTAAAAGATCCCAACATATCGTTCTGACCTCTGAATTAAACTCATATTCTTTAACAAACCGGTATGAAATATTAATTTTAAGGTCATGCCTCTTTCACCTTCCCCTTAAGGTATTATACATGCCTGAGTTCCTTTGCCTTTGTTGATGTGATTAAAAATGTGAAGTGCGTATCATGTGTCAAAATGAGGTTTTTCAGGCTGAAGAACATGAAGGTAACTATTCCTTTTACAATGGCCTGTCAGTTTCATAAAGACCAGTTCTGATTTGACGGGAGGATATTACACCTCATTCCCACTAATTATAACACAGTGGTTCACATTTTGGTCCCTGCCTGTCATTTCTGATTATAGCCTTTTGGACTGTCTGCTGGGAGATGAAATGATTGGTGTAGTGAAAAGTGAATTGTACTGATAAAGGAGAGACAGAGAGATATATGCAGAGAAGAAGGAAATGCATCAATATATACTTAAAAACATAGCTACCGTATATACTCGGGTATAAGCCGACCCGTGTATAAGCCGACCCCCCTACTTTTTCCCAAAAAACCTGTGAAAACTTATTGACTCACGTATAAGCCTAAGTGGGATATTGCCCCAGCTCACACATGGATATTGCCCCAGCTCACACATGGATATGCCCCAGCTCAAACAATGGATTTGCCCCAGCTCAAACAATGGATTTGCCCCAGCTCATGGATTTGCCCCTGCTCATGGATATGCCCCAGCTCATGGATTTGCCCCAGCTCATGGATATGCCCCAGCTCATGGATATGCCCCAGCTCATGGATTTTCCCCAGCTCATGGATTTGCCCCAGCTCATGGATATGCCCCAGCTCACACATGGATTTGCCCCCAGCTCATGGATTTGCCCCAGCTCTCACCTGGATATTGCCCCAGCGGCAGCCAGCTCTCACATGGATACTTGCCCCAGCTTCGGATCCAGCAGGGGTTGAGGGGGCCCAGATGCCGGGCAGCGGGAGTCCGTCCGTGTTGAAGGGGATGCGGCTGCGTGTGTGCGCAGGTCACGCGGTCCGGCCAGTCAGGTGGTACAGAGACTCAGTACCACCTGATTAGCCGGACCACGTGACCGGCTGCGCCTGCACGCAGCCGCATCCCCTTCAACACGGACGGACTCGCGTATAAGCCGAATCGCGGTTTTTTGACTCAAAATCTGAGTCAAAAAACTCGGCTTATACGCGAGTATATACGGTAATTGTTATCTTCTCTCCTTCATCCTCTTTTTCTTTCTCTCTCTCTGTGTCTGTGCGAAAAGAAAGCAAAGCGTGGCTGCGGGGTGGAAACAGAACGATCAGTCGGAAAGTACTCGGTGCTCTATCAAGGGATCCGCCGTCCAAAAACAAACAAACGATAGGCCACACCGATAAATCCGACATAATGATCTTTATTCACCGCATTCTGGAGCAAGACATTCAATGTTTCGGCACACGGCCATTGTGTGCCACTTTGTGTGCGAAACGTTGTGGGCTACATTTCATTGTTGGTGCTAATGTTAGTGCTCACCTGCGTGAGCGTTAACGTTAGCCCAGGTAGCTACCGCATATTACAATCCAAACGCTAACGGGTTAAGAAACCTGTTAGCGTTTGGTACCTTGCGCTTTTCATCGGGAGGTTACAGTACTTAGCGCTCCCTATGCTTAACATGGGGAGCGCAAAGTGTTAATCAGGGTTAGGATTACAAAGTCCTAAAGCTGATTAATGTCCGGCTGTGGTTAGCAGAAAGTTAACCACAGCCTGGACTTGGTGCTAACAGATTCAGCTGGTGCAGAATCCGTTACCACCAGCAGAACCCTTCCCCCCCCAAAAAAAATTCAGATACTCACCTCCTACCCCGCGGCGAAGACCACGGCTCCATCCGCCTTCTTCGTCCGGCGGGAGCAGGGAGAGACTGGGGAAGAGACGAGATCTGGCAGGTCATGTGACCGCCATGGTCTGCCTCAATGGAGTCCTATGGACTCCATGGAGAGGATGCGTGCGGCGGCGCTTAGCGCTGCCACGTGCATCCCGTGGCTTAGCACCTGTTAACAATGCAGGCAGCTTTTCTAGCGCCTGCATTGTAATTCTGCGCTAAAACGGGGGCACAAAGGAGAACCCTGCAGGTGCAGGTTTTGCTCCTTTGCGTCCCTGTTTTAGTGCAGACAATGTAATGTAGCCCTGTATGTTTTGCCCCGGATTGCAGTGAATTAAGATTACGGCGGATTTATCGGTGTGGCCTATCATTTCTCTGTATCTCTGAACACGAATGTGTTTATGTTTATTTTTAAGCAAACACATGCTATCTTTTTAGGATAAGAAAACACTTTTTAAGGGTACTCAGCAGTCATTTCTAAAGTGGATGAGAAATGCACCACAGCAGCTATAGCTTGCTGGCAGCTCTCTTAGGCTAGGGTCAGACGAACGCATTTTCGCGTTGTCTGTGAAAAAGTGCGTTCGAACAAATAGACGCATTTTTTCACGGAGTACGCGATAGCGGTCATACGATGCGCATTTGCATCCGTGATTTTGTACGGATCATCAATAAAACACTTTGTGCATCTGGACGTTATGTTGGCCGGACATTAGCAGTGTCTGACATCTCCAATTCACGCACACACGCCGCTAGCGGCCGCAGCGCACTCTGTACGTCAGTACTAGCAGTTTATCGTTCTCAAAAAAATGCGTTCGTTTTCCACTTGCGTTGCGCAGCCGGACTTTTGTGCGACCGTACTTCGTATATTGGCCGTCATTGCCCGGCACTTGCTGCTAGTGCGGCCGTGATTAAGTGCGCCTGCACGCGCGTTCGCACTGCGCTCGTCTGACCCTAGCCTTAACGTCGACCTGGGCAAAGCGTTCCCTAACCTGCCGACTCTGCATGAGAGCATCTAGCAGCTTGGGCTTGCAAGGATCTCAGACTCTGATTCCCTCAGATGTTGATGAACTCACATGATTCTCTAGCCATCTATTGCATTCAAAGATATCTGGTGGGGGGGGGCAGAGTTTTAGATCCCTGAGCTACAGAATATGAAACTTTAAAGAGACATTTTAGTTGATTTTTAAAGGGACGCTCTACTCATCCTGATGACTTTATTGTTTTAAAGTGGTTCTAATGTGGTATTCCTACGAGCAATGGGAATCAGAGGATTTCCTCCTTCTGTCCTACACGCGTCTTAACTCACATGACAGAAATCAGCCCTGAAAGAATTCAGTCATATTGCTCATAAATAAAGTGTCACATAGTCATTCCTACCAACTGGTGTTCTTGTGAGGCAGCGGAAGTCGGCCCTTTTCTGGATGTGCCTGCAATTTCTTGGGATGTTCTCTCATTATTCTAGACATGCCTGATCCCTTCTGGAGAGTTTCCTGCTACAGGGTTGCGATCAGGTTTGGTTATATTATCCAATCCTGATTGTCCAACAATTCTCACTGCAATAGCTTGAATAGGCATCTGATTAGGCAGCCTTCTCAATAGTCAGGCATGCGTCGATCATCAGAGTGACGACTTCTGCTTCCTGAAAAATCAGTTTGCACACTCATGATGGCGCTAGCTTGCTTGAGCTTACTGTACTTTGTGCATCCTATACTTAACATGAGGAGCGATATCAGTAATTAGCATTTGGATGAGTAAGGTTTTACAAAGTTCTAGTGCTAATTACCACACCGGTGAACTAAACAAATTGTTACCGCATTTTACTTTTGCGGAATCATTTAGCACCAGCTAAAAACCACCCCAATAAATCCAATACTCGCCTCTCATCCCGTGGCGAGAACGGTGGCCCGATCCGCTGCTTCTTGCCGCCGGGAGCAGAGTGAGACTGGGAGAAGTAGTTCCCAGTGTCCCTCCTCGTCACTGCGTGATCTCACATGAGTGCTACTGCGAGTATCCCTGTGGTACGCGCATGGTTCCGGGGCAAGGTGCCAAAGTAGCGCTGAAATAGCGACGCTACAGGGAAACCTTACCATTAGCGTCTCCATTTTAGCGCAAAGAATGTAATCTGGCCCTTTGTGTGGTAACAAAACCTAGGGATATACAGCAAATATGAGAGTATCAATAAGCAATATCTTATTGCTTATCTTATAATATCTATACTATACTTATAATATCTATACTACATATATACTATATCTATACTTATAATATCTATACTACATATATACTATATCTATACTTATAATATCTATACTATGCCTTAAAATTAGAATCACTGTCAGCACTGAGTATCCCTTTAAGCTATTGCTTTTAAAATTGAACTTCATGAAAGTCTGTTTGTGGCATGGCATATTGACTGTCCCCTCCGGCGTTAAGATCATTGTAGCAGATGCTCTGGGTTGCTGTTATTTACCTTATCTATAAATCATGTATTTGCATAACTTAGGTTTAGCATCTGCCTCGATTACATCCTCTGTCTACTCTACTACTCCCCTTACATGCTTATTACTTGGTGACTGAAACAATTTTGTTGCATTTTTTCTAGGTTTTTCCTCCCTGTTTTTCAACTGATGGTATTAGGCCAGAATATTCCCAGCGTACTCAATATACACAACTATTTAAAGGTCCAGGGCTATATTACATTACAATCTTAATGCTAACATTAGCGCTCAGCTATGTGAGCGCTAACGCTAGAGGCTGGGGTCAGATGAACGCAGTGCGAACGTGCGTCTACCCGCACTTTATCACGGCCGTAGTAGCAGCAAATGATGTCCAACGCAGGCTCACACACGAAGTACAGCCGCACGAAGGTTCGGCTGCGCAACGCAAGGGGCAAACGAACGCATTTTTGCAAGAACATTGAACCGCTAGTACAGACGTACAGAGTGCGTTGCGTCCTCGTAGTGGTGTGTGTGCGTGATTAGGAGACATCAGACGCTGCTCATGTCCGGCCAACATAACGTCCAGACACTCAAAATTTCCTGGTTTGGATCCGTATGAAATCACGTCCGAAATTGCGCATCGTATGACCGCTATCACGTATTCCGTGAAAAAGTACCTCCATGCATTCGGACGCACTATTTTATGGACGATGCGAAAAATGCGTTCGTCTGACTCTAGCCTTAGTGGCCCTAGCGCGGGCTGCCCATATTACATTACGACCGCTAATGGTTTTTTTAACATGTTACCGTTTGGACTGTAATATGGTCAGTCCGCATCAGAGATTGTGCTTTTCAGCGCGAGCTTACTGTACTTTGCGCTCCCTATGCTGAACATAGGGAGCGCAAAGAGTTAATTAGCATTAGGATTACAAAGTCCTAACACTAATTAGCGCCACTCCGGTTAACTGAAAAGTTACCCACCTAAAATCAGATACTCACCTCTCATCAGGCGGCGAGAACGGCAGCCCAAAACGCCTCTTCGGGCCGCCGGGAGCACAGTGAGACTGGAGAAAAAAAAAAGCTCCTCAGTCTCCCTCCGCGATTACTCCGCCGACCTGCTGGATCTTGCGAGAGGCGAGATCCTGCAGGTCATGTGACCCTGCAGCACAACCCTCCATGGAGTCCTATGTACTCCAGGAGAGGATGCTAAGGGCGGCGTGCTAGCTCTGCCTCGAGTATGCTAGAGGTTAGCGTTGCGTTACAGGACGGGCCGCTGAATCAGTGCCTGCCCCGAAATATGGAGCTAAAACGGGGACGCTAAGGAGAAGTCTGCAGGCACAGGTTTTACTCCTTAGCGGGCAGTTTGTAATACTGACCCCAGTGTTTAATATGTCTCTTTCTTGACACCCCTTTTTTAGGTAAACCAACCTCTTTACATTGCTGGGCCCACATGACGCTTTTCCAGCATAACAAAGAATAAGTGATAACTAACTCCAAAATTTCCCTCAATATATCACAGGTGCCACCATGTATCGGTGCTGGCAAATTCCCATTTTACTTATCAGGTAAAGACTTGAAAAAGACTTGTATAGCGTCAAAATGTTGTCCCAAAAAAAATCGTGGGAGCTTGTATCATCCTTATTACTAGGTATGCCCTGTTTTTTCAGCCAGACGCACCTTTTTAGTTATCTCCAGTGACAGACTACCATTCATCCCTTTCGTCCTGCCCACCCCAATCTGACAGGGAAAAATCCTACTAACAGACCTCAGATGTGTGTAACCCTCTGCTAAACGATCATAGATGGTCCAAGTTCTGATGCTTAGTGCAACAGAGATGTTTACTCTTTAGGCTTACTCTAAGGCTAGGGTCAGACGAACGCATTTTCACGTTGTCTGTGAAAAAGTGCGTTTGAACGAATGGACGCATTTTTTCACAGAATACGCGATAGCGGTCATACGATGCGCCTTTTCGTCTGTGATTTTGTACGGATCATCAATAAAACACTTTTTGTGTCTGGACATTATGTTGGCCGGACATTAGCAGCGTCTGACGTCTCCCAATCACGCACACACGCCTCTAGCCGACGCAGCGCACTCTGTACATCCGTACTAGAGGTTTGACGTTCTAGAAAAAATGCGTTCGTTTGCCACTTGCGTTGCGCGGACGAACTTTCGTGCGGCCGGACTTCGTGTGTTCCCCGGCATTGGACGTCATTTGCTGCTAGCACGGCCGTGATTTCGTGCATCTAAACGCACGTTAAAACTGCTTTCGTCTGACCCTAGCCTTAATGGCAAGGATTCCCCATCCCAGGCTTTTACGTCTGGCCACGGGTCTATGTTTGTTTTTCACATAAAATGGGAAAGCAACCTTCTCATCCAGAATGAGTAAATTAATACGTTTACCTAGGATCTATTACGGCAGGGACCACGCTACCGCGGCTGTTTGCTTTACAACAGAAGCAAACAAACTAACAACCACACTGAGATTATTTTCAGACTGGAAAGCAGGTGGCTTGCAAAGTGAGGCATTGTGTCACAGATCCTTATTATATTACAAGTATTATAACAAATGTACATATTGCTCTGTGTCTGATCAGGGCTTAAAGCTACAAGTACCATTATGCTACAACTCCCATTATGTCCCTACAGGGATTGTCTAATGAGAGCAGGGCTCAAAGGAAACATCCCAAGGCCTACACAGGACCTGCTGAATTTGATCCCACAATATACAGAGGGGCCCCAAAAAAATGTTACAGACTTCGAAATGAAAAATATATGCATGAAAATTTTATTACTAGGTTTACTGTATATAAACCTTAACATGCAGCAGTAAGTCATGTTTGAGTTATGCAATCATATTGGCTGCTCAAAGTGGTCACCATTTGCATCCGGGCACTTTTGATTTTGACGCACTATTACATGAGCAACATTGATTAGAGGTTGTCCATCATGCTCTGCATGATATTTCAATTACTACCCGTAGTGCAGCAGCGTAAGTGGTTTTCTATGACATAGCACATTCTATAGTGTTCCTCACAGATAGAAATTGAGGGGTGCAAAGTCTGGGGAATGTGAAGTTACATAAATTAACAATTAGTGACCAAACAGTAATTATATAAACCATTGTAACAGGAATGAGATAATGTGACAGTGTTTGCCTGATAAGGCAGATATAAACAGACATTAACACATTCTTGAGACAAGGGTAGGCTGGGACGTTAATCCTATCAACAGATAACAAGATACACAAGGACCAGACAATAGACAGACAATAGCATTCTTGCATAATCACAGATTACACAAACATTCTGCACAGGAGAGGCCACTGAACTAATATTGGTTATGGGGCCTGCACCCTATAAATATGCCTACATGCCCATGCACCCCAAGTCCACATGACGCATGTCACAACTTTTTAAAAAAAATTCCACAGGCACAAAAAAATATTAAAGTGACAAGATTAAACCTTTGACTGTTTCACGCTGACAGTGTAAAAACGTCATCCGGATTTAAACACAAATTAAGTTCCGCATTCAGCAATCTACAACAAAAGATTTTATAATTTGTTCTAAACAATCAAGCGGTATTTTGAGAAATGCTTCACTGCACATTTCCTGGAGGGAAAAGGGATTTCAGACCTGCCAGCTTTCACAGTTTAACTGGTATAAAGAGAATGTTTCCACAATGAACTCAGAAAAGCAGGTCTCTCCATCTTTGGTTTAATTAGACCGATCTGGTACTTTGCTAAGCTTATGACCAGCTGAGGTTTTTGCGGCTGTTAACATATTTCTCAGAAAGGTCATCCAACTGGCAATTTACTGCAATTACTGACGGCGTTAGTGCTCCGCTGCGTGTTTAAGTAAATATTTAAAGGGCACTTGTGTTAATTGTAACGTGTGGTATAACATGTAGGGAACACAGTAAGCCTCCTCAGTGCCAACCAAATGAGATATTCCGCAACCTGGCCTCACACGACATGTTTCCTAGTCCATGTGGACAGGGTGCATGATCAAAATACTAACGCTAGGCACAGTAACCTTCCTGTTGGTTTTCCCGAGTGTGGCTCGGGGTTAACTTTCACTGCGGAAAGCGATAACCCCGAGCCACACTCGTGCTGCATACATTACCTTGTTCTGCGCTCCCTCGCTGACCTCCGTGATCGCATCCTCCTCCGTGCGATCGCGGCGTCCTGCTTCCAGGTTCCCTTCTCGAGAGAAGGGAACTAGGAAGCATGACGTCACGATCGTCCAGAGAGTGACTGTGGGGGACAGCGAGGGAGAGCAGTGACAGGTAAGTATCCAGCACAAGTGTGGCTTTCCGCAGTGAAAGTTAACCCCGAGCCACACTCGGATACCGGTAGGGGGCTAAATAAATTGTAACGATTCTAACATATAAAATATGTCAGAATCGTAACGCCAATGAGGTTAAAAGGGTTATTCAGTAAGAGCTGAACTTACCACTGAATTGCACCAAACGCTGAATTTTGCCATACCGTGCAATTTCACGGCAGTTCGGCTATTCAGAGAGCTGTCAAATCGCCAAATACGGTGATCTTTGACAACAGCAAAATTGTCCCATAGAGAAGTAATGGTTAATCTATTCAGAGAACTACAAACTGCACCGAAATGCCCAGATTTTTGGTGGTACAGGTCAACAGGTTTAAATAAGCAAATCCCATGGGATTCAATATAAAAAAAATTATCGTTTCTATTACATTTTTATTCAACCAGTTTTTTTCAGTTTCAGAAAAAGAGGCCTTTTTATTTTTTGGTATGTTTCTGGATTTTTTTTGTAGGCAAAATTTTTGATTCCCACTTTTTTTAATGGTGTTTTTTTTCCATTCTGTAACAGACCTTTTTATTATTTTTTATAGGATCTTTCTATTATTTCCACGGATTTTCAGGCATTTTAATTGTTTTAAACATCTTTTATAAAATAGCAGAGTTCCTTTTTTTTTTTCTGCAGTTCGGAGGCGTTCGGCAGTCAGTCTTCGGCAGCATTCGGCAACTCCTTGTACAGGGAACTATGGGACCCTGCGGTGAATAGTGAATTCACTGCAGAGTCAGCGAACTGAAATTGCCGAATTGCACCGAACAAACATCAAAATTTCAGGGAAGTTTCAGTGCTCTTTGAGGCTGGCGGCACACGAGTGTTCAGGTACTGCGTTCACTGCATCCATTACGGACGCATTTTTGATAGGAGATGTTGTGTGTACTGCGTGAAAGTGTGTCCGCCACGGACACACATTTTGACGGGAGATATTCAGGGTTATTCAAAGAGCTCCGAATTGCTTGAGAAAGGGTAACCGAACGTTGAAAATCAGTGTACGGTTACCTTTCCTGGCCATTCGGCTATCCAGAGAGCAGGCAGTTCGCCAAATCCTGGCGAATTGCCTGAACATACGGTGCCTGTTCGGTGCCTGTTCGAGGGCAGTGAAAACCCCATGAAAAAGCACTGCTTCGGCTATTCAGAGAACACAAACCAGCAGTGAAAGGTTCCCCTAATGCCCTGCCATTCGGTGGTTTCATGCGGCAAATTTATTCAGGCGAATCCCATTGGCTTCAATGTTAAAAATATTCCTGTTTTAATTCAATATCTAATAAACCGTTCATTATAAAATTCTGCAGTAAAGAGTCTCTTTAATTATAGATTTTTTCGGATATTTTAAGCATTTTTCTGAATTATTATTTTTTTTTTTAAAAAGTCCGATTATTTTTTTTTTTTTTTAAGTTGACTTATTTTTTCAGTAACAGCCCTTTTAATTATCATTCCCTGGACCTCATATGCAAATTTCAGACATTTTCGCTCAGTAGTTTCTTTGAAAACAGCGTTTCATTTTCACGCATTCACACAAACTGTTTTGCTAATTTATTCACTGCCTCGTCTGCGGTCTCGGCTGCTTCGCTGCATGTGATCAGCTCCTGCTCGGGTTTTTCGACGGGTTAATCCAGATGTTTTTGGGGGTTTTCGGCGTGCATTCGGTGGGTTTTGCGGTTAGTTTTCGTCAGGTTTGTGGTAGCTTTTCCCTGCAATTCGGGGACCCTGTGGTGCTTGCTGAATACACCGCAGGGTCACCGAAATGGGATCGGCAAAACGAACCGAATTGAAGAGAACGAAAAGTCACCGAATGTGCGGTGACTTTTCGAATCTCTTTGAATTACCCTGATTGTGTAGAACAGATGATCAGTAATGCCATCGGCAGTTGCTTCAGCATGCCGACCTTTGCACTTGCGCTCGTAAATATTTACGCCCACAAGAAGCAGCACGTAGTTCCTGCGGGACGACTAGCTTTTTCACATCCATGCCATTTTTGCGTCCATAGCAATACGCAAATGCTGAGTGTGAACAAGTGCGCAGGTGCATTGTGCGGTGTTCTTCATTGACTCAATTAAAAAGCTACGACGGACAGCAAATTGCGCGCACAGTGGGACACAAAAAATCCGCTCGTGTGCCGCCAAGACTAGAGAAATAACTTTAAAGAGATCCTCCTCCACCACTGGTGACCTTTAGCCGTGAAAGATATTGTTGTTTCTACTATATATATTTTGTGTTGTTCGTTGAATGCTCATGAAGGAGTTAGGTTTCCTGTTAAACAAGTACTTGTGGTCAAATTAACCTGTAGTGCACATCAGTCCAGTTTACATTCGCCAGACATCAGTAAAGGTTAGTAATAAGGAATGGAAGGAGATTAAAACTTGAAAGACATTGGAATTGAGAGGGTCAAGTTGTAGCAGTGAGAGGAAGGTGGACCTTCCAAGCGCAAGGCAGACGATTACGTTTACCAATAAACAATTTTATTTTTTTAGAATTCAAAGAATACACAATATATAACAAGAAAAAAAGATGTCATCTGCCCTGATCCCTATAACACAATGGGAAACAAAACATAGTTAGAGGTTTTTGTTTACTTGAATGGCCATTGAAGTTTTAAGCCCGCCTGCCTCGTCAAGGCACCTCCAGTAAGGCGAGTCCTATCCAATAAAGCCGAAAGCTGCTCCCTGAGCAACCATATACGCTCGCTCATGCTGTTTCAGTGGCGTAACTAGAAACTTGAGGGCCCCGGTGCAAGAATTCATGAAGGCCCCCCCAAAAAGATCTATACTTTTTTTTGCTGCAAAATAAAAAAAAGATAGTATTGCCCCCAGCTCACATGGATATATTTGCCCCAGCACACATGGATATATATTGCCCCCCAGCTCACATGGATATATATTTCCCCCAGCTCACATGGATATATATTGCCTCCAGCTCTCGTGGGGTATATATGGCCCCCAGCTCTCATGGGGTATATATTGCCCCAGCTCTCATGGGGTATATATCACCCCCAGTTCTCATGGGGTATATATCACCCCCAGCTCTCATAGGTATATATGGCCCCCAGCTCTCACCTGGCTCCGCTGGCGTCTTCTCCCAAGAAAGCGAGCGGCCGCTGGAAGCATGCATCTTGGCCGCTCGCCGGGAACCACCTGACCACTGCAGAAGTCTTGCGAGTGGATCTCGTGCGCTGGTCAGGTGGTTCCCATCCCACGCGAGCGGCCAAGCTGCTTGTCAGCGGCCGCTCGCAGGGAGATGGACGGCCGGCGGCGCTGCTCCCAGATCCGGCGCTGTTTGCCAGAATCTGGCGGCGGCACTGGCCCCCCCTCTAGTGGCGGAATGCCAGGGCCCGGTCGCAAGTGCGACCCTGGTACTTCCGCCACTGTGCTGTTTCTCTGTCATGAGGCAAACTGATGGGTTTTCTTTTATACCCTCTCCAGAAAAATTGCACTTTGGGATTGAAAAGAAAACCACATTACGGGTCAGCTGCAAGGATGACCTGGCTGGAAACACGAAAAGATATACATAGATACATGAAAATGGTGCGCCTGAGCCCTAACGGGGCGGCTGCAACAACCAGACATATCCAGTCCAGTAACATGTATAAAACATAAAAAAAATCTTGTTATGTTGTATACATTTTACTGGGCTGGATACGTCTTGTTGTTGCAGCCGCCCCGGTAGGGCTCTGGCGCGTCACAATATATAAGGCACAAGGGAAAAATAGAAAAAGAACACGAGAATCAAACAGCACAAAATGAACAATAAACAAATAATAAAACAAACAAATGTCTTTATAGTCTCTATGTACCTTGCCCAGCATCATATCCACCTGCTCTGCATGAACTACTGTCGTATCATTAAATATTCGTTTGCTATTTGGTTCCATATCGTCTTCAAAACCATTTAAAGAATAAGCAGCAAACAGTAAATTAGAACTGTATACAATGGAGGAATTGTTATATGAGATCGATTTGTTTTACTAGCTATTTAAAAACATACGTTAAACAATGTCCTGTTTTCCAACAATGGTTTGCACACAGTCAGTTAAGTAAGAAAATCAATCATATTTGATAAGAAGCTGAAATTACAGGTTGGTGAGCTCTTATCTACTAATGTCCTCCAACCTGCATTCAGAGTGTGTAGCCAACCTCTTTTTTATGTTTCTTGACCTTAAACCACCAATCTCTGTCAGTAATTGCAGTGCAATTAATTTTGCTGTATGGTTAAAATTTATTGGCTTTCTTTTAACCCTGTAAGTGCCAGGAGTTACTACATTTCATCAGCAGTGAAAAATTGTCCTTGAAATGCTTTATTGTCACCGATCATTACCGCCAACTTTTAAAATGTCGAAACAATGAATGGTCCCGCTTTCCTTGTAGGATTCTCCAAATCTCAGAAAATTAGGCTAGGGTCAGACGAACACATTTTTCACGACTACCGTCAGAAAGTGCGTCAATGCGTCCGAACGCTCTTTTTCACGGAAGACGCGATAGCGGTCATACGATGCGCAATTACGGCCGTGATTTTTGACGGAGCTATTAAAAACAAATGGATGTGATGTTGGCCAGACATGTGCAGCGTCTGACGTCGCATAATCACGCACACACGCCGCTAGCGGACGCAGCGCACTCTGTGCGTCAGTACTAGCGGTTCTTCTTTCTCAAAAAAATGCGTTCCTTTGCCGCTTGCGTTGTGCGGCCGAACTTTTGTCCGGCTGTACGTTGTATATTGGCAGTAATAAAGTGCGGCTGCATGCGCGTTCGCACTGCGTTCGTCTGACCCCAGCCTTAGCAGGTCTGTTTACTAAGGCTGGCGTCAGATGAGCGTATTTGAATAGCGGAAGGAACGTCCGTGAGAGTGGACGTTCCTTCTACTCGATGCCCGTCTGGCCACCTCGCTGAGCGTACTTAGTGCACTCAGCGCTGCAAGGCTCAATCCTCCTATGGAGAATCGTGCTTTGCAGCCCCATCAACGCGCGTCCTAGCGCTTTGACCGAGAGGGCTGCTGCACAGACGAAGCACGGCCGCTGTTGCACAGGCAATTTGTGCGCGCGTAACAGCGTGTGGCTGGCCCTGTCGCAGCGTCACAATGCTGCGATGGACGCCAGAAGGCACGTCAGTACGGATGCACATAGTGCGTCATCTGATGACAGCCTAAAAGGTGAAACTGTGGAGAACTTTTGGAGAAGTGAAAATTCTAGGTCAAAAGAGCCAAACCAGAAAAATTCTCCCATTTATCTCACTTTCCTAATCGGTTATTTTGACCAAGAATTTTCACTTCTCCAAACGTTCTCCAGAGTTTCACCTTTTAGTGAATAGACACGTAGGTAAAAAGTTAATGCTGCAATAGGAGGTCAAAAAAACGGTAGCAAGGCTATTATTAATATAATATCCATATTTACTTTTTTTTTTCATGCCACCATCCTTAAAACTGATTTGTTATACTGTAATTAAGATGCAATTTCTTAACAAGCGTTTAAATTGATGGGTTTGAAATAGACGCTGCTTATTTGTTGCATGTCCGGTACGCTTTACTGAGCTTAATTGATAGCTTATATAACTTTCTACCCACACTATAAAATAATAACCATCCATTTACATTAATGGATCAGTGTCACCGCAGGTAATTATTAGAAGCATGTGTTAATGAAGAGATACGCTTGTTTAATAGGCGTGCAGGCTAAATACATACAGGCAGGATATTTCTACCTCTCTATATGATTCCAGTCCTACCCCTCTTTCACAAATAATATGGTGTTTGGCCGTGAGAACAGAATTGAGAAAAAAAGTCATGCTATGTAGCCATGGTCTCTAAGGCCCGTATCAGACGAACGCAGTGATCACGTCCGTGTTAGGTCGGGTGCACACTAGCGTTTTCTCCTGCGCACTAGCGCGCGTTAATAAGGATGCACTTTATGATGGAAGAGATTGGTAGACGCCAGACGATGCTTAATTTTGACGCACGTCGTAAAAACTGAATTTGAGTTGAATGTTACGTTCAGCACGCGGCCAACGTCGCGTCAATCCTAGCGCAAAAGCCTTGTTGTTTCCATGACGGACATCTTCAGCGCGCGTTGCGTGCGTACTACGTGTGTTCTTCTCTATCCGCATAATTATATGCTACAATACACATCATAGCGCACGCTAGTGCGCAGAAGAAAACGCTAGTGTGCACCCGGCCTTAACGTTCGTCGCAGCATAAAATTATGATCAATAGAGACCCACACATGAACCCGCACAACGCACGTGGCACCGGACGCAATTTAGGCAAGAACGTCAAACCGCTAGGACGGACGCACAGAGCGCGCCACGTTCGCGTAGCTTTGTGTGTGAGTGATGGAGCGTAGTCAGACGGACTGCATTTTTGACGTCCAGCATTTTTGACGGACAAAATGGTTTTTCATATCATGTATCAATTTTTTTCATTTTACATATTAATTTTATTTCCCATCTACATCAGTCAAAAAAAAGTCAGTCAAAAAAACGGACCATGTCGTGTCTACAGTATCATCCTGAATCAGTCAGAAAGTACGTCAGTTGTGCACGGACGCACAGTGTGCTCAGAATGCGTTCGTCTGACATTAGCTTAAACAGAAAAATGAACCATGACACCATCATGCCCTTAATAATTCAGCCAGTGTGCGTGGTGTGTTTAGGCACAATACAGTTAGTTTGACCTGCTTTCTTTGTGGCGTGGGAGTTGCTCTTTGTCTACTTGATAATTTTTAAACTAGGGTGTGTAGCAATACTAGCAATGTCTTATATCTTACTATTTTATAAATAATTATTTATATATTTTGTTATATTTTCTATTGTTTACAAATATGTACAAAAAGCGGTTTTGCGCACTATTCCCTAAAACCTCTGTTTTGTGTCACATGGAACCATAGGGGTAAGCGCAAATGACAACCTGTTTTTTCTTGTTCTATTTTCCATTATTGCAACCTTGTAGAAATGGCACTGTGACAGCCTTTCAAAGCTGCACCACTCTTCCCTCCTTCCTGAAGGCTGTCAATCAGAAGCCGCTCGCACAAGAAAAAAACATTGTCGTCACAGGTGCTCAAAATCTGACAGAGCCTAGAAAATGAGACTTTTAGTTCACTTGCAGTGGTGGCCATTATAAACCACGTCATGGAAAATCTCGAGGGAGTAAAAATAATAATAGGGAGAAAAAAAAAAAACAACAACTAAAGTTCAACTTGTGACAAAACATCTAAAAAACAAACAGAGTTGCCAAGTAAGAAGAAAAACTTTCAAATAAAATTCCTACTAAAAGAGCGACACTAAATTATTTCTGTGTGTAATAAATGTGCAACCCGGTGCTACTATAAACTAGATAAATATCAGAAATAAAGTATACTTGGGACAATTTGCAGCAACTAAGCAGCCTTCCAGGAGTGGGGTTAGTATGGAGGAACGACTTTGTAAATCAACTGGCTTAACCCTGATGGGCCAGTGCTATCCAAATTTTTTTTTTACTCCAAGCTAAAAACAGGGAAGAAAGAAGGGGTTAATAATCCAACACAACAATTCTCGTCTCCCTTTTTTTGCTTAGAATGTTTATTTACATTTTATAAATTGCAGTACACATAGATATAGAGAAAGGTTAGGAGGGACAATCAGAATGGGGCCGAAAGCTAAGGTTAAGCAACTGTGACAATAAGGAGAGGATAGCATTGAATGGAGAGGATTGAGGTTGGAGAAGAGATAAACAATATAATCTCCCGCAGTGCAGCCTGCATGCACTCGGTATAGACCTGTGATCATGGCTCCTGACAAATAACAAAATAATGACCGTATTGTGATTCAAAGGAGGAATATTTTATATTTTTCTGTCGACTTTGCTGCTGCTAGAGATTAAAGAATAATGAGACAGCGTAGATAAAAACAGACATCAATCGTGTTCTAGATTATAGTTACCATGGGCTGATTTTGTTAAAGAAGAAAAAGATATATAAATGTCAGGCCCAAAAAAAAATCTATAATGTAGTTTAATGTTTGATAGGTTTTCATCTGTGATATCTACTTCCACCTGAATATCATAAAATACAGGTGGTCTGTACCAATGACTTGTTCCTTATTGCTCCACAGTTAACCCCTTCAATTATAAGTGATTTTCCATAAAACCTCTGGCATGATCTAATGGGTTTTTGGAAACACTCTATTTAAGCATGCAATAATAATAAAAAAAAAATTGTGAATATTCACAATGTATTTTTTACTGCAGTAGCCCTACTTGACAGGCACATGTCGACATCTGCTGGCCAGAAAGTGTTACTGCAACTGGGGCACTGTACTGGATCAACTGGGGATCTATGGTTTAGATGCAGAGTCCCAGCTGTTCAAACGGTTCTAGAATCTCAACAGTCATGCCTGTGGTGCTACAACCTTTTGGGGTGTGTTCTAGAACCCATTTGCAGATTAATTTCATTGGCAATATATGCAATACCATAGCATTTCCGCAGTATTAGATCAAATTCAGCATACTCCATATCAGGGAACTTGCAGGTGCTTTTGAAGATCAAGTATTCATGATCTTGGTAGTGAAGCATTCAAGGACATATTTTTTTCAATGAAAGGTTTTCCCGTCTTCCAGCCAATTAGCAGTTGTTGGAGAAGGGGCAGCTTTATGCGTAAACGGTCCACCTTTCAGCATCCTAAATAAACCATTTTTGAATACTTCTGAATAACCTTGGTGGTCAATAGCCTATTTTCATCGACACATTGAAATTTGGATGAATCGTGTCCTCTACTGTTGTACAAAACCTTCAACACTACAGGTCACAGACAGGGGAGCCCATGTTAGCCACTTCCCGCCACGGGGTGTGCTATCACGTCTTCCTATACCCTTATACTCCCCACCTGCAATGCGCGCATGCTGAGAGCGTCATTTGCTGCCATGGGACTACCTCAAATCAGGCAGTCCCGTGGCTGTCAATGACATGCTCGGCCCGCTGAGACGAGAGGTGGGTTGAATGACTTTGAGGACCTCCAGGACTGTCACGTGCAGGCACCGGGGTGGCACTGGGATGAGGTGGAGATGAACCCAATTTGCAGTGGTCTGCACAGATAAACAGGTGGTTATGGGTAGAGGAGGATAAATGTATGAAGAGACTGACCAGGTAATATTCAGAAGGATGGTAGGAATCGTGGTTAAGGTTGCAGGAGCCAGTAAGCAAAATAAACAGGAACAAAATGAGATTGTTGAGCAGCAAGTATACAGCACTTCTCTCTGTGAACACATGAGCTGTAATGAACCAGCAATGGCCAAACTGGGGCGGTCCCCTTTATTCTGTGTATCACGTGTTTGGTGGTTTAACTGTGTTACTGCTGGATGTTATTACTTAATGTAGGTTGCTGGGTGGAACAGAAAACAAAGTGTACCACCAGGGGGTATCCAGGATGGCTACAGCCATGGTCATGACAATGACTTCCTTGGCTACAAGGAGTTAATAAATGCACTGTTATATGAAACAAGTGACACCAATAAAAGGTAACATCTTAGGCACGGGTCAGACGAGCGCAGTGTTCACGTCTGTGTTGCCGCACTTTTTAACGTCCGTGGTAACATACAATTATGATCAAAAGAGACCCACACATGAAGTACAACGGACGCGGCAAACGGACGCAGCTTAGGCAAGAACGTAAATCCGCTAGAGCGGACGCACAGAGTGCGCCACGTCCGCATAGCTTTGTGTGTGAGTGATGGAATGTAGTCAGACGGACTGCATTTTTGACGTCCAGCATTTTTGATGGACAAAATGTTTTTCATATTAATTTATTTTCCCATCTACACCAGTCAAAAAAAAAGTCAGCCACAAAAACGCACTGTGTGGCCACTATCTTGTCGTCAGTCAGAAAGTACGTCCGTTGTGCACGGACGCACAGAATGCGCTCGTCTGACCCTAGCCTTAAACTGTAGTAAGCGATGGAAATCATTTGTCACTGCTTAGGGAAAGTTCAGTGTTCCCTGTGTTCAGGGCCGGCGCTAGCGTAAGGCAGGTCAGGCGACTGCCTGGGGGTGGGCCTGCTGGGGGGGCGGAGATTCACGTTAATTTTGGCCACCCAGAAGCATGAAACACCTTCTGCAAAGATGCAGAAGGTGCTTCATACCAGTGCTCCCCTGGCTGTAACAGGCTGATCTGTGTGTGGGGGCACGCAGGGGTTAAAAATAACAATAAACTGATGTTTTTTTTTCTTATCTGCCGCGCAGGGGGGGGGGGAAGCGGAGAAACACATGGTGGAGGGGGTGGAGCTGTGCAGAGGCAGGGCAGAGGAGGGAGCCTAGGAGGGACGGAGCTCCAACTTGCACCTGTCACATTACACCAGGAAGGGAGCTGTGAAATTTTGAATGTGCTGCTCAGCATCTGAAGACACCAGGCAGCGTCTATTCAGTGACCCTGTCTGATTAATCTGCCAGGTAATGTGCCAAAAGTCCATTGAGGTAAATGCACAACACACACACACACAACCACAACTCACAGCCAGCACACACATCACTCCCAGCCAGCTCTCACACTCTCAGCCAGCATACACACACATCACTCCCAGCCAGCTCTCTCACCACTCCCAGCCAGCTCACATATCACCCCCAGCCAGCTCTCACACACTCTCAGCCAGCACACACACATAACTCCCAGCCGGCTTTCACACACTCACAAATAGCCAGCGCACACACAAATCACTCCCAGCTAGCTTTAAACACTCCCAGCCAGCTCTCACAAACAAACATCACTCCCAGCCAGCACACACACACAATCACTCCCAGCCAGCTTTCACACACCCTCCAGTCAGCAAATATCACTCCCAGCCAGCTTTCACACACCCTCCAGTCAGCAAATATCACTCCCAGCCAGCTTTCACACACTCACAAATAGCCAGCGCACACACACATCACTCCCAGCTAGCTTTAAACACTCCAAGCCAGCTCTCACAAACACACATCACTCCCAGCCGCAGCCAGCACACACACAATCACTCCCAGCCAGCTTTCACACACCCCCCAGCCAGCAAACATCACTCCCAGCCAGCTTTCACACACTCACAAATAGCCAGCACACACGGCACATCTCTCCCAGCTATCGTTCGCATGCTCACACGTCACATCTCTCACAGCCAGCTCTCGCATACACATCACTCACAGCCAGCTTACACTCACAGCCACCTCCCACACATCCCTCACACATGCAACACACCAAAGCTAGATCCGAAAAGTTTTCCGAGCCGAAACGAAATATTTTCGGAATTTTCGAATGGACTTGAAATGTGTCAAATCGAAATTTATTTTCACTCTGTTCATGATTTCGGGTTCCGAAAAATACGAAAATTTCCGCAATCTCGAAAAGTCGATACAAAAAACCAGCTAAGTGACCCGAAAATACGAAAAATGGTCGATATTCCGGAAAAAAATGTACACGAAAAACGAGTCGAACCGAACCGAATCGAAACAGAAATCGGTCGAAACGAGCCAAATCGAAAAGTTTAAACATCCGAACGAGCCGAACCGAACCGAAAAAAAAATCGGTGCACAAGCCTAGTTACTAGTAGCTCGAAAATGAATAACGTGTGTGTGAGCCTTTATCCATTTGTGATTTCCTACTAATGGCTCTAATCTGACCGAGATAAGTGACTCAAATCAGAATATTTGAGACCATTGATCAATACTAGTAGCTGTGTAGTGCTCCACCATTGGTATCAGCTTCAGAAGTCCATTGGACTCCACGGAGCAAAGTCAACCTGGTGTAAGCCCTGGCAGGGTCATGTCACAGCCATGGAAGGATACAGGGAACAATCTTTGCGAAAGGAAGAGGATTGTGCTACTCTCTGCACCACAGAGTCAGGATTAAGTTATTTTTTCCTCTCTTTATTTGAACGTATTAACGGGCCACTACCACCAAAAAAATTAAATGTTCTTATTTCCGGAGTAGTTATCGGACATTGGTGAAAACTGGCAAAGTGCACCGATATAGCCTGAATTGCGTCGTATTGGCGGATGCTGCCGAACTGAAAAGAAAAAGGATCCTATTGTCCTAATGGGAGTATAAATCAATAAAATGTGTCCAAATAATAAAGGAGTCCTTTAAAAATATATATTCAAAAGGTCTATTACAAATAACCAAAAATGTTGTCTAAAAAAAAATACAAAAAAGGTTTTCAAAAAAATAAAGCTTTTTGCTGAAAATTAAAAGAATAAATGGTCTTTAATTTTTTTTTAAAAAAAAGATGCTATGTTTTTACATTAAATCCTATTGGATTCGCCTGTTTAAACCCATCTAACTGAAACAAAGAAAATCTGGGCATTATGCTGTTCTGTGAATAGAAGACAAGATAATCTTCTATGGGGCAATTTTGGTGCTGCCGAACTGCGGCAAATTGCCTCATATTTTGTTGTCAATTTGCCTCTATTTAGTGAATTTACAGCTTAGTGAATAAACAAACTGGCTTGTAATTGCACTGTATGCATGGAGAAATTTACCATCCGGTGCAATTCGGGTGGAGTAGAGGTAACATCACTGCTCTATAACTGTAGAGAGAGACTGTGGAGACACAGGTTCGATCCTGGCAAGAGCACCTCTCCAGTAAGTGTCCTTGGGCAAGACACCTAACGGTACATACTCACCACCCAGGACATACTTGAAAACAAGAGAAATCTCAATGTATCCTTCCTGGTAAAATCCTTTCTCAAAAAACCCAAACACCTCTCTCAAAAAAACCCAAAAACCTCTTAATTACAGGATCTGTCAATTTAAAGTAAACTGCCACAACATCCAAGACAAAAGAAAAGCTTGTGGCTTGGTTAGAACAATGGCTCTAGCCGTTAGCTTGATGGCTCGGTTGGAATGGTTCTTTGTGTTTACAAATTATAACAATTCTCTTATTTTGACCCCAATTAGCAATTCTGCAGTCTGTGATTGAAAATGGCCGTTTTCAATGGATAAACCTATGAGTGTGTATTCCTGTGAAGATCATACAGATTCTTTTTTGATCATTGAATAAAAGGAAGTTGAAAAAGACATTTGTGTGAGCCATAGAGGTTCAGGTACATATATTTCACCAGATATGCTTTGCAATATACACTAGAAAGCTCAATTCTTAGATGTTGGATTGTATCCTTAGAGCTACAATGTGCTGCTGGGTTCGCACAATATAGACATTCACAGCTTGCAAAATGAACATGTGTTGGTTTTTGTTCTAGCTTCCTTTGATACGTTCTCCCCTCCACCCGTAAAGCAGTGTCATGTCTTTGTAAAGCTCAGCCTGTCGTATCCACCCATCCAACCCTAGCATAAATGGCTTTCTTTCATGCAGCTGGTTATTAGTTCTCAGGAGCGGGATTCTTCAGTAGTCATTAAGCGATTGTGAATGAATTCCCAGACACTCTATCTGGTTGGCTCAGAGTGGGAGCAATTTATCAGGCTGAAAACAAACATTTTGCTGCAACTCAATATTGGGATGAAGAGACAGAAAGATAGGAAAAAATAATCCTACAATGTAAACGTCTGCATCATGTTATATTGAAGTGGAATCAGGCTGGAAGATGGTCACCATTATGAGCCAGGCGGCCATCTTGTTCAGAATATTGGTTCACTTGAAAATAACTAGGTAGGTTTTAGCTGAAACTAGAATGAAGCATACGTAGAAATTTAGGAATGTGTTAGATTAGCAGAAAAGCAATTAAAACCTGAGAAAGATCCAGACTGTTCCTGGCAGAAAGGGACAGAATGAGAAGTGGATACACCAAGGTCACAGAGGCCCGCAGAGAGACAAAAGGGAGCATAGAAGCAGACCAGGTGTTATCCGCAACAAATAAACACAGGCGCTAGGGAGGTGAGCACAGCCCGGACTGAGTGTAGCAGCAAATCACGTTCTGTCAAACTAACATGAAGTTTGCCAATTTACGGCCAATGTATGGAATGTCTTTGTAATCGACCAAGGGAGGTACTAACCCACGTGGGGTGGGATAGTGTCACCGGGAGGTGGGTTAATTGGGATGTACCTAATTATGTATTTGGGGTATAAGATCTCATGTCACAGTGAGTTCGATGCTCACTCTTTGCGATTCAATCCTGTGTGAGCATTTGTGTGACGACACAAATAAAGTTTGCCTTTCCTGAAAAGACTCATGTTCAGACAATCCTTGCTCGTGTCCGGTCCGGCCTCGTCCCGAGTGAACCTAGCAGATTCCGGTTACATTTCTTGGGGGCTCGATAGCCGGGATACGGGCCCTTGCCGGCATGGCAACGACTGCTGAACACTGTAGCGGTTGACTGCAGGTGCGAGTGATCCCGCTGGTTGGGCGTCTGTTGAAGGTGAGCTGACATCTGCAGGCACCAAGCAGGATTTCCTGTTCAGTGGACCTGGTCTCGTCCCAAACGGACCCCTGGCCCGGGAACACTGGGACACCACCGAGTCCGAGGAAACAGCAAGCAGTGCGGCGATAGGTAAAGTGTCTTCTATGTTTGTATGTGTAATGGAGATACCGGTATAAAGGGAAACGTCCGGCCATAGTCGGATAAGGAGACCCACGGCCACGGTCTCGTTGACATACCGCACCCCACGCCGACAGCACGGACAAGCAAAGGAGCCAGAGTGGCTAGCGCGTGTCTGAACCCGGGGGATCGGATGTTAACTAAACAGTAGTTCAGTATGTAAGGGTGAAGGGAGCCACGTGGAGTTGCATAGTCGTAGTCAGTGTTTGTAAATAGAGCTTCTGCACCTGGACAAAGGAAAGGAGGAGAGATTTCTGTGACTGGGCTGAGAGCCCTGAGTCAGTGCTAGTGCGTACGTCGTGTAGTGAAGAGGGCTCATTGGGGCCAACGGTAGCTGCAGAGGAAGTGGTGCCGGGTGGGTAGATTACCCATAGGCAAATTGGAATTGCAGACGGAAGTGTAGTTATAGAACGGGGTGCACATAGTCACAAGCAGACAAGATTTAGAGTTCAATTAACGGGGTATAGGGAGCCAAAAGGAGGGACGGTGTGCCCTCGGCTAGTAGAAAGAGTTGAATTGTTTATGTATTGTTTTGTGCTGAAAGTATCTGGTACAGTATGGATTGTGAATGATTGCTGAGAGTGCTGTGAGTGATTGAGCGCCTACTCACCTAGCGAGAAAGCAAACTTGAGAGTGGACTCCCAAGGTACGTTTCCGGCTCAGGCGACTGCAGTCCAACTACTGACGGAGGAAGCGAATCCGATATATATGAATTGTTGACTGAAGTACCAGACAGTAAATTTCAAGTGTTTTGTGCTAACCGTAATATCTGCATTGTGAGAAGGTTACCGCCCGTAAGAGTAATAATGGGTAACGGGTCGTCCAAACCCAAGACGGCTAAGAAGGGTGAGACGCCCTTGGGGTATATGGTGCGGAATTGTGAAGTGTTGTATGCAACACATGATTATGGAATGGATTTGAGTAAAGAAAAGTTAAAATTATTGTGTACAATGGTATGGCAACAGTTAGTTCCTGAGTGGCCAGAACAGGGGTCTATGGACCCGGAGATAATACAGAGAGTGCACTCCCAGGTAACCGGGAGATATGGTCATCCTGAACAATACCCGTATATAGATATATGGAGGTACTGTGTGAGAGATAAAAGCCATTTTTGTTATGTTAGTAGGGCAAAGAAAAAAAAAGTATGCCCTCAAATAAATATAAATATGAATGTGAAAATAAGTCTATATATATATTTAGTGTTTTAATATACCAGTAAATTAAACAAAGATAATTTACAAGCTTTGTGTGTGGATTATGTAATGATCTGCAGGAGTCTCTGAGCCCCCACTTCCCCCTGGGCCAGAAGAAAGAGAGAACAGTTTTTTGTTTTTTTCCGTATTCGCTCCCCCCCTCCTTTCTGGCACACACTGTCTGCACGGAGGAGAGGGAGGGAGTCAATTTTTTTTTGTTCTCTGATGAACAGAGAAAGTAACCCTTTATGTGTCTGTGCAGCGAATTTTAGTTTACCAGAGAAATAAAGAAGAAAAATTACTGTTTAGCTAATTTTTAATGTGTGCTACAATAGAATGCATGAAGTCTGTCGAGTGCAAGATGTAGGTTTTTATTTTGTGTTGATATATTTGGTTAAGTCTGTCTTGACAGACTATTTTAAAATAGTTTTATATAATCTAGGCTATATGTAAGAAAGTTTTATATTGTCTAGTATTGTTGTCCGTTTGTTTCAAGCAATATTGTGTAATGTGCTGATATTATTCCAAAAACTCTAGTTTTGTTCACAGAGCTAGAATTAAATAAAAGAGGGTGTCCTGGTTTTTATATTGTTACAGAGTGTAACAATAGTGAGTATTTATAATACAACATGTATTTTATGAAGTAAAATTAAAGTATATAATAATATACAATATTGACTACCAAAATATAATACAATTTATTAACAAATTAAATAGAAATATATGAAACGGTTAGAAGATAATATTAAAAGAGCAGTTCGAGAAATAATTAAAGTAAATAGTTTTATACTGTTTCATGTCCTAGCGAAAGTATGATTAAAAAAAAATAAAAAAAATATATATTTATATATTTCTATTTAGTTTCTGATGAGATAGTTATTCTATTGTTATAAGAGTATTTTATATGATTACTGATTTTATTTTTATTTTTTTTCTCTCTGATGTGGTATTAAGAGTCTGTTTTGGCTACGGGAGAGAGACCTCTGAATATTGTTTGTATATGTAGATGGTTTTTTTTTTAGTTAAAATATACAATGTGTATATGTATATGCCCGAATGTCCCATCCAGCTCCTGGGGCGGGATATCCTTTGCAAATTGCAAGCCCGAATTATATTTTTTCCCGGGGGTCACGCTAGATTAGACCTGCCTGAGAGTGGCAGCTCCACACGGCAGTACAGCCCAGCCAGCCAGCATACCCAACCTGTAAAAATTGCAGTAATTATGCCAAGAGAAGAAGATTAGTGAACGGCACCAACCCTGCCGGCCGCCCCAGACCCGTACACACTACTCTTTGAAATTCCTGGAGTCTGGGCAGAGGAAAACCCACCCGGATTAGCTGTAAATATCCCTCCAGTGTACGTCGATTTAAAACCTGGTGCAACACCTGTGGCTTTAAGACAATATCATATCCCACAAAAAGCCAAGCAGAATATCCAGACACATTTGCAGAGACTTAAAGACTATGGCATATTGAAATTCTGCGTGTCACCGTGGAACACATCCCTGTTACCACTACTGAAAGAGGGCACACAAGAGTACCGCCCAGTCCAAGATTTACGAGCCGTCAACGAAGCCACAGTAACTCTACACCCTGTGGTTCCCAATCCATACAATTTATTGGTATTAATTTCTGGTGATATAAAATATTACACGGTGCTTGATTTAAAAGACTTTTTTTTTTCTGCATCCGTCTGGCTCCGGCAAGCCAACCCCTTTTTATTTTTCAGTGGGAGGAATCTACAATGGATGCGCGCTCAGCCAGGACCTCCTGTCCTTCAACGCTCAGCCAGACAAAGTTGTTTTACTACAGTATGTAGATGATTTATTACTGGCTTCTCCCACAGAAAAAGACTGTTTCTCTGCCACAAAAGCCCTGCTACATCTGCTATGCCTTGCAGGTTACAGAGTGTCCAAAAGAAAGCGCAAATATGTAAACAGACTGTAAAATATTGAGGTTTTCAATTAACAGGTACCAAGCGTGTATTGGGGGCAGAGAGAAAAGAAGCAGTATGCCGAATACCCCAACCAAAGACAAGGAGACAAGTCCGTGAATTCCTGGGAGCTGCAGGCTTCCGCCGCCTGTGGATTCCCAACTTCGCAGACATTGCTGAGCCCCTCTATCAAGCCACCAAGGAAAAAGAGCATGACCCCTTCCTCTGGGAAGAAGAGCAAACAGCAGTTTTCCTGAAATTAAAGACTCTACTAATGGAAGCTCCAGCACTGGGACTGCCAGATCACAGCAAGCCCTTCCAGCTGTACGTGCATGAACACAATCAAACAGCTACAGGAGTGCTGATTCAGAACTTTGGCTCATGGCCAAGGCCTGTGGCCTATCTATCCAAGCAACTTGACCCTGCGGCCTACCCCCATGTCTGAAAGCTGTGGCAGACACCGCAATGCTGATAGCAGAAGCAGACAAGCTGACCCTTGGACAAGTTCTTCATGTCAAGGTACCACATGCTGTCAAAGCCCTGCTGGATGTAAAAGGAAGCTACTGGTTCAGCAACAGCCGGATGACAAAGTACCAAGCTATGATGTGTGAGAATCCACGGGTTCATTTGGAACTCATCGCTACCTTGAACCCTGCTACTTTACTGCCTGACTGCGAAGAGGATCCAGATCATGAATGCCTCCAAGTCATGGAAGAAGTGTTCAGTAGCAGGCCAGATTTGAAAGATGTACCCCTAGACAAATATGATTTACAGCTATTCACTGATGGTAGCAGTTACATGGATGATGGGAAGAAAGTCTCCGGCTATGTAGTCGTCTCAGCAGAAGAAATTATTGAAGCAAATTCTCTACCAGGCCATACATCTGCACAACTGGCTGAGATAACAGCTTTAACCAGGGCTCTGGAAATCTCCGAAGGCAAAAGAGTGAATATCTACACTGACTCCAAATATGCCTTTATGACTGTCCATGCACATGGTGCACTCTACAAAGAAAGAGGCCTACTTATTTCCTCAGGACAACAAATCAAGTATGCAGCTGAAATCGCAGCCCTCCTAGAAGCTGTATGGAAACCAAGTGCTGTCAGTATTATGCACTGTCGTGGCCACCAGAAAGGTCATGATGAAATCCCAAAAGGCAACAGGCGCGCTGACCAGGCCGCAAAAGCGGCTGCAAAACCATTGCTAACAACTGATCAAGCCAAAGTCCTGCTCTGCAAGCAAGAGGCCCAACCTCCCATGCCAAACTACGAATTCTCCATGAATTGGAGAAAATTTGAACCCAAAGGCGAATTCATTGAAATTATTCTGCACAAATGGCACAATGATTACGGACTATTAGAACTCAATCATGATTATATCCAGTGGCTTTTCCCAACACGGCCCCAAGGCCGAAATTTCTACTCCACTTCTCTGAACCCTCAAGAGACACGTCTTATCATTAACACCTCAGAAGTTCAGCAAAGACTCCGCAGAGTATACAAAATTATGCTGAAATTCTTCGGCGTAAAATTAATGGGGGAGTAATGGAGAAGATACAAAAGTAACCGAAGTTGAACGAGCAGAAAATTTTGCTTCACGTTTTGACAGCCTAACAGCCAACCCTTATAATAATCTGAGGATCACACGAATACTGCTAAGTTTGGGAGAGTTGGGAGCAGAAGAATATCAAGCTCCGCTGGTGAGGTTCTTTCTCAAAGAGACCCTTATCAAAAACAAACTGCCAAGAATGAAGTAAAGTCTGATGAAGGAAATAATACCACGCTATGGACTTCCTCTCGAAATAGGGTCAGACAATGGCCCCGCATTTATACAGAACTGTCTACAACAGTTTGCCCGCCTGTTGGGCATCACCTGGAAGCTACATACTGCTTACAGGCCCCAAAGCACAGGAAAAGTTGAAAGAATGAACCGCACCCTAAAGACTTTGATGTCCAAACTGTGCCAAGAGATGTCACTAGGCTGGTTAGATGTGCTGCCAATAGTTCTATTGCACATTAGTTGCAGGCCAACCCCCCCAATTGAAGCTAAGTCCGTACGAACTCATGTTTGGACGGCCTACCCCTCTGATTAATGGACTAAGGGGGGACCTTCAGGCATTGGGGGAAACTAAATTAAATGATCAGGTTGTACTGTTGGGTAAAGCAATGCAGAAATTAAATACTTGGGTGGGAGATAATATACCTCACTTTTTATACCCCCCACTGCATAAGTATTGTCCAGGTGACTCAGTATGGGTGAAGGAGTGGAAAAATGACCCACTAGGCCCAAAATGGAGAGGTCCTTACTTTGTCCTGTTATCAACCCCTACAGCAGTGAAGATTGCCGAGGTGGTCCCGTGGATACATCACTCCAGACTGAAGGTAGCTGCAGCCAATCCTGAACCAGCATGGAAGGTCGTCACCAACGAGACCAATCCACTGAGGCTAAAGCTGACAAAGACCACAGTCGTGAGCACCTGAATGATCCTACTGAAAGCACCCAAAATATTCAACAAGTGGGTGTTTTGATGGACACAATAAAGCCTGACCATCCACCGACAGGGGAACAAAGGGATCCCTCAGGGGATGCCCAGAGGGTTATTTTTAGGGGCCCGGCCCTAACTTTTGATCAACCGGAAATGTCTTTTGTTTTTGAAATTCCGGTGGGGAGGGATTGGGTTTATGTGACTGTGAAAAGAATTGCCCAAGGGATTTTGACATTTGGGGCATTTGTGGTACTGATTTTGTACCTTGCAAATTTGATTTATGGACTCTCGCATGGAGCATGCCCCAGGTGCCCAAGCACCGCCAAGAAAGTGGATATTTCCCATATCTGGAATGGTACGCACCTGGTGATGGAGAACCGTACCATGAGGAGACAAAAGCGAGAGGCGATATCTGAGATTATGCCAAGAGGATATTTACTTGTGCAATATAAATATGACTATGCTAAAAAGTCTGGGCAAACCGCATGCTGGGTGTGTAGTAGACTGCACCCAGAGACAATTCACATACCATTTGCCTCTGTTCCAATGAATTTGAGTATGTTTGCGTCAGGAAATGTCACAATACATGCTTTTGATGCACCAAGGGAAAAAACAGAATCATTCAGTCCCGGGTATCCCATAATAGGGCCAGTGTACCCACCAGAATGGTGTTTTCAACTAGGACCAGATAAAGAAACAAATAACGAGGGTGGGTTGTGTTACTCAAGTAAATTCAACTGGACATCATACATTTACACATTCAACACAAAAGAGAAGGCAAATTTTCTATACATACGATGTAGAAAGCTCACAAGCGATCAGGAGGAGGTGATTGCGAATGTGACAAATGGGAGGCAGAGTGCATTGGATATGATGAAACGACTGAGACAACTGATGATAGAAATATCAAAGGGAACACTACATTTGTCACCATTTATATTGAAAGGGGGATACCAGGTGTATTGTGAAAGGGTGTGTTACACATGGGTACCACCTACAATAACGGGACTGTTTTATCTAGCTAAATTGATCCCAATTCAGAGGGTAAGGGGAGAAGACACTAATACAGACACAGCACTCCACCCTAGGTACCCACTGGTGTTTGAGAGACAGAAGAGAGAGTTGTTCAAGAAAGCGGATCGAATATGGGCATGGCTGCCGGCATGGACTGGATGGGGAAGAGAGTTGATGGTAAGAATGAACAGTTATGCCAGTCTGATGGACGAGATTTTGAATAAAACTAGTATGGACATTCAGTTACTGAATCTGGAAGTACGAGAGATAAGGAAGGTACAAATGATACATGATATGGCACTAGAACAGATCAGTGCAGCTCTGAATGGATTGTGTGAGATGACAATGCATTATGAATGTTGCACCTTCATCAAGAACACTACACATGACGTCCCTGACTATTACCAGGTAATCCAAGATCACCAGGAGAAGGTAGCACAGTTGCAGAACACAGCAAGGAGGATAGCTGCTGAAGGCTGGAATCCACTCCGTGGGTTCGGAGCAATTGGTTCGGATCCATTGGTTCGGATCCATTCTGAGATTTATCTCACAGATTGGATCCATGATTCTGGTGGTGGTGGTGATCTTGGTCATAGGGACACTACTGTACCGCATAGGGCTCTGTCTCTGGCCACTATGCAAGAGGGCACTGACACCCACACAGACACAGAAGATACCACTGATTATCCCACAAGACATGTTCCCAACCAAAATAGGTCCCCTAAAGTATGAGGAACTTAAGAATAATAGTAGTGGGGTGTAATGGCTACAAGTCTCAGGAGAAGAACCTGAGGCTTGAGCCAAGGGGGGAATGAAGTGGAAGCAGGCTGGAAGATGGTCACCATTATGAGCCAGGCGGCCATCTTGTTCAGAATATTGGTTCACTTGAAAATAACTAGGTAGGTTTTAGCTGAAACTAGAATGAAGCATATGTAGAAATTTAGGAATGTGTTAGATTAGCAGAAAAGCAATTAAAACCTGAGAAAGATCCAGACTGTTCCTGGCATGAAGGGACAGAATGAGAAGTGGATACACCAAGGTCACAGAGGCCCGCAGAGAGACAAAGGGGAGCATAGAAGACAGACCAGGTGTTATCCGCAACAAATAAACACAGGCGCTAGGGAGGTGAGCACAGCCCGGACTGAGTGTAGCAGCAAATCACATTCTGTCAAACTAACATGAAGTTTGCCAATTTATGGCCAATGTATGGAATGTCTTTGTAATCGACCAAGGGAGGTACTAACCCACGTTGGGTGGGATAGTGTAACCGGGAGGTGGGTTAATTGGGATGTACCTAATTATGTATTTGGGGTATAAGATCTCATGTCACGGTGAGTTTGATGCTCACTCTTTGCAATTCAATCCTGTGTGAGCATTTGTGTGACGACACAAATAAAGTTTGCCTTTCCTGAAGAGACTCGTGTTCAGACAATCCTTGCTCGTGTCCGGTTCGGCCTCGTCCCGAGTGAACCTAGCAGATTCCGGTTACAATATCTGCATGTGCCAGAACCATGCGGTGTTATGACACTCTATACTGTGTTTATTGCATATGTATTGTTGTGTACATGCATTTGTTACCTTCTTTTTATTTTTTTAAATAACCTGTAACTTTTCGAGAGCCAGATGTGCACTAAATGGAAGTGACTTGTGTTCCATCCTTATTGTATTCAATATAGAATCTGACCTTCATTTACATACCTGGCGGTCTAATTTTTGGGAAAAAACACGTCTAAAAGCGGTCTATTTTTTTTGCCCCCCCCCCCCAGCAGTATTCCCGAGTGTAGCTCGGGGTTAAATTCCTATGTTGGAAGTGGTAACCCCAAGCAACACTCGGGATGCCACTGGATACATCACCTCTCCCTGCGCTCCCTCGATGTCCCCAGCTGCCTCCTCCGGTGAACGCAACCTCATTACTTCCTGGTTCCTTCCTCGCGAGGAAGTAAAACGCCGCGATCGCCGGAGGAGACTGCAGAGATCAGCGAGGGAGCGCACGGAGAGGTGATGTATACAGCCCGAGTGTGTCTCGGGGTTACCTCTCTCAGCGGTGAAATTTAACCCCGAGACACACTCGGGAACACCGCCAGGGAGGTTAAGCATGTATAGATTTATGTACTCAACATAGAACAGATTTGGGTATCTTGTGCAGTATTGTTATTCTGTATACTGTTGTGTTGCACCACACTGATGTTTATTCATCTACTAGTGTGCATGGATGGATTGACATGAGAATTGTCATGCCCCTCGTGCAGACACCGCAAGAAGACCAAACCCTGTGGTACTTCTTGCTGATATCCCCTGTATAGTATACATATGCAAGTTCCTGGGGACTTACCAAAATCCTGTGCTGGTTCCAGGAGACCTCAGGTACACCTCATCAAGCGAATGAGGCCCCCTTAAGAGCTTCCTCATTGAAGTCTGATCTGTGCTTCTGAAATAACCTGCCTCCTGAAATCCCCCTGTTCCTGTTACGTACCGAGAGACCCCCTACTGCCGAGAGACCCTATCTGGACACCCACAGCCCCACAACCACCGTTACTTTCATCCTCTGCTCCCTGTGCCCTACTATTCTGCTTTGATTACTGGTGAACCAGACCCCTTTGCCACAGACTTGACCATTCTATTGCCTACCGCCTGCCAAGACCTCTGCTACGGCCTCCCTCCTCTTCCGCTCCTGTCGTGGTAAATCTTCAATTTGGCTTAAGTTTACGTGCAAAGCGCGCATGCGCGCCTATCACGTAAACCAGCCAATCAGCAGGATTCCTCCCGGCTCCACCTTCTTTGATTAGTGTTACGCGCAAGAGGATACGCGCAACACTAATCACAGCCGCCAACTTTTGCCGACGACTCGCTCCCGCCAGCTACTGTGGCGAGTTGGAGGCGCCATCGCGCTGAAAGCGCGATGAGGTCTCCTACTCGGCAATAGTCGGCAGAAGTGGGAAATACAAATCCCGCTCTGCTGATTGACAGCTGGGAGGGTGGAGGAAAGTCCTCCGCGTCTCTCATCTGTTTCAGCCGATCGGCTCAGCGGAAGGGTGAGCGAAGAAAAGGGCATACTTAGGTCATCATGACCACCTAAAAAAGCTTAGGTGGTCATGTTGCCTAGAGTATCCCTTTAAGCCTACATTCCTTTATAGTTGCTCTTCTTGTTTCTCTTGTGTTTCTTAGTCCTTTTTCCTGTTTATAATTGTGCTCTTTGCTTCCCGCTGTCTTTAGCTCCCACTAGTATTTTCTTTTACCACTACTCCCATTAATCTCAGTGCTCTTCAGGTCAGCCCTTTTACTGTGTCTCCTCTCTGCTTAAATTTATTGTCGGTCTCGCCCAGTCTCCTCCATTGCTTTGGTTCATTTCTCCTGTTTGTTTTATTTCTGCTTTGCTTATTAAATAAAACACCTTGCTTTGCCCGGCAACCTGTCTGATCTCCTGTTCCACTGCACCTTGGGCTCGCACCTGCATACCATGCACAGGCCGCATGACAAGAACGGTGTACTAGAAGTCAAAATAAATAAAATTTTGTAGTATGTGATTTTTTTTGTCTAGTTTATATCTTATTTTACAGTTGTCTAATAATGTCAGATTAATAAAAATCACCAGAAAATTAATCCTTTATTTTGCCCCTTCACTACCATGATCATGTATGCACAATCAGCAATAGCAGACACAGCAACCCGGGATCGTGTTAACAAGATCTGGGGCTATGCTGTGTCAATAAAAATAAAATTTGTTTGTCGCAAACAAGTTTTGTTAGCATTTTGCGCTCCAGAAGGTGACCTGGAAGTTTTAGAACAGTGGGCATGGTGCCCTAGGTGCAAACACTGCTGAAAACCAGCTGGGAACGTCTCTAGCAAATGTTTCCCGAGCTGATAATGCACGGAGCCCTGAGTTGCAGTACCTCCATTTGGCCAGCAGATGGTGACAAATAGGTTAGTTCAATAAGAAATACATTGGGATTATTCAAAATATTTCTTACTGTATAATTAACAAAAAAATAAACCCAAAACAATGGTCCTCACAGTAGTTTATTTGTAAAAATGACTTGGTAGTGTTGGGGTAATTATATGGAGTTTACTACTTTTTTGCTGTATACCTGGTTCCCACAAGAAAAAAAGAAAGCCATGGATTTAAGTGCGGATTAGGAAAATGATTTTGCTCCATTCAAAAAACATGCAAAGAGCTCTTCTATAGAAATATGCAAATTAATACAAATGTGAGCTTTTAATAGATGTATAGCACTCGAAACAAACTGCACAACGAACAGGATTATAAGGAAAATTAAGAAGTGAAAGGCTGGATGAAATTAAGATACAGACTCCATAATTTCTTTTTTTAAATATTTAAAGAGTTGGGTTAATAATAATTAAAAAAATTATATCTTGTTGAAAACATCTCTTTATTTTAAGAGAATCATTTTTTTTCTTACACGGTAGGGAAATTGTGAAGAATAACACAGGAAATCTCTATTTTTTTGTACAGCTAAGCTAGAAAAAACTTGATTCTCAATTCTTTTTATTGTCTGCTTTATATTATGTTTTATAAATACCTGTAACCAGGCCTGGATTAAGATTAGGGATGAACTGTTCGGTTCGATCTGTTCGGAGTTCGCTTCGAACCTCGGCCGTTCGGCTGTTCGCCGAACTCCGAACATTTCTGCGTGTTCGCCGCATGTTCGCCCACAATGGACCACAATGCACTTTTCCACTGGCCTGAAGCTTGTAATTGGCTACAGTCTTGCACCTGACCACAGGTCAGGTGCAAGACAGGTGCAAGACTATGCCAATCACGGCTCACAGTCCTGATTGGGCAAATTTTGCCAAATCATGGGCTCACAGAGCTAAGTCCCGCAGCACACTATATAAGGCGTCCCTCGCAGCCCCAGCACGTGTTTTTTGAGAGGAGATTGTTCTGTTAGTGTGTGTTCTCACTGCCAGCAGCTATTGTGGGGGTCTCACTTCTACAAGATTTCTGGGAATTGTTGTAATCCGTGTGTTCTCACTGCCAGCAGCTATTGTGGGGTCTCACTTCTACAAGATATCTGGGAATTGTTGTAATCTGTGTGTTCTCACTGCCAGCAGCTATTGGGGGGGTCTCATTTCTACAAGATATCTGGGAATTGTTGTAATCTGTGTGTTCTCACTGCCAGCAGCTTTTGGGGGGGTCTCACTTCTACAATATATCTACGAATTGTAATCTGTGGCTTCTCACTGCCACCCATCAGGGGGTCTCACTGATTTATAGGAGGTTTCTGAGAATTGTAATCTATGTCTTGTCACTGTTGCCAGCTATCAGGGGGTCTCACAGACTTGTAGCAGATTTCTGCAAATTTTAATCTGTGTCTTGTCACTGGCTGCCAGCTATCAGGGTGTCTCACTGAGTTATACCAGAGTTCTGGAAATCTTTAATCTAGATAACACAGTTGAATCAGAGTTCTGCATATCTCCAATTTTTATAACAGAATTGAATCAGAGTTCTGTATATCTTTAATCTATATATCACTCACCATGTCAGAAAGACCAAAAAGGACAGGCATACGCTCCCAGACACAGATAAGAGGCAAGCAGCCTCTTTGTCGGGAGGCTGTGCCTCTGGTCGTCGTGGACGTGGTGCATCCTCTGCAGTAGCACGCTTGTCCTTTCTAACTGGTGCTGGCCATCTTAAGCAGCAGCAACATACAGAGGATTTGGTGGATTGGCTAACCAGGCCATCCTCATCCTCCGAGTTCTCTGCCAGCCAGGCTTGTAGTGGTTTACAGTCCACGTCAGCTGCCAAAGCATCTAATGCAGCCTCCATGTCCACAGCTACTCCTGCCGTAGCCTCACCAACATACACGGAGGAGTCAGCTGAATTGTTTGACTACAATGACAGTGACATGCTGCTTGAGGATACGCAGCAACTACAGTGCTCTGATTCAATCTCTGAGGTTGAGGAAGGGAGTATAATCAACCTATAGGAAGGGGGTGCCAGTGACACACAAATAACTGGCACTCATGTTCCCCCAGCAGCTGCAGCATATTGCGAGGTTGGCTCCAGTGACGAGGAGATAGGGGGTGATGACAATGATGAGGTCACTGACTCCACCTGAGTGCCTGATCGCACAGAGGAGTCAAGTGAGGAGGAGGAGGAGGAGGCACAAAAAACACGAGGCACAATGCCCTCTATGACCAACCGTAGCCAGTCCAAGGCATCAGAAGTCACAGCTGCTCAGGTGCAGAGCGCTGCTGTCTCAAAGCACATGCACAAGAAGTCTGCTGTCTGGGAGTTCTTTAAGAAATGTGCAGCAGAAAGCACCGTTGCTATTTGTAATCTATGTCAGATGAGAAAGACATCCCACGCTTGGGTACCACATGTTTGAGGCGACATATGACCACCTGCCACGCATCCCGTTGGCACAACACTTTGCATAGGTCCTCCTCCTCATCATCTGTCTCTACCCCCACTATATGTCCTGCCATGTCATTGCCTACAACCTCCACTGACAGGGATGATGCTACAGTAATGGATGTATCAGGTCCTTCCTCAGAATGTGACAGCATCCCATCAGCTGAAGATTTACACAGTCAGATTACGTTGCCCCAGCTGCCTCAGCGTAAGAAAAAATATAGTCCCAACCATCCCCAAGCACAGTGTCTAAATGCCAGCTTAGCAAAATTACTCGCATTACAGCTGCTGCCTTTCCAGCTGGTGGACTCAGCTTCCTTCTGTGAATTTGCTGAATGTGCTGTACCACAGTGGCAGGTTCCAAAATGCCATTTCTTTTCACGAAAAGGCCATTCCAGCACTATACCAGCACGTGGAACACAATGTTATGGAGTCATTGGGAAAGGCAGTCAGCAGCAAGGTGCACATGACTTTAGACACGTGGTCCAGCAAGCATGGACAGGGTCATTACATTTCCTTCACGGCACACCGGGTAACTCTGATTGCAGCTGGGAGGGATCCAAGACGGGGCTCTGTGCTGGCGCTTGTTCATCCGCCACACCTCCAGAAAGCTGCTTGTATGAGGTCTGTCTGCTCCACCACCTCCTCCCTCTCTGTCTCTGGCGAAGTGGCAGTTAAACCGACGCGTGACAGGGACTACGCAATGGCTCAAGCAAAAAGATGCCATACTGTGCTTGAGCTGGTTTGTTTAGGGGACAGGAGCCACACCGGGCCAGAAATTCTGTCAGCTCTGCAGGGGCAGATGCCAGCTTCAGCTGGGAATGGTCGTCTGTGAGCACAGAATAGCACAGAATTTTCATACAGGCAGCCGCCCTAAGCAGTTGTTTATGAATAGATTAAAGGAAAACCCATTTACGGTCATTTGAAATGTAATTTTTTTGTTTTTAAATGTCTCTATACATCCTACAAATCCGCCACTTCACAGGCAGGTTATGGGGACCTCCTGGGCACGATATTTGAAGGAATTTTTTGTTTTTATTCTTAACCTTTACTTCATGGAAAACTCACTTTTCCTTTAAAATTTTTTTTTCCATTATATCATCCAAACCTTTGTGGTTATATATTCTATAGGGAATTCTTGTTAAAAAAAAACGTGAAATGGGAACCTGTTACTGCATTTTTCTGAGAGAATATATAATTTTAACCAAAAAATGAATTTTTTTAAAAATATTTCCCTTGTGTTTTGGAACATGTTTTTTACGAATAATATAACTATGTATAAAACAATGACCTTGCTCCCAGCGTGGGAAATGAGAAGGTGAGTAATGGCAGTGGTATTGCACATTTTATACGTGACAAATGGACAATGCCATCGCTTTGGAACTAAAAATAAATAAAAAAAATTGTTTTCTTTTAAGTTTTACATGGTCAGTTTTGGTATTATTGCAAAGGTCAGACTCTGTCCTGTCCAATGACACCTCACTTGACCTTGTGAGGTGTAAAGATTAGTGACGCAGGGGTCCAAAGTTCCCTGCAGTGCTCTTCGCTGCAGTGCGGCGGTTTAGGTATTTTATGTAATGAATCGTTACAATCGATTGTACCATCACCCATCACCTCCACACGTGTTGGTGACATGAGAAATGTGATGGTTAGTTAATGCAGCATCATGGTTTACTTTATAATTGAAAAGTGAAAAATATTACTGTTGGAAAGAAAACGAAAAAGTAAATATTTATTATTTTATTTATTTAACTTAATCTGGTCATGTTTGGTATCATTGGAAAGGCCATGCTCTGTAGCTGCTATGGAGTTCGAGATACAGGGGACCAAATTCAGACCTAGTTATCCTTTCTCTGGGCCTATTCTGAGGAATGGCCTTGAGCTGCTGCTCCATCTGCCCCTATGTTAATCCGGCCCTTCCTGTAACTGTCACTGTCTGTTTCAACTGAAAATGTGTAGTTTTCTTATCAGTTTCTGATTATTATTATAGTCAATAACGTTATCAGCTGTTTGTCGGTATTTCGTTATGTAAAATTGTATGTTAGATCACATACACTCAAATGCACAAAACCTGTAATCATGATACAGAAGGTAGATTTTAATGCATATAGAAAAACAAAATTACACATACTGTACATCATGGTTTGCATACATTGTTTCAAGAAACAGGAAATAAAGGAATTCTTGCAGATTATTATCTACCTCCCATTTGAGTTGGCACATTAAGTGTTTTGCTAGATGTTTTCTACCTCTTTTATAATTTGAGCAGTAGGAGAATGCTTTTTTGGCACGGTATTTTGTGTATTTCTTGATCGATGACATTTACTGCCAGCATTCATTCACTCCTGGAAAAGCCCCATATTCACAAATCCTCTTTAGATGACAGTTGAGACGCCGGAATTTGAAAGCTACCAGGCTAGCTGACATTTTCTTCTAGCTCTAGATCCCACAGACAGGAGTTTGGTGCTTATCTATTCTACTCCCGTTGCCTTCCAGCTGCAGCCTTCTACATGTTGTCTTGAACATTTTGGAATTCTGATACAACTTGAAAGAAAACTTCATATACCACTTTGTCCAGTGTATCTGAAAGACATGCGTAGAGTTTTATTTATTTATTACCCCCATAGTGACCAGACAATTTTATCATTGTCAGTCCCAAAAGTACTTGCTGCTGTTTTTAAGTTTCTGCGCTGTTTGTGTTTAGCTCTAATTTTCCTCTCATTTATGGAACCCACATATATTATATAGCCTTTTTCTCACCATTACATGTACTTTCGAAAGATACCATTATTTTCATCATATCTTATAATTTACTATAAAAAAATGTATGAAATACGATGAAAAAAACCCACACTTTTTGGAACTTTGACCCCCAAAATATTTTCGAAATTTTGTCCTGAGTTTAGAAATATCCAATTTTTACATGTTTTTGCTGGTTAACCCCTTCACTGCTGAGCCATTTCACCTCTGTGTGCTGAGCTCATTTTGAGTTTTATGCTCATCATGTTTAAACGTGATTTGAAGTCCTATTTCATTATATACGACCCAGACAAAAAACACTTTTGCCATGCTTTGGCTTTTCCAATGATACCAAACATGACCCTCTAGCTGCCACCGATTAGGAGATACCCCTATTTCCGCCTGGCAGCTAGGGGGTTAACTGCCCAATTGACGTCATCTTGCATATGGTGATGATATCAGTGGGTGAGGGAGGCTCTGAGGCTTGGCTGACATCCACGATCCGGTGCTGAATTGCAATCCGGCACCAAGGGGCTAAAGAGAGGCAATGCTGGAAAGAGCGTCTGTGCCCTTTCCAGCGGTGCCTGGCTTTTCTTTCTAGCTTTTGGAAGTGAGAGGGGTCCTAAAGACCCCCCTTTCAGGCACTCCCCTTGCAGGCACCAGGGGGCACCTGAAACTGACATCATCGTGCCTGGCGATGACATTAATGTGATGGCTGGGGCCATAAAGCCATTGGTCTGACTTCAATGAACCCGGTCAGAGAGTTAAAGCCATTGGTCTGACTTCAATGAACCCGGTCAGAGAGTGGAGTATAGGGAGGTAGATTAGAGGACCTGTACATGGTACATCCTTGGTCCTTAACAGAGTTTTTCCCAGGACGTAACATGTAAGTCATTGGTCCTCAAATGGTTAAAGGCCCTCATTAATTAACAAGTACCATAAATTAGTCACCTATTGCACACAACTGCCGTTGACAGATGCAGAGTTCTTGTATTTTATCACCTGTAAATTAATGGGAGGCTACAGATATAATCTACCACGGAGCAGGAGAACTCCCTTTATTTCCCTTAAAACTCAGTAATTAGGTGATCTTTTAGAACTAAATAATCGAGCCAGGCGTTTTACCTGGAAATAGAGTTTAAATTCAGAGTTGTCCACTAATTAAATAATAAATACAAAATGGAATCATACTCACATAATTTACTCTTAGGAGCGGTTGCGATTCATGTATCCAATAAATCAATCAAAATTTCAAGTGCCAGGCACTCTAATATAATAATTCAGAAAAATCCCAGGAAAGTTTTGGTCCAAAATACCTTTTTCCAGTATCTCCAAATTAAAATTATATATTTTAACCCCTTCACTACCAAGTGATTTTCCATAAAACCATTGTCAGAAACCAGTGTTTTTTTTGTAAAATCATAGAGTAAGAAATATTTGAGCTTATACCAATTGTATTTCTTACTGTAAATAACCTATTTAGGCCAGTAGATGGTGCCATCTATTGCCAAATTGAGTTACAGCCGTTGCAGTTTATGTTCCCTACATTGCCTGCTGAAAGTCCGATGTCAGGGCATTATTCAGCCGATTTTACACAGGTTTTAGGTCTTTTGGTATTATGCTCACAGGGCTAAAAATTTGGGGTCACCTTCTGCAGCCCAATAGAAAAGGAAATTTGTTTGCTACAAACAAATTTGCTTTTGGGCTGCAGATCCGCAGATCGATCTATCTCTATCGGGGCACCAGATTCTGCCTTTGATGCCCGAGATATCTCGAACTTGGTAGTGAAGGGTTTAAAGTGCACAGATTTTGTTGCATATAACAAAATAAATACAGTCGATGAGTTGTAATACTCTCCTGTACTACAAACAGTAAAAAAAAGGGCCACGTAGTTAGCTTGTGTCAATTGGCAAGAGAAATAACCCAGAAAGCAGTCACAGAGATAGGCTATATGTCGTTACACAAGACTGGCAGCCAGGTCTCAACTTATGTTCTGGCATGTAAAAAAAGAAAAGCTATTGCTTTGATTAAAGAGTATTTCTTATAGCCCTAATCAATGATGGAGGTCAGGTATTCTGTTTCTACTTCTATCATACTCATGAGGATATTACTGCTTTTAGGTTTTTTGCAAATTGCACGCCCACGTCTCTGTATCTTATACATCTGTAGATTAACTGACATTGGGCAAGAGTCCTGGGTGTATACTGGGGAGCATGACGCCATCATTATTGTAACACTTGCTGTTATTCTAAAAGGGTAACTTTGATCACAGAGACTGTTCAAACAGAATTTAAAGTTATTACATTAATGGTAACACTGTCTCCACCTTGCTAGTCTGCAAGTGAAATCATATTTTATGATGTACAGGAGATAATGAGTTTAAACTTCATCATGTCACTGTGGATTCTCCAAAGCTAAATAGTGCCAAATACTCAAAACAGCAGTTCTCAAAAATGAAGACCTCAAAAACATGGACACGTTCCCATATGGCAGCCCGAAGGGCGTAGACACTTTAATAGTGGCAAATCCCCAAAATTGTGAGGCTAGTACTGCACCCATTTAGGATAGCGTCAGACGAACGCAGTCATCACGTCCGTGTCGCCGCATAGTTTAACGTCTGTCGTAGCATTGATTTGTGATCAATAGAGACAACACACGAAGTACGTGCGCTCCGAAATGCGCACGCCCCACGCAGGTGGCAACGGACGCCATTTAGGCCTCGACTTAAAAGTGCTACGGACGCCCAGAGTGCGCCGCGTCCGCGTGGCGGCCTGTGTGCATGATGGCGCGACGTCAGACGCAGCGTATTTGCGACGTCCATAACGTTGACGCTCAGAATTTATTTTTGGTCTGGCTGACTGTACCTGTCATTTAATTTTAATTAATTGTGTTTCCCATATTTCCCTTTTTCTACGTCCATCAAAAAAAACCAGACCATGTGGTAGATACAGTATCTTCCTTCAGTACGTATGTCTATTATGCACGCATGCAGAGTGCGCTCAGACTGCGTTCGTCTGACATTAGCCTAAAGGTTTAAGGCTTTTTGCATACTCTCCCCCATATCTTATAGATCTCCAGAATAACTGCCATTGGAGCAAGAGTCCTGGGTGTATTCTGGGAAACATGAAGTTATCACTATTGTAGCGCTTGCTGTTATTTTAGGCTAGGGTCAGACGAACGCATTTTTATGTTGTCTGTGAAAAAGTGCGTTCGAACGAATGGACGCATTTTTTCACAGAATACGTGATAGTGGTCATACTATGCGCATTTTCGTCCGTGATTTTGTACGGATCATCAATAAAACACTTTTTGTGTCTGGACGTTATGTTGGCCGGACATTAGCAGCGTCTGACGTCTCCTAATCATGCACAGACGCTGCTAGCGGACACAGCGCACTCTGTACGTCAGTACCTGCGGTTTCACGTTCTCGAAAAAATGCGTTCATTTTCCACTTGCGTTGCGCAGCCGGACTTTTGTGCGACCGTACTTCGTATATTGGCCGTCATTGCCCGTCATTTGCTGCTAGTGCGGCCGTGATTAAGTGCGCCAGAACGCGCGTTCGCACTGCCTCAGTCTGACCCTAGCCTTAAAGGTCATTGGGATTACAAAGATCTTAAAGTTATTACATTAAGGGTAATACTGTCTCCATCCTACTATTCAGCAATATATTTTATGATGTACATGAGATAATGAGTTTAAAATTCCCCTTGTCAGTGTGGATTCTCCAAAGCATTTCCACAAAGGTTTTCCCATGACAAGTTAGAGCACACAGCTCTCACCGGTTTATAGAAATAATATAATAGCACTCAGGCTGGCCGTCCACTGGCACGGTATTTGTGCGATCATCCGATATCGTCCTTCCTCGTCCGTCCGATCCAACAACAAGCAGGTGAATCAGCCGTCTTCCACTGCATCCGACCAACATCGGACGATTTTAGGCAATTTTTTACAACTACAACAGACTAGCGATTTTAACCATTTGAAGAGGATTTTGTCAGATGAAATCAGACGATCTGGTACAATTTACATTTGAAAAAGATGAATTGTATAGTAAAACTGCTGTGTGCGGTGATACATGAAAAAGATACATTGTATAGTAAATCCACCTTGTGCAGGGAAACCTGAAAAGATGCATTGTATAGTAAATCCACGGTGCGCAGGGAAACCTGAAAAAGATGCATTGTATAGTAAATCCAGAATGCGCAGGGAAACCTGAAAAAGATGCATTGTATAGTAAATCCAGAATGCGCAGGGAAACCTGAAAAAGATGCAATGTATAGTAAATCCACCGTCCGCAGGGAACCTGAAAAAGATGCATTGTATAGTTAAACCTACGTGTGCGAAGCCCATAGGATTCAATGTAAAAAAATATTTACGTTTTTATTCAACTGTTTATTAAATTAATCCGCAGTAAAAAGCATTTTTAATTACTGAATTTTTCAAATTTTTTCGGATTTTTTTTAGGCGAAATTTTCGGTTTCGGTATTTCTTTAAAAAAAAGACTAGCAGGGTTATTCAGAGAGAGTTGAAAACCAGGAGAATAACTGGAGAAGTGAAACTTCTAGGTAAAAATAGCCGATTTGGAAAGTGAGATAAATGGGAGAATTTTTTTGGTTTGGCTATTTTGACCTAGAAGTTTCATTTCTCCAGTCATTCTCCTGGTTTTCACCACTCTCTGAATAACCCTGTAGGCATTTTTTTCTCTCGAAAGCATCTTTTATTTATTTTTTTATTTCTGTGAGCCGGCTGCATTCAGCTTTTCTGTGCCTGGTGCTGAAACCTAATTCAGCACCAGGGACAGAAACATAGAAACATAGAAAAATGTCGGCAGATAAGAACCTTTCGGTCCATCTAATCTGCCCAATTACATGGATACTTTACCTGGATTTATCTTTTGTTTAGGATAGCCTTATGCCTATCCCATGCCTGCTTAAATTTGGCGTTAATCCCTCACCCCCTCCCTGCAGCCTTTGGTGAGGATTTTTATTTTTGACTGTGCTGGACGGGGGGCTGTGCTTGGTGCTGAAAATCGAGTTTCAGCACCAGAGACATTTTTTTTTCTCCCTGCAACGGGGTTTTTCATTTATTTTTTTGTGTGCCGGCCTGTCCATCGGCCAATCTGGGTCATCCACAGATGCTTCCAGTGGAAGACCCTGATCGGCCGATGGCGTTGTTCGTAATCGGGTGACCAGACCAAGTCGGTCACCCGACTATGGTGCCAGTGGATGCCGACTACGGTGCCAGTGACCTCAAATTGTACAAAGGGTAGGACAACAAATATAAAATTAACTAATAAGTCTGACAGAAGGAAAATGATAGCAAATGGGGATGCTGCTCAAGAGCTTGCAATCTATACGTTTGTAGGAGTGGGATGATGGTGAATTGCAGAGTATGAAATGTAATGTGGTGCATGATGGCTGTGTAGGACATAGATCAGGAGAGGCGAGGAATTATGAAGTGGGCTGGTATATATACATACTTTAGCTCACCACAGCAAGATGTTTAGTGATCATGGATGACCGTGTGTGTAAAAACAGGGTTGCCAGATCTGCCATGTTTTCCTGGACACTTATTACTATTTCATGAACACAGGGAAAAGTGCTGCCCTGCAATATGTATAATTAATACGCTACTGAATGTAAATCATCATATTAGGGTAATGTCAGACGAGCTCATTCTGAGCACACTCTGCGTCCGTGCACAACGGACGTACGTTCTTACGGACTATGCTGTAGACACCACATGGTCAGTTGTTTTTGACGGACGTTGAACAAACAAGGGAATTATGGGAAACAAAATTAATATGAAAAATTATAAAATGTTGAAAATGATATGAAAAGCCATTTTGTGCGTCAAGGTGCTGGACGTCGCAAATGCGGTCCGTCTGACTTCGTTCCATCACACACACATAGAAACATAGAAACATAGAAAAATGTCGGCAGATAAGAACCTTTCGGCCCATCTTGTCTGCCCAATTACATGGATACTTTACCTGGATTTATCTTTTGTTTAGGATAGCCTTATGCCTATCCCATGCTTGCTTAAATTCAATTACTGTTTTGGCCTCTACCACTTCTACTGGAAGACTGTTCCATGTATCCACCACCCTCTCAGTAAAATAATGCTTCCTGATGTTACTTTTAAACCTTTGCCCCTCTAATCTAAGACTATGTCCTCTTGTTTTGCTATTTTGTTTCCTTTTAAAAATACCCCCTTCCTCTACCTTGTGGATTCCCTTTACGTATTTAAATGTTTCTATCATATCTCCTCTGTCTCGTCTTTTTTCCAAGCTGTACATGTTAAGATCATTAAGCCTTTCCTGGTAACTTTTCTCCTTCAAGCCGTACACCATTTTAGTAGCCCTTCTCTGAACTCTCTCTAAGAGGTCTATATCCTTCTGGAGATACGGTCTCCAGTACTGCACACAGTACTCCAAGGGAGGTCTCACCAGTGCTCTGTACAGTGGCATGAGCACTTCCCTTTTCCTACTGCTAATACCTCTCCCTACACAACCAAGCATTCTGCTAGCATTTCCTGCTGCTCTATTACATTGACTACTTACCCTTAGATCCTCTGAAATAATGACCCCTAAATCCCTTTCCTCAGATGTTGAGGTTAGGACTGTATCAAATATTCTATATTCAGCCCTTGGGTTTTTACGTCCCAGGTGCATTATCTTGCACTTATCCACATTAAAACTCAATTGCCACAACTCCGACCATTTTTTTAGTTTACCTAAATCATTTGTCATTTGGCTGATCCCTCCAGGAACGTCAACCCTGTTGCAAATCTTTGTGTCATCAGCAAAAAGACATACTTTTCCATTAATACCTTCTGCAATATCACTAATAAAAATATTAAAGAGAATGGGTCCAAGTACTGACCCCTGAGGTACCCCACTGGTAACAAGACCTTGCGCCGAATAAACTCCATTTACCACAACCCTCTGTTGTCTGTCACTCAGCCACTGCCTAATCCATTCAACAATATTGGAATCCAAGCTCAAAGATTGCAATTTATTGATAAGCCTTCTATGCGGAACAGTATCAAAAGCCTTACTGAAATCTAAATAAGCAATGTCTACTGCACCACCTGTGTCTATTATTTTTGTTACCCAATCAAAAAAATCAATAAGATTAGTTTGGCATGATCTCCCTGAGGTAAACCCATGTTGTTTCTGATCCTGTAAGCTATGTGGACGTGGCGCACTCTGCGCGTCCGTTCTAGCGTTTATTCGTTCTTTCCTAAATTGTGCCAATGCCACGTGCGTTGTGCGTGCGCAGTTCGGTGCGGACATACTTCGTGTGTGGGTCTCTATTGATCATGATTCTATGCTACCACGGACATTAAACTGTCCGGCAACACGGACCTGATAACTGCATTCGTCGGACACAGGCCTAAGGCTAATGTCAGACGAACGCATTCTGAGCACACTGTGCGTCCGTGCACAACTGATGTACTTTCTGACTGATGATACTGTAGACACCACACGGTTCGTTTTGCTGATTTTTTTGACTGATGTAGATGGGAAATAAAATGAAAATGTAAAATGAAAAAAAATTGATACATGATATGAAAAACCATTTTGTCCGTCAAAAATGCTGGATGTCAAAAATGCAGCCTGTCTGACTACGTTCCATTACTCACACAAAAAGCTATGCGGACGTGGCGCACTCTGTGTGTCCGTCCTAGCGGTTTGATGTTCTTGCCTAAATTGCGTCCACTGCCACGTGCGTTGTGCATGCGCTGTTCGGTGCGGACGCACTTAGTTTGTGGGTCTCTATTGATCATAATTTTATGCTACGATGGAAGTTAAAATGTGCGGCAACTCGGACGTGATCACTGCGTTCGTCTGACACGGGCCTAACCTGGGATTCTTTTTTGATTTTTTTTTTTTTTTTTACCTGCAGCATATGGATTCTACATGCTGTGGGGCTGCAATTTTAAGCACTGCCCATCAGCATGATTAAATAATTTGTCCAAATAAGGATGGCCGATCTGGTGACCCTAGTGTCAAAACGTCTTATTGTGAATAAGAGCCAAGTGTCAAAAAGTCTTGTTAAACATAATAGAGTCACTAAAATGACTGATTAGTTTAACCATATGTCACTTGTCAAAGCTTAGGTGGGTCCTGGAGAGACTACATGACAGTCCATACAATCAATTCCTCTGGAGGGTTTGCTCCTCTCAGCAGCACAACATGATTTAATTTGTTCAGCTGGCTGGGTTTTAGCAATAAATTTGCAACATGAATCTCTTGGAGTAAGAAAAGAATGTGAATATGTATCTATATTGCAATCTTTAGTCATGCTTCTTGCCAGCAATGAATGACACAGGTCAGCAGGAAAGAGGATTCCATGCTGGGAGGAAACAAATGCAGGAACAAGGGGTTAATAGTCGTAAGAGAGAGGTAGAAGTCAAAGGGTGTTGTATTCATTTCTGCACATGTTGGCAGGTTTTTTAATGAGAGTGTCATGTCATTTTGTACAATGCAGTTTCAGCAGTGGGGTAAATGAATGCAATGAAATTGAAAGCATGGGTTCTGCTGTTTGTTCCTGTTTACTGAAGGCTGAATGCTGTATGTTCCAAAAGAATGCATTCTCTTAAATATACATTTCATTATTTATGATGATTTTCTAAAGCAATACGGCAAGAAACGAAAGATTCATCAGCATAAAAAAAAAAAAATCCGCCTACGGTAACTTGTTTGTGTGATGAATGTGTTTATTATTCCAGAAGTAACACTGGCATGAATAACGCTGCCCTGGCTGACCTAAGCGTCTCATTGCTAATTGTTTCTTTACTCATTTGAAAGACGTTATAAAACCAGTCGAGTCCTCATGATTGTCTGTTCAGGGGCCCAAATTTAATTGAAAGCTTCTAGAAACTGCATATTATTTAGGTCTAATGGGCAAAGTTTTTAAATACCTTCATGCGGCTTAGTCAGAGTTGCCAGGTCGGCCATATTTTTCTGGCGACCTATTATTTTACCCAGAGAGAAAGCACGGGAAGGTGCTGCCCTACAACATGTATAATTCACTTTGTGCAGAAAGAGGGAAATGACTAAGGCAGGTCACGTGGGATTTCTTACCTGCAGCACACAGCTCTCAGAAGTTTCTAGAAATAACATAATTGCACTTAGGCTGAGGGTCCACTGGCACCGTATATGTGCGATCATCCGATATCGTCCTTCCTCGTTGGTCCGATCCTACAACAAGCAGGTGAATCAGCCCTCTTCCACTGTATCCTGACCACCAGAAAAGAACGTGAATATGTAACTATATTGCAATCTTTACTCATGCTTTTTGCCAGCGATGGATGATACAGGTCAGCAGGAATGAGGATTCCATGATGTGAGGAAAAAAACGCAGGAACAAGGGGTTAATAGTCAAAAGAGAGAGGGAAGTCAAAGGGTGTTGTATTGTACAGAAGGTGTAACTAGGGTTGCCAGGTCGGTCATATTTTTCTGGCGACATATTTTATCCAGAGGGAAAGCACAGGGAAGGTGCTGCCCTACAACATGTATAATTCACTTTGTGCAGAAAGCAGGAAATTCCTAATTAAAGCCGGTCACCTGGGATTTCACAAATTTCTTACCTGCAGCATATTAATTCCACAAAACGCAGGGTTGGGTTGTTCATGAATAAATTACGTTTTCAGGAAATCATGGAGGATTTGGCCAGTCGGGGGGTCTCTATGAACTCTAAATTTAGCAGAATTATTAAGTATTTAGTTACACCAAGGTCTGAACTTTGTCTTTCAGGCTGGGGTCAGACAAGCGTTGTTGAAGAGCGGAAGGAATGTCCGTGAGAGTGGACTTCCTTCCACTCGACGCCTGTGTGGCCACCTCGCTGAGCGCAGCTAGTGCGCTCAGCGCTGCAAGGCTCGATCCTTCTATAGAGGATCGTGCTTTGCAGCTCCATCAACTTGCGTCCTAGCGTTTTGACATTGAGGGCTGCTGCACGGATGCAGCATGGCCACTGTTGGGCACGCAATTAATACATGCGCATCAGCATGAGGCCAGCCCCATCGCAGTGTCACAACGCTGCGACGGACGGAGGAAAGGCACGTCAGTACGGGCGCACAGTGCGCTCGTCTGCCCCCAGCCTCTGTCTGCTAGTCCTGGCGGCAAGGAGACAATAAAATTCCCGTAGGTTCACCTCTTTTTAACAGAGTTGAAAGGGTCTCCCCATTATAACCTCTGAGCTCCAGAATGTGTTCCCAATTTTCATCACCTTGGACATGTCTGCCAAGGAGATGAAGCGCTTTGAACAGCTTTGATTCAGTTTTTCTTTCTCAGCGACCTGAATCCCCTAACTCTGCTTCTACATGTAGAAGTCCTTTTAGGGAGCAGGGGAGGCTTCTGCCTTTCAATTCTGCTTATTGTCTCTAAAATATGAAGAAGACATACATATGCAATGGAAAGTTATTTTCCATAAATCCACTGGGCTATTTGGTCTAGATTGTTCATTCTCCTGCCAGTTCTCCTGGTTTTCACCTCTCTCTGAATAATACACACTGACACATACAGGGTTATCTCTTTTGCGAATTAATAAAGATTTGTTGTTCGGTCCTTTTGTGCATATGTATTGTTTGGCGTGGCATTCTCTTTGGGTTAAGCCTTGTGCGTACAAAGGACATTCTATTTTCCCATTTACTATTTTTGTTTTCACTTCGGGTATTGCATGGTTCTGGTTCCGGCTGCTGAATTAGCACCTGCCCCGGAATCTCTGCAAGTGCAAAGAACAAGGGACTAGTGCCCATAATGTGAGATCGTGTGGATGAAAAAAATTGCATAATAGATGGGTTGATGTGACTATCCTGTTAGAGATACTCCAATAAAGATTGAGGTGTGACAAAGTAAAAGGTGTTTCCATATGGACTCCTATCTAGGTAGATAGATATTTTGCATAGATGGTTGTGTATATGGGTATTTAAAAAAAAAAAAAAAATCAAAGGCAAAGAAAGAACATTCCCGATTGATCAATATTTTGGTGCGGAGTTATAGCTGCATGAGTTTATTTAGTTTACATATTTATTAGGTCACAGAGTGCATCAAATCATAAAAAAACAAATGTGATTTATGTCTAAAGAACGAGTGATCTTCAATGTGGAAGAAATTACTCACTGAGGAATAAAGCAGAAGGTCGTGTTACATTCTGATATAGTTTCTTGGCAAGCAGACATGGCAACATAGAAATGCTCATTCTGCTAACGTTAAGCTGAAAAGTGTTTATAAATGTTAACCCTTTCAGCTATTGAATTAAACCCTCAATAATACCTGACGAAAGACTGTAAGAAATTTAAGCTTGCCATAATGAATAATTGTAATTTTTACTTTTAAATCCCTTTACTACCAAGTGGTTCTCCATAACATCACTGGTAGGACCTAGTAGTTTTAAGGAAAACCACTTTCCATTGCCCACACAGTAAAAATATATGTAGTGTGTTTATACACAGTACATTTTTTCCATACAGTACAGTAAATCCGACAGGCGGGTGGCCCCATCATCTGGTCAGATTTTCCTATGCACCATATGCTCAACAATGGCAGACAATAGACATGTGCACAGCACAAAATTTCGTTTTGAACTAATGGATTAGTCCTAAAATGCAATTTATTTAGTTGCTAAAGAAATTCGTTTTCAGTTCTTTAGTATGAAAACTAATTTCATTCATCCGAGAACCAGTGGATACAATTACTATTGTAGTGGTTCCTCAGAGGGCTGAGATTGCTGCTTGTTACAGTATCTCTCACTCTCAGCACAATGTGTCAGGCAAAGCTGTTACAGTAACTGACTGCTGCTCATCACAGCGCTCAGAGTTTCCGTAAAACTAGTAAATAATATTTTTATATGTAAGAGGTTAGAACAATATTATTTCCTTGTTTTACTGAAACTCTGAGCGCTGTTACAGTCAGTTACTGTAACAGCTGAGTTGATTAGAAAATGTGTATACGGATATACACTATACAGTGTGGGCGCTTGTTAGTTTAATGAATTGATTAAAGTGCTATGTGGATTACTAATAAATAGTTAAGTGCAGCCTAAAGTATGGTAAAAAACACATAAAAAACAACCAAAATATGTGTCAAGACTAGGACAAAAGATACAAGACCATACGGCGCATAAAATAGTATAGCAATAGTGAACAGTTGATTAATAAACAACTGGTTAATAATGAATAAAATGTAACGTTATAAATGAATAAAAGTGTCCTTTAAAATGCCAAATAGAAAAAGAGTAAAAATGTGCGAAAAGTAGGTATGAAGATGAGTCAATTAGTGCAAATGAGTGTTCAAAAGTGCAGCAATTCAATACTCAAAGGAGTGTTGATTGAAGACAAGTGTATCAATCTTCTCTGTGGTATGTATACCAGATCTTCTCTTTAAAGGTATCCCTCAGAAAAAAATATAAAGCATAAAGGCAATAATAGTGCAGATGGTCGTACTGGAATGGAGCAATTCAATAAAATCAATGTATGTACCACTCACATTTACTGGAGCCTAAGGGAAATCCAGGCTCAAGGAAAATAGCTTGCGGCCAGATATAGGGTGGCACGTCCCTCCTTTCGTCTATGGTGGTTAATAGAAAACCTAACCTGCATTCGGCAACGTTTCCATGGATAATTCCAGATTTCAAATGTCCCAGAAGGTTCTTAGATGTTCATCCACCCAAGCCAAGAAGCCGCTCACTCCCAGCACCCTCAGCCTGGATCTCCTCTCTGGATTCACCAGCTGGATCTGCTACCTCACAGGGCTCAGGACACAAAGGGTTAATGAATGGCCTGATCACATTGCTGTGTCTCCCTCCCTGTCCCTCAGTGCTGGATCCAGCCACCTCACAGCACTGGGGGGACACTGAGCTGTGAGGTGGCTGGATCCACCTTACTGTCCTGGCCTGCTGCCAGTTTGAGGGGCGGAAAAATCAGATTTGCGGCGGCGCTGCAGTGTGTGTGCCTGTCTCAGTCCCATCCCACGTTCTTAACATGAGCAGGCACACTGTGTAATTTGGCCCCGCCCCCACACGTGATCCACATAGCCCAGGAAAACAACTGCAGGAGGAGCCACCAGCCCGCGTGCTTTCACTCTGCTGCGATGGAGGAGCGAGGCAGAGAGGAGATTTATTACCAGGTGTGAATAAACTAATGGGAGGGGGGTGTAGATTAATATACTGGGGGGGGGCTTTAAATTGCTGCACTGGGTCTGGGGCTGTAAATTGCTATACTGGGGGGGCTGTAAATTGCTATACTGGGGGGCTGTAAATTGCTATACTGGGGGGGCTGTAAATTGCTATACTGGGTCTGTGGGCTGTAAATTGCTATACTGGGTCTGGGGGCTGTAAATGGATATACTGGGTCTTGGGGCTGTAAATAGATATACTGGGGGGCTGTAAATTGAAATACTGGGTCTGGGGGCTGTAAATAGATATACTGGGGGGGCTGTAAATTGCTATACTGGGTCTGGGGGCTGTAAATTGATATACTGGGTCTGGGGGCTGTAAATAGATATACTGGGGGGCTGTAAATAGAAATACTGGGTCTGGGGGCTGTAAATAGAAATACTGGGTCTGGGGGCTGTAAATAGATATACTGGGGGGCTGTAAATTGAAATACTGGGTCTGGGGGCTGTAAATAGATATACTGGGTCTGGGGGCTGTAAATAGATTTACTGGGGGGCTGTAAATAGATATACTGGGGGCTGTAAATTGAAATACTGGTCTGGGGGCTGTAAATTGCTATACTGGGTCTGGGGGCTGTAAATTGATATACTGGGTCTGGGGGCTGTAAATAGATATACTGGGGGGGCTGTAAATTGCTATACTGGGGGGCTGTAAATTGCTATACTGGGGGCTGTAAATTGCTATACTGGGGGGCTGTAAATTGATATACTGGGTCTGGGGGCTGTAAATTGATATACTGGGTCTGGGGGCCGTAAATAGATATACTGGGGGGGCTGTAAATTGCTATACTGGGGGGCTGTAAATTGATATACTGGGTCTGGGGGCTGTAAATTGATATACTGGGTCTGGGGGCCGTAAATTGATATACTGGGGTCTGGGGCTGTAAACTGATTTACTGGGGGTGTAAATTGCTATGCTGGTGGGTGTAAAATCATGTACTGGGGGTGTAAAATGATATGCAGGGGGTTTGAATAAACTGATATTGGTACATTACCTTTTTTTATTGCTGTGGAGCTCTGTTATACACTCATTCACACTGCACATTACTGTGAGTTTTATTGCTGTGGATTCTGTGATACGCTCATACACACCGCACATTACTGTGAGTTTTATTGCTGTGGAGCTCTGTGATACGCTCATACACTCTGCACATTACTGGAAGGTTTATTGAAGTGAGCTCTGTAATTTGCAGTGTGTATAAGTACATCAATAAGGTAGACGTATCTTATACACCTGAATTGCTCCTGGTGAGGGTATAAATAAAACCCACCAGTTTCTCTCATGGCTGAGAAGCCGCATGAGGACATGTGGTTGCTTAGAAAGCAGCTTTTGGTTTCATTAGGAAGGACTAGCCTGACCCAGAGGTGTCGTGATGTGGCAGAAGAGCTTACACTTTAATGACCATTCAAATAAACCAAAACCTCTGTTTTGTTTAACATGGAGCTACAGGGGTGAGCAGGGCTGGACTGGGACAGAAAATCAGCCCTGGATGTCATCCAGACCGGCCCAATTTAATTATGCAAATACGCACAAAAATAGTATATAATCCAACTGGATCGCTCAACCAATCGCTCTACAGATACTGGAGTTGCTGCAGAGCGATTGGGTAAAGCACCGCAGTGGCACTGAGGTCAAGTGTGCACCATGCCTTAAGGTGAGGCGGATGCGCAGAGGGTCTCCCCGGCACGGTGGCCGCAATATGAGACTGCGTCTGTTTTGCAGTGTGGAAGTTCTCACCTCACCCATTAAGGGCAGCGCGAGCCACGCGGTGAACCAGCATTCACACTGGCCCACAGAGCCATCGGCCCACCGGGAATCTCCCTGTAGTTCCTATGGCCAGTACATGCCTGGGGGTAAGCGCAAATGACAACTTATTTTCTTGGTATGTTTTAGAGATTATTATGCATCTCAATGCTGATTGACATGGTATGGTAGGGATGGGGGGGGGGGGCACCAAAACACACCTTCGCCTGAGTAGACAAAAATGCTTGCACCGGCCCTGCTTCCAGGTAGCCCAGGTTCACCCTCCCCTTCCGTAGCTCAACCATTGGGTTGCCTCAGGGCTGTTACAGTAGAGTATTGCCATACACCACGAGCTGTCTTATCGTTTAATGAGTGGTATACTGGTAGCAGAACATCCAGAATAATGTGCTATGAACCACTGACACTATTGCTTAAAAGCAATGTTTGTTTTGAGCTCTTTTTGGTCTTGGAACTCCCTTTTAATCTTCTCCTGGCTAGAACCTCTCCTTTGGCTCACATTAAGCATCTGTAGAATTTTTATTTAGATAGAAATGTTCTTCTGCTTCGTGTTCTGCCATTCAATGCATCTTCATACCACGTCTATATGAATCCCAAGCTAATCATCAGAAAATAATACACAGCGAGCCGGTATCCGCAGATGTGGATACAGTTGGCTGGCAGAAAGAAACAATCCTATTTTTCAAGAGTAAAACTCTTCAAACAATATACCTGCTGCTACTCCATACGCCTTATTTTACGTACCCTGTAGGGAAACTCACCAGTTCTACCATGCTTAACAGATAATTGGTTTTACTCAGCAACGAGACTTCTGGTAGATACTAAAATTTGTTTTATAGAAGCTTAATCCAGAACTGACATACTAAAGCCTTGGGCCTTCTGCTGTCCGAGTCAGAAATAAGTACTTACTTAGTGCTTTTATGGGAATTACATTGCTGATTTAATTATGCCACTGTAATGATCAAATGGATTTCTTTCAGCAAAACCCTAAGAATCATTATGTAGTTTTTTGTTTTTGGATGACATCCTAAGAAATGGCAAATTAGTATTCCCTAAGCAAACCATGCCTGAATCATGGAGAATCACGATGTGAACTCCATGCTATCCTTTTTCCTTGGGCACCTGTGGAGTCTAACTTCTTCATTACCTAACGTGCATACACAATTTTGCATTCCAAAAACATGAAAGGAGGGGGAAAAACTAAAACTGTCCTATGGAACTCCGTTCCACACTTTTTTAATACAGGGTTGGTGTTTTCTCTATGGAGAATTAACATACTCATTCATACCTCCCACCTGTTACCCTGTTTGCCTACAAAGCAACTGGAAGAGGAGCTCATACAATCTCTGTGGCAAAACATACAAACATTTTTGTTGCATTACTCCAGCCAGGGAAAGATGTGGGATCACTCGCTATTGTAAAGGAATGGGATTCAATGGGAAATAATTGCTGAAATTCATATACAGTACAGTCACAAGGTGTTACTGTAATTTTCAGATGCAGGCAGTATGACCACTATCATACATTGGTATTTTCTGGACATTGTTTTGCTAGTAATCTCATTTAAGTCAAGACAAATACCCATAAGCAGGCTATTGTCCCGTCTTCTATTTTGCAAAATTTCAAGATATGATATGCCAAATCGGGGACAACCTCTAAAGTCTAGAACTTTTTATCCCAACAAGGTTTCTGTAAAGGATACGTAAAATATAATTTAAAAAGTGCAGTTAGATTAAAATCTCTTATGTAGGACACAATGGTAATGGTAGATTGGTAATGTAACGCATGGGTAAGCAACCGTGGCCCTGCCAGATGATTTGGAACTACAACTTTTATGAGAATTTGTCTATCTAATGAGTAGCTGAGGAACATAGGAGATGAGTTTCAAAACATCTGGAGGGCTAAGGTTGCTGATCCCTAATGTAATGTATCTGGCTGAGCACTTGCACAAAGTATGGAATTTGCAGGACAGTTATCCTACGTGCAGGGTCGCCTTTTCCTCATGTATCATTTTTATGCTCCCATTGTAAAGCGCTGCAGAATCTAGTGGCGCTATATAAATGCTGCTGAAACTATTTAGGCATTAATTACTCATTCCATTTCAAATTAGTTTAATGCTGGGTTGTTTTTTTGTTTTTTCCCAACAAATGGCAGTATTACATAGTTGGTGCTAACTTAACCAGAGCTGTTGTAAACTTACCAGAGCCATTATAGCCTATGGAACTGTTAAGATAAGTTAGCACCATCTTTGTAATATGGCCCAAAGTGTTTGTAATGAAAACGTTAATTGTTGCCTGTTAGAAATCTAGATCTTCGAGATCTTCAAAACCTTAATTCTGGAAGCATTTCAGAGCAAAAGTGTATAGTAAAGCTCTCATGGCACTGTGCCTCTCAGTGAGCTTTAAACCTCCCATGGTGATTAGTGGAAGAGATGCAAGTGTAGCGCTGTGTTAAAATCTTGCTGTGGCATTACCTATTTTTGGCCACAAGATGGAGACAGTCGCGATTAGAGACACTGGACATTGGGACTACATTTCCCGGCATGCTTTGCAAGGAGACAGGAAGTGGGTGGGGACTGGACACTTACATCCTCCACCTCGTGGAGAACGCGCCAGGGAACGAGAGAAAACAGACGCACTGAAGACATCGCGAGAGGGCCTAGGCCAGAGCCCGAGTGAGACCTGTCAGTCCTTATTGGATCACTCAACCTGAGGAGAAGGAGACCTGCCAGAATCCAGGAATTGCTGCAGACCGGAGGAACCGAAGACCTCGAGTGAGGAGTCACCGCGAGTTGATCGGGTACGGAGAGCAGGCGGTGAGCTGGACAAGCTGCATGAAGTCAGACAACGGATCCGGCCGCTAGTATCCCCAGTCAAAATCGGGCGGAGAGACGTCCTGGGTCAGCGGAGCCTAAAGCAATCGTCGGATAGGTGAGAGGCCTTCAAGGCTGTTTTGTGGTTAAAGGACACGCTGCTGTTTTCTCTTTAAAGTCCACAGGGCCCCAACTGACTAGTCGAAGACCTTCCTTCAGTAAATTCACTGGCCAGTTGAACAGTACCCGGGTACCACACACACATATACACCTTTTACATTCCGGGACTTAACCTGTGCAGGACTCATTCTGTTACGAATCGGAACAGGGGTTAAAGATAAAGATACGTTCCGAATTATATTTTTCTCTTTTCCGCTGCGCGTTTACCGCAATACGAAGGGATTGTATGTTTTGGGTTTCGCTACGTGTCCCCTTTTTCTGAACTATCGGGAAATTGCATTTCTTTTCTGTTCGGTTGCGAATATTTTATTTTTCCGAAATACGAAGCCTCGTGTTTCGTTTCTTTTCTGCTACGCGTTTTTACCGTGATACGAAAATACTGTAATAATACTTGTGAATACCGTGTCTCAACATCTGCTTATTATTTTAGTAAACTATTTAAATGATAAAAACTCACAACTGTGTTGGAGTATATTTATTCCCTAGTGCGGGGAGACTGACCCGTGGTTCATTTTCAGCGGCTCCTCCGGGAGTGAGCGCTACACGTGGGGGCTCGTCCGGGATCCAGTCTCTGGAAAAATGTGTAGCGCTCACTCCCGGAGGAGCCGCTGAAAATGAACCACGGGTCAGTCTCCCCGCACTAGGGAATAAATATACTCCAACACAGTTGTGAGTTTTTATCATTTAAATAGTTTACTAAAATAATAAGCAGATGTTGAGACACGGTATTCACAAGTATTATTACAGTATTTTCGTATCACGGTAAAAACGCGTAGCGGAAAAGAAACGAAACACGAGGCTTCGTATTTCGGAAAAATAAAATATTCGCAACCGAACAGAAAAGAAATGCAATTTCCCGATAGTTCAGAAAAAGGGGACACGTAGCGAAACCCAAAACATACAATCCCTTCGTATTGCGGTAAACGCGCAGCGGAAAAGAGAAAAATATAATTCGGAACGTATCTTTATCTTTAACCCCTGTTCCGATTCGTAACAGAATGAGTCCTGCACAGGTTAAGTCCCGGAATGTAAAAGGTGTATATGTGTGTGTGGTACCCGGGTACTGTTCAACTGGCCAGTGAATTTACTGAAGGAAGGTCTTCGACTAGTCAGTTGGGGCCCTGTGGACTTTAAAGAGAAAACAGCAGCGTGTCCTTTAACCACAAAACAGCCTTGAAGGCCTCTCACCCATCCGACGATTGCTTTAGGCTCCGCTGACCCAGGACGTCTCTCCGCCCGATTTTGACTGGGGATACTAGCGGCCGGATCCGTTGTCTGACTTCATGCAGCTTGTCCAGCTCACCGCCTGCTCTCCGTACCCGATCAACTCGCGGTGACTCCTCACTCGAGGTCTTCGGTTCCTCCGGTCTGCAGCAATTCCTGGATTCTGGCAAGTCTCCTTCTCCTCAGGTTGAGTGATCCAATAAGGACTGACAGGTCTCACTCGGGCTCTGGCCTAGGCCCTCTCGCGATGTCTTCAGTGCGTCTGTTTTCTCTCGTTCCCTGGCGCGCTCTGGCGCGTTCTCCACGAGGTGGAGGATGTAAGTGTCCAGTCCCCACCCACTTCCTGTCTCCTTGCAAAGCATGCCGGGAAATGTAGTCCCAATGTCCAGTGTCTCTAATCGCGACTGTCTCCATCTTGTGGCCAAAAATAGGTAATGCCACAGCAAGATTTTAACACAGCGCTACACATGTAATGCTATTCAAGGAGACACGATAACTCCTTCCTTGAAGTTTTATTTGAGTAAAATAACTTTCATTTTATTATTTTTATTATTCTTTATTTATAAAGCGCCGGCATATTCTGTGGCGCTGTACAATACATTGAACAACATTTGACAAACAGTATAGGAGGAAACGAGGGCCCTATTCCCGTAGGAACTCACAATCTAGAAGGGTTGGGGTTGGAAACGGGAGGAGAGGACCTACAAGTAGCCCATTGGATAAATGTAGCTGCATAGTTCTAAAGAAATTACATGGTTCATACAAATGTCTTTTTGCTCTTTTTTATTTTGTCTCTCACTTTTAGCTGACACTGTGAAAACTACAAGAAATAACACCGAATAATGTTCAAAATATGCATAAACATTACAAATCTCTCATGCAATATGGATGTAGCGCTGTTTTAAAACCCTGTTGCTGTAATGTTCCGTTTTCGCCACCAGAGGGAGACAAGCGCATGTAAACTATACTGGACATTGGGACTACGTTTTCCAGCATGCTCTGGTTCAGAAACAGGAAGTGGGTGGGGAAGGAGGAGAGGACATCCGCAGCCTCGTGGAAGGTGAGTCAATGTGAGCCGAGGAGTGAACCAAGTGTGAGACTGTGAGCGATTGTAACCAGGCCGGAGAGCAGGCGCTGCCTTGCCGACGCTGGGGATCAATATAGTGACTTGCCAGAGACCCGGTAATCCACCGCTGAGAGGTTTTGCACAGACAAAGAGTCGCAGATTGGACCCCGAGTTAGGAGACCGCGATGATCCACTGGGAGTGCAGGCGGTAAGCTGTAAATCGTGTTGTAAAGATAGAGAAGCGGATCCGGTGACAGAGTCCCAGCACAATTCAGCGGAGAGACGTCCTGATCGGGCAGTGGAACAGATTGTCTGGCGGATGGGTGAGAGGCCTCCTAGGCCACAGTTAAAGTTTAAAGACGCACGCTGCAGCACTGCTAAAATCTACAGGGCCCCAACGTGACTAGTCGAAGATTTTATTAAATACATTCACTGGGCAGTTGAAATATAGTACTCGGGTACCTGAGCTCACGCACACACACTTTTTGGGACATAACCTGCACGGGACTTACACTCCAGAAATGAAGGGGTTAAACTTTTCTTTTACCGCTACGCGTTTCCCGCAATACGAAATCCTGTTTCCATATACCATGCTTATTTTATATATGCCGCTTTATTGATGCCAGTAAAGTATATATGATTTATAAAATCCACAACAGTGCTGGTGTATATTTATTCCCTAGTGCGGAGAGACTAACCCGAGGTTAAATTCAGCGGCTCCTTCGGGAGTGAGCGCTACATGGACATGTCTTTATAATATAAATATGATCAATCCAGTTACATCATTAACAGATCACATTGTCCATGTAAAGTGATATTAAACATTATAATCAAATACAGAGGTGAATTACCGTGTGTGCCTCTTAGACCACATGCAGTTGAAGTTCTTATGAAGAGTTGTGCAACACACTGAGCCCTCTCCTCAAGCAGCTACAGCAGCTTTAAAACCAGGAAGTGCTTTCAGAAATTTCAATTTGAACCATATTTTGCTGTCACCTTGCCAGTATTTGGCGAATTGGCAGCTTTGTGAATAGACAGACTGCCTTGAAATTCACCATTCAGTGGCAAGATCGTCACTCTTTGAATAACCCTTTATGTCTTGACCAAGTCTCTCCAAGCAAACATGGCTAATTTGAGTCAACTGTGATTTACTTGTCCAGGCTCTAAGCTCTCATACTATTTGTAATAGAGTCCACTCATTGGCAGGAGTCAAGCTGATCTTGAATGTTTGGGAATGAACTGAAGTTCCACCATAATTTTTGTCAGACTACCAAAGGACAAAGGTCCTTTCCACTGTAGTTTCTGCCTTTTAAAAACATTGGAAAAACTTTTATTCCCAGTTTCACAGATAGGAACAATAGGGAATACAGAATTAAAGGTGTAATTACGTGTAGAACGAAAAGTATTATTTACAGAATCACTTGTCCGTGTGGGTTACATTACATAGGGCATACTATCAGACCCTTGTGCGCTAGGATTAGAGCATATCCATAATATTTGTAAGGGGTTGGAGACCCATTCGGTCCCAGCACATTTTAAGGAAATACACGGACAATCTCCTAAAGATTTGTCATTTATTGCCATTCAGAAAATAGGTCGCCATTAGAGAGGTGGGGATTTTAATAAGAATATAAACCGTGCTGAAATTAAATGGATACATACACTGGGCACCTTAACCCCTTTGGGTCTAAACCTGGATTTTGAATTGTGCCATTTTTTTTTTTTTATAATCCCAGGTCTAGTTAGATATGGCTACATTTGGGTGGACGGTTTACGTAAAGTTTCAAATCAGATTTTAGGAAGCATTATAAGGGATAATATTTAAGATATGATTGCCATCTTTGGGCTGCAGCTCTCTTCTCCATAGGCATTGGTGACAGATGGAGCTGCAGCGCAACGATGATTTATATGATGTATAGGAGTACATTCATCCTATAGTTTTAGATTAACAAAATGAAAGTATTTTTTAGCTTTATTATACCTATTAAGTTAACAAAATGAAAGGGATGATATGATTGGTAGGAGTGAAATCCCCGCCAAAATGAAGACTCCTAATTGGGTAACCATTGAGAGATTCTGGTATTTAAAGGGAGTAATGGTCATTTGATCTGTAAAACCAGCTGAGGAAGCCACTGAGGATATCTCAACGGGCGAAATGCATTCTGGTCACTAATTATTCCCTTATTTTATATTTTTGTTGTATTTTATGCTGTGTTTTTTATTCAATTTTTGATTTTTACTCCACCGCATGGGGTTTTATTTGAAGTTGTACCTTACAACAACTTCTGAGCTTGATTCCTAAGGACCTAGGTTAGGTCCAAGAAAGTGCGAGTATATTTCTGTTCCACTTTTCTATGTCCTGTCTGTATCCATATTGTATTCCTTGTACCCGCCTTGGGTGTTATATCCTTAAGAAAGCACGGTCCTCTTGGGATTTCATACACAAGTCCTTTATTGAATTAACTGCTGTTTAGCAGACAGCAGTGTCAGCATTCAAAACAAAACAAACACGTCCCTAAAAACCAAACTCTAGCTCCTTTTGAGCACTGACTCACTTAAAGGTCCCTTACTATCAGAGCTTCTTTTCTAAACTAAACAAACATAGGTTTCACCAACCTTAGAACTGTTATGGCAGCAATCAAGCTTCAGCCAGGAACCAAAACACTTTGCTCCTCTCCACCACGGGCACCTCCCTCAGAGTGAAAAAGCAGGCAGTGATTTATTTTCACTGCTGCTAAATTACTTCCAGCTGAACAGTGTGTGGAGAGTAAAAGAACCTTTTGGGCTTCCATATATAGTACAAATGCTCCCCCTGGAGCTAAATATCATATCCCTCCCTATACAGTTTAGAGGGAATATACAACCCGTCACAGACCATACCGTGTACTTTATCACATATCTCTCCCCCCAGCTCATGCCTATCGGGGTGAGCGGCCTCGGACCATAAACAGTGAACACGGGAGAGGCCATCCGCATTACCCTGGGCAGTACCAGCCCTGTGGGCCATAGTGAACTGGTATGGCTGGAGACTCAGGAACCATCTAGTCACCCTGGCATTTTTTTCTTTGTTCTGCCTCATCCATGTTAAGGGTGCGTGATCAGTAACCAGTGTAAATCGCCGCCCTAGCAGATAATGCCTCAAGGATTCTAAAGCCCATTTAATAGTCAGGCACTCCTTCTCCACCACGGAGTATCTCTGTTCATGGGGGTTTAGTTTGTGGCTCAGGTACATGACTGGATGTTCCTCTCCCCCATGTACCTAAGAAAGCACTGCACCCAGGCCTACATCCGATGCATCGGTCTGTACTACAAACGATTTGGTGAAATCCGGAGCCACCAACACAGGATCAGCACACAGAGCTTCTTTCAGGATCAGAAAGGCACACTCTGCTTCTGGGGACCATTTAACCATAACCGGGCTTTTACCTTTGAGCTCAACCAGGGGGTTAGCAATAGTAGCAAAGTCAGGGATAAACCTGCGATAATATCCCGTTAAGCCCAGGAATGCCCTGACTTGTTTTTTTGTTACTGGACGTGGCCAACCAGAGATGGCTGCTACCTTGCTCTGTTGTGGCTTAAGGAGCCCCCGCCCGATGGTGTACCCCAGATATTTAGCCTCTTCTAGGCCTAAAGAGCACTTAGCAGGGTTAGCTGTCAAACCAGCAGTCCGTATACTATCCAGTACTGCCTGAAGCTTCAACAGATGTGTTTCCCAGTCCACACTGTGAATTACCACATCATCCAGGTAGACAGCTGCATACTCTCTATGGGGTTGGAGTATCTTATCCATCATGCGCTGAAAGGTGGCTGGGGCACCATGCAGCCCGAATGGTAACACCTTATACTGGTATAACCCCTCAGGGGTAGAAAAAGCCATCTTTTCCTTGGCTCTCATGGTCAGGGGCACCTGCCAATATCCTTTGGTCAAGTCCAATGTACTAAGATATCGGGCTTTACCCAATCTTTCTATCAGTTCATCCACCCGAGGCATGGGGTAAGCATCAAACTTAGAAATGTCGTTCAACTTACGGAAATCGTTGCAGAACCGTATTTCCCCATTTGGTTTAGGCACTAACACGATCGGGTTATTCCACTCGCTTTGTGACACTTCGATGACCCCTAACTTAAACATCTTCTTTACCTCTGCACTGACTGCTTCCCGTCTAGCCTCGGGTATCCTGTAGGGCTTCAGATTGACTTTCTTTCCGGGTTCCGTAATGACATCATGCTTGATGTGAGTTTTCCCTGGTACTGGGGAAAACACCTCTCTGTTTTTGGATACAAAATCTTTAACTTCTTGTTTCTGATGGGAAGCAAGAGTTTCGGCGATATAGACCTCTGGATCATTCCCATGGGCAACATGCGTAGGTTTGCCTTTGGTCACCATGAGGACCTCCCTTTCTACCCATGGCTTCATTAGGTTTATATGGTAGATCTGTTCTGCCTTACGTCTACCCGGCTGTCTCACTTTATAGTTTACGTCACTGACCCTCTCAGTGATTTCGTATGGGCCTTGCCAGCTGGCTAGGAATTTGCTTTCAACCGTGGGGATAAGGATCAGAACCCGAGCTCCTGGTTTGAATACTCGCAGCCTTGCGTTCCTGTTGTAACTTATCAGTCTTAGATGTGTCATATCAACAGCGCTAGTCACCACACACATTTTTGAGCAAGTTAACGCAGTCCTATGCGGAGCCCTTGCACCCACATCTCACTGCATGGGCTCTTCGCCTCCTGGGCAGTCACGGGCAAACTGTCCTGGTTCGTGACATCTGAAGCAGATTACTGGTTTCTCAGTCTGATCCCGTGGCTGAGGCGGGGGTTTTGGGTACCTTCCAGCATTATAGTCCCATTGTCCCATGCTGGGTACAGGGTTCTGTCCTTTTTGTTTCCAGTTTTTCAACCTGTCCGGTGGTTAGGGGATTTGGTTTTAGGCTGAGGATCGATACTGTGTAGCTCCTTAGCGGTCAAGTACCTTTTAACCAAGCACATCATCGCTTCTGGATCCTTTGGGTCCCCTTGGCTAACCCATTGCCGCAGTCCTGTCGGCAAATGACGGAGAAAGCGATCCATGACGACCATTTCCACAATTACAGCAGCTCGGTTGACCTCAGGTTTCAGCCATTTCTGAGCAAGCCTCAGTAACTCGTACATCTGGGTTCGTGTAGGTTTCCCCATATCATAAGTCCAGTTGTGGAACCTTTTGGGCCCTAAGCCCAGGAGTTATGCCTATACGAGGTCAGGATCTCATCCTTTAGCTGTGTATAGTCCTGGGCCTGGTCATAGGGCAAATCTTCATAGGCTCTCTGGGATTCCCCACTTAGGCATGGAGCCAGCAGCCCAGCCCACTGATCAAACGGCCATTTTTCCCAGGCAGCGACCCTCTCAAAAGTTGTGAGGTAAGCCTCTGTATCATCCGCCTCTGACATTTTATGCAGAAAGTCAGATGCGCGGATACGGACAGCTCGGTCCACAGGAGTGCTCCCTTCAGGTGGCGATATCAGTCTTAGCAAAACATTGGCAAGGATAGCCCGGTCTTCCTGCTGAGCATCCTTTAAGTTTTCAACCTGTGCAGCCACTAGGCGATTTGTCTCCTGCTGCACGGCGGTCGCCTGCACCAGAGCTTTCATTAGGTCCTCCATCCTTATTCAGCAAGCAATAACAATGTATCCACAGAGCCAAAAAAGTCAGCAGGTCACAGAAAAAGAAAAAAAATATCTTCCATATGCAGATTAGCAGGAGCTTCACATACCCACAGACCATTTATGTGCTTTCGGCCCGCATCCTCCACCATATTGTAATCCTTGTACCCGCCTTGGGTGTTTATATCCTTAAGAAAGCACGGTCCCCTTGGGATTTCATACACAAGTCCTTTATTGAATTAACTGCTGTTTAGCAGACAGCAGTGTCAGCATTCAAAACAAAACAAACACGTCCCTAAAAACCAAACTCTAGCTCCTTTTGAGCACTGACTCACTTAAAGGTCCCTTACGATCAGGGCTTCTTTTCTAAACTAAACAAACATAGGTTTCACCAACCTTAGAACTGTTATGTCAGCAATCAAGCTTCAGCCAGGAACCAAAACACTTTGCTCCTCTCCACCACGGGCACCTCCCTCAGCGTGAAAAAGCAGGCAGTGATTTATTTTCACTGCTGCTAAATTACTTCCAGCTGAACAGTGTGTGGAGAGTAAAAGAACCTCTTGGGCTTCCATATATAGTACAAATGCTCCCCCTGGAGCTAAATATCATATCCCTCCCTATACAGTTTAGAGGGAATATACACCCCGTCACAGACCATACCGTGTACTTTATCACAATATTTAAGGGTGTAAAGACTTGAAGTATCAAGACTACCTGTTCCTGAAAAGGGCAAGTGGGTAGCCGTTAATAACCCAGAGGCGCATCATCCAGAGCCAGGAAGGCTCTATTTCACATGAGTGTGCTGACGCTTCTTTGGTTTATCCATGTGGTATACATCAGATCGCACGATGATGTTTTTCCTTTTTTGAGGTTACCCTAGGAAGAAAGCTCTCTTCGGGATCTGGGAAATCTACTCCTGGGATTTAAAGAAAGGAACATTGTTTTCGCTGCACTCCCTCCCCTTGGACTATTGGTTTCTGCCTTTTAGTTTGCATAGACCTCAGTGTAGGTTTCAGTTGAATTTCAGCCGATGTTTCCAACATAGTTGCTGTCCTAAGTGAATTGCGTCAATTTCATTGTCGTTTCCAGCATTGCTTCAGGTGAAGCTGTCCCACCGGTGTTCTTAACGTTGTCGCCATAGTTCTCAGAGGTCTATGCCACCTTAAAATTACTTGAGTAATCTTTACCATTTGAATGTACACACTGAGACATGATACCTTTTTTAAAATTGTATTCGAAAGAAAACTTTGGCAAGTTTATTCTGTGTGTACTCTTGGGGTTTTGAAGTGGTGTAATGCCCCGCTCCGCGGCTTGAAACGCCATGCTGGGACAGACGCTGGACTCACCTGAGGCCCCTCGTGGCACGCTGCTCCATACTTCCAGCCGGCTAGATGGAGGAGAGGACTTCCGAACCACATCACGCTGCTGCCAACGACCGAGATACGAAGCGCGCACGCGCGATCGTTCGTTTCCTTACGAAGCAAGACGCCTGGTACTCTGACACCCTCTGCTGGCCACTTGTGCTTACTACATGACACCTGTTCTGGAGATCCACGCCTTCCTCCCTTTGACCTATTAGGACCCCAGGTATCTCGGTTCCACCCACGAGTCCCAGGTGAAAGGTGTTTCTACGACTCCTTGTACCCTATTTAAACCTGTCACCTTTCTCAGTTCAGTACCAGGTTATGCTGTTGCCCTTCCGCTTCAGTTTCCTAGTGTTCCCGCATTCCTTCTTTTCTCCGTTCTTCTGACCACCGACCCTGGTTTGCCACATCGACCACGTTGCCTTCTTTTGACCACCGACCCGTATTGCCACATCGACCACGCTGCCTTCTTCCGCCCTCCGACCCGGATCGCCTCATTAACCACACTACCTTCTTCTGCCACATTAGTTGCCATCTGTTTGGAACTTTTTCGTTAGTTGCTTGCACCCCTTGCTATTCATCCAGAACCCCTGATACTCGAAGACCACCTTAATTAAAACCTGTTGTTCTGGACTTTGTGTTGCATTTCTATTTTGTTACACTAAACCTTGTTTATCTCTACGTGGTCTCCTGGTCTCCTTGTTTCCATGGCTTGACATCGGGTTCCATACTTATCCGCTATACAGGGTCTCCAAACCCTGCATTACAAGTGGTTTATGTTAAGCTTCTGACCAGGGATTGTATGTTTTGTTTTTGTCTTTATTTTTTTTCTCCTTTCCTGTTCTGCTCATGGTGGTTAAAGAGTCCCTAGAAGTGTTATTGCTCTACAATAGTCAATTAACCCCTTAGTGACCGGGCGGTTTTACACAAATCCGTCCTTTAGTGACCGCTGCTGTTTTTACGTTTCTGCGCTGCTCGTGTTTAGATCAAATTTTCCTCTTACTCGTTTATTCAACCCACACATATTATACACCCTTTTTCCCGACATTAAATGGCCTTTCTAGAAATACCATTATTTCCATCATATCCAATAATTTAATATAAAAAAAATATGAAATATGATGAAAAAAATGGTAAAAACACACTTTTTCGTAATTTAATCCCCTAAAGCTATAACCACCAATAAAGACCCCGGCTAAATAGTTTCCAAATTTTATCCCGAGAATAGAAATACCCAATTTTTACATGTTTTTACCTTTTAACCCTTTCACTGCTGAGCCAGTTCACCTATGTGCGCTGCGCTCATTCTGACCATTTTGTGCTAATTATTTTTAGATGACAGCCTAGGTCCTATTTAATTAAACTCCCCCCAGACAAAAAAAACTTTAAAAAAAAAACATTTTTTTATTTTATTTAATTTTTTTATTATTTTTTTTTATTTATTTTTTTACATTTTTTTTTAAAACCAAACCTGGTCATGTTTGGTATCATTTGAATGGCCATAATCAGGCCTTTCAAATGATGGCAAATATGACCATCTAGCTGCCATGGATCGGGAGATAAAGGGATCCTTAGGATCCCCTTATCTCTACATGGCAGCTAGAGGGTTAACTGGCCCACTGACATCCTCACACATATGGTGAGGTTGTCAGTGGGTGGGGGGGGACCTGGAGGCTTGGCTGACATCCAAGATGTCAGCCCCCCTCCAGGTTTGAATCACGTTTTGGCGCCAATTGGCGCCGCAACGTGATCCGGCAGCGAAATGGTTAATGACATACACCGCTGGAAAGGGGAGGCTCTCCCCTCTCCAGCGGTGCAAACGGCATCTCCCTAGCTTCAATGGTTGGGGAGATAGAGGGCTCCGAAGGAGCCCCCCCTCCCCTCCATTGAAACACATGGGGGCACCTTCTGATGACGTCACCACGCAGCGTGGCGACGTCATCAGCCTCGCCTGCCCATGTAAATCACATGGGCAGGCTTCCTCCCTGTCAGATCGGCGTGGGATCCGACGAGGGATGTGAGTATCGGGCGGGAGGGGGATTTGGCGCCGCTGACGTACCCTGTACGTCATCGGGTCTAAGGGAGACCCGAACGCAGGACGTACAGGGTACGTCAGCGGTCGGGAAGGGGTTAAGGGAATTACATCTCACTGGAAAGTGATAATTGTAAAGGCAGATGATTGAGATGGGACCATGTACTTTCTCTTTAAGGAAAAAAAATTTTTTTTGACATATCTTCAATAGGGATGAGCTGTTCGGTTCGATCAGTTCGGAGTTCGATTCGAACTTTGGCCGTTCGCAATTTTGCGAACTTTGAACTTTTTGGCGCGTTCGGTTCGAGTTCTAAATTTTTTTTTTTAAAAATGCTTAAATACTAAAAAATCGAAATAAAGAGACTCTTTACTGCAGAATGTTATAAGCAACGGTTTATTAGATATTGAATTAAATGTTCTCAAACGGCGTAAACAACAGGTGTTAATTAGTGTTGTGCTTTTAATTAGTCTGGTCTGATGAATTTGATACATTGTTAGAGACTGAGGGTGTGGTGTCTCCTGATCTGAACATGTATCAAACAACACCTGTGCTTCTGAGAAGTGTTCATTTCTCTACTAAATCTTCCTCTGATATGCTGTTTAACCCCATAGCTCATTTTTACCCCTTTCGCTCATCATGTTTAAACGCGATTTGAAGCCACATTTTATTAAATGACACAGACATATTCGATATCCTTCTTTCCGTCAGACTCCGCAGATTCATAATATCTCATTTTTATATGTATACGTCATGTCCTGCCTGGTATATTATGACAAAAAATGCAATAAAAATTGAATTTTTAATCATCTGCAGTGTGTAAAGTGTTTTTTTTCACATTTTAGCACATGAGCATTTGCAGTTATGTTTTCTATGGGGTGCGCTTGTACAAAAATTAGAAATGGGGACTTGTTACATTTTGTGGGGGGAATTACGTGATTTATAACAAACACACCCCATAGATAAAAAACATTAGTGCATCATCGTTCACATTATAATTGAAATGTGAACAATATTGCTGCATTGATAAAAATAACACACAAAAAAATACATGTTTTTATTTATTTTTTTACATATACCTGGTCATGTTGGGTATCATGCTTAGGCCTTTCGATTGACACCCTCCATGACCACCTAGCTGCCACGGTTCTGGAGATATCGGGGTTCAAATGAACCCCCTATCTCCTCCAGGGGATTCCGGGCAGCTAGGGGTTCCCCGGCTATCTGACGTCATCACGCTATGCGTGAGGACGTCAGGCAGTGAGGGGGGAACCCGGGGTGGAGCCGTCATCCAAGATGGCGGCCCTCACCGGAGGGAGCTAGGCCGCACTTTGGCGCCTCAAGGCATCTCTATACACAGCCTCATCAGCATCTGTATACACAATCCCATCAGCATCTCTATATACAAACAGCATCTGTATACACAACCACATCAGCATCTCTATACACAGCCTCACAGCATCTCTATACACAACCCCATCAGCATCTCTATACACAGCCTCACAGCATCTCTATACACAACCCCATCAGCATCTCTATACACAGCATCTCTATACACAACATCCCTATACACAACCCCATCAGCATCTCTATACACAAACAGCATCTCTATACACAGCCTCACAGCATCTCTATACACCACCTCACAGCATCTCTATACACCACCTCACAGCATGTCTATACACAACCCCATCAGCATCTCTATACACAGCATCTCTATACACAGCATCTCTATACACAACCTCACAGCATCTCTATACACAGCATCTCTATACACAGCCTCACAGCATCTCTATACACAGCATCTCTATACACAACATCCCTATACACAACCCCATCAGCATCTCTATACACAACCCCATCAGCATCTCTATACACAACCTCACAGCATCTCTATACACAACCCCATCAGCATCTCTATACGCCTTTCGATTGACACCCTCCATGACCACCTAGCTGCCACGGTTCTGGAGATATCGGGGTTCAAATGAACCCCCTATCTCCTCCAGGGGATTCCGGGCAGCTAGGGGTTCCCCGGCTATCTGACGTCATCACGCTATGCGTGAGGACGTCAGGCAGTGAGGGGGGAACCCGGGGGTGGAGCCGTCATCCAAGATGGCGGCCCTCACCGGAGGGAGCTAGGCCGCACTTCGGCGCCTCAAGGCATCTCTATACACAGCCTCATCAGCATCTGTATACACAATCCCATCAGCATCTCTATACACAGCCTCACAGCATCTCTATACACAACCCCATCAGCATCTCTATACACAGCCTCACAGCATCTCTATACACAACCCCATCAGCATCTCTATACACAGCATCTCTATACACAACATCCCTATACACAACCCCATCAGCATCTCTATACACAAACAGCATCTCTATACACAGCCTCACAGCATCTCTATACACCACCTCACAGCATCTCTATACACCACCTCACAGCATGTCTATACACAACCCCATCAGCATCTCTATACACAGCCTCACAGCATCTCTATACACAGCATCTCTATACACAACCTCACAGCATCTCTATACACAGCATCTCTATACACAACCTCACAGCATCTCTATACACAACCCCATCAGCATCTCTATACACAGCCTCACAGCATCTCTATACACAGCATCTCTATACACAACCTCACAGCATCTCTATACACAACCTCACAGCATCTCTATACACAGCATCTCTATACACAACCTCACAGCATCTCTATACACAACCCCATCAGCATCTCTATACACAACCCCATCAGCATCTCTATACACAGCCTCACAGCATCTCTATACACAACCCCATCAGCATCTCTATACGCCTTTCGATTGACACCCTCCATGACCACCTAGCTGCCACGGTTCTGGAGATATCGGGGTTCAAATGAACCCCCTATCTCCTCCAGGGGATTCCGGGCAGCTAGGGGTTCCCCGGCTATCTGACGTCATCACGCTATGCGTGAGGACGTCAGGCAGTGAGGGGGGAACCCGGGGGTGGAGCCGTCATCCAAGATGGCGGCCCTCACCGGAGGGAGCTAGGCCGCACTTCGGCGCCTCAAGGCATCTCTATACACAGCCTCATCAGCATCTGTATACACAATCCCATCAGCATCTCTATACACAGCCTCACAGCATCTCTATACACAACCCCATCAGCATCTCTATACACAGCCTCACAGCATCTCTATACACAACCCCATCAGCATCTCTATACACAGCATCTCTATACACAACATCCCTATACACAACCCCATCAGCATCTCGATACACAAACAGCATCTCTATACACAGCCTCACAGCATCTCTATACACCACCTCACAGCATCTCTATACACCACCTCACAGCATCTCTATACACAACCCCATCAGCATCTCTATACACAGCCTCACAGCATCTCTATACACAGCATCTCTATACACAACCTCACAGCATCTCTATACACAGCATCTCTATACACAACCTCACAGCATCTCTATACACAACCCCATCAGCATCTCTATACACAGCCTCACAGCATCTCTATACACAACCCCATCAGCATCTCTATACACAAACAGCATCTCTATACACAACTCCATCAGCATCTCTATACACGGCATCTCTATACACCACCCCATCAGCATCTCTAAACACAGCCTCACAGCATCTTTATACACAGCCTCACAGCATCTCTATACACAACCCCATCAGCATCTCTATATACAGCCTCACAGCATCTCTATACACAACCACATCAGCATCTCTATACACAACCACATCAGCATCTCTATACACAACCCCATCAGCATCTCTACACAAACCCCATCAGCATCTCTATACACAAACAGCATCTCTATACACGGCATCTGAGGACACTGAAGTCAGAATGCCGCGGGACCCTGGACAGAGATGAGTATCTCTGCCGGGGGTCCCGCAAAGCTGATGACGTGTGGGACACGTCCTCCTCAGCATACAGCGGGAGTAACTGAGGACGTGTCCCACACGTCGTCAGTAGTGAAGGGGTTAAAAACGACTTTTTTAAAAACTTTTTGGCCTTGTTTCCTGTCCCCCAGGGCACTACCCGGACATTGTTTTTAAATGTTTCTATACATCCTAGAAATCCGCCACTTCACGGGCAGGTTATGGGGACCTCCTAGGCACGATATTTGAAGGAATTTTTCGTTTTTATTTTTAACCCTTATTTCGTGGAAAACTCACTGTCCCTTTTTAAAAAGTTTTTTTTTTTTACTTTTTGTCCTTGTTTCCTGTCCCACAGGGCACTACCCGGACCCCCATACTCCCTTTTATGGCAAATATCTAGCATATATGCCCTCTTGGAGGGCACTCTAAAAACCGAATTTTGAATTCGAGTTCGAATTCGAACTTTTGAAAAGTTCGAATTCGAACTTTTGAAAAGTTCGAATATGAACTTTTGAAAAGTTCGAATTCGAACTTTTGAAAAGTTCGAATGCGAACCGAACTCGGGTGTTCGGCTCATTCCTAATCTTCAATTGACTTCTATTCAATTAAAAGTTCATTGCAAATAAAAAGACACACAAATATTGTATGGCAATTAATTAAATCCTTAAATTTGCATTGGTACATTTCCTAAAACCATCTTACGGTCACTGGATGGAAATGCAGTGGAGTTTAATATATTTAGAGTGGGGCTATCTATCAGAAGGTTGCCCAGAGTTTTATTCAATATTTAATAGGCTATGAAAACTCAGTGATTCTAGCATTCTATAAGATTTATGAATTTTGTTCCTAGTTTTTCATTCAGAATGGTATACACGCAGTGTAACACAAAATTCTGGAACAGATATGGAAAACCCTATAAGCCATGCAAATGATTGTTCCTGGCTGTGTTTATCTGTTGAGGTCTTTCGGCCAAAAACACCTTTTAACCTCTTCGCTACCACACAGTAAAATATACAGAACAGTCTGTTTATTTTCATGGTGTTTGTTTATTTATTTGCAAAGTATTTTACCAGGAAGGATACATTGAGATTTCTTCTCGTTTTTCAAGTATGTCCTGGGTTCAAGAATATTGAAATTTTTACAGTTGTTATAGAAATGCAAAGTAATAAAATGCAAGATCTTAAAAACAAAACACAAAAATACAGATTAACACAGAACATAAATATGTAGGAAATATATTCACTGTTACATGTTTACAGGTGCATTCTGTATCGAGATATGTTAGAAAAAAGAGTTCTTGAGTGACTTTAGACTGGGGCAAGATTTGATGGTGTCTGGGAGGTTATTCCATATTTGCGGTGCTCTGTAGAAAAATGAGGATCGCGCCACTTTCTTTTTGTATTGTGGTACTGACGATGGACTCCCTCTGTTGGCCAAAAAGCACTACACTACATGTACATTACAGACTGGGCTTTGTGTTTCCATGAAGGAAAAAAACCATCTGAAAGCTTTTCATACAATTTCAACTCTTCGGCTGTCGTGTCCGATGTGTTGAAACTTTAAGGGCACATTCTGGTACCCATTTCCAAATGAATTTCTTATGCAATAAACAAAATTCCCTTGCATTGCACCATTAGGCCGCATCGAACATACTTGATCATGGGGGACTAGGAGAAGCTTAAGTCATGCATTTTTGATCTTGGTAGTGAATTGGAGTTAACTGTCAAATGCAAGGTGAATTGGTCCTACTTCTGCCCTATTTAGGACTCCATACCTACACCTTTAAATCAGAGGTCTCAAACTCTGGCCAACCCGGATTTTAATTGTCTAAAATTCCTAGAATTCTTTGCATTAAATGGCCAGAGAATCATGGGAGGTGTAGTTCAGAAACATCTGAGGGGGCCAGATGTCATGCTCCATGGTACAGGGTTTGTAGGAAATAAGAGGCACTGGGGTGACTGATGCAAATGAACATTGGTTTATTGCAGCAGCTAGATGATACACAGGTAACGGGAGGAGACTGTGGGTATTGTGAGTGGCATAGAGGGCTGGGTGACACCGGAGGCACAAGAAGCAGGACTGGTTGTGATTCAGCAGGAGACACAGCAAGGGTCTCTGTGGGATGAGATTTACAGCACATTGGATAGGAGGGTGACGCTATCTTGTTACAGGAGTCCCAAGAAACACCGTGGAGTCCTAACAAATGTAAAGGAATTATGGATAGGGCTCCCACCCTTTTAAATAAGAGGACAAAGTTCCTAAACAGAAAACGTGGTTTCCAGCTGTGGATCTCCTTGAGGTGGAAGACCAGAGATGGAGGTTACAAGGAGCGGATTTCAGATCAGCAAGCAAATTAGAAAGGCAGGAGCAGAGTGACCCAAGCGGACTGGTTGGAAAAGGGAAGTTCTAACAGAGCCAACACGGTTCTTCTTCTTCCACCTTCTCTTGGGTCCGATGGCATGACACATGAGTTTGAGATTCCTGTTGTAGTTGCTCCATATCAATCTTTTGATACACATGTTTAGAAAACAGTATTTTCTATATAAATATTTGTAATTCATGCATCCTGAAGAGCAAAGTGCATATTTCATACTTATCTAATCGAGTTCTGAACAGAAAATTTTAATTTAAAGAAAATTTATGCCCACATCTCGAATGTTAAGTCAGACCTTTTTAAAAGGTTGCCCGGCTCCAAAGGCCGGTGGAGGTCGACCCACCCCCCCCCGGACATTCCTCCTATCTCAACTGATTGATGGTCTTCAGAGATGCAAAAACAAGCTTATTGCTCAGGTTTGTTTGGTGGCGGGTTGAGCGTTAGCGCGACATTGGAACCAAACCTACCCTCCCTTCCTTTTCGGAGATGTATGACATGTTTATTTATACTTGTACTATGGAGCAACTTACAGCGCAATTATGACAACCCTGATGTTTTCCTGCGGCCTTCTGGCTTGGGCACCCAGCGTTGCCCTGAGCATATCGACCTCGTGGTCTACAGTCCTTCCCTTTCCCCTCCTGCCCCCCCTTCTTATTTATTTTTCTCTCTTTTTCTCCTCCTTGAATGGGATATGGGAGATTTTCTTGAGTTTCTGCATCTTCCTGCTCTTTTGTTTTTTCGACTAGTACGGTTTATTCACCTTGTGATTGCCTCCTCATATGGTTTTGCATTGTCCTCGACTCACCTGTTCTACTTATTTTTCTGCACTCTGTATAACCTTTACAAAGTATCAATAAAAAGCTAAATTTAAAAAGAAAAAAAAGGTTGCTCTGCTGTGTGTTCAGGTTTACGAAAAAATCACTGATACGAGTAAACAGATTTCAAAATAATGAATTGTTTACATTTCAAAGAATCCGATCAGTCTGAATAAAGCATAAAAGTTTAACATTTCCAGCATCTCCGTTTCAGCCCATTTTCCTCTCATTTAAGTGTGTTAACTGAAGTGCACAACACCATTTTCTGCAAACCAGTAAGAAATTGAATTCTTTGCCTATGCATATTTTTTTCTTACAAGGCATGAAAGCCTAATGCTGTTTTAATTTACTCATTTATTTTGCTTCCTCTCTCATTTTAAAATGACAAAAACCCCATACATCAGCTGAATATTTTTTCGACTAGCAAATCTGATTAGAATTCCTGTGGCTTCCACCCTGTTTTTTGGATATTATGTGGCTACAGCAGTTTTTCCCAAACCTGTCCTCAGGACCCCCTAACAGGCCAGGTTTGCCAGATATCTGAAGCACAGCACAGGTGATATGATTTGCTGCTCAGTGATTGCAGGATTCAGTCTGTATTTCCTCCAAGGTGATCCTTAAAACCTGCCCTGTAAGAGGGTCCTGAGGAAAGGTTTGGGAAGCGCTGGTCTACAAGATCTGCATTTTCACATTGTCCGGGAGGTGAGCTGGACTCTTGGTCTAATACAGCACCTCTTTGAATTTGGTTCTTTTAGTAGCTACTGCTTTGAAAGGCGTGGAAGTAAGGCTCATTCTGGCATGGTATGTTTCACATAAATCTCCAGCACCCATTCTTAGAAAATGGGGAGCCATGGGGTATTAACCTCTTTGCTTCCTATTTGTTTTTTTCATAAATCTCCTCGGTACTGGCAGTGGTTTCATGGAAAACAACTTTGCAGTAGTCATACAGTGAAAATGTGTTTGTAAAACTGCATGCACTATTTAATGGGCAGATCATACCATCTACTGGCCAAAAAGTGCTGCTATATCACTGTCAGAAAGGTGAGGACAAAGAAATTAAAACATAACATTTATTTGTACTTAAAAAATTGAGACAGACATACATACACACAGATCGGTGTCAGACACCACCCAAAAAGATAAAGAATGGAACCTCCACTAGGGGAGCAACCTAGAAATTTCGGGTGTGTGAGACAATGGTGACCAGTGCAGCAGAGTAAACCCTATTCCCTATACAGCGGGAGCATCTGAAAGCCAATTCGTCAAAGTAAGCCAAACAAACAGGAAGGATTGGCCTAAATGAATCAACAAATCACAAAGGGAAAGCCAATACAGAGATCCTTCGAATGGTCTCATAGGCAAAATACATCTGGCAAGCAAAAAATAATAATAGCTTCTGCTGCTGATAAGCAAAAATTAAAATAAACACAAATTTATCACATAGTCAAAAAAATGCTCCACGCGTTTCGCCACTAGGGCGTCCTCAGGAGCAAAAAATTGTGCTGCTTGGGAGCATGTCAGAATATATCTCTATATTACAGTCTGATTTTACTTTCTCAAACAAAAAACAATGGACTTCCAAGCTGATCAAACTGTTTTGGCTCCTTGGCTGTCATGCCCAAGGTGCTAAAAAGTTAGTGTGTTCTGGATCCCATTTGCGAACTAATTTTGCACGCTATAAACCAAATTCCATGGCATTGCTCCTTAATTAGACCACATCAACTATACTTAATATTGGGACATCAGCAGTTACTTTTGAAGATTGCTTATACTTTAACATTGTAGTGAAAGGTTTAATTGGGACAGGTTTACTGGGTACCATCTTCTTTTTGGAGGCTAGGAGGCTTATCCCAACTTCTTAAAAAGTCTGTGCGTCAGCCTTATGCTTTAAAGAACAGATGTGTTGATGTTTTCCGGTTAGCAATGTTGGCCTAGATTCATTAGTAATCGATCGTGAACTTAAATTTGAATTCCCACAAGGAAATCTCAGCTTGAAAAATGCAATATCCACAAAGCTTTACTGCAGATACTCGAGTATACCGCTAGATTTTGGTGACAAACATTTACCTTAAAATTGGAGGGGTCGTGTTATAGTCGAGACCTCTGCATCGTGTGAGGGGGGGGAAAAAAACAAAAAACCTTGCCTTGCTCTGGATCCCAAGTCTCCCGGAAGTTCCGGTAGTCTCGCTGAAGTGAATGCGGGCTCCCTGATGCTTGCGAACACTTCAGGAACTCCCGGATTCGGGAGAGGTGGGATCCATCACGGCCAGAGGGCACTCTCGGTTTAAGCCAATCATTCAGCTCGCTCGCCTCCGCCGGCCATCTAATCACTAGTAAAGAAGACGGGTGGCTGGCGGCTTCATACTTAGTAACAACTGCAATCATTCTAGAGCAGAACACCATGGCCTGAGGGGGAGCCTGACTGTGCTAAGAGAACCTGGAAGGATTTTAAATGTTTACGGGTACAATAAAAATGTAGTTCCTCGAGTTATATTCGAGTCTTGAGTATTCTCTTTTCCATAATAAATCTCTATCCATCGCGTTCTATTCGGGTCGCGCTATACTCGAGTATCTACGGTACTTTTCAGCTTACAGTTCTCTTCCGTAGCGATTTCTCCATTGGTCTTTGCACCTCTTATCTCTTATTTCACCCTCTATACTATTGTAGCGCTCACTCCCGGAGGAGCCGCTGAAATTGAACCTCGGGTCAGTCTCCCCGCACTAGGGAATAAATATACTCCAGCACCGTTGTGGATTTTATAAATTATATAGTTTACTAGAACAAATGGCATATAATGAATAACACGGTGTTCGTATATATATATATATATATATATATATATATATATATATATATATATATATATATTTACAGTACTTCGTAATGCGGAAAACGCGCAGCGGAAAAGAGATACGATGCTTCGTAATTTGAGCAACGCGCAGCGGAAAAGAAATACGATGCTTCGTAATTCGAGCAACGCGCAGCGGAAAAGAAAAGGAAAAATAAATCTTTAACCCCCTTTTGTGTTTGGGGAGTGAGTCCCGCACAGGTTATGTCCCAGAATGTAAGTGTGTGTGTGTGTTACGGTACCCGGGTACAATATTCAACTGGCCAGTGAATTGCTTATGAGGTATCTTCGACTAGTCAAGTTGGGGCCCTGTGGGTTTTGGAAACAAACAGCAGCGTGCTTTATTTTCACAACGGCCTGGAAGGCATCTCAACCAATCCGCCAGATACTTGATGCTCCGCTCGACCCAGGACGTCTCTCCGCTCAATGTTGACTGGGGTTCTCCTGGTTACTGGATCCGCTGTCTGGCTTTCTGTGGCTGCCGCAAGATATCCAGTTCACCGCCTCCTCTCCCTGTCCAATCGATCTGCGGTACTCCTCACTCAGGGTCTTCCGGCTTCCTCAATATCAGCGCGGGTAGTCCTGTGAATCTCTGGGTATTCCTCTGGTAAGGCTGAATAACCCGGTCTTTAGCTCTGTCAGGCCCCAGCTGCGCTCCGGCCTAGTCGCTGTCTCGTTCTGCTGCTCTGCGTCTTGCTCCTCTCACTCCCTGGTGCGCTCTGCCAGCTCTCTCCACGAGGCTCAGGATGTAAGTGTCTGTGTCCCACCCACTTCCTGTGTCTGCCCCCAAAGCATGCCGGGAAATGTAGTCCCAATGGTTTCTGTGTTTGTCCAGCATAATCTTAGCATGGTCTCTGTCTCCCTCTGGTGGCCATTGCAAGTAAATGCAGCAGAACAGTCTTTTTAAACACAGCGCTACACTATTTTTTTATGCATTATATCCATATTTATGTTTACATTTTTTACCATCTTTATGCCTTTTTTTTTTTTCTACTTTTTCATTTGTATTGGTGGGTGTCCATCTTTTCTTTTTTCTCTTTCTTTTTTTGCTCTCTTGGTAGACTAGAGAATGTAAATGTAAACAACTTGTATTTGTGGTATGACAGTAGGCATGTGAATTGTGTGTTTGTTGGAATGCAAAGATGGATTAGAACAGCGTATTTCCGTGTATACAGGTAAGAAATGCCACAAGGTGTCAGGGTATGAAAGAAAAGTTTACCTTTCTCCTGCTTCATCATACAAAGCCATTGGCAAGTGCGGTCTTGGACCAGGGGTCGGCAACCATGACCCCCAGATATTTTGAAACTATATATCCAATGATACATAGCTACCAATAACCCGAAGGATACCAATGATTTATAAAATACTGTTTGTGGCAGGGTCCTTGAAACATGAGCCTGAAAAAAGTAGTGTGATCACAGCAGCGAGTCTCCTTAATCCTGTGAAAGTTGTACTTTGAGTATATAAAAGCGTTGGCATTATTTATTAAATAATACAACTAATATCCCATGCATCAGTAATTGGCTCCATAACAACAAAACAGACAACCTGTTACCACATAGAATAACACGACACAGCTATTGCTTTTTTCCGTCATGTTTTAATATTCACATGTACTTTGATACTGAGAAATGGGAAACCCCAGGGATGGTGTCATATTGACTAGGCACCTGGTTTGCGACGACAAAGTCCAGACCTTCTGGTATGTTTGTTTTTGCATCGCTGTAGCTAGAAGTGCATGAATTTTAAAATAATAATAAAACACTTAAAAAGAAATTCTCATTAATAAGATGATGGAGTATAACATGTTTGCATGCATTTCCTGATGTAACTGCTGTGAACTGTTTGAGGGTTATAAATGCAGTCATACTTGGTTACCCTTTGTTACAATGTATCACTGTATTTGCTGTAATCTGCAGCCGCCTACATCAAAGTACAAACTATGCCAAATAATTAGCATTACATTCAGATTGTCCCCTTTTATCAAAAGCTTGGAATCTGAACGATATCCATGTTCTTTTTTTAGAATTCATAGTAAGTACATGTGTGGTTTTAGGGGATAAGGAAAGTGGTAACAAGAGAATGAGAAGAGAGGTTTGTGAGGATCCTGAGGACAAGCAACAGCACTAGTGGCCTGCTCTAAGGTGGGGCCCACTCACATCTCACAATATTTTAGCTTGATTGTGCCATTACAGGGATGACTGATCCATATGCAAATCAGCCTGCAATCATATGGAGCAGTTGTCGAATTGTTTGGCGGCAGTGAAATTCCCCATGGAGAAGTAATGGTTAAACACCACCAAAATGTCACTAAAATGCCCTGATTTTCGGTGGTTCATTTCGACAGGTTTAAACAGGCGAATCCCATTGGTTTCAATGTAAAAAATATTCCCCCGCACCCGTGCAGCTCCGGAGCTATCCATGGTGCTGATTCAGAACAAAGGACAGCAGCACCATGGGGCTAAAGCACTATCATTGATGCTGAAACATAGTATTCATTGCCCAACGCAGCCAGACTGAAGGAGAGAGTAAAAAAACCCGCTGTGATTGGCAAAGGGGAAAAACAAGCCTAGTTTTACAATTAATTAGGAAACCTAACATTTTCACAAAAAAATCCTTTCAAATAGACTTTTTGCTGCAAGTGAAAAGAATAAACGGTTGAATACATACTGTATTTAATAAAAACGGGGAATATTTTTTACATTGAAAACTATTTGGATTCGCCTAATTAAACCTGTTGAACTGAATACACCTATAAAGCTGTTACTACCTAAATGTGCACGGCAAAAAAATTGTTTTGGATCATTCCGTTTTTTTTTTTTTCCATTTAAGATCATTTCATTCCGTGTTATTTTCATTTTGGTTTGTTTGTTATGTTGCCGTGATTCGTATTTTCAGACGAATTCAGATGGAGCCAACTTGTTTTTCGAAAGCACTTCTGAAAAACAAAACTGTAAATTTTGATTCGGAACGAATAGAAATGTCTACTTTTAATACAACCGTAGGGTCCGTAGGGGATATCAAGGCAACTATTACTGAGGCTAGAATTTATTGGAATATCCCAATTACACGTTGATTAAACTGGGGATGGGCAGGTCAGATCATGGAACTTGCTACTGCACTAAAAGCACCAATTAAATGTTGAACTGAAGCTTCAGGAAATGGGTGAATCAGAATCAGTGGTTGCATGTGGTTGCGCATTAGCTTTGGTATTTGAGCTGTGCTCTGGGAAATCAGATTTGGAAAAGTTTGACATTGTGAAACTCTCTGACATAACAGGAGGCATCTGGGCTGTGGATGACAGAAATGGAAAATTAGATTGGCAAAGGGAGGAACAGCTGCTGCCTCCTCCTTTACAGTTTGCTTAATCAAAGAAAGTACTTTAAAAGATTTGTTCTACTCTTTAAGTATAAGTGGCTTATTTGACAAGTTTAAAATATCTGAAACTTATTTGTCTGAACCTAAAATCTTGATATATAATATATATATCCACATACAGGGCTGAATCTTAATATATATCCACTTACTGGGCTGAATCTTAATATATATCCACATATTGGGCTGAATCTATATATATATATATACACATATTGGGCTGAATCTTAATCTTAATATATATAATATATATATATATATATATTACACACACACACACTTATTGGGCAATAATTTTATTTGCTACAGTGCAGTTGTCCATACAGAAAATGTGTTGGCCATCCCATTTTATTGCAGTTGGAATTCATTGCACAATCTAGGGTCATTGTTTAATAAAATTTTAAATATTGTGGTTCAGTAGAATTATAACTAGAAATAGATTTCGATGCTTATTGGCAAAATGACATACATTTTAATAATTCTTCATGACTGTTGGTAGACCGTTACTTTACATCTCTTGGCCACTATCTTAATATCTGCACTTGCGGAACACTCCCAGGTACCTGTGTTTTTAGTATTTATTATTAATATAACACTTACTACAAGATTAATATGAACGATACGATTCCATTATCATTCTGGCCAAGTAATTAACACATTAGAACAGCTCTTAAGGCACAAACAGACAACACTTTGTAACTATCAAGGCTCTCTGACGTTTCAGTCACCATAGGAGCCTGATTACAGTCGTTAACATTTGTGAGTAATGAAGGGCCATTTGCAAATCTGTTAATGGCTCTGCCGTTACACCAGATGATGTGGCCTGACTTGACTGGCATCTCACTGTACATTGCACTTCCTATAATTTCTATAAGCAGCACTAATACTCTGGGAGACTGGTGTATAGTGAGTGATTCCCAGTCCCACATTAATCTATTTGAGATGGGGGGTGATCCTGGCTCCAAAAAAAACATGTTTTGAAACTAAAAAAATCACTTGATTCCTTAACCCCTTTACTACCAAGTGATTATTTTTCCCCCCATAACACCCCTACCAGGACAGTTTCTTTCATTAATCCTACAGGTAACATCGTGACTATTCACAATGTGTGTGTTGGTTTTTTTTTTGTAGTCCTATTTGAATGGCAGACATTGCTACCTGCTGGCCAAAAATTGCTATTACATTAAGAGACTCCATACTGAATCAGCTGGGGATCCGTGATATAGAGTCCCATCTGTTCAAATTGTTTTAGCACCTTGGCTGTTATTCACGAGCTGCTAAAACTTTAGGGGCATCTTCTGGAGTCCATTTGTAAATGAATTTCAATTGCAATAAACAAAATTCCTTTGCATCGATTCAGAATTAAGCCAAATTGAGTATACTCCAACCTCAAGGCACCATCAGGTGCTTTGGAGATTAAGTATACTCGATCTTGGTAGTGAAGGGTTTAATGAAAGGGAAATCAAATTTAGACAGTGGTGGGTCTATTTGAATCCTAGATGGCAACTGTCCATCCCCTTTAAAAATTCCCCCCAAACAAAACAACAATTAACAATGTCAGTGGATAATCGCTTCTGAATATGGTGTCTTGCTCAGCTGCAATTAACACGTGTTGTGTACAAAATACATAGTTCAGTATAGTGAACATAAACTGGGTTAAAAACTTACTCACACTTTTGATCTTTCCTTTCACCACATGATAGTTTACAGTGTTACATTGTCACCATTGTGTTCTAACAATGCTTCCACTTGCTGTTATTTCAAGCAGAGCAGGAAATAGACGAATTGTGCGATGTGCAGGTGTTTTCTGGCATAGATTTCCTGAGCTTCAAGCTAGAAAACCTGAGTCAGATTTACCTTAATTCCAGTAGCACATAACCGGCAGGCTGCAAGGATATCCCTGATTGATTTGACGTATGTCACTATAATTAGAGTCTTGCCCTGGGGAATGTAAAGAATTAATAAATCCCAGAGTGACTGCTTTCGGCTGATGCTTGATTCTTCTTGTTGTAAGGTTTCTAGGAAACTAATAAAGACCATATTTGAATGCAAGGTGAGCAGAAATGCTTAGAAGGTCAAACGTTTTCAAATCAGACTGCATAATGCCATGCTCACTCGCTGGGTTTAATGCCGGAGAAGAATGTTTTTCCACTTGTTGGCTTATATTGCTCTCCGTCTCTAGACATAAAGGCAGCATGGTGAGACACTTGTCTGGCAATTACTGAACTGCAAAATACCCATTTTCTCAACACCATAAAATCTTAAATAGCTTAATAACCATGAACGTATTGGTCCATGCAAATATGCTGCGTGAACGATAAATCTTTTAAAGTACATAACACTGTCTTTTAGACCCAAGTATTAAGGAAATGGCACTTAACCTCTGCATATGTGTTTGTTTGCTTGTGTGGGATCGTCCAGGCATTTGTTCGATGCATCTGAATTACAAATGAGCGAAACCTCACATGGACAAAACGGACCAAGAACGAATTGTGTAATGGATGCATTTTCATACTTGTTATGTATAATATACTTTGGAATCTTGTAGTTAAAATAACAAATTTCTGTGACAGTCTCTTCCCGTAAACCACTTAATGGCTGCTTGCCGTATTCTTTAATTATTTCCCTCTTAACAAGTTATAACCAAGATCTAGGTTAGTTAGCTTTCAAAAGGAATATATGCCACCATCACTATCTGGTCCTTCAATACCTTATATCAAACATGGAACACATGTCATTATCAGCAACATCGAACCATGTTTACGGTAAAAGACTAGGACACTGCACATCAGACTTTGGTCTCTGGTCTACAAGGTTTATTCATTAAGCACTGTTGTTACATAGATAAATATTTACTTTGGCGAGCTTCGGCAGAATAACTACAGTGATGGGTCAAGCAGGAACACAAGGGGACGTAGTTCCTTCACTATGTATATAGAGGGAAAGCCGTTCCCGTTTGGCCCACACAGTGAAAAGCTTTAGGTTTTTAGGCTTGGGTTCTAATATTTGAATATGATTCTTTATGATAATCATCATAATGGTTCCTGAAAATCCAATCTTGCGATTTAGTTTCTCTTTCAAATGCACGTTTCAGGTTGGCTATTGGTGAGATGATAATGATTACTTCAGGGGATGAAGAGTAGGCAGAAATCTTGGTGCGTTCCCACACTTATTTATGTTGGCCTTGACTCCTGAATGACACTATGGTAAATTCACAATTCAGTCACTTCACTACCAAGATTAAGCCTAACCGACCTTCCAAAGCACCTGCTGCTGCTTTGAGATCAGGTTTGCTCTACATGATTGTATTCTGGAGTGATGCAAAGGAATTTCATTTGTTTCAAGCACAATCCATTTGCAAATGGGCTCCGGAATGTGCTCCTAAAAGTCTCAACACATTGGACATGACAGCTGACGAGATGAAATTGAAAAGGTTTGAGATTTGTTATTCCTACCCATAACCACAAACCTCAAGCTGTGATATACAGTACATGTGTGGTAGCACTTCTTGGCCAACAGAGGAGAAGAAACAGGGTTTACTATAATGAACGGATACAGCGGGACACGTGTGGGTAATGGTGCCTGGTGCTTCCCTACTAAAGGGTGGGCACCCATAATGCAGTGTGGCTGCGTTGTTGCTCAGTGTCAGTGTTTTACCTGTCAGCAAGTTAGCTAGAAGCCTGTTCTCCTGATTAGGCTAGGGTCAGACGAGCGTGTTTTCTACGGACTGTGCGCCCGTGCAGTACGGATGCACTTTTTGATGGAAGACGCAGTAGTGGCCACACAGTCCGTTTTTGTGACTGACGTTATTTTTGATGGATGTAGGCGGGAAATAAATTAAAATGAAAAACCATTTTATCCGTCAAAAATGCTGGACGTATAAATGCAGTCCGTCTGACCACGTTCCATCACTCACACACAAAGCTATGCAGACGTGGCACACTCCGCACGTCTGTCCTAGCGGTTCAACGTTCTTGCTATCCTGCATCCGTTTGCTGTGTCCTTAGTGCATCCGCACTTCTGTGCGGATGTACTTCGTGTGTGGGCCTTCAATGGGCATGATTATCTGCTACCACGGATGTACTAAAGTGCGGCTACATGGACGCTAACACTGCGTTCGTCTGACCCCAGCCTTACCTATCTGATCTCCAGTGTACCAGACCCTAGGCTTTCCCTCCAGACTCCACCAATTATCTGCCTACCCTTGACCTCTGGCCTGCCCTTGTATTTCACTAAATGAATTACCCCCTCTGGATACCTTGCCTTGAGACCTTCTTCTTATCCAAGGACCCTGCTGTTCCAAGGACCCTGCTGTTCCAAGAACCCTGCTGTTCCAAGAACCCTGCTGTTCCACAGACCTGTTTGTAGGAACTTTACCCCAGTGTTATTGTGTACTTACCTCAGCCCAGTTCCTGCCCCATCCATCTGATATCCAGCCATTCCAGTACTATCCAGCTCAGTTCCTGCCCCATCTGGTTTCTGTAAACTCCTTGTGTCCTTTAGTTTCTCTCTGTCTCCAGTTTATATTATAGTCAGCTCTCGTCCTGTCTTGCCCCTTTGACTTTATTTCAGTGTATCTCTATTCCAGCCTCGCCCTTCGCAAGTGTTTTCCTATCTGTGTTTATCCAAGTAAACTGTGTCAATTTATCATAGATTTGCCTCCTGCATATGTCGCTGCACATTGGGCTCGTACCCTTCTCTCCCATAATCTATATTTGTGGAACAAACAAGTGGCACAATTTCCAATTTTATTTCAATTGGATAAGAGCTGCCTTCAAGTTAGAAAGGTTAATCTAAACAATAAATCAAAGAGTATTCCAAAGATCAATGTTATGCATTCTAAATATTTTATTTTATTTGCAAAGGATTTTACCAGAAAGGATACATTGAGATTTCTCTCGTTTTCAAGTATGTCTTGAATATATATAACTGATATAATCAATTTTAGCTGGAACCGTCTTTTTGCAAGGTGTTGACTTACTCTACCAAATGGCTACATTTACTGAGAATTCCATGTCCAAACTCCAAGCGACTGAAGATGATCTCTTCCACGTCCCCCTTACGTAAACTATGATGTTCAATGAATAAATATTTACTTAAAAGCTGACATTCAATTTCCTTAACATGCGCAGTAAATCAGTGTCAAAGGCCAATTCAGACAACACGCAGTTTTACACTTGCAGATTATGCTATTTACAAGACAGGCTGAAGAGGTTTCAAACCTTTTTATTCACAGGTCTATACATATGCAAATAGACCTCTTTATCAAATAGTAACTTCTTAAATATATAAAAATGTAAGCTACTTCCCCATTAAATAACAAAACAAATATTTAAAACATGAACTTGGAAAATAATGTATTCCTATCATTAACTGTAAAGATGTACTTGGTGTTATCAAATATAAAATATATATATATTATGGTTTTTGTTGTATGCCTATTTCTTTAAATAAAATATATAGCTGTGTGCAAATTAAAAATCTTGCTTAACCTCTACACTATCAAGTTGTTTTCCATAAACTCACTGTTAGGAACGCGTGGATTTATAAGAAAAACTTTCCATTGCAGGCATTGTAAAAATTCTTATATTCTTCTAAATTTTTGAGTCCATAAGCTTATTTGACGGTCAGGCTGGCCAAAAAGTGCTGTTACGTGTATAATAATACAGCTGAAGCTCCTTGTTTCTGGGTGTGTAGAAAAACGGAACCCCAAGCTGCTAAAGAGTTTCAACACCTCGGCAGACACACACAAGGTGCTGGAAATTTGGGGATACGTTCTGGAGCCCATTTGCAGTTGAATGTTGATTGTAGTGAATGAAATTCCTTAGATTTTTGGTCCATAATACATCCAGATAGAGTAAACTATCTTGACCGTCTAGGAGCTCTTGTAGATTCAGTATAGTTAATTTACTATGATCTTCTAGGTGTCTTCTCCCTCAGTCACCCTCTCAACTGTCCCTCTGGGCCCTGTGACAGCCTTAAAAAGTGACAGTCTTCTAGTTGGAGGGCTTCAATCAGCTCATGGTGGGCACCCTTCAAGGATTCCAGACAGCATCGCATAGGATCTATGAGGGAGAGCCAGGTATTTGAAAGAATGGGAGTTAATCAATTTAAGCTAAAAATAAAAATGGAATGGGACACTAGGTAGGGTGATGGTCAGAAGCAATTAAATTATTATTACCCCCCCCCCCATCTGCCCTCCATTTCTCCCTGCTTTAGTTTAGTTTGCCTCTTTAAGTCCTGGTCATGGAAAAGGATAATAAACGTCATTATTTGGCAAATGTTCTTAAAGACGTCCCTTTAAAAGGGTGTCTTGATAGAAATGATGAAAAATAAGCTGATTTATAAAAACATGGAATTTTCATAAAAAAATGTGCAATTTTTAGAAGAATAACAGGATACTACACTTTAAACAGTTGTTGTAGCTAAACCTACAGTAGGTCTAGGAAATCCTGCTGTCTCTGTGTAAATACGTGCTTTAATTCTTGCAAATTCAACCAAATCCAGATTTCAATAGTATTTATGTATTTATTTGTTTGCAAAGTATTTTACCAGGAATGATACAATTGAGATATGAAACCAGTTCTCTACTTTAGAAGATCTTTTGATTCCCACCATTTAATTTTATTGTTGACATTATATGGACCAACTGAGATTATTTGGTCTCCTAAATTCCCAAGTGGACCACAATGGCTAGTGTGTACATACGTATAGTGTACCCATGGAGAGCATTTTAATTCTACATGGTCACTGTGTGTATATGACCATGCTGCTACTTCAATAGTCAAGACACAAACCAACCACTCCATAATTAGTTTTATAAAGACTTAAATATGATGTGTAAGCTTCAGTTTAACATTTCATGCTGAAAGAATTTTATCTTACTGCAGGCTTTACAGGTTTACACTCCACCAAATAAAATCGGTGAGACTCTAGGCATGAATATTTAACTATGAGATGTTGTAAAATATCCTGTGCCTTTATACGCTTGAGATAGACACCTTGGTACAGTGATTAAAGCCTTAATTAAAGAGAGTGTAAAACCCTGTAGCCAATAAAAGGTACAGTTATGGTTCAAACATCTTTTCTAATTTTCAACTTCTGAAGATAAGGCAAAATAGAAAATATGTGGTTTGGTATGCTGGTGTTATAAAGCAGCTGAATTTGTCAATTTTATTGCAAGAAAAAAAAATCGGATGTTCATGAGCTTCAGCCTTGAACATATTTATTTTTCATCTTTTTTCATTGAAGTAAAAGTTGATATTTTTTTAGAAAAACCCAAAGTATTGCTTGTCAGCAACGAACTGTCTTAGAACAATAGGGCTATGTTCTCAAACCCAGGACATACTTGAAAACGTGAGCAATCTCAATGTATCCTTCCTGGTAAAATTACTTTATAAATAAAATAAATATTACGTAGGTTCTTTTCTCATTGGGTTGTGAGTGAGATCCAAATACTTCCATCTCTGTTGTTGCAGAAATTTATATCAAACGGTATTCTATGCTGCTGCTGGCCTAGATGGCGCTGAATACCATAGCATGATGGGGTGAATACATGGTACCAAGAAGAGAAGACCAAACCATTGTTTAAATTACATGCGCTGTAAAAATGACCGCATTAAACATTGTGTCCTTGCTATACAACATTATCCCCTTCACTGCCAAGATTGAGTTACGGTGATTTTGCATTGTAATACATTGAGCAGTATCATCACAAAACAACTCATACACGCCCTGGTAATCTACCGACTCGACTATTGCAATAATCTCTTATCTGGCCTCCCTCTGTCCCGCCTCTCCCCCCTACAATCCATCCTGAACGCCTCCGCCAGGCTAATTCACCTCACCCGCCGCTCTGTCTCTGCCGCTCCCCTGTGCGAGTCCCTTCACTGGCTCCCCATCCACTGCAGAATTAAGTTCAAAATCCTTATCCTTAACTACAAAACCCTCACTAACTCAGCTCCCCACTACTACCTGTCCTCACTAATCACCAAATACACCCCAGCTCGCTCCCTAAGGTCAAACAGTGACCTGCGCCTAGCTTCTCCCCGCATCACCTCTTCCCATGATAGACTGCAGGATTTCTCACGCGCAGCCCCCACTCTCTGGAACGCTCTCCCTCGTACTGTCAGACTTTCCCCTAACTTCTCTTCCTTCAAACGCTCCCTTAAAACGTTCCTATTTAGGGAAGCCTACCACCAACTCACTGACGCAACCATCAATCACTCTCACCTTACAGTCCTCTCCTCCTGTTTCCAACCCCAACCCTCCTAGATTGTGAGTTCCTACGGGAATAGGGCCCTCATCTCCTCCTGTACTGTTTGTCAAATGTTGTTCAATGTATTGTAACCCTGTCTATACTGTGCCTATTGTACAGCGCTGCGGAATATGCTGGCGCTTTATAAATAAAGAATAATAATAATTAGCATATCTTTTTTAAAGCAAGAGTAATGTGCCCACTGGGGAGAAACAAAATAGACTTATCTCTATTTTACCCTATGTTACTGTAAACAAGCTTCAAGGAGCAGCTCTCAAACTCATTGTTGCAAAATGTTTACAAAATTTGCTGCTGCATTACAACAACCAGGGAGAGCCATTGGGTCAATCACTGCTGTACATGGATAAGATTCAGGGGATCACAATTACGGTATATCCATGTACAGTACAGATACAAGCTGTTTTTTATTATAGCTAAAAAAGTGCTAATATAGTTATTTTGCTACTTTTAGGAAGAGCTATTATGTGCCAGCCTTTGGTACAGTACTCATATTTATTTTTTTACAGCTCTACTTTGTACATATTCATTGGAAACCCTTAATTCTCTGGGGGGGGGGATTACTACATAGAAATATGCTTCCTTTTTTAGAAGCTTAGATGGTAAACATTTCAGAATATCAGACAGACGTATCAAGATACCATAAATTACAGTATGCCATACTAATGGATAAATGCAGTAATGATACCATCACTAGTAGAATCCGTCAAAGGAATGAAGTCCTTGGCTAGCTTTACAACATGAATCAACAGTAACAATTCAATGTGTCTTGAACCCAGGACATACTTGAAAAAGAGAAATCTCAATGTATCCTTCCTGGTAAAATACTTTATAAATAAATCGGACTTTTATGTGGCATGTTGTAATTTCTCAGTCTGTGTCATTTGAAGATCAGTAGTTATTCGTAAAATTCTGTAGATCAGGGATACGCTTGGAAACGGCTTTATTTGTTATACATAATAGCAACTGATTACACATTGCAAACCAAACCATTTTCCAGAGTTTCAATCTATAGTTTAGCGACTCATTAGAATGAGATAGTGTCCATGCATCCATATCTCTATCACTACCCTGATATTTACCACTGTCTTGGTGATTGACTATATTGGAAATCAAAATTCTGTTTTTCTTATCTTGTTTTTTTGCTGTTTATTTGCAATCAATATTGTTACAAAGCTCAACTCTGACAATACCTCTTAATAGATTCTCAATTGATAGATGACAGCCAATACCAGATAGTAATTGCTATTATGTCTCCTCAGTCATATGCAATACAGCCTCCAGAACCCTCAATTTCATATTATCCTCCTTGTGTTGGTTGCATTGTACATTGCAACTCTGTTGTACCCCTGTTGGAATAGTCTTGATCAATACTCTAGCATTTTATGTTGGGTAGGATAATTAAAGCATGCCACAGTAATGTTATGTTATTTAAGTAATGTTAAATACTGAAGATGTGCTGTTGTTATAGAAACACATGAATAGATGTTCAGTAGTATTATCATTAATCTTTCATATGTTGAGTAAACGTATTGTAAAAATACAGATATCCTGAGAGGAGTATCCTGTGAATCTGGGTAGAAGTAGGTTTTTGATTAGAAAGTAGGTATTTTAAAATGGTCTAATGGATAGGGACATAGGGTAGTGAAATATGCAGGGTTATTCAAAGAGATCCGAATGGCTGCCGAAAGGTAACCGAACGCTGAAAATCAGCGTTCGGTTACCTTTCTTGGCCATTCGGCTATCCAGAGAGCAGGCAATTCGCCAAATGTTGGCGAATTGCCTGCACGTTCGGTGCCTGTTCGAGGGCAGTGAAATCCCCATAGCTTCGTCTATTCAGAGAACAAACCCAACAGTGAAAAGTTGCCGAAATGCCCTGCCATTCGGTTGCTTCATTCGACAGGTTTATTCAGGAGAATCCCATAGGCTTCAATGTTAAAAATATTCCAATTTTAATTCACTATCTAATAAACCGTTTATTATAATCTGCAGTAAAAAGTCTTTTATTTATTTATAGATTTTTTTTAGGATATTTTTAAGCATTTTTAGGGATTTTTTTTGCAAAAAATGTTTTTCCTTGAACGTTTTTCCTTTTTTTCTGTAACAGCCCTTTTTATCATTCACTGGACCTTATATGTAAATTTCAGACATTTTCGCTCAGTAGTTTGTTTGCAAACAGCGTTTCACTTTTCAAACATTCAAGCGTACTGTTTTTTTTTTTTTTTTTTCCACTCCATTCGCCTGCGGTGTCGGGCTTTTCCGGCGGCTGCTCTGCGCTGTGATTGGCTCCTGCTCGGGTTTCTCCGGAGTCTTCGGTGGGGTTAATCCAGATGTTTTTGCGGGTTTCGGTGTGCATTCGCCTGGGTTTTGCTGTGAGTTTTCGGCGGCTTTTCCCTGCACTACGACAGCCCTGTGATGCTTGCGGAATACACCGCAGGGTCGCCGAAATGGGATCGCCAAATCGCACTGAATTGAAAAGAACGAAAAGTCACCGGACGTGCGGTGGCTTTTCGATTCTCTTTGAATAACCCTGTAGGTGAGTTGTGGCACAAAGTTATGTACGAATTTACCAGAAGTTTAAAAAAACCACACTGAGATCTATTCGAAGGTTGGTCCACTAGGGTTTCAAAAAAAGGTGTGGGTAACCAGGGAATCATAGTTGGTCGTAAGATATGGAGCTGAGACAGGGGGGTTATAGTAGGCATCAGTTTTTTGCCATATTAACAACAGGTGTTCTTTTGGCCTTAATGATATGCAGCTGCTGGTTGTAGTAGAGGTATCATCACTGCTCTATAACCGTGGAGACGCAGGTTCGAATCCTGGGAAGAGCACCTCTCCAGTAAGTGTCCTTGGGCAAGACACCTAACGGTACATACTCGCCAAGCAAGACATACGTCAAAATGAGAGCAATCTCAATGTATCCTTCCTAGTAAAATACTTTCTCAAAAATAAACAAAGACCGTCAAACTGGGATTTGTAGCTTCTGTAAGCAGCACCATGGTAATGGACAGGTGGGTGATGCTTTTCCTTCTTAATGAGGCTTACAGGCCCTCCAGCAGATGTAGGTCTTGCTTTAAATGCTTACCGACAGTCTACAACTAATAGTTGAGTTAATAATATTATGTAAAATGGTAAATACATGTAAAGAACACGATGGCATCATACTGTACTTTTGTTTCCAGTTTCCCTGGTGGCTCGGATTTTGAAAAATCAGACTTTTCAGTTTTGCGCTCTTTTTCTGTGTTGCAAACATCTCTTTGTAGTCACAAACATGCTTGCCGTAATTATATTCAACGATAGTTCTAAATATAACATGTGAAGAATTAGGTCTTTTTTTTTTTTCTTTTGCTAAAGGGCAAATCTTATCTGTAAGCATTGATCTCTAAGCCATTTAGGATTATTCTTTGCGTCTGAGACTTTAGTTGATGAGTAAATTCCCACTTTAAATACATTTTGCCTCTCGCATTACATCTTCTATCCAATTACATATTGGCTTTTAAGTATAAAAAGATAACAGAAAGGAAGACACTAAGGTTGGCGTTTCAAAACTAGGTCACATTTCAATTTAAGAATCCTTAATATAATTCTGGATCGCCATTGTTTTTGTTTCCTAAACCAAAAGGATATATAATTTTAAAGGAAGTGATGTTCTTCATCTGGTGCTCAGGAAATAAGGTCCAGTCAACTAAAATTCCATTCCAGAAGTGAAGCTGATCATGTCACGTCGCACACCAGGAGTGACCTATAAGCCTCACGTATAGCTTGTGCCCTGGAGGAGTTGACATTGTGGCAAAACAAATTGCGTCAAAGTTTTCTTTGGCGGTTGTGGGGGTGTGGAGGCCGGCTGAACCCCCTCGATTTAGCAAAGTGGCGTGTAACATTTTGGGACACTATGCTGATAGATGAGCTCACCGCGAAAGTGCGGCACACTACGGACACTTTTCAGAAATTATGGGGGCTGTGGATTGAATATGATGTGTGATGGGTCTGTCGGGTACTTTTTTGAAAGGCATGCCTTTTCTTTCACCTGTGAACTGTGTTGCCTCTTTCCTTCATTTGTCTTTTCTCTCTCCTCTCTTTTCTTTCCTTTTCCTTCCCCCCTCTTCCTCTCCTTCCCCTTCCCCTTCCCCTGTTTGTCTACCACTCATTGGTTTCTTTGTTTTGAAAAATTACGCCATACTGCTATACATCTTTTTTGTATGGGCACCACTGTCCAATGTAAAATTATTAAAATGGCTACAAAAATAAATACATAAGTGCCCCTCATCTATCTGGTTCACAGTGATTGCCACTGATCTTGTATGTACTGTACGCACGAATGGCCGATGCAGCTCACCTAAGGCTGGGGTCAGACGTGCGCAGTTATCATGTCTGTGTTGCCGCATATTTGTACATCCGTGGCAGCATAGCATTCTGACCAATGGAGCCCCACACACGAAGTACGTCCGCATGGAAGTGCGGATGCATGACGGACGCGGCAAACGGACGCAGGTTAAGCAAGAACGTAATACTGCTAGAACGGACGTGTGGAGTGTGCCACGTTCGTAACGTCCGCATAGCTTTGTGTGTGAGTGATGGAGCATGGTCATATGGGCTGCATTTATACGTCCAGCATTTTTGACAGACAAAATGGTTTTTTATTTTAATTTATTTTCCCTGCTACATCCGTCAAAAAATACATCAGTGAAAAAAACGGACTGCGTGGCCACTACCTTGTCGTCAGAAAGAACATCTGTACTGCACGGACGCACAGTCCGTACAAAATGCGCTCGTCTGACCCTAGCCTTAGGTGAGTGTATCCTTCACTTTCTTATAGCATGGAAACAAAGACACCAACAAGGTGGCGTGTGTAGGGAGCGCTCCCTACACCAATCACCTTGTTGGTGTATTTGTTTCTATGACATTACTACAATGAGCATGCTGCACAACAGGATTACACCAGAAAAGAAGGTGGTGAATTTGTTATGCAATTAACCAATGGGACGTAGAATGAATTTATAAGGGCTTTGTGAGGGTGTTGGGGTATTCATATCTTTTGTATGGATGATCATCTCATTTATTGCTGAAGACCAGTTCCTGCTGAGGTCTGTAACACAAAATAAGAAGGTCCATTCCTTTTTGGGGCCATTTATCCCATGTTTATTTTTCCTTTTATTTAAAAAAAAAAGTTCAGTTGCAGCCAGACCTCTAAGGTATTGCATGTGAGTGTGGAAGCTGCTACAAAGTGCATACCGCTTCATCTTCTCTCTCTGGGAGTTCTCTTCCTGAAATAGAGGATCAGGTTTTTTTTTTATTTGGTTTTTTTTTAAAGAAGATGGGTATCAAGCCATTGACTGCAAACCACCTCTGAATTAACATTGCTGAAATCATGACCTGACGCAAAATTCCACATCGTTGACTCTGCTGCTGTCTTGTGCACCACTGCCCAATCGCTCTAAATGCCCTAAAGATGGAAATGGGTACAGTAGTTCTCCCTATCCTCACAGAAGGATTTTGTCTATGGTACGTCCTAAAAGAAGTATGTAGAACCCAAAGATTAAAATTTAGTATGTTGTGTTTGTGTGCTCAATTCGCACTAACTTTGGTCCTTTGGTGCATCGTGTGGATCATAAGTTCGGTAATGTATTCCATATGTCAGCTTCACTATTCACATAATCAACCAAGATGTTAGATGTTAGATGTTTCACGGAATAAAGAATCCGTGCAGATGTATCATTATCTCAATAACAATGTCTTGGAGACTTTAGCATATCAGTAATGTGGGAAAATGAAAAGGTTTGAATACAGCAGCTGCTAAATAACTAATTCAACGAGCAGGTAAGAATTCTAATCTGTGTGCAGTTTAGTGCTTCCCTAAAGGTCTAATTAATGAAAATACAAAGGTGTTTTTTTTGTATTTGCTTAGCTGAAAAAAAAAATCCTACTCTAATGATTTTAAGGGGTTATTCAAATAGTTCGACGCACTTCAGCGAGTTAAAATTCAGCTTTCACCGCAGGGATCCTGAAGTGCGGCAATTTGACCCACCGAACGCATCCTCAAACCAGCGAACTTGTACACTGCCGCAAAACAGCCAAATCGATTTTGAAAAGCTGCCGAACGCCGTCGCAAACCGGCTGAAAAATGCTGACGACCCACCGAACAGACCACCAAATTGATCTCCAAACCGTTGCCAACCAGCTGCATGAAAAAGCCAACCAGCCGCCAAACAGGGGTAAAAAAATGGAAATATAACCTTTTTAAACCAAAAATAGTGCTTGAAATAACTTTAGAAAGGTACAGTTTCATGAAAAAGTATGTGAACCCTTTGGGATTACGTGGAGTTTTGCATGAATTGGTCATAAAATGTGCTCTGATCATCATCTAAGTCACAACAATTTGAAAAATACAGTCTGCTTAAAATAATACAACACAGACATTATATGTTTTTATTGAACAGAAAATGTAAACATTCACAGTGCAGGGTGGAAAAAGTATGTGAACCTTTGGACTTAATAACTGGTTGACCCTCCTTTGGCAGCAATAACCTCAACCAAACCTTTCCTGTAGTTGCAGATCAGACCTGCACAACGATCTGGAGTAATTTTGGACCACTCCTCTTCACAAAACTGGTTTCAGTGTAGCAATATTCTTGGGATGTCTGGTTTGAATCGCTCTCTTAAGGTCATGCCACAGCATTTCAATCGGGTTGAGGTCAGGACTCTGGGCCACTCCAGAAGGCATATTTTGTTTTGTTGAAGCCATTCTTTTGTTGAATTACTTGTATGCTTTGGGTCATTGTCCTGTTGCATCAGCCATCCTCTGTGGAGCTTCAGTTGGCGGACAGATGGTCTTATGTTTTCCTGCAAAATGTCTTGATAAACTCTGGAATTCGTTTTTCTATCAATGACAACAATCCGTCCAGGCCCTGAGGCAGCAAACCAGCCCCAAACCATGATGCTCCCTCCACCATGTTTTACAGTGGGGATGAGATTTTGATGTTTGTGTGCTGTGCCTTTTTTTCTCCACACACAGTGTTGTGTGTTTTTTTCCAAACAACTCAATTTTGGTTTCATCTGTCCACAGAATATTTTGCCAGTAGTGTTGTGGAACATCCAGGTGCTCTTTTGCAAACTTTAAACGTGCTGCAATATTCTTTTTGGACAGCAATGGCTTCCTTCACAGTGCAGGGTGGAAAAAATGTGAACCCCTAGCCTAATGACTTCTCCAAGAGCTAATTGGAGCCAGGAGTGAGCCAACCTTGAGTCCAATCAGTGTGATATTATTGGATGTACAGGAGGGGTGGGGTCGCGCCTAATCCCCGATGGGGCAGCTGCAATCACCAAATGCATCCAGCCCAACATGTGTAAAACATAACAAAGAAAAAAATTTCGTCTGCGCTAATTCCCATTATACCGTGTGAAACTAAACACAATTAGAGGTTTGGTTTCTTATTAATGGCCATTATAAGATTAAGCTCGCCCGCCAGCGTCAAACCACCTCTAATGAGGGCGAGTCCTATCAAAAATTGAAACCACAGGCTGCTACATAGCAAACCATACCTGCTCATGCTGCTTGTCAAACATGAGGTAGACTGGTGGGCCTTTATTTATGCTCCCCCAGAAACAAAATCCACTTTGGGATCGAAGACACGGAGCGGAACCTTGCTGCAGGGAAGCTAATTGGAGCCAGGAGTGAGCCAACCTTGAGTCCAATCAGTGTGATATTATTGGATGTGTTGCTGAAAGCTGTCCTGCCCTTTAAAAAACACACACCAGTTTTGGGTTTACTGGTTTCAAGAAGCAATGCCTGATGCAAACCATGCCTCGCAGAAAAGAGCTCTCAGAAGACCTACGATCAAGAATTGTTTACTTGCATGAAGCTGGAAAGGGTTACAAAAGTATCTCCAAAAGCCTTTATGTTCATGTGTCCATGGTAAAACAGACGGTCTACAATGGAGAAAGTACAGCACTGTTGCTACTCTCCCTAGGCGTGGTCGTCCTGTAAAGATAACTGCAAGACCACAGCACAGAATGCTTAATGAGGTAAAGAAGAATCCTAGAGTGTCAGCTAAAGACTTACAGAAATCTCTGGCACATGCTAACATTTTTGTTGACACATCTACAATAAGGAAAACATTAAACAAGAATGGAGTACATGGGAGGACACCACGGAGGAAGCCATTGCTGTCCAAAAAGAATATTGCAGCACGTTTAAAGTTTGCAAAAGAGCACCTGGATGTTCCACAGCACTACTGGCAAAATATTCTGTAGACAGATGAAACCAAAATTGAGTTGTTTGGAAAAAAACACACAACACTGTGTGTGGAGAAAAAAAGGCACAGCACACAAACATCAAAACCTCATCCCCACTGTAAAACATGGCAGAGGGAGCATCATTGTTTGGGGCTGCTTTGCTGCCTCAGGGCCTGGACGGATTGTTGTCATTGATGGAAAAATGAATTCCAGAGTTTATCAAGACATTTTGCAGGAATACGTAAGACCATCTGTCCGCCAACTGAAGCTCCGCAGAGGATGGGTGATGCAACAGGACAATGACCCAAAGCATACGGGTAATTCAACAAAAGAATGGCTTGAACAAAACAAAATACACCTTCTGGAGTGGCCCAGTCAGAGTCCTGACCTCAACCTGATTGAAATGCTGTGGCATAACCTTAAGAGAGCGATTCACACCAGACATCCCAAGAATATTGCTACACTGAAACCAGTTTTGTGAAGAGGAGTGGTCCAAAATTACTCCAGATCGTTGTGCAGGTCTGATCTGCAACTACAGGAAACGTTTGGTTGAGGTTATTGCTGCTAAAGGAGGGTCAACCAGTTATGAAGTCCAAAGGTTCACATACTTTTTCCACCCTGCACTGTGAATGTTTACATGTTATGTTCAATAAAAACATGAAAACAAATAATGTTTGTGTTGTATTATTTTAAGCAGACTGTGTTTTTCAAATTGTTGTGACTTAGGCTAGGGTCAGACTGAGGCAGTGCGAACGCGCGTTCTGGCGCACTTAATCACGGCCGTGCTAGCAGCAGATGCCAGGCAATGACTGCCAATATACGAAGTACGGTCGCACAAAAGTCCGGCTGCGCAACGCAAGTGGAAAATGAACGCATTTTTTCGAGAACGTTAAACCACTAGTACTGACGTACAGAGTGCGCTGCGTCCGCTAGCGGCGTGTGTGCGTGAATTGGAGACATCAGACGCTGCTAATGTCCGGCCAACATAACGTCCAGATGCAAGAAGTGTTTTATTGATGATCCGTACAAAATCACGGATGAAACTGCGCATAGTATGACCGCTATTGCGTATTCCGTGAACAAATACGTCCATTCTTCGAACGCACATTTTCACGGACAACGTGAAAAATGCGTTAGTCTGACCCTAGCCTGAGATGAAGATCAGAGCACATTTTATGACCAATTCATGCAAAACTCCACGTAATCCCAAAGGGTTCACATACTTTTTCTTGCAACTGTATACTGCGGAATTTAAAAAAAAAAAACGCATGTAAAAAAGATTGGAATCAAAAACTTTGCCAAAAAAATCCAGAAAAATAATTTTATTTTTTTTGCTGCAAATGAAAGGAATAAATGGGTGAATAAAGATTTAAGAAAAACAGGGAATTCTTTTTTTTTTTTTACATTGAAACCTATGGGATTTGCCTGATTAAGGCTGGGGTCAGACCAGCGCACTTTTAACGTGCGTTCTAGCGCACTTAATCACGGCCGCACTAGCAGCAAATGACGGGCAATGATGGTCAATATACGAAGTACGGTCGCACGAAAGTCCGGCCGCGCAACGCAAGTGGAAAATGAACGCATTTTTTCGAGAACGCAGAACCTCTAGTACGGACGTACAGAGTGCGCTGCGCCCGCTAGCAGTGTGTGTGTGTGATTTGGAGACGTCAGACCCTGCTGGTGTCCGGCCAACATAACGTCCAGACGCAAAAAGTTTCCTGGTTTGGATTCGTAAAACATCACGCACGAAAATGCGCATCGTATGACCGTTGTCGCGTATTCCGTGAAAAAATACATCAATGCGTTCGGACGCACTTTTTTACGTTCGCGTGTAAAAATACTTTCGTTTGACCCTAGCCTAAATCTGTTGCATGAAAGCACAGAAAATCAGGGCATTTCGGTGCTGTTCGGTGTTCTCTGAATAGATTAACCATTGCTTCTCTATGGGGATTTCACTGCCTCCGAAGGTCTCACTGTATTTCACTGGCAGTTCTCCCAAATTTGGTGCATTATCGGCTTTTTGAATAGCTGAATGGCCACATAATTGCACGGTACGGGAAAACTCACCGTTTGCAATTCCGTGGCCAATTCGGTGCTCTTTGAATAACCCCTTTAGTAATAAATCTCTTTTGTGAAACATGTGCCCTGTTCAGAATTAAAGAGTTAAAAACTCTATGCATTTTCATGCCACGGTAGTGCTTGTTCTGTGTATAAATTGACATCTGTTTTTATATATAAAATATTATATAATTTTAAAGACTGAGGACCTGAAGGAGAGCGTTTTCTTTTCAGAAAGTTAATGTATTCAACATAGTCCATGGTAGCCAAAACACAGCCCTCACATCTTGTTGTACTGCAGATTCCATAATTTTTGACAGCATTAGCAAGTAATAGTAGTAGCAGTAACGCTACATTGGGGAGAGACTCGTTCAAGACCCAAGGTAATGCTTTAGGCCTGGAGTCCTCTACATTCAAGCAGGGATCGTACTGCACATGGAATTCCAATATGTCTGCCATTGCAGAGATGGTTAATTAAAATGAGCCTCATTCTGGTCCAAGATGGACCGGGAAAGAATATAATGAAGTGAAATGAAATCAGACCACGACAGGCCCACTGATGGAAACCTCAACTAATAATAACAAATAGGCAGCCCGAATCAATTTGCAACAGGTGTCAGTCTATCAGCTTTCCAAGGATATTGCAGAAAAAAATTCTTTCAACAGTAATGAATTTGCATGGGTAACATTTCACAGCACTCTCCCTTGTAAAATTGGATTTCCCACCTAATAGTATAAATATAGCTAGACCTTTCTGCTCTAATGAATGAATTTCCTAGGATACCTAACTGATTTGGCAACAGTAGACTTTCTCTAACCCACAACCTACGTGTATGGCACCTGCCAATAAATTCCCACAGACGGCAAGGCATTTTTTTTTCTTTACGGACCATATTTTGCTTCACTTTGTCTTTTGTGCTGAAAGTGACATCTTGCGTTCTTTCATTCGCTTGTGATGTGAGCAGTGTATTCTCTATGGAAAATTGGTTTGTTCTACTGTTGTTGACGGATGGTGCAAACAGGGCTTTTCATGTAGAGAACAAGGCTATCAATCTTGTCTAAGTAGAAGGTGCTTTGTGTAGATGGGTAGAGAGTGCTAAACTGTCTGATCAAAGGGCCATATGGGGAGGTAATGAATGCTCTGTGCAACTGTTTGTCAAACTTCTTTCAAGGCGTGATGATGTAATTAGATTTGCTCATGGAGCTCTGTAGGAATTGAATAAGAGAAACTAACTCTCTGCTTTGTGATACTGATGTGATGCAAGTCTCACAGGTCATTTTCGTATCTGACAGACATGCACTCCCCATTTGCCCAGGGGTGAGTCAATGTATCCAAAAAAAACATTCCTTATTGCTGCAGTTGCCTAAATCTGTTAAACTATTGTTTTAGCTTGGCTCTTAATGAATGGATGGATTGTTGCTCAGCTACGTGCATCATTAGCACCCCTGGTGGATTTCGGCAATGCACAACTGTTGGATATAGTTGGGGGTTGCTGATTCATTCTAAGAGGCAGCTGTGTTTTAAAGCATCATCCAGAGCAAACACAATATTTAGGCATTGAGTTACGTTTCCAATTTGCTGCTTTGAAATATTAAATTGTTTTGTTCTCGGCTTTCACAATGTTTGCGTTTTTTAATTTATCATTCCCATGTTGTGTTCTAATAATTTACCAGCAGTGGTAATACATTTTAGTTGTAATGAACTATAATTGCACAATAGTTTTTTTCTTCTCTTTAATATCACTTTATAAAATCACTAGGGCCACTGGAAATTTGCCTCAATGTGGCTTTTAAAGACCATTAAGTCAAATCTCTTGCTTGCAAGATAAATAGGGATTTGAGTGCAGGTGATAAATTTCCTTTGGTATTTTGTGCGTATTGTGACTGGAGTGACAATTTGCAAGTGTCACCAATTCTTTAGATTGCAAACTCACTTGCAAGAGATCTTCCTCTGTTTTAGTTGTGCGTCTATTTCTTTATGATGTACATCATGCATGTACCGTAACTATTTTTAATATTTTGGACATGTTCTACAAAAGGTATGGCCCTCTACATACATTACAGACACACCTTTGTTTCACATTTCAGCACCAAGGACAGGGAACGGTCACTGGAAAGCAAAGTGTGATATGTGTGCCCTTATTTTTATTTACATGGATTTGCATAAATGGCATATTTGACACCCTGGGCAGATAATTTATACTCCATTTTCTTCTCCCTGTCATTATGTGATGCCCTCTAGAGGTGTGCACAGCTGAAAAAATTGTTTTGTTTCGTTTAGTTTGAAAATAAATAATTTTGACCGATACTGATCCGTTTTCATAATTTTGTTTCGTAATTTTGATTTGATTCGAATTGTAGGATCACTTAAATAATTAAATGCATAAAAGTCAAATCCTGCTCAATTACTGTTAGATTAGGGTTAAAGATGAGGGTTAAAAGGCAAGCTAGGGTTAAATATTGAGCTGTCTATTGGCCTGTGGTGCTGAATACAACAGATTCAGCACCACAGCCAATTGACACGGACAGTAAAACTAAACTGTTTCATTTTCATAATTTCGTTTACAATTTGGAATTGTTTCGAAGTTTAGAATCACTAAAAAAAAAAAAAGGAAACAATAAATCCTGCTCAGTTACTGTTAGACGAGGGTTAAAAGGCAAGCTACTGTCAAATTACCATTTCGCTGCAGTGCGCAAAGAGGAAACATTCAATCAATGATTCTCTTTTGAAACCATATAACGAATCAATTTCGTTTTTATATACTGTTTTGTTTAGATTTTGTTTCAATTCGGATGAAACTATTTCGGAAGTACATCCGAAATACGAATTAATGAATTTTTAGACGAATTGAGATTCATCACGATATGAATGCACACCTCTAATGCCCTCAGCCTCTCCTATGAATGCACACCTCTAATGCCCTCAGCCTCTCCTGTCTTAATCCTAGGAGTGGTGACAATGCTTAGGTCTGAGGATGCTGCTATAAGTGCTGCTGTAAATGGTTGTGTGTGTCCAGTGAAGTGGACTTGCCGACAGATTCCACAGATTTTGTATCCATTCAGATTGGCTTCAATGAAGGCTGGGGATTAGTGAGCATGGTGGCTAATGATGAGGATCTCATTCTTAACCTCATGTCCTCAGGAGAATTGTAAAGCGAAGATACATGCTGGGAGAGTGTAGGGAATGACACTGGATTAAAGGTGGGTATTGAGTAGGAAGGTGACAGAGAAATTTTGTATAGCTCATAATTTTCTTAAGTGGAAAAGAGAAGATTTTAGTTGCAAGGACCCCGATAGGTGCTCGTTCATTACGCAATGACAGCACATTGACCAAAATAGATATTTTGACTTTGCGCTATGGCTTTTCAAGTTGGGGAAATGGCAGATAAAACATCACAGGTAATTTTTTGCTTTCTTTCCCCAGATTTTCTACTCCCATATTAGTGTCAGATTATATCCTTCGTGCTAAAATGGGACCCTAACTGGGGAAACCTACGCCTGCAGGTTCCCCGTAGCATCCGCATTTTTGCATGAGATTCCGGGGCAGGCGCTAATTCAGCAGCCTGTGCTGCCCTTTAGTGATACTCACGGTAGAGCGTCCTCGTTTCTGCAAGTATCACCTTCTGGAGTTCATAGGACTCCATGGAGTGTTGCGCTTCCGGGCCACGAGCCCTGCGCGATTTCGCTTTCGTGAAATCTGAGTGATCGCGGAAGGAGGCTAGGGACTTTTTGTCCCTAGTCTCCCTCTGCTCCCGGTTGGCAGAAGCAGCAGATCGGGCCTCCATTCTTGCTGGAGAATCAAAGGTGAGTATCTGATTTATTGTTTATTTAAATTTTTTTCTACCTCATGCTAAGTGATGCTGCAAAAGCGGAATCATTTAGCACCAGCTTTTAGGTGAAAGAAAAAATCAGTTTACCACATCGGTGTGATAATTAGACTTTGTAATACCTAACGCTAATTACTGGTTGTGCTCCCCATGTTAAGTATAGGATGCGCAAAGTACAGTAAACTCCTGTAAGCTCCCGCAATCACTGATGAAGTAACGGATTTTGTTTTTCCCTGATTAGCGTCAGGAAGCTAATCAGGGGCATGTGTTAGTCACTTATCCTGACATTACCGCCTACATATTTGAAACGCTATAGTTGCGTTCAATATGTAATCTAGCCTTTAGATGGGTATCTAACATTCTTATCTCAACAGTCAGTTTTCTTTTAGCAAGACCCCATTATGAAGTAACTATTGTTTTTTTAAATTATTATTTGAATTCTGCATTTGTTGATAAAGTCAATACTACTTTCTATTTAGTGATATAGATTACTTATACTTTTTTACTCTTAAAAAAAAAAACAACAGTTCTACTGAATCTATGTATTGGCATATGTATTAAACGATCACTAATTTCTTTAGAGCGGGAAGTGACGGTAGCTGATTGCATTGAGATGGATTGGTAAGGTGCGACGTCCTCTGCCCCTGCGGCACTGCCTGGGGGGTCTGGGCGCCCAGCGGCGGGGCCTAGAGTGATGATGCGGAGCCACCGGTCTTAGAAACAGGGTGTGAGTTTTTATTCATCGCCCTGACATGGAGTAAATTTCCCACATCACCAGCTGTTCCATTGAGTCAGTCTTTTCTGCTTATCCAGTTATTGATTGCTTGTACGAGGACCCTGATTTGTTGACAGACCCGGCTTACCCTCTGATTCTTACGCTTCATTCCCTGTATGTTTGTCTGTATCGCAGGCCTATGTTGCGCCACTTGTTTCCCTTTGGGAGTTCTGCCCTACAGGTTGCCCGCTTAACCAGCTTCCCGATTTGCTTAACGAGTCCTCAGCCTGGGTACTCTGCATCTCGCATGATCTGTGCAAGTAAACCTGTCTGACAATTCACTAAATCTATCAAGTCGCTAGATAGAAGTCCTGCCCTGCAGGCTGCTGAATATAGAGAGTGCCAATGTTGTTTTGTTGAGATCAAGTATAAAAGTATTTCCTCTAATACTGCGTAATATGCTGGTGCTTTATAAATAAAGAATAATAATAATAATAATATATATACTTCATGCACCACGACTGTTGTTAAAAGCAATCTAAACTATATCGATAACCACGCTTTAAGTCTTTATATCTATGTACAAAGCGTTAAAGTACTTTCGCTCTGCAGCCTCTTGGTCTTGAAACCAGTTGGTGTTGAGTGGTATTCAGGATTATATAATACCTCCCTGGTTTGGTATTACAGTGTTTTCTGCCTTGAACTTTCGTATTGTACACATCTGTCCATTAAGATCCAAACTACGCTTATCCTGCCTGGTTAAGCGCCATAGCGCCCGTTACATAAGGTTGACGTGTATACAGTCAGAAAGAAGCAGATACAATGTACTGTATCTCTCAATGATGGTGGAAGATAACAAATCTGCAATGGAGAATACAATGTAGCAATAAAGCTTAAAGTAAAAGTTAAGTTTTAATTTATTGCTACCTTATTCTCCACTGCAGATTTGTCATTAATTTCTTTGCACATTGCATGCCTTCCGAGCATTATCACTGCAATGAGTCAGACAATAAATGAAATGGAACTCTCAGTTTTTGGGAAATTAACAGTCACACTGTAGTAGATGTTCTTATCCTGATGGGACACTCTAGGTGGGGGTAACCTTCAGATTGTACAACTCATCAACTGAATCACAGCCCCTGACAGTCAGGTCTTTGGGAAGGTCAAGAAATCTAATCAGCAGAAGTCCAATCTAGAATGTTTTTACCACTCCTTGAACAAATTCCGTGACATAAGCTCTTTTCAGAAAGGGATTTTAAATGCCATAGGACTCATTTATCAAACTTTCCTAGCTGCAAAGTGACGGCATTAGATATGTCCTCTTCATCTTGAAATATGCGTCTACACAAGTACTTCAACCTTGCCGCCAGTGTTAAGAGAATTAACTAGCCCAAAATTACTCCTCTTGAATTTGTAGTGTAGCTCATTTTAATGCACAAAACTTCCAGCAATTCCACAACCTCCCTTGTAGATGTATCCGGAGCTGACCTCCCACACAACTCCAAAATCTATATTTTTCAGATGAATACAAATGCCCGTTGGCAGTGCCAGAATAGGTGGAATAGGACACTTGGTATGAATATATAGAGTCACATATTACTAGGGCTCCATTATTGTTGAGGCATGAAACCTCTTAAATATGGAAATTAGCGATGGGATAAAATCTACACCTAAACATTGGGTGAGATGCAACCTAGCTCTGTAAGAGTTTTTTTCTATTACAACTCCGGAGCCAAAGTGCTCCAAAATAAAGACCGAAGGTCACAGAACAAATGGTTCTCCGGTGTCTGTATGTATTCTCGTGTAAGAAAAAAAAATCTCCTGTGACTCCACATGGGATCTTGTGTCCTCCAGGAGACCACACCAGTGGCTGCATGTACAGTCAATTTTGCTATGCAATTGCTATGCAATAGCGGCTTACTATTATTAATATGGCAGCTGGCATGTAACTGCAGCAGATCTTTGAAGTCCTGCAAGTTGTGAGGTTGGGCCTCCACAGATTGGATTTATTGTTTTAGCACATCCCAGAGATGTCTAATCAGATTGAGAGCTGGGGAATTTTGGAGGCCAAGGCAACACCTTGAAATCTTTTGTCATGTTCTTTAAACCATTCCCGAACAATTTTTGCTATGTGGCATGGTCCATTATCCCGCTGAAAGAGTCCACTGCCACCAGGGGACGCCAATACTGTAAAGGGTGTACATGGTCTGCAACAATCTTTAGGCAGGTGGTAGGTGTCAAGTATGTTCTGACACCTTTCTATCAATTCCAGCATTAAGCTTTTCAGCAATTTGAGCTACAGCAGCTCTTCTGTGCGATCAAACCAGATGGGTTAGTCTTTACATTTCATCAGTGGGCCTTGGACACCCATGACCCTAACGTCAGTTCACTGTTGTCTTTCCTTGCACCACTTTTGGTAGGTACTCACTCCTGGATATGTGGAACACAACACAAAACTTGCCTTTTTTGGAGATGCTCTAACCAAGTCTAGCCATCACCATTTAGTTCTTAACAAAGTGTCACGGATTCCCTATGGATAGAAGTATATGATCCCTGCATGCAGGGTTGCCCTAATATTCCGATCCTTGTAGTGGTCGGTTATAGTAACCAAGTTAGAGAACAGACTGAAACCAGAGTGTGTGTGTGTGTGTATGTATGTATGTATGTATGTATGTATGTATGATATATGCAAACCGATGCCAGATATCTGTATACAATAATGAGGAGTCAGATGACAAAACACTGGAGTGGTAGATCATTAGGACCAGCACTCCAAACAGTAGTTGATAGAACTCTGGCTTTTGGAAATCGCCTATTTTTGTGTTTTTGACCCCTGTCTTTTGGCTAAGCACAAGAGAAATCGTTATCCAAAGCCAGAGGTCTATACACAAGAGTAATTGTTTTTCAAAGCCAAAGGTCATACACAATAAATTGAATCTGAAACACTTGAGAGCACTGTGGGAGTGTGAGAACACGACAGCGCACTGATCAGGGCTAACTGATGGCCTTATATACCAGATTGCGTGCTTTGCTAATGTGCCCTGCCCCTCTGGTCATCACGTGATTGGCGCCGGCATGCATTTTATCCGACACTCGGCAAGCGAGCAGCGTGGAGGAGGCTGCTGGGCGCCAGAGGTACGTGACACAAAGTCACTCAGATCTAGTCACTTACCCATTTTTCCTGCTTCCAGCACATGGTCTTCAAGAACTGATTGTTCTCTTGCTGTCTTATAGATCCCACTCCATGACAGGTGACATTGTAACTATAACTGACCAGTGTATTTTATCAGCATCTGTAACCTCTATTTATTTACTTATTTATAGAGTATTTTACCAGTAAGGATACATTGAGATTTCTTTTGTTTTCAAGTATGTCCTGGGTTCAAGAACATTCAGTTTTTACAGTAAGGTGCAGATATACAAGATATTAAAAATAACACAAAGCATGTATTCCCATTTCACACGTTTCGCACCTCTCGCTGGTTTCCTTTTTAATATAATGGAGAAAATACATTTACAAATTTAAGCGTAAATTAGAAGTTAGCATTGGGTGAATCCATTTAACTTTCACCATCACATGAACATAGCTAGCAGACAAGTTGAAACAAATGGTGCTAATCAATGACCGAGTATTGCCAAGACAGCACAGAGGCATGCTGGGATTAAAGCGAACGTTTAGCTGTTCAGAATATCTGTACTTGAACTTGCTGTGAGGAACATGGGGTGTTTCCTATTTCATTACAGTCTTGGGCCCCGTTATAGGAGTCTCCATCTTTTCTATATCCCAGAGGCTCGGCTAATGTTGTTCAGGCTCCACGATGAAGCTTCTGATATGTATGTAATGAATGTTACTCAGCTGGCATAATATAATCTGCATGCATTCTAGTATCATGGAGGGAGAGACTGGATGACATGTTTCTCAATAGTTTCAATGCTGTGTTTTTTGTGTGTACAGAAGTAAAAAGTAGATGGAATGACATGAATGTATGCTATTTCTGAGTCATTTTTGTAACAATGGAATAGCAACATCAATATAATAGTATCAATGCTTGGTGATATAGTACCCCTTTCACGAGAGGCAGGTGGTGCCTGGCGAGAGGGTTTTAACGCTGGCTGAGGCACGCCCTACTAGCCGGCTGCTGCGGCGGCCCCTCCTTCAGCTCTCATCATTGACTGCTGGTGAAGGCCTGAACAGGCCATGCCGCAGCTGAAAACGGCACACGACAGCTAGTGGGTGAGGCAGGAGTAGGCCCATTGAAGTCAGCGAGACATACTCTGCCACCTCGACGGGAAAGGGTTAAGGTGTAAGTCCAGCAATATAGTTAGTCACTACATCTGTGGAACATGGTAGTGCCGTGATGGCGAACCTAGGCATCCCCCAGATGTTTCGAAACCTGTCCCATGATGCCCAGTCACAGATAAGGCTGGCAGAGCATCATGGAACATGTAGTTCAGCAATATCTGGAGTGCCAAGGTTCGCCATCACGGATCATGTATTCACAACTGAGTCATTGGAAATATGCATAGTGTGACTGGTACATGGCTGACTGTTGGTATGCTGTTATATTTATGGAAGTTGGAAGAGTGTGCAAATAAAATCTATATAGAATTGTTATATCCTATAGATAAAATAGAATGATAGTTCGAATATATTAGTGAGGTCCAGCTGGTCTTTATGTGTGGTCTATCACAATCCGGTAAATCGCACAGCACCTTTTTAGAGATTAGATGTGAGAGTTACAAGTATAATACTTACATATTGAACAATGATCTTCTTAATGATGAACATTTCAATATATTCTCCAGTGAGAACCAGAAAATGAAACCGATAAAACCTTTTCAGTTTTCAATTAGTATTCAAAATCTAACACTCGCACAACTTTGAGCCTAAAAACCAGCTCTAGGTATACGTACCAATGGGTGTTCTTCTTCCCTTGTTTAAGGGATCCATCAACCCTATATATACTGTAATTCTGGTTGCCTGCTCTCGTCTTGCCGTGCTGCGCTCTGGAAATGATAGTTATCCCCACGGATATTTTGTAGTTGGATCAGAATCAGGAAATTCATACATTCTAGTGCACTCTTGGGCTCATGAAGAGAAACCACAACAAGGCAGAGAGGAAATGGAGCAGGGAGTTTAATTAGGCAGGAGCTGTCGTATCATCCTTCCATGTATGATCAAGAGCATCACAGGAGGGAGGCTTGGTTCTTATGACAGCCAGGAATCCGTAAGTAAAGGAGTGACACTAAAAGTTTACGTCAACATCTGACATTCGAGGAAAAATTGAGCAAGAATGGTTAGCATCAACCAGCGTTTCATTAAACTGAGACACAGCATTGATAGTGGCAGTTATCGGACTCGCTTCAATTAAATTCAATGGGAATGATGCTGGGAAAACCAGCCAGGAGCACATACATAATGAGAAAGAATTGGAAAATTAATTATAAACATGTACTATGTTGTGAAAAGTCATTTCATTTAATACATTTAATTTCCTTAATTTGTGGATTGACCACCAAAAGTCAATATAGCATATATAATTTCTGTAGTGAGGTGAATAGCAATGGAAATCTATATTTATGTGTGTAACACTAGTGTCATTTGTAAATGTAAGATCCATCAAGTGTGTAAAATTTTTATTATTGTCATCATTTATATAGCGCCAACAGTTTCCATAGAGCTTTACAATAACCAAAGGGAACAAGATACAGATAAACGGACATGGGATTGAAACAAGAGGCGTAGAGGGCCCTGCTCATAGGAGCTTACAGTCTAGATCTAATTCTACCTGGCCCAAATAAAGTCACCACTTGGATTTAACTAGGCCAATAGGTACAAACTTTCCATCGGATAAATATTGCAGTGATAGGTTTCAGCTGGCAAAAAATGAGGTCATATGACTCCCTGAATCTACCGAATGACAAGGTTTTTCCATCAATGGAATTTTTTCTTCCCTGATGGCACAGCGGGCATATTCCAAGATGACAATGCCAGGATTCATCAGGCTCAAATTGTGCAAGAGTGGTTCAGGGAGCCTGAGACATCGTTTTCACACATGGGTTTGCCACCGCCCAGTCCAGACCTTAACCCCATAGAGAATCTTTGTGATAATGTGCTGGAGAAGACTTTACACAGCGTCCGACTCTCCCATCATCAATACAAGATCTTGGCGAGAAATGAATGCGACTCTGGATGGAAACATGTGTTGTTACATTGAATAATCTTATCAAAACTAGGCCACGGTGAATGTGTCCCGTAATCCAAGCAAAAGGCCATCCAACAAAATATTACCGTGTGCGCCTTTTTTTAATTTTTATTTTTATCCCAAACACAGTAGATTTGTGTTTTTTTTTTTTTTTTTTATTTAAAAAATTATGCTAGTCATACCTAAATGTAGAGATGTGCTTGACTTTTTTTTCCGTAATTACATTTTTTTTTATTGCTTATTGGGTGAAATTTTATGGGGTTTTTTATTGCTTATTTAACAATGGGAAGTAGATTACTACCAATAGAATAAAAGTTTCTTTACTTATTTATTTTGGATTTTTGTGACATTTTGTGGGTGAAATTTTAGGTTTCCTAACTTTTTTTAAAGAAACAAGGCTTTTTAACCCATAGGTTTCAATGCAGCATATGAATCCACACACTGCTAAGAAGTGCCTCTCTGCAGTATAATTGATGCAGCATATGAATCTGCACATTGCTGGGCAGCACCTCTCTGCAGATCGATTCATTGATTCCGATCAATTCATTTTTTTTGATCAGTTTTTCACTTTTTTTATGAGTTATTAATGCAGCATATGAATTCACACACACTGCTGGGATGTTCCCGGCAGTGTGCGTATTCATATGCTGCATTATACTGCAGAGAGGCGCTGCCCTGCAATGTGTGGATTCATATGCTGCATCAATTATATTGCAGAGAGGCACTTCCCAGCAGTGTGCAGATTCATATGCTGCATCAATTATACCGCAGAGAGGCACTTCCCAGCAGTGTGCGGATTCATATGCTGCATCAATTATACCGCAGAGAGGCACTTCCCAGCAGTGTGCGGATTCATATGCTGCATCAATTATACTGCAGAGAGGCACTTCCCAGCAGTGTGCGGATTCATATGCTGCATCAATTATACTGCAGAGAGGCACTGCCCGGCAGTGTGCGGATTCATATGCTGCATCAATTATCCTGCAGAGAGGCGCTGCCCGGCAGTGTGCGGATTCATATGCTGCATCAATTATACTGCAGAGAGGCACTGCCCGGCAGAGTGTGGATTCATATGCTGCATTGAAACCTATGGTTTAAAAAGCTTTGTTTCTTTAAAAAAAGTTAGGAAACCTAAAATTTCACCCAAAAAGTGTATCAAAAATCCTAAAATAATAAATAATTAAAGCAATTTTTATTCTATTGGTAGTAATCTACTTCCCATTGTTAAATAAAGCAATAAAAAACATAATAACTCATAAAAAAGCAAAAAACCAACTGATCTGAAATTTCGGATTAATCCGAAATTTTCGGATGGTCGAGATTTCGTTTTCGGAAATGCTCCCAAAATACCAAAATGGTGAATTTCGTCCGAATTTCAATTTGGAACGAAACTAATTGCACATCTCTACCTAAATGTACAATCTATTTGTTTGGAGTATGCAAAGTGTGTGTGTGTGTGTGTGTGTCTGTGTGTGTGTGTGATATGTGCTCATTTATGAATTTTAAAAATTGTACTGTTTGATTAAATCACGAGCAGGTCAGTGGAACAAATTTTAATGTATAAAACGGTCTCCATGTTAAGCTAAGAATTCTTTTGGTTCCCAAACTTTGCATGTGTTCTTTTTATCTTCACCATGAATATAGAGATTATTGTACAATATAGATGCAACACCCTATACTCCAGGGTGAATTTGAAACATTATGCAGCCATCCTCAATGGTGAAGCATGGGCCAGGTCCAGATGGAGAAGTTATTTTACAGTAATATTAATTAGGATTGTATTTCACGTTCAACTGATCAGTATTCATTCTGGGGACCATACTAGCCTCTGAAATATTAAACGCTCGAACCGCCATAGTGACTGTTTTATGCAGAAGTTCCCTTCATCTGAAGCAAAATGTTAAGGGTTTATTCACAAAGCACCGAAACGGTGTGCGATGTGTTTCGTCTCATTTCGGCGTGCTTTGGCGATTCCATTTCGCCAAAAACTACAGCGAATTCACTATTTAGCGAATGGTCTCTATATTTTATCGCAATTGAAGTCGCCGAAGCAGTTATCGTAGGCCAGCGAATACTGCCAAATTTTACCGTTGACTGCCGAATAGGCATTGGCGAATTCCACCAAACTTTGTAAAAACAAAAACAAACAAACCGAAAAAAGTCTCCTTTTCTCCTAATAGGAGTTTCAATCAATAAAAATATGTCAAAATAATAAAGGGTTTTTGGAAGAAAAAAAAAAAAGAATAAACGGTCATTAAAATAAATAAATAAATAAATCTATTACTTTTTAAAATTGAAACCTATGGGATTCACCTGTTTTAAATCTGTCAAACTGAAACACCGAAACTCGACATTTTGCCAGAATTTCAGTGAACTTTGAAGGCAATAGCCTTTTACGGGCAATTTCGGTGTCGCTTATTTGTTATAAATTACCCCATATTTCACTGTCCGTTCGCCTGTATTTGGTGAATTGACAGCTTAGTGAATAGACAAATTGCCCTGAAATTGCACCGGACGGTGAAATTCAACATACGGGGCCAACTCAAAGGTTAGTGAATAACCCCTCTAGTCTTTTGGGGAAATCCTAAGCTATCTAGCTCAAGTAAATCTTAATATAAGTTGATTTAGGTTAATGCTTTATGGACAAAAATAAATCTTCTTTACACAGTCCATCAGGCAATATTTGCCACAACGTGTGCTTTCAGCAACAGACTGCAAGTAGCAAGCATCGTTTGGGCACCGTATATCATGAGTTCAGCAACCTTGGCCCTCCAGATATTTTGGTACTATCAGGGTTATTCAAAGAGCTCCGAATTGCTGGCAAAAGGTAACCCGAACACTAAAATTCAGCATACGGTTACCTTTCCTGGCCATTCGGCTATTCAGAGAGCAGGCAGTTCGCCAAATGTTGCCGAATTGCCTGCACATACAGTGCCTGTTCGAGGACAGTGAAAACCCCATAGAGATGCAATGCTTCGTCTATTCAGAGAACAAAAACCAGCAGTGAAAGGTTGCCGAAATGCCCTGCAATTCGGTGGCTTCATTCGACAGGTTTATTCAGGCGAATCCCATAGGTTTCAATGTTAAAAATATTCCCGTTTTAACTCAATATCTAATAAACTGTTGATTATAATATTATGCAGTAAAAAGTCTCTTTATTAATAGATTTTTTAGGATCTGTTAGGCATTTTTTTTGCAAACATATATTTCAGGTTTTTTTTTTAAATCATTTTTTCTGTAACAGCCCTTTTTATTATCATTCATTGAATCTTATATGTAAATTTCAGACATTTTCGTTCTGTAGTTTCTTTGCAAACAGCGTTTTACTTTTCAAACATTCAGGCGTACTTTTTTTTTTCCACTCCATTCGTTTGCGGTGTCGGGTTTTTCCGGCGGCTGCTTTGCGCTGTGTTTGGCACCTGCTTGGGTTTCTCCGCCGTGTTCGGCGGAGTTAATCCAGATGTTTTTGCCGGTTTTGGTGTGCATTCGCCTGGGTTTTGCGGTGAGTGTTCGGCAGGTTTGCGGCAGCTTTTCCCTGCACTACGACGGCCCTGTGGTGCTTGCTGAAAACACCGCAGGGTCGCCGAAATGAGATCGCCAAATCGCACCGAATTGAAGAGAACGAAAAGTCACCGAACGTGCGGTGGCCTTTCGGTTCTCTTTGAATAAGCCTGTACAATTCCTTTTGAGCTCCTCTCAAACTAAAGAGTACCTGAGCATCATGGGCATTGTAGTCTCAAAACATGCGGAGGGCCAAGGTTGCTGATCCTTAAGTTGCAGTATATGAAACAAATTGATTATTCAGTTATAATACTGGGAAGTAAAAAAAAAATACATTAAAAAAAAATGACAATTAGCCAACGCTTTAATTGTAGATTGATTAAAACTAGGCTTGTGCACCGATTTTGTTTTTTTTTTTTTTTGTTTGTTTTTTTCGGTTCGATTTTTCGGATTCTTAAACTTTTCGATTCGGCTCGTTTCGACCGGTTTCGATTCGGTTCGGCCCGTTTTTCGGGTAAATTTTTTTTCGGAATATCGACCATTTTTCGTATTTTCGTGTCACTGTGCCCGGTTTTTGTATCGAATTTTCGTGATTTCGAAAATCTTCGTTTTTCGGAATTGCACATTTTTCGGAATATCGACCATTTTTCGTATTTTTCGTGTCATTTTGCTCGTTTTTTGTATCGACTTTTCGTTTTTTTCGGAATATTTTCGTTTTTCAGAAAATTTTCGTTTTTAGAAAATTTTCGTTTTTCGGAAAATTTTCGTTTTTTTCGGAACATCTGTTCTCGTTTGACACATTTCAAGTCCATTCGAAAAATCCGAAAATATTTCGTTTCGGCTCGGAAAACGTTTCGGATCTGACATTTTCGGATCTAAAAATTTGCGGAAATTCGGCCGCATCCGAAAACACGAATCGGGAAATTTCGTGAAAATTCCGAAACCCGAAACGCACATCCCTAATTAAAACTGCAATTCTTCCTTTCTGTAGGATTCTATGACCTCTTGCCCCAGGAGTCACTCTCTAGAAGTGCACTTTGTTGGACATATACTGTAGCCTGGCCATCGGGCAAACCGGGCGTTTGTCCGGTAGGCCGCTAGCTCTTCTGTGCCGGTCGGGCACTAGCCTCCCTTGCCGGTCGGCCAGTCGACATGACCGGCCGCCTGGCAAGGCAGGCTAGACCGACTGAAGAGGACGGCCAGCATCAGGCAAGCCCTATGTAGCATTCTCTGAATTATACATGTCATTAAATTACAGGGCAACGTAGCAAAGGCACTTTGGCGAGAAATCGGCTTATTTAACAGTGTGCTGTTCTTGCCTTTCATTTCACACTCCTGAGGGGATTGCATTAGCTTTCATTAACCTGAAGAGCTGGAACTGCAAAGGCACGCCTGTGCAATGGATTAAATAAGCCAGCCAAAAGGAAACGTGGATGGACTTGAAACTTCAGATCAAAATGACCCTTGCACTAATAAACACCACTAAGAGCTCTGTCCTTTTTGTTTCCTCTACTTTGTAACCGTTGACGGGAAATAAGCCAGGTTCATATTTATATTATAACCCGTTTTATTGCCAGAGAAAATATTTTTTTAATTTTCAAAACCTAAAAGGACTGCCAGTTACCCTATATTGTGTGTATTTGTGTTTATTATATACAGTCAGGTCCAGAAATATTGGGACATTGACACAATTCTAACATCTTTGGCTCTATACACCACCACAATGGAGTTGGAATGAAACAAACACAATGTGCTTAACAAGTGGGAGGCACATCTGCAAACTGCTGTAAGTCCTACACCGTTCACCTGAGTTGGATGTACATACCCTCAAATTAAAGCTGACAGTCTGCAGTTAAAGCACATTGTGTTTGTTTCATTCCAACTCCATTGTGGTGGTGTATAGAGCCAAAGATGTTAGAATTGTGTCAATGTCCCAATATTTCTGGACCTGACTGTATCCCTAAAGGCAGAGGTGCACAGTGTGTGTGTTTTTAACACGTGCTTCTTCCGAAACAAAGCAGCCTGAGATTTTTATCTGCCTTTTAATTGCTGAATTTTCATACTCCCCTTCACATATCGTTTTTTTCTATACCTTTCCTACTGTCTTGTGTCCTCTCAACCAAAGGCTGGATTTATATTTCAGTAGCCCATAAGCACAGAAATCTGGAGCCCCCCTCCCAGAAAATTATGGCAAAACCTGTTTTGCGGGGAAACAAAAAAAACTACCGCTTCTCGCTGCGGTCACATCAAAAGAAGGGGCCGAATCTGTTTCCTTAAAATGAAGCAAAAGCTTGTGTTTTAGGCTAGGGTCAGACGAGCGTGTTTTCTACGGACTGTGCGCCCATGCAGTACGGATGCACTTTTTGACGGAAGACGCAGTAGTGGCCACACAGTCCGTTTTTGTGACTGACATTATTTTTGACGGATGCAGGAGGGAAAATAAATTAAAATGAAAAAACATTTTGTCCGTCAAAAATGCTGGACGAATAAATGCAGTTCGTCTGACCACATTCCATCACTCACACACACAAAGCTATGAGGACGTTGCGGATGTGGCGCACTCTGCATGTCCGTCCTAACGGTTCAACGTTCTTGCTAAACTGCGTCCGTTTGCCACGTCCATAGTGCGTCCGCACTTCCGTTCGGACGTACTTCGTGTGTGGGCCTTCATTGGTCATGATTATCTGCTACCACGGACAAACTAAAGTGCGGCTACACGGACGTTAACACTGCGTTCATCTGACCCCAGCCTTAGATGAAACAATGTGTAATGACCCATTGCACCATCACCTCCACATTTGCTTCCGGCGTGGGAAATGGGGAGAGTTAGTGCAGCAGCATTGTTTACTTTATAAGTGAAACCACATAATGCCTCTGCCTTAGAACAGAGAGGAAAGTACATTTTGCATTTAATTTTTCCATTTTTATTTTTATACATTACATGGTCATGTTTGCTAACGTTGGTCAGATTTTGACCTTTCCAATGACACCTCACTTGACCTTGTGAGGTGTATAAATCTGAGATGCAGGGTTCCAAAGTCCCCCTGTCTCTCCTCACTGCAGTGCAGTACTTTAGGTGGTCAATGAAACAATGCGTTGTATCATCACTTCCACACTTGCTGGCAAGGTGGGAAATGAGAAGGTGAGTTAGCGCAGCATCAATGTTCACTTTATAATTGTAAAATATACAATAGGGCTGCATTAGAAAAAATTATATATATTTTTACTTCATTATATTTTTACATAAACCTGGTAATCTTTATCATTGGAAAGGCCATAATCTGTCCTTTCCTAGAATACCTTTGTCAATCTAGCTGTAGAGGTCCAAAGATACAGGGTTTAAAATGATTGTAACTTGTAAATTCTTTTTATTTTTAAGCTTTTTTTCTCTTTTTTGACAGAGCAAGGCACCCCTTTATGGCAGGCGTCTGTAGGCACATGTCTACTCTGCCTACTTATAAATCTGTCCCTGTCCCTATCTGTTCCATTTAAATCACATGTCAATTCAGTGTGCTGGTTCTAGTAAAAGTTATAATAAGGGGGGCGGAGCTGACTGTCGACGAGTGTGGACACGTTCTTGCAGAGCTCCCTGATGACCTGGACTTTTCTATGTTGTTTTGCGTGTCCCACCGTCCAAACTGAATGCTGCCCTGACGATTTGAGTTCCTGCTGTGCTGAGGAGGTATTAGTTGCACGCGGCGTCTGTCTTCTGCCGCTCACAGTGGTGCTTGGACACTGTGCTGGTTCCCGCGGCCTAGCTGGCGGCAGCCATCTTTGGAGCCTGCTCGGAGGTTGCAGACGTTTCCCCTGTGTGCTCTGACTCTTACCTGCTTTGTGGAGTGGTAGGACGGTGAGAAGAGGCGGCAGTGAATCCTGCTCGGCGGAGGGCCCCTGCCGGTGGGACATCGGAGCGTCTTTTGAAGGCGGAAAGGGGTCGGATCTGATCTGAACCCCGATGTCTTGCCTCTGTGACTTACACCCCCCCTGCGGACACCCCTTTGTCTTTTGAGCATTCCCCCCACTGTAGATATTAAATTTTCTGCCGATGGGGATTCGCTCAACCGCTTTAGTCCACACTGCTGCCCCCCTTATTGCTGCATTTTCCCTGCCCCCCTCATCCTGTTATGTCTCCCTTGCACCTCTTCCCTCTGAATTAGGCGGAGACCCCCCCCACCCCGATACCGATGACATATGAGACTTTTTTTTTTACTGACACTAGCCCACCAGTGATGGTGTACCCTTCCTCCCCTTCCCCCACTTTTTTTTTTTTTTTTTGGGCATTTTTCAGGTTTCCCCGAGGTGTGCCACTATGGCACCTACCATGACTCTGGTTGCCATACTTGGCCCTCGGGCCTCTGGGCCTTGTGACAATATCCCTCCACGGCCTCCTCCGGGAGCGAGCCGGGAAAGTCACGGTCTTGGCCTTTGCCGTCCCTTTCCCCTCTCCCCCACCCTACTATTACATTTTTTTCTCCCCCCCCGTTTCTTTTTCTTTCCCCCCTCGCGGCATTGCTGGTGGTTGGTCGGTATAGTCCACCTCCCCTTTCCCACGGTTTATTGTTTTTCTGTTATCAGATGTACTACTTTGAGGTAGACCTATATTTTCTTGTGTAGCGCTGGTTTGAAATCCCCTGCCATGTAGTACTTATTTTTGGCCACAAGAGGGAGACAAGCGCGATGTGAGACACTGAACATTGGGACTACATTTCCCGGCATGCATTGGGAGCGGACACAGGAAGTGGGTGGGACACAGACACTTACATCCTGAGCCTCGTGGAGAGAGCTGGCAGAGCGCGCCAGGGAGTGAGAGGAGCAAGACGCAGAGCAGCAGAACGAGACAGTGACTAGGCCGGAGTGCAGGCGGCCTGACAGAGCTAAAGACCGGGTTATTCAGCCTTACCAGAGGAAGACCCAGTGATTCACAGGACTACCCACGCTGATATTGAGGAAGCCGGAGGACCCCGAGTTAGGAGTACCGCAGATCGATTGGACAGGGAGAGCAGGCGGTGAACTGGATATCTTGCGGCAGCTACAGAAAGCCAGACAGCGGATCCAGTAACCAGGAGAACCCCAGTCAACATCGAGCGGAGAGACGTCCTGGGTCGAGCGGAGCATCAAGTATCTGGCGGATGGGTGAGAGGCCTTCCAGGCCGTTGTGAAACTAAAGCACGCTGCTGTTTGTTTCCAAAACCCACAGGGCCCCAACTTGACTAGTCGAAGATACCTCATAAGCAATTCACTGGCCAGTTGAATATTGTACCCGGGTACCGTAACACACACACACACTTACATTCTGGGACATAACCTGTGCGGGACTCACTCCCCAAACACAAAAGGGGTTAAAGATTTATTTTTATTTCTTTTCCGCTGCGCGTTTCTCGAATTACGAAGCATCGTATTTCTTTTCCGCTGCGCGTTTCCCGCATTACGAAGTACTGTAAATATATATATGAACACCGTGTTATCCATTATATGCCATTTATTCCAGTAAACTATATAATTTATAAAATCCACAACGGTGCTGGAGTATATTTATTCCCTAGTGCGGGGAGACTGAGCCGAGGTTCAATTTCAGCGGCTCCTCCGGGAGTGAGCGCTACACTTGCTTTAATGATGCAATGTTTCTTGACGCAATCATTTTTGATTTTTATTTAGATGAGACCCCCCTATTCGGGATGTTTATTGAGTCTCCCCTGATGTACTTCTGCCGAATGTTTATATACTAGCTGTCTTGTTGCTGATGCTTTATCCAAATAAAAGATTTGAATTTAAAAAAAAAAAAAGTTATAATAAAGTAAGGCAGAATATAGCATGATGAGAGTAATAATGTGTCCAGAAAAACATGGCTGATCTGTCAACCCTAGTGTACGCCAAACGCCATGGTCAAAACCACGGTATGCTAAGGGGTGTTTTTGTACATGGAATATTTTTTTTAAATATTACAAGATGACGTAAATAAAATATACTGTTTTAGATGCAAGGTTAAAGGATGACTCCTTTTTTTTCCTTTTAAATAATTGGGTAGAAGCTGCTGACTGCATCTGTCAAATTTTTTTAAAAAAAATTTTAAAATAAATTTCTGGTCATTTTTAGGCTGGGGTCAGACCAGCGCACTTTTAACGTGCGTTCTGGCGCACATAATCACGGCCGCACTAGCAGCAAATGACGGGCAATGACGGCCAATATACGAAGTACGGCCGCACGAAAGTCCGGCCGCGCAACGCAAGTGGAAAATTAACGCATTTTTTCGAACGCAGAACCGCTAGTACGGACGTACAGAGTGCGCTGCGCCCGCTAGCGGTGTGTGTGTGTGATTTGGAGACGTCAGACCCTGCTCGTGTCTGGCCAACATAACGTCCAGACGCAAAAAGTTTCCTGGTTTGGATCCGTAAAACATCACGCACGAAAATGCGCATCGTATGACCGTTTTCGCCTATTCCGTGAAAAAATACGTCAATCCGTTCGGACGCCCTTTTTTTTACGTTCGCGTGTAAAAATGCTTTCGTTTGACCCTAGCCTTATTAACCTTTTTTGTCCTTCGCCGTGCTCAGCTCCTCCTCTTTGGCTCAGGGACGCCTAACGCTACAGCGGCCGGTCTCAGAGAAGGTGATGTCGTCACGCTCTCTGTGTGCTGATGGCAGTAGTGACCAATCTGTTAATCAGCGGCTGGAAATTCAACCAGATTGATGTGGCAGGGGAGGGCGGAGAGCTCTACTCATCCTGATCATGTTTTGTTTTAAAGTGGCCTGGGTGTTTAGTGTCCCTTTAAATGTAGATCAATACACCCCTATGTGATACATTGCAGTGGAACACTTTCAACAAATTCTATTTGCATACTGCAATATAAATTGTGTCTGTTCTTCCTCTTGACATGCATTAAGAAAGAACAGTTTTGCTTATCTCTTTTGTCTGCTCAGTTTACCACATTGTGCAGAGAAATATATCAAAATACCACTATCTCCAGTTTTATCATTTATGTATCTGAGCGTGTCTAGTGAGAAGCAAACTGGGTTGTTTGCAGCCGTTTCACAGAAAATGATTGTATCTAAAATGTCTGTATTCCAGTTTCCTCATTTTATTAAACCTAATATTTGTTCAACTCTTTCAGAATTGGAGGGAGAAGCACAGCTACTTTGTTTCCCCTTCATCAGCCCTGAACTGCCATTTTTATAGGTCCACGCTAGACACTGTGAACGCTGAATGTGATTTGAGTGGTCAGTGTCTTGAGCGCCTTCACCTTTTATACTAGGTAGTTTCTAATCTTATATTTACAAATCATGTGTTTTGTGAATAATTCTTTGTATTATTAATTGTATATTTTTGAAACCTCTCTTTTTATCTGGTTTGCTACCCCAGCAACAGCTTGCAAGAAATGGAGGGCTTATTTCTTGACGTGGAAGAACTTCAGGCTCCATTCCATACGTCAGCGGTCAGTAACCTTGGCCCTTCAGGCCAAGGTGAGAAACTAGATGCTAAACAGATGAAAATAGGAAACACAGGAGGGAACTGAATATATGCAGAACTAATAGGGCAGACACTGTATAGACAATAATTACAGATACTATTAAACAGAGGAATGAAACAGAATAGCTAAGGAAACTAGAGTCCGTGGCAAAGGTATCCAGATAAGGGGCAGGTAATATTGTAGTCAGGTATCAGGCAGTAGGGATGTGCGTTTCGGGTTTCGGAATTTCGGAATTTTCACGAAATTTCCCGATTCGTGTTTTCGGATGCGGCCGAATTTCCGAAAAATTTTAGATCCGAAAAGTTCAGATCCGAAATGTTTTCCGAGCCAAAACGAAATATTTTCGGATTTTTCGAATGGGCTTGAAATGTGGCAAACGAGGAGAACAGATGTTCGGAAAAACGAAAATTTTCCGTAAAACGAACATTTTCTGAAAAACGAAAATTTTTCGAAAAAACGAAAAGTCGATACAAAAAACGGGCAAAATGACACGAAAAATACGAAAAATGGTCGATATGCCGAAAAATGTGCAATTCCGAAAAACGAAAATTTTCAGAAAAAAGAAAATTTTGTAAAAACGAAAATTTTGTAAAAACGAAAATTTTTCGAAAAAACGAAAAGTCGATACAAAAACCGAGCACAGTGACACGAAAATACGAAAAATGGTCGAAATTCCGAAAAAAAAATGTACCTGAAAAACAGGTCGAACCGAATCGAATCGAAACCGAAATCGGTCGAAACGAGCCGAATCGAAAAGTTTAAAAATCCGAAAAATCGAACCGAATCGAATCGAAAAAAAAATCGGTGCACAAGCCTATCAGGCAGAGGTCATGGTAAACAGATCAGAGAATAAATACTCAAAAGTCCATAGCCAGGGGTCTGATACACTTGTAATCCAAATAGAAGGAGGAACAGGAAACAATGGATGAAGGTCACCGGTATGACAGGAGTCCAGATATGGTTCTCAAGGGGGTTTACAGATGGGTAATCAGATGGGTACTCGAAAGGGTTAACAGATGGGTAGTCCAGAGGTTTAACAGATGGGTAGTCCAGAGGTTTAACAGATGGGTAGTCCAGAGGCTTAACAGATGGGTAGTCCAGAGGCTTAACAGATGGGTAGTCCAGAGGCTTAACAGATGGGATCAGAAACAAGGAGCTTTACAGGAAACTGGTCAGCCTGGTTTGCACAATTCAGACTTCAATGAGGAAGTGTCCAAAGGTGTGTGGAACTTACTCTTAAGGAGGCCTCATTAGTGTGTGATGAGATGAACCGGAGGCCTCCCTGAAACCAGCAAAGGATTCAGACATGTTCCCAGGAATCTGCGTTTAGACAGGTTTCTTCAAGTGAATGCAGGTTACAAGAAAGTCCACAGGAACCTGCATTAAACAAACGGACATTGGCTTAAAGGGGCTGCCAGGATGTAGAATATGTGGTTCCTGACATTGTGCTTTTAATGTTTGTATTTGGGTAGCTTGGTATGTAATGTACTGTGTTCATTGTATATTCATTGTTTATATTTATATAAAGCTTCAGCATGTTTGTGGTATATAAGATACTGAAGGAGGCATTCGGTTTGATGTATATGTAACAAATGTAAAAGTAGTCTGTATCTTTTGCCATGCTCCCTGACCGGTTATAGCTAAAGGCTGCACAAAAAAACCCATCTCTGTATATCACTTTTATAGCTACTTCTCTGCAGCTGTTAAATGTGTTTACTGACTCTTTCCGCTTTATACCTTGCAATCGAAATGCTGTTCTCTAATAAAGTTCTGTCTTCATTTAGTGAGTATCAGACTGATGGCTGCATCTGTTTCTGTTATGTTATTCTCAACAAATAAAATATCTGAAATTCCATTACAATCTCTAAATGTATTACATAGTGGCAGAGGTTGGGTTAGTGATACTTTTGGGGTTCGTGTTAGTTGTATGTTTGCAATCAATACCACTAACCCTACCTTACACTAACCCGACCCTTAACACCGAACCTACCACTAATATTCTACCATTTAAGTTTTAACCCAAGTCAACGCCTAACTTTAACCCATGGGATTTGAAATGCGCACAACTTGATATTCCTTTCTGGTACAGGGGCGGACTGACCCAATGGACATTCAGGCACTGCCTTAGGGCCCGGATTGGGGCCCCATCAGTCTGCGCTTGTGCACCTGCAGTGCCGGGATGTACGTGGAGCGACATGGGAATTCCCTTTCCAGTGCTGAGGACGCTCCACACACGTCCTGTTGTGTCCCTGCTCTGTGTCGGTATGGCTCCGTGCAGGGGCTGCAGCCACAGCATGAAAGATGTCTGCCCTTGCTGTGGGACTGCCCCCCCCCTGTGCTGTTGCATTGTTTGGGTGTGGTTTTGTATGGGTGTAGCCTTCTGTGTACATGGTACCAGGGGCCCCATTAGTGGTCAGTCTGCACCTGGTCAAGTAACTTATCTTCTTAAATTATTGCTGCATGTAACAATATATTTTTTGTAATTACACAAATTTTAATTTTGTTATGATTTTAAAATACAGAATCAGTGAAAAGTACAGCACAAACCATTTTTGCTTCTCATGAACATCTGGGAATTGGGGGGGGGTGGGTTGTTGTGTTTGGAGTTAGTGTGGGCAGACATTGGCTGTGATAATCTGTAGATTATTATGGGCATGATTGGAGACCTCAATGGTACATAGAATACCTCCAAAGCCACTAAACATCACATCTCCCTAACACATATCAATGGGTATAATTGCACAGGGTAGAAAAAAAAACATGGTTGTGGCTGATTTAAAAACTACGTTTCGACACTCGCTGTGAGAGTCAGGCTGGGGTCTGTCAAGCGCACTATTTGCGCCTTTACTAACGTTTCTCCTTGTGTCCGCAGCGTTGTGATGCTACAACGAGGACGGCCACACGCTGTAGCACGAGCATGAATTGCTGCAGAGGGCATGCTGGGGATGTTATGAAAGCCTCCCTGTCGAAGCACTACGACACGCGTTTTGAAGGGGGCTGCAAAGCGTGATCCTCCATAGGAGGATCGAGCCTTGCAGTGCTGAGCGCACTAACTGCCCTCAGCAACATGGTCAGACGGGCGTCAGAGTGGAAGGAATGTCCACTCTCACGGACGTTCCTTCCGCTCTGTGAACTGCTCGTCTGACCCCGGCCTTAGAATGACGAGTGCTGCAACAAGAGTCTACAGCCCAACAAATGTTATTAGCACGTGCGGCCTTTATACTCAACATCTCACTCATTAATAACAATGGCTTGGCTAGACTAGGGCCCCATATTTTTTTACCATAACTTCAGCCTTATTCTCTTTAACTCTAACCCGACCTTATCTTAACCACCCAAGTGGTAAGATGATAGTACCCAATGCTCCATTTTTCAGAAACCAATACATCACGGAGTTGACAGCTGGCATTTAAAAATACATTGTTAAATTGAAGGCTTTGAAGGCAAGATTTGAAATTCATAGTGACTCAAAGGAGCCATGGGTTTGCTTGGTCTATTCTGGCCATTGAGACTTTCAACCTATTGACTACACAATGAACTCTGTGCAGACAAAACTGACGTTGATGTTTCAGATTTTAATTTTATCGGTCTCAAATGACAGAGGTGGAAACCTGCAGCTTTTCTGATTTGGCCTGTGACAATACTGGACATCAGCAGATTGAAGATGTCTATTTTAATTTCTTTTTAGCAGAAGGAAGCCCATTCTATGATTCTAAACAAAGAAATGTGCTGCATAATAGAATTCTTCATGACCTACTAGTAAGAGGATATCCAGGAAATCCAGTGGCATATTATAATTATATAGACAAAAGACAGGGAACTGAGGGCTGTATTTATCTAAACGCTTCTTTATTCTGTGGTATATTTTGTTGATTTGCATCAAATTAGACATACATTGATATTAAAGCGTTTAGCAGCAACAGTATCCATGTGACTGAGTAAGCATGAATTATTGATGGGAGGAACCCAGAGGCAATGGTTTCAGGAGTGAACCCTTCAATATATTTAAATATTTGTGTATATAAGCACGTTAAAATAATGAGGGCACTCCGACAATAATCACAGCTAATTATTTCAGCCTTGGCTATTTTTAACCCCTTCACTACAAAAACTGTGTAAACTTGGTTTTGCATTGTAATAAATTTAAAAAACCAAACCTGAACCTAGCATATAATATTCCTTTTGCATAAATTGTTAAAGATTAGTGTGACCTCCTACAGTGAAATCCTGAGAGCTCACTCTGTCAACCAGTATTCCTATAAGGAAGCTACAATAAGCAACCCACGAGATCACTGTAACAAAAAGCTCAGCAGATTTTACTGCTGCTTTAAAACAACCAGAGAGAGTGCAGAATACAGGGAGAGATCTGGGTCACTACTATATAGGAATAAAATTTGGATTATAATTACTGTAAATCCCTCTACAGTACAGATACAGTGTTACTGTAATTTCCGTATACAGGCATTATCTTTCTATTAGTATCTTTTGGAAGCTGAATTTCTAATAATCGCATTGTGATCACTACAAATCACCATAAACAGGATATCTGACCATTTTTATTGTCTGTTTATCACATTTACCACATTTTACAAAGGTTATTAATGATGGATGCTAATAATAAAGTACCAGTTTGAAAACAATCAACATCTATAGTTTAGAACCTTTCATCCCAGTAATATTACACTAAATATAAGTGAATATGTATTTTAATTGTTATACTGTTTCGGAATGACAATCTCTGTAGGAAAAGTAAAATTTTACCCCATTTTCATTTAAGTGCACATCCCACGTTTTACATATCATATACAGTATTTATTTTTCAACAAAAAACACTTACAGGGTTATCCAAAGAGATCCGAATTGCTTGAGAAAGGTAACTGAACGCTGAAAATCAGCGTTCGGTTACCTTTCCTGGCCATTCGGCTATCCAGAGAGCAGGCAATTCGCCAAATCCTGGCGAATTGCCTGCACATATAGTGCCTGTTCGGTGCCTGTTCGAGGGCAGTGAAAACCCCATAAAAAAGCACTGCTTTGGCTATTCAGAGAACACAAACCAGCAGTGAAAGGTTCCCGAAATGCCCTGCCATTCGGTGGTTTAATTCGGCAAGTTAATGCAGGAGAATCCCATAGGCTTCAATGTTAAAAATATTCCCGTTTTAATTCAATATCTAATAAACCGTTAATTATAAAATTCTGCAGTAAAAAGTCTGTTTATTTATAGATTTTTTTAGGATATTTTAAGCATTTTTCTGAATATTTTTTCTGTAACAGCCCTTTTTATTATCATTCCCTGGACCTCCTGTGTAAATTTCAGACATTTTCGCTCAGTAGTTTCTTTGCAAACAGCTTTTCACTTTCATGCATTCATACAAACGGTTTTGCTAATTTACTCACTGCCTCATCTGCGGTCTCAGCTGCTTCGGCTGCGTGTGATCGGCTCCTGTTCGGCTGCTTCGCTGCGTGTGATCGGCTCCTGTTCGGGTTTTTCGATGGTTAATCCAGATGTTTTTGCGTGTTTTCAGCGTGCATTCGGTGGGTTTTGCGGTTAGTTTTCATCAGGTTTGCGGCAGCTTTTCCCTGCAATTCAGGGACCCTGTGGTGCTTGCTGAATACACTGCAGGGTCACCGAAATGGGATCGGTAAAAGGAACTGAATTGAAGAGAACGAAAAGTCACTGAACGTGCGGTGACTTTTCGAATCTCTTTGAATAACCCTGTTAGTAATGAAAGGCTTAAGATGAGAGCTGAGCGTGTTTTGTCAGTGGCAGCACCTACTTAAGGTTTCAGAACAATTCTACAGACTGGAAATATATAACGCAGCAAGATAATTGTTTGGAATTCGGAAAACATTTTTAAAATGAGCGCTACATAAATATGATCAGACTTGTCAGAACATCAGATAAATAATAGAGGTATCTACATTCTTGCCATTATGTTACTGTTTATTGTGATCACATTCCACCCATGCTGTTCCCTGCATCCTGGGCCGGCCCTTGTCCTGGATAAGTAATTGGTCATCTGTTTTTTCCTTTCTAATTGATATATTCATTCTGCCAATTCTTATTTCGTCGCAGTGTTAGCAAAAAGTATGTATTTAAATTCTAATTTGTCTCTTCTAGAAGACTAAGGGCCCTACCTCCTTTATCGCTAGTGCTCACATTTGTGAGAGATGGCTCTAGTTATTATTGTCATCATTTATATAGCGCCAACAGTTTCCGCAGTGCTTTACAATAATCAAAGGGAACGAGATAAGCGGACGTATGATGGAAACAACAGGTGTAGAGGACCCTGCTCGTAGGAGCTTACAATCTAGTTTATAAGAGATTATAGCAGGACACCCAGATCAGATCCCGATTGCTAATGGGTTAAAAAATTCATTTGTGCATCAGTACTAGAGTACTTTCTAGTGTGAGCTTACTGTACTTTGCGTTCCCTATACTTAACATGGAGAGCGCAAAGAGTAATTGACATTAGGATCAGAAAGTCCTAACTGAAAAGTTAGCACCAGCTTGGAGCTGTAGCTAACCGATACCGCTTCTGTGGAATCCGTTATCACCAGCTGGAAACCCCCCCCCCCCAAAAAAAACAGATACTCCCCTCTCATCCCGCAGCGTGAATGGCGGCCTGATCTGCCTCTTCTGGACCTCGGGACAAATAGTTCCCGGTCTTCCTCCGCTATCACTCCACAGCCTTTCAGGATCTTGTGAGATTGTGCAGGTCACATGGCCCTGAAGCACAACCCTCCATGAAGCCCTATGGACTCCAGGAGGGGATACTCGGCGGCAGGTTAGCGTCCTGGAGGGGCAGCGCTCGTTACGGAGCAGGCTGTTGAATTCAACGCCTGTCTCGTTATCTGTTTTTAAAGCGGGGATTCTAAGGGGAACATTTGGTTCCAAAATCCCTAAGTGAGCTCTGGTGCAACGAAGTTCCTTCAGACGTTAGGACTAGAACAAAGTCCACACACGGGCAATTATAGTCTTGTGATTGACCATTTTTTCATTTGAGTTTTCTTTTCCAAAATATTTTATTGGCAGAGGCAGACATCGAGAGTACGTCCATAACTGTGATAATGCACGAACAAAAGCGAATATGAGAACATAGAACAATATACTCTGTGCAGCATTGATCAAATCCTTTTCCATGTCATAAAACTTGTTACTTGTTTCGGGATCCAGCCTGAGAAATGGATGCATGCAACTTAACCAATGTCTAGAAATTATCTTATCGTAATTACAAGCATGCTCAAATTCCACAGAACTGGTGACAGCAGGAGTTACACAAAAGGCAGAACTGGTGCAGTTGTTAACATGAGAATAAAGCCTAGTAAGAGAAAGTACAAATCAGGTCGCCATGACAACCGTAACCTGTATCAATTGTGTTCGATCATCTGGAATTTTAACTAAAATTCTTTTTGTCTTGAGTTTTTTCAAAATCTTCCCAGTGCTATGTGAGGAAAATATGAAATAGTTGAACTAAATTTCACCAAACACATGGTGAGCTCAAGGAAAGATATTCCTAGCAACAATGTGACGTGATTAATCCATGATCATTATCTTTCTTTCTCTAGAATTCTATACTCTCACTTGTCTAAATACATTTCTTGAACAAGTTTTAACAAACTCCACACATTTCCCACATTTCTTAGAAGTGTTAATGTATAAAAGAAGAATTCTAACTGGGAGTGTGTATATGTAAGTCACTAAGGTTTAATCCCCGGATCTTTATGTACGTCAGGCTTTGAAGAATGTGAAAATAGTCTTTCCTCTATGAATTATCGCTTTCTCCAGTTAGTTGAATTTAGCAGGCACTGTACTTTTCATTTCCTTCCTGGAGGGATGACATAAGATGTGCCCGTTAGCCTATTAAACACAGTGATTTTTTTTTCTATAAAACCACTGGCAGTCTTCAGTGGTTTTCTGTAGAATGACTTTCCCAAACAATAAATATACACAGAGGTGTCCCACTATATATGTTCGCTGTAGGTAAGCCCTTTTTGACAGGCAGAGGGCTCCCTCTGCTGGCCAAAAAGTGCTTCTACATTTTTATTATAGGTTGGACTCCATGTTTCCATGAAGGAAAACCAGTTCAAAGCTTTTCAAACCATTTCAACAAATCGGCTATCATGTTCGATGTGGTTCAGTTTTAGGTGATCTAGCTCTGGGGCACATCTGCAAATGAGTTTTCTTTGCAATAAACAAAATTTGTTTGCATTGCTCCAGAATAAGACAAGATTGAGTTTACGCAACATCCGTGCACCAGCAGGTGCTCTTGAAGACTGAGCATACTCTATTTGGCAGTGAAGGGATTAAAACAAAATTGTACATTGTAATGTAATTAACCAAGGTCAATCCTTATAACCCATCTAGCCTACATACAGAACCATTGGAAACTTTATCATGTGGAAACCCTAGGTTTACAAGCAGCTTTCAAACTGTTCACTAGTGCGCAAATTTTGGACCATAATAGATAAATTCAACTGATAGCAATGGGACAAAAGTTAGCTTTGGTTTAATTTGTCCCAGCAATGTTTATTTGTTTGTGGTATTGTGTACATGACCCAGTAAACTGAGCAGATCCACATAGTTGGTTGGGTCAGGTCTGGATTTACAATTTGGGATTATGAGATTATGAAATAGCTTAAGTACAAGAGTTGCTAAGTAAAAAAAAAAAAATCATATTTGTCTTGTAATATTCTATAACCCAGTATTAAAAATTCAAGTAAATGAAAAAAGTAGTAAATTGGAATATTGGCAGATTCCTTGATTTAGTTCCAAGTAACATACATTAAATGTACTAAAATTTCCATTCCAAGGATTCTTGTCAGTTGATATATATATATAAATATATATAAAATTTAACTCACTCCTACACACTTATCTACCTTAAATCTTGAATTTGATGCAGTAATCTAGGATCAACCAAGAGATACAGAAAGGATGGGCATCCCTCTTGGTATCTGTATTCTTATTTTGCCCAAAAGAATCTCTACTGAGCCTCCATTTGTAACAAATTAAGGTACTATTCCAGGAGAACAGGTAATAACTCAATGGCAATTTTCAGTGTGGGCCATTAACTGCAAGTGACCCCCTATTGTCAGCTCTGTTGTGAGCAAAATGGTAGTATTTGGGAGGCAGAAATAGAAGCCAACAATGGTGCAATACGTCGCCATCAGTATTTTTTCCTGGTCTTCTTAGGACTCCATCGAGAGTTATGCAAGCAAAATCATTTAACAGCAGTTTATGAAAGCTTGTAGGTTTTATTTATTAATACCAACTGTAGACAAGATTAGCAAGCGATCTTGAAATTGCCTCCGAATTACTACTTTTATACAAAGTATAGGAAATTTTAATGTACAGTAACCTACTGTAAAGGCTAAACTGAAAGAGAGGTTTGTGACTTGTCTGGCAAAATATGTGAGCTGTTAAAGTTGTGGCTCACATTAGGCTTGTGCACCGATTTTTTTTTTTTCGGTTCGTTCGGATTTTGTAAATTTTCGATTCGACTCGTTTCGGCCGATTTCCGTTTCGATTTGGTTCGTTTCGGTTCGTTTTTCGTATCGACTTTTTTTCGTAATTTTGGAAATTTCCGTGTTTTTCGGAACGTCTGTTCTCCTCGTTTCAAAGTGTCTATTCGTTTTGACGTAAACTAATGGTTTTTCGGATACGATAATTATACGATACGATAATTCTGCCGATATGCTAATTCTGCCATTGAGATTTGTCATGTTTTACAAGAAGGATACATTGAGATTTCTCTGGATTTCCAGGAAGGATACATTTGAGATTTCTCATGTTTTACAAGAAGGATACATTGAGATTTCTCATGTTTTACAAGGAGGATGCATTGAGATTTCTCTGGATTTCCAGGAAGGATACATTGAGATTTCTCTGGATTTCCAGGAAGGATACATTGAGATTTCTCTGGATTTCCAGGAAGGATACATTTGAGATTTCTCATGTTTTACAAGAAGGATACATTGAGATTTCTCATGTTTTACAAGGAGGATACATTGAGATTTCTCTGGATTTCCAGGAAGGATACATTGAGATTTCTCTGGATTTCCAGGAAGGATACATTTGAGATTTCTCATGTTTTACAAGAAGGATACATTTGAGATTTCTCATGTTTTACAAGAAGGATACATTGAGATTTCTCATGTTTTACAAGGAGGATACATTGAGATTTCTCTGGATTTCCAGGAAGGATACATTGAGATTTCTCTGGTTTCTGTTTCCACTAAGGATACATTGAGATGGGAATGATACAAAATTTAATTACAGAATCAGCGATATAAATACGATGTCCGAAATTACTGAAAAGGAACCGAAATCAGGAATGGAGCCGAAATCACGAATTGAACGAAAATGAATTTTGATTTTACACATTTCTACTCCATTTGAAAAAAAAAATTCGGATCTGCCATTTTCGGATCTGAAAATTTTAGGAAAATCGGTCGAATTCGAATGCACGAATCGGGAAATTTCGGGAAAAATTCCGAAATTCCGAAACGCACATCCCTAGCTCACATAGAGATCTGTCAACTCTGGCAGGTCCGAGATCGGGAGGGTAGGGGTGGGGGTGGTGCATCACTGACAGTGTCCAGGCCCCCAAATCGCATGAACTCAATTATGACAGGCTGCTTGGCTGAGAAGTCGGTCAAGGGTGCTCACATATAAGAACTGCAATAGTGCTCTAGTTTGGGCTTACAATGTCCTGTTTTAACTCTTTTATCACTCTTAGCGCCAGTATCAGGCACTCGTGGTGCATTTTTCACTTAGTGCTCCTGAAAGAGAGTCACAGCCTGGACCATCCAGTGATCGAGAGGACCAAGGGAAACCGTGTGTCACATGATCAATATACGTGACTTGGCAGGTCTCATGCAACAGTTTGGCTAAAATGGGGCCACTAGTTTAACTATAAACAAGTTTTAAGTCTGTTAAAATCAGAAATATTTCTCCTGGGCCCTTCCGTATTCCAGCTAGAGTAACTATAATCAAAATGCAGACTATATTCAGGATACTCAACGTGGCCTCCCCAGTTGTCCTTTAGCAATTTGTTGCCAGTTTCATGTGGATAAAAAGTGATTACAAATCTACAAGCCTTTCTTGCCTAATTCACAAATTCAGAATTTCATTTGTGTAATGTTTTTATAATGGACAATAAATTGATTATTAGTCAAAAAATCATCAAAACAGTCTGAGGGTCAGCGCATACAATAAAAACTTGTTTATTGGACTGTTAGCTCAAGTATAAAATGGAATAAGCTGTTTATGTTCTGGAAAAAGAAAAACATACTTGTTCCCACTTAAAATTATCATAAAATAGCTGGCATTAAAACAAATTTTCTTTTTTGCCATTTTGTGCTGCAAGACTCTGCCAAATAAATTTGGAATACGAATAGGCTTGAACAGTGGGTTTAAATGTATTGTGCTTTTCCTTGGTTTGTATACTTCTTAGTAGCATATTAAGGGACAAACCAATTTTGGGAGAGACTCTTTTCTTTGAGTAATTCTAAAGTATTAATGCAAAAAACAAAAACCTAAAAATAAAATGCAAGTGTAGGAACCTTTCAAATGTGTTAATTTGCATGGAGATCTTCCAAGATGAAGACGCCGTCTGCACTGATGTCATTATTTTATTGGCTTCCCAAGCATCTTGCACCTGCAACATAATTTATATCTGTTGCTTCCACATTAGATTAGGTCTTGAGTTGTTTCATGGATTGCAGTGTACCTGTCAGAATGGGGGCTTCTATATTGGGCTTCTGTCCAGTTTGCACTCATCAGTTTAATTGCTATTTCACAAACCATGAATGTCAATGGCAGCCATGGGCCGGCTGAGAAAACCAAGGGATTTTCCCAGCTGGATTCGGTGAGGTGTGTGATAATACTGTAGATGCTGGTGGAGATGGAGAGACAAAAAGATCACCTGACCAACGCTGCCTTCCTATAGTTCCATAATGACTCAAGGTCAGAGAGCATGATACTAAATATTTCATGTATCTGTAGCTCATCCTTATGATACCAGTAAATGGTTTGTACCCACTGGTCTAGGGCATATTGTTATGCAGCAGGACAAGTTAAATAGTTTGAAAATAATACGGTTGTGCATTAGAAAAATAATGAATCACAGAGGCATGGGTAGGGAAACAGCAGTGCACAAAACTACAGAAAACATGTCAAAATGCACAAATGTTATGGAGTTACACACTAACCCATTGTCATGGTCCTCGCCACCGACTCAACACCTTTCCTGTAATGTCCTGTCTTCTTCTGGCCTTTCCTTGCTACAACTCACTGATCACCTATTCACAATAAAAAGACTATACCTTCCTTCCTTCACTGCTCGTTCATTGCAGCCCTTACCTTCATTTAATGAAGATCAGTACTCCTCCTCTGACCCGTGGTCCACCCCCTGGATCCCCTGTGTTACGACCGTGCCTCTACTGTTATCGAACCTTGCCTGCCTCTGGACTACCCCTCTGATTACTGTCTGCCAAACCTTGCTGGCCTCTGAATTACTCCGTGCATTTGGTTGCAGCCTCTATTAGAACTTCCACCCTTATTGGTGAGCAAGCAATACTGCACATAGGCTCACAATCCCGCTAAGGTTAGCGTCAGACGAACACAGTCATCACGACCATGTTGCCACACAGTTTTACATCTGTCATAGCATAGTATAATGATCAATAGAGACCAGTGACGTGCGGTGAGGTCAGTGGCTGGTGAGGCACTAGCTAGTATCAGAGCCAGATATACACAGGGTTACGCAGTCGCAATTTACGCATTTGATTATCGTTATATAGGAGAATAGAGTTTCACTATAAAGTAAATTCGCATTTTTTTTTACAGTTCTAAGAACATGCACTTACAATACTAATAGAGGGCGCTATTACACACATGCTGACTGCTGAGCTCTGCCTGCCCGACCCCCCCCCCACGACTATCCAGGACAGTCACATGACTTTCCTTTGTCAATCAATCCATGGGGAGCTCTGCCTCCCATTGGGGGCGTTTTTTTTTAAAAAAAGAATTGCTTGAGACCAATGTAGCATTCCCATTGGCTCAAGCTTTCAATTGCTCTCAGTGCCTCTGGAGGCACTGAAGGGCGTAGCACCAGGAAGTCAGCTTGAGCTACGCAATTAGCATAGCGTTCAGCTGCGCAAATTGCATAGGCTATGCTGGCTCAGTGCTGCCCCTGCTGTCTGTGTAGTGAACTTTTTTCAATGAATAACCTTTTATTTACAGATTGAATATATATACATGTCATTACAGCACAATGAGCACGTTAATTAACTAGAATGGCAGGGGAGACCCCTGACTGCACGTCCCTGATAGAGACCCACACACGAAGTACGTGCGCACCGAAGTGCGCACGCATCACGCAGATGGCAACGGACGCAATTTAGGCAAAGACTTAAAACTGCGAAGACTGATGCGCAGAGTGCGCCACGTCCTCGTAGCAGCCTGTGTGCGTTATACTGCGACGTCAGACGCAGCGCATTTGCGACATCCATAACGGTGGCGCTAAGGTTTTTATGGTCTGTCTGAATTTGCCTGGATTTTAATTTTGTTTCCCATATTTCCCTTTTTTGTTCTACATCTGTTAAAAATAACGGACTGTATGATGTTTACAGTATCTTCCGTCAGTACGTCCGTCCGTTATGCACGCACGCAGAGTGCGCTCAGACTGCGTTCAGCTGACATTAGCCTTGGCCTGTACACAGCCAATACCGGTACGTGACACCCACACTGAATCTTGCACCGCCAAATTACATGTATATTTTTCAGACCTTTCCCAGACCGAGTTAAACATTTTGTGATCTAGCCAATGCAGAGACCGATTTTGGCACTCTTTTGGAGTTTTTCGTTTTAGGAACATAATGATCGTTACATCTTCTCTTAACTCCTAATAATAAAAAAAAACAACTATTCCACTTCAGGAGTCTAACTATACCCTTATTTTTAGTATTTTTCTCTATCAGTACCAGCCTGCTAAGCTGGTTTCCAGTCCAACATTATAAGGGTTGTTCAACAAGAGCCAAATTTGCCACCGAATTGCACTGAACGGTGAATTTCACTATACGGTGCAGTTTCGTGGCAGTTCGGCTATTCAGAAAGATAGCACAATCACTGATGCGCTAATTGATTTTTACCCTGATTTAGCAATGGGAAGGTAATCAGGGGGGCATGCGTTAAAGACACTTATCCTGATGTTGACTCCTATATCCGAATGTTACAGTTAGCGTTCGGTATGTAATCTAGCCCCTTTTATTTTCCTTTTTACATGCAATTACTTCAAACAAATAAAAAAAACACCGCAGCATGTGTCTTTATAATGTGCTTGTTTTGTAATGCACATGTAAACTAGATACAGCTCGTGTTACTGGTAATGTTCCTTTAAGTGAAGGTGGAAAAAAGTGTATACACACACTTCATTTCTATTGCAGTCATACAAAGTGTTCCCTGCATACTTTTTACGGGATACAGACTATTTCAAAAATAGTGTATTCCTTCTGTATCTGAAATTTTAATGGTAAAATATGTGAGGGCGTGGGTCTGGAGAATAAATGTAGAAAATATTGAAAAGGAAAAATCTTTTGAACAAATGGCTTCGGGCAAAGAACTGGATTTTGGGAGAGGAGGTGGAAAGCATATAAATAAAATCAATATTCTGCTTATCAGTACAGGAAGTAACTAACCCAAATGCAATCCGTCATATTTCTTTTGGTGGGCAGGTCATTCAACCTGTGCACGATGTGACCGCTGGTAACATTTTAAGACTATGATATGCTGGGATTTAACTCTATTTGTATGTCTATAAATGCACTAGTCTTCTCCTGCTTGAAAGCATAGGATATGTGACATCACCAGTTCACTATCTAAGAGCAGACTGAGAATGCCTAAAGTGGTCTCCGGTGGGGCAGTTTTTCAAAAACCTACCTCAATCCTAACTGATTCTCCATACAGGCAATAATCTGGGGAAGTTAAACTTCAAGATCTATGTTTAGCCTGATCCTTTTTAAAATATGAATGTTTGATCATCCCCCAGGAAAAACTGTGAATAGAGTTTGTCACTGCCAACTGGATTTTTGTCATTAGAAGTATATACAATTAACAGTGATTGCAGTGGCTGGCCTAAAAGTCCCTGTGGAGGAGTCTCCGCCAAAAGAAAATCATTGGTACTCCTCAAATACTCAAAGGGATTGATCACATTCAATAGGATAGGACTGTCACGGTTCCCGGATCCCACCATGCAGTCCTTAAAGCCCAACACTCCACAGAGCCCAAAAGCTACCAACAGGGTAGCCGTAGAAGAATCCCTAACTGTCTGGTCCTTAGAATTGGCCAGATATACTAGCTAGACAGAAAGGGTTAATCAAAGACAATGTCGTAATACAAAACCAGGTCAGCAACACGGGGGTAGTCAGACGAGCCAGAATCAGGAATACAGAGTATAGATGTCACGGATGGCTCTGTTCTGGGGCGCCTGGCAGCAGATTCCTCGCTGCTCGCTGGCCAGGCGCCGAATAATAACGCCACCGGGTGCGCTCACGTGGGACGCCGGGGGGCGGAGCCTGGCGTTATGACGCGGACCCGCCGGGTTTAAAACCCGGCTTCACTAGTTCGCCGGTGCCCTGACGTGGTATTCACTTCCCGCAGAGCTCTTGTGTTTTTGGCTAATTTATCTGTGTCTGACCTTGTTTCTGGCTAACGAACCATTCTGTGTATGACTCCTGGCATTGGCAAACGAACCATTCTGTGTATGACTCCTGGCATTGGCAAACGAACCATTCTGTGTATGACTCCTGGCATTGGCAAACGAACCATTCTGTGTATGACTCCTGGCATTGGCAAACGAACCATTCTGTGTATGACTCCTGGCATTGGCAAATGAACCATTCTGTGTATGACCCCTGGCACTGGCAAACGAACCATTCTGTGTACGACCCCTGGCATTGGCGAACGAACCACCCTGTGTATAACCCTGGTATTGGCATTTACTCTTTTCACGGTTCTGCTCTTAACTTTGGTACCGAGGTCAGTCTATGTGGCACCCTAAGCACACATCAGGCTACCTCTGATATTACTAAGGTCCTAGGGAGAACGAGTACTCTATTCTGTACCTCTGTCTGGTGTTTACCCTTGCTTGTCTATTGTCTGGTTAATTATCTATCTAGTTGTGCCGACCATTCAAGGATCGGAAGGGTAGAGAGCGGTCTACGTAAAGGGACCACTATCTTAGTATTCAGGGGGATTCGTGACATTACGTCAGGGCCAATGGATCCCGCAGACCTCTCTAACCAGTTGGCACGTATCGCAGCCAGACAAGAGGAGCAGGACCATAGGATGGACCAGATTTCTCTCGCTCTACAAACCCTGTTAAATCGGTCCAATACTGGTACCACAAACCCTCCAGACCCAGTATTGCCTAGAGTCAGTTCGGTCTCTCCTGAGAGACATAGGCTTAGTATGAAGGCACCCTTACGCTATGATGGTACACCAAGCTTATGCCGGGGTTTTCTGACCCAACTCGAGATCTTGTTTGAGAACAACCCAGGGTCTTGTATATCTGATAAAGCCAAAGTAGGCTATCTGATTAATCATTTAACAGAAAAAGCTTTATTATGGGCTACGCCGTTGTGGGAAAATAAGAAACCCATCATCTATGACTATGAGGGTTTTACCTCTGAGTTAAAACGTACCTTTGATCCCTCTAGAAGGGCTACCAATGCGGGTAGGTCCTTGTTTCACATTAAACAAGGTAATAGGAGGGTCTCCGACTATGCCATAGAGTTTAAGACTTTGACGTCAGAGGTGCTTTGGCCGAACGACGTGTTAACCTTAGCCTTTACCGAAGGCCTGAACGAGGCTTTTATGTTTGAGCTGGCTCCCTTAAAATTACCAGAAAATCTGGACCATTTGATTGACTTTTGCATAGCCATGGACGATCAAATTAGGGAAAGGAGACACCCCAGAGACAGACCCAGAAGGGTCTTGCCTCCTTTACCCTTATTACCCAGACACACCAGTACGTCAGGTAACCCGGAGAACGCAAAAACAGATATGCCAGTCGTTGAACCTATGCAAATAGGAAAAACGGGTATTTCAGAGGCTGAAAGAGCTCACAGAAGAGAAAAGGGGCTCTGCTTCTATTGTGCAGGGGCTGATCATTTCCGCCTTCAATGTCCTCAGAGACCCAGGGTTAACAGGGGGGAGAGTGGCAAATCGGGTCAAAGAACAGCCAATACCCAGGTTATCGGTTCTCTTTATGCCTCCTTTGTGGATAGTGAGAAAAAAAAATCCAGGATTCTGTTACCGATCTCCCTAACCTGGGAGGGGGTTCACCTCAAGACTGAGGCGTTCTTAGACTCTGGGGCCTCAGGTAATTTCATGGATAAATATTTTGCTGCCAAAAACCTCTTACCTCTGGTTCTCAAGGAAAAACCTCTAATGGTGGAGGCCATAGATGGTAAACCCCTGTCATGTCCACATATCACTCACGACACTGTCGATGTATGTATGAAAACAGGAGTTTTACACCATGAAACGATAAGATTTCAAATTATTGAATCACCCTCATGTCCTGTCGTTCTTGGGTTTCCATGGTTAACAGAGCACAACCCGGTTATTGTTTGGGTCCAGAGAGACATAAAATGTTGGGGTCCTAATTGTCAGTCTAATTGCCTAGGCAGGGTCAATGTGATTGGTAGCCTCAATATTGCCACAGCCCCTCCTCTATCCACAGAGGTCCCTGAATGTTATCTGGCATTAAAGGAGGTGTTCTCTAAAGCCAGGACTGAGGTCCTACCACCACATCGTCCATATGACTGTGCTATTGATTTACTCCCCGGTGCGATGCCTCCTAGGGGACATGTATACCCTTTGTCACAAAAAGAAAACGACATTATGGAGGAATACATAAGGGAGAATCTAGAGCGAGGATTCATTAGACGGTCCTCCTCTCCAGCAGGAGCAGGTTTCTTTTTTGTCTCCAAAAAAGAGGGAGATCTGCGACCTTGCATCGATTATAGAGGTTTGAATAGGATAACTATAAGAAATGCATATCCCATACCTCTCATAACAGAATTGTTCGACCGATTAAAAGGGGCCCGTATATATACGAAGCTCGATTTACGCGGAGCTTACAACCTGGTTAGGGTTAAAAAGGGAGATGAATGGAAAACGGCTTTTAATACACGTAGCGGGCATTATGAATACCTGGTGATGCCCTTTGGATTATGTAATGCGCCAGCCGTTTTTCAGGACCTCATAAATGACACCCTAAGGGATTTTCTGCAAGAATTCGTCATAGTATATCTGGATGACATCCTGATATACTCTCCTGATGTGGACACTCATCACGCCCACGTGAAACAAGTATTGAATAAACTATTGAAGGCTGGATTGTATTGTAAACTAGAAAAATGTCTATTCGACATAGTAACAGTGCATTTCCTTGGTTATATAATAACCCCTGAGGGTTTTCAAATGGACCCTAAAAAACTCTCAGCAATTCTTGACTGGCCTCTACCCCAAGGGCTTAAAGCCATCCAGAGGTTTCTGGGGTTTACTAACTACTATCGGAGATTCATTAAAGACTTTTCAGCCTTGGTAGCTCCCCTCACGGCTTTGACAAAGAAAGGGGTGGGAAATCAGAAATGGACACCTCAAGCCACTCAAGCCTTTGAGGCACTTAAACAAGCATTCACTACTGCCCCTGTTCTCCGACATCCAGATCCGGCTCTGCCTTTCCAAGTAGAAGTTGACGCCTCCGAACTAGGTCTTGGTGCAGTCTTGTCCCAAAGGGAGGCACCCGACAAACCCTTGCATCCATGCGGCTTCTATTCTCGGAAATTGTCCCCGGCAGAGAAGAACTATGACATTGGAAATAGAGAGTTGTTAGCAGTCATCTCGGCCTTGGCAGAATGGAGATACTTATTGGAGGGGTCTAGGGACCCCATCGTTATCATAACCGATCATAAGAATCTTACGTACATTGGAGATGCTAAACGTTTAAATTCCAGACAAGCGAGATGGTCATTGTTTCTTTCAAGTTTTAATTTCGTGCTTACCTATAGACCTGGGTCCAGAAACATTAAAGCAGACGCCTTATCGAGACAGTATGAATCTTATGAACATAATATCCAAGATCAGCATCCCATTGTACCCCAGGAAAGGATTATAGCCTCTACCACAATTAGTGTCTCGTCTCCTCTAGTGAAAAGGTTGCAGACCGTCCAGGGTGCAGCTCCTGGGGGGAACCTCCCGCGAAACTCTTTGTACCTGAGAACGAAAGAGAGGAAGTACTTAACGTTTATCATGACACTAAAACCTCTGGGCATATGGGTATCACCAAAACAGTGGCTAGTATCAGTAAACTCCTCTGGTGGCCCACGTTGCGCCGAGACGTTAAAGATTACATAGCTGTGTGCGAGGTGTGCACAAGACATAAAAGTCCCAAAACAGCACCCATTGGTTTACTCCAGCCTTTGCCGATCCCCGAACGCCCATGGTCGCATGTAGCCATGGATTTTATAGTAGATTTACCTGAGTCAAGAGGGAATACAGTTATACTTACGGTCATAGATCGATTCTCCAAGATGGGTCACTATGTGCCTCTTCGGAAACTACCTTCGGCAGCCGAACTGGTGCCCATATTCATCTCCAACGTGGTTCGCATACACGGTGTTCCTCTGGAGATTGTCTCTGATAGGGGGACACAATTCGTCTCCAGATTCTGGAAAGGGTTTTGTAAGAATGTGGGGATAGACTTATCCTTCTCTTCGGCCTATCACCCCCAGACCAACGGAGCAGCAGAACGAGCCAACCAAAATATAGAGAAATATCTCAGGTGCTTTATATCAGAACAACAAACTAACTGGTCAGACCTGTTACCTTGGGCAGAGTATGCTTTGAACAGTGCAGTAAGTGAATCCACAGGACATTCCCCTTTCTTCACTGTTTATGGTTTTGATCCTCCCGTGCTCCCCGCTACGTTTCCTGATACCACGATTCCTGCTTTGGATGAGCATTTGGCATCATTGAAAGAGACTTGGGAGAGAGTCAAACGGGCACTGGAAGAGAGTAGTGCCATCCAGAAAACCAAGGCCGACAGACACAGGAGGCAGGCACCCGTGTATCAAGTTGGGGACAGGGTTTGGCTTTCTTCACGGAATATCAAGCTCTTAGTGCCTTCCATGAAGTTGGCACCTAGATATATCGGCCCCTATAAGATTCTGCGGCGACTCAACCCTGTCTCCTATGCTTTGGCGTTACCCCCCCATATCAGGATACACAATGTGTTCCACGTAGGCCTTTTGAAACCGTTGTTGTGTAACCGGTACACCAAGGTCCGTGCTCCACCACCTCCTGTCTCTGTGGAGGGCCAGGAGGAGTACGAGGTTGAGGCCATTCTGGATGCCAGAAAGTCTAGGGGGTCCTTACAGTACTTGGTCGATTGGGTGGGTTACGGTCCAGAGGATCGTTCTTGGATTCCGGCTGCAGAGGTCCATGCCCCTCGGTTGGTGAAGGCCTTCTATTTGGCGCACCCCCGTGCCCCTGGGGGTCGTCCAGTGGCCGCCCGTAGAGGGGGGGGTTCTGTCACGGATGGCTCTGTTCTGGGGCGCCTGGCAGCAGATTCCTCGCTGCTCGCTGGCCAGGCGCCGAATAATAACGCCACCGGGTGCGCTCACGTGGGACGCCGGGGGGCGGAGCCTGGCGTTATGACGCGGACCCGCCGGGTTTAAAACCCGGCTTCACTAGTTCGCCGGTGCCCTGACGTGGTATTCACTTCCCGCAGAGCTCTTGTGTTTTTGGCTAATTTATCTGTGTCTGACCTTGTTTCTGGCTAACGAACCATTCTGTGTATGACTCCTGGCATTGGCAAACGAACCATTCTGTGTATGACTCCTGGCATTGGCAAACGAACCATTCTGTGTATGACTCCTGGCATTGGCAAACGAACCATTCTGTGTATGAATCCTGGCATTGGCAAACGAACCATTCTGTGTATGACTCCTGGCATTGGCAAACGAACCATTCTGTGTATGACCCCTGGCACTGGCAAACGAACCATTCTGTGTACGACCCCTGGCATTGGCGAACGAACCACCCTGTGTATAACCCTTGGTATTGGCATTTACTCTTTTCACGGTTCTGCTCTTAACTTTGGTACCGAGGTCAGTCTATGTGGCACCCTAAGCACACATCAGGCTACCTCTGATATTACTAAGGTCCTAGGGAGAACGAGTACTCTATTCTGTACCTCTGTCTGGTGTTTACCCTTGCTTGTCTATTGTCTGGTTAATTATCTATCTAGTTGTGCCGACCATTCAAGGATCGGAAGGGTAGAGAGCGGTCTACGTAAAGGGACCACTATCTTAGTATTCAGGGGGATTCGTGACAATAGAATAGTCAAATGGAATAGCCGGGTCAATATCAGTGCAGAACCGTAGTACAAGAAAATAGTCTAGGGCAACGGAAGGCAGAATAGTCAGAAAACAAGCAGAGGTCAACAGGTTAAATCACGAGAGAATTCAGGTAGAAGGATTCAGGTATGGATAACCACGATCTGGCACTACTTAGAAGGAACTGTTGGTTTTTAAAAGACCTTCACCAGACCGCGCCCCCCTCTCAAGCCGCACCTCATGCAGCCACCTCCCTGCCTGTTTCAATTTAAACCGGGTGTTGGTGAGGGAGCAGCATCAGACATGCTGCCCTCAAGCACACCAGAAAGGCTGGAAGCCCCCAATGTTACAAGGACATTTTTAATTACTAAAAAGCAGCACAATGGCTGCTGTCAAGCACTCTAGACTCCTCAGGACCCACTAACATGCCAGGTTTTAAGGATTACCTTGGGGAAATGCAGACTGGATCCAGCAATCACTGAGCAGCAAATCATATCACCTGTGCTGTGCTTCACATATCTGGCAAACCTGGCCTGTTGGTGGGCCCTGAGGACCAGGGTTGGGAAACACTGCTCTAGAGCAGATTATTATTCAGTAATATGAGCTGGTTTCTCCAGATTTATACATATGCTTTTAAATAAGGGGTCAGCATACTTACCCTCCATATGTTTTGGAACTACATCTCCCATGATGCTCAGCCACAGATTAGGCTAGACCAACAATGGTAGAGGTTAAAAGAACTTTCTCGGAAGCCTTTTTTGTAAACATTGTACAGAAAGATTAAACTGTTGACTACAGATTAATATTTCAAGTAGTGAAATTCACCCTCCAGATGATCTATTCTATAGGGTTGCTAGTGATCCTAATGCACCAAGCTGTAAATGGTTAACTCTGAATTACAGCACAGTAATCCACATAATTAATTATTCACGGTCTGACGATAAATTAGCAGCAATCGCTGCAGACAGGTTGGGATAATACGCAAACATCTGGGCGCCATGGCTGTGGCTTGGCTTGAAGAAGCGTCATTTGTTATGGTTAGCTCTTTGGAAATATGTCATAGAAACATGAATAACATGCTTAAAGACCATTAAGTGCTCTCGAATACATGCGCTCTAAGAACACAGGCAATTAAGGAATAATCTTTATACCATAAATTTCCTGTAGTGATATTGTTGTATTGGAAAGGAAGCCACCATCTTCTTAATATTCTGGAATAGGGAAGTGATTTACATTTGTTCATAATCACTATATAAAATTGTACAGAAATGTTGCTAAACTACTCACATTCTGTTAGCCACTTAGTCGGTTTTACTGTCATCGGTTTAATGCGTAACATGGAGAACAGTACAATTGGTTGTGCTCCTGCTTCTTTTTCAATGATAAATGAGTTCATTAAAACTTTCTAAAATCGTAAGCTCGGATAACAACATCAAGTTTACTTACATACTTTTTTAGGATAAATATAACATCCAAAAAAATTGGTAAAGAAATGTTTTTTTTAATGACCCCATGAACTTTATTTCATGCGTAGGAGTTGCCCACTGCAGTCTCCCAAAATGAATATATTTATTTACGTCTATGTTATAACAGATCCTCCAATGTCCCAATTGGGAAATTGGGGTACAGGAAGGAAACAGCACTGCATATACCTGTCATGCCTCACGCCCCCGTCGCCGGAAGAAGGGCCAGGCTGGCACCATTCCGTCCTGAACTGCACCTTGGCAGCACAGGAAAAGTGCTGCCTCTCCCCAGCACTAGAACCACAGGTCCTCAAACAGTTAATGCACAACTAACACACCACACCTTTCCTCATCTGAAATAAAGTTCCCTCCCTCTTTCCCTTCTGTGCTTCAGTATTGTTATCCCTTCCTAGCAGAGAGCGGTGTTTAGCTCTGCTGTTTCCCTGTATCCAGAAAACCCCTTTTGTGTCTACCAAGATTCCCACCATGTTACCTCCATTGTCCTTCCAGTCTTCAGTCTGCAGTCTCCAGCTACTCAAGGATCTGGTCAGTCTCCTCCAACTCACCCTCCTCCACCCACTATCCTGTCTGTAGTAACCGCATTTGGGCCATATCTCCACCACCTGGTTCCACCCAAGAACCAGAACCTGACAATACCACAGAACCCTCTACAGTGAATACAGTAGGAACACAGAACATGGGATACCCTGTACCTACAAAGTGACTTTGACATTGAGGGCTGTGGAAGAATAAAGAATGTCAGAGTTGCCAAAACCCACATTCCCACACCTCCCAAAAACCTCTCCAGATCCATTTAACCCAAAAGCCTACCGTCGCATGTTCCCAAACTGATACATTTAATGTAATGTGATTTATGTTATACAATCTTTGTTTTTCAGTTTGCCAAAATTCATTTCTAAATTTAATGACACCTTCTGGGAGATCGTTGCTGATGGTGGATTCCTTCTTGTAGGAACTGCTCTGCAGATTGGAACATTGCTCATATTTGCAGTTTTTACTCCTTTTCATTCACCCATAAATTTACAGGGCACCTCTTGACTTATTATTGTCATCGTTTATAAAGCGCCAACCGTTTTTGCAGCACTTTACAAGATACATATAAATGGACATAAGATGGAAACAAGCGGTGAAGAGGGCCCTGGCCCTGCTCAAAGGAGCATACAGTCTAGAGGGATTGGGGTTGAGGACGACAAGGGAAATTTTACTGGACAGCAGGATCGTTGGTACCAGTGGTTCGGGAATGGTGGAGCCATTGAAGCAGCTTCAATCATGTGTACGTAGGTGAGCAGAGGGATGAGTTGCGTCAGTGATTTGGTACACTAATATGAAGAGATGGGTTTTGAGGGATTTCTTGAAGGCCCAAAGATCAGGGGAGAGTTTGATCGGGTGAGACAAGTCATTACATAGGACGGGAGCTGCCCTTTAGAAGTCTTGGAGGCGAGCGTTGGCCCTGCGGGTGTAGACAGATGACAGGCAGAGATCGCCTACAAGCCGGAGATGTCTAGATTGAACATGTTTGCATAGTAACAAAGGCCTGTAGGGAGGGGTTGAGTTATTGAGTGATTTAAATGTGAGCGTCAGTATTTTAAACTGTATCCTGAAATGTACAGGAAGTCAATGGAGGGACCGGCAGGTGCGTCAGGTGAGAAAAATAAGCCTGACACCTGCATTCATTAGAGATTGCAAAGGGGCAATACAGGAGTTGGGGAGGCCACTAAGGAGCGAGTTGCAGTAATAAAGTCGTGAAATGATAAGGGCATGAACCGACACCTTTGCGGTATCTTGTTGCAGAAAGGGGCGGACACAGACGATGTTCTATTATATTATCCTGTATGGTAGAAATCCAATCTATGGCAACATTTCATTCAGTAAATGCTGCTATCCTCTAACGCCCAAAATAAATCTCATAACGGCAAAAATATTGCTTCACTTCATTGATGCTCAACAATATAGTGTTGGTAACAGCTAGAGATGTGTTCAAAATGGATCTTTGCATGTCCCCAGCTCAATACTCACACTGGACCACATTGGTCCAGTGGTAGTAGAATATGGCACATCAAATGATCAGCAGTTCTGCAGTTGTACCTTTTACCTTTTATTTATCTTCAATGAACCAGTCTGGTAGTTAAAATCTTTGTTTTGGTACATGAGAAAAAAGGTTCTAGCCTGTACGTTGCCATACAAAATAAAAAAATTGCTGTAACTTTGGCTACATTGGGATCGCCAACACAAGCCAGTACTCCTTAATTGATTCATTCATCTAGAAGCAGGGGTTTTACAGAATAACATTCCAGCTAGAATGGCAAATGGGACCGGCAAATATTGAGGTATCATGTGAAGAATATGTCATTCTATTCTAATACCCTACTGCAGTGGCACCCAACTCTTGTCCTCAAGTACCCCTAGCAGGATAGGTTTGCAGATATCTGAAGCAAAGCACAGGTGATGTGATTTGTTGGTCAATGATTGCAGGATTCAGGCTAGGGTCAAACGAACGCATTATTCTCAGCGACCGTAAAAAAAGTGCGTCCGAACGCATTGACATATTTTTTCACAGAATGCGGGAAAACGGTCAGACGACATGCATTTTCGTGCTTGATTTTTTTACGGATTGTCACTAAAACACTTTTTGCGTCTGCACGTTATGTAGGCTGGACATTAGCAGCGTCTGACATCTAATCACGCGCACACGCTGCTATGCCGCTGCAGCGCACTCTGTACGTCAGTACTAGCGGTTCTGCATTCTCGAAAACATGCGTTCATTATCCACTTGCATTGTGCGGCCGGACTTTCCTGCGGCTGTACTTCGTATATTGGCCGTCATTGCCCGTCATTTGCTGCTACCACTGCCGTGATTAAGAGCGCCTAAACGCACTTTAAAAAATGTGTTAGTCTGGGGGCGTGGCCGGCTACCAACGGAGGCGGACGTGCTTTGATGGAGCTCCGCTCGTCCACCACCATTAGGGACCTTCGGATGACTTTAAAAGGGGACTTTTCTGCTTTAGAGGTACCGGGATGGCTGGCCACCGGAGTCGTGCTGTCCGGAGGCGGCATGGTCCCTCCCTCCGGACGGACCTGAGACGGCCTATTTCGCTCCTTGGGTGCCTGCAGAGCGCGATCCGCCGGTGGCTATCTTGGGGCCTGGGCTGCGGCGCCTGCACGTCCAGACCCTCCTTCAGCCTCCTTCACAGGGTTCCGGGTTGCGGCAAGCCGCGGGGATGGAGGGCCCCCGTGCTCCAGCTGCTGCTGTCGGACCCGCAGCAGAGTTAACGGAGGTGGATGCAGATCGGCGACAGCTGGCCTGCCAATCCCCCATGAAGATTTTCGGAGCGGTGTTGGTGGGCCTTGTGGCCTGCTTGATGCTTATGCCTGGGGACGACGAGAGCCCGATTACGCGTGGCATGTGGAGCAGGCTAATGGAGGTACTGGGGACGGAACGGAAGATGGAAGTGGAGGACCCGGTGCTGTCGGTGGCTGAACCCTCTGCGGACGTTGAGGAGGATGTCTCCGGGTAGGAGGCTGCGTTCTCAGAACGAAGAGGTGACGAGGGGCCGACCGGCGCTGAAGACTTCAGAGGGGCAGCAGAGGATCCCGTGTGACTTGCTGCCGCTCCCCCTGAGCCGTCCATGCTGACACCGCGGCGGATCATCGGAAGGATGGGTGCAGGCGAGATGCGTTTACCCGGGCCTTGTGTGGCCCTAGCTGAGGTGGAGTTGGCCCAGTGGATGTCCTCCTGTTGTGTACCCCGTGAGCTGCCTTGGAGCCGTGCAAGAGGCCCTCCTGTTGGACACAGGCTGAAGCGGTCAACTTTGGTCCCTTTATGTTGCAGACCAGAGTGTTTTACGTTGACCCCCCATGCAAACCTTTTTGTTTTTGTACCCCCCCCCCCAGCCGAGTATTTTTGTTTCCTGATCCCCCTCACGGTGACGGGTTTGTTTTCGTTTTCATTTTGTTTTCTCCCTTTTGATCTGATGTGGTCCAGCTGATATCTATGCTCCCTCCTTTCATTTGATTTATTTCTGCCACCTGGCTAGATTTTTTTTGGCCCTCATAAATTGACAATTTATGTGAAGATTGCAGCCCGGTGTCTTGCCATCATGGAAGACTCTTTCTTTGCTATCGGCTTATGTTTTGGAGCTACGAGGCCACTTTTGCTTTTTATTTTATTTTGATGAGACCCCCCCCACTTGGGGATGATTTCGCTGACACCTGTCGACGTCACTCAGAGTGTTGTTTTTGATTGTTTTTTTTTTTTATCGGAGTCTTGTTGTTTTATTATCCCCCCTTCATTTTTCGATAATTTGCAGTTGTCTTCTGAGACCACCCCCCCCCCCTTATGTGTTTCTTATGTGACTAAGATGTTTGACCCTGCGAGGAACTTTGCTGGTCGGTCTGTGATCATTTGTTTGCAATTAAAATAAAAACCTTTAAAAAAAAAATGCGTTAGTCAGACCCCAGCCTTAGTCAGCATTTCTCCAAGGTAATCTTTAAAACCTGGCCTGTTAAGGGGTACTTGAGGACCGCGGCTAGGAACCACTTCCCTACTGTATAGAGTTCAGCTCTTCAGGTTAATGATACATTTCTGTGTCACTTTGAACTTGGGGTACATCAGCCTATAGATGTATTTGGCAGGTGCAGACCTGATGTTCTATATTATTAACCTGCCTTCTATATTGAAGTCACCCTGTACCTGTAGGGTGCAGGGTGTTTGTGGAATCTGTGCTATGTATGAATGTTTTTGTCTATCATCTGATAGGATTACTGGGTGGGTTACCTTGGCCTTTTCCAGCTCCCACTATCTAGAATGTGTTAACTGTTGTATGTTTGAGTGTTCTTTTGTTGATCTGCCTTGTCGGGCAAACACTGCTCCTTATCTGATGCCTTAGACTGTAATCCTGTTTACCATCCACAACTGCCATTGTTCTGTCTTGTCCAGAAAATGTTGAGCAATGCTTATAACATTGTCTGTACCAGGTCTGGTTAGGTCTCAGACTCTGAAAAGTAGACTGAAGAAACTTCAGAACATCAGAAACTCACAACATTATTCTAGGGGAGGAATTATGGTGAAGGGCAGTGGGAGGCTAGGGTATCTGTTTCCATTGGCTGCCAGGCTCTGTCTGGCACTGTATATTTTATTTCATTAAAGGCTGAGCTGCTGAGTGCTGCTGTTCTACCTAAACCTCCAGATCTACGTGGTGCCTTATTTCTGGGGGATGCTATTCGAGGCGTTTTGCATGTACCCATCCTTAAGCTTCGGCTAAGGGCTGGAGAAAAGCACAAAAGACTGCTGGAGGAAGAACGGGGGTCCGGCACGGAAGCGGCACTAACATAGGTGACCCAGTCGGGGTACGGAAATCTGTTAGTTTCCAAAAAAAAAAATTTTATACCAAGGAAATTGTCAAACAAGATTTCTCTCTTCACCCTCTTGAGATACAGGATATTCAAAATTATAATGTATATCAGGTGGGGTGATCAGAATACTGTCTGTGTACAAGAAGGAATGTTCTTCCTCGTGTGGCCAAAACTCCAGAGACCTCTTATGTTAAACACTAATATGCATCTGTTTTGCTCTCTCTCCAGTGAGCAGGAGTGAGTTAACATGGGTCCCTCTGGCTCCTTCTGCGACATGCTGACATTGACCTAGAAAATATGCAGCTTGCTCTGGGGGTATGTGATCTGTGTGGGCTGATCAGAACGAGACGAGAAAAGAGACTGGGTCCCTAAAGAGACCGTATTCCCCAAACAAATGACATTTGTGAAGGATTCCAAAGGTGAATTAAGCTATCAGTGTCTGATGTCGAGATGATGGGATTCCCGGCCTTCCCTGCCAGTCTGCTGTTATTCAAAATGCAAATGGCATGGATAAAATGCTAATTAATTTTATAACGCATTCAGAATAAAATGGTCATATGGCCATATACCATCACCGCGAGCATCAACTGTAGTGAAATAAAGCCGTGCATATTATTAATGTTCTTCTTTATAGTCATGTTTGTGTAGTTAAAAATAACTTTGGTAGATTCTAAATAATTCCCAGCTGAGTGTTCTACCCTAAAATGCTCCTTGTATCAGTGTGAGAAATTATTCTAGGTCAGTAAAAAAACAAACTGGAAATTCCTCCCAATAGCATGAGACTGGGACTCCACAGTGAGATTGGGAGAAATTTCTACAAGTCACACTATGAAATAGTGTGACTTGATGGGTCTGATGGAGCACCCTGCTAAGATACTTTTTTTGGGGGGGTTACATCTGTGAATGTAAGAGATATATACATGTGGGAATCTCTTCTATTTTAGATTTTACTTTTCATGATATTACCCATCAGCAGGGCAGCCATCAGAAATGATGGGGCCCCTTACTAAACCTCACGATGGGGCCCCCCAGGCCCCCCCTGGCACTCCCTCAACCTCTAACAGCTTTTCTCCCCCTTCAAAAAAAAAAAGGACATAACATAGCACCACAGCAATAAAACTCCCAGTAATGTGCAGTGTATATTAGCATATCACAGTATCCACAGCAATAAAACTCACAGTAATGAGCGGTGTGTCTGAACGTATCATAGAATCCACAGCAATAAATCTCACAGAAACGGGCTGTGTATGATGGCCTTTGGGTCTGGGCCTGGGCCCTGGGTCTGGTGCCTGGTGCCTGGGACTGGGCCTTGGTCTGGTCCCTGAGGTCTGGTCCCTGAGGTCTGGTCCCTGAGGTATAGGCCCTGGGTCTAGGCTGGGCCTGGTCCCTGGGTCTGGCCTGGGGTCTGGGCCCTGAGTCTGGCCTGGGGTCTGGTCCCTGGGTCTGGGCTCTGGTCCCTGGGGCCTGGGGTCTAGCCTGGGCCCTGGTCTCTGGGTCTGGGCCTTGGCCCTTGGGGTCTGGGTCCTAGGGTCTGGGTCCTAGGGTCTGGGCCTTGGTCTGGGCCCTGGGTTCTGGGCCTTGGGGTCTGGGCCTTGGGGTCTGGGCCTTGGGGTCTGGGCCCTGTGGTCTGGGCCTAGGGTTTGGACTTTGGGGTCTGGGCCTTGGGGTCTGGGCCCTGGGTCTTGGGGTCTGGGCCTTAGGGTCTGGGTCCTGGGCCTTGGGGTTTGGGCCTAGGGGTCTTGTCCCTGGGTCTGGGCCTAGGGGTTTGGGCCTTGGGGTCTGGGCCCTGGGGTCTGGGCCCTGGGTCTGGGTCTTGGGCCCTGTGTCTGGGCCTTGGGGTCTGGGCCTTGGGGTCTGGGCCTTAGGGTCTGGGCCCTAGGGTCTGAGCCTTAGGTCTGGGCCCTAGGGTCTGGATCTGGGCCCTGGGGTCTGGGGTCTGGGCCTTGGGGTCTGGGCCCTGGGTCTGGGCCTTAGGGTCTGGGCCCTAGGGTCTGGGCCCTGGGTTTGGGCTTTGGGGTCTGGGCCTTGGGTCTGGGCCTTGGGGTCTGGGCCTTGGGTCTGGGCCTTGGGGTCTGGGCCCTGGGTGTGGGCCTTTGGGTCTGGGCCCTGGGTTTGGCCTAGGGGTCTGGGCCAAGGGTCTGTGCCCTTGGATTTGGGCCTAGGGGTCTGGGCCCTGGGTTTGGGCCTAGGGGTCTGGGCCCTGGGTTTGGGCCTAGGGGTCTGGGCCCTGGGTCTGGGCCTTAGGGTCTGGGCCCTGGGTTTGGGCCTAGGGGCTCTGGGCTCTGGGTTTGGGCCTAGGGGTCTGGGGTCTGGGCCCTGGGTATGGGCCTTAGGTTCTGGGCCCTGGGCCCTAGTGCCTGGGCCTTGGGGTCTGGGCCCTGGGTTTGGGCTTTGGGGTCTGGGCCCTGAGTCTGGGCCTTAGGGTCTGGGTCCTGGGCCTTGTTGTTTGGGCCTAGGGGTCTGGGCCCTGGGTCTGGGCCCTGGGCCTTTGCCCTGGGTCTGGGCAATAGGGTCTGGGCCCTGGGTCTGGGCCCTGGGTTTGGGCTTTGGGTCTGGGCCCTGGGCATTTGCCCTGGGTCTGGGCCATAGGGTCTGGGCCCTGGGCCTTGGCCCTGGGCCCTAGGGTCTGGGCCCTGGGTTTGGGCCTAGGGGTCTGGGCCCTGGGTTTGGGCCCTGGGTCTGGGCCTTGGGGTCTGGGCCTTGGGGTCTGGGCCCTGGGGTCTGGGCCCTGGGGTCTGGGCCCTGGGGTCTGGTCCCTGGGTCTGGGCCCTAGGGTCTGGGCCCTGGGTTTGGGCCTAGGGGTCTGGGCCCTGGGTTTGGGCCCTGGGTCTGGGCCTTGGGGTCTGGGCCCTAGGGTCTGGGCCCTGGGTATGGGCCTAGGGGTATGGGCCTAGGGGTCTGGGCCTTGGGGTCTGGGCCTTGGGGTCTGGGTCCTGATCCTTGGGGTCTGGGCCCTGGGCCTAGGGGTCTGGGCCCTGGCTCACCACTCGCTGTCTTCTATCTTCTTTTCTTCTGTCTTCTGCTCTTCAGCTCTTCTTTCCTTCACCTTTTCTTTAATCTTCTTCTCTTCTTCTCTTCTTTTCTTCTGTCTTCTTCCAGGCCCCTCCAGCTCCGGCGCGCAGCTTCACAGAGTGGAGGGGCGAAGCCAAAGCAACGTGCTTGGGAGGCCCCTCACACGCTGCTTGGCCCCGCCCAGCCAGGAAGTGAAGCTGCCAGGAGCCGGAGTAGACACAGTGTCTCCTCCGGCTCCTGCAGCAGCAGCAGGGACACAGCTCCGGATTCGGACTCATCGAGTCCGATACCGGAGCTGTTAAAGGGCGACGCCGCTGCCGTCGGGGGCCCGGGATCCCCGGCGGCCCGGGCCCCCACCGGGCCCGGGCCCCTTACGGCAGCATTGGGCGTAATGCCCTGATGGGGGCCTGCCCATCAGCCTCTGTGTTTTAAGAAGTTCCCTGTTCTAAATCTGCAGAAATATACATGTTACTGACTTATTGATAGATTTGCCTTTATTAAATCAAGACTTCTGAAATATTAATGTTAGAAATATTGCTTTGATGTTGGAAGCACAAAAAAATAAATCTATAGCAAAATGTACGCTGAGAAGTCAAAGGTTCGCCTTGTGGTTCGAACAGCTTGAACTGCTGGAATGCATTGATCTATGTTCGCTGTGGAATGGCAACAGATTTTTTTCTCATTTTAAAAATCTAAATGCAACACTCTAGTAAACTAGTTAATCCAAACTGAGCCAAGTCCCCAGAAGGCTGTCCAGCAGGAGCTAAATGGCAGCCCTCAGGGCAGGGGGAAGATCCATTTGACACTTTGAAGACCTGTCCCTGCCCGAGGGACTGCTGAGGCGCAATGTAGATGGACACTCGGCACACCATGGATAGTTAAGCAAATATGGCCGTGGTAGTTGGATTCCATTTTAAATGGATTTGGTACGACTACCAGGTAGGGCTGGGTGATATCTGCGATTTAGCTCGATTAATCAAGGTTGTGGTTGAACGCAATTTCACTCTTGCGAAAATTAAGGACTTCGGATTTGTAAACTGACAGAGCGTCCGTCCAATCATCGGCAAAGCAGATGTGATAGGTTGGGCAGTTGCCCTCAGACCCTGTCGGTTCTGCTCTGCCAATGCTCAAACCGTCGCTCCGTCACGTAACAAAGCCAGAGTCCTCAATTTTCTCGAGTAAAATCTTGATCAACCTCGATTACCTAGTGGATATCACCCAGCTCTACTATCAGAGCAATGGTTAAGTCGTCACAAGACTCGAAACAGATCCAGATAACTAAAAAGTCTCCTACTGATGACCGGTTCGGACGCAGGGAGACAAAAAATACACAAAAATACCAAACACATAACTGTGGAATAATATATATATTTATTATATATAGGCCACAGCTAAAAACTCCACACCATAACCCACCACCATGACATAACCATTCCCATAACAAATTTAAAACAATTACCCAGTGCTGAAAGAGGACTCCCCACAACCACCACACACCTCCAAACCAACCAACCAACCACCAAAAAACCTCCCAACTCCCAACCATCTGACCAAAGTAATCCTAACTAAAAAGGAACCCCTAGCCAGCACTGCCTACAAGCCCCCGCCATGACAAAGGAGCCCAACAAAAATACTATACTAACGAAAAAAAAACAACCCAACCTGGAATTAAATTAAACCGGGAGGGAGGGTGGGGAGTTTAACCGCTCTACCTCAGGAGAAAAAGGCGCGCAGAGCCTCTCCGCACGCGCCTTAAGTACCCTCGTGGCGATTCCTCCCACACCACTCCCGCTCTATCTCCTCAGGCGCTACAAAACCTTCTAGAAAAATCCTCCCTGCATCCTGGCATCAGAGGCAACTTAAGGGCCCTACGCCTTAGGTGCTTCAGGCCTTCATATAACAACATAAAATAACGAAGTTAAAGATTATTTTGTTATGAGATATAAGGCTAGGGTCAGACGAGAGCATTTTTCCCCGCGAACGTGAAAAAGTGCGTCCGAACGCATTGACGTATTTTTTCACGGAATGCACAAAAACGGTCAGACGACGCGCATTTTCGGGCGTGATTTTGTACGGATCGTCAATAAAACTCTTTTTGCGTCTGGACGTTATGTAGGCTGGACATTAGCAGCGTCTGACATCTCCTAATCACGCAAACACGCCGCTATGCCGCAGCTGCGCACTCAGTACGTCAGTACTAGCGGTTCAGCGTTCTCAGAAAAATGCGTTCAAATTCCACTTGCGTTGCACGGCCGGACTTTTGTGCGGCCGTACATCGTATATTGTCCGTCATTGCCCGTCATCTGCTGCTAGTGCAGCCGTAATTATGTGCGCCAGAACGCACGTTAAAAGTGCGCTGGTCTGACCCCAGCCTTAGTCGTAACTCAACAAAGCAGCACAGCACACAAAGAAATAAAGTTGTTGTTTATAGCACATGGGCTTACCTCATCCTTCCCCTGAATCCAACTGCAAGCCAAACTCATTGCAATATCTCTCTCTGTATTAAGCCAGCAAGGTTTTCTTCAACCGACACTATTATTGCCATATAGTTCCTTGTTTTATATATTTTTATATATTTTTTTTGATACTGTAATTCTGTCTGTTCTGCTCTTACGTGTTGTAAATTCTTTGCGTGTAGTGGTCATCTCTCTAAATTCTGTATTTTCTTATCCACAGCCACCCTTCACTTCCATCCTCCTCTCTGCTGTCCCGCCCGCCCTGTCCACCCTCCCACCCAGCCCCTATCTTAATTATATAGGCTCCTTTTCTCAGCTGCTTCACCTCTCTCTCAGTTTAACCTTATCATGTCCAAGCTCTTGGTCTAGCATCCTGCAGTGTCTGCTATACTCTCGCTGGTAATTATTTTCACACTCCCCCTGCTCCTTTTTGTTTCACTTGCCTTGGTCCCTTAGATTTGTAAGCTCACGGGATATCTCGCTGAGCACTTGTATAAAGTGCTGCATTTGCAGGATAATTATCCTATTGGCAGGGTCGTCTGTCCCTTATTATGTCACCTGTTCGTGCTTCCCCATTGTAAAGCGCTATGGAATCTGTTGCTGCTGTAGAAGTACTTGTAACTGTAACCTCTCTATATTCATGAACAGAAGAGCAAAATGTTTTATACACAAGCAAAAATCGGGCAGCGCTGCTTCATTTACCTTTCTTTTTAGCAAATATTACAATACTTATATTTACGTTTTAGGATCCCATATACACAAAGAACAGTGTATATGTTGTAGATAGCAGTTGAAAACAAAATTAAAAATAAGTTCTATCATTTTACCTTCTATGTCAGTACCTGGTGGGGCTCATGGGCAATTTACACTGCATGGTTCTCATTAAATTAAGCCAATATTCTATCTAATGCCTAAATATTACTTTCTCTATTTCCTCAGACAGTAACTTTGTCCTTGGTAACGCCCAAGTACTCAACGTGTTCCCCATTGTGTACTGCTCGGATGGATTCTGTGACCTGACTGGCTTCGCCCGTGCTGAGGTGATGCAGAAAAGTTGTGCCTGTAAGTTTCTGTACGGCCCAGAGACCAGCGAACAGCTCAAGGTTCAGATCCAGAAAGCCTTGGATGAGAAGAGAGAATTCAAGACTGAAATGATCCTCTACAGGAAAAGTGGTGAGTGACCCCAAACCTTAACATTAACGGTCGACTAGATTCTATTAGAACGAATTTAAAGAGTTTTTTTTCGTTATCTGTGTTCTGAAAGATTACCCAACAGCATAATTGTACTTTAGTAAATTATTTAAGAATTATTATTATTACACATTTATTTGCACTTTATCAATATATTCTGCTGTGAAGTACAAATGGTTAAAATAAGTTAGGGTAATACTGAAATGAGGTAGAGCGGGCCCTGCTCACAAAGGAGCTTGCCGTCTAGAGGGATTATGGGGGCAGACCAAGGAAGGTCTTAAACTACACTGGTTGATTGGAGAGTGGTCAGGTCATGTGGCATATTGTGGCGGTAATAAGTAGGTAGGTTTTCAGTGAGGATTTAAAACTTTGGAAGGTGGGGGACAGTCTGCCGTGTTGGGGGAGAGAGTTCCATAGTTTGGGAGCAGCCCAGGAGAAATCCTGAAGGCGTGAATAGGAAGAGGATGTGAGCGGTACAGGGAAACGAAGATCCAAGGCTGAGCTCAGTATTTGGAGATATGTTGAGAGATATGAGGGAGCAGAGCCACATAGGGCTTTTTAGGTAAATGACAGTAGTTTAAATTTGATTCTGTAAGGAAGTGGTAGCCATTGCAGAGACTGGCATAGTAGGCAGACTGAGGAGTCGCGCAGTGGCATTTTGGATGGGTTGGAGTGGGGACAGTCTGTTGAGGGGAAGGCCGATGAGGAGGCATTTGCAGTAGTCTAGTCGGGACATGATTAGGGAATAGACTAGGATTTCTGTTGTATCTTGTGTTTAGAAAAGATCGGATTTTGGATATGTTGCGCAAGTGGAAGTGGCATGTGTTGGTCAGAGTTTCAATGTGTGGCTTGAAGGACAGAGCCAAGTCAATTTTCACACCTTGACAAGGGAGGTGAGTGGAAGATTGGATGGTGGGGTCATTAACCGTGATGACAATTCTGTTGTAGGTGCGTGGGAAGAGGGAATCAACAGAAGTGCAGTTTTTGAAACGTTGAGATGATGTGTAGTCAACCAGGAGAAGAGGAGATGTTAGATAGAACTTTCTGATGCCCAAGAACTGAGGGAGATAGGGTTGGAGTAGATAGGTATGTTTGAGTTTCATCAGCATAAAGATGGATATAAATTTGCTCAGTTCAATATAAACTTCACGGCTATATTTAATTTTCTTCTGTTTTGTGTTTTTTTTTTTCTTTTTTCATTTAGGTTAAAATGAACTTGCTATCCCTAGACTTGACTTCACGTTGGCATCATTAATGCCCTAACTCCAAACCTCACTGCATGACACTGCATTTAACTTGCTTTCTCTAAACGTGATTGTAAAGCTGAAGTCATTAATGTCCCTAACCTAAATCAACTAAAACGTCTTCTATCTCTAAAACTAACTTTATCTACTCTGGAGACCTTACCTCAACTCTAAACCCTATACTAATTTTATGACATTGTTGATGTAACCCTATATCTAATAATCAATCATTAGAGCCTTATTGCATGACAGTGTTGTCAGTTATACACAATATTAAGGCAATTTCAGCACTAAATAATATTATTACCTCTAGTAGACCTGCGTATTTGCATGTTATTGTTGAACGAATACTTACACTAGGCTGGTATAATCACCAGGATTCTAATGTGCTGTATCATACCTTGACCTATATACTGCACATTTTCTTAATCTTTCGTGGAAGATGGTATGAATGACAAGCCTGCAGTGGTGTTACTAGGCTTACTACTATGCTATGAATATCAAAATCTCTATTTAAAGGATCTCATTCCACCATCAAGTGAAGTGCAAAAAGAGAAGTAATGTAATCACAGGTTGTAGTCATTGATCAACTTGCCTTGATCGAGAATTGTTGGAGCCACTATCTTTTCTTTGCCAAGGACAGACATTATTCTCCCATAGTCTTATAGACCATTTTTAATTCTTTCCATTGAAAGTTTTGTGAATGAGAAATGATGTTGATATTTAATGTCACATTGCTTGGTTAGGCTAGTCCAAGGCTTGACAAATCTTGGAGCCTGGTTAGTAATGACTCCTGGAATTCTACCTCTGGCTCCTACGTTTATAGATTATTCTTCAAAATTCTGTGTACAATTTAGGATCCTGAGAATGGACCGTTTCCTTCTAGGTTTTTACACCAGCTCCTTTTAGTTTTGATATAAATATGTAATACTTGCATTAGTCTCCTTGTGACAGGGGTAAGACCCCCCCACACTTTTTACTTTACTTCCTAATCAAACATTTGGTATTCCTGTTTTTCTCCCAAAACTATGAATACCTGTTTCGTAAGTTGGATAGGAGTGGATATTTTGTTTACAATGTGTAAATAGATCAGAAAGATAATAAACATACCCAGGTGAATGTGGTATGATGTACCTTCGTGCAGGGAAAAGGAAAATTCTCAGCAGGATGGCCGCCATGGCCTATACACAAATTGGTGTGAACAAGGATTAAAAATTAACTTTTAATAGAGTACTATATAAAGGATCCACTCATCCTGGTCGTACAAGACAAGACGTAAATATAAGGGATTGGGGTATGGATAAGGCCCCTTGGCTATCAGGCACATACACTTTAGCACAGCACCCCAGCATGTAGAAAGTAGTTAATCTGTCGCGCAGAAAAGGAAACAACGGACCTTCGAGGGTCCGTAATATATAGGAAAGGCAAAAAGGAGAACTCAAGGGTGTGCTGTTCTTGGTAATGCAAAAGGAAATAATACAGTAGACAGATATGTTACAAACTGGGAAACAATGGCCCCTATTACATTTTTCGCGCGATTGCTTTAGCGCAGCGCAAATTCTTTTGCGTGCATTGTCCAGCGTTATCGCGCGAAAATTAAAGTGATATTCCGATCCGAATGCCTTTTCTCATCCGTCAAACAATAACGTTCGTAAAAACGACGCGCAAAACGAAGTGTAATACGCGTGCAGTAACTTTGCGCATGTAAATCAGTGTGCGGACTGGTTTTTTCACAGGATTCAGCCAATCAGAATTAAGAACCTTAATTGACATCAATTTACCTTAATTGACTCACTTACGTTTTTGCGCCTGTCAAAGTAAATCTGAGTATACATGCTGCAGCAATAAAAAAAATATGCACGAATTCACAATTGTCTTGTTTGGGTATGTGTAGAATGTGAAACTATACTGTGCCGTTTTTTTTTTTTTTTTTTGGTGCTAGTGTTTTTCGTTTCGGCCAGAACGTTCCGATTTACAGTTACCACCAACTTTTCAAAGACGTTAAAATTATGCGCGCAAACATCGTTCATGAAAAGTTGTGCATCGATTGAAATACCATCCGCGTAACGAATTTGTGCTCACAATGTTAAGTATAGAATGTGCACAGTTCATCACGCTCGCGCAAGTTCATCTGCGTTAAACGACAACGCGCATCGCTTTGGAACGTTGAAATAAGACGTTCTGCGCAAAGGGTTATGCCACTCGCGCAAATGCGCATTTGTGCACGCAAAACACGCTGCGCGAGGAATGTAATAGGGCCCAATGTTTCCAGACCGTCCTGTGCTGTATGAGGAAAGGGCAAATGCTAAGCAGGTTATGGCGCCCCTATACCCGCAATAACAATTAGGGATGTGAATGACTGAAAAATTTGTTTTGTTTAGTTTCTTTTCGTTACGTTTTTAAATCATTTAGTTTCGGAATTTCGTAACTAATTTAGTTTCAGATCGATTTTGAAATTTGGAGTCGATTCGAAGTTCATATATCAATTCAATAGTTGATATCAATTTGAATTTTGGATCAGTAGATAAAACCCCAATTAATCAAATTTTGCTGTTAAAATAAAAGCTAGGGTTAAATTTGAAGCTGTGTCACAGATTTAGTATTTGAGTCAAATTAAACAGTGAAACAAAATTTATTTGTTTCATAAAGTCCTTTGCTTACTATTATATGTAAGTTAAAATCAATTAGTTCATTTCAAAACCGATAGTTGATATCCATTATTCAAATTTTTCTTTTATGATGATGACACAGTGTAAAATGAAATAAATTTGTTATATACCGTTTCGTTTCTTCGAATCGGTATCGTATCGATTCGTTATTCAGAAGTACTTCCGAATACGAATTATCAAATTTCGTTCCAAATTTCGAATTTTTCCGAAACGAATGCACAGCTCTAATAACAATGCAAAGAGCAACAATTTGAATTCATAGCCAGAGGTCCTGAGTTGCAGCATGCACATTTGAGGATAAGTGCAGAACTGCTACAAAAAATATAAAAACGTTAAAGAAGGATTGCGCATGTTTGACTGCTTTGGAGATACAGTCAGCCAAATATTTTAAATTCGTCACTTGGATACATTGTAATATATTACGGGCTATATTACGAAGCTGATGCTAACTTAAACAGAGCTGTTGTAAACTTCCCAGAGCCATTATATGGAGGTTTTAAGTTTACAACAGCTCTGGTTAAGTTAGCACCAACTATGTAATACTGCCTTACATCTTTTACCACCCAGTCTGCAAGTGAATCCTGGGCTAACATATTTCCATGTGCATACTGTCTTAAAATCATCAATTTTCAATTGTTTTATGAAAATATTACACAGTTGATATTTATATGTGAACGACAAGTTGCAAAAAATTTATAACTTTGTGCTTGTTCTATCACTACAGAAAAGAATACATAAATCAGACAATTACAATAATGATTTTCATTTCAAGATCTCTATTTTTATTACCTTTTTAATTTATAATTTCCTGTATAATAACAAACATAGCTTGTAATGGCATGTCTTAAAACATAGCATTGCTTAACTCATAAAAGAAACGGCCTCATGATGCTAAAACAGTCCCAATCTTGAAGCTAGATTATTATTATTATTCTTTATTTATAAAGCGCCAGCATATTCCGCAGCGCTGTACAATAGGCACAGTATAGACAGGGTTACAATACATTGAACAACATTTGACAAACAGTACAGGAGGAGATGAGGGCCCTATTCCCGTAGGAACTCACACTCTAGGAGGGTTGGGGTTGGAAACAGGAGGAGAGGACTGCAAGGTGAGAGTGATTGATGGTTGTGTCAGTGAGTTGGGTGGTAGGCTTCCCTAAATAGGAACGTTTTAAGGGAGCGTTTGAAGGAAGAGAAGTTAGAGGAGAGTCTGACCTTGCGAGGGAGAGCGTTCCAGAGAGTGGGGGCTGCGCGTGAGAAATCCTGCAGTCTATCATGGGAAGAGGTGATGCGGGGAGAAGCTAGGCGCAGGTCACTGTTTGACCTTAGGGAGCGAGCTGGGGTGTATTTGGTGATTAGTGAGGACAGGTAGTGGGGAGCTGAGTTAGTGAGGGTTTTGTAGGTAAGGATAAGGATTTTGAACTTAATTCTGCAGTGGATGGGGAGATCAAAAAGGAAGTATTTTTACAAGAGAACATTTGGAATACACACCGAGAGAAGATGATGTCTTTTAGTCTCCCCATTGTGCTTTTTCATTTTACTAATCTTTTATTTTGAACAGGTCACTGGTCTAGAGGAAAGTAAATTTATGTTAATATTAACTCAAGTTATAGAAGATAAAGCTGAATAGTTACAGTCCCCAGAAAATATCATTACCGGAAACTTAGAAGGTTTTTGTAAATTGTTGGAATCTTTCTAATCAGATTAAATATGTATTTGTAGTATACCTTGTGGGGATGTGGTTACTTATGGGAATGCAGTTAGACACATATTTCCATGTCAATATCTCATTCAATTTATAATAATGCAATTAATGTGATAGAATTTTTCCTATACCTTACTTTACCTTGATCTGATATTGTGTATACAGTGCTTGGTCTATTTGTGGAGTAGTGTTAAGGAATTTTGTTTATTTTGGAGAAAGGATTTTACCAGGAAGGATACATTGAGATTTCTCTCGTTTTCAAGTATGTCCTGAGTGGTGAGTGTGTACCGTTAGGTGTCTTGCCAATTGCATGCAAATGAAATTTGTTAACAAATGGGTCCAGAATGTGTCCCAAATGTTTTAGCACCTTGGACATGAAGGTGAGGTGCTGAAACAATTTGAACAGCAGGAAATCTTCCTCTAAAACACAGAGCTACAACTGATACAGCATGGAGCCACAGCTGCAGTAGTTTTGTTTCTTTTCCATCATGTAGCAACACCTGCCGATCAAATAGGCTCCTAGATTGTGAGTTCCTACGGGAATAGGGCCTCATCTCCTCCTGTACTGTTTGTCAAATGTTGTTCAATGTATTGTATTGTAACCCTGTCTATACTGTGCCTATTGTACAGCGCTCCGGAATATGCTGGCACTTTATAAATAAAGAATAATAATAATAATAATAAATAAAAAAAAAAAATTTTTTTACTCTATAATTAAACATGATTTTCGAAAACACTGGTTTCTGCCAGCGAGTTTATGGAAAGTAACTTGGCAGTGAAGGGGTTAAGTTCTATTACCCTTTTATTGTACACACATCGGGTGGTACAACGGGGTTATACGTCTGGTGCTTGGGGAGGTTTAAATGGAGTACAATTAAGGGACGTATATGAGAGTAGTAGTGTGCGCTTTCTTCCATTCCCTGGTGACAGGAAAGGGATAAGTAATAGACATATGATGGATCCTCTGTATCAGTCATCAAGCTGTTTTTGCCCGTGAGAGATACAATTACTGTACGAAACGACTGCAATTTCCAGAACATGCTCAATTCATTACATAGTTCGATATTATTTCATAACGGTCTTTTATTCAGTCGGTTTGAGTATTTTACATAAAATTATCCTTGGTCATTCTTGTATATCTGAATAAAGGAGATTTCACCGTTCCAGCAGGAGAAGGCCTTTTCACAGGAACATGAAAGGGAAAACTCTGCCCAAAGATACTGTGGTTTTAAGTCAATAGATGCATGTTTGAATAACCATGCAGGTCTTTTTTTTTTTTAAAGAGAATCGAAAAGCCACTGCACGTTCGGTGACTTTTTGTTCTCTTCAATTTGGTTCGATTTGGCGATCCCATTTCGGCGACCCTGCTGTATATTCAGCAAGCACCACAGGGTCCCCGAATTGCAAACCCGCTGAAAACTCACCGCAAAAACTCGGCGAATGCACGCCGAAACCGGCAAATACATCTGTATTAACCCCGCCGAAAACGCCGGAAAAACCCGAGCAGGAGCCGATCACACACAGCGCAGCCGCCGGAAAAAGCCGACACCGCAGACTAAGGAGGTGAATAAATTAGAAAAACAGTTTGCTTGAATGTTTGAAAAGTGAAACGCTGTTTGCAAAGAAACTACTGAGCGAAAATGTCTGAAATTTACATATGAGGTCCAGGGAATGATAATAAAAAGGGATGTTACAGAAAAAATAAGTAAAGTTAACCCCTTAATGCCGCAGGACGTACAATTACGTCCTGCATTAGGCGGGCTTTGACGCCGAAGGACGTAATTGTACGTCCCCGGCCGGAGCAGGGGAAGCACCTGAAGGGGAGGGATCCTTTGGATCCCTCTATCTCCCCATCGTCGGGGACCAGGACGCTGTGGCCAGCATCGCTGGAAGGGTCACAGCCTGACCTTTCCAGCGATTGTATTTGGGTTAACCCTTTAGGCTAAGGTCAGACGAAAGCAGTTTTAACGTGCGTTTAACCGCACTAAATCACGGCCGTGCTAGCAGCAAATGATGTCCAATGCCGGGCTGCATATGAAGAACGGCCGCACAAAAGTGCGGCCGCGCAACGCAAGTGGCAAACGAACGCATTTTTTCGAGAACGTCAAACCGCTAGTACTGACGTACAGAGTGCGCTGCGTCCGCATAGCGGCGTGTGTGTGTGATTAGGAGATGTCAGACATTGCTAGTGTACGGCCAACATAACGTCCAGACACAAAAAGTGTTTTATTGATGATCCGTACAAAATCACGGACGGAAATGCGCATCGTATGACCGCTATCGCGTATTCCGTGAAAAAATGCGTCCATTCATTCGAACGCACTTTTTCACGGACAACGCGAAAGATGCATTAGTCTGACCCTAGCCTTAGTTGCCAGGTCGCGACCGGGCACTAATTCGTGCCCGATCGCGGCCTATTTCCGGTGGGGGCCGCCATCTTGGATGGCAGCCCCCACCTCCTGGGTCCCCCCCGTGTCAACTGACTCATCGCGCCATGCACGATGATGTCAGTTAACCGGGGAACCCCCTAGCTGCAAAGGGATTTCCTATGGAAATCCCATAGAGGAGATAGGGGTGTTCTTTGAACCCCTTTATCTCCTGATCGGTGGCAGCTAGGGGGTCATGTATGATATTGCTGGAAAGGCCAGAGCATGGCCTTTCCAATGATATCAAACATGACCATGGTAAAAGTAAAAGAAGAGTTTAAAAAATTTAAATAACAAAATAATAATTAATTAAATAATAAAAAAATATAAATCCTTTTTTTTTTTTTTTTAATGCAGCACTATTGTTCACATTTCAATTATAATGTGAACAATAGTGAAGCATCAATGATTTTTTTTGGGGGGGTTTAGCTAAAATCACGCAATTTCTCCCCAAAAAAAAAAATGGGTTCCCCATTCTAAATTTTTTAACAAGTCTACCCCATAGCATATGACCACTAAGGCTCGGATAATAAAATTAAAAAAAAAATCACTTTACACACTGTGGAAGATTGAAATTGTATTGCAATTTCAATTTTTTTTACATTTTTTTGTTATAGCATTTTGGCAGGGCATGACCTATACATATAATAATGATATATTATTAATCTGCCGAGTCTGCCGGAAAGAACGATATATAATTTGTCTGGGTGGTATAATAATACGTGACTTAAAAACGGTCAAAATGAGCTCAGCAAACGTCTACTTCCGAAACCGCGCCGAAGTTGTAAAATTACTCCCGTCCTTAAGGGGTTAAAAACTTTTTTTTTAAAGAAAAAAATCGGAATTTTTAAAAAAAAACAAACGAAAAATGCTTAAAATATCCAAAAAAATCTACAAAGAGACTTTTTACTGCAGAATTTTATAATCAACGGTTTATTAGATATTGAATTAAAACAGGAATATTTTTAACATTGAAGCCTATGGGATTCGCCTGAATAAACCTGCCGAATTAAACCACCAAATGGCAGGGCATTTCGGCAACTTTTCACTGCTGATTTTTGTTCTCTTGTGCTCCGAAGCATTGCTTCTCTATGGGAATTTCACTGCCCTCGAACAGGCACCGTATGTGCATGCAATTCGCCAAGGTGTGGTGAATTGCCTACTCTCTGAATAGCCAACTGGCCAAGAAAGATAACCGAACGCTGAATTTCAGCATTCGGTTCCCTTTCGGCAGCCATTCGGATCTCTTTGCATAACCCTGCTGGAGTCATTCTTTTAATAGAATTTAGTGGGATATAATGCTTAAAGTTGATATATTTTCTAGAATTTTAATTGGCCTTTTTTAAGACAAAGGTGTACTATATTTGTTTTTCTTTTTTGAGTTGTTTTCTTCCACTTTTTGTGAAGGGCGAAGTTTATAGTTTTGAATCTCCTTTCAATATAGATTGCAGTACAAAAATCATGGGTGTCAATGAAATAAGTTATTACACAAAATGTATTGTTTAATTATATTCTGCAATTAAATAAATTCTACATTTAATATTTTTTTTTAAGTAATGGAAACATGAGCTTTCATACAAATTCTCCCCATAAAGATGAGGGATTAATAGGTTTCTCGTGTCTTGTCACTGCTGGTGTATAAAACAAAGATGCGGCTTTGCTTCCCATTTATCATCTCTCGCACAAAGAGGAAATCCGCTGCTATGTTGGTGTCATCACTTCCAGTGATGCGTTATTGACATAAGAACCAGCGGTTGTCACTTTGAACTCTCCGTCCTCTTCTTTCCGTGGAGACTTCATATGTCAAAATTGACAAACACCGAAAGTCTTTCAATCAAACCTAATATTGGATATCTATCCAGCATGTCAGGTCTTTAACATCTGTATGACAGTAAATAACGCATCGGTCACAACGTCTCCGATAATACAAAGTTGGCTCTTTCAGGAACTTTAAGGGCACCTCCCACTGAAAATGTTAAAAAGAAAATCAACAGTTGACAGTAAAGATGTATTTTCAGGTTAGGATTTCTAGGACTGGATACACATCAATGTAATATTAAAATAAACTCACATTTTTGCGCTATTGAATGTGTCAGCTGTCAGCAGTGTTTCCTAGATCCATTTGTCTGCCTTAATGTCTGCCATACACTAGCTGTACATACAGTGGCAAGAAAAAGTATGTGAATCCTTTGGGATTACGTGGAGTTTTGCATGAATTGGTCATCAAATGTGCTCTGATCTTCATCTAAGTCACAATAATTTGAAAAACACAGTCCGCTTAAAATAATACAATACAAACACAAACCTTATGTTTTCATGTTTTTATTGAACAGAACATGTAAACATTCACAGTGTAGGGTGGAAAAAGTATGTGAACCTTTGGACTTAATAACTGGTTGACCCTCCTTTGGCAGCAATAACCTCAACCAAATGTTTCCTGTAGTTGCAGATCAGACCTGCACAACGATCTGGAGTAATTTTGGACCACTCCTCTTCACAAAACTGTTTCAGTGTAGCAATATTCTTGGGATGTCTGGTGTGAATCTCGCTCTTAAGGTCATGCCACAGCATTTCAATCGGGTTGAGGTCAGGACTCTGACTGGGCCACTCCAGAAGGCATATTTTGTTTTGTTGAAGCCATTCTTTTGCTGAATTATTTGTTTGCTTTGGGTCATGGTCCTGTTGCATCACCCATCCTCTGCGGAGCTTCAGTTGGCGGACAGATGGTCTTACGTTTTCCTGCAAAATGTCTTGATAAACTCTGGAATTCATTTTTCCATCAATGACAACAATGCATCCAGGCCCTGACGCAGCAAAGCAGCCCCAAACCATGATGCTCCCTCTGCCATGTTTTACAGTGGGGATGAGGTTTTGATGTTGGTGTGCTGTGCATTTTTTTCTCCACACATAGTGTTGTGTGTTTTTTCCAAACAACTCAATTTTGGTTTCATCTGTCCACAGAATATTTTGCCAGTAGTGCTGTGGAACATCCAGGTGCTCTTTTGCAAACTTCAAACGTGCTGCAGTATTCTTTTTGGACAGCAATAGCTTCCTCCGTGGTGTCCTCCCATGTACTCCATTCTTGTTTAATGTTTTTCTTATTGTAGATGTGTCAACAAAAATGTTAGCATGTGCCAGAGATTTCTGTAAGTCTTTAGCTGACACTCTAGGATTCTTCTTTACCTCATTAAGCATTCTGCGCTGTGCTCTTGCAGTCATCTTTACAGGATGACCACGCCTAGGGAGAGTAGCAACAGTGCTGACCTTTCTCCATTTGTAGACAGTCTGTCTTACCGTGGACACATGAACATCAAGGCTTTTGGAGATACTTTTGTAACCCTTTCCAGCTTCATGCAAGTCAACAATTCTTGATCGTAGGTCTTCTGAGAGCTCTTTTCTGCGAGGCATGGTTCACATCAGGCAGTGCTTCTTGAAACAAGTAAACCCAAAACTGGTGTGTGTTTTTTAAAGGGCAGGACAGCTTTCAGCAACACATCCAATAATATCACACTGATTGGACTCAAGGTTAGCTCACTCCTGGCTCCAATTAGCTCTTGGAGAAGTCATTAGGCTAGGGGTTCACATACTTTTTCCACCCTGCACTGTGAATGTTTACATGTTATGTTCATAAACACATGAAAACATATAATGTTTGTGTTGTATTATTTTAAGCAGACTGTGTTTTTCAAATTGTTGTGACTTAGATGAAGATCAGAGTACATTTTATGACCAATTCATGCAAAACTCCACGTAATCCCAAAGGGTTCACATACTTTTTCTTGCCACTGTAGATAGTGATGGTATTTTTGACAAATGCATGGAATGATGATCCTGAAGTGAGATTCAGTATTTATTTATTTTTCCGGTATTTCATTTTTATCTTTTAGAAAGTTGCTCCTTTTTAAGATAAGATGTAGCTGAAGGTGCAGCAGCAAAATCACTTAATACAAACAGAAAAATAACCCAAAAAATGTGAATATCATCATTGATCCTCTGCTTCCTCTCTCTGTTGATTGAAGGACATGGAGAACTAATATTTCTCCAGAGTCGTCCTGTCAGAACTGTATGATAGTGAAGCACTTGCACCAGTCTCCGATGAATCCTATAAACTCAAAGTTTGGATACCAGCAGTGGCACGCTCTGATCCTGCTGCTATTCATTAGTGTCTCCCAAATGTTGAGCCAACCGTCGGTCATAGCCGTGTGCTGATAGTTGAACCACTGATACTTATCTGCTTACACTGAATTTTTGCAATAGTGACTATCTGCCAGATTAGGCCGTAGCTTGTGTATATTGATACTGATGGAGAACATTTAATATGCCCTGATTTAAAGGTTTTTCTGAAACCTTTGATAATGACCGTTCATTATCAGTTGCCATAATCTGGCTATCAGATTTTTAAAATGTTCTGGTCACTTTGCAGAACTGCTTATGTTAAAAAATTGGGATAATTTCCCTGACTGCATAGTATGTTCCTCAATCACTATGGTAAAAGGATGGTTGGGCCTTTTCCAATGCTTGCTGTGCAGATCAACTTTTAGGCTTCCGACTTTTGTATTATCTGTCCCACATGAGAATGCAATGTGGAGTTAATTTGCATATTAACACTAGGGCAGCATAAAATATTTGGTCCTATTCCATGGTTGGTGTTAACTAGATATGTGCGTTTCGTTTTGAATCGCAAACCGCCTGTGGTGCTGCTGTCCTTGGTGCTGAAACCTATTCCAGCACCAAGGACAGGGAGATTACTGTATCTTTCATTTTTTTTTAACCCTTATCTAACAGTAATTAATTCATCCGTTTCACCATTCCGAAATTGCAAATCAAAACTAAATTACGAAGCAATATGAGATACGAATTACTAATCTCCTGAAATAACGAATCGATCCAAAATACAAATTACGGTAACATAACAAACACACTGACTCAAATTAAAAAAATGAAACAAAATCGATCCGAAACAAAGTTTTTCATTGTGCATATGTCATGTTACAGTAACTGTAGTGTTAACTAGAGCTGTTGTAAACTTGGCAGAACAATTATATTCTATGGAGTTAAGTTTAAAATGGCTCTGGTTAAGTTTACAACAACCTTGGCATAAAGCCCATGATTTCTATTCAAATATTAATTCAGTTTTCATAGATTTAATTTTATTTATTTCGACATGCTGTAACCAAATAATAAGTACAGCCTTCCACTGTAATCTACTGAAACACGAATTTCCAAGTACAGTACATGTATCATGTGACATTTGAGTATATGTTATTTAATCAATGTGTGAAGATGGTTGGGGCACCAGACCCTACCCTTACAATGGATTTTTGTGGACACATCCAGTTATAATCATGGAAAATATAGGGCTTACATGCTTGACAGGTGCGTTATTTTATTTGACCAAATGGATTTTTTTCCCCACAAACATCTCTGCAAGTTAGGCGCCAACAGTTGAGGTTTAGATTCAATAACTACGAGACTCTTTATCTTTTGAAACATTTTGAATTACTATCTACAGCTTATTCTATTGAAACAGTGAAGTAAATCATATAGTGAATAAACAAGTGGACATATTTGAGCATATATGTGTATTTATTTTTATCTTTGAAAATCATTGGGGCACCAGATCCCATCCTTAAAATTGATCCCACCTAAAAAATTTATCTATTTGCCTATTTACTGTCAGTGGATATTTGGCCTTGGATACATATTGAAGTTCATTGCTTACTGACCGTATTTGATCCATTATCTTGCGCACACATATCACCGTGATCTCAAATATGTCATCATTTTGTCCATTTTGTGCCAATGAAAAGCTGAGAGTCCTCTTCTTCTTTGCTAAGGCATCTTTGCCTAATTGCCCATAAAGAAGGTGATTGGTTGATGCCAGACGTTTTACAGGGGAAGCCAATTGCACTTCTACTGGTTTCAGGTTCAAATAGATTAATGTGGGTATATTAATGTCGGACATTGTTAGTCTAGATCAGTGGTTCCCAACCGCGGTCCTCAAGTACCCCTAACAGGCCAGGTTTTAAGGATTGCCTTTGGGAAAATGCAGACTGAATCCTGTAATCAATGAGCAGCAAACCATATAATCTGAGCTGTGCTTCAGATATCTGGCAAACCTGACCTGTTGGGGGTACTTGAGGACCACGGTTGGGAACCACTGGTCTAGATGATCAGAGATCTTGAAGGTCACCACTGCCTATTTTGTAACTGGACATCAGCTTCTTTTTGTGAATATAAATAGATACAAGCACTTTAAGACTTGCATTCTTTATAAGTGTCAGATGCATTATTTTACTTGACCTCTAGCACAGTTTTCCCATTAAAGATCTCTGCAAACTGGATGCCAACAGTTGCATTTAGTTTCAATGACGAAAAGACGCCTAGAATTCGTTGAGCTGTGCTTTGGAAACCTTAAATGACAACTACAGTTTATTCCCTCGAGCCAGAGGCAACTCTGAGATGAATCATATAGTGAATAGTAATGTAAATAAATGTCCCAGACATCGAACAAAAAAAATCCACAACAGCATTTTCCCCCTTTTTAAATATCATATTTTTCTGAATTTTATTTGTAAGAATCCAACATTATCCCTAGCCCTTTAAATAGACAGGATATACCACATTACATCATCCAAAATTGTATCAAAAGGAACTAAATCAATAGGTCTGGTCATGTCAACAAATTACAGACCATTTTTCATCCCAGCACCTATTGAAATAGTGAGATTTTTGGGGTTTTCGGGGGGTGTCAAACAGTATTGTTGGTCATCACATCAGTCGCACACATCTTTTGATTACACAGTTAATTATAATTTGCCTGATCTGTGCTTTTGAACGGCTTCCCATCCTCGCTTATTCTGAAGCTTGTTAGCACAATACAAGAGTGCTCATTAGGGTATCAATGCACTTTCAAGTTCACACAATGAATCATCTCTCAACTGCCATTTCCCGCTAATTGTTACAATGTACCATGTAGTCATCAGCCACTTGCAACATTCCACTGCAAATTGTCAATTCTTGTGATGATAGCAAGGATTTAGAATGTTCGCACTTGTCAACAAACCAAGCATAAAAATGGCTAACAAAGCTCTAGAGAGGTGGAGGACAGAAAACAGCAATAATTATTTTAGACTGCTCGTGTTTCTGAGGCTAATGTAGCAATGTTATGCTTCTTGATTTATCAACATGAAATGTTTTCGTTTAATTGAATTGACAATACTACTTAAGAGATAAGACATGTGGAAGTTTGAAATGATGGTATAAATCGTGATCATCATTCTCTGTATCGGTAAACATTTACACACAATATAATGTACTTTCAATTATACCAGCTATCCTCGAGTGTATTTCAAATACATTGTTATGTACTGAACAGAGTGAATAATGTGTGATTTATTCATGCATGACTGGCTTTACGTTTTCCATATGCATATACGTAGGTATAGTACTATTATGGACTTTGGATATAAAGGACTCCCTGGGTACATCTGCTGGCCCTCCGCTAAGAATAAAAACCAAATTGTAGCAATCATGAAACTACAGTAATCAGAAATGTTCTCAATACTGAACATTGCATTTCTTACAGAATACTACTCTTAAATATTATTAAATGGAATGTCTGACAGTAAAAATTTGCTTGTAACCTTTGATGGCATTTTTGATTAGTGGTATGCTTAATGTAAAAGAAAAAAGCAGTTACAGGGACACGACCACTTACATAAGCTGTAACTAGATTACTTGTGCATTATGAATATTAACACATTATAAAAAACATGCTGCTGTTTTTTTTTTTCTTTGTAGTAATTGCATTTAAAAAGGAATTGAAGTCAGGTTTTGATCTCTAGTTTTCATTTTGAATATTTTTTCCACGATGCAACAATTCCCAAAAGCTTTGCTTTTTGTCTCTTGTTTATTTAATCTACATTATTTTAAAGTTAATGAGATGGAGAAGGGAAGGTTTAGATAAGGGTGCAGGAGGTCTGTTCTTCTCAAGCTAACTGATATAAGAGCTGGCAGCTGACTGAGATATGACCAGGAGCTTAAAAGACTTCTAATCTACCCCCTGGTGATGTCCTTTAAATACATCCCACACAATTCAATGATTTGAGACCGTGATCAACCTATAGACTTCATTCTATGACTGTTGCCACACAGTGAGGACCAAGTGAGGTAAAGATACTGTGGGGGGCAGTTTACAACACAAAAGATCACAAAATGTATGCAAAAGTAGTAAAATGTTTTCTTAACTAAACATACAAGAGAAAAACAAAGCACATGTACGGTACGAGCAACATAATATAGACACAACAAGGACATTTAATTTTTTGGTGGTATTGGCCCTTTAAGTAAAAGAAAAAGTGCGCACCAATATTTCTGCCCCTCCCCCAGAAATAAAACCTTAACTTTTCACACTTAATCCACCGCCCTACATTCAAATCAGATGTTAATTTTTATGTTCTACACAGAGAGAAAACAAAGGTCATAGTCTTCCAAAGGAAGAACGCAAAAAACAAGAGTTCCTCTTTCACACTTAATGACTGCACTCTTGATGAAGCCAACAGCTACACATACCTCTGCTTAGAAACAAACCGATCGGGAAGTTTCAAACCAGCCATAGAGGCCCTAAGAGACAAGGCGTGTAGAACCTTCTATGCCATCAGAAGAAAACTTTACAAACTAAAACTGCCTGTAAGAGTCTGGCTTAAAATCTTTGATAGCATCATCACTCCAATCCTCCTTTATGGCAGTGAAGTATGGGGCCCCATCACCTACCCAGACCAACCCAAATGGGACACCAGCCCAACAGAAATATTCCAAGTCCATCGGAGCACCTCTAACAATGCTTGCCGGGCCGAGCTGGGCAGACTCCCCTTACTTCTTGCAGTACAGAAGAGGGCGCTATCATACTGGGACCATCTAAACATCAGCAGCCTCAACTCCTACCACCATAAAGCCCTACTGGCCAACAAGGACCACCCCAAACCATGTGGGCTGCAACAACTCATATCCACCCTGATCGTCCAAAGCCCCCATGAATGCAACCTGACAAAATCTCAAATAAAGGCCCTAATTAATGATTGCAGGGAAAACTATATCAGAGAATGGAGACATGATATAGCAAACTCCCAGAAACTCACCATTTACCAAGGAAATACAAACTGGCCCCATACCAGGAGGTACTACAAGACCCCAAGGACAGACAGATCCTGAGCCGGTACAGACTGAGAGCCCACAGCCTGGAAATCGAATCAGGGCGGCATAGACAGACCTACAAGCCCAGGGAGAATAGACTGTGCCAGCATTGTGATCAGGGGGCCCTGGACGATGAGATCCACTTCCTCCTACAGTGCCCCAAGTACTCAGCACTGAGGGAAACTAATTTCCACAGACTCTCCGCTCTTTCTCATCCAGGACTTCCCCTCTGTAGAAGAGACGAGGAAACTCCACATCATACTGGGAGAAGAGGAGCCGGCGGTGAAAATATCTGCCCAATATGTCACAGACTGAGAGGAACATGAGAGATCCCAGACTTGTAAATCCCCAACACGGACTCGCCCCCATCCCCCTTCACATTATTCCCTACCCCTGATAATGTCCATGGACTTGCCCTTTCCCCCCCCATATATGTCCCAATACCCCCCCTTCCACCCCATATAACCTCCCCATATGCTTTGGCAATGCTAAAATGTATTTGGAAACAATAAACGGTCCTAGTGGCGCAGTGGTAATTCTATAAATCACATGAACCCTGGCCTAAAAAGGCCCTTCAGGTGCTTGTATGGGAGCCTAGGATCTTTATGTGTTGCCAAGAACCATCAGGTCCCGAGAGACGTACAATTGGCAGTAGAAGTGCAAATGGCAATCAATGTGTAAATTCACAATACGTAGTCCAGTTAATAGTAACAAAACCTAAAGACATGCAAAAATTGTGTATAATAACAAAGTGCATGTGCTTATAAAAAACACTTCTCAGTAAAGTGCATACACAGATTGTGCACTGGAGCGCAAAGTGCTAATAGTTCTCTAGTGGGTTGAAAAGTCAGTAAGTCCTAGACCACAGTAGGACCACACTAGGACTTACCGACTTTTCAACCCACTAGAGAACTATTAGCACTATACTATTAGCACTTCAAATATATATTTCTACAGCAGTGTTTCACAAACCTGTCCTCGGGACCCTCGACCAGGCCAGATTTTGCAGATCACCTTGAGGAAATACAGACTGAATCCTGCAATCACTGAGCAGCAAATTATATCACCTGTGCTGTGCTTCACATATCTGGAAAACCTGGCGAGGCGGAGGGTCCCGAGGACAGGTTTGGGAAACACTGTTCTACAGCATAGAGAAAGTGCATCCCGATATACAAACAAAAGAGCTATAGTACAATAATGAATCAAGATAAAACATACCTCACCACTGAGGGCTGATGGAGACCTGCATTGGGACAAACCTGACATTTCGGTGTAAAACCTTCCATATATATATATATATGCCCTTTATGCACCTGATGCCTATGAAAATCAGAGCCTTCGTTGGTGTCAGGTGCATAAGGGGGGCATATAGGTGCAACACATACTAGAACACGTATGCCCCAGAAGGAAGACTTTACGCGAAACGTGGTGTTTTGCCCCAGGGCAGGTGTGTTGTCAACATGTGTCGTATTATTTGCCTTCCCTTTTAAGTTTGGATCCCATGTATAAATCTTGCTGTTCTACCATTTAAAGCATTCATGTTTCCCCCACTAAGCCTTGTCTGATGTTTGGGAATAAAGTTGCAATTGCTGTGTGTTCTTGCTGAAGCTCCTTGATCTTACAAGGAGAAGGACACACGGGTCAGTACTGTCCCTGGAGCTTTGGACAGAACTCTGATTGCCTTACTGAGATATGAACACCTAAATAAAAGCTTTTCAGAGTGTGGGGAAAATGGGAACTCCAGTTCCCCTTTGGAAGAATAGTGGGGGAACTGCATTCCTATGTGTTCCTGCCGCGGGACGGTATAAACTCAGGCCATCCCCCTACAGCTATTGACGCGCGTTCCACGTAAGCTGCATAGGTGGGCCGGAGGAGGGACAACAGCCAGCCAGCAGGGTGTACTAGTAGGCTTCGGCGGTGTTACTGCCGCCCCCACCGCCAAGCACAGCGATAAGGGGTTAAGCAGCCAAATAACCATTGTTGAGTATTTGGTAAGTAGTCTTTAAATGGCCCACCACTTCTCAAAAATAAATTATTTATTGGATATTCACAATATGCAAAAGTTTTGATGAAGCAGATGTTATTTTCATTCTTCAAAAAGATCACTGCATGGTCAAACTTTGCTGGCTGAATACATCTAATACAATTCATGAAGTCTTACTGGGAGAGTGCTACCTTGTTATTTATTGGAGCGCCCGCTACCAACATCCATTCATACTTGCTCAGAAAGTATGTATATGATTTAGAATGTTCCTAATTGTGGCATCCTAGCCTTTTAATTTGCTCTTTAAGGTAGCATAGCAGAAAGTGGGTTGGAGGCAGATTAGGGTGGGACCAGAAGAGAGCCAGCCTCATGCTAATGGAGAGGCCTGGTGATCTCTTCAACCCTGGCAACTGCATTGCTAGCCTTACACCTCATTGTGTCATCTTAGAACCTCCTTGGATCAGTCCATCAAAGCCCCAGGACCATTGCAAACCACTAGGCATTGGCCAGGTCTGCTCAATGGGCAGTCAACTTTTTAGGATCCTGCTTTTATACTATCTGTTGCTCTCTGTTGTTTGATTCCATTCTTTATTCAAGTCAAGGAACAGCAACCTTGCCCATCTGGGGGCACTGTCATGTGCCTGTAGCTAAAACAGGCATTTGCATTCGCAAATTTCCCATTGGGTAATGGAAAGCCATTCTCCTTACAACCACTGAGGACTGCCTGTGGTTTTATAGAAAAATCACTCTGTGTTTAAAAGGGCTAATGGGCACATCTTGCGTCATCCCTCCAGGAAGGTAATGAGAAGTTCAGTGCCTGCTGAATTAACTGGAGAAAGCGATAATTCGTAGAGGAAAGTCTATTTTGACATTCTTCAAAGCCTGACGTTCATAAAGATCCGGGGATTAAACCTTAGTGACTTACATATACACACTCCCAGTTAGAATTCTTCTTTTATACATTAACACCTCTAAGAAATGTGGGAAATGTGTGGAGTTTGTTAAAAATTGTTCAAGAAGTGTATTTAGACAAGTGAGAGAATAGAATTCAAGAGAAAGAAAGATAATTATCATGGATTAATCACGTCACATTGTTGCTAGGAATATCTTTCCTTGAGCTCACCATGTGTTTGGTGAAATTTCGTTCAATCATTTCATATTTTCCTCACACACTGGTAAGATTTTGAAAGAACTCAAGACAAAAAAGAATTTTATTTAAAATTCCAGATGATCGAACACAATTGATACAGGTTAAGGTTGTCATGGGGACCAGATTTGTAGTTTTTTCTCTTGCTATGCTTTTTTTCTCATGTTAACACCTGCACCAGTTCTGCCTTTTGTGTAACTCCTGCTGTCACCAGTTCTGTGGAATTTGAACATGCTTGTAATTACGATAAGATAATGTCTAGACATTGGTTAAGTTGCATGCATCCATTTCCCAGGCTGGATCCCGAAACAAGTAACAAGTTTTATGATATGAAAAATGAATCGATCAATGATACACACAGTATATTGTTCTATGTTCATATTCACTTTTGTTCATGTATTATCAGTTACGGACGTACTCTCGATGTTTGCCTGTGACAATAAAAATATTTTGGAAAAGAAAACCACAAATGATGAAAAAACTGTCAATCACAAGACTATAACTGCCCATGTGTGGACTCCGTTCTAGTCATCTAACATCTGAAGGCACTTAGTTGCACCAGGGCGTATTCAGGGATTTTGGAACTAAATACTACCAACAATTGACTTCTTTAGTCTTTTGTCAAGCCAAAATAAAATATTTTTAGCCTTCAAAACGTAGGGCACTATCACGTACCTTGAGTTAAAACGGGGATGCTAAGGGGGAAAAACTTCCGTTTGAAAATTTCCCATTATACAAGTAGATTATGGGAAGGCACTAAATCCAGCAGCCTGCCCCGTAACGGCCGCTAGCCTACAGGATACCCGCGACACTGTTAATGTGCCTTTGCGAGCATCCCGGCTCCTGTTGCAGGGTCACATGACCTGCAGGAGCTCGCCTCTCGAGGCTCATCTAACCCACAATTGAATGAGCCCCATGGGAAATGTAGTTCCAAAACATTTGGAAGGCCAAGGCTGCTGTGCCCTGATCTACGTTGAGCATCTAAATCCAAATTATGGCATGTAATGAAGTCTTCTTCAATCTTTTGCATTGTAAACCTAATGCAGATAAAATATATATATGTGTGATTATTTATGAGAATTGGGCTGTGACATTGAGAAAGTTTGAAGAGCATGCTATTATGTTGTAGGGAATACAAAATGAGAAGATTGTAGCTTAAGGGATATTCCCTTTCCATCTGCAATGTTTCAACAAGAAAAAGCAATAATTTATTTATAAAATGACAGCTCTGGATTATTCCGACTCCGATTAAAGTTAAACCTCGGTTATTGTGACTTATTAAGCTGAGTGTTGGGTTTCGGTCTCCGATTAGTTGAATATAAAATTAGAGTCTGAAGAGGTTGTCTGATTGACACTGTTGGCTCCCATTGCTGACTCTACGGTACATGAAGATGCCTTGAAGGCCCTATTTTTCATTCTATTTGAAAATGAGCGTCTGCAAACCCACCAGTTCGAACAACAAAAAACCTCAACATAAAAGCTTCTCAAAAATTTATCTAGCTGAGCCTGTAGTGTGGGAAAAATCCCATAGGCTGAACGGGTCAACTTAGACTGCTGAATATTTGTACTCTTGAACAACTTCACTAAATGATTCAAAATTATCAGTCCCGGCAGAAATCTACATCTTGCCTTAAGCTGATGCCTATGTTCTAGTGTGAGATTTATTGCCGATTAGAGAGAAAATGCAAAAACACAAATCTTGTCATGGAGCAAAAGTATCCCTAACAAAGACTAATAGAAATGTTTCCTTCCATTGGTGCTATAGTATATTAGAAAATTGCGGAACCAATTCTCTAAGGAACATCCTTTGCCTTTTTGTGTTGTGGTGTATGTCTATACTACTTAGGAAATGTTACAGACCATAATTGGGTTTTATTGGCAAAGTAAATACATGCATACAGACAGATTGGAAAATCTAGGTTTAAAAACGATTTCATTAGATAAATTTTCCTGTCTTTATACTGTAATTTAATATTTAGTAAGTAGACGTACATCACATGAGACACTCACTAACTAGTGAATCAGAAAAAGACACATAATATCCTCCAAAACTTGGCTACACAAGTTGGAACAGAATCTTCAGATTAAACCATACTAGAGCTAGCTGTAACGGGTGCTATGGCGCTCACACTGGAGAAACGTAGTTAGGATCATAATGGACAGATCTTTCTGATACACTCTTAATTTCCTTGTAGCATTGTAATACCTGCTTTCCCAAGCCAGGGAGGTAATACACAATCCTGAATACCACACCAGCTCAATTTGTTTCGAGACCAAGAGATCGCTTAGTGTAATCACATAAATATTATTCACATCGATACATAGCCTGAGTACATTAGTAAGACTTGGCATAAGATATGTGTGCTTACTTATACATTTGTTTCCCGGCGCGTAGATCGTGCGGTTGGTGAATTGTGCAACCTGCAGGGTAGTCACAATCTCACTTAGCTTGGAGTCAAGGCTGCAAACAGAAGGTACATACAACAGGCAACTGGAGCAATGATTAGGACTCATGAACTGACAGAGAGACATACAACTGGAAGCCTTGTGATTAGGACTCCGACCAGTCTGTACATCCAATAGGCGCAATACAGAGGCGCTGCGATCTTCGCTAGGAGGGAGCCCTTACATCAAATGTATGATTAAGACCTTCGGGTCGAAACGTCACTTCATTCACAGCATGGGGTTTGCTATCCCCGAATAAAGTCTCTTCACCTATGTTATCCACTTGAAGTCCTGCTCCTTATCTTTCATGTATGTACATCCAATAGAGACCTAGGGCGAGAGATGAGTTTGCTGAACAGGCGAGCAGCCCTGCAAGTAGCAAACATGCGAAAAGACAAACACATGAAATCAGTACTGCTCAGACAAAGTACATAGGGAGGTATACAAGAGAATCGTCAAATGGGAAAGCCAGGTCAGAAAAGTAAGCCGGGTCCTCAAACAAATCAAAGTCGGCAACTGGGTAATCAGCAAGCATAAATAGAAAGCAGGCGATGCGGGAACTTAACTCCACGACAGGGCGATGAGCAGACACTCGCGCCCTGATTTAAACCCGGCAGCTCCTCGTGACCACGCCAGACCCCGCCCCCTCAGATCCCGATCGGCCATTACTAAATGCTGGCACCCAGCCAGCCAGCGACACCGCTTGTTGCATCGCTGCTGGGGCTGAGGACGTAACACTAGCTCTAATAAAAAAATAGGAATATCGAAATAGTAAATTATTTTTTTAACATTCTTGCTGTGCGTTTAGGCTAGGGTCAGACTAACGCAGTATTAACGTGCGTTTAGCAGCACGAAATCACGGCCGTGCTAGCAGAAAATGACATCCAATGCCGGGCAGCATACGAAGAATGGCCGCACAAAAGTGCGGCCGCGCAACGCAAGTGGCAAACGAATGCATTTTTTCGAGAACGTGATACCGCTAGTACTGACGTACAGAGTGCGCTGCGTCTATTAGCGGTGTGTGTGATTAGGAGACGTCAGACGCTGCTAATGTCCAGCCAACATAACGTCCAGACACAAAAAGGGTTTTATTCATGATCCGTACAAAATCACGGATGCAAATGCGCATCGTATGACCGCTATCGCGTATTCCGTGAAAAAAATGCGTCCATTCGTTCAAACGCACTTTTTCACGGACAACGCGAAAAATGCGTTAGTCGGACCCTAGCCTTATATCTGACATTATTTCTGACTCTCTTACACAATACACATGTTATCTGGCGTTATTATTGTCCAATGGCGCAAAATATTTCTTTCCAACATGTGTCCCTGCTGAAGGAGCTCAGTAATCCATGATGTATATAACAAAGTTCCTGGTAAAGTATTCTTCTGCCTGTCAGGAGGAGTTTATGTACAGTGAATGTATACAGAAGCACGCCTCTGTGTGGGTAATGGAGGGTTAATTTTTCGTAAGACCATATAGTCCTTTCAGTGGATGGAAAATAACGTGTTAATGAAGGGGCATCTTTTATTTTCTACATTGCCAGTATAGGGAGTCGCATCGCTGACATGTCCCCTGCTAGTCCTGCCTCTTCCCGATTGCTTACCCCGCTCCCAGTGGCGTCGTAACGTGGGGGCGGGGGGTGCGGCCCGCACCAGGTGACACCCGCCCTTAGGGTGACACTGTCACCCTAAGGGCGGGTGTCTCACCCTCTGCCGCCTGTTCGCTCCCTGTGAGCGTCCGAAGCATGCCGCTTCGGCGTTCGCCTGGGGGAAACACGTCACCAGCCAATCGCGGCTGATCACATGGCTCCCCCAGACGAGCGCCCAAGCTGCGCGCCGCCGGACACTCAGAGGGAGCGAACACACTGCGGAGGTGAGCTGGGCCATATCGCGGAGGTGAGCTGGGCCATATCCAGGAGGTGAGCTGGGCCATATCCAGGAGGTGAGCTGGGGCAAATCCAAAAGGTGAGCTGGAGCAAATCCAAGAGGTGAGCTGGGGCAAATCCAAGAGGTGAGCTGGGGCATATCCATGAGGTGAGCTGGGGCATATCCATGAGGTGAGCTGGGGCATATCCATGAGGTGAGCTGGGGCATATCCATGAGGTGAGCTGGGGCAAATCCATGAGGTGAGCTGGGGCATATCCATGAGGTGAGCTGGGGCATATCCATGAGGTGAGCTGGGGCATATCCATGAGGTGAGCTGGGGCATATCCATGGGGGCCTGGGGCAAATCCATGAGCTGCTGGGGCAAATCCATGTGGAGCTGGGGCATATCCATGAGGAGCTGGGGCAAATCCATGAGGTGCTGGGGCAAATCCATGAGGTGCTGGGGCAAATCCATGAGGTGCTGGGGCAAATCCATGTGGAGCTGGGGCATATCCATGAGGAGCTGGGGCAAATCCATGAGGTGCTGGGGCAAATCCATGAGGTGCTGGGGCAAATACATGAGGTGCTGGGGCAAATCCATGAGGTGCTGGGGCAAATCCATGAGGAGCTGGGGCATATCCATGAGCTGCTGGGGCATATCCATGAGGAGCTGGGGCATATCCATGAGCTGCTGGGGCATATCCATGAGGAGCTGGGGCATATCAATGAGCTGCTGGGGCATATCCATGAGGAGCTGGGGCATATCAATGAGGTGTTGGGGCATATCCATGAGCTGCTGGGCCATTATCCATGAGGTGCTGGGGCATATCCATGAGCTGCTGGGGCATATCCATGAGGTGCTGGGGCATATCCATGAGCTGCTGGGCCATTATCCATGATGTGCTGGGGCATATCCATGAGCTGCTGGGCATATCCATGAGGTGCTGGGGCATATCCATGAGCTGCTGGGCCATTATCCATGAGCTGCTGGGCTATTATCCATGAGGTGCTGGGGCATATCCATGAGCTGCTGGGGCATATCCATGAGCTGCTGGGGCATATCCATGAGGAGCTGGGGCATATCCATGAGCTGCTGGGGCATATCCCTGGGGCCCTGGGGCATATCCATAAGGAGCTGGGGCAAATCCATGAGGAACTGGGGCAAATCCATGAGCCGCTGGGGCAAATCCATTAGCCGCTGGGGCATATCCATGGGGGCCTGGGGCAAATCCATGAGCTGCTGGGGCAAATCCATGAGGAGCTGGGGCATATCCATGAGGAGCTGGGGCAAATCCATGAGGTGCTGGGGCAAATCCATGAGGTGCTGGGGCAAATCCATGAGGTGCTGGGGCATATCCATGAGCTGGGGCAAATCCATGAGGAGCTGGGGCATATCCATGAGCTGCTGGGGCATATCCATGAGGAGCTGGGGCATATCCATGAGCTGCTGGGGCATATCCATGAGCTGCTGGGGCATATCCATGAGGAGCTGGGGCATATCAATGAGGTGTTGGGGCATATCCATGAGCTGCTGGGCCATTATCCATGAGCTGCTGGGGCATATCCATGAGCTGCTGGGGCATATCCATGAGGTGCTGGGGCATATCCATGAGCTGCTGGGCCATTATCCATGAGGTGCTGGGGCATATCCATGAGCTGCTGGGGCATATCCATGAGGTGCTGGGGCATATCCATGAGCTGCTGGGCCATTATCCATGAGCTGCTGGGCCATTATCCATGAGGTGCTGGGGCATATCCATGAGCTGCTGGGGCATATCCATGAGCTGCTGGGGCATATCCATGAGCTGCTGGGGCATTATCCATGAGCTGGGGCAGTATCCATGAGCTGGGGCATATCCATGAGCTGGGGCAAAGTCCATGAGAGCAGCTGGGGCAGTATATCCTTGAGCTGGGGCAGTACCCATGAGCTGGGGCAGTATATCCATGAGCTGGGGCAGTATCCATGAGCTGGGGCAGTATCCATGAGCTGGGGTATATCCATGAGCTGGGGAATATCCATGAGCTGGGGCCAGTGGCGTAACTAGAAACCTGAGGGCCCCGGTGCAAGAATCCATGAAGGGCCCCCCCAACCCCCCCCAAAAAAGATCCATATTTTTACCTTTTTTTCCTGCAATATAAAAAAGATAGTATTGCCCCCAGCTCACATGGAAATATATATTGCCCCCAGCTCACATGGACATATATTGCCCCCAGACCACACATGGATATATTGCCCCCAGGCCACACATGGATATTTTTGCCCCCAGCTCATGGATATACTGCCCCAACACATGGATATACTGCCCCAACACATGGATACTGCCCCAGCTCATGGATACTGCCCCAGCTCATGGATATGCCCCAGCTCCTGGATATACTGCCCCAGCTCTGCCCCAGCACATGGATATACTGCCCCAGCTCTGCCCCAGCTCATGGATATACTGCCCCAGCTCTGCCCCAGCTCATGGATATACTGCCCCAGCTCTGCCCCAGCTCATGGATATGCCCCAGCTCATGGATATGCTGCCCCAGCTCTGCCCCAGCTCATGGATATACTGCCCCAGCTCATGGATATGCCCCAGCTCATGGATATACTGCCCCAGCTCTGCCCCAGCACATGGATATACTGCCCCAGTACTGCCCCAGCTCTGCCCCAGCACATGGATATACTGCCCCAGCTCTGCCCCAGCTCATGGATATACTGCCCCAGCTCTGCCCCAGCACATGGATATACTGCCCCAGCTCTGCCCCAGTTCATGGATATACTGCCCCAGCTCTGCCCCAGCTCATGGATATACTGCCCCAGCTCTTACCTCTGCTGGCCCCAGGCCCAGGGCAGGCTCCGCCGGCGTTCCGTTCCTCCGAGGCGAGCGGCCGCTGGAAACATGCGTCTTGGCCGCTCGCCGGAAACCACCTGATCAGCGCGAGGTCTCGCGAGAGGATCTCGTGCGCTGGTCAGGTGGTTTCTCTCTGGCTGCATGTCAGTGGCTGCTCGCAGGGAGAGGGACGGCCAGCGCGCGGCTCCCAGATTCCGGCGCTGATTGCCGGAATCTGCCGGGCGGCGCCGGGCCCCCCCTCCAGTGGCGGAATGCCAGGGCCCGGACGCAACTGCGACCGCTGCGACCCTGGTACTTCCGCCACTGGCTGGGGCATATCCATGAGCTGGGGCAAAATCCATAAGAGGAGCTGGGGCAAAATCCATGAGAGCAGCTGGAGCATTATCAATGAGAGCAGCTGGGGCAGTATATGCATGAGAGGAGCTGGGGCAGTATATCCATGAGAGGAGCTGGGGCAGTATATCCATGAGAGGAGCTGGGGCAGTATATCCTTGAGAGGAGCTGGGGCAATATCCATGTGTGCTGGGGGCAGTATCCATGAGAGCTGGGGGCAGTATCCATGAGAGCTGGGGCAATATCCATGTGTGAGCTGGTCTGGGGCAATATATCCATGTGTGAGCTGAGGCGCAATATATCCATATGTGAGCTGAGGCGCAATATATCCATATGTGAGCTGAGGCGCAATATATCCATATGTGAGCTGAGGCGCAATATATCCATATGTGAGCTGAGGCGCAATATATCCATATGTGAGCTGGGGCAATATATATCCATGGGTGAGCTGCTGGGGGCAATATATCCAGAGCTGCTGGGGGTAATATATATATCCATGTGTGCTTTCATTGCCTTCGAACAGGCAACGTACTTGCTGGCAGTTGGCAAACATTTGTGTGAGCATATGAGAGAGCTCCACTGCAATAAACCTCACAGTAATGTGCGCTGTGTGTGTATGAGCATTCAGTGTTATATGGGAGTACTGATTTAGGAGTAAGAGTAGTTAAAAAAAAATCCGTAAAACTGGGGGGGGGGTGACACCATAAATTACCACGCCGGGTGACACCAACCCTAGTGGCGCCACTGCCCGCTCCAATGTTTGAAGGTAACACGTGTTAAATAATCCATGTAATCCATAAATGACCAGTATATAGTCCTGATATCAGGGATTGTCTATAGGGGTTATTCAGAGAGCACTGAAATTTCAGTGCTATCTTGTTTGGCGCACATCGGCAAATTTTAGTTTGCCGACCCTGTGTGAATTCAGCATTCACCGCAGAGTCCCCGAAATGCGCCGAATGAGATCTGCCAAACGCCGCCTATCAGGCTGCTGAAGACAGCCGCTGAACTGACCGTCGGACCCCGCCGAAACAGCTAATTAGCAGTCGAACGCTCCCAAACTGGTAAAAAAAATATATATTTTAATATTTTTTTTAAAATAATAAAAATGCATGAAAACAATAAAAAGGTCTGTTCTGGAATTAAAAAACGCCATCAAGAAAATATGTAAATCAAAAATTAGGCCCAAAAAATTCAGAGTAATACCTTAAAAAAAATATACAAAAAAACTTTTTGCTGCAAATGAAAAGAATAAACATTTGAATAAAAAAAGTAATAAAAACTCTAACTATTTTTTTACATTGAATCCGATCGGATTCACCTGTTTAACCCTTTCGCTGCTGAGGCTTTTCCCGCCTCTGTGCTGAGGTCATTTTTACCGGTTTTGCTCATCATGTTTAAACGTGTTTTGAAGGCTTATTTTAGTATATGACCCAGACATATTATATATCGTTCTTTCGTCAAACTCGGCAGATTCATAATATGTCATTATTATATGTATACGTCATGACCTGTCTGTATATTATAACAAAAAATGCAATAAAATATGAATTTTCAATAATTTACAACGTGTAAAGTGGTTTTTTTTCACATTTTAAGATGCGAGCAATTGCGGTTATATTTTGTATGGGGTGCGCTTGTTAAAAAATTAGAAATGGGGTCTCGTTACATTTTGTTTTGGGGAAAATTACGCGATTTTTAACAAACGCGCCGCATACAAAAATCGTTAGTGCAGCATCATTGTTCACATTATAATTGAAATGGGAACAATATTGCTGCATTAACAAACCAAAAAAAAGAAAAAAAACTTGTTTATTTTTTTTTATAATTTCTTTTAAATATTTTTTTATTTTTATTTTTAATTTTAATTTTTTTTAAAAAACTTTTTCACAGTCGTGTCTGGTATTGTTGGAACGGCCATGCTCTGGCCAATCCAACAGTACCAAACTTTAACCCCTAGCTGCCACGGATCGGGAGATAGGTGGTTCATTTGAACCCCCTATCTCCACCATTGGTGGCAGCTAGGGGTTAACTCCAGGACTGGCATCATCGTGCTATGCACGATGACGCCAGTTCTCAGGGGGAGTTCCCGGAGGCTTGGCCGACATCCAAGATGTTGGCCAGCTCCGGGAAAGGATCACGAACCGGCGCTTTTCAGCGCCGATTCGTGATCCGGCTCCCCAGGGGTTAATGCCAGGTACCATTTGGAAGGGCAGGCTGTGCCCTTCCAAACGGTGCCTGGCATTAAGCTCAGGACCCCCACGATCGGGAGGGAGAGAGGTCCGAAGGACCTCCCCCCCTCCCTTTCAGGCACCTCCTCCGCACACGTGGGGGGGCGCCTGAAATAGATGTCATCGCGCCACCGCGATGACATCTATTGTGCCCGTGGCGGTCCCGGATTGACGGGCTGACATCCAAGATGTCAGCCCGCACCGGGGGGCACAGCGATCGGCCGGAATCCGGCCGATCGCAGGCTGCTTCGGGAGGACGCGCTCAGCGCGTCTTCCGCAGCCAACCCTTCCTGCAGCAGGACGCGCTAAGCGCGTCCTCCGCAGCAAAGTGGTTAAACCTGTTGAACTGAAGCACCAAAAATCTGGGCATTTTGGTGCAGTTCAACGTTCTCTGAATAGATTAATCATTAGTTCTCTATGGGAAAATGCCACTGCCGCAGAAGGTCACCAAATTGCGGTGAACAGCACCATATTTCACTGGCAATTTGACAATTTGGTGAAGTGACAGCTTTGTGAATAGCCGAACTGCCACGAAATTGCCCCGTATGGTGCAAGTCGGTGGCAAGTTTGGCTCTTATTGAATAATCCTTAATGTGTTTCGTTATAAAAGCTGTAACAAAGCAGGTCAGCAAATAAGGGGATTAGAACTAACTGAATTAAAAATCCTTATAAATTAATAGCCACTTTATTATGGTATGCGGATGTATAAAATGACTTTTTGTTTAATAAACATAAATAATAATGGTAGACCATTATTAGTTTTATTTGTAAAAATGTTGCCACAAGGCATCGCAACACTGGCACTCCATGGATATAAAAAATAATGGACAACTTGTTGGTAAGCAACTGCAGTTCTTTGACAAATAAATAAATAAATATAAACCGTCTGTGAAACGTATTAAAAGAAGATTTAGAAAAAACTGATCAAAAGTAGTTTACCGCAAAACTGAAACTGGGATCCAAGATCAGCAATGTTCCATATGAAAAAAAAAAAGGATAAATGTCTGAATAAATAAATATTGCATGGATGCTACAGCTGAGATTCTTCTTTGGTTAACAAATTCTTACCGGACAATATGTGAATAGAATTTCAAATTTATCAAGAAGGAAAAAATGTGGCTTCTGCAAACCTAGTTGCTCATATTTATTACATGAGAAATTCCAAGGAAGCTCCGCAGCAAAGAATACAGTAAACAGGTTATATGTGTGTGTCTTATCCAATGGTTGACACCAGGGGTCGAGTCCTAAAAAAAGAAAAGTGTTGGAACTCACCGAGATTTCTCTTCCCCAATTGGCAATTATCATCTTGCTCTTAACACAAACACACACACACACACACACACTCACACTCAAAGCTGATATATTTGCATTTTTGCAAAAATATATTATTATTCTTAAATTTATTGGAGGATAGATATGATTGAACACTTGAATACAAGCTTCATAGTGTATGGGACCAACAGGAGCTGCTTTCCCTCTTCATAAATAGTGGAAGAACTGCGTTCTCACACATTCTCCCTCGACTTGACCCCCTGGTTGACACAGCCTCATTCACCAAAAGTTTACACAGCTCCTCCTATTAATGGTTTCCATTACCTCTCCCACTATTGTTTTTTTTACATCTACACCCACGACCGGTTTCTATAGCCCCCTGAATGGTTTACTCAGCCCTGCCCACTAGTAGTTTATAAAGCCTTGACCACCAATGATTCCATGGCCCCACCCATTAGTGTTTTTCAAAGCCCCACCCAATATTGATTTCCACTGCTCCACCCACCAACGGTTTCCATAGCCCTGCATACAAAAAAGTTTAACCTCACCACCCACAATTCTTCCAAAGATCCATCCATTTTCAGCCTCAAAACACACATATGTAATATGAATAAGAACCTGCCAGTGAGCATTCATCAGCAATTATAAATTCCTGATTTAGTCAGCGAGATGTGTAAAATGTTTCATTGTGTGTGTTTTTTTTTTTTTTTACTGTAATATTGCATTGAATTTAAAGGGAACTACTCTCTACTTAGTGCTAAAATGAGGACGTCAATGTGGAAACCCTGCACCCATTTTAGCACCATATTCCGGGGCAGGCTGCTGAATCAGCGCTGCCCTCGGTGATACTCGCGGTAGCGCTTACCCACTGCCGTGAGTATCACCTCCTGGAGTCCATAGGACTCTATGGAGGGTTGCACTGTTGAGCCGCGAGCCCTGCATAATCTCATTCTCGCGAGATCGCGAAGCGCTGTGGAGTGATCATGGAGGGAGACTGGGGACTACTTGTCACTCATTCTGCTCCCGGTGGCCAGAAGCGGCGGATCGGTCTACTCTTGAGCCGCGAGATGAAAGGTGAGTATCGGATTTTTTTTTGGGGGGGGGCTTATCTGGTGTTAAATGATACCACAGAAGCAACATCTTTTAGCACTAGCTTCTGGGTGACGATAAAAATCTGTTTAACCCCTCAGCGCGGTCATTATTGTTAGGACTTTGTAATACTTTACTTACCCTAACACAACTTACTGATTGCACTCCCAATGTTAAGTATAGGATGCGCAAAGTATAGTTAGCTTGTGCAAAAAACGATGCGCAAACGGGTTCCTAATGGGGGTAACATCAGGAATGCGAGATGGATGGCATGCGTTAACCACACTTATCTTGGTGCTAATGCTTACATCTCGATGCCCTACAATAGCACCAACTATGGAATACAGCCCTAAATATCCTATACTGCTGACTGAAAATTCTGCAAGACAAATTTTGGAACGCGGGACTTATTATGTCCTCATCAATGTCCGTTATGAAAGTGAGATGGCTGAGATATCACTGCCTTTTGGGAATCATTTTTCCAGCCGCATATCATTAAAGCAACATTCTAGACACCATGACCATTAAATGGAATTCAATTTGAGCTGAACTTTCCCTGGCTGTTCCTGACGGCCGAGGATGGTCTTTGTAGTGCTTCACTCCACCCAGAAGACTGGTTTGCAAAGCTATTCGTCCATTGCCTACCAATGCTTCTGCATTTGATTGGCTTAGTATCAAAGTGACGTCTTCTGCTATTAGTGTTCCTTAGAGGTGTCACTGCTAATGTGGTGGGGGCATGGCCCTTCCAATAAGTGATGTGTAATCCCAGTACTCTGGCTGACTGGCAGATCCACTGGGTGAAAGAAACTCGGGGCCTGAGTGTCTGATGCTGCCATCGTGTTCATTTTAATCATTATTATTCTTGTCCGGAGTTCCCAGAGCTGGGACATCAGAGTAAAAACCTGAGACGCAGAACAGGGCTTGAAAATAAGAAGTTGGGAGATCATTGCCTACAACATAAAAATCAGGAAAACCCTGGAAGTTATACTTTTCTGTACAAATAACGCACGTTTCAGGCACTCTTACCAATCACATACCAAGTCCACCATCTCGCGCACTGCTATACATGCTCCAGTTGCTTTGTCTACAGAATTATTAAATGATGGATTGTATAATTAGGATGTGGCTCCATTGGCAGCTTTAGGAAAAAGTAATCCAAGAACCCCTGCTCTGCACCACGTGTAAAACATGTGACATGTGTAACAAAAATGGCAAAACACACCATGCATCTCTAATTAGCCAATTTAGTGTATCAGTGTTTCAAAAGCTGCGATCAGGTGTCAGATGATGACGGATATCTTCCAAACCAACACCTTACATTGTGTATCCCAGATGCTGCCCGTCCTCCTTCCCGCAAGACTTTCCAAAACTGTTGACTTTGTGATAACATAATCTGTGTTCTCAAATCTCTGAGAGCAGCAGGAATGCCTCCCCGATCTTCAATTTATTATGCATTTTAAAGACACAAAGCATAAAGATCCTTCGAAATCCACAGCCATCTGGTAACCTCGGGGGCTTATAAATATACATCAACCTGTAACCAGGAGAGCAAGGCCAGGTGAATCCACTCGTACTTGTTTTGCTAACATGTAGCTGCCTTTTTAGGGGCAATGTGCTCTGGGCAGAGTAATGATATAATTAATGCATTTTTAATTATCGCCACAGCTGTCACTGTTCTCAGGTACTGAGAAGGTTGAATTCAGTTTTAAGGGGCCCTGAACAAGGAGTTTAAAATAAACTCCTCTAACGCAAACATCATTTAATTATACACACGCTCAGGGATATATACAAGCACAATGTAAACACCACATTTTCAAAAGCAAATTGCAGTGAATTAATTATGCTATTCACGTCACTGTGTCTAATGTGGTTTCAAAGCCATCATTTATCTTTACCATTTACCTTTATCAATGTCACTATCCCTGTACCCTTCTTCTACCAATCGTTGCCCCAAATTCAAAGAAATTAGCAACAACTGCTTCAATACCAAATGATTTTCCATAAAACCACTGCCAACACCCAGTGGTTTTATGGAAATTACTTTCTATTACCCATACAGTAAAAACATGGATAAGTGTCCTTTTGTATATGTTTGCTGTATGTAAGCATTTTCAGACAGCCAGAGGGCTCCCTCTGCTGGATAAAAAGAGCTACATTTATTTTTAGCTTGAGTTCCGTGTTTCCATGCAGGAAAATTGCATCTCACCGCTTTCCAAATGATTTCAACACATCAGCTGTCATGGTTGATGCATTAACATTTTAGGAGTGTGTTCTGGGGCCCAATTGCAGATAAATTTATTTTGCAATAATTAAAACTCCTTTGCATTGCTCCAGAATTTAGCCACAATAATTAAAACTCCTTTGCATTGCTCCAGAATTTAGCCAAATTGATTTTACTCTTGATCTGATCCCCAGCAGGTGCTTTTATTTATTTATTTATAAAGTATTTTACCAGGAAGGATACATTGAGATTTCTCTCGTTTTCAAGTATGTCCTGGGTTCAAGAACATTGAAATTTTTACAGTCGTTACAGAAATACAAAGTAATAAATGCAAGATATTAAAAACAAAAACACAAATATACAGATTAACAGAAAATAAATATGTAGGAAATCTAGTCATTATGTTAGATGTTTACAGGTGCATTCTGTATTGAGGTATGTTAGTAAGGAGCTCTTGAGTGACTTAAGACTGGGGGAAGTTTTGATGGCGTCTGGGAGGTTATTCCATAACTGCGGTGCTCTGTAGGAAAATGAGGATCGAGCCACTTTCTTTTTGTATTTTGGTATTGCAAGTAAGGTGCTGGTCCTTGATCAGAGGTTATAGGATGAGGGAAGCAGCCTATTCAGGTAGGGTGGTAGCTTCCCAAACACAACACAAATATACAGATTAACAGAAAATAAATATGTAGGAAATATAGTCACTATGTTACATGTGGACAGGTGCATTCTGTATGTAGTCACTATGTTACATGTTGACAGGTCCATTCTGTAGTCACTATGTTACATGTTGACAGGTGCATTCTGTATGTAGTCACTATGTTACATGTGGACAGGTGCATTCTGTATGTAGTCACCATGTTACATGTTGACAGGTGCATTCTGTATGTAGTCACTATGTTACATGTTGACAGGTGCATTCTGTATGTAGTCACTATGTTACATGTTGACAGGTGCAATCTGTATGTAGTCACTATGTTACATGTTGACAGGTGCATTCTGTATGTAGTCACTATGTTACATGTTGACAGGTGCATTCTGTATTGAGGTATGTTAGTAAGGAGCTCTTGAGTGACTTAAGACTGGGGGAAGTTTTGATGGCGTCTGGGAGGTTATTCCATAACTGCGGTGCTCTGTAGGAAAATGAGGATCGAGCCACTTTCTTTTTGTATTGTATTGATCGGAGGTTATAGGATGAGGGAAGCAGCCTATTCAGGTAGGGTGGTAGCTTCCCAAACACAACACAAATATACAGATTAACAGAAAATAAATATGTAGGAAATATAGTCACTATGTTACATGTGGACAGGTGCATTCTGTCTGTAGTCACTATGTTACATGTTGACAGGTGCATTCTGTAGTCACTATGTTACATGTTGACAGGTGCATTCTGTATGTAGTCACTATGTTACATGTTGACAGGTGCATTCTGTAGTCACTATGTTACATGTTGACAGGTGCATTCTGTATGTAGTCACTATGTTACATGTTGACAGGTGCATTCTGTAGTCACTATGTTACATGTTGACAGGTGCATTCTGTATGTAGTCACTATGTTACATGTGGACAGGTGCATTCTGTATGTAGTCACTATGTTACATGTTGACAGGTGCATTCTGTAGTCACTATGTTACATGTTGACAGGTGCATTCTGTATGTAGTCACTATGTTACATGTTGACAGGTGCATTCTGTATGTAGTCACTATGTTACATGTTGACAGGTGCATTCTGTATGTAGTCACTATGTTACATGTTGACAGGTGCATTCTGTATGTAGTCACTATGTTACATGTTGACAGGTGCATTCTGTAGTCACTATGTTACATGTTGACAGGTGCATTCTGTATGTAGTCACTGTTACATGTTGACAGGTGCATTCTGTATGTAGTCACTATGTTACCTGTTGACAGGTGCATTCTGTAGTCACTATGTTACATGTTGACAGGTGCATTCTGTATGTAGTCACTATGTTACATGTTGACAGGTGCATTCTGTATGTAGTCACTGTTACATGTTGACAGGTGCATTCTGTATTCACTATGTTACATGTTGACAGGTGCATTCTGTATGTAGTCACTGTTACATGTTGACAGGTGCATTCTGTATGTAGTCACTATGTTACCTGTTGACAGGTGCATTCTGTAGTCACTATGTTACATGTTGACAGGTGCATTCTGTATGTAGTCACTATGTTACATGTTGACAGGTGCATTCTGTATGTAGTCACTATGTTACATGTTGACAGGTGCATTCTGTAGTCACTATGTTACATGTTGACAGGTGCATTCTGTATGTAGTCACTATGTTACATGTTGACAGGTGCATTCTGTAGTCACTATGTTACATGTTGACAGGTGCATTCTGTAGTCACTATGTTACATGTTGACAGGTGCATTCTGTAGTCACTGTTACATGTTGACAGGTGCATTCTGTATGTAGTCACTAAGTTACATGTTGACAGGTGCATTCTGTATGTAGTCACTATGTTACATGTTGACAGGTGCATTCTGCATCAAGGTAAATTAATTGAGGATAGAGTATACTCAATCTTAGTAGTTAAGGGGTTAAGAAATTTTGTGTATTTTTATCAAATATCAATGAAAGAAGATAACTATCCTATTAATGTTACCTTCTGTGCCCGAGAGCTGAGGATGACGGAGCATAACAAGCCTTTTTCATCATTAAAACCTTCTTGTATTATTTTATAGTGTATTTTAGATTACTCACAATTGATGTTATTATGAGGTGCTTTATTTATTGACAAGAGTGACTATCATAAATGATTGCAAAGAGGATGAAAACATCTTCCAGTATTGAAAGCAAAGGTTGATAAACATACTCCATTTTATTAGCGTCTAGGGATGTGGTTGCAGTGCGTTTGTTTTGAGGATACCAAATGCATTTGCTTCGATGTGCGACATTTGAGTGCATTGTTACGGCAATACTGGTGTTGAGTGTGTTTTGGACTTGCTTTCGTGTTGCGTTCGTCTTTAATTGTTAATGAAGAATTGATTTGAATTTGTAATTTATTCATAGTGTTTGGGCTTTTTGACGGCAGACGACTTTAATAGTCCAGTATCAATCTAAACGACAGAACTAATCAACAACATTGCAATGTCGGATGTGGTGTGTACTATTTGTGTTTTTTGTTTGCTGAAATGAAAAATAGATCATAGATTGTGAATGCCAGGTCATATTTGTTAAACAGGTTATCAAATTGTTTGTGATGGTTTCGGACTTGATAAAAACACTTATAGGGATATTCAAAGAGCACCGAAATTTCTGTGCTCTTTCATTCGGCGCACTTCAGTGAATTTCGGCGAGTTTAATTCACTGAACGCCTTCAATCAGCCGCCGAACAGGGGTAAGAAAAACAAAAGCGCAGTTTTTAAAAGGAGTTTAAAAAAAATGCATGAAAATAATAAATAAGGTTCTATGAATAATAATAAAAAAGTCTCTTACAGAATAAAAAAAGCCATTTAAATTTTTTTAAAAAAATTCTAAAACATAAATTAAGACTTTTTGCTGCAAATGAAAAGAATAAATGGTTGCATAAAAAAAGTTAATTAAAACGGAAAATTATTTTTACATTTAAACCTATGGGATTCGCCTCTTTAAACCTGACGAACGAAAGCATCGCAAATCTGGGCATTTCACCAACTTTTCGGAATTCTCTGAATAGATTAACCATTACTTCTTCGGTGGCAGTGAACTTCCACATAGAGGTCATCGAAATGTACCGTATTTCACTGCCAATTCGCCAATATTTGGCAAATTGGTAGCTTTCTGAATAGCCGAATTGTGACAAAATTGCTCTGTATGGTGTAATTCACTGTTCGGTAAAATTTGGTGGCAAATTCCACACTTCTTGAATAACCCCTCTAATAGAAACTGATAGACCCCCTAATATATTTATATAACCCTGTCGTACCACGTGACGCCCTATGCCAGTTACAACAATTGCTCCTTGAGGATGAGAGTCTGTCATTGCAAGTCATCACTCCAAGGAGGGTTAGATTTACCTCCCAAAGCAGAGACCAGTCTGCGTGCCTCACTGCTGACTACCTCCAATGTAAGTAGGTTTGAGCAGTCAGACCTCCTCAATGTGACCATTTGATCGACGTGATTGGCTGTCAAATTGATCACATATCCTGACGTTAGTTTTTTTTCATCCAATAAAAAAAGAACACCCATTGCCATGAAAGGATTCAATTAGCTTTTTTTCTATAAATTATACAGACCGTGCAAAATAATATTATATTTTTTATACGAAGTATATAAGCCATAAATGATATCTTACTTTAATGCTAAGAAATCATACAGCGCACACAATCTCTAATCAAGCGGCCACTCTGCTGTAGCATTTCAAAATCTTATACCTAATCCAGGCAACCATTGCTAAGCATTAATTAGGTTGCTGAAAATTAGGCATGAAGCAAATGCTGTCAAGTGCCCCAAAGGGATTTTCTCATGGTAAAAGCTTCTAAAAGTCCTTAAAGGAATATTATTATTATTATTATTGGGGAGAAAAATATTAAATCGATTACAGTGTCTAAATGCATTTTTTGGGAATAAATACAGCTAAGTAAATCTATTTTTTCAAATACTCCTGGATTAGCTTTGCTCGATACACGTGGTCATCTTGATGTCTTTGTTGGTCAAAAGCTTCATTTATCTATTCGAATATTAGAGGGGTTATTCGGAGAGCACCAAAATTTCAGTGAAATTACGGTACTCTCTCGTTCAGCGCACTTTGTAGCGCTTCGGCAATTTCAGTTTGCTGACCCTGCAGTGAATTCAGTATTCCCTGAAGGGTCCCCGAAGTGTGACGTACAGGATCCACTGAACGCCGCCACCGAATGCCAAACAGGCTGCTGAAGACTAGGGATGAGCTGTTCGGGTTCGGACGGTTCGGGGTTCGACCCGAACTTAGCCTGTTCGAGCAGATCGCGAACCCCGAGCATTTCCGGGTGTTCGCTGCATGTTCGACCACAATGGACGACAATGCATTTTCCCACTGCCTGAAGATCGTAATTGGCTACAGCCTTGCACCTGACCACAGGTCTGGTGCAAGACTGGTTGAACACTATGCCAATCACCGCTCAGAGTCCTGATTGGGCAAATTTTGCCCAATCATGGGCTCACAGAGCTAAGTCCCGCAGCACACTATATAAGGTTTCAACGTGCCGATTCTGCACGCATTTCAGAGGAGATTTCAAAGAAGATAGTTGTGTGTGTTGTTACTGCCGGTCTGCCACGCTACTGAGGGGTCTGGGGGGGTCTCATTTCGACCAAATATCAGGGAATTTAGGTGATGTGTGTCTTGTCACTGTGCCAGCAATTTTTTTTGGGGTTTACAACTTTATTTAAAACATTTGTGTATTGAGGTGATTTTCTGGGTCTTGTCACTGTGCCAGCAAGTCTTTTTGGGTCTCATTTATACCAAATATCATTGAAGTTAGGTGATGTGTGTCTTGTCACTGTGCATTTGTGAATTGAGGTGATTTTCTGGGTCTTGTCACTGTGCCAGCAAATCTTTTTGGGGCTCACTAATTTCTTTAAAACACTGGGGAATTAAGGTGATCGGTGTCTCGTCATACAAACAGTACCACGCTGTATTTTGGGGCTCACTAATTTCTTTAAAACACTTGGGAATTAAGGTGATCTGTGTCTCGTCATACAAAAAGTACCACGCTGTATTTTGGGGCTCACTAATTTCTTTAAAACACTTGTGAATTAAGGTGATCTTCTGTGTCTCCTCACACAGCCAGCAATTTTTTTTGGGGCTCACTAATTTCTTTAAAACACTTGGGAATTAAGGTGATCTGTGTCTCGTCATACAAAAAGTACCACGCTGTATTTTGGGGCTCACTAATTTATTTAAAACATTTGTGAATTAAGGTGATCTATCAGTGTGTCTCACTGAGTTATACCAGAGTTATTTAAATCTTTATACCAGAGTTGAATCAGAGTTCTGTATATATTAATCTATATATCACTCACCATGTCTGAAAGAACAAAAAGGACAGGCAGACGCTCCCAGTCACAGATAAGAGAGCAAGCAGCCCCTGTGTCGGGAGGCTGTGTCTCTGGTCGTGGTGGACATGGTGCATCCTCTGCAGGGGCACGTTTGTCCTTTCTAACTGGTGCTGGCCGTCTTAAGCAGCAGCAACATACAGAGGACTTGGTGGATTGGCTAACCAGGCCATCCTCATCCTCCGAGTGCTCTGCCAGCCAGGCTTCTAGTGCTTTACAGTCCACCTCAGCTGCCAAAGCATCTAATGCAGCCTCCATGTCCACAGCTACTCCTGCCGTAGCCTCGCTATCACACACGGAGGAGTCAGCTGAATTGTTTGACTACAATGAGAGTGACATGCTGCTTGAGGATGTGCAGCAAGTACAGTGTTCTGATTCAATCTCTGAGGTTGAGCAAGGGAGTATAATCAACCTAGAGGAAGGGGGTGCCAGTGATGACACACAAATAACTGGCACTCATGTTGCCCCAGCAGCTGCAGCATACTGCCAAGTTGGCTCCAGTGACGAGGAGATAGGGGGTGAAGATGACATTGATGATGATGAGGTCACTGACTCCACCTGGGTGCCAGATCGAACTGAGGAATCAAGTGAGGAGGAGGGGGAGGAGGAGGAGGAGGCACAGCAAACACGAGGCACAACATCCTCTGTGACCAACCGTAGCACTAGCCAGTCCAAGGCATCACATGTCAGAGCTGCTCCGGTGCAGAGCGCTGTTGTCTCAAAGAACACATGCAGGAACTCTGCTGTCTGGGAGTTCTTTAAGAAATGTTCAGCAGACCCCACCATTGCTATTTGTAATCTATGTCAGAGGAGGCTGAAGCATGGGATAAACACCGGACGCTTGGATACCACGTGGTTGAGGCGACATATGAACAAGTGCCACACCTCCTGTTGGGGCAAAACTTTGCGTAGGTCCTCCTCCTCCTCATCTGTCTCTACCCACACTGTATGTCCTGCCATGCAATTGCCTACAACCTCCACCGACAGGGATGATGCTACAGTAATGGATGTACCAGCAGGTCCTTCCTCACAATGTGACATCATCCCAGTAGCTGAAGATTTACGCAGTCAGATTACATTGCCGCAGCTGCTGCAGCAAAAGAATAAATATAGTCCCAACCATCCCCAAGCACAGCATCTAAATGCCAGCTTAGCAAAATTACTCGCATTGCAGCTGCTGCCTTTCCAGCTGGTGGACTCTGCTCCCTTCCGTGAATTTGCTGAATGCGCTGTACCACAGTGGCAGGTTCCAAAACTCCATTACTTTTCACGCAAGGCCATTCCAGCACTATACCAGCACGTGGAAGACAATGTTATCCAGTCATTGGGAAAGGCAGTCAGCAGCAAGGTCAGGTTCAGGTCAACTTGGTTCCCCCCCCCGCAGTGGCTGATGATCAAGGATGCATGCACTGTACTGTCACCATTTGAGGAGGCAACGAGGATGGTGAGCAGGGACAGTGCATGCATCATTGACACAATTCCTTTAGTGTTCCTGCTGGAGCACACTCTGCGGGGAATTATAGATGTGGCTCTAGAGGCAGAGCAGCAGGAGGAAGAGGAGGCCTTCCCTAGCTCTCAAGGCCCCAGTCTTTCCGCAGACAGCATTCCAGCGGGTCCTACTCAGATCAGACAGGAGGAGGATGAGGAGGACTATTTAAGTAGTGGGGGCATTGAAGGTGGGGATTCCTCAAGGCAGGGTTTTGTGTGCCCAGAAACAGAAGGGCTTGTGCGTGGCTGGGAGGAGGAAGTGCACGATACGGTCATCCTCATTGACCAGGAAGACTCGGCAGCTAATGCCACCTCCAACCTACGCTGCATGGGCTCCCTAATGATGCAAAGCCTGCTAAAGGACCCCAGGATTCGTGCTATCAAGGAGAGGGATCATTACTGGTTGGCAACTCTTCTTGATCCACGATACAAGGGTAAATTTGCAGAGCTCATCCTGCCCGCACAGAGGGAGCACAGGATGACAAAACTTGAGGACGCTCTAAAGCGAAACTTGTGTAACACCTTTCCAGGCACTGTTAGATTACCAAGTGATGACACACGTGCTTCTGAGGCTGCAGTTGATCAGAGGAATAGCGGTGAAGGCCAGGGCCGCTTGAATGATGCATTTTTAATTTTTTTTAGTCCTCGACGCCCAGGGACGTCAAATGTAGGCACCCATTGCCAGCGTCTTCACCATATGGTGCAGGACTACCTAGGGGCAAGGGCAGACCTGGATACCTTTCCAGCAGATGATCCACTGGCTTACTGGGTGTTGAGATTGGATCACTGGCCAGAATTTAGCCAATATGCTATGCAGCTACTAGGTTGCCCTGCATCTACCGTGCTTTCCGAAAGGACGTTCAGTGCCGCTGGAGGTTTTCTCACAGACAAAAGAGTGCTTCTGGCCACCGACTCTGTAGACCAGCTGACATTTATAAAAATGAATCCGTCCTGGATCAGCAGCTATCAATCCCCTGATGCCGAAGTAACGGAATAGATCGGGTATGTCTTCTGCATGCACAAAACCTCCAGCACTGAACTCTTCCACAATACCACAAAAGGGTTACGGTGTGAATGCACTTGCTGCCATGAAAGGCACAATATTTGGCTGCACTGACGCCTGTGCCAGATTTATATCCTTTTAATTTTTTGAACAGCAGGGTCCAACCCTGCACTCTTCCACAATACCACAGAGGGGTTACTGTATGATGATACTTGATGGCCTGGCATTAAAGGCACAATATCTGGGTGCACTGACGCCCATTACCAGATCAAAAACTTTTCAATATAGGACCACATGGTCCACCCCTGCACTCTTCCACAATACTACAGAGGGGTTTGATGACTTGCATGGGGGTTCGGGTTTGGTCCCAAACAAATGGGAAGTTCGGGTTCGGGCTCGTACCGAACTCGGGGGGTGTCCGGCTCATCCCTACTGAAGACAGACCTAAATGACCCCTGAACGGCCCTGAAAGTAGCCGATGATCCACCGATTGCCCCCAAACTGAACGCTGCATGCTGCCAAAAAAAATAGCCGATCAACCACCAATCGTCGCCGAACTGGTAAAAAGGAACTCTGCTATTTTAAAAAAAGATGTTTAAAACCATAAAAAAATTTATGGAAATGATAAAAAAAGGTCCTGTTTGTTACAGAATAAAAAACATTAAAAATGGGAATCAAAGATTTCGCTTAAAAGAATCCTGAAAAATACCAAAATAATTAAAAAAACAAATAAATAAACAGGCTTTTTGCTGCAAATGAAAAGAATAAACCGTGTTTATATACAGTGTGTGTGTGTGTGTGTATATTTCATTTATTTTTTACATTGAATCCTACGGGATTAGCCCGTTTAAACCTGTGGATATGAACCACCAAAAATTTGGGCATTTCGGAGCAGTTCGGCGTTCTCTGAATATATTAACCATTACTTTTCTAGTGAACAGTTTCACTGTCGCCGAATTAGGGCAATCTGTGGTGAACTGCACCTTATTTTGCTTGTAATTCGACAATATTTGTTGATTTGACAGCTTTGTGAATAGCCGAACTGCCACGAAATTGCACCGTATAGTGAAATTCACTCTTATAACTCTTTAGCTGAATATTTGGCTTAGTTTTAGTGGCTGCCACCTGCTTTGAGCACATGTTTGAGGTGCCTGGTGGTTGTGCACTATCTCAGCAGTTGTTAATACACCCTCAGCTATCGGCAAGGTCTTTGGTTGCATAAAGGTGTCCTAATTCTAACCAAAGAGGAGGTAAGTACTATATATGTTTCAGAGAGCAAGGATGCGCCTGGAGGCCAACTGGAAAGGTATTTACTTATAATTGCATTGTAAAATACACAGAGGCTAAAAATAATACATGCCATCTTTTTACTGGATGCTTTTTAAGCATAGCTGTGCTATGTTAAAGAAAGAAGCAAATATCTGTTTTACAGCCAAATTAATTTATTAAGAGCAATAGACTGTGATATTACCGTGCGCCTTGAAAGACAGTTCTACAGGCAAGTGCGTCACACTTTTTATTACATCTTTTCGCGGAGAAGTTAAATCTCTACAGTCAAACTGCACAGTAGTAAAAACACTGAATAAAGCTGAATGTGGCATCTAATGGATGTGCGACTATAAAGTGTGAACAGTACAGTTCTGTTTAGGGAATTTAAACGTTGCTATTTCATTTATTGTCTATTTTCTTGACTTTTTCCTTTTTGCATTTGTGAACGTCCCTGTTACGCTGTTCTGTAATAACCATTTTATATATGTATTTGTTTTATCAATAAATAAATGTGAACAGAAAATGTAGTTGTTACAACAATGTTATTCTTTATATGGCCACTACCACCAAATAATGTTCTTACTCTGTTTATGTTGCTGATCTCTTAAATGTGATTTGTTTTTCTCTTCTATGTTTAGTTATAAAGATATTTTACTCTATATATGTCACTGGGTGCATACATTTTGTGATCTTTTGTGTTGTATACCGCCCGTGCACAGTATCATTACATTGCTTGCTCCTCACTGTGTGGTTTTGGCCATAGAATGGAGTCTATGGGTCAGACACCGACTCACATCATTGTATTGTGTGGGATGTATTCAGGACACCACCGGGGGTAGATTAGTAGTTTTTTAATCTCCCTGTTTTATCTCTTTCAGCTGCCACTTATTATCTCGGGTAGCCTGGATTACAATAGACCTTCTGTAGCCATATCTAAACATTCTCTCTTCCGTGGTATTGACTGTTTTATTGACAGGGTCTTTGACCCTGAAAATGGAACAAAAAATGTAAGATACTCAAATACTTTGTTTTATTGATCGCATATTGATATGTTGTGAGTTTCACCGTTCGGTGCAATTTCGGGCCAATACAGTGGTTAGTGATATGCAAAGGAACTTTATTATGAAACTACAACATTTTGATTCCACACACAGGACCTTCCTCAAGTGGTACAAGACAGTGACAGAGCGTCAAGGGGTGACATTAAACAAAACCAAGGCCAACAGTGACGCATCCTTCCTGTGCTCAGGTTTGCCAGTCTGTTTCATTCCCAAGTATCAAAATACCCCTACCTCATTTCCCATAATTTTCTTTGCCACTTGGAACACTGTACGCTTTACTCTATAGCCATACCCTGCATCATAAATGGACTATATCTGTAACCGTTTGCAGGGTGGTCTGAACCCAGTAATGTAGGGATTCACAAGTAGACAGACAAAAGGGACCAGGCTACTTGGAAGACACTGGGACTGTATCTTGGGGTGGCAGGCAGGACACAAGGGGGGACTCCAGTCAAGGTACAATAGGGTGTTCCAATGGAATGGTCAGGACGGTCCTTTGGTCAGAGCCTGGCCGAAGACAGGTAATCAGTGGTCAAGCAAGGGGTCTGGTACACAGGAGGTCTATAGTAATAGGTCTATATAGTAATCAGGGAGCTCAGGGAACACGTCTGTTAGACACACAGTTTAGCAGGTTAATGCTGAAGCATTGCTGTGTGGGAGGAGCAGGCCTTTATCCTAGCAGGAAGGTGTGGTGTATGTCAGGTGTTTAACTGTGTACCTCACAGAAAACCTTGAACATCGGGCAGCACTTTACATGTAGCTGCCTGAGCACGGATGGAGGGCACAGTGCATACAGCATCGGAGGCATTACAATATCTTGGAACCAAGAACATAGTCTCATTTGCATAGGTTAGATGATAAAATTTGCTAGAATGGATCTCATGCAAAGTGTGTGTGTGTGTGTGTGTGTGTGTGTGTGTGTGTGTGTGTCCGTTCGTTCCTCTTAGGGGATTTCTACCAAACTGGAAATTTTAGTACAACTATCTCAGTTTATTTTGGCCATTCTTCTACAACCATTGTGACTTTTGGGAGTCTGTTGCATTCTCCTAGGTCTATACAGCAGATCACAAATTGGGAAATGCACATTTTTATCCAAAATATAATGTGAACTGGAGTCTTTTAACGGTTAGGTTATTTTGTCAAACAAAATCACAAACTCGTTCAATGCTCTGCAATGTCTGATTTAGTGAACAGACAGATTTATGTTTATAAACACACTCGCGTACCATATTGATATTTTGAATGGTATTCACTGCACAGTTTTGTCTAACATATTTTTGATTGACACCAATTATGTAAAGATTTGAGAGCATGTATATTTGTGAATGCCTAGGAAAGCTACATATTCTTCTGAAAAAACTATTCAGTCTTTTAATTCCATGCTCATGGAAATAGAAAGTTATATTTTCGTTTGTAGAAGTCAAGTTACGCGGTTGCAAAGTAAGATAAACAGACTACTTGTATAACAAGAGGTTAATGATACTTTAATCTTTTTTTCAAAGATCCATTGATCTAACCAACAAATGGCAGATCTGTAGATTTGGTTTTCCAAGTCTCAACTAAAACAAATGATGTTCTTGTGCTCCCTGCTGTGTCCAGGATTGATCAATGTAGACTCCTCCAGTGGCTGCCTCCTTAACAAAATGCCAGTTCTTTAGGGATTCCCTCTAATCCTTCTGCCTACATTACTGCATTGCTCACTTGACAAGATATCCTAATTTCCTTAATCACAAATGTTCTAACATTATGTTCAACTGCTAGAACAGCGTGTACAGCTTTGTGACGTATTGGAGTCCCTGGAACCTTGAGTTTATGCTTTAGAACTACTCATAATAAAAGCCAGGACTGCCATCAGAAATCTTGGGGCTCCTTACTGAACCACTGGTTGGGAACCCCTTCCCACAGCTGGCTATTTCCATAAACTAATTAAAAATAAAAACCCTTTGCCTCATTTTACCTTATTTTGCAGAGTGGGCTACATTCCTGGTGGATAAAACGTGTTTCCTGGAGGGAGAGTGTTCGCTCTGCACCTCTACCTGATGCAGACCAGACTAATCGCTCCATCAGTGATTACCCAGAGCGCTTTTATCAGCCCCAGTTGCCTCGGCCCACTGGGAAATTTCCTGTTTTTCCAATAGGTCAGAAGTAATTGTCAGGTCCTGGAGGCCCTGGCGCCCCCTTTCTAAGCCACATCCTGGCTGTACACGCTGTACTAGCAGTTGAACATAATGTTAGAACATTTGTGATCAAGGAAAATTAGGATATCTTGTCAAGTGAGCAATGCAGTAATGTAGGCTGAAGGATTAGAGGGAATCCCTAAAGAACTGGCAGACTTTCCCCTAACTTCTCTTCCTTCAAACGCTCCCTTAAAACGTTCCTATTTAGGGAAGCCTACCACCCAACTCACTGACGCAACCATCAATCACTCTCACCTTACAGTCCTCTCCTCCTGTTTCCAACCCCGACCCTGCTAGATTGTAAGTTCCTACGGGAATAGGGCCCTCATCTCCTCCTGTACTGTTTGTCAAATGTTGTTCAATGTATTGTAACCCTGTCTGTACTGTGCTTATTGTACAGCGCTGCGGAATATGCTGGCGCTTTATAAAATAATAATAATAATAATAATAATAATCCTGCATGCCTATACAGGTTCCAGGACTTAGTATCAAGACTTTGCACATTCCTGGACTCTGACGTTCTGGCCCTGGAACCTCCCCTACCCTTCATCCTCACCTAATCATTACAGCATATAAGGAAGTCACAACCTCTACCCTGGAATTCCTCATTGAAGTCCCAGACTGAATCTCATTGCAGAGCTGATCCCAGAAATGCCTGATCCTAAGCCTTTCCTGAGGACCATCCCTATCCTGATTATTTACCCTTCCAGCCGGTAACCCCACTGTGCATCCTGATCCCCCCTTATCTTGAACCCCCGGCTACCAGACCTCATTTATCTTGGACTTTGACCACTCTGATTGCCGCCTTGCCTAGACACCTGCTTTGCACACGACCATTCTCTTGCCTGCCCCTGCCTGAGACCGTTATATACATAAACACAGTAGTATGGAAATATGTTTATTCATTGCTTATCCCATGTACTGTTAAGTTCCCTTTGTGTCTCCTTCTGCTTACTTCTCCTGTATCTTTAGTCTCCTCTTGCTATCCCTCATTTCCTCTGCTTTCTAACTGCTCATCTTTAGTTCTCCTTAAACCTCCCTTCCCACTATTCTCAGCCATCCCTTTGGCCTCAACCTCCTTTTCCTACATCTCCTCTCATAGCTATTCCCCATTGTGTCCAGTCTCCTCTAGTGTCCTTTTCTGATCTCTTGTATCGTTATTTCCTGGTGTTTATTATCTAATAAACTCTTTGTCATACAACCTGCCTCACTGCATCTTGGGCTCACTACCGCACCTGCTGCATCAATCAGTCTGAACCCTGACAGTAATGCACTAGTTGAGGAGCTTTTATGATCCTGTAGCTGGGCGGGATAAACCAGTCTTTTTTAAAAATTTCTGTAGATCACTCACGGTCTGGACCATACACCATAGCGTCTCAGCAGTAGGCAGCCTCCGGTGTCTGTCTGGAGTATACACCATACAAAGGAGTCGGGAAGGTAATTAAATCAAAATAAAATTTATTTAAATGCTCATAAAATTGCCCAACGCGTTTCGTCGTTAAGACTTTCTCAAGGGCTATAAAACAAATTTAAAATCCAAAATAAAGTATAAAACCCTTCCCTTCCCCTTCCGTTTTATAGTCCCTCCTTTCTTTCCATTGGTCCTTCCTGCTCTCCGACGTTCTCCATATATGGTCTGATTGTCACCATATCTTCTCTGGTACCATGTTGTTCGGTATTCTTACTAAGGATCGCACACTTCTGGTCGTGTTCTTTCTAAGGATTGCGCACTTCCAATGTACTTCACTTCTGGTCTCATTTTCTGATAGGTCAGTTCAGTTTCAAATATAAAGGCTATATATAACATATAAAAGTGTTTGGTAAGGATCAGGGGCCGTTTGAGCCACTGGGCCCCTGAATATATCATGGGCTGTCACCCCCTGATGGCTGCACTGATAAAAGCTATGTAATTTCTGAGTGGATATACTTGGCAAATAAATGCATATAATTGCGTTAGATTATGCTTGTTTTAGTTATTCTTGTTTGAAAACAATGGCAAACTGTTTGAGACTAACTTCATTATCACCCCCCCCCCACACACTAATTTTGAAACATCACTTTAATCCGTGCTTGTTCAATACATTGCGGAGCATTCCTAATAATGCACACAGAGATCACAGAGAAGAGCGGGCAGGCTGGGAACACTGTGCAGCCAGTATGATTTTAATCACACACGGCAGCGGGTTCTAGCACTAAACAACATGTTTTTCGGCTGTCTTCTGGGACGCTGTTCGTACGAGTCGTGTTTTATTCACTGCATGACTTCTCTGTTCCAGAACAACTCAAACAAAAGAAATCTCATGATAGAGAAGTGTTTGATACTTGTCTGCTTCAAAGCCTTGCCAGCTGGCGTGGATTTCATTAACAGAAAACCAGTAATCCCAAACCTTTTCCATGTCACGTTCTTCTAGAGCCGCAGTTCTGTTTAACACATACACACAGACATCAGACTCTGTTTCACATTCTGGCACTCTCTTCTTCATGTCAGATTTCTTTTTCATTTTCATCCATGTTACTTTGTCTCTTTATGTTCTCATTGCCATGTTGACACAGATGCACCTCGTGATGGGTTGGCTTAGGATCTTTGGTTCTGTTTTGCCTTTGATACTATGAGCTTCTGTTTGATACATTAAACACTGGGTTTATGCACAGACTGGAAGATTGTGCAAACATGAGAAATTGAGAAAGGAATTTCAAACATTTATAGGGGTTATTATAAACGATCCGAGTTGGCCACAGAATTGGTGAATTTCCTTGTACGTGCAATTTCATGGCAATTCAGCTATTCAAATATTGGCGAATGGCCATCGAAATACAGTGACCTTCGGCAGCAGTGAAATCCCCATAGAGAAGTAATGGTTAATCTATTCAGAGAATGAACAGCAGTGAAAAGTTGGCAAAATGCCTAGATTTTCAGTGCTTTTGTTTGACCAGTTTCAACAGGCGAATCTCATAGGTTTCAATAGAAAAAAAAATTGCCAGTTTGTTTTTATTTAAAGTTTTACTTTTTTCATTTGCAGCAAAAAGTCTCTTTACTAATCTATTACTATATAATGTGCAGCGTCGAACAGACGCTGGATGCGCGCGCAGTCTCTACCCGGCTGCTGCGTGCGCATCCTGTTCTCCTGGATGCGGGCGCGGCCGACGGGTAGAGGCTGCGCGCGCATCCTGTAAAACCGGATGCGCTCGTAGCCGCTTGCTGCGTGCGCATCCTGTTCTCTTGGATGTGCGCGCGGCCAACGGGTAGCGGCTGCGCCCGCATCTAACTTCTGTGAGTTGGGGCAAATATACCCATGTGAGCTGAGGGCAAATATACCCATGTGAGCTGGGGGCAATTATACCCATGTGAGCTGGGGCAATTATACCCATGTGAGCTGGGGGCAATTATACCCATGTGAGCTGGGGACAAATATACCCTTGTAAGCTGGGGGGCAAATATACCCATGTGAGCTGGGGGCAAATATACCCATGTGAGCAGGGGGCAATTATACCCATGTGAGCTGGGGCAATTATACCCATGTGAGTTTGGGGCAATTATACCCATCTGAGCTGGGGGCAATTATACCCATGTGATCTGGGGGCAATTATACCCATGTGAGCTGGGGCAAATATACCCATGTGAGCAGGGGGCAAATATACCCATGTGAGCAGGGGGCAATTATACCCATGTGAGCTGGGGGCAATTATACCCATGTGAGCTGGGGGCAAATATACGCATGTGAGCTGGGGCAAATATACGCACGCAGCCTATTGCCGTCTGCTGCGAGCGCAGCTGGCTCTACAGGATGCGCACACAGTCTCTACCCAGCTGCTGCGCGCGGATCCTGTTCTCCTGGATGCGCGCGCGGCCAACGGGTAGAGGCCGCACGCGGATCCAGCTTCTGTGAGCTGGGGTCATATATATCCATGTGAGCTGGGGACAAATATACCCATGTGAGCTGGGGTCAAATATACACCCATGTGAGCTGGGGACAAATATACACCCATGTGAGCTGGGGGCAATATATATCCATGTGACCTGGGGACAAATATATACATGGGAGCTGGGGCAATATATATATATCCATGTGACCTGGGGCTAATATATACATGTGAGCTGGGGGCAATATATATACCCATGTCTGCTGGGGACAATATATATAAACCCATGTGAGTTGGGGGCAATATATATAAACCCATGTGAGTTGGGGCAAATATACCCATGTGAGCTGGGAGCAATATATATACCCATGTGTGCTGGGGCAATATATATACCCATGTGAGCTGGGGCCAATATATATATCCATGTGAGCTGGGGGTATATATATCCATGTGAGCTGGGGCAATATATATATCCATGTGAGCTGGGAGTCAGAAACTGGGTGCAATAATCGGTCACATCATTGGGAGCACTGGGCAGCCATATGCTCTACAACAATAGACTGCCCTCCGGGTAGGCTTTATACCTAGTTTATTTTATAAAAAAAATTAGGCATTTTTCTGGATATTTTCAGGGGAATATTTAATTTCGATATTATTTTTTTTTCCTTTATACACTGTTACAGCGCTTTTTATTGTTATTCACAGGATCTTCTATATTATTTCCGTGCATGATTTTTGTTTAAAACATTTTATAAAAGTTTTTTTTTTCTTTCCCTTGTTTGACAGGTCGTCGGCTGCTTTCGGTGGGTTTCTTGGCAGCATTCGTCAGATTGTTTCAGCGTTAATGCTGAATTAACAGCAGGGTTGGCGAATTGAACTCGCCGAAATGCTCTGAATGAATTTCGGTGAAATTTCGGTGCTCTTTGAATATCCCTTTAAGTCAAAATTAATGAATTTGTCAGACTAATTATATTTCCATTTTGGTTTCATCTAGACCTAAAATCTCAAATCTACCCGGTGAATTCTCTTATTTCAATTTAAGTGAAGCTGCATTATGTGAACTTTTCGAAATTCGTATGATGGTAAAAATTCTATACTAAACTCATGAGCTGCAGAATCCTGTACAAATACCCATTTTTTGGGGGGAAGGAGGGCCAGCTCAGTGGCCCCTCTCTCTCTCTACACACAAAATACTTGAATGTTGTGCGAGTGGTTAGATTTGCAGCAAAATAATATCGACCGAAGTGCTCCAGAAAATGCTTCTCTCCATCTACTCCTTTGCTTTCAGGCAGGTAACGATTTCGGGCTGTATTACATTCTTCGTGCAAAAACGCACACGCAACACGTGATTTTTTTGCGCGAAGCGTTAAACGTTAATGCATGAAAAATAACGGTGGTATTACAATCCGCACGCATTTTTTCATCCGTCAAAAAATAACGCGCGTAAAAAAGACGCGCAAAAACCCTCGCGCATTAACGTTGCGGGCAGAAATCCGTGTGCGGACTGTTTTTTCACGCGATTCAGCCAATCAGAATTAAGAACCACAATTGTCTCCTGTTCAGTTTTTGCGCCTGCCAAAATCAATCTGAGTATATATGCTGCAGCAATAATAAAAACACGCACAACTTCTCAATTTTATTGTTTGGGTATGTGTAGAATGTGTAACTATACGTTGCTGCATATTTTTTTTTTTGGGCTGGTGTATTTGGTTTCGGCCAGGACGTTCAGATTTGCCATTAACACCAGCTTTTCAAAGACGTTAAAATTATGCGCGCAAAAGCGGTGCGTTATAAACTGCGCATAGATTGTAATACCATTCGCGTACCTGCGCACAAACGAATTTGCGCTCATAATGTTAAGCTAAATTGTTAAGTGTAGGACGCGCAAAGTACAATACGCTCGCGCATGTTCACCCGCAGTAGACGTTAACGCACATTTTTTGCACAGACATTGTAATACGACGTTCAGTGCAAAGGGTTTTGCCCCTCGGGTTAAGGCGTTTTTGCGCACGCGTTACCGTTTGCGCGCAGAATGTAATAGAGCCCTTCATGTTTATGAAATCATATTGTTCTTCATGTAATGCTGTGTTAGATGGTAAATATAGTGCTTTACAATTGTAAGGCCAAATTAAACCAGCGAAGAAAGCATTCTGGATCTATTTTTTACATACCTACATTCGTGCAGGGATGGAAACCAAACCCTTGAGCAGGTCCCATGAACTCCCTGTCTCTCTTTACTTCGTAACCTCATAATCCAGCTGACCATCGAGGAAATAAAATAGTTTTATGAGCCCTTACAACAGTGCCTGCGGTATGAATCGATATGAATGCTTGCACTGATGGGTCTAGCTTGGTTTGTGCAGTAATCTTTCATTTTTATTACTTTTTAATTAACAGTTTATTTCTTACCCCTGGATACAACAGCAAGAATTGGATGTTTATTCCTTAAGTAGTGCTTTCGTTCTTTTCGTTTTTTTAAATAAATTCCCAAACTAATAAAATACCTGCCATCTATCCAGTTTTAGATGGCACTGTCTTGCATTTCGGTGGCTTTCAGAGATGACAATCTGCCCTATCTTGGCGACTCAGCCGGAAATGACCCTTTTCCATATGTGCCCTCCCCTTTTGAGCCATGTCCGTCTCTTCCCTGGACAAAGTTACTCGGGGAACTGACATAAGTTGTCACTAGAATGTTCCTCACTAGAAGCCCTCACCAGGGGCATACCTAAAACATTTGGCACCCGGGACAATTCCTATATTTGGCACCCCCCACTTTAAAATGTAAAAAATCGCACTTTTTTTTCAAGGTTTTCAAAAATATTTTTAGTTATAGCATTCTGGCAGGACATGCTGTATACATATAACAATGACCGGCTGGGTGGAGTAGAGGTAACATCACTGCTCTGCATGGAGAGAGCCTGTGGAGACATGAGTTCAATTCCAGCAAGAGCACCTCTCCAGTAAGTATCCTTGGGCAAGACACCTAACGGTACATACTCGCCACCCAGGACATACTTGAAAATGAGAGAAATCTCAATGTATCCTTCCTGGTAAAATCCTTTCTAAAATTAAAAAAAAAATCTGCCGATGATGGGTCATTCATGCGTCCTCTGTGCTGTGCAATAAAGGGCGAGTGTAGATTCTCTTTGAATAATTGTTATTTTTAAGTGCTTTTGAAAATTCACAACATATCCATCCTATAGTGGTTTTTCTTTTTCTGTAAGAGACCTTTTTATTATCAATCCTAGGACCTTATATGTAAATTCCAGACATTTTCGTTAAGTAGGCCGACTCCCTGCACTTCGGGGACCCTGCGGTGAATGGTGAATTCACTGCAGGGTGGGGAAATTTGATTCCCCAAAGTGCAGGGAACAACAGAACACCAAAATGTTGGCGTCATTTCGGTGCTCTGTGAGTAACCCCTCTAGTGGTGGGTTTTTTGCCGCCCCCTGGAAAGTGCCAGCCTAGTCATTGCCTATCCAGGACATACTTGAAAATTTGTGAAATCTCAATGTATCCTTCCTGGTGAAATACTTTGCAAAAGTAAAAACCCTAGGGGGTGGTGTCACCCGGTGCAGCCCGCCCCCCCAGGTACGCCCCTGGCCCTCACCTAGACCCAATCTCATTTGTAGGGAGGTATGTATCCTTTCAGTACAATTTGGTTTGACTCTGAAAGTCTCGTACTTCTTGATTCCTACTTGCTATGGACATGTCAGTGTATAGTAAATATTATAATTTTGGAAGCTTTGTTTCTGAATTGATAGAAATAACCTTTTTTTTTTCTCCGAATTCGTTATTGGGAGTTTGAACTTTAGTGAATATCCTTGATAGTCCCGTATCTGCATGTTTATGGAAGAATTCCACAGTATCCATTTGTTTGGAACAGATCACAATACCCTCATAATGGTAATTATACAGCCGGAGATGATGGAAAGAATGTTTCTCAATACGATCTGCAGCACAAAACTGAGACAATTAAGATTAAAACAAAACACCATCACGCGAGAACAAATTTCAGCTTCAAAACACATGTACATTCATAAAACATAATTCAGTTATCAGCATAAACAACATTTAATTTACTTTGAAAAGTTTTCCTGGGCTTTCTTAGGTCATGAATATTACAAGGTATAGGGTATCAGTCGAGGAAAAAAAAATGATGATAATTTTTGCGTTATAGGTATCACACAGGTATTGCAAACAGGAGCATTGTGGTCATCAAGAAGATGTATATCCTGAAATAGGTAATAAAGGTGTTAGCACTGACCCATTCGAAAGGATTGGAAAAATACCTGGCCTTCCCTCAACCGAGGACATTAACTAATCATATTAGTCATATCAGGGTTATTCAGAGAGCGGTGAAAATCAGGAGAACTGGCAGGAGAATGAACAAACTAGACCACATGGCCGGTTTGGAAAGTGAGATAAATGGGAGAATTTTTCTGGTTTCGCTATTTTGACCTAGAATTTTCACTTCTCCCGTCATTCTCCTTGTTTTCACCTCTCTGAATAACCCTGCTAGAACACCAGCCTACAAAGAAACATAATTACTGGAAAAGAAAATAACAAATTCGGGACTTCATTCCAACCCTAATGTAAACTTAAACAGAACTGTTTAGAGCCATTATTAGGACTGGTGACGACCAAGATGTTAAAGGTGATGGTTAATGGATGTATGGTTCCGTGGCAGCGTCACCACAAGAAGGCCAAATCTAGTATCGCTGTATTCTGAATATAGCCCTGGAAGCACGTTGCCTACTTGTTCTTCTGTTCACCTTCAGGCCTCATGCACCATGTGTGTAATTTGAACTGGCTGGTCCTCCTAAAAGGAACACTCCCACATCCAGCCAGTGCTCTGTCATTGAACTCCTAGTCCTTACAGAGTGAGGCCATACCTGGATCCATTCCAGAGCCCAGTCTGACTGAACTACTCTGTCTACCCGTGTACTGAACCTACTGCCTGTACCACGACTTTGCCAACAACGCCGCCATCATCTGACCTCATCGCTTGCTTCAGACTCCTCTGCCTACTCTTCCATCTTCACCAAGGACTCCAAAAATATATATATATATATATATATATATATATACACAAATATATATATATGTTTCCTTCCTCAAATTTCTACCATCGAGTCTTCATATGATTTATGTACCCAAGTGACTGTATATCCCATCGTCTCCATTGCTTTTCAAGGACTAATTCTTTTTTTACCCATATTCTGCCTCCTTTTTTTGTGTTCATTATTTACTGCAACTGGGTTCTTATCCATTTCACCGGTGCTCACCGGACCCACACCTTACAATGGGAAAACGTTCATGTCTGCCATTTTTCAATTTGCAGCTCGCCTTTAAGGTCTGTATCATGACCAAACTGCTTTGCCAGCGGCTTGTGTCATTATACTGCTGAGCCGCAGGAGTTTTGGCATTGAGGAAGGGGCTGTGCCCTGAAACATCTGGTTTTGTCTCTCCATTATCCTGAGTAAATTGGTCACACCAGCGAGCCTTTGTTTATTGCAGCCCCGGTGTTAGTGTATTTTTTGCAAAGTTTACTGGCCCCAGGTTTGGAATACAGTCCTTTGTAAAAATACTAAAGGGGTTATTCAAAGAGCACCGAAAAGTCACCGCACGTTTGGTGACTTTTCATTTTCTTCAATTCGGTGCGAATCGGCCATCCCATTTCGGCGACTCTGCGGTGTATTCAGCAAGCACCACAGGGCCATTGTAGTGCAGGGAAAAGCCGCCGCAAACCCTGCCGAACACTTACCACAAAACCCAGGCAAATGCACACCGAAACCCGCAAAAACATCTGGATTAACCCCGCTGAACACACCGGAGAAACCTGAGCAGCCGCCGATCACAGCGCAGAGCAGCCGCCAGAAAAAGCCGACACCGCAGACGAATGGTCTGAAAAAAAACAAACCGTACGCTTGAATGTTTGAAAAGTAAAATGCTGTTTGCAAAGAAACTACTGAGCGAAAATGTCTGAAATTTACAAAAAAGATCCAATGAATGATAATAAAAAGGGCTGTTACAGAAAAAAGAAAAAATGTATAAAAAAAAGACGGAAAAACATTTATTGCAAAAAAATCCCGACAAATGCTTAAAAGATCCTAAAAAATCTATAAATAGACTTTTTACTGCAGAATATTATAATCAATGGTTTATTAGATATTGGATTAAAATGGGAATATTTTTAACATTGAAGCCTATGGGATTCGAACTGAATAAACCTGTCGAATGAAACCACCGAACAGCAGGGCAATTCAGCAACTTTTCACTGCTGGTTTTTGTTCTCTGAATAGACGAAGCATTGCTGCTCTATGGGGCTTTCACTGCCCTCGAACAGACACCGTATGTGCAGGCAATTCGCCAACATTTGGCGAACTGCCTGCTCTCTGGATAGCCAAATGGCCAGGAAAGGTAACCGTACGCTGAATTTAACTGGTCGGTTACCTTTAGGCTAGGGTCAGACTAACGCATTTTTCACGTTGTCCGTGAAAATGTGCGTTCGAAGAATGGACGTATTTTTTCACGGAATACGCAATAGCGGTCATACTATGCGCAGTTTCATCCGTGATTTTGTACGGATCATCAATAAAACACTTCTTGCATCTGGACGTTATGTTGGCCGGACATTAGCAGCGTCTGATGTCTCCAATTCACGCACACACGCCGCTAGCGGACGCAGCGCACTCTGTACGTCAGTACTAGTGGTTTAACGTTCTCGAAAAAATGCGTTCATTTTCCACTTGCGTTGCGCAGCCGGACTTTTGTGCGACCGTACTTCGTATATTGGCCGTCATTGCCCGGCATCTGCTGCTAGCACGGCCGTGATTAAGTGCGCCAGAACGCGCGTTCGCACTGCCTCAGTCTGACCCTAGCCTAAGCCAGCAATTGGGATCTTTTTGAATAACCCTGTAAGATCACAGTGAGTCCAATAAAAAAGGGAGAATCAGAACTGGACCCTACCTGCTAATCATTCCAAACATGGGGAATTTGCTGATGGTCCTTGGCCTTGTGAGATGCACATGAAGGTCGAGCCTTAATCATGGGCTGCAGGGTCAGGCACAGACAATAATTGTTTTGCATGAGACAAGACTACAAAGTCTAGCCTGTAAATATATAGAGAAACATTCTAGGTTCTCTTTTCAGTACCTCAGCCACAGGATTGTATATTGACAGCCTGAGGCTGTATCTAGCGCAGTGCAGCAACTGTATCATCTTAATCAGCTCCTCCATACCATGCAGAGACACACACCGGAGGTCCAGATGAGACGCTGGTTTCTGTGCCGTGTGAAACTCTGATGCAAGGCAAAGTGAATTAAGGTTTATTATATTATATTCATATCCAAGCTGGGAAGGATTGGGTTAAGTGGAAAATGCAAACTGTACCTTCTTAATGTTTTATTCAATTTTCCCTAAACATGCGGCAAAAGCCTGTTGGGCATCTCCCGATAAAAGCACTGTGAGGGGCAAACTGAAGCTTCTCACGTGATGTTTTTCTTGAAATTATTAGTTATCTCTGCAACCTGCATTGTAAGAGGATTAAGTATGTTAACGTAGGCTTGGATAATTTTTAATAAATTATAATAATCTTTTGTTTTTCTTAGTTTCTATTGGAAAAAAGCACAGAATATAGAAAACTAAAATCTTTTTTTTTTTTTTCCCTGCGATTTTTGGAGTTGGATCTTCTGTTTTAAAGACAATGAAATCATTCCTGGTGCCTTAAAGCGGGTTTTCAATGCCTGCCATTTTCATCCCACTGTTTTCTCTTTCTTTTTTCTTCGTAGTTATTAGAACGTAGCCTGGGGAAATTGGCTTCATTTTAAAAAAAATAAATAAATTAGATTTCCTACATAAGTCTTATTACATTAGTATTATTATTATTATTATTAAAGTGAATAACAAGTAATTATTTGATTATTTATATCTCAAAACTGCAAGGCTGAACAATAGTAAACAGTGACCTATCAGTAATTGTTGCATATTGTTTTGTTCTTTCTTTTTTGCAGTCCTAGGTTATTATTTAATCAAGTGCTAGAATAAAGTTCTGAGTTCCACCATTGGGAGGTATGAGATCGGGACAGAAAATTAAGACGAGTCATGACTGTGAAATTACTTCACTGGTAACTTCCAAAAAGATGGCCCTGCCCAGGAAGGGGGTGTGTCATTCATGGGCTTCAATGACTGTGGCAGTGCCACCTGGCAAAGGGGGCAGTCTATCCAGAAAGGGGGAGCGTTTGACTGCCTGGTTGGGAAAGCAGGACAGATTGCCTTCTCAGGGACGTTACCCTAATTTGTGACTGTCACGCTTAAAGTAGGTCAGTTGGGCGCACTGACTCACAGGGTTATTCAAAGAGAATCGAAAAGTCACTGCACGTTCGGTGACTTTTCGTTCTCTTCATTTCGGTATGATTTGGCGATCCCATTTCGGCGACCCTGCGGTGTATTCAGCAAGTGCCACAGGGCCACCGAAATGCAAGGAAAAGTCGCCGCAAACCCGCCGAAAACTCACCGCAAAACGAGGGCGAACTCACACCGAAACCCGCAAAAACATCGAAAACGCCGGAAAAACTCGAGCAGGAGCCAATCACACAGAGCGCAGCCGCCAGAAAAAGCCGACACCGCAGACGAAAGAGGTGAAGAAAAAAAAAACCAGTTTGCTTGAATGTTTGAAAAGTGAAACGCTGTTTGCAAAGAAACTACTGAGCGAAAATGTCTGAAATTTACATATGAGGTCCAGGGAATGATAATAAAAAGGGCTGTTACAGAAAAAAGAAGAAACATTTTTCAGCTGCTTCAATTCTCTCTCGGTTTAACCTTATCATGCCCAAGCTCTTGGTCTATCATCATGCAGTGTCTGCTATACTCTCTCTGGTAATTATCTCCATACTCCCCCTGCTCCTTTTTGTTTCACTTACTTCAGTCCCTTAGATTGTAGCTCATGGGATGTCTGGCTGAGCACTTGTATAAAGTGATGGACTAGCAGGACAAATATGGGCATGGCCGCCTGTTCCTTATGTTTTATTCTCTATTGTGTCTCTTATTCATGCTTCCCCATTGTAAAGAGCTCCGGAATCTGTTGGCGCTGTATAAGCACTTGTAACTGTTGTTTAACACTCTGTACAGACTCTGACCCAACCACCTCAGCAGGCAGAGAATTCCATTTAATATTTACTTATTTTATACCTACAAGAAGTTAATCCTATTTATTCAGCAACCTTACGCATACTGCAGACAGAACTTTCACCTCCTTATCTACCTATTTTACAGCAAATCGTGAGTTTCTGCAGTTTTTGTACAGATCTGCACATTGATCATAGATTAACGTTAAAAGAAAGGAAGCCATAAAGTTAAACTTTAAAATGCAAGAGGTTCATATACTTCTTTATTTTTCAGCTATAGAGATGCAGGAATGTTATTGTTTGGAAAGCCTTTTCGCAGGTCTTAAGGGAATCATGATACAGTATATTAGAATAAACATTCTAGAATTAAACAAATGTTTTCTTTAAATTGCATCCCTCTCCTTCTCAGAAACTGTGGTACTTTTCCACGCTAACTCAAATCTTGACAGTATAATGAAATAGATAAATTTGTTACGATACTATCGGAGGAACAGCGTCTTCCAATATTACAACCGAGCCACAAGCTCTCTGTTAATATGCACCTATTAGGCTGCACCTAGGAGAAAAATTAGCTATTCCAGCTTAAGTCGTTCTTCTCCTGCAGAGCTTGTATTCGTGAAAAAAATACTGGCATTCAAAAGCTGGTGTTAAGGGAGTTTGCTTTTTCAAAGACACTTAACTCTAATTGTTTCAAATATTGCTTTACAAACCTGAGATTCCACGATACAGAGGGCAGTTCGATCCGCGCAGTTGCCACGTAGCGCGGAAGACCTAGGAAAGATAAGGCTAGGGTCAAACGAAAGCATTTTTACACGCTAACGTAAAAAAGTGCGTCCGAACGCATTGATGTATTTTTTCACGGAATATACGAAAACGGTCATACGATGCGCATTTTCGTGCGTATGTTTTACGAATCCAAACCAGGAAACTTTTTGCGTCTGGACGTTATGTTGGCCGGACACGAGCAGGGTCTGACGTCTCCAAATCACACACACACACCGCTAGCGGGCGCAGCGCACTCTGTACGTCCGTACTAGCGGTTCTGCGTTCTCGAAAAAATGCGTTCATTTTCCACTTGCGTTGTGCGGCCGGACTTTCGTGCGACCGTACTTCGTATATTGGCTGTCATTGCCCATCATTTGCTGCTAGTGCGGCCGTGATTAAGTGCGCCAGAACGCACGTTAAAAATGCGCTCGTCTGACCCCAGCCTAATTCCCAGTGTTCTTTCTTGGTTCCTTCCACAGCTCCAGCATATCCTTGCTCAAGCGAGCTCTGAGTTCGCACAAAAGTGAGCTGGGCTCCATGGAGTCCAACGAGCCAGTGTGGAGCACCGCTGCTGGTATCAACAACTAAAAATATTCTCAAGTATCTGATAAGGTGGCTTGGCCGAACTAGGGCTGTTATTGTCGAGGCGCAAATGGGAAAAGGCTCATGTTGCCTTTTCTATTTGCGGCTCCCCATCAACAGATCAGTTGTGATCTGGCCCTTAGTGTTAAAATGTGCATGACATACTTAACTCTTGGGTGCTTCTACTTTCTGATCTCACCTGAGAGGAAAACATCAGCACCTCTGTCAGCTTATAAATACAGTACAAGGAGTTTCATTGTCCTTTATGGGAAGTTTTCATCAGACTTGATGCTTTTTAAGTGACATTCCTTTGTCTTCTCGTTTTCAGGAATTGCTGGGCCTGTAAAATCGACACAAAACATATCTAAGGTACCTCATGTACTCTTATCTGGTCAAGGACCTCTAGTTAATTAAATATCCCTGGTCACATCTATCCTGTTCTTCATGGTCAAGGGTGCCTATAAATCAGTGAGAATATACCCATTATTGAGGACATTTATTATAAAGGAATGATCAGGGTGATGATGCTGAGTTCTCTTAAATGTATCTTTCATTTTTATACATGACTTGCCATTTGTGTTTTTTTTTTTATTATTATTTCTGTGCTTTTTGCTAAAGATCAGATTTTTGTTACTGCATTTTATTGCTTAGATAAAACAGAAATATAGATGCATGAAAGAGCACATTTCTAGGAAACATTCGTCAGCAGTGAAAGCATCTATTGCTTTTTGTGTTCCTGGTTTAGCTGGTTAGTATTTGAGAGAAAGGATTTTACCAGGAAGGATACATTGAGATTTCTCTCGTTATCAAGTATGCCCTGGGTGGCGAGTCTGTACCGTTAGGTGTCTTGCCCAAGGACACTTACTGGAGAGGTGCTCTTGCCGGGATCGAACCCATGACTCCACAGGCTCTCTCCACACAGAGCAGTGATGTTACCCCTACTCCACCCAGCCAGTATTCAAAACATTATGGCTGGGTTCACACCTGCGCGTTTTTTGACGTGTGTAATATGCACGTTTTTTGACGCGTGTATCGCGCAAACGTGATAAATGCACGGACGCGCATTGCAGCGCGTTCGCAGCCATAGACAGCAGCATGAACGTGCTGAAATACACCCCAAAGAAGCTCCTGTACTTTTTGGACGTAGGACGTTTTACAGCGTGTTCCTGCGCGCTGTAAAACGCCCAGGTGTGAACAGGCCCCATAGGAAATCATGGGATTTTCGTTCTTGGGCGTTTTACAGCGCGCAGGAACGCTCTGTAAAACGCCCAGGTGTGAACGGGGCCTCGAGGAAAATGTTATTATTTTTTGACAGTGCACTGGCTCTGTTGTTACAAATAGTGTACAAATTGTCATGTAGCTTTTTAAACGGTCTACACTTTATGACAATTGAGCAGAGGCTGCTAGCAGATTATTTAAAATAAAAAATAATTTTGCCCCATTTTCTCACCTCTTGCTGCACGCAGCACCTCCTCTTTGGCTCATGGAATCCTTAAAATCTGGCCTGGTAGGGGTCCTTGAGGACCGCAGTTGGGAACCACTGTTGTAGAATCTAACAAGTAACCTTTGACGTATGTTCCTCTGTGGTGATGCAGTTTGTTAAGGGTAGCATTTGCGGTTATTTTCAGATTGTTGCCCTTGGCCTGTTAAATCAATTCTAGTCTATTGTTTATGTGACCGATGAACCTTGCTTATTTTTTAAAATCTGTCTTCGCTGTCCCATATTGCCTTCTTTTTTTTTGAGAAAGGATTTTACCAGGAAGGATACATTGAGATTTCTCTCGTTTTTTTCAAGTATGTCCTGGGTGGCGAGTATGTACCGTTAGGTGTCTTGCCCAAGGACACTTACTGGAGAGGTGCTCTCCAAGGCTCTTTCCACGCAGAGCAGTGATGTTACCACTACTCCACCCAGCCGGCACATCTAAACTGATACTTCAAAGTACATGGTATAAGTGCAATTATTTATTGACAACTAATACTAGATTATCAAAAAAAGTATGGGCAGTATACGATTTGCCTGCTAAAATGGGGACGCTTAGGAGGAAAACCTGCGTGTGTGGGTTTCTCCTTAAGCATCCCTGTTTTAGCTCTATATTACGGAGCAGGTGCTAAATCAACAGCCTGCCCCATAACGGAGCGCTAAGCCTCAGGATGCTTGAGGCAGCGCTAAGTGCCGTGGTGAGCATCCCCTCCATAGGACTCCATTGAGGATTCAACTGCTGGTCACATGACCTGCAGGATCTCGCCTCTCATGAGATCCTGCAGGTCGCGGAGTGATCGCAGAGGGAGACTGGGGACTTTTTTTCTCTCTCTCTACTCCCGGCGGCCAGAAACAGCAGATCGAGTCACTGTTCTCTCCACAGGATGAGAGATGAGTATGTGATTTTTGCTGAGCTTTTCAGCTGGTGTTGACTGATTCTGCAGAGGCGGAATCCATTAGCACCAGCTTCTAGCTGTGGTTAACTTTTGAATTCACCGCAGCGGGGGGTAATTGGCGTTAGGACTTTTGTAATCTTAACGCTAATTAACACTTTGCGCTCCCCGTGTTTAAGAATAGGGAGAGCAAAGTACAGTAAGCTCGTGCTGAAGAGCGCAAGCCCCCGAATCGCTTAGCATTCGGATTGTAATAGGTTAAGTGGCCCTTGCACGGGCTGACCATAACGTTAACGCTCACACAGCTGAGCACTAACGTTAGCGCTAACTATGTCTAAATTTGTAGTTGTAATTTAGTTAATTCTGAGTTTGCTTCTTTTACATTCTTGACACTTCTGTTATTTATGCAGTCTTCTTTAGGTTTTATTTACTCCTTACTGAGCACAGCAGTCTCAGCAACCACCGTAAGCATCTCAGACCTTCCACAATTCGGACCATCTATTATTTATAGTAAAGACGTGAACCAGTGTTTGGTTTCTGCGGAAGGCAGGGTTTTTGTCTTGCTGCAGGGGTGTGTTTTGATTTGCTGCTGCTCCGGGCATTCCAAATTCTGTTGCCTCTGCCAATATCGTATATATTTGTCAACATGAAATTAACACAAATATTCACTACACATTGGGGCTGCATTTTGCATTCAATATATATTTTATAACAAAAGCAAAGTAATTATTCACACCTAAATTATAAAAGCATATTTTTTCGATAAGTTACTTGCCCCTGGGAGTTTTATTGCTTTGCACCTGCTCATACCAAATACATGAAGAGTAGCCCCTCTCCCTCAAAAAAGCAGGGATGGCTGGGACATTATTTTATTGGGTTTCTATCTCTAACTGCCCTGTCTATAACTTGGCAAGTATTAAAAATAAATGGCTTCCATCCACCAATATGCAGCCCTAGATCCAGACCAACATGGCCAATGCAAGAATACACCCCTGACTTGCTCAGAGAATGAACTTGCACAATATTCAGTGGTGATGCAGAATAAGACCGGGGTCAGACGCGTGTTTTTAAGATCGGAAGGAACGTCCGTAAGCGTGGACGTCCCTTCCACTCAATGTCTGTCTGACGCCCGTCTGGCCGCCTCGCTGAGCGCAGTTAGTGCGCTCAGCGCTGCAAGGTTCGATCCTCATATGGAGGATCGTGCTTTGCAGCCCCGTCGAATGCGCGTCCTAGCGCTTCAATGTGGAGGCTAGCAATACGGCCGCAGCATGACCGCTGTCGTGCACGCAATTCATGCGCACGCAACAGTGTGTGGCCAGCCCCGCCACAGCGTCACAAGGCTGCGACGAATGCCCGAAGGCACGTCAGCACAGGCGGGCATAGTGCGCTCGTCTGACACCAGCCTTAAGTGCTGCTGGTCTTACTGGAGCAGTCTAAAATAGTGATTCTTCTAAATGAACTTTCAGGGAAATGACTATCGGGTCTATTCAAAGAAAGGTGAAAAATAGGAGAATTAGCAGAAGAGAACAATCTAGACCAAATAGCCGATTTGGAAAGTGAGATAAATGGGAGAATTTTTCTGGTTTGGCCATTTATTGACCTAGAATTTTCACTTCTCCAGTCATTCTCCTGAGTTTCCCCTTTCTTTGAATAAACCTGTAGGATTTATCTGCAGATGAGCCACAGGTCACATGTAATGTCTTTATAATGTGACAATTTTGAACAGTACTGTTCCCAGTGGTCATAAAAATAAGATAATTGGGGATAAAAAAATCTCATTTACAGTTTGCCAGGTTTCTCTTTTTAGTCCGAAGAGACCAAACAAAAATGCTTTTAGAATTATTACGGCATGCTGTTTGTTGCAAAGCCAACTGTTCATTACAATAAGAATATCAACTCTATGTTGAGTAATGATGGCGATGGGTTCATGTAGCAGAGATAATGGGAGACTAGCATGGAATACAGGCAAAATGAAAAATAATGGACAATTATAGAATAAAAAAGTTTTATATTGCAAATACCTTGGAAGATGGTTATTTTTCAGGTTTATTTATTTATAAAGGATTTTACCAGGAAGGATACATTGAGATTTCTCTCGTTTTCAAGTATGTCCTGGGTTCAAGAACATTAAAATGTTACAGTTGTTACAGAAATACAAAGTAATACAATGCAAGATATTAAAAAAAACCCCACCAATATACAGATTAACAGAAAATAAATATGTAGGAAATAGTCATTATGTTACATGTTTACAGGTGCATTCCGTATTGAGGTATGTTAATATGGAGCTCTTAAGGGACTTTAGACTGGGGGAAGATTTGACGGCATCTGGGAGGTTATTCCATAACTGTGGTGCATTTTCCCATAATTTGTATCTGTCAATCACATTTACCTAAACCACATAAATATAAAAAGTGACCTTTTCCAGCTTGCACATGAGACATATAAATTTGTTACAATCTTGAAAATTATTTAAAATATGAAATGTCATCTTTTGATGGCGCGGGTAATTTTATGTACAGTTACACATTGCCCCAAAGTGGCAGCTACTTTCATTCTGTGGTACTAGTCTTGGTTCTATAGAAACATAGAAAAATGTCGGCAGATAAGAACCTTTCGGCCCATCTAGTCTGCCCAATTACATGGATACTTAACCTGGATTTATCTTTTGTTTAGGATAGCCTTATGCCTATCCCATGCTTGCTTAAATTCAATTACTGTTTTGGCCTCTACCACTTCAACTGGAAGGCTGTTCCATGTATCCACCACCCTCTCAGTAAAATAATGCTTCCTGATGTTACTTTTAAACCTTTGCCCCTCTAATCTAAGACTATGTCCTCTTGTTTTGCTACTTTGTTTCCTTTTAAATATACTCCCTTCCTCTACCTTGTGGATTCCCTTTACGTATTTAAATGTTTCTATCATATCTCCTCTGTCTCATCTTTTTTCCAAGCTGTACATGTTAAGATCATTTAAGCCTTTCCTGGTAACTTTTCTCCTTCAAGCCGTACACCATTTTAGTAGCCCTTCTCTGAACTCTCTCTAAGATGTCTATATCCTTCTATCACCTCCTTAATGCTAGCATTCACATACGTGAGCATTAGTGCTAGGTTAAGCGATTACCGCAGGCTGCCAGGATTACATCCCAAACGCTATAATGTTTCAAAATCCATTAGCACAATAGCGCGTTCTAGCGTGAGCTTACTGTACTCCGTGCTCCCGATACTTAACATGGGGAGCGCAAAGAGTAATAGCGTTTGGATCACAAAGTCCTAATTCTAATCATGCACAGCACTATGCTGTTGCTAACTGATACCGCTTCTGCAGAATCAGTCGGCACCAGCTGGAACCCAACCCCAAAAATCAGATGTTCACCTCTCACCCCGCAGTAAAAGCGGTGGCCCAATCCGTGGTGGCCACCAGGAGCAGAGTGAGACTGGCGGCAAATAGTCAAAGCCTAGCTTTGAATTCTAGAAACTTTTGTTTCGCCATGCTACTTGGACGATATAATATATAAGGGCACTGCAGGACTGGAAATATTATTAATTTTACTGACTGAGGAAGCAATATATCGCAAAACGCGTCTCAGCGTTATTTTATTTATATTTTATATTGATTTTATGGAATAAATCCCTAGTTTAAATGGTCCTGCTGCAGTACCTTTATTTCCTAAGAAGGCACACAGAACAAGACATCAGAGGGGGATCCGGTATCTCCATATTATACTGGTGGCTTATTTTATCTAGTGTCCGAGTTGTGACACACTACCACGTGAGTGCAACCTCTATATTTCTTGGGGAGCTTTGCTGGTCAGACAGGTCTCACTATGTTCTGTATTATGTCTCTGTTTTCTTTGAGGGTTGAAGACCTTACCACAATATAAGTGAACTTAAAGAACGAGAACTTTATTCCACTTGAGGAAAACACCCTGCTCTACAGAAGGAAGCGCTTCAATTCTCCACAATCTTCTGTAATTTAGCTTTGAATTATAACACCTATGTGAGACTGTAGCGGCATTGACTGTAACCGGTATTAGATACTACCACAGAGTAGTAATTAGCTAGTGAGAGTAATTTTCAACCAATATGTAGCTAATTACCACTCTGTGGACGTATCGAATACCTGTCACAGTCTATGCCGCTACAGTCTCCCATAGGTGTTATAATTCAATAACTAGGCTTTGACAGACAGTACTTTTCTAAATGGGAATTGTTTCATTTTGGCCTGCACAGAACTATCAGGTCTATTCAAAGAAAGGTGAAACTCCGGAGAATGATTGGTAAAGTGAAAATTCTAGGTCAAAATGGCCAAACCAGAAAAAGTCTCTCATGTGGTCTAGATTGTTCTCTTCTCCCTCTAATTCTCCTGAATTTCACCTTTCTCTGAATATCGCTGCATGTATTGATGCCTGTTATGGTACACTATGGTTAATATGATCTTTGGTTTATTTGCCTCCACTTTGTGTTTGGCAATTAGCAGTCAAATTGATCATGGGTGTGAACTATTCTTAGCTGGAAAGCATAGACCCAGCCTTATTACTGGCTTTGCTTATGAACTGACCCACCAACAACATTTTATACCGTGTGTGAATATATATATATATATCTCCTTTCATCAACCCTTTTTTCCTCTTTATATGTTTTATTCATATGACTCTACTAGAATAGATTTAAGAATGAAGTTAAGCCCGTTGCCTTAAACAGCAGTCTCCATTAAAAACTGAAAGATAGTTTGGGGCAAATGGACAACATTAAAAAATATATATTCTTGCACATGAATACAGATGTTAAATTGATGGTTTGTAAGTTGAAGGAAAAAAACCTGCAGTCTTGCCAATTTGGAGCTCCTGTGTAATGAATCCTAGTGAATGCCAATTGGGTTCAAAGATCACAGAGCAGACCAATAAGAAACGCCGCTGGAACAGCCTTGTCCAACTGCTTGCAAGTCCAACTTGACCCTGGGAGAACTCAAACCCTGGAAGGATGTCAGCTTGAGGTCACTGGCTGTGAACCTCCTAATCAGTGGTGAGAGTTTAAGTGCTGCCCGTCAGCCAGTAGAAGAGAGACCCACCATGAGCAGTTAAACTACCTTACAGTAAGTGTTCCTGAAGGCTAGTGGGTTTCTTTCAGGACAATTCAGGTATTAATTGACATTATAAACATGTTTTTGCTTCTTTTTTTTTAAGTAAGAAAATTAGTACTTGATCTAAAATATATCCAAAATGCGCAAATCTTATCTGAATAGTAATTGTAAGCATTAATAACCCTGCAAGAGACTTGCACTCTATATACAGGTTCCATAAATTTAAACCATGCTGTTGCTGCGAGATTTTTTTGAATCATAACATTCAATGATGTGAAGTCAGTGCAAAATACAGTTATGAGGTTTAGTGAATCTCTCCTTTAACTCATTAACAAAGTGCCTCACTCCCCCAAGTGATCAGGCAGTGATTAGATATGTTGTTCATTGAACCAGAGATGGTTGCTTGTGTCTGCTAAAGGTCTTAACAGGTGAAAATGTTCACTGGAGCCTTACTTACCTCATGAAATAAATCTTTAATCCTTTGTAAATCCTTTGTAAATCCTTCTGTACTTCTGTGCTTCTGGTTGATTGTATCTACCAAGGTATATTAAAACCTGAAGCTGTTCAGATCTGCTTTATTCTGTAATCTTGTAAAACAAACCCTTAATCCTCCTTACAAGAGGCTTCAACGCTTACTACTCTTCTTCATTACAGACTATCATTTCATTTATTACACCTACAGGGTTATTCAGAGAAAGGTGAAACTGGATAACTTTTGGAGAAGTGAAAATTCTAGGTCAAAATTGCCAAACCAGAAAAATTCTTCCCTTTATCTCGCTTTCCAAATCAGCTAATTTGACCTAGAGTTTTCAATTCTCCAAAAGTTCTCCAAAGTTTCACCTTTCTCTGAATAACCCTGCTAATATTCATAACACTTGGTTCAGTACCTATAGGGTTTCTTCATAGAATAGCAAACTTTGATGAATTGTAAAGACCATTGTAAAATGGTAAGCAGTGTTTGTGCTAAGCAGGAGTTTAACTATTATTACTTGAGTAAGGTCCATTAGAATTTTCTAGTCTTATGTCCAGTCCCGTTTTTTTGTGTGACTCAATGAATTTCTCGAGCGTCATCCTCAGCTTTACGATCTCTGTACTCACATGTTTATCACTTTCTTCTCTCTTTTTTTTATTACTTTTTATTCGCTGTTACATATTTCATGCAGGATTTAACAAAAATATGTAAAATAAATAAATAAACACGAGTTTAACTATTATTAGTTGTTGTGTAAGGTCCATTTGAATTCTCCAGTCAGCTTTGTGTGTGACTTACAGTATTTTCCCAGCACTGCTATCTTAACTCAATTGTGTATCACTTTATCCTTTTTATTTCATCTTTTTTTATTGTAACACTGTTGGTTGATCCATACTTGATACGCAATTAAAAAGTGAAAGAACAACTAGCATAAAGAGTAATCATAGGCAAATAGACATGGTGGGAAGAGTTAAATGGATATGTCACTAAACAGGCAGTTACACATCTTCACACAGAGATAAGATACATGTAAAAAAAGAGAACCAGGAAAAAGGGAGAGCACCAACTGTGGGTGAATTGGTGAGTATGTTCGCATCCATTTGTATGTCGCTAGGGAGTAGGTTTGGATGGGGACAGGCATATCATGGTTGTCAGGACTAGGCATGAGCCGAACACCCCTGTGTTCGGTTCGCATTCGAACTCGAACAATTTCAAAAGTTCGAGTTCGAACACGAACCGAACTCAATGCAAGTCAATGGGACTCAAAAGTTCGATTTTTAGAGTGCCCTCCAAGAGGGCATATATGCAAGATATTTGCCATAAAAGGTGTATGGGGGTCCGGGTAGTGCCCTGGGGGACAGGAAACCAGGACAAAAAGTTTTAAAAAAGACGTTTTTAAAGGAACAGTGAGTTTTCCATAAAATAAGGGTTAAAAATAAAAACAAAAAATTCCTTCAAATATCGTGCCTAGGAGGTCCCCATAACCTGCCCGTGAAGTGGCGGATTTCTAGGATGTATAGAAACATTGCCACCAGAGACCCACACACGACACCTAGCCACCCTTAAGGGGTTAAAATGCACAGGGACTGGCTACTATCCTGTTAGATGAGGGAATGTATTATATGTATAAAGCAAGGTATATATGACAATGGATAGTCAGAGACTCTAGGGACTCAGCTTGTACGCTTTATGATAGACATTTTCACGTTGTGTTGTGTTACTAATGCAGAAGCAGCAAGCCCTTCCACCACGCTTGCACCAAAACTATAGATCTAACACAATAATAATTGTATGCTCACATAGGCCCTTCGGGAGAGGTACATGACATACAAATACTGGAATATTACGTTTAAATCTAAGGAGTGTGATAAAGATTTTATTAAGCCCTTGATGACAAATGACGTAACATCTACATCATTAATGATTAATGATTGGCTTTACAGAGCCCTGGTCCTCAAGGGATTAAACAGCATATCAGATGAACATGTAGTAGAAATGAACACTTCTTAGAATTCAGAAGCAAAGTGTTCAGTCTGCAGGCAATGTATCAAATTCATGAGACCAGACTAATTAGAAGCACATGGTATTTCCAAACACTAATTAACACCTGTTGTTTACGCCGTTTGAGAGCCCTGCTGTAAGCACATGTCATTTAGGGGTGAGAATCTTTGCACCTAGACGTTAGGCAGACTGTAAAGCATGCTTTCCTTGTAAGCTAGAAAATCCACATCACCCATTGCAGCATTTTAAAGATGAAACACACAGGCGGCGAAAAAATCCTATGCAAGCAACATGCGTGCCTTCTTGCCCTGGGTAGTTTTTTAATTCAATATCTAATAAACCGTTGCTTATAATATTCTGCAGTAAAGAGTCTCTTTATTTCTAGATTTTTTAGCATTTTTTTAAGCATTTTTTATACTTTTTTCAAAATGTTTTTTTTTTTTTTTCGAACTCGAACCGAACACGCCAAAAAGTTCGAAGTTCGCAAACTTTCGAACTGCCAATGTTCGAGTCGAACTCCAAACTGATCGAACCGAACAGCTCAGGACCACTACTTCCAGTTGGAGGCATGAGCATGGTGGAATGGTGTTCTAAGAAAGCTGATTTTATTTATTTATTTATTTATTTATAAAGTGTTTTACCAGGATAATACATTGAGATTTCTCTCGTTTTCAAGTATGTCCTGGGTTCAAGAACATTGAAATGTTATAGTCGTAACAGAAATAGAAAGTATTACAATGCAAGATATTAAAAAAACAACACAAATATACAGGTTAACACAGAAAATAAATATGTAGGAAATATAGTCACTATGTTACATGTTTACAGGTGCATTTTGTATATAGTCACTATGTTACATGTTTACAGGTGCATTCTGTATCGAGGTTTGTTAATAGGGAGCTCTTGAGTGACTTAAGACTGGGCGAAGATTTCATGGCGTCTGCGAGGTTATTCCATAACTGTGGTGCTCAGTAGGAAAATGAGGATTTAGTCACTTTCTTTTTGTATTGTGGTATTGTAAGTAAGGTGCAGGTCCTGCATCAGAGGTTATAGGATGAGGGAACCCCTGGGGGAAGCCGTCTATTCAGGTAGGGTGGCAACTTTCCAGAAAAGCTCTTAAACACCAGGTTGGAAAGGTGAAGGGTGCGTCTAGATTCCAGTGACGGCCAGTTTAGTTCTTTTAACATGTCACAATGGTGGGTCATGTAGTTACATTGTAGCACAAAGCGGCAGAATGAGTTCTACAATGTAGTAAGTTTCTGAAGGTGCGTTTGCGGGGCCGCTGCATACACTACATCTCCGTATTCAATAGCCGGCATAAGCATTTGTTGTAAAATTTGCTTTGTTACTGTGGGGCTCAGGCAGGATTTGTTTCTGTAATGGGCACCTAGTTTGGGATAAAGTTTAGATGCGTTTTTCGATGTGGGGGCCAAAGGATAGGTTAGGGTCCAACCACATACCTAGATATTTGAGGGAAGTGACTTGGTCAGTGTGTCATTTGATTTTGTCTTGACACACTTTTCTACCTCTGTGAATTGTTCTTGCAGTTCAGTCTCCAGCTGCGGGAGATTTGGTTTGCTGGTATAGATTACGGTGTCATCTGTGTACATGTGTACAGTTGAGGCTTTGCAGACGTTAAGGCAGCTCACTTATGAATATCGTGAATAGCTGGGGGGCTGAGTACCGAGCCTTGGGGTACACCGCACGTGACTGGGAGGGGGAGCTGCCAGAAATGGACACATATTGCGATCGGTCGGATACATATGATTGAAACCAGGTTAGCCTGCGATCACCAATACCGGAGTTAGATTTCCTTGTTCCATGCCAGCTTGGATATCATTGCAGACTTTTAAAAGGGCGGTTGTAGTTGAGTGATTTGGATGAAAGCTGGATTGATCTGGGGTTAAATAGTTCCAATATTGATAATAACCATGTAATTGTGTGTAGACACAATTTGTAGAGTGTAGTTTCAGTTCACGGTCTGCGCCACAGATATCCCTGATGATTGCCTCACTTGCCTTAAAGTGCACCTATAGTGATCAGGCTTACTATACTGTGATTCCCTATCAGGGGATGGATATTGAATTGGTCTTAATGATCAATGCAATATGTCTCCCCTTAATGAGATATTGGTGTTTTACTTGGTCTCATCCAACTTTGGGGGCCACCATGTTTCCCCCTGCGAAGGTAGGGCTAGCTGAGGACCATCACAAAGTGGCCCTCAGTGATGATCATAGGCGTGCGTACAGGGTGTGCCTGGTGTGCCCAGGCACACCCTAATGTTGAGTGAAGGGTTCATCTTTGACCCCCTACATAGATATCTTGGATGTTCTTTATCTGTTTCATGATTACTATTACATGAATAATGACTATCTCAGCATAAACATTGGTTATGCCCGTAGGTGTGTCTGGTGTGCCTAAGAAGAAGATGAAGAAGAGGTCCTTTTTCACCTCCTACATTGACATTTTAGATGTCCCTTATCTGGTTCATGATAAATAACATTAAAACTGACTGTATCTCTGGTTACAGGCTCATTATTTTGAATGAAAAATGTGTGTTTTTTGCAAAATCTTCTAAACTTTAGTTTTCAGTTAATAAATGTTCTATGGGTGCACACCCTAATGTAACGGGCTGCGCACGCCAGTGGTGATGATGTCAGCACGCTGATTTCTCGGTCAGCAATCTGACAGTCAAATGGTTGCGCAAAGAGACCAGAGAGCTGTCCTGTAGCTCACCTGTCCACGCAGAGCTGAGGGTCTACAAATCTTTACAAGGGAATCACTCGCTTTTCTCGTTTACACAATGCTGACTTAAATATAGGATGTGACTCGCTACTAAATGAAACAGATATATGTTGCACAGGTTCAATTTAAGATGGCCATGCCTTATACTGGAGATACCAAAGCACACAATCATTCTTATTGAAACTTCGATTTCCTACATTTCCTATCTCCACTGACAATCTTGCCATTGGTCATTCTGAGCAGCGGTTGCTTGCTCCCTACCCTCCCTTCCCTCAAAAGCCACATGTTAACTTCGTGTCCAAAGCCAGGACTTCCGCTGCAAACTCAGATTGCATGATCCAATTTAGTAGGGATTTATAGCTAGCATCTTGCAAAGCACATTCACTACTTCTAATCCTATACATCCACAATGAGACAGTGTTCAGTATGCAGAATACCAAAGCGAAGGGGTAGGAGACAAAGAGAAAAAGAGGATAAGCGACTGTTTTCTTGTTATTGTTGCACATTAATTCTGCTTAATTCATTTGTAAATCACTTTATAAACATAGTTTACCACGCTTCCTGTGGATGGTGTAATGAAATTTTATATTGCTGTATACTAAATTTTATTTTGAACATTTTATGCAATGGGCCAATGTTTCGATGATTACTTAAGATTATTTGATTTTCGAGATATCATTTAGCCAAAAGAAGAATGCGTCCTATTTTGTTACTGGTTTATGCAATCTTCTGTAGGCTTGTGCACCGATTTTTTTTTTTTTTCGATTGGGTTTGATTTGTTCGGATGTTTAAACTTTTCGATTCGGCTCGTTTCGACCGATTTCTGTTTCGATTCGGTTCGGTTCGTTTTTCGTGCACATTTTTTTTGGAATATCGACCATTTTTCGTATTTTCGTGTCACTTTGCTCGTTTTTTGTATCGACTTTTCGGAAGTTTCGGAAATTTTCGTTTTTCGGAACTTCTGTTCTCCTCGTTTTAAAGTGTCTACGATAATTCTGGCGATTCTATTGTGTTTTTTTTTATTAAATAAAGATCAAATCATGAATAGAGCAAAAATAAATTTCGATTTCAAACATTTCAAGTCCATTCGAAAATATTTCGTTTCGGCTCGGAAAACTTTTCGGATCTGCCATTTTCGGATCTAAAAATATCTTCGGAAAATCGTCCGCATCCGAAAACACGAATCGGGAAATTTCGTGGAAATTCCGAAACGCACATCCCTAATCTTCTGCAGTTTTCTGACATAATACATTTTAGCAAATATTAACAGAAAATTATACCAAACCTATATTAATAGTATGACAAAAAGACTGTATGCTAATTAAACTTCATTTTGAGACATGCGCATTGATGAAGATCTTAGGCCTGTTCTAGATTAAGGGATTCACGGGTCTGCAGCTGTGGATATTAATAAGTCACAGTCACATTCAGATTACCCACAATTTTGATAAAATTTGTGCAAGGTATAAGCAACTTTGGAATAGTCTCAAGAACAGAAATATATCCTTCAGTCAAAACCCTGTTCTCAGTCCTATTGAAAGTGTTTGGTTGTAGTTTTTTTTTTCTTTATATAGACTTTAGGCTGTAGTCCAACACTGGTTTAAGTTTAGCCGCAACGGTTGTAAAATTCCCAGAACTATTAAAGTCTATGGATTTGAAAAGTTTCATATTTTTTTCCAGATATCTTTTAAATGGTAAAATGCCTAACAGAGCGTCAATCTTTTAAATATCTACTTTAAATAGATTTTAAAAACAAATGTTAGTACTATTTTGAAGCATCATATAATATGATGTACATCATAAAATATTTTTGCTCTATGTGCAGACCTATAATATTCTTCTAAAGAAGAGTCAAATAAAATTTATCTTGGTACATGTGACTTTATAAACTTTAGGGGTTTTATTAAATACCGAATGCTAACTGTAGGGTCAGCATAATTAACATTTAACGCATGCCCCCCCAGATTACTTTCCTAACGCTAATCAATCCATTCGCACATCGGTGATTGCGCTAGCTTGCCCGACCTTACTGTACTTTGTGCACCCTATACTTAACTTGGAGTTGCTCCCTCATTCTTCTTGACTTTTCCGCTGCATTTGACACTGTTGACCACCCTCTCCTGCCCCACACCTTGTGTCAACTTGGACTCAGTGGCACCGCTATCTCATGTTCTCTTCCTATCTCTCTCTTCGTTCCTTCAGTGTCTCTAATGCCAATTACTGCACCCATGGGCTAAATTATTTTTTATCGTCACCCAAAAGCCGATGCTAAGGCTCGGGTCAGGCGAGCACAGTGTTCACGTCCGTGTTTCCGCACATATTAACATCCGTGGTAGCATACAATTATTACAATTACAGAAGTGGGGATGCACAACGGACGCGGCAAACGGACGCAAGTTAGGCAAGAATGTAAATCCGCTAGAATGGACGCACAGAGTGCGCTACGTCCGCATAGCTTTGTGTGTGAGTGATGGAACGAAGTCAGATGGTCTGCATTTTTGACGTCCAGCATTTTGGCGGACAAAATGTTTTTCATATTAACTTATTTTCCCTTCTACATCAGTCAAAAAAAACATCAGTCACAAAAACGGACTGTGTGGTCACTACCTTGTCGTTAGTCAGAAAGTACGTCTTTTGTGCACGAACGCACAGTCTGCACAGAATGTGCTTGTCTTACCCTAGCCTTAATGATTCTGCTTTTGCAGAATCCGTTAGCACCTGCTAAAGCCCCTCCAATAAAACCGTTACTTGCCTCTCATCCCGCGGTAAGAACGGCAGCCCGATCCGCCGCTTCTTGCTGCCAGTAGCAGAGTCAGACTGGCGACAAATAGTTCACAGTCTCCCTCCATGATAACTCCGTGCCGCTGCATGATCTTGTGAGATTGTGCAGACCTCGCGGCCTGGCAGCACAACCCTCCATGGACTCCAAGAGGTGATACTCTCGGTGGTGCGGAAGCGCTGCCGCGTGTATCATCGAGGGTAGCACTTGGTTCTGGTGAGATGCTGAAGTATCCCCTGCCCCGGAATCTCACTTTAAAATGGGAACGCCACGGTTAGCCCTGCAGGTGCAGGTTTTCGCCATTAGCATTCCCATTTTAGTACAAAGAATGTAATATGGCTTTAGCTTTCTAAAAGGATATTATTATAAATGTTGGCGTTTGGATAAATTACGTAATTGTGTCCCTTTCGTAAAACCGCTTTCTCCACTAAATTACTCTATCCCAAAATCTCTGGTCTCAGTGACTATAGGTCTGTAATTACAACTTCTCAGAAATGGCTGGACTCTCTGACACACAAAGCCTTAGTAATAAAAATAATACTCTGGAAATGTTTTGATCATGCAAGATTACAGCATTAAAATTAATTTCTAGATCATTTTGATATGCGACTGTATCTTCTGATTATTTTCTTTGTGTAAAGATCTCGGACATAAAGTCAGAAAGAACTTCAGGTAATGACCGTCATTGGATTTCCCTGTGACAAACAATTCAGAAGGCTATTTGATCTAGGTATTGAAATGCCTATTGAATAGGTCCTTCAATGCCAATGGTTCCTATAATGCGCAGATCTGAAGTTCCATCTACATCTAAGGAAATAAATGATGGTCAATTTTATTAAATAAGTCTGAACTCAAGAGAACAGAAAATGAAAGCATTTTTCAGCCTGTGAAATAATTTGCTGAGATTTATCAGATATTTGAAGAAGAGGGAGATGCAAGGATGACATGCAGAATAATACGTCTGTTACCAGAATTTAAGGGGGCAAATGTTCAGTAATTGAATAAGATGCCCATACCTGCCATATCCTGATGGCGGCCTTCTAACCTGAATTAAAGTTGTGCTGACACATCGAGGGATAAACGACAGATTGGTTATGAGTTATGGTAGGAAACAGCACATTGTAATTACCTGAAGAAATGAGACCATTGGTAATGTAAAACAAATAGTCACATCATGCATTGCGTCAGTGTTAGATGTCTGTACTGGTTGGAAAATTTTGTTGAAAACTGGGTCTTAATATTAAGCTGGGAAAAGCTGGCAAATTTTATTAACTATCCTTCATGCTCTATGCAGTGGCATGGAAGTCAAGACATGCTAGATGGAAGGAAGTGTCCCAACCCGGTGTACAGAGAAATGGGTAGGGGACCAGAAAACGTCCCACTCAATCTACCAACTGGTTATGTGTTGGAAAACAATGACTTTGCTTGGTGCTCTCCAAAGAAGAGTCCATGAAGTTCCCCGACCTTTTGCATGTAATATTCAATTGAAATAAACAAATACTGATGAAGTATGTAACCTTAAAAAAGCAATATTATCCCATGATTCTGTGATTGGCACAGTTGTAACTATTCTGTTCTTTCAGTGTTCCACAGTCAAATCAATAAGACATGTTAGAACATCGGACGATCGTAGACTGCAGAAAAGTATACCAAGTAGAAACTAGGGAGAAGACGCTGTTACTGGCAGCGTTTCTTAACCGATTCAGCACGGACCCTTCAGTCTTTTCATTAGTTTAATGTGTACGAAGATGGACTGTAAATGATATATAGCGTGAAAAAAAATCCCCTGGATATTCATCAAACCTTGTTTTTTTTCCCTCTGCCGTAAATTAGTGGAGCTATTAATAATAGATGTTGTATTGAAGAGCTCTGAAATGTTGGAAACAGACACTGATTGCAAACAACTATAACAACAGACGTGCCAAGTTCAGGTCCCATAGCTCTCACAATATACAGCTACATAGTGCTTTGGGAATATTAGTTGGAGAAAAAGCTCGTGTCTGTCAGATTCACACATTCTGTTTTCTGTTAATGATGTTGAATAAAAATACTATTAGGCATCACAAAGCAAATCTTTCTTGACATACGGGCTACCTGCTACAAGCTTTATGGTACCTATTAGTGATTATGTCTCTGAATGCTCTGGTTTTCGAAGATCACCCACAAACTACCCAAAATGAAACAAATAGTCCACCTCTAGAGACAGAAAATTCCCTGTTTCATTTTGTTGGTGTAAAGAAGCGATTCTTTTGATGGCGGCAAAATATTCTCAATGGAAAGTCAGGAGTCTATTACTTATTTAGTGCAAACTGGTGAAAGCTGAAAAAAGAATATGCACATCAAAATAGCCATGCTGAACAATACACCGATCTCATTTTATTCAAAAAAATGGCTATATTTTATTCAAACACATCAAATTAGGTTATTTTCCATGCATTGCAGTACAGTGCTTAGTTGAAAAACTCTTTTGGAGATATAGGGGTGATTTGCCACACATTAAAAAGAGATTATACAAAGATTTTAATCTGGTTCATCCCTTGTCCCCACTTGAACCATTTTGAGATCACAAGCCATCCAATCACCATTGAACTTGCATTTCCTGGGACACAGAATGAGAAATATTATAATGTATTCGGTTTGGAGATGTGAGCAGTTCTGAGAGAATGACATGAACATATCTGAAAGACCATATACTGACAGGATCCTCTACAATGTGCATGCATTACTTCTTCAATATAAATTTTTAATTTTCAAAATACTCCACCTGAATATAATAAGATAAAAATATGTGCGTGTGTGTATACCAAAGGGAGTCTGGATCAGGAATTCTTTGTTGTGCCTCTAGAAAGCAGATAATACCTTATTTTTTCACAACTGTAAGAATGCAAATCTATAAAGGTTACCTACTAACCAACATTCTTTCACTGAAATAACTGTTGTACTTCAATGAACTTTGGAGAACTATGGGCTTGATTTAGTTCTGTTCAGTTACTTGGATATGAATCCATATATGCCTATACTTGCTAATGGAAATTTCAGCTTTAGCTTTAGCTATTCAATTCAGTTTTATTGGTATTCCGAAATTCTAAAATATGATGTACTGAACGAGGCTGATAAATGGCTTTTCTAGCAGTGGAACAGCGGAAATTACACTGAATCACTCATAGAATTTCCAAATCGTCATGGTCAGAAGCTATGATCCATATAATGCTGACCCAAAATGTGACTTCTCAGATTTTTTTTACCATGTGTAGACAAATTGACCAATCATTGAAGACTCTTCTCTGAGTGTATTGATGTTATATGATCAGGTATACACATTTGACCTAAGAGGTGAAAGGTGTTTTCATATTAAGCTCGGCTTTTGTCCCTGACCGCAAATATCTTTGTATATTGCTGTATGTATTGGGGAATTATTATGATAATTGGAAGAAATCTCATATATTTTCTAACACTTAACAACTACTTGTGTGGTTAAACTCTGAAATAAAAGCTTTGCAACATGAGGGCTGAATGGGACCTTCGTTTCCTCTGTAAAAAAAAATGAGAGAACTGCACCTTAATCCCTGCTGTCTGCTTGCAAACCTCACTTTCTATCAACATAAAATACAAAATATGCAAGGTAGCGCTGATATATGATGACATAGGAAAAATCTCTGAAACGCCTAATGTGGTCCTTGTCGCTTAACCACCAAAAAATAGACAAATAACAGGAAAAGGTGTAGCGATCAGTGTTCCTTGGGGGGGGGTCGTAAGTGACAGTTCCAAAAAACACTTCTGACCAGGTTTCTCCTTTCAATATCCTCAAAAACAAAAGGAGAGAATACATCATAATGCGACCCATGAAATAAAGCTTCAAGTATATCCACAACCCTTACACTCATATGAAGCGGAGACCACCTGGCTTGGGATGTTGGGCTTCTGGGTTGTTATCCGACTACCCAAACTCCCCTCCGATCTTGGATCTTAAACATAAAAGGTAGGGACCATAGCGCAGACCGGAGTGGAAACAAAATAGAAAGTAGATGAGATGTACTCACATGATGTAGGACCTAACCAGGTCCGCAGGTGATAAGCCCCAGGGGTTGTTTGTAAGGTACAACATCCAAAAAAAAACTTTCAGAAGGCAGTGGTGGTAGTCTAAAAAACATATGTAAAATAATATTAAAAGAATAAAACCGAAAAACATAGCCAGAACGCGTTTCGCCTTAAGGCAATATCCCAGTGGTTTCCTTAGCTTTATTTCATAGGACGTACTATGATGTATTCTCTCCATTTCTTTGAGGACATTGACAGGCGAAGACTGGTCAGAAGTGTTTTTGGAACTCTGACTTACTAATATCAACATAAATTAAACTTAAAACAAATTAAACTCAAAACAATGTTGTGTTTTCCTGCTGAAGCATATTCTCAATTTTTCCTCTAACATTATGGCCCCATATCAGGGGAAAAATAGTACTTTATGGATGACTTCATAATTTGTTACTTTTCCTTTATTTTGATGCTTTTGAATTTCAGATTCTAAACTTTTGTTTAAACCATTTTACAACATAACCATTTTAAGTTACGATATGGAAATAAATTGGATATAATTTTCAAAAGGACAGATGCACATTATATGATGTTCCCACCATTGAGGCTGGTTTGTTTTAAGTAGTTTTTAAATAATATATCCTTGTGGAAAATTTTATTCTATGTTATCTTTGAAACTTTTATAATACAATTTAATGAAACGACAATGCAGAAAATACTTTTCATGTGCTCTAACAGCAGTTACTGAAATAAATCCAGTTACTAAAGATTAATTGCAAAATAAATAAGCTATTAATTTAGTAATGCTTGAAAACAAATCAAAGGGAAAGTTGGATTTTATTTTAAAGAAAATCTCACAGAAATGCACAGTATGCAGCAGAGGTCCGCCCGTCCTCCAAATACACCCCAACGATAGATACAGCGTGCCACACGGATGTAATTCCCACGGAATAGTTTATAGAATGACCGCAGATAAAATAGCGACATTTCAGCCACCATAAATGCATGATTAAGGCCCTTGATGGCCGACACATTGCTGTTTTATCTGCTGTCATTCCATAAACTATTCCGTGGGAATTACATCAGTGCGGCCTGCTGTATCTATCGTTGTGGTCAATTTTATTTTAAAATATCCACTAACATACAGTAATGAAATATTTGTGGCAAAGTTTAATGCAGACTGTGACGTTAAGTAACTAATGTGTTCAGTGTGTGAGTTTTATGTAGAGCTAAGTTAATTATCTATTAATTAAAGAAATGTATAGTAGGCCAAACACCTTTCAAACTGAACTAGCCAGTGTTCATATAAATAATTACTTTTGATCGAACATTCTATGGATTCCAGTCAAGATGATATCAAGATATAAATATTGTTCATACACAATAGTAGGTGCTACAAATGTACAACCTGTAAATTTTAATACATATACCTTTAATTTGCCCTTTAAATGAATCTATTTTGTCTTACCACTGAGATGATATATAAACAAGTATAACTGCACTCTACGAAAGGAAAATAATAATGTAGGATGCTGTAGCTTCAAAATCAAGTGTCACATTGGCAGATAAGGTGTAAATGTTTGTTGATTGGAGTAGTATTGACCTCTGGTCCGCGATCAGATTGTAAATGGAAAGCTGTGTTCTATGAAATTGGAAGATTGAATGCAGGGGTACCTCTAGTTTAACACATCCACAGACTGCATTCTGCACCATTATTTCTAATATCCTTTCCATAGCATGGTTCTTGTTGGCAGACATGAAATGCTGACTTGCCCATATGGATGCACTTTGAACTCCTCTTTGAAAAGAGGATAGTGTTCAGTGATGTGCGGAAAATGCAACAGTAGCTTCAGTTGGTGTGAAATAATTTTAAGATAAGGCAAGCTGATGCACTATCACACAGACAACTTAAAAAATATGAGAGAATATAAAAAATGTATAATAATAGAAAACAAATGTATGAATAACCAGATAGATGACAAAGAACAGAGTTGGGTCAACTGACAGACTGAAATCAAACGACAGAGAGACCAAAACATGTTCAAAATTGTGAAGGGTGTGTGTATTGTAGTCATCAGAATACAGTACTCTTTAAGCAGGTTATGCACTGCTGCACCAGTTTACATTGGATGACTGCTATATCCTATGGATATTAAAATCTACTGGTAATCCAGTATTTTTATAGCAGCAAACACCTGCCTTGCAGCAATGTCAAACGACTGGTGGGTGATGGAACATAACAACCAAACAACAAAAGAAGAAGAAATGCCCAGTGAGAATCACATATGGATCCTCCTAGTACAGGTGTAATCCGTACCTCCAACACCAAATTGGGCCTAACGCAATCACTCTAAACGAAGAACAGCCTCAAGGCAGGAAAGGCCAGAGACCTTAATTGCCCCTACTCAAGGTGAGGGTATTTCAGCAATAAAGTATGCGAAGTATAAAAAAAAGCCTTTATTAATAATCTACCACTGAAATTAAGGGACACATAAATACTAATGATAAAACATAAAACAGAGGAAGGGCAATAATCAGAACATTTGTTAAAAAACAAACAAAGGGAGAGTACGTAATTATAGTAACAATCCCTCCAATCCACTACATATGCCAACCAATGGTTGATTTCCCCGCCTATGCCCTAAGCAGATATTTGCCCATAAAGATTCCACATTTTCCTCCTCACATACCAGTTGTGCAATATTTGGCCTTAACCTCCCTGGCGGTCTTTTTATTCAGCAAATTCTGTGCTGAAAACGGTCTATTTATTTATTTTTTTGCCCCCCCTAGCGGCATCCCGAGTGGCTCGGGGTTAATTTCCTATGTTGGAAGCGGTAACCCCGAGCAACACTCGGGATGCCGCTGGATACATCACCTCTCCCTGCGCTCCCTTGATGTCCCCAGCTGCCTCCTCCGGTAACCGCGACCTCATTACTTCCTGGTTTCCTCCTCGCGAGAAGGAATCCAGGAAAAGAAACGCTGCGATCGCCGGAGGAGACTGCAGAGATCATTGAGGGAGCGCAGGGAGAGGTGATGTATACAGCCAGAGTGTGTCTCGGGGTTACCGCTCTCAGTGGTGAAATTTAACCCCGAGACACACTCGGGAACCCCGCCAGGGAGGTTAAATCATGATTGACATACAAACATACTCCTTCCCCTATCTTATGTTTTTTACCACTCCTAAATGATGTGTAACCATGTAAATTTATGGCCCAGTCATGCCATGTCGTATTGCTTAGTATATGCTATTGCCTCTAGAAGATCCCAGATCTTGTTATTAAGGCTTCTTGCATTCGCAACCATACGTTTAATATTGTCGCGGCCAACACCTACTGAATGTAACTTTACATTGCATGCCTCCTCTGTTCTGACATTACCCATCCCCCCATCTCCACCCTAACTCTGGGCTGAATCCCATCCACTTTCTATTTTGATTCCATTATGTAGGCATGTGTATCCCCCCCTCCACTAATTTTAATCTCCTCCAACCTTCTAGCCATCCCCTCCCTCAGCACAGTGGACCCTCTTCCATTCAAGTGCAATCCATCACGACTATAGAGATTGCGCCCAATGCAAAATGAGCTCAGTGCTCTAAAAACCCAAAGCCCTCCTTCCTGCACCAAGACTTTAGCCACACATTGACCTCCGTTATCTCCCACTGCCTTTCCACTGTTTTGCGTGGCACAGGTAGTATCTCTGAAAATACTTCCTTGGGGGACCTTTTCGCCGGTTTACTACCTAGTTCTCTTCACTCACTCTTGAATATGTGTAATTAATATTGGATTAGGAAAAGAGAAACAGAAAAAATGGGGATAATCATTCAAATGATTAATTGGTGATATGGTGCACAAAGACAGGGTGCAACACATAGAGACTACATCTTGTCTCCCCTCTGACGATGCACCATAACAAACTTATTTTATTCATGGCCTTCTTCCCAAATCATATCTTGATTGTATTGACAAAATAATGATGAATATCAGCTTCTCAGCAGGAAGGAAAATCTCTCTCCATAAAACACTTTTATCTGAATGAGGAGCACGTCTCATCCAGTGTACTTTCAATGAATAATGAAAAAACCACCTTCAGATAAATCAACCATGGCAGCTAATTGAAATTAAGCACTGAAGTCGATAAACAGAAACAAGCAATGCTGATTGCGCTGCATGATTGGTATTATGTATTGTCTTTGTAATTTCCCATGTCACAATTGTAGTAACATTTCCCTGTTGTCATGTTCCTAGGGAGTGTTTTTTTTTTTTGCCTTGTGATTCTTCTTGTGATGCAGATTGTGTGTGGCTGTTTTGGGAAGGATAAACTGTGCCAACAAGAAACACAACAACCGTCTTACATATTAATTTGGGCTGTAAAAGACTAAAGTCCATCTGGTTCAGCCTTTTCGTATCTCTGTTATTGCAGACGATCCAAAAAAAGGGAAACAAAATCCCAATTTGGAGCAATCGTACAAAAATGGTGTTCTTTGGGAGTCATGGTTTTACTGGAGGATCAGCTTCAGAAGAACCATCATATCTCAATCTTTTCCCTCATAGTAGTGTAACAATCTCAACTGGTCTAGGCTGGTGCTGGATATTGTAGCGTTACCCCTTCTTAACTACACATCAGTTAATCTACGCACACGTACTTGGTTGGATGGAGTAGAGGTAACATTACTGCTCTATAACCATGGAGACCCAGGTTTGAATCCCAACCAGAGCACCTCTCCAGTAAGTGTCCTTGGGCAAGGTGCCTAACAGTAAATACTTGCCTACCACACAATGTCAGCTGTGGAGTCCAGTGGTAATGTCTCTGCTCTTTGACCATGTGGAAGCAAGTCAAATCCCGTTCAGCACATCCCTCCACCACAACTTTGGAGAAGCAAATCTCGACTTTACGAGAAGCGGGTTCAACCTAACCAGCAGGTCGCTGATCTACAATCATGGAAAGCCGACTCAATCCCACTCAGAAGACCCCCCCACCAGCAAGTATCCTTGGACAAGTCACCTAATGATATGAATGCGCCTACATCTCAAAAATACTCGTACTTCTCATATAGATTCTAAGTTCCCTTAGGAACAGGGTCCCCCTGAATCAGGCCGTATCATCCATGTGTGGTATTCTAATGTATCAACCCTTTGTACACTGATCTTGTAAAGTGCTGCAGAAAATGCGGCGATATATAAATAAAGGATAATAATAATAGTCATGTATATGAAAAACGACTTCCCTATTCCAACGGATCTATCTATAATGATCAGGAAAATTGGCTTTTGACCATTAAATATAGACATGTCTCTGCAAGACTATAAGGGTTGCAAGATCCTTACTAGGGATGAGCTGTTCGGTTCGGACGGTTCGGAATTCGAACCGAATTTAGCCTGTTCGGTCTGCTCGCGAACTCCGAGCATTTCCAGGTGTTCAGCGCATGTTCGACCACAATGCATCACAATGGACCACAATGCACTTTCCCACTGGCCTGAAACTCGTAATTGGCTACAGCCTTGCAGCTGACCACAGGTCTGGTCCAAGACAGGTTCAACAGTATGCCAATCACGGCTCAGAGTCCTGATTGGGCAAATTTTGCCCAATCATGGGCTCACAGAGCTAAGTCCCGCAGCACACTATATAAGGTTTCCACGTACCGCTTCAGCATGCATTTGAGAGGAGATTTCATAGGAGATTGTTGTTGTGTGTTCTTACTGCCGGTCTGCCACGCTACTGGGGGGGTTCTCATTTCTACAAAACATTTGGGAATTGAGGTGATCTGTGTCTTGTCACTGGTGCCAGCAAGTATTTTGGGGGTCTCACAAATTTCCACAAAACATTTGGGAATTGAGGTGATCTGTGTCTTGTCACTGCCAGCAAGTATTTTGGGGGTCTCACAAATTTCTACAAAACATTTGGGAATTGAGGTGATCTTTTGTGTCTTGTCACTGCCAGCAAGTATTTTAGGGGTCTCACAAATTTCTACAAAACATTTGGGAATTGAGGTGATCTGTGTCTTGTCACTGCCAGCAAGTATTTTGGGGGTCTCACAAATTTCTACAAAACATTTGGGAATTGAGGTGATCTGTGTCTTGTCACACAGCCAGTGCCACGCAGTATTTTGGGGGGTCACTAATGTTTACTAAATATCTGGGAATTGAGGTGATCTGTCTCTTGTCACTGCCAGCAAGTATTTTGGGGGTCACTAATTTCTACAAAATATTCGGGAATTGTTATAATCCGTGTGTTCTCACTGGCTGCCACCCATCAGGGGGTCTCACTGATTTATAGGAGGTTTCTGAGATTTGTAATCTGTGGCTTCTCACTGCCACCCATCAGGGGGTCACACTGATTTATAGGAGGTTTCTGAGATTTGTAATCTGTGGCTTCTCACTGCCACCCATCAAGGGGTCACACTGATTTATAGGAGGTTTCTGAGATTTGTAATCTGTGGCTTCTCACTGTCACCCATCAGGGGGTCCCACATACTTCTATCAGATTTATGCAAATTGTAATTTGTGTCTTCTCACTGCCACCCATCAGGGGGGTCTCACTGATTTATAGGAGGGAATTGTAATCTGTGTCTTGTCACTGGCTGCCAGCTATCAGGGTGTCTCAATGAGTTATACCAGAGTTCTGAAAATCTTTAATCTTTATACCAGAGTTGAATCAGAGTTCTGTATATATTTAACCCTTTCGCTGCTGAGGCATTTCCTGCCCGTGTGCTGAGCTCATTTTTACCGTTTTGTGCTCATCATGTTTAAATGCGATTTGAAGTCAAGTTTTCTTATATGACCAAGACAAATTATATATCCTTTTTTTCAGCAGACTCCACAGATTCAAAATATATCATTATTATGTGTATAAGTAAAGATTTTAAAAAAAAAGGGGGAAAAAAAGTAAAATTTTGTTAAAATTCAGAAGAACAACATTGCATATTTTTTTCTATCTACACTTTATGACCAGAAATATTGTGGTTATATATTGATACATTAGGTGCCTTTTTAAAAATGGTGTAATGGAGAATATTTCATGTTTTTTTTTGTACAAAAATATGCAGTTTTCTAAAAATCAAAAAAATCTGCTTTTTTCTTATGTCATGACTCATTGTATGTAATACATAAAATTAGTATATCTAAACCAATTGAAATGGAAAAGCTATATATTTTCTGAAACTAGACAAAATTCCGCAAAAAAGAGACCTTTATGACACATTTTTAAATTTATTTTGTTATTCATAACTTTATTCAAAAAACATCATATTTAATGTAAAAAAAAAAATCATAATAGGTCAAGATTTATATTGCATAATTTCATATTAATTTTTGGGGTAAAATATTTTTGTTTTGCTTAACTATATAAATATATCCCTCCTATAAAATAATAGATCCAATTTGATTGCACAGATCAAGTTTAGGCAGCGTTGGAGGTGCTAATTTGCGCCATGCATCAATCACTTCAGACATGATAAAATCTTTGAAAACTAGGCCTTTCTCTAGCTCAATGCAAAGCCCCAACCCTTGTGATAAAAATGAGACCCAGGTTTAGTGGTCCGGGTCCCCCTAGATGGAGCACGAGGCGCTAATTTGCGCCATGCGCAAAATAAATTTAGAGAAGCTTTTTATGCCGGTTTTTGAAAGGAGGCATACCTGCAATTAAATGGCTCTAGCTCAACAGGGATCTAAAATATGCCAAATAAAGTATATATCTGGACAAAGTAGACTTCCAGATGAATCAAACGTGGGGTTACTTATTATTCTATCATAAATATTGAGCCCGCAACAACTTGTGGAATTTGGATTTGTGCTTAAAAAATAAATAAATGTAAATTCCACATGCTGTTGCGCCCTCTATTTTTATGATAGAATTTTATTTAACCCCTCATTTGATTCGTCTGGGTGTCTAGTTTCTCCTAATATATACTTTATGTGGTCTGTTTTAATTTTCTGTTGGGCTAGAGACATTTAAATGCAGGTATGCCTTCTTAAAAAAAACAAAAAAAAACATTCACAAAATTTTCCCCATGAATTTTGATCAACAATTATGTAGTCTATCAACAATTGTATAGTGACTCAAAATGCTGCACAAACACACAACAAGCCCGCCACACATTTTACATTCACTCAATCAGTTGGATTGGCACATGGGGCATCCATGTGAGCAGTAACGCCACGTCAAGGCCCCAACCAGGTTACTGACCATTCACACATCTTTCACATCTGTTTCACTCACCGAATCACACACCTTTCATGCAAGAAGCTAGTAAAAGTGGAGTGAGTGACGTTAAGGGGGCAAAGAAGGGAAAAGTGCAGAAACACGGAAGGGGAAAAGAGAAAGATAATGAGGATTAGAGGGGGTGGAATAGAAACACCCCCCCCCATTCACATCTGTTTCACTCACTGAATCACACACCATTCATGAAAGAAGATAGGTAAGGGAAGTGGGTGAAGGGAAGGGGCAAAGAAAAGGGCAGAGACAAAGAAGTTGAAGACACACCATTAACACCGCAATTCAATCTGTCTTCAGAGGCTTCTTTCTACATCTGACGTACGGAGGACATCAGATTGTTGGGGATGGGGCAACCTATTTTATTGTATGTGGGGTGAATTACATTATAACTGGGGGTGGGTAGTGAACTGTAGGTGGGTAGTGAAACGTGGTGGGTATTGAACCGGAGTGGGTAGTGAAACGTGGTGGGTAGTTTTTTTATTAACGCTTGAATTAACACTGCTATAAAATAATGGGGCTGGTTTTGGTTTGTTTTTTTATTTGGGAAAATTTAGAGGAATAGCACTATCCAGGAATAAATGCCAGCATGATCCGGGCAAGCTCTGTCCAGATTACACTGCACTGTGTCCATCAGAATGTCATCAAGATCTGCAAAGATCTTAACGGTGCTATAGCCAGATTTATCAAGAAGCACAAAATTAGTGGCATACCTCAACCTGAAATCTGTTTGTTCTCAGCCGAGAAACAATTCGGTCCCGGTATGCCACTAGTAATGTGTCACTGTATGATAAATCTTGAAGCAATCAGGCACACAAAGACCTGGTTTGGAGGGGCAGTCAGGGCAGTGAAGGCGGCTTTCCTTACGCCGCCCTTGGCGCGCGCAAACCCGACACCTTTTACATGGGGTCACTCTTTTCTCAGTTGGTGGAATGTAGCCTGGAAAGTGGCGGTCACGCAACCTAATTACATCTTCCACCTCTTCAACAATGGGAGCATTCTCTTCTGGACAGAGAAGGGACTCGATAACAGATTCCTGAAATTTTAGGAATGTTATCCGTCGGGCATGAGTGGCCTGATACAAGATGAATGCGTTAAGCATTGACATCTGTATCAGATGGACTGCCAGCTTTTTGTACCATACATATGCCTTGCGAGAAGTGAGATATGGTACAAGCATCTGGTCAGACTTGTCTACGCCCCCATGTATCGATTATAATCCTGTACACATAGGGGTTTCATGATAGGGGAATCTCTCCATCTGACGTGAACTGCAGATGTGCATTCATTATGTATCGATGTAAGTAAATGCACATCCTTTTTGTCTGTGTATTTCACAGCCAGCAGTTCACCGCAGCGCAAGGCAGATGTTTCTCCTCTCTTTTGCTTCCCAAACTGTGTTGTTGGAAAGCCTTTCCTATTCGAACGGATCGTGCCACAGGCTCCAGTACCATTGCTGTACAAAAATTTGTACAGCGGCACACCCGTGTAAAAGTTATCTGTATAAATACAGTAACCTTTACCGAATAGTGGATAAGCGAGGTCCCACACTATTTTTTCAGTGGTGGAGAGGCGGGGGGGGCAGTCAGGGGGGCCAGCTGCGAGTCCTTGCCAGTGTATACACGAAAGCGATACATGTATCCACTGGAGCTTTCGCACAGTTTATAAAGTTTTATCCCATACCGAGCTCGCTTCGAAGGGAGGTACTGCTTGAAAACAAGACGTCCCTTATAAAGCAACAAGGACTCGTCGACTGACAAGTTTTGGCCTGGAGTGTATAACTCTTCAAATCTTGCCATCAGATGGTCAAGAAGTGGCCGCAACTTGTACAGTCGGTCGTGATCTGGGTGGTCACGGGGCAAAGCATTTGCATTATCATTATAATGCAAATACCGCAGGAGCAATAAATATCTGTCCCTGCTCATAGTAGCAGGGAAGATAGGGGTGGTTTGGGTACTCTTTTTTGACCAGTATGAGGCTATGCTGGGTTTTTGCACAATCCCCATCTGCAGAGTGAGGCCCCAGAACTTCCTCATCTCTGGCAAACTGGTTGGGGTCCATTTACGCGCCCTCGCAGTTGGCAACAATTCTGCCCCTAGACCTTGAAAATATTGTTCGGCATACAGATTGCTCTGCTGAACAATAAATTCCAAGAACCCATCATCTATATATAGTTGAAAAAAGTTGATGGGTTCAAAATTAGTGGTGTCCACTAGTATACCAGGATTGCCAGAAAATTGTGGCAATACTGGCTGGACCATATTAGGGGAGGTCCAGTCAGATCCTGGTTCAGGCATCGCCACAGCCTGTGTTGCAGATACCCCTGCAATAGGCCTTTGGGCCGGTGCAGGATCAGGTAGTGCAACTACAGACCGTGCGGTCCCTGCATTACCACGGGAGCACCCTGGTAACTCCATGCGTCCACGCCGTGGCTCATCACGTAGTTCTTCGTCACTGGAACCGTCACTATCTGATGATGCTCCAGGGACAAAGTCACTGCCTGAATCTTCAAAAGATTCATCAGCGCTGGGATCAGAGTCTGACATCATAAGGACGTCAGCTGCTTCCTCAGCGCTTAGAAACCTTTTAGCCATAATTTGCTTTCTGAAAATGTATTTTCAAAAGAAAATTACGCCGTTTGATAGTATCTATATATATATATATATATATATATATATATATGTGTGTGTATATATATATATATATGCACGTGTGTGTGCGTATATAATATATTCTATATATAAATATATAAGCGCGTGTACGCGTGTGTGCGCGCGTGTGCGTGCGTAAATATGTATATATATGTGTGTGTGCGTATATAATATATTCTATATATAAATATATAAGCGTGTGCGTGTGCGTGCACGTGTGCGTGTACTCGTGTGTGCGCGCGTGTGCGTGCGTAAATATGTATATATATGTGTGTGTGCGTATATATGTGTGTGTATATATATATATATATATAATGTGTGTATTAGCAATTTATCACCTATTTTATGGAGACAGCCTCTGCGACACTAACACCTCGCAATCCACATGCAGACTGAGGATAGAAATGAAAAAATTATCAAGATTTGAAAAATTCATTCCCCGTGATTGGCTGGAGGGTCAATCGCTAGGTTACGGGGTCATTTTAGGGTTATATTTCTATCCTCAGTGGCCATGTTGGAGGTGGCAGTGATAATTGTGACAGCTAAGTGATCATTGTTACTACAGTGATCACATAGCTGTAACAATAAAATGTGAAATAAAATAATAAAAAGGGGATTGTAATTTTATTAAATGTGGGGTTTGGGGGCATCTGGGCAGTTTTGATTTTTTTTACTGCCCTTAGAGACCCTGTGTGTGGTGTTTTTTACTTTATGGTTTTTTTTTAACATTTTTTTTACATTTTATATTATAATGAGGCACACCGTTGGAAAGTTCAGGCTCTGGGCTTTCCATCGGTGTCTCATTTATTACTGCAGCCCTTACCGATGAGGAGATAGAGAGGTCCTAAGGACCTCTCCCCCCTCCTCCTAAGGGCTGTCTATGCGGCTGTTGAAAGTGACGTCATCACGCCAGGCGTGATGACTTCACCGCGACTCCCATGATCCCACAGTGAGGGCCGACATCCCGGATGTCGGTCCCTCACTGTTTGCCGCCGGGGATCTCCGCCACACCGCCGCTTCGCTGCCGGGAGGATCGGACGCGCTGAGCGCGTCCTCCGCACAGCAGCGGGAACTTCCTGGACGCGCTCAGCGCGTCCGTAGCAGCGAAGTGGTTAATCTATATATCACTCACTATGTCTGAAAGAACAAAAAGGAATGGCAGACGCTCCCAGACACAGATAAGAGGGCAAGCAGCCCCTCTGTCGGCAGGCTTTGCGTCTGGTCGTGGTGAACGTGGTGCATCCTCTGCAGGGGCACGCTTGTCCTTTCTAACTGGTGCTGGCCATCTTAAGCAGCAGCAACATACAGAGGATTTGGTGGATTGGCTAACCAGGCCATCCTCATCCTCCGAGTCCTCTGCCAGCCAGGCTTGTAGTGCTTTACAGTCCACCTCAGCTGACAAAACATCTAATGCAGCCTCCATGTCCACAACTACTCCTGCCGTAGCCTCACTATCACACACGGAGGAGTCAGCTGAATTGTTTGACTACAATGAGAGTGACATGCTGCTTGAGGATGCGCAGCAAGTACAGTGCTCTGATTCAATCTCTGAGGTTGAGGTAGGGAGTATAATCAACCTAGAGGAAGGGGGTGCCAGTGATGACACACAAATAACTGGCACTCATGTTGCCCCAGCAGCTGCAGCATACTGCCAAGTTGGCTCCAGTAACAAGGAGATAGGGGGTGAAGATGACATTGATGATGAGGTCACTAACTCCACCTGGGTGCCAGATCGAACAGAGGAATCAAGTGAGGAGGAGGGGGAGGAGGAGGAGGAGGCACTGCAAACATGAGGCACAACATCCTCTATGACCAACCGTAGCACTAGCCAGTCCAAGGCATCAGATGTCAGAGCTGCTCCGGTGCAGAGCGCTGTTGTCTCAAAGTACACATGCAGGAACTCTGTTGTCTCAGAGTTCTTTAAAAAATGTGCAGCAGAGCGCACCGTTGCTATTTGTAATCTATGTCAGATGAGGCTGAAGCGTGGGAAAGACACTGGACACTTGGGTACCACGTGCTTGAGGCGACATATGAACACCTGCCACACATCCCGTTGGCACAAAACTTTGCGGAGCTCCTCCTCATCTTTCTCTACCCCCACTGTATGTCCTGCCATGTCATTGCCTACAACCTCCACTGACAGGGATGATGCTACAGTAATGGATGTACCAGCTCCTTCCTCACAATGTGACATCATCCCGTCAGATGAAGATTTACGCAGTCAGATTATGTTGCCGCAGCTGCTGCAGCGTAAGAAAAAATCTAGTCCCAACCATCCCCAAGCACAGCGTCTAAATGCCAGCTTAGCAAAATTACTCGCATTGCAGCTGCTGCCTTTCCAGCTGGTGGACTCTGCTCCCTTCCGTGAATTTGCTGAATGTGCTGTACCACAGTGGCAGGTTCCAAAACGCCATTACTTTTCACCCAAGGCCATTCCAGCACTATACCAGCACATGGAAGACAATGTTATCCAGTCATTGGGAAAGGCAGTCAGCAACAAGGTGCATGTGACTTTAGACACGTGGTCCAGCAAGCATGGACAGGCCGTTACATTTCCTTCACGGCACACTGGGAAATGCTGATTGCAGCTGGGAGGGATCCAAGACTGGGCTCTGTGCTGGAGCTTGTTTATCCACCACGCCTCCAGAAAGCTGCTTGTATGAGATCTGTCTGCTCCACCACCTCTTCCTCCTCCTCTTCCTCCTTCTCTGTCTCTGGCGAAGTGGCAGTTAAACTGACGCGTGGCAGGGGCTACACAATGGCTCAAGCAAAAAGATGCCATACTGTGCTTGAGCTGGTTTGTTTAGGGGACAGGAGCCACACCGGGCCAGAAATTCTGTCAGCTCTGCAGGGGCAGGTGCAGAGATGGTTAACACCACGCCAGCTTCAGCTGGGAATGATCGTCTGCGATAATGGCAGCAACCTTCTCTCCGCCCTACGCAAGGGTAAATTGATGCATGTACCATGCCTAGCACACGTCCTAATTCTAGTGGTACAGCATTTCCTAACCAAGTACCCAGGGCTGGCACAGTTTCTCAGCCAGGCCAGAAAAGTCTGCAGCCACTTCAGACGGTCATTCCCAGCAAGCGTTCACCTGGCAGAAATTCAAAGAGAATTCCACCTTCCCACAAACCGTCTGATCTGTGACATGCCCACCAGGTGGAACTCGACATTAGCAATGCTGCAGCGTCTGCACAAGCAGCAGAGGGCCATCAACGAGTACCTGTGTGAGTATGGCACAAGGACAGGTTCAGGTCAACTTGGTTTCCCCCCCCGCAGTGGCTGATGATCAAGGATGCATGCACTGTACTGTCCCCATTTGAGGAGGCAACGAGGATGGTGAGCAGGGACAGTGCATACATCAGTGACACAATTCCTTTAGTGTTCCTGCTGGAGCACACTCTGCGGGGAATTATAGATGTGGCTCTAGAGGCAGAGCAGCGGGAGGAAGAGGAGGCCTTCCCTAGCTCTCAAGGCCCCAGTCTTTCCGCAGACAGCATTCCAGCAGGTCTTACTCAGATCAGACAGGAGGAGGATGAGGAGGAGGAATATTTAAGTAGTGGGGGCATTGAAGGTGGGGATTCCTCAAGGGAGGGTTTCATGTGCCCAGAAACACAAGGGCTAGTGCGTGGCTGGGAGGAGGAAGTGCACGATACGGTCATCCTCATTGGCCAGGAAGACTCGGCAGCTAATGCCACCTCCAACCTATGCTGCATGGGCTCCCTTATGATGCAAAGCCTGCTAAAGGACCCCAGGATTCGTGCTATCAAGGAGAGCGATCATTACTGGTTGGCAACCCTTCTTGATTCACGATACAAGGGTAAAGTTGCAGAGCTCATCCTGCCCGCACAGAGGGAGCACAGGATGAAAAAACTTGAGGACGCTCTAAAGCGACACTTGTGTAACACCTTTCCAGGCACTGGTAGGTTACCAAGTGATGACACACATGCTTCTGAGGCTGCGGATGAACAGAGGAATAGTGGCGAAGGCCAGGGCCACTTGACTGATGCATTTTTAAATTTTTTTAGCCCACGACGCCCAGGGACGTCAAATGTAGGCACCAATTGCCAACGTCTTCACCATATAGTGCAGGACTACCTAGGGGCAAGAGCAGACCTGGATACTTTTCCAGCAGATGATCCACTGGCTTACTGGGTGTTGAGATTGGATCACTGGCCAGAACTTAGCCAATATGCTATGCAGCTACTAGGTTGCCCTTCATCCAGCGTACTTTCTGAAAGGACGTTCAGTGCCGCTGGAGGTTTTGTCACAGACAAAAGAGTGCGTCTGTCCACCGACTCTGTAGACCGGCTGACATTTATATAAATGAATCAGTCCTGGATCAGCAGTTATCAATCCCCTGATGCTGACGTAATGAATAGATCGGGGATGTCTTCTGCATGCACAAAACCTCCAGCACTGAACTCTTCCACAATACCACAAAAGGGTTACGATGTGAATGCACTTGCTGCCATGAAAGGCACAATATTTGGCTGCACTGACGCCTGTGCCAGATTTATATCATTTCAATTTTTTGAACAGCAGGGTCCAACCCTGCACTCTTCCACAATACCACAAAAGGGTTACGGCGTGAATGCACTTGCTGCCATGAAAGGCGCAATATTTGGCTGCAATGACGCCTGTGCCACATCTATATCATTTTAATTTTTTGAACCGCAGGGTCCAACCCTGCACTCTTCCACAATACTACAGAAGGGTTACTGTATGATAGTACTTGCTGGCAGTCTGGCACCAAAAGCACAATATCTGGGTGCACTGACTCCTTTACCAGATTCATATCTTTTTAATATAGGACCACATGGTCCACCCCTGCATTCTTCCACAATACTACAGAGGGGTTACTGTATGATGATACTTGCTGGCCTGGCAGTCTGGCACCAAAGGCACAATATCTGGGTGCACTGACGCCTTGACCAGAATCATATATTTTTAATATAGGACCACATGGTCCACCCCTGCATTCTTCCACAATACTACAGAGGGGATACTCTATGATAGTAATTGCAGGCCTGGCACGAAAAGCACAATATTCGGGTGCACTGCCACTGACGCCTGTATCAGATTCATATCCACAGAGGGGTTACGGTGTGACGGCACTGTTGCCGACGCTAAAGGCCCAATTTTAAAGCACCTATTGTTACTTTCATCCAAAGCCTGCATAAGTTGCACAATAATTTAGCCAAAAAATCACTAAACTTTTTCTGCGTGTCCGAAAATGTCTCCTCTTTTCATACAGACTGCCGCCCCAAGCAGTTGTTTATGGATAGTTTAAAGGAAAAGCATTTACCGTAATTTGAAACGTAATTTTTTTGTTTTTAAGTGTTTCTATACATCCTAGAAATCCGCCACTTCACGGGCAGGTTATGGGGACCTCCTAGGCACGATATTTGAAGGAATTTTCATTTTCATTTTTAACCCTTATTTCATGGAAAACTCACGGTCCCTTTAAAAATGTTTTTTTAAAAACTTTTTGTCCTTGTTTCCTGTCCCCCAGGGCACTACCCGGACCCCCATACACCTTTTATGGCAAATATCTAGCATATATGCTCCCTCTAAAAACCGAATTTTCAGCCCCATTGACTTGTATTGAGTTCGGATTCGGATTCGAACATTTGGAAAGTTCGGGTACGAACCCGAACTCGGGCGTGTTCGGCTCATCCCTAATCCTTACATGCGACAAAAATAAAAGTAAGCAAAACAATAAGAAAATAACAATGAAAACAGATAATGATGGGTCTTTCCTTTTGCTTTACCGATGTTTGCTCAGCGCAGGGATTATCTGCAGTTTTGCATTAGCAGATACAGACTTGTCAGAGATCAAAAGTAGTAAAGATCTTAACTGTAACATCACTGAGCAGGCTGAAAGGCTCAGCGAAGCTGGCCACAGTGAGGATGTTCTATACAGCAGAGTATGTCTGTAATGAACAGATTGAAAAGTCAAAGCATTTTTTTTAAGAGTTTTTGCATATAAATACTAACTTACTAATAAATTACTAACTATGGCAGAGCCAGAGACCTGTTACCTGTTATCCTCGGGTGGGGGAGGGCGCTCTATATCCCCAAAGTGGTCTAAAAGCTCTTGTCGGTTGTACATAACATGAGAAAATGTAGAGTTATAGGGCATGTTTTCTGAATACTGAAGTGTTATTTAAAATATCAGCAGATAGTATGGAACAATCAAAAACATGCGTTTTTTATAATCATCTCCGAACAATGACAAGCTTATGGTAACTCTAAATTTGCGTACATTAGAAGAGGGACACCATTATTGCAACATTACGAGGACACTACCACTTACATAAACTGTAACTAGATTACTTGTGCATTACAACCAAAACCACCTTCTAAAACACATGCTGCCATTTTTTTTCTTTTGTTTAAAATAATTGCATGTAAAAAGGAAAAATTAATTTATGACTTCTTATCTCCTGTTTCCATTTTGTGGGCTTTCCCCATGTTGCAAAAGTTACCAAAATCTTATGGTGAGTTTTACTTTGTGGCTGTGCTTTAGATAAGGCTGTGATAGGGGGGACACAAGGAGACCCCAATTAAGAAGAGACCTATCTCGATTACAGGTCTCTGGTCTCTGTTGAATGGTCCCTCATACAGAGGCAATGAACGAGCGCACTCGTGGAAAATGAATAAGACACAGATAAGTTCCTATGTCTTTGAAATTCGAAATGTATTCAGGAATATTGCAGTATTTATATTTTTCACAGGCAGCATAGAGGGGCTGATGTCATACCCAATCGGAGATTGCCATGTAGACAAAGATAACATGTGTAGAGGGGTGTAGCAACTCCTTCCATCTAGGATGACCACAATAGATCTAGTACCCTCTTTTCTCACGTGCAGCCCCCATCACCTGGAATGCTCTCCCTTGAATGGTCAAACTTTTCCCTAAAGACATTCCTGTTTAGGGAAGCCTACCACCCGACTCACTGGCGCAACCAGTTCATCATTCCTACCTTGCAGTCCATCATTCCCACCTTGCAGTCCAACACTCTCACCTTACAGTCCTCTCTTCCTGTTTCCAGCCCAAACCCTTCTAGATTGTGACTTCCCATGGGAATAGGACCCTCGTTTTCTATTGTAACGGTTTGTCAATTGTTGTTCAATGTATTGTAACCCCGTCTATATTGTGCCCATTGTACAGCGCTGCAGAATATGCTGGCGCAATATAAAGAATAATAATAATAATATTTGTTGATGCCCATACAAATCATGGAATGTTATCTGGAACAGATTTTAAAGAATTTGCCTAGGGAGATAATCGGGTGGGACAGAGACAGGAGTTAGCAGGCACACCGAGGAATGCATTTGCATATTTCAATTACTTGTAATTTTGGATATAAAATCCTTTACAGGCTGCAGAGGGCTATTGTTCTGCCTCTGCTACCTGAGATAAGGGATAACCGCTGAATGAGAGAAGACAGGGAGGTTAAAAACCCTTCTACACTACCCCCCTGGTGATGTCCTTTGAATACATCCCCCACAATACAATTATTTGAGTCAATGATTGAAACCATAGACTCCATTCTATGCACAAAGCCACAAAGTGAGGAGCGAGTGACGTAAAGACACTGTGGGGGCAGTTTACAACACAAAAGATCACAAAATAGATGCGTGTAGTGAAACAAATAGATTAAAATATTTATTTAACTAAACCTACAAGAGAAAAACAAAAGTGCATGTAAGATATCACCAACATAAAATAAACACTAGAAGGACCGGCTCTATTCCATAGTGAACGCTAACAGTAGCGTTTGGATGAGTAAGAGTTAGCGCCAGGATAATTGTGTTAAATGCACCCCCCCATATTACCTGTAAAAAATCCATTCCGCAAGCTTACTGTACTTTGCACATCCTATACTTAACATGGGGAGCACATTCAGTAATTAGCATTTTGATATGTAAGGTATTCCAAAGTGCTTATACCGTAAGGATGCGCAAGGCAGAAATTTAGCAACCCCTCAAAGCTGCTGCTAAATGAGTCCGCTTTTGCAAAATCATTTAGCATCCCCTAACCCTCCCCCTAAGAAATCCAATACTCCCCTCTCATCTGCCGCTTCTGACTGCCAAGAGCAGAGTGAGACTGGGGACAAAAAGTTCACTCTGCGGCCCTGCACGATCTCGTGAGAACAAGATCGTGCAGGTCACTTGGCCCAGCAGCACAAGCCTCCATGGAGTCCTATGGACTCCAGGAGGGGATAATCGCAGCGGCACGTTAGTGCTGTTTCGAGCATCCAGGAGGTTAGTGCTGCATTATGTGGCAGCCGCTGAATCAGCACCAGCCCCGTAATATGGTGTTAAAACAGGGATGCTAAGGGGAAACCTGCGTCCCCTTTTTAGCGAGAGGCACATGATAGTGGCATTGCCTCAAGTGTTTTGTTATTAACAGGGTTTTTCAAAGAGATTTGAAAAGTCACCGCACGTTCGGTGACTTTTCGTTCTCTTCAATTCAGTGTGATTTGGCAATCTCATTTCGGCGACCCTGCGGTGTATTCAGCAAGCACCACTGGATTAACCCCGCCGAACACGCTGGAGAAACCCGAGCAGCCGTCGATCACAGCGCAGAGCAGCCGCCGGAAAAAGCCGACACCGCAGACAAATGGAGTGGGAAAAAAAAAACGTACACTTGAATGTTTGAAAAGTGAAACGCTGTTTGCAAAGAAACTACAGAATTATAATTTCTTAAATGTACATATAAGATCCAATGAATGATAATAAAAAGGTCTTACAGAAAAAAGAAAATACCGAAAAATGCCTAAAAGATCCTAAAAAATCTATACATAAAGAGACTTTTTACTGCAGAATATAATAATAAACGGTTTATGCTTGACCGTTTATTGAATTAAATCGGAAATATTTTTAACATTGAAGCCTATGGGATTCTCCTGAATAAACCTGTCGAATGAAGCCACCGAACAGCAGGGCATTTCGGCACCTTTTCACTGCTGGTTTGTGTTCTCTGAATAGACGAAGCATTGCTTCTCTATGGGGATTCACTGCCCTCGAACAGGCACCGTATGTGCAGGCAATTCACCAACATTTGGCGAACTGCCTGCTCTCTGAATAGCCGAATGGCCAGGAAAGCTAACCGTACGCTGAATTTCACTGTTCGGTTACCTTTCGGCCACTATTTGGATCGCTTTGAATAACCCTGTAGTTGTTACATCTTTATATTTCCTTTACTAGAGTAAACATTTGCAAGAAAAAATAAAATTTAACCATGGTAACACATATATTTAATAAAATTGACAAGTAGAAATATGAAGAGTCTGCTAAATTTGCAATTCTGTTACCCAGGAGATCCAAAATCCACATTTACGCAAAGCTGATTCTCCAAAGAACTAAATTAGCATTCCATTTGCTTAACATTTGTCGTAACATGCAAAATTGCGAGCGATAATCCATCCCCTGGCACTGATTGAAGTGGGACCATTTTTTAATTAAAGAAATGGAAATTTTAAAGAATGAACTGTTGTTTTTGGTGAAGAAGAACGAACGTTAAAATAGTCGAGATGATTTGCCGGAGAGATATCTTACTGAAGAGTGCTTTCATATGGATAGAGCTTTGTTTAAATTCATATTTGGGATAAATCTCTCAAAGCATGTGTTATGGAAAGGAAACATCGAATCAGACAAAGAAATTCAAATACAGAAACAAAGTATTCAGACAAAGTCTATGGTCTTTATTAGAGCATTTATTAAAATCACAACTCTTGTTATTTACCAACTTTAATATTCAAGAATTCAGAAAAGCGCAACAGCAGCCACTTGAACATAAAACTGCCATGAAACACGCAGGATAAACATATTCTAACATAAAAGCCTTTAATAACCTGCATAAACTGTCTCCGTGACAAGTTTCCCCCAATTTATTTAGGAAAGCAGCATACCGATATTCTTTTGTTTTTAATATTGCTTCAGTTTTTTCTTTTTTTTCTTTATAAAATCAACCAAATATGATCTTGACGTAATAGTGCTCTTTGTTTCTTATTCTATCGCGTGCCGCTCGCTAAAACCGGTAAGCTAAGGGGACGCTAATTTCCCCTTTGCGTCCTGGTTTCCCCAGCAGGTTAAGGGGCAAGCGCTAAATCCAGCAGCCTGCCCCATAGCGGCCGCTAAGTGTCCACAGTTGGGGGGGCACAATTCTTGCCTTCCCCCAGGCACTGACAACCCATGCTACGCCACTGCTTCCCCCAGTCTCTCTCTCTGCTCCTGGTGGCCAGAAGAAGCAGCGGATCGGTCCGCCGTTCTCGCCGCGGGATGAGAGGTGACTGTTTTTGGGGGTTTTGAGCTGCAGGTAATGGATTCTTCAGCAGCGCAATCTGTTACCTACAGCTCTGAGCTGGGGTTAACTTTTTCATAAGTGCCAGCTCTTAGGATCACTTGGTCCTAACACTAGTTACTAGCGCTAGTTAGTCTGTGCTTGCACTTTGTGCTCCGCATGTTAGGTATAGGTACAGTATAGGTTAAGTACAGTAAACTCACGCTACGAATCGCTAATGAATGAGCGCTAATGGGTGCTTAATCCATTAGCGATTCGAAGGTGATCCGGCCACAGCGCTATAATATCCTTTTAAGCTAGCGCTAACGCTGACGTTAGTGCTAGCTTGAACGAGGTGATAGAGCCCAAAAGATATTATTCCCTTGTCTGCTCAGCATGGCCAAAATATCGAAGTATGCAACATTTTTCCAAATGTGTTAGGCTAGGGTCAGACTGAGGCAGTGCGAACGCGCGTTCTGGCGCACTTAATCACGGCCGTGCTAGCAGCAGATGCCGGGCAATGACGGCCAATATACGAAGTACGGTCGCACAAAAGTCCGGCTGCGCAACGCAAGTGGAAAATGAACGCATTTTTTCGAGAACGTTAAACCACTAGTACGGACGTACAGAGTGCGCTGCGTCCGCTAGCGGCGTGTGTGCGTGATTAGGAGACGTCAGACGCTGCTAATGTCCGGCCAACATAACGTCCAGATGCAAAAAGTGTTTTATTGATGATCCGTACAAAATCACGGATGAAACTGCGCATCGTATGACCGCTATTGCGTATTCCGTGAAAAAATACGTCCATTCTTCGAACGCACATTTTCACGGACAACGTGAAAAATGCGTCAGTCTGACCCTAGCCTTAATCCCTACATAAACCTAAAATTGACTGATTGCGTCTTCTTTGCAACTTTTGTTCCCACTATGATACTGACTTGTGCGTGTCACATAATGCCCAGGAATGTATATTAATCATACTCAACTTCTACCCAGAAACCAAATGTATTGATAGTAATATGTGTGAGATACCTCTGTTTAATTTTTAGGGATGTGCAATTTGTTTCGTACCGAATCGATTTTTGTACGAAATTTACAGTTTTCAGGCTTCCGAAGGCATCCCGAATCCAAAATGTCAACCACACGAAATTTTCGGATCGATTTTAAATTTCGAATCATTCGATTCGATATTTCAGATGATTTGAAATTTCGGGTCGATTCGATGATTCGGGTTATTTCAGCGCTTAGATCATTTCGGTGATTCGGATCATTTCGGGTCATTCGGTTCAGTTGGTTATTCGTTTTATGCTGTATTATTATACTGTAGAGGTGCTGCCCGGCAGTGTGCGGATTCATATGCTGCATTAATTATATTATAGAAGTGCTGCCCGGCAGTGTGCAGATTCATATGCTGCATTATTATACTGTAGAGGTGCTGCCCGGCAGTGTGCAGATTCATATGCTGCATTAATTATACTGTAGAGGTGCTGCCCGGCAGTGTGCGGATTCATATGCTGCAGCAATTATACTGTAGAATTGCTGCCCGGCAGTGTGCGGAATCATATGCTGCATTAATTATACTGTAGAATTGCTGCCCAGCAGTGTGCAGATTCATATGCTGCAGTAATTATAATGTAGAGGTGCTGTCCGGCAGTGTGCAGATTCATATGCTGCATTATTATACTGTAGAGGTGCTGCCCGGCAGTGTGCGGATTCATATGCTGCATTATTATACTGTAGAGGTGCTGCCCAGCAGTGTACGGATTCATATGCTGCATTATTCTGTAGAGGTAAATCGTTTTGTTCATTTTTTTCCTTTCATACCATTTTAATATGATTAAATAAAGTTGTGCAATGCATATTCATAAGAAAAAAGGATCTTTCATAAAAAAAACGATACGTCCGAAGGAACGAATCGGCAGAATTGCCGTATCGTCCGACATATCAGAGCATCCAAAATACCATTCGTCTAAGTCAAAATGAAATAGACCCTTTGAAACGACGAGAACGAGATGATCCGAAAGACCGAAAATTTCCGATATCACGAAATGAAAGTCGATACAAAACGAGCCGAAACGAAACAAAATTTTTTTAAAAACCGAACGAGCCGAAACAAAAAAAATGCATGCACATCTCTATTAATTTTATTCTATTATAAAAACCTATTCATCATGAAATGCAGTGTATGACCTTTAACTACTAAATGGAGGTTTATTGTCTTCATGACATGCTTAGAATTCATTAGCATCCTCTGTACAGAATTATGTCATGAATTATTATCGCCTTTACCTCCTTCATGCTATTCAAGCTCCTACACCGCCCATGGTCCAACTGTGACCTGTCCATTCTGGGGATAGGGACGTTGAACCCTAAGGAGGTATGCCATGACATTGGCATTTGGGTTAAAACTCTAATGGCAATTTAAGTAAGACAAAAAACCTCTGCGTTTGTCTAGCATGGAATTAATGGAATTCCACGTGGAATTCAAAGCACAGATGGCAATGATTTAGTATGTTTTTGGCATAAAATAAGGCTCGGGTATACGTTGCCACCCCAAAGCAATGGAAGTAGAGTGTGAGACTGATTTCTTTATATTGCATATTTTTAATCAATTTCGGAATTTGGAAGTGGGTCACTTTGGCAGCTGACCCGACCACATTTTCCTTTTGCTCACAAAAAAGGGGGAATATTTGTTGTAGGCAGATTTGATATTAATGTATTGTGTATATGTATATGTGTAATAATAAAAACTTTCATTTAAAAACTTCATGTTATGTTTACTTGTGTTATCTTTTGACTAATATTTAAATTTGTTTGATGATCTGAAACATTAAAGTGTGGCAAACGTGCAAAAAAATCAAGAGGGGGCCAATACTTTTTCACACAACTGTATATGTAGGAGTTTTAGAGAAAAATTTACTTATGTTTCCTTGTTAATTAACAATAACTATATATCATTGAATTCCTTAATAAAAGATTTAACGTTTGTGTGCCACCACAGGGGAAATTTCTTTTGTGGAACTGCGTTTTTCCTCATCTTGACCTTTGGGTTCAGGGTATAAATAAACCCAGGGGCATTGTTTGTTGGCATTAGATTTAAGAGGTTTGCTTTGACATTGACAGGTGGGCTTAAAACCTTAACATTAATGGCCATATAAGCAAAAAAAGAAACCCCTGTTAAAGTTTAGCGTTGACATATGGGAGTAAAAGTACAGATGATACATTTTATTTGCATGTACTAGGATGTCGGTGCATGGCATGGTTGTGCATATATCACTGATGACTTACGCAGTGTCTCATGAAGTAAATGCAAAACTACTTTATTCTCATGTCCATAAAGATATTTAATTGGATCATCCATTATTCACCTGTCAACTGAAGATATAAAACAGAAAATGATGAAGAATAATAGAATGTGTCGAGTTATAAATGTGTTTGATATTGTTCCTTCCAGGTGGCTCATTCTGGTGTCTCCTTGATATTGTTCCAATAAAGAATGAGAAAGGGGAAGTGGTTCTTTTTCTGGCTTCTCACAAGGACATCTCAAACACGAAGACCAGTTTCTCTCCAGAAAACAGCAACCAGACAGGTGAGGGTGAATTAAACTCTAAATATGTTTTATGTTAAAATGTTGGACATTTTCCATTCTATTAAGATGTTAACCCCTTCACTACCGATATCGAGATATCTCGGGCTTCAAAGGCACCATCTGGTGTCCCAATATCACGATATGCTGATCTGCAGGCTAAAAGCAAATGAAATTTGTTTGCTGCAAACTAATTTTGTTTGCTTTTGGGCTGCAGAAGGTGACCCCAAAGTATTAGTCCTGTGTGCTTAATGCCCTAATGGCTAAAACTGTAAAAATCAGCTGATGAATGCTCTGAAATATCGGGCTGTCTGCAGCCGACGCAGGGGAAAAAAAAAAACCTGTAGACCTGCTGCTCAAACCTCTGTAACTCAATTTGACAGTAGATGGTGCCATCTGCTGGTGAAATAGGTTACTTACAGTGATAACTATTTATTAATCTATATTCAATTAAAGATGGCTTTACAAAGAAACACTGGTTTCTGTCAATCACTTGGTAGTGAAGGGGTTAAGCCCTTCCTGTTTTCAGTGATCAATAATTATCATTGCCTGAGTAAATGGCAGGTCAGTTTGTTGATGGAAATAGTACATTTTATATAAAATGTTACATATATTAAATATTAACAGCTGCTATAAGAAGGCAGATAACAAAATCTGGGATTGATTTTATTTTAGGTTCGTCTGAATTAACATATGAATTGTAACCAATTACCTTATGCAATATCAAATGCTCAGAATGTCAAAAACAGGTATTCACTAACAGGGTTGCCATCAGAATTCTTGGGCCCCGTTACTAAACCACTGGCAGCGGCCTCCTTCCCTCAGCTGCCTCTTTCAGTAAATTAATTAAAAATAAAACAAAGTTACCAAATGACCAATTCGTTACATAGCAATCAAATTATTGCTACTGAGTTACTCACTAAGCACTGTTGTTTGCCAGTGTTCCAATACTGGCAAAATGTGGTGATATTGCAGTGGCTACAACTGCTGGCGTTTAACAAAACAAAAACTGACAGGAGAAGTTTCACGGTGCAGCCTCTTCTGTAGCTGTTTGGATTTTAGTTTTTGTGATGTGCCAGTATTTGTCAGTGATTCAATATCAGCAATTTTTGCTAGTATTTGCAACAACGGCAAACACCGGAGCTTAGTGAACAAGCTTTTTAGGCTGGGGTCAGACGAACGCACGTGCAGCCGCACTTTATCACGGCCGTAGTAGCAGCAAATGCCGGCCAATGACGTGCAATATACGAAGTACGGCGCACGAAAATGCGGCTGCGCAATGCAAGCGGCAAACAAACACATTTTTTCGAGAACGTGATACCGCTAGTACTGACCTACAGAATGCGCTGCGTCCGCTAGCGGCGTGTGCGATTAGGAGATGTCAGACACTGCTAATGTCCGGCCAACATAACGTCCAGACGCAAATAGGGTTTTATTGATGATCCATACAAAATCACGGATGAAAATGCGCATCGTATGACCGCTATCGCGTATTCCGTGAAAAAATACGTCCATTCGTTCGAACGCACTTTGTCACGAACGACGTGAAAAATGCGCTCGTCTGACCCTAGCCTTAGTTGTTACTTCATTCCTTGTGATGAAATCAATGTGTAGCAGTTGGGAAAACATTAGGGAAAATCTGTTTGAAGGTTTTTTATTTATTTATAAAGTATTTTACCAGGAAGGATACATTGAGATTTTTCTAACCAATGGAATCAGAAGTTTACAGATGATAACTTGGGGCTTGATTTAATTGGATCAGCTGTTATTTTTTATAGAGAGAACAAAAGCACTCCAGCTGGTTTCGAATAACACTTTATTTTCCCCTGAAATATCGGCTGATTCATTTGAACAGATTTGGACATTCAAAGTCCAAAAAATAACTTTTTTTTTTATAAAAATCTGGCCATTTTCTTTAACAGATTTTCTGTCAGATATTGTCACTAATTAGCCACTTTTACTAACCCTAGTAATTCCTGGTGTCCACGGCTTTTAGGGTTATTTTTAGGTTTAGGTTTTTAGTGCTAAACCAACATTAATACTAAGTTTGAGGGTTTCCAGTTGATTTTCCGTGCCCAAAGAGCCATTTATCAACACCTTTCAGAATATTTTTTTCTGAATTTCGGCTTTCTGAAGCATTCAAAATTCCATTAACACCTTCCCGCCACAGGACGGCCCTTGCCGTCCTGGCAGCGGGTGGGCTTTGAAGACGCAGGGCATACATGTACATCCCTCTGTTTTCAATGGGGCCACCTTGGCCCCTCCTTGCAGCCTGCGCGGGCCGACCCGCGGCGCGCGCCATTGGCTACATGGGGATAGCCTGAACTCAAGCTGTCCCCTGTAGCCAATGACACGCATCGGGCGTTGGCTGCGGGGTGGGCCGCAATTAGTGCCGCACGAAGGCACCTGTCGACGAGGTGTCCCTGCATACCTCGCTGGCAAAAGCCACCCCTTAAGGGCGCCACCTGCGTATCCTTAAGATGTTAAAGGTTTATAGGTGTGAGTGTGTGTAGTAATTAACATACATACAGAAAAGATGGCGTTGCGCCTGTACTCACCGGAGCGGCTGCAACAGCCAGGAGTAACAGCCCAGTTCATGTATAAAACATAAGCGAAAAAAGATGTCATCTGCGCTCGTTTCTATACAACTCCATGTACAACAAAAACTATCCGAGGTTTTAGTTTGTTTTAATGGCCATTGAAACGTAAGCTCACTCGCCCCATCAAGGCACCTCTTTGTAGAGTGAGTACCTAACCAATGTACCAAAATCCGCTCTACTGAGCAACTGCATGCCCTCCTGCTGCTTTTCAGCTAAAGGAGAGGCAGATAAAATGGTGGGTTTATTTATATACGCACCAAGCACTTCCCATTTGGGGTTGAAAACAAAAACATGGAAAAAGGAACAGCAGCAAACATGACCAACTGGTGTTACAGCATAATATACATACATACAGAAAAAATGGCGTCGCATAATCTACATACATACAGAAAAGATGGCCTATACTCACCAGAGAGGCTGCAACAGCCTTGATGTGGCTAGTGCGCTTACGTTTCAGCCTTGATTGGGCGAGTGAGCTTACGTTTCAATGGCCATTAACCCTTTCACTGCTGAGGACGTGTGGGGAAAGTCCTCATTGACTCCTAAGGAAAGATAGGGGTGGAGATAGGGGGTTCCTTTGAACCACGATATCTCCCCACTGTTGGCAGCTAGAGGGTCATGTTTGTGATCAGTAGAAAGGCCAGAGCATGGCCTTTCCAATGATACCAAACATGACCATGTTTAAAGTAAAGAAGACAAATTAGACCCGAAATGGCTCAGCAGTGAAGGGGTTAAAACAAACTAAAACCTCGGATAGTGTATTGTTGTACGTGGAATTGTATAGAAACGAGCGCAGATGATCTTTTTTCTCTTGTGTAGTAATTAAGACAAATTTTTAATGGGAATTGAAATGCCATTGCACCCTTAATTAATTCTCCCGGATAAAAAATATGGTAGAACTGCAGCCGAAAAATCAGATTTCGGGGAACAAGCTGATTTAAATCGAGCCCTTGCAGTCAACCCACTCCTGATTTTATCTGCTTCTCCTGCAATTCTCTTACGTGTAGAAAACATAAAAGAAATGAATATTTTTCCTTTCCCAGCCGATCATGATACTCTTGAATATGAGTTCTGATGACAGTCGGAACAAAGCATTAATAATTTGAACGTGAGCACTAATTGCATATATGGTACCCAGCAATAAAATCAGTTTTGACATAATTTTTGCAGCATGAAATACAAAGCATACTCGCGTAATAAACACATCAATCCGTAAACAAAACTGCATGTGTTAATTATGCTTGTGGAGCTGTAATAATGAAGTAATATCCAATATAATTGCACAATGATTTAATTATTGATATCAAATCTGTCACTAGTGTTATTTTATTTTTACTCTGAGCTAATAACATTTCCAATCTTAACTGGATGATTGCCACAGGCGTCTAAAGTTCAATGCGCGCTTTCCATATCCATCCCTGGAACGATGATACAAGAAATACCAATTGAACACATTGTTGTATTATTGTGTGACCGGCAACACTACATTTGTATGGATTTTCAGTCCATGTGAATGCAGTTTTTCATTGGCATGGACTACCTTTATGTGAGCGTGAAGGGCTGTGTATGTGTGTACACAATATCATTTTGATGGAAAATCAGAACTCTTTAAGAGGTATATTTGTGTTGCAAACCAGTGTGAATTACTGTAATCCTGCCACTTAACAGACTGGAAAGATTAAGTATATAATCTTATTTTAAACCTACTAATCTTTATTCATAGCGGGAAAAAAAATAATAATAAATTGGTATCTATAGAGATTGAGGAGAATCAAACTGAGAAACTGGTGCATAAAAATTCCAACCTACACATGTCTGTAAACTGCAATTTAAAGGAACACATAATGCAAAAATAAATATGTGTAAATTTAATACTTAGGTCAGGTGTTGCCAGAATATACATGTACCAAAATGAGGATACACTCCAGGGATTTCTTAAAACATAAACTCTTTTATTTTAAATTTTAAAAAAGGGGGAGATCCACTTTTAGCCCACTAGGGGCACTGTTCCCTCCTTAGCGCTAAAATGGGGGCGCTATTGGGGAAAACTTGCAGCTGCAGGTTTCCCTGTAGCGTCCCCATTTTAGCTTTAGATTCTTGGGCTGGCACTACTTGAGCACCTTTCCATGGAACGAAGAGCTACCCTCGGTGACACCTGCGGTAGAAATTCCTCATCGTCATGAGTATCACCTCCTGGAGTCCATAGGACTCCATAGATGGTTGCGCTGCCTGTCCCTGAGCCTTGCGTGATCTTGCTCTCGCGAGTTCGCTTAGTGATATTGGAGGGAGACTGGGAACTATTTGTTCCCAGTCTCACTCTGCTCACGGCCAGGAGAAGTCTCGGATCGGATCACCAGTCACACCACAAGATGAAAGTTGGGTATCTGATTTGTTGAGGGTGTTTTTAGGGGGTGCTAAATGATTCTGAAAAAACAGAATCCATTGGCACCAGATTTTCGGTATAGCTAAATTTTTGATTATTGCAACGGTGCGGTACTTAGCGCTAGGACTTAGCGTTCACTAGGAAATAGAGCCCTAGGGGTCTCTTTATCAAGAAATCCATAGAGTGCATCCTGGTTTGGTGAGTGTATATATATAATCATCCAAACGGAAGTAGACTCTGGAGGCTATTAATTTTAATAAAGTTTTTTTGTTACATTATAGATATTTCCGTCCAGAACAAGACTTTTATCAAGAGTGACGCATCCAATCATTGAATCATTTACAGTATCATTGAAATATCATTTAAAAGTCTGTAGAGTGCGCTTCTCTTTTGGATGGTGTAATTTTTGACTGATGCAAACCATAAAAAGCCCTCAATTGTCAAGTGTGAGTTATTAGATTAATATATTAATCACATTAGAAATGCACTCACCGGTTAGGACTCCTTATTCTGCTGTAGAGAGGCTGAGCATAATTTTTTAAATCCCCAGCCCTATGGCTCAATGAATACCATTTAACTGAAAACAAATGAGTCCTGGAGTTTCTCCATTATCCTCCATAATGTATCCTAGATAACCATCTAAAGTCCTAAATACCCCTTAACCCACTAATGCCACTCCATAATACTTTATAATCTATTTTCCTATCTCCCTAATCATCATTGCCTGCAGCCTAACATCCCAACATTCCCAGTTAACTGTTTAATGTCCCTAATATTGCAACCTGCAACATAATCCCTTTAATCCAGTTCATGGGATAACTATCCTGCAGGATTATCCCAACGCTGCCTGCCTCCTGATCTCCATACCTCCCAGCCTGCAACCTAGCTTCTTTTTCCCAGCAGACGTCCACTTACATCGATAACGGGACTCTCGTCCTGAAAAGTGTGTACCCCGAGGCTCGATGTGTTCAATAAATAGTGACACAAGTCCACCCGGAAATTTGGTCTACTTCCCACTGTCGTCGTCCTTTTGATTCCTGATATTTGGTTTGAAATTCTTTCCTTGAATATTATTCTAATATTCCCTTTGTTTACTGCTTGTGATACTCGCTATTTATTATTTTCTCCAAGTGTGTGTTCAAGCACCCTGTTGTCATAATACCAATCTATTGCCTACGCCAACTGTGTTTCTGCTACCTTAAACCCATGCCTCGTGCATCCTAGCAGGATATCACAAGCAATAATATATATTTGTCTGGTTGTCAATGCATGTGCTTGTTAAGCTTTGTTTCAGAGGCTATCTTTAAAGCCCAGCATCAGTCCAAATAGTCACTGTCAAGTCTTTATCCACCATCAGGTGCTTGCATCTATTTGCTTTTTTGCTATCTGTTTATTTCTGTTTGGTAGCATCTGGCCGTCTCTTACTCTTTCTGGCTATTCATCTCCTCCTCCGCACTCTGTGTATTTGTGTACAGCCAGGCTGTATCTTTTTCTGTAATTCTTAACCGCATCCTTTTCTTCTATTTCTCTGTTGGACAATCAAGAGTCTCCTGTAGTCAGAATTACCGTCTTTCTGGCAGCTTGGGATTCATTCACTAAGGCTGGGGACACATGAGCCTATTAAATGCGTTCGTTTTAACGAGCATCTTGACATCCATCATAGAATTTGATAGATATATGGAACAACACGCAGGTACGAGCGCACTTTTTCACGGAGAATGGATGCGAATTTTGGTCAGTGTCAAAATGCTAGGACACATGTTGAGATATGTCTACAGAAGTGATGCTTTCTATAGGCTGGAGTGTAGGACATCAGTGAAGCGCTCATTGGACGTCCATCACATGTGTAGGAAACTGAGACTACAAAACACAACGGCACTATTACAATCCTCACGCTAAAATGGGGACGCTAGGGAGAAAAACCTGCGCCTGCAGGTTAATCCTTAGTGTCCCCATTTTAGAGTGATATTAGGATGCAGGCGCTAGAAAAGCTGCCTGCATCGTAATCCGGCGCTAAGCTCTAGGATGCACGCGGCAGTGCTAGGCACCACCGCAAGCCTCCCCTCCATGGACTCCATTGAGATGACGCTGCCAGTCACATGACCTTCAGGATCTCGCCTCGCTGTCGGCCTAGTGATCCACAGAAGGAGACGGGGGGACACACCCCCAGTCTCTCCCTGCTCCCGGTGGCCAGAGGAGGCGGTTGGAGCCACTGTTCTTACCGCGGGATGGAAGGTGATTCTATGAATTATTGGGGGGGGGGGATTCTGCTGGTGGTGACGGATTCTGCAGCAGCGGAATCCGTTAGCACCATGTCCTGGCTGTGGTTAACTTTCGGGTTAACCGCAGTCGTACGGTAATTAGCGTTATTACAGTGTAATACTATCGCAAAACCACGCCGACGCAAGGGTTAGCTCACACCAAGTAATAGTGCCCTAAATAAGTATATATAAATAAGATTCCAAATCCCTAGAATAATGTGATGCAATGATACCTTTTATTGTACCTGATACTTAAATTCAATATTTTATTTGCCGCAATACGGCAGTTTTCGCTGAATGTCTGATAACTGCTACAGCGACTCCAATTTTAGCAAATTACAGTGACCATTCGCTAAATAGGGAATTCACTATATTTTCGGCGAAGTTAATTCCCCGAAATGTGACAAAAAGCAGAGGATCTAAAGATGATTAGACCCTTTAGATTCTAACTTCCATAATAACCCCTAAAATGCCATAAACCCAGGGAAATGCAATAAAAATAATAAACAATGTGGCATTACGATGCATAGAGATGGAGATTCGCTGTCTGAAGAAGTGTGGGAAGCTGGATGCTGATGTTTGGTGGGGGGCACATGGAGGGGCAAGGAATAACCTAGGGGGGGGCAATTGCCCCCCTGTAGAGACGCCTATGCCATAGCCTACGTCCGTGAAAAAGTATCTCGGTTACAACACATACCCTCTGCGCCCCAGCCTAAACCAAGAACTATGGAGGATTGTGATTCATACTATAGCATTCATTTAAAAAGCTATTTGAAGCATTCTAATGTATCATCTTCTAGTTCACCTATATTGTACAGTGCTTCAGATTCTGCTGGCACTATATAAAGAATAATAATAATTCTTCCAATTCAAGAAAGGGGTGACATTTGGAAATATCAAAGTTCTGATGGAGGGACAAAACCTCATATGTTGCATTTGTATCACATTTTGATATGCGTTAAGGTTATTGTCTGTTTTTTTTACTTCCCCATGGACATAGATGCAAATATCCTCTTAAGATATCCAAGCCAATCTGCTTTCGATCGATTAAATATATCTCTAAAATAAACTGCTACGGCAACTGAGTTTTTTGCATTGTGCTGGTACGTCTTATTGATTTTGATAAGAATAGGCTTTTTTTTTTTTTTTTCATCATAAATAACTAAATAGCTGATCTTCTTTTATTCAATAAATTACGTAAAGTAGGCGCATTTGATGTGAAGGTGCCATGCAGGGGATCTGAAGTTTCTGGCTTTACTAAAAGAAAAATCCCCAGAGGTCCTCTAATACAATATTGAAAACTTACTTTGCCTGGAAAACTAATTTATCAGGTTTTATTCGCTGCAGAGAGTTTTGCTGTGTTATTGTTCATGGCAGGAAGATGTGACTTGAATTTTCAGCTCCTGAGAAGATGTAAAAGACAGCTGGGGCTCAAACCAACAAAGATACCGGAACCTTACACAACCTCCGGAATACGATTTTTCTTTTCTTGTGGTTACATGGAGGCTCATAAACGCTGATGGTGTTCATTTGCTATCCCTTTTATTTACCTGCTTTCATCTTGATAATTGAATCTTCTGTCCTTGTTACATCCTGACAATCTTGGTTCATAATTCCATTTAAAACATCACTGATTTGGTTGATTGTTGGACTATACATATCCAATTTTGGGAGCTATGGACAAGACTTAGGGTAGGCTACAAAAAATAAAATCTTATTTTTTTATTAAATCTAATAGTGGTTTGTTTACTTTTCAATTACTCATAACAACATACTTTCACTTTTTTGAATGTGCTAGTGTGGTTGTCCTGCAGTGCGCCCCACTTTTGTAAAAAGCCATCTTCCAGCTGGGGCTTCCCACACAGACATGAGCTTAGTATGAAGGCTTCTGAACAGATTTAGGCTAGGGTCAGACGAAAGCAGTTTTAACGTGCGTTTAACCGCACGAAATCACGGCCGTGCTAGCAGCAAATGACGTCCAATGCCGGGGAACACACGAAGTACGGCCGCACGAATGTTCGTCCGCGCAACGCAAGTGGCAAACGAATGCATTTTGTCGAACGTGAAACCACTAGTACGGTCGTACAGAGTGCGCTGCGTCCGATAGCGGCGTGTGTGCGTGATTTGGAGATGTCAGACGCTGCTAATGTCCGGCCAACATAACGTCCAGATGCAAAAGTGTTTTATTGATGATCCGTACAAAATCACGAACGCAAATGCGCATCGTATGACCGCTATCGCGTACTCCGTGAAAAAATGCGTCCATTCGTTCGAACGCACTTTTTCACAGACAACGCGAAAATGCGTTCGTCTGACCCTAGCCTTAGATGAAGAAATACAGACCTGTCTCTGCACACACTTGCCATGAATGATAAATAATTCAGATGGATAAAGGGAAATGGAACCATGGAGGTATAGGAAAGAGAGAAATAATACTAATGGGAAACGTTAGGTATTACAGGAAGTAGCTGAACATGAAAAGGAAATTGAATGAGAAAATGAAGTAAAGTAAGTTAAGAGAGGTATGTCTCGAGGTGTGACTTAATGAGGAATACAAATCTACGGTAAATTAAGACTTTTCGCATAAAACAATTTACTTGACTCTTACATTTTGCTTCGTTAAAGCCAGATGATGATTTGTTGTTGTTTTTGTGCTTTTTTTTAGAAAATGTATGTTACCAGGAAGGATACATTCAGGGTTATTCAGAGAGCAGTGAAAAGCAGGAGAATGACTGGAGATTCTAGGTCACAATAGCCAAACCAGAAAAATTCTTCCATTCATCTCACTTTCCAAATCAGCTATTTTGACCTAGAATTTTCCATTCTCCAGTCATTCTCCTGCTTTTCACCGCTCTCTGAATAACCCTGATTTGAGATTTCTCTAGTTTTCAAGTATGTCCTGGGTGGCGAGTATGTACCGTTAGGTGTCTTGCCCATGGACATTTAGGCTAGGGTCAGACGAAAGCATTTTTCCCCGCGAACGTGAAAAAGTGCTTCCGAACGCATTGACGTATTTTATCACGGAATGCGCAAAAACAGTCAGACGACGCGCATTTTCAGGCGTGATTTTGTACGGATCGTCAATAAAACTCTTTTTGCGTCTGGACGTTATGTAGGCTGGACATTAGCAGTGTCTGACATCTCCTAATCATGCAAACACGCCGCTATGCCGCAGCTGCGCACTCAGTACGTCCGTACTAGCGGTTCAGCGTTCTCAGAAAAATGCGTTCAAATTCCACTTGCGTTGCACGGCCGGACTTTTGTGCTGCCGTACATCGTATATTGGCCGTCATTGCCCGTCATCTGCTGCTAGTGCGGCCATAATTATGTGCGCCAGAACGCACGTTAAAAGTGCGCTGGTCTGACCCCAGCCTTACTGGAGAGGTGCTCTTCCCGGGATTCGAACCTGTGTCTCCACAATTATAGAGCAGTGATGTTACCTCTACTCCACCCAGCCGGTACATTTAATGGCCAGACGGTGTATTTGGGGGTACAGGTGCAGGCAGGGCTACTAAGCATTAAAGATTCCAGCAATGGGCCTCTAAGCTATGATAAATGTTGTATACATTTGCTATTGTGTGGCTGGAGAGCAGCAGAATATAGAGTGCCCAGAGATATGTCTATGGGAGGGTTTAGAGGAAATAGAATGGATTAAGTATGTGTCGTTTTGTAATTTTGAGATTATGGAAGTTTATGGCTTCTACTAATGAGCCTATGCTTATGTAGCTTAGAGGGTTCCTACCATTTCGGGGACTTTTGTCTGTAACTCCCATCGTTGTCGGCATGATCTGTATAAAATTTTAAATATGTATATTAATCTTGTACTCTATTAGAGCAATAGATTAATGCGTCAGGTGCTTGGCTCTCACAGCGAGTCATTATGTTCCAGACTGAATCAGATATATTGACAAAGCCACTTGTTACAAGGCCATTAACTCCAGAGCATTGTAAGTAACTCCATGAAATGTATTGGCTTGTACAGTAGTGAAATCAGTCACAGCCGTCATGAAGAAATATTTTCTTGTGTATTTGAAAGGCTAAAGTCACAGGGAGAAACAAAAACCTGAGAAAAAGAACGAGTTGCCCAAGTGAGTCATGGATACATCATCCACCTTCTTAGGCCCCTATTACATTCCTCGTGCATTTTCGTTTGCGCGTGCAAATGCGCATTTGCACGAGTGGCAAAACCCTTTGCGCAGAACATCGTATTACAACGTTCGCGCAAACGATGCGCGTTATCGTTTAACGCGGATGGACCTGATTTACGTGCGCACGTATTACTCTTCGTTTTGCGCATCGTTTTTACCAACGTCATTTTCGGACGGATGAGAAAATGCGTTCGGATCGGAATACCCCGTTAAGTTTCGCGCGATAACGCTGGACGATGCGCGCAAAAAATTTGCGCTGCACGAACGAAATTGCACGAAGAATGTAATAGGGGCCTTAGCCGGGATTGACTTATCCTGGACAGTGAATGTTCCGTTTATCTGAATCTGATGGTAAAGGTCTGGCAAATAATTTCACAAAGTCCACCTGTTATTTGGAAGCGTTCCAGACAGCAGCAGCAAAGCGAGGTACAGGCACAATATTTCAGTTTCCCGAAGCAAGACAAATCACTCCAAGTTTAAACCAGCATGAAATGTGAGCAGTGGGGCAGGTGTAAATGAATCTGGCTATGTCACATGGAGACACTTCAATGCAATGGATCCAGAGCGCCAGATAATTACCTAGGGAGAAAAAAAAATATCATTACGCACCTGAAATCAAATGCACAAATAACATAAAAGTAATTGGGTTTATCTCTGAACAGACAGAATAAGGATAGGACAATGGAGATGGCAGAAGTAGAAATTACTATTTTCTATTTTCAAGGCCGAATGTTTTCAGCCACAAAAAGCATCTGCGGTTATCAAATACATTCATCACGTAAACTGTGATCACTATAATGATAGCACCTGGGATGAATCACAGCAACAATTGAGCCTTTTTGAAGAAAAATAAATCCTCTGTTTTGCTATAACAATGCCTTTATGTTTACCATGCAATAAGAGTAAGAGAATATCTCTACAATTCATGCTTTGCTGCAAGGAGTGATCATTATCTCTCTCACACACTTAACTAGATTCATATCTACCATTGATACCAACTCTGAGCTGTCTGTTTCTGCTACATGTAGCATAATAAGACCTCATCATTAGATTTCAGCAATGCAATATATTTTGTTTCTGTCTCCTGCAACAACCCGAGTTTAATAGCAGTCAATTATGGAATAACCTCCCAGACGCCATCAAATCTTCCCCCAGTCTTAAGTCACTCAAAAGCTCCTTACTAACATACCTCAATACAGAATGCACCTGTAAACATGTAACATAATGACTATTTCCTACATATTTATTTTCTGTTAATCTGTATATTTGTGGGTTTTTTTTAATATCTTGCATTGTATTACTTTGTATTTATGTAACTGTAACACTTCAATGTTCTTGAACCCAGGACATACTTGAAAACGAGAGAAATCTCAATGTATCCTTCCTGGTAAAATCCTTTATAAATAAATAAAATAAATTGGCAAATGAAGTATGACGCAGAGCCAGAATACCACCCTTGAGACACATAAAACGGGTGCACCAAGTCCTGGAGAGACCAACTTCCACAACACATAGGGGTTTATTCAGAGAGATCCGAAATGTCACCAAAATGTAACTGGACACTGAAATTCAGCGAATGGGGACATTTCGGGGCATTTCGGCTATTCAGAGAGCAGGCAATTCGCCAAAGGTTGGTGAATTGCCTGCACATTCGGTGCGTGTTCGAGGGCAATGAAATTCCCCCTAGAGAAGCAATGGTTCGTCTATTCAGAGACACCAAACAGCAGTGAAACGTTGCCGAAATGCCCTGCTGTTCGTGGTTTCATTCGGCAGGTTTATTCAGGCGAATCCCATAGGCTTCAATGTTAAAAAATTCCTATTTTAAACCAATATCTAACAAACTGTTTATTATTTTATTCTGCTGTAAAAGGTCTCTTTATTTATTGATTATTTTTTTTGGATCTTTTAGGCATTTTTCGGGATTTTTTTCTGCAAAATCCTTTTTTTATTTTCTCCAACAGACCTTTTTATTATCATTCTTTGGATCTTATATGAAAATTCCAGACATTTTCGTTGTGTAGAGTTTTTTGCAAACAGCGTTTCAATTTTAAAACTTTCAAGCGTACTGTTTTTTTTGTTTTTGTTTTGGTTTTTTACCACGTTCATCTGCTTGTTGCTTTTTTCCGGCGTCTGCTCTGCGATGTGTTCGGTGGGGTTTTTGCGGCAGTTTCTGCGGGTTTTCGGTGAGTGTTCGACGAGTGTTCTGCGGGTTTGCGGCGAGAATTCACTGCACTACAGGAGGCCCTGCGGTACTTGCTGAATACACCGCAGGGTTGGCGAACTAGGAATCACCAAATCGCCCCGAAATGCGGGAAAAGAAAGGTCACCGAACGTGCGGTGACTTTTCGATTCTCTCTGAATCACCCTTATAGTCCACAAGCAAAAAAGGAATGGGTACTCAGTATTACAACAATGACAGACTTATTTGAAAAATTGTCAATGTTCTCAAGGCTTGAGAAAGGCTCATATAAAGCAGAAACGTTGCCAGTTTTTCCAATTAGTCTGCCAATGTTGAAAGACTGAGTGCCCATTCCTTTTTTGCTTATGGGCTATACTTCATATTAGGAGCCTTTAATTATATTTTGGTATATCCGCTACAGCCCTAAAGTTGGCAAAAAATTGAGGGTACAACATTGAGATGGTAGTGGTTTGGGTGCACACATGGCCTGGTTAATAGTGATTAGAGATGTGCATTCGTTTCGGAAAAATTCGGATTTTGATAATTCGTAAATCGGAAGTACTTCCGAATAACGAATCGATACGATACGAATTTGAAACGATATGGTATATAACAAATTTATTTAGTTTTACACTGTGTCATCATCCTAAAAGAAAAATTTGAATCATTGATAGCAACTATCGATATTTGAAATGAACTATCGAATTGATCTTAACTTAAAATACAAGTATAAGTCAGCAAAGGACTTTATGAAACAAATTCATTTTGTATCACTGTTTAATTTGACTCAAATACTAAATCTGTGACACTGCTTCAAATTTAACTGGAGCTTTTCTTTTAACAGCAAAGTTTGATTAACTGGGGTTTTATATAGTGATCCAAAATTCGAATTGATATCAACTATTGAATTGATACGAAATCGATACGAAAAACAAAACGAAACAAAACAAAATATGAAACAAAATTAGTTACGAAATTCCGAAAACAAAATTATTTAAAATCATAACTAAACTAAACTAAACGAAACAAATTTTTCAGCCATGCACATCCCTAATGGTGATTGCAAGGTGAAGTATAAGTATATATCCTGAAGCTGAAAATTTGCACAGAGTCAATTAAAATCCTAATAATCAGGACAGTACTTCAACAGACCCATAGAAACTTTTAATGGAAATACAGAGAAACACTGCTGAATATATAAATGAAATACATCCACCATGAACATGTCTCAGACTTGCTATTTTAATTTGGAGAATTTATTATGTACTTGACGAGACAGCCACGTACAATCCGGGCGTTGAAGGTTTTGATTATGCAGTCTGTGATGAGAAGCTTATGATTCCGAAGAACTACAAAATTTACTTGCTCTGGATCGTGATCAACTGCATGGCAAGTGGTTATGAAGTTATTTTTTTGAAGGCAGGTTAATTGCCTGATTGTTGCCATTGTATCTTGGTCTCCTATGCTAGGAGTCCCAGGACATACTTGAAAACGAGAGAAATCTCAATGTATCCTTCCTGGTAAAATCCTTTATAAATAAATAAATAAATAAATAAATATGCTAGGAGTCCGCAAAATCTGTATCGGCTTTAAAACCAGGTATGCTACAAATCTCTTTTTTGATGTAGTCTTTGTGGATGTGTGCCTCATAGGAAAACCCTAGGTCCTATCACCGCCTTAACGCTAGCGCTCACATATGTGATCGTTAGCGCTAGGTTAACTGAGGTGTTAGTGTGCTGCCAGATCGGCTCCCGATCGCTAACGGGTTAAAAAAATCCATTAGTGTATCGGTATTAGCACTTTCTAGCACGAGCTTACTGTAGTTTACACTCCCTATGCTTAACATGGAGAGCGCAAGGAGTAATTAGCGTTAGGATCACAAAGTCCTAATGCTAATTGCTCACACTGCGTCTAACTGAAAAGTTAGCCGCAGCTCTAAGCTGGTGCTAACTGATTCTGCTTCTGCCAGCGAAATAAGGTGAGCCAATAAAATCCTAATAATCAGAGGACAGTACTTCAACAGACCCAAAGAAAAATAAAACGGTAATACAGAGAAACACTGCTGAATACAGAGAAATAAAGTGAGGCAGAATACTAGGAGAACTCTGGGAGTCACTGCTGTACAGGGATACGATTCAGGGGGTCATAATGATAGAAACTCTCTGTACAGTATAGATACAAGGTGTTACTGTAATTTCCATAGTCAGGCATTATGTGGCACATACAGATATTATTTTTATATTCTATTGGTATTTTTGGAAGCTGTGATGCTAATAATCTCTATCAGGGTTATTCAAAGAGAGAGACAAATTGGCTTTGAAATTGCACGAACAGTGAATTTCCCCATAAAGTGCAATTTCGTGGCCATTCGGCTATTCAAAAAACTGTCAGTTCGCCAAATATTGGTGACCGTCGGTGGCAATGAAATTCCCCAGAGAAGTAATGGTTAATCTATTCAGAGAATGCTGAACAGCAGAGAAAAGTTGGCGAAATGCCCATATTTTTGCTGGTTCGGATTGACCGGTTTAAACAGGCGAATCCCATAGGATTCACAATAAAAAAATTACCGCTTTTACTAAACATAATTCACCTGTTTATTCTTTTACAGCAAAAAGCCTTATTTATTTTGTAGAATTTTTTTATATACATGATTATGGCTATTCAGCCGAAACGTATCAGTTCCTGACTTGCGATGGATTGAAATAAAGGCTGATATAGCAGAAGTATCCGGTCTAGCCTATCCTATTTATTTTTTGTAGAATTTTTTTTTTTTAGGCATTTTTTGGGATTTGTTCGGCAATTTTTGATTCCAAATGGTTTTTTTTCTTAAATCAGCGCAATAAAACTTGTTGGCGCTTTATAAATACGTGTAACTGTAAATGGCATATTTTTTTATTCTGCAACTGACCTTTTTATTGTTATTCATAGGAATTTCTATATTTTCATGCATTTTCATGCTTTTTTTTGTTTTAAAATGCCTTTGAAAAGTTGCGGTGTTGTTTTGTTTTTATTTTTACCCCTGTTCGGCGGCTGGTCGGCTTTTTCTGGCGGCATTCAGCGGTCTGTTTGGCGTGTCGTCGACTGCGTTCGGCAGTTTATCGGATCAGTTCAGTGAATATTTTTTTTTGGCAGTGTATCAGCTGCGTTCGGTGGTTTTTCAACGGTTTGCGGCTATGTTCAGCAGGATTATCAGCGGCTTCCGGTGGATCAATTCAGCGCACTTCGGGAACCCTTCCGTAAACGCTGAATTCACTGCAAGGTTGGCGAATTGAGGTTGCTCTCTGAATAACCCCTTTTAGACATCGAACAGGAACAATGATATATTAATTAGGTAGCCATATAAACTATTGGTCTAAAGCATTGAATTCCAATCAATGAATAACCCCTTAAATAAAAAATACTGGTGCTGAATGGAGAATCCATGTCATTTAAGTTGACTTGCTTGTGTTTATTAATTTGGCTTAGATCAGCGATGTTGCTAGATGATCACTTCACAGAGTAAAAACAATCTCTCCCAACGTTTTATCGAAAGTTACCGTTAGAGCTAATGTACCTTGAAAGGACTGTTTCTTTCATCAGTGTCGCCCCAGTCGGTGCTATAAGGCTGTGAGCATTAAACAATAGTATAATCTGCACACCTAAATAATAAACAATTGCTTGCTGTAATTTGATAGAATAGCAGGTGTCACAAGTCATTATAAATCAGTCTGGAAATAATTGTACCATTATAAAATATAATCTTCTGCAAAGATATACAAATCCAAGGCATGAATTAAGGGCACAGTGAGGGCGAGACATTATTGTTGCTTTAATAGATATTATTAAACAGCAATGTTTATGTGTCAAATAAGGGAAATTTCAATGTGTAGGTGACTTCCATTATAAAGTATTATATATCACAAGCAAACTAACCCTTTCACGATCATAACCAAGGTTACTTAATGCTCAAAAGCTCCTGCAGGAGCCAAAGATAGAGTAAACTCGATGTGGTCTGATTCTGGCTCAATTCAAAGGAATTTTGATTATTGCAATTGAAATTTGTTTGCAAACAGGCTTTGGAATGTGCCCCTCAAGTTTTTAACAAGTTGGACATGACAGCCAATGTGCTGAAATAGTCTATAAACCTTTTGAGATATGAGACTTTCCTTTAAGGAAACATGGAGCCCAAGCTGTAATGGGAATGTAGTAGTGTAGTAGATTTTGGTCAGGAGAGTGAGCCACCAGCCCTGCCCATGCAATCTTATTTCTGGCTATCGGCTCCACCTCCCCCCTGCTCCCTCTTGTTTCACGTACCTCTGTCCCTTAGATTGTAAACTCACGTGGTGTCTGGCTGAGCACTTGTTTCAAGTACTGTTTTAGCAGGACAATTATCCTACGGGCAGGATTCTCTGCACCTAATGTATCTTTATTATGTCTCGCATTTGTGCTTACCCCATTGTAAAGTGGATGCCGGATAAAATCCCTACAGCCAGGTTCCCTAATGCCAACATCCCGACGGCCAACTTCCAGACAGAACAAGTGCCGGACATACCAAGTTCCCTACACGGCCAACTTCCAGACATCCATAATCCCAGCGACTAACCCTAATACTAACACCCTAACCCTAGGTTTAAAGGGGTTAGGGCTAGGTTTAAGGGGGTTATGGTTAGGTTTAGGGGGTTAGGGTTAGGGGGTTAGAGTTAGGTGTTAGTGTTAGGTTTAGGGGTTAGGTCTAGGTTTAGGGGGTTAGGGCTAGGTTTAGGGGTTAGGGTTGGGGCTAGATTTAGGGGGTTAGGGCTAGGTTTAGGAGGGTTAGGGCTAGGTTTAGGGGTTAGGGTTGGGGCTAGATTTAGGGGGTTAGGGCTAGGTTTAGGAGGGTTAGGGCTAGGTTTAGGGGGTTAGGGCCAGGTTTAGGGGGTTAGGGAGTAAGGTTAGTGTTAGCCGTTGGGATTTTGGATGTCTGGAAGTTTGCCGTCAGGGAGTTGTCTGTGTAGGGAAGTTGGTTGTGTAGGGAAGTTGGCCGTCAGGGAGTTGTCTGTGTAGGGAAGTTGGCCGTCAGGGAGTTGTCTGTGTAGGGAAGTTAGCCATCGGGATTTTGGCATTAGGGAACCTGGTTGTAGGGATTTAATTTTCGACCCAAACCCTTGTAGAGTGCTATGGAATCTGTTGGAGCTGTATAAGTAACTAACTATTGGAGATTGAAGTTGTGACAGTTTCACTTTTTCTGAAATCTCCTATAATCAAACAAAATACTATTAAAATGCTTTATTGGTTTACGTTTGCAACAGGGTACCTAAACCTTTTATTCACAACATCACAAAACGTATTGCTGTTTTAAATGGCTTAGATATTCAATTTTATTTTAACAAAGTAATACAGACAGTACATATGAAGAAAATGTGAAACAGCCCAAAAATCTAACTGGATCACGTGCTCTGTGTCACTGTCTCAAAATAAGAAAAAATAACAAGGGTACTGAACTAATACATGTTGATACGTTAAAGGGATTTGAGCAGATGGTGGTGTGTTACAGACATAGAAGGAGCTGATCTTTGAAACAAATTGGCAGTTAAGATAAATTATCATTAAAAAAAACAACTAAACAGGCAGCTGATGGTGTATTCATTATACAAGCCAAGAGAGATGTATTACAATTTTGCAGCCACCAGGAAAAAAAATCCTTCCTTGAAAAATGTGCACAAAATCACCATGTCTGCATTTATTTATCAAGTGTGATGACAGAGGTCATTACTGATCATGTAGATTTTAATTGGCTGCATGTACACATAAGGCAAAATATATATATTTTTTAATTTATGCTGAAAATGTAATGATTTGACTATATTCAGCTCACATATTACGGTGTCCGGTTATATTGGATTTGCAATTATAACCAGTTCCAGTCTTGATGCTGATTGGCTGCTCCTTGAAAGGTGACTTTCTCACACCAGCTGTTTTAGTTTTGGCCAGGAGAATCCCATAGGCTTCAATGTTAAAAATATTCCCGTTTTAATTCAATATCTAATAAACCGTTCATTATAAAATTCTGCAGTAAAGAGTCTCTTTATTTATAGATTTTGTAGGATAGTTTAAGCATTTTTCTGGATTTTTTTTTAAGTTTACTTATTTTTTCTGTAACAGCCCTTTTTATTATCCTTCCCTGGACCTCATATGCAAATTTCAGACATTTTCGCTCAGTAGTTTCTTTGCAAACAGCGTTTCACTTTTCAAACATTCATGCAAACTGTTTTGCTAATTTATTCACTGTCTCTTCTGCGGTCTCGGCTTTTCCCGGCAGCTGCGATCGGCTCCTGCTCGGGTTTTTCCGTGGTTTTCGGCAGGTTAATCCAGATGTTTTTGCGGGTTTTCTGCGTGCATTCGCTGGGTTTTGCGGTTAATTGGCCAATCAGAATCAAGAGGCCTATGAAGGACAAATCAGGATGGCTTCATCAGCTTCTTATCTGGTTAAATAAGATGGTATTTAAAGGGGCAATCTAAAGCCTGGGTCAGCAACCTTGCCCCTTCCAGATGTTTCGGAACTATGTCTCTCATGATGCTCAACCACTCAGTAGTTTAGTTGAGCCTCATGGGAAATGTACTTATGTACATGTAAAACATCTGGAGGGCCAAGGATGCTGACCTCTTCTCTAAACTAAAACCAGAGGGAAGGGGACAGAGTGCTTACATATTATCACCTTGTGAGCTTTACCTAGTTCTTCCTTCTATGCATTGAGAAGCATTGACTAGACAGCAATGTTACTGCCTTCAACCCAGGAAGACTAACAAGGAGGAGCACTTTGTTGAAGAGGGCTTTCACAGCCTGCTGGGATACGTGAGGGTGAAGAGCACACTGTTAACCTTGAGAATTTAAATGGCAATTAAAAAAATAAACTAATAGTTTAAAGCTACTTTTGGCCTATGTTTCTAAAGGGTTATGCATGTCTAGAATTTTTTTTTTAAATTTACACTTTTATCCCAATACACAAACTAGAATAAATCAATAAAAGTTCTAAGAATATGGTAAAATAATGTATATTTTCTTGCTTCAAATGGTCATTTCATCCTCTGGCCACGCCCCTCAGCTGGGGGTGTTGCTTCAGCTCTCACTTCCTGTATATTCCCCACTCACTACTCCATCCTTCAAAGCTTCACATGAACTAGCACAAGCTGTGCACGTGAAGCCCTGTGCACTCTCAGGACCTCAGACTGAGGAAAACTGACAAACTGAATATTAGCTAGATTTGCAACTGTGAAAGCAAGACTCACTCACCCGCTGGCTGACTCCTAAAATCACGCTCGGTCACTCACCGACTCACTCACCCACTGACATGCTCACTTGCGCTCTTTCATGGTTTACATACTCGCTGCCTCACTCAAACGCCCTCATACAGTCACTCACTCTCACACTCTTTCTTGTGCTGTCTGTCTCTTCTGCATGCGCTTTCTCACTCTGCTTTATCTTGCTGTCTCTCTCTCTACCATTTTTTGCTGTGTCTCCCTGTGTTTTTTTTGCTGTCCCTCGCTCTGCTGTCTTTTATTCTCCCTGTGTTACAGATTTTTCTTCCCTGTCTCTGCAGTAGCTGGGGGAGAAAGAGTTACACATTGCCATGGTACTCAGCCCCCTTCCCCTCAGCTCATCATGCAGGAGGGAGGTGGAGCAACTCAGTCGCACATGCTCAGTGCGTTTTTTCCTATTCCTAGGAATAGTCACTGATTGTAGTGGCGTCACTAAGGTTGGTGTCACCCGGTGCGGTACCTTATGGTGTCACCCCCCCCCCGAGTTTTACGGATTTTTTTTAACTACTCTTACTCATAAATCAGTACTGCCATAGAACACTGAATGCTCATACACACAGCGCACATTACTGTGAGGTTTATTGCTGTGGAGCTCTCTCCTATGCTCACATACAAATTTTGGCAAACTGCCAGCAAGTACGGTGCCTGTTCGAAGGCAGTGAAAGTGAAGGCACACATGGATTTATTGCCCCAGCTCACATATGGATATATTGCCCCAGCTCACATATGGATATATAGTGCCCCAGCTCACACATGAATATATTGCCCCAGACCAGCTCACACATGGATATATTGCCCCAGACCAGCTCACACATGGATATATTGACCCAGGCCAGCTCACACATGGATATATTGCCCCAGACCAGCTCACACATGGATATATGCCCCCAGACCAGCTCACACATGGATATATGCCCCCGGACCAGCTCACACATAGTTATATTTGCCCCCCAGCTCACACATGGTTAGATTTGCCCCCCAGCTCATATGGGTAGATTTGCCCCCCAGCTCTCACCTCCTGTCTGTTTGTTGCTCCCGACGATTAGATCCTGCCGGTGGCCGAGAGGCAGATATTCATGCTGGCGGCCGCACGTAGGAGGGAAAAGCACGCGGCCGCCGGCAGGATCTAATCGGGGGGAGCGTTTGGATGCTGCTGCTTTGGTGTCACCCTAAGGGCGGGGGTCACCTGGTGCAGGCCACACACCCCGCCCCCACCTAGCAACGCTAGTGACTGATTGGTTAGCTCAAATGCCTCCTGAGGTGGGTGTGGAAAACGCCAAGAAAGAAAAGCAGGTAAACATGAAAAAATCTAATTTTCTTGCTTTTTATGCCTGCTGAATGACACTACTGACTCATTCAAAAGGCACTGTTCTTTTTTAAAGGCACATCGACAAAGCATGCATGTCCATTTAAGTGCAAGAAGAATTCTAATCTTTTGCCATAATGAACAAATCTTTCCATTCTGGTTATGAGATTGTCTCTTCTTGGCGGAGTTGCTAAAGGACACAAAGTTACTACACATAGATACCATTATTAACCCCTTCACCAATATCAATATCGCGATATCTCCGGTTTCAAATGCACCATCTGGTGCCCTGATATTGAGATATCCCGATGTGCTGTTCTTCAGCCCAAATGAAAATGAAATTAGTTTGCTGCAAACTAATTCCATTAGCTTTTGGGCTTCAGAAGGTGCCCTCAAAGTTTTAGCCCTGTGGACATAATGCCTAAAAGGTCTAAAACTGTAAAATCTGCAGCTGAAAGCTCTGAAATATCAGGATTTCAGACACTGTTGGCAGCCGATGCAGGAGAAATAGAAGAAAATAGATCTTCTAGTAAAGCCTCTGTAACTCATTTTGGCAGTAGATGGCACCATCTACTGGCCAAATAGGTTATTACCGTAATATATAGGTATTACTGCACAATTTATTAGAAATTATTTTTCAAAAAATCACTGGTTTCTGACAATGTTTTTTGGAAACTAACTTGGTAGTGAATGGGGTTAAAGATGTTTTTATTTTGCTTTCTGAGTTTAGTCTATATATGTTATTTTTTTAATTACTGCATTAAGGATCATGTATTGCAGATTATTTGTATTCAGCAGCATGAACAAGGCAAGTGTTAAATGATTGCCTTAATTTAGAAAAGAGCACAGAGCCATTACCATCTGCTAGTTCAGAAAAATAAGTTGTACATGAAATTTGTGGTGTAACTGAAGGAAGGAAGAATGAAGACACACACAAATAATTTACTGCTTGGCATGAAAGTACCTCAAGTAAAAAACGAAAAAATTGAGACGACTAAAATATGACTATAACTAAATGGCAATTTAGTCAGAAGACTATGACAAAAACTAATTTAAAATTTGCTGATAAAATGAACATGGCTCCACACTCCCTTGCGGTCCGGATATCTCTAATGTATGTTTTTGTTTCATGCTTGTGTTTTAGGCTAATGTCAGACGAACACAGTCTGCGCGCACTCTGCGTGCGTGCATAACGGACGTACGTACCGACGGATGATACTGTAGACACCACACGGTCCGTTTTTTTAACGGATGTAGAAAATAAAGGGGAATATTGGAAACAAAATTTATTAAAATTAAGACAGGTACAGTCAGCCAGACCAAAAACACTTCTGAGCGTCAACATGATGGACGTCGCAAATGTGCTCTGACATCGCGTCATCACGCATACAGGCTGCTACGCGGACGCGGCGCACTCTTGGCGACCGTAGCGCTTTTATGTCGAGGCCTAAATGGCGTCCATTGCCACCTGCGTGGTGCGTGCGCACTTCGGTGCGCACGTACTTCGTGTGTTGGTCTCTATTGATCACAAATCCATTTTCCACGACTGACGTTAAACTGTGCGGCGACACGGACATGATGACTGCATTCGTCTGACGTTAGCCTTATTGTCAGCAATAAAATCTACATTACAAACAATTATCAGGGTTATTCAAAGAGATCCGAATGGCTGCTGAAAATCAGTGTTCGGTTACCTTTCTTAGCCATTCGGCTATTCAGAGAGCAGGCAATTCCACAAATCCTGGCGAATTGCCTGCACATACGGTGCCTGTTCGGTGCCTGTTCGAGGGCAGTGAATCCCCATAAAAAAGCACTGCTTCGGCTATTCAGAGAGCACAAACCAGCAGTGAAAGGTTCCCAAAATGCCCTGCCATTCGGTGTTTTAATTCGGCAGGGTTATTCAGGTGAATCCCATATGGTTCAATGTTAAAAATATTCCCATTTTAATTCAGTATCTAATAAACTGTTGATTATAATATTCTGCAGTAAAGAGTCTCTTTATATTATTTTTTTAGGATATTTTAAGCATTTTTGGGGATTTTTACAAAAAAAAATTTTTTTTTTTTAAATTTTACTTATTTTTTTCTGTAACAGACCTTTTTATTATCATTCATTGGACCTCCTATGTAAATTTCAGACATTTTCGCTCAGTAGTTTCGTTGCAAACAGCGTTTCACTTTTCAAACATTCAAGCGAACTGTTTTTTTAATTTATTTACTGCATTCGTCTGCTGTGTCCCCATATGTAATAGCTGTTTAGGATGGTGAAGGTAGCTTCAGCTGCCTCTTCTTGATAGCCTACTTCAGCCTCATGGTATTCAACTATCAGGAATGCACGACTCTCGGATTCCCAGGAGTCATTGTGGTTACATATGAGAACATTTCAAAACGTATTTTTTTTTCTTATTTTCTCCAGGGCTTTAATTCTTTTAATTAAAACTAGCAGACTTCCTGGAATCCTAGAATAAAATGCTTTTATAAATGCCAGTGGTTTTATCAGTACATCTTAGACTTGTTCCAAAAAGTGGAGCATCACTTAATTTGACCAATATAAAAAGAAATCACATTCTTCACGACACACACCTGAGAATGTGTTTCAAATCTGGCCTACAGCAGAATCTCCCTTATGAGCCTCACTCTCCACTCTCTTTTGAAAGACTTTGTTAATAATTACTTAAATTAAAAATTCATATTTGGGAGTTGAAATTATTTTTTCTAAGACGTAATTAGAATTTATACACTGAGGGAAAACTATCAAGTGAATCGTAAAATGGAAGTAGAATAATGTTTTCACAGATAAACAGTCAGGACTTTAAAAAAGACATTCGTGCCTCGAGCTGACACATTATTTGTTAATATCTTGATAAATTAATAAAAAAAATATACAGATTATGAATTGAAATGGATGAAAAATCTTGCTCATTTGAAACTCGTGGATTTGCTTTAAAATAGAGATTTGGCATCTGCTGCAGTATGACACCCTAGACCAGGGATCTGAAACTATGTCCCTTAAGATGTTTCAGAACTACATCTCCTATTATTGTCTGGTAATCTTTTGTATTCAAAAGTTTCTTGGAATTGCAGGCAATAAACGCCTGGGGAGACAGAATTTAAGATCTCTACCCTACACCAAGATACACTATATTGCCAAAAGTATTCGCTCACTTGTCTTGACTCGCATATGTATGGGTGAGCGAATACTTTTGGCAATATAGTGTATGGCTAAGGCTGCTCCCATAGCTTTATACTTTATATGGCAATACAGCAAATCCCCCCCAAATCTAAGTACGAGTGTGCATTGCAGGACTTACCAGATACACATGGGTCCTGTGGCATATTTGAGTGAAAGGACAGATTATACTTAAAAAAAGGCAGCTCTATGTAATAATAGCTCCGTCTTCCAATCCTTGTCGGCAGGTTTTTTTTTTACCTCCTTCAGTTATCTTGTTTGCACTTTCAATCCTCTGCACCAACCATTTCTAATACCAAAGGCTTTACCAACCAGAGCAAAATTAACACCAAATGAAATATTCCTCCACCACCTCTCACTTGCACCCCAACAGCTACGGTTGCCGGCTGGGTGGAGTAGAGGTAACATCACTGTGGAGAGAGACTGTGGAAACACAGGCTCGATCCTGGCAAGAGCACCTCTCCAGTAAGTGTCCTTGGGCAAGACACCTAACGGTACATACTCGCCACTCAGGACATACTTGAAAACGAGAGAAATCTCAAAGTATCCTTCCTGGTAAAATCCTTTCTCAAAAACTCTCCTCTTTCCATATTTGTTATTTTGCTCTAACTATTGAGGATGAAATGCATCACCTCTTGTCACCCTCACACCTCATTATCTGCCTCTTTACCTCATTCCCTCTCTTAACCCCACATCTCTCCTCTCTTGGTAAACAAATAGATCCTTTTGGCTTTTAATATCACCTCTGTGCAGATGGCTTCCAGGTTTTACTTTTTAACTCCAGATCACTTTTCCACTTTTCTTTTGTGTACCGGCAACTGCTTTTCACTTGGCACTTCTTTGAAGGCCTCCCACCGGCTAAAGAGTAGTATGTACAAGAAAAAACGTTTACTTGTCCTTTTTGACACAACTAAAATCCGTAGGCTTTAACCATATTCCTTTGCCAGTCTCTACACTACCATCCCAAGTTCCCGTATTAATCAGGTGAAAATTCAAAATCGTGACATTCATAGTACTTACTCTCTTACTATGCTCTCCCTGCCCTTCCACACTAACGTCAAAGTACTCCCCATCCCAGCCTCCACCATCTTCTGATGACAGCTTTTTCCAATATTTGAGGGACTTGTAATTAGCGAATACGGTGACTGTTTTGAACATAAAATATGTTATCCAATACATCAACAGCAAAGACTGTTTTCCCGGGCTGTCATTTTTTGTTTTGTTTTTTATTTTCAGGGTATATGTGGGAAAAATAGCTGTTGTTTTTCAATGCTTATCACAATTTTCCCTATTTTACCCACGAGGCATCATTAATATTTAGTTTTAATTAATGCTGAAGTAGCAAAAAGTCAATTAATGGGGGAAGGAGCATTTTAACCAATTTGTGCTGTATGTATATGTAAGTGGAATCTTTGTACTTTACTCCTTCGGGATCTATTTTGCATTTATTGCATTGTTTGCATACAGTTTCACTGAAGCCCTGTTTTCCCAATCTCTCTAGTTGGCATACACAATGAAAGTATCAACGTCTGTTTATCGCTGTTGGCCCCTACACCCACTAATGCACTGATCGGGGAGACAAAATTAAACCTTTGATTTAGTTTTAAATATCCAACTATCTCTTAAATTGACAATAAATGGTTTAAAAGCACAAAACAAATCTTTGTGATCGACATTTGCCATTAGTTGTTGTAGTGACAGTTTGAGGAAGATTTAGGAGCTGTTCAATGGGAAGCTGGGGGAATGCTACCTAATTAATCTATAGAGCAGAATAAGGACAGACTCGTGTTCCCTATTAAGTAAAACATGACAGGAACATAAAAGAAAGCACTTAAGATTAATTACATGGACCAACTCCAATCTGAAGGGTTCTCTTTACTCATCCTCCTCCATCAGCCAAGTTAACATGTAATTATGTGCATTCTTTTGCTGCCCATTTCTTCACAACACGGGTTTAGACAGTTGCTCTCGACCTCATCATCTACAAAAACTTCTCTTGACCTGAATGCGGTTTGAGAAAATTCATATTCTCATAATTTTTAAACTCCATCTACCGTTCAGGACACAACTTAAAATACAAACGTTCCTTTTCTCAGTCCTCAATAACTCTTTCTCCTGACATGCCTTATTTACTCCATAAGTGAAACAATTGTAGGTCACTTTGGCCAGCAGCCAACCCATGCTTGTCCTGTTTCCACCCGCACTGCTAATTCATATCTCCCAGACTTCTTAAGAGCAGCAGCGGTCCTTTGGAACGGCCTACATCTCCCTATCATGTTCTCTCATAATGCTCAGTCGTTCCCACTTTTTCCAATTAGTGTATCATTTTCTGTGCTAATCCATATCTTCGTCTACCTTTTCCATGTAATCCCAGGTTTCATAGCTTACTTTATCGCTGTGTCCCCCACTACGTCTGTTAGAGAACCTAGTGCTAGTAATACTGTCCACTAGTAAGTTGGTGACTCTATGGGCAGTATTACAAAGTTGGTGCTAACTTAACCAGAGCTGTTGTAAACGTAACAACTCCATAGACTAATGCCTCTGGTAAGTTTACAACAAGTTAGCACCAATTTTGGAATATTGCCCAACTTGCTTTGCTCCATTCCAACTTCTCTAGTTTGTAAGCTCATGTACGAGTGTGACCCTCTACATCTCTTGTCTCCATTCTTTATTGTTGAGTCATAGAGAAACTATTGGCGCAATAGAAATAATCATAATATTAATAAGTATAAAAGTGTGTCTTTAGCTCAAATTTAAGTGTGCTGATGTACTATACTTCTTGAGGTTCCCTGGCAATGTGACCTCAAGTTTGGTGATTTCCAAACTGCATCATTCACATCTTGATCTCAAGCATGGCAGAGGTTACTGGCACCACGCAATGTCAGAGAATATGGTCACTGGCATCATAGGTGACTCTACAGGGGGGCAAGGGGGGCAATTGCCCCCCTAGGTTATTCCTTGCCCCCCCATGTGCCCCCCCCACCAAAAATCAGCATCCAGCTTACCACACTTATTCGGACCACTGTATCTCCGTCCCTGTGCATCGGATATGGGTGTCATTGGAAAGGGCAGATTCTGGCCTTTCCAATGATACCCAACATGACCATATTCAATGTGAAATACAAGTCATAAAACATTAAATAAAAATGGGCACTTAAACTTAAGCATTTTCACAGGGTTGAAATGTCTCAGCAGTGAAGTGGTTAATGTTCAGACTATACATTACATTGCGTATTACGTTAGTTTTTGCCTTGGTTTCGTTGTATATTAAGGGTTAATGGGTAGGCTTCATCCCTCACGGTATACATTTTATTTTTTCCTTGATTAATGGCATTGTAGGGGTTAATCGGTAGCTACATGCCTCACAGTGTATTCATTTCATGTTTTACCTTGATTAATGGCATATTAGGGGTTAAGGGGTAGCTAAATGCCACATTGTTTATTATTTTTATTGTATTTCCCTGGGTTTATGGCATTTTAGGGGTTATTATGGAAGTTAGAATCTAAAGGGTCTAATGATTTTTAGATCCTTTGCTTTTCGTCACATTTCGGGGAATTCATTTCGCCGAAAATATAGTGAATTCCTATTTAGTGAATGGTCACTGTAATTTGCTAAAAGTGGAGTCGCTGAAGCAGCTATCAGACATTCAGCGAAAACTGCCGTATTGCGGCAAATAAAGTATCAGGTTAGTACAATAAAAAGGCATCATTGCTTCACATTACTCTGGGATTTTGGAATCTTATTTATATATACTTATTTAGGGTACTATTACCTGGTGTAATAAAAAAAACAGATCTTCGCCCAAAATTGACAGACAATTGAAAAGAATGCAGCACAGGCTCTTGGCCCCATACACCATAGTAATGGATCTGGTCCGCATTGTCGTTGCTGTTGCAGTAGGCTCTATTATAAATGTATCCTTTATCCACATATATCCTAATTCTAATATTTTGCCTAATTTTAAAAATTTACGCTGGGGGTGATTCATAGTATGGAAGTGGTTGATTATTAGTGTGACAGTGTGGACCATGTTTAAAGGGACACATGAATAAGTCTTGCCCTGAAACATGTATTATTTATATGCTGCAGCAGGGAAATTTTTATCGCTCACCTGGCCTTCCTTTTGGATCTATTAAATGCAGTGTAATGATTCTACATGCTGCTGGGTGGCATTTATCATGCAATGTCCATCAGCCTTAATATATGTGTGCATCAAAACATGGATGATACGACCACCTTGGAGGCTTTTAATAATGCAGGGTGTGAGGTTATTCACTAGATGTGTTCATATTCAAGCTTGTGAGGGCGGGGGATAGGTATGGCCCGGTACTCTGCACTGGAAAAAAAAACAGTTCTATCCTGTACACAACCACAGTAGCGCTGGGTCTCAGCTCGGGCCTTAGAGTTTTCCTAGCGTGCACCAAACGACCTTGTTCATGGACTACTGCAGACAAGGTGATCTGTTAGTAGGTCGTCAGGCACTAAGTTTTAGCGACTCGCAGTAATTTTTCCTTTAGTGATGGCGTTTTAGCTCACACCAGGTGATAGGGCCCCTAGTTTTATTCAGTGGTATGATTTAGTGGTGAAAATTATTAGTGCCCCCCCAGTTTTGACTGCGGTATCTTCTGTGCCCCCCTAAATATTGTTCCTAGAGTCGCCACTGACTGGCATATAGCTTCTTTGTTCCTCTCACCCAGAAAACCCATCTCGGTCCTATATAGCTTGCTGATAAATCTCAGACAAATTATTGTATTACTGTATGTGACTCCTGGAATCATTTGATTGTATAGTTGTTTTTGTTATCTGAGGTTGAGTGGAGGCCAATTTAAATGCTCTGAATGACCCATTTCTCAGAATTACTATGTATTGACGGGAGAATAAGCTATGCTGTAAGATCAATGTCATGAGTGTAGCATAGACAAGTTTAGACATTCTCGATTTGAATAGTGGAGGGTTAGTGGGTGACCTGCAGTGTTCTATAGCTTTGTGATGTTTTTGCATCTTTAAGGCCAGTGTCAGTGTGCGCCTGTACTGATGTGCCTTCCACCGCAGCGTTGTGATGTTTCGACGGGGCTAGCCGCACACTGTAGCTCGTGCACAAATTGCGCACGCTACAGCAGGCGTGCTGAAAGCGTCCCTGTCGAAACGCTCATACACGCCCTGGTAATCTCCCGACTCGACTATTGCAATATTCTCTTATCTGGCCTCCCTCTGTCCCGCCTCTCCCCCCTACAATCCATCCTGAACGCCTCCGCCAGGCTAATTCACCTCACCCGCCGCTCTGTCTCTGCCGCTCCCCTCTGCGAGTCCCTTCACTGGCTCCCCATCCACTGCAGAATTAAGTTCAAAATCCTTATCCTTACCTACAAAACCCTCACTAACTCAGCTCCCCACTACCTGTCCTCACTAATCACCAAATACACCCCAGCCCGCTCCCTAAGGTCAAACAGTGACCCGCGCCTAGCTTCTCCCCGCATCACCTCTTCCCATGATAGACTGCAGGATTTCTCACGCGCAGCCCCCACTCTCTGGAACGCTCTCCCTCGTACTGTCAGACTTTCCCCTAACTTCTCTTCCTTCAAACGCTCCCTGAAAACGTTCCTATTTAGGGAAGCCTACCACCCAACTCACTGACACAACCATCAATCACTCTCACCTTACAGTCCTCTCCTCCTGTTTCCAACCCCAACCCTCCCAGATTGTGAGTTCCTACGGGAATAGGGCCCTCATCTCCTCCTGTACTGTTTGTCAAATGTTGTTCAATGTATTGTAACCCTGTCTATACTGTGCTTATTGTACAGCGCTGCGGAATATGCTGGCACTTTATAAATAAAGAATATAATAATGTCCATTCAACGGGGCTGCAAAGCGCAATCCTCCATAGGAGGATCGAGCCTGGCAGCCCTAAGGTGGCCACATGGATGTCAGAGTGGCGGGAACGTCCACTCTCACGGACGTTCCTTCCGCTCTGAAAAACGCTCGACTGACCGCAGACTTACTGGTTTGAAACATCTAGTTTAACAAAAATCCAAACAAAATAAAAAATCTATACACTAAAGAGTTTCATTTTTTCCAAAATCCAAATTGCAAAATCGAGGCTTAAATAAAGTAAAGCTAGATGAATTTGCCAACCCTGCCATTTTACCCCATGTTGCACTTCGGCTTTCAGTTCACAGCAGTACAATGTTTATTATAAATAGGAAGTTCTTCAAAGTCCTAAAATAAAACAATGTAAGTGTAGATCTAAAAAGAAACCAACTAACATATCAATAGCCACAGCCTTCTACATCAGCAGGGATTATTTTGTCGTGCTTCCAATTCCAGTAAACAACACATTATCTGTCAAGCATTTGTGCCCTGAAAGCTGTTTTAACTTTTAACTGTAGACAGCATTTTTTTCCCTAAGGGACCTTTAATAAAGGCAATATATCTTGGCGTAGCATTTCAATCCAATTTAACATTTAACTTAAGGATACATTGTGACTGAACACAAAGCGCGAATTATTTAATCTATGTTTCTGTATAAACCATAATTCTTAAAACCGTTAAATCCAATTCAGCATTGTGAAATATTTATGTGTATTGTATTTTATATGGTTTTGTATTCCTTTGGTTTCAGATGAATGCTTAACAGTAAAACAAGCGAATGCATTTCTTGAACCTTATTGTTATTTTACCTTTTATAAATCCGATTTGACGGGTTTTATTTATTTTTCTTATTCTTTTTAATTTTGGACACCATTACATTTATGGTTTAAAAATCTCTGTATGTCAACGGTATAAAACATGCTGGTATAGAAGTATTAAGCTATAAAGGCAGAAAATGAGAATTAGAAGAATAATTTTAGCTTTCTACAAATGGTAACAGGCGAAATGAAGAGAGGTGATGAAGTTAGAATAAATACAAAGGCATTTTATGGTCCCTTTGTGATCACCACTAGTATGTATTTAATGCCCTGGGAGTATGTCAGAGGTAACTTTTAATAAAAGCAGACACTTAATAGCTTAAATCAGAAATACTCAAAGATTGACACTCAAAACACCAATGAAATATCCATTTTCTTAGAATTACCTGCGATTAAATTGGAATTATGTCTACTTGTGCTGCCAGTGATATCCTTTGTGGAGTTACCTATAAAAATATGGTTAAATAAAAATATTATCACATTTCTTTTCATACAGAGGATGATGATTTGGAAATCTACACTGACACTAGGCCACCTGGGTTCAATGCCAACCGCAGAAGGAGCAGAGCTGTCCTATATCACCTATCTGGACATCTACAAAAACAGGACAAAAGCAAAATCAAGCTGAACAATGTAGGTACAGAAAAATGATAGTGTCGAAAATACACTTAACCCACTTTGTGTTGCTCTTTTTTCTTGTGCCAGGTGTATTAAGGGTATGTTTTTTATCACCTATGCTATGACACTTCAGAACAGAGGCGTAACTAGAAACCTCAGGGCCCAGGTGCAGGAACCATGCCGCCCCCCCCCCCACCCTAGGCAAAAACATTTTGTCCCCCTTCTGTCAACATGCATTCAACCCCTCCAGGTCCACAATGATGACTCCAGACAGTGTACCATTTTTTCCAGGTTCACTATGACCTCCTTAGTCCATCCCATTTTCAATGTAAGGTGCACTATGTGTTTCTCACCGAGCTCCACAACAATAAACCTCACAGCAGTGTTTAAGCGTATCACAGAGCTCCACAGCACTAAAACTCACAGCAATGTATGAGTGTATCACAGAGCTCCACAGCACTAAACCTCACAGCAATGTATGAGCGTATCACAGAGCTCCACAGCAATGTGCAGTGTGTATGAACAGATCACAGAGCTCCACAGCAATAAAACTCAAAGTAATGTGCAGTATGTATCAGTGTAAATCAGAGGTTTACAGCATCAAAACTCACAGTAATATGTGGTGTGTATGAGTGTATCACGGCTCCAAAGTAAAACTCACAAATAAGTATAAAATAAATTCTAAAAATAATATATATATAATACAGGCAGGCCTCAGGCCAAGGCAGGCGAGCGTGGGCCCCCCTGGACTCAAGGGCCTGGGTGCGGACTGCGGTGGCACCCTCTGCACCACTGGTAGTTACACCCCTGCTTCAGAAATGGTTGCAGTGACACTGGTTCTTGAATTCAGGAAATAATGTATGCGTTTGCTATGGCTTTAATAAGTAAATAATATAGTGTATAACTCAATTTAATATTTACAGAATACATAAATAACCCAGCAGGAAAGTGGTATCTCTCCCTCACTGTAGTAAACTAGGATTATGTGGGTTTTAAAATTTCCAGTGTGAAGAATAACAACGAAGCACTATATGCACTTATTCTATTATCTATTCATTAGAATCCTTTTTTTTAATACTCTGTTTCCCCCTGGCACACTGAACAACCTTTTATAAAATACACAATATGACCAACGGGGTTTTCAAAAGTTTCAAAAAAGATTCAAATTTAAGGTAAAAAATCTCAATTTTGGTATATACATAATAGAAAATTTGATTTTTTTTCCCCTCAATTCAGCTGTTATGATCCAGAATTTGCTTCTATTAATAACTCTCCTTATTTCCCAGTATAGTGAATAATATTGATGTTTATGTGCTATCACACTTGCCAAATTGGCTATTTGATACAGTTGAAGCCCTGTGTTGAATTACAATGTAAAACCTGAGAAACAATGTAATTCTAATTTAATCCCCTCACGACAAGATGTTTGCCAAATCCCTTTATGCTACGACTGTCCTGGCATAGCATCTGTTATAAGGTTAATAGTGATAGACAGAATTTTACAAGAAGAAACTCCCACTCCTCCAGATGGTGACAATTCCTCATAAATACACCCCCAAAAGGTGTTATGTAAGTATTAATGGGTGGCCAGTGCAAGGCAGATACAAAAATATACACTTGCGTTTGCTTCACTTGTTAATTCAGTGTATTGTATAATCCCATATTACATAAGCAGAATGAACCTGTACATTCCCTGCTATTACTGAATGTGTCCAATAACTGCTTGCTATTACTCGGCTCAGGCAGGACAGGGGTCTGATGTGGGTCAAGGAGACTCCAAATTAGGAAATATATCTGGCTGTCTAAGGTCTCATTCAGCTAGGGATCTCTCATGATGGATTTTAGGTGAAATTTCAGTTTGCAAACACTATTCAGATGCACACTGGTATTCCACACAAATACACTCTTGGATTCACTCTTGGAAAGTGTTTGGGGTCCTTCATTAATTAAAATGTATTGCATTATTTTCTGCATTTTTATATAGAAAGAGGGGTCTCATATTTGAGTATTGCCTAAGGCAGTGCTTCCCGGTCTCCCGGTCCTGTCCTCAAGTACCCCTAACAGTACAGGTTTTAATGATTACCTTACCTTTGGGAAATGCAGACTGAATACTGAAAACACTGAGTAGCAACTCATATCACCTGTGCTGTGCTTCAGGTATCTGGCAAACCTGACCTGGTGGTGGGTCCTGAGGACAGGTTTGGGAAACACTGGCCTAAGGCTTCACAAACTCTGGGGACACTCTGAAAGTGGGTACCTGAATTCTGTCTAAGAATCAGAATTCCTCCTGCCAGCATGTGCATTTTACTCTAGAGCAGGTGTGGACAACTACAGCCCTCCAGATGTTTTGAAACTACATTTCCCGTGATGCTCGACTGCTCATTGGGTTTGCAGAGCCTCAAGGGAAATATAGTTCATATGTCATTTTGCTGCCCTGCCCTGGGATACTTGTAATTAATAGAAATCCTGGTGTAATTTGTTTCTGATAGATACTTAAAAAATGTTTATCAGAAGCAAATTACACCAGGATTTCTATTAATTAGAAACATAGAAAATGTCGGCAGATAAGAACCTTTCGGCCCATCTAGTCTGCCCAATTACATGGATACTTTACGTGGATTTATCTTTTGTTTAGGATAGTCTTATGCCTATCCCATGCTTGCTTAAATTCAATTACTGTTTTGGCCTCTACCACTTCTACTGGAAGACTGTTCCATGTATCCACCACCCTCTCAGTAAAATAATGCTTTCTGATGTTACTTTTAAACCTTTGCCCCTCTAATCTAAGACTATGTCCTCTTGTTTTGCTACTTTGTTTCCGTTTAAATATACTCCCTTCCTCTACCCTGTGGATTCCCTTTACGTATTTAAATGTTTCTATCATATCTGCTCTGTCTCGTCTTTTTTCCAAGCTGTACATGTTAAGATCATTAAGCCTTTCCTGGTAACGTTTCTCCTTCAAGCCGTACACCATTTTAGTAGCCCTTCTCTGAACTCTCTCTAAGATGTCTATATCCTTCTGGAGATACGGTCTCCAGTACTGCACACAGTACTCCAAGTGAGGTCTCACCAGTGCTCTGTACAGTGGCATGAGCACTTCCCTTTTCCTACTGCTAATACCTCTCCCTACACAACCAAGCATTCTGCTAGCATTTCCTGCTGCTCTATTACATTGACTACTTACCCTTAGATCCTCTGCAATAATAACCCCTAAATCCCAACCCTCAGATGTTGAGGTTAGGACTGTATCAAATATTCTATATTCAGCCCTTACTGAATTACAAGTATCCCGGGACAGGGCAGCAAAATTACACATTGTAATATTAAATATTCCTATAAATCAGGGGTCGGCAACCTTGGCCCTCCAATTGTTTCAGAACTATATTTCCCTTGAGGCTCTGCAAACCTATTGAGCAGCCGAGCATCATGGGAAATGTAGTTTCAAAACATCTGGAGGGCTGTAGTTGCCCACACCTGCTCTAGAAGGACTATTTGTGGATGCGTTTTTTTTTTTTATCTTTAGCACAAATCATCCAAACTACACAATAACATTTCATGGTTATGGCATCACCGAATGTAACTGCATCTCTGCAATGCCTTTAAGAGCAGCACAGTGAAAGGGGTCAAATTCCAATCCAAAATACTTCAGGATAATCGTTGACCTGTCGCAGCATGTCACATATTGCATCTGACTTGAACTTGATAAAATATACTTCTATTCATGCATTGGGAACAGTTGATAAAATAGAATTCTAATCAAATATTCCAGCAGGTTGGGGAATGGAATTAATTTAAACCTTTGTAATGCAATTGCCATTTCCAACTCTCAGAGCTGTTGATGATCTGTCAGTAAAAGGGTTAATAGCTGCCCTTTGCCTAACTGCCACCTGAATTATTCACCAATAAATTATCCTGTTCAGCTGCACTAAATAATGGAAAGCTTCTCTTCAGAGAGGGATGTTTTTGGAACAGGATCCCTAAAAAAAAAGAGGTCAATGGCTGTCATCTGAATGCATGTTGTTTTATTTGTGGCTTTGTTTTTTTCTCCTATCAATTATGTCCCTTTTTAACAATACTGTTGTATAAACCAGTGGTTCCCAACACTGGTCCTCAAGTAGCCACTAACATGCCAGGTTTTAGGGATCACCTTGGGGAAATGCAGACTGAATCCTGCAATCACTGAGCAGCAAATCATATCACCTGTGCTGTGCTTCAGATATCTGGCAAACCTGACCTGTTAGGGGGCCCGGAGGACCAGGGTTGGGGACCACCGGTATAAACCATTTAAAATCTGTGACCTCTTTTGCTTATTTAACATTTAATTCTTACAACTAAGATTTGGTTTCAGGGTTAATTCACTAATCTGTAGATCAAAAATGCTCCGATTACCCTTAGCTGGGACATAGGGGAAATTATTATGTAGGCCTGCAAAACCATGGTTGTAGGAACAGGGTGAGGGGGTAGATAGATTTACAAAATGTGAAGTAAAGAAATGGGTACAGCGCTTTAACTTAAAAGGATGCAGAGTATAAGTGATGTGGTAAATATGGAAAAATGCTCACAAGCAATGGTAGGACCCGTAGGGAAGATTAAACTTGTTCTAAATCAATCAAAATCTTCATAATAGGATGACCTCAAAATACAAAGAGCTGCTGGCTCTCATATGAAGACCTCACAGGTGTTCAGGGCCAACCTGTTCGCCTCATGCTCCCGCACTCAGACCTCCAAAAAAAAAAAAAAAGGAACATGGGTTGTATATAACCCAACAGGATTGTAAAGGGTAAGCAAATATCCACTCTCCAGATAGAATTGAATCTCCAGCAAAATCTTTCCAGGGTAGCAGCGGATGTAAACCTCAGTGCAGGAACATAGGTAACGTAAAGGCCAGATATGCTGGAAGAATATTTTTTAAACAAAAATTAAATCTAAAACAAACGGTAAACAGCCAAACGCGTTTCTCGCCTCATGGGTGCTTCATCAGTGGCAAGGGACAAAAAGCCAGATGCCAGATGTGAGGTAGTGAAGATGTGAGTAGTGAACATTACAACTTTACTATAGCAGTATAGTTTGTGCAATACTGTACCATTGTCTGTATTTTTTTTGTATCTTGAGGTCATCCTATTATGAAGATTTTGATTGATTTAGTCCACGTCTAATCCTCCTCAAGGGTCCTTCCATTGCTTGTGGGCATTTTTCCATATTTACCACATCACTTATACTCTGCATCCTTTTAAGTTGAAGCACTGTCCCCATTTCTTTACTTCACATTTTGCAAATTTCTTCTGGTGACGGGAGCACCACAGTGTGGGAATATAGTGAATCCTTAAAAGTGTATATCTAGCACCACGGAGTATAACCACTCTTCTTTTTTAGTAGAAAAATTTACCCCCAGGAAACTATTGTCAGGGTGATGGAATGGCACAAATCTCCCACCCCTGTTATGTTCCTGTGTTTATCAATGCTCTGTCTAGAGGTAGGCTACCATCTTGAAACATTTATGGCATATCAAATTATTTGTATTCATTCCACAATTTATTTGGCTATTAGGAGCCTGGATGGTCTATGAGGGACCTGGTCATGGTATAGCTACCTCATGATTTGGGCATATATGCCATCACAAGAGATTAATATCTGATAGTGTTAGATTATAGTATAAGGGAATCTTACCCTGAATTATTTATTTACCTGCAACTGCGAATTCTCTTGATTTTTTTTCTCAGGTTCAGGGGTATCTATGCTACACCTTAACCCTTTCACTGCTGAGGACGTTTTGGAAACGTCTTTAATGACTGCTAAGGAAAGATAGGGGTTTGTTTGAATCCCGATATCTCCCGACTGCTTTCAGCTAGCAGGGTCATGTTTGGTATTATTAGAAAGGCCAGAGCATGGCCTTTCCAATGATACCAAACATGACCATAGAAACATAGAAACATAGGTTCTTATCTGCCGACATTTTTCTTTCGGCCCATCTAGTCTGCCCAATTACATGGATACTTTACCTGGATTTATCTTTTGTTTAGGATAGCCTTATGCCTATCCCATGCTTGCTTAAATTCAATTACTGTTTTGGCCTCTACCACTTCTACTGGAAGACTGTTCCATGTATCCACCACCCGCTCAGTAAAATAATGCTTCCTGATGTTACTTTTAAACCTTTGCCCCTCTAATCTAAGACTATGTCCTCTTGTTTTGCTATTTTGTTTCCTTTTAAATATACTCCCTTCCTCTACCTTGTGGATTCCCTTTACGTATTTAAATGTTTCTATCATATCTCCTCTGTCTCGTCTTTTTTCCAAGCTGTACATGTTAAGATCATTAAGCCTTTCCTGGTAACTTTTCTCCTTCAAGCCATACACCATTTTAGTAGCCCTTCTCTGAACTCTCTCTAAGATGTCTATATCCTTTTGGAGATACGGTCTCCAGTACTGCACACAGTACTCCAAGTGAGGTCTCACCAGTGCTCTGTACAGTGGCATGAGCACTTCCCTTTTCCTACTGCTAATACCTCTCCCTACACAACCAAGCATTCTGCTAGCATTTCCTGCTGCTCTATTACATTGACTACTTACCCTTAGATCCTCTGAAATAATGACCCCTAAATCCCTTTCCTCAGATGTTGAGGTTAGGACTGTATCAAATATTCTATATTCAGCCCTTGGGTTTTTACGTCCCAGGTGCATTATCTTGCACTTATCCACATTAAAACTCAATTGCCACAACTCCGACCATTTTTTTAGTTTACCTAAGTGTCCTTGGCAAGACACCTAACGGTACATACTCGCCACCCAGGACATACTTGAAAACGAGAGAAATCTCAATGTATCCTTCCTGGTAAAATCCTTTCACAAATAAATTTGTCATTTGGCTGATCCCTCCAGGAACGTCAACCCTGTTGCAAATCTTTGTGTCATCAGCAAAAAGACATACTTTTCCATTAATACCTTCTGCAATATCACTAATAAAAATATTAAAGAGAATGGGTCCAAGTACTGACCCCTGAGGTACCCCACTGGTAACAAGACCTTGCGCCGAATAAACTCCATTTACCACAACCCTCTGTTGTCTGTCACTCAGCCACTGCCTAATCCAGTCAACAATATTGGAATCCAAGCTCAAAGATTGCAATTTATTGATAAGCCTTCTGTGCGGAACAATATCAAAAGCCTTACTGAAATCTAAATAAGCAATGTCTACTGCGCCACCTGTGTCTATTATTTTTGTTACCCAATCAAAAAAATCAATAAGATTAGTTTGGCATGATCTCCCTGAGGTAAACCCATGTTGTTTCTGATCCTGTAATCTATGTGTTTTTAGATGTTCAACAATCCTTTCCTTTAACATGGTTTCCATTAATTTCCCCACTACTGACGTAAGACTAACTGGCCTATAGTTCCCCGATTCCTCCCTACTACCCTTCTTGTAAATGGGCACAACATTTGCTAATTTCCAGTCTTCTGGGACGACTCCCATTAACAAGGATTGGTTAAATAAATCTGTTAATGGTTTTGCTATTACATCACTGAGCTCTTTTAATAATTTAGGCTAGGGTCAGACTAGCGCAGATTTAACGTGCGTTTAGCTGCACGAAATCACGGCCGTACTAGCAGCAAATGACGTCCAATGCCGGGGAACATACGACGAACGGCCGCACGAAAGTTCGTCCGCGCAACGCAAGTGGCCAACGAACACATTTTTTCGAGAACGTCAAACCGCTACTACTGACGTACAGAGTGCGCTGCGGCCGCATAGCGGTGTGTGTGTGTGATTAGGAGAAGTCAGACGCTGCTAATGTCCGGCTAACATAACGTCCAGACGCAAAAAGTGTTTTATTGATGATCCGTACAAAATCACGGACGAAAAGGCGCATCGTATGACCGCTATCGCGTATTCCGGGAAACAATACGTACGTTCGGTCGACCGCACTTTTTCACGGACAACGTGAAAAATGCGTTCGTCTGACCCTAGCCTTAGGGTGGATCCCATCAGGCCCCATTGACTTATTTGTCTTTACTTTAGACAGCTGCTGTAGAACCTCCTCCTCTGTAAACTCATATGTAAATGTCTCGTTAGTGTTTCCTCCTACCTGAGGTCCCTTTCCTTCCTTTTCTTCTGCAAAGACTGAACAAAAATATTCATTGAGGCAGTCAGCGAGACTTTTATCCTCTTCTACATACCTTCCTTCCTTTGTTTTTAATCTAACTAATCCTTGTTTTACTTTTCTTTTCTCGTTTATGTATCTAAAAAATGTTTTGTCCCCCTTTTTTACTGACTGAGCTATTTTCTCTTCTGCGTGTGCTTTGGAAGCTCTTATAAATTGCTTTGCCTCTTTCTGCCTAATTTTATAGGTTTGCCTATCTTCTTCACTCCGAGTTTTTTTATAATTATTGAATGCTATCTTTTTGTTCTTCACTATTTTGGCCACTTCTGCAGAGTACCACAGTGGTTTCTTCCCTTTTTTGTTTTTGCTAACAAGCCGAATGCAATTGTCTGTGGCCTTCAATAACGCCTCCTTTAAATAATCCCATTTCTCCTGGACTCCCTTTAACCAGGACTCCCTTTGACCAGGTTTAAAGTAAAGTAAAGTTTAAAGTAAAGAAAAAAAAAATAATAATGATAAAAAAAAGAAAAATGTGTTTTTTTTAAACGTGAAATGGCTCAGCAGTGAAGGGGTTAACAGAGCGCAGCCTTTCATATACAACGTGTGTGTGTTTTAAACCTTGTTGATTGTGAATTTATGTTTTTGATTTAATAAAATGTAACCTTGTAAATCTACTCACTTCTTTGTATATAACCTGGGTTAAGCCCTTAATTACAAGGAATATTGCCTCACATTAGTGTAAATCCATGCATGTGCATGTATACAAAATCAAATCCATATGTGAACGTAATTTACGTAAATAATCCATATAGATAGGAGCGAGTATGTGAAACCTGTGCATGGAGATGATGGGTATGTGTGTGTGAGCCTGCACACAAAAGGCAGCACGTGGGTGCAAAATTGAAGAGGACGGAGATGAAGTGGAAATATTTTATATTATTATAATACTTTATTTATATTGCACCAGCATATTCCGCAGCGCTTTTATATGGAACTTTTTAAATACTATAATTTTAAAAATATTCTAATAATAACGATCATAGTATATATTATAACAATGAGGTCCAGGCAAGCCAATAAAATCTGAAATAAATAACCTGAATCGGCGCAAATATTGCTCTCTGGGGTCCTGGGATCTCGCATATACATAAAAGAGAAAGTAAACAATAATAGTGCAGCACAGAATGTATAAATTAAACTTTGTATAGATATAATAAATGTCCCACTCACAAGTAAAGCGCCGTGACACTGGCTCTGAGCGGGTCTAAACGTGTGGGTAATTTGTCTTCAATTTCTCAGGTGACCCCCACCTTGTAGCAGGTACTCTATCCAAGATCGTGCAGTGGAAAGACAAAAAAAGGAAAATCTCCTTGTGCAGATCTATAAAGGTCACGATATAATATACAGATGGAATCGTACTCACATTCTGAGGAGCTCACATAGCTCGTGGATACATGCCCATGGGTTTTTTTTGGAGTAGGAAAAAACCCAGAAGAAAAACCGCCAAGAATCCAGGAAATAGCAGAGCAGAAACAGGATTGGAGATAAAGAAAATAAAATTTATTTAAAACATAAATAAAATAACCTCCAGAACGCGTTTCGCCGCACAAAGTAGCGGCTTCATCAGCTGGTATGGTTATACTGAGTCCATAGACCTCTTTATAGTGTCCATAAATGTCCTTAATTGTCCCCATGTTGCTTCCGCTCTAATTCGGATCTTCTAACATTGGGCGCCGCCATTTTGTGCATGCGCAATTCATTTCCGCGTTCCACCGGGAGAGTATTTTAATATCAATTAGGCACTTAGTTTTATCATAAATTAATATCATATATTTTGGTCATAATTAATCATATGTTGATATATTAAACACTTTTTGAATAGTGGATGTCACCAAACAAGTTAGTTAACCCTTTCGCTGCTGAGGCGTTTCACGCCCCTGTGCTGAGGTCATTTTTACCGGTTTTGCTCATCATGTTTAAACGTGTTTTGAAGGCTTATTTTAGTATATGACCCAGACATATTATATATCGTTCTTTCCGTCAGACTCGGTAGATTCATAATATGTCATTACTATATGTATACGTTATGTCATGTCTGTATATTATAACAAAAAATGCAATAAAATATGTATTTTCAATAATTTACAACATGTAAAGTGTTTTTTTTCACATTTTAACATGCGAGCAATTACGGTTATATTTTGTATGGGGTGCGCTTGTTAAAAAAATTAGAGATGGGGTCTCGTTACATTTTTTTTGGGGAAAATTACGCGATTTTTAACAAACGCACCGCATACAAAAATCGTTAGTGCAGCATCATTGTTCACATTATAATTGAAATGGGAACAATATTGCTGCATTAACGAACCAAAAAAAATAAAAAATAAACATTTTTTTTTCTAATTTTTTTTTTAATATATTTTTATTTTTAATTTTAATTTTTTTTAAAAAACTTTTTTCACTTTCATGTTTGGTATCGTTGGAACGGCCATGCTCTGGCCGATCCAACCATACCAAACATTAACCCCTAACTGCCACGGATCGGGAGATAGGGAGTTCCAATGAACTCCCTATCTCCACCGTTGGTGGCAGTTAGGGGTTAAGTCCAGGACTGGCGTCATCGTGCTACGCACGATGACGCCAGTCCTCAGGGGGAGTTCCCGGAGGCTTGGCCGACATCCAAAATGTCGGCCAGCTCCGGGAAAGGATCGCGAACCGGCGCTTTTCAGCGCCGATTCGCGATCCGGCTCCCCAGGGGTTAATGCCAGGCACCATTTGGAAGGGCAGGCTGTGCCCTTCCAAATGATGCCTGTGTTAACCCCCGCAGAGCCGCCGATCGGGAGGGAGAGAGGTCCGAAGGATGCCGGGCTGACATCGAGGATGGGGCCAGTGATCGGCCGGAACCCGGCCGAACGCTGACCCCAATGGGAGGACGCGCTCAGCGCGTCCTCAGCACACCAGCGGTAATGCAGAGGACGCGCTGAGCGCGTCCTCCGCATTGAAGTGGTTAATAGGGTTTAAATATGTATATTTTTAGGAGGTTAGCATCCCCCCTTTTTTAATATTAAGTGATACTTCATTCACACTTTTTTTAAAAGAGTGAAGGGTATTGATAAGACATTACCCCAATGATTCCTTTATATATAATAATTTTTTCTGAATGGCCCCCCCTTTTTTTCTATAATGGTAGCATGGATAATCTGTAGGAGCAATGATGATTGCGAGTTGCTAGAGGACCCTGCGGGGTGCACTATTCAATTATGTAATGTAAATCTCTCTGTATTTTAATATATGTATTCCTCTGTTTTGTATTTGGTGGGAGAGGGGAGAACCCCTGAATCCCAATCTCCGATGATTATATGGGGGGGTGAGAAAGAAGGAGAAGCTCCACATCTATTTTCATCTTTGTGGCTGAGAATCGCCAACCGGAAATACAATAACAACGTTTGGAACGCGGTGGAACGCGGAAATGAATTGCGCATGCGCAAAATGGCGGCGCCCAACGTTAGAAGATCCGAATTAGAGCGGAAGCAACAATCAGAGCAGCAAACAGGACACATGGGGACAATTAAGGACATTTATGGACACTATAAAGAGGTCTATGGACTCAGTATAACCATACCAGCTGATGAAGCCGCTACTTTGTGCGGTGAAACGCGTTCTGGAGGTTGTTTTAAATAAATTTTATTTTTTTTATCTCCAATCCTGTTTCTGCTCTGCTATTTCCTGGATTCTTGGCGGTTTTTCTTCTGGGTTTTTTCCTACTCCAAAAAAAAAACCATGGGCATGCATCCACGAGCTATGTGAGCTCCTCAGAATGTAAGTACGATTCCATCTGTATACTATATCGTGACCTTTATAGATCTGCACAAGGAGATTTTCCTTTTTTTTTTGTCTTTCCACTGCACGATCTTGGATAGAGTACCGGCTGCTACAAGGTGGGGGTCACCTGAGAAATTGAAGACAAATTACCCACACGTTTAGACCCACTCAGAGCCAGTGTCACGGCTCTTTACTTGTGAGTGGGACATTTATTATATCTATACAAAGTTTAATTTATACATTCTGTGCTGCACTATTATTGTTTACTTTCTCTTTTATGTATATGCGAGATCCCAGGACCCCAGAGAGCAATATTTGCGCCGATTCAGGTTATTTATTTCATATGCTGTGTGTATTGGTATAGGGGAAACCACTATATCCTATTATTGGCCATCTGGGTGCCCTGGTGGTGGATGCATGTTGTGTGGCGCTGCACCATCTGTTGTTTATAAAGCCAATAAAATAGTTATCCCACCAGATTTCCTGTAGTTTCTACTCGAATGCTTGAAATCCATATTTTCCCTTGTGATTTTTGTCCATTTTTTGCCCAGTGCAAGCATTGATTTTTCCAAGATATCCCCGGGCAAACCTTACCCTTCTGGGTGCAAAATGTAATATTTCCAATAGTGCTCTTCCAGGATACCAGCCATCGTAGAATAACTTTTCCCCTTGAATTACGCCTAGGAAACTATAGAAACAAATACATGGAATGACTTTTAACGATGTGTATATTGAACACCGCGCTCCTTCATATTCCTGAAGCCAGCTTGGTGCTAAATAAATATTATTAAGTTAATACTGAGAGTTTGTATCAGCTGTTCTAGTTGTTCTAAAACAATATACTGTAACCAAGCAAAATGACAGATCTTGTTCCCTCTCAAATCAATAGGGTTCCAACCCATACTTACAAACAAAAAAGGTTTCCTAAAGGCCAGAGTCGTGTTCTTGGAAAAAAAATAAAAATGTAAGCCGATCTCCCTTTGAATTTTACATTACGGAAAAATTCTGCAATATGCTTTATACAACAGAAACTGCAGGCAAACTCGAAGCATTAATGCATGAGCTGGATACATTTATTGATGGGGCTGCTTTTCAGATTTATTTCAGAGAAAATAAATTTATCTGGAGTCCTGTTAATAACGTTTCTCCTCGGAGTCAATGTACCAGTATAAAGTAAAAGTGTTCTTCGTTTCAAACCTCAAATAACGTGGGGAGCAGAGAAGATTTCTACTTAGGGACCAGAGATTTCACAGTTTTTCTTTAGTTATTTTATTTTTACTTGTTTTCTACTTGTAACAACTACATTTTAGGCTGGGGTCAGACGAGCAATCTATATGCGCCCCTACTAACGTGCCTCCCAGCGTCCATCGCAGCGTTGTCGTGGCACTTCGACAGGGCCGGCCACACGCTGTAGCGCGTGCACGAATTGCATGCGCTACAGCGGGCGTGCTGCGGACGTTCTGAGAGCCTCCCCATCAAAGGGGATGCTATGACACAATTTCGATGGGGCTGCAAAGCACCATCCTCCATAGGAGGATCGAGCCTTGCAGCACTGAGAGCACGAACTGCGCTCAGTGAGGTGGCCAGAGGGGCGTCCGAGTGGAAGGAACATCCACTCTCACGGACGTTCCTTCCACTCTGGAAAACGTTTGTCTGACCCCGGCCTTAGAGAATGCTCCGGTTCTTTGTGGCATCTAGTGAAAATCAACCAAAGACCTTAAAGCGGGGATGTCCAAACTCCGGTCCCCCAGATGTTCCTGTACTACAACTCCCAGAAATCTCTGACTGCATTAGATGGATGGAGAATCATGGGAGTTGTAGTTCAGGGACATCTGGGGGGCCGGGGTTTGGACATCCCTGTCTTAAAGGGACACTACCACTAACATAAGCTGTAGCTAGATTACTTGCGCATTACAAAAAAAAACACCTTATCAAACACATGCTGTTGTTTTTTGTTTTTTTCTTTGGTACAATTATTGTGTACAAAAAAGGAAAAATAAACTTAGGTGTTTATCTCCTGTTTCCATTTTGTGGATTTTCCCGTGAATGGGCAGTTGTATCCATATCCTGGTTACATGTTGCCAGTGATTCTACGCTTCAATTCGATGTGCATCAGCTCATCGGTCATATTTTGGCTTATGATATTATACACTATGGTTTTTAGTATTGTATAGACGTCTGATGGGTTTAACTAGATGTGCTTTTGATCGCTGAGGCTTACGGAAATTGTATTTAGTGGCAACTTTGAACCAGTCCTCTTATTGGATGAACATTACCATGTGAATATGTATTTGTATCCGTATCTAGGTTACATGTTGCCAGTTAACTGATGCCTCTATTCGATATGTGTTAGCTCATTGGTCGAATTTGACCACGTGAGTGGCCGTCAGCACAGGAAGCGATCCTTCATCACGCTCGATATGTGCTGAGTTCGGCTGCACGGTACGTGTCATGGACGTGTTCAGCTGTTCTTAATCAGCACGGCACCTTTGAAACCATCAATATTCTGGTGGATTCGGTGGGCAGTAATGCTCAGGACTAAGTCCGGTAGGGCGAAACGCGTCATGCGATGCTCTTATTTTAGCAGTCACGTTTTTTTTTCCGGTCTCGAACATCTATTTGGCTAAGTTAACCCACCCATTTCAGTTCTGCAATTAATCAGTAGGTGTGTAGGCGGCTTGAAGCGCCGAGGTAATAGTTAGGGCATTTATCCCTGTATGTATATTTATATCTTTTACCTTTTCCTCTGATTGCAACCTAAAGAGCATATTTCTCTGATGGTGGTTTGGGTATGCTGTGATTATTCTTATGAGACCTTACCATTTGATTGACACATTTTTTATCTTTGTTTTGTGTGATTGACGGTTGTTTATGTTTATCAATAAATATTTGTGGTCAGCCATTCTGTTTGCACTTTGAGCAATTCGTTGATTTTCAACTTTTACCAAAATCTTAGCACAAGTCTCCCTTTTACAGCTGTGGTATAGGATAAAACAGTAGTGAAGAGGGAATGTTTAGGCAAAGCTGCAGGGGTTTCTATTGTGGTGTCTAGGCTACATAAGATAAGAGATGGCAGCTGAATGAGATCTGATAGTGGGCTTCCAAAACTGAAAAATGGTGATGTCTTTAACTTATATCCCACACACATGCAAACTTATCTCATTTTTTGGAGATCTGACTCATTGAATCAATTCTATGCCCAATTCCCCACTGTGGGGAGCAAGTGCTGCAAAGATACTTTGGAGGGGCAGTTTACAACACAAAACATAAAAAAATAGATGAACCCAGTGACACATAGAGTAAAATATTTTCTTAACTACAAACATGAGAAAACCAAAAAGTCCATATACCATACTGGCAGGACTGCCATCAAAATCTTGGGTCCCCTTACTGAACCACTGGCCAAAGCCCACCTCTCCCTAGCTATCCATTATAGTAAACTAGCTAAAAAAACAAACATTTCACCCCTATCCTGCTTATTATATTTTACAAGGATTAGGCTAAATCCCTGTTGTCTAGCAAGGGGGTGACAAGTATTTCCTGGTGGGGGAGCAATAGGTCTTCACCTCTGCCTAGTTCAAACCATACTAACAGCTCTCACTGTACCAGATGCCACAGCCAACCAGATAATGTATTGGTATCCTGGATGGCATGGAGGAGCCCTTACACCAGTGGCCCTTAGACCAATCTGCCACTGTATTTTGTTCAGGGGAGCCCCTGGAACCACTGGGCCCCTTAACATGTCATGGGCTGTCACCCCCGATGGCTGTCCTGCATACTGGTGAGTCCCATGTTCTCTATCAACCAGTAGTAGGCACACTGGTGATTAAAGCATGTTAGGTCTGCATGCACAGCTTTGATAGATTGAAAGGAAAAACAAAAGAATTATTGTTTGGTATTAAACCATTAAGCACAGGAAACAAGCCCAGACCAAAGTGAGCGCGTAAAGAGGCGTTTTGTCACTGTTGTAGTGAAAGCAATGCTTTATAATGTCAAAATCTACCTCTCGGCTGTATTATTAAAACCTTGATCAATCCTGTGTTAGCAGTCTGCACCTTGTCACTTTCCGAAAGCTGCATGTTACATAAATAAGAGCAGCGTGTTTTATTATTCATTACTGACTAGAGTAGAAGCTCATGGTCTGTTTAGTTAATCTCTGATGATGGCCAACATACAGAGGCTGATGTCACACAATAATCTAGTACAATGTAGCTCCATCTTTCAAAGTGGATTAAATAAATGAGATTGGTTGGTATAAAAGACAAATTCCCAAACAAGCCAATATTTGCTGTAAGTAGGTAGAATATTAGATCTTTTCATTGTACATTCTCGGTCACTGTGTGGGCTAAGGAAGAAGGGGCAAAATATTATTGTATATAAAGGTTTAATGATTTTATTTTTTTAGCATGTGCCTGATCACTGTATTTCGGCTTGGAGTATAAAATAGTAAATAATTTCATGGGAATTGGGAGGTAAATTTACCAAATTTACCAGGATGGCTGAAGCAAAAAAATCAGAAGGCAAAGGGATCAGTAATAAAGTGGAACCTAGCACTCCCAATTATAAATGCAAAGGCATTTTTATTTAGACGCTAAAAGCAACATTTCAGCTGCAGAAAAGCTGTCTGTGAGGCTGAAATGTTGCTTTTAGTGTTTAAGGCTAGGGACAGATGAGCGCATTTTCTGCGGCCACCGTCAAAATGTACGTCGATGCGTGCGCACGCATTTTTTCACGGAATACGCTTAAGTGGTCAGACTACCACAGTCGCACAGTCGCAGGTACTCACCAACGCAATTCTAGGGAAATCCGGCTGTTTGAACGTTATGTAGGCCGCACACTAGCAGCGTCTGACGTCTCCTAATCACGCACACACGCTGCCATGCGGCCGCAGCGCACTCTGTACGTCTGTAGCAGCGGTTTCACGTTCTGAGAAAAATGCGTTCATTTGCCGGTTGCGTGGTGTCGGCGCACTTTTGTACGCACGTACTGCGTATATTGGCCGTCATTGGCCGTTATGTGCTGCTACTGCCGCCGTGATTTAGTGCGCCTGCACGCGCGTTCCGACTGCCCCACTCTGACCCTAGCCTAAATAACAGTGCTTTTGCATTTATAATTGGGAATGCTTGGTCCCACTTTTCTTAGCTGGATTTTCAAAGAGGTGGTGACTATGAGACCTTAAAGCACTCCTGAATTGAATGCATTGAGTGGCTGTGTGCAAGGGATTGCCCTGTTGTTTTACAGAAAGAAGCCAATACCATCAAGCTTGCTGTGCTATGGCCATCCTGGGGTTACTTCTTTTCCCGACATTCCTTTTTTTGAGGACGCCAAAGAATAACCCTCAGTGCAGTGATCCAGTGCACACTGGATCAGCCTGTGATCGTTACAGTTACACGTATTTATAAAGCTCTGTCAAGGCTCTGTCCTAGGTCCTCTGCTCTTCTCTATCTACACCTCCTCCCTGGGCAAAATCATTACCTGCTTTGACTTTAATTACCACCTCTATGCTGATGATTCTCAGATCTACCTCTCCACCCCTGATCTCTCTCCTCCTGTCCTCAACAAAGACAGCGACGGCATTTCCTCCTGGATGGCCTCTCACCACCTAAAGATTCACTTGTCACAGACTGAGCTCCTACTAATTCCTCTCTCTAATGCCCCCCCACCTCCTGACTTCTCTATCATGGTCGATGGCAGGGCAGCCATCAGAAATGATGGGGCCCCTTACTAAACCTCACGATGGGGCCCCCCAGGGCCCCCCCTCAACCTCTAACAGCTTTTCTCCCCCTTCAAAAAAAAAAGGACATAACATAGCACCACAGCAATAAAACTCCCAGTAATGTGCAGTGTGTATTAGCTTATCACAGTATCCACAGCAATAAAACTCACAGTAATGAGCAGTGTGTCTGAACGTATCACAGAATCCACAGCAATAAATCTCACAGAAACGGGCTGTGTATGATGGCCTTTGGGTCTGGGTTTGGGCCTGGGCCCTGGGTCTGGTCCCTGGGACTGGGCCTTGGGGTCTGGTCCCTGAGGTCTGAGGTCTGGCCTGGGGTCTGGTCCCTGGGGTCTAGCCTGGGCCCTGGTCCCTGGGCCTTGGGGTCTGGGTCTGGGCCTTGGGGTATGGGCCTTGGTCTGGGCCCTGGGTTTGGGCCTAGGGGTCTGGGCCCTGGGTTTTGGGGTCTGGGCCCTGCGGTCTGGGCCTAGGGTTTGGGCTTTGGGGTCTGGGCCCTGGGTTTGGGCCTTGGGGTCTGGGCCCTGGGTTTGGGCCTAGGGGTCTGGGCCTTGGAGTCTGGGCCCTGGGTCTGGGCCCTGGGGTCTGGGCCCTGGGTATGGGGTCTGGACCCTAGGGTCTGGGCCCTGGGTCTGTATTTGGGCTTTGGGGTCTGGGCCCTGGGTCTGGGTCTGGGCCTTAGGTTCTGGGGTCTGGGCCCTGGGTTTGGCCTAGGGGTCTGGGCCCAGGGTCTGGGCCCTGGGTTTGGGCCTAGGGGTCTGGGTCTTAGGGTCTGGGCCCTGGGTTTGGGTCTAGGGGTCTGGGTCTCAGGGTCTGGGCCCTGGGTTTGGGTCTAGGGGGTCTGGGCCCTGGGTCTGGGTCTTAGGGTCTGGGCCCTGGGTTTGGGTCTAGGGGGTCTGGGTCTGGGCCTTGGGTTTGGGCCTAGGGGTCTGGGTCTGGGCCTTAGGGTCTGGGCCCTGGGTTTCGGCCTAGGGGGTCTGGGCCCTGGGTCTGGGGTCTGGGCCCTGGGTTTGGGCTTTGGGGTCTGGGCCCTGGGTTTGGGCTTTGGGGTCTGGGTCCTGGGTCTTAGGGTCTGGGCCCTGGCTCACCACTCGCTGTCTTCTATCTTCTTTTCTTCACCTTTTCTTTAATCTTCTTCTCTTCTTTTCTTCTGTCTTCTTCCCGGTCCCTCCAGCTCCGGCGCGCAGCTTCACTGAGTGGAGGGGCGGAGCCAAAGCAACGTGCTTGGGAGGCCCCTCACACGCTGCTTGGCCCCGCCCAGCCAGGAAGTGAAGCTGCCAGGAGCCGGAGGAGACACAGTGTCTCCTCCGGCTCCTGCAGCAGCAGCAGGGACACAGCTCCGGATTCAGACTCATCGAGTCCGATACCGGAGCTGTTAAAGGGCGACGCCGCTGCCGTCGGGGGCCCGGGCCCCTTACGGCAGCATTGGGCGTAATGCCCTGATGGCGGCCCTGGTCGATGGTATCACTATCTCCCCATCAAACCAGGTTCGCTGTCTGAGTTACACTTGACTCTGCTCTGTCCTTCAACCCCCACATCCAGTCTCTTTCCTCTTCCTGCCGCTACAAATTACGAAATATTTCCAGAATTCGGCCATTTCTTACCGCTGACCCAACAACTCATCCACGCCCTTGTAATCTCCCGACTTGACTATTGTAATAATCTTCTAGATGGACTCCCTCTCTGCCACCTTGCCTCCCTACAACACATTCTGAATGCTGAATGCTCTGTCTCTGCGGCTCCTCTCTGAGAATCCCTTCACTGGCTCCCCATCCACTGCAGAATTAAATTCAAAATCCTTACTCTGATCTACAAAGCTCTCGCTAACTCACCTCCCCACTACCTATCCTCACTAATCACTAAATACACCCCAGCCCGCTCCCTAAGGTCAAACAGTGACCTGCTCCTAGCTTCTCCCCGCATCACCTCTTCCCATGATAGACGGCAGGATTTCTCACGCGCAGCTCCCATCCTCTGGAATGCTCTCCCTCGTACGGTCACACTTTCCCCTAAAGACATTCCTATTTAGGGAAGCCTACCACCCGACTCACTAATACACGTCACTGCCCCAACCAGTCTATCACTCCCACCTTGCAGTCTATCACTCCCACCTTGCAGTCTATCACTCCCACCTTGCAGTCTATCACTCCCACCTTGCAGTCTATCACTCCCACCTTGCAGTCTATCACTCCCACCTTGCAGTCTATCACTCCCACCTTGCAGTCTATCACTCCCACCTTGCAGTCCATCACTCCCACCTTGCAGTCGTCTCCTCCTGTTTCCACCCCAACCCTTCTAGATTGTAAATTCCCACGAGAATAGGGCCCTTGTTTCCTCATGTTTGTCAAATGTTGTTCAATGTATTGTATCCCTGTCTACCTTGTGCCCCTTGTTCAGTGCTGCGGAATATGCTGCCGCTATATAAATAAAGAAGAAGAATAATAATAAAGCGCTAACATGTTCCATAGCTCTGTACAATGGATGAGACAGAATAACAAATATACATACACATTAAACCCACAGAACAGTAAAAGATTGAACCCTGCTCGAGAGCTTACAATCTAAGAGTACAGATCTATTGTAAAGATATTTATAATTGATTATACAGTATATAGGAAGATCACGTTCTATGACTTCATTCGATGACTCGTAATCTGGCGAGGGAGGGCGTAAGTCTGTCTACAGATAAATTAAAGCTCCTGAGTCCTGGCAAGCTTCAATTCCTGAACTGTGCAAAGATCCCTCCTGTGTCCTGTACAGCACACTTGTGTTCTCCTCATCAAGTTCCCAGGACTGAGGAGGAATTTTTCTCCATCTCCAGTGCCTGGACACAGCTTCCCCGGGTGGTCTTTGTCATGTGATGCAGGAGCCCCCGAAGAAGAACTGACAAGGAGCCGATACAGTAACTTGCACATGCTCACTCAGGTGCCGAAAACACCATGGAGTGAGGCACTCAGACACTGATGTCCTGTAGGGTGGATTTTTTTTTTTCATTTCCTTTTTTCCACCGATGATCTGATCCGGGCTGGCGGAGAGATCCTAAGAGGGCTGCCATAAACACCCTACAAGCGAGACCCCCTCAGAGCCAGGACAGGGGGTCTGAACCTTGTAAGTAACCCCTAGGGGATTAATAGGGGTTGATACTGCTGCATACTGCGCAATCGCCTTTTTCTTTCAATATACCCCACAGGACACCCAGGAGCTCAATTGGGTCTGTTCTTCGTGGGAGGTTCAACCTACATAAGGCTCCGGGAGCGATAAGAAAACATATACCAACTTGTAACCATCTGTCGTGACCAAATTCACGAAGCAGAGGCAATATGTACTATTGAGCCATTGAATTTAAAGAAATCAGAAACCTCGATGTTTGAACATATATACAGACTATATGCCCATTACGTAGAAGGACAATTCTTCATGCTAAGTTTTATTGTGAGTTTGATATACACACATCAGAACATTGCCAAAAAATCTCGGCAGATAAACTTTCTGCACCATCTATAAAACACACACTCCGCGCGCCTAAAGGGATACTCTTTTATTGTAATTCTTGTGTTTTTGGTGTCAAACATATCCCTCGGGCTGTGTGGAGCATTGCTAATTTATTCACGGTCCATAGCGCCATTTGTCCCTACACCTTTCTGAAGCTTCAATTCCTGCAGGTTTTTTTCAGCATCTACCAGTCACTTAAAGTAAATTTTTAATAACAAATGTAACGGTAGAATTTCATAGCATAATACAGGGAGAAACAAGGGGGGGGGGGTGTTTGTGAGGGTCCTGAGAACGAGCAACAGCACAATGGCCTGCTCTACGGTGGGTGCCCGCTCAGGTCTCACAAACAAGGTTTTTAGCTTGCTTGTGCCATTACAGGGATGAATTTTCCATATGCAAATCAGTCTGCTCTCACCCAGAAAGGCTGGCCAGTGCTGATTGCCAAGGACGTCATCCCTGCACGAGAGGTGCAGCAACCCCCGACGATCGTTTCGGCCTTCTTGGGCCTCGTCAGGAGGGTATAGCTGACACCCCTCTAGGCACATCAAGCAAGGGGTCCACGTCTGGATGACCCTTTACAATTACAGTGAGAAACAAGGGGGGGTGTTGGTGAGGGTCCTGAGAACGAGCAACAGCACAATGGCCTGCTCTACGGTGGGTGCCCGCTCAGGTCTCACAAACAAGGTTTTTAGCTTGCTTGTGCCATTACAGGGATGAATACAGGGGCCCCTCCAAACAGGTGTCACTACATTAATACTAAAATTTATATTATCACTGTTACCCTATGGAGGGAAAAATGACAGAAAGAAATGTGCACATATAAACATACACTATCAGGGTTATTCAGAGAGCGGTGAAAAGCAGGAGAATGACTGGAGAATGGAAAATTCTAGGTCAAAATGGCCAATTTGGAAAGTGAGATGAATGGGAGAATTTTTCTGGATTGGCTATTTTGACCTAGAATTTTCCATTCTCCAGTCATTCTCCTGCTTTTTACCTCTCTCTGAATAACCCTGTATATTGCCAAAAGTATTGGCTCACCTGCCTTGACTCGCATATGAACTTAAGTGACATCCCATTCCTAATCCATAGGGTTCAATATGATGTTGGTCCACCATTTGCAGGTATAACAGCTTCAACTCTTCTGGGAAGGCTGTCCACAAGGTTTAGGAGTGTGTTTATGGGAATTTTTGACCATTCTTCCAGAAGCGCATTTGTGAGGTCACACACTGATGTTGGACGAGAAGGCCTGGCTCTCAGTCTCCGCTCTAATTCATCCCAAAAGGTGTTGTATCTGAGGTCAGGACTCTGCAGGCCAGTCAAGTTCATCCACACCAGACTCTGTCATCCATGTCTTTATGGACCTTGCTTTGTGCACTGGTGCACAGTCATGTTGGAAGAGGAAGGGGCCAACTCCAAACTGTTCCCACAAAGTTGGGAGCATGGAATTGTCCAAAATGTCTTGGTATGCTGAAGCATTCAGAGTTTCTTACACTGGAACTAAGGGGCCAAGCCCAGCTCCTGAAAAACAACCCCACACCATAATCCCCCTCCATTAAACTTTACACTTGGCACAATGCAGTCAGACAAGTACTGTTCTCCTGGCAACTGCCAAACCCAGACTGGTCCATCAGATTGCCAGATGGAGAAGTGCGATTCGTCACTCCAGAGAACGTGTCTCCACTGCTCTAGAGTCCAGTGGCTGTGTCATGCCCATGGCTGCAACCATCCTGACACCCACCCTGGTGGTGCATTCCCTGCGTTGTTCCTGCCCTGTAACCTGCATCCTACATCCAGCAACCAGCTGTTAAACAGTTAACACCAAAGCACGTCACACCACACACGAAATAAAGTACTCCGCCCCACACTGACCAATTGCTGGTTCATTACAGCTCTTGTGTTCAATGAGAGAAGTTCTGTTAGAAGTTGCATTAGGCGGGCTTTGACGCCGCAGGATGTAAATGTACGTCCTCGGCGTTTTCAGCCCCCCCGGGGGATACTCACCTCCTCCGGTCGCTCCCACGCTGCTCTGACTCCCGTGGAGTCAGATCAGTGTGAATCCCTCCTCTGGCGCAGTGACGTCAGTTTCAGGCGTCCCCCCCTCCCCCCGCCGGAGCAGGGGAAGCGCCTGAAGGGGAGGGGGGGATCCTTTGGATCCCTCTATCTCCCGATCGCCGGGGACCAGGCGGCTGTGGCAAGCATCGCTGGAAGGGTCACAGCCTGACCTTTCCAGCGATGTATGGGGGGTTAACCCCTTAGTTGCCAGGTCGCGACCGGGCACTAATTTGTGCCCGATCGCGGCCTATTTCCGGTGGGGGCCGCCATCTTGGATGGCAGCCCCCACCTCTGGGTCCCTCCCCCGGTCAACTGACTCATCGCGCCATGCGCGATGATGTCAGTTAACCAGGGAACCCCCTAGCTGCAAAGGGATTTCCTATGGAAATCCCTTAGAGGAGATAAAGGGGTTCAAAGAACCCCCCTATCTCCTGATCAGTGGCAGCTAGGGGGTCATGTATGATATTGCTGGAAAGGCCAGAGCATGGCCTTTCCAATGATATCAAACATGACCATGTTATAAGTAAAATAAAAGTTTAAAAAAAGTAAAAATAAAAATAATAAATTAAATAATAAAAAAATAAATACGTGGTTTTTTTTTTTGGTTTTTTTTTTAATGCAGCACTATTGTTCACATTTCAATTATAATGTGAACAATGATGCTTCACTAATGATTTTTTTTTTGGGGGGGTTTAGCTAAAATCACGCAATTTGTCCCCAAAAAAAAATGGGTTCCCCGTTCAAATTTTTTTTAACAAATCTACCCTATAGAATATGACCGCAGAGCCTCGGATAATAAAATTTAAAAAAAAAACACTTTACACACTGTGGAAGATTGAAATTTTATTGAAAATTCTAATTTTTTTTACATTTTTTGTTCTAGCATCTTGGCAGGCGCATGACATATACATATAATAATGATATATTATTAATCTGCCGAGTCTGCCGGAAAGAACGATATATAATTTGTCTGGGTGGTATAATAATACGTGACTTAAAAATGGTCAAAATGAGCTCCACAAACTTCTACTTCCGAAACAGCGCCGAAGTTGTAAAATTACTCCCGTCCTTAAGGGGATAAATGAACCCACAGCCCTGCACTCCACCTTGCTGTGTCTCCAGGAGATGCTGAAAAGCTTTGCTACTCTGGTGGGGAGTTTGCTGCACAATCTGCAGACAACCGCACCCAAGGAATGTGCACCTACGACCAGCAGACACAGAGACCCCCTGTCTCCCGAGGAACGGGCCAAGAGACAGACTGCCAACCTGTGCCTCTATTGTGGGGACCCCACCCATTGGCTCGTGGACTGCCCACGAAGACCCCAGAAACCTACTGCTGTGTCTAAGTCTGCTACTACCTCCATGCAGGCTCCAGTGCTTAGAACTCTGCAGCAACCCCAGGCTCCCAGGCCTACTGCTGTGTCACGGTTCGCGCCGCAGACGCCGGAAAAAAGGCAAATAAGAAGCTGTCTTTAAAGAATCAGATCCGTTCCTGCTTTTTCTACTGTCTGGACTGCTGTCCAGACACTCAGTAATCCGTCCCAGACTTTCCCAACACCTCTCCAGCCTCAGGTGTGGGCTGGGCCTGCATACCCATAAAAACAGGCCTCACCCTTCATGCAATGCTTCTGCATTACCCTTCTATCCCTAGAAGCTTCATGGTGTGCCTGTCTTGCCTGCTCTGCACAAAGCCCTTCATTGTGTCCTGTGGAAACCACCTACCTGCAGTATCCTGTGGAGACCACCCTCGTGGAATCCATCTACCTGCAGTAACCTGTGGAGACCACCCTCATCTATTGACCTCTGTGTATGACCTTTTGCTATGGACTTGACCACTCTCTGCCCGCTGCCTGCCAAGACCTCTGCTTGATATAACCACCCTACTGCTACAGCCCTCCGGATACCTCGCTTATTATTATTCGTTCCTTCTACCCTCTGTGTCTTCTGATCTGCCCCCTGTATATCCAGTAAGTACCTGTTCTGTTAACCCCTGTTACCCTGTGTTCAGTGTCTGTGCCATTCAGTGTCCTGTCCCATCCGTTCAGTGTACCCTGCCCGCTGTTTATATTATACTTTCCACCAGTTTCCATTGTGTTTTATTACTTATTCATTGTCCCCGTTCCTTTTTAGTAATAAACCTTTTTTACTTTGCAATCCCAATTATCTGGCTGTTTTGTGTAACCACACCTTGGGCTCGTCAACCCCCTGGCTACACCGTGACATGCTGTCTCCAAGCAAGTCCCTAATGTGAAGTCCACTTCAAAGACCAGCAGCACCTAAACCGGCCCCCAGGGGGTTTGTTGCACGAGAGCCTGCACCCAGAAAACCTCCAGTGCCCAAGAGGTCTCCAAAACCTGAACCCGCACCCAGAAAACCTCCTGTACCCAGACCCACTCCTAGGAGAGCTGTGCCCAAAAAAAAGGCGTCGCCGAAGTCCAGCTCTAAAGAGTCTGACCGTTCCATGGATATGGAGGATTCCATGCCCTTGCCCAGGGAGCTTGAGCCTGTACATCCTATGGATGTGGAACCAGAGCCGATGGAGATTCTGTGCACAGAGGTTCCAGATGTGACGACTCCCATCACTCACAGCCAGCAAGATTCCACCATCAGTGAGTTGGGAGAAGCTGGTTATGACCCTCTGTATGACTTTCTCCCATTTTGGTTGTATACCCTCTGATGAATCAGATCCAGAGGACACCGTGGTCTCCAAAATGCCCCCAATTCATTGTGCAGGATCTCCGGGGTCTGACACCCCTATGAAGGCATGGTGAGGACTCTGTATCAGAGGGAGATTGCGGCAAAGAGGATGATGAAGAGGACCATACATCCCGTCTTAATCTCTTTTTCCTCCTTTTAGTGATGAAAGCGAACCTGGAAGAGAAGATGCCCATTCTTACCGCTGACCCGGTTATTAACAATACCTTGGATGCCAACCGGAGCAAGAAGTCCAAGTCGAGGACCAGGAGACAACAGCGGAGAAGCCGTTGCCAAACCAATGTCCCTAGACCCAAGATTGGAGAGGCCCAGGATGGTCTTCACATGATTCCTGCTCCGATGCCATCCTCCTATGTGGGCACTGTGTTCTTGGGCAACGCTGCAACTTACCTGTGCCACTCCGTATCGAAGAGTATACGGGGCTGTGGCATTCCTGTTCATCCAGACCCGTCACCTGACGTACCAGGCTGTTATACAGTTCAGGGAACTTTTGTCATTCCTGTCCAGGACCCTGTATCAGGAGAGTGGACACTGCAGCCTGTACGCTGATGCCCAGCTGCTGCCAGGCTTTGCTTGCACGGAGTGCGACCGGGGTACTGTCATGCCCATGGCTGTAACCATCCTGACACCCACCCTGGTGGTGCATTCCCTGCGTTGTTCCTGCCCTGTAACCTGCATCCTACAACCAGCAGTTAAACCGTTAACACCAAAGCACGTCACACCACACACGAAATAAAGTACTCCGCCCCACACTGACCAATTGCTGGTTCATTACAGCTCTTGTGTTCAATGAGAGAAGTTCTATTTGTTAATCTTGTTTTCCTGGTTCCTGCATTTGTTTCCACCACGCTTCCCACCATCCTGCAGAATTCATCCGGTCAGTTTCCATCTGTCATCCCCTTCCTAACCTTACCCATCTGGTCATCTCTGCAGGAAACTGCATACTGGGTTCATATTCCCTACATCCTGGTGCCACCCTGGTATCCGGGCATGACAGGCTGCGTGCTTTACACCACTGCATCCGATGATTTGTATTGCACTTGGTGATGTATGGCTTGGATGCAGCTGCTCGGCCATGGAAACCCATTCCATGAAGCTCTCTGCACACTGTTCTAGAGCTGATCTGAAAGCCACATGAAGTTTGGAGGTCTGTAGCGATTGACTCTGCAGAAAGTTGGCGACCTCTTCGCACTATGCGCCTCAGCATCCGCGGACCCCGCCCCGTCAGTTTACGTGGCCTACCACTTCATGGCTGAGTTGCTGTCGTTCCCAAACACTTCCACGTTCTTATAATACAGCTGACAGTTGACTGTGGAATATTTAGGAGCGAGGAAATTTCACGACTGGATTTGTTGCACAGATGGCATCCTATCACAGTTCTACGCTGGAATTCACTGAGCTCCTGAGAGCTACCCATTCTTTCACAAATGTTTGTAAAAACAGTCTGCATGCCTAGGTGCTTGCTTTTATACACCTGTGGCCATGGAAGTGATTGGAACACCTGATTCTGATTATTTGGATGGGTGAGCGAATACTTTTGGCAATATAGTGTAGTTAAAAGCAGACATAATTAAATATTTTATAATATGCATTGGTACGAAAGAACAAGTTTCCATCAGGATTCCAATATAATTAATCTGCCTTCATAATGTTACAAAAATGTGTATACAGCCGCTAACCAAATGGATGATAGAAGATTGATAGGGGGTCAGGACTAAAAAGCCTGAAAGTGGCTGAAGGTGGTCCCTGTCTGATGAACTATTCCACAATGTTGATCAGCACTCCCCTATGCAAGGCCAGGCATGTGCCACCACAATCCATGGAGAGATCATCTTTAAGATATCCACAGAACGAAAGAAAAACTGGCCCAGGCACTCAACCTCATTTTTTCAAACGGGTTTATTACGCAACACAACTACAGCACAGCAGTATTTCTGCTGTAGTTGTGTTGTCTGAGTGCCCAGTCCAGTTCTTCTTTTGAGCTGCTTAAGGCCCGCGTCAGACGAATGCAGTTATCTACAGTGTCTACAGTATCTTCCGTCAGTACGTCTGTCCGATATGCACGCACGCAGAGTATGCTCTGACTGTGTTCATCTGACATTAGCCTAATGATCTGACCCTGAATGTAATTGTGATTTATAATACATTTTTTCATGATATATCTGGACAGTGCTTTTTTTTTAGGAAAAATAGGTGGGGGTACTCTCACATCCGGAGAAAAACTGATTATCATGACTATTTTTATGTCCTAATAAACAATAGTTGTAGTTCACTAAAAGGAAGACACTATAAAAGGAAACCATATTTTTTAATACTGTGTTCCTTTAAATGAGCTACAACTATTGTTGTAACCCTATGGGGGTCATCCACTAGGTGCCTCTGTTGCAAGAAAAGTCTGTATTTGCAGTGCAGTTAGCTGTTTTTTTGGGTTGTTTTTGCAACACTGGCACTGTGGAGTGGATAATCCCCCAGCATTTGTGAGCACCACAGCAATGAAACTCACAGTAATGCGCAGTGAGTATGAGCTACACAGCAATAAAACTCCACTATCCACCAAGTACTGTTTGAATAATATTGGGGGACTCCAATGAGAGGGTGTTTGACCTTGAGTACACCCCAACATGATGGTAACAGCAGGACCAGGTGAACATACCTGTGTTGCCAGAGCTGATATTTTTAAATGCTGTTTTGAAGTGTATTTGGAAGTAGCAGCAGTTTTTTTCTTTGTTCTGAGGCCTGCCTGTCACGGAGTCCCTGCAGAGCAATGCAGCCAGGACTTAAATTTCCACCTTCTCACCTTCGAGGGTGCACCACACACTGTCTGGAACTGCTGGGGAGGCTGGGGGTAGGGCGGCAGTGTAGACTTCTTTTGGCATGCCCTCCTCTTGACATCATCAGAAGGGGCCAGGCACCAGCAAGGAGGAAGGGACCAGGAGGAGAGGAGTGTGCAGGCTCCCGTATCCAGCACCGCGGGGGAGTCTGTTTTCTGACCTGGCAGATACAATGCAGCTCGCTGGGTACCGGCTGCATCTTAGAGGAGGAGCAGCAGGGACACAGCACCAGGCAGATAGTTAAATAATTTGGATCCCTGTCAAGGCAAGTGACCAGGGATTCAAATTTTTTTGCACCCCCTCCTGGTCTTGTGCTCTTAGACGGCCACCTGTGCCGCCTTACAGTGCCAGTTCCTCTGATCACACCACTTGCCTGACAATCCACAGCTCTGGCAGATGTGTGTAAATATGCTGCAGCCACCCTCCCCATGCTGTTCAAAGTTTCAGCGGCTGCAGAGAGGGGGGTGCAGCATGTTTACACACATCTGCCAGAGCTGGGGCACTGAAGAAACAGAAGGGAGATTTTATTTAACCAGCCCTCCCTCGTCACTTACTGGGAGAATAGGGGGGTTATCGGTCCCTACATACACTGCTGACAATCGGAAGAAATCGGGAGCAATATGAGCTGCCGAGCTCTTCTAATTCTCTGGCTGCCACTGCAGGAGGAGGGAAGAGCATCATGCTCTCTCCTGTTAGTTTGGGCTGGTGGTGAGGTGCCTGTACTGAGTGGTGAGGTGCCGGTACGGAGTACCGACGAGTACCCCCTGAAAAAAATCCCTATATCTGGAGCATTTTTATGTTGTTTTCACTCTATCATTGAATTAAGGTGCACTCACAATCCCACAACTTGGACCCTTGACATACAGACCCCACATGCTCCCACAAAAAAGAATAAAATTATAAATGCACACAATAAAAATTTAATTTAATATTATCAAATTTGAAGTAATACCGCTTCCCCTTGTGCACATTATGAAAATTTTCATAACGTTGGCAGGATAGATGGACAAGTGGGCAGTTATTTTAATAAAGTCTGAAATTGTTGTTCAAGGACCCTGTTGGGAAGCCTTTTCTAATCCTGAAACTCAAGAAAGTAAACATACTAAACTGATCTTTTGTAACCCGAGGCCATTTCTTTGTGTACATGCACTATTCATTAGAAGAGAAAAAAATCTCCAGCACTGCTTAGCCTCTGGGTATGCCTAAAGCAGTACAAGCAGCAGAACGGATCTTCATGTGAATGTAATATAAACAATATAGATAAGGGGTTATTCAGAAAGCACCGAAATGTCGGCAACATTTCGGTGCTCTCTCTTTCCCTACAGTTACTCGTACTTCGGGGAATCAAAGTTCCCCACCCTGCGGTGAATTCAGCATTCACTGCAGGGTCCCTGGAGTGCCGAAAACCTGCCGGAACCACCAGAAAAACCATGCCGGAAAAAGTCGACGAGTCGCCCATCACAGCGCACACCAGCCGCTGGAAAAAACCGACAAGCTGAAGAACGGGGTAAAAAAAATGTACGCTTGAAAGTTTCAAAGTTGAAACGCCGTTTGCAAAAAAACTACTGAATGAAAATGCCTGGAATTTACATATAAGATCCTATGAATGATAATAAAAAGGTCTGTAAAGAAAAAAACCTTTTTTTTAAAAAAAAACAACGGAAAAAGAAATTAACCAAAAAATGCCCAAGAAGTCCTAAAAAAAAATATCTATAAATAACGAGACATTTTACTGCAGATTAAAATAATAAATAGTTTATTAGATGTTGGATAAACAGGAATATTTTTAACATTGGAGTCTATGGGTTTCGCATGAATAAACTTGCCGAATGAAACCAACAAACATCAGGGCACTTCGGCAACTTTTCTCTGCTGGTCGGTGTTCTCTGAATAGATTATCCATTGCTTGTCTATGGGGGGATTACACTGCTGTCGAACAACACCATATTTGCAGGCAATTTGCCAAACGTTGGCGAACTGCCTGATCTCTAAATACCCGAATGTCCCCGGACACTGAATTTACATATAAGAATGATAATAAAAAGGTCTGTAACCTAAAAAAGAAAAAAAAATTGCAGAAAAAGTGCCTAAAAGATCCTAAAAAAAAATATAAAGAGACTTTACTTGCAGATTAAAATAATAAACGGTTTATTAGATATTGGATAAAAATGGGAGTATTTTTAACATTGAAGCCTATGGGGTTCGCCTGAATAAACCTGTCGAATGAAAACCCCGAACAGCAGGGCACTTCGTCAACTTTTCCCTGCTGTTCGGTGTTCTCAGACTAGATTAACCATTGCTACTCTATGGGGGATTTCACTGCCTTCGAACAGCATCGCAATTGCTGGCCGTTTGCCAAAATTTGGCGAAATGCCTGCTCTCTGAATAGCCAAATGGCCCCGAAATAATATCACTGTACGGGGAAATTCACTCTTCGGTGATATTCAGAGCCAGATCGGCTTTCTCTGAATAACCCCTATAGACTTTCCAAAGCTTAATTATTCTTACTGATTCCTACCTTACCACCCTATGTGCTGTGCATCACCTATAGCTGTGTCTTTCATATTTTTGGTATCCTGACATCAGGCTAATTTGTAGACTCTGAAAAGACAACAATGTATAGTAGTAATTGTTAGCAGCAGAATAGACCAAACAAGAGGCAATAAGTACAACTCTATGACAAATGTGCAAACATGGCACCATAAAAGTAACCAACATCTACCAGGAGCTAATAAACACAAATCATAAGTAGGATTAAGTAGGAACATCATCATGTAATAAGCATTAAACCTTTCTGTTCTGTAGGAAAAAGCTCTGTGAAAGCTAATAACTTGAGGCTTATTTCTGCAATTCTTAACTGGCGTTAAGATCTATTTGTGAACATTTTTGCTGTGCACACATGAATTTTCAAAGCCCTGCATTTCAAAATAGTAATTAATTCTGTAAATGTGTCTACGCTGTTAAAACTGCTAAGTGGGTGTTAAATAACCCCGTCGACCCATCAATGTGTTCTTTTTCAAATACATAAAAATATTTTTTTTTACCAGAACTGTTGTCATTTATCAATTCCTGTGCTTCTAATTATTTAATCCACCATGAATTGGTCCTGACTCCTGTGTATGCAAATATATGAATCAACTGCAGGACTGTCCGCTGCACCCCTAGCCAGGTCATGACCATTGCTTCAACATGTATGGACAGCGTAACCCTTCCCCAGTTCAGACACTGCTCACAATGCACTCTATAACTTGTAGCAGGGGTGCAAAACTGAGACAAAAATTACTGATTGTCATCTGCAGCACTGTCATCAATGAAAGAGTCCCTAGTCAGTGCTCTAACCAACCGAATCTTTCTTTCATGACCATTGTATTTGTGGCCCTCTGTATTAAATGTGTATTAAACACATTGCGCCCCAAAAGGAATACAGTATGGAAAATTAAGTATTAAGCATTCAATAAGCATTTTTTTATTTTGTCATTAATGACAAGCCCATAACTGAATTGTCAATAGCTCTGCTGCTGCTCCGTTAACCTCCTACCAGCAGATGGCGATTGCTGTGTTTTTCAGCCACAGGGACTGTAATTTGTGCCATGTGGATGTCTCAGTGGTTTAGTAGTTCTGAGGCAGCCATTGAATGCAGTGGAAGAGAATCAGAGCGTCCAGAGTAAAACCATGAGTTATTTCTCGGTTTCAGAATGAAAAATCAAAAATAAATGTGTTGTATTAGAACAAGCTCCGTCTCTTGATTCTAACAAATGCAAAATATTGTATTAAAAAGTGTATTGTGTGGCCCATTACGAGTACAAGCGTTTTCAAAATGGCCATAGACTTTCAAAAGGTTGAGCACTCCTTGGCCTAAAGCATGAGACTTGTTTGTCTCCTATGCTCTGTGATGATTTCCGCAACTCTGCTTTGCTCAGGCTCTCTGTGTCTCCGCTTCCATAGTTTCACAAAGAAACAGATTAAAGGAGCAAACAGAACTGAACATTACACTGGTCACATCTCTGCTCCGAACACTGCAGAATGGCCATGGCTGCATTTGTCTGGATATGTTACTGTCTTTGTTTGTATATATATGTGTGTGTGTGTGTCTGTGTGCTTATGATTGTGTGAGTGGGATGGACCAATAAGGATCTGTGAAAATTTATTTGGACAAAATATGTTGTTTATCTAGGGCTTCCCTTGCATGGGTACATTCATGATACCACATGCATAATGCACTGTCCTGCCTTACCGCGGGACCCCACCAACCAACCCCACCAATGGTCTCCTCTGCGCTGCCCTGGCCAGGGGGGTCTCCTGTGCCATTGAACGGTGGGTTATGCTTGCTCGTCTGGGTGGTCAGGGAGTCCGTCGCCACTTCGGAGCCTATTGTTCCTCCCGGCCTTGAGGATGTTGCGGCGTGCGGCTCTCCTCCACTCCTCGAGCCGGGGCAATCCAAGATAGCGTCAGGGGCAGGGAATCCCCATGACACTTCAGGGGGCGTGGTGGGTGATGTCTGTGAAGATCAGCTGCTGGGAGGGTTCCCAATCAGGCGAAGGCCAATAGGAAGGTGAGGTGTTATCGTTAGAGAAGGCGTGACCACCTCCTCTGCCTTTTAAATGATTCCCTGCTCTGTGTAGCAGCAAGAAACAAGGGGGGTGTTTGTGAGGGTCCTGAGAACGAGCAACAGCACAAATGGCCTGCTCTATGGTGGGTGCCCGCTCAGGTCTCACAAACAAGGTTTTAGCTTGATTGTGCCATTACAGGGATGAATTTTCCATATGCAAATCAGCCTGCTCTCACCCAGAAAGGGTGGCCAGTGCTGATTGCCAAGGACGTCAACCCTGCACGAGAGGTGCAGCAACCCCCGACGATCGTTTCGGCCTTATTGGGCCTCGTCAGGAGGGTATAGCTGACACCCATCTAGGCACATCAAGCAAGGGGTCCATGTCTGGATGACCCTTTACAATTGCAGTGAGAAACAAGGGGGGGTGTTTGTGAGGGTCCTGAGAACGAGCAACAGCACAAATGGCCTGCTCTACGGTGGTACTCTGCTACTCTGTGTAGCAGCACTTCAATTTCGCTTCTCCTTAGTGTGAATATATTGGATTTACAACTGCCTGTCTTTTACGTGCACCAGTCCCGGATTGCCTTTCGTATTTGTCTGTCTGCCGCCCCCTTCTGACCCTGATTACGGATTTGGATACCCTTGTCTGCACCTCGACTTCAGGCATCTTCTCTGCAAGTGGTTCTTATTCTCCTCTCCCTTCCTCATCCCTGACATGCATACATATGTGTGTTCAGACCCTGATACAATACATATTCAGTTCTGCACATACCACAGTATATCTGAAAAGTTCTCAGTCACTTCATATTGATGCTAAACAATTTTTTTGTATATTTTTTAAATCTATGTTGAATATCTAATTGCATAAAATGATCCCACTCTGTCTGTCACGCAAGTCTTAGAAACTCAAGAGGGATCAAAGCATACCTTTCCTGATGGGTTTACATCTCCCCCTTGTTAATTTGTCCTTGTTAATTCATAAACATACTGACAAGTGTGGAAATTACTTCTAAATTTAGTAACTAAAGGGATCTAATTCCCTCAGAAGTACAGACATAATTATCACCTTGATTCTTAATCAGTTTACAATGGACTAATTGCACAAAATATTGAGTCTCACGAAATACGCGCAACCTTCTTAACTGCACTGTGGATCTATAAACTGGATAATCCCCTGTTGACTTGCTTAATGGTTGTTATATCCTGACGTGCAGTTATATTTTCAGCATATTTTAATAAGAACGTTCTTTTTAAAAAGATTGCACGTTAAGCACCATGAAGATACTATTAGCATCCCAAACATAATACCAAACAAATCACTGTGTAAATATGGTAATGTGTTATAAACAGAAATAAAGTGAGACTGTAAAAATAATTTAATCCAGCATATATTCTAAAATGATTTTTGGGGCACCTCTCGTGACCTGTCCCAGTGCAAACTGAATAGGTGACATCAAAGATCCCTTCTAGAAGCAGACTGAGCATTCCTAAATTGTCTCAGATTTTGCAGGTTTTCATAAATGTCCCAGGAACTTGGCATGTTCAGTTGTTCTTATAAATATCTGCACACCATGATCAATAATAGAGGCTGAAAGGCTCCAGAGCTGCAAATGTCAAAGGATCCATTACAATATGGTTTGTTTAACACTGTTATCACTTACATTTGCTGGGTTTCTATTTTTATGAACCTTTTTTATTTCATATCCCTTATTTATGTCAAATGTTTCTATAAATATATTTTGCAGTTTTATTGGTGGGCCACTGCCCCATTTGTCCCTTTGAGTCTCCACTGGTAGTCTAAAACAAGATCGGATGGCAACACCATATGTATAGTAAATAACCAAAGTAACCTATACATGCACTATCTTTATTTACTATACAGAATATAAAATCTATATATAAAGATATAACCAATATAAATGCAAAGCATCTGCATAGAAGTAATTCCAACCAGAGGGCAAATAAGCCACCAATATAAAGGCAAACAAGGAGGCAATTAGTAAAGCCAATACAAGGGCAAAAGTACATACACCAACACCTGAAATATCTATATACTGTATACACCTCCCTACAGTCAATGAAAATACCAAAGAGCAGCAATAGTACTTATACAGGGGTCCAAAAATAAACCACCAAGTGAGCAGAGAAACGAGGTAGCCGATATTTCAGCATAAATTGCCTTAATACTGGGTTACCCAGAATTGCCTCCTTGTTTGCCTTCATATTGGTGGCTTATTTGTCTTCTGGTTGGAACCATTTCTATGCTGATGCTTCAAATTTAAATTGGTTATATCTTTATATATATATGCCGACCCTGTCCCCTCTCCCTTTTTTTTACTTTACAGCAATAAACCTCACAGTAATATGCGGTGTGTATGAGACAGTGGCGTAGTGAGGGGGGCAGAAGGGGGCACTCACCTCCGGGTTCTTGTCGAGGGGGCACCGGAAGCAGGACTGGACCGATGTGTTTCCCCCAGGCGCAGAACTACTGGGTACAAAACCAGAACTTCTCTGGTGGGAATAATCACATCAGCGTGTGTTCCCCGCAACTAGCTGCACTGAGAGGAGGCAATGCCAGGAGAGAGAGAGGCAGCCTGAGACCGCATCAGAGGTAAGGGGATTCCCTGGGGGGCCCTTAGTGGGAGGAAAGAGTAAAAAGATTTCCCCGGGGGGGCACTGTGTCTTCCCTCCATACTGTAATGACACTGCCCCGTCATTAGAGACACAGTGCCTCTAATGGGGCATTACAGCAGACAGTGCCCACTGGCATCACAGCATGAAGTGGACACACAGTGCCCCCTGACATTATAGCAGACACAGTACCACCCTGTCATTACAGCATGGAGGGGAAACACAGTGCCCCCTGGCATTACAGCAGACACAGTGCCCCCTTGCATTACAGCAGACACAGTGCCCCCGGTCCATACAGCAGACACAGTGCCCACCCATCATTACAGCATGGAGGAGAGACACCGTGCCCCCCCTGACATTTTAGCAGACACAATGCCCCCCAGTCATTACAGCATGGAGGGGAGACACAGTGTCCCCCCTGGCATTTTAGCAGACACAGTGCCCCCCTGTCATTACAGCATGGAGGGGAGACACAGTGACAGCCCCCCTTGCATTACAGCAGACACAGTGTCCCCGGTCATTACAGCATGGAGGGGAGGCACAGTGCCCCCTGGCATTACAGCAGACACAGTGCCCCTGGGTTATTACAGCATGGTGGGAGACACCGTGCCCCTCCCCCTGTCTTTACAGCATTGTGAAAGGAATTTTTTAACTTTTCAGAATTCCTGGATTTTTATATAATTATATTTATAATTATTTGAGAGTTTTATTGCTGTGGAGCTCTGAGATATGCTCATACACATTGCACATTACTGTGAGTGTTATTGCTGTGGAGCTCTGTGATAGGCTCATACACACCGCACATTGCTGTGAGTTTTATTGCTGTGGATTCTGTGATACGCCCATACACATCGCAGATTACTGTGAGTTTTACTGCTGTGGAGCTCTGTGATACACTCATACACACCACATATCGCTGTGAGTTTTTTTGCTGTGGAGCTCTGTGATACGGTCATATACACAGTGGCATTATTTGCTTAAAATGCAAACAATGTCGCTGCACTAATTCACATTCTCATTTCCCATACTGTGAGCAAATTTGAAAGTGATGGCATAATGCGTTACTACTCATTAGTATCATAGAGTATCACAGAGCTCCACAGCAATAATACTCACAGTAATGTGAGCTGTGTATGAACGTATCAGAGCTGCACAGCGAAAAAACTCACAGTAATGTGCATTGTGTATCACAGAGCTCCACAACAATAAAACTCACAGTAATATGCAATGTGTATGAACGTATCACAGAGCTTAACAGCAATAAAACTCACAGTAAAGTGCAGTGTGTATGAGTGTATCACAGAGCTCCACAGCAATAAAATTCACACTCATACACACCACATATTACTGTATCACAGAGTAAAACACACAAATAAGTATAAAATAAATTAAAAAATAATTATAAAATATAGGCAAGCCCCCAGGCCCAGGCAGGTGAGTGTGCCCCCCCCCCCGGACTCAAGGGCCCGGTTGCAGTGACACACTCTGCACCCCTGGTAGTTACGCTTCTGTTTAAACTTTGAAATCCCATTAGAGGACAGATGTATCTTTTTGTAGGAAAACAAATGTAATGAAGCATCTTACCTTTGAACATAATCCAAAAATACATTTTAATCTACATAAAGGTGGTTTAATATGGTGTTCACCATAATGGTTTAACATGCTCTTTTATGACACATGGAGAATTACCAGGGAAACTGTGGACTTTGATTGTTCAAATTACATGGTATACATTTGCCTTAACAGATGAAATACAAATACTTGCTGCAATTACTTTTAGGAAATTCAGTGAAGTTAATAAGCAAGTATTTGAATAGTGTTAAAGGTAAATGAGGCATGAAAATAATGTGATATTATTATATTATATAATGTAAATCCTATAATTACCTCTCCAGGAGCTCCCAGGTAGCGGTTTCAGTCATTTCCATTGTGGTTAACAGACACGTATCTGCCAACTCATGGACTGCCGTCTGCATTGAAGGGAAAGAGTCTCCTATTTGTCAAAGAAGAATTTGTGCACTAATTCCCTTTCAAATGTAAAACATCTCTCAATATCAAGGCCAGATGTTTTCCTTTTAACCGTCTTGGCACAAATTAACGGCTCCTATGCAAAGGATAGGGGTCGTTTGTTTACAGTAAGCGACCGAGATGTCCAAGCCGCAAGAAAAGCTCTGTTTTGAATTGAATCTCGAGACATTAAGCTAATGGCTGGAGTCATCATGTATAGCGGTCCAAATGCTTTTTTTGAGTTGTTGCTATAGGATATTGAAAACTCAGACAACAAGTGTTGTTAACCCCTTCACTACCGATATCTAAATATTTCGATCTGCTGGTCTGCAGGCCTACAGAAAATGAAATTTGTTTTCTGCAAACTAGTTTTGTTTGCTTATGGGCTGCAGAAGGTGCCCGCAACGTTTTAGCCCTGTGGGCATAATGCCCAAGGAGCTAAAACTGTAAAATCAGTTGATGAATGTTCTGAAAAAGCAGGCTTTCAGCAGCCGATGCAGGGGAAAAAACAAAAATCAACCAGCAGCGCAAGCCTCTGTAACTCAATTTGGTAGTAGATGGCGCCATCTACTGGCCTAATAGGTTATTTACAGTAAAAATTATTTATTACTAAAACATTTATCAAAAATGATTTTCCAAAAAACCCACTTGTTTCTGACAATGTTTTCTTGGAAAATCACTTGGTATTGAAGGGGTTAAATGCAAGGAGAGTTTCTCGATAAACCAGTCAAATATTTTTTTTTCATTAGTCCCAGTTTTGTGGATTGAGAGCAGTACAGCAAACTATGGGCCCTATTTATTACCTTCTTATCCTTACATACGTGAGCATTAGCACTAGGTTAAAAGAGGTTATAGCAGGATGCCCAGATCAGATCCCAATCGATAACGGGTAAAAAAAAATCAGTAATACCGCATCGGTAATGGCGCTTTCCAGCTCAAGCTTACTGTACTTTGCGCTCGCCATGTTAAGTATAGGGAGCGCAAAGAGTAATTAACGTTAGGATCACAAAGTCCTAAAGCTAATTACACACCGCCGCGGCTAACTGAAAAGTTAGCTACAGCTTCTAGGCTGATGCGAACTGAATCCGCTTCTGCAGAATCAGCACCAGCTGGAATCTGCCCCCCCCCACCCACACCGGAACGGCGGTCCCATCTGCTGCTTCTGGTCCCCGTGAGCAGGGTGAGACTGGAGACAAATAGTCCTCAGTCTCCCTCCCCGATCACGCCACGGCTCTGCATAATTTCACAAGAGCGAGATCATGCAGGTCACATGGCCCGGAGACACAACCCTCCATGGGACTCCAGGAGGGGATTCTCACAGTGGCGCGTTAGCACTTAACATATCCTGGAGGCTAGCGCTCGCTACGGGGCAGGCTGCTGAATTCAGCATCTGCCTTATAATCTGGTCGTTAAGCAGGGACGCTAAAGGGAAGTTTGCGAGCGCAGATTTTCCCAATTAGTGTCCCCATATTAGTGAGAAACAGATGATGGGGCCCTAAGAGTATCTACCTGCCAAATTTTTAATTTCAAAGTTACCTGAAAAAATATCTTTGTAGACACAGGCTGAAGATATACATTATAGGAGCCATCAAATTGTTTAGAACACCTGGCAAATTCTGCCTGTAGACTGTACCTTGAAATAAAACCATTCCTACCTTCTTTGAAGAATGAATAATATTGGATTATGGCTGGCGCTGTATAATATGACTGGGAAATTAGAACGGCTTGATTTGAACATGACAGGAGATTGCAACCAGGGACAACAGTAAGGGAGCCAGTGCTGCAAGGTAATGTGAGGAGAAAAGAGCACTTATCAGACTGTGCAAACTGATCTTTCATCTTAAATTGACATAAAATATACAGGGCCCTATTCCCTACCTACTACTAAAATGGGGACTCTAATGGGAAAACCTGTAGCGCCCCCATTTTAGCGGTAGATTCCGGGGCAGGCGCTACCATGACATCTTGCCCCGGAGTGCAGCGCTACCCTCAGTGATACTCTCAGTAGCGCTTCCGCGTCACTGAGAGTATCACCTCCGCATCCATAGGGCTCCTTGGAGGGTTGCGCTTCTAGGCCACAAGCCCTGTGCGATCTCACTTCTGCGAGATCAGTGCCGCAAAGTGATCGTGGAGGGAGACTGTGAACTATTTCTTCCCAGTCTCACACTGCTCTTGGTGACAAGAAGCGGCAGATCGGGCCACGGTTCTCGTCACAGGATGAGAGGTGAGTATCGGATTTATTGGGGGGTTTAAGGGGGTGCTAAATGATTTCCCAAAAGTGGATTCCGTTAGCACCAGCTTTTAGGTGTTTCTACAAATTTGGTTTGTGCATCCCTGCAGTAATTAGCGCTAGGAGTTTGTAATACTTATCAAAACGATAGTTACCCCATGTTAAGTATAGGATTCGCAAAGTAAGCACAGTAGCTGTAGCAAGCTAGCGCAATCCTTGATGCGCTAACAGATTTTTGACAGATTTAGCGTTAGGAAGGTAATATGGAGGGCATGTGTTAATGTCACTTATCCTGGCGTTAACACCTATTCATCCGAACGCCACCATTAGTGTTCACTATGGAATAGTGTCCACAATGTTCAGGGCCTAATTATCGAGCATAAAAACAGGACCCTTTCATTGGCTGGTCTGTTACTAAATTTGCCTATTACGGATTATCCTTTGTTATATTCCATATACACCATAACCACTTTAAAGGGCCACTACCGCCAAAAAATGAAATGTACTTATTTTGTTTATGTTGCTAATATCTTACATGTACTTTGATTTTCTCTTGTATTTTTAGCTAAGAATATATTTAATTTATTTTTCTATTTTATGTAAGTAAAACCTTTGCACAGATTTTGGTAAATGTTGCATCATGGAAAAAATCCATGAAATGAAAACGGGAGATAAAAAAGCCTACTTTTATATTTCCTTTTAATATGCAATTACTTCAAAGAAGAAGAAAAAACCGCAGCAAGTGGTTTTATTTGTAATGCATATGTAATCTAGTTAGATTAAACAATGTATACTGTGTGCATATTTCTTCGCAGTGCCTTTACATTTTATGAAGCGCTAATATTTAATTGAAAAGTGTAAATCCCTATCGAAATAAAACTGTCACTTTCAATGGCCTGCTGTGGGGGGGGGAATTTTGAGCAGTGAGCAGGCATCCATCCTGCAGTATCAACCTCCACTTACTTGGTGCACCCAATTGACTGTCAGTCCACTGACTGACATTTGCTCTTCGTGATGGCCCTTAGAAGCTCCGCCCACTTAGAGGGGACTTTGGTAGGGCCTGACGCTGGAACCGGGTAAGTACCAGCTGGAATGTAAAGTCAGAACATACAGGGCCGGATTTGCATCTCAGGAGACTGTAGGTAACGAAATTTGGAGTGCTTCCCCCACAAAAAAAATAAACATGCCAAAATGACTTTTTAAATTTTCGTTTTTTGTCGCAAACTAAAAAACAGTTTCTCTCTCTGTGCTCAAATCAAAAGAAGTGGCAGAATCTGTTGCCTTAGTTGAGTTACTGCAGTGGCATGGTTCATTTTATATGTAAAAGCATATATTGCCTGCTGTAGACCAAAGGAAAAAAATACATTTTCCATTTACTTTTTTTCCCAATTCTTTATTTTTACACATTACACGGTCATGTTTGGTATCATTGTAAAGACCAGACTTTGACCTTTCCAATGACATCTCAATCTTGTGCGATTGTACAATTCAGAGATGCTGAGGTCCAAAGTCCTCCTTCCTCTCCTGACTGCATTGCCACAGTCTAGGTTGTTGATGCATCATCAGTTCCACACTTCCTGACAGTGTGGAAAATGAGATTGTGAGTTTGCGCAGCATCACTGTTCACTTCATAATTGTAAACTAAATAATAGTGCTGCATTAGAAAATAAACGAGAAAAACTATATCTTTTATATTTTTACATAAATCTAATCTGGTTATATTTGATATCACTGGAAAGGTCATAATCTGACCTTTCCAATGATACCTCCGATGTCCCTCTAGACCTAAATGATTGTAAATTGTAAAAAAAAAAGGTTTTTGTTATACAGAGCAAGGCGTCCCCTTGCCTATTGTACCTAGTTGTAAATCCGGCCCTAAGAGCAGGTGCACTTTAAGCAGAAAAAAAGAGGCTGGATGTAAGCAGGAATTGGGTGCTTAATAAGTGGAAGGTTAGTTGAAAGGAGTTTTTGTTTGAAGGTTTGTTTGGTGGTATGAAGGGGAGTTGCAGGAGAGGTCTTTTGTTGAGCTGTTTAATGGTCTCTAAAGACAATATAATACAATAGAAATGTTATGAAGCTCTTACAAGGGAGATATGAATTTTATATCTTAAATTGCTTTACAGTAGCAAGATGTTTCTCGTTTTACTCCATAATTGAAAAGCATCCATAGAGCACTGTGCTATAAAACTGCAATTTGCAACCACAGCTATGATATGTGACCAGAAGTATTTATTTTCTGCTGGTTCGAGTCAAAATTGTCTTTCTCTAAAGTTATTGCAATGTTGCACTAGAAAGCATTGTCACTTAGCAATGGCTTGTGTTTTTTTTTTGGGGGGGGGGTACATGTATCCAAAATGTAACAATAACTTTTTGTCTTTCACAGAGTGTGTTTGGAGATAAACCCACCATTCCGGAATACAAGGTGGCTGCAATACAGAAGTCTCGTTTCATTCTTCTGCACTACGGCACTTTTAAGGCAGGATGGGACTGGTTGATCCTGTTGGCTACATTCTACGTTGCGGTGACTGTCCCTTATAACGTCTGCTTCGCCATCACTCGAGATGACAGCATTTCATCTCGCAGCCCCCCAAGTGTTAGCGACATCTTTGTTGAGATCCTATTCATGCTTGGTATGATACATCAGGAGCAGGAAGATGGGAGATTTGACATATATATGTATTTTTAGTAGTGCCATATTTAGGTGTCACTGACTCCTGGCAGCAACATAAACAAAGTGACAAAACAACATAAACCCAGTAGTGACATTAAAAAAAAATTGTCGTATTTATGCGAGTCTTGACTTGGCTTCTTAGTATATAACAAATAACTAACGAAATACATATTGATCATCAGTTTACAGCTGTGAGTGCTATTTCTTGTTAGGCAAATCCTAACACCAATTTTGATTACTCTTGTTGTTTTGGTATGTATAGGGATGGTATTGAACACATAAGTTATACCACAAATCCACACTGATCTGTAACAAATAACAGTGGGATGCCTTTATCGATTCTTTTTTAAAGACTAGTATGATGCAGTCAGATAAAGTGTAAGCCAAAGCTCTGGGAATCGAGTTGAAATCGAGATCGAGGTGTATTACTGGCATTAGAGTAGCTGGGTTTAAACCCTTCATTACTGAGATCAAGATCAAGATATCTCGTTCTTCAATGGCACCACCCAGTGCCTGATATCGAGATATCTCGATCTGCATCCCAAAAGCAAATGAAGTTTGTTTGCTGCACATGAATTTTGTTTGCTTTTGGACTGCAGAAGGTGCCACCAAAGTTTTAGCCCTGTGGGCATAATGGACATTCAGTAGCCGATGCAGGGAACTCTGGCTGCAATTGTAATGGCTGCAGCTGAATTTGGCAGTAGATGGCACCATCTACAGGCTAAATATGTTATTACAGAAAGAAATACATTGGGAATATGCCCAACTATTTCTTTCTGTATAATTAAAAATGATTTTTCAAAAAATCATCTTCTGTTGTTTAATTTAGCTTTGAGTTTAAGTAGAATACCCTGTAGAATATATAACCACAAAGTTTTGGATGATAAAATGTGCGGACATAATTTTACACTTTGCAACTGATTGAAATAGAAATGGAAATTTACACTTTTTTGTTATGGCATTATACCATGACATGACATACATACTAATGACATAATTTGAATCTGCTGAGTCTGCTGGTAAAAAAAACGATATATAACTTGTCTGGCTTCTGCACTAAAACCTGCTTTCAACGCAATAAACGTGGTGGTCAAAATGAGTTCAGCAGTAAAAGGATTATATATGTAGGGCCCTATTACAAACTTAGTGCTAGCGTTAGTGCTCTGATATATGAGCATTCACGCTAGGTTAAGTGGCTGTAACGCATGCCCCATATTACATTCCGAGCACTAACGGTTTAAAAAATCCATTAGTGCATCAGTGATTACGCTCGCTTACTGTACTTTGCACTCCCCATGTTAAGTATAGGGAGCGCAATCAGTAAATAGTGTTAGGATTACAACGTCCTAACACTAAATACAGCACCGATGTGGTAACTAATAATTTAACCACAGCTCTAAGCTGGTGAATACCGCTTCTGCAGAATCCGTTATCACCAGCTGAACCCCCCCCCCAAAAAAATCAGACACTCCCCTCTCATCCCACGGCGCAAACGGTAGACCAATCCGCCGCTTCTGGCCACCAGGAGCAGAGTGAGACTGTGAACAAATAATCCCCAATCTCCTCCGTGAATTAGGCTTGTGCACCGATTTTTTTTTTTTTTTCGGTTCGATTCGATTTTTCGGATTTTCAAACTTTTTGATTCGGCTCGTTTCGACCGATTTCTGTTTCGATTCGGTTCGGCTCGACTCGTTTTTCGTGTACATTTTTTTTCCGAGTATCGACCATTTTTCGTATTTTCGTGTCACTTAGCTCGTTTTTTGTATCGACTTTTCGTGATTTCGGAAATTTTCGTTTTTCGGAATTGTAGATGTTTTCGGAATATCGACCATTTTTCGTATTTTCGTGTCACTTTGCTCGTTTTTTGTATCGACTTTTCGTGATTTCGGAAATTTTCGTTTTTTTGGAACGTCTGTTCTCCTCGTTTCAAAGCAATAAATTTCGATTTGACACATTTCAAGTCCATTCGAAAATTCCGAAAATATTTCGTTTCGGCTCGGAAAACTTTTCGGATCTGCCATTTTCGGATCTAAAATTTTTTCGGAAAATCGTCCGCATCCGAAAACACGAATCGGGAAATTTCGTGAAAATTCCAAAACCCGAAACGCACATCCCTACCATGAATCACTCTGCAGCCCTACACGATCTCGCAACAGCGAGATCTTGCAGGTCACGCGGCCTGGCAGCAAAACCCTCTATGGAGTCTTATGGACTCCATGAGGTGATACTTGTGGCGCCTCTTTAGTGCTCCTGAGAGTATCTAGGAGGGGGCAGGCTGGTGAATCAGCGCCTGCCCCATAATATGGTGCTAAAATGGAGACACTACGGGAAACCTGCAGGCGCTGGTTTTCCCCGTTGGCGTCCCCGTTTTAGTGCAGGGCACAAACGACTGCCTGTAATGTTTGGTTGTGAACCCAAGAAGTCTGGAGTTTTTTACTAATAGGGTGTGCGAAGCCATATAATCCTGTATATACAAGATTTAGCATTTTGGCATGACTGACGCCACTTTCCAATTTCTGGAGAAATGGAAGACAAGCCCCCTGTGTGCGTGTTGGTTACATTTGTATATTGGATGCAATACGACCTGCTGTGGGGTGGGGGGAGGGGTCTAATGGACATGAAGGGTTGTACTCTTACTTCTAAAGAGAATAGAAATTATTGCATATTTTAAAAGTTTTAAGCCCGTATTGTAATTCTTTTAAATTAAACTTCCATGCTAATCTCATATGTAATTATTAATAGTAATTTTAGGAATAATGGCCAGTCACTGGAATTACAGTGGGTCTCATTTTTCTCCCAGCATCCTATTTTTGGTACGTGTACTCTATTCAGCACGAGCTGTCAGCAGACAAAACACTACTTTGTTTCTTATTCCTGTACACATACAGGCTGATAATTGCAAAAGCATGAAATGCCTAACAAAATGATTCTGCTCTTTATCCAATTAATAGGTTTGATGAAACAGCAGGGTAAAACAAATCCGCGTGTTTATACAAACACAGCTACTCACATTGAACATTTTAAAAAATGTATTTTAAAGTGAAAGTGCCATAGTTGAAGTAAAATGGATATTTGCAACTTCAGCAAATATAAAGATCCCCGAAACCGTTTATTTAATGCAGATCAACTTACATATCCTTTGCTTTCTGATTTTTATTCTGCAAATTCCTTGAATGGATTGGACACCCAAAATCTGTCAGCCGTGAAGCTCTTTTGCTTAATTCTTATGCACGATTACTCAAAGAACATCTTAAAGGGACACTGTACCCCGGGGATTCCAAACTTCACCCACGAGATATTGCGTGCCTGCAATTCCCAGAATTCTTAATGCAATAGATGGTCAGAGAATCATGGGAGTTTTAGTTCAGAAACATCTAAGGGGCAAGAGTTTTCAGATCCCTGCTCTGCACATTGTAACCAGAGTGGCCACACTGCTATGAGCTCCCTCTTCACCCTCTGATGGGGCTTGGAGGGCTAATTCAGCCCAAGTTTCAGTTTTTTGTGGAGGAACTAGTCTTATCCAATGGTATCAAAGCCCTACTGCAGTCAAAGCCCCTGGATTGGCTGGTGCACCAGTTCTATTGCAGTCACGTGACCTTCTTAAAGAAAATTAAAGGGTAAAACAGGAGGGGGAATGCGGAAGGGGTCATAAGGGATTAATGTTTAGCCACTCTATTTCCTACTACTTCCTGTTTTAACCCTAAAGTACTGTATACCTTTAAAGAATCTCTAGGGATGAGCCCACGCTGGTGTCAGTACCTCGCTGAGCTGACAAAAGACAGGAGAAAAAAAGGGTAAACTAACTAGTTTGAGAGGAAATGTGAATTTTAAATAAATATGCAAAATGGAAAGACATGTTTGAGGTTGATGTTTAGAAAAAGTATGTTGCTGTGTACGTTGACTTGGTGTAACTGCAAAAGCCACGTGTTATTGTTCATCCACATGCATGTTTATTTGGATGAAGTGAAGACTCATCAGGCTAGTCAGCCTGTCAATCATTTAGGCTAGGGTCAGACGAACGCATTTTTCGCGTCGACCGTGGAAAAGTGCGGTCGAACGAACGGACATATTTTTTCACGGAATACGCGGTAGCGGTCATACGATGCGCCTTTTCGTCCGTGATTTTGTACGGATCATCAATAAAACACTTTTTGTGTCTGGACGTTATGTTGGCTGGACATTAGCAGCGTCTGATGTCTCCCAATCACACACACACGCCGCTATGTGGACGCAGCGCACTCTGTACGTCAGTAGTAGCGGTTTGACGTTCTCGAAAAAATGCGTTCGTTTGCCACTTGCGTTGCGCGGACGAACTTTCGTGCGGCCGTACTTCGTGTGTTCCCCGGCATTGGACGTCATTTGCTGCTAGCACGGCCGTGATTTTGTGCGGCTAAACGCACGTTAAAGCTGCGTTCGTCTGACCCTAGCCTAAATTAGCCTTAAAATAAACATTGTAAAATAATGAAATATTTCCCGAATTTTAAAAAACCTGCGTATCATGGTCATATGCCGTGTATTTACAGCGCTACAGGAACGTACATTTAAAAGTGTACAACTATACTAAATGGCAAAACTGTGATGTCACAGAGTAAAGGTTTTAATTATACCAGCCATGGGGTAAAGATGACTATAATTGTTTATAGAGCACCTACATATTCTGTAGCGATGTGTCAATGGGTCGACCAAACAAACATAAAATTAACCAACACATTTGACACACAGACACAAGAGGACCTTCCTCAAGCAAGCAGACTCCGATACTTTCCTCAATACACCACTGGTGACGGTGTTAGGAATTTACTTTTCCATAAATGTCACCATAACATTTTCTACAAGCAGACAGTGAAGAACCTATTCTGTTTCTTTAGTCATGTGTTTATACATAACTGTCTCCGCGAAAAACAATAAAATCTAGTCCCGCGCGCAGCCCCCATTATTCTCTGATGGCAGTGTACACTCTTACACTGCACTATCGCTAGCGGTAGCGCTCAGATATGTGAGCGTTGGCGCTAGGTGAGGAGCCTTTAACGCATGCCCCCATAGTTACATTCCAAATGCTAATGAGTTAAAAAAACGCATTTGTGATTACGCTCCCGTGTGCGAGCTTACCGTACTTTGCACTTACTATACCTAACATGGGTAGTGCAATCAGTATGATTACGAAGTCCTAACGCTAATTACTGCACCGCTGTGGTAACTAAAGAGTTAACCGCAGACAGAAGCTGGTGCTAACTGATATTGCTTCTACAGAATCAGTTAGCACCAGCTAAAACCCCCCCCCCAAAAAAAATCAGATACTCACGTCTCATCACGCAGCGCGAACGGTGCCCCGATCCACCACTTCTGGCCGGGAGCAGAGTGACAATGAGGACAAATAGTCCCATTCTCTCTCTGTGAATCACTCCGCGGCCCTGTATTTTTTTTAATTCTTCAGTTGTAGTCAATCCTATTTTTTATTATTAAAGAGATAACTTTTTTAATAGAAAAATATATATATACAGTATATGTGTTACCCAAATGAGTTTATATATTTTAAATGTACCATTCCATATTCTGATATGTATTTTACTTCCCTTTAAAACATATTATAGTGAAGTTTAGATTTACCGTTTATCCTACATAAAGCCTTAAATTAATGCCGTCCTCGTTTCTGAGCGCCACAGGGAGCTGCCCTGACTGCATGCAGCTGATAAGAAAAAATTGGAAAATTGTAATTTATCATTATCTATATAATTGTATTATTTGAAATGAAATGTGTGTTTGAAAAGTAAATTAATTTATACGTGCAATGCTGGTGGTAATTTAGAGCTTTAAGCTGGTCGCGCATGTACTGTTTGGTCGGGAAATAGCTCAGTGAAGATGTAGGACATTTCCCCTCAAAGTTTAATTTTATTAACCGCGGACAATTTGTTTGGAATCTCAATAAAAATCCTAAAAAAGGGTTTTGCTTTAATAATTTTCCAAACTAGGCATAATGTATGATTTATTCCGAGGGTTATGTCGATTTATATCGGGTTCTGGTATCTCTACTAATGGAAAACCAGATTCCCAAGCAGCATTATTATTCATAAAATGCGTTTTCTATGGGCAAGGATCCCTGATGAGCTGTCCTTTTAGCGTGTCAATGTAGGAGCTGAATGGGACACAGATCTATTATCATTCACAAAAAGGTGCTATATCTAAATATTTAAGTGAACGTCAAAATGAATGTCCTGGGGAGCAAACCGTATTGAAAATATTCTTGTCATTTTTCTCATCCTGGCTAATGGCTCAGCCTGTATATCTTTTCCAGACACATGTCCTTAATTATTTACTAGGACAGATTCAGAAAGTGAGGAAAAAGAAGAGTGACTTTCAGGAAAAGGAACAAAAAGTGTAAAAATGTGAGCGGCACATAGAAGAAAGAGGCACTGCTGAAATTGGCAAAGAAATAAAACACTGAGGGCCCTATTCCCTAGGGAACGCTAACGCTAGCTTTCGGGTGAGTAAGCGTGTTGACGTCAGGATAAGTAAGCACCAGCTAAAACCCCCCCCCCAATAAAATCAGATACTCACCTCTCATCCCGTGCCACCGCGTGTATCACCTCCTGGAGTCCATAGGACTCCACAGAGGGTTGCGCTGCCGGGCCGCAAGTCCTGCTCGATCTCGTGCCGCGGAGTGATTGCGGAAGGAGACTGGGGACTCTTTGTCCCCAGTCTCGCTCTGCTTCTGGTGGCCAGAAGCAGCGGATCAGGCCACTGCTCTCGCCGCGGGATGAGAGGTTAGTATCTGATTTATTAGTGGGGGGTTTAGCTGGTGCTAACTGATTCTGAAAAAGTGGAACCAGTTTGCACCAGCTTCTGGGTGCCAGTAAAAAGAAATCTGTTAACCCATTGGTGGGGTAATTACCACTAGTACTTTGTAATACCTTACTTATCCTACCGCTAATTACCTACTGCACTGTTAAGTATAGGGTGTGCAAAGTACAGTAAACTTCCGCGAGCCAGCGCAATCACTGATGCGCTAACAGATTATTCTTTTTTTACCTAATTAGCGTTAGGAAGGTAATACAGATGACAAGCGTTAGTATCCCTTATTATTCTGATGTTAACGCTTACACACCCGAACGCTAACTTTAGCGTTCACCAGGGAGTTGTCCTTCTCACAGCTTTATGTTTTTATAGTCTATAGCACACAGGGAAAAGCAGCATTTTCCCAGTTGTTCAGGTGGTTTGGGAAGACTCTAGCATTGGAGAATGTTAAATCCTTTGTGGTGGAATGGAATCTGACTGCTTCAATTTTTTTGCTGCCTTGTTTTTGTAGATATTCTGTTGAATTTCCGAACCACTTACGTCAGCAAGTCTGGACAGGTGGTGTATGATCCTCGCTCGATCTGTGTGCACTATGCAACCACGTGGTTCTTTGTGGACCTTATTGCTGCCCTGCCTTTCGACCTGCTCTATGCATTCAGTGTCAATGTGGTAAGTGTTGCTGTTGGGTTCACGGTTGGTCTACATAGTGTGTATCTTGTTTTCAGTTGCTTATGTAAATGTAATTAAGGTATTCAGACTTGCAGTAACAACGGTCAAGAGCAACCGTGATTTGTCTAAATAACGTTAAATATGTGTCTCCACTTTTTTGGGTTATTTTTAAGTTCAAACAACATGTTAAACTTTCTGTTTGTAGGGCGCAGCTTATTTTTACTTATTCACCTTGGTGAGACAGTGTTTCACTTGAATGGTTTTGATATATACAGTACATATATACATATATTTATACAGGACTATACACAGGACACAAGGTCACACATTTAGACTGGAAGAAAGAAAATTCAGCCTAAAGCAAAGGAAGGGTTATTTTACGGTGAGAACAATAAAGCTGTGGAATTCTCTGCCTGTTGAGGTGGTTGGGTCAGAGACTGTACAGACTTTTAAAAAGCGACTGGATGACTTCCTGCAGACACAGAATATTAAGGGTTATAATATTTAATATGTGGGTAAAAGCTTCTTGATCCAAGGAGAAATCTGACTGCCATCCTGGGTCAAGAAGGAATTTTTTCCCAGTATGTTGCATATTGGCGAGCGCTTCAGACTGGGTTTTTTGCCTTCTTTTGGATCAACAGCAGTAGGTGATGTGTGAGAGGCTGAACCCGATGGACGCATGTCTTTTTTCAGCCTATGTAATATATTTATTTTTGTGTATTGTATGCATTTTCTGTTCATGGTCCATGCCTTTTTTTTATCATTTAATAATTCAGTCAGGGACTGTTCCCTTTTCAAGATCTGAAAAGATGCAAATATTGTGTGTTGTCAATCACCAGTGTCTGAGTTTGAGTACTGAACAAGGAGGTGTTGCTAGTCAACCATTAGTTTCGGATGTTTAGGTCAAAAGTGTATTTATTCTACATACAGAAATACTGTACTAAAAGGTGGGACACAATATTAAAACATAAAAATCTTGCACTTACTCTGCAGCTGAAACATTGTGTTTTTCTAAATGAAGTCTCGCTTGGATAAGGCGTGCCTGGTTCCTCCACTTCTTGCTTGGTTTAAATTTGTAAGTTGTGCCAACTCTCCAACTCAGCTGCTGCGAAGATTTTGCAGACCTATAAACTTCGGCACGCATGCCAGGGTGGCCGGCTTCCTGAGTGCGAGGCCAATCAGAGCTTCCCGTACACAAGTGTTGTATTAGAGTTTCTGTATGGACTTAAAAAGACTGGATTTTTACAACTTCAGCACCACGAGTGCCATTAAACAGGTGCTCGCTGGGCATTTTGCCTTAAACCACTCATAATCCAGGTGATAGCCTAGGGCTTCCTTTTCCTTTTTCTTGGAGGACTAAAGGGAAAACCACATGTCACTCGAGGGAATCATGTGACTTTGCATGTTACTTTTTTATATATATTTTATAGGCCAGTTCTTAAGGCAGCTATACTGCGTATTTAATGATTGTAGACCTGTATAGGGTTTTAAAAGATTCTATCTCTTTTCAGGATCCATTTAAACTTTTCAATTAAAATGAAGCAGCACGAACAATTGTATCTGTCTACAACTTAATCCAGAGTAGTGCTATTGTGTATTTTATTCTTGGCCAATCTTGATCTAATTCACATGTTCCTTCCTCTGTAGTATTTTGGAGTTCATTTGTTGAAGACCGTCCGCCTATTGAGACTGCTCCGTCTGCTCCAGAAGCTTGACCGTTATTCCCAGTACAGCGCTGTGGTGCTGACTCTCCTTATGTCCATGTTTGCTCTTCTTGCCCATTGGATGGCATGTGTATGGTACTTTATAGGACAGAAAGAAATTGAAGTCCATGAGATCGGTGAGTTTCAAAGATTACTTGTCTTGTTATTTTGTCAAGTCATTTACATTTCCCGTATATACCCGATATCAAATGCTTATAATCCTGTTTAGTTCCTGACTTTGCTATCATTTTGTGGTTACGTCTTTATATATTTTACATGATTGGCTTTCAAGACATTTCAATAAAAAATCAGGCCAGATAAGTCAATGGAAAGTCTAAACGGCAATGTCATTACAAGGAAATTCTGGCTTCATGTAAAATTGACATTAATATAGATTTAGTTATTGATGGGGCTGAATCTATAAGATGACACAATCGGGGTTATTCAGAGAGCGGTGAAAACCAGGAGAATGACAGGAGAAGTGAAATTCTAGCAAACTGCACTTTTTCCCTCTTAGGCTGGGTTCACACCTCAGCGTTTTTCATATCCGCATAATACGCGTGTTTTTGGCGCGCGTAACGCGCAAACTTGAAAAACGCGTGAACGCGCATTGCAACGCGTTCATGCTGTAGTCTATGGCTGTGAATGTGCTGTAATACTCCCCAAAGAAGCTCCTGTACTTCTTTGGGCATATGGCGTTTTACAGAGCGTTCCTATGTGCTGTAAAACCCCCAGGTGTGAACGGGCCCCATAGGAAATAATGGGATTTCTTTGTTGGGGCGTTTTACAGCACACAGGAACACGCTGTAAAACGCCCAGGTGTGAACGGGGCCTTACTGTCAGGGTTATTCAGAGAGAGGGGAAAAGCAGGAGAATGACTGGAGAAGGGAAAATTCGGGGTCAAAATAGCCGAACCAGAAAAATTCTCCCATTTATCTCACTTTCCAAATCGGCTATTTGGTCTAGATTGTTCATTCTCCTGGCAATTCTCCTGGTTTTCCCCTCTCTGAATAACCCTGTGAAACTTTTGCTAAATTTCATGTTGCATAGAGTTGTTGATACCCTGTCATCAAAGTTTACTGAATGATATGTACCTAGAGCTAGCATGTACAGAGAAGGGACCACTGGCTCCAGGCCCCAGATGTTTCTGAACTACAACTCCCATTATCCTTTGAGAATCCATATGTTGCGGCTAAGGGAAAAAATTAAAAGAAAAAAAACCGATAATATTAAGTCTGCGACATCATTTGTTGATTTTTGAATTTGGAATGCATTTTTTTAATAAAAAAGCAACACCATCTTTCTCGGTTAATCTTATTTATTCATAATATTCCAATAAATAGATAACTCATTTGTCCCAGAAATCAATTGTACTGTTCTCACAGCAGAAATCCATGCATGACGTTCTCCTCCTTTCACGTCACCTTGTACAGCCGTTAGAATAATTTTTTACTTTTTATATGCATATATAAAAATTGTATTAAACATTCAGTGCTACTGATCCACCATGTCTGGACAGAATATCCTCAGAGATTCCTCTAAGCGATATGAAGACAATAACCATTGAAGTTTTATGACCTGACTGTGCATGAACATGAAAAGCAGAACAAAGTCACAAATTAAAAAGCGTAGAGAAAAAAAGGAGCTGCTAGACATTTTATTGGCTGATCTAATCCCACTTTCTAATAGCAGGCCAGCTATCATTGCTGCCCACACAGCTGCACCGCGTTTGCAATTACGCCTAAACCATCTTCAGAGGGGAATAAAATCGGCGCCTGTTCTGTTTTAAGGCTAACAGGGCAAGCCAGATGCAAACCGCTTGCAAACATTGCAATACCCAGATGACATCCTATTTTGCATGTGTTTTTTCCACGCAGTCCATGATCCACTAAGTAACAAAACTCTTATAGTACATTGAAAATGTTAACAGAATTCAGTTACTTTTGCAATGTAAAACCTAGCAAGTACATTGTATCCTTATCCCAGATGAACAAGTTTAATAAATGTATCTATGGTAAAGGATGTCACAGGCAAATGAGATGCTAGTCACAAAACTGAACAGAATGAAAGAAAAGAGAAACAAATACAGGGTGCAGTGAGACAGAAATAACAAGTCCCAAGGGGGAAACGATATCAAAGAGGAAATGCAATGAATATAGTACAAACATGCATAGAGAGAAATTATCACCGTTGTAGCCGCATAAAAGATCTGAATCTTCCTAAATCTGTGAGCTTTAGGGGCAACACTGTGCTGCCTGGTTCCAAGGATGAAATGCTGCCCCCCTTTAACCACTTGGCTGCTATGGACGCGCTCAGCGCGTCCAGCCAAGTGGTTCTCCTGTGCTATGGATGCGCTCAGCTGGATTCTGGCCGATTGCTGCACCCCCCCGGTGTGGGCTGACATCTTGGATGTCAGCCCAGCACTCGGGGACCCCAGCGAGGCCATTAGATGTCATTGCGGCGGTGCGATGACATCTAATTCAGGCGCACCCCCCGCATGTGCGGAGGAGGCGCCTGAAAGGGAGGGGGGAGGTCCTTCGGACCTCTCTCCCTCCCAATCACCGGGGGGACACAGAGTTAAGGTAGGCACCGTTTGGAAGGGCACAGCCTGCCCTTCCAAACGGTGGCTGGCATTGACCCATGGGGAGCCGGATCACGATTCGGCGCTGAAAACACCAGATCATGATCCTCTCCCGGAGATGGCCGACATCTTGGATGTTGGCCAAGCCTCCGGGAACTCCCCCTGAGGACTGGCGTCATAGTGCATAGCACGATGACGCCAGTCCTGGAGTTAACCCCTAGCTGCCAGCAATGGTGGAGATAGGGGGTTCCAATGAACCCCCTATCTCCCGATCCATGGCAGCTAGGGGTTAATTTTTGTCATCGTTGGATTGGCCAGAGCATGGCCTTTCCAACGATACCAAACATGACCATGCAAATAGTTTTTTTACTAAAATTAAAATTAAAAATAAAAATAAAATATTTAAAAAAAAAATAAACAAGTTTTTGTTTTGTTAATGCAGCAATATTGTTACCATTTCAATTATAACTAACGATTTTTGGATGCATGCGTTTGTTAAAAATAGCGACATTTTCCCCAAAATGAAATGTAACGAGACCCCATTTCTAATTTTTTTAACAAGCGCACCCCATAGAAAATATAACCGCAAATGCTCGCATGTTAAAATGTGAAAAAAAAACACTTTACATGTTGTAAATTATTGAAAATTCAAATTGTATTGCATTTTTTGTTATAATATACAGACAGGACATGACCCATACATATAATAATGACATATTATGTATCTGCCAAGTCTGCCGGAAAGAACGATATATAACATGTCTGGGTCATATATCAAAATATGGCTTCAAAATGCGGTTAAACATGATGAGCGAAAGTGGTAAAAATTACCTCCGCACAGAGGTGTGAAAAGCCTCAGCAGCGAAAGGGTTAAAAAAAAATGTGCCGTGTGAGCGCATCAGAGCTCCACAGCAATAAAACATACAGTAATGTGTGTATATGAGCGAATCACAGAGCTTCATAGCAATAAACCTCATAGTAATGTGTGGTGTGCTTAGTTGAGGCCCCAAAATGCTGACCCTGGCAAAGTGCTGCCTGGAGCCATGGCTCTATCTGTCACCATGGACAGGCCAGCCCTGGGGCACCTGACTTGGAAAGGGGAAGGCCAATGGTTATGATTTCCCTTTGACTCCACAAAGGCTTAGGGTGATCCCCTCTATAAACATGCCAGGGGTAGGAAAAAATATTGAAAGTGGTAACATGCAAAGATAGAAGAACCGAAGAGTAAAGCAGAGACTGAAACCAAAATAGAGGCAATTTAACCTAAATTTCTTTTTTTGTGCAGTAGAGCCCAACAGTAGGGTATTGGAGTAAGCATCGGATCAGAGGATGAATAGGAATAGTTGATAGTGATCAACTTAGCTACATCATAAATTGAGCGTGCTTACATCAGTCAAGTCAGATTGATAAGTAGCTTCTAGGAATACAATGTAAGTTGTGGTGTTCGACTACACAATTAAGCATTTCTGATATCACATTGCTCTTTATGATCCATCTCTTGATGGGACACCTTATTGCATCTGCTCATTACAGTCACTTTCAGTCCATCAAGACTGTGCAGATCATCAAGTTTTATTTTCATGTGAAAGCATCCATATTTCCCTTCAACGTCTATGCCATTGGCATGCGCGGGGGTGTGCCTGGATACACCCTGCTGCTGGGTAAATTGGCTCTGCCTGTACCCCACTTAGTTCTCCACTAACACTTTTTATATACCCCTCATCAGATTTGTTATAAAGAATAGGAAAACTGACTGTACCTCTGTATTTACTTGGTTGCAACAAACATGTATGTTTTGTGATAATTGTCAACACGTAAAGTTTGTAATAAACCCATGTTCCATGGTTGAACACCCTGATGAAATGGGTTGTGTGTTACAGTGGTCAAGGTCTGGACAGTTAAACCGCCTGTTGAATGTTTTTTTTCTTTTCATCTCCGTAGTAAAATGGGTAAAGGTCTTATGCTTATGTTGACCCAATGACTACATAGGGCAATGTTTCACAAACTTGTCCCCAGAACCCGCTGACAGGCCAGGATTGCAGATAACACCTATGCTGTGCTTCAGCTATGAGTCGCTGCTCAGGGATTGGAGGATTCAATCTGCATTTCCCCTGTTAATCCTTAAAATCTGGCCTTTTAGGGGCACTTGAGGACGAGATTTGGGAAATACTGGTATGGGGGATTATTCCGCTACCGTGGCTGTTTGAGGAAATTGCAAATACCAGGTAAATCGCTGGTGTTGCAACTCTGAAGACGGCCAGTGTTTCATAAATTAAATCCAAATAGCAACAGGAGAAGCTTCGCTTTCACTGTGTAGCTTCTCTTGCCACTCCTTAGATTTAACACTTATGAAATGCCAGCATTTCTCAGAAGTGAAACATTGGCGATATCTGAATAACCACTATAAGGAAGTAGTTAAAGATGTACTTTTATCCCCGTCTCTTTTATACTTCAAAACAAGAGCATAGAGATAAACTTCTGGAGAAGAAGCTATGGTTGGCATGTAGAAAATGAAAAAGGTATAAGAGGTACATTATTTATTTCATATTAACAATTTACCAGTGTCTGTGTAAGAAAATCCTGTGGAGACACATTGTAGGGTCAGAGGCTGTTACCTTTCTCTAGAATACACAACGTGTTAAAAAGAAAAATATCTCAAAAGTTTAGACTCCGGGGACTTTGTGAACAGAGTAGAATGTCCTTATTACGTTTAACGATTCACACTATCTTGCTGGAAGAATGCCTAGACAGGTTGTAAGGAGTATATCACCTCACCGCTGCTACACTGAATCACAAAATGAGAGAGGACTCTATGTTGGTCCGCGAGCAAACTCACACGCTCTGAAAAACTTGAGGAATGGAAGGAGGGAGTCAAAATTATTGAAATATTTGGCCTTTAGGAGATAATTACACATCTTGTAAACATTAAATTATTAAAAAGTTTATGAAGAACATGAAAAAATATGAGCCAACACAATAAAATATTTACAATGGAAAACTGATTACGAACGCGTGCTAGGAAACCTCAAACGGAAATTATGTTGAACAACATCGTAGAACATATTAATACTAATAAGAAATGGAGAATTATTGGATTGCTATGAAATGCCATTTGTTGCAAATAACAGTTAGTGACGTTCTAGTTGGGGGGTTTAACTAATGAATTTGTAGAGTTGTTAAGCTTGATCTCTGAAAACAAAGAATTTTTGGTTCCCTATTTATTTATTTTTTTGAGAAAGGATTTTACCAGGAAGGATACACTGAGATTTCTCTCATTTTCAAGTATGTCCTGGGTGGCGAGTATGTACCGTTAGGTGTCTTGCCCAAGGACACTTACTGGAGAGGTGCTCTTGCCGGGATTCAAACCTGTGTCTCCACGGTTATAGAGCAGTGATGTTACCTTTACTCCATCCAGCACATTACATGTGCTGTTGAAAGTGCTGTTGAAGATTGAGTATACTCAACCTTGTTAATCAAGTTGCTTCTTAATTCATGCTGTTAAACAGTATGTGGGTCATTCACATGCTACAGGTGATAACTAATCCATTTTAACCCTTTCCATGCGGAGGACACGCTCAGCGCGTCCTGTCGCATGGCTACTTCGCTGCGGAGCGCTGCGGAGCGCGTCCTCCCTTTGCAGCAGCGATTGGCCGGGATTCCCGGCTGAACGCTTCGACCCCCCCAGTGCGGGCTGACATCATCGATGTCAGCCCAGCCTCCAGGACCCCGGCGGGCACAATAGATGTCATCGGCCTGCGCGATGACGTCTATTTCAGGCACCCCTGCCATTGCGGGGAAGGTGCCTGAAGGGGAGGGGGGGAGGTCTGCCCTTCCAAGCGGCGGCTGTCTTTAACCCCTTCCGGAGCTGGCCGACATCTTGGATCTCGACCAAGCTTCCGGGATATCCCCCTAACGACTGGCGTCATCGCGCATAGCGCGATGGCGCCAGTTTCACAATTAACCCCTTGCTGCCACCTATGGTGGAGATAGGGATTCCAATGAACCCCCTATCTCCCAATCCATGACAGCTAGGGGTTAATGGTTGATATCACTTTTCAACGATACCAAACATGACCATGTACAATGTAAAAATATAAAATAATTTTTTTTTTTTTTTTTTTTTGTTTAATTAGTGCAGCAATATTGTTCCCATTTCAATTATAATGTGAAGAATGATGCTGCACTAACGATTTTTTCTATGGGGGCATTTGCTGAAAAACACGTAATTTTCCCCAAAAAAGTAACGATTCCCCGTTTCTAATTTTTTTACCACCGCAACCCATATAAAATATAACCGCAAACGCTCGCATGTTAAAATTTGAAAAAAAACACTTTACACGTTGTAGATTATTGAAAATTCAAATTTTATTGCATTTTTTGTTATACTATACAGACAGGACATAACGTATACATATAATAATGATATATTATGAATCTGCTGAGTCTCCCGGAAAGAACGATATATAATATGTCTGGGTTGTATAATAAAATGTGACTTCAAATCGCGTTTAAACATGATGAGCGAAACCGGTAAAAATGAGCTCGGCACAGAGGCGTGAAATGCCTCAGCAGCGAAAGGGTTAAGGCCCTTTTTTCGATTAAAGAAAGAACAGACCTAAAAGTATAATACAATACATAGGAAGACACAGATAAATCCAGAAAGACGGCGGCTTCAGAGTTACATAGTAATGTTGTTAATTATCAGTGACCGGGAAGAGGGCACTTCCAACAAAATCAGAAGGAAAAGTACTACATTAACTCAAAAGCTCATAAAATTCCTATAAAAGTAACTAAAAGAAGGGTCGAAGGCATCTATGTCAAACCCAGAGCAGAGCACAACATGTACTGGCAGGAGCTTTCATGAGCTCCCAGATCTGAACTGCCTAACAGAACGCAGAATCAATTGCAAGAACTTCACACACAAAGAAAGAAAATTTTAAGAGAGACAGAGAGAGGGGGAAAAAATATATTTACTGTATATACACACTGGTGGCCAAAATTGTGAATACACCTTACATTTTTACAAACGTTTGCAGTTTAAAGTAGGTTTTATATAAAAAAATCTCTAAAAATGTCATGGCACCAGTAAAATTGAATATAGTAAATGAATGACTTAACAAAAAATCTTTAAAGAAGTTCAATTTTGGTTGGAAATGTACCATACTGCATCTTGGCTATTATATAGCATAAAAATTATAATTTCAAGCAGACATTGCAACTAGAATCTCTGTTATGCAACATAATGTTTTATTCTGATCAAATACTATAACATATACATGATAATATACAAACGAAAATTGGCAAACTTTCCTCACCTTTACACCAGTTGGCTTTATGTCGATAATTTGAGCAAATTTTACTGAAAATTAACTCAAAACTTGTATCATATGTTGTCAAAAATATTTGGTTTAACATAGGGATGTGCATGGCTGAAAAGTTAGTTTTAGTTTAGTTTCGTCTCGTTATGTTTTTAAATCATTTCGTTTTTGGAATTTCGTAACTACTTTCGTTTCGTATTTCGTTTCATTTCGAATCGATTTGAAATTTCGAATCGATTCGAATTTCATATATCAATTCAATAGTTGATATCAATTCGAATTTTGGATCACTAGATAGATCCCCAATTAATCAAATTTGGCTGTTAAAAGAAAAGCTTAAAGCTAGGGTTAAATTTGTCACAGATTTAGTATTTGAGTCAAATTAAACAGTGAAACAAAATAATTTTTTTTTCAGAAAGTCCTTTGCTGACTATTGTAAGTTAACTTGAAAACAAGAGAAATCTCAATGTATCCTTTCTCGAAAAAAGAAATCTGTCTTCATTTTGGGGCAAAGGTTTAAAAGTAGCATCAGGAAGCATTATTTTACTGAGAGGGTGGTGGATACATGGAACAGTCTTCCAGTAGAAGTGGTAGAGGCCAAAACAGTAATTGAATTTAAGCAGGCATGGGATAGGCATAAGGCTATCCTAAACAAAAGATAAATCCAGGTAAAGTATCCATGTAATTGGGCAGACTAGATGGGCCGAAAGGTTCTTATCTGCCGACATTTTTCTATGTTTCTATGTTTCTATAGTTCATTTCAAATTCAATAGTTGATCAGTTATTCAAATTTTTCTTTTATGATGACACAGTGTAAAACTAAATAAATTTGTTATATACCGTTTCGTTTCAAATTCGTTTCGTATCGATTTGTTATTCGGAAGTACTCCCGAATACGAATTATCAAATTTCGTTCCAAATTCCGAATTTTTCCGACACTAATGCACATCTCTAATTTGCATAGAATATCTCACCCATAACATTCCTCTATTAGATTTGATATACCAGGTTATTCACTACCCCCTTATATTTTACCACTGTTGCAAACAAAGGCAATTATCTAAAAGGGAAATCCAAACAGCGGCAGGAGAAACTTCATCAATGAATCTTCTTCTGCTGCGGTTTGAATTTCCCTTTTAGGAAACACAGAAGTTTATCGCCACTGTTTGCGACAACATTAAACTGTAATGGTTAGTGAATAACCCTGTATATATCAAATCTAATAGTGGAATGTTATGGGTGAGATACAAAACGAATGAAAGTCCCTTTAAATGGAATAGTTATCAATTTGGTGCATTTGCATAATAGAGCTGTGAACAGCTCTAACTAACGGCTCATCGAGGATCATGCCGGTTTTGTTTTGAATCAGACAAATGGAATAGGACCGTGATGGTTAACCTTGGCATCCAAGATGTTTCAGTTCTACATGGTCCATGATGCTCAGCCAGCCTTACATGTGACTGAGCATCATGGGGCATGTAGTTCCAAAACATCTGAGTGCCAAGGTTGGCCGTCACTGACGTAGGCCGTACATCACACATTTTAGGAAATCTTTGTCTTCCGCTGTTACAATTGTGACTTGTTCAGTTTATCTATTACAAGGGAGTCTTTGGTCTCTAACTCCTGTTACGAGCAAGTAAAAAAAATGGAGTTTGTATCTGTGGATATATTGATCACTCTACTAATTCACTATTAATTAAAAGTGGATAGTGAAGAGCACCCAATTATGGTTATAGTTTTCACTGGCATTTCTGGGGGGAAATAATCACAAACGTCAAAGAAAAGAAAACACTTTTCTTTTCAATCTGTTAATTGCAGAGGTGTCAGGTACCTGGTTTAAACTTTCACGCTCCAAGCTACATCACAAATTATGTAAAGGTAATATATATCATTTATCACAACCACTGTAAAATCTGAAGAGCTATGGCTATAAATCACAGGAATTCAATCTGTAACGGCGTGGTGTTTGTTGACAGAGGATTTATTGGTCTGTATATGATGTCTGGAGGCTTAGTAGATTTTATAGCGGTAAATTGTGATGTCAGAATCTGTTTCTTTTCCACTGACAGACTTGTTTATTTTAGATAGGGTAATTGTACTTGTTATATTATTTTCTTTCCAGTTTTGAAAGGAAATTGAATAACCCCCGCAGTTCATTAATAATCTTCTACTTTCAAATGACTTTTTTTAACTCTGGATTTATTTAATATTTTTTTAAGTCACTGGCTGCAACAAATTCATAGAACATTAAAATAAAAACAAATTCCCCTTCCCTATTTATTTATTTATAAATTATCTTACCAGGAAGGATAAAATTAAGATTTCTCTCATTTTCAAGTATGTCCGGGGTTCAAAAACATTGAATTTTTACAGTAGGTTATCAGCTATATAGCTGCCGTCCTACTAAGGCTAGGGTCAGACGAAAGCATTTTTACACGCGAACGTAAAAAAGTGCGTCCGAACGCATTGACGTATTTTTTCACGGATTATGCGAAAACGGTCATACGATGCGCATTTTTGTGCGTGATGTTTTACGAATCCAAACCAGGAAACTTAATGCGTCTGGACGTTATGTTGGCCGGATACGAGCAGGGTCTGACGTCTCCAAATCACACACACACACCGCTAGCGGACGCAGCGCACTCTGTACGTCCGTACTAGCGGTTCTGCTTTCTCGAAAAAATGCGTTCATTTTCCACTTGCGTTGCGCGGCCGGACTTTCGTGCGACCGTACTTCGTATATTGGCCGTCATTGCCCGTCATTTGCTGCTAATGCGGCCGTAATTAAGTGCGCCTAAACGCACGTTAAAAATGCGCTGGTCTGACCCCAGCCTTAACAAGGAGGATCTCATGAACAATATTTATTCTTTTTATTTTTAATTTAGATATTTTAAAGGCATTTTTTTTTCTATCTTCCACACTCCATGAGCTTGTTGAGTTTTTGAAGACTGCTGCCAGAGAGCATTGTCCATAGCCCGTCATTACAGATCGTCTGATTTTTTTTTTTTTAATTTTTCAAAAAATTAAAATAATAATATTAGTTATAAATAAAAAATAAGATAAAATTGACTGGAAACTTTTTTTTCCTTTTTTTTAGAATTTTTTTTATGCACCTGTTTTCCCTTTTTTACCATCTTTATATTCAACATTCAGATTTGCCTGGTGAGTTTTCAAAAAAACTGTTGAGTCAAACAAAAAAGATTAAAGGACATTATTTCAATAAACATTTGATCTCGCCTTAGGCTAGGGACAGATGAGCGCATTTTCTGCGGCCACCGTCAAAATGTACGTCGATGCGTGCGCACGCATTTTTTCACGGAATACGCTTAAGTGGTCAGACGATGCGCAATTCTGGACGTATTTCATGACGATGGGGTAAAAAGAAGTCTAGGGAAATCCGGCTGTTTGAACGTTATGTTGGCCGCACACTAGCAGCGTCTGACGTCTCCTAATCACGCACACACGCTGCCATGCGGCCGCAGCGCACTCTGTACGTCAGTACCAGCGGTTTAACGTTCTCGAAAAAATGCGTTCATTTTCCACTTGCGTTGCGCGGCCGGACTTTTGTGCGACCGTACGTCGTATATTGGCCGTCATTGCCCGGCATCTGCTGCTAGTGCGGCCGTAATTATGTGCGCCAGAACGCGCGTTCGCACTGCCTCAGTCTGACCCTAGCCTAATAAACTGCTCTTCAAATAATTTTAATTACATTTACCTCACTCTGTCACTTGAAAAAAACAGGTGGAATTACCTGGTGAAAAGCTATAAAATTTGTAATTTCACACAGATCAGAATCCATTGCGCACAGGAAATTCAACTGTATGATAAATAGGAAGAGGTCAAGTCGAGGGGGAGCACGTGGGAACACCGTTTCTCCACTATTTTCACAAAGCGAACTGAGTTCCCATTGTCCCACACACTATAAAGCTTGCATTCAGGTGTTCAATCATATTTCCCTGTAGAGTCACAATAAATATAGGCTTTATCATTAATGATTGCTAATATCAACAAAAATATATATATAAATATATCTGATTGGAGTGTGTTTGTGTAAAGTGTGAGATGATAATTGCCGTTTGGACAACAGAAATGTTGGTGAGTTCCCACACTTCTTTTTTTTTTAGGACTTCACACCTGTCAAAGTGAATGTACAATAAGGCTAGGGTCAGACTAACGCATTTTTCGCATTGTCCGTGAAAAAGTGCGTTCGAACGAATGGACGTATTTTTTCACGGAATACGCGATAGCGGTCATACGATGCGCATGTTCGTCCGTGATTTTGTACGGATCATCAATAAAACACTTTTTGCTTCTGGACGTGATGTTGGCCGGACATTAGCAGCGTCTGACCTCTCCTAATCACGCACACACGCCGCTAGCGGACGCAGCGCACTCTGTACGTCAGTACTAGCAGTTTGACATTCTCGAAAAAATGCGTTCGTTTGACACTTGCGTTGCGCGGCCGCACTTTCGTGCGGCCGTTCTTCGTATGCTGCCCGGCATTGGACGTCATTTGCTAGCACGGCCGCGATTAAGTGCGGCTAAACGCACGTTAATATTGCGCTCGTCTGACCCTAGCCTAAGATAAGCCTGTCCTTCAAAGATTCCGCCTTGAATATCTAATAGTGGCAAAGACTTAATACTATATATACATTAGAATTGCATACATACAATGAGAATACAAATTAATTCATACATACATTTTGTATGATTGTGCAAACATAGACAAAAGAAGAAAAAAAATCTCCAGATTCTGAGATCTCAATATTTTCTTAATAAAATAGTAATTCAGTATCTGAATTTATTCAAGCGTAACAAATCTAAAAAGACCAGATCAAACCCTCATGATGTGCAAACCCACTGAGAATAATCAATGAAAATATGGGAGTATTGATTTTTTTATTTTTATGGAGTTTTGATTTCTTTATTCCATTTCGTACTGAGAAAAAAAAAGCAAAGTAAATCCGGGGGGGGTGGGGGCATCCTTTGGATTCCTTCTCACCTGGAGAGTTAATGGTCTCTTGCAAATGATACAGACTCCATATATATTTGAACGCAGCTTATATCAAAAACATGGCCGAGAGCTGCATCCAAATTAAACAGATGTTGACATAAAATGCAATGGAAATTATGAATTTCCAATTTTCATGCTGCAAAATAAATCCTACCTACTTTAGTCTTCCCTTACTCTTGGTACATTTGATTATTTGGGCTTTAATGTGGGATGGAAATATCGCCTCCGCTCATTTCATCTCGTTACAATTTGTTTTCTTTCCTCTCTCTTGTCCTTTCTTCTCTTGCAGCCTCCCATAAAAAAATATTATAATTTCACGAGTCCAAAGAAAACATGAAAATAAAAATTACAAATCCAAAAACTAGTAAACACACATTTACTGCTTATTTATTTTAGCCACCAGCAGCGATTCACAGCACAAGATCTTTAAATTTACCTACTAATTAGTCATTCAGAAATGACATGACAGAATGGGGAATACGGCATTATTAGAAATATTTACGCTGACCTTTAATTTTAATGGATTGATATTCACTGACATTCAACACAATAGAACGGCATCTATTCTACATACAGCTGATGCCTATTTTTAAACAAAGCCATTTCAACTAAAACATTGACATACACACAGATTAGCCCATTATTTGACTGATAAAAAGTTCCCATGTCTTTTTATTACAGTGAGCACGGCTAATCTTCCTATGTTTTGTCTAACGTTTACCTTTGTGCTATCATATCATGTATCTATCCATACTTATGTCTTCTATGTCAGCCCCTTTACTGCCAAGGGGTTTTTCCATAAAACCACTGTTGGACTCCAGTGGTTTTATGGAATCCATATTTCAGTAGCCATTCGGTACAATCTGCTTTGAATTTTGCAGCACCTTCCATACAGTATGTACTATTAAACAGGTAGGTGACTCCATCTGCTGGCCAAAAAGTGCTACTGCTACTGCAGTGGAACTGTCCAATAGGAGACAAAGCCATGTCCCAAATGTTCAAGCTGTTGTAGCATATCAACTATAATGGCCAATGTGCTAAAAAAAAATTCGATCTGGAGCCCATGTGCAAAAACATTTTGGACTGAAAATCACAGTATTGCGATGGCAACAACCGCCAACTCTTCACAAAGGAAAAATCCAAATGGCTGCAGAAGAAGCTTTCTGATTAACCCTCAATGTGTCCTCACATCTCTTGCTACTTATTATTCTCTTTTTTGTTGCAACAACAGTTTCTGCAGGGCTTTAGAATAAAGTCACAAAATTGTAAACATGAGTTTAACAAGGGACAAGAGGGTGTAGAGCAGCATTGTCAAACTCTGTCCCATTCAGATGTTGAGGGACTACAATCCCCAGAAATCTTTTAATGCAAAAGACTGCTGGAGGATCATGGGAGTTGTAGTTCAGTAATATCTTGGGAGCAAGAGTTTGATGTAGGTGTTAGACGGCTTAGATGAGCTTACACCAAAGTGTGGTGAAACAGATCTCCTAGGTTTGTATGAAAAATACGTTTGGAAGCATATTACACATTTGAGCCATTCCTGGCTAGGGAGTGTATATCTCTGGGAAAACACCAGTTTCAGTTGGGGATTTAATTTCCGTTTTCCACTGTGTCTGAACACTATCCCAACTTGTTTTTCATGAGCTCTGCCTATTCCCACTTCTTAGACAATGCATTCATATCTCCATTGCAGGACGATATCCATACACAGTAATACAGTATAGGTTGAATATAAAAAGTAAGTTGCTGCATATGTGTTCATCAAATTTATTATCCTTTTACACTTTCCTGGTGCTGTGGCTGATCAAAAGAAATCCATTTTTTCCCAGAAAAGAAAAAAAAGTCATACTTGGGCCAGATCAGACGAGCGCACTATGTGCGCCCGTACTGATGTGCCTCTCGGCATTCGACGGGACCGGCCACGCACTGTAGTGCATGCACGAATTGCGTGCTACAGTGGACGTGCTGCGGACGTTCTGAAAGCCTACCCGTCGAAGCGCTACGATGCTAGTTCGACGGGGCTGCAAAGCGTGATCCTCCTTAGGTTGATTGAGCCTTGCAGTGCTGAGCGCACGAACTGCGCTCAGCGAGGTGGCCAGACAGGCGTCAGAGTGGAAGGAACGTCCACTCTCACGGACGTTACTTTCACTCTGCAAAACGCTCATCTGACACCCGCCTAAGAGATCCTTTGTTATTTAATTAATATTAATTATTGGGTTAATTTCTGCATTTTTTGTTGCTTAAATAGCAGGGTCCCGCATTTGTACCTTATGTTTTGGACTCTCAAACACAAACTACAGCCCTCTGTGGTATACTCCCTATAAACCCTAACCGGGTCAACACTAACATTATAATTAATAGTTTAACATTTGCATATGCAAACTGTTTAAAACTTGGTAATGTTGTGTGAACCACATAAAAAAACGCATTTGGCTTTTTAAATGTGTTTCATGTAATCATTTGTTATATTTTCTTTTGACTTGATGAAAATTAAAACCACTAACCTTGGAATATTAAACTGTTTGTTTTGCCTTTTCTCTGCTTTGCGTGTTTTTTTTATTTGTATTTCGTTTGTGCTTTTTTATTCTTCAGATAACAAGCTTGTAATTAAACTATTATAAAGTAATACTCTATTAAAAACAGTTTCCTTTTTTTGCCTTTAAATAATTGGGCAGATGCTCCGAACCAAGAAGTCCCTGAAGTTTTCTAAGGAATTCGCGATCCTATGACCACAATGATGGATCAGAGCTGCGCGCACATGCACAGATCCGATTATTCGGCTGCCTCTTTCAAACAGCTCGTTATCACGGGTGGTCTCAGAAGGCAACGACGACTCGCTCTCTCTGCATGCTGATGTCGCTAGTGACTGATCTGGTGACCGGCAGGTGGGAAATTCAGAATCCCGTGTGCTGGTGACGATGGGTGGGGTGGAGGTAGGTCCTCCACTTCACTCATCATTTTCTCCAGATGCGGGTGGGAGAAGGGGGCACTCTTCACATCCTGCCCACTTTAAAATGATGAAGGGATCTGGATGAGTAGTTTGCCCTTTTAAACCCAAAATCCTAGTACTGCAACTAACAAAGATGGGGAAAAAACAGTCGTTTATTTCACAAAATGAAAATGTTTGACATGAAAATGTTATCATTGCAGTTTTTATTCATTAAAGTGTTGGTGTTAAAACTCTGTGTCCTTACCTTATCTCTCCGAGGATGGCTTCATGAGTTCTCCAAGCGAGTGGGTATGCCATACTCTTTTGTGGAAAAACTTCATAACTCGGTCAACAGTAGCATCCAAGCCAACGCCAGTCAAGAAGGGAACACCACGACAGAGCTTACCGGAGGACCACTTTTACGAAGCTCTTACATCACATCCTTATACTTTGCTCTCAGCAGCCTGACCAGTGTGGGGTTTGGAAATGTTTCTGCCAATACAGATGCTGAAAAGATCTTCTCCATCTGCACCATGCTGATTGGAGGTAAGTCAACTTGCTGTCTAGCATTTGTAACTCACTCATTCACAACCAACGCTTGTGTGTCTCACTTTGTGCCGTCTTGCTTCTATCCCAATTCATTCAGAAATGTTTACAGCTTCAATGCATCACTGATTGAAAATAGAATCAAACAAGTGCTGGGTGCGTTTGACTTCCCCCTATGTATTAAATAGAAATATTCAGATAGCAATATACAATATACAGATGGCAAAGTGACAGAGAGATGGAAAGGATGCTGATAGAATTGAGAAATAGTGCACCTTTAGTGCATGTAATTAGGGTTATTCACAGAGGACCAACCTGGCCCCGAGTTGACACCGAACAGTGAATTTACCCATGCAGGGCCATTCGGCTTCTCAGAAAGCAGGCAGTTCTCAAAATTTTGACGAATTGCCAGCAAATACAGTGTCTGTTCGACGGCAGTGAAAGTTCCCATAGAGAAGCAATGGTTAATCTATTCACAGAACACTGAACAGCAGTGAAATATCAGAGTTATGCCCTGATTTTCAGTGGTTTCATTCTGTATTGGACAACCCCCCCCCCCTCCACACCCTCAGACCAAAACTAGCCAGCCCTTTCTTGATTATATACTGAGTTTTGTTACATCATTTGCGTACAGTTTGGAGGAATCAGCACAAATTCTTCATTCTTTGTTAGAAATGCAGGAAGTAAAGTGGGTTTAGGTGATTGTATCCGCTCTCAGTGATACAGTGTTGCTTTATAAATGATGATGTTGCAATGAGAGTGCAACAGTGGCAGCTGAAGATGTTCTAATTTCAGGTGGTTGCACTTTGTATTCCTGTCGAGACATGTGTACTATGATCAGCTTTATAACTGACTCGTTTAAAAAATGGGGTATGGTATAATAATTCTTTCAAGCCTTGACTGAAATCTGTTGCTGCTGTTGAGTTATTTTAAGTACTAAAAGGTCTTGGGCTCTATTACATTCTTCGCGCAAACGTTAACGCATGCGCAAAAATGCATTAACGCGAGGGGCAAAACCATTTGCGCTGAACGTCGTATTACAATGTCTGCGCAAAAAATGCGCGTTGTTAACGTCTACCGCGGGTGAACTTGCGCGAACGCTGCGAGCGTTATGTACGTTGCGCGTCCTATACTTAACATTGTGAGCGCAAATGCGTTTGTGCGCTTGTACGTGGATGGTATTACAATCTATGCCCAAAATTTAACAGACAACGTTTGCGCGCATAATTTTAACGTCTTTGAAAAGCTGGTGTTAATGGCAAATCTGAACGTCCTGGCCGAAACCAAATACACCAGCCCAAAAACAAATATGCAGCAACGTATAGTTACACATTCTACACGTACCCAAACAATAAATTTGAGAAGTTGTGCGTGTTTTTATTATTGCTGCAGCATATATACTCAGATTGATTTTGGCAGGCGCAAAAACTTAATGGGAGACAATTGTGGTTCTTAATTCTGATTGGCTGAATCGCGTGAAAAAAACAGTCCGCCCACCGATTTTTTTGCACGCAACGTTAATGCGCGTGCGTTTTTGCGCGTCTTTATTACGCGCGTTATTTTTTAATGGATGAAAAAATGCGCGCAGATTGTAATACCAGCGTTATTTTTCACACGTTAATGTTTAACGCTTCGCGCAAAAAATCATACGTTGCGCTTGCATTTTTGCGCGAAGAATGTAATAGAGCCCCTTAAAGGTAGATCGCAGGCACAGGGAGGGGTATAATTGCAGGGTTCCATTATAACATCAAACAGCTCTAAGAGAGAGAGAAATATGCATGGAATCTACTGAATTCTGTGTTGACAAAATACAAACTTTCAATTCCCAAACTGTATTATTACATTGTGCAGTCCAGCCAGTGGCGGATGAAAGCCCAGCGCATGACTATGGTTTTTATCTGCAATTTAAACCGCTCTGCATCCCATTGTAAAGTTAAATGCAGGTAAATTGTTCCTTTGCAGCGTGGAGCAATTTGAGCTCCTGCTATCATATTGTCAGGTTCTCAAAATGTTTCAAAATATTGAAAAAAAGCTTTTCTTGCCATGCTAGCAGCTATCGGTTGGGTTTTCTTTCTTATTAACTGCGTCTCACCTCGCTTCTGAAATTATGGTAGTGGTATAATTTTAGTAATCATGTCTCAGAGTTCCTTTAGGTTTGTTGGCTGCTCTAAGTAGACCCCAAATGATGGCTTGGAAGAGGTAAATTATCTTCTCCCCAGTGAGGAAAGGAGAAAGGGCGTGAATAATGCGCCCTACAGACCTAGACATGATACAGGCCTATACCATGTTTCATTTTAGCTGTATTACAGCACAGAAAAAGCTCTACTCTTTTCAAATCGATATTACTGTATACTGCAATTAACAGCTGCAATATTTGTTGCCGCCATCTAGGAATAGCATCAAGTATCCTCCCATGCACTCCATTATCTCGTGGCAGAAGCATTCTTTAGGTTTTAGGTGAGGTTGATGGAAGATCCGGTTGGTAACTAAATGGGACCAAGCAAGTTCCCAAAATGTTAGGAATACTTGGTTGACAGGCTTCTTTGCCCTTTCCAGGAGTCGAGTGGGAACGTGTGGGAACGCAGTTCCCGTTTAACCCACACACTGAGCAGCCTTTATAAAGTTCCAACCATATATTTCCATGTTAAGTCTCCAGAAATATGGTATTTATTACAACTATCATAAGGATTCCACTTATTTTTTAGAAAGGGAGGGCAGGGGCGTACCTAGAACATTTGGCACCCGGGGCGGATCCTATACTTGGCAACCCCCCCAAACTTTAAAATGTAAAGAAAAGGAAAAAAATCGCACACTTTTTTTAATGTTTTAAAAAATATTTTAAGAAATAGCATTCTGGCAGGACACGACGTATACATATAATAATGATATATTATGAATCTGACGATGGTGGATCATGCGTCCTCTGTGCTGTGCAATAAGAGGCGAGTATAGGTTCTTTGTGAATAATTTTTATTTTTAAGTGATTTTGCAAACTCACAACATATCCATCCTTATGCTATAAACAAAAGTACATATGTGGCTGGTTTGGTTGATGGGAGTTGTGGGTTTGGCTGGGTTGTGTGTGGGTGGCTGGTTTTGTGTGATGGGAGTGTGTGTGCGCTGGGTGACTGGTTTTGTGTAATGGGAGTTGTGTGTGGGTGGCTGGTTTTGTGTGATGGGAAAAAATCCCTCTTTTTTAATAGCGGTTTTTCTTTTTTCTGTTACAGACCTTTTTATTATCAATCATAGGACCTTATATGTAAATTACAGATATTTTGGTTCAGTAGTTTTTTTGAAAACAGCAGGCCACGGGTTGGTGGCGGCATTCGGCGGCCGACTCCCTGCACTTCAGGGACCCTGCGGTTAATGGTGAATTCACTGTACGGTGGGGAAATTTGATTCCCCGAAGTGCAGGGAACAGAACACCAAAATGTTGGCGTCATTTCGGTACTCTGTGAGTAACCCCTTTAGTGGTGAGGTTTTTTTGCTGCCCCCTGGAAAGTGCCAGCCTAGACCTTGCCTACCCAGAACATACTTTAAAATTGGTGAAATCTCAATGTATCCTTCCTGGTAAATTACTTTGTAAAGGTAAAAATAAATAAATAATAGTAAACCTTTTTTTTTTCTTTTTTTAGGGTGTCACCCTAGAGGGTGGTGTCACCTGGTGCGGGACGCCCCCCGCCCCCCCTAGGTTCGCCACTGAGGATCCTGAGAATGAGCAAAGGCACTAATGGCCTGCTCTAGGGTGGGGCCCGCTCAGGTTTCACAAGGCTTTAGCTCGATTGTGCCATTACAGCGACAACTGCTCCATATGCAAATCAGAGTGCAATCACCCAGAAAGAGTAACCAGTACTGAAATGCCAAGGATGTCACCCCTGCATGAGAGGTGCAGCAACCCCGACAATCGCTTCCGCCTCATTAGGCCTCATCAGGAGGGTATAACTGACACCCCTCTAGGCACATAGAGCAAGGGGTCCACGTCTGGATACCCTGTAAACTTGTGGGGAGAAAGGGAGGGGTTTGTGAGGATCCTGAGAACGAGCAACAGCACTAATGGCCTGCTCTACGGTGGGGCCCGCTCAAGTCTCACAAGGTTCTCAGGACCCTCACAAACCCCCTTTTCTCACTTATTTTTTAGAACTAAATCCCTGGTTCATTCCTTTCTTTAGATACGTATGACCAGTCCAGGAAATGTTTTTATGTACTTGAAAAGCAGGAACTGATCTGTCTGTCTCAAAGTTTCATTAAGATCCACCAAGTTTGGCTAATAGTGCGAACAATCCATCAGATTTGTTGGGTTTTACACTATGCAAATGTCATTCTTTCTATAGACTCCTATACAACGCGCACTGGAGGGAGTCTCGCTGTAGAGCTATACCTTTTAATTTGTAGATCCATCTTCGTCTATTTATGTATCATTAATTTGGCAAGCCCATGATCTATGTGTTTTTGACATTGCTTTCTATACTCATGTCCTCTTATTTCACTAGTACCTTGGCCAGATTCTATTCTTTTATAAAAGTGTAGCACTATACCTGTCTTGCAGAGTTCTCATTGTCGTCATAATTCAGAATGGTGGGGTCCTGATGATTGATTTTCTGTAAATTAGTTTTTAAATATTGGCAGCTATGCATTGTCTGCTTGTAGTTAAGACTTTCTGAAAGGTCGCATCGGAATTCCTTCTTTTTCTTTGTTGTTTTCTTTTGTTTGTTTCTGCATGTGAGTGCTCTCATGACATATATGAGTTGAGTAGATTTGTCCTTGTCTTACCCAGCTATTGCTCTGTGTTTAGCACTCATGCATGCAGTGGTGTTTGGTAATGTCACTGCCATTATTCAGAGGATGTATTCCCGCCGGTCTCTGTACCACACCCGCACCAAGGATCTCAAGGATTTCATCCGAGTGCATCGCATGCCCAAACAGCTGAAACAAAGGATGCTCGAGTGTTTCCAGACGACATGGTCCGTTAACAATGGCATAGATGCCAACGAGGTGAGTGAACTCGCACATAATAGGAAGTGGATGCTTTGAAATGTATATAAATGTATACATACTGTATGTTTATTTTGCTTCTATGTGTTGGGGCATTAGATAATTCGTATTACGTTTGCTGTGGGGAACGACCAAGCCGAAAAGTTGTTAGGAATGTCTTATTTTTCTCAATATGATCATCTGATAAATTGTGTGTCATAATTGTTTTTTTTTACAGCTTTAACCCTTTCACTACCAAAAACATGCAAACTTTAATTTGCATTGTAATACTATGAAAGCTATCAATTAGCATGTTCCATACATTACCATACCTTTTTAAATGCAAGATGGGGAGAAATGGGGAGAAATGAAATTCTTCGCGATCTCACCTCATATTACTGTTCAGAAGCCACAATGAGCAGCCATCACTCTCAATGTAACAAAAAGCTCAACAATAGTTACAGGTGTATTACAATATCCAGGGAGATGGCGTAATACAGGGAGAGCTCTGGGATCGCTCACTGCTGTACAGGGATTAGATTTAGGGGGCTAACATGACTGAAAATCCCTGTACAGAACAAAATATAAGGTGTTACTGTAATTTCCATATTCAGGCATTATGCCATATATTATTTTTATATTCTGTTGATATTTTTGGAAGCTGCAGTGCTTATAATCTCATTATGATCACTACAAATCCCCATAAGCAGGAGATCTGACCATTTTTAATATCTATCATTGCCGGATCTACTGTACTTGGCACAAAGGCACTTCCTGCCTGCTTGCTGATAATGCACACCCCGTGTGAAATTGTGCAAGGTAAGTGCCACCATCTAAAGCAGGGGTCTAAAACTCTGCCCCCCCCCCCCCGATGCTTGTTGTCTACAATTCCCAGAAGTCTTTGAATGCAATGAGTTCCTAGAGATTCATGGAATTTGTAGTTCAAAAACATCTGGGGGGGCAGAGTTTAAGATCCCTGATCTAGAGTTTATCCTTTACAAAAATGGAACGAATACATATTCTAGACGAATACATATAAATTAAAAACTGAGCAAATTTACATTGTTATGTTTTAGAAATCTCTGAAAAATTTTCATTTTATCATACATTTTATTAGCTACACATCCCATGCTTCAAATAAAAACTATAATAATATATGTTTTTCAACAAAAAGTGCAGAGTAGATAACATGTTATTTTTTTTCCCCCACCTGATAAAAGGGAGCATTTTTGAATTGGATCAGTATCCTTTACCTTCAAGAACTATTGTATATTTTGCACTACATATACAGTAGTCATAGCAGAGACCTACACTTAGTTGATTGTGTAGTTTTTTTGTCCAATTTGCGAAGGCATAAAACTAGTAACGCCTGTGTGCCACTCAGGGGCGTACCTAGATCATTTGGTACCCGGGGCGGATCCTATATTTGGCATCGCCCCAACTTTAAAATGTAAAAAGTAAAAATTAATAAATAATAAATAAATAAATTGCTCATACTTTTTTAATGTTTTCAAACATATTTTTAGTTATAGCATTCTGGCAGGACATGATGTATACATATAATGATGATATAATGATGATATATTATGAATCTGCCGATGGTGGATCATGTGTCCTCTGTGCTGTGCAATAAGAGGCGAGTGTAGATTTTTTTTTTAATAATTATTATTTTTAAGTGATTTTGCAAACTCACAACATATCCATCCTTATGCTATGAACAAAAGTACACATGTGGCTGGTTTTGTTGATGGGAGTTGTGTGTGTTGGGGTGGCTTGTTTTGTGTGATAGGAGTTGTGTGTTGGTGGCTGGGTTGTGTGTTGGTGGCTGGTGTTGTGTGATGGGGTTGTGGGTTGGTTGGTTTTGTGTGATGGAGTTATGTGTGGGTGGCTGGTTTTGTGTGATGGGAGTTGTGTGTGTCTGGTTTTGTGTGATGGGAGTTGTGTGTGTGGGTGGCTGGTTTTGTGTGGTGAGAGTTGTGTGTGTGGGTGGCTGGTTTTGTGTGATGGGAGTTGTATATATGTGCTGGGTGGCTGGTTTTGTGTGGTGAGAGTTGTGTGTGTGGGTGGCTTGTTTTGTGTGATGGGAGTTGTGTGTATGTGTTGGGTGGCTGGTTTTGTGGATTGGAGTTGTGTGTGTGTGCTGGGTGGCTGGTTTTGTGGATTGGAGTTGCTGAGCAGAGAATGGGTATGTGTTTTGCAGGTATAAGATGCTGCTATGGTATTTTTTGTTACTTTTCCAGTTTTTTAAGACTCCCTCTTCCCTGTCCCTGTTTACCCTGGGCTGCCTATTCACTGGTGATGCAGTGAATGCAACCTGGCCCCCTCTATGCATTACCTCACCAAGAGCCAGGCAGCTCAATGACAAATTTCTGATCACTGCAGTGTTGGTTAAGGAAAGGTCTACTTTAAACAGCAGTAAGCAGACAGGGCTTCATATTCTGCTGATACCCCCCTCCCTATACCTGCCATTTACTGTCATCTTCTCTCTCTGCACACAAATCACATCCCCCTCTCCTAGAGCTGCTGCAAATTTTGGCGAACTGCCAGCAAGTACGGTGCTGTTCGAAGGCAGTGCAAATCCCCATAGAGAAGTAATGGTTAATTTATTCAGAGAACACCAAACAGCAGAGAAATGTCAGTGAAATGCCCTGATGTTCGGTGGTTTCAATCAGCAGGTTTATTCAGGCGAACCCATAGGTTTCAATGTTAAAAATATTCCCATTTTTATGCAATATCTAATAAACCATTTATTATTTTAATGTGCAGTAAAATGTCTTTATTTATTGATTTATTTTTTTTTAGTGCCTTTTATTCATTTTTCAGAATTGTTTTCGGCAAAATTTCTCCTTTTTTTTTTTAATAGCGGTTTTTCTTTTTTCTGTAACATAACTTTTTATTATCAATCATAGGATCTTCTATGTAAATTCCAGAAATTTTCGTTCAGTAGATTTTTTGAAAACAGCAGGCCACGGGTTTGCAGTGGGGGCATTCGGCGGCTGTCTCCCTGCACTTTGGGGACCCTTCGGTGAATGGTGAATTCACTGCAGGGTGGGGAAATTTGATTCCCCGAAGGGCAGGTAACAGAACACCAAAATGTTGGCGTTATTTCGGTGCTCTGTGAGTAACCCCTTTAGTGGTGAGGTTTTTTGCTGCACCCTGTAATGTGCCAGCCCTAGGCCTTGCCTGCCCAGGACATACTTGAAAATTAGTGAAATCTCAATGTATCCTTCCTGGTAAAATACTTTGCAAAAGTAAAAAAAAATAAAAATAATAATTCTTAGTGTCACCCTTGGGGGTGATGCCACCCGGTGCGGGCCGCCCCTGCTCCCCCTAGGTACGCCGCTGGTGCGACTTATGTTTCCTCCAGTTTTTTCCAGCAAAGTATACGTTTCTATATCATTTAATGTAACACATGTGTATCTTAAACTGCTGTCTGATTAACATTAAGAGTCGGATCTCACAGCTAGCGAAGCGTGCGTGCGGTGAGGTCACTGCTGTTCTCTCAGAGGGCATTCAAGGTTAGATATGATGAGCTGAGGTTTGTTTCCTATCCTGCACAAATTCTACTGTGAAACGCTAGACTCCTATAGTCAGATAAAAAGAAAAGCTTTGCACGTTGAGACCATGTAATTCCACCGTGTGTATTGAACAAGACACAAAAGCTTCTTCACTTGCCGGAGGCTTGACATATCCGCAGAGATCTCTGTACAATGGGAAAGCTATTGTCATTGCGAACAAATACACTGATATGGAGAAGCCGCAGTTGGCAGCCAGTCTACTATTTGTATAAATGCAATTGTCACAAAGAGGCTCCCCAACCTGTTATGCCAGCTTATATTGTATGATTAGATTTAACCCTTTTTACCATCAGAGAGGAAGGAACTGACTCTAGGTGCTCTGTACAAAGAGAATTTCTGGAAATGAGTTCCAAAACTAGAGCAATAAGAGTGAACATAAGAGCGTTAACGTTAGCCCTGGTGGCCTTAGTGCGGGTGCACCATATTACCATCCAAACGCTAATGGGTTAAAAAACCCGTTAGAGATTCGTATCTTGCGCTTTTCAGCGCGAGGTTACTGTACTTTGCGCTCCCTATGAATAACAAGGGGAGTGCAAGGTGTTAATTAGCATTAGAATTACAAAGCCCTAAAACTAATGTCCAGCTGCGGGTAACTCAAAAATTAACCACGGCCAGGACCTGGTGCTAACGGATTCCACTTTTGCGGAATCCGTCAGAACCAGCAGAACCCCCCCCCCCCCCAAAAAAAAATCAGATACTCACCTTTCATCTCGCAGTGAGAATGGCGGTTCCATTCGCTTCTTCTTGCCATCGGGAGCAGAGAGAGACTGGGGGGAAAAGTCACTGAGAAGTAATGGTTAATCTATTCCGAGAGCACCGAACAGCTGTGAAATGTTGGCAAAATGCCCAGATTTTCGCTGATTTCAAGTCACAGCTTTAAACAGGCAAATCCCATAGGTTTCGATGGAAATAAAATTCCCCGTTTTTATTAATTTTTTTTAAACAACCGTTTATTCTTTTCGTTTGCAGCAAAAAGTCTCTTAATTAATTAATTTTTTAGGAATTTTTCCGGATTTTTTCAGCGAACATTTTTGATGCTGATTTTTTTTAAAAAAAATTAAGTGAGAAACAGAGAGGTTTGTGAGGGTCCTGAGAATGAGCAGTGGCACTAGTGGCCTGCTCTAGGGTGGGGCCCGCTCAGGTCTCACAAGGTTTTAGCTCGATTGTGCCATTACAGGGACAACTGCTCCATATGCAAATCAGAGTGCAATCACCCAGAAAGGGGCGGCAGTGCTGAAGTGCCAAGGACGTATCCCTGCATGAGAGGTGCAGCAACACACATTTTATTTATTTTTTATTAATGGAACAGGAATGAGGTAAAACAGCAACAGCAATATACATCACAAAAATAAGAGGGTTGGCACAATAACAACCATTTTTTAAATGGAGGTTTTTTTATTATTCTGTAACAGACCTTTTTGTTGTTATTCATAGGACCTTATACATTTTCATGCATCTTTATTTTTTAGAACCCCTTTTAAAAGTTGCGTTTTTTTGTTGTTGTTTTTTTACCCCTGATCGGCGGCTGATCGGGGTCGTTTGGCGATTCGTCGGCTGTATTCGGCAGTATTTCGGATCGATTCAGTGTTTTTTTGGTTTGATTCAGCGTTTGTTCTTTCAGTTTATCGGATCAACTCAGCGGGTTTCGGATGCATTACGTGTTTTTTCTGCGATGTATCAGATCGATTCGGTGCAATGCTCAATTCACCGCAGGGTTGGCAAATTGAGGAGGTCGTGGAAGGAGAGAGCACCAAAATTTCACAGAATAACTCCATATATTGTTATTGTAATATATTGTATTTGATCACACAAACCATTTTATTAGGTGTCTTTAAAGCCCCATTATATTTTACTAGTATGTTGCTACTAGCATGATTTCCGTTGCTAACATTACAATGTACACTGACTGTTACCTGTTTATGATGATTGGATATAATCCAGCAGCTCTCATGATAACTGATGCCTTGTGTTCTACTTTGTACCTTCAAATGATGCTGTGCTGTAACATTGTTTTACATTTATTTGCAGCTCCTTAGGGACTTTCCTGATGAGCTGAGAGCAGATATCGCCATGCACCTTAACAAAGAGATACTACAGCTGCCAATATTTGAGTCTGCCAGCCGAGGATGCCTGCGTTCTCTGTCTCTCAACATCAAGACCTCCTTCTGTGCCCCTGGGGAATATCTTATACGACAAGGGGACGCCCTACAAGCCATATACTTTGTTTGCTCAGGATCCATGGAGGTGCTGAAAGATAACACAGTGCTTGCTATCTTGGGTGGGTCTCTTTTTGCTAATTTTTTATATGATTTATAAATGTACAAGACCTTGCAGTGGATAAACAAAACATACTAGTGAGCGATGACCAAAAAATTGGTAGTGGAGGGGATTATGGCCATTTAAATGTACATTCCAATCATTATGATAACTAGGGATGGGCATGGCTGAAAAATTTGTTACGTTTAGTTTCGTTTCGTTTTTAAATTTCATTTTCGGAATTTCGTAACTAATTTCATATATCAATTCGATAGTTGACATCAATTTGAATTCTGGATCACTAAATAAAACCCCAATTAATCAAATTTTGCTGTTAAAAGAAAAGCTTAAAGCTAGGGTTAAATTTTAAGCTGTGTCACAGATTTAGCTTTTGAGTCAATTTAAACAGTGAAACAAATTTAGTTTGTTTCATAAAGTCCTTTGCTGACTATTACTTGTATTTTAAGTTAAGATCAATTCGATAGTATAACCAATTTGATAGTTCATTTCAAATTCGATAGTTGATTATTCAAATTTTTATTTTATGATGATGACAGTGTAAAACGAAATAAATTCGTTATGTACAGTTTTGTTTCGTTTCAAATTCGTATCGATTTGTTATTCGGATACGAATGATCATATTTCGTTACAAATTGTGAATTTTTTCCGAAACGAATGCACATCTCTAATGATAACCCAATGGTAGCTTCGGGTCTAATGTCACACTTGCCTAGTAGTATATTCAATACCTGTTTGATGAGATATGTCTTCAAAACACACTCTCCAAATGGTTTGCAGAGGTGGCCTCATAATTAGGCAAAATAGTCAGTCGCTGAAGGCAGTGGTTCCCAACCCTGGTCCTCAAGTACCCCCTAACAGACCAGGTTTTAACCCCTTCACTACCCAGAGCTTTCCTTAATTAAAATATATTGAGCTACTGTGTTCCCTGAAATAAGACTTACCCATAAAATAAGACCTACAGGTCTATTCAAAGAAAGGTGAAACTCCGGAGAATGACCGGAGAAGTGAAAATTCTAGGTCAAAATAGCCAAACCAGAAAAATTCTCCCATTTATCTCACTTTCCAAATCGGCTATTTGGTCCGGATTGTTCTCTTCTCCTGCCAATTCTTCAGGTTTTCTCCTTTCTCTGAATAACCCCGCTAGTGTGATATTTTGATAACTGCTAAAATATAAGACCTACCTTGAAAAAAAGACCTAGTTGCAGGTCAATTTGAAGAGACGCAGGAGAGAATCAGTGATGCCGGCGCCAGAGGCAGTGAGGTGGCAGCGGAGGGGGTACAGCCAAATAAGGCTGTGGTCACATGAGTGTTCATTGAGCAGAAGAAACATCCTTGCGAGTGGACGTTCCTTCCACTCTGATGCCCATGTGGCCACCTCGCTCCATAGGAGGATCGCGCTTTGTAGCCCCGTCTGCTTCCATCATAGCTTTTTGACCGGGAGGCTGAAATCACGTCCGGTGGTAGCACGTGCAATTCGTGCCCTCCCCGTCCAGCCTTCACAAAGCTGCGATGGACGCAGGGAAGTGCGGTCACACAGATGCAGGGAAGTGCGGTCACACGGACACACTCAGTGCGCTCATGTGACAGCAGCCTTAGCCGATGCTCCCTCTGGCACAAGCTCCTGTCACAGGTGGAGTCATACCAGACTTACACAGCCAAAAAAAACCACCAACACCAACAACAAAAAAAATACCTACCCCAAAAATAAGACCTAGTGTGTTCTTTGGAGGCCAAAAAAATGTAAGACTGTGTCTTATTTTCGGGGGAAACATAGTAATTACTGAATTTCATTGTCAAACATGAGGGTTCCTCTCATTTGAGCCTTCCCTGATGCAGGAAGAACTCTAGAGGTGTCTCTGATTACCTGTTTACCATTTTTTTTGTGTCTGCATACAGGGAAGGGAGATTTAATAGGCTCAGATCACCTGGACAAGCACCAAGTCATTAAGACAAACGCCAATGTTAAAGCCTTAACGTACTGTGACCTGCAATATATCAACGTGAAGGGCCTACGGGAAGTTCTAGATCTTTATCCAGAATACTCTGAAAAATTCATATTGGAGATCCAGCACGACCTGACTTACAACCTCCGAATGGGCAGTGAAACAGACGTAAGTGAATATTCCATTAAGAGCTCTAGGGTATGGGAAGCTTTCAAATGTTAATGGCATTGTTTAACACCAAATATACTGTTACTATATATATTTTGTTGCAAATAAGATTCTACCTGTTGTTATATTTACTCATAGTGCACATAGATTGATTCCTAAGTATGTTCCAGTACAATGAAAATCAAACGACAAACTGGACACCAAAACGAGACGCTGTGCCATTTTTGTTTTGAAATTTGCATCTATTTTTTCTTCTTTTTTCACGTCATCTCTGGTGTCTATATATATATTGTAGCAGGTTAATTGAGGGCCGATATAATAGCAGGTGACTAGTTTAAAAATGCTTTTCCCTTCTTATAGAGTTATGATCAGTAGCAGCTACACCTGTAGCTAATTTGAACTTACACAGCCCATACATACAGTCTGCTAACATTGCTTTAGGACCCAGGACATCAAAGGAAGCTGAAAGTTGGGTGGCGAGAAAACAAAGAACCTTCTAAAATCTTAATGCTGCTTTGTGAATTGGAACTTGTACCGGCTGGGTGGAGTAGAGGTAACATCACTGCTCTGCGTGGAGAGAGCCTGTGGAGGCATAAATTCGATCCCAGCGAGCGCACCTCTCCAGTAAGTGTCCTTGGGCAAGACACCTAACGGTACATACTCGCCACCCAGGACATACTTGAAAACGAGAGAAATCTCAATGTATCCTTCCTGGTAAAATCCTTTCTCAAAAAACCCCCAAAAAGAACTAGAGTAGCTCCCAGACGTGTTGGCTAGTAAAAATCTGTTTAATTAGCTTCTACAAGGGAGTAGGTGTTGGTTTGGTTAATATTTCAAAGGAAAGAGAACCCTGGCTGTAATCCTTGCCTGAAGTGATGATAGAGACAATGCAAATAACTCATGTGGACTCAGCAGTGGACGCAATATATATATATATGTGTGTGTGTTGCTAGGGAGGTGCACTAGTCCTTTTTGGTTTGGTAAAAAATGGTAAGCACCACTTAGCACGTAGTGACCACCCAAACTCCAATGCTACACCAGCAAGTAGTGGTTTCCCCTACACCATTGGATGCAAAAGTATACGTATCTGGTAAGCGCAAATTAATGCTCTGGAGTGTAGATGGCTCATGCAGGCCCGCAATGCATCATATGGTTATGTGAAAGAAGCAAACACAATATTCATGATGCAATAAGCAATAACACCTATTAAGACCAATTGGTGTGCAAGATATTTCACTCACAAACACTGAGCCCCAACACCGGCTCTAAGTGGGACTGCGCATTTGGGTGATTTTTCTTCCTCCTTGTTTGCAAGTGACCCCCACCTTTTCGTGACCGCGATCTCCAAATACCATAGAATGGTATAATTGGGGAAAAGAAGGTAGAGAAGGAGACACTCTCCTAGTGTAAATCTGATATAAAATGTACAAGATTTATTTTGCTGAGTCAAGACTCACCCTTGGTGGAGCTACCATAGTTTGAGGTGGAACGCCCATGGATTTTTTGTGGGGAAAATCCAAATGAAAAAACGTTCTGGGTACTGGAACGAGGTCTTTAAAAAGTTATTAAAACATAGATTAAGATAATCAAACAAACATGACCTCCAGGAAGCATTTTGCTGCTTCAGGCAGCTTCCTCAACTGGTTGCAAGTCCTCTTTGGAGTTATAGCCAGCAGTGACAGAATCCTTCATGCCCCGGTTCTTGCTCCAAAAAATGTAAATATAAACAAAGTATGCTGAGGAGGCACTCAGGGACTTATTAAAAAAATATATACGCTTTATCGTACCAAGTTAAACATATCCAACGTTTCGAGCACCTGAGAAACCTTTATCAAGGTAGTGTATCATGATGGTATAAACACTTATGGGGTCTTCCTGGCGGGATGCCCGGCGGGACACGATTGATGAGTTGAACTCATTGTTAATCTATTTAAATGTTTACACCATTATGATACACTACCTTGATAAAGACCTCTAAGGGCCAAAACGCTGGTTATGGTTTTTAACTTGGTACAATAAAGCTTAGATATTTTTTTAATAAGTCCCTGAGTGCCTCCTCAGCATACTTTGTTTAAATATATATTTATATGTAGATTGAATAAGCTGTGTTAGTCCAGATGCCAAAATCACCAGAGTATAGCGGTGCGTAGTGATACCTTTCAAATGTCCTACGTTCATGGTTTTTTGCAGTTGTCTCATGGAGTTCCTCCTCTTCAGGCATAATCATTAGCTGCACTTCATAATGCTCATCTCTGTTGTTTTATGGGCCTAGGATCTCTCCTCTGTTTACCTTTCTGGACCATACTATTCCGCTATTCAGTTTATATGACTACCCGTCCTAACCCCCTAACCTTCTGCTTTGCTCTGTATCATTCAATTCTATGACTTTGCTCAGTATAGCATCCAGACCTGAAGAAGAGAGGTATACTCTCGCAAGCTTGTCTTTTAAATGTAACGTCCACTAAAAAAGCTACTACTGCTATACTCTGGTGATATAAATATATATATTAACAAATCACACCTTATGACCATAGCCTGACGGTAATGGTATACAATATTTTTGATAATTTTTCCCTTTGACATGAGGTCAGGCGTGGAACTTTCCACTTGTGGCATCATGTCAGTGCTCAACAAGTTTTCAGATTTTGGAACATTACAGAATTTTTGATAACCATATACAGATTAACCCCTTCACTGCTGAGGACGTGTGGGACACGTCCTCATTAACGCACGTTATATGCTGAGGACGTGCCCCACACGTCATCAGCTTTGCGGGACCCCCGGCGGAGATACTCACCTCTCTGTCCCGGGTCCTGCGGCGGTCTGACTTCAGCGTCCTCAGACGCTGAAGTTAAGACCCTCCCGATGTCAATGACGCCATTCACGATGACGTAATTTCCAGGCGACACCCCCCGGCAATGCCGGGAGATAGCCTGGAAGGGAGGGGCGGATCCGTTCGGATCCCTCTCCCTCCCGATTGGGAAGTCACAGCGCAAAAAGCCAGGCACCGCTTAAAAGGGGAAAGTCTCCCCTTTTAAGCGGTGCCTGGCTTTAACCCCTCAAGCACCAGGTTGCACTTCATCGCCTTGCGGAGCCGAAGTGCGTCCTAGCTCCGGTGGGGGCCGCCATCTTCCCAAGGAAATCCCCTGGTGGAGATAGGGGGTTCCTTTGAACCCTGATATCTCCAGAACCGTATGATGCCCAACATGACCAGGTACAAAGTAAAATAAAAATTTAAGAAAATAAAAAAAACAATAAATAAATAAAAAAAATCAAACCTGTTTTTATTTTTTTATGTTGTTTTTATTAATGCAGCAATATTGTTCACATTTCAATTATAATGTGACCAATGATGCTGCACTAATGATTTTTTTCTATGGGGTGTGTTTGCTAAAAATCATGTAATTTCCCCCAAAAAATTTAACAAGTCCCCATTTCTAATTTTTGTACAAACGCACCCCATAGAAAATATAACCGCAAACACTCATGTGAAAAAATGTGAAAAAAAACTTTACACGCTGCAGATGATTAAAAATTCAAATTGTATTGCATTTTTGTTATAATATACAGGCAGGACATGACGTATACATATAAAAATGATATATTATGAATCTGCCGGAAAGAACTATATATAATATGTCTGGGTGATATAATAAAAAGTGGCTTCAAATCGCGTTTAAACATGATGAGCAAAAGCGGTAAAAATGAGCTCAGCACACAGCGGTGAAATGGCTCAGCAGTGAAAGGGTTAAGCATCCCTTAACAAAAAATATGACTGCATAGTTTACGTTGAACAAAGAGAAAATCATTGAAAATGGTTTACATAGGTTACGCTAGACCATGGTTGTTGCTTTGCTATCAGCGTAATGATGATACAGCTCATAATATTGCACCTCCTTTAATTTAGCTGATACAATGCTATGAGATATTATGGGTACTTTCATCTGTTAATGGGACTTTGCTCTCTTTAAGATTGTGGCCCTTTCTCAGATTTTCCAGCTCTATGAGCCGTGAAATATTCATTTGGGTCAAAGTGACACACAGTGACGGTAATAACTCGTTTAGGAGTCTGCCCTCTGTTAAATGGCTGTTAGAGTGATTCCTCACATAGATTTTGGTACTTTATATATTAAGCCGGGATGTGTTTTTTTCCCCCAATCACAGTGCTGCCAGGGTCCAATATATCAGTGAATGGTCTAATTAAAAAATACTTTGCCTCTGTAAGAGTCGACATCATAAAGATGGATTCCTGTTGGCTGACTACCCTTAAAAAGGTTGAACAAAATAAATTCCTTTTAGTAGCTCTAAAAGAAGTGGTCTGTGATGTACCCATATTTCTAGAACAATGATCCCATTATCCAGAGTATGTGTTGCTATGGTGATTTCTTTAAATGCTTAGCAGGGTCATTCTGTTTTTTGAAGAATTGTGTGCAGTAATTAATTAAAACAACCCAACTGACTTGGTCTACTGGCTCTTTGAGACCTTATTCTATACATTGTATATTTAAACCTGTTTTTTTCTGAAAATGTCATACTGTACCTGTTGCTTAAATCTATGAAAACACTGCCAGGTGTTGCATGACCTACTGGTTGACCAACATCGTAGCAATCCATTCATCTTCAGTTCCTCTTACTTGTTGCCACAGTCTTCTAGTTTGATAGATTGGATACTGGTCCCTCATTCACTTTTATAATAAGGTACTCTGTTACTGTGACATGAAAAAGGAATTCTCGCACTATTGTGTTCATTGCAGTATAAAGCAATTCTGGAAGAAACATGAAAATGTGGACATGTCAGTAGGATTCTAGGAATGTCGATAGTTTACTTGTTTTTGTTTTTTTTGTTTTACACATTGCTTAAGAACTATCCACTCTTAATACATAGTACAGGAAGAGCGGGGTCGCGCCTATTCCCCATTGGGGCGGCTGCAACCACCAAATGTATCCAGCCCAGCAACATGTATAAAACATAACAAGACAAATAGGTGTCATCTGCGCTTATCCCTGTAACACCGTGTGAAACAAAACACAATTAGAGGCTTTAGTTTACTGCAATGGCCATTGGAGTGTAAGTTCACCTGCCGAACGTCAATGCACCTCTAGTGAAGGTGAGTTCTAACCAATGAAACCACAGGCTGCTGTGTAGCGAACCATATACGCTCATGCTACTTTTCAGTCATGAGGAAGACTGGTGGGCTTTCATTTATGCCCTCCCAGAAAAAATCCACCATGGGATCAAAAACCAAAGCCACGGAACGAAATATGCTGCAAAGATTTGTGTTTTGTTTCACACGGTATAATGGGAATAAGCGCAGATGACATCTTCTTTTCTTGTTATGTTTTATTCATGTTGCTGGGCTGGATACATTTGGTGGTTGCAGCCGCCCCAGTGGGGAATAGGCGTGACCCCGCTCTTCCTGTATTATGTATATTTGATTGTACCGCCAGCCAGGTCGTCTTTGCAGCATATTCGGTTCCGAATTATTATTGGAGCAAACTGGATTGATCTTGTCTATAGCAAAAGAACAGCACTTACAGGACACCCTCCGCTCCGTAGCAGTTAAGCAGGATATCTGCCAGTTGAAATCACAATAATTCAGACCCCATTTGAATTTGTGTAAGGGACACTCAGGGTTATTCAAAGAGATCCGAATTGGGGCCGAAAGGTAACCGAACGCCGAAATTCAGCGTTCGGTTACCTTTCCTGGCCATTCGGCTATCCAGAGAGCAGGCAATTCGCCAAATCCTGGCGAATTGCCTGCACATTCGGTGCCTGTTCGAGGGCAGTGAAATCCCCATAAAAAAACCAATGCTTCGGCTATTCAGAGAACACAAAACAGCTGTGAAAGGTTGCCGAAATGCACTGCCATTCGGTGGTTTAATTCGGCAGGTTTATGCAGGCGAATCCCATAGGCTTCAATGTTAAAAATATTCCCGTTTTAATTCAATATCTAATATACCGTTCATTATAATATTCTGCAGTAAAGAGTCTCTTTATTCTTAGATTTTTTTTAGCACCTTTTAGGCATTTTTTGGGATTTTTTTGCAAACATTTGTTTTCCTTTTTTTTTTTTTTTTAAATCATTTTTTCTTTTTTCTGTAACAGCCCTTTTTATTATCATTCCCTGGACCTCCTGTGTAAATTTCAGACATTTTCGCTCAGTAGTTTCTTTGCAAACAGCGTTTCACTTTTCAAACATTCAAGCGTACTGTTTGTTTTTTTTCTTCACCTCCTTCGTCTGCGGTGTTGTGTTTTTCTGGCGGCTGATCTGCGCTGTGATCGGCTCGGGTTTCTCCGGCGTCTTCGGTGGGTTGATCCAGATGTTTTTGCGGGTTTCACTGTGCGTTCGCCCTCGTTTTGCGGTGAGTTTTCGGCGGGTTAGCGTAGATTTTTCCCTGCATTACTACGACCCTGTGGTGCTTGCTGAATACACCGCAGGGTCACCGAAATGGGATCGCCAAATTGCACCGAATTGAAGAGAACGAAAAGTCACCGAACGTGCGGTGGCTTTTCGATTCTCTTTGAATAACCCTGACTAGGTGTAGAACTTTCTACCCCAACAAGAGTGTCCGGATCTACCAGCGTTCCAACACGAAAACTAAACACAGGAATACAGATCAATAGAGCTAGGCTTTAGATTGATATAACCGGAAGAGAAACCTAGAAAGTCCAAATAAACTGACAGACACAAGACAGAAGCCCTAAACTAAGATCAGTCAAAAAGAAGCCTAGATCTGGAAACCAGAAATACACATAATTGATATAAAACAATGTTAAGCTAATATCTTCATTTTGAGAAAAAGTGTTTGGTAGCGGATGGGTTAATTTAGTTCATTCTTCTATGTTTCTCTTATTCTCTCATACACTGTCTTCCTCGGATCTTCTAATATTTGGGTCTGACGTCCCTTGTACAGTTTTGTATATTAATGGTAATTGGAACAGACCTTTGAGACATATCTTGTAATTAGTCAGCGGATACTTTATTGTTGTTTTGTTGTTTGAGCTGAGGTTACTGGGATTCTGTAAATTACAAAATTCAGTTGATAAACATTTCATGAGTTTGTTCAATAAAATAGAATATGCTTCATCTAAAGAGAAATTCATTTTACTAATACTCAAAACCAGGCGAGCCATCGATTTTGTTAATGAATACATTTGACACTTCATTACAGTATCCAAAATGATAGAGATCTCCCGAGGCTTAGCTGCTTGCTTATATCTGCTCGTTCGGTGTCACTGTCATGCATTTTAAATAAATCGCTTCAATATGTCTGCATGAACTGAAAATTCACACCTGCGAATGGAGTAATGGGGTATATTAGCAATTAAAATAAAATTTTATACTGTTGCGTCTCTGGACCAGGGATTTGCATTAAATCTGGAAAAAGCAAAAGATGTTTTATGTGTGCGTGACTCTGTTTTTTACTTCTGCTTAACTAAAAAAAATTCAGGTTCTCAAATCTTAAGGCTGTATTCACTAGTCACCATTGTTTTAGTCCAACGATGGAATAACTTTGGTAGTCTACAGTGAATTCGCTGTCTAAGAAAGTTCCACCATAGATTGCTGTTCTTTTCACTAACGTTTCCACCAAAGTCGTTCAGTGTTCTTTTCACACGTATTTTCTGCAAGGTATTCACTAATACAAAGCTCTCCATAACCGCGCCTCTGCCTACATCTCCTCCCTAATAACAGATATATCCTGTCCCGACCACTTCGCTCGTCCAATGATCTGATACTATCAGCTTCACGTACCCGCACCCCCGCCTTCAGAACTTCTCCTGACCTGCCCCTTTCTATGGAACTCCCTCCCCCGCAACATTAGACTCTCCCCGTCTCTCCAGTCCTTCAAGAAGTCTCTGAAAACACATTAATTTAGAGAAGCCTATCGTGTCACTCAATGATCCCTCACTGCGGCCCCTATTACATTCTTTGCGCAATTTCGCTCGCGCAGTGCAAATTTTTTTGCGCGCATCGTCCAACGTTATTGCGCGAAAATTATCGGTGGTATTACGATCCGAACGCATTTTCTCATCTGTCCGAAAATAACGTTCGTAAAAGCGACGCGCAAAACGAAGAGTAATACGCGTGCAGTAATGTTGCGCACGTAAATCAGTGTGCGGACTGCTTTTTTCACGGGATTCAGCCAATCAGAATTAAGAACCTTAATTGACATCAATTTACCTTAATTGACTCACTTACGTTTTGGTGCCTGTCAAAGTAAATCTGAGTATACATGCTGCAGCAATAAAAAATCTACGCACAAATTCACAATTTTATTGTTTGGGTATGTGTAGAATGTGTAACTGTACTATGCTGTATTTTTTTTTTTTGTTCGTGCTGGTGTTTTTCGTTTCGGCCAGAACGTTCCGATTTGCTGTTACCACCAGCTTTTCAAAGACGTTAAAATTATGCGCACAAACGTCGTTCGTAAAAAGATGCGCATCGATTGTAATACCATCCGCGTACCAGCGCACGAACGAATTTGCGCTCACAATGTTAAGTATAGGACGCGCACAGTTCATCTAGCTCACGCAGGTCCATCCGCGTTAAACGATAACACGCATCGTTTGCGCGAACGTTGTAATACGACGTTCAGCGCAAAGGGTCTTGCCCCTCGCGCAAATGCGCATTTGCGCACGCAAAATCAACTGCGCGAAGAATGTAATAGGGGCCTGTATATTCTTGCTCCATCTTCCTAATCAGCCCACATGCACCCCGCTAGTACACATACTCCAGGTACCCTCACTACTGTGTCACCCTTCTCTTTGATTGTAAGCTCTCGAGCAGGGTCCTCCCTCCCACTGTTCGGCATGTGTAACATTTATGTATATTCGTCATTTTGTCTCTCCCACTGTACAGCACTGCGGAATTTGTCGGCACTTTATAAATGCTTGTTTAACTATTTGTTTCCACTAAAGTTGTTCAGTGTACGTCACCATTGTTTTCATCCAGGGTCCTAGTCCTAAAACCACAAGTGTGGAAACTTTCAATATCTGTTGCCCAATTAACCATTGACATGTTGCACCTAACCCTCCACCCTGCACTTGTGATATTTATGTTTCCTTAAAACCCAGCTTATTTTAATTAATCATTATAATAATTGTAATACATATTGTATGTTTCTGGTGGGTTTATTAATAAGGTAATATGTAACTGGAACCTAGTAAATGTTTCTCAGTGTGTTGGGGGAAAGGGAACTCCCTTCCCTCAGAGAAAATAGTGGAAGAACTGTGTTCCTACGCTTCCCCGCTTGGCTTGACCCCTGTTTGCATCATTATTTCATTCAGAATCATTCAGCATTGTTTTTTACCATTGTCTTAATTGGATTTTGAACAACGTCAGTGTAAACTTGCTGATGTACAACATTCACTTTCGCAAAATAGAAAACAGCCACAGGTGACTTCATGTACGGCAGAATAACGGCAGTTCAACTTTCTTTGAAACCACTTCACCTGCTGTAATGGCAGTGATTTTCAATGTTTGCAATTGCTGTACAGTATACTTGTCTAACAGAATGGTATAAAGCAAATAAATCTTTTACAGTTCATTTTTAATTCTACTAAGTTGGGCTCCATGTTAAATTCTGTTAGTCATATTAAAAGGAGTGCTGTAGCCACATTGACCATTTAAGTAAACATTAATGATCATGGTATAATGACTTGATCCCAAAGATAAGTTATTTATTTTTTAAAAAGTAGCCCAAGATGTGTGGAACCAAAACTCCCTCCATCTTTGTGCCCTTCTCCCCCATTGGCAGCTTTGCCCACACTACACATGGCCTCTGTGTCTGTTGAAGTGTGGATGCTGGCCTCCTCCCAAAGGGACCGTGGACCAACGTGGCAAAGCCAGTTCTCAAGGACAATGGGCATACGTGGGCACCTAAAGGTTAACGGGTTAAATTTATTTATCTTCAAACTGTTTGTATTTTAGGAGTTGGTTTGTGTAAGTAATATAATGTAGACTTATTGTTCTTGCTATCTGTATAACTGTTTGACCCTATATTGATTAGATGTGGTTTATTTGCTATTCTCGTCTAATGTGTAACTGATCATGTTTCTCTGTCTACATTAGGGGATGTGAATTCCCTCAAGAGACAATGTATTCAGTTGATTATTATGTCATTTTACCTCTCCCTCCCTGTTTCCCATATAACTGATCTTTAATTTGAAATGGGGATCATTCTACTTCCCTGCACTAAGCTGTGTCTGGTGTTTGGGGGGAGAGATGCATAAAATTATACAGCACTCCCTCAAGTTCTGGCTGAGGCTTGTGAGATAAGGAAAGCTGCTGCGGAACTCCTTGACCAAAGCGAAGGGACGGACGCTGTAACAGGTTCGGGTCTGGTCTTCAAGCCAGAGACCAGTAAAACCCATTAATTCAGTTGTTTACATGCAGGAGGCCCGATTCCAACCTAGCTTGTAACAGGGAGCTGGCAAGGGAGAACATTTGAGTGAGCAGATTTCCTTTACTGGCTCCCTGTTACCCAGCCAATGTAATCATGGCTCAGGTCCCAATAATTAAGAACCACATGCTGATACCAGCAGTGCTATTGGCTGTTATTGGCCATTGGATTTTTTCCAGGGGTTTTACTGAAGCAAAAGCAAAATCCTTTAACACCAGGGTTTGAGAGTTGTATTAATTTCTGAATATCTGAATAACATTTCTGAATGTTTTGATGAGATGGGCTACAATGGAATAACTTGTTCACCTTTAGAGACCTGCAAATGAACTATTCCTACATAAAGTAGAAGTCGTTAATTTACAGTAAGCAGCCGTAGCATCTGAACTGCAGTAAGGTTGGCGGCTTGGTTGTGATAGTTGCAGTAGCTTCTAAGCTAACGACTGGAGCAGTACTGTGTGCAGTACTGGAGACCGTATCTCCAGAAGGATATAGACATGTTAGAGAGAGTTCAGAGAAGGGCTACTAAAATGGTGTACGGCTTGAAGGAGAAAAGTTACCAGGAAAGGCTTAATGATCTTAACATGTACAGCTTGGAAAAAAGACGAGACAGAGGAAATATGATAGAAACATTTAAATACGTAAAGGGAATCCACAAGGTAGAGGAAGGGAGTATATTTAAAAGGAAACAAAGTAGCAAAACAAGAGGACATAGTCTTAGATTAGAGGGGCAAAGGTTTAAAAGTAACATCAGGAAGCATTATTTTACTGAGAGGGTGGTGGATACATGGAACAGCCTTCCAGTAGAAGTGGTAGAGGCCAAAACAGTAATTGAATTTAAGCAAGCATGGGATAGGCATAAGGCTATCCTAAACAAAAGATAAATCCAGGTAAAGTATCCATGTAATTGTGCAGACTAGATGGGCCGAAAGGTTCTTATCTGCCGACATTTTTCTATGTTTCTATGAGCTGGTTTGTCCAACTGCTTCAACTGGTGACTTAATGGCTAGGTTGGAATCTGGATGAGGATTTTCACAAATGCAAATTATTTGAATTTACAAAATTGACAATGGAGTTGTTTTTGTTTGTTTTCTTAAAAAAATGGGCAAAAACACAGAAAAATTTAACAACTCGTCCACTCTCGCTCAACTGCCTATTAACCTAACCTCTACAATCCAGGCGTCGCTTGCCGACAGCACAGGTATTGTGAAAAAGCAGCTTCTCTTTGTGTCCAGTTTTTCCAACTGGTATTTTGAGATTTATCCAAGCAGATGTAGAGTGCGTCACAAAGTCTCCTTGGATTCACCGTTAGATATGGCTCAAACACAAATGATTTTGATACATTTCCAATCCCCTTAATTCTCAGAACTACACATGTAAATTCATATAAATGGAGCAATTCAGTGAAAACGTGGTTTAATTACAGCTTCTAGCCAAGCATGTTTTAACGCCAAGTCAAATGCCTGCCTTGACTAATGAGAATTTCAACCGTGTGTCAGATTAGGCATCGCCTTTTCGGATGTTGGCGTTTCCTGCTGAAAAGACATAATGACAGAACATGAAGCATTAACCTGGATTTACAATCCCTCAGAGGATCGAGGATCTCACAGCTGCCTGGAAATGCAATATATTTTTATTTTATTATTTTTTTCCTCCTAAAAATAGCTCAAATGAGCTATTCTTAGCTGCATCAAGCAGCAGCCGCCGTTGGCGTAATCTCTGAGGAGGAAGAAGCTATAAATAGTATGTGCTGTGCTGGATTTTCTCTCCGACTAATTAACTGATTTCAGACTCCATAATGCTCCTTCCGCAGCCCTGCGGAAATGTGGAAAAAGTGTAACCGTCTCTAAGACCGTAGAATAGATTTGTCCCATGCGTAAAGATTTTGTGATTATTTTAACATGCCATCAGAGCTATCAGAGGTCATTAATAATGAGGAAAAAAAATAATCAAAGTTGTTATTCTTTGAGAATGCCAGTGAGCATTGTGAAGGAAACAAAAACTGGGGTTAATTCACAAATTTTGGAAAATATATTAATGAGGCTAAATTTTATAAATGGCTAATTCACTATTAAAATTGCAATTTCAAATGGTTCTTCACTTTTTCTGCCTTACTGAATAAAGCCCAAGGTACTTTGGTTTTTAAGTCTGGATGGAGTGGAGGTAACATCACTGCTCTATAACCGTGGAGACACAGGTTCGAATCACGGCAAGAGCACCTCTCCAGTAAGTGTCCTTGGGCAAGACACCTAACGGTACATACTCCCCACCCAGGACATACTTGAAAACGAGAGAAATCTCAATGTATCCTTCCTGGTAAAATCCTCTCAAAAATAATAAAAAAAATTGGCTGGATTCATTAAAGCTCTCCAGAAAACAGAGGCAGCTTCACCAGAAAGGCCCGGGAGCAAGTAATACTCATTAAACCTCCCACCTCTGCTTAGAGGAGCTCTCATTTTGGAAATGAGCTGTATACTAAGGTTAAATCTCACAGCAACCCTACCAATTGTCAGGCATTTTAACCCTTACGTTACTGTGATTGAGTTAACTCGATCTGCAAAAGACACCATCAACTGCCTGAGATGGAGTTAACTCTAACAAGATGCATTCTGGACAATTGGACATTCATTTTGTTTATTGTCAACAAATTTTGTTTGTGAAGCCCTCCAGAAAGTTACAGTACATTGGGCATGTCAGCTGATGTACTGTTAAGGTGCACCTGTCATGGGCAAAATGACTTTTGCCCATTTGACAAGGTACCTTCCTCTTCATAAAGAGCAGTGTTTATTCACTGACCTATATAGACTAAAAGAAAATGGAGATATTCTGTTTTGAAGTCCCCCCCTCTCTCCGGAGGTGGCTCCGTGTTGCCAGGGGGAGGGAGCACTGCTTGCAGAGAGTCAGTCTCCAGGATAGCCCCCTGCATGATCACTGTGCTGCGCTGCCTGTCAATCAGATCATGATAGGCAGGCGGCGCAGTACACAGAGCAAGCAAAGGGCGGTCCTGTAGGACGTCTCTCTGCTCCCAGCCCTCCTCCTACATGCAGCTTGCCGCAGTCATGTGGGGGATGGGAGGAAACTTTAAAATGGTATATTTACATTTTTTACATTGTTTAGGTCAGCAAAAAAGAAGTTGCCCTGTATAAAGGGAGCGATGCCTCGTCAAATGGGCCAAAGTAATTTTGCCTATGACAGTGACACTTTGAGCTACCAGCAGCCTCAGTGTAATACCCTATATCGACCTGCAGAGGGAGCGTTCTACTTGTCAAATACAATGCATTTAGTCGACACGCACTAGCATGGCAATGATGCTGGGCAGAGAGGTAGAGTTGTGTGTCTGTGTGTGTGTGTTTATGTAGGTTTGCGTGTATGAGTGTGCGCTGGTTATAGGTTTAAGGGGTCGTTTTTAAAAAACATCGTAGGTATTCCTAAAATTTAAAATACAATATGCTACAGAAACTTTAGTTTCAAAAGATTATAATTTTTATTCAACAAAGTAAAATGTTTCATAATTTCTGAAAGCTCTGTTAAATTATATCATTTGTTGTAAGACAAAATACAATGTACACTATTTTGGCTTTGGAGATGGGGTATCCAAAATATATACATACAGGTCTATTCACTAAAAGGTGAAACTCAGGCCGTCCCCCATCAGCATCCTCTGTGGGGGGGGGGGAGAAGGGGCCCGCCGCAGCAGCCGGGTAGCGGGGTGTACTAATACACTCTGGCCTGCGTTAAAGCTCTCCCACCAGGCACCACCCGCCCAGCGTGAAAGGGTTAATATTATTTATTTATTAAATAACTGTAACTTGTTTATCCTTTGAGGATTTCTGCTAAAAGTCATAGGGCCAATATTACAAAGTTGGTGCTAACTTAACCAGAGCTGTTGTAAACTTACCAGAGTCATTATCGCCTATGGATTTGTTAAGTTTACAACAGCTCTGGTTAAGTTAGCACCAGCTCTGTAATATGGCCCATACTGTTGGTGAAGGTTCACGTAAATCTGGTTGAGCTACTCTGAACCTGCCCTTGAAAAGTAAAGTAAAACAACTTTCTGAAAAACTACGCATGAGATTGCAGAACTCTTTTTTTACGAAGTTAATGAAAGAGTTTTTAAGCAGCAATGTTCTTTCTTGTCTTAAACTCTGCCATATTGAGTAGAGCTTACAACGTATCCACATGCAAAGAAATAATCACGAGACAGTCGCTCGGCATTGCAAATGCCTTCCACCCCCCCATTGGGTCTGAGCAGGATCCTGCTTTGAGAGCACAATCAAGAATGCGACCGGCCCAGTTTTTTCCATTTTTGAAATCAAGCAACTGACTTCTCAACTCTGTAAATGCAGATATGGATCCACTGACAGAACAAAGTATCTAATGCTGGCAGGAATGCAATTACGTGATACAAAGTAATGCCGCCGCGCAGAGAATTGCTCGAGCAGTCCCAGCAGGGAGCTGTGCTGCGAACGTAATTGCGTAGCCATGATTTATCCCTGCTTCGTGCCAAGCTGGTAGAAGTGATGTTGCCATATTACAAAGGGGTGAGGGAGCACTATGGTAAGGAAGGGGAGATTTTTACCCTTCTTTTGTCTGTGTTTCTTCAGACCCCTTATTTTCTAAGCTAGAACATACAGGAATACGGCTTTCACAAAATATGTGTGTCATGCATGATTGGATACCATCAGGATAGATCACATAAATGTTGAAAGCGATGCTAACTGCATATTCTGTTTTTGTTTTCTTTTATATTATGTTCTGACGTCACTACACACACATTGTGCTGTTGTATTACTTCATTGCCATCAAAGAAAAATATATTTATATATAATATATATATATATATATATATATATTATTTGGGTTGTGGTGGAGGACAAAAAATTAGATAAAAAGCCTCCACTGTAATTAATAAAGTTTATTATTGCAGAAGCCATTTGCATGTCCAAGCAATTCAAAGAACTGCATCACAGAGCTCCTATGCTACATTCCATATATATACATACTAGTATCGGTGCCGATACCGGGTTCTGCACGAGTACTTGGTACTCGTGCAGATGCCCCTGATAGGTCCCCGATACCGGAAGCCAGCATTGAGCTGGCTTGCCGGCATCCGAGGGGCTGGGCTGGCGGTCCGAATGCTCTATCGGCAGCTATCTACCTGCATCTGACCGCGTTCCTAGTTACCTTCCTCGAGCGCCGATGGCAAAGTTTTTGCGCGTCCGCTCGTTGGAAAGCCCCCAGCCTCGATCTCGCGAACTCCTGCGAGATCGCGGCTGGTGGCTTTCCAACGAGCGGCTGTGCAAAGACTTTGCCGGTGGCGCTCGTGGAAGGTATGAACGCGGTCAGCTGCAGGGGCCTGTCCAAATGCCGATAGAGCATTCGGACAGCCGCCCCATGTCTGGTCTGGGGTCTGAAAAGTGCCCGTGCATGTGTATATAGATTACACATACACACAAACACACACACTGAGGTCTGAAGTAAGTATGTATGGGGTGCCAGACAAAATCCCTACAGCCAGGTTCCCTAATGCTAACATCCCGACAGCCAACTTCCAGACAGAACAATTGCTGGAAATCCCAACTTCCCTACACGGCCAGCTTCTAGACATCCATAATCTCAGCAGCTAACCCTAAAACTAACACCCTAACCCTAGGTTTAAGGGGGCTAAGGGCTAGGTTTAGGGGGGATAGGGTTAGGGCTAGGTTTAGGGAGGTTAGGGCTAGGTTTAGGGGGGTTATGGCTAGGTTTAGGGGGATAGGGCTAGGTTTGGGGGTTAGGGTTAGGGCTAGGTTTAGGGGGGTTAAGGTTAGGGCTAGTTTAGGGGGGTTAAGGTTAGGGCTAGTTTTATGGGGGTTAGGGTTACGCCTAGTTTTAGGGGGTTAGGGCTAGGTTTAGGGGGGTTAGGGCTAGGGCAAGGTATAGGTGGGTTAGGGCTAGGTTTAGGGGGTTAGGGTTAGGGGGTTAGGGCTAGGTTTAGGGGGTTAGGATGTAGGGTTAGTGTTAGCCGCTGGGATTTTGGATGTCTGGAAGTTGCCCGTCAGCGAGTTGTCTGTGTAGGGCAGTTGGCCGTCAGGGAGTTGTCTGTGTAGGGAAGTTGTCCATCAAGGAGTTGTCTGTGTAGGGAAGTTGGCCGTCGGGATTTTGGCATTAGGGAACCTGGTTGTAGGGATTTCGACCTAAACCCGTATGTATATATATAATCCCAGGACATACTTGAAAACGAGAGAAATCTCAATGTATCCATCCTGGTAAAATACTTTCTCAAAAGTATTATAAATAATGTACACCACAGGCATCAGATACATGTATACCCACCAGACCAGTGTGTGTGTGTGTATATATGAATGTATATCTGTGTGTGCAGGCAGTGGGTAAATGGGGTGTCTAGTCATACATTGCAATATTAACTTAAACAGGACAGGCTTTCAGCAAAATCCTAAATTATTTATTGAAAAGCGTCACATGACATTAAATAAAAGTATCGGTGGGTACTTTTAAAAAGTATCGGTACTTGTACTCAGTCTTAAAAAAATGGTATCGGTGATATATATATATATATATATATATAAGCTGTGGCAACCAGCTGAGGCCATAAATATACTCACGGGTGCCTGGGTGTGTCCAGTAAACAATATGTAGACCAAATGGAAAAGGACGCACACCAGGACTTGGAACAAAATAATAAAAGCAATGTTTTATTCAATATGCATTAAAAGGATGCCCAAGTGCATCAAAAACCGACGTTTCAGCCCTCACAGGGGCCTTTATCAAGGTGCCCTGTGAGGGCCGAAACGTCGGTTTTTGATGCACTTGGGCATCCTTTTAATGCATATTGAATAAAACATTGCTTTTAATATTTTGTTCCAAGTCCTGGTGTGCGTCCTTTTCCATTTGGTATATATATATAATTTTAACAAGCGCACCCCATAGAAAATATAACCGCAAACGCTTGTGTGATGAAATGTGAAAAAAAAACACTTTACACGCTGTAGATGATTAAAAATTCTAATTTTATTGCATTTTTTGTTATAATATACAGGCAGAGCATGACTTGTACATATAATAATGATATATTATGAATCTGCGGAGTCTGCCGGAAAGAACAATATAAATATGTCTGGGTCGTATAATAAAACGTGGCTTCAAATCGCATTTAAACATGATGAGCAAAAGCGGTAAAAATGAGCTCCGCACACAGCGGTGAAATGGCTCAGCAGTGAAGGGGTTAATAAAATATTTTACTCTATATGTGTTACTGGATGCATCCATTGTGTGAGATTTTGTGATGTAAACTGTCCCCCTCCATAGTATCTTTACATCACATGCTCCTCACTTTGTGGCTTTGGCCATAGAATCGGCTCTGTGGGTCAGGCAGTCATCTCAAATCATTGTATTTTGTGGGAAGTATTCAAAGGACAACACCTTTGTGATGTCTTTTAAGCTCCTTGTCTTATCTCATTTAGCTGCCATCTCTTATATCAGGTAGCAGAGGCAGGACAATAGCCTCGCTGCTGCCATATCTAAACATTCCCTCCTACACCTCATTAACTGTTAAATGCTGTATAGGATAAAGAACAAAGTCACAAAGTAAAGGTCCCCATAAGATTTTGGTAAATGTTGCATCATGGGAAAAGTAAACAAAATGGAAATGTGAGATAAAGAAAAACTAATTTTATTTTTCCTTTTTACATGCAATTACTTCAAACAAAGGAAACAAAAACAGTATCATGTGTTTTATAATGTGGATTTGTTTGTAATACACAAACTAGTTACAGCCTATGTAAGTGGTAGAGTCCCTTTAAGCACTGGCTTCAATGTCAGCACATCGGCATGAGATGAAGAGATGAAGAGGGTGGTCTATAGAAGTGCGCTGATATCTCCTATCAAAAAAAAATCCTTAATGTACTTGCTGTAAGACTACCAAAGAATTGATCAATAAGGAGGAGTTGGGGGAGTTAATTTATATGCAAATCTATACAGACATCACTTTAAATGTGTCACGTTGCAGATTGCAGGTGAACGAAAACCAATTTCTTTGTACAAAATAACACTTCATCTTTATGGATGCCTTCTCCTATGCCTTTATTGTGGGAATTTGAACTCTGGCCTACACGTGGTGACCATACAAGAGGACGCCTTGCAATGCACCTTGTTACCTTCATGGCACCTTACCACAGGACACTTAACCCCTTCACTACCAAGTGATTTTTCCATAAAACCACCGACCGAACCCATTGGTTTTATGAAAAATTACTTTCCATGAGCAGCACATATTAAAAATATATTGCAGCGTCCCATTGGACATGTTCACTATAGGTAAGCTGCATTTGACAGACAGAGGGCTCCCTCTGCTGGCCAAAATGCGCTACTACATGTACATTACAGATTGGGCTCGAGGTTTCCTTGAAGGAAAAACGGACCTCCAAGCTGTTCAAACAATTTAAACACATCAGCTGCCATATCTGATCTGTTGAAAACTTGTGGGACACATACTGTAGCCCATTTGCAAATAGATTTCTTTGCAATAAATTAAATTATTTTGCATTGCTCCAGGATAAGACTAGATCGAATGTTCTCGATCTCAGGGCACATGCAGCTGCTTCTGTAGATAGGCTATACTCTATCATGATAGTGAAGGGGTTAATGCCTAAAAGATTTCTACATGAGCGTTGTGCTGTAAAACTAAATGTTTTCAATAAAGACTGCTTTATAAAAGAGAAAATAACACCTAGTCTCAATCTTCCTTAATGTACTATAATTTATTACATTATGGAAGTCATGCCAATCTTCGTGCACATACATATGCCTGCCTGCCGAGTAATAAGACCTTGCATCCTGGCTCCATGAGATTATTTATGGAATGAAAGAATAACAAAATAAAATCAACCGTAGCTATTGTTTTTCGCTACAAATGGCAAGTTGGCCTCATGAGATACAAAGTTTGACACAATCTCATGGAGCTTCCTCGTGTTCCTTAGATAGTTATTCATTGGATTAGGAGCATTACCTGCTAATATATACATCTCATTGCACATTATGCAATTTATATTTGTCCTCCTGGATATGGGGTCTTGGTGACTGATTGCTGCATGCTTGACTAACTCAGCAATCTACAAATTGAAATGACTTGCGTGTAGTGATAATGTACTGTACACAGCAATGGTGGCCATGATTTGCAGATGGAATGCTCCCAGATTAATTTACAGAATAATTGTAGCTGGTTCAGTGGTGCCTGTCATTATGATTTTCATTAGAGGTGCTGCCATGTGATAGATGATACATTAGTAAGGGTATAAGGGGATTTTTGGCATAATTCATAAGTGTTTTTAACCCCCTCACTGCCAAGTGAGTTAAAAAAAGTCAGGAACCAGTGGTTTTAAGGAAAATAGTTTTTTTTAATAATACAGTAAGAAATATTTGGGAATATTCCCAGTATATTTTTTTTACTGTAATGACCTATTTGGCAGGCAGATGTCGCCATCTGGTGGCTAAATCGAGGTATTACAGTTTTAAGCTCTGTGCAAAAGTCAATTAGAGACATTCCCAGCTGGTTTTAAAAAAATGTTAGCACCTCCGGCATCATGCCCACAGTGCTAAAACTTTGAGGGTGTCTTCTGGAGACTCAACACAAACAAAATTTGTTTGCAACAAATTTTATTTGCAATGATGCAGCATAGTCCAGATCGTGTTGACACAATCTTGGCCTGCTGTCTGTTGATATCGTATATGTATATATACGATGACGGTAATGGAGGGGTTAAGAACAGCCATATGGCGTAATTGAAGAAATAGTTTTGTTTTGCAGTATAGTTAAGTATCCAATTTGAGGGATGTTACAAAGTAGAAATCTTCTTTACCAGAGGTTTCCATCACATACATCACTTTGATGAAATGTTCGAGTTACGCTTTCTAGTCCTCATTGGAATCTGAAATATTTTCCAAAATTCAGCAGCAGATATTGACTTTGTATGTTATATAGATCTGTATCGTAGGCAGTTTAATAACATGACTTTTATATCTTATATCCCTGTCCTCTGTCAGCTTGAAATTGAAAGCAATGGGGGTCTGATCCAGAAACTGCCGTCTATTCTGGAAGATGATGAATTTGAAGATGATGAGCGGTGCCCTTTGCCTGTCAGCCCACGAGGTGTAAGTCCAGTGGAGTCCTCCTTAAAGTTGCCCAAAGCTTTCAGCTCTCCGATGCTTTCTCCTCTCACACCAAGAGCCTTCAGGACTCCCACCAAGAGAGTGGACAAAAACTTTGGAGACCTTTTTGTTGGTGCAGAAAAGGGCAGGTATCCAGCTGGCGATGGGAGCAGACCGTGCAAGCTTCAACTTCCAGCACTGAGCATCAGTGCCCCCCCTGTGCTCAGCCCCAGGTAAGGAGAGTGTTCAGTTTACCAGCTTTCAAAACCATTGAGCAATTTCTATGCTAACAATGTCATATGTGTGTGATAATATATATATCCATTGTAAACCTGCATGCACCTTAAGAAGAATTTCCCAGGTGCAAAAATCCATCAAACAATATAACAACCCCAGTCAAGACTAGATGGATGCACTTTTTTTGAATACACTGAGTGCATCCATCCAGTCTAGACTGGGATTGTTATATATATATATATATTATATATATATATATACACTACACACATACATCTCTTCAAGACGTGAGGAAGAGAGTTATACTCTCGAAAGCTTGTCTTTTAAATGTAACATTAGTCCAATAAAATAAAAAAAGTATCACTACTACTGCTATACTCTGATTTTATATATACATATATATATATATATATATATATATAGATAGCAAGGATGCAAGCACTCATGGGATTTGCAGAAAAAGTTTTCTTTAATGAATCCAAAAAGGTCAACGTTTCGGCTCTTTACAGAGCCTTCATCAGGACAAATATACATACAACCCAATCCTGTGTCCATATATATGGACACTCCAATTAAACAACAATCACCAGCCCCCTCCCACTGAAATCATCCTCCAACCAGTGATGAGAAAACGTCTCATCACTGGTTGGAGGATGATTTCAGTGGGAGGGGGCTGGTGATTGTTGTTTAATTGGAGTGTCCATATATATGGACACAGGATTGGGTTGTATGTATATTTGTCCTGATGAAGGCTCTGTAAAGAGCCGAAACGTTGACCTTTTTGGATTCATTAAAGAAAACTTTTTCTGCAAATCCCATGAGTGCTTGCATCCTTGCTATCTGTACCAAGTCCAGCCTTTGCTAAAGCACCGGGTGTGAGAGGAACTTCACTGTGAACTGTGAGTGCAAAGACCTTTTTGTTCATTCTATATATATATATATATATATATATATTTAATTTTGATAGGCCGTGTTAGTCCAGTTTGACAAAATCATGAGTATAGCCGTACGTAGTGATACCTTTTTTATTGGACTAACGTAACATTTAAAAGACAAGCTTTCAAGAGTCTAACTCTCTTCCTCAGGTCTGGAAGCTTACTGATCAGTTCCTAGAATTAAACATTAGGACATAAAGGGTCACATGGGTGGGGGGTTAGATGTCAGTTAGGCTAGGGTCAGACGAAAGCATTTTTCCCCGCGAACGTGAAAAAGTGCGTCCGAACGCATTGACGTATTTTTTCACGGAATGCGCAAAAACAGTCAGACGACACGCATTTTCGCGCGTCATTTTGTACGGATCGTCAATAAAACTCTTTTTGCGTCTGGACGTTATGTAGGCTGGACATTAGCAGTGTCTGACATCTCCTAATCACGCAAACACGCCGCTATGCCGCAGCTGCGCACTCAGTACGTCAGTACTAACGGTTCAGCGTTCTCAAAAAAATGCGTTCAAATTCCACTTGTGTTGCACGGCCGGACTTTTGTGCGCCATACATCGTATATTGGCCGTCATTGCCCGTCATCTGCTGCTAGTGTGGCCGTAATTATGTGTGCCAGAACGCACGTTAAAAGTGCACTGGTCTGACCCCAGCCTAAGAGTGACAGTCAAATGGTATGTTCAAAATGGGAAAATAAATGCATGAGGGATCTTGGGCCCATAATAAAACAACAGAGATAAGATCACACAACATGAGTGGAAATGAGAAGGAAAAAAACATAAAACAGCGAAGGCTGAAAGAGACATGAAAAAAATACAAAAAACATCAGCCAGAATTTTGAATGTTATGTGACGTTATGATAATGGGTTAAAAACTCAGAGTCCACGTTGATCCCAGCATTTATAGTGTTAAAATATGTGATCATTTTCATTTCATATGTTTTGCGATATATAATGGTAATGTAACAATCCAGTTCCCAAATCTCTGTAGTTTAGCCCTTACATGGTGTAATAAAAAGCATACATTTATAGTTCAACGACATCCATTCAGTGACTATCAATAACATGGGCAAATTCAAGCTTCTCAATACATTTGAATCCGTTATCACCCATTATATGTAGGCGAGCGCAGCCTTTATTCTATTTATTCTATAGGGAGAGGTATTAGGCTAGGGTCAGACGAAAGCATTTTTCCCCGCGAATGTGAAAAAGTGCGTCCAAACGCATTGACGTATTTTTTCACGGAATGCGCAAAAACTGTCAGACGACGCGCATTTTTGGGCGTGATTTTGTACGGATCGTCAATAAAACTCTTTTTGCGTCTGGACGTTATGTAGGCTGGACATTAGCAGTGTCTGACATCTCCTAATCACGCACACACGCCGCTATGCCGCAGCTGCGCACTCAGTACGTCAGTACTAGCGGTTCAGCGTTCTCAGAAAAATGCGTTCAAATTCCACTTGCATTGCACGGGCCGGACTTTTGTGCGGCCATACATCGTATATTGGCCGTCATTGCCCGTCATCTGCTGCTAGTGCGGCCGTAATTATGTGCGCCAGAACGCACGTTAAAAGTGCACTGGTCTGACCCCAGCCTTAGGAGTAGGAAAAGGGAAGTGCTCATGCCACTGTACAGAGCACTGGTGAGACCTCACTTGGAGTACTGTGTGCAGTACTGGAGACCGTATCTCCAGAAGGATATAGACATCTTAGAGAGAGTTCAGAGAAGGGCTACTAAAATGGTGTACGGCTTGAAGGAGAAAACTTACCAGGAAAGGCTTAATGATCTTAACATGTACAGCTTGGAAAAAAGACGAGACAGAGGAGATATGATAGAAACATTTAAATACGTATAGGGAATCCACAAGGTAGAGGAAGGGAGTATATTTAACCGGAAACAATGTAGCAAAACAAGAGGACATACAGGGTTATCCAAAGAGATTCGAAAAGTCACCGCACGTTCGGTGACTTTTCGTTCTCTTCAATTCGGTTCCTTTTGCCGATTGCATTTCGGTGACCCTGCGGTGTATTCAGCAAACACCACAGGGTCCCCGAATTGCAGGGAAAAGCTGCCGAACACCTGACGAAAACTAACCGAATGCACACTGAAAACAAGCAAAAACATCTGGATTAACCTTCGAAGAAGCCGAACAGGAGCCGAACAGGAGCCGAAAAGGAGCCGAATCACACAGAGCCGAAGCAGCTGTGACGTAGAGGAGGCAGTGAATAAATTAGAAAAACCATTTGTATGAATCTGGGAAAATGAAACGCTGTTTGCAAAGAAACTACTGAGCGAAAATGTCTGAAATTTTCACAGGAGGTCCAGGGAATGATAATAAAGAGGACTGTTACAAAAAAAATAAGCAAACTGAAAAAAAATTCAAAAAAAATCGGACTTTTAATTTTTTTTTTAAAAATTCAGAAAAATGCTTAAAGTATCCTAAAAAATCTATAAATAAAGAGACTTTTTGCTGCAGAATTTTGTAATGAACGGTTTATTAGATATTGAATTAAAACAGGAATATTTTTAACATTGAAGCCTATGGGATTCTCCTGAATAAATTTGCCGAATTAAACCACCGAATGGCAGGGCATTAGGGGAACCTTTCACTGCTGGTTTGTGTTCTCTGAATAGCCGAAGCAGTGCTTTTTCATGGGGATTTCACTGCCCTCGAACAGGCACCGAACAGGCACCGTATGTGCAGGCAATTCGACAGGATTTGGCGAATTGCCTGCTCTCTGGATAGCCGAATGGCCAGGAAAGGTAACCGAACGCTGAATTTCAGCGTTCGGTTACCTTTCTCAAGCAATTCGAATCTCTTTGGATAACCCTGCATGTCTTAGATTAGAGGGGCAAAGGTTTAAAAGTAACATCAGGAAGCATTATTTTACTGATAGGGTGGTGGATACATGGAACAGTCTTCCAGTTGAAGTGGTAGAGGCCAAAACAGTGACTGAATTTAAGCAGGCATGGGATAGGCATAAGGCTATCCTAAACAAAAGATAAATCCAGGTAAAGTATCCATGTAGTTGGGCAGACTAGATGGGTCGAAAGGTTCTTATCTGCCGACATTTTTCTATGTTTCTATGTGCACACTTGTTACAAACTGCAAACAATCACAAACTGTTCATTTCTTGCTTTTTATCATGAACCAAGTAAGATAAAGCCAAGTGTAGATGGGGGAAATTGAAGGTCGGAGTAATTAACAGAGCAGGCATACTTTTCAGTGCACACCTACAAGATGGAGCCTGGCGCTGATGATTTCAATCTCTCCCTTATCCCCCTGAACCACATTGTCCCTCTGACGGTCTTTTTTAACCCCCTTCTTTCTACTCTTCTTATCCCTCTGACACCCATCCATCCTATCATTGTGCCTCTACCACAATTCCCTTACACCTTTTTTATGCATCAGTCTTTGTCCACTTGGAAATGTCCTTAATAAAACCGGAAATACCCAAATCAAAAAGGAGGAACAGCGCTCGCCTACCAAAGGGTCCAAATCAATGGTGCCGCACAGACCTGGGTTGCTCACACCCCATGTTCTTTAGAGAAAACAGAGTGAACCGGGCACTCCGGATGGACAATGAGGAGCGTTCTACTACACGGATGCCATCACATTGTTTCGGCTCACGTCTGAGCAAAAACATTGTGATGGCATCCATTGAATAAAGCTCCTTCATGATCCATCCTTGGTACCCAGTCCTTTCTGTTTTCCTTTAAACAGAAAACAGAAGAGTATTAATAAATTACATCTGCAGTCTCTGTAACATAATTAATTCTTAAATCCTGAATAAATAATATATACTGGATTTATTAGTAAGTTAATAAGAGTAGAAGTCCTGTATAATATTTAAAATGTTATCATTGTATTCCGTACAACATATATCTTTAAGCATGCTGATTTTGGTTTTATTTGTGAAAGTAAATAATCCGGTTAAATCTGAACCGAGGGCGATGCCGAGTTTGCTTAAAATTCGGTGTACGTTTCAATAAAAAAACTGCGCGCGTTTGGAACTCTCAGTGGTCAAGAAGGTCTTTTGAAACAGAAACACACGTGTTATCGCACATTGATACAAATTAGCTGCGATCAGTCACACGTCCACCCTGGATATTAGGACTGTGCGTCGTGCACTTCAGCTAATTGCTCCACCAGGACAATAAGCACGATGCTGAGACAACAGTGGAGAGCGGATTGAGCGAAGGCATCATGGGACTCTCCTTCATACCTCTGGAAGTGATCTGAGACCTCTTAGCTTTGCTGAATATTGAAAAAGCAGGCACGGTCTCACTCTGATATTGATCGTCTAAACAAAAGGGCTTCGAGTGCAAATCACTTGTTTTATTATGTCTATTGGTCTTATTAAAACGAAGGCCTCACTTGAAAACCGTTTCTTTTCTTTACATGTTCTTTATGAGAGCCATTTGAGTCACGATATCGACTTATCAAGCTTTTCGCTGTAATTGAATGTGTGTATTTTTATTTATAGTAAATGTATGCAGCTTTTTAAAGATTTCAATGTAGTTGAGAGAAGATACAGTTAATCCAGTAGGTATATTGACATTATAACATGGTCTGCTGTATATCTGTATATATACTGGAACAGGAGGCTCCACGATCCTCAAATCAATCAGCAAGACATACTGGTGGTTCGATCCACAGAACAAGATCAGAGAGATGCAAAATTTAGCCCAAGGAATCGGCATATCTGGGCAAAGAAAAGGCCTATGTTTGCTGAATTATTCAGAACATCCCGTGTATTATATAGAAAAATATGAACAACAAGTGGGTTTTCATGAGAACTGTGTTCTCATATTTCAAATTATTTTTACATTTTATTTCTACTCCCACAGACTTAATAAATACTAAATAAAAAACCCAAGGAGAACATTAAATGTTAATTTGAGGATGTTATCAATTAGTGGTTGGACAAATATATCCCGAGGCTAAGAGTATTTTAATTAGCAGATAAAATTCTTCGTATCCGCTAATAAGATGTTGCGAGATAGATAGTTTATGAGTTATGCATTTAGGGCATATTATATATTACGTTATATTTATTCTTTTCGAAGCTCGCTTGGCATTCCAGGATCTGCCCACATTTCTGACTGGTGCCGTCCTCAAAGGGTTAATAATGCAATATTTGCTATCTCTTATTTTCTTATTTTCCATTCGATCTGAAAAACCTTGCAGGTGTTAGAAAGTACTTTTGCTTATGTCCTATTTAATTTCATAGACACTATGGACAGAAACCTATTAATTTCTATCATTTAGGACATCGGGAATTAAGAATTCCAGCTCCAAGCAGTTGGTAAATGTCAGATATAATTTTAAGTGTAAATATTATGTTTCTAAAATAAATACTAGCCTTTTACAGGGCAATTGGTTCAAGCAATATACATACATAGTGCCCTGTTGTTATCTGTTGTGTGGAGGCAAACATATAACAAATCACTGGTAACTACCAGTAAGTAACATACATCAAATACGTGCAGGGAAATCGATTGGCAGCCAATCACTGGGGTTTAAGGGATTAAACCCTTTAACACTAAGAGCGGAAGAGCAGTTGATTATCCCAATTTTTTTTCTTTCGAGAAAAGATTTTACCAGGAAGGATATGTGACGAAATGGCCGCCCCAATGTTTATTTGCAAGTATTTTGCTTTACAGTTTATTGTCTCTGTATATAGTGTAGAGTGTGTGTGATGTGCTATGCTGTTGTCAAAGTGTGTATCTGTATTTTACAGTTATAAGTTGGTATATTTTGCACTCACTAAACAGTAGAAGAGGACCCTTGCTCAAGAGCTTGCGCTCGAACCTCCTGTGTTTCCCTCTCTGTAAGATGACTCCTTTGTTCCCCTATCTGCATATTGTAGACTTACTCCTTTGTTTCCCTCTAGTCTCAGCACACTGTTTAGAGAAGACGAATGTGTAAACATTCCATTGTGTTGAATGTCTTTTCTATTGTCCAGTGGCTGGAGCCTGTTGTTATCTGTAATGTATTATGAAAGGGAGGGGGTTGTCTCCACCTGTGTGTATTTGAAATAAAGAAGCATTCTCCATTTGCATTTTGAACCAGCGACAACTACTCAACAGTATACGTGTCGTCTATTCTGTGGGTTTGTATGAAAATCTCCTGTGTACAGCGGAAAGGGACGTTCAGATGGAGGGTACAGAGCTTGGGGTACACAGGATCCATAACAGGATATATTGAGATTTCTCTCGTTTTCAAGTATGTCCTGGGAGACGAGTATGTACCGTTAGGTGTCTTGCCCAAGGACAATTACTGGAGAGGTGCTCTTGCCGGGATTCGAACCTGGGTCTCCACAGTTATAGAGCAGTGATGTTACCTTTACTCCATCCAACCGGGATAGGGATAGTCAGCTAATGCCCCATATGTTCAATAAAACCTAGCTTTTATTCACATATCACTGTAAAAACACACAAATTAAGGACATCGTTATGAAATAAAGGGGCTCTCAAATACTTTTTAAATAAAGTCACAATAAATCTGCTCGGGTAAGATAAGTAAATATTTTCAGTTGCTGAGATGCTTATCTGCCTGCAGGGTGTTACGGAGTTAATTAATCCTATTTCTGCAGCACTCTTCAGGCGCTTGTAGACCTCAGCTGTGATCCTGATCTTTCTTAGACACAACATGGAGTGGGAATTTATGCTAGTTTGTTCATTGTTGAGGAATAGAGGGGATATGGTTGCGCTCATGTTACCCAAGGGTAACGATGTTAGCTATAACCACCAGAACTGGCAGGGTTTTCAATTACAAAAGTAAAAAAATATTTATTTGGAAAACTTTTTCAGAGATAGGAGACTCTAAACTTTATATAGGAAATGTTCAGTTGCAGTCAGCACCAGACTAATGAGCGATTCCAAGGTAGCTTGTTATTCTCTGGAGATGGTATTCAAGAATAAACTCTGGATCTCAGGCCCTGCTTGTGCTAAATCACTGAATGCCTACAAGAAAATCGCAAAACAAATTACTATAACTCTGATCCCACGATGCCGAGGACCAACACGATCCACCATCTCCTCTGGCCGCATGCAAAAGGAACTTGGAAACAAACAGTTCCCATTGTCCTTCCTCTGGCCCTGCGTGACACCTCTAAGGTAAGTTTGTCCAGGGCAGAGAAAGTCTCCATGGAGGCCTATGGACTCCAGGAGATGATGCTGATACAAGTATCAGCAGCTTGATTCCATTTACATAGTGGTTTGCGCATAATAGCGTTTTTAGGAGATGGCAGGAACTAAGAAAAAAGTGAGAGATTCAACTGCACAGGTTGAAATATTTTTGCTGTTTCCAAGAAACGACGTCATGTTGTGTTTAGTAATAGAAAATATTTAGGGTCGAATTGAACCCTAACAGAATATCCCTATAACGCTTTTGATAAGATTGTGTTTTCAGAAGAGCTGCAGTGTCCTCTGTCTGTGACACACTGAACTCTGGAAACCAGGGACAATTTATGAGCTACTGACACATGGGTTAAAACATACAATATTTCACTAGGATCTAATTACATGCTAGAAAATCATAAAGTCTAATTACTCGGGCTGTACGGCAGACCAGAGCTCATTGCTGTTGGTTTCCATAACTACCAAAATCATCCTGAAAGTAAACACAGATTGAGTATTTCCACTATAGGAAAAATACATGATACATTATCAGAAGGAGCTGTGTGTTAAGATACAGAACTCAATTACAAACAAGGATTTATGTTAACCACCCGCTTACATCTGTGTCTTGGTGCATGCGTTCAGAGAAACCTGGAGCCCTGCCACGTTATTGGCTCCATGGACTTTCTTCTCTTGATGTATCCAATCTATATTCATGTGTATCCTCCTGACGAAGCTGAAACATATTTTTTTTTTATGAGAAAGGATTTTACCAGGAAGGATACATTGAGATTTCTCTCATTTTCAAGTATGTCCTGGGTGGCGAGTATGTACCGTTAGGTGTCTTGCCCAAGGACACTTACTGGAGAGGTGCTCTTGCTGGGATTGAACCCATGACTCCACAGGCTCTCTCCACGCAGAGCAGTGATGTTACCTCTACTCCACCCAGCCTTATTGTAAATAGGTATGGATTGATAAGTACGGGACTTCAGACATCGTGTGAGAGCCCGGTCTCTGTAAGGATGGATTGAATAAGTGTGAGTTTGTAGTGTGAATACATGCATAAGGGAGTGGAAACGTGTCTGTGTGTGTGTGTGGGGGGGGTGTGTGTGAATAGATGTGTGGGAGAATTGCTGTGCGTAATGGGGTTGCATACATGTGCGTGAAGCGAATACATCTCTGAGGCATTAATACATGTGTGACTGTTGGGAAGCAAATAGATATGTGTGTTTGTAGGTGCATCACTAATACATGAGGAGGTCCAGGCTCAAGAGCATCTGTGTCAATATGCCTTTTTCTGGAATCCAGTCACTGAGTGACAAGTTGCTGCTGATCTGTCAGCGTCAGCTTTACTGATCTTTTAAGAAAATATCAGCTAAATGGAATATTAACCAAAGTTTCCTTAAGTGACACTAGTTGGCGGCATCTCTGGGTATATAGTATATGGTGCTCCCTGTGTGTATGTCTCTCTATTTATCTATTGCTATGTGTCTCTTTCTCTCTGTTTTTAACATGTTAGCGCTCGGTAGCAATGGAACCCCTCTGTAGATATGTCACCTACAATTAAAATATAGCAGGTTTGATTCTGTTGTAGGTTAAACAAAAACAACAAAAAAGTATCAAGTTCAAAATATATATATATATCAGCACTCAACCTTAATTAAACATTCAGTGTGGGTGCATCTCAAGTAAAATAACACCGCAAACCAGAAGGAGAGCACACCAAATATCACATTCAAAAAGAGGAAACGACAGCAGCTTTATAAATGTCTTACCCCCTTCAGGAGTACAGCAGTTATTAACCCATTCAAGAACCTTTGTGTCAGGTCCCACGGTGACGCCGCAGAAAAAGAACCAAATCCTGATTCCCACCCTGGTAGCCTGCTAGTGTATTTGTTAATACACATTCCTTCAGACCTCCTGCAGCAGCATCATATGTGTCTCATTAGCATTGACTGGTGTCCTTTAAGAGAACCACACCCGCATCCAGCCAATGTTCTGACATTAACTTCTGAACCTGTCATTGAAAGGACATGCTATATGTGCTCCAGAGCCTGGTGGCTATCCGGTCTGATCTCCTGTGTACCGAACCCCGGCCTGTATTTGGACCATCCTCCTAAGCCGCCAGCCCATGACTCCCTTGCTTGTTTTCTGGACTATTCTTCCTGATATTTACTGAGACGCTCTTCACGGATCCACAATTCATCCAAGTCTCCAGCTTCCATTTGCACCAAAGACTGTGTTTCCAAATATCTTCTATTTGTTTCCTAAGGACTTATTATTTATACGGATTCCTGCCTTTTGTTTGACATACAGTTTATTCAATATATATATTTTCTGCACCAACCATTTTTGATGTCAAATATTTATTTGCTGCATCTTGGGTTCATTATCCACATCACTGGTGTCACCCGGTCCCTTACACTTTGCAAGGTCTCTGACTCTAAGCTCTGTTGAAAAATGGTGGAAGTTTAGTTCGCAATAGATGGCCATGAATTGCTTAAGCCTGCCAACAGCAGCAATGTATTCCACCCTTGGCAGGTACCTATTCTGCCAACCTAATGATTGCCCTTATGGGATTAACTCACTTACTGAGGACCAAGTCCTATCTGGAGCTCCCTGCAGTTCAAGGTTAAATAGAACCTGTGGGCGAGTTTAGGGTCAGAGACCTTGCAAAGGTCTTGAATGGGTTAATGACTGCTGTACTCCTGACGGGGGTAAGAAACTTATAAAGCTGCTGTTGTTCTCTTTGAATGTGATATTTGGTGTGCTCTCCTTCTGGTTTGTTGTATTATTTTACTTGAGATGCACCCACACTGAGCTTAGTTAAGGTTGAGTGCTGCCCCCCATGTATTTTTTTATATATACTTAGGCAATCACCCCTCCCTGTCACAGGTGCTCCACCCAAAGGTTCTATTTAAGGCTAGGGTCAGACTAACGCATTTTTCACGTTGTCCGTGAAAATGTGCGTTCGAAGAATGGATGTATTTTTTCACGGAATACGCAATAGCGGTCATACTATGCGCAGTTTCATCCGTGATTTTGTACGGATCATCAATAAAACACTTTGTGCATCTGGACGTTATATAGGCTGGACATTAGCAGCGTCTGACATCTCCAATTCACGCACACACGCCGCTAGCGGACGCAGCGCACTCTGTACGTCTGTACTAGCGGTTTTACGTTCTCGAAAAAATGCGTTCATTTTCCACTTGCGTTGCGCAGCCGGACTTTTGTGCGACCGTACTTCGTATATTGGCAGTCATTGCCTGGCATTTGCTCCTAGTGCGGCCGTGATTAAGTGCGCCAGAACACGCGTTCGCACTGCCTCAGTCTGACCCTAGCCTAAACCGTCAACTGCAGGGAGCTCCAGATAGGACCTAGTCCTCAGTAAGTGAGTTAATCCCATAAGGGCAGTCATTAGGTTGGCAGAATAGGTACCTGGCAAGGGTGAAATGCATTGATGCTGTTGGCAGGCTTAAGCAATTCATGGCCATCTATTATGAACTAAACTTCTACCATTTTTCAACAGCGCTTATGGTCAGAGACCTTGCAAAGGGTCTTGAATGGGTTAGTAACTGTTGTACTCCTGAAGGGGGTAAGAAATGTATAAAGCTGCTGTTGTTCTTTTTGAATGTGATATTTGGTGTGCTCTCTCTCTCTCTCTGGTTTGTTATATATAGTGTTTTATATATATATATATATATAGATATATATATAACAAACCAAGGAGAGAGCACTCCAATCACACACTCAAAAAGCAACAACAGCAGCTTCATGCATGTGAACATTGTACCAGATTTTACCAGATTTTGCAAGGTTCTGAATCTAAGTTTTGTTGAGAAAATTGTGGAAATTTAGTTCACAATGAATGGCCATGAATTACTTAAGCCTGCCAACAAACTAAATGTAATCCACTTTCTGTCAGGTCCTATCATGCTAACCTTATGACGCTTGTCACGGAACGGACATGAGAGCTCATTTCAGCGAGCCACATGACTAAAGACTGAACCCTTTTTAAAGACCATTTTTCCTGTTTTCGTCTTGGTTTTGCGTGTGAGCCTATGGACCTCTTATTTTATTGCTAGATGTGGTTTTATTGGTGTGATGTAATAAAAATGTACCCTGTATGATGTGACTGTAAAAGTATGAAAGAAACAGTTTGTATGTGTTTTTCCCCGTCGCCATTTTGCTCATCCCAGCATGGTCTCACAGGACAAAGGATCTCAGGCCCCAAGGTGGAGGATACAGCAAGCCAGTTGATTTGCGGCTTTTCCAAGACCTCATCTGCCTAATCCCCTGGACAATGGGGGAGCCTGAAAGGGACCTGATAGGGAACAGGAGGCTGGGAAAGGAGCCAATCAGTGCTGGTTGTGTGGGTGGGGGAGTTGGTAATCTGTTTGTGTGAAGTTGTATTAATGACCCTGTTGAAACCCGTAAAGTTCAGTTCACTGTTTTAAAGCATACAGCCGCGTCTGGTGTCTTCATTTCAGAGCTACAATCACTATTGCAGGAGACACTCAGCGGTCTTCTGCATCACCACTCAACCCAGGAACGGGATCTCCAAGGCAACACCGCACCATCGCTCCAGAAGCCGGACTAACTCCATTTCATCCTGCAGGCCGCTCGAGACGCCGAGTGCCGTGCCACTCGGTAGTCGGGCCGGACGGCATCAAAGGGGGGGGTCAGATAGAGCAGGATCGCAGGCGGACTTCCATCCCGTCACAACGCTCTTATGGGATTAACTCACTTATCGAGGACCAAGTCCTTAGTGAAGGGTTAAAAGGACCAGAGGTTAAGTAAAGTGATTTATAAATATGGCACTAACATGACATGTTCGTTGAGTCTTTGGTCCCTGAGAGGCTGATAATGTGTTTCTGAAATTACCAATATCCTACATATTGTAGAATGGGATTAGCCTGCTCCATGTAAAACAAGTGGGCTCATGAGTTAATCTAAAAATGCATATGGCAGATGCAAAATGGGGATCTGGCCATGTTGTATTAACATGTTCAACCTAAGACATCTTATTTTTACAAGGCTTTAATTTAATTTATTTAAAAAAACAACAAATCTATTTTATATGAGACAGAAAACTGCAAGACTCCATCAACATTTTGACACCACCCTCGAATACATAGACATGCTCTTGCTGTTACACATACAGTTGCAAGAGAAAGTATGTGAACCCTTTGGGATTATGTGGAGTTTTGCATGAATTGGTCATAAAATGTGCTCTGATCTTCATCTAAGTCACAACAGTTTGAAAAACACAGTCTGCTTAAAATAATACAACACAAACATTATATGTTTTCATGTGTTTATTGAACATAACATGTAAACATTCACAGTGCATGGTGGGAAAGTATGTGAACCCCTAGCCTAATGACTTCTCCAAGAGCTAATTGGAGCCAGGAGTGAGCCAACCTTGAGTCCAATCAGTGTGATATTATTGGATGTGTTGCTGAAAGCTGTCCTGCCCTTTAAAAACACACACCAGTTTTGGGTTTACTGGTTTCAAGAAGCACTGCCTGATGTGAACCATGCCTCGCAGAAAAGAGCTCTCAGAAGACCTACGGTCAAGAATTGTTGACTTGCATGAAGCTGGAAAGGGTTACAAAAGTATCTCCAAAAGCCTTGATGTTCATGTGTCCACGGTAAGACAGACGGTCTACAAATGGAGAAAGTTCAGCACTGTTGCTACTCTCCCTAGGCGTGGTCGTCCTGTAAAGATGACTGCAAGAGCACAGAGCAGAATGCTTAATGAGGTAAAGAAGAATCCTAGAGTGTCAGCTAAAGACTTACAGAAATCTCTGGCACATGCTAACATTTTTGTTGACACATCTACAATAAGGAAAACATTAAACAAGAATGGAGTACATGGGTGGACACCACGCAGGAAGCCATTGCTGTCCAAAAAGAATATTGCAGCACGTTTGAAGTTTGCAAAAGAGCACCTGGATGTTCCACAGCACTACTGGAAAAACATTCTGTGGACAGATGAAACCAAAATTGAGTTGTTTGGAAAAAAACACACAACACTATTTGTGGAGAAAAAAAGGCACAGCACACCAACATCAAAACCTCATCCCCACTGTAAAACATGGCGGAGGGAGCATCATGGTTTGGGGCTGCTTTGCTGCCTCAGGGCCTGGATGGATTGTTGTCATTGATGGAAAAATTAATTCCAGAGTTTATCAAGACATTTTACAGGAAAACGTAAGACCATCTGTCTGCCAACTGAAGCTCCGCAGAGGATGGGTGATGCACCCAACAATGACCCAAAGCATACAAGTAATTCAACAAAAGAATGGCTTCAACAAAACAAAATACGCCTTCTGGAGTGGCCCAGTCAGAGTCCTGACCTCAACCCGATTGAAATGTTGTGGCATGACCTTAACAGAGCGATTCACACCAGACATCCCAAGAATATTGCTACACTGAAACAGTTTTGTGAAAAGGAGTGGTCCAAAATTACTCCAGATCATTGTGCAGGTCTGATCTGCAACTACAGGAAACGTTTGGTTGAGGTTATTGCTGCCAAAGGAGGGTCAACCAGTTATTAAGTCCAAAGGTTCACATACTTTTTCCACCCTGCACTGTGAATGTTTACATGTTCTGTTCAATAAAAACATGAAAACATATAATGTTTGTGTTGTACTATTTTATGCAGACTGTGTTTTTCAAATTGTTGTGACTTAGATGAAGATCAGAGCACATTTTATAACCAATTCATGCAAACCTCCACGTAATCCCAAAGGGTTCACATACTTTTTCTTGCAACTGTATGCCTCTTTTGTTGGCCTTTGTTGAACATTTTCATGAAATAACCATATAAGTCCGGTCAAGACAACTTTGGAAATTGGCATTCTTAAGCTTATGGAACGTTTGCTAATGCTGGGCAGACTTCAAAAAACACACTGATACTTCAAAACAGATGAAGCTTTCAAGAACCGGCCAGCACCTTTGTCTCCAGCCAGACTGTAATACCAGAAACAAATGAGAGAGGCAGGGATGCAACTTCAAAGAGCCCCCGGCAAGATCGAAAATAAGGGATTTATTTTCAGCAGGTATTTTTTTTCAACCCCTGTGCTTAATCCGATTTCCATTTCTTTTTTCAAAGCAATATATCCTCTCTGTAGGGCTGCTATAGATGGACTTTATCTCCTATCGCCATCAGGATACCTGAAAACTATGGCTTGTAAAGCAATATAATAAATAGCCCCGGAGTCAAGTCTTATTCAATTAAGTGTGAGAACTCGCAAAGATTTCTGCTTCTCAATCATTGACATTGTGCGTTTATTCAAGCACCCCCACAGTCTGTTTCATATATTTAGGGGTAACCGTCCATGACCTGTTCAAGGGTTCAGAGCCTCCAGGGGGCCCGGTCCTTGCCAAACGCTGTGCCATTTGTCTAAGAGCTACAGATGCCACCCAGGACTGGCAACAAATTTGGACCTCAATATCTGGGGCTGGTAATAGTGCTCAGCAGAAAGCTGAGATTTTTCCATGATCCCGCTGATGCTGGAAATCCAGTCCTCACGGTGCTCCCTTTTTGTAGCTCATTGGCACAGTTTACAAAGATAACCCACCCTTGTGTCATAATAGTTTTTTTCTTGAGCTAAAGCAGCCAGAATAAGTTGTCAAACCTCTTTGAGACTTACTTTTAACTTGACGTTGTTAGGCGAGCAGATAAATATGGCTTGTACCAGGCATAAGTGCAGTGTGAGTGCTCTCCCACCAGGGAACACTTTTTATACCTTTGCACCACCAGGGATTTAGCCCATGCCCTATAAAATAAGGAAATCAGAAGAGAAGGCAAAATATTTTATTTTAAATAGTGGCGTTTTTCAATAAAAGTCTCAGATTCCTGTTGAACATACAGCTTGTCTGGTGTCTCATTCAGTGTACCCACTCTCACCCCCAGAAGGCACAGAGCGGCCTTCTGGAAATTCAAAGAGGCAGAGGATCAGACCAAGCAGGTCTGGAGCTACAGATCAGGCTGCTCGAGGCACTGAGTTCCGAGCAACTCAGCGACCTGGCTAAACGGTTGGTAAAGGGGTGTCTGGAGAGCAGGACAGGCGGAAGGAGCGGGTTCCCGTCACACAGCCCTGTTCATGTATAAAGATAGCTGCTCAACTTAACCCCTGGATAGCCCACACTGTATATGGTATAGCTTAAACCTCTATATCCCATTTACATCTGATATGGATATGGTTATGGTCACCGTACCCACACTTTGAATGACTTTGGAGGAGAATCCAATGGTCACTATTTGTTACGTTATATTTTTAAAACCTGTTTTAACGTTTACACCTTTCAGATTTGATCAAACTTTGTTCACATGTAGCAATTCATACAGAATTTGTCCTACACTCAAACTAACACTGTGCTTGAGAGGCTTTACTGAACTATTAGATATAAGCGCCCACTCCATAAACAAAAAAGATCGTCACTTATCTGTAAATCACCTTCCGATATAAAAGGTTCTCATAAGTACTCTAACAACAAGGTGCAAGCTCGCCTAACACAGCAAGTTAAAAGTAAGTCTCATAGAGGTTTGACAACTTATTCTGGCTGCTTTAGCTCAAGAAAAAAACTATTATGACACAAGGGTGGGTTATCTTTGTAAACTGTGCCAATGAGCTACAAAAAGGGAGCGCCGTGAGGACTGGTTTTCCAGCATCAGCGGGATCATGGAAATTAGCCCCACGCTCAAGCTTCCGCTACACTTAAGTTAGGTGATAGTTATTCGGTAATCTTCCAATGCACTACCTTTTCATCATTCTGAGAATGTCATAGCACTCTGTCTCATGTAATTTATTATTCTGCTAGCCCTCTTGTTGCCCTGTGCTCAGTAGAACGTTAATTAGCTGCAAAGATACAGAAAACGTGATGTGTGGGGGAGAGCACAAATAGGGGTTAATGAAGCGAAAATGTTAATGGAATGAAATTCAACATTCCATCCAGTTAATATTGTTAATTGTCTCATTGTGCCGTCATTCCCCTGTACTGCATCTTCACTTCTATTGTCCATCAATACAGAAACTATCCATTTAACATAATATTATACCCAGCTTTAAATTTTTCCATCATTTTATCTTCATTGCTCATATCACGTCAGTCATTAATCGTTACTGTCTCCATTCACAAAACCACTTGAGCACCAAGTGAAGACCATTTGCCACCTAAGCCAATACTGTAAGAGACACTGAATAACAAGCAATGGCCAGAGGCTCATTATTAAAGTCTTTAGCCAGAATCTTCCTGGCTCCCAAGAGTTGGTGTCATGTGATAATTCATTACATCATCTATTACATCATATATTGAACTCCCTTGGTGTTAATACAAATGTGATGCAGTATGTAACACAAAGTCTTATGTTTCCTCACACATTATTTTTCAGATTTGTGGATGGTATTGAGACCGACTGCAGCTCGCCTACAACCCAGACCTTTGACTTTAGCTCCAAGCAGCTGAACCAGGAGCACTCACCTGGATGTTCTAATGCAGGTAAATTCGCATCTCCGTTATCCTTTTAGTGAATGTGACTGGTGATGTTCAGGAGGGGACAAATCAAGCAGGAATGCGAAGGAAGATTTTCCTCCGCTTAGCGCTGCCGCGCGCATACCGGGGCTTAGCGCCGGATTACGATGCAGGCAGCTTTTCTAGCGCCTGCATCGTAATATCACGCTAAAGCAGGGACGCTAAGGAGAAACATGCAGGCGCAGGTTTTTCTCCCTAGCGTCCCGTTTTAGCGTGAGGATCGTAATAGTGTCCTCAGTGTTTCCTTTTTTCTAACTATCATTTAGAGAGCGCTTGAACCAAGATATTTACCTTGTTCGCATAATTTATTTTGAATACAATCTCCAAGAAACATAAGCATAAACTGGTTGATATGTTTTATTTAAACAATAGACAAATTATCAGTGAATAGAAATTGTAGTAAGTTTTTTCATCTGTGTATTCTGCCATATGCCAACCAGGCTTGGTCCTAGAACAATTGAAATTCTCCAGTGGCGCTTAGAGCGAGTGAAGCAGAAAAAACACTGATTTAAAGTGGCTACTCCTAAAAACCACTATGAAGACCAGATAAAATATATAGGGCAGTATTACAATGCTGGTGCTAACTTAACCAGAGCTGTTGTAAACTGAAAACCTCCATAGACTATAATGGCTCTGGTAAGTTAACAACAGCTCTGGTTAAGTTAGCACCAACTATGTAATATGGCCCCATAGTGTACAGTGCAGTGTTTCCGTGAACCTTCACCCATCATTTGGGTGAAGGTTCACGAGGCTCGGTCCTAGGTTTGGGCAGGGGGCAACATTATTTCCCCAAATATTCGGTCTTTTATAGGTCCAATATATTTGAATTGTGCAGTTGTATAACAGAGCTTCAAAGCCGCAAGACTCCCAGCAACGAGTCGAAAATATAATACTTGTTGTTAGTAACCAGTATGTTATTTAAGAGATTTTTCTTATATTCTAAATTACACTTTTATTCACCTAAAATGGGCTGATGGTTCCTGAATATGTATTAATTGCATGTTTATCTTCATATTCATGTGATAGCGGATTCGGGAGGTGGATTGGGGATTCACAAACAAAAACAAACCACCAAGAGATTTGTTTTCATTGCATTTTTGGAATTATAAGGGGTATATTACATTGCTGATTAGATCAGAGCGGGTTCATCTGTCCTAATAGGAGCGAAAGGGCCTGGGGTATGGAAAAATGACATAAAGCTGAAGTGTAGAGACAGGACACATATATTATCCAGATGAGCTCTCCAAAAACCTTTTTCCATCATTCAGCAGACGCGTTACAAGGGGACTTGTAGCTGTCCTGATGATATTTGGAATTAGTGATTTGGCATCATGTGCATCTTTCTAACCTATACTTCTGATACTGCATATGTGAACGGAGCCAAGGACTGATTGGACGTGGGTGATTTGACAGAAAATGTGAAACCTAGGCTATTAGAATGAAGACATTTATTCTGCTACCTCGCTTTAAATAAAGTCTTTGGAACAGAAACCTGATATTCGGATAATCAAGTGCAAAGCCAGAGACAAAAACACAGTGGATGCCCTTATAGTGTTTGTTGTCCATGAGAGTTTGACGCATCCCATTGCACTTTAAAATACTGCTGTACCTCAAGTCTTTGCTGTATTTTCACAGAAAACTCCGAGACGAGGAAAAGCATTGTGAAATTGAATCAGGAGGTAAGCTCTTTCATGTAAAATCCTCCACCTCTGCATGCGTTCCATGGGGAGACTCATCTTTATATCATGTAACAATTGTAAACTCAACGGTGGATAACTTGGCAGAATAAAAACTTGGCAGATTTCCCAGACTGTTATAACAACAACCCAACGTGGAGGACCAAACAGGAATAAAATTCCACGCATACGATTTTTATCATGAGCACAATCAAATCTTTTTGACAAGTGTGTATCCATGCATTGCAGACCCAACATTGTCCATATTCTTGTACGAACTTGTTATTGTTTAGAGTCTTTGGTGGCTGTTTGCCTGGAGCTTGCCTATTTCCCCCGCTGCCAATGTTGGCAGCCAGTACACATAAATTTTATTTGATGGACCCCTTTAAGCTATAGCAGATAAATACATCACAATTGTCCAAATGCACCACACTGCGACCCACCTAGATTAATCCTAGGATTATATAAACCCTAAATCCTGTTTTCTAAATTATCGTTTCTTACAAATAGGAGTATTTACTTGAGAGAATTACTGTAAATATACCGTGTTATTCAGAGAGAGGTGAAAACCAGGATAATGACTGGAAAATTGAAAATTCTAGGTCAAAATAGCCAAACCAGAAAAATTCTCACATTTATCTCATTTTCCAAATTGGCTATTTGGTCTAGATTGTTCATTCTCCTGGCAATTCTCCTGGTTTTCACCTCTTTGAATAACCCTGATAGAGTCCCCCCCCCAGCTGCAACCCCATTATGGTGTAATCACTAGGTAAAGTGGAGGAGTTTTCTTCCCCTAGCATCACCAGCAGCAGTAATTTGAATTTCCCGGCTGCTGATCAGGAGATCGGTCATTAGCACTAGCGAGTGTTCTCAGATTGGCAGCCGATGGATCGGTTCTGAGCATGCTCATCCATCGCGCTGAGCAGGTGCTATGGAATTTAAAGTGCCAAATGATGCACCATTAAATAATTGGGCAGATGCCGTCTGCAGTATCTGCCCAATTATTTTAGGACAATAAAATAAGGAACTCTATTTCTAAACCCTTCACCACCGATAGAGATATCTCGGACTTCAAAGGCCCCATCCGGAGCCCAATATCGAGATGTCGCGATCTGCACCTTTGCAGCCCAAAAGCAAATGCAATTTGTTTGCTGCAAACATATTTTGTTTTCTTTTGGGCTGCAGAAGGTGCCCCCAAACCGCTAAAGCTGTGTAAATAAAGAATAGCCCCAGAAGGCTGTAATCCACTCTTTAACATTGTTGGTGGTTTCTATAATTTAATTTATCAGAGCAGGTGTATATCTGCAGAAATAGAACAAAAACAAAAATCTGAGTATTGAACCATTGGGTTATATTCACTTAATGGCAATGTGATTACCAGGTAGCACTGACAACATTCAGGCACGTATCGGTCGTCTTCAACATTTCCTAGTCTCTGCCATAATTTGAAATGCTCTTGAGGTAAGGGCTAATGAGTTGATGAAATTTTCTTTTCTTTTTTTATTAGATGACCATTCTATCCCAACAAGTCACACAACTGAGCAAAGACCTGAGTGAGATGATACAGCTTCTGAAACCAGTCCTGCTTACCCAGGCCTACATACAGTCCCCTTCTGCTGGTCTCCTCACTCCGACGATGAATAACACCTTTAGTAACAGCAGTGGCTTCTGCAGCGGCACCCAGTCCCAAGGAATCCTACCCAGCCTTGCTGGATCAGCATGCCAGGGCCAGGGAAGTGTGGACGTATCACAGACAAATACTGCTTGGATGGACGCTTTCCCTCCATCGGCTCAGACAATCCAAGCTGAAAACACCGCAAGGAAGAACGTCCACCCTGCTCTTTCCCTTGATTCATTTCTCAGACATTCATGTCCCCATCACAGGCAGCTTAGAGGATGTGGCTCTCTGTCAATGAACCAATCGCTCTCCCCATGTCATAGTCATTTCCCTCAGAAACAAATGAATCATGTAAACCAGGTAACCCATAGTAATTCTTCGCCTGTGATGGCACCTCACCCACCTCCAAGCCGGCAGAATGAGACAAACCGGTCTAATCCTAGTTTCCTAACCACTAGACCATTATCCAACCCCCAAGACTCTGACCCCATTAAGGAGAGAGTAGCTGACCTACTAGGATTAATGTCCAGAGACTACAAAGATACATCTCATGCTGCTCTGGAACTGGTCCGTAGTTCCTCTGGGGACTCACAGGGTGACATTATCAGATTTATAGACGATGAAGGAACCAATGTTTAGGTAAGGATGGCAAAGCCAAAGCACTGACAGCGTGATGTTTACCAAAGTGGAGCCCTCCAAGGCTGGACCAAACTGTGACATAATTCAAGCCTAATGACAACGGAATGTGTACTTACTGCTGGATTTTAATAATTACTGCCACCATGCTGCTGAAAGAGCAATGGGAAACACAAACTAGGCCCATACTTCATTCCTTTCCTGAAATAGGTTTGTTTGCAATGAACAATCACTGGTGTGAAGTCATTTTCTGGGTTTCTGGAACGCCACCAAACATTTTCTCAGCCGATCATGTTAGCACAAGATGTAATATGGGTTTTAGGTCAATGAAACTGAGCAAAACTGGTAGCAGGAAACGCCAGGTTAAAGGGGGGATCAAAGGTAATTGCTGTGTGTTTCTAGAAGATTATACACGCATGGAACTTTTTAACAAAATGTTTCTTTTAGCATGAATTTAATATTAACCACTACTAAGGAAAGGTTTGAGAGAGATGAGCCAAAACATAGAAAAACACAAAAAGATACCGGGTGCAGGATGATATAATTTTTTTCTTTTTTTAGTAAAACAAAAATTAGCTTATTTTTCTATATTTGCTACTCGAGGGTTTTTACCAAACTTGTCTGTTTTCAAATCAAAACTGTTTATTTAATCCTTTTACTGTCGGAGGTACTGGAGACTGGATGACTCAGGACCATCTGATGGGATAAAGGAAAACTAAGTTATCGATTTAAAGGTGCATGCTTTGCAAGCCGTGGAGAATTCTCTTGGGAGGAAGTGTTCCTGATAAACTGGAATAATCTATTTATTTTGCTTTAATAAAGATAATGCATTTGAAAGAAACATGTCATCTGCATCACTTGTTTGAGTTGAGTTCTAATAGTTCATCTGACTTTACGATGAGTTTGATCCATTTTTAATAGTTTAAAATAATTCTACAAGTTTATATTATGGAAAGAGAAATATAGCCGGTTTAGCCGACTCATGCCTAGGCAAAATATGCACGGGATTAGACATCAATGTAGGGTTGCCAGATCAGCCATGTTTTCCTGGACACATATAATTTATTCATGTTGATGGGCAGTGCATGAAAAATGCTACCCTGCAGCATGTTTAATCCATATGCTACAGTCAGGGCCGGCACAACAATGGTGCAGAGCGGAGCAGCGGTGCCAGGCGGAAGAAATTCGTGCTCTGCGCTGCACTATTTTTTTTATTAAAGAGAATGGATCCAAGTACTGACCCCTGAGGTACCCCACTGGTAACAAGACTCATTGCTAGATTGCCCCCAGGCTCACCTCTGCCACAGGCGCAGGCTCTGAGGGGCAGATCTTGCGGCAGCCGCGTTCGTTCCTTCAACGAGCGGCAGCCTGCATGAGTATCTGCCGCTCGCCTGAGATCCATCCTCCAGCCCGCCGCGATCGAGATCACGTTAACTCCGCGATCTCGCGAGATCGCGACAGGCTGGAGGGCGGATCCCAGGCTAGCAGCAGATACTCATGCAGGCTGCCGCTCGTTGAAGGAACGAACGCGGCGGCCACACAATCTGCCCCTCGGAGCCTGCGCCTGTGCCTGTGGCAGAGGTGAGCCTGGGGGCAATCTAGCAATGAGTCTTATTACCAGTGGGGTACCTCAGGGGTCAGTACTTGTACCCAGTCTCTTTAATATTTTTATTAGTGATATTGCAGAAGGTATTAATGGTAAAGTATGTATTTTTGCTGATGACACAAAGATTTGCAACAGGGTTGACGTTCCTGGAGGGATCAGCCAAATGACAAATGATTTAGGTAAACTAAAAAAAATGGTCAGAGCTGTGGCAATTGAGTTTTAATGTGGATAAGTGCAAGAGAATGCACCTGGGGCGTAAAAACCCAAGGGCTGAATATAGAATATTTGATACAGTCCTAACCTCAACATCTGAGGAAAGGGATTTAGGGGTTATTATTGCAGAGGATCTAAGGGTAAGTAGTCAATGTAATAGAGCAGCAGGAAATGCTGGCAGAATGCTTGGTTGTGTAGGGAGAGGTATTAGCAGAAGGAAAAGGGAAGTGCTCATGCCACTGTACAGAGCACTGGTGAGACCTCACTTGGAGTACTGTGTGCAGTACTGGAGACACTGGTGTATTTTGGCCTAGGCCAACAAGGCCTAGGCCTAGGGCGGCACTTTCCAGGGGGCGACGGCCCGCCGGTGGCCCCACCCCTGAAATTTTTTTAAATTTTTTTTTTTACTTTTGCAAACTATTTTAGCAGGAAGGAAACATTGAGATGTCACTAATTTTCAAGTATGTCCTGGGTAGGCAAGGCCTAGGCTTTCACTTTCCAGGGGGCAACAAAAAACCTCACCACTAATTGGGTTACTCACAGAGCACCGAAATGACACCAACATTTTGGTGTTCTGTAGTTCCCTGCACTTCAGGGAATAAAATTTCCCCACCCTGCAGTGAATTCACCATTCACCGCAGGCTCCCCAAAGTGCATGGAGTCGGCCGCTGTATGCTGCCACCGCAAACCCATGGCCTGCTGTTTTCAAAAGAACTACTGAACGAAAATGTCTGGAATTTACATATAAGATCCTATCATTGATAATAAAAAGTTCTGTTACAGAAAAAGAAGAACCGCTATAAAAAAAAGGGGGGAGGAATTTTGCCCAAAAAATTCAGAAAAATTACTAAAAGGTACTAAAAAAAATCAATAAATAAATAAAGACTTTTTACTGCAGATTAAAATAATAAATGGTTTATTAGATATTGCATAAAAACGGGAATATTTTTAACATTGAAACCTATGGGGTTCGCCTGAATAAACCTGCTGATTGAAACCACCGAACATCAGGGCATTTCACTGACATTTCTCTGCTGTTTGGTGTTTTCTGAACAGATTAACCATTACTTCTCTATGGGAATTTGCACTGCCTTCAAACAGCACCGTACTTGCTGGCAGTTCGCCAAACTTGTGTGTGAGCATATCACCAGAGCAGTGGTGTACTTAGAGGAGTGGTGGAGGGCAGGCCACCCCAGGTACCAGTGATTATTGGGGTGTCATTAGGGGGTACTAGGAGGTGCTACTGTCACTGTGTGTCAGCTTTGAGCTGTGTTCTCAAACAACGACCAGCGGAGCATGGTGTTTGCATACGGAATAATATCGAATAGAATAAAAATCCCCCTCTCCTCCCTCCATAGCTCCTCCCCTGCCACGCAGCAGCTCTAGGATGTGATTTGTGTCCAGAGAGAGAAGATGACAGTAAACGGCAGGTAAAGGGGGGTACCAGCAGAATATGAAGCCCTGTCTGCTTACTGCTGTTTAAAGTGGACCTTTCCTTAACCAGCACTGCAGTGATAGAAATTTGTCATTGAGCTGCCTGGCTCCTGGTGAGGCTGCGTGCGTGCAGGTCACACTCGGTCCGGCCAGTCAGGTGGTACTGAGTCTCTGGTGGTACTGAGACTGGCTGAACCACGTGACACGCATGCACGCAGCTGCCCGCCCTTTCGTTAACATGGACTGTCACTCTATTCTGGACTGAACACCCACCGGGAAGGGAATCAAAGCCACGGTGCACCCTCTGGCAGTGGCACCCCACTGCTGACAAGATGGCTTCACGCACAGGCACAGCCGTGATCCTAACGTGGCCTGGAGGGACCTCCTGCTGAGTCTGTGACAGTCCCTGCTGACTCTGCACACAGCCCTACCGCGGACGGAGGCCGGTAAATGTAGGAATAAATAATTGCTGTGTGCTCATATACACTCGGTTTGCTGGGAGTTTTACTGCAGTGGATTCTGATGCACTCATACACACCACACATTGCATAGCTGGGAGTTTTATTGCTGTGGATTCTGATACGCTGACACACACCACACATTGCATTGCTGGGAGTTTTATTGCTGTGGATTCTGATACGCTGACCCGCACATTGCATTACTGGGAGTTATATTGCTGTGGATTCTGATACACTCCTACACACTGCACATTGCATTGCTGGAATTTTTATTGCTGTGGATTCTGTTACGCTGACACACACCAAACATTTTTTATTTTTTTATTTTTTTGAGAAAGGATTTTACCAGGAAGGATACATTGAGATTTCTCTCGTTTTCAAGTATGTCCTGGGTGGCGAGTATGTACCGTTAGGTGTCTTGCCAAGGACACTTACTGGAGAGGATGCTCGCTGGAATCAAACCCATGACTCCACAGGCCCAAAACATTGCATTGCTGGGAGTTTTATTGCTGTGGATTCTGTGATACACACTGCATAGTACTGTGAGTTTTATTGCCCTGGAGCTCTGGGGTACACTCATACACACTGCACATTACTGTGAGTATTATTGCTGTGCAGTTCTGTGATATGCTCATACACAGGGCACAATTCTGTGGGTTTTATTGCTGTGCAGCTCTGTGATACGCTCATATGCAGTGCACGTTTCTGTGGATTTTATTGTTCAACCTATTAGAGCGGCTGTGATCCAGTATACTTGACATGCGTGGCTGTTCTTTGTAAAAATGCTTGAATTTAAACATTTCATAATTTTATTTATCTCAATAGATACATTTGAAATGGTATACAAAATATACAAGTAGGCACTTGGTATCTACTTTTAATATAAAGAGAGGAAAAGGCAGAGCTCTAAGAGGAAAAGGTGGAGCTTAAAGAGGAAGGATGGGGATTAACCAGGAAGAGGTGTGCCCTGGACAGGAAGGGGTGCCTCAAATTTAAATTAGGCAGTGCACGAGTTTAGTCAGGCCTAGGGCAGCACAAAACCTAAATACACCACTGACTGGAGACCATATCTCCAGAAGGATATAGACATCTTAGAGAGAGTTCAGAGAAGGGCTACTAAAATGGTGTACGGCTTGAAGGAGAAAAGTTACCAGGAAAGGCTTAATGTTCTTAACATGTACAGCTTGGAAAAAAGACGAGACAGAGGAGATATGATAGAAACATTTAAATACGTAAAGGGAATCCACAAGGTAGAGGAAGGGAGTATATTTAAACGGAAACAAAGTAGCAAAACAAGAGGCATGGGATAGGCATAAGGCTATCCTAAATAAAAGATAAATCCAGGTAAAGTATCCATGTAGTTGGGCAGACTAGATGGGCCGAAAGGTTATTATCTGCCGACATTTTCTATGAGTGAATCTGGGGGCAAATATATCCGTGAGTGAGCCAGGGAGCAATCTATCCATGACAGTGAACCTGGGGGCAAATATATCCGTGAGTGAGCCTGGGGGCAAATATATCCATGTGTGAGTCTTGGGGGCAAATATATCCATGAGTGAGCCTGGGGGCAAATATATCCATGTGTGAGCCTGGGAGCAAATATATCCATGAGTGAGCCTGGGGGCAAATATATCCATGAGTGAGCCTGGGTATGTGACGCTGGGCACTGTTGGGTATGTGACGCTGGGCTCTGCTGGGCATGTGACGCCGGGTTCTCCTGGGCATGTGAAGCTGGGCACTGCTGGGTATGTGACGCTGGGCACTGCTGGGTATGTGACGCTGGGCTCAGTTATATACACCTCACATTACTGTAGCACAGAGCACCACAGCAATAAAATTCTAATGTACGGTGTGTATGAGTGTTTGAATTTTATTGCTGTGGCGCACACTGATACGCTCATACACACTGCGTGTTTTTTTTTTTGGGGGGGGCAGCATTTCAACCTTCGCTCCAGGCAGCACAATGTCTTGGGCCGGCCCTGGCTACAGTTAAAAAATCAAAAAGGAATTCCAAGTGACCTGACTTGATTTCCTTCCTGCAGCATCTGAATTATACATGTTGCAGAGCTGTACTTTTCCCTGTGCTCCCCTTCTGTATGAAGTAGTAATATGTGTCCAGGAAAACATGGCCGACCTGGCAACTATACATCAATGACCCATGAGACGTATGAGCATGACCACTTCTTCCTTGTTATATAGCTGATGTTTTAGCTTTAGAGTTTAAAGATGTTCTTCAGCAGCCTTTAGGTATCCAGACCTAGCTGGTAATGCCTACCTTCTATGCTTACATCAGGGAGTGGCGATATTTGTTTGTTCAGTGTGGAGGAGGAGAGGGGAGCGGTGTTAAGATTACCATGTAGAAAGAGACGGTAGCAGGAAAAAGCAGAAACTACAGGGAATTTAATTAAAAAGAAAACAACATGTTCTTATTTGACGAGTCTTTCCAAAAATTAAACGAAGATTGATGCAGTTGCTAATATAATATATTTATGGTACAAGCGAACACTATAGGGGCTATTCTACAGCTTTAATAATGATGCATAAGAACAATGACGTTTAGTTTAAATGTGTCAACATTAGTGATTAATCCATGGATTTAGTCTTAGTGCTGCCCTATACACTCCAAATTCTTTTCCTCGGTAACAAATAAATATAAACACTAATTAATCTCCCTGGCGGTGTTCCCGAGTGTGTCTCGGGGTTAAATTTCACCGCTGAGAGCGGTAACCCCGAGACACACTCGGGCTGTATACATCGCCTCTCCGTGCGCTCCCTCGATGATCTCTGCAGTCTCCTCCGACGATCGCGGCGTTTTACGTATAGTATAGTGTAGCGCTCACGCCCCGGAGGAGCCGCTGAAATTGAACCACGGGTCAGTCTCCCCGCACTAGGGAATAAATATACTCCAGCACCGTTGTGGATTTTGTAAATTAAATAGTTTACTAGAAATAAAGGCATATAATGGATAACACGGTGTTTGTGGATATATTTACAGTATTTCGTATTTCGGGAAACGCGCAGCGGAAAAGAAATACGAGGCTTCGTATTTCGGGAAAATGCGCAGCGGAACAGAAAAATACAATGCTTCGTAATTCGAGGAAAACGCGTAGCGGAAAAGAAAATACAATGCTTCGTAATTCGAGGAAACCGCGCAGCGGAAAAGAAAATAAGATACGAATCTTTAACCCCTTTTTGGATATTAGGGAGTGAGTCCCGCACAGGTTAAGTCCCGGACTGTAAGTGTGTGTGTGTGTTATGGTACCCGGGTACTATTCAACTGGCCAGTGAATTACTTAAAGCGGTGTCTTCGACTAGTCAAGTTGGGGCCCTGTGGGTTTTAGGAACAAACAACAGCGTGCTTTCTTGCTTTACAACCGGCCTTGGGGGCCTCTCACCCATCCGCTCGATAACCAAGGCTCTGCTGACCCAGGATGTCTCTCCGCTCGATGCTTCACTGGGATACTGGCTACTGGATCCGTTGTCTGGCTCTCTCTGCTCCGGCCACGACTTGTCCAGCTTACCGCCTGCTCTCCCAATCCGATAGACCTGCGGTACTCCTAACTCGGGGGTCCTCCGGCTTCCTTGATAGCAGCTTGGGTAATATCTGTGGATCACTGGGTCTCCCTCTTACAAGGCTGGATAACCCAATCTGGAATCCTAATAGGCCGCACCTGCGTTCTGGCCTAGTCACTGTTCCACTCTGCAGCACTGTGTCCTGTCTCTTTCACTCCCTGGCGCGCTCTGCCAGCTATCTCAACGAGGCTCAGGATGTCACTCGGGGTGTCCCACCCACTTCCTGTGTCCGTTCCCAGAGCATGCCGGGAAATGTAGTCCCAATGTTGAGTGTCTCTTATCGCGCTTGTCTCCCTCCGGTGGCCAAAAATGGGTACTGCCACAGTAAGGTTTTAAACACAGCGCTACAATAGTATAGTATAAGGTCGCAGTCGCCGGAGGAGACTGCGGGGACATCGAGGGAGAGCACGGAGAGGTGATGTATCCAGCGGCATCCCGAGTGTTGCTCGGGGTTACCGCTTCCAGCATAGGAATTTAACCCCGAGCCACACTCGGGAACACCGCTAAGGGGGGGGATAAAATAGATCGCTTTTAGACACGGTTTTTCCCAAAAATTAGACCGCCAGGGAGGTTAAGGCAAATAATCACGGCTTAGCAGGGCTGTAATTTAGAACAAAGTGAAGTATCTTGGTTACAGCACAAATATATTAGTTTAGAGCAGGGGTCAGCAACCTTGGCCCTCCAGAAGTTTTGAAACTACATTTCCCGTGATGTCAAGTCAAGCTAATAAGTGGCTGAGCATCAAGGGAGATGCAGTTCCATAACATACAGTTCCAAAACAGGAGGGCCAAGGCTGCTGACCCATGGGTTAGAGCAGTGGTTCCCAACCGCAGTACTCAAGTACCCTCTAACAGGCCAGATTTTAAGGATTCCCTTGGGGAATTGCAGACTGAATCCTGCAATCCCTGAGCAGCAAATCATATCACCTGTGCTGTGCTTCAGATACATGGAAAACCTGACCTGTAGGAACAATTGCTGCCCACTCCGATCAGCTATGTAAGAATACATCACACAGAACCATGGTAGTGTCCTATGATATAATCAAATGTTTGTATGTTGATTAATCAATTCAGTTCCCATACCTACAAAACAGCAAGGCTTCACATTTTAATAAAGGTTAGTACAAACTTTGAGCATCCTGTATCCCGATGGTATTTTAATTGACAGAAACGGCATTTTGGTGGTAGTGTCATGGCGTGGGCACGTATGACTGCCAATGGAACTGGTTCTCTTGTATTTATTGATGATGTGACTGCTGACAAAAGCAGCAGGATGAATTCTGAAGTGTTTCGGGCAGTATTATCTGCTCACATTCAGCCAAATGCTGCAGAACTCATTGGACGGCGCTCCACAGTGCAGATGGACAATGACTCAAAGCATACTGCAAAAGCAACCAAAGAGTTTTTGAAGGGACAGAAGTGGAATGTTATGCAATGGCCAAGTCAATCACCTGACCTGAATCCCATTGAGCATGCATTTCACTTGCTGAAGACAAAGCTGAAGGGAAAATGCCCCAAGAACAAGCAGGAACTGAAGACAGGTGCAGTAGAGGCCTGGCAGAGCATCACCAGGGATGAAACCCAGCGTCTGGTGATGACTATGCGTTCCAGACTTCAGGCTGTGATTGACTGCAAAGGATTTGCAACCAAGTATTAAGAAGGGAAAGTTTGATTTATGATTATTATCCTGTCCCATTACCTTTGGTCCCTTAACAAGTGGGAGGCGCATCTGCAAACTGCTGTAAGTCCTACACCGTTCACCTGAGTTGGATGTACATACCCTCAAATTAAAGCAGACAGTCTGCAGTTAAAGCACATTGTGTTTGTTTCATTCCAACTCCATTGTGGTGGTGTATAGAGCCAAAGATGTTAGAATTGTGTCGTTGTCCCAATATTTCTGGACCTGACTGTATATACATATGCAAATATATTCTTTATTTCCCTTTTAAATCTCATATGCCAACAATATTACCTCAGAAAACATAAGATGAGGTAGAGGGCACATTGATCGCTGTGTACAAAGAAGTACCCTGAGGGGTAGGTACGCAAAAAAAATCAACTTCTGGCAGCCATGGCAGGCCAACACTCCCAGTAAGAGGCTTGAGAGAGCCCCCCCCCCTGCGAGGGAAGAGAGGGCAACGTAGCCATTCCTACCCACACAAAGTGTCAGGTAAGTCTTTTTGAAAGCTCTGCCTTCTACACATGTTTGCTGGCTCCAGGGCTGGATTTCAATCTCAGGAGCCTGCAGGCACAGAAATCTAGTTCATCCCCCTCTCTTCCCTGGCAAGAAAAAAAATGCAAAAATTAAGGGAGATACTTTAGTTTTTCCTTATGGGAGCACATTATCCGTTTTTTAAAAAAAATAAAAATAATAATTCTTTTCAATTTTGTTTACAGGTTTTAGTTTTACAGAGAAATGTGTCCACCACAACGGGTGCGTTGCTCTGTAAAACTAGAAAATCAATTTTTCATTTTTAGCTTTACACAGCAAGTTGCGCCCCGTGGTGGACACCTTCATCTGCAAGTAAATGTGTAAAAGCAAAATAAAAATATTTTTTGATGTTTTTACACATTTGCTTTTGCAGGAAAACGTGTCCAAAGGGGGAAATGTTCTGTGTAAAGGTTCCGAAAAATGTTTCTACTTTTACAGAGCAAGGCGGCACCTGTAGGCGCATGCCTACTTTGCCTAATCTGGCCTTGGCTTGCCCCACGCCCTCCCGTGATGTGCTTGCACCTGCCAAAATGCTCCACCTCTAAGATACCTTGGCATCACTTCACAGCAGGGACGTGCGGTCATGGGCGACAGGTGAGGCAGGGCCTCATCTGCCATAATTCCATTAAGTGGAGACTGAATCTCTGCTCTTCAGTGCTTCAGAGAGGCACTGAGAGCAATTGAATTGCTTGGACCAATGGGAAAGCACCATTGATCTCAAGAAATTCAAAAAATGCCACCATGGGAGACAGAGCCTCCCATGCTTTGATTGACACAGCAAAGTCATGTGACTGTCCTCATCAGTCATGGGGGCCTGCCATGGGGCTGTGTGCCTGGAGGCACATCTTGGAGAGCAGCAAAAGATCCTGGGAAGCCCTGACAGCAGCAGTATTATGGCACACTGGTATGTATATGGCACACTGCTGGCACTCTGGTATTATGGCACTGATATTATGGCACAATGGAGTGTATATGGCATACTGGCATTATGGCACACTGGAATGTATATGGCACACTGCTGGCACTCGGGTATGTATATGGCATACTGGAATTATGGCACACTGCTATGTATATGGCACACTGCTGGGCCCCTGGTATTATGGCACACTGGAATGTATATGACACTGGAATTGTGGTATACTGGTATGTATATGGCACACTGCTGGCACTCTGGTATTAGGGCACACTGGAATGTATATGGCACACTGCTGGCACGCTGGTATTATGGCACACTGGAATGTATATGACACTGGAATTGTGGTATACTGGTATGTATATGGCACACTGCTGGCACTCTGGTATTAGGGCACACTGGAATGTATATGGCACACTGCTGGCACGCTGGTATTATGGCACACTGGAATGTATATGGCACACTGCTGGCACTCTGGTATTATGACAGCAGCCAGATCCTGGGGAGCACTGACAGCAGCCAGTTCCTGGGGAGCTCTGACAGCGGCCAGATCCTGGGGAGAACTGAACTTGAACCTACGTAACCCATGCATATCTGGCTCTGATACTAGTCAGTGCCTCACCAGCCACTGACGTCACCGCACGTCACTGCTTCACAGGATGGTGACACCTGGTGCGGTCCGCAATCCCTGAACCCTGTTAGTAACGCCACCGCCTTTCAGTTCTCTTTGTCTACTCTTTTGTTCTCTCCATTATACCTGTTCGTAGCTCAGTCATTATAAGAACAAGTATTCGGTTACTTGCTGGTGCTTTTTATTCATACTTGTGTTTTTGAGCCTGCACGAGCCATGACACCAAGTACTTGCACCATTACCAAACCAGTGGCAATAATGATCCTGCTATCTCGTATTATTCCCCTCCGTCTTCCTCAACCCCAATCCCTCTAGACTGTAAGCTCCTATAAGCAGGGCCCCCTACACTATCAGGGTTATTCAAAGAGAATCGAAAATTCACTGCACGTTCGGTGACTTTTCGTTCTCTTCAATTCGGTGTGATTCGGCGATCCCATTTCGGCGACCCTGCGGTGTATTCAGCAAGCACCACAGGACCGTCGTAATGCAGAGAAAAGCCGCCGCAAACCCGACGAACACTTACCGCAAAACCCAGCGAACGCACACTGAAACCCGCAAAAGCATCTGGATTAACCCGCCGAACACGCCAGAGAAACCCGACTAGCCGCCAATCACAGCGCAGAGCAGCCGCTGGAAAAGCCTGACACGCAGACAAAGGAGGTGGGGAAAAAAAAAGTACGCTTGAAAGATGACAAATTTAAACGCTGTTTGCCAAAAAACTACTGCGCGAAAATGTCTGGAATTTACATATAAGATCCAATGAATGATAATAAAAAGGGCTGTTACAGAAAAAAGGAGAAACGATTTAAACAAAAAGCGGGGAAAAAAAATTGCCCAAAAAAATCCCCAAAAATGCATAAAAGAGCTATGAATGAAGATTCCTTTTACTGCAGAATATAATAAACGGTTTATTAGATATTGGATTAAAACGGGAATATTTTTAACATTGAAGTCTATGGGATTCGTCTGAATAAACCTGTTTAATGAAACCACCAAATGGCAAGGCATTTCGGCAACTTTTCTCAGCTGTTTTGTGTTCTCTGAATAGACGACGCATTGCTTCTCTATGGGGATTCACTGCCCTCGAACAGGCAACAGACAGGCACTGTATGTGCAGGCAATTCGCCAAGATTTGGCGAACTGCCTGCTCTCTTTATAGCCGAATGGCCAGGAAAGATACGCTGAATTTCAGTGTTTGGTTACCTTTCGGCCACAATTCGGAGCTCTTTGAATAACCCTGCTAGTGTTCCCATCCTATGTCTTTTTATCTGTATCTCGTTCCCTTTGGTTATTGTAAAGCGCTGCGGAAACTGTTGGTGCTATATAAATGATGACAATAATAATCAGTTGCTGAGAATCACGCTATACAAGGCCTCTTATTACAGGTTTAATTACATTATCACTGTGTAAGAGCTGAATCTGTGGTCGCCTATTTAATTGCATTTTCAAAGCTGTCAGTAGGATATGCAAATATATAGGCTGCAGCGTATGTGCAAAAACAATAAAGACGATGGCAACAGTGTAGCCATCGCACAACACACCGTTATTTTCAACCATTGTCTTAATTTTTTTATCTCCTGGAACGAATAGCTTTGATTTTGTTCAATCTGAGACATGACATCATGCAGCAACATCAATTAAGTATTATTCCACGTGAAAGCGTTTTAATTAGGTCATAGCCTATACTGAGCATTAATTCAAAAAAGGTATTTAAATTCATTCTATTTTACACAAAACCACATGGATATATAGAACTCCCAATTAGACACTGTGCATTTGTATAAAAAAGGAGGCTTCGGGCGCTTAATATAGAGTCATTTCTTTTAGTGTATGATAATATTAGACAAAACAAACAACTCTGATTTTACGTGCGCCGTGCTCTTTCTATGGAAACGCAGCCTCACACCGAGACACTGAACTAAACGCCGTCATTAGCACGGTCTGATTTAAAAAGACTTTGCATAATTCCCTGCGGGCCAAGCGCACGTCTGCCTCTCCTTTCCCATTTATTTTTAATATGCGTGTTTCCTAGCGAGCAGAACGACTGACAGGATTCACTGTGATGTAGAGAAATATGACAGCTTCATCCAGTATTCACGATGAGAATGATAGAAAGGTTTAGAGAAGAGAAACGCATGCTAAGATTAATTGCACCGTATCACCGGCTGCCCAGGTACATCTGTATTTGTAACACTTCCTTTTTGAAGTTCTATATCCCCCCCCCCCCACAGAGAGAAAGGCACACGATGGCAGGTCCCAACCTGGGTGGTGCAAATAATAAACTAAATCGCTGCGGACACAGTTGTTTGTACAATTGACACAGTACACACAATGTAATCATACAAAATGATAAATAGGAATGAATTACAACACTCCAATGTAAACTGGTCAGATACAACATTAAAACCATTGACAGAAAGTGAATAACATTGATAATATCGTTACAATGGCACCTGTCAAGGGGTGGGATATATCACTCAGATCTTGATTTTCGTGCGTTGGAAGAAGGAAAAATGGACAAGCGAAGAGATCTGAGACTCTTTGATAAGGTCCAAATAGTGATGGCTAGATGACTGGGTCATCTCCAAAACGATAAGGCTTGTGGGATGTTCCCAGTATACATTTGCTAGTACCTATCAAAAGTGGACCAAGGTAGGACAACCGGTAAACCGACATCAGGGTCATGGGTGCCCTTACCTGTAGCTCTCAATACTCCTAGGGCCCTATCTCCTGGTGTGAGCTAAAACGGCGCCATCGCTAAAGAAAAAATTTTGCGCGAGTCGCTAAAACTTCGTGCCTGACGACCTACTAACAGATCACCTTGACCGCGGGAGTGGGTGTACAAGGTCGTTTAGCGCACACTAGGGAAACAGTGAGACCCAGCGCTATTGCGGTTGTCTACAGGATAGAAGTGTTTTTCCAGTGCAGAGTGCTGGGCCATACCTATCCCCTGCCCTCACAAGCTTGTACTGTATAAGTATGATCACATCCAGTGAAGAGCCCTCACACCCTTGCATTATTAAAATCCTCAAAGGTGGCCATATCCATGTTTATATGCACACATATATTAATAAAGGCTGATGTGCATTGCATGATAAATGCCACCCAACAGCATGTAGAATCCGTACAATGCATGTAATAGATCCAAAAGGAAGACCAGGTGAGCGACAATAATTTCCCTGCTGCAGCATATGAATAATACATGTTTCATGGCAAGACTTATCCATGTGTCCCTTTAGGCCCGTGTCAGACGAACGCAGTGATCACGTTCGTGTTGCCGCACAGTTTAACTTCCGTTGCAGCATAGAATCATGATCAATAGAGAACCACACATGAAGTACGTGCGCACCGAACTGCGCACGCACAACAGACATGACAAACGAACGCAAGTTAGGCGACAATGTAAAACCGCTACAATGGACGCGCCACATCCGCGTAGCGTTCTGTGTGCGTGATGGGGAGATGTCAGACGCAGTGCATTTGCGACTGTCATGGTTCCTGGATCCCACCACGCAATCCTTAAAGCCCAACACTCCAGAGCCAAAAAACTACCAACAGGGTAGCCGTAAAGGAATCCCTGACTGTCTGGTCCTTACAATTGGCCAGGTATATATATACTAGCTAGACAGAAAGGGTTAATCAAAGACAATGTCGTAATACAAAACCAGGTCAGCAACACGGGGGTAGTCAGACAAGCCAGAATCAGGGATACAGAGTATAGAATAGTCAAATGGAATAGCCCGGTCGATATCAGTGCATAAGCGTAGTACAAGGAAATAGTCTAGGGCAACGGAAGGCAGAATAGTCAGAAAACAAGCAGAGGTCAATAACAGGTTAAATCACGAGAGAATTCAGGTACAAGGAGCTCAGGTATGGATAACCACGATCTGGCACTGCTTAGAAGGAACTGTTGGTTTTTAAAAGACCTTCACCAGACCGCGCCCCCCTCTCAAGCTGCGCCTCATGCAGCCACCTCCCTGCCTGTTTCAATTTAAACCGGGAGTTGAGGAGTGAGCAACATCAGACATGCTGCCGTCAAGCACACCGGAGAGGCTGGAAGCCCCCAGCGTTACAGCGACGTCCAGCACCTTGACGCACACAATGGCTTTTCATATCCTTTTCAAATTTTTTTCATTTTTCATAGTTTTATTTCCCATATTTCCTTTTTTTTTTCTACGTCCGTCAAGAAAAACGGACTGTGTGGTGTCTACAGTATCTTCCGTCAGCACGTCTGTCCGTTATGCACACACGCAGAGTGGGCTCAGACTGCGTTCGTCTGACTCTAGCCTTAAACATGGTCCAACCCCTAATAATCAACGCTTACATACTATGAATAACTCCCAGCTTAAAATGTTTAAAATTAGGCAATATATTAGAATTAGGATATGGATAAAGGATACATATATCATAATAGAGCCTACTGCAACAGCAACAACATTTCTGACCAGATCCATTGCTATTGTGTATGGGACCAAGAGAACGCCTGTACTGCATTCCTTTCAATTGCCTGTTAATTTTAGGTGAGAACCTGTTTTTTGTGGGGGTTTTTGGAGTTAGCACCAGGGTTGAACAGTAGGTAAAATTTTGTGGCTCCGGATATCAGCGCAGGCACCAAGTGATCTGATAGTTACAAAAGTGCTAGAGATCTCTAGCGCTCCCCATGTTAAGTATAGGACTCAGAAAGTACAGTAAGCTTGAGGTACGAATCTCTATTAGTGACATGCTAAATGATTTTTCACGTTTCTAGCGAGAGTCAAACGATCTGTTGGTAAGGCACTAGACTGAATTAACTCAGCGCTAACGCAAAAACATGCTGACGCTAACGTTGGCTCACACCAGGTGATAGTGCCCCTAGTCTCTATTCCTTCCTCAGCTCAGCAATATATACTGCACACAAAGCCTCAGCAGAATCCTTCCTGGTAAAATCCTTTATAAATAAAATAAATAAATAAATAACCTTGCTCATTCCCCCTCCCCATCCATTGCTACCAGAATGCTCAGGGGACATCCCCTACTGTTGGAGAATTTTTTTATGTATATGTTTCAATTGATAAATTGCATCATTAAGGCCGGGGTAAGACGAGCGCTTTTCAGAGCAGAAGTAATGTCTGTGAGAGTGGACGTTCCTTCGACTCTGACATCCGTGTGGCCAACTGGCTGAGCGCAGTTAGGCTAGGGTCAGACGAACGCATTTTTCGCGTTGTCCGTGAAAAAGTGCGTTCGAACGAATGGACGTATTTTTTCACGGAATACGCGATAGCGGTCATACGATGTGCATTTTCGTCCGTGATTTTGTAGGGATCATCAATAAAACCCATTTTTGCGTCTGGACGTTATGTTGGCCGGACATTAGCAACGTCTGACGTCTCCCAATCACGCAAACATGCCGCTAGCGGACGCAGCGCACTCTGTACGTCAGTACTAGTGGTTTGACGTTCTCAAAAAAATGCGTTCATTTGCCACTTGCGTTGCGCGGCTGCACTTTCATGCGGACGTTATTCGTATGCTACCCGGCATTGGACGTAATATGCTGCTAGCACGGCCGTGATTAAGTGCGGCTAAACGCACGTTAATACTGCGTTCGTCTGACCCTAGCTTAAATGCGTTCAACGCTAAAAAGCGCGATCCTCCTATGCAGGATCACGCTTTGCAGCCCTGTCAAATGCGTGTCGTAGCGTTTCAACATTGAGGCTTTGAGCACGTTCACTGCAGTGCACGCTACAGCGTGTAGCCGGCCCCCTTCAAAATGTCACAACAGACACCGGGAGGTACGTCAGTACGCTCTTCTGACCCCGGCCTTATCTGACTAGCAGTATCAAGGCTGAGGAAAAAAAAAGTAAAAATTACCCTTTAAAAAAATAAATGAATAAACTTTTTTCATACAAAAAAGTATTTCCAACTATACAATGCAGCAGATACAGTGGCAAGAAAAGTATGTGAACCCTTTGGGATTACGTGGAGTTTTGCATGAATTGGTCATAAAATGTGCTCTGATCTTCATCTAAGTCACAACAATTTGAAAAACACAGTCTGCTTAAAATAAAACAACACAGACATTATATATTTTTTCATGAACATAACATGTAAACATTCACAGTGCAGGGTGGAAAAAATATGTGAACCCCTAGCCTAATGACTTCTCCAAGAGCTAATTGGAGCCAGGAGTGAGCTAACCTTGAGTCCAATCATTGTGATATTATTGGATGTGTTGCTGAAAGCTGTCCTGCCCTTTAAAAACACACACCAGTTTTGGGTTTACTGGTTTCAAGAAGCACTGCCTGATGTGACCCATGCCTCGCAGAAAAGAGCTAACAGAAGACCTACGATCAAGAATTGTTGACTTGCATGAAGCTGGAAAGGGTTACAAATGCATCTCCAAAAGCCTTGATGTTCATGTGTCCACGGTAAGACAGACTGTCTACAAATGGAGAAAGTTCAGCACTGTTGCTACTCTCCCTAGGCGTGGTCGTCCTGTAAAGATGACTGCAAGAGCACAGCGCAGAATGCTTAATGAGGTAAAGAAGAATCCTAGAGTGTCAGCTAAAGACTTACAGAAATCTCTGGCACATGCTAACATTTTTGTTGACAGATCTACAATAAGGAAAACATTAAACAAGAATGGAGTACATGGGAGGACACCACGGAGGAAGCCATTGCTGTCCAAAAAGAATATTGCGGCACGTTCGAAGTTTGCAAAAGAGCACCTGAATGTTCCACAGCACTACTGGCAAAATATTCTGTGGACAGATGAAACCAAAATTGAGTTGTTTGGAAAAAACACACAACACTATGTGTGGAGAAAAAAAGGCACAGCACACCAACATCAAAACCTCAACCCCACTGTAAAACATGGCGGGGGGAGCATCATGGTTTGGGGCTGCTTTGCTGCCTCAGGGCCTGGACGGATTGTTGTCATTGATGGAAAAATGAATTCCAGAGTTTATCAAGACATTTTGCAGGAAAACGTAAGACCATCTGTCCGCCAACTGAAGTTCCGCAGAGGATGGGTGATGCAACAGGACAATCACCCAAAGCATACAAGTAATTCAACAAAAGAATGGCTTCAACAAAACAAAATACGCCTTCTGGAGTGGCCCAGTCAGAGTCCTGACCTCAACCCGATTGAAATGCTGTGGCATGACCTTAAGAGAGCGATTCACACCAGACATCCCAAGAATATTGCTACACTGAAACAATTTTGTGAAGAGGAGTGGTCCAAAATTACTCTAGATCGTTGTGCAGGTCTGATCTGCAACTACAGGAAACGTTTGGTTGAGGTTATTTCTGCCAAAGGAGGGTCAACCAGTTATTAAGTCCAAAGGTTCACATACTTTTTCCACCCGGCACTGTGAATGTTTACATGTTCTGTTCAATAAAAACATGAAAACATATAATGTGTGTGTTGTATTATTTTAAGCAGACTGTGTTTTTCAAATTGTTGTGACTTAGATGAAGATCAGAGCACATTTTATGACCAATTCATGCAAAACTCCACGTAATCCCAAAGGGTTCACATACTTTTTCTTGCCACTGTACATTGTTCCTAGGCCAGTGATGGCGAACCTTTGCACTTCCTAGGTTTGTGAACTACAAGTACCATGATGCCTACTCACACGTTAGGCTGGCAGAGCAGCAGGGGACATGTAGTTCAGAAATGTCTGGCGTGCCATGGATTCCCATCATTATCCCAAGCCAACCTTTCCCTGAATTAATGGGTTTTCACATGATAACCTGTGGACTTAATTACAAGGTGTCAAAACATTTTTTTTTAATCTTCTGTTTAGTAACAATAAAAGTCTGCAATAGATGCGAACGTATAAGCCATTATCAATTACACAGGTTTTTATGGTTGAATTTGATAGTGTTAGTTGAGTGCACTATAATAAATGGATAAGATGGCACACAGGTATCAATCCAATCAGCAAACGTCTCTTTTTTTTTTTTTAACTCGTCATCTCTTAAAACCCAATGTTTACCAAAACGAAGCCACATTCGGCTTTTCGAGGTGCCAAACTGAAAGAAGCAAAGGAGTGCAGCGACATCATTTAAAAACCAGAGCTAATGATTTCTGAGATTTTCCCACAAAATAATTATGCCGCCGTCATTAGAGAAGCAGACATCAATTTAATGGACTACAATTATGCTAAAAATCGATTTTTATTATTCACAAGATACAAAATTACTTAAGCCACTCTTCCAAAACCCACTACGTCACTCTGTGCAAAGTAATTTATCCCTTTAATGGTGCGTCTCAGCTTGGTGGCTCCGTAAGAATAGTCATATGAAAGCATGTATTTGTGTTAAGAGAACATTTTGGTCAATGCATGGCTTTTGTGTTTTTTATTCATGTCCGGAGTTCATAGCAAATTCATATATCGGGAATTAGAAACGCCGGTCCTGCTCTTTAGAAAAATTTAAGGCTAATGTCAGACGAACGCAGTCTGAGTGGCGCAGTCCGTGCTCATCGGACGTACTTTCTGACTGACGACAAGGTAGTGGCCACACAGTCCGTTTTTGTGACGGACGTTATTTTTGACTGATATAGAAGGGAAATAAATTAATATGAAAAACATTTTGTCCGTCAAAAATGCTGGACGTCTGACTACGTTCTATCACTCACACACAAAGCTATGCGGACGTTTCAAATGCAGCGCACTCTGTGCATCCGTTCTAGCGGGTTTACATTCTTGCCTAACTTGCGTCCGTTTGCCGCGTCTGTTGTGTGTCCGCACTTCTGTGCGGACGTACTTCGTGTGTGGTCTCTATTGATCATAATTGTATGCTACCACGGACGTGAACATTGCGCTCATCTGACCCGAGCCTAAGGCTAGGGTCAGACGAACGCATTTTTCACGTTGACCGTGAAAAAGTGCGTTCGAACGAATGGACGTATTTTTTCACGGAATACGCGATAGCGGTCATACGATGCGCATTTTCGTCCGTGATTTTGTACGGATCATCAATAAAACCCTTTTTGCGTCTGGACGTTATGTTGGCCGGACGTGTGCAGCGTCTGACGTCTCCCAATCACGCAAACACGCCGCTATGCGGCCGCAGCGCACTCTGTATGTCAGTAGTAGCGGTTTGACGTTCTCGAAAAAAATGCGTTCGTTTGCCACTTGCGTTGCGCGGACGAACTTTCGTGCGGCCGTTCGTCGTATGTTCCCCGGCATTGGACGTCATTTGCTGCTAGCACGGCCGTGATTTCGTGCGGCTAAACGCACGTTAAAACTGCTTTCGTCTGACCTTAGCCTTAGGCTAAGGTCAGACGAACGCAGTCTGAGCGCACTCTGCGTGCGTGCATAATGGAGGTACGTACTGATGGAAAATACTGTAGACACCACACGGTCCTTTTTTTTTTATTTTTAACGGATGTAGAAAAAAAGGGAAATATGGGAAACAAAATTAATAAAAATTAAGAGACTGGTACAGTCACCCAGACCAAAAACCACTTATGAGCGTCAACATGATGGACATCGCGTCATCACGCACACAGGCCGCTACGTGGAGCGGCGCACTCTGGGCGTCCGTCGTAGCGCTTTTACGTAGAGGCCTAAATTGCGTTCGTTGCAACCTGCTTGGTGCATGAGCACTTCTGTGCGCATGTACTTCGTGTGTTGGTCTCTATTGATCACAAATCAATGCTACCACGGACGTTAAACTGTTCGGCGACACGGACGTGTTGACTGCATTCGTCTGACGCAAGCCTACATGTGGGACCTGGAAAAAACCTTGTGCATTTATATAATCCTAAAATCTATTCCAGGCTAATTTAATACTGAAATGCAGGAGTCAAGCCGCACGATCAAAGATCCCCAAAAATCTGTGATCTTGCACTTGTCCCATTGCCTCACACTATCCGGTCTATTCAAAGAAACGTGACATTCAGGAGAATGACAGGAGAAGTGAAAATTCTAGGTCAAAATAGATATCCCAGAAAAATTCTCCCATTTATCTCACATTCCAAATCGTCTATTTGGTCTAGATTGTTCTCTTCTCCTGCCAATTCTCCTGAGTTTCACTTTTCTCTGAATAACCCTGTATGACTGACATTAGTGCATTTATCAGAGTTGGTTTAGGGAAAAACATGACAAGGATAATAAATATCATATTTGTCTACATATAAAACATATTCTGAACACTCAATGAGTGGTCAGGGATGCTGATCTTTCTTTTAAGTTGACAGAGGCTCAAGGTGAATGTAGTTCCCAAACATCTGGAGGCCCAATGTTGCGGCCCTGCCTACAGTGTGCGGCCGGAGAGGAACTCTACAAAAATTATACATTTATTTTGGTAAAAGGCATTAGTTAAAACACTGGATGTTTTTCTAGTTTTATTTTTTTGTTCTTTAAGAACTTTTTTTTTGTTGTAAATCTGGTTGTTCCCATGGCAACTGGAAATATTCATTTGGGAAAGAGTGCCAAAAATATATAGTTCAGCTTCCTCTTCAAAGCTAACATTAATGTCAACTAACCTGTTGCTGCTTATGTTTTTTTGTTTTTTTAGAGGGACCAAGACAAACAAAAACAACAAGTACATAGTGCAGTGGTTCCCAACCACGGTCGTCAGGTCCCCCTAACAGGTCAGGTTTGCAGATATGTGAAGCACAGCACAGGTGATATGATTTGCTGCTCAGTGATTGCAGGATTCAGTCTGCATTTCCGCAAGGTGATCCTTAAAACCTGGCCTGTTAGGGGTACTTGAGGACTGCGTTTGGGAACCAGTGACCACTGATCTACAGCATTGTGTTTATGGTTCTTTTTTATAGAGTAATCTGCACAAAGCCAGTCCCAGAGTTAAAGTACACCGGTCACTCGTACCTGTCACGAGCTCTGTCCTCCATCACCTATAGACTCCTCTGATCTCAAATGAGAGAGGTTATTCACCAACCTCCCAATTGGTCAATGAAGTGGAATTTAGAGCCAAATCATCTATTCACTAAGTTGTCAATTCACCAGATACAGGCAAATGGACGGCGAAATCCGGTCCAGTTCTCCAATCTTCGGCAACAGCGAAATGGCTCCATAGAGAAGTAATGGTTCGTCTATTTCCAGATCGCCGAACTGCATCAAAGTGTCAGCGAAATGCCCTGATTTTCAGTTTGGCCGGTTTAAACAGGTGAGTCCTATAGTTTTCAATCTAAAAAAATATATATATATATTTGTTTTTAAAAAAAAGTTTATTTCCATTTTCAGCAGAAAGACTTATTTTTTAGAACACTTTCTAGACAAAATTTTTGGTTTCCCAGTTTTTTTATTCTGTCACATACCTTAATTTTTAAAGGGCTTTTTTTTCCTTAAATATACACATTTTAATGCATTTTTATTGGTTAAACACCTATTAGGAGACTAGTAGAGTTCCGTTTTTTTGCAGTTTGGCAGAATTTGCCAAGTCCACTTCAGTGCTTTTCGGTGATGTTCTCCAACTTTTTCACGAGGTTTCAGCAACTCCATATTAGGTGCACCACATTGACCAATCGCTAAATAGTGAATTCAACGTACTGAAGGCGAAATGGAATCGCCAAAGTGAAAAGTGCTGACATTTCAGGGCTTAGTGAATAGAGCCTATTGTTAACATGGATTGAGAGCTATGCCAAGACTATCACCAGAATGGCAGCACAATACAATCTATTAAAGGTAGGCCCACACGGGTGCCGGACAAAATCCCTACAGCCAGCTTCCCTAATGCCAACATCCCGAGAGCCAACTTCCAGACAGGACAACTGCCGGACATCCCAACTTCCCTACATGGCCAACTTCCAGACAATCAAAATCTCAGTGGCTAACACTAATACTAACACCATAACCCTAGGTTTAGGGGGTTATGGCTAGGTTTAGGGGGGTTAGGGATAGGTTTAGGGGGGTTAGGGTTAGTGCTAGATTTAGGGGGGTTAGGGCCAGGTTTAGGGGGGTTAGGGCTAGGTTTAGGGGGATAGGGTTAGGGATAGGTTTAGGGGGTTAGGGATAGGTTTAGGGGGTTAGGGTTAGGTTTAGGGGGTTAGGGTTAGGGCTAGATTTAGGGGGGTTAGGGTTAGTGCTAGATTTAGAGGGGTGAGGGTTAGGGCCAGGTTTGAGGGGGTTAGGGTTCAGGCTAGGTTTAGGGGGGTTAGGGCTAGGTTTAGGGGGGTTAGGGAGTAGGGTTCGGGTTAGCCGCTGGGATTCTAGATGTCTGAAATTTCGGTGCTTTCTGAATAACCCTTCAAGTTTCATGGAAAAGTAATGAGGAGAGTAGTGATGAGCCGAACACCCCCATGTTCGGTTCTCATTCGAACCCGAATAATTTCAAAAGTTCGAATTCGAACACGAACATGATTCAAACTCAATGCAAGTCAATGGGACTCGAATGTTCGAATTTTAGAGTGCCCTCCAAGAGGGCATAGATGCTACATATTTGCCATAAAAGGTGTATGGGGGTCCGGGTAGTGCCCTGGGGGACAGGAAACAAGGACAAAAAAACTTTTTTAAAAAAAGTTTTTAAAGGGACAGTGAGTTTTCCATGAAATAAGGGTTAAAAATAAAAACGAAAAATTCCTTCAAATATCGTGCCTAGGAGGTCCCCATAACCTGCCCGTGAAGTGGCGGATTTCTAGGATGTATAGAAACATTTAAAAACAAATGACATTTCAAATGACGGTAAATGTTTTTCCTTTAACCCTTTCGCTGCTGAGGCATTTCACGCCTCTGTGCTGAGCTTTTTTACCGGTTTCGCTCATCTTGTTTAAACGCGTTTTGAAGGCTTATTTTAGTATATGACCCAGACATATTATATATCGTTCTTTCCGGCAGACTCGGCAGATTCATAATATGTCATTATTATATGTATACATCATGAGCTGTCTGTATATTATAACAAAAAATGCAATAAAATATGAATTTTCAATAATTTACAACATGTAAAGTGTTTTTTTTCACATTTTAACATGCGAGCAATTGTGGTTATATATTCTATGGGGTGCGCTTGTTAAAAAAATTAGAAACAGGGACTCGTTACATTTTTTTGGGGGAAAATTTCGCTATTTTTAACAAACGCGTGGCATACAAAAATCGTTAGTGCAGCATCATTGTTCACATTATAATTGAAATGGGAACAATATTGCTGCATTAACAAACCAAAAAAAAAAAAAAAAAAGTATTTTTTTCTTATTATTCATTTTTTTAAAAAAAAATTTTTATTTTTTTTTAAAACTTTTTACATGGTCATGTTTGGTATTGTTGGAAAGGCCATGCTCTGGCCGATCCAACAGTTACAAGCATTAACCCCTAGCTGCCACGAATCGGGAGTTCATTGGAACCCCCTATCTCCACCATTGGTGGCAGTTAGGGGTTAATGCCAGGACTGGTGTCATCGTGCTATGCACGATGACGTCAGTCATCAGGGGGCATTCCCGGAAGCTTGGCCGACATCCAAGATGTCGGCAAGCTCTGGGAGAGGATCACGATTCGGCGCTTTTCGGCACTGAATCGTGATCCAGCACCCAAGGGGTTAAAGGCAGGCACTGTTTGGAAGGGCAGGCTGTGCCCTTCCAAACCTTGCCTGCCTTCAGCCGCAGGACCCCGGCGATCGGGAGGGAGAGAGGTCCGAAGGACCTCCCTTTCAGGCACCTCCTCCGCACACACGGGGTGGGGGCACCTGAATTAGATGTCATTTTGCCACCGGGATGACCTCTAATGGTGCCGGTCCCGGGTGCTGGGCTGACATCGAGGATGTCAGCCCGCACCGGGGGGGCACAGCAATCGGCCGGAATCCGGCCAATCGCTTGCCGCAAAGGGAGGACGCGCTCAGCGCGTCCTCCGCACCCAAAAGTACCTGCGGGTGGACGCGCTGAGCATTACGTTTGCTTCTCACCGCACTGGACAGGAATCCACTAAATTAAAATGTAAACACAAAACCGTTTTAGGTAACCCCTGATCATATATATTATAGGGACACGGAGCGCTGTGTATAGAGTAGGGATGCATTGATACCACACACAGACATATACGTATATATATCAACACGCAGCTATATATACAGTGGCAAGAAAAAATAAGTGAACCCTTTGGGATTACGTGGAGTTTTGCATGAATTGGTCATAAAATGTGCTCTGATCTTCATCTAAGTCACAACAATTTGAAAAACACAGTCTGCTTAAAATAATACAACACAAACATTATATGTTTTCATGTGTTTATTGAACATAACATGTTAACATTCACAGTGCAGGGTGGAAAAAGTATGTGAACCCCTAGCGTAATGACTTCTCCAAGAGCTAATTGGAGCCAGGAGTGAGCCAACCTTGAGTCCAATCAGTGTGCTATTATTGGATGTGTTGCTGAAAGCTGTCCTACCCTTTAAAAACACACACCAGTTTTGGGTTTACTGGTTTCAAGAAGCATTGCCTGATGTGAACCATGCCTCGCAGAAAAGAGCTCTCAGAAGACCTACGATCAAGAATTGTTGACTTACATGAAGCTGGAAAGGGCTACAAAAGTATATTCAAAAGCCTTGATGTTCATGTGGCCACGGTAAGACAGACTGTCTACAAATGGAGAAAGTTCAGCACGGTTGCTACTCTCCCTAGGCGTGGTCGTCCTGTAAAGATGATTGCAAGAGCACAGCGCAGAATGCTTAATGAGGTAAAGAAAAATCCTAGAGTGTCAGCTAAACACTTACAGAAATCTGTGGCACATGCTAACATTTTTGTTGACACATCTACAATAAGGAAAACGTTAAACAAGAATGGAGTACATGGGAGGACACCATGGAGGAAGCCATTGCTGTCCAAAAAGAATATTGCAGCACGTTTGAAGTTTGCAAAAGAGCACCTGGATGTTCCACAGCACTACTGGCAAAATATTCTGTGGACAGATGAAACCAAAATTGAGTTGTTTGGAAAAAACACACAACACTATGTGTGGAGAAAAAATGGCACAGCACACCAACATCAAAACGTCATCCCCACTGTAAAACATGGTGGAGGGAGCATCATGGTTTGGGGCTGCTTTGCTGCCTCAGGGCCTGGACGGATTGTTGTCATTGATGGAAAAATGAATTCCAGAGTTTATCAAGACATTTTGCAGGAAAACGTAAGACCATCTGTCCGTCAACTGAAGCTCCGCAGAGGATGGGTGATGCAACAGGACAATGACCCAAAGCATACAAGTAATTCAACAAAAGAATGGCTTCAACAAAACAAAATACGCCTTCTGGAGTGGCCCATTCAGAGTCCTGACCTCAACCCGATTGAAATGCTGTGGCATGACCTTAAGAGAGCGATTCACACCAGACATCCCAAGAATATTGCTACACTGAAACAGTTTTGTGAAGAGGAGTGGTCCAAAATTACTCCAGATCGTTGTGCAGGTCTGATCTGCAACTACAGGAAACGTTTGGTTGAGGTTATTGCTGCCAAAGGAGGGTCAACCAGTTATTAAGTCCAAAGTTTCACATACTTTTTCCACCCTGCACTGTGAATGTTTACATGTTCTGTTCAATAAAAACATGAAAACATATAATATGGGAATGTGATACGGAGGAGGCGCTAAAGTGAATAGGATATTGGTATAAATATGTATGCAGCCTACTGGAAGAAGAACACAAAACCTCGACAGAAATGTGTTTGAAATACGAAAAGAAGTGGGAGTTACTCCAGTGGCGCGGAGGGAGGTAATTTGCGTTGAAAATCCGTATAAATGTGAAGCGGAAATATTCTAAAAAAACAGTTTAAAGTCAATTATAAGAGCACAGTCTAGGAACAGACCAATGGTAAAGTGCTATCTTAAGTGTACACTAGAAAAAGTGCAATGCAATCGAAAGTGCATATGGTGCAAACAGCTAAAAAAGTGCTAATTGGGAGCACAGTCTAGGAAGAGACCAAAGATAAAGTGCTATTTTGAGTGTACACTAGAAAAAGTGCAAATGCACTCAAAGTGCATATGGAGCAAATAACAGCTAAAAACGTTGTGCACGTTATAAAGCGTACTGCGAAGAAAGTGTTGGATATTCGTAATAGAAACGGTTCATAAAAACATACATAAAAGCATATAAAAAGGACATAAAAACAACACACACTTCTTGTGCAAAGTGCAAATATAAAGTGCAATTGAAATAGCACAAAAATGGTAATAAAAATAGTCCAGAGATAATGCAAATAGTCTAAAAAGACAGTCTTATACGTGAATAAATAAAAGGAGGGCTTATTGATAACTGTGTAGGCCTCTCACTTATAACGTCCATATACGAGGATCCTCCAAATGGGGGAGAAATGGATCTTTTCCTTGTTGTCCTAGTGGATTCCGCGTTCTAGTAGATTCCACGTTCTCGTAGTACGGGGAAGGGGAAAAAAGAGAGAAAGAGAAAAATTGTACAATATTGTCTAGATATATTAGTCGTGGAAGGATGCAAGAAAAATGCACACTTACACTTTCCAGAGCCTATATAGTCCAGGCTCTGGTTCGAAATGCACTGGGCCAAGTATAGAGTGGCCTCCTCCCTTCTTTTGAAATTATTGTTCACCTCGGATATAGAAAAACAAGGTATTCATAGCGCAACTTGAATGATGACTGGGTACATTGGTAAAGATAGGGTTAGTCTCACTCACCGATGGTGGAGCCTTGTTCCAGGCTCGACTTAATGGCATGCAGTGCTCCTTTGCTCGGTGGGCACCGTCACCTCTTTAGCTGCACCTCTTTAACGGTCTTCTACTGGCTCAGAAGGGCAAATAACGTAAATAGACCAAAAAAACAGCAGCAAAACCACGAATTGGTGAGTTAAAATAACGTGGTTTATTGAGAAAATCTAAAATAAAGGGGGGGAGGAAGGGAAAAAGAAAAATGATAATGGTGGAGGATACGCGTTTCGGCAGCTCACGTGCCTTCATCAGTCCATAAGAGAAAAAAAGAGCAATCAGAGGCATTCCACAGGTCTTTCTTTATATAGATACAATGGATTTTCAATTAGGGTGTGTCTAATCGTTTACTTCCGGGTTCAAAGGTAACCTAATCACATAGTGAGTGTGTCCAATGTGGTGATGTATTTAAACGAATAAAATATACATTCCAATCATATGTTACAATGCATAAATTAAATTTCGTATTTTTAATCTTTCGTTCGGTTATTTCCGAATTCGTAGGACTATTTTTGTAAATCAAAAAGACTTCCGGGTTCGTAGGTCTCCTATTCTCCTGGTCGAATTAGGAACATGGCGTTGCGTTCCAGCGCCTAGTGCTTGCGTTCCATCTATATGATACGATTAGCGTGCAAAGTTCGGTATTTCGATCAAACTTCACGAATGAATAAACATACGAAAAACATGCGATAAAGATGCGATAAAATATACGATAGGAAATAGGTGGTGATAAAACGAAAAAGAACGAAAAAATATATAAATAAGAAAACATATGGTTGCGTTCCAATATCTGGCACTTGCGTTCCATCTAACATTGTGGCAATTAGCATGTAGAATTCGATGCTCCAATCAGGCTTCGAATTACCAATACCACAAAAGTATTGTAAAATAATTCTTGGGGTGGGACTTGTCACTTCTTGAAAATATTTAAAGAAACGATATGAATAATCGTAAAATGCGAAAAATGCACGATAAGAAAAGCAAATAAGCGAAAACGATTCGAATATTAAACGTAAAATACATTATTGGGGCATACTTAAAATATGATGTGCAGAAATTAAAATATAAAATATAAATATAAATATATATAGGCTAAAAAGAGGGCATACCTAAAATATAATCTATATAAAAGAACTTGCAGAGGGGGAAGTATGCATAAAATAGATGTTGTATAGGACTTCATATGTGAATAAAAAGAGGAAATAGTGGTGGAAACTAACCAAGGAAATGGCACAGCTCGAAGTCAGCATTTAAACCTTGTGGATGTAATGAACCTAAATTAAAGTTCCAGCTCATTTCCTCTTTCCCGATCAGTTTGTCGAAATTGACACCTCGCCATGGAGTTTCAACTTTCTTTATTCCGATGAAAATCAGCCCGGCTGGATTCATGGCGTGTTTAAGTTTAAAATGTAACGGGACACTATGGTTGTCGTTTCCATTCCTGATGTTCCGGACGTGTTCCTGTATCCGTATATTAAGGGGTCTGGTGGTCCTGCCCACATATTTCAGACCACACGGACATATAAGCAAATATATAACGTTTTTCGTAAAACAGGTAATTATGTCTCTAATTTTAATTGGTCCGGTAATTCCATCAATTTGTGTAATTATCTGTTTTGGGCTTCTCGTGTTTCGACAATTAAGACAATTCCCGCATTGATGAAATCCTTTCTTAATGTTATGGAAATGGGATGTTGGCTTTTGTTTTTTAGTATGTTTTTGGGCCAGTGTCATTTTAAGATTATTGGCTCCTCTGCATATCATCCTGGGGTTGTCAGGCAGTATATCTTTTAGTTGTGGGTCCTTTCTTAGAATCGGCCAGTATTTTCTTATCACTTTCCTGAATTGTTTGTTCTGCGCGCTGTATGGAAAAATGAATGGTACATCTGTTGCGTACTCTGTTTTAGTTCTCTGGTTCTTCTGGAGTAGAGTTGCACGTTCTGCATTTTTCACCTCTAGTCTGCTGGCTTCGAGTTTCTCTGGGTCATATCCTTTTTCTACAAAATCTTTTTTCATTTTTTCGGAATGTGTTTCATACGTAGCCACGTCTGTACAGTTTCTTCTGATTCGTAGAAATTGTCCCTTGGGGATTCCTTCCAACCACTGAGGTAGATGGTAACTGGTTGTTTCGATGTAACTATTGACATCTACTTTTTTAAAATAGGTTTCAGTCTTGATCATATTATCTTGGATGAAAATACTTAAGTCCAAGAAGTTTATTCGCTCTTTACTCCAGATGGTGGAAAGTTTGATTCCTCTATTGTTCTGATCTAATATTTGTAAAAAAAGTTGTAGTGTGTCTGTTCCGCCCTTCCAAATAAAAAAGATATCGTCAATATAGCGTTTATAACATATCAAATTATCTTGATATGTTGGTAGAAAAGATGTCTCCCAAAGTGCCATAAATAAATTAGCGTAAGATGGGGCAAACTTAGTCCCCATAGAAGTTCCGTTAAGTTGTAAATAAAAATTTTTTTGGAAATAAAAAAAGTTATTTTCTAAAATCAAACGTATGCCCTCAAGTATAAAAACAATCTGTTCAGGTTGTAATGTACCATTCTTTTTCAGGAAGTGTTCGGTTGCTTCGATACCCAGTTGCTGTGGTATGATTGTATAAAGTGATTGAACATCACTTGTTACTAAAAGTAGGTCATCATCCCACTGGATGTTTGTCAGTGTGTTCAGAAAAGCCGTTGTGTCTTTCAAATGAGTTGTGGTATTGGTAACGAAAGGTTGAAGTATGTGGTCGATATATTCTGATAGTCTGCTCGAAATTGATCCCACTCCAGAGACGATAGGTCTCCCTGGAGGTTTATTGATATCCTTATGGATTTTTGGTAGGAAATAAAACACTGGTATTCTTGGGGGTTTGATTTTTAAGTATTGATATTCTTGGTTGTTCAGGATGCCTAAAGCATATCCTTCATCAAAATAGTCATCGAATTTTTGCTGGATCTCTTTTGTAGGGTTTTTCGTAAGTTTTTTGTATGTCATTTCATCACCCAATATTCTAATAGCTTCTTCTTTATAATAGGTCGCAGACATAATTACTGTGCCGCCACCCTTGTCAGCTGGTTTTATTTCGATTTCATCGTTTGATGTGAGTTCTTTTAAAGCTGCTCTTTCTTTGTTAGTCAGGTTGTTAGACTTAGTTGGTATCTTGATTTTACTAATGTCATTCATCACCATTTGTTCGAAAGTATTCATTTCTTGGGAGATGAGTGACTTTGGAAAAAAATTTGATTTTTCTTTGAGATTGGTGTGTTGATACACCTGAATGCTATTTGGTCTATCAATTGGGTTCTTCAGAAAATATTTTTTCAAGCAGAGGTTTTTCTTAAACTTCTGTAAATCGATATAAACTTCAAATGTATTCATATTAGTGGTAGGGGCGAATTTCATGCCTTTTTTCAGCAATGTTCTTTGAGTATCTGTGAGTGGAATCTCTGTCAGGTTATAAATCCCTCCTTCCTGCTTATCTTCTCCCTTCTCCCTCTTTCTTCCTCTAGTCCTCCCTGCTCTGCATCCTCTTCCTGGTATGGTCTTTTTCCTGGAGACCACCCTCTTCTCATTGTTACGAGGCTCCTGTCTTCTTGCGGGTGGTTCCCATGAAAATCCGTCTGTTCTTTCAATGCTTCATATCTATTGTGGGTAGGAATGGTTGGATATGTTAAATGTTGAGCATAATTGCTGTCTTTCTGTCTGTAGTTGCCGTTCCGAGAGGTTTTCGATAGATCTTGATAATTACGCGATTGATAATGGTTCGTAAATCTATTGTTGATGTAAGAGTTGTTTCTCCACTTTCCGAATCTTCCATTTGTTTCATGGAAGGGTTCGCGATTAGGTCGCATTTTGTAGTTAGATTGATCATTATAAGATCTTAAGGGATAGTAGGATCTATCATTATATTGTCTTTGGAAATGATTAGATCTCCTTCTTATTCTCTGTGGTAAAGGTGTTCTAATATATGTTTCCCCTGCACGCTGATCATGAAAACCAGCTTCTAAGGGGGAAGGATGGTGTACTGGACGTGTGGTACATAATGGTGTTTTATTGAATTTAGAATCCTCTATATTACCTGGTTCATTTTGTTTCCAGACATTACCATTTTTATAATCCTGAATATCTCGTTGATATTTCTTTCTCTTTCTATCTTTCACTTCTTCATTTAATTTGTTGAGGTCTTTCTCTAGTCTTCCCAAATATATATTCATCTCTTGTTCAGAGGATAACTGTAAAAGTTATTCATGGTTCTTCTCAATGTTTCTATTCAGGCGCTAAAGTGAATAGGATATTGGTATAAATATGTATGCAGCCTACTGGAAGAAGAACACAAAACCTCGACAGAAATGTGTTTGAAATACGAAAAGAAGTGGGAGTTACTCCTACGGATTTTCAACGCAAATTACCTCCCTCCGCGCCACTGGAGTAACTCCCACTCCTTATGAAAACATATAATGTTTGTGTTGTATTATTTTAAGCAGACTGTGTTTTTCAAATTGTTGTGACTTAGATGACAATCAGAGCACATTTTATGACCAATTCATGCAAAACTCCACGCAATCCCAAAGGGTTCACATACTTTTTCTTGCCACTGTATGTATATGTATATATATATATATATATACATACCCACAGACCTCAGACCATATATACACATACGCACATGGGGGGTGGCATGTGGACAATCTCAACTAAATGGGCCTCCCCCATTTGGCTGATCCCTCCATAAGAAATGTTGAACCCGACAGAGCAGAGGATATATATATTATTTTCTGCTCTATCTGGTTCAACATTTCTTCTGGAGGGATCAGCCAAATGGGGGGGGGGCAATTAGTTGCCAAAATGTGTGCGTAATACAAGTCTGGATATATATATTTATAAGAATATAGATATATATCTTATATATACATATATAATATATCATACCTGCCCTTACCTTCCCCTATAAATTTGCTAAAAATATACACCCAAAAAAACAAATAACTGCCTGAGACCCCGCGTAACCCACATGCCACCCCCTCTACCTGGCTGAATGTATCTCCTCAAAGGGATCCTTGGGAGGCCCCAGCAGGCTGCACTCTACAGTGCCTGATTAGAGGGCCGTGTCTGCCTGATGTTTTAGTAACAAGAATGTTTTATCCCATAGGCTTCAATGTTAAAAATTTTCACGTTTTAATTCAATATCTAATAAAGAGTCTCTTTATTTCTAGATTTTTTTAGTATTTAAGCATTTTTTATACTTTTTTCAATTTTTTTTATTTTTTTCGAACTTTTGGCGAACGTCGCAAAAAGTTGGAAGTTCGCGAACTGTCGAACAGCCGATGTTCGATTCAAACTATGAACAGATCAAACCGAACAGCTCATCCCCAGAGGAGAGCACTTGCTGCCAGACTCCATCTCTGTTATATTTATTTGGGGTGTCGAGAGTCCCCATTAAATATTATATTTTTTTATTTTTTGGACTCCTAAATATAGTAAAACCATAAAGAAAACCCTGTCTTTTCTGCTATATAGTTTTAAAAGGAGTAATCTCTGAAGGAGTATCCATCTTAAATCTCTAAAATTCAGTTTTAAGGTTCACTGAAAACATGAGATGGCAAGAAAAACAATGGAACACGCTTTTGTTATTGCAGCATAATCTTCCTGTTCTGCCTAAAAGATGTAAATCTATTAAAATGTGGGGAGATAAAGAGAGACTGGTAAAACAGAAATACAGGTCAAGCTAATATAGAAGTTGAATGTTTTCTTACTGCGTAAAATAAGTAATATTTAATGGAGACATGAGCTGTAGGCCTGAATTTTTAATAACGCATGGCAAATGCTCCATCTACAGACCAGAAATGATACACAAGCGCATCATCCATCACAGTGCAATGGTCCCAGAAGAACTTCATACATCACATTGACCTGATACTTTGCAAGATTGATGTCGTCTACATTTTAAATATACGCAATCCCATAATCTGGTGACAAAAATCACATCTTACTAGTAAAAAAAATGGGGAAAGTTGGATGTCCAAACGAGTGTTTTGCAAGAATAGCAGCAATTTTTTTATAAATTTTAAGTTGATAGACGAGCAAGGTCTTGTAATACGAGCAATATGCACTGAGTGAATCCAAGTGACCCCCCTCCTCCATGCGTCCGTCACAGCATTCTGACGGCTCGATGGAGCGGGCCACACTGTAACGTGCGTAATGGTATCGCATATTACACTGGATGTGTATAAAACCTCCCCATCGAAAAGCTAAGACAGAAGTTCGACAGGCCTACAGAGAGCAATCCTCCATAGGAGGAGGTGGCCACATGGACGTCCAAGCTTAGAGACCGCCCGTTCTCCTGAACGTTCCCCTCGTGCTCTTGTGCGCTCGTGTGAATACAAAGTACTTTACTTTATAGTGTATTACTGTAATCATTTTCATATGAATAAATGGTCATGGAACGAATCGTCAGAGTTTCCATGCTTTCTTATGGGGAAATTCGCTTTGATATAAGAGCGCTTTGGATTACAAGCACGTTTCCGGAACGAAATAAGCGCGCAATCCAAGGTACTACTGTATTTCGGTTTTTATAAAAACTTTAGAGTTTGTAGCGCTGTGTTAAAAATCTTGCTGTGGCAGTACCTATTTTTGGCCACAAGATGGAGACTATCGCGATCAGAGATACTGGACATTGGGACTACAATGCCCGGCATGCTTTGCAAGAAGACAGGAAGTGGGTGGGGACTGGACACTTACATCCTCTGCCTCGTGGAGAACGCGCCGGAGCGCGCAAGGGAACGAGAGAGAGCAGACGCAGTGCCATACTTCGTGAGAGGGCCTAGGGCGGAAAGCAAGTGAGACCTGTCAGTTCGGTTACCGGGTCATTCAGTCCTCAAGAGAAGGAGCCCTCCAAGTTCCAGAGTTGCTGCAGAGGGAACCAACCGAAGACCTCGAGCAAGGAGTCACCGCAAGCGGATCAGGGACAGAGAGCAGGCGGTGAGCTGAGGAAAAGTCGTGGATAAGCTACGGGAAGTTAGACAACGGATCCGGCCGCTAGTATCCCCAGTCAAAATCCAGCGGAGAGACGTCCTGGGTCAGCGGAGCCTAAAGCAACCGTCGGATGGGTGAGAGGCCTTCAAGGCCGTTTATAATACAAAGAGCACGCTGCTGTTTTCTCTTTAAAGTCCACAGGGCCCCAACTTGACTAGTCGAAGACCTTTCTTAAGTAATTTCACTGGCCAGTTGAACAGTACCCGGGTACCTTACACACATACACACCTTTTACATTCCGGGACTTAACCTGTGCAGGACTCATTTTTGTTACGAATCGGAACGGGGGTTAAAGATACGTTCCGAATATATTTCTCTCTTTTCCGCTGCGCGTTTGCCGTGATACGAAGTGATTGTATATTCTGGGGTTCCGCTACGCGCCCTTTTTTGAATATTCGTGCAATTACATTTTCTTTTATGTTCGGTTACGAATATTTTATTTTCCGAAATACGAAGCCTCGTGTTTCGTTTCTTTTCCGCTACGCGTTTTATCGCAATACGAAAGTACTGTAATAATATCTGTGAATACCGTATCTCAATATCTGCCAAATATTTTAGTAAACTATTTAAATGATAAAAACCCACAACTGTGTTGGAGTATATTTATTCCCTAGTGCGGGGAGACTGACCCGTGGTTCATTTTCAGCGGCTCCTCCGGGAGTGAGCGCTACACGTGGGGGCTCGTTTCCGGGATTCAGTCTCTGGAAAAACCGCATCTAAAGGGTTAAATATGGATCCAGACACTGTTGCCGAATGGTGTGAGGAGCACAGTAGTCAGTTAGAATGTTGTATAGTCATGGATATCGCCGCAGACACTTGGGCCGAAGAGCAGATCCGCCAGGCCGTGGCCACGCTAGCACCAGATCATCGGGGGTTAATACTGGACATTAAGAAAAACCCAGATACTTCTCACACGTATGTTCTTCTCGAGTGGAGAAAGGGTGTTCCACCATGTTTTCAGGGCGCGAGCGTGAAACTGGCCGATGAGGTGGAAGTCCAACTAATTCAGCCAAGTGCGCCACGTGGTGAATCCGCAAGTGTTCCCGCGCCTAGTCCGTTGGCCATGATCGGGCCGGAATTTATCGTGGCTATTGGAGACCTACTGGCTAAATGTCAGAAAACAAGCCCTCCTCACACTAACTTCGGTTATCGACGGTTAAGAAATTTTACAAGAAACGTACCAACTCCGGCGGGAGAAGAAACCTTTGAAGAATGGGTGGAACAGGCGATGCAAGCTCTGGATGAGTGGGACGTCCCTGAGGCCCAGAAAAAGCAAAGGATCACCGAGAGTTTAAAGGGACCTGCGTCAGAAGCGGTGAGAAACCTAAAACTGAGCAGAAAAGATTGTACTGCTTTAGATTACTTAAACGTTCTGGAAGAAGTTTTTGGGCGAACCGAAAAGGCGGCCGAACTGGTATATCAGTACGAACACACCTATCAGAGAAGAGGTGAAAGGATGACCGAGTACATGAGGCGCCTAGATAAGATTCTACACCAGATACTTCTCAAGAAAGGGGCCGAACCGGCCGAAGTAGATAAGATCCGAATAAAACAGATCCTGAGGGGCTCTCAACCTCTAGATCCAGTAATAATGCAGCTAAGAAGCAGAGCAGGTAACCAAGAATTGAAGTACCTGGAACTGATCCGAGTAGTACGAGAAGAAGAGGCTTTACTGGAAGAGAAATCCTTCAGGCGGGGGGAAAGGGCTTATGCACAACCTGTGAGGCATAGCGACGGTCTGCAGCCTGAAAGCGACTCCCTAGATACTTATGGATCGGACGAGGACGAACAAGAGCACCTAGTCGTTTTTAAATCTACAGAGACGGCTGCCAAAGAATCGAACCCCTCTGAACGTGGTGAATTGTCCAAGACCGTCAAGAAGGTACAGGAAGCTCAAGCTGAATTGCAACAAGCGCACGCGGAATTGTGCTGAGTATTGATGAAGGTGACCGAAATGCAGGCAGAAATGCAGAAATTCCTCACAGACATGCAGACGACGGGAGCCGCTGTGGCGTCTGGTCCAAGTCCTTTAACAAAATCCCAACAAGCAACTACGTCTCCGCTCTCTAAGAAGAGATGTTTTGGTTGTGGAGAAATGGGCCATTTCCGCGCACAGTGCAAAGGCCAAAAGTCTGAGAAGGATAGAGTCGAGGGACTGTTGAAGGCCCTAGAAGGACTGTTATCTACCTCACCGGCGGGAAACGCCAGAGGGCACAAGTGAAGGAGCAACCTAAGTGCCCGAAGGTTGAACCCCGCTCCAGAAACCAAGTCAAGACTAAGAGGACGGGAAGGCCCAAAGCCGAGCCAACTGCTGAGCCTGCCAGGACTGAAAGAGTCACTCCCTTAGCATCCGGGTCTACGTCATGGGGAAGCAATGCACACCCAAAACCTGCACGGGCCAAGAAAAAGGCCAGGGTACAGCAAACTGGGTCTAAGTGTCCGGATGCCGCCACCAAGTTTCCTGACCAACTGATAGGTCCTTCTCCTATTGTGCCAATTCAAGTGGAAGGAGTCTACACCAAAGCCCTGTTAGATTCAGGGGCTCAAGTGACATTGATCTACAGAGACTTCTATGAGAAACACTTAAAGCACATTCCTTTGCAAGAATTGAAGGATTTGGAAATATGGGGTATCGGCACTGAGAAACTCCCTTATGACGGGTACCTGCAAGTGAAGTTGGAGATCGGATCTGAAGTCATCGGGCAGTCTGGGGGTTGTGATGCATTGGCTATTGTGTGTCCTCGACCCTCGGGTGCGAACAGAAGCTCCCTGATAGTGGGGACGAATACTGACCTAGTGCGGCGTCTCCTGATGCCTATCGTGTTGGAAGAAGGTTCAACTCAAGGAGTGCACCCAATGTTACGTCCGGTCTATCAGAGGATGGTCGAAGAACGAAAGGCACCTGCCGAGGTGGGAAGACTGTGGAGGCTGGGTGGAACAGAGAAGGTTCTGCAAGCAGGAGAAGTAGCGAGCTTCCGGGTTTCAGTCAAGTTGAATGGATCGCAACCAGGTCCCTATGTGGTGCTGGGAACCGATTTTAATCATGGGAGTGAAACCGGAGTCGAAGTAATTCCTGAAATAATCTCCACCAAAGCCCTGAAGAGAACACGAGGAAGAGTCTCGGTCAGTGTGTGCAATGTGACAGATTCTCCAGTAGTCCTTAAAGCACGAATGCCTATCGGGCAAGTAGAGTCTGCTACACCCCTCTCTACTGATTTAGGAGGGGGAGTGGATAAAGAGATTCCAGATGAAAGATTCTACCCCAAAGACGCTCCCATTTCACCTGAGTGGAAGAAACGTCTTCAGTCTCAAGTCCTAAAGTGGAAGGAATTGTTCTCGAAAGATGAGTTCGATGTGGGCCTAGCTAAGAGTACTGAGCACCGCATTCGGTTACAAGAAGATAAGCCGTTTCGTGAAAGATCAAGGCGAGTTCCGCTGGGAGACTTGGATGATCTGCGAGAGCAACTGAATGAATTGCAAAGAACCAAGGTGATTCAAGAGTCCAGGAGTCCATATGCATCTCCCATAGTGTTGGTCCGGAAGAAAAATGGTTCTGTCCGCCTATGTATAGACTACCGCACATTGAACCGGAGAACCATCCCCGATCAATATGCCACTCCTCGGATAGAAGATGCCCTACAGTGTTTGTCTGGAGCAAAGTGGTTTAGTGTACTAGACCTGCGAAGTGGATATCACCAGATACCCATGCATCCTGAAGACAAGGAGAAAACTGCGTTCATCTGTCCACTAGGGTTCTTTGAATTCAACAGAATGCCTCAAGGCCTTACGGGGGCTCCAGCTACGTTCCAACGGTTGATGGAGAAGACAGTCGGGGATATGAATTTAATTGAAGTATTAGTGTACCTGGATGACATAATTGTGTTTGGGAAGACTCTGGAAGAACATGAACAACGTCTGGAGAAGGTCTTGAAGAGGCTCCATGAAGAGGGGTTGCAACTGTCTCTGGAGAAATGCCAATTCTGTCTACCGTCTGTTACGTATCTAGGACATGTGGTCTCAGCAGAAGGTGTTTCGACAGATCCTCGGAAGTTGGAGGCCGTAGCTTCTTGGCCTAGACCCCGAAATGTCACTGAGCTTAGATCTTTCTTGGGATTCTGTTCATATTATCGAAGATTTGTGGAAGGATTCGCCAAAATAGCTCAACCACTGAACAAACTCCTGCAGAAGGAAACCACCGAAGAAGGCTGCAAGGTCTCTGACAAAAACCCGTCCGCTTCGGGGCCAAGGAAAGCTCGAGAGTCTATACAAGGTGAATGGACCAGTCAATGTGAAGGAGCTTTCGTAAAGCTGAAAGAGAGTCTAACCTGAGCTCCTGTTTTGGCCTATGCGGACCCTCAAAAGCCGTATGAACTACATGTGGATGCCAGCCGAGAAGGTCTGGGAGGAGTCCTATATCAGGAGTATGGTGGATTGCTGAGGCCTGTAGCATACGTGAGCCGGAGCCTTACGCCTTCAGAGAAGAACTATCCTACTCACAAGCTGGAGTTCCTAGCCTTGAAGTGGGCAGTGGTAGACAAGTTGAAAGACTATCTGTATGGAGCTGAGTTCGTGATCAAGACGGATAACAATCCTCTTACCTACATCCTTACTACCGCAAAACTGGACGCAACGGGACATCGGTGGTTGGCCGCTCTGTCAGGGTTTCGGTTCAGCCTGAAGTATCGCCCTGGGGTGAATAATCGAGATGCTGATGCGTTGTCGAGAAGACCCTACACTACAGAATGGACTCCGTTGACTCCAGACGGGGTGCAAGCTTTGTGTCAAGGAACAGAGCGCCGGGTCAAAGGAGGGATTGAAGCGGAGGCCATAGGAGTTATGGCTGCGGCTGTTCCTGTGTTCTACTGTAACCCTACGTAGTTAAGGGATGAAAATTTACCTACCTTTTCGAGACAGGACCTGAAAGCGGATCAGGCCAGAGACCCTTTAATTGCCTTGACCATAAAGGCCCTGTCTGCAAACCAGCGAGAGATTTTGTTAACCAACTCACCGAGTGGAGCTAGATTGGTCTACAAAGAGTGGGAGCGCTTAAAGATGTTGGATGGGGTGGTCTACCGAAGGGGCCCCTCAACTAGCGCTGAAGAGATTCAACAGTTATTCCTCCCTACTAAACATAGGGAGAGTGTGTTGCGATCACTACATGATGAGCATGGACATCTGGGGGCTGAAAGAACTTTTAAGCTGGTGCGAGATAGGTTCTATTGGCCTTGCATGAGAGCTGAAGTGGAAAGCTATTGTCACTCCTGTCTAAGGTGTATTCAGAGGAAGACTCTACCGACTCAAACTGCTCCAATGAGCCATCTGCAGAGCCAGGGACCCATGGATTTGGTGTGCATTGACTTCTTGTGCTTAGAGCCGGATGCTAGTGGGCAAGGGAACATTCTAATAGTGACTGATCATTTCACCCGTTACGCCCAAGCATTCTCCACAAAAGATCAACGCGCTCCGACCGTGGCCAAGGTGTTGATGGAAAAGTTCTTTGTTCACTACGGACTGCCAAGGAGGATACACTCTGATCAGGGTAGGGACTTTGAAAGCAGACTGGTGGGGCAATTGTTAGAGCTGTTGGGAATCCAAAAGACCCGAACTACACCATATCACTCTCAAGGTGATGCTCAGCCTGAAAGGTTTAATCGCACACTGCTAAATATGCTGGGGACCTTGTCGAATGTGGAGAAGCAGAGTTGGAGTCGGCACATAGCTACTCTGGTGCACGCATATAACAGTACGGAGAGTGATGCAACTGGATACTCGCCGTACCATCTTATGTTCGGAAGGGAGGCTCGACTGCCAGTTGATTTGGCATTTGGGTTATCCCTAGACCAGACATCAGTAGCTTCCCATAGAAACTACGTGGATAGGCTTTGAAAGAATCTGGCTTCTGCGTTTGAACAGGCCAGTTTGACCTCGGGAAACAGGGAGCAAAGAAACAAAAGGAACTATGACCTGAAAGTTCGAATACAAGATCTACAACCCGGTGATAGGGTTCTATTGAAGAACTTGGGTGCTGCTGCGAGACAAAAGTTGGCGGATAGGTGGAGTTCCCAGGTTTACATTGTCTGCAAACAACTGCCGGGTTTACCAGTGTATCAGATTCGCCCGGATGGAAAGGCTGGGCCTATTAAGAACTGGCACCGAAATCATTTGTTGCCTTTGAGAGAGGCTGTAAGGATGCCAGTTGGGGACGAACCGCCTCTGCCAAATCCGCCTGTTCCATGTTTGCCTCCTGTTACTCGGTCTCAACAGACCCGGGCTGTCGAAGAGAGCGAAAGAGACAGTGAGGAAGAAAGTTTCTGTCTGGACTGGATACGTTCACCGGAGCCTGAAGAGATTATCTCAGTTCCTGAACGATGGGAGAGTAATTTGAGGTCTGAAGCTCCTGAATTCTTGTTGGAAGTCCCTGAGACTGTTGATATCCCTAAGCCTCTTGAATTTCAGTTGGAAGTCCCTGAGGCTGTGGGGATCCCGGTAGCTCCGGAGGCTTATTCAGGTGATTATAGTTCTATGCCTTCACTGGAGGGATCATACTCTGAAGAAACGTCTGCTCCAGTGATAGAGAGAAGAATTGAGCCAATGCCTATAGTACTTCCACCTGAAGAGGAACTGATTGAGCCAGAACCAAAACGCTCTGTTCGACCGCCCCAACGACTCACCTACGACTCACCAGGACATAGCACTGAAGAGGCCATCACCACGGTGTGGAGGTTGCCCGAAGTGTCTGCTATGCTAGCTGAGGTAGCCCAAAATATGAGTCAACTTGAGGAAGTGTTCCTAACCCACTGCATGTATGCTGCTGAACCTGTACATGTTATGTAAACTGTATTCAAATATTGTGGAAATGTAATGTAACTGTTGTACCTCCTTGGAGAGACCCAAGAGTTCTAGGAGGGGGAGAGTGTAGCGCTGTGTTAAAAATCTTGCTGTGGCAGTACCTATTTTTGGCCACAAGATGGAGACTATCGCGATCAGAGATACTGGACATTGGGACTACAATGCCCGGCATGCTTTGCAAGAAGACAGGAAGTGGGTGGGGACTGGACACTTACATCCTCTGCCTCGTGGAGAACGCGCCGGAGCCGCCAGGGAATGAGAGAGAGCAGACGCAGTGCCATACTTCGTGAGAGGGCCTAGGGCGGAAAGCAAGTGAGACCTGTCAGTTCGGTTACCGGGTCATTCAGTCCTCAAGAGAAGGAGCCCTCCAAGTTCCAGAGTTGCTGCAGAGGGAACCAACCGAAGACCTCGAGCAAGGAGTCACCGCAAGTGGATCGGGGACAGAGAGCAGGCGGTGAGCTGAGGAAAAGTCGTGGACAAGCTACGGGAAGTTAGACAACGGATCCGGCCGCTAGTATCCCCAGTCAAAATCCAGCGGAGAGACGTCCTGGGTCAGCGGAGCCTAAAGCAACCGGCGGATGGGTGAGAGGCCTTCAAGGCCGTTTATAATACAAAGAGCACGCTGCTGTTTTCTCTTTAAAGTCCACAGGGCCCCAACTTGACTAGTCGAAGACCTTTCTTAAGTAATTTCACTGGCCAGTTGAACAGTACCCGGGTACCTTACACACATACACACCTTTTACATTCCGGGACTTAACCTGTGCAGGACTCATTTTTGTTACGAATCGGAACGGGGGTTAAAGATACGTTCCGAATATATTTCTCTCTTTTCCGCTGCGCGTTTGCCGTGATACGAAGTGATTGTATATTCTGGGGTTCCGCTACGCGTCCCTTTTTTGAATATTCATGCAATTGCATTTTCTTTTATGTTCGGTTACGAATATTTTATTTTCCGAAATACGAAGCCTCGTGTTTCGTTTCTTTTCCGCTACGCGTTTTATCGCAATACGAAAGTACTGTAATAATATCTGTGAATACCGTATCTCAATATCTGCCAAATATTTTAGTAAACTATTTAAATGATAAAAACCCACAACTGTGTTGGAGTATATTTATTCCCTAGTGCGGGGAGACTGACCCGTGGTTCATTTTCAGCGGCTCCTCCGGGAGTGAGCGCTACAAGTTGATGCTCAATTTTAGCTTTTTAGGTCTTGATATATTTATGTATACGTTGCTTTTGTTTCTGGACGTCCTAGTTATAAATGGCTTGTTTTTAGATTACCCATCAAATCTGACTTCTAATGACACACTCCCGGGTGGTTGCGGGGTTCCCAGGGAAGGTAACCGTATATATAAACATTGAGTAGCGGACATTACTGGCAAAAGGATGTTGAAGTAATGGCGCCAAACAGTATGAATGCATGTGCCGACTGCCAACAAGAAAGGGCACAAACACCAGAGCCTGGCGCTGCACGTCAGGGAGAGTCTGTGTGCCACAAGAAGGAATTCGGAAGCATCCCAGAATGCGGAAGTAGTTCTGGGACAGAAAAAAAAAGCAGTGGTTGTGATCTATTTAAGTCGGAAGTGAAGTTTTATGGATAATTTTTCCCTGAATTTCGTTTAGGCTAATTAAATGCCATGGATTGTTCCATTTTATTTTAATACATTCCAGTTTTATTCTGTTTATTACAATAAATCCTCTTGTTTGGGCTTAGTTTTGGTCTCTTTTTCCTTATGAGGGAGTTTTGAGACATCGATGTATTCCTGTGCATCAGCCCTTCAGAATGACACTCCTTATATCTATCTCCAAACTGGACTATATGCTTCTGATGATAGAAGCAGAGGCTGCTGCGGATCAACGGAGAACCCGTTGGGATTATTGCTGAACCTGCTGAGATGAAGGCATGACAGCAAGGAGTGGTAACACTTTGATACGCCACATATTGTTGTATTTCCAGTGAGTGCTATCTAAAGGGGATCATATATATTTTTTATTGTTGTGAAACAGAATTACGCTATGTACCGTTTATTTATTTTTTATTTTTTTTTTTTATTTTTTTTTTGGCGGTACTGGCACTTTAATGCATTAAATGAAGCAATAGAAAATATGGGTTTATTGTATCTGTCTATAAATTCATACACATTTATTTTTTGCTTGGTTTGAGTGTGTGTGTGTGTGTGTGTTTTTTTTTTAAATTTTTTTTTTTTTATTATTTTTAAAACACAAAGTCAATGGGGGTACAGAAAAAAGATAAGGGAGGGTAAGCAAACATGTTTGATAATACGCTTACAATATTAAATTGAGGCGGGAAGAGAGCAAAGGAAAACAATAATAAAAGAGGGGGAGGGGAGAAAAAAAAAAAAAAAAGGGGGGGGGAACATCACCATCGCCTGTAGATTAACAGCCATTGTATATGATTTACAGATAAAATAAAATTCTGGCACCCAATATCTGAGACCTCGGTTCGCATATTGGCCAGATCACTCGGTAACTTCCGAAACGCTCACCTCTTCCCTATCGTTAGGCCTGCCCTCCCCTCCTTGCACACACTGTTTCACTAGGTATATGTCCCATAATTCCCATGGGTCCTGTTTAGGAGGGGTTACCGAGAGAAACTCTATAGCCATACTGTCATAGGTCCTATCTCTAGTCATGTACGTCTTAAGGAGCCCCAGAGAGGGGACCGTATCTGATTTCCATCTCTGTGCTATCAGCAGTAGTGCGGTGGACATAATATGGAATGTCATTCTGGTCTGTTGCCTAGTTAACTTAGGGCCCCCCAATCCCAACAATACGAATCCGGGATCCATAGGAATAGGGGTGCTCACCACTACTGTAGCAAACTCCACCACCATAGTCCAAAAGGGAATTAATAGATGGCATTGCCACCAGATATGTATATAAGTACCTGTCTGTGACCCACATCGCCAACACACTGAAGATGAGGATGGAGCGAATTTAGACGTTTTATCCGGCGTCCAGTACCATCGGTAGAGAACCTTCCTACTTGTTTCAAGGAGCGTCGCCTTTCTAGACACCCCCACATCTCTACGGAACACAGCTGCCCACAATTCTGGCTCAATGGAACGTTCCAAATCTTTTTCCCACGCAGCATGATATCGCCATAAGGGTAATTCCCTGTCCGTCATAATTGCATTGAGGCCGATTGAGATTAGACCTTTTGGTAACAATTGGGAGACCCCCAGGGATTCAATTAACGTCAGGGCCGGTTTATGGATCGAGTAGAATGCCGTGAATCCCTGAGTCCTCAAATATGAGCGCAATTGGCAATAAGATAGAAAATAAGAGTCATTCAGGTGAAATTTAGATTGCACCGACGCAAATTCCAATACCCCGCATTTATCCGTTAATTGGCACAAATTGAAAACCCCCTTCGCCGCCCAACATTGCGCATTAAAATGTGGAAGGATATATTGAAACATCTTCAGTGGTGCCGCTCTTGACATGGGGCCCGTCCCCGATATCCGCAGGAACATACTGTCCCATATTCTCAAGGAGAGTGTCGTCGTAGTAAACAGAGACGCGAACACCCCTCTTGGTCTATTCGGAGGAGGAACCCATAACAACACCCTTAAATCGTGAGGGGTCAGAGCGATGGCCTCCATAACTGCCCATTGAGGGCGGGAGGCATAGCCCAGGCATACGGTCATCGCTGCAACATGGACAGCTCGGCTATATTTTGCAAAATCCGGTACCCCCAATCCACCCCCCTCGATCCGGCGTGAAAGAACAGGAAATTTAATTCTGGGGCGCCGATAGTTCCATAAGAAGGTATTAACCGCTCCCTGCAGAGAAGAAAAATACGCTCGAGGGATAAAAATAGGAAGGGCTCGAAAAACATACAAAATTTTCGGGAGTATCGTCATTTTCACTGCCGCTATGCGACCGAACCACGATAGTCGTCGTGGATGCCAAGTCCGCAATAAGGTTTTAATTTCTATTAACAATTTCCCATAATTGCCATCGAATAGGACATGAGGCGAAGGAGCTAGTTTAATTCCCAAATACGTAAGAAATTTAGTTCTCCAATCAAATGAAAATTCCTGCTTTAGTGTAGTCAGAACGTCCTCTGGGATATTAACCGGCAGCGCCTGAGTCTTGGAGAAATTAATCTTATGATATGAAAATTTGCCATATTCATTCAATATTGTAGTAAGAGCCTCTAAGGATGATTTAGGGGAAGTCAATGTAAGGAGAATGTCGTCAGCAAAAAGATTTAATTTATGTGTCTGTGGACCCACCTCTATACCCCTTACGTCACCGGACTGCCTGATCATTTGAGCCAGAGGTTCTAATACTAACGCGTACAGTAGTGGGGACAACGGGCAGCCCTGCCGTGTGCCGTTCGTGATAGGGAACACTTGAGAATGGAAGCCCGCAAATCGTACCGTGGCAGTCAGAGAAGTATAAACCGAAAAAACCCCCTTAACAAACTCGGGTGGGATAGAAAATTTGGCCATCACCTCCGACATAAAACCCCAATGTACTCGGTCAAACGCCTTTTCCGCGTCCAATGACAGTATTAGCCCAGGTGTAGAAGACGAAGTAAGCACTTGAATGAGATTGATTAGTCGACGAGTGTTATCCGGACCTTGACGGCCGGGTATAAATCCGACCTGATCCATCCCAATCAAACTCGTGATAGTCAATGCCAAACGATTTGCCAGGATCTTAGTATATATTTTAAGGTCTACATTTATTAGAGGGATGGGTCGATAGTTTTGACAGCTAGTGGGGGGTATTCCTAATTTGGGTAAGGTGACTATGGCGGCATTAAGTAGGTCAGAAGGGAGGTTCCCCCTATCCATCGCAGAGGTGAACAAGCCATGGATATGGGGAAGTAGCACTTGATGGAAAGTTTTGTAATAATTAGACGTGAACCCGTCTGGGCCTGGGGCCTTGCCTTTAGGTAAGGATGTGATCACCGCCGCAATTTCCTCGCAAGTTATCGGAGAGGCCAAAGAGGCACATTGTGTCTGAGATAGAGTAGGTAAGTTTATTTTATCTAAATAGTCTTGTATGTCCGATACCGAAGGTCCCGTACCTGTGGTCCCGTCTCTCAAATTGTAGAGAGCTCGATAATATGTCGCAAATTCGTTCGCTATATCCTGGGGTTTATATATCCTTTCCCCTCGACTATTTAACAAAAAGGATGTTCTGGTTGATTGCTGAAGAGTAGAGTACGGAGGCGGAGTGCTAACGAGTGTCCCACCTTATTTGCGGTCGAATACCTATTTGCTCTAAGGCGTTGTAATGCGTAGAAGTGTTTTGTACTGTCTAGTTCGGTCAGGTCCGCGCCCGCTTTGGCCAGTTCCCGAGCCGTAAGTGGATCCGGGTGTGTTTGGTTAGCTTTGGTCAAAGCGTCTATACGGGTCAGTAACTCCAGTCTATCTGATATATGTTGTCTCTTCCTGATAGATGCCCATCTAATGCACACCCCTCTCATGACCGCCTTGGGAGCTCTCCAGAGAATAGTCGGATCTGATGAAGAATCCTTGTTCTCCGAGAAGTAATTGGCAAGTGTGGACTGTAAGTCCGACAGTATCTCTGGATCGCTCAGAAGAGTGTCGTTGAGGCGCCAAGGAGGCCTGCTAAACACTTGGAAATCATCGGCTAGTGTCAAGAATACTGGGGCATGGTCCGACAGTGTGAAGCTAGAGATGTCGCAATCTCGAACAGAAGGCAGTAAAGAGCCCCTTATGCAAAAAAAGTCTATTCTGGAGTATGAATTATGAGGCAGGGAGAATAAAGTATATCCTTTTTCGCCCGGATGAAAAACCCTCCACACATCATATAAATTAAAATGAGACAGGAGTTCCGTCAATTCTCTACCTTGTTTTCTAATGTGTGCGTATGATGAGGTTGACCTATCTAGAAGCGGATCTGGACATGCATTAAAATCTCCCATCACAATCACCTCGCCAGTTGATACTGTTAACATTTTTAGCAATACATGTTTAAGAAACGATATTTGAGATGAGTTTGGACCATAGACGTTGCATATAGTGAACAATTTCTGATTAATCGTGCACACTAAAATAAGGTAACGGCCCTTCGGATCACTCAGCTTTCTGTGAAGTTGGAAAGACACTCTATCATGCAGTAGTATAGATACCCCTCTAGACTTGGTGGGGCCCATAGCATGGAATTGCGTGGTATAACGAGGTACCTGTAACAAAGGGTGAGACAATCTACGAAAGTGTGTCTCCTGTAGACAAACCATATCGGGGTCTCCCCGTTTTATCTCTGAACATAATGCATGTCTTTTAAAGGGAGCATTTAAGCCCCTAACGTTGAAGGACATAAGTTTCATAAAACTGGGACTAAAAGCTGTATACAGATCCTGGGCCAACAGAGCCCCCAATTCTCATTTTGGAAAGACAAAGCAGCCCACGTGGCTCGGCTCGAGCGTGTTCGAGAGCAGTCAGTGAATGGTGATGGAGAAAACAACATAGAAAAAAAAAAAAAAAAAAACACCAGACGGTGTCAGAAAAACTATATACATGTCCCAAAGGGACAGCCTCTCGAGAAGCCCCGAGAAGCGGGTGTACTTCTCATACTCCTCAAGTGAAGAGCGAGAGTGGGGAGCCAAAAAAAGCCCATCAGAGCGCCAAGATGGAGAAACAAAAAGCTGCGCCGTGCTGCGCACGCTGGGACCCAGCAATTCCAGCTGATTCCACAGTCCCGAAACATGGACCATGTTTATGAGAGTATGAAAGATCAAGAAAAATACCCCTGAGGCACACTCGGTGAAATACGATACCGTAAAGACGATGAAATGTCCCGAGAATATTCTTCCTCTGCCCAAAGCACGTGGCGACTGGAATAGTCGTAAGACATCAAAGCAAAAAGCCAATCACTTTTTCTTCTTATGCCACTCCGGGTCAAGTCGTGATGGAGGATCTTGCCGCTGTGACGGAGGGGTACCAGGTTCCATTCCCCAATCCTTCAGGAGTTGTAGTCCCTCCGATACTGAAGTCACTGAGTGGAAAACTCCATTGCGAGATATCAACAATTTGGTTGGGAAGCCCCACCTGTATGCGATATTACGGTCCCGGAGCATTGTTGTCACCTGTTTAAAGTTGCGGCGATGTTGGAGGGTAGTGCGAGACAGGTCTGGGAAAATAGCAATATGATCGTAGGTCGGGGATAGCGCTCCAGGATGTCTCAGGGCACGCAATATGTCCTCGCGAGGCTTATAGTAATGGAGACGAAGCAGGACATCTTTAGGCGCCTTAACCGGAGCTGACGGTGGTTTAGGAAGTCGATAAATTCTGTCAAAAAGGAGGGAATCCGAGGTGGCCTCAGGCAGGAGATGTTGAAATAGTTCAGTAACATAATCAGGGAGGTTATGAGCTGATACCGAATCTGGTATTCCTCTTACTTTCAAATTATGGCGACGAGATCTATCTTCCAAGTCTGCAATTTTAGTAAGTGCCCCCTGAAGTTGAGATTGTAAATCCTCTACCTGTTCTGTCAGATTATTATGTGCCCCTGCAAAGTCCGCCATCTTTGTTTCCAATCTATCCGTGCGGTCTCCTATTTCTTTAATATCTTTTTTAATGTCCGCCGCCACGCTGTCTAGTCGAGTCGATAAAGCCTCAGATAGAGCTGTCAGCATAGGTGCCAGTTTGGCCGTCACCGCATCGATTCCTGAACATTCTTCAGCAGGGGAGGCAGATGCACGTGGGGATGAGGAGGATGAGCCGCCGCCATCTTGGGAGGCCCCAATGCCGTGCTGTTTCTGGCTCTTTGGAGCAAAAAAAAAAAAAAAAAAAAAAAAAAAAAAAAAAAAAAAAAATCGGCGGAACCCGCCTTTTTGTTACCGCTGCGGGAGGACATGTTGTGCTCCACTAGTTCCCCAGGTCCTGTGCCTCAGCTGCGCTTGCTTACTGTCGTTTTTCCCCGTGTTTAGTGGGTCCCTCGTGCGGAGCTCCGGCGCTACACGTCCACCATCGAACGGAGTCAGGCCACGCCCCTACCGTTTATTTTTTTATCTCCTCAGATATACGATTTCGATTTTTCTGTTGATATTCACATAACATTAGCAGTGTTAAGAGTCCAGGTGAGCTGGCCTGAATCTACATGCAAAGTGTCACTGCGTGCATCGGCATCTGATGATTCTTTAAGAGGTAAATGTGTATATGCTGGCGCTTTATAAAGAATAATACACACAATAAGCCAAAATACATGGACTGCACCATTGGGACATTTACACAAATCTATGCGATCACATTACTTCAATCTAGGCATTGTATCACACTGCGAATTTGCACACCTTGAACACCCTGTGCGCACACCCAAGTATAAGCATAGTATCAAACAATACGGAGTACAAAAACCACATTCAGTCATGGCACAGGTTATGGTGCATGGGGGTTGCTGCAGTGATTTACAGGAAACCCAAATTTCTCAAAGTAGGGCACTTGTGAGTGTTCTTACATATGGTTCCTGTCAACATTGCAGATTATAGCTACTGGCTTGTAAATCTACAAAAAGGCACCACTTTTAACAATTTACTCATACATTCTGACAATTCAGGGTGGGTCGAGGAAGCGATTGGATACCAAGCGTCAGATTTGCAAAACCAGGCCAATACACCAGAGTGATAGACTCCCACTGGGTTCCTCTGAGCTGCAGATATTCTTTTTGCAAACAGAAGACACTGTGATAACTAATGGGGAGTTAAAACATTTTCTTTCCCCTATAAAATACCTTTTACATAATCCTGTTAACTCCACAGTGTAATGATGGACTGCAACATTGTCCTAACTTCTTCCTGTTCTCCGTGAAGACTTTCACTGCTCAAGCGACAGAACCAATCGAGACGCTTTAACAAAAATTGGCCTTGACTAACACAGTAATCCTTTGCCTTTACCATGGAAACGTCATTGATGGCATTCAACAGGGAATATTATATTTACCTACTCTCTCCCCTCCCCGCAGTCATGTTAACTGAACTCCGGTTACATTATCTCCCAATTTCTTCACACCTGATGTTTAGAGATCCATAATGGTTACATTAAAGACTCCATCCGCTTTTATATTTTGTATCCACTGATATGCGGTCAACACTACCAGGTTTTAACCAGATTTCTAGAAACCCCTTAAATTAGGGGATCTCAAACTATGGCCACATATGTTTATGGGCTACAATTCACGCATTGTTTTAATAAGGCCAGAGCATCATGGGAGTTGTAGTTCCAAACCACCTGGAGGAGCAGCCGTCGAGATCCCTGCCTCAAATGCGATAATAATCAAGAATGTTCTAAAACAGTTTAGGGTGGGGTCAGGCAAGCGGAAGGAACGTCCGTGAAAGTGGTTCCTTCAATTCAATGCCCGTCTGGCCACCTCGCTGATCGCAGTTAGTGCGCTCAGTGCTGCAAGGCTCGATCCTCCTATGGAAGATCGCGCTTTGCAGCCACGTCAACACGCGTCCTAGCGCTTTGATGGGGAGGCTTGCTGCACGGACGTAGCACGGCTGCTGTTGCACATGCAATTCGTGCACGCACAACAGCGTGTGGTCGGCCCAGTCGCAGCGTCACAACACTGCAACGGACGCCAGAAGGTATGTCAGTATGAGCACACATAGTGCGCTCGTCTGACCCCAGCCTTTAGGATAGACTATAATGAACCTTGAAGGAAAATGTGGTCCAGGTTTCCTGAACTTCAGACCCAGTATTAGTTCTTATCTTCAGTTGGCAGCTCAAACTTACAGTAAAAAAAGTCTATTTGGTATAACTTTAACCCCTTAAGGACCAAAAGGTCTTTAAAGTCAATGCATTTATGATGTAAACGTTACATCATAGATCCTTAAATGGGTTAAAAATGTTTGCGTTTTTTTGGAAAAAAAGCTCATTACAGGGTTATTCATTACCCACTGCAGACTACCGTTGTTTTGAGTTTCCTTTTGGGAAATGCCAAAGTTTATCATCCGCGCAACAACGGCAGGAAAAGCTTCAGTGAATCTCCTGCCGTGGTTTGAATTACCCTTTCGGAATAAGCAGAAGTTTATCATTGTTCCAACAATGTTAAATTAGGGTGGTTAGTGAATAGCTCCCCTAAACTACAAAGCTGGGTCTTCCTTCAACCATAACTCAGTTTTCTGGTTTATAACAGGAGCAAATGAAACGAGATCAAAAAACGTCCACAAGATGTAAGAGAAAAGCTTTAATTATTTAAGCTTTGCTTGAATAGGCAGTCACCCATGTTTCTGTAGAAAACCAAAAATATATACAAAGACTCACTTCAGAAATGCATATAATTTTACTTACAAATAATCTGTATGCTCAAAAATTTTAACATCTGCAGCACATATTGTCCTGTTTTAGTTTTTTTTTTTTTTTGAGCATGTATATTTATATATATATATATATATTTATACATAGATTTTCTTTCCTCTTAAATAAAATTGTACAAACTGTATAGAATTTGAAGGTTTTTCACTAAGTCAGATTGCGTGCCCCGGGGAAGTCCTGCATGGGAGGGGGGGTTAGGGGATGGAAGATGTTTCTGCACCCATACGTATATATATATATATGCCTTCAGTGGTTTGTGTAGCAAGTAGTAATGTGGGATGGTTGAGGTATTCAGCCACGCACACAAAGAGGTTGCAGCTATAGCATAAAAAACCATATTAGCTCTGAAAAACCCAAAAACTTACAAAAAACGTGTTATAATACTAATAACTCCTTTTAGGGCTGAAAGGTGTTCTATAAAGTCGTCCTTCCTGCTGCAGCACCTCGTTTCAGCAACTAGGCGCTGTGTGGAGTATAGAAAGTCCAAGGTGACCGTGTGCACTTATGAGAAAACCAGGTTAGCTTGTCCACAGGTGTCAAAAAAGTCGTGTTTGTCTGGAACTTGAGAGACTTTTCTTTTCCCCCAAAGATCATGCAAAGTACTGCTGTAGCGCTGTTTTTGCCCTGAGGAAAAAAAGAAAGCAAAAAAGGTTTCAGCAATGTTCTGATGGAGGAGGCATAGCTATTTAAGAAATTGTCATTGTAAAACCCTGCAGTATGATAAAATCATAACCTTAGTTATATACGCTGCCTGGCCATAAAAAAAGTCACGCCATTGATTTCATTGGATCGTCTTTTGCTTTGATTGCAGCACGCTTTCGCCATGGCATTATTTTGATAAGCTTATGCAATGTCGCAACATTTATTTCCATCCAGAGCTGAATTAATTTGTCACCAAGATCTTATATAGATGATGGGAGAGTTCTAACGCTGCGTAAAGTCTTCTCCAACACATTATCCCAAAGATTCTCAATGGGTTAACATTTGAACTATGTGGTGGCCAATCCATGTCTGAAAATGATGTCTCAGGCTCCCTGAACCGCTCTTGCACAATTTGAGCCCAATGAACCCTGGCATTGCCATCTTGGAATATGCCCGCTGTGCCATCAGGGAAGAAAAAATCCATTGATGGAAAAACCTTTTCATTCAGTATATTCAAAGTCACATGACCTCATTTTTTGGGCACATAAGGTTGATGAACCTAGACCTGAAGCAACCCCAGATCATAACAGGCTTGCACAGTAAGTGGTGACTTTTTTTGGCCAGGCAGTGTATATTGTAAGCAAAATATACCGATAGGTATAAGAGCCAGGTCAAAAAAAAAAAGCCAAACCCCTATAGGGCCCGATTACAATCTTCACACAAAAAACGCATGAATTTGTACGCCAGCATTAAATGTTAACGCGCGTAAATCAATGCTGGAATTACAATACTCACGCATTTTTTCATCCGTCAAGCAATAACGCGCGTAAAACGGACGCGCAAAAACACACGCGCAGCAACATTGTGCGCAGAAATCAGTGTGCGGACTGTTTTTTTCACGCGATTCAGCCAATTAGAATAAAGAACCACAATTGTCTCACATTGAGTCTGTCAAAGTCAATCTGCGCATATATGCTGCAGCAATAATAAATGCACACACAGCTTCTCCATTTTATTGTTTGGGTATGAGTAAAATGTGTAACTATACTTTGCTGCATTATTTTTTTTGGGCTGGTGTATTTGGTTCGGCCAGGTTGATAAAAGCTGGTGTTAATGGCAAATTCTAGGAGTTGCTAAAATTGTGCGCGCAAAGGCTGTGCGTTACAAACTGCGCCTAGATTGTAAAACCATCCGCATACCAGCGCACAAACGCATTTGCGCTCACGATGTTAATATAGGATGCGCGAAGTACAGTAAGTTCGTGCAGGTTCCCCCGCGGTAGACGTATACGCGCGTTTGTTGCGCTGAGATTGTAATAAGACGTTCAGCGCAAAGGGTTTTGCCCCTCGCATTAATGCGTTTTTGCGCGGGCGCAAAACGTATGAGCAAAGACTGTAATAGGGCCCTAGATTTTTTCATGGTGCGTTTACAAACACATTGTTCGTGTTCGGTGGGTGACTTTTTAGACGGTCAGAAACTGTCAAAGGAGTTTGTGCACAAAGCACTAAAATATTTAGATAAGCAATTTAATCCCTCATCACTATCCACACAAAACCATTCATTGTATTTGTGTAGTCACCACAAAATTATTAGCATATAATGTTTGTATAAACGTCAATGACAAGAGGCTTTCTGTAACACAAACGCAATTACTCTAAAAGTATATGGATTCTCAAAGCACAGCATACAGATGCGCTGCACACTGTACATTTTAGGTGAAGAGTTTCATACCAAAGACCAGTTGTTGCAATGAATTAAAATAGCAGGACAAGTAACAAAACATCAGCACAATAAAGCCTGTTATAATGTCAATCTTTCAGGACAATGTGAAAAGGTAAAACTCTGTACATCAGTCCCGACATGCAGAATCAATGCTTACTTGTCACAGAGATTTGGATCTGTTGACTGGCTGAGATTCTGGAGAATATCGACAATGCCAATTTCCCGCAATTTAACTTGTCTTTCTTGTGAACCTTGGGAATAAACAGTACATTAGTGCCACAACAATCTAAGGCTAGATCTTGCTCTAATCAAGAACATGAATGCTTATTATAGAGACGCCAATCAGCTATATTTACTTTCTAAGCCGGTGATCAGCAACCTTGGCCCCTCAGATGTTTTGGAACCATTAGGACTCTCAGCTACCGGTTAGAGTGAAATTCAGTTCCATATCATATGGAGGGCTGAGATTGCAGACCCCTGTTGTAAGCCAACTTTTCAACACAAAGACACATAGCTTGGTGTAGTCATTTTTATTTTTGACAGAAATACCATTCTATATTTGAAGAAATAAAAATGGACATAGGTTTCTGCACGCTAGGTATAATTATCATGGTTGCTATGTATATTTGATAACACAAAGGGATACCTATGGTTGTAAACCTTTTTAAAACATTCTTTTGAAGGGCTAACTTTGCCATTTCTCTAAAAATAAAAATAATAATAATCAAGCATGTACACATGGGCTATTGCTGCAACGTACTAATAGTTGTAGTTAGATAGAATTGTATTATTTTTGGCAATAATTGCTTTACATTTTTTAAGTTGTGTCATTTACTTTTTGCTCTTTAGGCACCATCATCAGATGCACACCGCGATGCTTATCGGTGTTGTTTTATATGCCTATGATCTGTCCTCTGTTTACCTTTCTTTACCATAGGATTCCACCATTAGTATTTACGACACCCCCCCCCCCCCCACCTTCTGTTCTATGATTTTTCTCAGTATAGCTTCAAGACCTGAAGAATAGAGTTATACCCTCAAAAGCTTGTCTTTTAAATGTAAGTCCAATAAAAAAAAGGTATCACTACGCATCGCTAGTCTGGTGAAATATATTTACATGTGTGGAGGCTGTTGATCTCGCATTTTTGCCCACCACAACTTAAGTGTGTGCATTGATTTACCAAAGGGGTTCAGCATCAATAGCAACCAGTAAGGCTAGGGTCAGACGAATGCAGTGCGAATGCGAGTGCAGCCGCACTTTATCACGGCCGTAGTAGCAGCAAATGACGGGCAATGACGGGCAATATACGAAGTACGGCCGCACGAAAGTACGGCCGCACGAAAGTGCGGCTGCGCAACACAAGCGGCAAACAAACGCATTTTTTCGAGAACGTGATACCGCTAGTACTGACGTACAGAGTGCGCTGCGTCCACTAGCGGCATGTGTGCGTGATTAGGAGACGTCAGACGCTGCACACGTCCGGCCAACATAACGTCCAGACGCAAAAAGGGTTTTATTGATGATCCGTACAAAATCACGGACGAAAATGCGCATCGTATGACCGCTATCGCGTATTCAGTGAAAAAATACGTCCATTCGTTCGAACGCGCTTTTTCACGGACAACGCGAAAAATACGATCGTCTGACCCTAGCCTTACAGTCCATCTCTTGCTGATGAGGACAAATGAGCCCGAAACAGCTGTACAGGAGTGAGTGACTAGTTGCATAACCTGACTTTTTCTAAAAAATTCTTTATAAAAAAAAACATCTAGTATGGCATGGCATGGCATGGCACTGGCAAGGAGGGTTCTGTGTTATTACAGACCCTAGACACAAAAAAGTGAGAAGTTGTGGACTTGCATATCCTACCCAGAGTTCCTTGTTGCATGGGGAATGTAGCACATGAGCTCTGTAAGCAGTTCTCTGAATTGCCGGAATGTGTAAAGGTCTTCTGCAACACATATTTTTTAGAAACATACATACCTTCATCTTCATTCCACGTGAGGTTTGCTATACAGAACATAGCAGCCAGCTGCAGCTTCAGGTTAGAATGACCCTAAGCGGAATGACAGGATTACACAAAAGAGAATTCAATCTTAAGGTCTCGTTAGAATCTTCGGAAATTTAACAGAAAATAAACAAGTTCACAAAATTATGATTTTGACTTTGTTTCCACCTACATATGACACAATGGGATTAGTTTTTGAAGCTTGAAATCAAAATATTTTACGTAAAACATTCATTTTCTTAAGTATGTTGTGAAACAGTTGACAAGCATGTGCTATTCGGTTATTTTGGCATAGGACGTGCGTTTTTCTTGTCAGTTTGAATAATCCATGCTATACATTCTTAATTATGACTATTGATGAATAGTTTCTGCGTGTAACTTTAGTGGTGCACTTGTATATATAGTTAATATGATGAATGCTTGAGTACATTGTAACTGTACATTTGAACGCAGGGGCATTTGCTTTAATTGTACAAGTTCATTAATTTCTCCGTGAACAATAGATAGCATTTAAGAAAGAAGAGGAGAAGGATGCTGGACGCTTAAATTTCAAAAAAGGAAAAACACCTATAAAGTGACACAGGCAAGGTCTTAGCTGTTATACGGCTCTTTCTTCAATTTTCAGATTTAAGAAAGGCTGTAGAACAACCAACACATTGCCAGTGTAACAAAGTGTTATCCTTGAGAGGCATCCAACTGGCTTTGCATGTACTAGTTACATGCAAGCCGATGGTCATTGGGCTGCACCAAACCGCTTCTTGCAGAAAGTAGTTGGCTACCCGACAGGGTGTCAGGGGACAATAAGGTTTGGAATACAATATGGGCAAAGTTGTAAGTATGTAAATAGCATTACAAAGTTGGTGCTAATTTAACCAGAGCTGTTGTAAACGTAACTCCATATAGACTATAATGGCTCTGGTAAGTTTACAACAGCTCTGGTTAAGTTAGCACCAACTTTGTAAATCTAGCCCTATGAGCTTTGTTCCTGTAGGCTAAAAAGAAGTTTAGAAAGAAAGCAGGTGAACTTTGTTATTAAACATGCAGTTGCCAAAACCTATTTATCCTTTTACGCCAGTGAACATTCTCAGTTGGTTTAGCATACAGAGCTGTGTCAAGTAAGAGAAAATTCGTTGCACATTGACATAATGGCGTAATATGTGAAACAGTGATAGATGGCGTATAGGGTCACATATTGACCAGGTTTTCGTACCACGTAATACTTTATTTTCTGTAAGATGTCATCATTCGTCATGATGAGGTCTTTAGCTGTTGTTCCATCGGCTATGTTGGCAAGAATGCATAGAGTCTGGTGTTAAAGGAAAAGCAAAATAAATCAGTATGTGGGAAACTGCCGATCATAACCATATTTACCCAGTAAACTTCCATATACAAACACGAGACTCCAATTACAACAATATTCATGAAACTAAGTGATGTAGCTGGAATAGCGCCAAGTGTGGGTGACCAGCTTTATTGGTGGACGATTAGAAATTCAACACATAATTTCTAAAACTAAACTTCAACCCCCTTCATTACCAAATGGCAAGAATCCGTGATTTCATGGCGGACCATTTTTAAAAGTCCCCTTACTTCCATCACCACAAAAACACACACACAAATTTAACAATGTTATTACAGTCTTATACATTATTTTTTTATTTAAACTTATTAGAGCAAACGTAAATCAATAAATCAATCCAGTGAGTGATCGTACAATGATGTTAAGTATACAGATTATAAAACATTGTGAATAAACGCGTCATGTGGTATCAGGCCATCCATGCCAAAGTCACCCAATTCCCTGTGACCATGAAGTACAAATATCATAGCATTTTACCCTTTCATTAAAGCTGGTCAGATTTGATGGTAGGGGTATCACTACAATTAGTGTGCAAACTCTTTGTATGTCATAACAGTATTTTTGAGTAAGAGATCCATCTTTGTTTCCAAAGACAGGTGTGGTATTAGGCGAGCTCGGTCTAAAGCCGGGGGCCAGACGAGTACACTATGTGAACCCGTACTGACATGCCTCCCGGCGTCCAGACGCTTCGACGGGGCCGGCCACACACGCTGTAGTGCGTGCACGAATTTGCGTACGCTACAGCGCACGTGCTGGAAGCCTCTCCGAAGCGCTTTGACGCACGTTCGACAGGGCTGCAAAGCGCGATCCTCCATAGCACTAACTGCGCTCAGCGAGGCAGCCAGATAGGCGTCAGAGTGGAATTAACGTCCACTATCACGAATGTTTCTGCCACGTTCAAAAACGCTATGGTGACCCCGGCCTTAGGCAGAGAACATCCTCTTGCTTGTGTTTCGTAAGCAATTTTAGTTTAATAAAAGACAGAGAGGACCATATCTCACAAAATCTGATGCAAAGTACCATAAAAAAAAAACCTAACCTGCCTTTCAATACAGCTCTACGAGCAAGTATTACTTCTAGAAGTTGTGCTTGGGTTATTAACAGCATAATGTTTTACTGTAGTTACAATTAAAAACTCCAACATTGCTGTGCAATAGTGGGAAGGTGTTTGAGGAGGGCTTATATAAAAAATAAAACAGCAATTTCTAGCAGAAGGCCCTGTATTCCAGTCCTGGTGTAAACTTAACCAGAGCGGTTGTAGTCTTCCCAGACCCATTAAAGTCTATGGAGTTGTTACATTTACGCCAAGGATGGAATATAGCCCAGAGTGTGGTTTTAATACAAGAATTCAAATACTTGTAAGTTGCCGCTAAAACAGACCGCGTCATTATCTGGCTGGAGGAGAGAAATGTAATCCTATACATCAAATAAATAAAAAAAATACATTAACAACACACTGAAAAAATAAAATAGAACAAAAATATACTGACCTGTAAAGAGTCAGTAATTTAATATAAATGACCAGCTTTCACAGTACTTGGAGTTCTGGCCAGACCTAGAAGTTACTGTGGCAGTAAGAAGCCACGTATTCTGGTCAGTGGAAACTGGACACATATCCCTGTAAGCACCTGCTACTACACACTCAGCAAATGTTAATGGGATACGTAGTTCATCCACAAAACAGTTCCATTTATTACACTAGATTAATAAAACTAGTGTGTAAACTGTAAGCCATCACACCCTGCTCGCACATTACAGACAGGTCTGAACACAAGGCTCCTTGTTACCATCATAAAAAGAGGGAAAGGACAGTGGTGTCTTTATAAAGAAACATAGAATATGTCGGCCCATCTAGTCTGCCCAATTGTTTGGATACTTTCCCTGGATTTATCTTTTATTTAGGATAGCCTTAGGCCTATCCCATGTCTGCTTCAACTCACTGTTTTAGCCTCCACCATCACTTCTACTGGAAGGCTGTTCCATGTATCCACCACCCTCTCCGTAAAATAATGCTTTCTGATGTTACTTTTAAACCTTTGCCCCTCTAATCTAAGACTATGTCCTCTTGTTTTGCTACTTTGTTTCCTTTTAAATATACTCCCTTCCTCTACCTTGTGGATTCCCTTTACATATTTAAATGTTTCTATCATATCTCCTCTGTCGTCTTTTTTACATGCTGTACATGTTAAGATCATTAAGCCTTTCCTGGTAACTTTTCTCCTTCAAGCCGTACACCATTTTAGTACTGTAGATACTCAAGTATACTGCTAGATTTTGGTGACAAACATTTACCTTAAATTTGGAGGGGTTGTGTTATATTCGAGACATCTGCAGTGCGTGTAAAATAAACTTGACTTGCTCAGTGATCAACTCTCCCTGAAGTTCCGGTAGTTTCCCTGAATTGAATGGGGATCCCCAACACCCGAAAACAATTCAAGAACTGCCGGATTCGGGAGAGGTGGGATCCATCATGGCCAGAGGGCACACCCAGTTTAAGCCAATCACGCCAGGAGGTGTAGTTTTTTGACCTCCGGCTCCAGCAGGCAGGCTGATTCACTGCGTTGTCTGCCAACTCCACCCCGTTGTTGCCCCTTCCTGATATCACTGCAGATGTGCTGCGCTATTCTCCTCACATTCTGAATGTAAGGAGAATCGCGCGGCGCCTCTCCAGTTATGTCAGGAGCTCATTCGAAGAGGCTGGCTATCAGCGGATGTCATGGTGGATGAGCCTGCCTGCTGAAGCCGAGGTAAAAAAAAAACGACACCTCCCAGTGTGCTGCCCATCAGTGAATGATTCACTGCGTTGTCACCTCGCTTCGCGGGCCATCTTATTGCACGTAAAGTTGACGGGTGACCGGCAGCATCATACTTCATAACAACTGCAATCATTCTAGAGCAGAGCACCCTGGCCTGAGGGGTAGCCTGACTGTGCTAAGAGAACCTGGAAGGATTTTAAATGTTACTGGTACAGTTTTCTTTTATACTTTTGCTCCTCGCGTTATATTCGAGTCTTGAGTATTCTCTCATTTACATAATAAATCTCTATCCAACGCGTTATATTCAGGCTACCTTCTCTGAAATCTATATCCTTCTGGACATACGGTCTCCAGTGCTGCACACAATACTCCAAGTGAGGTCTCACCACTGCTCCGTACAACGGCTCGAGTACTTCTGCTAAAACCTCTCCCTACACAACCAAGCATTCTGCTAGCATTTCCTGCTGTTTTATTACATTGACTACTTACCCTTAGATCCTCTGCAATAATAACCCCTAAATCCCAACCCTCATGAAGAATATGCACCTGTATTTATCATTTGGGGTCTTGTTTTTACTACAAGTGTTGCAAAACAAAGTGTAAGGTTTGCTACAATACCGCCACAGAATAACAGAATCGGGTTGTTGGTGTTTTCTGCTAATTTGCCATCTATCATCTATTTCTTTACCAGGTAAGAGAATGGATCAAGGATACGTGTTAAAGAGAAATAACCCATTTACATTAATACGAAGGGCTTTGCACTGCATTTAGTCTGCCACAGGCAATTATGCTCTGTGCATGCATGACACCAGCCATTAAAATGCGTGCTCCTAGCTGTATGGTTAGACATCGCAGCCGGCCTGTCCTTGACGTTTCTGTATTTAAAATGAAATGCTAATGGTAAGCTCCCATTGAAATGCAGATTCCCATTGCCAGTTAAATATAGATCTCCTACCTGTTCCTTGACCTCGATGTTATGTTCGCCTTCCAGGATAAAGGTTACTGCCTGCATGATCTGCTTCCCATGTGTGCTCATTATCTGGTCTATATGCTTCCAGGGTAAAAAAAAAAGAAAGACCGGATAAGAACAAAAAGACTGTAAAGTAGTTTGGTTATATGGGTAGGAAAAAAGAAAGAGTACATGCCCAACGCACACGCTTTGACATCCACCAAGATGTCCTTGCGTGAAGTTTAAGACCTTCTACTGAATTTATTGTATATGGTACAAGTTTTGAATGTCAGTGAATTCGAATTTGTGGTCAGAAATTCTTTTTGCAACCAATTCTTTTTGGCCTAGTTTGAGCGAGGAAACGGAGCGCCATTAAATGCTGTAACAGAGAGGCTACAAGATCCAAAACACAAAAAGGCCCCCGATTACGCTCTTGGCGTTAAAACGCAGGCACAGGGGAGGAAAAACTGCACCCGCAGTTTCCCCGCTTGCGCCCGCGTTTTAACACCAGATTACAATGCAGGCGCAAAAAATGCTGCCTGCATTGTTATCGAGCGTTAAAGTTAGGGATGCACGCGGCAGCGCTGAGCGCAGCCGCATGCATCCTCTCAATGGAGTCCATAGGATAAGTATGTGGCTTGTTTTTTTTTATTTTTACAGCTGGTGTTAACGGATTCTGCAGAAGCGGAATCCGTTAACCAGAGCCAGGACCTGGTGTTTAACTTTTCGTTGACCAGAGCCAGGCGTTAATCAGCGCTGGGACATTGTAATCCAGCGCTGATTAACGCTTTGCACTCCCCATGTTAAGTATAGGGAGCGCAAAGTGCACTAACCTCACGCAGAGGAGCGCAAGGTACCAAACGCCAACGGGTTTTTTAACCCGTTTGGATTGTAATAGGCAGCTAATACCCCAGCTAACGGTAGTGCTCACGCAGGTGAGCGCTATTGTTAGCGTTAGGTATGTAATAGGCGCCAAAACCAGCAATAGGTTACCTGAATGGATATAAAACGTACACTGCAGCAAAGTCAGCAACAAGGCTGAATGGCTTTAATCAAGCAAGCACAAAGCAGCTTGCACCTGGGTGTTTGATCAAAATCACCTGACAGCTTGTGTGGGGTTTGTCAGTGTCTATACACAACAAGTCCTGGCTACAACTGACTTCTTCATGCTATTATCACAGTTAATCATTACACCTGTGAGTTGCTTGCATGTACTGGGGGGGGGGGAACAGGCCATGATGTAACACAATAACTAAGGCTAGAGTCAGATGAACGGAGTCTGAGCACACTCTGCGTGCGTGCATAACGGACAGACATACTGACGGAAGATACTGTAGACACCACACAATCGTTTTTTGTTGACGGACGTAGAAAGAAAAAAAAAAAAAAAAGTGAATTATGGGAAACAAAATGAATATGAAAAATGATAATAATTTGAAAAGGATATGAAAAGCCATTTTGCGGGTCAAGGTGGTGGACGTCGCAAATGCGCTGCATCTGACATCTCCTCAGAACGCTACGTGGACGTGGCACACTCTGCGCGTCCGTGGGAGCGGTTTTACATTCTTGCCTAACTTGCGTCCGTTTGCCACATGCATTGTGCATGCGCAGTTTGGTGTGCACGGACTTAGTGTGTGGGTCTCATGATTCTATGCTACAACGGACGTTAAACTGTGCGGCAACACGGACGTGATCATTCTCCCACAGAGAAGTTTATTTCAAAAAATTTTAGTTTTGTTTTCAGAATTCTACATCATAATTCAGATGATCTGAACCTTAACAGTCATGCTGAAACAATAGAATAGGAATAGATACAGGCGAATGTGGTGCAACTTGTCCTGTAAATTCATAGAAAACATTTGAAGCAGATATGTGTAGGGTTGCCAGGTCGGCCGTGTTTTCCTGGAGACATATTACTATTTCATGCCAAAGGGAGCACAGGGAAAAGTGCTGCCCTGTAACATGTATAATTCATATGCTGCACAAAGGAAATCAAAGCAGGTCACCTGGAATTCCTTACCTGCAGCGTATGGATTCTACATGCTGCGGGGTGGGATTTTTTTATGCACTGCACATCAGCATGAATAAATTACGTGTCCTGGAAAACAGGGCTGACCTGACAACCCTAAATATGGATACATGAAAGTTAGAGACTGCAGGATCATTTAATGAACAGAGTGCCTCTACAGTGGAGATCTGATCAATTAGTTTTTATTAGGGATGACATAAAAGGGAAGGAATAGGTGACAGGTGAAGAACGTTTTGTAGAAGGATGACATCAATCTAGAAAATGGCAATGACACAGGATAGTCTTGCACATTGACAAGGTGTATGTCAATTGGAGCACAAGTTTAAAAGGGACACTATAGCCACCATGACCATTTAATGTATTTTTCAATGGTTATGGGTAGCTGAGTACCACCAGCGCTCTCCCATTATCAGGCGTCCTAGCAGGTTGATTCAGCCTTCTGAATGGGAGACTTTCATATGCTTGAAAGGCATGTTGATCAGCTCGTGCTGGACTTCTTCCTGGGATTGCAAACCTCTGTATTGCCAACCCACCAATGCCTCACAATACAGAAGTGAGAGGTGTCAGAATGGGTGGACGCTTGAGAAATAATTCAGCCCACAGACCGTGCTGATTTGACAGAAGAAGCATCAATTGAGAACATCTAAATAAAAAGCTACTGTTTGGTTGGAGTGTTTGGGCTCCTATTGTTCTTGAAGCAGCGGTGTCAAAAAAGGAAGACCCCGACTTTGGAAACGGTGAGTTTTTATGAATGCTCTAAAGTATAAATGGGGGGGGGGGGCTAAGTAGGGAGTAATATTTAAACCCACCTCCTTTTTTTAAAAGAAATTTACAGTATCCATTTAAAAGTATGGCTTTACACCAAAAAGTTGCAATGACTTTTTTTTGAACAAATCAAATATAAAAATAGAAGACACCATTTTCCTCTATAATCAGAGACCCTGAGATCACAAGAGGTTTTAATTCTGGATAATGAGACGCTTCAAGACTAAAGTACACTTACTGGACGCGTTGAGAGTAGATTTCGTAGAAGCCCTAACGTTTTCATCAATACGTTTACATCAGAATCAGATAGAAGCCGGAATAGCTGCTCTGTACTTAAACCTCTCAGAATATCAGACTTTATCTTCTGGTCAGCTTGAAAAGCCATGTTCTGCGAAGCATAGAAATCATTAGTGTTTCAAGCACCGGCAGAGAAAAGTATGCAGTTTTTTTCCTTCACTGCTTCAGTAAAATCTAATTAACAAAGGGAGGTTCAAAATTTGTTGAAATGAAGGAATTTAAGGCCATCTGCCACCCTCGCATTAACAGCCTTTCATGATCAAAAAGAAAAACCAAAAAAGGTAGAAGAATTGCAAATAATCATTTTTTGCGTGACAATGTGACAGGGAGCAAAGTACTTACCATAAGAGCCCAGATTCCATTGACTCTTAGAGCAGGGTTCTCACTAAGAGTCAAACTACACAGCAGTTCCACAGCTCCGGATTCAAGAATAGGCTGAAGGAGGAAAAAGATTGCGTGTATGTAAATGAATGGTGCAAAAATAAAAATGCTTTTGTTCTGCGTTACCATCCAGATTTTAAAGTAACTTCTTAAATGTGGTATTTCTGGTTTATAACAAAACAAAACAAAACAAAACAAAACGAGACAAATTGTCTCCATCTGACTTTTCTCTAGTACTCCCAGAAATGGGACATCAATGCAAAAGAAAGGGTGATAAACAGTGTTCTGTACGGTCTCACTGAATCTGAGACAATAGGAGGGCAGAAGTACTAAAGCAGTAGGTTTAGGAGATCATAATCTCATAACCAATTTTTTATTTATTTATAAATATTTTACCAGGAAGAATACATTGAGATTTTTCATTTTCAAGTATGTCCTGGGTTCAATAACATTGCATTTCTGTACCTACCGTAACAATTCAAAGTAATAAATGCTTGATATTAAAAACAAAAAACACAACTAAACAGATTAACACAGAAAATAAATATGTAGGAAATCTATTCACAATGTTGTTACATGTTTACCAGGTGCATTCTGTATCGATGTATGTTAATAGAGATCTTTTAAGTGACTTTAGGCCAATGGTATGTGATGACAAGGATGATCCAAGTATTTTACATACACAACTTTTACAGATACAGTGACACATACAGACATACCAAGTTCTACCATTCCATAAAATAGTCAAACAATATTTTAAGCCCTTTTTTCTTTGGTTTTACGATTTCACATTTATTGATTGGCATGTTACCCTCAAGTTCCGGCACATGTGACCTTCCTCATGTCTCTTTAAATACATGCAAAGCAAGGATTCAGAAAGTTGTCACTGCCATATGATAATCAGCCATTGGCACTACAGTGTCAGCAATATAGATAGCGTTTATAACGCCCCATTTTTCTATCAGATCTCATATAGCACTATGTCCCAGTAGCTGGAATTGTAGCATTGTAGGGAATTTAAAAATGAATCCTACTGCAACACATGCTTGTATACCAGGAAGGCAACAAACTCAAACAAGAGAGCTGGCAATATATCACTGTGCTTTGCCATACATTTTTGTTAGGAGTTTGTAGGTTAGAAATTCCACAAGCACAAACCTCTTTACTGGGTGAAAACTCCAAGAGAAGATTACATAGCGTTGAAGAAGCTACCACAAGGATGTCATCTGGAGCATTCTGTAACACCTGAAATGTCAAAAAAAAAACAGAAGGGGACAATAAGGTTTTGTTGGTTCTTGATGCTGCACTCAAAATGTTTTCAGCCAATTTTACAGGTACAATGCAAAGGAAGTTTGAAAATATAGCGGTGCTCCCATTGCATGATGACAGATGCCCGAAGGCGACCGCACTTCCCTGCATCTGCAGATTTTGACCAGCTGGAGGGGAGGGCCACATGGTGTAGCGTGCACACAAATTGTGCGTGCTACCACAGGACGTGATTTCAGCCTTGGAAATCTAGGACGGACTCTGGCGGGGCTACAAAGCGCAATCCTCCATAGGAGGATCTTGCTTTGTAGCGCTGAGCGCACTAACTGTGCCCAGCAAGGTGGCCACACGGGCGTCAGAGTGAAAGGAACGTCCACTCTCCCGGACGTTCCTTCTGCTCAAAGAACGCTCGTGTGAACGCAGCCTAAGCAGGATTAAGTTTATTGCACCGGTTCATTTAGTGAGCTCCAAGTTTCTGATCATATCACCACACTTATCGGTGCTTCTGCAAATTGCAACTTCTCCCACAATGTGTAGTAGTAGGGACAGCATTCTTTGTTTCTAAGGGATTCATTAAGTACCACAAGTACTCCAGTCTATTGCATTGGTGATGAGCTTGTAACATGTGACCCTGCAGATGTCCCATGAATCCACACCACAAGAATTGCCCCGCTAGATTATCTGGTCTAATCCACAAATCGAAGACCGTTAAATCGTCTGGATTAGAATTTAAATAAATAGTTAGTTATACACATAAGAAGCTAAAGTGATACTTTGTAGGAGGACATATGTGACGCTATTTGAATGACGATAATTGCACTGTATAGGCGACCTTATATCCCATGAGAATTGCAGCACCTTCAAGTTGCTAATAGTTAACGAATGTTTTTGTGTAAAGAAGTTGCATCATTTAAAAACGAGACACAATTTTTAAAAAGAAAAAAAAATAGCCTTCAACGCAACTAACATGCATTATATATAAATAGTCATAACTATGGTTGGAAATTGATGCAGGATCTGCATCAAGAATATGTGGGTCAAAGTGTTGCTGGTATAATTTTTTTTTATATATAACAGTGTAAATGGCATCAGAAAGGGGACTGAGCAAAATAATTATTTTTTGAAAATATTTACACCCAATCCTTAACACTAACCAGAGATTATGGGCAATTTTTGTTCGACAAACGATTCTGCTACTTTATAGGCTACTTAAAAGTAGGGCTGCAACTAAGGATTATTCTCATAATCGATTAGTTGGTCGATGATTATTATTTGTCGATTAATCGATTAGTTGTTTCAGCCCTACTTAAAAAGGTAGTGTTATTTTTTTTCCCCCATACGTGCGTTGTTTTCCTGAAGTAAGAGGAGCCTAATTCAATGTCAGTCCATACTCACAAATGACGAAGTTACAGTTGCTCTGATAAACAACTTTTAACCTGCGGCTTTATTCGTGTGTCGGTTTTAATGACGTGACGGCTTTCTTTTCTTCAACGTTACTATTTGCGACCTAAAGGTGGTGCTGTTTGTTTGTTATTATATTGGTTAACTATACAAAGTAAAGAATAAACGATATAGTAACCAAACCCTGAGCTGTAGCCGAAGCTGCACTTGCTTGGTGGTGGGTTAAAACCCAATACTAGCAATCAAAATTCTAATCTTAAAAAGTCAGCTCTACAGCAAAACGCACCATCTGCTGCGCCTGCCCATTTATTGGCTCCAGCTTTTGACCATTTAGGTCTCCATATGTAGTTTGTAAGCAATAGACATAGGACACGTGCACACCCTAAATAGTGGGGGGTGCACGCTTACGCCTTAAAATACATTTTCTGCTACAGCACTATAACACTAAGAATACAAGTCACGGAATTTTGAATAATGAATAAAACTATGTGAAGCTGTAAGTATAAGAATGGTGCATATACCTTCATTAAAGGCTTCCACACCGCATGATCTTGGAAACTCGTCCTTAGCTGCTGGACTGATCTAGACAAGCTATGTAAACATCTATAAAAATAAAATAAAAAAATAGCTCATTTGGACCATGTGGGAATAATGAAATGTGTTAGGAATCAGACGTCAGCAGATCTGACGCTTTAGAGCAAAAGAAATGATAAATGTGACAATTTCTACCAAAGTGTTTCTGAACATTGAAAATAGATTTCTAGAATTCTAAGTGCAGCAAACATCAAATTTTAATACAAAGACAAGGCATCAGGTGCTTAAAAACGTACACTATCTATAACCACCATGGACCTCCTACCAAAATGAAATGGTCCTGCCCCATTTTCGATGTGCCTAAGAGCTGAGACAGCTTTCCAAAGCTGAGGGCTTTAATCCGCCCAGAACGATGGTCACAGATTTGGTAAAGCTAATCGGCCAATGACTCAATGACACATTGAAAGTCATCTGATTAGCTGGATACTTGCCACCCACGAAAACTGGCAGAGAGCTGGCAATAGTGCTGATGGAGACTGCAGTGTTTGAAATAAAGTACGATTGTAGGCGCTGTACAATCATACCAGGGCGTTTGGGAAACAAATAGGAAGGGGTTAACAGTCCCTGCGCCTCTTCCTGTTTTTAAGTAACGAGTGCTTCTATATGGAAACAATAGAACCTCAAGAATAAAACCACTCCTGTGGTTAATTTAGGCTGGTAAAGTGCTTTTGAAATACAATGTATGTATTTTTGATGAAAAAGAAACTATGGACCAGTTGATTAACTCCTTTGATTGATGACAAGGTCAATTAAATGTAGAGCTCCTCTGTATATTCCCAGCTATAGAACTGGCAAGCAGTCTTGTGCCAACATAGGTTTTAATTTTCTAAATATGAACATGTAGAAACCAAAGTATTTGGGCCTCTTACGCGACACACAAAAGGATCAGATAAAATTTGGCAAGACACGAGGATGATCTCATACCTGACTGCAGCTAACCGCACCTTGATACTAGTCTCTGATAAGCCGTTCACAAGCCGGTCCATCATATGTTCAGCCTCGATGATCTGGAGAGAGACGTTAATGCAACATAAATAACATCACACAGGCCATGACTGCTTGCCAGATTCCTGCCAAGTAAGAACACATGTAAAGCCAATAGCAAAGGAAGAAGGAATCCAAAAACAGTGTTGCCCGGTGAAAGGATGACCTCACTCAAGATGCACATTTCAAGATGCATTCCAGGTTTTAAAATTTGTGAAATTTTATGTGTATGGATACAAAAAAATAAAAAAAAATTGATACATACATTTGCAGAGGCCATTTACACATCACAGCAATTCAAAGAGCTGGATCATAGAGCTCATGTGCTACATTCCCCATATGCAGCACAGAACTCTGGGTAAGACATGCAAATGATGTCTGCAATTTCCCATTTTTTGCATCCTGGGTCTACTTTCACACAGAACCCTCCAATCAATGCCATGCCATACTAGGTGTTTTTTTTTGGTTTTTTTTTCCCCCAGAGATCAGGTATAGGCAACTGATCAAAGCCACTCCGGGACAGTTGCATAAACCTGATCTGTGCTTTTTTTTTAACCTCCCTGGCGGTCCATTTATTTTGAAAAACTCTGTCTAAAAGTGGTCAATTTATAATTTTTGTTGCCCCCCCTAGCAGTATTCCCGAGTGTGGCTCGGGGTTAAATTCCTATGTTGGAAGCGGTAACCCCGAGCAACACTCGGGATGCCGCTGGATACATCACCTCTCCCTGCGCTCCCTCGATGATCTCTGCAGTCTCCTCTGGCGACCGCGACCTCATTACTTCCTGGTTTCCTCCTCGTGAGAAGGAATCCAGGAAATATAAGTTTGCGATCGCCGGAGGAGACTGCAGAGATCATCGAGGGAGCGCACGGAGAGGTAATGTATCCAGCCCGAGTGTGTCTCGGGGTTACCGCTCCCAGCGGTGAAATTTAACCCCGAGACACTCGGGAACACCACCAGGGAGGTTAAGCAGAGATCAGGTTTATGCAACTGTCCCAGGTAGGCAACTGGTCAAAGCCAATACCTGATCTCAAAAAAAAAAAAAAAAACACCTAGTATGGGATGGCATTGGAGGGTTGTGCGTGAAAGCAGACACAGGATGCAGTTCTTTGAACTGTTGTGATGTGTAAATGGCCTCTGCAATAATAAACATTATAGTTTGCAGTGTGAAGGCTTTTAATCTAATTATTTGGCCTCCACCACAACTTATATATAGAATTTTTAATTTTTTTTTAAAAAAAGAATGGCATAATCCTGATGCGGAATAAAATAAAATAAAAAATAAGGACATTATTTATAAACGTCTGAAGCCATTTCAAGTATGAACATAAAAAAAGGAATGCATTTTAGGCCATTTTTGGAAGAATTGCAAAGATTTCAAAGAACAAGGTTTTCCATTGTTTCACAAACATAAAAATGCAAAATCTTGTCAGGAGAAGCTGTGCATGTATAACCCCATACTTAGACACATCTGCCTACCAATGCTCTCATTTAAAAAGAAAAACACAGAAGAGGTGGGCACTGTGTACCATCATATTGTGGGCATTCTTTGAAGAATTTGTCAAAACTTACAAAAAACTCACCCACAATTTAAAAATAAAAGTTAAAGCTGCTTTGCCTCAAACATTGTGCCGTTAATGAAACCGATCCGAAGTTCCGCCCGTTAAGGCAAATTCTACTTACAATTGCCTTTTAGCAGAAATTTGATCTCAGACTGTTCATACCCTTTAGGGCACTTAAATTCAAATAAACTATTTTCAATCATTTTTAGCCTAAACTCCATTGCTACAGGTTTTATACTGAAATTGGCATGAAAAGGCAACATATAATCCTTGACATTAAAGCACCTACATCTGCAAGCTGCAACAACAGGCAATTGGAGGATAATGAATCACTGGCAAAGAAAACACGTGTCCTTGTGGGGTAGAAAAGCTTCAGAAATAACAAAAAACCAAGTGATTTATTCAATTTAAGAATTCTCTTTATTGGGCGAAAAATGGTATGGTACAAAAAAAATAATGACACAAAAGCATATAATAATTCACATCGTACAGGTAATACTACAACAGATACTGCTCACATGGACAGCAAAACATTTATTAAAAAAAATAATAAAAATAACAGTAAAATTTCAAATTCGCAGGATTCAAAACGTAGAATGGCATGTATGCTACACTTACTAGATCGCAATATTCTGAACAAAAAATGCAGTGTTTTGATGAATGTATTGTAATTAATTTTTCCTTGGAATTAATAGAGCTGTGTGCGGTTTGTAGCGAATCGCATTTCGGAAGTATTTATGAAATGACCCACTTCGGAATTATTTCAAACCACCAGCAATGGACAGGGAGAAAAAAAAATCTGCATTTCGCCACACTTCAGGATAGATATATATATATATATATATCATTCAATAGTTCTCTATGGGACAATTTCACTGCTGTCGAAGTATGCCGAACTGCACCGTATTTCACTGTCAATTTGCCTGTGGTGCTGAATTTATTGGATTCAGCACCACAGGCCAAATGGTGCAGTGTCAGGCTCCCCACCGTTGATTTTGCAATGCCTGCTTTTTATCCTTGGGCAGTGCAGGAAGAATGCAGCTCAGACTCAGTGATTTAACCGATTTAAGGTTCTGGTTTGCCAGCACTAACACACACACACAACATGACTCTTACCTGCCTGAATAAAGTACCACGCTCCCCCCTTCCCTCAGAGCCTCAGCAATGAGACTCTACAGTGTGCGAATTTAGACATATTCCTGTTCTGCTCCTGATACCGGTGTATAGACCCTGCTTACTTCTTGACTACGCCTTTCTGGATTATCCCATTGATATTGCGAAAGGATCCCTCCTGTGTCCTGTCTCCAGCACCCTTGTGTCTTCCACTCCAAGGTACCTTCATAGTTCAAAGTGTCTCCCAAGTGTCCTGGTAACTCCAGCCTCATTGTGTCCCCCCCTCAAGTATACACAGGACCCCCGCTGTATTCAAGACTCCTGGTAATCTCTGTCATCCGCCCTGGTAAACCCTCTGGAACCCTTGCATATCACCATAGCTTGTTGGCTCTCCTGCTTCTGCCTCCACCCTTACCCTCACGTGTGTATTCAGTCCTAGAGATCACTGCATACTGGGCTCATAATCTGCAAGGCCGGTACCCCTCCGGCGCTGATCCAGACATGCAGTTCGCAACGGCGAGATTGTCCCATAGAGAACTATTGAATGATTTGCCTATGTACAGATTGCCGAAGTGCAGTAAAATAAATATTAGGGCCTCTGAGCATACGCCCAGAGTCTCCAGGTTTCTGGGTCAATGTTCAGAATCGCTCTGAAACAAAAAGGAGTCGTCCGTATAGAACAAATCGTTTAAGATCGTTTATATAACAATTGACTTTGTCCCCAAAGCCAGCGCGGTCAACCCAAAATATTACACACGACCGGCACACGCAAAAAAATAAAAAGCCCGTATCACAAAATTGCAATAATTACCGGACAAGCTAAATGCAAAGTCAAGAAAAAATTAAAATATAGTGTCACTATTGAGGTTTGGAGGTTTGTGGCTGCAATGATTTTGGACAATTGATAAAGCTTTGAGGATCTATGTGCATGTCGAAAAGGCCAAGGGTCCTTGCCCCCCAACAATGGGGAAAATGGATTATGGTGTTTTAGAGTTTCTTTTTAAAGATCAGTATTCGCCCTTTTAGAAATGGATATTGATTAATCCTAATGTATCCATACTGTCCTCACTTGAATTCGAATTCCTGTGGAAAAGTCCCCATCGTATGGACACTGCAGGTTAGGATGTGAAGAAAAAAAAAAGGTCTAAAATGTTCACTACCACTAGGACACCAGGGGAAATGTGATTTTAAGAAACGGCACACTTGCGTCCGCGTCCCCGCCCTTTCTTTCCAAGTCAAACAACTAGCATCATTTTACTGAAGTCCGTAAGGTGGAAAACGGACGCTGGGGTTAGGGTTACAGTTACTTGTTTTGCTGTAGGATTCATTTTCTCTCCCCAACATCCTAATGATGGGAAACATTTTTAAATGGCAACTCTTTTCACACATCCTAGCCTATGGCATCCAGAAGGTGGCATCTTTTCGGTACCAAATTTCCTTGAATTCCATTTAGTTTTCGCGCAGATAAAATTCCCTTCATTACTAGAGGTGTGCACGCTGTCAGAATTCTGTTTCATTGCCAATGAAAATAATTTTGTCAACACAAAATATCATTTAATATTGATTTGTTTCACCCGAAATTTCAGAAAAATTCAAATCCACTTGCAAGGGAAAGCGAAATGCAGTGCATTTTGCCACACTTTGGCGATCTGTATAGAGAGGAATCATTCACTAGTTCTCTGTGGGACAATTTAGCTGCCTCTGAACTGCACCGTATTTCCCTTTGGTGCTGAATTTATAGGATTCAGCTCCACCAGTTTACAGTGAAATACGATGCAGTTCAGCACACGTCAGCAGCAGCAAAAATATAATTTTGTGTGGGTTAAGAACTGATGAAATCCTGAAAAGGATAAGAGTTCTTAGAAGCTTTAAAAAGGTTAAAATCTTTAAATATATATTATCGTTCACCAGATTATAGCAGTGCATAGGGATACCTTTTTTTTATTGGACTAACTGTACATTTAAAAGACAAGCTTTCAAGAGTATCACTTTTCCTCAGGTCTGGACGCTATACTATTCAGTATCCTAGAATTGAACATTAAGACACTAAGGGTCACACGGGTGGGGGGTTAGATGTCAGAAATAGTGAGTGTCAAATGGTATGTTCAAAAATGGGAAAATAAACACGAGAGATCTTGGTCCCATAAAACAACAGTGATAAAATCATGACAACTTGAAAGAAAAAGAAAAAAACAAAAACACAAATCAGTGAAGGTTGAAAAAGACAAAAAAAAAAACAACAACGAAATAGCCAGAATTCTGAATGTTATGGGACATTATGATAATGGGTTAAAAAGCCAGAGTCCACATTGAGCCCTTCTTTTATGGTGTTAAAATATGTGATCATGTTCATTTCAAATGGCTTACGTTGATGAGGGCCTTTAAAATTTCCTTTCCAATACAGCTACCAGACCTGAGAGCTATACTCTTGAAAGCTTGTCTTTTAAATGTAACAGTCCAATAAAAAGGCATCAATACGTATTGCTATACTCTGGTGAGAGAGATATACTCAAAGTATTTCATTTGTAGTGGAGGGCAAAAAAGTGAGATTAAAAGCCTCCACACTGCAAATAATCAATATAAAGGCTCCGAGAGGGCTGAAACGTCGGATGAGGAGTACAGGAACCTTTCAATGAATTTTGAATAAAGCATCGCCTTTTAACTACTCTAATAACCAAGTCCCTGAGTGCATCCATTTAAACTTTGGGAGAGATGTATATACAGGGTGTCCATAAAGTCTCTTTATAATTTCAAAAATGATTACAAAGGCAAATGAAAAGACAGATAAGTGAAAATTATTACAAAATGAGACAAGTATACACTTAAGGTTTATTTGCCTCATTTAATACACCTCTATATGGGCACCGTTAGTTGCACGAAGCACATCAAGACGGTACTCGATTTCGTGCTATGTTCGCTGTAGCATATCCTCCTCAATGGTGGCAATGGCATCAGTGATCCTCTGCTTTAGATTAGTGATGTCCCGTACCAACACAGGACCCTCCTTGACCAATGTCATGCCATAATAAATGGCTTTTTTTTTTACCAAAGGCCAGCATATTTAGGTTTCCTTCTACCAGGAAAGGAATGGCAAGCAGAAATGAAAGGTTCTTTTGCAATCGAACCAAATCATTTGAGCCTTTTACGTATATAATATTTTAAAAAGATACACCACATTAGTTTTAAGTAAAAAAAAAACAAAAAAAAAACACAAACAAGGCACCATAATACCAGATTATATATTAAAAATATTTAATTATATTCTATAGATTGTTAAATTTACCTCATAGAAGGCTCTCACTGTGCAATTAAACAGCACAGCACACCTCATACTGCGTTTAAAAAACACAGTAGGGCCATATTACAATGTTGGTGCTAACTTAACCAGAGCTGTTGTAAACTTAAAACCTCCATAGGCTATAATGGCTCTGGTAATTTTACAACAGCTCTGGTTAAGTTAGCACCAACTTTGTAATATGGCCCAGTAGTATGGTACTGGTAGGTTGAGGCGCACAACCTCTGAATGCTAGAAGCTCAGGAGGTAAATGCCACTCGTTGCCAACATTACGCTTTTATTTCTTAATATCCCCGTCTCTGCATCAACTCAGTAACTTTTTTTTTTTTTTTTTTATGGAGTCCTACTTGCCCAACATTTGTCAATGAAACCTTAAATGAACCAAGTATTTCTTTGACAGAAGTAATCAAATATTTCACAACTGGGGGGCGGGGGGGGATTTAAAAAGGGATTTATGTCAGATTAACAAGAACAGAATTTTATCTCACCATTTTACAAAAGTGAATTTTTTAAAAAAAATGTTTATGACTTACAACACTTATTATACTAAAATCACTTAACACCAGGGTTTTCAAGGTGGAGCCTAAAGATAATAATTAGCTCGTTATTCTCTGCCTGGGCCATTATTACAGCTTCCTATATAAAAAGTGTACGCAGCGTTAACTTGCCGTAAGGAGTCAGTAAAGCAGAGCAGTGTCATTAATTTAACAAGTGTTGGTATAATGTATAAAAGCCACAATGGGTTTAATTTAGCAGCTTGTTTGGAATAGGGATCACTATAAACTTGCTCTGATCAGGTCACAGTCGATCAGCATGTGTGTCAAAAGGCACCTGGCAGACACACAGCAGGCTCTCCCTGAAAGGATGAGTGTGGATTACATTGTATCGAATTATTAAAAGGGACACACATTAATGGAATAAGACATGCTTTTTTTTCTTGATTGAACACCCATTTAATGCCAAATGGACATTTAAAAAAAAAAAATTGAAATAAAAAGAAACTGGTTTCTTTAAATAAGTAAAAAAAGAACCAACCATATTTAACTATACAAATATAGGATAAAGTGTTTGACAGAGGGAGGATTGTTTAAGGGATATTTAGAATTGACAGGGGGAGTGGAGGTGCAACATGACAAAGGGAAGAGATTTTGGTAAAGGGTCTAGTCAAGGGAATTTGAGAGCGAAACATCCACAGGAATAAAACGCACAGTAATGTGCAGAGTGTATGAGTGTAACACAAAGCTACATAGCAAAAAAACACTCATACACACTGCATATTAGGGAGTTTTATTGCTATGTAGCTTTGTGTTACAGTAATGTGCAGTGTGTACGAGTGTAACACAAAGCTACATAGTTAGCAATACAACTCCCTTTAGCTTTTGATGATTACAACACAGAGCTACACAGAAATAAAAAAACACGGTTTTACATGGTGTGTATGAGCATATTACAGAGCTCCGCAGGAATAAAAATGCACAGAAATGTGAGGTATATGAGTGTATGACAGGGCTCTACAGCAAATGAACTCTACAGTAATGTGCATGATGTTTGAGTGTATCACAGAGCTCCACATCAGTTTATATCATTGAATGCTTAGGTTTTAAAAGTTTATTTAAAAAAATAAATTAAAATGACTGAGCAATGCAATGCTTCACATGGACAAAACAGACATAGATGAGGGGTTGTGGTATAGACAGATGAATGGTGTGCTCATTTATGGACTGGTAACTTTTCATCCTGGCTAATACCTTTGACGGGAAATCGCGATCCTTCTGCTTTTTCAAAAGCATGTCATTTAGCTAATGAAAGGGGACTTCACTCTTCACTGCAAGCAGTTATAAACCTTTACATAGACCCTTATGTGGTAATATTAAGGAGTTCAAAGCACATTTAATAATATAGTTAATATTACCCTTAATGTTGCTTGTCGGGTTATTAAGACGTGAATAATAAAAAAAAATGTAAAGTACAATCATCATGTTCAAGGATCGAGACTACAAAAAAATATATATTTTTATAACAATGCATATTACTAAACCTGGGATAGGGCTAAACAGAGCAGGAATTGAAAGGACATTATTTGGTCATCCTCTTGCCATACCACCCAGCAAGGCTTCTATATGCAATAAACAAAAAGACCAGAAGCGCACAGGCCACTCATTCTTCTGTTAAGCTTCGCAGTCTGATCTCGATCTTAAAACAGTCACTGTCAATTCTCTTCCTGGAGACTTCCAGGATGGGGTTATACCAACAGGAGTTGGGGACGCCCCTCTCCCAGACTCACCTTCTTCCGGATGTCTTCATCGTTTGCTCCCAGTGATGCATAGAGTTTGAAGGCGGCCTGGCGCAACTCATGGGCGTGTTTTAGATCATGATCGAGCTAGGGCAAAAAAGAAAAAAAAAAGACACCATGACATAAAATACAATAGATTTAAAACCCACAGATCATCCTTACAGGTTTCAATAACTGAGAAAAAAAAATTAATCTGCGTTAATAAATTAGACTTGAGAGTTAGTAAATATCTGTTGACCCTATTGTATTATCTAGTGGCATTTATTACTGAGCACTCTGCAGGTCCCCAAAACACAGGATCTTTCTTTTTAGCACTGTGCGCACTAACTGCGCTCAGCGAGGTGGCCACACGGGCGTCAGAGTGGAAGGACCGTCCACGTTCATGGACGTTTCTTCCGCTCTGAAAAACGCCCGTGTGACTGCAGCCTAAGGGATACTAAACGCTACTGTGTATCGATCGGTGAATAAAATCACACTTTCCTTCACTCGTACTAGTCTATTGGGACTCTATAATGCATAGTGCAGTAAATGATACCAAAGGGTTCCTAGTGTAAAAAAAGAATACATTAAACTGCAAGAGGAGAAGACATAACTGGTGCACACAAGAAGGAACATACTTTCCATGCATTCCTGATAAGCTCAGGAGGGAAGCCAGGTAGCAGACCAACATATTGACAGCTTGGACATCAATCAGATTTCGAGCGTCAGTAGGAGATGCCATAATGATGCTACTGAGGACTACCAACATGTACCATGAAGAATCATGATCAAATGAAAATACTTTTATTCCTACATAGATTTATTGCGACCCTATAATACTAATATCTTTGCAGAACAGACAGAGCCGATGTGCTCAGGTTATCCATCCAATTGAGAGAAAGGGCGAATTTTAGAGTCTCGTTGAATGAAGCCAACAAGTTGGCTTCACCCCAGAAATGGGCTTTGCTTACGGATGTTACTCACAATGAAATAAAGGATTTAGCCTGGTGCAGGTCCATTGCACAAAACCTGGAGCAATGAAAACACCCTGCACTTAAAACGAACAGGTCACTTTAATCCCTTTACTACCGATAGATAGCTCGGGTTTCAAAAGGCACCACCAGGTGCCCCCGATATCGATAGATCTCGATCTGCTAATCTGCAGCCCAAAAACAAATTAAATTGGTTTGCTACGAATTAATTTTGTTAGCTTTTGGGTTGCAGAAGGTGCCCCCAACTTTTAGCCCTGTGTGCATAATGCCCAAAGAGCTAAAACTGTAAAATCGGCAGCTAAAAGCTCTGAAATATCGAGCGGTCAGCAGCCGATGCAGGGAGAAAAAGAAAATAGATCTGCTGTTAAAACCTCTAACTCAATATGGCAGTAGATGGCACCATCTACTGGCCAAGTAGATATGTATTACTGTACAATTTATTAAAAATTATTTTTCAAAAAAAAAAACACTGGTTTCTGACAATGTTTTTTTGGAAAATCACTTGGTAGTGAAGGGGTTAAGAAGGGGGGGGGGTGGATAAATATATATACACCCAGAGTTAAATACAAAAAAGTCACATAAAAAAAGGAAACATCCAGAAGACCTAAGAAAGTCATTAAAAAAATGTTCTGTGCAAAACTTCATAAAAACAATGCATTTTAGGCGTGTGACTCCTAAAGGGGACATTCACACAAACATGCTCAGTTATTCAGTCTATCCAACCGACATACACAAAAAAAAAACACTTACCAGAAGAGTTATGCAAATAAAACACAAGATATTCTCACCTTCTCTTCTGCAGTCAGGAAGGAGTCATGTTGGGTGTACGATGTCATTTGTGACAATGGAAGTGTAATAGAGGCTGCAGTACACTGGGATTCATCCCTAGTCCCACTGGGTTCTGCCTCCTCCGCATCAGGGTAAGGCTGCCCTGTTCCTCTGGGCTGCAGTATAAATCACCAGGGAAAGAAGAGGGAAAAGAGGACAGATTTGTGCTAACCACTAAGGAGCAGACACCCTCAGGGGACTAGAGAGTAACCTTTACGCACTGCAGCCTATTTAAATGATCTAGATGAGGATAAGTGAGGCTGCCGGTACCTATTACCCTACCCTAAAAGTATGGACGGAGAACAACAAAAAAAAAAAAAAATACACAAAAAGGCACAGAACACAGGACGGGATCTGTCAGGTTTTTGTAAACACATAACTTTGTTTTGTGTCGCTATTTAGGGAGGACGGTTCAGATTTTGGAACTAAATCCTCTGGCCTTATTCCCTGCCCCAAGATCCCTCTTTTTATGGAATTGCAGGTCTACAACAGAGCTGCACAGCAACAAAGCTCCCAGGGCAGGATTACAAAAGTCGGTGCTAACTTAACCAGAGCGGTTATAAACTCAGAGCCATTATAGTCTATGGGGTTGTTAAGTTTACATCAGCTCTGGTTAAGTTAGCACCAAATTTGTAATATTGCCCCTTGTATTTAATCTCTAAACTATAAGAAACTGGTCATGATGGTCCCTGAGGACTGCACAAAGGTCATCACCAAGCCTACGTACACTCCTGCTCCCAATGGTTTACAAAATCTCAAACTTAGTCGATAACAGTATCACAGCCACAAAGTACCATTGTGGCGACATGCACAAATACCCAGTATGCAAGCAAGTGGTTTAATAGAATTAAATATAAAAACACACATAAGTATAGTTTTTATGTTGCTGCCAGCTGGTAAGCGGCGTTCACATATAAATAGACCCTGTAGAGCAGTATACACACCCTCTTGATGTCCGTGATGGCACTGACTGAACTGGGGTACTTGAAGTAGTCTGCGAGCATAGAAATCAGATGGTCTGTAATACTGGCAATCCTCTGGAGTTCCACGTCTGGCTCAATCAAGTATGCCAACGTTTCAGCACCTTCCACTCTCTCCTCCAGAAGTCTCTCTTTGTTGCACATGCGTACCAAGCAGGGAAGAGTCTGATACAGGGTGAAGATAGAAGTGTTTAAGAAAACGAGTCTTTCGATCACATGCATTAACACAGTTACAAAAAAAAAAAAAACTATTCAAGACACATTAAGTCGTTACAGTCAATTGCTGGGATACGATAGACTCACACATGGATTGGTTATGGGCCGAGTGGGACTGTGGAATGGTGTTTTTAATACATTGTGAAAGGCATAAAACAGAGTTATTTTATTTAAATTGGAATACCCCTTTAACCCATTAAGGACCAGGGACAGAGCTCTCCCGTCATAAATGCATTGACTTTAAAGTCCTTAAGGGGTTAATTCGGAAAGGACCTTTGAAAACTACTGTCAACATTCTCAAACCCATGCTGACAAGGGAAAGGTTGCCCATCTGCTTTAAGTCCACCAAGAACATAAGCATAGTGTCTTTTAGCACTTACAAAAAGAGTAAAGAGTACAATACAAAAACATATTTGGTAGAACAGATCAGAATGAAGCTTAGCTTTACGATTCTTGTTCACAGGTTCACACTTTCAATAAACATAGACTGCAATGCACTGCAGCAACCAGGTGTGTAACACATTACATAATATGCTTTAAGGCTGAGGCCAAACGAGTGCACCGAGTGCAGTTGTGTGACACCTCCTCCCGGCGTCTGTCGCAGCTTTGTGATAGCTCGACGGGGAGGGCCACACTGTGTAGCGTGCAAACTAGCCGCACCCACTACACGCCGGATGTCCTGAAACCCTCCCAGTCATAAAACTATGATGGACGTAGGACGGAGCTACAAAGCGCAATCCTCCATAGGCGGATCGAGGCCTTGCAGCGCACTAACTGCGCTCAGCGAGGTGGCCAGACGGGCGTCAGAGTGGAAGGAACGTCCACTCTCAATGACGTTCCTTCTGCTCGTGTGACACCGACCTAAACGGTCACCCTGTCCCTATTTGTATGAGAGATGCACTTTAAGCAATTTACACCTGGGACATAAGACCGCTACTGTGAAAATGTAATGACACCTACCAACCACAGCATCGGCAGCTTTCATTTCACATTGAATTTAAAATTTTATTTATCCAGAAAGAAAAATCTAAAATAAGTAGTATGGCTACTTCCAGGTTAGAGTATAGTGTATACAATTATTAGTAAGGATCCTGACTTCATTTAACTCCCTGCCAGTAGCCGGAGCTCCAACTTTGCCAGTTTCTCTTTTTTTTTTTTTCCTGAGTAATAGATTTAGCCTTTAGCTTCCAAGAGACATACATGTACTAAAACACCTGAAACAAATACCTATGCATTGCAGGTCAGTTTATATTTATGATCTTCAGTGAACACTTCCCAAGCAGATAATGTTAAGGACTTACTTTTAATACAATGCAGGTATCATCTGTACGAATAGATCCCGCTCGACACATATACGTTAAACTAAAATATAAGAGTGAATGGATTACACAGATTGAATTCTCTGTTATTACAATTGACATAGGACCATACTGAAAGGTTTCAGATGCAGTAAAAATATCATTGTGTGAGCAGAAACTGAATCCAAGAGTTCTAGCAAAATCTATATAATTTGCCTATAACACTACAGAATTTAACAGTTTTTTGAGTGGCACACACACACACACACACACACATGCACACGCACGCGAAAATCTTGACTTAATCTCAAATGTATGATCCAGCAATACATTACTTGTCAAATGGAGGCTACAGTTTCTATGTCTCATATGTAGCAAATTCCCATTTTTGAATAAGCAAACTAATTCATGAGAGCACAGAGATTCCGCAGCAATATAAATGGCCTGCTCTGCAGCGAGTACCCACTCAGATCTCATGAGGTTTTTATTTGATGGTGCCAAACGCAAATCCAACTGCTATCACCCAAGATGATGGTCCAGCACAAAAATACCAAGGCAACCTCCTCTATACGAGAGATAACCCTAATGATCAGGTCAGCCTACTTCATCAGGAGCATATAGCGGATACCTCTCTAGGTTCCATGGGCAAGTGTCTGTGTATATTTCCCATCTGTGTAAACTGCCTATAGCATTTTAGTTTCCTTTTCAGATCAAGGAGTTTTGCATGTAATATAATCTTACCATTTAGCAGCAGTCAGTTGCATCTCAATAGGTTTGTCTCTCTGTAGCATCTTTCCGAAGATCTGTGGTAACAATTCTCCATCAACCAGTACTGTGGAAAGAACATTGGGTGATTAGAAGTTGGCAATGACTCAGATTATTAGCAACACCTCCACTAACTGCTGAGCAGAGAACAGCTCCATGACATCTCATCAGGTGTGAGGTGTCCACTTGCTGCATTAAAATTATAGCAAGAAAGAAAATCAAGTAATAACCCATTAGGTCACAAACAAATTCTTGATAACAAAGCTCAGTGATCTACTCTGCATATATAAAAGGCTGATCCAAAGAGGGGACTGCTGCCATCTTGCCCATTTCTGCACTCTCCAGGCGCCTCCTGTCGCATACCTCCATCCTAAAAGATTTACCTGCTTGCAGAACACATCCCAAAGTTGTTCACAGGTCAGCAAGACTTCAGTAGAAACGGGAGCAAAAGAATAATCAGGATTCTAATGTCTGCTCTTACCAATTCATCCTTGTCAAAGAAACTACAGGCTTTCATACCAAATACATAATTGACAGGTGGTTTGGGGAGCGTTATATCTGTATCTTGTAACATATACAATCAAAAACAAAGTTTCCAAGTTCTCGCAATTAAAAGGTGAACCTGAGAACGACAAGCTCACTTTAACACAATAATAAGAGATATGCGGCACAGGTTCAAGGATATTGTATCTCTGATATGTAATTAAGGGTTAAGTAAATCTAACCGAACGTAAAACTTGTTTGTTTAACTACAGTTAAGGTTCTGGAAGAAGAAAAAAAAAAAAACATCTCAGAAGATACAGTCACAACTATAATAAATATAAATCCCCTAATCTACTCACCATTTACTAGTGTCATGGACACCTGTGGATTGTCATATGCCAAAACAGAAAAGCATTTTAGTGCTTGCATTCGTACCTAGTTAGAGAGAATGAAAGAAAGCAAAAAAAATGTTTTCCAAGATGCTGAGGACAATGAAAGCCTCTGACAAGCTTGCAATGACACATTTGATCACCCAAGATTAAGAGTAAAAAAGTGCATTTCTCTGCCTTTCTAAATTAAGCATTGGCATTAAAAAAAAAAATCACTACACGGTAGCTAAATGCTCAGGTAGGAAATGTTTGCATCTGTTTCAAATGAGCACTCGCTTGTATTTGTCTAGCTTACGTTTAACTACACCGTTCTGACTCCTAGAGGATCAATATCTATTGATTTTCTTCTTAGCTGCTGTAATTATCTTTAGAACTGTATGGTGAACTATGTATCAAGTATCCAGTATGTACCAGTAAAATGTATATACTGGTCACTGGGGTCTGTTCACAAAGCACACAAATGAACACGATTTCAGGGCTTTGAAACTCAACCCATTTCAGCTCACTTCAAAAATTCCACAATCACTGAAAATTTGGTGATTTCACCATTTATCAAATGGTCACCATGTTTTGCCAAAACTGGAGTCACCAAAGCAGTTACCGGATGTTGGCAAAAACAAGTCAAATTTCACAGAACAGAAAAAAAAGGGGAGAGTCTCCCATTCTCTTAATAGGAGGTTAAATAGACAAAAATGTAATAAGAGAAAAACTTGTTACATAAAGAAAAGAAAAAGAAAAAGAAAATCTTTTGGATTCACCGGTTTAAACCCGTCAACCTGAAACACCGACAATCAGGTCATTTCACCAAAATGTCGGTGCAATTAAGCAGTCTGAATAGACTAATCAAGGCCACCGAATTTCACTGTCAATTCGCCGGTATTTGGCAAAGTGACAGCTTTGTGAATACACAAATTGTCCCGAAATTGCATCTACAGTGAAATTCACCGTTCAGTGCAAGTCGGTGGCAATTTCGGCGTTTAGTGAATAGCCTTTTGTCAATTTCATGCCATGGCACAGGGCTATGAGACCTTCCAAAGCAAGCACCACCCAACAGATTGATAACCACAGCAGAACTGGAACAGGGCAAGTACAGTCTGAGATATCTCAACAAGTGATGTAATATTGAATTGATCTTGAAGAACAAGGATATAGCCATCCGCAAACGGGATTTCAATGGCAAAATTCATCTGGTCAAAAACAGAAGAAACCCCCCCCCCCCCTTCATTGATGAAAACAAAGAAGTCATCTTACTTTGTAGGAAACCGATGTTAACAAGTGAGCGATATTCTGGACCACGCCATGATTAAACAAAATAGTTTGGTGATCTGGTGCCTACAACAGATAAGAAACACAGTTATATGACGTTTGCAACAAATTTGCTCAACTACAGCACACACAAATACAACTAGGAAGGCATTGGATGCATTTCATAGCAATCGGAATAGTAAGAGAGGAAAAAACATGAAGCACTTTATCGTTGGCACAGTAGTCCCAGCAGGCCATTGACAAGCACAGCTAGATGTCGTGGGCAAGCTGGCTATTCTGACTTCCCAAATGCATCCTCGGAAGGGATTAGGCTGCAACATCTGAGTCTGAAACAAACAAATTACATCTGCGAAGACTAGCTTTAATTTCTGCATGTACTTTAATCATGCTCACAATCAGTATATTTACACTGTACAAAGCAGATTTGAAATTCTAAAAATAGTGCGTGATGTGGAGGCGCTAAAAAGGATTACAAAAATAAAACTATTAATGCCAAGAGGAGGATATGCATTCAACGCGGCCTTCGAAGGATTTGCACAATAAAACAACAACAAAATTGTGCTACATGACGGAAAAACACTACGTGCGCCCGTACTGACGTGCCACCCGATGCCCATCGTGAGGTTTCGACCGGGCCGGCCACACGCTATAGCGTGCGCTACAGCAGACGTGCTGAAAGCCTCCCCGTCGAAAACGCTACGACGCGTGATCGACAGAGCTGTAAAGTGTGATCCTCCATAGGAGGATCAAGCCTTGCAGCGCTGAGTGCATTAACTGCACCCAGCGAGGTGGCCACATGGTCGTCAGAGTGGAAGGAATTGTCCGCTCTGGAAAACGCTCGTCTGACCCTAGCCTTAAGGAAGAGACACCAGCACGGAGGTTCACTGGCTACAGAAGACTTTAGTGGTCTTTTGTTTAATACTTCTCACTCAAACTGTGTGTGGCCCCCCCAATCCAGCACTGCACCCAATTATTACTATGCCCAACTTCTTTCACTTCTATTATAAACTAGAACATTGAAAATGAATCTCCACAGCCCAAAGGGTTTGAAACTACATGCCCTATGTTGCTCCAGCAGCAGCCTAAAGGCTGGCAAGGATATAGGGTACAAGTAGTTCCGAAACATCTAGGGTGACAAGGGTCGCAATCACTGTTCTAGAAGGAAGCTGCTGATGCTGACACAGTTAATCAGTGGGCCTATCTTGGGCTATGAGTGTCGAGCTGCGGCGTCAATAGTTCCAATTACAAGTTTTTATAAAATCGCTAACAGGTTCCGTTGCGCTGTACAATGGGCAAGATAGACTAACAAATATACATGCACGTTAGACACACCGAACAGTAGGAGAGAGGACCCTGCTTGTGAGCTTACAATCTTAGAACTGTTGTGATGCATGGAAATTCTACCCAGTGCCATCTGCACCAGTGTTTCCCAACCCTGTCCCCAGGGAGCACTAACCGGCCAGATATTAATGATGACCCGGGGAAAATGCAGACTGAATACTACAATCACTGAGCAGAAAATCTTATTACCTGGACTGTGCTTCAGATATCTGGCAAACATGTCCTGTTAGGAGCACTTGAAGACCAGGGTTGCAAAACACTTTATTCAATGTTACTGAAGCAAATAAGTCTTAACACAAAATCGGAAAATGCTTAGTATTGTTAAAAACGCAGCATGAACACTCAAACTTTCTTATTTTACCTTGCAACAATGGGCGAATATCTGGCAGATGTACTCCTGAGAATATAGCGATCTGCTGAGCAATAGCATAAGATGTGGGATAACGGTAGCATCCTATCAGAAGAATGAAAAGAAGAATCACTGAGAATTAACTGAACTACTTCAAACAAAAGAGCGTTGCATGAATATCAGTTTAGATTTGCATTAAAAGGTCCATGGCATCCCATTACAAAAACCTAAAAACTCCAAAACTGGTGATCGCACGCTAACCTGGTTTCAATCCTATGTATCGAATCGCTCGCAATATGCAGGGCCGGATTAACATAGGGGCTGATGGAGCAGCAGCTCCAGGCCCATGTCCCAGAAAAGGCCCAGAGAAAAGGATAACTAGGTCTGCATTGATGAGCATTTGAACCGCTATATCTCCAACTACGTAGAAGCTACAGTGTCATGGAGGTATCACTGGAAAGGACAGAGTATGGCCATTCCAATGATACATACAACCTGGTCATATTTGGTAACAAAAATAAAATATTTTTTTCTTTTTCTAACACCGCAAGATATTTCACTTTGATTATAAAGTGAACAATGATGCTGCACTAACTCACCATCTCAAGTGTGGAGGTGATGGCACAATCCATTATTACGGATTGTTACATCGAAAACCTAAACCACCGCACTGCAGCAAAGAGCACTGGGTGGAACTTTGGAACCCTGCATCACTAATCTTTACACCTCACAATTTCAAGGGAGGTGTCATTGGACAGGTCAGAGTCTGGCCTGTGCATTGAAACCTAGCGTGACCATGTGAAATCTAAAAAGAAAAAAACGAATTTTTTACTTATTTTTAGTTCCAAAGCGATGGCATTGTCCATTTGTCACATATACAATAAGCAATACCACTGCAAGGTCAAGGTATACCACAAGCAAGGTCAGTGTTTTATGCACAGTCATATTATTCATAAAACAGCATCCTCTAAACAGGGGCGGATCCAGACACAGGTTTGGGGGGGGGGGCACTCTACTAGTTTTGACTAAGAGCTGGTGTTGGGTTCGCAGTGACAGGTAGAGTTGCGCCTAATTGCAAGCTGTGGTCGTTACACTCACTCTCCCCAGAAAAATTGCACAGGGTCTGTCCTCATGTGGCTCATGAGCTCTGCAAACCCATTCCATACCAGGCGCCCAGGGTACCCCCCCTCCAGCTCACATGTAATATATTGCCCTCATCTCGCTCACATGGATATATATTGCCCCCAGCTCACTCACATGGATATATATTGCCCCCAGCTCACATGGTCCCAATCGGTCTCCTGCCAGCCAGGCCCCTCCGAGTGCATGTCTTTACACGAGCGGCCGTCGGAATGAAGCTCTGCCGCTCGCCTGGGATCCACACACAAGCCACTCTCTCGCAAGATCCCGGAGTTCACGAGATCTTGCGATCTCGCAAGATCGCGGCTAGTGGATCCCAGGCAGCTTCATTCCGGCGGCCGCTTGTACAAAGAAAAGCACTTGGCGGCCAGCAATATTTTTTGGGGGGGAGCCAATTGCTGAATCCACCCCTGCCTCTAAAACACAAGGGAAATATTGCCTTTTTTTTTTTTTTAAATTGTAGATTTTCTCAGAAAAATGCAGTAACAGGTCCCCATTTCAATTTTTTTTTACAAAAATTCCCTACAGAACAAGTAACCACAAAAGGTTTGGATGATAAAAGGTGAAAACATTTATTTTACACGCTTTAAATGAATGAAACGTGAATGGAAATTTACTCACACAGTATCTACCTGGTTAGATATACCCATATCTGCACTATTAAATAACCTAAAATAGATTTTCATTTCACTAATTAAAAAAAAAAAAAAAAAAAAAGCGCACCTCTCCAATAAGCGTCCTTGGGCAAGACACCTAACGGTACACTCGCCACCCAGGATATGCTTGAAAACGTACTTAATCTCAGTGTATCCTTCCTGGTAAGCGAAACCACCTAAATCTTCAGCTCCAGGCCCATAGAAATCTTAATCCGGCCCTGGCAACAATGTGACCATTTCTGACAGCGCTTCCCTCCTAATCACGTGCGGTGTATCCCAAGGCTCGATATTCATAAATGATCTGCAAAGCCTCAACTCTACACATGTACGCAGACGACACTAATCTATACCAGCAAACCAAATCTCCAGCAGCGTGGCGGTGCTGCAAGAACAAGTCAAAGTGGATGGCAGATAAACTTTCTAAATACTGAGAAAACTGTAACGATGCTCTTTGGAACAGAACCTAAACTACATAAATTGCAAACTCCCCATCTATGTGTTGGGGCAAAAATCAAATGGCACGCTGACCACAGTCACTTCTCAAACATCTAGGTATGTGGTTAGATCCAAATCTATCCTTTGGCCCCCACATCGAAAAACTCATTTAAACTTTACTCCAAACTAGGTGCCCTGTACAGAAACAAATCCTGTCTGAGCCCCGCGGTAAGAAAGCAGATTGTACAACAAATGCTTATGCCAGCCATTGAATACGAAAATGTAGTAAGTTTATAAAGGTGTGTTGCAGGGCAGCTGCATACACTACATTGTAGCACAAAGCTGCAGAATAAGTTATACAATGTACCTACATGACCCACCATCGTGACATGTTAGAAGAGCTAAACTGGTCGTCGCTGGAATCTAGACGCACCCGTCACCTTTCCAACCTGTTGTTTAAGAGTTTTCCTGGGAAGCTGCCACCCTACCTGAAAAGACTGCTTCCCCCAGCAGTTCCCTCCTCCTATAACCTCCGATCCAGGACCAGCACCTTACGTGCAATACCACAATACAAAAAGAAAGTGTCTCGATCCTCATTTAGTTACAGAGCACCGCAATTATGGAATAACCTCCCAGACGCCATCAAATCTTCACCCAGTCTAAAGTCACTCAAGCGCTCCCTATTAACATACCTTGATACAGAATGAACCTGTAAACATGTAACACAGTGAGTATATTTCCTATATATTTATTTTCTGTGTAAATCTGTATATTTGAGTTATTTTTAATATTTTGCATTTATTGCTTTGTATTTCTCTACCTACTGCAAAATTGAATGTTCTTGGACCCAGGACATACTTTAAAATGAGAGAAATCTCACGGTATCCTTCCTGGTAAAATAATGAAAATTAGTGCCTCCATAATGCTGGTGTAAAGTGATTTTGGGATCTTAGATTTTCCTTCTCTTTCCTTACAACAGATTTTTTTTAAGCAACAGTGATGAACCTCAGCACCTTGTGAATAACCTCTTTATTACTTCCAAGTTAATAGATCAAATGAGTATTCAATGGAAACTGAAAGAAGCTGTTCTTACTGTATACAAGAGCTCCACAGGAGTGACGGAACTCGTGAATATTGTACGAAGACAGCGCAAGCAAGCTTCAATAAATCGGATGTCGGCTGACAGCAACCCTGGAAAAGCAGTCTGATGTACTGGGTCAAAAAATAAAAAAAGTATACGGTTATGTTCATAAACCAGGTGGGAGCTGTCTGCTTGTATATAAAAAGGTCATCCTTACCTTGCAGTAAGGCTGGGATAATGTGACAGTCTAGGAGAGATTTGACATTATTTTCAGTGCCCATGGACAAACTGCCCAGAACTACAGCGCATTCTGCCTTCAGCTCAGTGCTTGACATCTCTTGCTGGAGCAAATATAATAACCTGTTAAAAAAAAGGGAGACATGGGACATCAAATGGAAAAATTAATTATGGATCTTTCACATTACCAATTTTACAAATTTCCTAATTAATATTCTCTGCTCATTTACAAGCTTTCCCTTTAGCGCTTCATTTTTAAATATATAAAAATCCATAAATACCACTAAGGCCGGTGTCAGACGAGCGCACTAGATGCGCCCGTACTAACCGGCGCAGCGTTCTAACGCTGCAACGGGGCCGGTCACACAATTGTGCGCATGCAACAAGCATTCCCCCACAAAGTCTCCCCGTTGATGCGCTAGGACACGCGTTGACGGGGCAGCAAAGCGCGATCCTCCATAAGGGGGAATCACGCTTTGCAGCCCCTTCAACGCATGTCCTAGCGCATCGACAGGGAGGCTTTGTGGGCGAACGCTTGTTGAGTGCGCTCAGTGAGGTGAGCAGACAGGCGTCGAGTGGAAGGAACGTCCATTCTCACGGACGTTCCTTCCACACTCGTCTGCCCCCAGCCTAAACTAGGATCATCGTTATGAATTAAACACTTACCTTGGCACTGCACCCAAAACGATCAAGTTGGCTTTCTGTTTGTTGTTTCCAATCACTGCATTTTTCATATCTCTGTTAATTGCCCAAAACAGGACAGGTTAGAAGAAAAAGAAAAGATAATTACTGATCTGTTCATTGTGCAGTCAAAGAAGTTATACGTGGGAAAGTGGTTTTAGAAGGTTTTAAGCCAGGACTTTCCTTAAACGTTTACCCATGTGGTCTGTGGATTTGCATGTGAGAATTGAAAAACATACTATTGGAGATGGAAGCAGATCATCATTCTAAGTGCATTATATAAATAATTCATTGAAAATCTGCAAAATAAATAAGCAAACAAACCTCGAAGGTAAACTTCTGCAGTTACTGTGAATGCCCAATGTAGCACACACAGCTAGGAAATTGCTCAAATGCACAGGAGAAACCCATTTATCTATGGAAGTTGAACTTCTGAACATTGTGCTTATTGAATATGCAGCCAAAGCCCCAAACACTGTTTAGAGCAGTGTTTCCCAAACCTGTCCTCGGGACCCTAAACCAGGCCAGATTTTGCAGATCACCTTGTGGAAAAGCAGACTGAATCCTGCAATCACTGAGCAGCAAATCATATCACCTGTGCTGTGCTTCAGATATCTGGCAAACCTGGCGAGGCAGAGGGTCCCGAGGACAGGTTTGGGAAAAGCTTAGACCAAGGATGTCAAAACGCCACTCCCCCAGATGTTTCTTAACTACAACTCCCATCAGGGCCGGATTAAGATCTCTATGGGCCTGGAGCTGCAGATTGAGTGGGCTTTTTTTGGAATTAAATGAAAACATATTGTAGGTTATTTAATAGTGCAGATACGGGTATATCTAACCAGGCAGATACTGTGTGAGTGAATTAACAATCAGATTTCAATCATTTGCACCGTGTAAAATCTTTTTTTCACATTCTATCATCCAAACCTTTGTGGTTATACATTCTACAGGACATAGTTATTATAAGAAAATTGAAATGGGAACCTGTTATTGCATTTTTCTGAGAAAATACACAATTTTAACCAAAACTGAAAAGGTTTGCTCGTTTTGGATGATGGCGTTTTATGAATAATAGGACGATGTATAAAATACGGAGCTTGCTCCCAGCATGGGAAATGAGGTGAGTATTGCAGTGGTATTGCTCATTTTATACGTGGCTAATGGCTTGTTTGGTTTAAATGCAAAGGCCAGACTCTGACCTGTCCAATGATTCCTCACTTGACCTTGTGCGGTGTAAAGATTAGAGCAGGGACATGCAGTCAGGGGTGGCAGGGGAGGCAGAGCCTGCCCTGCCATTCCAGTAAATTAATGAGCTCATTGTGTGTAATGACATGTGATGTGTGTTGTATGTGTGTGTATATTTAACCCCTTCCCGACCGCGGACGTACCATGTACGTCATTGCAGCGGGTCTCTCTTAGACCCGCTGACGTACATGGTACGTCCTGCCGTTTTTGAGCTGCTGGAAGCGATCGGATCGCTTCCAGCAGCTCAAACGCCATTGCAGGATGCCTGGGAGTCCAGGCATCCGTGCAATGGCCGTTAGAAGTGCCGGGGCACCATGTGATCGCTCCCCGGGAGCGATCTACATCCGGTTGCACCGGAGAGGTGCCCGGCACTTCTACAGAGCGCTGGAAGCGATCGGATCGCTTCCAGCTGCTCTGAGCATATTACAAGGATGCCTCGACATCGAGGCATCCTTGTAATATACTTACCTGCCGCCGGTCCGTCCGTGATCGCTCCCCCCGAGCGATCACTTCCGGTAGCGGCAGGAAGTACTGAGTGCCACGAGGTATCGTGGCACTCAGTACAAAATCGATCACTTCAGTGATCAGGTGCTCTGCTGGGTGCCTCGAGGGATCAAGGCACCCAGCAGAGAAAAAAAAAAAGTGTAAAAAAAAGTAAAAAAAAAGTAAAAAAAAGTGTGTAAAAAAAGTGTAAAAAAAGAAAAATAAATAAAATAAACTGACAGTTAGGGGTAGGGTTAGGGGTAGGGTTAGGGTTAGGGGTAGGGTTAGGGTTAGGGGTAGGGTTAGGGGTAGGGTTAGGGTTAGGGTTAGGGTTAGGGGTAGGGTTAGGGGTAGGGTTAGGGGTAGGGGTAGGGTTAGGGGTAGGGGTAGGGGTAGGGGTAGGGGTAGGGGTAGGGGTAGGGGTAGGGTTAGGGGTAGGGGTAGGGTTAGGGTTAGGGTTCTAAGGGCAGGGTCAGGGGTAGGGTTAGGGTTCTAAGGGCAGGGTCATCTTGGGGCTGAGTGGGATGTTCCTAGCCTGCCTCATCAGAGAGGCAGGCTAGCAACATCCAATCAGAAGTTAGAAAAAATCAAAATAAAATTTCTAATTTGTCAGGTCAGGCCAATATTTTGTAAATATTGGCTCTGACCTCTGTGATTCTCCCTCCCTCTCCTCACTTGTGTTTTGGTGAGCGAGAGAGAGAGATCAGATTTGACAGGTTAGAGATTTTAGTGAGATTTAGTGAGATTAGAAAAATTGAGGCAGATTTAGAGAGATTTTAGGGAGATTTAGAAGAATTGAGGCAGGTTTAGAGGGATTTAGAGAGATTTAGGTGTTTATTTGTATTTTCTTGTGAAACCCAACGGTTCTTCTAAGAACCAACAATCCGCTTATATATATATATAATAATTATAAAATTTTATAATCTATTATATATAATGTCTGAGAGGGTGTACAGCGCCGAGGAGGCATATGCCATCCTGGCGTCAGAATCTGAGGCATCTGCGTCAGACTCAGACCCTCATTTCGACCCCGCTAACTGCTCAGAGGCGTCGCTAGATACATTATCTATGCTGGCTGATGTATCTAGTGATGTTTCTGATGCAGATCCTGGGTCACCACCTGCCAGCAGGAGACGCACAGCTCCAGCTGAGGAGTGGGTAGTGCCTCATCGCCAGAGGCCAGATATCCCTCCTTTCACGGCAAATCCTGGCATCAATATTGATGTTGCAGGATTTACCGCCACACAGTTTTTGCAGGTGTTTATGGGGGATGATTTGTTGGGCCACATCGTGGCCCAATCAAATCTGTATGCCCATCAGCATTGTGCTGCGAAGCCAGACTCCTACTTGGCAAGGCAGCAATGGACCCCGCTAGATGTGCCAGAATTTCTGAAATTCTGGGCACTTACTATGCTGAGGGCATCATAAAGAAGCCCTCAATTCGCTCCTGCTGGAGCAGTAGCCCCATCTGCTCTACCCCCATTTACCTCCAATCAATGTCACGTAGAAGGTATGAAAACATTTTGCGTTTCATGCACTTCAGTGACAACAGCCTGTGCTCCCCTAGAGAGCATCCCCAGTTTGACAGGCACCAGACTTTTACATTTTATTCGTACATTTTTATGTTCTACAATTGGTGCTGTATTTTGCCAAAATCTTTGCACACCTATGCATGGGGGGCATGGGTGTACTCAGGAGATCTTGCAGAAAACAACCTGGAGAGTTTTCATGCAGTAACAAACAACAGTGTCTGCTAAGGCTAGGGTCAGACGAGCGTGATTTCTACGGACTGTACGTCCGTGCAGTACGGACATCGTCAGTACGGAAGACGCAGTAGTGGTCACACAGTCCGTTTTTTCACTGACATTTATTTTTTGACAGATGTAGGAGGGACAATAAATTCAATTGCAAAACCATTTTGTCCGTGAAAAATGCAGGACGTATAAATGCAGTCCGTCTGACCACGTTCCATCACTCACACACAAAACTATGCAGACGTTGCGGACGCAGCGCACTTTGTGCGGCCGTTCTAGCGGTTCTACGTTCTTGCCTGCCTTGCGTCCGTTGTGCGTCCGCAGTTCAGTGCGGACGTACTTCGTGTGTCGGGCTCCATTGGACTTTATGTCATGCTATCACGGACGTACTTTTAGGCGCGATCACGGACGTGAACACTACGCTCGTCTGACCCTAGCCTAAATCACAGTCCAAAACTACTGTGGGCGTAAAAATCTGAAATTTGAAAAATTACCGCCACACACCTTGTTGCCAAATGTTTTGGGCTAAAACCGTTGCATCCATGGCATCAAAGCACTCCATATGCAATACCTTGGGGTGTCAACATAACAAATATAAACAATTTTCTGGCAATAATTCAAACTGGGGTATGCGGTAGACCCAAAACCAAAGATAGGCCTAGCTGAAGAAATAATCTCAATTTCAACTCTAATGACAAAGTCATAAAAATTGTATTTGAACCTTCCCAAAATCCTGGCAAACCTAGGCATGGGGGCATGGGTGTACTCAGGAGATCTTGCAGAAAACAACCTGGAGAGTTTTCATGCAGTAACAAACAACAGTGTCTGCTAAATCACAGTCCAAAACTACTGTGGGCGTAAAAATCTGAAAATTGAAAAATTACCGCCACACACCTTCTCAAATGTTTTGGGCTAAAACCGTTGCATCCATGGCATCAAAGCACTCCATATGCAATACCTTGGGGTGTCAACATAACAAATATAAACAATTTTCTGGCAATAATTCAAACTGGGGTATGCGGTAGACCCAAAACCAAAGATAGGCCTAGCTGAAGAAATAATCTCAATTTCAACTCCAATGACAAAGTCATAAAAATTGTATTTGAACCTTCCCAAAATCCTGGCAAACCTATGCATGGGGGGCATGGGTGTACTCAGGAGACCTTGCAGAAAACAACCTGGAGAGTTTTCATGCAGTAAAAAACAACAGTGTCTCCTAAATCACAGTCCAAAACTGATGTGGGTGTGAAAATGAAAAATGACCACCAAACAGTATCTAATTTGTTTGGAGCAAACGGATGCATCCATAGCATAAAAACACTCCATTTACAATACTTTGGGGGTTAGCTTACCAAATATATGCACGTTCATAAAACTGGGGTATGTAAAAAGGCCCCTAAAAAGAAGATAAGCAAAGAAGATACTGTATGTCAAATTAGAAAATTGACAAGCACATGTCAAAGATTGGCGTAGCACCCCAAAAACAACAGAACAAATCTATATATGGGTGGTATCAATTTACTCAGAAGATGTTGCTGAACATATTTTGGGGTGTTTTTTGGCAGTAACCCATAACTGGATTTGACAATTCATGCCTAAAGTACAATGTGTGTGAAAAAATAACACAAAAAGTGACTACCTGAAAGATTGACAAAGAGCTAGTGCATGGAAAGTGTTAAAATACAACTCTTTGAAGCACCCTAGGGTGTGCCCTTTCTAAAAATATATGGTTTGATGGGGGTAAATTACTTTGGCCGGCTTCAAAAATGTCCCAAATAGGACATGGGTGCATGATGACGAAATGTGAAAATTCCAAGTTGGAAAACTGAAATGCGCACCCCCCAAATAAGGCCTTTTAGCCCCCAAATGACCCGACATACCTATACATGGGTGGTATCAATTTACTCAGAAGATGTTGCTGAACATATTTTGGGGTGTTTTTTGGCAGTAACCCATAACTGGATTTGACAATTCATGCCTAAAGTACAATGTGTGTGAAAAAATAACACAAAAAGTGACTACCTGAAAGATTGACAAAGAGCTAGTGCATGGAAAGTGTTAAAATACAACTCTTTGAAGCACCCTAGGGTGTGCCCTTTCTAAAAATATATGGTTTGATGGGGGTAAATTACTTTGGCCGGCTTCAAAAATGTCCCAAATAGGACATGGGTGCATGATGACGAAATGTGAAAATTCCAAGTTGAAAACTGAAATGCGCACCCCCCAAATAAGGCCTTTTAGCCCCCAAATGACCCGACATACCTATACATGGGTGGTATCAATTTACTCAGAAGATGTTGCTGAACATATTTTGGGGTGTTTTTTGGCAGTAACCCATAACTGGATTTGACAATTCATGCCTAAAGTACAATGTGTGTGAAAAAATAACACAAAAAGTGACTACCTGAAAGATTGACAAAGAGCTAGTGCATGGAAAGTGTTAAAATACAACTCTTTGAAGCACCCTAGGGTGTGCCCTTTCTAAAAATATATGGTTTGATGGGGGTAAATTACTTTGGGCGGCTTCAAAAATGTCCAAATAGGACATGGGTGCATGATGACGAAATGTGAAAATTCCAAGTTGGAAAACTGAAATGCGCACCCCCCAAATAAGGCCTTTTAGCCCCCAAATGACCCGACATACCTATACATGGGTGGTATCAATTTACTCAGAAGATGTTGCTGAACATATTTTGGGGTGCTTTTTGGCAGTAAACCTTAAAGTTCACAGTACATGTATTCTTAAATTGCGTTCAAAAAAAAAAAAATCACCAAAATTTTTTTTTTTTTCAAACTTTGGCATAGATTTGTGGTAAAATGGTTTGCATGGAAAGAGTCAAAATACCCCAAGTTTAATACCTTGATTTGTGTACTTTAAAAAAATATGTATATGTGGAGGGTTATTCAGGAATTAGTGACAGATATCAGTGTTACAATGTCACTATCACTAGTTTTGAAAATAAACTCTTTGGAAATGGCAAAGTGCTACTTGCACTTATTGTTGCATAAAATAAGGAAAAAAGCGAAGAATATGTAAACATTGGGTATTGCTAAACTCAGTACTAAATTTAGAAACTACTAAGGAATAAATTTTTTTTGACGGTTGTTGATACATAAGAAATTTTGGGGGTCAAAGTTCGAAAAAGTGGTGTTTTTTCAATTTTTGTGTCATATTTCACAATATTTTTTATAGTAAATTATATGAAATGATGAAAAAAATGGTATCTTTATAAAGTCCATTTAGTGACGAGAAAAACAGTGTAAAATATGTGTGGGTTACATAAACGAGTAAGAGGAAAATTTGACGTAAACACTAAGAGCGCAGAAACATAAAAACAGCTGCGGTCACGAACGGACGGATTTGTGTAAAACCGCCCGGTCACTAAGGGGTTAAACTGTAAATAAATGTTATGTATTGAAAAAAGTTCTCATACTCACCTCTCCTCGCTCCCTCGCTGTGCTGGCTTCTTCTCTCTGTCTGCTTTTTTTTCTCCTGCACTTTCACAGTTTGCCGGCTGCTGTGTGTGTGTAATACACTACACAGACAGCAGGGGCAGCGCTGAGCCAGCCTAGGCTACGCAATTTATGCAGCTCAACGCTACGTAATTGCGGAGCTCAAGCTGGTGGCAGGCACGCTCATCATTGCCTCCAGGCAATGACAGCAAAAGAAACTTGAGCCAATGGAAAAAGCTCCATTGTCTCAAGCTAATTTTTTATTTTTTTTTAAAAAAGCCCACCATGGGAGGCAGTGCTCCCCATGGTTTGATTGACGCAGGACAGTCATGTGACTGTCCTCGTCAATCGTGGGGGGCGGGCAGACAGCATGACTTCAGGGCCAGACTGGCCTACCGGAATCCCGGTAGGCTGATTAACTTTTGGGCCGATGGGGGGGCCGTTTTATAATAGAGTAAAAAAAAAGGTTTAAACGTATTATTTTATCAGCCTGTCAGAGCTGTGGGGGCAGAGTGTCAGCCTCACTGACAAGCTGAGGGAGGGGTTGTATGGCCGGGTGTCTGAGCAGCCGCAGATACAACCAGGCAGCCTGCTCGAGTGCTTGCTCGCACGTTGCAGGCTGCCTGAAAGCTGGCCTGGCCGGGTATCATCTGGTGGGGAGGAGCCCTGCTCCTTTTGATCGGTGTGGAGCAGGACCCTGCATATCCATGTGACAGGCAGCATGTCTGCCTGCACTAACAGGGATTTATGCTGTGTGGCAGCAAAGGGGTGCAGAAACCCCTGCCTGTCACATGACCAGAGGACCCTGCTGATACCGGGGACAGACAGGAAGAGGAGCAGCTGGAAGCAAGAGGCAGGTGAGTATTGGAGGGAGGGGAGAGGTCTGTCCTGTGTGTCCCTGTATCTGTCCGTCCATCTGTGTGTGTCCCTGTATCTGTCCGTCCTTCTGTGTGTGTCCCTGTATCTGTCCGTCCTTCTGTGTGTGTCCCTGTATCTGTCCATGTGTCCCTGTGTCTGTCCTTCTGTGTGTGTCCCTGTGTCTGTCCTTCTGTGTGTGTCCCTGTGTCTGTCCTTCTGTGTGTGTCCCTGTGTCTGTCCTTCTGTGTGTGTCCCTGTATCTGTCCTTCCGTGTGTGTCCCTGTGTCTGTCCTTCCGTGTGTGTCCCTGTGTCTGTCCTTCCGTGTGTCCCTGTATCTGTCTGTCCTTCCGTGTGTGTCCCTGTATCTGTCTGTCCTTCTGTGTGTGTCCCTGTATCTGTCTGTCCTTCTGTGTGTCCCTGTATCTGTCTGTCCTTCTGTGTGTGTCCCTGTATCTGTCCGTGTGTCCCGGTGTCTGTCCTTCTGTGTGTGTCCCTGTGTCTGACCTTCTGTGTGTGTCCCTGTGTCTGTCCTTCTGTGTGTGTCCCTGTGTCTGTCCTTCTGTGTGTGTCCCTGTGTCTGTCCTTCTGTGTGTGTCCCTGTGTCTGTCCTTCCGTGTGTCCCTGTATCTGTCCGTCCTTCTGTGTGTGTCCCTGTATCTGTCCGTCCTTCTGTGTGTGTCCCTGTATCTGTCCGTCCTTCTGTGTGTGTCCCTGTGTATGTCCTTCTGTGTGTGTCCCTGTGTATGTCCTTCTGTGTGTGTCCCTGTGTCTGTCCTTCCGTGTGTCCCTGTATCTGTCTGTCCTTCTGTGTGTGTCCCTGTGTCTGTCCTTCTGTGTGTCCCTGTGTCTGTCCTTCCGTGTGTCCCTGTGTCTGTCCTTCCGTGTGTCCCTGTATCTGTCTGTCCTTCTGTGTGTGTCCCTGTATCTGTCCGTCCGTGTGTGTCCCTGTATCTGTCCGTCCGTGTGTGTCCCTGTATCTGTCTGTCCTTCTGTGTGTGTCCCTGTATCTGTCCTTCTGTGTGTCCCTGTGTCTGTCCTTCCGTGTGTCCCTGTATCTGTCTGTCCTTCTGTGTGTGTCCCTGTATCTGTCCGTCCTTCTGTGTGTGTCCCTGTGTCTGTCCTTCCGTGTGTCCCTGTGTCTGTCCTTCCGTGTGTCCCTGTATCTGTCTGTCCTTCTGTGTGTGTCCCTGTGTCTGTCCTTCTGTGTGTCCCTGTGTCTGTCCTTCCGTGTGTCCCTGTATCTGTCTGTCCTTCTGTGTGTGTCCCTGTATCTGTCCGTCCGTGTGTGTCCCTGTATCTGTCCGTCCGTGTGTGTCCCTGTATCTGTCTGTCCTTCTGTGTGTGTCCCTGTATCTGTCCTTCTGTGTGTCCCTGTGTATGTCCTTCTGTGTGTGTCCCTGTGTATGTCCGTCCTTCTGTGTGTCCCTGTATCTGTCCTTCTGTGTGTGTCCCTGTATCTGTCCTTCTGTGTGTCCCTGTATCTGTCCTTCTGTGTGTCCCTGTATCTGTCCTTCTGTGTGTGTCCCTGTATCTGTCTGTCCTTCTGTGTGTGTCCCTGTATCTGTCTGTCCTTCTGTGTGTGTCCCTGTGTCTGTCCTTCTGTGTGTGTCCCTGTGTCTGTCCTTCTGTGTGTGTCCCTGTGTCTGTCCTTCTGTGTGTGTCCCTGTGTCTGTCCTTCTGTGTGTGTCCCTGTGTCTGTCCTTCTGTGTGTGTCCCTGTGTCTGTCCTTCTGTGTGTGTCCCTGTGTCTGTCCTTCTGTGTGTGTCCCTGTGTCTGTCCTTCTGTGTGTGTCCCTGTGTCTGTCCTTCTGTGTGTCCCTGTGTCTGTCCTTCTGTGTGTGTCCCTGTGTCTGTCCTTCTGTGTGTGTCCCTGTATCTGTCCTTCCGTGTGTCCCTGTGTCTGTCCGTCCTTCCGTGTGTCCCTGTATCTGTCCGTCCTTCTGTGTGTGTCCCTGTATCTGTCCGTCCTTCTGTGTGTGTCCCTGTATCTGTCCGTCCTTCTGTGTGTGTCCCTGTATCTGTCTGTGTCCCTGTATCTGTCGTCCTTCTGTGTGTTTCCCTGTATCCGTCTGTCCTTCTGTGTGTGTCCCTGTATCTGTCCGTCCTTCTGTGTGTGTCCCTGTATCTGTCCGTCCTTCTGTGTGTCCCTGTATCTGTCCTTCTGTGTGTCCCTGTGTATGTCCTTCTGTGTGTGTCCCTGTGTATGTCCGTCCTTCTGTGTGTGTCCCTGTATCTGTCCTTCTGTGTGTGTCCCTGTATCTGTCCTTCTGTGTGTCCCTGTATCTGTCCTTCTGTGTGTCCCTGTATCTGTCCTTCTGTGTGTCCCTGTATCTGTCCTTCTGTGTGTGTCCCTGTATCTGTCCTTCTGTGTGTGTCCCTGTATCTGTCCTTCTGTGTGTGTCCCTGTATCTGTCTGTCCTTCTGTGTGTGTCCCTGTATCTGTCCGTCCTTCTGTGTGTGTCCCTGTATCTGTCCGTCCTTCTGTGTGTCCCTGTATCTGTCCGTCCTTCTGTGTGTCCCTGTATCTGTCCTTCTGTGTGTCCCTGTGTATGTCCTTCTGTGTGTGTCCCTGTGTATGTCCTTCTGTGTGTGTCCCTGTATCTGTCCTTCTGTGTCCCTGTATCTGTCTGTCCTTCTGTGTGTGTCCCTGTATCTGTCTGTCCTTCTGTGTGTCCCTGTATCTGTCTGTCCTTCTGTGTGTGTCCCTGTATCTGTCTGTCCTTCTGTGTGTCCCTGTGTATGTCCTTCTGTGTGTGTCCCTGTGTATGTCCTTCTGTGTGTGTCCCTGTATCTGTCCTTCTGTGTGTCCCTGTATCTGTCCTTCTGTGTGTCCCTGTATCTGTCTGTCCTTCTGTGTCCCTGTATCTGTCTGTCCTTCTGTGTCCCTGTATCTGTCTGTCCTTCTGTGTCCCTGTATCTGTCTGTCCTTCTGTGTCCCTGTATCTGTCTTTCTCCCTGTTTATGTGTCTGTCTTTCTAAGTATGTTCATCTGTCTGTTTTGGTATCTGTCCTTATAATTAATCTATTTCTCTCATTTTGTTTTCCTCTATTATTTCCCCTCATTAATGTTCTCCTTCCCCTTTATTTTTTTCTCTTTCCCCTTCTCCTCTTATCATTTCTTCTCTAGCACTCTGTCACTTTCACTCTCTACTTTCTACCCCTAATACCTTCTAACCCTAATCTGTTCCCCTAATAGCCTCTAACCCTAATCTCTTCCCCCATATAGCCTCTAACCCTAATCTCTTCCCCATATAGCCTCTAACCCTAATCTCTTCCCCCATATAGCCTCTAACCCTAATCTGTTCCCCTAATAGCCTCTAACCCTAATCTCTTCCCCATATAGCCTCTAACCCTAATCTCTTCCCCATATAGCCTCTAACCCTAATCTCTTCCCCCATATAGCCTCTAACCCTAATCTCTTCCCCATATAGCCTCTAACCCTAATCTCTTCCCCCATATAGCCTCTAACCCTAATCTGTTCCCCTAATAGCCTCTAACCCTAATCTCTTCCCCCATATAGCCTCTAACCCTAATCTGTTCCCCTAATAGCCTCTAACCCTAATCTCTTCCCCATATAGCCTCTAACCCTAATCTCTTCCCCCTAATAGCCTCTAACCCTAATCTCTTCCCCATATAGCCTCTAACCCTAATCTCTTCCCCATATAGCCTCTAACCCTAATCTCTTCCCCCATATAGCCTCTAACCCTAATCTCTTCCCCCATATAGCCTCTAACTCTAATCTGCCTCACCAGCCACTGACCTCACGTCACTGGATTAGAGAGGCAGGGTTCCAAAGTCCCCGCAGTGCTCCTCACTGCAGTGCGGTGGTTTAGGTTTTTGATGGAACAATGCGTAGTAACGAATTGTGCCATCGCCTCCACACTTGTTGGTGACAAGAGAAATGAGATGGGGAGAGTTAGTGCAGCATCATTGTTCACTTTATATTTGAAAAGTGAACAATATTGCCGTGTTAGGAAGAAAAAGAAAACAATAAAGAAATATGTATTTGTTATATAAAATATGGTCATGTTATACTACGGAGTCGGAGATAGAGGGGTCCAAATACCCATCAATGCAGACATAGAAACATAGAAACATAGAAAAATGTCGGCAGATAAGAACCTTTCGGCCCATCTAGTCTGCCCAATTACATGGATACTTTACCTGGATTTATCTTTTGTTTAGGATAGCCTTATGCCTATCCCATGCCTGCTTAAATTCAATTACTGTTTTGGCCTCAACTTCTACTGGAAGACTGTTCCATGTATCCACCACCCTCTCAGTAAAATAATGCTTCCTGATGTTACTTTTAAACCTTTGCCCCTCTAATCTAAGACTATGTCCTCTTGTTTTGCTACTTTGTTTCCGTTTAAATATACTCCCTTCCTCTACCTTGTGGATTTAAATGTTTCTATCATATCTCCTCTGTCTCGTCTTTTTTCCAAGCTGTACATGTTCAGATCATTAAGCCTTTCCTGGTAACTTTTCTCCTTCAAGCCGTACACCATTTTAGTAGGGGCTGGAGCAGCTCCTCCAATATACCATATGTTAATCCAGCCCCACTCCCATGATGCTGTGGCCATCAGTTGAATTCAAAGAATTATAGCATCTCAGGGGCTGGGAGTTTGACATCCCTGGTTTAAACCATTAGTTGAATAGGATTAATGAACAAGATAGCAGCCACACTGTGGCTGTGAAAGCCCGATTTGTTTGCATATTGAAAATGTGACCTGCAATTACCAAGCGGAGTACACGTGATGACGTTGACCACCACGACTATTTGGATGACCAGAGGAAGAAGCATGAGCACCTGCCTATGATGTCAGTGAGATTGGGGAGGCTTATACCTGCAGAGATTTTTCATATCCCTGCATTTGTATCACAACTATGGGTGGAGAAAAAAAAAAAGAAGTAGCAAGCGGCACCCATATACAGTCAGGTCCAGAAATATTGGGATAGCGACACAATTCTAACATCTTTGGCTCTATACAACACCACAGTGGAGTTGGAATGAAACAAACACAATGTGCTTTAACTGCAGACTGACAGCTTTAATTTGACGGTATGTACATCCAAATCAGGTGAACGGTGTAGGACTTACAGCAGTTTGCAGATGTGCCTCCCACTTGTTAAGGGACCAAAGGTAATGAGACAGAATAATAATCATAAATCAAACTTTCCCTTCTTAATACTTGGTTGCAAATCCTTTGCAGTCAATCACAGCCTGAAGTCTGGAACGCATAGTCATCACCAGACGCTGGGTTTCATCCCTGGTGATGCTCTGCCAGGCCTCTACTGCAACTGTCTTCAGTTCCTGCTTGTTCTTGGGGCATTTTCCCTTCAGTTTTGTCTTCAGCAAGTGAAATGCATGCTCAATGGGATTCAGGTCAGGTGATTGACTTGGCCATTGCATAACATTCCAATTCTGTCCCTTCAAAAACTCTTTGGTTGCTTTTGCAGTATGATTTGGGTCATTGTCCATCTGCACTGTGAAGCGCCGTCCAATGAGTTCTGCAGCGTTTGGTTGAATGTGAGCAGATAATATTGCCCGAAACACTTCAGAATTCATCCTGCTGCTTTTGTCAGCAGTCACATCATCAATAAATACAAGAGAACCAGTTCCATTGACAGCCATACATGCCCATGCCATGACACTACCACCACCATGCTTCACTGATGAGGTGGTATGCTTAGGATCATGAGCAGTTCCTTTCCTTCTCCATACTCTTCTCTTCCCATCACTCTGGTACAAGTTGATCTTGGTCTCATCTGTCCATAGGATCTTGTTCCAGAACTGTGAAGGCTTTGTTAGGTGTTTGGCAAACTCTAATCTGGCCTTCCTGTTTTTGAGGCTCACCAATGGTTTACATCTTGTGGTGAACCCTCTGTATTCACTCTGGTGAAGTCTTCTCGATTGTTGACTTTGACACACATACACCTACCTCCTGGAGAGTGTTCTTCATCTGGCCAACTGTTGTGAAGGGTGTTTTCTTCACCAGGGAAAGAATTCTTCGGTCATCCACCACAGTTGTTTTCCGTGGTCTCCCGGGTCTTCTGGTGTTGTTGAGCTCACCGGTGCGTTCCTTCTTTTTGAGAATGTTCCAAACAGTTGTTTTGGCCACGCCTAATGTTCTTGCCATCTCTCTGATGGGTTTGTTTTGTTTCTTCAGCCTAATGATGGCTTGTTTCACTGATAGTGACAGCTCTTTGGATCTCATCTTGAGAGTTGACAGCAACAGATTCCAAATGCAAGTAGCACACTTGAAATTAACTCTGGGCCTTTTATCTGCACATTGTAATTGGGGTAATGAGGGAATATCACACACCTGAGAACCCAATTGTCTCATTACCTTTGGTCCCTTAACAAGTGGGAGGCACGTCTGCAAACTGCTGTAAGTCACACCGTTCACCTGAGTTGGATGTACATACCCTCAAATTAAAGCTGACAGTCTGCAGTTAAAGCACATTGTGTTGGTTTCATTCCAACTCCATTGTGGTGGTGTATAGAGCCAAAGATGTTAGAATTGTGTCGATATCCCAATATTTCTGGACCTGACTGTACATGATCTTATTCTACCAGCTGTTAAATTGTTTGGGGTGATTGAGATATATATATATATATCTCAACACAAAAAAAGAGTGAGTGTATTAGTCAGTAGGCAAGCATACATTTTTACACAGCAGAGACACCCATAGGCGTTCCATGCAGGGAAGCAAAGACAAAAACATCCCAGGCAGTGTCCTAATTATAGGCCACCTTTTACAAATTTAGCAACAGTAAATTAAGTGTGCAGTCTGTAATTAAGATTTGGGAAAATAAAATGCAGTAAGCAAAGTCAGAATGAATTCTTGGACGAGCCTGATCCAGCTGACATCAATACTCGATCACCAGCCAAGTCCCTGACATCTAGAACAGCAGCCAGACGAATAAATAATAATATTGTTAAGAGTCGAAGCCCCCCCTCCCTTAATTGCATTATACCTCTGTTTGCTGTGTTGCTACTTTTTACTTCCTTGTATTGGTGCCACTGCAGAATCAATTTCTGGAACAACTCCTAAACAAAAGCTCCTGGTCCAGTCCCCCTCCCAATCAAACACATGACTAGGCTCTATTTCTGAAAGTTTTAAAATAAACATCACATTTCTTTCTGCATCTCTAAAAAAATTAACTCTCACATGTCTGATTTGGAGGTTACCCAATTCATGGCATGCGGATAAACTAAAAGCTGGAATTTTTTTTTTTTATACAGGTATATTTTATTATCATTTAGCAGTGCTAGTCAGGTCTGCTCATGAGGACCAAAAACATATATTTCATTTTTTTATTATTATTATTATTTACATGTTGCACTGTTATTTTACAGATTTCCAATTTTAAGAGAATGGTTACTTTTCTGGATTTTTTTTTTAATGCAACATTTTCTGGAAAAGATTCCAGGGTTGAGCTGAAACAGCAATTTATGTGTAGTGTCAGCCCACAGAGCTTTAGGGAGAATATACTGGAAAAGCACAGACTTAACTTGGAGAATGCAGTTTTCCAAATACAAAACGTTGTCTACTACCCTCTACCGTAAAACGCTGTACATTCTGATAAAATAATCGATAAAGGCTTTCTTTTCAAAGTCTAGCTGGGCTTAGTTTTTAGGGTAACCCCATTAAGGGCTATTTGGTTTAATGGTTGACCAGATAAATCTATTAAGTATTCACAGGTTAATAGTTACTGCAAGCAAATCTCTAGCTGTTGGCAAACACACAGGGATTTCCAAACAAAGGACTGAAAGCCTTATGGAAGTTGCCGTTTAGTTTTAAATCTTTATCCGATATTTATTTCAGATTTGAGCAATTTTTTATTTTGAGGATTTACGTTAACCCCTTAGCATATACATTCATATAGCCCACTGTTTCTCAACTAAATTTGTGCCAATATGTGCAAGTAAAGGGTGGGAAAAAAATTACAATTAGTTTTCTTTATGCATTGAGTGTTATAGGGAAAAAGCAACTCTGGAAGACAGAATCTCATGGTTTTACTGCAGTTGTAAAGGATTATCTGCTTGAAAGAAAATACTATAGACCAGGGGTCAGCAAACTTGGCTCCCTGATGTTTTGGGAACTACATTTCCCACGTGGCTCAGTCAGCCTAATGGGTGACTGAGCATCATGGGAGATGTAGTTCCCAAAAGATCAGGGAGCCAAGGTTGCTGACCCCTGCTATAGACGATGTAACCAAAGCTCCCTCTTATCTTTGTGCCCTCACCCTCCTTGCCCACAATATACACGGCCTCTGTGCCTGTTGTGTGGATGCTAGCCTTCTGCCAAGGGACTGTGGACCAATGTGGCAAAGCCGATTTTCAAGGATAATGGGCATAAGTGGGCACCTAAGGGTTAACTGGTTAAATGTATTACCATCTTGAAACTGTATTTTAGGAGTTTGTGTTAGTAATCTAATGTAGACTTATTGTTCTTGCTATCGGTTTAACGTTTGACCCTATATTGATTTGATGTGGTTTATTTGCTAAACTTATCTAGTGTCTAACTGATCGGGTTTCTGCATCTCCTGAAGAAATTCAGATCCTCCTCATGTAGACAATGTATTCAGTTGATCATGTCATTTTACCTACCCCTCCTTGTGTCCCATATAACTGGCCCCCATTTCAGATTAAATTCATTCTTCGTCAACCCTGCACTAAGCCGTGTCTGGTGTTTGGGTAGAGATACATAGAATTATACAGCACTCCCTCAAGTTCTTGCTGACGGTTGTGACTGAAGGAAAGCTGCTGCGGATCAGCTTGATTGGAGAGAAGAGACGGATGCTGTAACAGGTTCGGGTCTGGTCCACGAGTCGGAGACCAGTAACCCCAGTTGCAGACGAGCTTTCAATAGTTTAAGATTATTATGACCTTTTTTTTCTCCTTTTTTTACTTACACAACTCCCTGCAGAACCTTCTGCGGATCTGGATCAAAAAGCCGGTCGACATAATGGCGGCTGCTCGCGGTGACCTCCTAAATAGGTTGCGCGAGGAAGAGGGACACAAAATATTCTGTTAAACACCTATCCAACACAAAGTAGAAAAACAAATGGCTCAATATCACACTGGAAACAATGTATATTAGCTTTTTTTCTTTTAACTACATTGTCAAAGAAAAAAAAAATCAAATATAGGGAGGAAACTAAAATTCTAGGAGCAGGCGATGATGTTATTTCCATTAAAGTAGACAACTTGGTAGTTCAAACTACCCTCAACCAGGCCAGATTTTGCAGATCGCCTGGGGGAAATGCAGACTGAATCCTGCAATCACTGAGCAGCAAATCATATCACCTGTGCTTCAGCTATCTGGCAAACCTGGCGAGGTGGAGGGTCCTGAGGACAGGTTTGGGAAACACTGCTGTACAGCAATGAGTGACTTCAGAGCTCTCCCTGTATTCTGCCCTCTCCTTGCCTTTTGTAAAGCTGCAGTAACGTTTGTTGAACATTTTGTTACAGTGAGGTGGGGATGCTCCTTGTAACTTCTTTACAGTAATACAGAATGACAGGAGTGCAATCTCTCAGGATTTTTGTTTCTTCACAGGGAGAATGCTAATATATATATATATATATATATATATATATATATATATACACACACACACATATACACACACACATAGAATAAAAATAAAACTTGATTTGCACACTTTTCAATGCAAGATTAGCATTCTCCCTGTGAAGAAACAAAAATCCTGAGAGATTGCACTCCTGTCATTCTGTATTACTGTAAAGAAGTTACAAGGAGCATCCCCACCTCACTGTAACAAAATGTTCAACAAACGTTACTGCAGCTTTACAAAAGGCAAGGAGAGGGCAGAATACAGGGAGAGCTCTGAAGTCACTCATTGCTGTACAGCAGTGTTTCCCAAACCTGTCCTCAGGACCCTCCACCTCGCCAGGTTTGCCAGATAGCTGAAGCACAGGTGATATGATTTGCTGCTCAGTGATTGCAGGATTCAGTCTGCATTTCCCCCAGGCGATCTGCAAAATCTGGCCTGGTTGAGGGTCCCGAGGACAGGTTTGGGAAACACTGCTGTACAGGGATAAGATTCAGGGAGTTATAATTGCTAATGTCCAATTGCACAAAAGGCAACATCAGCGCAACACTGCAAAGATCAGGTCAATATTATGACTGACTATCCAGACAGAAGCCTTTCCTCACTGCTAGACACATGGAAGCCAGCTTGGAATCTTTAAAAAGCATCTAAAGTGGGGTTTCTTAAATCTGGTCCTCAGGACACTCTAACAGGCCAGATTTCAAGGATTACCTTGAGGAAATGCAGACTGAATCCTGCAATCACTGAGCAGGAAATCATATCACCTGTGCTGTGCTTCAGATATCTCACAATCCTGGCCGGTTAATGGGTCCCGAGGACCAGAGTTGAGAAACACGATTCTCTGGTCTGATGAAATGAATATTGGACCGTTTGGCTTCAATTCAGAATGTCATGTCAGGAGATAACAAAACACTGCTTATATCCGGTGCAATACCATCCTAACGGTGAAGCATGTTTGTTGTATGATCACGTTGATGGGGTGATTTTCTCTGCCAGTGGGTGGGACACTGTTGAGGGTAGAAGGAAAGCTAAAAGCAGCAAAACACAGATGCTCTTTACAGAAAAAATGGTCCAGAGCACTAAGACTGGGCTGAAGGTTCACTTTCCAACAGACAGTGACCCTAAACACACAGGGGTCGAATGACAAAGAACCAAAATCGAATGCAATTTCGGTGCTCTTCATTTCGGCGATTCCATTTTGCCAAAAATTCTGTGAATTCACCATTTATCGAATGGTTACCATATTTTGCTGAGCTTGTAGTCGCCAAAGCAGTTATTGGACATCAGTGAAAACCACCGAATTGTACCCAATTCCAAACCGAGAAAAAAAAAAAACAAGACTCCAATTCTGATGGGAAATTCAGACGCTCGTGAATAACCTCCACAGTCATGACAGCACAAGGGAGTCAGTGGCTGGAGTCAGTGCATCAACGTCAACGCTGCTAATCATTCACACAAAAGTTAGGAAATTCCCCTTATATAGTGCACCATCCAGGAACCAGAATGATGGCGGCATCGGGGCATTTACACACTTGCAGAATCCCCATACTGGAATGAGATGCTGCATGGATCATAAATATTGACAAAGTATCAAATGATGGGAATTCTCAGGGAAAGGAAACCCAGGAAGGGTTAAAGAGTTTCAACTTTTCAGCTAGTTTGATGCAGAACTTGCACTATTACGGTTAGTGAGTTATCTCCGTGAAATGCATTCCTTATAAAGAACATTTATAAAGTATTTAAATAGAAAAGCTGATCTACTGTCCAAATACTATTTCCTATGCAAGAGTTTCCAGCCTTTAAAAGAAACAGTCTGCACACACAACAGATTTTGGTTGCTATTGCAAGCTTATATCAAAATGGTGCTTTAAAAAAAAAAAAAAAAAAAAAAAGTCTATTACAGAAAAAGTAATTTATTTATTTTTTAGTTTTTTTAAAAAGGCTTTTAAAAAAACTAGGAAACAAAAATTTCATCTAAAACCAAAACAAAAAAAAACACTGGACAGCTCCAGCTCATCATCATGTGTAAAAGTGAAACAAGGCTGGTAAAAACTGCCCAGAAATCACAGCAACCTCAGCTGTAGAAATCAGTGTTACAGTCTGTAAGTATAGAATGTCGCCGGGTATAGAATGTTACAGTCTGCGAGAATAGAATGTTACAGTCTGCGAGAATAGAATGTTACCGGGTAAAGAATGTTACAGTCTGCGAGAATAGAATGTTACCGGGTAAAGAATGTTACCGGGTAAAGAATGTTACAGTCTGCGAGAATAGAATGTTACCGGGTAAAGAATGTTACAGTCTGCGAGAAAAGAATGTTACCGGGTAAAGAATGTTACAGTCTGCGAGAATAGAATGTTACCGGGTAAAGAATGTTACAGTCTGCGAGAATAGAATGTTACCGGGTAAAGAATGTTACAGTCTGCGAGAATAGAATGTTACCGGGTAAAGAATGTTACAGTCTGCGAGAATAGAATGTTACCGGGTAAAGAATGTTACAGTCTGCGAGAATAGAATGTTACCGGGTAAAGAATGTTACAGTCTGCGAGAATAGAATGTTACCGGGTAAAGAATGTTACCGGGTAAAGAATGTTACAGTCTGCGAGAATAGAATGTTACCGGGTAAAGAATGTTACAGTCTGCGAGGATAGAATGTTACCGGGTAAAGAATGTTACAGTCTGCGAGGATAGAATGTTACCGGGTATAGAATGTTACAGTCTGCGAGGATAGAATGCTACTGAGTATAGAATGTTACAGTATCTGAGAATAGAATGTTACCGAGTATAGCATGTTACTGGGTATAGACTGTTAGTCTGCGAGGATAGAATGTTACCGGGTATAGAATGTTACAGTCTGCGAGGATAGAATGTTACCGTCTGCGAGGATAGAATGTTACCGTCTGCGAGGATAGAATGTTACCGTCTGCGAGGATAGAATGTTACCGTCTGCGAGGATAGAATGTTACCGAGTATAGAATGTTACAGTATGTGAGAATAGAAGGTTACCGAGTATAGAATGTTACAGTATGTGAGAATAGAAGGTTACCGAGTATAGAATGTTACAGTATGTGAGAATAGAAGGTTACCGAGTATAGAATGTTACAGTATCGGAGAATAGAATGTTACCGAGTATAGAATGTTACCGGGTATAGAATGTTACAGTCTGCGAGAATAGAATGTTACAGTCTGCGAGAATAGAATGTTACAGTCTGCGAGAATAGAATGTTACAGTCTGCGAGAATAGAATGTTACCGGGTAAAGAATGTTACAGTCTGCGAGAATAGAATGTTACAGTCTGCGAGAATAGAATGTTACAGTCTGCGAGAATAGAATGTTACAGTCTGCGAGAATAGAATGTTACAGTCTGCGAGAATAGAATGTTACAGTCTGCGAGAATAGAATGTTACCGGGTAAAGAATGTTACAGTCTGCGAGAATAGAATGTTACCGGGTAAAGAATGTTACAGTCTGCGAGAATAGAATGTTACCGGGTAAAGAATGTTACAGTCTGCGAGAATAGAATGTTACCGGGTAAAGAATGTTACAGTCTGCGAGAATAGAATGTTACCGGGTAAAGAATGTTACAGTCTGCGAGAATAGAATGTTACCGGGTAAAGAATGTTACAGTCTGCGAGAATAGAATGTTACAGTCTGCGAGAATAGAATGTTACCGGGTAAAGAATGTTACAGTCTGTGAGGATAGAATGTTACCGGGTATAGAATGTTACAGTCTGCGAGGATAGAATGTTACCGGTATAGAATGTTACAGTCTGCGAGGATAGAATGCTACTGAGTATAGAATGTTACAGTATCTGAGAATAGAATGTTACCGAGTATAGCATGTTACTGGGTATAGACTGTTAGTCTGCGAGGATAGAATGTTACCGTCTGCGAGGATAGAATGTTACCGTCTGCGAGGATAGAATGTTACCGTCTGCGAGGATAGAATGTTACCGTCTGCGAGGATAGAATGTTACCGTCTGCGAGGATAGAATGTTACAGTCTGCGAGGATAGAATGTTACAGTCTGCGAGGATAGAATGTTACCGTCTGCGAGGATAGAATGTTACCGTCTGCGAGGATAGAATGTTACCGTCTGCGAGGATAGAATGTTACCGTCTGCGAGGATAGAATGTTACCGTCTGCGAGGATAGAATGTTACCGTCTGCGAGGATAGAATGTTACCGGGTAAAGAATGTTACAGTCTGCGAGAATAGAATGTTACCGGGTAAAGAATGTTACAGTCTGCGAGAATAGAATGTTACCGGTAAAGAATGTTACAGTCTGCGAGAATAGAATGTTACCGGGTAAAGAATGTTACAGTCTGCGAGAATAGAATGTTACAGCCTGCGAGAATAGAATGTTACCGGTAAAGAATGTTACAGTCTGCGAGAATAGAATGTTACCGGGTAAGAATGTTACAGTCTGCGAGAATAGAATGTTACAGTCTGCGAGAATAGAATGTTACAGTCTGCGAGAATAGAATGTTACAGTCTGCGAGAATAGAATGTTACAGTCTGCGAGAATAGAATGTTACAGTCTGCGAGAATAGAATGTTACCGGGTAAAGAATGTTACAGTCTGCGAGAATAGAATGTTACCGGGTAAAGAATGTTACAGTCTGCGAGAATAGAATGTTACCGGGTAAAGAATGTTACAGTCTGCGAGAATAGAATGTTACCGGGTAAAGAATGTTACAGTCTGCGAGAATAGAATGTTACCGGGTAAAGAATGTTACAGTCTGCGAGAATAGAATGTTACCGGGTAAAGAATGTTACAGTCTGCGAGAATAGAATGTTACAGTCTGCGAGAATAGAATGTTACCGGGTAAAGAATGTTACAGTCTGTGAGGATAGAATGTTACCGGGTATAGAATGTTACAGTCTGCGAGGATAGAATGTTACCGGGTATAGAATGTTACAGTCTGCGAGGATAGAATGCTACTGAGTATAGAATGTTACAGTATCTGAGAATAGAATGTTACCGAGTATAGCATGTTACTGGGTATAGACTGTTAGTCTGCGAGGATAGAATGTTACCGTCTGCGAGGATAGAATGTTACCGTCTGCGAGGATAGAATGTTACCGTCTGCGAGGATAGAATGTTACCGTCTGCGAGGATAGAATGTTACCGTCTGCGAGGATAGAATGTTACCGTCTGCGAGGATAGAATGTTACCGTCTGCGAGGATAGAATGTTACCGTCTGCGAGGATAGAATGTTACCGTCTGCGAGGATAGAATGTTACCGTCTGCGAGGATAGAATGTTACCGTCTGCGAGGATAGAATGTTACCGTCTGCGAGGATAGAATGTTACCGTCTGCGAGGATAGAATGTTACCGGGTAAAGAATGTTACAGTCTGCGAGAATAGAATGTTACCGGGTAAAGAATGTTACAGTCTGCGAGAATAGAATGTTACCGGGTAAAGAATGTTACAGTCTGCGAGAATAGAATGTTACCGGGTAAAGAATGTTACAGTCTGCGAGAATAGAATGTTACAGCCTGCGAGAATAGAATGTTACCGGGTAAAGAATGTTACAGTCTGCGAGAATAGAATGTTACCGGGTAAAGAATGTTACAGTCTGCGAGGATACAATGTTACCGGGTAAAGAATGTTACAGTCTGCGAGGATAGAATGTTACCGGGTATAGAATGTTACAGTCTGCGAGGATAGAATGTTACCGGGTATAGAATGTTACAGTCTGCGAGGATAGAATGCTACTGAGTATAGAATGTTACAGTATCTGAGAATAGAATGTTACCGAGTATAGCATGTTACTGGGTATAGACGGTTAGTCTGCGAGGATAGAATGTTACCGTCTGCGAGGATAGAATGTTACCGTCTGCGAGGATAGAATGTTACCGTCTGCGAGGATAGAATGTTACCGTCTGCGAGGATAGAATGTTACCGAGTATAGAATGTTACAGTATGTGAGAATAGAAGGTTATCGAGTATAGAATGTTACAGTATGTGAGAATAGAAGGTTACCGAGTATAGAATGTTACAGTATGTGAGAATAGAAGGTTACCGAGTATAGAATGTTACAGTATGTGAGAATAGAATGTTACCGAGTATAGAATGTTACCGGTATAGAATGTTACAGTCTGCGAGGATAGAATGTTACAGTCTGCGAGGATAGAATGTTACCGGTATAGAATGTTACAGTCTGCGAGGATAGAATGTTACCGGGTATAGAATGTTACAGTCTGCGAGGATAGAATGCTACTGAGTATAGAATGTTACAGTATCTGAGAATAGAATGTTACCGAGTATAGCATGTTACTGGGTATAGACGGTTAGTCTGCGAGGATAGAATGTTACCGTCTGCGAGGATAGAATGTTACCGTCTGCGAGGATAGAATGTTACCGTCTGCGAGGATAGAATGTTACCGTCTGCGAGGATAGAATGTTACCGAGTATAGAATGTTACAGTATGTGAGAATAGAAGGTTATCGAGTATAGAATGTTACAGTATGTGAGAATAGAAGGTTACCGAGTATAGAATGTTACAGTATGTGAGAATAGAAGGTTACCGAGTATAGAATGTTACAGTATGTGAGAATAGAATGTTACCGAGTATAGAATGTTACCGGGTATAGAATGTTACAGTCTGCGAGGATAGAATGTTACAGTCTGCGAGGATAGAATGTTACCGGGTATAGAATGTTACAGTCTGCGAGGATAGAATGTTACCGTTTGTGAGAATAGAATGTTACCGGGTATAGAATGTTACCGGGTATAGAATGTTACCGGGTATAAAATGTTACAGTCTGTGAGAATAGAATGTTACCGGGTATAAAATGTTACAGTCTGTGAGAATAGAATGTTACCGGGTATAAAATGTTACAGTCTGTGAGAATAGAATGTTACCGGGTATAAAATGTTACAGTCTGTGAGAATAGAATGTTACCGGGTATAAAATGTTACAGTCTGTGAGAATAGAATGTTACCGGGTATAAAATGTTACCGGGTATAGAATGTTACCGGGTATAGAATGTTACTGGGTATAGAATGTTACCGGGTATAGAATGTTACCGGGTATAGAATGTTACCGGGTATAGAATGTTACAGTCTGTGAGAATAGAATGTTACCGGGTATAGAATGTTACAGTCTGTGAGAATAGAATGTTACCGGGTATAGAATGTTACAGTCTGTGAGAATAGAATGTTACCGGGTATAAAATGTTACCGGGTATAAAATGTTACCGGGTATAAAATGTTACCGGGTATAAAATGTTACAGTCTGTGAGAATAGAATGTTACCGGGTATAGAATGTTACCGGGTATAGAATGTTACCGGGTATAGAATGTTACCGGGTATAGAATGTTACCGGGTATAGAATGTTACAGTCTGTGAGAATAGAATGTTACCGGGTATAGAATGTTACAGAGTAGAGAGTGTTACAGAGTAGAGAGTGTTACTGTGTGTATGTGTACACAGTAACACTATGGGTGCACAGAGACAGTAACACTGTACGTACAGCGTTACTGTCTGAGAGTATAGAATGATACAGTCTGTGTATATAATGTGTCAGCCTGCGTGTACTCGTGTATATAATGATACCATGTGTATCCTGTTCATGCAGAATTCTCCACGCTCAGTTTTCCATACAAATACAGGGGGGGGGGGGGTTCGCATCACTCTCCATAGAATAGGTTTGGGGGGGGTCTTTTTATCGGGTCACAGCAGAGTGTGGGCTGTTTGTTAGTGGTTAATAAAATCTCATAATATTATCGCACGTGTGACAGATTAGAGCCGAGCCCTCCCTCCCTCCCTCCCGGGATCAGCCGGTCCCTCGAGGTGCCGGGCCCCGGGGGGCTGGGGGTCAGTGCAGGTGGCAGAGGGGGCTCCTGGAGAGGAGGTGGTGGCACGGCGCGCCCCGGCATGACATGCTGGCCGCCAGTCCCCCGCGGGAGAGGGCTCAGAAACCGCCCCCGCCGAGCGCCCCTCTGCCCCATCCCCGCGCGGGCCGCAGCCTCCTGACAGACAGGCCAGCCCCTACAGCCCAGGCAGGGTGCGGCCTCCCCCATCCCGTGTACTCACAGACAGCACGCTCATCCGGAGCGGAGGCTCCAACACGCACGCCATCTTGGTCATCACGCCCACAGCCGCACTTTCCACACGAAACAAAAGTCTTAAGGGCGCCGCGCCCAGCAGCTCAAACCCGGGTAAACGGGGGCCGCCGGTAAAAAATGAACGCGGTTTATTTATGGGGTGTGAGGGTTCCCCGTATGTGTGAGGGAGGGGGGAAAAAGAGCGCCGTGCGGAAAGTGCGAGGTGGCGGCCGCGGCTAGCTTTACACCGAGTGACGGCTCCAGCAGCAGCAGCAGCACCGCCTGAGCGCAGGGAGAGGGGCGCGTGCTGCGAGCTGAGGGGATTCCAGGGGGGTGAGAGGCGCTACAGGTGCTTCATTCTGCCTGGAGTCAGCAGGGCACAGCGGCACCCGGCGGCGGGCGGAGGGAGGGGGGCACCACCGGCGTGTGGTTGGTGTGCAAGGAAGAGGCTCTTGTAGCTTGACCCTAATCGCAGGTTGGGCATAGGGGGAGAAGGTCGCTGGCACAATGGTCTGCACGCTGGGAGAGAGGGGTGTGAACAGCGAGCTGTACATAGGGAGAGTGGGGCACCAGCTGCATACAGAGGGAGAGTGGACAGCACAGGAAAAGCTCTCACATGCAGTATTCACATAGCAGCGTTAGTAGGGTCGCCTAATCCTCCAGGGTTTCCTGGGCACATCATTTAGTCGTGCCAACGGGCAGAGCAGGAATATTATGACCTGACCGTATGTAGAATTCATATGCTGCAAGCGAGAAGTCGCCCGTGTCCAGCCTCTAGGAGATTCATGAGCCCCTCTGTATAAAATCGCAATATGCGGCTCTGTCAAGGCACACTATTTCATGGAGTCACTCCGGGCCGGACTGGGGATGAAAATCCGCCCTGGAAATAATTTCATACCAGCCCCAGTAATATGTAGTGTGTTTGAGGGTATCGCAGAGCAATGCAGTATATTGCCCCCAGCAGCTCACACATGGAGATATATTTTCCCCAGCTGTCATGGATATAATTCCCCAGCTCACACGTGGATATATATTGCCCCCAGCTTACACAAGGATATATTTGCCCCAGCTCACATGGATATATTGCCCCCAGCTCACACATGGATCTATATATATATATATATATATAATTTATTTTTTTGAGAAAGGATTTTACCAAGAAGGATACATTGAGATTTCTCTCGTTTTCATGTATGTCCTGGGTGGCGAGTATGTACCGTTAGGTGTCTTGCCCATCGAACACATGACTCCTTGGGATCGAACACATGACTCCTCCATGCAGAGCAGTGATGTTACCTCTACTCCACCCAGCCGGTATATATTTGCCCCCAGCTCACATGCATATATTTGCCCCCAGCTCACATGGATATATTTGCCCCAGCTCACATAGATATATTTGCCCCCAACTCTCAAGGATATGTTTGCCCCCAGCTCACATGGATATATTGCCCCCAGCTCACATGGATATATTTGCCCCCAGCTCTCATATGGATATATTTGCCCCAGCTCTCATGGATATATTTTCCCCCAGCTGACACACGGATATATATTTGCTCACATGGATATATTTGGCCCCAGCTCTCATGGATATATTTGGCCCCAGCTCACACATGTTTTTTTTACACCCAGCTCACACATGGATATATATTTGCCCCCAGCTCTCATGGATATATTTGCCCCCAGCTCTCATCAATATATTTGCCCCAGCTCACACACGGATATATATTTGCCCCCAGCTCACACACTGATATATTTGCCACTCAGCTCACATGGATATATTTGTCCCCAGCTCTCATTGATATATTTGCCCCCAGCTCTCATGGATATATTTGGCCCCAGCTCACACATGGTTTTATTTACACCCGGCTCACACATGGATATATATTTGCCCCCAGCTCTCATGGATATATTTGCCCCCAGCTCTCATGGATATATTTGCCCCCAGCTCTCATGGATATATTTGCCCCTAGCTCTCATGGATATATTGCCCCCAGCTCTCATGGATATATTTGCCCCCAGCTCACACATGTATATATATTTGCCCCAGCTCTCATGGATATATTTGCACCCAGCTCACATGGTTTTATTTGCCCCCAGCTCTCATGGATATATTTGCCCCAGCTCACACACAGATATATATATATTTGCCCCCAGCTCACATGGATATATTTGCCCCCAGCTCACATGGATATATTTGCCCCCAGCTCTCATATGGATATATTTGCCCCCAGCTCTCATCAATATATTTGCCCCCAGCTCACACACGGATATATATTTGCCCCCAGCTCACACACTGATATATTTGCCACTCAGCTCACATGGATATATTTGTCCCCAGCTCTCATGGATATATTTGGCCCCAGCTCACACATGGTTTTATTTACACCCAGCTCACACATGAATATATATTTGCTCCCAGCTCTCATGGATATATATTTGCCCCCAGCTCTCATGGATATATTTGCCCCTAGCTCTCATGGATATATTTTCCCCCAGCTCACACATGGATATATATTTTCCCCAGCTCTCATGGATATATTTGGCCCCAGCTCACACATGGTTTTATTTACACCCAGCTCACACATGAATATATATTTGCTCCCAGCTCTCATGGATATATATTTGCCCCCAGCTCTCATGGATATATTTGCCCCTAGCTCTCATGGATATATTTTCCCCCAGCTCACACATGGATATATATTTTCCCCAGCTCTCATGGATATATTTGCCCCCAGCTCATACACAGATATATTTGCCCCCAGCTCACATGGATATATTTGCCCCCAGCTCACATGGATATATTGCCCCCAGCTCTCATGGATATATTTGCCCCCAGCTCACATGGATATATTTGCCCCCAGCTCTCAGATGGATATATTTGCCCCCAGCTCTCATGGATATATTTTCCCCCAGCTGACACACGGATATATATTTGCCCCCAGCTGACACACGGATATATATTTGCCCCCAGCTCACATGGATATATTTGGCCCAGCTCTCATGGATATATTTGGCCCCAGCTCTCATGGATATATTTGGCCCCAGCTCACACATGGTTTTTTACACCCAGCTCACACATGGATATATATTTGCCCCCAGCTCTCATGGATATATTTGCCCCCAGCTCTCATGGATATATTTGCCCCTAGCTCTCATGGATATATTGCCCCCAGCTCACACATGGATATATATTTGCCCCAGCTCTCATGGATATATTTGCCCCCAGCTCACATGGTTTTATTTGCCCCCAGCTCTCATGGATATATTTGCCCCAGCTCACACAGATATATATATATATTTGCCCCCAGCTCACATGGATATATTTGCCCCAGCTCTCATATGGATATATTTGCCCCCAGCTCTCATCAATATATTTGCCCCAGCTCACACACAGATATATATTTGCCCCCAGCTCACACACTGATATATTTGCCACTCAGCTCACATGGATATATTTGTCCCCAGCTCTCATGGATATATTTGGCCCCAGCTCACACATGGTTTTATTTACACCCAGCTCACACATGAATATATATTTGCTCCCAGCTCTCATGGATATATATTTGCCCCAGCTCTCATGGATATATTTGCCCCCAGCTCACATGGATATATTTGCCCCCAGCTCTCATGGATATATTTGCCCCCAGCTCTCATGGATATATTTGCCCCCAGCTCACATGGATTTATTTGGCCCCAGCTCTCATGGATATATTTGGCCCCAGCTCTCATGGATATATTTGGCCCCAGCTCACACATGGTCTTATTTACACCCAGCTCACACATGAATATATATTTGCTCCCAGCTCTCATGGATATATATTTGCCCCCAGCTCTCATGGATATATTGCCCCCAGCTCTCATGGATATATTTGCCCCAGCTCACACATGGATATATATTTGCCCCCAGCTCTCATGGATATATATTTGCCCCAGCTCACACAGATATATATATTTGCCCCCAGCTCACATGGATATATTTGCCCTCAGCTTTCATTGATATATTTGGCCCCAGCTCACACATGGTTTTATATTTGCCCCCAGCTCATACATAGATATATATTTGCGCCCAGCTCTCCTGGATATATTTGGCCCCAGCTCACACATGGTTTTATATTTGCCCCCAGCTCATACATAGATATATATTTGCCCCCAGCTCTCCCGGATATTTGTCCCCAGCTCACACACGGATATACAGTGGCAAGAAAAAGTATGTGAACCTTTGGGATTACGTGGAGTTTTGCATGAATTGGTCATAAAATGTGCTCTGATCTTCATCTAAGTCACAACAATTTGAAAAACACTGCTTAAAATAATACAACACAAACATATGTTTTCATGTTTTTATTGAACAGAACATGTAAACATTCATAGTGCAGGGTGGAAAAAGTATGTGAACCTTTGGACTTAACTGGTTGACCCTCCTTTGGCAGCAATAACCTCAACAAAACGTTTCCTGTAGTTGCAGATCAGACCTGCACAATGATCTAGACTAATTTTGGACCACTCCCCTTCACAAAACTGTTTCAGTGTAGCAATATTATTGGGATGTCTGGTGTGAATCGTTCTCTTAAGGTCATGCGACAGCATTTCAATCGGGTTGAGGTCGGGACTCTGACTGGGCCACTCCAGAAGGCGTATTTTGATTTGTTGAAGCCATTCTTTTGTTGAATTACTTGTATGCTTTGGGTCATTGTCCTGTTGCATCACCCATCCTCTGCGGAGCTTCAGTTGGCGGACAGATGGTCTTACGTTTTCCTGCAAAAGGTCTTGATAAACTCTGGAATTAATTTTTCCATCAATGACAACAATACGTCCAGGCCCTGAGGCAGCCGCAAACCATGATGCTCCCTCCGCCATGTTTTACAGTGGGGATGAGGTTTGGGCTGGTTTGCCCCCAGCTCACACACGGATATATTTGCCCCCAGCACTCATGGATATATTTTGCCCCAGCTCACACATGGATATATATTTGCCCCTCATGGATATATATTTGCCCCTCATGGATATATATTTGCCCCTCATGGATATATATTTGCCCCTAGCTCCTCTCCTCTGCCAGGCCCCAGGTCATCGCCAGCGGCATCGTACTTTTCCTACGAGGCGAGCGGCCGCCAGCATAAAGCACGGCTGGCTGTTGGATAGATCCCAGGCGAGCAGCCGTGCTTTATGTTGGCGACCGCTCGCCTCGTAAGAGGAAAAGCAACGACGGCGGCCAGGCTGTGCACAATTGTTTGCAGCAGCATCGTACTGTTAAAAAAACGCCGGCCGCTACCAGCCCGCGTTTTTTTCACGGTACGATGCTGCTGCAATGTAAAATTAAAATAAAAGCGGCCCAACTATTGCAGCCTACCGGGATTCCTCCTGGTAGGCCAGTCCGGCCCTGGTGACACTAGAGGGGTTATTCACAAAAGCGGCAAACTTGCTACCAAATTTCCCCGTATGGTGCAATTTCACGGCAGTTCATCTATTCGCCAAATACTGGCAAATTAACAGCAAAATACAGTGCAGTTTGGCGGTCTTCGGCCGGAGAGAAATTATCCCATAGATAAGTAATGGTTTGTCTATTCAAAGAACACCGAACTGCACTGACGAATCGGCGAAATGCTCTGATTTTTGGTGTTTCAGTTCGACAGGTTTAAACAGGCAAATCTCATAGGTTTCAAGGTAAAAAAAATTATTTTTACCTTTAATTTTTAGAAACAAAAAAAAAAGGTTCTAGACTACTTGTTCCATGGTGCTTAGCCAGTTCTACAGTAAGTGTGACTATGCATCATGGGAAGTGTAGCTCTGAAACAATTGGGGTGCTATAGGATTAAAAAAAAATGCAGCTTGTTCAGTTCTTGAAACTAGTGAAAAAGGGCTATGCCCAAAATTAAAATTCAACAGAGCGGCGATGTCGCCGCGTGCTGCGGTACCACCGGTATTCTGCTGTAAAACGAGTGAACTCTAGCTATTCTTTCAGCCAGTGGCATAACTAGAAACCTGAGGGCCCCGGTGCAAGAATCCATGAAGGGCCCTCCTCTCCCCTCCCTTCCCCAAAAAGATCTATATTTTTACTTTATTTTTTCCCTGCAATATAAAAAGAGATAGTATTGCCCCCAGCTCACATGGATAGATATATATATATATAATCTATATCTATCTATATGAGATATAGATATATATATTGCCCCCACTTCACAAGCACTCTGGGGTATTCTCAAAAGCTAATGTTGATTGTATAATAGAGTGTTCCTATAACTGAAACATTAATTCCAATGGAAGAAAAAAATAATTGGGACGTTTGACAGCACCAGCTTAATTTTTTTTTTTTCTTTTATCTATTACCTTTTCTCTGAGCACGCTGCTCATGCTACACCATCTAAGGGTCTTCCGAACTCATTAGTCCCTGTAATTTTGCTACGCAACTTGCATAGCGTAGGTAATGCAAATTTTGCTTAGCATGGGACTTGCTCTCTTTATATACTCAAGTTTCAAATCGCTTGCACAGAACAATGGATTGGAGCTGCGAGCATGCACAGAATTGACACACCGGCTGCCTCTCTCAGAATGCCTGCTATAAAGTGTGGTCTGAAAATACCTTGCATGCCACCGGCAGCCAGGAAATTCAAAATACCGGCTGCTGGTGTAGGAGGAAACTCCTCCACGTCACACAGAATTTACACAAGATTGCCTGTGTGGGGGTGGGGAGGGGCATCCTGGCCACTTTAAAAAGCCAATGTGGTCAGGCTGTATAGAGTGTCCCTTTAAACAATAACTTTAATCAGGACACCACAACGACAGAGTGATTAGGTGACACGGCTCCAAATAGCCCGGTGTCCTGATGAAAGCCATTGTTTAACTGAAAAATTGACACCATAATACAAGTATTAGATGACCGATTGGAAGCGTCTGTGGACAACCCAGGTCGACGGACAGGCCGCCAAACAAAAAAACATGTCCCTGACCCAGGGTTTCAGCAGCAAGGACAGCACCGCCGAATGTAGCAAAAAAAAAAAAGGGGGGGGGGAATTACCTGGACGTATGCTGCAGGGGGGGGGGGGGAAAGAGTCCCTAGTGCTGAAATAGGTTTCAATCCCAAAAATATTTTTTGCTGCGGATGAAAAGAATAAATGCAGTTGCATAGGATGCAGTTGAATAAAAACGAAAAAACTTTTTTTTCTTGAATCCCATGGGATTTGCATGTCGAACTGAATCACTTCAATATGGGACAATTTCCCTGCTGCGAAACGGCAGTTTAACTATATAATTCATCTTTTCGTCATGTAGCTTGTACCAGATAGCCCGGCTACAGCCGACAAATCCCATTCAAATGGGAAAGACCGCTAGTCTGCTGTAGTGGCAAAAAATCGTCAGAAGTCTTCCGATGGAAGTCAGAGGCAGTGGACGAGGGCTGAATCTCCTGCATGTTGTGGGATTGGTCAGACGGTGACGGATGGCGACGGACAATCAAACAAATACAGATCCAGTGGACGACCAGCTTTAGAAGATTTTGAAAAGACCCTGTAATGCTGGTTGTACATATATATTTATTACACACGGATAATAAGGATAAATTGCAGGCTATTGCTTTAAGATTTCAAGTGGTTATTTTCTTCTATAACTTTATTATCTATCAATATCAAAAATCCATACTACTGTATTCCCTGTCAAATACACACGAGCGACATGCAAGTGTTCAGATTCTCTCTGCTTTAATGTTACAATAAAAATCAATATCTTAAGAGCCATTTCAAGTAAAACGTTATCTGAAGGTGCAAATACAAAAGAAAAATAATAATGTACTTTTATAGTTTCCTCGTTCTCCTAAAAATTGAAGGAAAATAATTTACACGCAGGCAGCTGAAATATCAGGGTGTTGATTTTTTTTTTGTATTTTTGTCTTTTCAGGATAAACAGAAATGTTTGAAAAGTAAAGTGCAGCAAGTCCCCAAAGTGATGATGTTCTTCTGCTGAGGGGGGAGGAGGGGGTCTGTTTCGGAGCTTCTGTCAAATAGTGTACACAGTGCGGGTAGGATATTAAAGACTTAGCCTGGTCAACCCTTGATCATCCTGCTCTGAGTTCTATATGATGCCTAACCCTTCTTTGTTGATAGACTCTTTTCTAAGTGCTCGGGAATCCAGGAGTGTTTTCTGGACGGGAGGTTATATTTAGTTGTGAGAAGCCGCCTTCGAAAGTGCTGTGTGGTCTGCAGACTTAAGGAAGATAGAAAGACCAGAATATTAGTAGTCGAAAGCTCGTGCTCAGACAAAAGCATATTATACAAGTTTTCCTTCTCAGTCTTTGCAAATAGCAACTCCGATGAGGCGGGTCCAGCCTGTGGTTAGTTCTGTATCGAAGGACCATTGGGTCATCATTCCGTTGGAGTAACACTGTATGATAAAAAGGAACAAAATAATAATATATATATATAAGCAGAACGAATTTCTGCCAGTTGTAGATGCAGCGTCCTAAACAGTGTTCTGTGTAGAAGATGTATCATCGGTCAGTTTCCACAACATCTGCTTTGGGGCTGCTGGTCTGAGCCCTGAACATTTACACCTCTGTGACGAGCGGCGTGAGTGGGGTTCTGGGCATCGGATTTCGGCATTTTCTTTGCTGTGCAGAACAACAAAAGAGAAGATAGATAAACATAGTTCATATGTAGGGGAAGCCACTTTATAAGTGATATTATGCAGAGGGGGGGCGCCAGTGACCGTCAAGAATGAGAAAGAAGAGAGCGAGCACCCCGGGGTTATTTTACAACACAGAAACACAACAGGGGTTTATTCACAAAACAAAAACACCTGTATTGCAGCACCACAAACCCTGGCATTGCCCAAACCGAAAATCCAGCGTGTTACAGGACGAGCTTCACAGTAAATCTTCTCCCGTCACTCTTTGTATTGTAGTTTCGAGAAATATCAGCTTTTGATGCCGGTATTTGCAAAGCCAGTGCTTTGTGAATAACCAATAATGTACCATAAAATATCCTTAAATGATCGAAACGATGGGCAACATATTGACGATTCAGTATGACACTGTGTGGGTCACTCACTAAGCAGTAATTTGTTGCTTATTGCACTTTTTGAGACCAGATGGTCAAGCAGAGGGACTTTGAAAAATGTTTTGCAGATGTAGCCAAAGCTTAAAATTCTAGTTTGGCCTATTCGGTGACTAAAACAAGTGGACACTATAACCATTGACAGTGGTCATGGCGGTGTGCTGAAGGCTGCTCCTCTGACCTCATTCCCTTGAGGACTGTGACAGAGTTTCAAAGCAGAGGTGTTCCCTCAACTCACAAGTCTGTAATTCAGCTCAAGCTCATGCTGTAGCTCTACAGGTGCAGGTTAATTCAGTTTGTGAAACATCGTACAGAATCCCGAAGCTTCTCAATGCTTTTGCATTTGATTGGCTGCAGGCGTGCTACTGGTGCAGTCGGCAGGGACTACACCCTGCAGCTTGTGCTGTCCAGCAAGCAGAGTGCTGAAGGAGACTGTGGCAAAGGAAAGAGTCTTTGACACTTTGCAAAAAACAGGAAGCGGGTCATCAGGGGTTAATAACCCTGTCTTGATTTCCCCTGTGCTCAGTCACCTGTTTTTAGCCTAGATTGTGTCACACACAAAAAATAACTGCAGGCTGATTGAATCAGAGTCCCTCAAAATGCTCATAAGAGCTTTCCAGTAACCTTACCTATTGCAAGAAATAGTTCGTTTACGTTCAAAGCGGTTTTTGCTGAAGTCTCCATAAATAAAAGACCAGTATCTTCTGCGTAGGCTTGTGCTTCCTGGGGAGAGAGCGCATATGCCTTTTACAATGACACACTGAGATAAAGGCCAGCACAGGTATAGGATGAAATTCCAAAAATTGTCATTGGACAACCTAGGCTTACAAAAGGAGCTTATCACTATCCCAAATTACAATGATTAAAATATAATCTTTTTTAGATCCTAAAAACCCCCAAATATCACATACAAAAAAAGATCTAAAAACACACCCAGTAATCAGAGCGCCAATATTTCTCAGGGTCACCAAAATGTCTAGATCATAACCCAAATTAATTAAAAAGCAGCCCTAATGAAGGTTACTAGAAAAACTCCTAACTAATCATTGACAAGTTAAAGCATATCACAGACACTCCTGTAATCTAACTGGGAACCAGAAGAATTGTTAAGTCAATGAAGAAAAAAAAGAATCCAACAGTATACTTAAAGTGAATGAATAAATGAATGGCTTTCTAGGAATACATTTTTACATACATAATATTAGTCCATTTACAAATTCAGAGTTTAAAAAGAAAAAGCAAATTGTGAATGCGGCAGGGAACTGTAAACATATTTTCGACACAGAATTTTTCAATTAACAAACCCCCCCACATATACACAAATTATAATCGTTTTCTAAACACAATAAATCATTTGTAATTTGGAGTTCCTTAAATCGTTTCTGTAAATATACACAGGTCTCATGCACACATACAGGGTTATTCAAAGAGATCCGAATGGCTGCCGAAAGGGAACCGAACGCTGAAAATCAGCGTTCGGTTACCTTTCTTGGCCATTCGGCTATCCAGAGAGCAGGCAGTTCGCCAAATGTTGGCGAATTGCCTGCACATACGGTGCCTGTTCGAGGGCAATGAAATCCTCAGAGAAGCAATGCTTCCGCTATTCAGAGAACAAAAACCAGCAGTGAAAAGTTGCCAAAATGCCCTGCCATTCGGTGGTTTAATTCGGTAGGTTTATTTCAGGAGAATACCATCGGCTTCAATGTTAAAAATATTCCCGTTTTAATTCAATATCTAATAAACCGTTCATTATAATATTCTGCAGTAAAAAGTCTCTTTATTTTTAGATTTTTTTTGCGATATTTTAAGCATTTTTGGGGATTTTTTTGCCAAAAACCTTTTGCCGATTTTTTTTTATAATTTTTTTTTAACGTTTTTTCTTTTTTCTGTAACAGTCCTTTTTATTCTCATTCCGTGAACCTCACATGTAAACTTCTGACATTTTCGCTCAGTAGTTTCAAAAGTGAAACGCTGTTTGCAAACAAACATTTAAGCGGACTGTTTTTTTTTCTTCACCTCCTTTGTCTGCGGTGTCGGCTTTTTCCGGCGACTGCGCTGCGTGTGATCGGCTCCTGCTCGGCTTTTTCTGGCAGGTTAATACAGATGTTTTTGCGTGTTTCGGTGTGCGTTCGCCCTCGTTTTGCGGGGAGTTTTCGGTGACCTTTCCCTGCATGTCGGCGGCCCTGTGGTGCTTGCTGAATACACCACAGGGTGACCGAAATGAGATCCCCAAATCGTACCGAATTGAAGAGAATGAAAAGTCATCGAACGTGCGGTAGCTTTTCGATTCTCTTTGAATAACTCTGCAAGTGTTACTGTGTTGGTGGGCTTTCCCTCTGTATGGCAGGGATCAACCTCGGCCCTCCAGATTTTTTGGAACTACATTTCCTATGAGGATCAACCAATCTAATGAGTGGCTGAGCATCATGGAAGATGTCGTTTTCAAAACATATGGGGTGCCAAGGTTGCTGAACCCTGCTGTATGGGACTCTCACATCCTTTGACCTTTTCCACACAATCAGTTTTCTTTGTGTTAAGAACCCTATTCCCAATCATAGAATTCACATTGTAATGCATTAGAACAAAGGGTATTTTCAAAAATTAAAAAATGGTTTAAATTTGTTTCAGTAACTTGGTACAAGGTCAATTAAAAGGTTGGAGGTTATGATATACATACCATAAGCTATTTTGTATTAATGTAATTCTTATATACAGATTTCCATTATTTATCCCTTTATATTGTACGCAGTTTTGCCCCTCAATGTTTTATATTGTAAAGAAAGTGGTTTCATATAACGCATATCTCTTACTGCAAAAGAACATTAATGATATATATCTCTAATGCAGCGGGCAGCAACATTGAAACCCCCCCAATGTTTTAGAAGTACACCTCCCATGATGCTCAGTCACTCATTAGATTGGGTGAGCTTCATGAAAATGTGGTTCCAAAACATCTGGAGGGATCTAAGTAGCGTTTTGTGCTCTTTTGCTGCTCTACATGTTGCCGGTTAGCTTTATACTTGTATTTTCTTATGTGTCTTTGCTCTTTTCCTTTGGTGGATATGTATATCCTCTATGTTTATCCGTCTACCTTATTTTAAATAAAAACTTTGAATTAAAAAAAAAAAAAACATCTGGAGGACCATGGTAGCTGACCCCTGGCCCAATATTTGAATGGAAGAGACTGATAGCAGTAGATTACAAGCAGTGGACTCAGTGAAGGCTCCAGCCAATCCAGCGGCTGTCCATGTGAGTGCATTGAGAGCTATTGGAGGAACATAGGTCTGGAATCGGTTCCTGTTGCTGGGTCTGGACCCCTAAAGCTCAGGTTCGATCATATGAGCTTCTGGAGAGACCTCTGCCATTGCAGTCAAAGGGGCAATGGTGCTAAGGGCACTGATCAATTTGCATTGACAGGTCACAAAAAAATGAATAGTGTTCCTTTAAGCTTTTGTTTTTTTTAAGTGGTCACGGTGACAACAGCCAATCTTCCATTTTTACATGTTGCAGTACTTCGAAGTAGATGTCTTTCCTCCCCATTGAAGTCCATCAGTCAGCGGCTGCTACCCTGTCTTCATGATCTCCAGTTCAGGAATTTCATAAATGGAATCCGTGCACAAAACAACGAGGATACAGTGACCCTGTGAGACCCATACCAATTACTACACATTATCCACTCCGTGTATGAATCATATTAAACCGGCATCGTAAAATCTTACCTCAAACTCCACCATCCTCTTTTCTGACAAGTCAAACTTGTTACCTGCCAAAGCGATGACAATGTTCGGACTGGCTTGCCTTTGTAATTCCTTTACCCATGCCTTTGCCCGTTCAAAGGTCTCCTGGATACAATATAAAAATAGGAAAAACAAACATAAAACCAGAGCTGTTATCACTAGGTTTTACTGGCGACAACAATTTGAAATTAAAGATACCCTATTTTTGCATTGCTGAATGCAAGAATCAGCGCTACATATTACACATTTACCCATGTGCACATCATGTACACAAAAACACACACACAACCTGATTTTTTAGGTCCATCTCATATGTTATTAATGTTTTAGCAAGGCACATGTGAAGCTTTCCAGGATGCTAAAAGTCACTATACAGCATGCAGCCAGACCCTTATTTAGATTATTGCTCAGCGGGGTGCAAGTAGAACAGTTATTTTTAGGGTAATCACCACCAAATCCACTTATTAGAGCAGACAGCCGCTCTCCAGATACCAGCAGTGTGATTTGTCCTGATTCTAACATTAGAACAGATTAAATAAGCAGAAAATAAACGATAAAGAGACATTCATTTTCCCTGTTATCACTCCAGCCAGTCATTTACTGGACTGTGTTACAGAGGTACACCAAACAATTATTATACAATAGCAGACAACCTCCCCCCCCGTAAAACCAAAACGTCTTCCCTGAAAGAGCAACACGAGGTAAATGTACTTTTATCTGTCAACCAGGGTTAAAAGTCAAAGATGGCCTCTGCACATAGAAAACTTTGGTCAAACGTCAAATAAACCTACATTTCCTCTTTCAATGTCATTGTGGCTTGAACGGCCACTGAGTATCAAGAGATCAGGAGATAGCAAAAAAAAACTGTAGCTCGGAGGGCTCGCTGCGGAGGTACCCAAGTAAACCAATGGATCTTTTGCTATCAGAGGAAAGAAACGTCTTTTCTGGGTGCTTCGTTTGGAAAACTATTCTAGCTAGTATATCCAGATCTATCTAGTAATAAAAACATAGAAAAATGTCGGCAGATAAGAACCTTTCGGCCCATCTAGTCTGCCCAATTACATGGATACTTTACCCAGGGGTCAAGTCCTGGGAAAAAAAAGTGAGGGAACTCACCCACGAATTCCACAACCCCCATTACCTTAAGAAAATATATATATATCACGAGTATAGACGGACGAGCCGGTGATACCATTTTTATTGGGTTAACTTTACATTTAAAAGACAAGCTTTCAAGAGTGTAAACTGGAAACTATACTGATCAGTGAAAGGTATCACTACGTACAGGTATACACGTGATTGTTGCAACTGGAATATACATATATATATATATATATATATATATATATATACACACACACACACACACAGGCACAGGCCCCCCAGAATAACATACACAGCGCTGAGCCCCCAGAATAACATATACACAGCGCTGAGCCCCCAGAATAACATATACACAGCGCTGAGCCCCCAGAATAACATACACAGTGCTGAGCCCCCAGGATAATATACACAGCGCTGAGCCTCCAGGATAATATACACAGCGCTGAACCCCAAGAATAATATGCACAGCACTGGTTATATTTTCCCCAGGTCTCATGGATATAATTGCCCCCAGGTCTCATGGATATAATTGCCCCCAGGTCTCATGGATATTATTGCCCCCAGGTCTCATGGATATTATTGCCCCCAGGTCTCATGGATATTATTGCCCCCAGGTCTCATGGATATTATTGCCCCCAGGTCTCATGGATATAATTGCCCCCAGGTCTCATGGATATAATTGCCCCCAGGTCTCATGGATATAATTGCCCCCAGGTCTCATGGATATAATTGCCCCCAGGTCTCATGGATATAATTGCCCCCAGGTCTCATGGATATAATTGCCCCCAGGTCTCCTGGATATAATTGCCCCCAGGTCTCATGGATATAATTGCCCCCAGGTCTCATGGATATAATTGCCCCCAGGTCTCATGGATATAATTGCCCCCAGGTCTCATGGATATAATTGCCCCCAGGTCTCATGGATATAATTGCCCCCAGGTCTCATGGATATAATTGCCCCCAGTCTCATGGATATAATTGCCCCAAGGTCTCATGGATATAATTGCCCCCAGGTCTCATGGATATAATTGCCCCCAGGTCTCATGGATATAATTGCCCCCAGGTCTCATGGATATAATTGCCCCCAGGTCTCATGGATATAATTGCCCCCAGGTCTCATGGATATAATTGCCCCCAGGTCTCATGGATATAATTGCCCCCAGGTCTCATGGATATAATTGCCCCCAGGTCTCATGGATATAATTGCCCCCAGGTCTCATGGATATAATTGCCCCCAGGTCTCATGGATATAATTGCCCCCAGGTCTCATGGATATAATTGCCCCCAGGTCTCATGGATATAATTGCCCCCAGGTCTCATGGATATAATTGCCCCCAGGTCTCATGGATATAATTGCCCCCAGGTCTCATGGATATAATTGCCCCCAGGTCTCATGGATATAATTGCCCCCAGGTCTCATGGATATAATTGCCCCCAGGTCTCATGGATATAATTGCCCCCAGGTCTCATGGATATAATTGCCCCCAGGTCTCATGGATATAATTGCCCCCTGGTCTCATGGATACTGCCCCCTGGTCTCATGGATACTGCCCCCTGGTCTCATGGATACTGCCCCCTGGTCTCATGGATACTGCCCCCTGGTCTCATGGATACTGCCCCCTGGTCTCATGGATACTGCCCCCAGTCCAGCTCACCTCTGCTGCTGCTGCCGCACATTGCCGGCGGCCACGTGTTTCCTGCTTCAGCGGCCGCTGACAGGAAGTGCAGCCGCTCGCCTGGGATCTATGAAACAGCCAGGCGAGCGGCTCCACTTCCGGTCACCGGCCGTTATAATAGGAAGCACGCGGCCGCCGGCAATGTGCGGCGGCCACCAGCTAAAGCGTTCGGGCTCGGGCCACAGCGGGAACGCTGCGTTCCCACAGCGGGAGAAGTGCGGGAACGCCGTTCCCGCTCGACTCGAGCCCTGACTTTACCTGGATTTATCTTTTGTTTAGGATAGCCTTATGCCTATCCCATGCCTGCTTAAGTTCAATTACTGTTTTGGCCTCTACCACTTCAACTGGAAGGCTGTTCCATGTATCCACCACCCTCTCAGTAAAATAATGCTTCCTGATGTTACTTTTAAACCTTTGCCCCTCTAATCTAAGACTATCAGGGTTATTCAAAGAGATTCAAAAAGTCACCACACGTTCGGTGACTTTTCGTTCTCTTCAATTCGGTTCCTTTTGCCGATCCCATTTCGGTGACCCTGCGGTGTATTCAGCAAGCACCACAGGGTCCCCGAATTGCAGGGAAAAGCTGCCGCAAACCTGACGAAAACTAACCGCAAAACTCATCGAATGCACGCAGAAAACCCCCAAAAACATCTGGATTAACCTGCGAAAACCACGGAAAAAGCCCGAGCAGGAGCCGATCGCACACAGCCGAAGCAGCCGAGACCCAGATGAGGGAGGTGAATAAATTAACAAAACCATTTGTATGACTGTTTGAAAAGTGAAACGCTGTTTGCAAAGAAACTACTGAGCGAAAATGTCTGAAATTTGCACATGAGGTCCAGGGAATGATAATTAAAAGGGCTGTTACTGAAAAAATAAGTAAACTTAAAAAAAAAAAAAAATTAAATCGGACTTTTAAAAAAAAAAAAAAAAATTAAGAAAAATGCTTAAAGTATCCTAAAAAATCTATAAAGAGACTTTTGCTGCAGAATTTTATAATGAACAGTTTATTAGATATTGAATTAAAACGGGAATATTTTTAACATTGAAGCCTATGGGATTCTCCTGAATAAATTTGCCGAATTAAACCACCGAATGGCAGGGCATTAGGGGAACCTTTCACTGCTGGTTTGTGTTCTCTGAATAGCCGAAGCAGTGCTTTTTCATGGGGATTTCACTGCCCTCGAATAGGCACCGAACAGGCACCGTATGTTCAGGCAATTCGCCAGGATTTGGCGAATTGCCTGCTCTCTGGATAGCCGAATGGCCAGGAAAGGTAACCGAACGCTGATTTTCAGCGTTCGGATACCTTTCTCAAGCAATTCGGATCTCTTTGGAGAACCCTGTATGTCCTCTTGTTTTGCTACTTTGTTTCCTTTTAAATATACTCCCTTCCTCTACCTTGTGGATTCCCTTTACGTATTTAAATGTTTCTATCATATCTCCTCTGTCGTCTTTTTTCCATGCTGTACATGTTAAGATCATTAAGCCTTTCCTGGTAACTTTTCTCCTTCAAGCCGTACACCATTTTAGTAGCCCTTCTCTGAACTCTCTCTAAGATGTCTATATCCTTCTGGAGATACGGTCTCCAGTACTGCACACAGTACTCCAAGTGAGGTCTCACCGGTGCTCTGTACAGTGGCATGAACACTTCCCTTTTCCTACCTCTCCCTACACAACCAAGCATTCTGCTAGCATTTCCTGCTGCTCTATTATATTGACTACTTACCCTTAGATCCTCTGCAATAATAACCCCCAAATCCCAACCCTCAGATGTTGAAGTTAGGACTGTATCAAATATTCTATATTCAGCCCTTGGGTTTTTACGTCCCAGGTGCATTATCTTGCACTTATCCACATTAAAACTCAATTGCCACAACTCAGACCATTTTTTTAGTTTACCTAAATCATTTGTCATTTGGCTGATCCCTCCAGGAACGTCAACCCTGTTGCAAATCGACATACTTTTCCATTAATACCTTCTGCAATATCACTAATAAAAATATTAAAGAGAATGGGTCCAAGTACTGACCCCTGAGGTACCCCACTGGTAACAAGACCTTGCGCCGAATAAACTCCATTTACCACAACCCTCTGTTGCCTGTCACTTAGCCGATGCCTAATCCATTCAACAATATTGGAATCCAAGCTCAAAGATTGCAATTTATTGATAAGCCTTCTATGCGGAACAGTATCAAAAGCCTTACTGAAATCTAAATAAGCAATGTTTACTGCACCACCTGTGTCTATTATCTTTGTTACCCAATCAAAAAAATCAATAAGATTAGTTTGGCATGATCTCCCTGAGGTAAACCCATGTTGTTTCTGATCCTGTAATCTATGTGTTTTTAGATGGTCAACAATCCTTTCCATTAACATGGTTTCCATTAATTTCCCCACTACTGACGTAAAACTAACTGGCCTATAGTTCCGATTCCTCCCTACTACCCTTCTTGTAAATGGGCACAACATTTGCTAATTTCCAGTCTTCTGGGACGACTCCCATTAACAAGGATTGGTTAAATAAATCTGTTAATGGTTTTGCTATTACACCACAGAGCTTTTTTAATAACTTAATGGGGCCTGATGGGATCCACCCTGACTTATTTGTCTTTACTTTAGACAGCTGCTGTAGAACCCCCTCCTCTGTAAACTCATATGTAAATGTCTCGTTAGTGTTTCCTCCTACCTGAAGTCCCTTTCCTTCCTTTTCTTCTGCAAAGACTGAACAAAAATATTCATTGAGGCAGTCAGCGAGACTTTTATCCTCTTCTACATACCTTCCTTCCTTTGTTTTTAATCTAACTAATCCTTGTTTGTAAGAGATTAATTGTAAGAGAAAGTAGGAACGCAAGCCTTTTGTGGGTTTGCTATATATAGGAAAGTAAGGAAGGGGCAATATATAATCTGCGTTAACCCAGTGGTTCAGAGCATCAGGGGGGTAAAAAAAAAAACAGGAACGCCCCTTATTAGATACCTCTTCATGATGAACCTAAAGGACAACAGGCAGGAGATAGCAGGTAAAGAAATCATAGCTAGCATTCCATGCGCTGCCCTGCGCGTTTCGCAATGAGGCGTCCTCCGGAGCAGTTTTAGAAGCCGTGTGCTAGTCAGCAGAAAAACGAACTAGGGATGCACCGATACTAGTATCTGTGCCAATAACGTGCATATATACACACACATAGATATAGTGTGCGTGTATACACACACAAACACACACACTCTGGTCTGGTGTCTGTTGGGTATACATGTATCTGATGCCTGTGGGGTATAGGGTATATATAAATAATATATCCCATAGGCATCTGATACATGTATACCCAACAGACACCAGACCACAGAGTGTGTGAGCGTGTACGCAGTGGCTAAATGGGGTGTCTGGCCATACTTTGCAATATTAACATAAACAGGACAGGCTTTTAGCAAAATCCTAAATTATTAATTGGAAAGCGTCACATGACATTAAATAAAAGTATACTCGGTATCAGTGAGTACTTTTAAAAAAGTATCGGTACTTGTACTCAGTCTAAAAAAAAAAAAAAAAGTTATCGGTGCATCCCTAGAGAGAACTTGTCTTTCAACCTGACGAAGGGGTTACTACACAATTGATGCTGTGTTCCAGCCAGCACGCAGCCAGAGAGGCAGTTAGCTGTATGCCAGTAGCGGGATACAGAAACTCGCACACGGAAAAGCAATGTACCATTAACAGTGCAAGTTTGCTTTTAACAACTTTGGAATAAGAAACATGTATTCGTACGTTTTATTTCTGATCTCTGATTTAAAGCCTCTCCCTGCTTTACAAAGCTAGTTTATGGTTTCAAGCAACAAAATGAACTGAAGATTCGTATTTTATATTAAATTGTATGGAACAGCAAGTCTGCGTGTTGGACTCTACACTTCTCTAGGCTGTAACTTACCCCCCCCCCCCCAAAATTCCCTGACAATACTTTCAAACATAAATTTGTGAGGTCACTGCCACTGGTAAACAAAACAAAAAGAAAAGGTTTTGTTCCCCCAGGAGTCATGGTTTACCAGGGAAAGGTTAAATTTAACTATTAATCTCACAATAATACATATGATGCATATATATGAATCGAAACAAACGTTAACACAAATTGATTTAACCCTTCAAGAGAGAGACAAACTCCCTTGATAAAGACATTAGTCGTCGGAACGTTGGGATCCTTGGCTCCGTTCTCCTGCTTACATTTTCCAAGTGCCGGGTAATTTATGCAAATTATTTACTGGACTTTGATTTAACCCTTTAAAGGGAGAGAAACTCAATTTGTGCTAACGTTTGTTTCAATTCATATATATATATGCATCATATGTATTGTTTGTTATTGTGAGATTAATAAAGTTTAATTTATTCTATGTGAGTGCATCTCCTAATCTGATTATATTCATTGTTTGAGGTTTGGGAAGCCTTTCTGGAAGTTGCACCTCCTCGATTCAGTATGCGGATTACTGCTGTTTTTGATTACCAGGGAAAGGTAGCATTTAAAATGATAGTTTTGCGTGTGACATTTTGCCATTAAATCAGTATGTTCTCACCGGTTTGGTGATGTCAAACACCACAATGGCCGCTTGGGCTCCTCTGTAATACATGGGAGCGAGGCTGTGGTATCGCTCTTGTCCTGCAGTGTCCCAGATTTCAAACTTAACCGTTGTATCATCCAAACACACAGACTGAGCCAGGAAAGCAGCTGAAGGGGCAGAAGACAGAGGCAGGATTAATAGCTTTTTATTTTTGATAATCTTTCACATCTGTAAACAACAGAACAAATTAACAACATCTGAAAAATTTAGGGAGATTTGATTAAAAATAGAGTTTGCTAAAGGGTCTCTAAAAAGGCACCATCACAACAGAAGTTTAAAAAGTGCAGAGGGTGCAAGAACCCTGTCCCTGCTGTCCGTGTATTCAAACAGGAGACTGTAACTCCACCGAAAACTACAGTAACCTAGGATTAAAGGGATACTTTTAGTACAAATAGAGTTCCCGGTTTTTGCCCTCAAATAATTAGAGGCTGCTGACAGCATCAGCACAATTATAAATTTAGTATTTCAGGTGGTTTTTCGCAGCTTTTGTCGCTCACCACACACAGCTCCGCTTCAGCTCTGGGACTCCTGAACCCAGACGTCCCTGCAGCTATTCTACGTAATTTGTGAGCCTACACAACTTGCATAGGAACCACAAACTACACACCACTATAAATTTACACACCAGAGGCGTAACTAGAAACCTCAGGGCCCCAGTGCAAGAATCCATGAAGAGACCCCCCCAGCGAGAGTTTCTTCATTTTTTTTTTTTTAAAACATATTTTATTGTGATTTATTGTGATGTACAAGCCAGAAACGACTCCAAGGGGTGCTAGGATACAACCATAGCTAGAACAAATCAGCAAGATATAATACACCCCACCCTGTCACAACATCTTCTCATAGGACAAACTGGGGAAGACAAACAGGAGAAAGAGGGGAAAAAGATGTAGAGAGGAGAAGAAGGAAGAGAAAAGGCCTAAAGGGCAGAGGGAAGAGAAGAAGGAAAAAGAAGGAGATAAAAGAAAAAAGGAGAAAGGGGGGGAAAGGAGGAGGGAAAGGGGAGGAGAAAGGTTCTCTCCAAGACCCAGCTGGCACCACACGATAACCCCAATCCTCCATTCCCTGCAATCATTAGGTAGATCATTATCTAAACGTCATGGTTCACCCAAGGCTCCCACAATCTAGAAAACGCATCCATAGTGTGGTGTACTCTGGCCGACAGTTCATCCATAAGGGCCACGTCTCTGATATTAGCCAGCACCCTGCCAAAGCGGGGGGGCTCCATTGCCCTCCACTCTGCCGCTATGGCACGACGCCCTGCCAACGACATTTTAGCAAGTAGTTTGTTCTGGCGCAAGGAAAGGTCCTCCAAGGGGGACGCAAGGAGAAAAACTTTCGGCACAAAAAGGTATGTCTCTCTCCAGCACGGTTTGAGCAAGAGAATGTAGTTTCGACCATAGTGGCTTAAGGCGGGGGCATGACCACCACATGTGCAGGAAGGTTCCCTTATCGCCACACAGTCTCCAACACACATCAGTGGTAGTCACTTTCATTTTGACAAGTTTCTCCGGTGTGGTGTACCAGCGGAATATCATTTTCAGAGATTGCTCCTGGTGCGTAGTACATATAGAGGACCTCCTAGCTGCCTCCCAGATGTCCAACCACTCATCGCCCTCCAATTCCTCTCCCAGGTCTTTATGCCATGCGTTAATGTATGTCAATTCCTTCCATTCAAGGGTCGAGGTAATAGAAGAGTATATTGTGGAGATAAGACCTTTGGGGTAGTGTTCCTGAAGGCACAAACGCTCAAACCACGAAGGCTTGGTGAGTGCTGCGGCTCGGAGGTGGGGTTTGGTGATAAAGTCCCTCATTTGTAAAAATCGGAAAAAAGTAGATGGAGGCAGCGAGTGTGTGCTCTGTAGATCCGGATAGTGCAGGAGGGCTCCTTTAGGGTAGAAATCCACCAGTCGCTGAAGACCCGCATCTTCCAGCAGGCCAAAAGGCTGCGGGCACAAGCCCGGGGGGAATTCCTCGTTGCGCAAGATCGGAGTCAGAGGCGACGGATAACTTGTAAGGTCACATTTAACTGCGACAGAGTCCCATAATTTCACCGCAGCCACTATGGCCGGGCATTCCGTGCGTAATGTTGGGCGATACGGTGGCGAAGTCCAGAGCCAGAATTGTGGAAGATCCGGTGACATCATGGAAGACTCCAGATCCACCCATCTCCTTGCGCCCATTGGGGAGTGCCAAGCCACTATTTGGGCTAACCGTGCTGCTCTATAGTACGAAAGGAGAGAGGGTAACCCCATCCCTCCCGCTGCCCGAGGTCTAAACAACGTCTGCCTCGCCACCCTATGTCTCTTATTATCCCACACAAAAGCATCTATAGCCGTCTGCAGTGACGTTAGATCTGATTGCGTCACACTTATCGGTAGGGCTTGGAAAAGATACAGGAGACGAGGCAGAACGTTCATTTTTATGCAGTGCACCCTCCCCAACCATGAAATATGCAGTTTAGCCCATCGGTCAAGATCACTTTTTATACATTGTATCAATGGAGCATAGTTAAGAGTAAATATTTCCGAGTGGGACCCCGGGATCCGAACACCAAGATACGATATGGACTCTGTAGTTGTGCAAAAACCATGCCGATGTTCCATAATCCCGGCGTCCCCATCCGAGGCCCCCACAAGGAGAGCCGTAGACTTAGTCATGTTAACCTTGTACCCCGCCACCCCCGAGAACCGGTCCAACACCTCCAACAGCCGCGCCACCGAGGGAACAGGGCAGGTAAGGGACAAGAGGACGTCATCTGCATACGCAGAGACTTTATATTCTTCCCCCCTGTATGCTACCCCCGCAATCAGCGGGTCCGCGCGAACCGCCGAGAGCAGAGGCTCCAGGGAGAGCGCGAACAGCAGCGGCGACAGGGGACAGCCCTGTCGAGTGCCGTTGGTGAGGCGAAAAGGACGAGGGGGCGTACCCGGTACCACCACCTGCGCCACCGGCGTATCATACATTACTCCGATCGCGGACGTGAACTCCTGTGGGAACCCCAGGTGCGTCAGCACCTGGAAGAGGTAAGCCCAGCCCACCCTGTCGAAGGCCTTTTCGGCGTCTAGGGACAGGAACACTGCTGGTACCTTCAGACGCTGCGCAAGCCAGACCAGGTCACAGGCCCTCCGGGTGTTATCGTATGCTTGACGGCCTGGGATAAACCCCACTTGGTCAGCATGAATCAAAGTTGGTATGATCTCGTTCAATCTGAGAGCCAATACTTTGGCTAAAACTTTAATATCAAAATTAAGGAGGGAAATCGGTCTGTAGTTCCCCGGGCCCAAAGGGTCCTTCCCAGGTTTAAGGATAGTAACAATAGAGGCCGTCAAGGAGTCCCTTGCAAAGGGAGTCCCCGACCTCGCCGAGTTACACATTGTGGTAAGGTGAGGGAGCAAGATGGGCAGAAACGATTTATAGTAAAGTCCTGGGAGTCCATCCGGACCCGGGGCCTTGTTTGGTTGCATGAGTCCTATGGCTGTCCGCACCTCCTCGCTATCTATCGGCGCACCCAGGGTTGCAGTCTGTGCCTCCGTCAGGGTCGGCAAGGCCAACTCAGACAGAAACCGCTGTACATTAGCTACATGTGTCGGGTTATCTAAGGTCGCATGCGGGGAGTGGTTATAGATCTTCTCATAAAACGTTGTGAAAATATCCCTAATTTTAGAGGCGGATCTGTGAACATTTCCTGCCCCGTCCCTCAGGGCTCCTACGCCCCCGTGACGCTGGAGGCCCGCTATCCTCCTTGCCATAGGGGTGTCCATTTTGTTTGAGCGTTCATAATAAAATCTTTTGGACCAGAGCATGGATCTGCTGACTTCATCTAGAGATAGCTGGGTCAATGCCCTTCTCGCCTCTTGCAAAGCATCAAAGGTCACCGGTCCAGGCTCCGCCTTATGTCTAAATTCTAGTTTACGCAAGCTAGCTTGCAGCTGCGTGAACATTTCACCCTTGCGCCGTTTCCGATAGGAAGCCTGGCTAATGAGCACCCCTCTTATAACTGCCTTATGCGCTGCCCATACCACTGAAGCGGGTACGTCGTCTGTGCCGTTAACCTGAAAGTAGCCCTCCAGCTCCCGCCTAACCACCTGTGACACCCCCTCCGCATCCAAGAGGGTCGGGTCCAAGCGCCACTGTCCAGGGGTCCGGCGTCCCGGCAGCCTGAGATGCATGCTTACGTCAGCGTGGTCAGACCACGTGATCGAGCCAATGGCGGGTGACCCGAGCTCCGGAAGGGAGGAGGGCGCCGCCAGCAGATAATCAATCCTTGAGTACGACGCATGCGGGGGCGAGTAAAATGTATAATCTCTAGTGGTGGGATGGTGCGATCTCCAGACATCAACTAGATCTAGGGCCCTAACAAAGCGGTGAAATTGTTTATCCTGTGTCCTGAGCTCTCGGGGCACAGCACGCTGGGAAGCATCAGACCGGTCCAAGGTGGGGAAAAGCACAGCATTAAAGTCCCCAGCAACTATCAGAGCTCCGGAAGCATGGGAGGAAATAAACATTTGTAAATCAGACCAAAAGGACACATCCGGTACGTTCGGTGCATACACCGAGACCACCGAGTACTTCTTATGTGCAAGCCACCCATTCACCACCAAATACCTGCCCTCCCCACCCGCCACTACCGTATCCAGCGTGAAAGGGCAGGAGTTACGCACGAGAATATTCACCCCCCGGTTTTGGTAGAGGCACACGAGGAATACACCTGGGAGTAGCGCCTGTCAGAGAGCCGGAAGGAGGCGGACCGTGGAATTCTGGTTTCCTGCAGGCAGGCTATGTCTACCTGTTGGCGACGCATCTCTCGAAAGAGCAGACGCCGTTTTCCAGGGGAATTAAGTCCCTTAACATTCAGGGACCATATCTTAAGGGTCTTAGCCATCATACTGCGTTAACGTGGGGAAAAGGCTCCGTGACAGGCCCCACCCCTGAGTAAAAGGAGGGAGAGAAGGAAGCCAGCATAGAGGTGGGAGGAGAAGAGAGAAATAAAGACCGAAGAGGTAGAAGAGAGGATATAAGAACAAGAAAAAGCGAAAGAAGAACACAAAAGACAAACGGGAACATCGGGGGACCAACAAACATTTAATATCAAATTCCATGTCCTGGTTTGGGGGAGAAACCCGAAAACCAGGCGTTGGGGGGAATCAAAGGGCAATCAGGAGACCACCTGCTAATCCCACAAACAGAACCAGTCACCCGGCAGGTGACGAAGCAGAACCGTAAATATGTCAAACATTACTTCCAGCAACCCAAACAATACACGCATAAACTTTTGCAACGAATACATGCTTGGTAGTGAGCTAAGCTATCCCCTAGACCTTCGGGCAGCCATCCCCTGTATTTAAGACAGCCGACTACAGCACAAGTGGCGATAAAGATGAAGCAGTGGGGTTGCCCAAAAAAGTCCATTGCTCTGCGGCCAGGGGGGCCTGGACACACTCTGTCAGTCACATGTAATAAAAAAGGTTTTAAACGAGATAAAGTAAGGAAAGGTCGCTGGAACTGAAAAAGGCGACCCGACCAAGTCGCAATTACTCACGCTCTCCGCACTTGGAGCGTGCCATGGAAAGGAGGAAGGAGAGTAAAAATCTTGCCCTGCTGGCGGGTCAATCGGCAACTTCTTGCCACTCCGCCGGGAGGCGTTGTATTTGTGGCGGGAGAGTGGAGCGAACTCCATCCGGCATCTGTAGACCCAAGCGATCCATGAACGCAGGCAGGGCACTCACATTCGTGCAAGAGAACGTGCGAGAGTCTTTGGTGACAATTAAGCGAAACGGGAAGCCCCAAGTGTATTTCAGGCCTTGAGCCCGGAGCAACGCCGTCACCGGCTTCCAGTCCCGGCGTCTGGCCAAGGTGATCGGCGCCAGATCCTGAAAGAGTTGAAGCTCCACATCTTCATAGTGCAGGCACCGCTCGCGATTAGCTCGCAAAATTTTTTCTTTTGTTTTATAATAGTGCAATCTCAAGATAATATCACGAGGTTGGGAGTTGGGGGGCCCCTGGCCCGTAGCGCCCGATGAACTCGGTCCATTAGAAAGCTCTCAGCAGGCAGGTCAGGCAACAACCGCTGAAACAGGCCCACCACCGTGGCTTCCAGCGCAGCCTGTGACACCTCCTCTGATAGGCCTCTTATTCGGAGGTTATTGCGTCTGGATCGGTTAGACGCATCTTCCATGGCCTTCTCTAATCCCTCCACCCGGTCCTGGAGCTGATTTATTACATCTGCGGACGTGTTAGCCTGCTGAACCACCTCCTCCACCCGGGCCTCCAAATCTGATGTGCGGGACCCCAGGGCCTGGATTTCTGCTTTAACCGCCTGGGAGCCTCTCACAATCTCCCCAGCCAAGATCTCCTGTACCTCCGTTATTTTTTGGAAGAGCGCCGCTATGTCCTGTTTGGATGCCGGAATCAAGGTGGCGATGCCCGCCGAGTCTTCCCCTCCATCTTCCGGCGGGGTCCGGCCGCCATCTTGTCTTGTCTCCTGGGTGCGGCGGGCCGCGAAAATCGGCGCAACCGGGCCGTCTGCCGCTTTTTTTTGTTTTTGCGGCGGCATGGCAGGGTGCAGGTGAGCTTCTCCCTTCACTCGGTGTAACCTGGTCGGGTCAGTGGTAAACGGTTCCGCTTGAAAAGTCACCCGCGGCCCAGGAGCTCAGCTCTCACACAGCCAGCCGCATGCTCGTCCAGGCTCCGCCCCCAGTTTCTTCATTTTTACTAAAAACATTTTGCAAAAATACCTATATACAGGTCTCCTGCACTATCCAAAAATTGCTTGTTTCCAAACCTATCGGCTAGTATCCCTGTTATATTAATATTACCAAAGCATTAAATGCCATAGCTAATGGATATAGAATAGGGATACTAGGCGATAGAGCGCCAAAACGTTGGGGTACCTTGTCTTGGCTATCAGGAGTCAGTTTGTACTGACCCACTTTATGTTTTGTCTGCTTTTTGCATTGTGCTTTCCCTAATATTGCATATTTCGTATGGTTCAGCTGGTTCAGCTGTGGGACTGCCTTACTAAATGTTGCATGTTGTGTGCTGTAACTATATGTAACATTTGGCATTGTGATACTGACATTTTTGTAATAGTAACAAAAGTATTTAATGAAGATATTTTTTATTATACTTTTGGTATATATTTCATGGTTGTGCCATCTTGATTTATTGTTGTTTGGTCACACATTTATTGGACGTTGGGGAGTCCTTGCAGATGAACACACTTTTTGAGACTATTTTATGAAAACAGTGTGCAGGATATCTATTTTGCTTCCAGAGAAAGATCTGACACATCACACTTGAGCAATCACAGTGAGTGACTAGACCCTGCAATGAGACACCAGAAGTGTCACACTCATGATGGATAGCCAGACAAAACATAACAGGGCCTCTGTTGCCCAATTAACCACTTAAGGACCAATGACAGAACTGTTCAGTCATAAATGCATTGACTTTAAAGACCCTTGGTCTTTAAAAAGGGTTAAATAGCCAAAACTGCGTCCCCCCCCCCCCATCAGTGGTGGAATGCCAGGGCCCAGTTGCAAGTGTGACCGCTGCGATTCTGGTAGTTACGCAATTCACGTAGTGCCTGCGCAGAATGAGCTGCGCTGCATGCGAATGCACATATCTGATCAATCACTTCCCTCCTGAGAACACTTGTTACAGCGGGCGGTCTCAGAGGGTGACGTCAGTACGCAGAGAGAGTGCCGACGTTAGTAGTGGCCGACCTGGTTGCCAGCAGCCAGGGAATACAAAATAACAGCTGCTTGTGATGATGGGTGGGGTGGGCACTCCTCAAATCCTGACCACCGCTTGGCTGCGGACAACATGCTGAGTTTTTCCCCTACGATGTGGGGGATGAACTTGGCGCATTGCAGTCGATTGCAAACTTCTCCTGCAGTGGGCTGACATCTTGAATGGCAACCCTGCCTCCGGGACCTTCATCTGTCCACAGACATCGCGCATGGGTGCAATGTCAGAAACAGGACTTCCCCCCTGCCCGGCAGGGGATTCCCTATGGAGGAGGCAGAGATCTTTTGGACCCCTGTATCTCCAGAACCATAGAAGATACAGGGCCAGAGTATGGTCTTTCCAATGATGCCAAACATGTAGCACATGCTAGGTGCCATGTAAAAATAAAAAATGGTAAAGAAAATATATATTTTTTTCTTTCCAACAGCGCAATTGTTCACTTTCCAGCAAGTATGGAGGTGATGGCACAATGCATTACTGTGCCCATTGAAAATCCAAACCTTCGCACTGCTGGTCCTTTGGAACCCTGTCTCTTTATTTTACACCACACAAGGTCAAGTGAGGTGTCAATGGAAAGGTCAAGTGAGGTGTCAATGGAAAGGTCAGAGTCTGGCAACAAACAAAAAAGTTTCATAGGGCAGTATATTTTGTATTTTGTAATATGGCATAGAGAAAATTAAACACACACACAGATGTTGGAGCCCAAGTGTACATCAGTGTTAATTTTAGTCATTTGAATTTTTACCGTTTTAGTTGGTTATCATAAAATATTAGTCGACTAAAACTACAGTCAAATTAGTCTATTAAAATCTAATGGTTTAGTTAAAGTGTGATGCAGTGTTAATTTTTACAGCAAATTTCGATTTAAGTTTAGTTGTAGTTTGACTAAAATGCCATTTAATTTTAGTCATCTGAATTGTTTTATCTTACTTGACTAAAACTACAGTAAATTTAGTCTAATAAAATCTTGATATTTAGTTAACTAAAACAGAAAAAAAATTCAGACTAAAATGTGACTGAAATTAACACTGGTGTACATCTTGACCCCCCCCCCCCCATCTCTGTTCGTTCCCCGGGCTCCTTCTCTTCCGAATTCAGGTGATGCCTCTATTAACCAGATATCTCCGGTGCCATATTAAAAAAAAAAAAAAAAAAAAGTTTCCTTGGTGGGGAATATAAGGGTTCAGGACAGCACCTTAAAGAGTGTCAAAGACATAGGCTCCAACACCGGTGAGTGTTTTTAATCCCAGTTTCTCTGTGCTATATTACAATATACGGAATATACTGCCCTTTGAAACCTTTTTCTGTTTAGAGGAACCCAGGGACCATTGATACAGAATAGAGTAGTGTCACCCTGACACAAGGCGTGTCAAACAGCCAGTGTATATAGGCCCTGAAACATGTGAGTGGAATCCCTTGAGTTCGCTTTTATTCACAAAAATGGACACAGACAATATTGCACTATGAACGTTTTTTTTGTTTATTTTCAAGTGAACCGAAGTGGGCATATCAAATTGATGTGAATTATAAGTATTCTTTATTTTTATATTCATATTGAGCACCAGAGCACTTGTTGTATGATGTATTTGTACGTACATTTAAGCAAATTATATTACTGTTCTTACACACATATACTTTTTTTGCACTGGAGGGAGTGACTTCTTTGAATAGATTTCAAGTGATATTATGTATCTCCTGAAAAGTGCAGTTTTTATTATCAGTCACTGTTTGCATGGTTTCAGATCATATAATACATCTACAAATATTCGCAATCCACATTAAATCATATTACCAGACACTCACACTTCAGTTTACAAAACTTTGTCAAGTTTTGCATCACAAGGTCACACAGACTTATTTTTTATTAATGCGAGTCTGTACCGGCCACATTCTTTGCGATCTTCCATCAGGAGACGGATGTAGCACTGATCTTAAATATCAATTCGATACCTCATCCCCATAAAGCAGTGTTTCCCAAACCTGTCCTCAGGACCCTCCGCCTCGCCAGGTTTGCAGGATATATGAAGCACAGCACAGGTGATATGATTTGCTGATCAGTGATTGCAGGATTCAGTCTACATTTCCACAAGGTGATCTGCAAAATCTGGCCTGGTTGAGGGTCCCGAGGACAGGATTGGGAAACACTGCTTTAAAGAGATAGCGCAGGTGGTAGCATTCCCGCTCCAATGACAGGAGCCGCCATGTTCAGCCTATGTGGGAGCTCCGAGAAGGTTCATTGCACAGCCCTGCGCGTATGACCCTCAGCACTAACGTGGACGTGCCATCGGTCTGCAATCTGCTGCAGGAGAGGAGGGCTACCTTGTAGTATGGCTCTTCTACTCATGGCTGTCACTCACCCTGCTGACATGACAGATTTTTGATGAGTAATTTACTCAAGGTTTATTTACTCTGGGAGTGATTCCTTGTCAAATTCGCTCCACATACATTGGGTGTGACAAGTGCACTTTATAGAGTGACATAAGCACAATGTTTACAGAGAGGGGAACAAACAGAAATATCCGCAGCTTTCAGATACACAACAGTCTGCTTTCAGGAGAAGTGCCAAGTTTTATTTCTGTCTGTGGCCATGTGATGTTTTGCAACAGGGGTGATGTCTGGTCTGGGAATTCCCACAATCCCGTGCTCATGACAAGGTGAAATATGTGTTGAGGGGAAAAAAAAAACAACATAGCAGAACGGATAGTCCTGAACCACATTTGCCAAACTGATAAACAAGTGGATTTGAAACTACTTCAGACTGGCAAGAGTCACGAGAAACAGTATTTGTTCTTTCCAGCATATCACAACGTAATCAATGGGTTAAAGGAGGTTCTCTGCTGCTGTACAACCATGACTCCCATGTTTCACCAGGTAGGCTCTGATCTCGTCATCAGTCTCAGATGCTGTTGAATCCGTAAACAAACCAGGACTGGTCAAATTTATCCCAAACATAGAAGAAAAATACATCCATTTCAGAACCAGGCATGGTTTCGTGTATAGACTTGTGTAGCAAAATGCATGAATTTTGGAGCCAAAAGGTCGCTTGGCCCCTGGTTTACTGAATTTGTCAAGCCCTGAGCCAAGAACACAAAAAAGAAAAGGGTGCTCGTAAAGCACACAAAGTGCAAAACAAGAACAGATGACCCTGCTGCACTCAAACCGTTAAATTATTATTAAATGCCAACACAGTCTGCAGGGCTGCAAACAAGGTACAATGGGCAAAGACAATACACAAAAAAGGCAAGTCAATATTTCACAATCAGATACAGGAGGAATCGAGGGCCCCAATACGTGGGAGCTTACAGTCTAGATGGGTGGAGGACGGTAGGACTGCAGCGTTGAGAGGGTTAATGTAGAGAGATGAGGACGGTTACTGGGTCGGATATTTTGTTATGGAGTCAGGTGGTTGGCTTCCCTAAATAAAAGTGCCTTTAGGGAGCGTTCACATGAAGTCAGATTTGGGGGGGGGGGTCTGCAAGAATGCCCTTTCCATAGGGTAAGCACAAAACGAGAAAAGTCCTGTAGTCTGTCATGTAAAGAGGTAATGATGGAGGATGCCAGGAACAGGTCATTGTTGGATCTTTGGAAGTGACTTGGGGTGTATCTGGTGATTAGTAAGGACAGGTGATGGGGAGGGTCGTTAGTGAGGGTTTTGTAGGTCAGGGTAAGTAATTTGAATTCTGCTGCGAATAGGGAGTCAGTGTAGGGATTTAGAGAGGGGCGCCACTCAGAAATTAACACCTGTAGGCGATAACGTGGAGCCGATTGCGGTAAATTGAGGAGATTGATTGGATATGGGAGCTGAAGGAAAGACTGGAGTTGAGAGTCACTCCGAGGCGATGGACTTTTTTTGAAGGAAGAATAGCGATACTGTCTACGGTTATTCGGATTCCCTTGCTCTTAAAAACTCAAAAACAATCAAAGGAGAGGGTCTAGGAAAAATACAAATGCCATAAACAATAAGAGTGCAAAAATATTACACAAATCTCACCGCAGGCAAGACTGACCCCTCTCGCTTGCAAACCGCACAATGCATTTTCACATCAGTCTTCCTAAAGCCCTTTGTAACTACAGATATATATATACCCAACAGACCCTTACACCCGACCCACTGCTGCCCTGTGGGAAATGCCACTCCCACTATACTCTGTCACAGAATAATCCAAAAATAAGGATGTCGGCTCCAGGTTGAGTGCAAAAAAGGTGAAATTTATTCCAGTGACAAAAAAAAACAAAAAAACGTTTTGGTCCTCAGACCTTAGTCATACATTACTAAGGTTTAAGGACCAAAATGTTGCTTATTCTGACACTTTGGAATAAATTTTGCCTTTTTTGCATTCACCCAGGAGCTGACGTCCTTCGTTTTGGATTATTCTGCCCTTTGTAACTAGCCGTGAAATTTCAAGTAAAGTTCTAGCTCGATACAGTATCAGGCAATAACGTCGGTAAGTGTGTGCGGCTTACTTTCACATTTTACTTTTTTTCCCTCTCTCCAAATGTGATCATGGTGGTACTTAAAGTGCACCGGTCATGCCCACTGGAAGTTGGGCTCATCTGACGGGGAAATCATTCTCTTCAATTTGCCAACAAATAGCTGAAAAAAGGGAGTAATACTTTATTAAGTTTTTATCATCGACTGTGTGACAGGCCGCAGGAGTGGGTGACAGCTCTCCGCTCACTTGATGCCCCTGATCGACTTTGACAAGTCAGCACGTCAACGTTCACTGTTATGGCCCAGTCATGCAGTGGTGAGTGATGTGTCAGGTATATTGGGATGGCCCCCTGCATTCTCCACCATGAAGGGCAAAACATGGCAGTGCCTGGCGCTGGAACTGTATAAACACCTCCTGCGATATTACATCACTAGATGAGATATGCTATCCATTTCCCGATGGGAAATCAAAGGGTAAGGGAACCTGTGTCACTACATCCGCAATTTAAAAGCCCCATTCTACCCAGCACAGATGTAGCACAATAGATGTATTCACTGCAAGTATTACCTGGTAACATTTTGTCAAATATATTTCAGATTAGTCTCTAGCGGATAAATTTTCCGACATGTCCGTAAATATCATGGCCAATGCTGCTCTCATTGAGACTGATGGCACAGAGGATACATCAGACAGGCAATTTGTCACTTACCTCCTATAGTCGTCTCCTGGTACTCGTCAAACTGACCCTTGACAAACCTTAACACTAGACTGGACTTTCCCACAGCCATGTCCCCGAGCAGCACCAATTTAAATTGGCAGATTTTAGTTTGTGCCAGTCCATTAGCCCGTGAGCTTCCCCTGCTGGCCATGGTGTCCTGGGATTCAGTTTTCTGCGGTGTACCCTCAAAAACCGTCAATAAGATTTCTCAATGTGAAGAAGGATCCAGAATAATCTCCAATGATCACTGCCCTAAAGAAAAAACAATTGCACAAGGTTTAGGACTATAGTGGTATTAATGACAGAATAGAATACTTCAGAACCATCAACAGACCCGTTAAAAGAAAAGCTTTTTGGACCTTTGTGTGAGGATTGCCATTCTCTGCTATTCCCTTGGTAGGTTTGGCGTTTTATATGTATAGGTTTTCTTGTTAGGCTGGCGGCACACTAGCAAACATTTTGCGTCCGTCTGACCGTACTGTTTGCTGCCCTTCGTAGCTTTATAAAGGAGTCAATTAAACACGCCACACAAAGCCCCTGCGTACTTGTTCACGGACAGGGAAAGCATAAAGCCACGGACGCAAAAATAACATCGATGTTAAAAAGCTAAACGGACGCAGAAACAACGCTGCCATGTATTTTCCTAGGGTGTGGAGACATCAGACATTACGGACGCACTTTACACAGTACACTACTCACAATATCTCCTGTCAAAAAGTGCGTCCGTAATGGATGCAGTACAGTATGCTCGTGTGCCGGCTGCCTTAATCAGACAGTAAAAGATTTATTCATTCATTATCCATCTATGGCCTTTGACATTTACGAATAAACCTTTGTACAGTGCAAACGTGTTACACAGGCACACTGTATTCATTGTGATACATCATGACATCCGAAGCTTGCGTGCCTGCTCGGTTGTCTCTGACCGCAGTGACAGCCCTTACAAAGATCAAGAGAGAAAAAAAAAAAAAAGTGATGGTCATCAGTGATTAATACGGTCGTTTTTGCTTTTAGTGTCCCTTTAATGTTCATTTATCAAACAGTGCTGAACATTAAATATCATTGTGGTGGTCTGGAAACACAGCTGACTTCTTTAGAACAAAGTTTGGTTTTGTACATTACACTTTTAAAGCTATTCTTTTGGAGGAGGCCGACTCTCAGCTCAAACAGAAATACACAGAAAATCTGACTAATATCTATGATCGCCTTCTAAAGAAGAAGAAATTCTTTAGAACTTTCCAATTTAATTTCTTTCCTAATATACAAAGCCCATATTACACCCATGGGTGTGTGTACCAAGTAACTCATAAATACAAGTTACACGCCTGTTTCATATTTTTATTGCTTGAACCTTTTAAAAAGACACGGATACTTGTACAACCAGTTGTAGTGAATGTAGTTGTGGCCTGGTGGTTAGAAATGTTTATGTTATTTTTTTTCTTTGTTGGACACCAAAATGTCCATTTTACGGCTAGTTGTGCACTGGAACTGTAGTCAAGACAAATAGTTTGTCCTTAGTAGTCTAGCTAATCCCTCAACCCAGGAAGACATTCAATGTCTTCCATTGCATCAGACTTCAGTTGCACAACTTCAGCAGACTACATCAAACTAGAGACTGATCCCATTCGAAAGGGGTTTGCTGCTTGAAGTCAGACAACCTGAGCCAGTTGCCACTGTACTGAGAATATACACACACATTGTGTACGCACAGATATATATATATATATATAATACACAAGGAGGGTAGTACTCAACCTTTACTAAGCCCAGAGTGTGGGTGGTTCTCAAGACAATGTAATACAACAAACCAGAAAGAGCACTCCAGCTAACATGAAGACTACAACTGCAGCTTATACATTTAAACATTTGAAGATTCAGAGATTTTACTACCCCTTTCAGGATAACAACAGTTTTTAACCCATTCATGACTTTCTACAAGGTTTATAACCCTAAACTCTTTTTGGAAATGGTGGAAATTTGGTTCACAATAAATGTCCATTAATTGCTTAAGCCTGCCAACAATAGCCAAAGCACTCCAACTTTTTGGCAGGTCCTATCATTCTTACCTAATGACTGCCATTATGGGATCACCTCACTTACCGAGGACTGAGTCCTAACCTTGAACCTCGGGAACTCCAGAAAGGACTCGGTCATCGGTAAGTGAGTTGATCCCATAATAGCAGCCATTAGGTAAGAATGATAGGACCTGCCAAAAAAAGGTGGATATTGTTGGCAGGCTTAAGCAATTAATGACCATTTATTCAAAGTTATTCAGAGAAAGGTGAAAACCAGGAAAACTGGCAGGAGAAGAGAACAATCTAGACGCAAACTAGTCAAGGCAGTTAAAAACATGGTTTATGGCAGTGTCTGTAGCGGAGTGGTTGACACTAGTTACACGTAGTAGTAGGAGCTGGGTCTTCCATAGTCTGACGACCAAGTTGGCTGTATCTAAGAACTGGGCTGAAAACATAAAAAGGTGTGCAAGATGGCCTTTGTGACATTAAACACAGAATCACTTTGGCACGTGGCTTAAAAAGGGGCACTTTGAGACAAAGTGACAGCAAGTAGCTTAAAAAGGCAGATGATTCTACTTTAAAAAATTTTTTTAAAAAAAAAGGTAATAAATGTCATTATTTGGCCCCCTGAACGATTTAAAGTGGATCATTATGTATGTGGTTAATAGTAGACGGAATATATTTAGGGTATGAATTAGAACAAGAAAGTCCCAGACCCTGTTATACAGACAGGCAACCGCTGAGGTTGTATCATCTTTAACTGACATTTATAAATAAACACAACTATGGATAAGCTTGTGGTTCCATTTATTTTGAGTCAGGAGATAAACACAAACACCATCCAGGAGAAACAAAATATTTTATAAAAAAAGTATAGAAAAGTAGTAAAGAATAAAGTACTTTTTTTCTCAAAGAAAACATGGAACCACAAGCTCCAGACCTGACCAATGCACTGCAAGGCAGGATGAGCGCTTCAGCGAGATGTACTGAAGATAGCAATGTGTGAATCCGAAACAATATACTGTAAAAACTTGAAAAAAGTAAATCATAGGCTGGGTTTCCTGCTGTTGCACTGCACGAACCAATTACGCGTGGATGTGAGTAGGACCCTCTCTACATTATCAGCCTCTTGACTGCTGACACGTGTAGAACAGAAAGTCGTGTCTTCTAGCTGGCACTTCTGTTAAGTGAACAATACAAAAGACAAGCGGTACAGTATACAAAGAGAGATTAACCAATACGAAAACAAGGGAGCTATTCAATAGAAGAAAAACGTAAAGCAACACCGCGATAAAATTCACAGAATATAAACAGGTTTAGGTATAAACATTGGCTAAAAGGAAGACAATGATATTTAAAAATATATATTTTTAAGAAGGGTTACCCCTTAACCCTAGCTGATCCCCACAAAAAAGTACTACCCTGTCTACTTAGCTGTGCTACCTTTTTCAGGCACAAGGCATCCAGCTACAGGGAGTAGCTAGATGCCGGGCTGAGAATATTCTGTGCTTGCTTGACTAGTCCTCACAAAAAAAAAAATCTAATGTTTCTCAATGGTTTGAGTTGTCACAGCAGCCAGGGACTGCAGGAGGGCAAGTGGGTACAGGCTCCTGACACCATGACCACTTAACTAACGGGAAATCCATCGTGGTCACGTTCAGAATAGCTGAAATGAGAGTTTCAAACTAGTGTAGCTAAAACTGCAACATGTATAGGCTTTCATAACAAAATAAACAAAACAAAGGTAAATATCAAGCCACAACCTGTCAATTATTCAGAAGAGTGTTTTATAACTGCAGAACCTCTATGCTAGGAACAGAATGACAGGAGAGAGCAGGAGGAACATCCTGCAGGTGTTTCTTGAGCCGTTTATGGGAATGTTGATGTGCTGGCAATAAAGTCAGCGTGTCAGTGCTCTGAATTTCCAGGCTACTGATACAGGATTGGAGATATATATATATATATATTAGTTTTGCGTATGCAAGGTTTATTTTTTCAGCTGTCATTGATCCAAGTCAGACTATCCACTCCTGCCAACTTTTTTTTTTTTATTAAGCAGTTGCAAGGTTTATTTCCCAATGTGTTATTTCGCAAAAGCTCCAAGCAGTTCTAGCAGGTACCCAAAAACCCTCCTTGTATGTGTCAGCTGGACAAACTGTGAAAGAAAAAGTTCAGTAGATAAAGTCGTGCAATCAGTCGTCCCTTTGTTCAGCTCTGGCAGTCACATGATCCCTGATGCTGCTGACCTCACTGCCCTTCCAGAAATGATCCGATACAGTAAACTTCACATTCCTGACACATTTACATGTTTGTGCAGGTAGTGGTAATATTCTTGAAAATGGTAGCTGACTTTTAGGCTAGGGTCAAACCAACGCATTTTTCGCATCGTCCATAAAACAGTGCGTCCGAACGCATTGACTTATTTTTTTCACGGAAGACGTGAAAGCGGTCATACGATGCGCATTTTCGTGCGTGATTTTTTACGGATCTTCAATAAAACGAGAAATATGAGCAACCAAATCAATTTGGACGTTATGTAGGCCGGACATGAGCAGCGTCTGACGTCTCCTAATCACGCACAAACGCCACTACGCGGGCGCAGCGCAATCTGTACGTCAGTACTAGCGGTTCGACGTTCGAGAAAATGCATTAGTTTGCCGCTTGGGTTGCGCGGCCGTACTTCGTATATTGGCTGTCATTTGCTGCTACTACAGCCGTCATAAAGTGTGACTGCACGCGCGTTCGTCTGACCCCAGCCTTATGTGTTGCTGTATTCTTACGAGCCCCCTCTCTGTGCACATATACTGCAAATTGAAAACTGAGGACCCTTATCTGGCTGAGTCAGGAACCCACAAATCGAGAAATCTGACATGAGACGTTAACAGTTTGCAAGTTCTTATTAACATCCATTTGCCTGGGTGAAATCCACCGACTTCCAAGGAAAAACAATAAGGAACTCTATTCGAATAGGTGTTTAAACCAATAAAAATGCATTAAAATGTGTCTAAATAAAAAAGGTCCTTTAAAAATTAAAAGGTCTGTTACAGAATAAGAAAATGGCTGTTTAAAAAGATCGGGAAACAAAGATTTTGTAAAGAAATACAAAAAAAAATGAATAATGATAGGGAAGGGTTTTTGCTGAAATTAAAAAAAAAAATTCTCTTTACTTTTAAACCTATGGGAATCACCCATTTAAATCTGGCAAACTGAAACACCGAAAAACAGGTCACTTCAACACTTCAGCATTTTGTGAATTAACGGACCATTACTTCTCTAGCAGACAACTTTGCTGCTGCCGAAGATCACCAAACTGCTCAGTTTTCACCTATATTTGGCAAATTGACAGCTTAGTGAATAGACGAACTGCCCCAAACTGAAATTCAGTGTCAGGTTCAGTGTTTAGTGAATAGACACAAAGTCTTTGACAAAAATTAATCGAAAAGTGCTGCCCTGCAACATGTATAATTCCTGTGTTGTAGGAAGGAAATAAAGACTTGTGACCTGTGGTTCCTTTTTTATGTGTATTCCACATGTTGTGGAGTTGCATTTTTCCATGCACCACCCATCAGAATGAATAAATTTTATATGCCCAGGAAAACATGGCCGATCTGGCAACCCTACTGCAAGTGAGAATATGAGCGACCTTGGAATTGGCATGCAATCCTTTGGCTGCATATAGTGAATCCTTCACATTAACAAGTGGGACTTTATTGCTTCCTATACAAAGCAAGTAAAGCATTAACGTGCTGCAGGCAGCAGGAACAATTGGACGGTGGTCCTTCACATTAACAAGTGGGACCGTTACACCGAGGCTGAAGACACATGGGTGCGGAAAGAACGTCTGTGTGAATGGACATTCCCTTCCGCAGACACACAGGGGGTCCACCTTGCTGTGCTCTGCAACCGCTCACTCACCGATTCTAACAGCACAGCAGGAAAAGCATACCGCCATTAATGAAAGGAATGCACTCAGGGGGGGGGTCTTATAACCTCATCTGAGCAATGCCCTCAACACCTCATATTTTTTGGTATCCTTGATTGGAATGGGGTCCCATTTTCGATTTATTGTACAGCACTGTAGAAATTGTTAAACATTTAAAATGTTCCCACTACTTGAATAAAGAACCCACACAGGGTTAGAAACAGGGTTCTTTTTTTTTTTTTTAAATCACAGTAAAAATCTTATGTGACGTGCGTCACTTTGGGCCTGGGGTGCATGGACCTGGAGACATATTTGGGAGGTGCAGACCTGATGTTCTATATTATTTCCTTGCCCTCGTGTGCCGAGTGTTTGTGTAATCTGTGTTATTGTCCATCCTTATGGTCCACGTGTATCTGATGTTATTTGCTGATAGGATTACCCTTCCTGCAGGACCTCTCACAGGAATGTGCTAAAATCTGTTTATATTTGCGTTGTTTGTTAATCTGTTTTGTCAGGCAAACACTGCCCCATCATCTACCGTCTTTAGACTGTAATATCAGGACATACTTGAAAAAGAGAGAAATCTCAATGTATCCTTCCTGGTAAAATCCTTTCACAAAAAAAATAATTATATATATATATATATATATATATATATAAAAACGACCCGTGTTTGACCACATAAATATCTGTGCCTCTCCACAGTAAATTTGAGTTCTATTTTGACCCTGAAAATATCCAGATCTACAGCCTCGACTTATTTCTGGGGGATGCTAGCAGGTGACGTGTCCCGGTCCTTAAGCTTCCTCCGAGGACTGGAGGAAGGCACACTTCTGCCTGGGGAGAACAAGGGGTGTCCGGCAAGGACTTGGTATTGGCAGATGTGACCCGGTCGGCGTACAGAGATCTGCCACAGTTTATAAAACCCCTTAGTATATTCCATACCATGATGGCTACATAATATTACTGGGACATTTTTTTCTCTGGAACATAGATTGCTCCAAATGGAAGAACTTAAGATCTTAACAGCATTAATTTAAATAAAGATGCATTCAAAATATATATATATATATATATATATCAACATTTTGGCTCAGCTGAACCATTTTTTTCAAAAGTGCATTTTGTTATAGTGAGAGCAAGTTCACTAAAGAGCTATATATTCTTCAGGGGTCTATACAGGATACATATATAAACGGGTGAACGATTTATGTGTAACATTGAATATAAACAGACACCCCACCAAAACACCCAAGATTTTACAAACGCTATATATATATATATGAAATAAATCGATGATCAACCCCACTTATTATCCCCAGCAATGCGGGTCAGTGATGCTTCCCAGAGGCCAGTGGTGGTGACAATAAATTACAGACATGTTTCCCTTATTGGGCACCGTAAGACTCCCCGTTCCTTCACCACAACAGGTTATAGAGCTTCTACGGGAAGCCATTACTGTCCACCACATCCAGCGACTATGGCTGCCAGGTCAGGTATTCACTCCCATCACAACGTCTCACCTCAGCCAGTAGAGCTCTGAGCCCGTCCGACTCTCCTGCTGTGGGTGAGCATTCTCCGGCCACCGGAAATTCCTCTACAATCACCATTTCCGCCGTTCTCCCCGCCCAAAGCAACTCTATGGCATTGACAGGAAGTACTGGAAGAGACGAGTGGGTTGACCAGGCGCCATGTTTAATGCTGGCAAAAGAGGAGACAAAGATTTGTTTTTGTTACAAGAGCTGCCACATGCACCATCATTATTAAAACGATTAACAAAGTAGTATTGAGGTATTATGTTCTGCATTGTCATACAATCTGGCAATTTACAAACAATAATATTTTCATTGTAAAATTTTGAAATAATATGATTTTAAAAAGGGGGAAGAGCGTTCAGTTTTTTCTTTTTATTATAGTTTCATAAACAGAATAAACTGAGTCAATTGTCATAGTTTTATTTTCATAGATAATGAACTGAATAAACGGGAAGACAAACATGAGAACGTGTGAGAATTAATAAACTGTAACATATGACAACATGACTTGACTTATTTCTGGTGGCCAGAAAGTTAGGGTTAGGGTTAGAGGTAACCCTAACCCCCTAACTCTAACCCTAACCCCCTAACCCTAACTTTCTGGCCACCAGTATCTCAATTATAAGTCAAGTCATGTTGTCATATGTTACAGTTTATTAATTCTCACATGTTCTCATATGTTTGTCTTCCCGTTTATTCAGTTCATTATCTATCAGGGTTATCCAAAGAGATTCGAAAAGTCACCGCACGTTCGGTGACTTTTCGTTCTCTTCAATTCGGTTCCTTTTGCCGATTGCATTTCGGTGACCCTGCGGTGTATTCAGCAAACAGCACAGGGTCCCCGAATTGCAGGGAAAAGCTGCCGTAAACTCACCGAAAACTAACCGAATGCACGCTGAAAACAAGCAAAAACATCTGGATTAACCTTCGAAGAGGAGCCGAACAGGAGCCGAACAGGAGCCGAATCACACAGAGCCGAAGCAGCTGTGACGTAGAGGAGGCAGTGAATAAATTAGAAAAACCATTTGTATGAATCTGGGAAAAAGAAACGCTGTTTGCAAAGAAACTACTGAGCGAAAATGTCTGAAATTTTCACAGGAGGTCCAGGGAATGATAATAAAGAGGGCTGTTACAAAAAAAATAAGCAAACTGAAAAAAAAAAAAAAAAAAAATCGGACTTTTAATTTTTTTTTAAAAAATTCAGAAAAATGCTTAAAGTATCCTAAAAAATCTATAAATAAAGAGACTTTTTGCTGCAGAATTTTATAATGAACGGTTTATTAGATATTAAATTAAAACGGGAATATTTTTAACATTGAAGTCTATGGGATTCTCCTGAATAAATTTGCCGAATTAAACCACCGAATGGAAGGGCATTAGGGGAACCTTTCACTGCTGGTTTGTGTTCTCTGAATAGCCGAAGCAGTGCTTTTTGATGGGGATTTCACTGCCCTCGAACAGGGACCGAACAGGCACCGTATGTGCAGGCAATTCGCCAGGATTTGGAGAATTGCCTGCTCTCTGGATAGCCGAATGGCCAGGAAAGGTAACCGAACGCTGATTTTCAGCGTTCGGTTACCTTTCTCAAGCAATTCGAATCTCTTTGGATAACCCTGTATGAAAATAAAACTATCAGGGTTATCCAAAGAGATTCGAAAAAGTCACCGCACGTTCGGTGACTTTTCGTTCTCTTCAATTCAGTTCCTTTTGCCGATCCCATTTCGGTGACCCTGCGGTGTATTCAGCAAACAGCACAGGGTCCCCGAATTGCAGGGAAAAGCTGCCGAAAACCTGACGAAAACTAACCGAATGCACGCTGAAAACAAGCAAAAACATCTGGATTAACCTTCGAAGAGGAGCCGAAAAGGAGCCGAACAGGAGCCGAAAAGGAGCCGAATCACACAGAGCCGAAGCAGCTGTGACGTAGAGGAGGCAGTGAATAAATTAGAAAAACCATTTGTATGAATCTGGGAAAAAGAAACGCTGTTTGCAAAGAAACTACTGAGCGAAAATGTCTGAAATTTTCACAGGAGGTCCAGGGAATGATAATAAAGAGGGCTGTTACAAAAAAAATAAGCAAACTGAAAAAAAAAAAAAAAAAATCGGACTTTTAATTTTTTTTTAAAAAATTCAGAAAAATGCTTAAAGTATCCTAAAAAATCTATAAATAAAGAGACTTTTTGCTGCAGAATTTTATAATGAACGGTTTATTAGATATTGAATTAAAACGGGAATATTTTTAACATTGAAGCCTATGGGATTCTCCTGAATTAACTTGCCGAATTAAACCACCGAATGGCAGAGCATTAGGGGAACCTTTCACTGCTGGTTTGTGTTCTCTGAATAGCCGAAGCAGTGCTTTTTGATGGGGATTTCACTGCCCTCGAACAGGGACCGAACAGGCACCGTATGTGCAGGCAATTCGCCAGGATTTGGAGAATTGCCTGCTCTCTGGATAGCCGAATGGCCAGGAAAGGTAACCGAACGCTGATTTTCAGCGTTCGGTTACCTTTCTCAAGCAATTCGAATCTCTTTGGATAACCCTGTATGACAATTGACTCAGTTTATTCTGTCTATGAAACTATAAAAACTTGATGTGGTCCGGATAACAGGAAAGTACCAATATTTCTGTTATTTTACTTACTGTTACTTAAGTCTTTATAAGTGCCATGTAGGTGGTTAGGCTAGGGTCAGACGAAAGCATTTTCCCCCGCGAACGTGAAAAAGTGCGTCCGAACGCATTGACGTATTTTTTCACGGAATGCGCAAAAACGGTCAGACGATGCTCATTGTCGGTCATGATTTTGTACGGATCGTCAATAAAACTCTTTTTGCGTCTGGACGTTATGTAGGCTGGACATTAGCAGTGTCTGACATCTCCTAATCACGCAAACACGCCGCTATGCCGCAGCTGCGCACTCAGTACGTCAGTACTAGCGGTTCAGCGTTCTCAGAAAAATGCGTTCAAATTCCACTTGTGTTGCACGGCCGGACTTTTGTGCGGTCGTACATCGTATATTGGCCGTCATTGCCCGTCATCTGCTGCTAGTGCGGCCGTAATTATGTGCGCAAGAACGCACGTTAAAAGTGCGCTGGTCTGACCCCAGCCTTATGTGTCAGCCGTGCTTCATGCCAGTAAATTTTTCTAAATATAAACACATTAGGAGATTATTGTTAAAAAATAGATTTTTCTCAGCAATTTTGGAAACCGTTTTTGGAAGATCAGACATATTTTTTTGGGAAATAAAATAATATTTATTTTCCAATGGATGGCACGTAAATCTTCTGTCTTTCAGATGCAGAATCCATTTGCTTCAAGAGGGAACACAATTCACCAATTAAAGTGAATTAATTTCTTTCCTGAAGCGTGAGAATTTTGCAGGGGAGCGTCTTCATTTGGCACCCATCAGCATGAAGAAGAAATGCGTATCTGAAAATACATGTCCAATCTTACAGCCCTGTTTGGTACCATGCTTTCTGTATATTTATATTACTCTTGCAACAAAGGAGCAGAATATGTTTCCTAAAACTGAAGCGAAAAACGGAGGAAAATTTGTTGGTAAGGGTAAGGCTAGGGTCAGACTAATGCATTTTTCGCAGCGACCGTGCGTTCAAACGCATTGCTGTATTTTTTCACCGAATGCGCGAAAACGGTCATACGATGCGCATTTTCGTGCGTGATTTTTTACGGATCCAAATCAGGAAACTTTGGGTGTCTGGACGTTATGTTGGCCGGACATGAGCAGATTCTGACGTCTCCTAATTACTCACACGCCGCTATGCGGACGCAGCGCACTCTGTACGTCCGTACTAGCGGTTCTGCGTTTTCGAAAAAATGCGTTCATTTTCCACTTGCGTTGCGCGGCCGGACTTTCGTGCGGCCGTACTTCGTATATTGGCCGTCATTGCGCGTCATTTGCTGCTAGTGCGGCCGTGATTAAGTGCGCCTAAACGCACGTTAAAATTGCGCTAGTCTGAACCCAGCCTTAACCCAACAACAAAATTAACCCTAAAGCAAGCTGTTTTTTTTAGCGTTGAATACTCTAGAAACCCTATCCATGATACTAACCCTAGAATTAAAGCATATTTTTTTGCACCCTGCCATTATATGCACCTTTTTAAAATTGTTATTGTAATACACCCACCAAAAAAATGCCGCAAGTGAGGTGCTAAGTTGCACCGGAAAAAAAACTTGAGTGTGTGTTTTTAGAGGGTTGAATACAGCTTTTTTACATACAGGGTTATCCAAAGAGATCCGAATTGCTTGAGAAAGGTAACCGAACGCTGAAAATCAGCGTTCGGTTACTTTTCCTGGCCATTCGGCTATCCAGAGAGCAGGCAATTCGCCAAATACTGGCGAATTGCCTGCACATACGGTGCCTGTTCGGTCCCTGTTCGAGGGCAGTGAAATCCCCATCAAAAAGCACTGCTTCGGCTATTCAGAGAACACAAACCAGCAGTGAAAGGTTCCCGAAATGCTCTGCCATTCGGTGGTTTCATTCGGCAAGTTTATTCAGGAGAATCCCATAGACTTCAATGTTAAAAATATTCCCGTTTTAATTCAATATCTAATAAACCGTTCATTATAATATTCTGCAGCAAAAAGTCTCTTTATTTATAGATTTTTTAGGATACTTTAAGCATTTTTCTGATTAATTTTTTTTTTTATTAAAAGTCCGATTTTTTTTTTTTTTTTTTTCAGTTTACTTATTTTTTTTGTAACAGCCCTCTTTATTATCATTCCCTGGACCTCCTGTGAAAATTTCAGACATTTTCGCTCAGTAGTTTCTTTGCAAACAGCGTTTCTTTTTCCCAGATTCATACAAATGGTTTTTCTAATTTATTCACTGCCTCCTCTACGTCACAGCTGCTTCGGCTCTGTGTGATTCGGCTCCTTTTCGGCTCCTGTTCGGCTCCTGTTCGTCTTTTTCAAAGGTTAATCCAGATGTTTTTTCTTGTTTTCAGCATGCATTCGGTTAGTTTTCGGTGGGTTTACGGCAGCTTTTCCCTGCAATTCGGGGACCCTGTGCTGTTTGCTGAATACACCGCAGGGTCACCGAAATGCAATCGGCAAAAGGAACCGAATTGAAGAGAACGAAAAGTCACCGAACGTGCGGTGACTTTTCGAATCTCTTTGGATAACCCTGCTAGCGTCTAAATGTGAGTGTGTCTTTTTTTTTTTTAAACCAGTGATTCTTTGATGAATTGTTGCTATACGTGTCCAGACAGTGGTGACTTACATCTAGGCTAGAAAGCAAAGGTATCCTATATAGAAGAGAACAGTAAGGTTGAAGTCATTTTCTGACAGAAACAAACAATTAAGTTCTGGAAAGGGACAGCCGCGCGAAGCAGAGCCAACCTTGCCTGAAAGTGTACAGCACGTGCAGGGAGGGGGAGTAGAGACAGCCTATCCGGGACTCAGGAGACAGCCAGGGATTCTACCTAACCTATGAGTTAGTAGTGCGGCAATATCGGGAGGTGTTCCTGACCCTAGCACCCTTTTTGGCCCCTCTATACGTTACCTGTTTACCGCTGGGGAGTGACTGGATCTGTTGTGATCACTCATGGCAATTTTTCCCACACTGCGACTACCCTGGGCTTGGGCTTTGTTTGCGCTCTTGGGCGATTCTTCCGTACCTCCGAGTGTTATGGGCCCCATCGGTGTACGGCTGTGGATATCGACCCCGATTGAGTGCGTCCCCCTCCCCCATGGTTTGCCATTTATATTCCTGAAGTGTGGGGTATCTCACTCCCCGCACTATTTGATGGTTGATTACATCTGATGGACATTCTGTTATTTTCAGACTGTTTTATCTTTAATGTTTAGATATATCTGTGTCGATGAGTGACCCCCTCCCCCCTTCTTTTTTTTCCTCTCTCTGGCATTTTTGTGCTGCCTTGAGGTGAGCCAACAAGGCAGCTACCATGGCTCTGCCTGCCATATTTGGCCCTCAAATTCCGTGGCCTTGTGACATTTTCCCTTCCATGGCCTCCTGCGGTAACTCGGACTCCCAAGAGTGAGCCAGGAACATCACGCAGTCCCCCACCTCTTCTCATCGACACCTTTTAATTTCGATTTGCTGCCTGCACAGTTATTGCTGTATGTTGTCCGGATGTATTTATAATGCATTGCTTTCTGTGATGTCCTTTTCAGTTTTTCTGTCATTTGATGTACAGCTGACATATTTTCAAAATAAAAATCTTTAAAAAAAAAAGTTATGGAAAGGATTTCATAACTACCTTCATTATTAGTAATATATATTTTCCCTTTTTGCTAGCACATTTATTCCACATCGACTATTGGGACCCGCTTAGGGCCCCTATTCCTCTGCAAAAGGAAAATCACTTAACCCCACCAGGCTCTGCAGAATTTGAAGAATACGAGCTGAGAAAGAGAGCTACCACGAAATGTTTCATGTCCTTGTACTGTTATTAATGGCTCCTACATACAGGGCTGGATTAACCCTTTCGCTGCTGAGGCTTTTCACACCTCTGTGCTAAGGTAATTTTTACCGATTTTGCTCATCATGTTTAACCGTGTTTTGAAGCCATATTTTGATATATGACCCAGACATATTATATATCGTTCTTTCCGTCAGACTCGGCAGATTCATAATATGTCATTATTATATGTATTCGTCATGTCCTGTCTGTATATTATAACAAAAAATGCAATAAAATTCGAATTTTCAATCATTTACAATGTGTAAAGTGTTTTTTTTCACACTTTAACATGCGATCGTTTGTGGTTATATTTTGTATGGGGTGCACTTGTTAAAAAAATTAGAGATGGGGTCTCGTTACATTTTTTTTTGGGGAAGATTTCGCTATTTTTAACAAATGCACCGCATACAAAAATCGTTAGTGCAGCATCATTGTTCACATTATAATTGAAATGGGAACAATATTGCTGCATTAACAAAACCCAAAAAAAGAAAACTTGTTTATTTTTTTTTTATATAATTTTTTTGAAATATTTTTTTATTCTTAATTTTTTTAACTTTTTTTTACATGTTCAAGTTTGGTATCGTTGGAAAGGCCATGCTCTGGCCGATCCAACCATATCAATCATTAACCCCTAGCTGCCACGGATCAGGAGATAGGGGGTTCATTGGAACCCCCTCTCTCCACCATTGCTGGCAGCTAGGGGTTGACTCCAGGACTGGCGTCATCGTGCTATGCACGATGACGCCAGTCCTCAGGGGGAGTTCCCAGAGGCTTGGCCGACATCCAGGATGTCGGCCAGCTCCGGGAAAGGATCACTATCCGGCGCTTTTCAGCCCCGAATCGTGATCCTGCTCCCCAGGGGTTAATGACAGCCACCGTTTGGAAGGGCAGGATGTGCCCTTCCAAACGGTGCCTGGCTTAACCCAGTGCACCCTGGCGATCGGGAGGGAGAGAGGTCCGAAAGACCTCCCCCCTCCCTTTCAGGCGCCTCCTCCGCACACGCGGGGGGGGGCGCCTGAATTAGATGTCATCGCGCCGCCGCAATGACATCTAATGGCCCCGCCGGGGTCCCCGAGTGCTGGGCTGACATCGAGGATGTCAGCCCGCACCAGGGGGCACAGCGATCGGCCGGAATCCGGCCGATCGCTGGCCGCAAAGGGAGGACGCGCTCAGTGGGTCCTCCGCATGGAACGACACTGCGGGTGGACGCACTGAGCGCGTCCTCCGCAGTGAAAGGGTTAAGAGCTGTATGAGCCTGGAGCTGAATATTTTGGTGGGCTTTTTATGGAATTTGGTGAAATTAAAACATATTTTAGGTTATTTAATAATGCAGATACGGGTATATCTAACCAGGCAGATACTGTGTGAGTAAATTCCATTCAGATTTTGATAGATTCGATGAACAATAGTGCTGCTTTATGAAAAAAAGAAAATATTTTTATTTTTATATATTTTTTTATTTTTAAATATATCCTGGTCATGTTTGGTATCATTGGAAAGGCCATGCTCCAAAGGACCCCTGTATCTCTTCCATAGCGAATCCCCTGCCCGACAGGGGGGGGTCCAGTTTCTGATGTCGCATGCACCTGCACTGCACTGAGGTGTCAGTGAAATGCCCTGACTTTCGGTGATTCAGTTTGACAGGTTTAAACAGGCAAATCCCATAGGATTCTATGTAAAAAAATATTATCATATATATATTTTTATTCAACCTTTTTTATTCTTTTCATTTTCGGCAAAATGTATTTTTATTTATTTAAAATTTTTGATTCCCAATGTTTTTTAAAGGTGTTTTTTTTATCCTGAAACAGACAAATTTATTCGTTTTTATAGGACCTTTTGTATTATTTCCACACATTTTCATACACTTTTATTGGTTTAAACACCTATTACAATAGCAGAGTTCCGTTTTATTTTCTGCAGTTCGGGGGTCTTCGGCAGCGATTGGTGTTCAAATCAGCGATCTTCAGCGATGTTTGGCAGTCTGTTCAGCGGTGGTCTTCGTTTGCTCCACGTTCGGCACACTTCGGGGCCCTGCTGTGAATAGTGAATACACCGCAGAGTCAGCGAAATTAAATCGCGCTGAAATTTCAGTGCTTTCTGAATAACCCCTTAAATGTAATTTTAGTTTAACATAAAAAAATTGATGTCAGCAAGTGAATGGTTACATTATTACCGATATCCAGGACACTCACTCAATTTACAGATACTTTCAGACAAATGTCCCGGGCCGCTGCAGCTGCACTTACTTTCCAAGGACAGATGGCATATCTTTATATACATGTGATGGTTAAAGTCTGAAATGTAGATAATCTGAAGATTTACCGGGTAAAGCGGACATTACCCAAAACCGCCCGGTAAAGCGGGAAAAAAATGAAAAATCCAGACTTTACCCGGGTAATCTTAGGACTCACCAACCGCACTTGGGTAAAATTTAATCATAGTTTGGAAAAGCTGAACAGTTCGCACTTTACCCGGATGATCTGTGGACTATCCAATCCTGTTTGGTTAATAACGAATATTCTTATCAGTCAGATAACAGTTTGAATGGCAAAAGACCAAAAATAATGTTTTAAGGATATAATGAATATACAGTGACAGGATAAGCTACTAACATTAAATTGAAAGCGTAACATGATCTTTTTTATGTGTCATATGTATAATATATCATTTCTAAAACACGATAACCATTAGGTTACCCTTTATATAATATCGTTCTCTTTATAAATTAATTGTGATACTATTAATGCACAGAGTAACATGACGGTTATTTTGTGTCGTTTGTGACTTCTGATACAAATACCGTACACAGTAACATGACATTTTTTGGTGTCATATATGAGTGTTGAACCAAAGAAAATCAAAGTACCCAGAGGCGTTTGGATACTTCACAGTTTACCTGGATAAGGTCCCATGGTTCATTTCACATCTGACTTTCACCAATGACGCTAGGGTAATGTCCGTTTTACCCGGGTAATCTTAAAATTATCCACATTTCAGACTTTAACCGTAACATATATACATAAAACACACACATGTACAAATCATATTCACTCAGTTTGTCAGAAGGCCAATAACAGTCACCTATTCTCCATTCTCAACTGCTTAAACCTCCCTTAATTATTATCATCCAAAATGAAACATAACTCAAGGGTCCTCATTAAAAACATTTCCTGCTTTCACCTTTATTCTAAAATCAAGACAATGATAAAGGCTCAGCGATGCCGAAATGTTGACACTTTCAGTGTTATTCAGAGAAAAGCAGGAGAATGACTGGAGAATGACTGGAGAATGACTCCGGCTCTACCGCTTCAGTTTGCTGAACAGGCCATCCCGGCTCTCGATGAACATGTCACACAACTACAGGATATTTGGAGACAGATTCGCGAAAACATGGAGCGCAATGTTGCTGTCCAGAAACGCAAGGCTGACAGGCATAGGTTACAAGCTCCTTCCTACAACGTGGGGGATAGAGTTTGGTTGTCCACTAGGAATGTGAAGTTGCGGGTGCCTTCTATGAAAATGGCACCTCGGTTTATCGGTCCATACAAGATCATACACCGCGTTAACCCTGTGGCTTATGCTCTTGCCCTTCCTAGACATCTTCGCTTGCACAACGTCTTCCACACCTCCCTACTGAAGCCTTTGTTGTGTAACAGGTACACGTGGGTCGTTCCTCCTCCTCCACCTGTTCAGGTTGATGGAGAGACGGAGTATGAGGTTAGGAAAGTTCTGGATTCTAGGCTGTTCAGGGGTGCTCTGCAGTACCTGGTCGATTGGGTGGGTTATGGTCCGGAGGACCGGTCCTGGATTCCGGCTTCCAACATGTCTGCCTCTAGGTTGGTCACGGCGTTCCATGCCTCGCACCCCGATCGCCCTGGTGGTCGTCCTGCCACTTATCCTGTTGGTCGTCCGGTGGCCTCCCGTGGAGAGGGGGGTACTGTAACGTTGGGGGCTTCCAGCCTTTCCGGTGTGCTTGATGGCAACATGTCTGATGCTGCTCGCTCACCAACGCCCAGTTTAAATTGAAACAGGCAGGGAGGTGGCTGCATGAGGTGCGGCTTGAGAGGGGCGCGCGGTCTGGTGAATGTCTTTTAAAAACCAACAGTTCCTTCTAAGCATTGCCAGATCGTGGTTATCCGTACCTGAGCTCCTTGTACCTGAATTCTCTCGTGATTTAACCTGTTATTGACCTCTGCTTGTTTTCTGACTATTCTGCCTTCCGTTGCCCTAGACTATTTCCTTGTACTACGCTTCTGCATTGTTATCGACCCGGCTATTCCATTTGACTATTCTATACTCTGTATTCCTGATTCTGGCTCGTCTGACTACCCCCGTGTTGCTGACCTGGTTTTGTATTACGACATTATCTTTGATTAACTCTTTCTGTCTAGCTAGTATACATATACCTGGCCAATTTTTAAGGACCAGACAGTTAGGGATTCCTTTACAGCCGGCTACCCTGTTGGTAGTTTTTGGCTCTGTGGAGTGTTGGGCTTTAAGGACTGCGTGGTGGGATCCGGGAACAGTGACACCGACTGCCCACGCGCAGAAATGACAGGCTGTGTACTTGGAAAGCAGGGACCCCAGAGATACTGCTGGGCTCCAGCCCTTCAAAGCATGCCCAGCCAGCCCCTATGGCCCATCTATTACACTGCCACCAGATGATGCCGCCTGACAGGCATTCTGCAGCATCCTGATCTGATAAGAGGTGCCTCCTTTAATGTTTGAGCTGAGGGCATTTCTTCTAAGTGGTGAGTGACTAACACACATCACACACACACCCTCCATATATACTGTCACCATACTGCCTCTCTCCATATATACTGTCCACAATACATGTCATGTAGTCCTGATTTAATCATTCTTTTTTTTATTTTTCAACTAAAATTAAAATAAAATGATTTTGGTGATATCAGTGTGGTGCTTGTTATTCAGTTTTAGTTAAACTTTATGTATCCTATATATTAAGGACAGCCCCAATTTTGGCAGCAAATCTCTGTCCCTGTTTTTCCCTAATCTCTCTCTTTTTAGGTGCTCCTCCATATACTGGGTTTGCGTAGTCTTTAAGGAATCCTCTGTAGGTTGTTTCTGGATGTCATTAGACACTCCTTCATATTCGGGGTGTGTATATGTTTATAGGGGCTCCTCCATATGTGTGTGCGTGTCTCTGCCAAGGAGTTATGTGATCATACCTTTTACTATTCTAGTTGCTTTTTTGCGGTTTTACTTAACCTCCCTGGTGGTATTCCCGAGTGACTCAGGGGTTAAATTTCACTACCGTGAACGGTAACCCCGAGCCACACTCGGGCTGCATACTCACCTCCTCCTGCGCTCCCTCTCTGTCCCCCGCAGTGTGATTGCGGCGACTTGCTTCCTAGTAAGGCTCCCTGCGAGTCACATGATGCAGGGGGGCGGGACCAGGCAGCAAATTAGCAAACTGTAAAAAAGATTTATATCTTACAGCATGAATTTCTCTTTAAAGGCCACTAGGTGGCATTAACAGACCATACACATTCTAAGACTTGACTTCACTGTATATTTGGAGATCTTATTTGCATGGATTTCAGTGAGCTATTCCTAATTATTACAGGCTTACTATATAAAACAACACGTTTTCTGTGGAAAAAAAATTAGACGCTTTTAGACACAAAATTTTGGTAAAAATTAGACCGCCAGAGAGGTTAATATGTGTAACACTGACGAAAGTGAATCCCAGACTCTCTGTATTGTGTAACACAGACATAAGTAAATCCCAGACTCCTTGTATTGTGTCCTCTGTGTGTATAATGTGTAATGCAGACATATTGGTAAATCCCAGACTCCCTGTATTGTGTCCTCTCTGTGTATTATTATGTATAATACAGAAGTCATCTGTAAATTTGGAGGGGACCCAAAAGTTTCCTAAACTAGTTGGCAGGCCTCTCCATGCAGCCTGTACTGCACTAAGTGGATGATTGCCACTGCATTATAGCAACAGCCATCTTTAAAACCAGAAAGTGTCTGGCTGTTTAAACAGGAGGTGCGGCCTTGAAAGGAAGGAGTGTGTCCAATTTAATTTAGGGGGTGCATGAGTTTAGAAACAAACAGTAGGTGATAGGAGAGGCGCAGTGATACTTATCTTAATGCCGACAAAACTTCCCAGGAGATGGTCCACAGCTCCTCATGAAACACTAGAAAGAACGCAGGGAATTCGGCAGGAAGGGTATTCGCAGTAATACACGGACCGATCCAAAGCTGGTAATCTGTTCCGGAAACGCCAATAACTGGATGAATACCAAATGAACCAGGAAGATGGGAATTTAAATGAATAAAAATTTATTATAAATGAATAAAACAAATAACGCCGTTATTTGTTTTATTCATTTATAATAAATTTTTATTCATTTAAATTCCCATCTTCCTGGTTCATTTGGTATTCATCCGGTTATTGGCATTTCCGGAACAGATTACCAGCTTTGGATCGGTCCGTGTATTACTGCGAATACCCTTCCTGCCGAATTCTCTGCGTTCTTTCTGGTGCATGAGTTTAGTCAGGCCTAGGGCAGCACAAAACCTAAATACACCACTGGTGACACTATGAATTATGACCACACTATCTGAGTGTTCTCGCTGCTCTGAGCTCCCGGTTTCTTCTTCCACTCTGAGGCAGTGGGAGTGTCAGTGGGCTGTCCCAGCCCTGTATGTGCAGGAGCATTATCCCACCCAGAACCTGACTGCTGAGCTCAAGTTCTGGGACCTTTTGGGAACTAGTTCCCACCAATGGCAATCAATACCTTTCGGCATTGAGAGCCACTGGATTGGCAGGAACATCCCCGTGACTGCTGCTGCTGGCATCGTGTCATGTCCTGGCTCAGAAGAAATCCAGTGTTGGATCCAGGTAAGTTTTTAAAAAGGAAACTTAACCCTTAAAACAGGAGGAGACGTGGGGGGGGGGTCAGGGCGGTAAATGTTTCTCCCCTTTCCATTTAATACCCTAATATCTCTTTAAAGGAACACTCTACTGGAAAATAGAGTGTCTCTTTTTGCCCTTAAATAATTGGGTAGAGGCTTCTGACAGTCACTGCCCAATCATTTTTTATTTTTCTTATTTTTGGTGAATTTACCTTATTTCCCTCACTGAGCGCTGCTCCTCCTTTTTGACTCAGGGAATCCTGGACCCAGAAGTCCCGAAGTCTTTTCTGTACAATTTGCACCCCTTGCGCTACCTAAGGCTAGGGTCAGACGAGCGCAGTGTTAACGTCCGTGTTGCCGCACATAAGTACGTCCGTGATAGCATACAATTGTGTTAAATGAAGCCCCACACACGAAGTACGTCCGCACAGAAGTGCGGAGGCATGACGGACGCTGCAAACGGACGCAGGTTAGGCAAGAACGTAATACTGCTAGAACGGACGTGCGGAGTGCGCCACGTCCACAACGTCCGCATAGCTTTGTGTGTGAGTGATGGAGCGTTTTCAGATGGACTGCATTTATACGTCCAGCATTTTTGACGGACAGAATGTTTTTTCATTGTAATTTATTTTCCCTGCTACATCAGTCAAAAAATCCGTCAGTGAAAAAAACGGACTGTGTGGCCACTACCTTGTCGTCAGTCAGAAAGTACGTCCGTACTGCACGGACGCACAGTCCGTACAAAATGCGCTCATCTGACCCTAGCCTTAGTCCCGCAACGGGACTTACAAAATTTACGTACACAAGTCCTGTAGCAGCTGCACAGAATGATGCATGCGCAACTTGGATCCATACACAATTGGTCTCACAGATAATGACATCAGAATGCTCCCTGCATGCTGACGTCACAAGTAACTGAGTAGTAACCGGTGGAAGGGAAATTCATATTGCTGGTGATGGTGGTGGAAACTCCTCTACTGCACCCAGATTTTTAGGAAAAACAGTGGGTCTGGGGGCTCGACACATTCTTACTATTTTATAAATGTAAAGTGGTCAGAATGTTAAGAGTGTTTCTTTAAGTGGTTTTTTTTTATCATTGAAAATGTATACTTTTGTGGGTGAGCTGAGCAAATCTTGTTTATTTTCATGTGTAAATTACCAAAGCCATAAAAATAGAATGAATTGGAAGTGCTGGTTAATTTTATACATGACTCCCATACATTTATAGCTCCCATACATTTAACAGGTATTTGTTAAAATAAAAATAGTATCTATAATTATAATTCAATAATGTTAACCACTGAAGACAATTTACACCACAATAGGCAAGCATTTATTGACTTTCTTAGATTTAGCCACCTGATACAAGAGAAACCAATAAAACAAATAGACATATAGTACAAAGAACAAGTCTAAAGTTTATTAAATTGTAACCGTTCTTGTAGACTCTAGAACCAATGTCAGAGTTCATAAATTACACAATACACTCTTGCAAACATAAAAAACAAGAATATCCCATGCACAGATTCATGATGTCAGGCTCCAGGTGTTGGTGTTGTTTGTATACATGCACTTCCCATCCACTTGTACTGTTTAGATCAATTACATTGTGATAATGACGTTATCAGACTGAAAACAAAAGGTCAGTATCTCCACTATACTAACTGTCTTCTTTTTGGGTGCCCTCTTCTTCCTCTGTAAAAACACAAAAAAATATAGATTAAAAAAAGAGCAAGTTGTTGAATTAATAACGGTGGATTTCATTTCATGACAATTATTCCCAGCTTTGGAAAACAAATGCTACAGTAAAACCAAAAATAAACAGGTCTATTCAAAAAAAGGTGAAAATCAGGAGAAGTGGCTGAAGAAGGGAACAATCTAGACCAAATAGCCGATTTGGAAAGTGAGATAAATGGGAGAATTTTTCAGGTTTGGCTATTTTGACCCAGAATTTTCACTTCTCCTGTCATTCTCCTGAGTTTCACCATTCTCTGAATAGACTTGATAGTGTGTTTGCTGTTATTAGTGCATGATGAAGAGGCAAGCCAAAAAACTATGCAAGAAAGAATTGATGAATTCTAAACTTCCACTTTCTGGGATGTAACATCAATCTTTTATGGTCTAAATTACAACATTTCATTCTGGCAGAAGATCAGTGAGGAACGATTTGATATATTCTAGCGCTAACAACATTTGAGTGCAGTAAATGAATGAAACAGAACAGAACATAGCTACACAGGCTGACAAAAGACGTGTGTCCATCGAGTTCAGCCTTTCACAAATCACTTACTGCAGTTGATCTAAAAGAAGGGAAAAAACCCCAGTCTGAAGCGTTCTCCACATATGCAACATACTTGGGAAAAAAATCCTTTTTGACCCGAATACGGTCAGATTTCTACTTGGATCAATCAGTTTTTACCCCATATTAAATATAATAAACCTTAGGGCTCTTTCCGTTTCCATGTTAGCAACAGGAATGGAATAGGGGCCCTTAATATTTTGTTTTTGCAGGAAGTCATACAGTTGTTGTTTAAAAGTCTGTACAGACTGACCCAACCACCTCAACAGGCAGAGAATTCCACAGCTTTATTGTTCTCACTGTAAAAAAAAACTCTATGCTTTAGGTTGAATTTCCTTTTGTCCAGTAAATGGGTGACCTTGTGTCCTATGTATAGTTCTATTAATGAATAGGGGCCCTATCACCTAGCCTTCGCTAAAACCGGACGTTAAGGAAAAAAAAAATAAAAAATATTAAGCAATTTTTCCTTTTGCATAAGGGTTTCACCATTAGATTACAGGACAGGTGCTGAGTCCAGCAGCCTGCCCCGTAGTGGCCGCTAGGGTGCTGGATGCTTGGGGCAGCGCTAAAGCACCGTCCCAAGCATCCCCTCCATGGAGTCCATAGGTTATTTCTGCTGCTGGATCACATGACCGGCAGCATCTTGCCTCTCGAGATCCTGCAGGTCGAGTGATCGTGGAGGGAGACTGGGGACTTTTTTCGCCAGTCTCACTCTGCTCCTGGCGGCCAGAAGCAGTGGATTGGGCTGCTGTTCTCGCCGCTGGATGAGTATTTGATTTTTTCCCAAAAGATCTGTTAGCACCAGCTCTAAGCGGTCGCAAACATTTTTAGTTAGCGACAGCTGTGAGTAACTAGCATTAGGGCTTGGTGATCCTAACGCTAGTTACTCTCTGCTTACACTTTGCGCTCCCCATGTTAAGTATAGGGAATGCAACGTACAGTAAGCTCGCACTAAAAAGAGCTATTACCGATTCGCTAATGGATTTTTTTAACCCGTTAGCGAGCGGGAGGTGATGCAGGCGTAACGCTATCACCTCAAGTAACCTAACACTCATTAGGCACACACTTAGGCAATTTTAAAGTGGTGATCTCCATTGAACACTGATCGAAATAATGCTGAAAGCAATGCCAATCAACTTCAACTGAACCAAATCCACCATTCATTCAATGGAAGAACGGTCGATAGTGAACAATTGTTGATTACAAAAATGATCCCTATGTATGATCACCTGCAGAGGCTGTGTGATCAGCATTGTCTTCTATTTGTTTGTGTTCACCATCAGACTCCTCTTGAGTTGTTTTAGATAATAAACCTGGGTAGGAAACAAAAGCACATAAACACATTCATGCATTAAATGAAACCATTTATTGAGTAAATTACCATCAGTAGGAGTATGCCATCATAATGAAATGATGATGCTTCTACAGAGAAAACATCTTATTTACCATTCATTTTCCCATCCATGTCAATATCCCCAAATATGAACTGGATCTTCTCCATGGCGTGCTTCTGGTTAGAGGAGCCATGGACAGCATTCTGCAGGACACTTTTGGCAAACACACTTCTTAGGCAACCTGGAGACACTGCCTGAGCCTCAGTAGGGTCTGTTGGTCCCATCATTGACCTCCATTCCTGTACAGCATTTTCCTTGCTGAGGATCATCATCATGGAAGGACCTCTGAAACAATAATGTACGGTGAGTGTCACTGTGAACTAGGGGTACCTGGACTTGGCATTACTGTTGGGAGGTGCAGGACTGGGGGGTCTGATACATCATTTTATTCCCCAACCCTATCATATGCCCAAGTCACCCTGTGCCTATAAGGGTAAATGGTGTCTGCGTTATGTGTGAATATTGTTATTGTCCATATGTATCAATAACATAATAATATAAGAATAGACAATAATATTTCTGATTACAGCTGAGACAGGTTTGACTGGTCTTTGTTTGCCAAACATTGCCTCTCCATCAGATTATTGGCTGCTTGTGCAATCTCTTATCTGTTACCTAACGTATTCAGACAATTGTGTGATTGTGTTGTTATACACTTTATTCATGTCCATTTTGTGATTACAATCTGCAGTATTGTTTTGTTATACTTCTACCCCGACTCATCAGGACAGCCTGGGGTATGACGCTCCGACTGTCTGCACTGCCATTCACGGATACAGTCCATCGCCGGCACCTCTGTACTTACAAAGCCCTCTGCGCATGCGTGTATAGGTCCCGTAAGGAACCAGGACATGAGGGTCTCCGCGCATGCGTGCTCGGCCCTGAAAGCCCCTCCTAGGCGTCTGACGCCATCATCCTGCGCTCTTGACACCAGACTATAAAAACCTACTACCCCCATGTGCGGATGCTCGGTTATCGCTCTAGCCTTGACCTGACTAGAACTCCTGTATTCTCACTTCGTCAACTGATCTGGAACGCCCATTTAACCTACGATTATCCGCTTGCTCCTTGTCTGTACTGCGAACCCAGGATCTCCGTTGACAACCTGGCTCTGGTATTTAACCCCCGATTATCCTCCTACACCTTGTATGTACCGCAAACCCAGGACCTCCATTGACAGCCCGGCACTATTTATCCACTTGCTCCTTGTCTGTACTGCATACCCAGGATTGCCATCACCAATACCGACCCGGCTCTGATATCTGAATTACGATTACCCGTGTACTCCTTGTCTATACCACAAATTTGTCACTGAACCCTTTCAGTGGATCACCCTGACTCCTCATAACACCGCCTGTCTGTACTATCCAAACAGAGACCACTACTACTACGCTAGCGTTGCCTATGAACATTATATGATTGTATCAAAACCGGAGGCGTAAAACTCCAAATAAGCCTACTTCATCTTTCCAAGCCTCAGATTGCTCTCCTAGCTCACGTGCCTCCACTGTAACCCAGATTCCAGAGATAAACTCCACCATCGCTTCCTGATACCCCTACTGAGTCGCCTGCTTCCTGAACCTTTGGTACACCAAGGCTGTATCTGCAACTGGGCTCTGCGAACACTAAGTTTCATTATTTTTATATATATATATATATATTATATATATATATATATATATATATATATATAACATGTTTCATGTCAGGACATGAAAATAGGGTATGGCTAACAACTGGCTCACTTGGGGAGGAGGAGGAGGGCCAGGGTGTCATTTCCATTGGTCTCTAGTTCCTAACCTGGCACTGTGTATATTTGGCTGATATGTTTCATTAACTGCTTAACGCTGGGTGGGTGGTGTCCGGCAGGAGGGGATTAAGTCCGATGGGGTGTACTAGTACCCTCTCCTTTGGCCTGCCCACGCAGCTGACGCTCGCCATTGGCTGCAGGGGGACAGCTTGATTTCAAGCCGTCCCGAGGTAGAAAATTAATTTATTTATAAAGGATTTTACCAGGAAGGATACATTGAGATTTCTCTCGTTTTCAAGTATGTCCTGGGTTCAAGAACATTGAAGTGTTACAGTTACAGAAATACAAAGTAATACAATGGAAGATATTAAAAAAAAACAAAACAACACAAATATACAGATTAACAGAAAATAAATATGTAGGAAATAGTCATTATGTTACATGTTTACATGTTTACAGGTGCATTCTGTATTGAGGTATGTTAGTAAGGAGCTCTTGAGTGACTTAAGACTGGTGGAAGATTTGATGGTGTCTGGGAGGTTATTCCATAATTGTGGTGCTCTGTAGGAAAATGAGGATCGAGCCACTGTCTTTTTGTATTGTGGTATTGCAATTAAGGTGCCGGTCCTGGATCAGAGGTTATAGGATGAGGGAGCTGCTGGGGGAAGCAGTCTATTCAGATAGGGTGGCAGCTTCCCAGAAAAGCTCTTAAACACCAGGCTGGAAAGGTGAAGGGTGCGTCTAGATTCCAGCGATGGCCAGTTTAGCTCTTTTAACATGTCACAATGGTGGGTCATGTAGTTACATTGTAATGCAAAGCGGCAGAATGAGTTATACAATGTAGTAAGTTTCTGAAGATGTGTTTGCGGGGCGGCTGCGTACACTACATCACCTTAAACAATAGCCGGCATAAGCATTTGTTGTACAATCTGCTTTCTTACCGCGTGGCTCAGGCAGGATTTGTTTCTGTACAGGGCGCCTAGTTTGGGGTAAAGTTTAGATGAGAGTTTTTCGATGTGAGGGCCAAAGGATAGATTAGGGTCCAACCACATACCTAGATATTTGAGAGAAGTGACTGTGGTCAGCGTGCCATTTGATTTTGTCCCAACACTTAAGTGGGGATTTTGCAATTTGTGTAGTTTAGGTTTTGTTCCAAAGAGCATCGTTACAGTTTTGTCATTATTTAAAAAAAGTTTGTTGTGTTTGATCCACTTTTCTACCTCTGTGAATTGTTCTTGCAGCACGGCTTCCAGCTGCCGGAGATTTGGTTTGCTGGTATAGATTACGGTGTCGTCTGCATACATATGTACAGTTGAGGCTTTGCAGACGTTGGGCAGACCATTTATGAATATTGTGAATAGCAGGGGGCCGAGTATTGAGCCTTGGGGTAAACCGCAAGTGACAGGGAGGGGGAGGGAGGAGCTGTCAGAAATTGACACATATTGTGATCGGTCGGATACATATGATTGAAACCAGGTTAACGTGCGATCACCAATGCCAGAGTTTTTAAGTTTTTCTAACAAGATGCAATGGTCTACTGTGTCAAAGGCCTTGGCAAAATCAAGGAAGATGGCTCCAGTTAGGTTTCCTTGTTCCATCCCAATTTGGATATCATTGCAGACTTTTAAAAGGGCGGTTGTAGTGGAGTGATTTGAACGAAAGCCGGATTGATCTGGGGTTAATTAGTTCCAATATTGATAATAATCACGTAATTGTGTGTAGACGCATTTTTCCAACGTTTTTGACATTACAGGGAGCAACGATATCGGACGGTAGTTGGATACCAAAGTACTGTCACCACTTTTATGGATAGGTACCACTCTCGCAGTCTTCCCGAGTTTGGGTATGTATCCAGTGATTCATTGATAAGGGTTGCGACAGGATTTGCAATTGCCGGTGCACTGATTTTCAGCAGCATTGCTGGTATTTGATCAGGTCCAGACTGGTATTTCATTTTTTGCTTACGGAGAAGTTTAGTAACAACACTGACAGGCACTGGTCTAAAACTGAATTCCTGTCTGATACAGGGACTTTGCACAGTTGGAGGGGCCTGACCTGCATGAGGCCTTTCTGATTGCATGTCATTTCCTAGCTTGGCAATCAAAGTGGTAACGCATCCAACAAAATAACCATTAAAGGCATTTGCTACATCTAGGGGATGTTGCAGGGTTTGGTTGTTTACTTTGACAGCAGCCGGCTGGGAGTGGACTGGGGGTGCTTGTATGCTACTTATGGTTCTCCAAAAGTTTGCTCCAGCTGGTGGGCTGGGTGGTCGTGGCCCATTGACGTCAACGAGGCGTACTAGTTAAGAGGTTAAAATCTGTCTGGCTGTTTTAACCCAACTTCTGAGTGCGGCCTCATATCTGAGGAATGCCATCATCACGCTTTCATTGTACCTGTCCTTAAGCTTCGGCTAAGGCCTGGAGAAAAGCATGAAAGATTGCTGGTGGGAGAACGGGCATCCGGCAAGGGATCGGCATTAACAGATGTGAGCCAGTTGGGGTACTGAGATCTATTACAGTGATATTTCAAGCAGGAAGTGCCCTAACACTAATAACAATTCCTTTCACATGGCAATGTCACGTTCCCACGTTCCAACCCTGTCTCCCTGCCCTCTGTATTCCTTATGTCTGTGTTTCCCTGTGCTGCTTTCCCTGACATGCAGCTCAGGGGTTAAGTTCATTGCTCGTTGAGCTTCTGCTGGTGATATGGGCTGATTACTCCCCTATATAAAGCCATGGGCCCATATCACCATGCTCTTGCATCCTGGTTCACTTCAGCTACAGATTTGTTCCTGAGAGCTCCCTGTTATTCTATCCTAGTGCTTTCTCAGTGTTTCCCCCTTGTCTGAGTTCTAGGTTTCTGATTGACTTCCTGGTATTGACCCTCTGGCCTGGCTGATGGATTTTCTCTGGTGATATATCCCCGCTTTGGCTCTAGGTATACGTTTTGGTTTTGACCCCTGGCTTATTTATTGACCATTCTTCTGGACTTCCCTAGCGGTTCTGTGCTTATCGTATTAGAAGTTGTGTATCCCTGTAGAACACGGCTTTAGTTTATTGAAGTCCTTCCCTGCAAGTTATTGAGTACATCTCCTTTAGGTGTCTGTGTTTTTCCCAGGACTCTGCACGGCTACAAGGTAACCTTTTTCCATTAGTGCAGATTCGGCCACTCTAAGGACCGATCTATCAGTATAGGGCTCCTTCGGTATTAGCCGTGCAGAGGTCCCCAGTGTCTTCTGTGGTTTATTTCCTTATCCTGATTGTTGTCTCACGCATCTCTGCGTATAGCGGCTTTTCCTCTTACCTGGGCCCTACTTGGCGAATGCCAGGTACCACCATTGTGGCTGAACGTGACAGGCAAGTTCTTAAACAGTATAACTCATGATTCTAAAACACAGCAAACAACGGGATGTGACAGCATACAGCTGTGTGTCACGTTTATCCACACTGCCAACTTATCAAAAATATTCCTACTTGCACATGTAGTCAATAAGCTGTCCATAGAATTCTTTCCCTTTGTGTTCTTTGTAAAACTCTTCAGCCACCTCCTGGTTCAGCTTTGTCTCCTTGATTTGAGTGATAGTGAATCCAGCTGCTTGAATTCTCTCCAAGATTTCGTCTATGGAAGTAAAATGTGTTTTTACATCAAGCATGTGTGAATACAAATGAGTCTACAACAAAACAAGACCCAAGAATCTTAGGATATACTGTGTGTCTTTGATGCTTAGATTTTCACTGTGTTCACCACTGCTGCAACTACAGCCTAAAGTCTCAGGATTTGGGAACACCGCGGCCCTTGTGTCAGTTCCCTTTACTCGGGGATCTAGAGGAACTTATGGGTTAGCAGAAGTCTGTTTATGGCTATGCAGACTCCTCCAAGGAAAACCCTAATTCTAGGCCGTCGACCCAGGTTATATAGACAATAATAATACTAACTTAACGGTAGAACCGGATATACACATAAACAAGTAGACAAGCCAAAGTGTCAAGATGCAAAAGAGGAGATGAACAAGAAACCAGAAGAGAAAACCTGAGTAGTAACAAACTGTCATAACTCCCATGTCTCTCAGCCATACCTCTGCATTAACCAGACCCCAGAGTGTCTTCCAAAATGACACAGGCTCATCCTCTGGATTAGACCTCATTTCACCCGGTGTCAAATGAGGCAGACTTGCTAGCATAACTGACATGGAACGTTGGACCCATGCACACTTATATACTAACCAAGATGTTCATCAAATTAATAACGATACCCATGGTGCATCATTCTGTACACGCACGTTCTGACGCACACGGATGATACCAGCCAATCAGCACTCAGCAACTACTATTTAAGCCTGGCCAGTTCACTCTGTCACTGTCCTATTGTGGTTCTGTCCTCAGACCCTCTAGCGCGTTATGTTTCTTGGCTTTTGTTCTGGTTTTTGACTCGGATTGTTTTTCGACTACTCTGCTTTCTTCATCCCTTGACCCAGCTTGTTATATCGCTGTTGTGTATCTCTCCACACCTCGACCTTGGCTGTGTTTTTGACTATCCATTTGCCTTGTAATTTACTTCCCCCATAGTTTGGGTTTAATTTGTTTCTTTCTTACCCGGCCATTCTAAGGATTGGTTTGGTTTTTGCACTGCGTGTTAGGGTTTCTTTTATCTAATTTTTTCTTTCTCTGGCACCTCCAACATTGTGAAACTCAGCCAACGTACAGTTACATTTACAAGTGCTTATACAGTGCCAACAGATTCCGTAGTGCTTTACAATGGGGACGCAGAAACAGGAGACATACGTGATACAAGAGGAAAGGCAACCCTGCCCGTAGGATAACTGTCCAGGCAATACAGCACTTTAAACCAAGTGCTCAGGCAGACATCCTGTGAGCGTACAATCTAAGGGACGGGGTAACTGAAACAAATGGGAGCAGGAAGAAGGTGAAGCTGGTGGCCAGAAGAATATCGTAGGGATTGCATGGGAAGGACCAGAAGCTTGGGCTTAGTAAGAGTAATTAGAGAGAGAAGTGGAGACAGCTGGAAAGGAGAGATGAAATTAGAGACCGGGCCTGGGTGGGCAGGTGGATGGATGGGGAGGGTGGGTTGGGACAGCAGAGGGAGAGAGATGCAGGCCAGTCTGTGTGAGTATGCTGTGGAAAGAGAATGAGGTTTGGTGAAAATGCTCAGATTGCTAACCATTTACGACGTAGGGGGAGGGAGAAACAGATGGAGGTTTTTCTAAGAAATGGAAGGCCTGGTATCACTCCTGGCTGATGGAATGAGCAGTGATAGAAGATGAGGACGTTGATGCGGACAAACATTGCTGGATTTACACAACTGTCACTAGAATGATGAGACTGAGGGCAGTGGTTGGCAGAATGATGCAATGACAGCTACATAAGGTGGGCATTTGCGACACTCTTCATAATAAAACATGCACTAAGGCATACAATTGTGTACCTCTACCCACTATCTATAATAGCATGTGACAAAAAAAATCAGTGAGGAGAGAGTGTGGCTCCTAGTAACGGCTTTGCTGCTCCTCACTACACCACCATGTTGCCACAGTTATAGGGAAAGATTACAAAGTTGGTGCTAACTTAACCAGAGCTGTTGTAAACTTACCAGATTCATTATAGTCTATGGAGCTGTTAAGTTTACAACAGCTCTGGTTAAGTTAGCACCAACTTTGTAATATTGCCCATAGATGGGTGAGGGTGCCAGACTAAAGTTGTTATGGGTGCAGGGATCTAGAACTTCTTAGGTCATACACTACAATGTTATTGATCCAACTTTACAATGAGAAAAATATCTATATAGGAATGGATTAAATTAAATACTGCCTTTATACATTTCTCACTGTTCCATGGTTATGCTTTCGATCTTACCTTTGTATTCCTCCAACGCGTCAGGTTTAATTGCAGCCAGGGTATGTTCCACAGGGAAGAAGAAATTAATCTCCTGCTCAGCCTCTTCTGGTGATGAGCTGCCATGGAGTTGGTTAATCTCACTTTCCTTAGGTGGGAATCGAGCTCGCAAACTGCAAACAATGTATTCCAAGAACTGGTTAATCATAAAGGAAAAGGAATGGAGGCAAATATGCAGCTGCAATTATTGCTTTGTCAGTGCAATGTCATGATTGTAGGAGATTATTTTCCTTTTTAATCACTGTGTTAAAACATAGGCTGGCCGTCCACTGGGACCTTATTTGTGCGATCATGCGATTGTCTGACGACGTCCGTCACCGTCCGACCAATCCCACAACATGTAGGAGATTCAGCCCTCATCCACTCCCTCTTACGACTTCAGACGTCTTTGTGCGACTACAAGAGACTAGCGATCTTTCCCATTTGAATGGGATTTGTCAGATGAAGTCGGCATGATCTGGTACAATTTACATACAAAAAGATGAATTGTATAGTTAAACCGCCGTGCGGTGGCAGGGAAATTGTCCCATAGAAAGGTGATTCAGTTCGACAGGTGATCCCCATAGGATTGAATGTAAAATTATATTTTCAATTTTTTTTTTATTCAACAATTTATTCTTTTCATTTGCAGCAAAAAGCCTTTTGATTCATTGATTTTATTGAATTTGAGTACTTTTTTGGCGAAATTTGGGATTCTCCATATTTATTTTTAAATACTGTTCTTTTCCTTAACCGCTGAACTGAGAAAAAATCCCCACCTGCGGACGCAGTCGAAGACATGCAGGGAAGTCTGGTGCTGTCTGACAGCACTGGAGACCCCTGCATGTGTTCGGCTGCGGGTTTTTGTTTGTTTTTGTCAATTCGGCGGCATTCGGCGGTCGATCTGGGTCCTCCATATTCGCTTCCTGTGGACGACCCAGATTGATCATGGATCTTTGAAAAAAGTTGTCCGTAGTCAGTCGAAAAAATTAAGGACCCAGTGGGCGGCCAGCCATATACTGTACAAATGAAATAAAAATATGATTTAAGTTTGAGGATCCTTTTCTGTTTCTTCATGAAATAAAAATTACTATTTTGAATTCTTGATGCAGGAGACAAGCATGTTTTATTATAATTTATTACTGCTATTCATTTCCAGGCCAAAACTAAAGTAACCGTAGCATCTAACCTACATATCATCAGCATGAAGAAGATGATGACCCATTTAAAATTTCTGGTATAAATTTTCTAAGACCTGCACAGTGATTGATGAAAAATAAAAATACACTTTGGAATACAAGGGAAATTTATTTTGGACTCGTTCACACTAACGTGCAATTTCTTGTCTCCTACATGTGCAGGCTTTCCACTTACCTCTCAGGTGCATCATTTAATGCCTTGTCTACACTGGCAGGTCCCAGGATATTCCTCCAGTGACTCACTGCATGGTCCTTTACTAGTGCCAGAGCTAATACAGGACCACTGTAAAATTGAAAGCAGCAATTATTTATAATAATATCAGAATATTCCTTAAAACAGGGTTATTCAAAGAGATGCAAATTATGGCGGAAAGGTAACCGAACAATGAAATTCAGCGTACGGTTACCTTTTCTGGCCATTCGGCTATACAGAGAGCAGGCAGTTCGCCAAATGTTGGCGAATTGCCTGCACATACGGTGCCTGTTCGTGGGCAGTGAAATCCCTATAGAGAAGCAATGCTTCGTCTATTCAGAGAACAAAATCCAGCAGTGAAAAGTTGCCGAATTTCACTGCTGTTCGGTGGTTTCATTCGACAGGTTTATTCAGGCGAATCCCATAGGCTTCAATGATAAAAATATTCCCGTTTTAATCCAATATCTAATAAACCGTTGATTATAATATTCTGCAGTAAAAAGTAAAAAGTCTCTTTATTTATAGATCGTTTTTTCTTTTTCCTGTAACAGCCCTTTTTATTATCATTCATTGGATCTTATATGTAAATTTCAGACATCAGTAGTTTCTTTGCAAACAGCGTTTCACTTTTCAAACATTCAAGCGTACTGTTTCTTTTTTTTTTTCACTCCATTCGTCTGCGGTGTCTGTTTTTTCCGGCGGCTGCTCTGCAATGTGATCGGCGGCTGCTCGGGATTCTCCGGCGTGTTCGGCGTAGTTAATCCAGATGTTTTTGCGGGTTTCAGTGTGCGTTCGCCGGGTTTTGCGTTGAGTGTTCGGAGGGTTTGCAGCTGCTTTTCCCTGCACTACGACGGCCCTGTGGTGCTTGCTGAATACACTGCACGGTCGCCGAAATGGGATCGCCAAATCGCACCGAATTGAGGAGAACGAAAAGTCACCGAACGTGCGGTGACTTTTCGATTCTCTTTGAATAACCCTGTAAATTTTCATCATATATTCCTGGATAACATAAGAGTACTAATAATCAAAAGTGCGATCATTACAGAAACTGATCTGTCACCTGGTCATCTGCTTCAGGAGCGCTGGGTAATAATCCTTATCGACATGCTCTTTGTAAAACTCCTTAACCTGCTGCTCGCTCAACATCACTTCCTTCTGCATCGCTATAGAGAACCCGGCATCATAAATGCTCTGCAAAACCTCATCTGGAAAAAGCGGAGAGAAAGTTAGTGATCTAATATGCAAAGGAAAAAAGTGAAAACCATAAGAGTGCATGATTTTATAAAATCACACAAAATATATCAAAACAGATTTTATCTCACGCTACCATCATGGATAAAGGGCTCAATGAACTTTTAAGGGGTTATTCACAAAGCGCTGGTGTGGAAAATACAAGTTACAGTTACAAGTTTTTATAAAGCGCTAATAAGTTCTGTAGCGCTGTAAAATGGGAGGCAAGTGAATAAATTTCTGGTATTGTAGCACCGAAAAACTCCAGCATTTCCCAAAACTTAAATGGTTATTCAGAGAAATTTCGGTGCTCTCTTGTTCGGTGAACTACGAGTTTTTCAGTTTGCCGACCCTACAGTGAATTCAGCATTCACCGCAGGGTCCGAAAGTGCGCAGGACAGGATCCGCCAGACGCTGATCAGCCCGAACACAGTTGCAGACCACTGAACGCAGCCGATGATTTGCTGAACTGAACGCCACTGAAAAAAGCTGGACAGCCACCGAATTGGGGGTAGAAAAAAAAAATACGCAATTTTTAAAAGGCATTTAAAACAATAAAAATGCATGAAGATGAATGGAAATAATGAATAAGGTCCTATAAGAAATAAAAGGTTTGTAACAGAACATAAAAAAAAAAAAAACGGGAATCAAAAATGTTGCCGAAAAAATTCCAGAAAAATTTCTAAAAAATAGATAAAAAGATTTTTTGCTGCAAATGAAAATAATAATAATAATAGTTTTTTTCTACATTGAAACCTATGGTATTCGCTTATTTAAACCTGTCAAACTGAAGCATCGAAAATCTGGGCATTTCACTGACATTTCAATGCAGGTCGGCGTTCTTTGAATAGATTGTCCCATAGAGAAGTAATGGTTAATTTCACTGCCGCCGAATTGGGGCGATCTGAATCGAATTGCACCGTATTTTGCTGGCAATTCACCAATATTTGATGAACTGCCAGCTTTCTGAATAGCCGGACTACCTGAAATTGCACCGTGCGGTGAAATTCGGTAGCAAGTTCGGCTTTTTTTGAATAACCCCTTAAAATCCGAAGAGCAACGGGAGAAGTTTTACATTAAAGCTTCTCCTGTTGCTCTTGGATTTTAGTTTTGCGAGCTGTCAGCATTTGTCGGCGATGCAATCTCAGCGATTTCCACCTGTATTTTCAACACTAGAGTCTTCCTCTCTAGTTTCTGATACCACAGAGCAGTGTGTTCCTTGGAACCGCTAGCATTTCCTTGCAGGGGGAAGTGAGCATCACGGGTATTATGTGCCATCTGTAAGTGACTATTTTGTTACTGAACGATGACACCATCCAATGTGTACACTGTACAAATTATTCAATTTTCATCTAATCTTACATCTTGTGCGTGTTATTGGGGCGGAAAAAAGGAAAAAAAATCAAAATCAGATGTCAACTAGAAATTCATCTGTAAGAATGTGAAAAATATATTCAGAAAAAATAAAGCAAACTTAGATTAGAACTAGAAATGAATCTGTAAGCATGGGAATATACTGCATTTTGTTTACCCTTTCTGTCCTTCAAGGCTTCTGGTCTTATCAAAGCTAACGTCCTCTCTGAGATCTTTGTTGACAACTCCGTTGTGCCGTTGTGAGGGGAGATTTTGAAATTCGGGAAAAAGAAGGCCAATTCCCTGCTGGCTTGATCTCGATCACTGCTTCCATGCACAGCATTGTATAGGACTTCTGTGCCATACTGAGCTCGCAGACTGCCACAAAAGAGAAAATATTCATGTTTAGTGATGGGTTTATGCTAAATAAGAGATTGTTTATGCTGAACAAGAGTGCAGTTTCAGTGCTTTGTGTTTCGGAGCACTTGAGCAAACTTCGGCAATTCCATTTTGCCGAAAATACGATGAATTCACTATTTAGCTAATGGCCACTGTATTTTGCCGAAGTTGGAGTCGTTAAAGCAGTTATTGGACGTTGCCAAAAAATGCCGAACTGTGCACATAACTGCCAAATTGGCATCGGGAAATTCCACCATATTTTGCTGTCAATTCGCCTGTATTTGGCGAATTGACAGCTTAGCAAATAGGCGAATTGACTCGAAATTGCACCGAACGGACAGGATCGTGGCTGCCTTTTATGTTAACAATCTGTATAGTGGAAATAGAAATGGGATAATTTACCATGAAATTACACAATCTAGGACACTATAGTCAAGATGGATAAAAGGTTGTGTTAGAGAACATTTCAGATTTGTCTGGTTATAGAGAGATAGAACAAAAAATAAAAACATATTTGATAATTCACCTTTCAGGTTTTTCCTTCCTGGCAATTTCCACGTCAGTCGGACCAATAAACTCTCTCCAAGATGGAATCACATCCTCATCCTCTGATTTAGAGATGATCAGGACATGGCAAGGACCACTGGACATGAACTGTATCAGCTCCGGGAATTTCTCCTAAACACAGATAGTGCATTTTTACTATTAATCATGACAAATGAAATAGAAATCTACTGAATACATGCTGAGCACTTTGATTTTCAAAAGCTCCTGCAGAGCACCGAGATTAACTATACTCAAACTGCTCTGATTCTGGAGCAATGCAAAGGAATGAACTTTATTGCAAACAAAATTCATTTGCAAATTGGTTCAAGAACATGCCCCTAAAGTTACAGCACAACGGACATGACAGCCGATGTGTTGAAATAGTTGAAAAAGCTTTAAAGGGTCACTACCACCAAAAATGAAATGTCCTTATTGTGTTTATTTGATGTTGCTAATATCTTACATGTGCTTTGTTTTTCTCTTGTATGTTTAGTTAAAGGAACACTCTAAGCAAAAATTCCCACCCCCATTTTTTTACATTAAAATATACCTATTCCCTCAATAACTAGGTAGAGATTTTTTGTTTCTGTAATACTTACCCTAAAATCCACTTGTTTCCAACGACGTCTTTTTTTTTCTATACTCCCCTCCCTCCTCTTCCGCTCCCGTCCTTCTAAATCTGTAACTTGGCTAATGGTTTACGTGAGAAGCGCGCATGCGCGCCTCTCACGTAAGCCAGCCAATCAGCAGGCTTCCTCCCGGCTCCATCTTCTTTGATTAGTGTTGCGTGCAAGAGGATGCGCGCAACACTAATCCTCAGCCGCTGCCGCCAGCTACTGCGGCGAGTTGGAGACGTCATCGCGCTGAAAGCGCGATGACGTCTCCTACTTGGCAATAGTCGGCAGAAGCGGGAAATATGAATCCCACTCTGCTGACTGACAGCTGGGAGGGTGGAGTAAAGTCCTTGCATCTCTCAGCTGTTTTCAGCTGTTTCAGCCGATCGGCTGAGCGGAGGGAGGGGGGACAGACAAGGGCATACTCAGGGCATCATGACCGCCTAAAAAAGCTTAGGTGGTCATGTTGCCTAGAGTATCCCTTTAATAAAATATTTTACTGTATATGTGTCACTGGGTGCAACCATTGTGTTGTAAACTGCCCCCCCCCACAGTATCTTTACTTCAGTTGGACCGCTTTGTGTTTTTGGCCATAAAATGGAGTCTATGGGTCAGACAGGTGACTCACGTCATTGTACTGTGTGGAATGTATTCAAAGGACATCACGGGGGGGGGGGGGAGTAGATTAGAAATCTTTAAGCCCCCAGTTAGATCTCATTCAACTGCCATCTCTGATCTCAGCCTGGAGAACAATAACCTTATCTAAACATTCACTTCATTAACTGCAAAATATTGTAGATTAAATAAACAAGAGCCACAAAGCAAAGCTTTTGGTAAATGTTGGATCATGGGAAAAATCCAGAAAATGGAGATAAAATACCTAACTTTATTTTTCCTTTTTACATGCGAGTACTTAGACAAAGAAAAAACCAGCAACATGCGTTTTATAAAGTGGTTTAAGCATCTAGTTACAGATTATGTAAGTGGTAGTGTCCCTTTAAGATTCCTTTTTTTTTTTTCAAGGAGACACAGAGCCAAAGCTGTAATATACATGAAGTAGCACTTTTTGCCTATGACTTTCAAATATGGCTTACCTACATGACCATATACTGTATAGTAGGATACTTCTAAAATTGTGAAATTGTTTTCTGTGTGGGTAATGGAAAGTCATTTGAGAAAAAAACAAAACACTGGGTTCTGTTAGTGGTTTTATGGAAAAATCACTTGGTAATCAATATATTACCTGGGAGAAACGGATTAATTTTACTTTATCAGGGATAGAATATAGTTTAGGGTGAAACTGAAACCATATAGTTAGATTGTAGCTACAGGAGTTTATTAATTTCTCATCATTGCCTGTCATCCTCTAATCCAGATTCACCAATTCGCCTGTTGCTTCACCACTAAAAAAAAATAGGTATTGACATTCATCAGATGTGTTTTTAATTTTGGCTTAGTCCAGTTACAGAGGTTATAAGACAACAGGACATAACGGTCTGCATTGTCATTAAATGCACCATTGATATGTTTTTATGACACTTAAAATTCCATAATCTAATCAGCCTTGTTTTTCTCTTTCATTCCTGGGACCATACCCACCTCCCCAGCTCTGTGCTGATAAAAGTCTCTGGCTTCAGATTCTGTCATGGTCCGTTCTTCATTGGCAAGTATTTCAAAGCCAGCTTCTTGTATCTGCATGTTAAATTCAATATTTGATTAAAATATATTAAAATAGGTGTAAATATCTACTAACTACCTATTAACTACACCTTCAGAATTGGAAGTTGAGATCAGAAGCTAGCAAGGCACGATCAATACATGGGCAAGTCTTAAAAAGGAATCGGAAACAACACAGCGCCAGATCCATAGAAACTGAGGTGGACAACACCAGACAGTACCGATCACGCAGAATATGCAAAGAGGCCATAGAGGTGAATCGGTACATAGCATTTGCTGTAAGATCCTAGTTGGGGCAATGTACACTAATAGACACAACCAAGTCACCTGGATTATGGACAGCATCCTCGGACCTCCAGATGTTTTGAACTACACCTTCCATGAGGCTCAGCTATTTGTTAGGTTGGCAGAGTCTCATGGGAAATGTAGTCCCAAAACATCTGGAAGGCCAAGGTTGCTGACTTCTGTTGAACAGGAACATTTGCACATAATATGGGCTGGATCTGCCTAAATCTAAATACGAAATGCCACAAAACTTCCTAGAATTGGGTTACAATTGTGCAGGATGTCCTGATCCAAACAGAGAGGAAGTGCTTGTCAACCATCCAGATATCATTGTGGTAAACAAGAAACAGAAGATTGGATTGGTGGTGGATGTTGCAATAACCAGTGGCCATAAAATCAAGCAGAAAGAGTATATGAAGGTGAACAACCAGGGGTTGAAAGAACAGCTGGAGACAATGTGGGAATTGAAGGCACCAGTAACCCCAGTGGTGATACAAGCACATGGTCTGTGATTCCCAAGCTGGGAGAATGACTTCAACAGAGTTCAGAGACATCCGAAAGCTCTGGTCAGAAGAGTACAGTGCTAGGAAGGCCAAAGATACTATGCAGAACCCCAAACCTCTCAGGCTTTTGGTAGAGGACCGACGAAGGAGAAGGAAATACCACCCACAGGGGTGATAAAATAATTATATATATATATTTCTCTCCAAAGGATGCTGTCTCAGATTTAAGTAAAACATAACTTTTATTCCTACATATTAAAAAGCAAACTGACGTTGCTCTGGTTTTTCATACGCGGAAATAAAAGTTATTATTTACTTAAGTGGCTTATTTGTATAATATGAGAGAGGTGTGGCAGGTATCCCTGACAGCACATCAGTAGCGCAAAACACTAGAATGCAATTGAAACATATGCAAATGCATTTATATATGATGAAATAAAGTGCATCAACAGTAGGCACAATAGTGAAATAAAGTGCAACAAAACAGTAAAGTGCAGCGGTGCCTTAAAAAAATAAAAACAGGGCTTAGTGCAATAGTGCATATAAGAGGATACGTAGATACCTGTAGATAATAATCAATAAACGGCACAAATTAAATGTCCAATGCTAATCCGATGGCCATGCACAAAAAGTGCAAAGAGTGTCCAATATTTCAATTGAGTGCAATAGTGCGTATAGCAGTCCGTGAAAATGGAAGATAAAATACTCAGGAGTCCCAATGTTTGTGGTGCTCCTTCTTATTCCGGTGGAAAGTTCGTCACGTTCTCGATTTCATAAAAGAGAAGGGAGAAGCACACGGAGAAATCTTTGGTGCAGGAGATCTTATGACAAATTGGACAGAGATTATTACTGGTAGAGGTATATACCACTCACATTTAAATGAGCCTAAAGGTTTCACGGCTCTAGGTTTAATCGCCTATGGCCATGTAGAGAGTGGCACTTCCCTTCTTTACCAAGTAGCAGATCCAATTAAGGAGCCTTTCAAACTCAGGCTCAGTCAGTATAGCCTTAGGCACTCTTAGGTAGGTGCCCTGGACCTCTTTTCCTCGTTGGCAGGTCGAGTGGTGTTGTTCTCATGAGGTATCAGGTTGGAATTAGCAAAACACGGCCAATAAAGGGTTAAAGGGATACTCCAGGCAATATGACCACATCAGCTTTTTAAGGTGGTCATATTGCCTGAAGTATCCCATTTTTTCCCCCAGCCTTCTACCTTTTCCCGATCGGCTGATATTGCTGAGAGAAGCGGTGACTTTACTCCGCCCTCCCAGCTGTCAATCAGCCGATCGGGTTTCAAGTTCCCCGCGTTTTGGAACTCTCGGGCAAGCTGGGACGTCATCGCGCTAGAAGCGCGATGACGTCCCACCACTCCAGCAGAGTTGCGGGAACGCGCAGGAGAAGGAGCTGGAGCCGCTGCCTCCTCCTCCTTCTCCTCCGCCTAAGAGATTTTAGACGAGCAGGCGGGGTGAACTTCAGCTCACCTCGCCGCTCGTGAACGTGCGCTGAATGAGCAGGCTTCCGGGAGGAAGCCTGCTGATTTTCTGATTGGCTGGTTTACGTGATAGGCGCGCATGCGCGCTTTGCACGTAAACCTGTAGCCAAGTTCCAAGATTCTACGACGGGAGCGGAAGAGGAGGGAGGTGAGTAAAAAAAAAAAAAACGCCGTTGGAAAAGTGTCATTTTTAGGGTGAGTATTACTTTAAAAATATATATATACTTAATGACTAGGGCAATAGCTTTGATATAATGTAAAAAAAGGGGGGGGGGGTTTTCAGACTGGAGTGTTCCTTTAAAAGTAAAAAATATACATTTATTTCATATAAAGGGACATAAAAATACCGAGACGCATTTCGGCTGTGGTAGCCTTCCTCAGTCAGTGTATTGTCCTGTAGTATCTCGGTTTTTTTTTTTTAACAGTGGTACTGTTTTGTTGCACTTTATTTCACTATTGTGCCTACTGTTGATGCACTTTATTCCATTATTCATATATGCACATGCAAATGTTTCAATTGCATTCTAGTGTTTTGCACTACTGATGCGCTGTCAGGGATATCTGCCACACCGCCCTCATCTTTCTTTAGCACAGATTTTGGTTGTTTTTTTCTGTGTTTTTTTTATCCCAGGGCGGCATCATGTTACTTACTTATCATTATAACTGCATCTATTGGTAAAAACGATATATAACTTTATAGGCGCCCACGCTTTAGGGTATATAGCTTTATACCCACATGTCTTTCATATGTGTTCATATGTTGAGTCTCAGCACTGAGGCATATTTATGAAATAAAGCGCTTTGACTTCTGTTACCCAGCTGAACGAAGTCATATACAAACGTTTAAAAAAAAGGTATGGTTAGGTAGATTTATAACAGATACTGGATATTGGATATTACCTTCATAATTATTTCATCTGCCTTCCCATGGGCCACGGCATCTGGCTTAATAATGGCCACTGTATATGATTTTCCAGCAGGAACTTTTTAACACAAAAGAAGACACAAAAAATTAATAAAATTTTATTAGTGTGATAATTTGTAAAGATTTATTTTAAGTATTAAACACTTTTTATGTTTCCTTGAACAAAGTTTAACACGGACTATAGGTGAGTAACTGGACCTAATGAATTCAGGCTTCCTATAAAGGACAGAGATGTTAAACATATACTAGAAAAATACTATTACCCAGATCCCAATGCTTGCAGAGATTCTGATGCTGTTGTTACACACCGACTGATGCAAGAAAACACACAGGGTTATCCAAAGAGATTTGAAAAGTCACCGCACGTTCGGTGACTTTTCGTTCTCTTCAATTCGGTTTGTTTTGCCGATCCCATTTCGGTGACCCTGCGGTGTATTCAGCAAACAGCACAGGGTCCCCGAATTGCAGGGAAAAGCTGCCGAAAACCTGACGAAAACTAACTGAATGCACGCTGAAAACAAGCAAAAACATCTGGATTAACCTTCGAAGAAGCCGAACAGGAGCCGAACAGGAGCCGAATCACACAGAGCCGAAGCAGCTGTGACGCAGACGAGGCAGTGAATAAATTATCAAAACCATTTGTATGAATCTGGGAAAATGAAACGCTGTTTGCAAAGAAACTACGGAGCGAAAATGTCTGAAATTTTCACAGGAGGTCCAGGGAATGATAATAAAGAGGGCTGTTACAAAAAAAAAAAAGTAAACTCAAAAAAAAAAAAAATCGGACTTTTAAAAAAAAAAAAAAAAATCAGAAAAATGCTTAAAGTATCCTAAAAAATCTATAAGTAAAGAGACTTTTTGCTGCAGAATTTTATAATGAACGGTTTATTAGATATTGAATTAAAACGGGAATATTTTTAACATTGAAGCCTATGGGATTCTCCTGAATAAATTTGCCGAATTAAACCACCGAATGGCAGGGCATTAGGGGAACCTTTCACTGCTGGTTTGTGTTCTCTGAATAGCCGAAGCAGTGCTTTTTCATGGGGATTTCACTGCCCTCGAACAGGGACCGAACAGGCACCGTATGTTCAGGCAATTCGCCAGGATTTGGCGAATTGCCTGCTCTCTGGATAGCCGAATGGTCAGGAAAGGTAACCGAACACTGATTTTCAGCGTTCGGTTACCTTTCTCAAGCAATTCGGATCTCTTTGGATAACCCTGAAAGTTGGTGCGAGAGCAATAACACACCTACCTAATTCTTCATCTTCAGCTTGGGCTGGGAGAGGAGACACCTCCTCTTCCTCTTCCAGAAGAGCCTCATCTTTAATCTAAGGAAATATATAATATATACATTTAATTAACTTCTGTGACGCATTGTCTTTTTGTATATAAGGTAGTAAGTCCTTGATTTTTTTAATTTTAACAGCAGAGCCTGCTGACATCATCCCGTCTCAGTCCGCTCGCAATAGCGAGCATCCTGAAAAAGCACTTGATGGATTGGTTCTGCTCGGTCGCGAGCAGATCCAATCCATTGTTCTGTGTGGGTGCTATGGGACTTGTGTACAAAAAGTATGCACAGTCCGAGCGGAGTGCAATTTGCGTATCCTACACAATGCAATTTACATAGGTACACAAATTGCATAAAAAAAGCTGCAGGTACTTCTGCACTTTGAAAGCTGTCAGCTGACAGGGACAAGCAGAGTGTGCCGTGGGAGAAAAGGTGAATATTTTCAACTATCAGCAGTCAGCAGCAACTGCCCAGTTATTTAAGGGCAGAAAAGAGGGGTTCATTTTTGTGTAGAGTACCCCTTTAAGTAATATAGGGAACTATTATTATTTTTAATAAAAAGACAGAGGATGGAAACAAGAAGTGTAGAGGGACCTGCTCATAGGAGCTTGCAATCTATCAATTGCTCAGCCAGCTCACCCTTGCTTTTCAATGCAACAGCTCAATAGCAGGAGCCAGCTGGTTGCTGAAGAAGAATGTATTGCGAGAATATGTTTCTTTGTTTTTTTTTTTACTTTACACTTTAGTCTTGAAACCGGGGATAACAAGGAGAGTTCAGGTAGCGTGACTTCAGGTTATACTGCAGTGTTAGTTTCTATATTAATAAATGTGTACATTAAGGGCATTATGAACATAGAGTCGTATTTTTATGTGTATTTCTATTAGTTATTATATAATATTGTACTTACCACTTTGCGTTCTGAGCCTTGCATAACTCTCTTCTCTGCCTCCAGCTGCTCTATAATGGTTTTCTGGAGTAAAGGAGCATTAGCGCCTCTCACCACGGCTACTAATTCTCCTCCCTGTGAGGATTGAGTGAAGAAAGAGACAAAATAATAAATGTTATGGTCAAATAGGAAACATAAGGGCTCATATAAATATATTTCACTCCTTATGGTTTAGGATATGGCAGCTTCTGTTAACAAAAATATAATGTAATTATTTTCTCAGTGAAGCGACACCAAACTACTTATCTCTACCACAACACCTTATTTACTTGGGGCAGTATTACAAAGTTGGTGCTAACTTAACCAGAGTTGTTGTAAACTTCCCAGATTCATTATAGTCTATGGAGTTAAGTTTACAACAGCTCTGGTTAAGTTAGCACCAACTATGTAATACTGCCCTTGGTGTATTATATGATTGTCTAATGAATCAATATGGGCAAAAATGTTAGGGTATACATTGTAATGTACACACAAGGGTCTATTCACAAAGCACCAAAATTGCGCGCAATTTCGGTGCTTTGTGTTTCGGCCCAATTCGCCACATTTCAGCGATTCCATTGGAATGGTCACCATATTTTCCCGAAATTGGAGTCGACGAAACAGTTATCGGACATCAGCAAAAACTGCCGAATTGCACCGATAACCGCCAAATTGCATAGAGCTGCAAAAAAAAAAAAAAAAGAAGTCTCCTATTCTACAAATAGGAGTATAAAACCTGTAAAAATGTAGTAAAAATATGTCCAAACAATTAAAAAAATCCTGTAAAAATAATAAAAAGGTCTGCTACAAAATAAAATAAAAATGTGTTTTTAAAAATAAGAAAGGGATTTTGCTGAAAATGATAAGAATAAACGGTCTTTAAAATAAAAAAAAAGATATTTTGTTTTTACATTGAATCCTACGGAATTCACCTGTTTAAACCTGTCGAATTGAAACACCGAAAATCAGGGCATTTCATTGGGATTTCGGTGCAGTTCAGTGTTCTCTGAATAGAAGACACGATAGCCTGCTATGGGGTAATTTCGGTGCTGCCAAATTGTGACGAAATGCGGCAAATTACACTGTATTCTGCTGTCAATTTGCCAGTATTTGACGAATTGACAGCTTAGTGAAGAGACAAATGGCCCCAAAATTGCACCAAGTGGTAAAATTCACCTTCCGGTGCAATTCTGGCCAGTTCGGAGGTTAGTGAATAACCTCTCCAAATCAGTATTCTGGGTATTAGCTTCAATTAAAAAAAAATACCCAATACAGCAACAGCCAACCAATCACACCAGGTACCCCATTGTAAGCCGGCATGACTACTGACTACTCAGCGCGCTGATGTCACTGCTAAGGGTCAATCTCTCAGCGCAACAGCCCTCAGCAAGCACTGACAAGTGAAGAGGGGGGGGGGGGTGTCTGGTGCTGAAGCGGGGCATGTACAATCTGCAATATCTCATCAAGGGATGAGATGTCACAGTGATATTTCGGGTACAGGTGCTCTTTGAGAAGTCTTCAGATAAAAAGGGAAGATAGTAACTGGCTTAAAAAAAAAATTGTATACATTGCAACAAGACTTTATTTATTGAATTCATCAGAATGACAACATTAAAAGGAATTACTCACCGCAAGGAATAGAAAGGTGGGCTCACATTTTCCTCTGTATTTTTCAAGAGCATCAATGCTGTCAGCTTCAGCCTGGATAACGAAACAAATTCTCAGTGTAAAGAGCAAAACCTCAGATTTTACATACATAAATATGGAGAAGAACTTTTATGTAAAACACTTTCTTACACATTTAATTTTGCATTGCAGTGTGTGAATGGTGGAACTTTCCGCAGTCATCTACCAGTAGAAGAAAGAACAGACCTCTATAGGGGTTATTCAGAAAGCACCGAAATGTCTCCAACATTTCGTGTTCTCTCATTCCCCGCACTTCGGGGAATCCAATTCCCCTACCCTGCGGGGAATTCAGCATTCACCGCAGGGTCCCCAAAGTGCAGGGAAAAGCCACCACAAAACTGCTGATTTTTTTTTAAAAATGAAAAATCGGATCGGATCTGATAAGCCGCCGGGACCCGTCGAAATTATCAGATCGGATCGGATACGATAAGCCGACGCAAACCCGCAGAACGTGTCTGGAAAAAGCCAACGATCTGCTGAACACAGCGTCGACCAGCTGCCGGAAAAAGCCGACAAGCAGACGAACAGGGTGACAAAAAAAAGACAAGAGAATTGAAAGTGTCAAATTTGAAACGCTTTTGGCAAAAAAAACCTACTGGATGAAAATGTCTGGAATTAACATAAAAGGTCCTATGAATAATATTAAAAATGTCTGTTACAGGAAAAAATTAATTCCGCTATTTAACATTAATGGTGCCGGAGATGAGATAGACGTGCCTGGGTTTGATATACCACATGGTTAATATATGATTATTGTGGGAAGTAATTTTGGTTCTATTTCGCTATAGTTGGAGTAACTCAGAGTGAATGATCTTTGTTGCACTTCAGAGACTGCAAAGCTTGATGGCTCAGTTGGCATGGCGACTCAAGCCTTTAACGATGTGGCCGCAAACATGAACAACTCAAGCCGTTATTGGAATAGCTCTGGAATAGGGCTTCAACTTCATTAATCCAAATACAGTAGGTGTACAATAAGCTGGAGCAGTGGCGTAGCGTGGGTTGTCAGCGCCCGGGGCCAGCCAAGAATTGTGCGCCCCCCCCCAACCTGTGGACACGTTATCGATATTGCCCCAGCCAGCTCTCACATGAATATTGCCCCAGCCAGCTCTCACATGGATATTGCCCCAGCTCTCCCATGGATATTGCCCCAGCTCTCCCATGGATATTGCCCCAGCTCTCCCATGGATATTGCCCCAGCTCACACATGGATATTGCCCCAGCTCACACATGGATATTGCCCCAGCTCACACATGGATATTGCCCCAGCTCAGGGATAATGCCCCAGCTCATGGATTTGCCCCAGCTCATGGATATTGCCCCAGCTCACACATGGATTTGCCCCAGCTCATGGATATTGCCCCAGCTCATGGATTTGCCCCAGCTCATGGATATTGCCCCAGCTCATGGATATTGCCCCAGCTCATGGATATTGCCCCAGCTCATGGATTTGCCCCCAGCTCATGGATATGCCCCCAGCTCACACATGGATTTGCCCCAGCTCACACATGGATTTGCCCCAGCTCACACATGGATTTGCCCCAGCTCATACATGGATTTGCCACAGCTCACACATGGATTTGCCCCAGCTCTCACATGGATTTGCCCCAGCTCTCACATGGATTTGCCCCAGCTCTCACATGGATTTGCCCCAGCTCTCACCTGGATATTGCCCCAGCTCTCACCTGGATATTGCCCCAGCGACAGCCAGCTCTCACATGGATACTTGCCCCAGCTCCGGATCCAGCAGGGGTTGAGGGGGCCCAGATGCCGGGCAGCGGAAGTGCCTGCCCGGTCCTGAACAGCGTATGAGTCCGTCCGTGTTGAAGGGGAGGCGGCTGCGTGCGTGCGCAAGTCACGCGGTCCGGCCAGTCAGGTGGTACAGAGACTCAGTACCACCTGATTAGCCGGACTACGTGACTGGCTGCGCCTGCACGCAGCCGCCTCCCCTTCAACACGGACGGACTCACTGTTCAGGACCGGGCAGGCACTCCTGCTGCCCGGCATCTGGGTCCCCTCAACCCGCGGGCCCTTGGGCGGCGCCCGAGGGCCCGGCGGGTCAGTCCGGGCCTCAAGTTTTAGGGGCGCAAATTTCTTTTGAAATTATGCGCCCCTAAGAAAACTGCGCCCAGGGCCACGGCCCCCCCAGCACCCCCCCACGCTACGCCACTGAGCTGGAGTCAATGTATACTCTAGTCCAGTGTTTCTCAATCCTGTTCTCAGGTTCTGCTGACAGGCCAGGTTTTCCAGATATCTGAAGCACAGCACAGGTGATATGATTTGCTGCTCAGTGATTGCAGGATTCAGTCTGCATTTCCCCAAGGTGATCCTTAAAACCTGGCCTGTTAGGGAGTCCTGAGGACTGGAGTTGAGAAACACTGTGCCTACTTGTCAGGGAAACCTCAGCTGCTTTTCCTGCACAGATCTAAACCTGTGGTTGTTTAATCTTCCAGAAATTAACAAACTATCCCACCGGTTTAAAAATCTGGAAATATCTGCCTGTGTATCAGGAGTCAATAGACAAATTAAATGTAACCTGTAATGGACAAGTTAACTTTCTGATATCAAACACACAGATCATGTGACGCACCGGAAAACAGTAGGATATAAATATATACAAAGGCACCCCATGACCCAAAAAGGGAGCTATATACCACTGACTGAAAGGTGCTCCCCAATCACCCCAAAGAATAAAAACTAGAGAGATAGTAATTTCGCTGTGCTATATTAATTATAAATAGTTATAAAAAAAACTCCAAAAATAATTTATAGAAAGCTTAATAATTTTGAATATTCATTTTATATTGATAGGACTTTCTGTTATCTGGACTTACCACAGCAAATTGCAGAAGGTCGTCGCCCAGTTCATTTTTGATTTTTCGGAACAAGCTGACTACTGTTTTGCATGGACCGCACCAAACTTGATAAACGTCCACCACTAGGAAATAAAAGATGTATACATCGAGTCAGAATACTCTGTGTGTATTTTCAAAGGTCAGCAAAGCAGATGATTTTAGGCGTTGACATACATCGGCTTAATTTTACATTTTCCAAAGAAAAAACATTCCAAGGATGCAACCGAGCCAGCTCCACCAGCAATGTCCATTCATGTAATAATATCAAGGCACACGAATCTCTCGCTTCTTTCTATTACTTTCAAGCAATCTGCCACTGCATATTGGTTTGCTGCCAGAGTTTACCGGAGGGAGATTTATCTCTTTGATACGTTTGAATAGGTACCGTAGATACTCGAGTATAGCGCGACCCGAATATAACACGATGGATAGAGATTTATTATGGAAATGAGAGAATACTCAAGACTCGAATATAACGCGAGGAGCAAAATTTTACTGTACCCGTAAAGAATTAAGATCCTTCCAGATTCTCTTACCACAGTCAGGCTATACCCCTCAGGCAAGGGTGTTCTGCTCTAGAATGATTGCAGTTGTTACTAAGTATGAAGCCGCCGGCCACCCATCTTTACTAGCGATTAGATGGCCGGCAGGGGCGAGCGAGGTGAATGATTGGCTTAAACCGAGCGTGCCCTCTGGCCGTGATGGATCCCACCTCTCCTGAATCCGGGAGTTCCTGAAGTGTTTGCAAGCATCAGGGAGCCCGCATTCACTTCAGCGAGACTACCGGAACGTCCGGGAGACTTGGGATCCAGAGCAAGGAAAGGTTTTTTTTTTACACACGCGATGCAGATAACGTGACCCCCTCCAATTTTAAGGTAATTTTTTGTCACCAAAATCTAGCGGTTTACTCGAGTATCTACAGTGGGTAGATGTTTTGGCCATTGAAATAGGTAAAAGGGTATATAATGGGAAAATAGCACAATGGGTGTGTAATGAAACCATGACACAACGGATGAAGTGGAAAAATAGAGGTGTAATAGGGCAGTGGTACTAAGGTGGGTGCGAAGGGACAATGGCCCAGTGGGGGAATGTAATAGAAATTGGCACAAATATTGAAATAATAGGTAATGGGGCTTTGACACAATAAGGGGTGTAATGGGGCTCCCAGCTTTGGCAAGATGAGGGGTGTTTTGGGGCTGTGGCAAGATGAAGGGTGTAATGGGGCTGAGGCACAATGAGGGGTGTAATGTCCTTTGGCCCAATAAGGGGTATAATGGGGCTGTGGCAAGATGAGGGGTGTAATGGGGCTGTGGCAAGATGAAGAGTGTATGGGCTGTGGCACAAAGAGGAATGTAAGGGCTGAGGCACAATGAGACGTGTAATGGGGCTGTGGCCATATAAGGGGTGTAATGAGGCAATAGCAAAATGAGGGATGCATATAGCATAGCAAAGATAGGATTTGCATTATTGAACTGAACTTTAAAACAATTTTAAGAATTATTCGGAAAATGATAAAGCAGATCTTTTAAAAACGATGACGTCCCATAACAATTCTTGCATCTTGCCAGTGTGTCTTGAGGTGAACATTTTGGATACCACTGATCTACTTCAAAGTAAGAACTGAAATGCTACTCTTGTATCGTGGACATGACAGTAAATAAATAACTGTGGGGGTTATTCACTAAGCACCAGTGTATGCTAGCGTCACAAAAATCAGCTAGTATCTCCAGCATTTCAGTGCCAAGAAACGCTGGTGCTTCTCAAAACTATAATCCCAACAGCAAAAGGAGTTGCTTCGAAGTGCAGCTTCTCCTTAATTTGTTTGGATTAAAGTTTTGGGATGCACTGGCATTTCTCGATACTGCAATACCGGCAACTTTTTTTGCAAAGCCAGCAAACACCAACGTTTAGTGGATAACCCCCTGCATATTTAAATGAAGTGACCATTTGCTGCTTACCGATTAGGCCTTTAGAAGAGATGACCTCCTCCCATTGCTCTTGATTGTTAATGGCGATCTGAAAGACAGTTTTATAGAAAATATTCACCAGCAAACAGATATTCCGGCAACACACACCAATTTATTCACAATGCACTTTTGTGATTGATGATAGACAGGGGTCGGTCAGGTCTTAAAAAAAATAACTGTGGAAACTCACCAAGATTTTTGTCCCCAATTAGCAATTACCATATTGGACTAAACACAAACACAAACTCAAATCTAAGGCTAGGGTCAGACGAGCGTGATTTCTACGGACTGTACGTCCGTGCACACGGACGTACGTTAGTACGGAAGACACAGTAGTGGCCACACAGTCCGTTTTTTTCACTGACGTATATATTTTGACAGATGTAGGAGGGAAAATAAATTAAAAAGCAAAACCATTTTGTCCGTGAAAAATGCTGGACGTATAAATGCAGTCCGTCTGACCACGTTCCATCACTCACACACAAAGCTATGCAGACGTTGCGGACGCAGCGCACTTTGTGCGGCCGTTCTAGTGGTTGTACGTTCTTGCCTGCCTTGCGTCCGTTTGCCGCAGCCGTTGTGCGTCCGCAGTTCAGTGCGGACGTACTTTTTGTAACAGGCTCCAATGGGCTTTCTTTCATGCTATCACGGACGTACTTTTAGGCGCAATCACGGACGTGAACACTACGCTCGTCTGACCCCAGCCTTATACATATTATGTGGATTTTATTCATAATATATGATAAATAATATTTTTATTGTGTCACAGGGAGACATACAATTGAATACCTGAGAAAGCTTTATAGTGTATGGGATCATTAGGAACTTCGTTCCAAAAATAGTGGAGGAACTGCTGCCCCTCAACTTGACCACTAATGACAGAGTGCATTCAGAAAGTATTCAGACACCCTTTAATCCACTTTTTATGTCGCAGGACTGTGCTAATTTTTTTTTGTCTATTAAAATTCCCCTCTATCAGATGTACCTGCGGCTTGTGTGACAGCCTTCCTGGGGCTTTCCTCCACCCTGAAGGCTATCAATCAGCTTGCGCTGGACAGCCTTCCTGGGACAGCTATGTATAGCCCTGTGCATTCCCTACCAGCCCACCCAACTGGCAGCCTGCTTCATGCCAACATGGAAGAGGGAGGGAGGGTGCCTTGCTACTGTGGGGCAAATTTTAAATATATTCTAAGACAGAGGTCAGCAACCTTCGTCCTCCAGACGTTTGCAAACTACATCTCCCCTGATGCTCTGCTACTCATTAAGTTGGTGGAGACTCAAGGGAAACGTAGTTCAAAAACAAATACAGCTCTAAAGTTGCTGCTCCCTGTTTTAAGATGTTGCCTTTGGCCCTTGCAGACACACTAGTTGCCTGAGCATGCTGGGACTTGTATGCGTGGCACGGTGTCATCATTCCATTGGATGTCTTCGAATATCTACCTACCTGAAGAGCGATCTCTTTCTTTTTCCCGGCCATGGCTTCACGTTGGGGCAGATCGCACACCATTCAGTCTTCGCGTATCTTAGCAACCACGACGCCGGCCTAACCCTCATCACTATGGCAGCACAACCGGAAGTAGTGTTTGCCTCTTTTAGGGGAAGGAATGGGCTAATATAGAACGCTAACAGACAGTCATTTCAAATGTACGGGTAGAATACTTAAAATGCTCAGACAGGTATATCTTAGTTTGTAGCCCAGTGAATCGTGTGTATCTGAAGACGATAGAGTTACGCCGGGGGGCAGAAGTCAATAGTACTGCTGTCTCTCGTGTATAGAACTCCACGTTCCGAATGTTTACGCCTTTAGCCAATCCCGTGCTTCGACGGCACCCTCGGGCGGGGTTGACAAACCCAGCCAATCATATCCGGAATTTGGGCGAAAATTGACCAATCCTAGTGTTGTCGCAGCCGGGTTCTCTGATTCTCTCAGGATTGCCTGCTGACTCGTAATGCGGAGGCGGGAAAGGAGAGCAACATGGCCGGACGGAGGACAGTGCCTGACATCACCCGGACCTTCGAAGAAGTGTACGTGAGAGCGAAAGTTAACTTGCTAGATCTCTAAGATTTGCTTGAAAATTAGCTTATATTTTATTTTCTGTCTACCCTACGGTCGTTCCAATCTGCCATTTACCCTTGTCAATCCATGAAAACAATGTCACTGGACCAACCGAGTATGTCGTTTTTAAAATGTATTTTATATATCAAATGGGTCTGACTCAAAGTCCAATCTTTCATCCCATTCCCTATGGGCATGCCACTGTCATTCAACCTTGTCATTCCTTAGAAAACTGTAATAATGCCACTTAATCTCAGGTTTAAACAATGTTACTGTGATAATGTTTAAATTGCTACATCTCTCAGGTTTGAAAGAAAAGCCCCCCCCCCCCACCTCCCATTTATACCCTATGGGCATTCCACTCGGCCATTCAACCTTGTCATTCTCTAGACCAGTGGTTCTCAACCTTTTGGCCCCTCAATTCGCCTTGGTCATTAAGTCGCGACCCACAAATAATTGAATTTCTGAAACATCATAGTAATTTATTCCACAAACCAACGTGCGCAACATTCTACAATGTATTCACTTTTTAAACAATTTTGTAAACAAACAGGGATTCTTTAAAGGAACACTCTAGTCAAAAATACCCCCCCCCCGTTTTTTACATTAAACTATCCCTATTCTTTTAATAAATAGGTAGGGATTTCTTTTTTTTTTTTTTTTGTAAATGTAATACTTCTTTCCAACGGCGTTTTTTTATTTTTTTATACTCCCCTCCCTCCTCTTCCGCTACCGTCCTTGTTTCTTCCACTTGGCTAACGGTTTACGTGAGAAGCGCGCATGCGCTCCCTCTGCTGAGGATTAGTGTTGTGCGCAAGAGGATGCGCGCAACACTAATCCTCAGGCTGCCGCCAGCTACTGCAGAGAGTTGGAGATGTCATCGCGCTTTCAGTGCGATGACGTCTCCTACTTGGCAAAAGTCGGCAGAAGCGGGAAATATGAATCCCGCTCTGCTGACTGACAGCTGGGAGGGCGGAGTAAAGTCCTCCACGTCTCTCAGCTGATCGGCTGAGCGGAGGGAGGGGAGACAGAGGGCAGGATACTCCGGGCATCATGACCACCTAAAAAAGCTTAGGTGGTCATGTTGCCTAGAATATCCCTTTAAGAAAAGGCTAGAGCAGTAATCACAAAACTATTGAAAATGAAAGTGCTGTTGAGGCAAAAACCCAATAAAATAAACTGTAATTGAAACATGAAATTAATTAGAACTTAAGGGAAAACTGGGGATGCTTCTTGGTCTTAACAAATGTCTCAAAGTCTTGGGTGATTGTAGACAAAGCAACTCTAATTTATATCGCTACTGAATGAATAATAAAATATTATATAAAAAAAACTTAAACTCACCTGCTCCTCCGCCGTTCATCTCTGCCACGTCGCACATTATTTTTTTGCAGCAGCCTGCCCTCCCTGAGCCTGCGCAATTTGCATAGCTGAACGCTACGCTAATCGCATAAGCTCAAGCTGGCCAAGAGATTGAGAGGTCTGCAATGCGCGTCTGGCGCTGCCTACTTCCTGAACCTACACTCTTCAGTGCCTCAGAGAGACACACTGAAGAGCAATGGAATAGCGTGGACCAATGGGAAAGCACCATTGGTCCAAGCCATTCAAAAAACGCCTCCATGGGAGGCTGGCCTATATAAATATACTTTGCTTCACTGAGGTGTGCATTGTGCACAGTGGCTCGTGGTGTTGGGAGTACAGAGCGTGTCACCAGTCACTGAGTCCCAACTCACACCTTCCCATTACAGATTCTCTCCCCCGACCTTGCCATTACAGAGTATTTTACCTGATGCAGTAGGTCCCAGGTAGCGCCTGGGAACATTCAGAGGTAGCCACGCTGCCTGGGACACCGCAGGTAAGATGCATCAGCAGGTCCCAGGCATTAGAGAGGCCTGGGGGCACTTGCCCTGCAACCCAGTCCACCCCTGGTCGCGACCCACCACTTGAGAAACACTGCTCTAGACAACAGTGATAATCCCACTTAATCTTACAGGGTTATTCAGAGAGAGGTGAAAACCAGGAGAACTGGCAGGAGAACAAACTAGACCAAATAGCCGATTTGGAAAGTGAGATAAATGGGAGAATTTTTCTGGTTTGGCTATTTTTGACCTAGAATTTTCACTTCTCCAGTTATTCTCCTGAGTTTCACCTCTCTCTGAATAACCCTGTATATATTATAACAGCCAGTGTACCAGGAGAGTATGTCTGCTTAAAATATATTTGATATGCCCATAGCGAGGCGAGATCCTGCAGGTCATGTGACTGGCAGAGCAGAAACTCAATGGAGTCCTATGGAGCATCCCGCGGTTTAATATCACGCTAAGGAGAAAGCTGCAGGCGCAGGTTGTTCTCCTTGGCATCCCCGTTTTAGCGTGTTCTTCGTAATACTGCCCTATGTTTTTCTCTCACTGCGCTAGATCTAAATATCTTTGTATAGTATATAGATTTGGATTTTTATGTAGATAGAATAACAACACAGCGCTTAAAGAGACCGAAGTCCAAAAAAGACAGTGGGGTAGATACTCAATATGTCCATAAACTGAAGTCGTTATCTTTTAGGGGAAGATCTTCTCAAAGCAGCATCGATGAAATACGTACTGTGCGGAGAAAACACAAAAACAGAGGACCAAAATTGCGCAGTAGGACAGTACCCACAGTGAGAGTATTGTACATCGATTATCAACTCACATTCTGTGGAGCCCACAACCGGCTCCCAGGAATAAGGCGAGCAGGGACTTTATACAGGTTGCCCATAAAACCTTCCAGCGATTTCTTCAGGGTTCACCAGAGTAAGGACACTGTGAGATATTTGATAAAAACCAAAAGGCACCTCCTAGTGCGGTAAATCACACACAATTTTATGTTTTAAGGAGATAGCCAAATTAGAACTCACACACTGTTGAGCCTCTATTGGCTCCGTCACAATACGCTCAGGGAATCGTAAGGTGTTCCCCAGACCTTCTTTGCAGGAGTTATGGAGGCAGACAGCAATAAATTTAAAACATTAAAACATTTATTTGCTTTAAAAATAGATAGACCATATCTACCAAACTTAAGACCAGGACGCGTTTCGCCGACAAAGGCTTCCTCAGCTGGTTATCATGATAATGATAACCAGCTGAGGAAGCCTTTGTCGGCGAAACGCGTCCTGGTCTTAAGTTTGGTAGATATGGTCTATCTATTTTTAAAGCAAATAAATGTTTTAATGTTTTAAATTTATTGCTGTCTGCCTCCATAACTCCTGCAAAGAAGGTCTGGGGAACACCTTACGATTCCCTGAGCGTATTGTGACGGAGCCAATAGAGGCTCAACAGTGTGTGAGTTCTAATTTGGCTATCTCCTTAAAACATAAAATTGTGTGTGATTTACCGCACTAGGAGGTGCCTTTTGGTTTTTATCAAATATCTCACAGTGTCCTTACTCTGGTGAACCCTGAAGAAATCGCTGGAAGGTTTTATGGGCAACCTGTATAAAGTCCCTGCTCGCCTTATTCCTGGGAGCCGGTTGTGGGCTCCACAGAATGTGAGTTGATAATCGATGTACAATACTCTCACTGTGGGTACTGTCCTACTGCGCAATTTTGGTCCTCTGTTTTTGTGTTTTCTCCGCACAGTACGTATTTCATCGATGCTGCTTTGAGAAGATCTTCCCCTAAAAGATAACGACTTCAGTTTATGGACATATTGAGTATCTACCCCACTGTCTTTTTTGGACTTCGGTCTCTTTAAGCGCTGTGTTGTTATTCTATCTACAAAATTGTCACTCGGGTATTTAGAGAAACCCCCTATACAGCATTCAGCGAGTGGGATAGGTACCATTCCGGTGGGCGCTTCACCCCCTCTCCTTTTATTGGATTTTTATGTGTCTGTTTTATTCTTTGATGCGATCAGTCTTATCAATATACAGTAGTAAGAAAATGATTGTGTGATCAATGTGTTTGTGTGCTTCTCTTAATTCTCATCACATTTGTGTTTCCCAGGTATCAGTCATTGCTGAGAGATGGCTATCAGTGGGAAGAGCAGCTTGGTTGCCAAAGAGCAGACTATGCAGTATCTGCGAGGTCGAGGAATCTGACTGTACACAGAAGCAGTGTGACTTCAAACAGAATTCAGGAAAATGTAACCATGAGTTTATCAAACTCCACATACATCCTTTGTGAGAATCCATTAGGAGATGAAAGATTTATGCCAGACACTCAATACTTCTGCAGTGAAGTGAAGCGGAAAGTCAAGTGTGTTAGAAGTGTGAACCTAGACTCAAATGACACAAGTTCACGGCAAGATGCCCTATCTCGGGACACTGTGGACTCGGGATTCCAAGATCAATTGGATGTTTTATTTGACAAAAAGGAACTGTCCTCCATTCAGTCTAGTAATGAAGGAGGCGATGAATGTAATGCTAGCGTGGATATGTCTGCAAACGTGATCAAACAACTGTTATGTAGTAGCTGTCAAAAACGTAAAAACAAAGTTGTCAGAAACCCATCTACAGGCATTAAAATATTTAAAGTATCGGGTAAGTAAGAGAATGATTATTTCACTCACTCGCAGGTTGTAATAAGGGGAACATGTCACTGCTGGAATCAAGCACTACTTACAGGGTTATTCAGAGAGAGGTGACAACCAGGAGAATGACTGGAGAATGGAAAATTCTAGGTCAAAATGGCCGATTTGGAAAGTGAGATAAATGGGAGAATTTTTCTGGTTTGGCTATTTTGACCTAGAATTTTCACTTCTCCAGCCATTCTCCTGCTTTTCACCCCTCTCTGAATAACCCTGATAGTTATAGGTGTAACTACCAAATTTTGTCCTGTCGTCAGCAACCACGTGCCAACTTTACAGTGCCCTTCAATAGAAAGCAATTGGCAGGTTAAATGGCACCGTGAAAATTCGAAACATTAACTTGATGCAGTATTTTTGATTTTAGAAGATAGAGCGGTAATGTAAACGGGAAGCAAACTCTTAGCTACACTAGCTGGGGCCCAGTCCCGATGTAGTTTATAACAGAGCTGCTGCAGATATCGTACCTATACGTCTACATGGAGGGATGTGCGAATCCGTGTGAGCTCCTGTATGTTGCAATAGCGCATTCAGCTGTGGCTAGCTGCAAGTTAATGGCTCCCATACTCTGTATAGGATCTGCAATATCCAAGCCACAAACACAAGGTACAGTATAACTTGTTTGGAGTAGCTACTCAAGCCGATCTCCTTAATGACACCGGCGCTTAGAATAACTGCGCCAGTCAATATTTTAGTGGCTCAATTGGAGTAGGCCAACATTGCATTAAACCAGTGTTTCTCAACTCCAGTCTTCATGAGTCACTAACAGGTCAGATTTGCCAGATATGTGAAGCGCAGCACAGGTGATATGATTTGCTGCTCAATGATTGCAGGATTCAGTCTGCTTTTCCCCAAGGTAATCTGCAAAATCTGGACTGTTTTTAGTCCTGGTGACTGGCGTTGAGAAACACTGCCTTAAACTATTTTGACAACGTTTTAAAATGCTAATTGGTTATGCACCTCTGAAATACTAGGGTAGGTAGCCGTGAATATGACATCCCCAGCGTTTTATGTGAGAAGAGTTCATTTGGAGGATGATCTTGCTCCGTTACATTTATATGGATACTAGTGTTCAGATTTATGAGGCTTTGTTATGGGTTTTACATTGTCCTAAGTGATGGGTGGGTGTGTAAAAGAGGTGTCTGATTTTAAGCTTTTCTGTGGTAACCATCATTATGGGTCCTAAACCTATTTACAGGGGCACCCATTGGTTGCTAGTACAAGGTGTTGTGGGCCCCATATGGGTGCCCACCATAGAGGTGTCACTCATCAGCTGTATCCGTGTCCTCCATTGAGGAAACTTCTTCCCGTCAGGTGAATGTGGTACCTGATGGTAAAGGCTCCACCTAGTGGACATGTCTAAAAACAAGACTGAATCGAAAAATGTACACCAATTTGGATGCTCCCAAAGCTCGTGTCATTTTCTGGAAGACTCTTCCAGGAGAAGTGAAACTGTTTTGGGAGCAGTCGAATTCGAGCATTTTCCAGAGACTATCAAATGTTGGGGTTAGGTATTTTATGTATTTTGGACAAATGTAATCATGATGTAAACCTATCTTTACATAGTTATACTTTTTGGAAATTTAAACAACCCTATGAGCTAATCTTTCTAATACAGATCCAAACCATTGGTGCAGTGATCACTGGATGTTGAAGAGATGTCGTCATAAAGGCTATACGCCTGAATTGGATGAAAAAAGGTACAAAAAAATGCCACCAGAGACAGCTTGGAAGAGGGGTGGGACAACACTCTGCTCACCGTTAGAAATTAATGTGCCTTTTTTTAAAGTTATCAACAGTTACAGTGCGAATAGTATATTTACAGAAACTGCTGTGGTTGACTCTTTCAGGGTGGTGGTTCTCCAATCCAGAGAAATTAATTCTGGTCTGTAAAAATTGAATTACTGCTTTGGGAGCTGATTTAAAAATCCACTAGCCGCTGACTGGGTAATGGCATGTAATTCTTTTTTTTTGTAAATAATGGTTTATTGAGTTTTTAAGACAGGTAAATAAGTCATTTGACCACGCAGGGTCGCATAATGATAGTCATATTACAACAAAAGAAATGTGTTCACAGTGCTGCAACAGGCAATTTTTCGAGAAAGACTGACTCAGAATGAACAAGTTCTATCCACACATTACCCTGAGTGATCCGTAAAACAATGAATATTAAAAAATAAAGGATAATGGAACTACTAAGATAGAAGAAATAAGGGGGGGGTCAGGTTCGGGGAGGGGTGGTAGAGGGTTCCAACTGAGAAAGGGTAGGACCGAGACGGTCTGTGAAGGCCGTGGTGATCGTGATAGCGTCCCATTGAGACCAAATTTGTGAGTAGCGGGGTAATTGGTCAGTGGTAGATAAGTGGAGACGTTCCACGACTCTCAGCTCCTCCATCTTTATGAACCACAATTGAATAGTTGGTGGGGTATTCCGTTTCCAGTATAAGGGAATCAGGCTCTTAGCGACATTCAAGATGCGGGGCAACAGGGAGTTCTTGTACGCCGCCACTGACATTGAGGTATGGTGTAGCAACATAGTTGCTGGTGTGAAAGGCGGGGGATAACCGAGGAGGACCCTCGCGATGGAATGAAGGCTCGACCAGTAAGGGCGAATCAGGGGGCATTCCCACCACAAATGCAGAACAGAGCCCAGGGCATTGAAGCATCTCCAGCAGTCGGGAGAGGCTGCCGGGGAGATAGCATGTAATCTGAGAGGAGTGTAGTACCATAGTGAAAGCAATTTATATGCGGTTTCTTGGGCTCCGCTGGCTATAGAACAACGGTGAGTCAATTCACATATGCCCATCCATTGCTCATCAGTGAAGGTACAGTCTAGCATCGTTTCCCATTTACCCATAAATGGGGGAGGGACCGCAGCGGCTGCCTCTCTAATCAGGGAGTACATGAAAGACACCCCGTGAGCCAGGGGGGTGGGAGACGCGCATCTGCTTTCTAGAGGAGTGAAGGGGCGTCGCAGCATGTGCTGTCGCGGGGCTTTTCGAAGGCATTCAGTGACCTGGCGAAATTTGAGTTGGTGCAAGAACGTCGGCGGGCTGTCTCCTAATAGGGCGTGTAAGGGTAGCGGGCCCGTATTGGTCAGAAAGTGGTGTACCCTAGGGACAGGGACAGGGATGAGTGATATTAATGCCCTCGGGCCCATGTGAGACAAGAACCCTTCTCCATATGTGATTGGTGTCATCGGGGAGGGATGAGACGTGAGGTTGGACTGAGTTGTCACTCGGTACCAACATTGCAAAGTAATTCGCGTGTACGGAGAGGACCGAGTCAGGCGAAGGCCCACCGATCTGGGTACCCACGGCAAAATTGCCAGCGGCACTTCCAGCAGAGCCTGCTCCGCCGACTTCCATCTCTTCCGCACCCCCTCCCCCGACCATTCGACAGCCCGCAGTAGGTGGCAGGAGACGTAATAACGATAAAAATCTGGGGCACCCAGTCCACCTTGATTCCTAGCCCGCGTCAGTATGTCAAATCTAATGCGCGGGCGTGCCCGTCTCCAGATGTAAGAGGACAGGAGAGAGCGGAGGGAAGCAAAGAAAGAGCGGGGGACAGCAATGGGGAGTGTTTGAAACAAATACAAGAATCGCGGCAGAATATTCATTTTAATGGCATGTAATTCTATTCATCACGTAAGAGAATAAAATTCGCTCTCAGAATTATGACATTTTACACTGAGCAGCGCTGGCGGCTGTACTTCATGTGCCTCATAGTAACCTTACTATCGCGGCTGCGGTGTGTAGATCAGACAAGCGTTGAAAGCTGATCCCTATCAGAACTATGCAATAGATTGAGCAGCGCTTGCACTCAGATGGAAATCCATTTCTTGTGTAGGGCAATCGTGGTTTTTAATTTGTACATGGTCATCTAACTACATGACTTGCAAAGGTCATTGGCTTATTTCAATATGACTTGAAATGAATAGGAATATGAAATGTTGACTCCAGTGGTCCTCAGCTTAAAAGCACTGATTGTGTGTTTTAATACCTTCTGAGGTGTTAAAACGGACAATTCTATGGGCCACTAGAGTCAAAATGGCAAACCCCACAGAAATGTGGTTTTTCATTTTGCCAAGAAAATGGAAATTTTAACTCCACCGTCCCAATTTCATGAGAAAATAAAATGCATATACCGTATGTTATGTATCAGGATTAGATGACTGAGGTACCCCAGAGGTTTCTTTATTTATTTCCTGTCCTATGAAGCGCATCTGTGTGTATTTATTGTTTATGCATAAAGTCTGAACATTGTTTTCTTTTTAGATCAATAAACACAACACTAAATACCATTTTTGCACTTAAATCCAACAATTTTATGGAAATGCAAAGGACGTGCTATAGGTGTAGCAGACCACATGCTTTTCTCCAGAGGCAAGTAAAAAAAAAAACACCACACATGCATAGCAGTATACTTTCATAAGCTTGTATACAAGGGTTGTTCCTGGTAATCTGCATTCTGACAGGTGGGGTCTATAATTTGACATTATGGATTCCATAACCTAACCTAATTGCAAACCCAGACATCTGTGGATCCTAACGTGACCTGGTGCCTTAGAGTATAGGGCCACCATTCTTTTTGGCTGGGTGATTGCACTGCAGAACTGTGTCCTGCATATTGGGTCTCCTCGTTTATGGTTCCATCAGCTTTGCATTTTTTTGCTGGCTTCCAAAAAAATTGTGCAAAATGCTGTCTGAAGCTCGTTGAACAGAATAGACAGCAGCCAGCTCTAAAACTTTTAATATACATTAAATCCCCAATCCATCTAGGGAAGACTATTGGAAGGTCAAGTGAGGCTTGAGTTTGTTGGGGAGAAAGGACACACTGGGGAAGGTGTGACACAAGATATGGTTCATACAGGAGTGAAGGGGGGGGGTATGGAGGGAGAGACACATAAAAAAAAAATCCATTAAGATCAACTACGCACATCGATATTTTTTTGTTTTCTGAAACCTAAAAATTCAATTTTTCAACTCTCGAGAGGAAAATGTTCTTTGCAAACCTGTTTACAGGACTTAACAAATGACACAGTCGTCATCATCAGAGGGTTGGGGAAAAGATATTTTGCAAAGAAAAGGGTTTAACACAGCAAGAAAATAAAGTATGGAATTCTCAGGATAAGCAAGAGGTTTTTTTTCTCTTTTGCAAAGCAAAATATGTAGAGGTGTAAGTAAAATTGCGCATTGATACAGAGGAACCCACTTGCCATTATAGTTTTTATATGCCGGCCTTGCATGTATACCGTGTAGAGGACTAGGCCAGTGTAATTTTTCTTGCCTCTCGTCATTAATTTTCCATTCTCATTATTTGCTTTCTAGTCTGCCTCTGTACTTACTTTTGTTTTCCAAAATATCCTTTCAAAAAGAAAGCTCAACTGCCTCTTTGAAAATGGTTTCGTTGTCATGGTTTTATATAAAGGGAACATGCCATGAATCAATACAAATATATAATTATTCATATTCAGTGCTTGTTTCGTAGGTGCACTAACATGCAATTAGACTTCAGACCTTCTCAATTACTGCTATACCTGACTTAATCCCCTTCAAAATAAGATTCTCTTGCTTTTTCCCCATATTTTTAGTTGTCTATATTTGCTTCGATCTTCCATTTGTCTGCCCCTTATTTGAGTTTATACAAATCCATTCTCCAGAGATTTTTACATCCCATTCACACTGTATCATCTGCAAACAGACATCCCTTGCAACACCCTCCCACGATCATTAAGGCTAGGGTCAGACGAACACATTTTTCACGTCTACCGTCAAAAAGTGCGTTGATCCACTTTTTCACGGAAGACGCGATAGCGGTCATACAGTGCGCAATTTCAGCCGTGATTTTTGACGGAGCTATTAAAAACAAATGGACGTGATGTTGGCCGGACATGAGCAGCGTCTGACGTCTCCTAATCACGCACACACGCCGCTATGCGGACGCAGCGCACTCTGTACGTCAGTACTAGCTGTCACAGATAGACATACCCATCTCTCTGTGTCTAGCTATCGGTATATCTACCGCAATATGTATTATATAGGCATATTTATATCTATGGCTATCTTTAGATACCAGGCCATTTGGCGCAGCTGGCCTATGAAATCAATGGCTGGAAGGAAGCAATTAAACAGGTCTGTGACAATTTTGTCTGGAGTCATCAAAGGTGTGAATTAAAGATAACACCTCTTTGGGGTCTACCCAGCAGGCAGAAAGAGCAATTGCTCATGGCAGGGAGAAGAAGCAGCTAGAGCGGCACCCCAACCGCATATCAAAGAAGCAATCACAGAAGGTGGTCTTTGGGAGATGATTGATAGACCAGGGAATTAAGATTAATGGCGAAGCATACTGAGCACGCTCCGGAGAGGGGAATTCTGGGATATGTAGTGCAGGAGGCTGGGCCATTTGTGGGTGGGTTTTGGAAGGACCAAGAAGTGTATAAATTCTGAAGCTCGCCATGTGCTGGTGGCAGATCACAGGGGGTTCATGTGTCCTGTGCCATGAGGATTTGTCCATGCTGTACATGCTTCTAGCTCCAGCCCCCCCAGGAGTCGCCGAGAATTAGTTAATTTGACGTGTAAGTAAGGCTCTGTGCTTAATCCCTTTATTTGCTGTGTACTGTGTAACTAGTGATTTATTCTATTTATAATTTTTCCTGTAACAATGCACTGTGATTTTTCTATATCATAAATAAATATAACTTAAGTTTCTGCTTCTGACTGAGATCCACGCTAACTAAGGGACTGGAGTATTGCTCATTGTTTTAAGCTCTGGTAGATATGAAATTGTGAGTTGCGGTCGCTGGGGACAGCAGGGATTGTTGTCTATGCAGACAGTGCGGTTGCTTAGCCCTGCGTCTCTCGTAGTGTCCATAAGGACTGGTGGCAGCGTAACTAACAGAATAGGAAAGTGATCCCAGGGATTGTGGGAGACGTAGTCATTACCCGCTTCAAGAGAAGACTTGTACTGCTTTGCAATCCTGGGACCATTGTATCGCACTCTACGTACCTGTTGCGAGAGAAAGTGTACAGGGACAGATAGGTAAGCAAGCGCGGGGGCTTGCTGTCCATGCAGTCATTATCTGGGCCAGGCTAGACAGATAGTGGGTGGCTTAACCCGGTGTTTTTCGCAGCAGCGTGCGTAAGGGTCGTGACACTAGCGGTTCTACGTTCTCGAAAGAATGCGTTCCTTTGCCGCTTGCGTTGCACGGCCAAACTTTTGTGTGGCCGTACTTCGTATATTGGCCGTCATTTGCTGCTACTGTGGCCGTAATAAAGTGCAGCTGCACTGCGTTTGTCTGACCCCAGCCTAAAGCGAATGCCACAGGACAGGACCCTGAGGTACGTCACCACCTGTGTCAAGCTTAAATTTACCTTTAACAACTCTTACCACTAAGCCCACTTTCAACCCGAGAAGAAGAATATTCCTCTTATCTTTGGGGATTATGCACATTCACTGCTCAGGTTCACTTTGGCTGCAATTTTCCATTCGAGGATGGATATCACATCGGCCTTAAAGATCAATGCAATATCTCATCCCTTTAATGATATAATGCTGTTTGCAATTGCCCCAATCCAGTGCCAGGGGACCTCTTGTTTTCCCCTGTGTGGGTAGAGCCAATTATAAAACCATAGGGGAATAACACTTTTTTTTTTCTGACCTAATTTGGGGGGGGGAATGCAGACCTATACAAAGTGTTTTCAAAAAAGAGCCCAACCTTTTGGCCATGCCCGTGTCCCTTTTTAGGCTGGGGTCAGACGAACACAGTGCAAACGCGCGTGCAGCTGCACTTTATTACGGCCGTAGTAGCAGCAAATGACTGCCAATATACGAAGTACGGCCGCACGAAAGTTTAGCCGCGCAACGCAAGCGGCAAATGAACGCATTTTTTGAGAACGTAGCACCGCTAGTACTGACGTACAGAGTACGCTGCGCGTGATTAGGAGACGTCAGACGCTGCTAATGTCCAGCCTATATAACGTCCGAATTGATTTGGTTACTCATATTTCTCGTTTTATTGAAGATCCGTAAAAAAACATCACGCACGAAAATGCGCATCGTATGACCGCTTTCGTGACTTTGTGAAAAAATACATCAATGCTTTCGGACGCTGCGAAAAATGCGTTCGTTTGACCCTAGCCTTAACTGCTGCGCATGTTTTTTCAAAAGATATTACAGAATTTTCAATCTTTTGTTAAACTCGGAAATAATTTCACACCTTTAAAAATGAAAAGAATGGCCTGGCTATAACAAAACTGAAAACCCCCAGTGTATCCAACTGGTCTTCCGGCTTTGTCTATGTACTGATATTTAATGTTTTAAGTACGCTTTCACTGCTGAGGATGTGTGGGGAACATCCTCATTGACTACTAAGGAAAGATATTGAGGTTCAAAGGAACCCCCTATCTCTCGAATGTTGGCAGCTAGCAGGGTCATGTTTGGTATCATTAGAAAGGCCAGAGCATGGCCTTTCCAATGATACCAAACATGACCATGTTTAATTAAAGAAAAAAAAGGTAATTTTATTTTTAAGACGTGAAATGGCTCAGCCGTGAAGGGGTTAATACAAAGCACATAAAAATAATTGTATCTCATATGAATAATACAGTTTATTTTACTTCAATGGCCATTTTAACACGTTTTAAGTCCATCTGCCATTGTCAAGGAATACCCCCTTTTAAGGTGAGAACCCATTAAACAAATCCTATTGGGGCAAAAACCAAAACTGGGGGAGACCAGCAAAAATTATCAGGTTGCAAACTATATTCTATAGTTAACATATAAAATCTAAGTCATCTCTGCGCTGTATTCGCACGACTCCTGGGCATCAGAATACGTTTGTGCGCCTTATGCTTTTAAAAAACGCATTAGCGCTAGGGTCAGACAAATGCATTTGCCATGTCTACCGTCAAAAAGTGCGATGCGTCTGAAAGCATTTTTTTCACGGAAGACGCAATAGCTTTCATACGATGCGCAATTTCGGGCCATGATTTTTTTTTACATGGATCCAAACCAGGAAATTTTGGGTGTCTGGACATTATGTTGGCCGGACATGAGCAGCGTCTGACGTCTCCCACTCACGCACACACGGCGCTACGCGGACGCAGCGCACTCTGTATGTCAGTACTAACGGTTCGATGTTCTTGCAAAAATGCGTTCGTTTGCTTGCGTTGAGCGTCCGAACTTTCGTGTGGCCATACTTAGTGTGTGGGCATGCTTTGGACGTCATTTGCTGCTACCACGGCCGTAATAAAGTGCGGCTAATGTCAGACGAGCGCACCGTGCGTGCATGCATAACAGATGGATGTACTGAGGGAAGATACTGTAGACACCAGTTAAAAAAAGTAGGGAAATACGTGATACAAAATTAATTTAAAATGAAATGACAGCCAGACCAAAAAACCTCTGAGCGTCAACATGATGGACGTTGCAAATGCGCTGCGTCTGACGTCGCCTCATCATGCACACAGGCTGCTACGCGGACACGGCGCACTCTGGGCGTCCGTCGTAGCACTTTTCCGTCAAGGCCTAAATGGCGTCCGTTGCAACCTGTGCGCACTCCTATCGATTACAAATCAATGCTACGATGGATGTTAAACTGTGCAGTGACACTAACGTGATTACTGCGTTTGTCTGCTAGCCTACAACATCTCATAAAATACACCCCCCCCCCCACTTAAATATATTAAACCCCACTGCTTGTTTGTGGCATAAAATCAAATTTGCTTTGGTCAAGTGACTTTGTTTTGTCAAGATCTGTTTCCACGGTTTACTAAATTTGGCATGTGTTAATGTTTCTTTTTAGGAATCTTCGGCTTTGTAAACAGGCACAAGAACAATGTATCGCTGTACTTCCAAAGAAACACAGAAGGACAAATTCCACGAACAGAGCAAAAGCCCTGAAGCGGGCTGCTGCGACAAATGGAAAATCAAAACAGCCTTTTATGCTTGTACTCAATTTAAGTCAAGATGAGGATTCGGACAAAGATGTGAAAAGTGTCAAATTAAAGGCTAAAAATAAAACTCTGCGGTGTAACCGCAGTCCTCACCTTTCGGGATTACAGACGGCGGGGCTCTGTGCCAGCAATAAGAAAAAGTCACTGCACTCTGAAACAAGTATTCTTGTGCCAACTTCCCCTCATGTCCCAGATTCTGCGAGTGAGTCAGGAGGTGCTAATGATTTAGAAACAGAAACTTCAGACCCCTTCTCTTGGGTAGATGGAGGAAGCTTCCGGAAGTTACTAACCCATCTCAACTCTGGTCCATTAAGAAGTGCTATCATTAAGGAGCACTGAAGGCCGTCTGCCAATATTTGACGTGATCCCTGCTTTCCTTCCAACTTTGCAGTACCAAATGTTACATGCGCACACTAGGCTAAAAATGATTTTTCTTGTGGTTTGTACCCTTTCGTTTTCTTGTTGAGTATTTAACTGCATTGAATATGTGCCTCATGAGTACACTAATAAAATATGGGTGTTTTTGAAATGTAGAAACTAAAGCAAAGTCTACTTTGCTACATAAAATAGTCTTGCAGACTTTACCTTAATTTATTTTAAATACACGTTCTTGCAGGTAAATATTCACAAGCAAATCCATGCTTCATATATAGAAAAACCTTTTTATCGTAACAGTTTTATCCAAACTGTTATTTCTGCTAACAATGAAATTACCGCAAGGTGAAGAATTCAGTTTATTCACTCATTATTTTATGTAACTTGTACTTTCTTAAATATAAGTGTGAACTGAAGCAGCTCCTTTAATCTGTGGTTTTATGCTGTACGACTTAGGCCGGGTGCACACTAGGCGGTTTCTTCTGCGCACTAGTGTGCGTTAAAAAAAAAAAAAAAAAGGACACACTTTATGACGGAAGAGATGATAGACGCAAGACGATGCAGTAATTTTGACTCAAGTCGTAAAAACAATGAGTTGGAAAAAAAAAAAAGCTGGGCTTTTGACATTTAGCACGTGGCCATCCTAGTGCAACAGCCTTGGTGTCTCCATGATGGACTTCTTCAGCGCGCGTTATGCGCTGTGCTTCTCTATCCGTTTAATTATATGCTAGAACGTGTGCTAGTGCGCAGAAAAACCACCTAGTTTGTACTAGGGATAGGCCGATTATCAGCGCCGATATTCAGAAAATTACTGATATCGGTATCGGCATTTTATTTGCTGATATTTGGACAAGTTTGCTCACTGCAGCTGCGACACGCAAGATCCCACAGAACTGTGCGAATCTGGGGCTTCTCCCACATCAGGCTGTAAGCCCTCACTGCAGAATGACCCCTGCTCTTGTGCATGAGCGTGATGGCAACAGAAATGGGGCTTCCATCCCATCTGGCAGGGAATTCCCTCTACAGGAGATGCAGGGTCTATTTCCTACAGTAGGGTCCAGCAACCTCGGACCTCCAGCTGTTTTGGAACTGGATTTCCCATGAGGCTCCAAGAACCTAATGAGAAGATGAGCATCGTAGCAGATGTAATTCCAAAACGTGGGGCAATATTACAAAGTGACTGCTTAACCAGAGCTGGAATATAAAACTTTGTAATATAACCCTTGGAGGCCCAAGGTTGCTGAACCCCTTAAATAGAGGGTCATATGAGGGATCTTTAAGAAAGCCAAAGACATGGTCTGATTGTTTGTAAAAAAATAAAAGATTAAGTAAAATAAAAATTCTTATTAAATTGAATAAATGAAGTGGAGGTGGTGCAATGTTTACATGTTAAACACATTGGGCTATATTACAATCTTTGCGCGTGAAGTTTTGCACCAAGCGTTAAACGTTTGCTTGTGCAAATCACCGCTGGAATTACAATCCTCGCGCATTTTTGATCCGATCAATAACGCGCGTAAACCGGACGTGCCCAAATGCTCACGCAGTACCGTTGCGCACAGAAATCAGTGTGCTGTCATTTTTTTTTCACGCAATTCAGCCAATCCGAATTAAGGACCACAACCACAAGTCAATCTGAGCATATATGCTGCAGCAATAATACATGCACACACAACTTCTCCATTTTATTAGTTTGGGTATTTGTAGAATGTGTTTGCTGCATTTTTTTTTTTTTTTTGGCCGGTGTATTTGGTTTCAGCCAGGACGTTCAGATTTGCCGTTACCAGCAGCTTTTAGAAGTTGCTAAAATTATACGTGCAAACGCTGTGCGTTACAAACTGCGCATAGATTGTAATACCATCCGCGTACCAGCGCACAAACGCATTTGCGCTCATAATGTTAAAAGTATAGATCGCGTGACATACAGTAAGCTCACCCGCAGTAGACGATTACGTGCGTTTGTTGCGCTGACTATGTAATATGGCATTCGGCGTAAAGGGTTTTGCCCCTCGCGTTAAATGGTTTTTTGCACCGGTGGAAACGTTTGCACAAAGATTGTTGTTTAGGCCATTGAGTTCATGGCATAGTCAGATTTGTGCTGTTTTTTCAGAGCTTTCAATTTACAGAATATCGGCACCAAATATCGGCTATCGGCCAGAAAAGCTGCCGATAATCGGTATCGGCCATGAAAAAATGATATCGGTCTATCCCTAGTTTGTACCCAACCTTACACAAACCTCCTGGTGCAGACCTGTTCCACTATAAACAATCTTGTGTTTTGAAACTTGTCAAAACTGAACACGAGCAATTTGCAGAATAACATTGGTGTTAAAGTATAAATGTTCAGGAATAGTTTTTTTTTAGTGAGAAAAACCCCATTATGTAGTCTGAAATTACTGTAGAATTGGCTCAGCCTTCAAACACCAAAATACTTCCACGATTTCAACTAAGAATACTGAACATAGTACTGTGAAGGAAAAAACAAAAATCCATTCAAATTCTTAACCCTTTCACTGCTGAGGACGTGTGGGGAACGTCCTCATTGACTCCTAAGGAAAGATAGGGGGTTCCTTTGAACCCCAATATCTCCCGACTGTTGGCAGCTAGCAGGGTCATGTTTGGTATCATTAGAAAGGCCAGTGCATGGCCTTTCAAATGATACCAAACATGATCATGATTAAAAGTAAAGAAAACAAATAATGAAAATAACAAAAAAAACTAATTTTTCTGTTTTTTATTAAGACGTGAAATGGCTCAGCAGTGAAGGGGTTAAAAAAAAGGGACACTAAGCTGAAAACCAGAGGATAATAATGCTGGAAATTTTTACCACCACTTCAACCCCTACTTTGTAATTATTAAGTTACAGATTACATGCACAGTCTACGTAAAAGGGTTACAGCGCAAAAAAACACAGAATGACAATAGATTTAACCCCTTAGGGACCTTGGACGTACCATGTACGTCATGGCAGCGGGTCTCTTTTAGACCCGCTGACGTACATGGTACGTCCTGCGGTGTTTTGAGCGCTGGAAGCGATCGGATCGCTTCCAGCAGCTCAAACGCCATTGCAGGATGCCTGGGAGTCCAGGCATCCATGCAATGGCGGTTACAAGTGCCGGGGCACCTTGTGATCGCTCCCCAGGAGCGATCAACATCCGGTTTTACCGGAGAGGTGCCCGGCACTTGTAGAGGAGCGCTGGAAGCGATCGGATCGCTTCCAGCAGCTCCAAGGCCATTGCACGCTGCCTGGGAGTCCAGGCATCCGTGCAATGGCGGACAGGAGTGCCGGGGCACCTTGTGATCGCTCCCCGGGAGCGATCAACATCCGGTTTTACCGGAGAGCGCCCGGCACTTCTAGAGAGCGCTGGAAGCGATCGGTATCGCTTCCAGCTGCTCTGTGTATATTGCAGGGATGCCTCGACATCGAGGCATCCCTGCAATATGCTTACCTGCCGCCGGTCCGCTCAGTGATCGCTCCCCCCGAGCGATCACTTCCGGTAGCGGCAGGAAGTACTGAGTGCCACGAGGCAGAGAGGCAGGCTAGCAACATCCAATCAGAAGTTAGAAAAAAATCAAAATAAAATTTCTAATTTGTCAGGTCAGGTCAATATTTTGTAAATATTGGCTCTGACCTCTGTGATTCTCCCTCCCTCTCCTCACTTGTGTTTTGGTGAGCGAGATTTTAGGTAGATTGAGTGAGATTAGAAAAATTGAGGCAGATTTAGAGAGAATTTAGGGAGATTTAGAAGAATTGAGGCAGGTTTAGAGTGATTTAGAGAGATTTAGGTGTTTATTTGTATTTTCTTGTGAAACCCAACGGTTCTTCTAAGAACCAATAATCCGTTTATATATATAATAATTATAAAATTTTATAATCTATTATATATAATGTCTGAGAGGGTGTACAGCGCCGAGGAGGCATATGCCATCCTGGCGTCAGAATCTGAGGCATCTGCGTCAGACTCTGATTTCGACCCCGCCAACTGCTCAGAGACATCGCTAGATACATCATCTACGCTGGCTGATGTATCTAGTGATGTTTCTGATGCAGATCCTGGGTTACCACCTGCCAGCAGGAGACGCACAGCTCCAGCTGAGGAGTGGGTAGTGCCTCATCGCCAGAGGCCAGATATCCCTCCTTTCACGGCAAATCCTGGCATCAATATTGATGTTGCAGGATTTACCGCCACACAGTTTTTGCAGGTGTTTATGGGGGATGATTTGTTGGGCCACATCATGGCCCAATCAAATCTGTATGCCCATCAGCATTGTGCTGCGAAGCCAGACTCCTACTTGGCAAGGCAGCAATGGACCCCGCTAGATGTGCCAGAATTTCTGAAATTCTGGGCACTTACTATGCTGATGGGCATCATAAAGAAGCCCTCAATTCGCTCCTACTGAAGCAGTAGCCCCATCTGCTCTACCCCCATTTACCCCCAATCAATGTCACGTAGAAGGTATGAAAACATTTTGCGTTTCATGCACTTCAGTGACAACAGCCTGTGCCCTCCTAGAGAGCATCCCCAGTTTGACAGGCTGTATAAAATCCGCCCCCTGATTACCCACTTCGCCGCCAGGTTTGCAGAGGCTTATACACCTGGAAGGAATATCTGCGTGGATGAATCCCTAATGAAATACAAGGGAAGGCTGGGATTCAAGCAGTATATTCCTTCCAAAACGCTCCAGGTATGGAGTGAAGGTGTATAAGCTCTGTGACAGCGAGAGTGGGTATACTCAGGCCTTCCGGGTGTACGAGGGAAAGGATAGTAGCCTTGACCCTCCAGGTTGCCCAGAACACATGGGAACCAGTGGCAAGATTGTGTGGGACCTACTTTTTCCCCTGATGAACAAAGGGTACCACTTGTATCTTGATAATTTTTATACGAGTGTCCCTTTGTTCAAGCTGCTGTATTGTTTTGATACAGCAGCATGCGGTACTGTTCGCAAGAACCGCGTAGGTTTCCCAGCACAGCTTGTCCGCACCCGGCTAAAAAGGGGGGAGACCTCAGCTCTGCGCCAAGAGGAGCTGTTGGCGGTCAAGTACAGAGACAAGAAGGATGTATACCTTCTATCCACCATCCACACTGAGAGGTCTGTGGAGGTCTCTGTACGTGGCAGAGCTGAGCGCATCAGGAAGCCAGTGTGCATCAAAGACTATAACCGGCATATGGGTGGGGTTGATCTGGCAGATCAGCTGCTCCAGCCCTACCAGATTATGCGGAAGTCAAGGGCCTGGTACAAAAAGGTTGCAATTTACCTGATGCAAATTGCAACCCACAATGCCTTTTTGCTCTGCAAAAAGGCAAACCCCGGAGTGACGCTGTCCTTTTTACAGTTTCAGCTCCAGGTCATTTCGGGGTTTTTGTACCAGGATGCACATGCTCCCCGGGCGGTGATGGGGGACAGAGTTGGGGCTGCACATTTTATTTATAAAATCCCCCCTACTGAGGGCAAACAGAAACCCCAAAAAAGATGCAGGGTGTGTTTCAAGAGGGGGCAGAGGAGAGACACAATCTTTTACTGCCCAGAATGCCCTGGACAACCCGGTCTGTGTCTTGTGGACTGTTTCAAGCTATATCACACTGTGCGTGATCTGTGATTTTTTTTTTTTCCTTTCTATTTTTTCTCACACTCCAGTTAGTTCAGTTTAGTTTTTTTTTTCTTTTACTGCACCAGACTTACATTTTATTCGTACATTTTTATGTTCTACAATTGGTGCTGTATTTTTCCAAAATCTTTGCACACCTATGCATGGGGGGCATGGGTGTACTCAGGAGACCTTGCAGAAAACAACCTGGAGAGTTTTCATGCAGTAACAAACAACAGTGTCTCCTAAATCACAGTCCAAATCTAATGTGGGCGTAAAAATCTGAAAATTGAAAAATTACACCACACACCTTCTCAAATGTTTTGGGCTAAAACCGTTGCATCCATGGCATCAAAGCACTCCATATGCAATACCTTGGGGTGTCAACATAACAAATATAAACAATTTTCTGGCAATAATTCAAACTGGGGTATGCGGTAGACCCAAAGCTAGGCCTAGCTGAAGAAATAATCTCAATTTCAACTCCAATGACAAAGTCATAAAAATTGTATTTGAACCTTCCCAAAATCCTGGCAAACCTATGCATGGGGGGCATGGGTGTACTCAGGAGACCTTGCAGAAAACAACCTGGAGAGTTTTCATGCAGTAACAAACAACAGTGTCTCCTAAATCACAGTCCAAAACTGATGTGGGTGTGAAAATGAAAAATGACCAAACAGTATCCAATTTGTTTGGAGCAAACGGTTGCATCCATGGCATAAAAACACTCCATTTACAATACTTTGGGGTGTTAGCTTACCCCAATTTTATTAACGTGCATATATTTGGTATGTAAAAAGGCCCCTAAAAAGAAGATAAGCAAAGAAGATACTGTATGTCAAATTAGAAAATTGACAAGCACATGTCAAAAGATTGGCGTAGCACCCCAAAAACAACAGAACAAATCTATATATGGGTGGTATCAATTTACTCAGAAGATGTTGAACATATTTTGGGGTGTTTTTTGGTAACCCATAACTGGATTTGACAATTCATGCCTAAAGTACAATGTGTGTGAAAAAATAACCCAAAAAGTGACTACCTGAAAGTTTGACATAGAGCTAGTGCATGGAAAGTGTTAAAATACAACTCTTTGAAGCACCCTAGGGTGTGCCCTTTCTAAAAATATATGGTTTGATGGGGGTAAATTACTTTGGCCGGCTTCAAAAATGTCCCAAATAGGACATGGGTGCATGATGACGAAATGTGAAAATTCCAAGTTGGAAAACTGAAATGCGCACCCCCCAAATAAGGCCTATTAGCCCCCAAATGACCCGACATACCTATACATGGGTGGTATCAATTTACTCAGAAGATGTTGCTGAACATATTTTGGGGTGCTTTTGGGCAGTAAACCTTAAAGTTCACAGTACATGTATTCTTAAATTGCGTTCAAAAAAAAAAAATTCACCAAAACTTTTTTTTTTCTCAAACTTTGGCATAGATTTGTGGTAAAATGGTTTGCATGGAAAGAGTCAAAATACCCCAAGTTTAATACCTTGATTTGTGTACTTTAAAAAAATATGTATATGTGGAGGGTTATTCAGCAATTAGTGACAGATATCAGTGTTACAATGTCACTAGCACTAGTTTTGAAAATAAACTCTTTGCAAATGGCAAAGTGCTACTTGCACTTATTGTTGCATAAAATAAGGAAAAAAGCGAGGAATATGTAAACATTGGGTATTGCTAAACTCAGAACTAAATTTAGAAACTACTAAGGAATTAAATTTTTTTGACGGTTGTTGATACATAAGAAATTTTGGGGGTCAAAGTTCGAAAAAGTGGTGTTTTTTCAATTTTTTTGTCATATTTCACAATGTTTTCTATAGTAAATTATATGAAATGATGAAAAAAATGGTATCTTTATAAAGTCCATTTAATGACGAGAAAAACAGTGTAAAATATGTGTGGGTTGCATAAACGAGTAAGAGGAAAATTTGATGTAAACACAAACAGAGCAGAAACGTAAAAACAGCAGCAGTCACTAAAGGACGGATTTGTGTAAAACCGCCCGGTCACTAAGGGGTTAAATGTCAAAACCTTTTATATCCATGAAATACATCAGACTGGACCCTAAAATTGACCCGTTGAGAAGTTTCTCTCCAGAGAGCACTGAAATTTTATAGCATTCTTTCAGCACCTTTTAAATTCACGGACCCTGCCGTGAATTCAGCATTCAACACAGAGTCCCTGAATCGATGCACCCGCAAAACAGGAAGAAAACCACTGAACTAATCAAAAAACCCTGCAACTTTAGAAAGGCAAAAAAAAAAAAACCCCACTAACAAAACAATAGTACTTGAAAATGCCTGGAAATATATAAGGTCCTATCAAGAACAATGAAAAGGGGGGGGGGGGGGAAACCACGCCAATATTTGGCAAACCGCCAGCTTTCTGAATAGTCAAATGGCCACGTAGTTGCATTGTATGGAGAAGTTCGGTGCTCTATGAATAACCTATTTTGCCTAATTAAATCAACACCATGTCAAAATAAAAGATATATATCCAGTTTATCGATATTTATAAATGAGATTATTAGCTTCCAAAAATGCCATCAGAACATTGTTTGTGGCATAATGCCTGTATATGGAAATTACAGTAACACTTTGTAGCAGTCCTCTACGGGGATTATCAGTCATTGTTCATAATGACCCCCTGAGAATTGTGGCCTTGGATAATAGCAAGCGACCTCAGCAATATCCCTACATTATGCCCTCTCCCTGGCTGTTCTATTTTGTCAGCGATAGTGGGGGCTCCTTGGACAGGAGTGAGATCTCACTGAGAACTTGAGGCAGAATCCTTGCTCTAACCATTCTAAGAAGTTATGGTGCCTATAAGTGTTTCACTCCTTTTAACTTGAATGTATCAAGAACAAGTGCAGTTTCAGACACTTTTCTCATAAGGCAAGTGATGGCTTCTGAACATGGGAAGTATCTATTTAGTGCCATACTTTAACATAGTATGTTACAGGTAGTAATATTTGTGCACTTCATTCCACTGTCAAAGAATGAAAGTGTTCATTGATTATCTTCTAGTGATAACCTACAGCTATCCTGGCAGGTTACTACTGCCTTGTAGGAGGCCACGGCTTTAAAATTTTCTTTCTATGCGACTGGTTTAAGAGTCTATTACCAAACACATTTTACCTAGCAAACTAATAGTTTACCAATTTTGAGGGAGGCTTTCAGTAATAAGAAAAGGTAAAGAATTTATCCACCCAACATACAGGGTATCACGTTTAAGACAAGTTATTTTAAAAGACCCCTAATTTATTGGAAGTGGGATTTAAGTGGGGATTATATCAGACCGAAGGAATCTGAATAAATATGTTGATCGATCAGCGCTTCTTGGTCCAAATACAGATTGACACCATGAATCAAAAAAGTTAAGAAAATGATTGCATGGTACACGAGAGAGCATTTCAAAAGGGATCAGGAGTCACATGCATAGCATTTGTAAAAAAACAGAATAGTCCACTACTCAGAAAAATCCCATTATTCAGCATCTTCGTTTGCTGTGTAAATCGCCTGATTTCTCCTCTTAATTTTCACACTGCCACATTCGCCCTCCTCGCTTAATCTCTTTAGGGACTTGTCTGACCCCTTTAATTCCCCCTCAGTCTGACTGCTTTCAGATCGGTCCAGCTCATAGTTGGTGGAACCCATTGCTTCATCTAAAGAAACAGCCATTGACTCAGGTAAGACCCGGGTCTTTGAGAAGCTTGAAAGATCGCTGTTGTGTTCTGACTGCACAAGTGCATCTTCCTCTTCATCATCATCCAGGGTGATCTCATCAGGGTTCAAGGAAGATGATAAAACAGAGGCATCAGTGCTGTACTCACTGGGATCTTCTAATGAACCAGTGCTATCTGCATCATCAGTGGCCTCCATGTCACCGCCCTCTTCATCCGGACGTATCATGGCGTTGAGATCAGTAAGTCCCAAGAGGGCACAGAATTCTGTGGTCTGTGGGTTGATTATATGGGAAGCAGTCCTGTTGTGCTGAGGTTTGTTGGGGTCGTAGCAGGCTGTGGTGACACTAAAGTTACAAGGAATTTTGAGATCTTGGCCAAGATCAATTAGGACCTCCTTTCTGGATTCAGCAGTAGCACTAAAGTCCCACCTAAAATTCAAAACAAGAGAATTATAGACTGCAAATCAAAAACGTTCCCTTTTTTTCTTTCTATTGTTTTACTGGAGTCGACCATTTGTTAGGTTTTTTGTGTAAAATCCAATGACAATGATATGGACAGATGATGACATGTAGAATCCATGCTGGAGCTACTCACCTGAATATGTATAGACCCAAAAGAGTGGTGCGGAGACTGAATGATAAAATGCTGGACATTGAGACGCGGGATCGCATCCCAGTCAGAGCATCTCTACAACAAGTGTCCTTGAGCAAGACAGACACCCAAACATACAGATTTGCCTACTATAGAATATCAGCCGTGTAGACTACCAGAAACCTCTCGGTTCTACAACCGTAGAGAAGCAGGCTGTAATCTGGATTGGAATACCTGACCAGTACGTCTCTCCTCTACAATCATGAAGAATCAGGCCTGTCTTACAACTGTGGAAATGCAGGTTCAGCCTCACCACCACGTGTCAGCTCTAACAGTGGAAAGCCAATCCAGGCCCCAGTCAGAAGAACTCACCAGCAAGTGTCCTTTGGCAAGCACCCAACAACATGTATGCACCTACCTCACACTATGATTATCTCTCCCTTACATAGTTTAGGATCCCTCAGGGCGTTTCTGGCAGCTCCACTCAGTTTTCTGAACAAAAATGGATTCAGCCATCACTGATGCCCAAGAAGCTACCACTGCATATGGATACATAAGTCTACTGATTCCACTTAAACACTACATCAAGCAGAGGAGGAAATGCAAGCACCTTGCATTGACAAATCAGTCTATGTGACAGGGCTACATTTGCAGCGTTCCTATTTTTGTTTAATCTTTGTAGCTCTAGGACACAGCGGGCAGGAAACAGGACTTGGGATCTCTTCGCACCAAGAACTATACAATGCTATGGTGCTTGGTGTGCCACTTTACCTGGTGGCTAACTTTGTGATACAGATTTCATGTGTGTCAAAGTATGTCAGAACTTGCTGCTCTTTTGAAGGCAATCCATAGCAGTAAATGTTTGTAAAAATTACTCTGGTACGTTGGACCAGATTATTAAGCATATATTTTATATACTTCAATGTTTTACTACTGAAGTCTCTGTGCGGACAAAGACTAGTCATGTCATGACTTACTTTGTGTAGAGGCTGTTGTTTTCGGGCATGTTCCATGTTTTTGAAGTTCCGTTAAGAAGACTTTTCGTGTTTTTGAGAATTACCAACCATTCAATATCATACTCCAGGCAGTCAGGCTTACTGGGGTCATGCTCAACATCCACGATCTAGTTTGAAATAAAGTAAAAAGTAACAACGGAGAGAAAACAGACCAAACAAAATGTTCCAACAGTATTGAGGAGGTGCACACAAGCATGAGTGTCCATTCACCTGTAGAAAGTCCCGGCGTGGTAGACATTTGTCAAGGGCCAAGAATTTTGTTGCTTTGGGTAGTTGTCCTTCTACTTTAGTCTGTAAATGCAAAGGCAGACGTGTCACTAATGAACGTTGGAAGATTTCATCCCAACATATAAGCAGATTACAGAATAAGCATCAAACCATGAGGGTAAAGAAGAAACCTGTCTGAATTGGGTTCACAGCTTTGATTCAGAGGTCAATGGGAAGGTAGGAAGGAAGGGAGGCATTATGTAAACAAGAAGTGCAATTGAAGGAAATATTAACCATCTGGTTAAGACCAACTGGACTCCTCACCACGTTCTCAGGACTTCACATACAGGGAGGAAAAAAAATGATTTGATCCCCTGCTGATTTTGTACATTTGCCCACTGCCAACGAAATGATCAGTCTAGAATTTTAATGGTAGGTTTATTTTAACAGTGAGCGACAGAATAACAAAAAAAATCCAGAAAAACACAATTCAAAAAAGTTAAATTGATTTGCATTTTAATGAGTGAAATAGGTTTTGTAAAGGGATCAAATACTTGACTTAGCACTTGGTGGCAAAACCCTTGTTGGCAATCAGAGGTCAGACGTTTCTTGTAGTTGGCCACCAGGTTTTCACACATCTCAGGAGGGATTTTGGCCCACTCCTCTTTGTAGCAGGTTATTAAGTCATTAAGGTTTCGAGACTGACATTTGGCAACTCGAACCTTAAACTCCCACCATAGAGTTTGTATGGGATTAAGGGCTGGAGACTGGCCAGGTCACCCCAGGAACTTGATGTGCTTCTTCTTGAGCCACTTTGTTGCCTTCGCTGAGAGTTTTGAGTCATTAAAAATGGGTGATGGGTATTTCAGCACGACAATGACATGGCTGAGGGCAGGAGGTTCTCCCAAGATTTGATGGATGGAACATGGCCCTGTCCATCGTCCTTTCGCTGCGGTGAAGTTGTCCTGTCCCCTTAGCAGCAAAACACCCCCAAAGCATAAATGTTAGTCCACTATTGTTTGGTGGACCTACATATCGTTATGGTTTTAATCCTTTTTTTTTTTTTTATGTATATTCTTTTCACTATAAAAGGTTTGGATGGTATGGTTTTTTTCTTTCAGAATATGCTTACTCTGTATAGCAGTATTGGTTACCATGGGAACTGTGTTTTGTGTACGCCTTTGACATACGTATGTAACTTGAAGCGTCTGTTCGCTTTACGTTTGTGTTTTTTTTTCTTTTGATGATGTGTCGCGATTTGATTGGATTGCAGTGTGCTGGTTGTCGAATGGCTGTGTCTCCGCATGACCGCAGATGGGATCTCGCGAGACTCTGGGGGCTGTTCCTGGAGCCGGTGCGTGCACAGGAGGCTCTCCCTCGCCATGTTTACATTTCAGTCGGTGCGGGTCTGTATTTACATAGGGCGCATCGGGAACATGCTTTTGGACTCCCAAAAAAACGTGAAGCATATCAGTATGTAATCATCTATTAATTCCTTCCATGTGTATACCATCTTTATTGTATATAAAAGGGTTGGTCTTTCTATGGTTGTTTAGGGCACTGCACACTGAGGAAGGGGCTACGTCCCCGAAACATGTGTTTTTTCTAGTAAAAGTGGTGACACTAGTGCACCTTTATCAGCAGCGCTGGAGGTCTGTCTTTTTTTACTTCATGGTTACAATTTCGTTACCCTACGGTTGGATGCCGTTTGGGGATTAATGTTTTCAGCTGCAGCATTACTTCGGATTTATTTTTTCAGGTCATATAGAAGACCTGACCCCAGTAACCTTTTTCTCTTTGTGGTCTACAATCTTGTCCCTGACATCCCTGGACAGCTCTTTGGTCTTGGCCATGGTGCAGAGTTTGGAATCTGATTGGATTGCTTCTGTGGACGGGTGTTTTTATACAGGTAACAAACTGAGATTAGGAGCAGTCCCCTTAACTCCTTCACTGCAGACTTGTGGGGATCGTCATGGGGATTCCCCACTTTATGTAGAGGACATTCCCCACATGTCGTCTGCTAACGGGGCTCTCCTGCCTAATACTTGCCTCTCCCTCCGGGGTACCGTGGTGGACTTCCTTGAAGGGTCTGGGTCATGTAATAAAATGTTACTGTAAAATCCTGTTTAAAGAGGATGAGCAAAAAGGAGCTCAGCACACAGGGGTGAAATGGTCCAGCAGTGAAGGGGGTTAAGAGAGTGCTCCAAATCTCCGCTTATTACCTGTATAAAAACGAAAAAAAAAAAACCACACACCTGGAAGCCAGAAATCTTGCTGATTTATAGGGATCAAATACTTATTTCACTCATTAAAATGCAAATCAATTTATATTTTTTTGTTGTTATTCTGTCTCTCACTGTTTATTATTGTAATGGAAGGTTTACTAAGGCTGGGGTCAGACGAGCGTAGTGTTCACGTCCGTGATTGCGCCTAAAAGTACGTCCGTGATAGCATGACAGAAAGCCCATTGGAGCCCCACACACGAAGTACATCCGCACTGAACTGCGGACGCACAACGGCCACGGCGCAAGGCAGGCAAGAACGTACAACCCCTAGAACGGCCACACAAAGTGCGCTGCGTCCGCATAGCTTTGTGTGTGAGTGATGGAACGTGGTCAGACGGACTGCATTTATACGTCCAGCATTTTTCACAGACAAAATGGTTTTGCTTTTTATTTTATTTTCCCGCCTACATCCGTCAAACTATACATCAGTGAATAAACGGACTGTGTGGCCACTACTGCGTCTTCCGTACTGATGTACGTCCGTGTGCACGGACGTACAGTCCGTAGAAATCACACTCGTCTGACCCTAGCCTTAGACGGATCATTTGCCAGTGGGCAAACGTACAAAAGCAGCAGGGGATCAAATAATAGCCATTCATGTCAAATGTACTTCTGCAAGTCTAGGTCTACCTCTGTCAATGTTCTGAAGTGACCTCCTTATTTCGCTTCAAAAAGGATTTAAAAAACTATTGAAGATGCCACAATTTTTAAAAATATATTCTTGATATCTTTGCTTACCTGGTGCTGCATAAACGCAGCAAATTTGACATGCAAGTGGGCAGAGAACCAATATGAAGGCTGGAGGTGATGCAGAAGCTCAGAGGCTGCTGGACTGCCTAAAGTGTTGTTCTCCACCTCTTCTCGAAAGAAAGCCTTCTTCGTCAGGAGATGTTTCGTATTACCGTAATGGTAAATACTCCGAGGCCAGTCATGAGACAAGAAGATATCCATGGGTTCTTTTATCTGTATTACGCAATACAAAAATAACAGGTAAGACCGTGAAAGAGCTGGAGACAGGAAATCTGCAATTATTTATAAAAGCACCAACATATGCTGCAGCGTTGAATACAAACTTTCCTACAAAATGGCAGAGCTCTCAAACTCTAGGCTCCGCCACAACTCATTATTTGCTGACCATCTATTGCAGTCAAAGAGGTCTGGAAAATGTAGGCCATCAACAGCTGAGGGTGATGGAGTTCAACAGCCCTAGTGCAAAGCATCATCATCTATAATTTTATGCAGTTGTGAATAAGATTATGTAAAAACAGAAATTTCAAGCAAGACCTGGAGCAGCTGTAAATCGCGCACCCCTATACCATAGAAACAAATAAAAATAAATACACAGACCACCCTTAAAAAAAATTTCAAAAAACGCAAGGACTTCAAAAAAAACCTTAAATTTATAATTCCACTAAAAATCCATACCGACACCCGAAAAAACATGCATTAACAACACAAGACATGCAATAAAATCAGGAAAGAACCCTAGGGGTTAATTAATAGGTTACTGTGTGGTTAGAAATTTACTCAGCAGGGGCTTAATAGAAATTATTTGTAGTTATAAACTAGCAATCCCCACCACTCTGAATTAGCTTTAATATCTTACATTTTGCGGAACATACTTTTAAGGGTGGTCTGTGTATTATTTTTATTGCGTGAATAAGATTATCCATATAGCTGAAGAAGTGCAGAATGAGAGAGTGTGTAGGAAAAACTCAAAAGCTACAGCTAAAGATTTAACAGCCAAGAAAATCTGGCTTTTAAAGCAGTCTAAAATTGTAATTGCCGCACATCAAAAAACATCTGGATGTAACACACCCTGCATACATTGGCTGACCACTTGGTTAAAGTGTTGTATTTCCTAGACAAGTTATCCTACGGGCAGAGTTGTCTTTTCCTTATTTATCATGTAGGTCTCCTGTTTGTGCTCCACAGTGTACATCGCTGCGGTTTGTTAGCACTTTATCAAAACTTTTAAGTAACAGTAGTAGAAAAAAGCAAAAAAAAGCCAGAGAAAGTAAGCCTTGAAGTAATGGAATTAGAGTCCTACTAAGCCTCTTCGCAAACAGACAGGTATATGTATGTAGATTGCAGGACAAAATTACTGTACCTACCTGTTTAAGCTTGAACACCTCTACGTTCCTCACGTGGTAAGCACTTCTGATAGTTTCTTGGTTGTAAGGCGGACACTCATAATGCCCTGGGGAAAAAGGAAAAAGAAAAACGATTTTTAGAGATGTGAACACACAAGGTGACTATAAAGAGTTTAAAAAAATATCAACTAAAAAGGAATACACTCACCTTTTCTGTAATCATGTGGTTTAAAAATCCCAGATATTCCTCCAATTCTCACGCCACGATATTTTATCACCCCAGCATATCCTAAAAGCAAATGTACAGTACGTTAATGAGAAGTATCTTGGCTCTGGGCTCTAGTGCTTCCGTCAAACCATTCTAAATTTAGTCTAATTGTCGAATGCAGATTAATTCATACCCAGGTAGTATATGTTTGGAGCGACCCAACCCCCGTAGGGTAGCTCTTGTAGATAGTTTGAAGCTTCATGGTTTCCACCAATAAAGATAGTGAGCATTGGTGCCTTCTTCTCGCCAGAGTAGTACCTGTAGTTGAAAGAGTGAAAAAAAATAAAAAAAATTATAGTCTTAAGTCAAACATGCATACATAAAAGCCCTCCTTCCTCTTAGACACTGTCCTATGGTATCCCCCCTTTTGTGTTAGCCCTTTCACCAACAAAACGTGTGCACTGTTTTTCAATGATATACACAACCTATTTTGCATATCCGTGAAATACAAGTTTAGTGTTATCACTAATGACAAATGAAAATCCCTATGAGATCTGACTTGTGTCACCTATTACTGTAAAGAATCTGCAAGGAGCAACCCCACGCTCGCTGTAACAAAACATTCAACAAACTTTATTGCTGCATTACAGCAGCCAGGGAGAGCTCTGCTGTCACTCACTACTGTACATGGTTAAGATTCAGGGGTTAAATTTGCTGAAAATCCCTGTATAGTATATAGATACAATATTTTCATATATAAGCATTATGCCACCTACAGATATTTTTATATTATATCAGTATTTTTTGGAAGCTGCGTTGCCAACAATGTCATTATGATCACTACAAATCCCCATAAGCAGGAAATCTGAACATTTGTATTATCCATCTTTATCACATTTACTGTATTTGCCACAAAGGCCATTTCTGCACGCATGCCAATTAGGCAGACCCTGTGTGAAATTGTAAAAAGCAAGAGACACCATGTAGGGGTTTCAAACTTTCATTCCGATTTCTGTTTTTCTGTAAAGGATCAAATACCTGACAGTTGGAAAGGTGGACACAAAGTAATAAGTGGAAGTCATATAAATTATGAAAATCCTTTGAATGTCAAAAGGTTGCAGTTTCCTGTATTTAAATTAAAACTAAAAGAAAAAAAGGAAGCACTTCAAAAATTCTTATGTCTTACTTATAAAAGGTTTGCATTTGCCGATACTTGGGAGGCACCGCCATGCATTGCATGTCACCCTCGTTCCTCACTGCTTGAAAGTCACCACAGCATATTAACAGATCCACCTTTGTATTCCGCTTCTGCTCCATAAACTGGATCGTCTCGTAGATCATATCCAGCTCGCCGTGACAACATCCTTCCACAGCAATCTTCATGGTGACAAAAATACGATTTGTCCTTTCACTCCCGTCTGTGAGGAAAACCAAGTCTAAATATGGAAAGAAAAAAAAGGAAAAAAAAAACACAAGATGGTCATTCACAAAGCACCGAGATGGAGTTCAATTTCAGGGCTTTTAATATCAGTGTATTTCAGGACACTTCGGGAATTCAATCTCACCGAAAATACGGCGCATTCACAATTCACCGAAATGCGCTGAAAATTGAGGCCCATTTGGCTGGAACAGCTGAGAGCTTCCACCACTGACACAGCTGTCACTCAGTAGATGGGATTTTGAATATCCCCCCTGTTGAGGACAAGCTCAGGGATGTCAGCGCACTCTGCATGCTGATGCCATACTTTCTCCATTAACATGCTCAGCTACGAGTGTTCTGGGAGAGAGCAGATGTGGGCTGGTGCAGCTGCATCAACCCATCAGTCTGGACTGGTGCTCATGTACTTTGAGTGCAAAAAGTACACACGTTTCGAGAGATACACAATGTGTGTAAGAAGCTCCTGGGACTTAATCAGTCCTGCTGCAATCTGAAACAATGACTTTTATTAATATGCATCAATACAATTTGTTATATTCTATTAAGATCCTAGAGTGCTAGCTCTTGGTTAGAGATAGATAGCATTAAAATTCTGGCTGATGTTTTGTTACTTCTTGGTTTCTCTTTCAGCCTTCACCGTTGTGTTTTTGTTTTTTTCATTCTAGTTGTATGATCATCTCTGTTGTTTTATTATGGGCCCAAGATCCCTCATGCATTTATTTTCCCATTTTGAACATACCATTTGACGCTCACCTTTTTACAACATCTAAATCCCCACCCATGTGACCCTTAATGTCTTAATGTTCAATTCTAGGAACTGAACAGTATAGCTTCCAGACCTGAGGAAGAGGAGAGGAGTCCTCTTGAAAGCTTGTCTTTTAAATGTTACGTTAGTCCAATAAAAAAAAAGGTATCACTACGTACAGCTATACTCATGAGAATATATATATTATATATATATATATACACACACACACATACATATACACACACACACACACACACACACACACCAAGTCCAGGGGGAACACATGGCAACGAAGTTCCTGCACAAATTTTGGAGATGGAACGGAGTTCCCTTTGGTCCCATGCACTATAAAGCTTGCATTCAGGTGATCAATCATATATTTCACTGTTAATAGATTTATTGGAAATATTTTTGCTACACTCAGATTTAGTGTGTGCTGTTGTTACGTGCAATTGGGGGACACAAAGTGTGTGTGCGCGTTCATTCCCTAGTCCAAAAAAGCCCCCTCATTCACTTTACAGGATGTCCCTCTTCATCAGAACCCAATTCCAGACAGACGTACAGTGGGTGGACCCCAGCACCCCACACTGTGCTCCATAAACTTACCAAGAACCCGAATGAATCATTCACGTGCACAGCAGGACCGCAGACTGAAACCCACAAACATCATTCCAAACAGGAAATTGGCTAGACTGCGCGCATAAATACGACGTCACGCGTGGCTGACGCATATGGCATCACACGGCGCCTTCAACCATTCCATTCTTATTTCTTTAAATCGTTTAAGATCAATTAATCGTTTTATGGCATTCCACAGGGATCGTATCCGACCACAACCTCACCTAGTGCCATTCAAACGACACAATATTAGAGAAGACACCAGCTGACCGTTGCGGACTACATTTCCCTACATGCCTTATGCCAGCCATTATGCCCTTTAGGCATTGGAACTGAAATAACATACCGGAAGTACGTCTATTCTTTCCTTCGGGATCTGAACCGCATCTTTGGAACGCACGGAAGGAAAAGGCGAGTGTTAGTAATCTTCAGCGCATGCGCGGTTTGCACGTCTACTATTGCTGCTGCTCCCTGCTTATTTATTGTACCTTGGGACAGTAAGTACCTTCTTTAATCTCGGGGTCACTGCCTATTTAGGGGACATATTGGTATTTTTGTATTGTGTTTTTCTGCTTCCTGTCAGGGGATGTTTGAAGAAAATTGGTATATCTGTCTCTGTCTGGAAAAAACAAGTATTAGCTGGGTGATAGGGAGGAGGTTTCATGGGGATGAGACTTGCAGGGTTATTCAGAGAAAGGTTAAAACCAGGAGAACTGGCAGGAGAAGGGAACAATCTAGACCAAATAGTCGATTTGGAAAGTGAGAAATGGGAGAATTTTTCTGGTTTGGCTATTTTGACCTAGAATTTATATTTCTCCAGTCATTCTCCTGAGTTTCACCATTCTTTGAATAGACCTGATTGTTTTCCTTAACAAAAGAATATCCAACATGTCTAGAGTGTCCCCTTGTTTATCTGTCAAATAGTAGGGTAAATATTTTGGGTAACGCCAATAATAAACGATAACAATACAGACAATGACACAATATTTTGGACTTGTACTGCGACTCCCATTTGGGGTTTTCTTGCATGCAGACTGTGAGACATGTTTAGGGTTGCCAGATCGGCCATGGTTTCCTGGATACATTACCTTTTCATGCAGAAGAGAGCACAGGGAAAAGTGCTGCCCTGCAACATGTCTAATTACTATCCTGCAGGGAGGATGTCAGGTCACCTGGGCTTCAGTTTTGATTACTTACCTGCAGCATATGGATTCTACATGCAGTAGGGCGTCATTTTTCATGCATGAATTAAAGGAATACTCTTGAAATATAGAGGTCCCCCCCCCCTAAAATAATTGGGCAGAGGTTGCTGGCAGCCTCTGTCCAATCATTTTGCCATTTAAAATAAAAAAATAATTATACACGTTTTTCTCCCTCGCTGTGCGCATTTCCTCTCCAGCACGGTGACTTTAAGGCTGGGGTCAGACCAGCGCACTTTTAACGTGCGTTCTGGCGCACATAATTACGGCCGCACTAGCAGCAGATGACGGGCAATGACGGCCAATATACGATGTACGGCCGCACAAAAGTCCGGCCGTGCAACGCAAGTGGAATTTGAACGCATTTTTCTGAGAACGCTGAACCGCTAGTACTGAGTGCGCTGCGGCGGCATAGCGGCGTGTTTGCGTGATTAGGAGATGTCAGACGCTGCTAATGTCCAGCCTACATAACGTCCAGACGCAAAAAGAGTTTTATTGACGATCCGTACAAAATCACGCCCGAAAATGTGCGTCGTCTGACCGTTTTTGCGCATTCCGTGAAAAAATACGTCGATGCGTTCGGACGCACTTTTTCACATTCGCGGTGAAAAATGCTTTTGTCTGACCCTAGCCTTAAACCCGGACATTTCTGAGCTTTTCTACTTAATTCGCACCTTTTAGGCAAATTGCGTAGCCTAACGAGCCTTTTCTCTTGGCATACGGAAGTCCAGTAGCGCTTGCGCACAGCGATTGCTCGGGGCTGTGCGCGCAGATCTGATCCATCGGCTTTCTCCCTGACAATCACCATGTTTGTGGGTTGTCTCGGGGTGGAGCCGCCAACATGCTTTAGTGTCCTGAAGTCTCAAATGACTAAACTAGTGAAATTCATACCTCCCTGGTTTTGCTGGGGTGGGTGGAAGAATCTCCTCCACTTCACTCGTATTTTAAACAGTTCGGGGACCTGGCGTGGGGTGCACTCCATACACCTGGCCACTTTAAAAAGCTAAGGTGGTCAGGGTGTGTAGAATATCCATTTTTAAGTATATGCTCCCCATCCACTGTAGAATTAAATTCAAAATCCTTACCCTGACCTACAAAGCCCTCACTAACTCAGCTCCCCACTACCTGTCCTCACTAATCACCAAATACACCCCAGCCCGCTCCCTAAGGTCAAACAGTGACCTGCGCCTAGCTTCTCCCCGCATCACCTCTTCCCATGATAGACTGCAGGATTTCTCATGCACAGCCTCATCCTCTGGAACGCTCTCACACGTACTGTCAGACTTTCACCTAGTTTCCCTTCCATCAAGCGCTCCCTTTTAAGACATTCCTATTCAGGCAAGCCTACCACCCGACTCACACCTCACTGCCCCAACCAGTCCATCACACCCACCTTGCAGTCCTCTCCTCTTGCTTCTACACCATCCCTCCTAGATTGTAAATTCCCACGGGAATAGGGCTCTTCTTTCCTCCTGTACTGGTTTGTCAAATGTTGTTCAGTCTCAATGTATTGTAACCCGGTCTATATTGCGCCCATTGTTCAGAGCTGCGGAATATGCTGGCGCTATATAAATAAATTAATAATAATAATCTATCCAGTAAAGCATGGTCAACATGATAACCCTAGTCTAGTCACTATTAGTTCAATAAGAAATGAATATCTGTAGCTGTAGTGGTGATAAAAAATAGTAGTTCTTCAGTGGCTGAACTACCAGTACTGTGATGCCTTTTTTTTTTTCCCAAACTGAAAGCGCATCATGGAAGTGCTACATTATCCACAACAAACAGACTTACTTGCACATGCAATAACAAGTTGGAAAAGATTAATTTCATATTTACCAAGACATGCAACCCAGAACATATCGGTGTACAGACATATTTCCACGTCAGAGTTGACCAGCACGGTCAGCCCAAAAGCACTTTTTACCATATATGGATTAAATTTAACTATTAGGGGTATCCAAAAACATTCTTTATGCCCAGCTGCACGTGTCATAGTGTGGTCAGAGAAAGGGGAGAGAGGGGACTTTCTAAGGCATATTATCCCACATTCCTGAGACTTTCTACAGCAAAATAGTCTGCAGTTACATTTTATTTAAGAAAAGGGCTTATTAACTTAGTGGTATATTTGGATAACCTTTTATATGTATAGGACAGGGAAATTATTATTTATCACAAGACAAAGGAGATTGTCTCCTTCACTATTTTGAATTTCCATATCCTACTTTTTGCCTGGTGTGTGTGTCAGAAATCTTGGCACTCCAGATTTTTCCGAACATCCTGTACCATTATGCTCAGCCAACCTAGTACTCTATTCTTACCCTGGTGTCAAGCAGAACCAGAGCTATTGTAAACTTCCCAGATCTATAATAGTCTATGGAGTTGCTAAACTTACAACCGCACTGGTTACGTTTACAGTTGTGTTCAAAATTATTCAACCCCCACTGAAATTGAGTGTTTTGGCCAGTTTGACATTGATTTTGATCATTCAGTCATCTTGCTTACAATTAAATCAAAGAGGCACGTGTAGGTCAGACAAATATAACATAACATTTATAATGAAATAACCACAAATGTCTTTTCTGTGCTCACATCATTATCAGTTTTATTCAACCCCCAAGTGACATTCAATCTTAGTACTTAGTACAACATCCTTTTACAGTTATAACAGCTTTTAAACGTGAAGCATAGCTTGACACAAGTGTCTTGCAGCGATCTACGGGTATCTTCGCCCATTCGTCATGGGCAAAAGCCTCCAGTTCAGTCACATTCTTAGGCTTGCGCACTGCAACTGCTTTCTTTAAGTCCCACCAGAGGTTCTCAATCGGATTTAAGTCAGGTGACTGCGATGGCCACTCCAAAATGTTCCAGCCTTTAATCTGCAACCATGCTCTAGTGGACTTGGAGGTATGCTTGGGATCATTGTCCTGTTGAAAGGTCCAACGTCTCCCAAGCCTCAGGTTTGTGACGGACTGCATCACATTGTCATCCAATATCTCCTGGTACTGAAGAGAATTCATGGTACCTTGCACACGCTGAAGCTTCCCTGTACCTGCAGAAGCAAAACAGCCCCAAAGCATGATTGACCCCCCGCCATGCTTCACAGTAGGCAAGGTGTTCTTTTCTTCATAGGCTTTGTTCTTCCTCCTCCAAACATAGCGTTGATCCATGGGCCCAAACAGTTCTAATTTTGTTTCATCAGTCCACAGAACACTATCCCAAAACTTCTGTGGTTTGTCCACATGACTTTTGGCATACTGCAGTCGACTCTTCTTATTCTTTGGAGACAGCAAGAGGGTGCGCCTGGGAGTTCTGGCATGGAGGCCTTCATTACGCAGTGTGCGCCGTATTGTCTGAGCTGAAACTTCAGTAGCCACATCTGACAAAGCTTTTCTCAGTTCCTCAGCAGTCACACGGGGACTTTTCTCCACTCTACGCTTCAGGTAGCGCACAGCAGTCGAAGTCCGCATCTTCTTTCTGCCACGACCAGGTAGCGTTTCAACAGTGCCCTTTGCCTTGAATTTGCGAATGATGCTTCCTATGGTCTCTCTTGGTATGTTTAACCCTTTCGCTGCTGAGGCTTTTCACACCCCTGTGCTGAGGTCATTTTTACCTGTTTTGCGCATCATGTTTAAACGTGTTTTGAAGGCTTATTTTAGTATATGACCCAGACATATTATATATCGTTCTTTCCGTCAGACTCGGTAGATTCATAATATGTCATTATTATATGTATACGTTATGTCATGTCTGTATATTATAACAAAAAATGCAATAACATATGTATTTTCAATAATTTACAACGTGTAAAGTGTTTTTTTTCACATTTTAACATGCGAGCAATTGCGGTTATATTTTGTATGGGGTGCGCTTGTTAAAAAAATTAGAGATGGGGTCTCGTTACATTTTTTTTTGGGGAAAATTACACGATTTTTAACAAACGCACCGCATACAAAAATCGTTAGTGCAGCATCATTGTTCACATTACAATTGAAATGGGAACAATATTGCTGCATTAACGAACCAAAAAAAAGAAAAAAAAAATGTTTATTTTTTTTTTTATATATATTTTTTTAAATATATTTTTAATTTTAATTTTTTTTAAAAAACTTTTTCACAGTAGTGTTTGGTATCGTTGGAACGGCCATGCTCTGGCCGATCCAAACATACCAAACTTTAACCCCTAGCTGCCACGGATCGGGAGATAGGGAGTTCCAATGAACTCCCTATCTCCACCGTTGGTGGCAGTTAGGGGTTAACTCTAGGACTGGCGTCATCGTGCTATGCACGATGACGCCAGTCCTCAGGGGGAGTTCCCGGAGGCTTGGCCGACATCCAAGATGTCGGCCAGCTCCGGGAAAGGATCACGAACCGGCGCTTTTCAGCGCCGATTCGCGATCCAGCTCCCCAGGGGTTAATGCCAGGCACCATTTGGAAGGGCAGGCTGTGCCCTTCCAAATGGTGCCTGGGTTAACCCCCGCAACGCCGCCGATCGGGAGGGAGAGAGATCCGAAGGACCTCTCCCCCCTCCCTTTCAGGCGCCTCCTCCGCACATGCGGGGGGGGGGGCGCCTGAATTAGGTGTCATCGCGCTGCCGCGATGACACCTAATTTCATCGGCGGCGGTTCCGGATGCTGGGCTGACATCGAGGATGTCAGCCCGCACCGGGGGGGGGCCAGCGATCGGCCGGAACCCGGGCTGAGCGCGTCCTCCGCATGGAAGTGGTTAACATCTTTGCAATCTTCTTATAGCCATTGCCCTTCCTGTGAAGAGTAATCATCTCTTCTCTTGTCTTCCTGGACCATTCTCTTGACTTCACCATGTTTGTAACCACACCAGTAAATGTCTAGAAGGAGCTGAGTATCACAGTCATTTTAAAGCTGCCTAATTGGTGCTTATTATGCTTTATTGCTGCTCCGTGACATCCACAGGTGTTTTCAATACCTGATTGAAAACACTTGAATGAACCTCTGTTCTTCAGAGTGGTAGTCTTTAAGGGGTTGAATAATTGTGTCAATGAAGAATTCACAAAAGAAACATTTACTACTGTATTACAAAACCAATTGATGTCATTTTAGTTGCATATGGTTCTTTAAAAAGTCCTTGTAGTATTTCATTCTGAATACAATTACAAATGTACACTAAATTCCCTAAAACCCTTTACAGCATTGGGGGTTGAATAATAATCTTATTGATTTTTTTGATTGGGTAACAAAAATAATAGACACAGGTGGTGCAGTAGACATTGCTTATTTAGATTTCAGTAAGGCTTTTGATACTGTTCCGCATAGAAGGCTTATCAATAAATTGCAATCTTTGAGCTTGGATTCCAATATTGTTGAATGGATTAGGCAGTGGCTGAGTGACAGGCAACAGAGGGTTGTGGTAAATGGAGTTTATTCGGCGCAAGGTCTTGTTACCAGTGGGGTACCTCAGGGGTCAGTACTTGGACCCATTCTATTTAATATTTTTATTAGTGATATTGCAGAAGGTATTAATGGAAAAGTATGTCTTTTTGCTAATGACACAAAAATTTGCAACAGGGTTGACGTTCCTGGAGGGATCAGCCAAATGACAAATGATTTAGGTAAACTATAAAAATGGTCGGAGTTGTGGCAATTGAGTTTTAATGTGGATAAGTGCAAGATAATGCACCTGGGACGTAAAAACCCAAGGGCTGAATATAGAATATTTGATACAGTCCTAACCTCAACATCTGAGGAAAGGGATTTAGGGGTTATTATTTCAGAGGATCTAAGGGTAAGTAGTCAATGTAATAGAGCAGCAGGAAATGCTAGCAGAATGCTTGGTTGTGTAGGGAGAGGTATTAGCAGTAGGAAAAGGGAAGTGCTCATGCCACTGTACAGAGCACTGGTGAGACCTCACTTGGAGTACTGTGTGCAGTACTGGAGACCGTATCTCCAGAAGGATATAGACATCTTAGAGAGAGTTCAGAGAAGGGCTACTGAAATGGTGTATGGCTTGAAGGAGAAAAGTTACCAGGAAAGGCTTAATGATCTTAACATGTACAGCTTGGAAAAAAGATGAGACAGAGGAGATATGATAGAAACATTTAAATACGTAAAGGGAATCCACAAGGTAGAGGAAGGGAGTATATTTAAAAGGAAACAAAGTAGCAAAACAAGAGGACATAGTCTTAGATTAGAGGGGCAAAGGTTTAAAAGTAACATCAGAAAGCATTATTTTACTGAGAGGGTGGTGGATACATGGAACAGTCTTCCAGTAGAAGTGGTAGAGGCCAAAACAGTAATTGAATTTAAGCAAGCATGGGATAGGCATAAGGCTATCCTAAACAAAAGATAAATCCAGGTAAAGTATCCATGTAATTGGGCAGACTAGATGGGCCGAAAGGTTCTTATCTGCCGACATTTTTCTATGTTTCTAACACAACTGTATACCAGTATTGGACTACAGTCCATAATAATAAGTGGCCAATGTTGCTGACCTATGCGGTAGAGCTTGTGTGTGTTATTGCCGTTTATGTTCTGCTGTCTATGGCAATAGAGGTAGTTAAGTCAAAGCAATGAATGAGTAATCCTGTCTTTATTTTTTTTAGTGGAGTCTGACGCCGGCGAAGATGAACTTGGTGCTAAAGGCTGGGAGCCAGGGAGACTTGCCAGCACCCAGAGCAGCTTGCTTGGCAGCATGGAGGATGAGCTAAATAAGAGTCATACTCGTGTGGGATTTCTAGACGGGGATAAAGAAGTGGACGCCAAGCAGGAACTGGTAAATATGATATGATATCATATATGTGACTCCAATTTCTACAAAATACAGTGACCATTCGATAAATAGCGAATTCACAGCATTCTTGGCTAAATGGAACCGTCAATATGGGCCGAAATAGAATTTGCACAGAAATACGAATAAATGGAAGAGCAACACCATGAGGATTACACCTGAGATCCCTGTGGTGAAAGCATATGCATATATTTCCATCTTATTTATTCAAATCAAATGGGTGTTATGGTCATTAAATATCTTTTTGCCCAACATTTACATAGAATTTGTTTATTTTTCCCTTTTTTTTTTTTTTTTTCTCAGATCGATGACAAAGAGTTTGATATTCCTCAGGTGGACACCCCACCCACACTGGAGAGCATCTTGAATGAGGTAGGTTTTAAAACACAAACTATCCAGGGATGATAAAATTTGCAACCATAGCACGCTATACATGCTGTCAAAGTACAGCTCCCATGATACTCTGTCATTCTTTTGGTTGGCTGAGCGTCATGGCACGTGTATTTCCAAATCATCTGGGGTATTCGAAGATGTCCGTCCTGTTTAGCGATTGGGGATTCCCTGTCATATAAATGACCTGTAAAAGGGAAATTTCACTTAATGCTGTGTTTTTATGGCATACAGCCATACACAACACGAGCAATGAGTGAGTGCACTCTAATGCAGCATGCAAATGTCTGGGTTTATACAAGCAGATCTACACTTTGCCTCCTTGTTTCACTTTATCAGTAACTTGTTTGTTGTTGTGCTATTTTTTTTAAATGTAACCGATCCTTAATAGATAAAATATTCTTTTTATAAATTTTATTAATAAAAAACTCTGTCATCACCTTTTCTGTTTCATTAAATAAAATACCAGCTTGAGCTTTACAAATAAAGGTTAAGACGTGCAACAAAGGTAAAAATCCCACAAATTAATCTTTATTGAAAAAGAGTGCAGCAGAACAAAAAATGTGATGTTTTGGTCCGAATAACCTTACTCCTGCATAAATAAAACATACAGGTATCACATATATAATACTTGCTTGATTAAGGTCCTTTGGACTGAAACGTCACATTTTTTGTTGTGCTGCACTCTTTTTCAATAAAGATTCATCCGTGGGATTTTTACCTGTGTTGCAGGTCGTGACCTTTATTTGGATGGATTAGAGGTACAGACGGGCCTCATTGATGTGGCACCAGGCTTTCCCACTAGCCAGAAATGGGCTCTCCTTGTGAGGGTACGCCACACGTTTCTTCACATTGAGCTTGAGCTTTACAGATATAACTTGCTTGGAACATTTTAAGCCTTGCAATGGATCCACACGTTTTGCGTTTATGAGCTTGATGATTTTCTGTAAAATGCCCACTATAAAGTTCTGTTTAACCGTAAATATGCAGATTATTTATTTATTTTTTAGCATAGACATACTGTATTATGTTTTTGGTATCTATCCCTTTACAGGGACAACGTCCATCAAATGTATTTTTAATTACAGTATGTTCACTTATGGATATTTGCTCCTTGCTTTGCATATTGAGGTTATATTGTTTACTGATCTTTATTTTATATGGTCACTTTACCGCTACAATAATTACTGTGGCCAACACTGATAAAGCTAATTTGGCCGGTGCAGCTCAGGGCATACAGGATATATTTCTAAAGAACCAAAATATGTGAGCCACTATCCAGATGAGCCCTCTACTTTTTTTTTTCCGTCCGAGGACAGCTGTTTGTAAATGCCCTTAAGGAGAGTGAGAGTGATGTCAGAAATCTCTGAATGGAAAGACTGAGCATGTCTAAAGCACCTACAGAGAGGGCAGATTTCAAAGGGTCCAGAAATCTCAACATGCTCACTTGATTCTGTTGCTGTATCTTTAAGATGATTTTTTTATTCTGATCTTGTATCATAAGATAATTTTCATCGTAAAAAAAAAAAATGGCTTAATTGAGCTGTAACAATTAGGACTTACAAATCATGGATCTGCCTGAAATGTACTCTGTAAATCTCATGTGGGTCATGCCCAGTACTTCAGTACACAGCATCTTGCTTGTCCATAATGAACATTGATAACAGTCATACATTACACCTTTAAAGCTGCTGATTTTAAAAGTCTTTGGGACGATATACCTATTGCGTACTTATCTGAGTGCTTCTCTTTGTAGACGGATGACGAAGATGAAACCTTTATACCTGAAGACCCAGTTCTTCTGAACGTGGAAACAATAGACACCCACTCATGTGATACCTCCTCCTTGGCCAGCTCAGACAGTGGTGACAGGGCCCATAAGAGGTAAAACACGATTGGCTCTAGGAAAGGTTTGCAAAAACAAGAAAATTCCAAAAACAAATTAACTGGAAATCTCTTAGTCCATCAGATTTTAAAATGCCAGATGGGTATCCAGGAAACTTTTGCAAGGCGATCGTGAGCATTTTACCACTGCATAGAGGTTCGGTTGAGAAGGGGGTACCGTAGGCACTATGGCAGAAGTTCCACAGTTTGCTCTGTCATAATGGCAGCACTGTGAATGCTCAGAACACCAACCCTTGTGTTCGGAAAGAAGAGTAAGCATGGACTCTTAAGTGCCTGTGAATGCTAAGTGTCAGTTTTCCTCAGTATGAGAGGCTAGCAAGTGGTCTTAGTGTGTTTGTTGTAGCCCCATCTCGTACACACATTGCCCCCCAAAAGAGCAAATAGAGAGCTGGCTGTTCGACTCAAATTGGGCTGCCTCCTATGCCACATAAGAGGAATGGGGCATTGTGTCACATAGTTACATAGGCTGAAAAAGATATGCGTCCTTCAGGTTCAGCCTTTCACACATCACCTACTGCTGTTGATCCAAAAGAAGGCAAAAAACCCAGTCTGAAGTGCTCGCCAATATGCAACATACTGCGAAAAAATTCCTTCTTGACCCCAGAATGGCGTCAGATTTCGCCTTGGATCTAGATGTTTTTACCCACGTGTGTGTCTGTGCGGGTGTGAGCATTTATGTATGTGTCTCTGTGTGCATCTTTTATTTTCTCAGTGTCTCCCTAGATGTGTTTTCCTTACTGTTTTGGGGGAGATGAGGTGAGAATTTGAGTGATTTTATATATTGTTGTGTTCCTGTGATCACGTTTGTATCTACAGTCATACAGATAAATGTCTAATTTTTCTTTCTCTCCTGTTTCACTACAGAAAGAAGAGGCTCCCTGATGCTTTTTCTCGCCATGGATCTGTTGTGCGTCACTCGTTACTTAAGGGAGTCTCGGCACAGATTGTGTCTGCAGCAGTAAGTCTGGCCAAATAGTGCATAGACAAATATTTGTTCTGTCATGTTTGGGATTCACTGGCCTGTGAAATGGAAAGTTTTTGACATTGAAGATTTTCATCCTCTTTGCCTAATGTGCTTTACTTTTTTTTGCAGGATAAAGTGGATGCAGGGCTACCCACAGCAATAGTGAGTATTCGTGAGTCTATTCCACATTGTTTTACATTCTTTAAAGGGTCATTGGAGGGAAGGGGGTTTGGTTTTATTTTTATATTTTCTTTTTGAAGCTCGCATAGTAAGGACCAATTGATGCTCCAATTCGGCTGTGGCTGAATTCCATGGCAAAACTGGAGACGCACAGAGGACTAGACGTCAACACCTACAAAGCTGGTGACATCTCTGGTCTCCTAGTTGATCCCCAGCAGGCAGGACATAAAAAATCCTTTCTGCTGAGTGACAGCTGTGTGAATAGAGGACACTCCTCTGGTACGCAGAGCTGTTAGAGCTGATCAGTAGGAGAGGGAAGGATGGGAAGAGGGGGATATGCCAGTGTCACTCTGACCACCTAAATAAAGATAAAGTGGTCAGAGTGAGTAGTGTCCCATAAAAGTGGAAAAGCAAAAGAATATAGCATTCAACATGCAGCTTCATACAATATTGTTTGCACAGTAGATCCTTAAGCTTCTTGATACATCAACAGGCAATGGATTGAACCCGGTACACCATGTATTCCTCAAAAGGCACCTGATTGGATATGCAACATTTTGGCTGCAAATGCAGACTTTCTGAAGCTTGAGAAAGACTGCATTTACAGCCAAAACGTTGCATCCCCAATAATGTGATTGTTGTGGAATACACTATGTGCCAGGTCCCATCCTATGCCTGTTAAGGTTTTAAGTGGAGCAATAATCAGTAGCGGCTGCACAGATAAAGCACAAGTGTTACAATATATATATATAATCCGGTTTTAATGGGGCTCGTTCCAGCTTCACAACTACCATCTTATATTAAAGATATATGATCCTCACATGAATTGTAATTTGTCTTTGTGGCATTATATTATATGATATAAAATTGTGTTTTTATATTTCTATTTAGGTTGTGTCCAATCTGATTGCGGTTGGGACGTCCCATGGCCTGGCTTTGATATTTGGTCAGTTTATGTTTCTGCATCGTTTTGTACATGGACTTCTGTTTTCATCCCGTAGATTTGAATAATAAATTTCTTGTTTGTTATTTTATATTTTTTTTGTTTTGAATACTTGTCACTGTGTATTGAGTTCAGAATTATTATTACAGAAGTCTTGCGCCATGCGTTTATGTGCCTCACCGTGCTGCCATGATTGACATTATCATTTTTTTTAAAAAATTTTTGTGACTCTGGAGATTGTGATTGTGCCGTTATAATATCCAACCGTAGTGAACAAATGGTACGTTAATACCATCAAATTAATTGCAAATTCCGTTATTTCTTGATATCATACTAAATCAGAGGTCAGGAACTGTGGTTTCTCAGATATTTTGGCACTACATCTCCCATGATTCTCAGCCACTCATCAGGTTGGCCAAGTCTCTTGGGAAATGTAGTTCCAAAACACCTGGAAGACAAAGATTGCCTACCCATGGACTAAATTATGACAACGTGCAGCACTTGTAAGATGTGTTTGGCCTCTGTGTGCAGGTGGAAGTGTTGTAACTATATCTCCTGGGTTCTAATGGTATTTTGCTTTTTCTCTGCCTTGTTTTTCCTAAACTCCTGGATCTGTAAAGGCAAAGGTATGGGGATCTGGGTTCTGCATGCAAAGCATTGTGGAGAGCGTTGTGTTACTGGATGTTGGATGTCGCATTGTGCTGTACTAATATGACACTTCTAATGCTCGTGGAAATAAATTTATATATTTTTTTCACTTGTAATATTCTCAAGAAGATTAATATGCACATTTGCATGCATACATTTTCAATTGCAAGCATGATTTATTTTCGCCTGTCTTTTTCGAAATGCCATTTGCTTTTGTGGCTTGCTGAGGATATTGATTCTGGATGGTTGTTAATATATTCGGAGGTGATGAGGCTAGATCACTGATCCATAGTAATTAATGTATGAAGATGCATTGGCAGACGCAGGCCAGGCAAAGGGCTGGAGTACAGGTGGTTCACTACAGTATAGTCACCATCTGGTGGACGCGGCTGTAAACGAGGTAGGAAGATGTGTTAGACTTTACTTACCAAGCCTCTGAATGCTATTTTACATGGGAAAATGCATCGGAGAACTTGCATCGTCTTTTTTATGATGCAAAATCAGTTTTGGGGTAAGGGTTGCTTTTAAGGGTTTATTTAAAGAGCACCAACTTGTAAACGAAATTGCACTGAACAGTGAATTTCCCAGTGGCCATTCGCCAAATATTGGCTAATTGCTATTGAAATACGGTGATCATCGGCGGCAGTGAACTGCCCATAGAGTAATGGTTAATCTATTCAGAACACCGACATGTCAGGGAAATGCCCTTATTTTCAGTGGTTTCGTTCGACAGGTTTAAGCAGGCGAATCCCATAGTTTTCAATATTAAAAAAAATTCCCTGTTTTTATTAAATATTTATTCAAGAGTTTATTCTTTTGTTCTTTTGTTCTTTTTTTTTTTAATATTTTTTTTTTTTTTTATTGATACCGAGAATATCACAAGGCAAACAACACGAGCGGCCTCGCAGGGCCCGTCTCAAATTATGCAGAAAAGATAAACAATGGGAAAATTCAAAAGAGAAAAAAAAAAAAGGAAAGGTGCAAGGTAGTCACGTCGTAAAAGATGATGACCCAGGTAAGGAGGGCAAACAGGGAAAAGAGAGAGGGGGGGAGATAAAATAATAGAAAAATAAAAAAAAAAAGGGGGGGGAGAAGTGAGGGAGGGGAAAAAAAAACAGAGTGGCCCTTTCGTGACGTTCCTGGCGCACTCCCTGAGGAGGCCATGGAATGAAAATGTCACGTAGCCTAGGGATTCGAGGGCCAATCATGACCGGCAAAGCCATGGTGGCACGCCCCGAGACACCCCCAAAAAAAAAAAAGAGGGGGGGAAGTGGGAGGGTGAGTGGGTCCACCAGTTCCAAGAGGTCGAGCACCAACTAGGAGAGAGATGCAAACGGGGTGGGGGGGATAAACAGTCACATGTAGAGTGATACAAATGTCTCATATAATGACAACAAGCGGCAGAGCGGGACAGTAAAAATATCAAGAAAAGGCATCGCAGGGGGGTGATAAAAACGCCTCTCTCAGGGGTTAAGGCAGGGGCAGCATGTCAGATTGTGACAGTGTAGAAACCTCAACTCAGTCCAGGTCGCTCGGGGATAAAGGGGGGCCATCCGATTGGTCCACTGCAAGCTGACCCGAAGGAACCGGGAGCAGTCCCAATGCTTGAAGGTGTCCCTCAGCTTCAGCCAACGAGGCGGCCACCAAAACACGGCCATCAGGTGAAGAGATGATAAGGGAGCCGGATGGTCCCCATCTATAGCCAATGCCCTGAGCGCGAAGGAGGGCCGCAGCCGGTCTAAACTGTCGTCGGGCTGCCAGCACCAGAAAAGGGATGTCTCGGTATATTGCGATATTATCTCCTTCAAAGGGGACCGTAGATACATTCCGCACCGCCCGGAACAATGAAGAGTGTAGGGTGATATCTCGTATGGCTATGATAATGTCGCGTGGTGCATTCATTGGGTCCGTTGCAGCCTTCCGAACCCGGAGGGCCATAGAAATTGCGCCCTGTAGCTGTTCAGATGTGCCGAGAACAGACTCCAGGAATCTCGTGACATACCGTAGTAGCTCTGAATCTTGGACCGTTTCTGGTACTCCACGCAGCTTCACATTCCGCCGCCTGTGTCTCGAGTCCAGCGCCGCAACAACCGAGTGGAGAGTTCTAACCTGGGCCTGTAATGCGCTTATCGAAGTGGAGGTTGCGGCCTGTGTATCCTCTATTGCTTGCGTGCAGGTCCGAATGTCGTCCACCTGGGCCTGAGTCTCCTTAACTACCTCATTGAGGGACTGGAATTCAGTTTGCCATGCACTCCTGGCGTCGTCCAGCAACCTACGGATGTCCGCTTTAGTGGCGGGAAGCTCATCTTCCTCTGAGCCCGGTGGTACCACGCGTGAGACAGGAGGGGCCTCCACCTTCTCCACCATCCGTTGAGCCCCCAGCTCTAGCACAGAGTGTGGCGGCAGCCTCCGCCCCAAACCCCCTCCGAGCGAAAGTCTAATGTCAGGGGTGCCGAGATCCTCTCCCGCACCGCCGGCTTTATTCTTCTTCCCCATCTGGGGAATCAGCGCCTCAGTACAGGTACCAATAAGTGCGCCAACACTCGGCTCCCAAAATGGCCGCCGGCTGGGGAGAGAGCAGTGCAGCGGCTCGATCACTCAGCGCGAGTCCGGAGGGGGGGGACCAGACAGGCTCCGGGGTGTCTCCACCTGATGGCCGACGGTCGAAAGTCAGTGAGAGGCAAGTAGCCCGTTCCAAATGCACCATAAAAGCCGCTGTATAGGTAAACGGGACCGGAGCTCCACTCAGACACGTCCGTCTCGATCCGCCGCCGGCCACGCCCCCCCCGAGTTTATTCTTTTCATTTGCAGCAAACAGTCTCTCTTTTTATGTTTAGGGATTTGTTTTCGGCTGAATTTTATTTAAATGGATTTTTTTTTTTCTGTAACAGACCTTTTTTATTTTTATTCATAGGACAATATATATTATTTACAGGCACTTTCATGCAGTATTTTTTTTTTTTCTTTCTCTTTATCCATTCGGCAGGCCGTCAGATGCGTTCGGTGGGTCGATTTGCCACACTTCGGAAACCCTGTGGTGAATGCTGAATTCACTGCAAGGTCGGCGGATTAGAATTCGCCAAAGTGCGGTGAACGGGAGAGCACCAAAATGTCGGTGACATTTCAGTGCTCTCTGAATAACCCTGTTAGGGTTAACCGTCACTACTCTTGCATCAAAAGAAGGAGCAGAATCTGTTGTCTAAAAATGAAGGGAAAATGTAGCAGAATCTGTTGGTTATGGTTAAGCCTAAACCTAACCATATAAGTAACCCTAAAACATGCACCAATAGTAACCCTAACCTTATAACTAAATACCTAAAAATGTAAAGTAGCCTGCTCGCGTCAGTAGATTTATTCTAGTAAAGTTCTAAGTTTCACGGGATAAAAAGGGCACATGTGCACTGTTTTTACAGGTGGAATACAGCTTTTTTAGTTATTATCTTAACATCAGGATACTCTCTGCCTCTTTGTTTCCAATCGCCACTATAAAGTGGCGACTTTCCCGTAGTATTACCAGTTCAGGCTCTGCCTGTCTCAAGAGGGTGAGTGAAAGATTTGGGACACCTGGGGTAAAAGTAATGAAGGATAGTGTTTTTGAAAAGGCAAAAAAAAAAAAAATAAGTTTTGCATCCATGTGTCCTTGAAAGCTGCCCAGGAGGTGCTGATTGACAGCCATCCAGGTGGAGGTGAAGTCTCTGCTTTGAAGGTCTATCACAGTCGCTTTGGACATCAGGTGGTTAGGTGGAGGATCTGTGCTTCGTTTTGATTTGTGACGCTCCATAGTGCATTCAATAATCGAACGACTACTGTGTTTAACTTTTTTTTCTAATCCTATCAAATTTAAATATCACAAATAGGCATATTTAAAAATGGACGTCTAAATGCCATTTCTTCTCAATTCTATGCTTATTTGCTCATCAGCTTATCTGTGAATCCTATCCCAACCCGAGCTTAAGCAATTTAACCACTGGAGTGTTTTTTTTTGTGATTTGTAAATTTTAACTAGAATTTTAACACTGTGTTAATTTTTTCCCCCAAATATTGACTTGAATATGTGATTTGTAAAGCAATAAATGTATCATTTACTCAGCAAGGGTGAAAGGGCACAGGAAAATTGTTAGAGGGAGTAACCCCCCCCCTTTCCATTTAAAATGCTGATATTTATAAAAGGAGCCCAACTGGTTAGATGAGCCTAACACAGGTGTACTTTAAATCCATTATAGAATGTCTTCAGAGTCATGTGGATCAGCAAGGAAACTGCTTGACAAGATGATAAACTCTCCTAAAGAGATGAGTTTGAGGGGACATCGTAAAAGACTGGAGATAAGGTCCGGCGGGATGCTGGACACAGTGATCTAGGTTTGCCTGTATCCCACTGACAGCTTCTTCGTACAGTCCATTTGCAAGACTGCACCAATATTTTCTTATAACCAAACTTATGAATTCCCTGCATACATTGTGTGTGCGGAGCAGCAATGTAAAACTTGCCCCCCCCCCCCATCAAGATTTCAATATCCTCCAATTCCCAGCACTTTGAATGTAGCAGATGGCTTAAGAATCATGGGAGTTGTAGTTCAGCAACATCTAGGGTGCCAGAGTTTAACAACCCAAAAACAGAATCGGCCACTGGAACATAGTCTCGATTTTAGGTTTTCTAAAGCAATCAGACTTTAAGGACCCAAAACATAATCACATATTTTATATTCGATTTGACTATAACCATTCTGAGTTTTAAAGGTGTAATAATTCAAATTTGTAATCTCTGTTAAGCATATTCCATCGCTTGTACGTGTTCATATTGAATAGGCTTCTTGTAATTTTATAGTTTTTTTTGAGACGCTTGCGTTTAGTTCTTTCTACGGATTAGATCCTGTGTGGTAGTGATGATTTTCACCTTAATTTAATTTTTTGTTTTGTTTTATTGGCAGACACCAATCAGGCCCTGCGTCTCTGCCTGGGAAGCACAGCCATGGGTGCGCAATACGGAGCCGTGTCCGCCCTAAGCATTAACAGTGATTGCTCCAGGCTGCTCTGTGGTTTTGCAAAGGGACAGGTAACTGCTTGCTGTTTATTTCCTTCTTATACCGTCCTTGTAGTAATCAGGGAATCGCTGCTTATCATGACAGACCTGTCAAACTAAAACACCTCCAAAAACAGGCCAGCCATCAGAAATTTTGGGGCCCCTTACTGACCCTCAGAATGGGCCCCCCAAGATCCCCTCTTCCCATAATAAATACAATATTTATTGTGAATCGTGATCACATTAAGAGTGGTAGTCCCAAACCAATATCTTAAAATCACTCATATTGCTCGCACAACAGTACATTTAACATAAAAAAGTATCAATCTGGTTCAAATAATTTAAGACCGTATGAAATTGTGATTAAAAAATAATATGTATCAAGAACGTATTACAGAGTGTTACTCCCAATACCTTAAAAAATCATTAAATGTGTATTAGTGCAAACAATGTAGCATAAAAGTATAATTCGATAATTCCACTGGTTAAGCATCACAGATCACCACAGCAATATACCTCTAATGATAAAGGCAGGGAGTATGAACCTACACAGGAATTCTGTGTACGTTCACACTCACTGCCTTTACCGTTAAAGGTATATTGCTGTGGATCCTGTGACCCCACTCTTAGTTCTCATGTTCATTTCATTCCCCCTCCTCTTTTTTAACCCCCCCCCATTTTAAATTCATTCCCCACTCCTCTCTTTTAATTTCACCCCCCCCCCCATTTAAATTAATCTCCCCCCTCCATTTTAAATTCATCTCCTCCTTCTGGTTTCATTTCACCACCCTTCTGTTTGAAAATTCACCCCCTTCTGTATAAAAAAAAGCACCCCCTTGTTTTAAATTCACCCCCTTCTGTTTAAAAATTCACCCCCTCTTGTTTAAAAATTCTCCCCCTTCTTTAAATTCACCCCCTTCTGTTTAAAAATTCGCCCCCTTATTTAAATTCACCCCTTCTGTTTAAAAATTCACCCCCTTATTTAAATTCACCCCCTTGTTTTAAATTCACCCCCTTGTTTTAAATTCACCCCTTCTGTTTAAAAATTCACCCCCTTGTTTTAAATTCATCCCCCCCTTGGTTTTAAACTCTTCCCCCCCCCTCCTGTTTTAGTTTCACCCCCCTCTCTCCCAGTAATGACCTACCTGGCCTGGATGGGACTCGAGCCGGTGGTTCCCCTTCTCTCTGTCTTCCACAGCGTCACGTGCATCATGCAGCGCTGGGAGGAAGTGACGTTATAAGACCACATCCTCCCAGCGCTGCAGAGAACACGTGCTGCGGCGCGACTCGGGAGGAAGGCAGGTCCAGGATCGAGTCAGAGGGGGATGATGCTGCTGCAGGCATTTGGCGTGCCCCCTCTGACATCATCAGAGGGGGCCCGTCGGCTGCCGGCCGCCATCTTGGGAGCCTCTGCTCGGCGGCCAGGGCCGGGTAGGCCGCAGTACCTCCTCCGAGGCAAGTAGGCGAGTGGAAATTTTGAGCCATGTGTATATGTATGTGTCTATATATATATATATATATATATATATATATTTTTATTTATTATTATTATTATTATTGTATTCTCCCTCCTATTTTGTAACACTCAAAACTTTGAAATTTATAAAAAAAAAACACTTTAATTTGTAGCGATTAATAGGGCGCTAATATCAGTTGATGAAACTTGCGCGTGATTTATTTTTTGTCTCTGCTGACTCAGGTGAGACTTCTGTGATTGTATCCTCTCCCGTTACCTACTGAAGAACTTCTTTTGTACTCTCTGGTCAATTATAACTCGCTTAAAGGGTTATTCAATCAGTGCCGAACTTGCCATCGAACAGTGCTTTTTGTGGCAATTCGGCTATTCAGATAGCTGTCAATTTGCCCAATGCTGGCAAACTGTTAGCGAAATACAGTGCAAGTCGCCTCAGATCGCCACAATTCGGCGACCTTTGGCATCAGTGAAATTGTCCCATAGAAGTAATGGTTAATCTATTCCGAGAATGTCGAACTGCACCGACATGTAGGCAAAATGCCCTGATTTTTTGGTGCCAGGTTTAAACCGACAAATCCCATAGCATTCAATGTAAAAAAGATGTTTTAATTATTATTATTATTTTTTTTTTTTTTTTTGTTCAACCGTTTTTTTCTTTTCAGTTTCTGCAAAAAGCCTTTTTATTTATCTTACTTTTTTAGGTATTTAACTGGATTTTTTTATTCTGTCACAGACCATTTTATTATTTTTAATAGGACACTTTTTATTATCGCCATGCTTCCCCCCCCCCCCCACCCCATTTGGCAACTGATCAGCTTTTTTCGGCATTGTTTGCCGGGCTGACCGGTGGCTCCTGTTAGGCACACTTCGGGAACCCTGCGGTGAATCACCGAAGGGTTGGCAAGCTTGAATCGCCGAAGTGCACCAAACAAAAGAGCACTGAAATTTCGGTGCTCTTTAAATAACCCCTACAGTCTCTGACTCTTTGAAATGAGTCTGTACAGGTTTTTTTTTTTTTTGTCTTCTTTCAAATTAAATTTTAATTTAACGCACAATTATATAAGACAGAAAAGTTTTAAAGCATATCACGTTACAAAACCAATTCTATAGTTATGTATATTAATTTATCTTTCTATATTGTTTGCTTCTGATCACACACAGTAAGGGCTCTATTACATTCCTTGCGCAAAAAAGCTCGCACAACGTAATTTTTCTTGCGCACAGCATGAAATGTTAACGCGCGGAAATTAACGCTGGTATTACGATCCGAGCGCATTTTTTTCATCCGTCCGAAAATATCGCGCGTAAAAAATACACACGAAAACTCGCATGCATTAACGTTGCACGCAGAAATCGGTGGGCAGACTGGCTGAATCGCGTGAAAAAACAATCTGAATTAAGAACCACAATTGTCTCCCGTTCAGTTTTTGCGCCTGCCAAAATCAATCTGAGTATACATGCTGCAGCAATAATAAAAACACGCACAACCTCTCAATCTTATTGTTTGGGTATGTGTAGAATGCGTAACTATACTGTGCTATATTTTTTTGTTTTTGGGCTGGACTATTTGGGTTTGGCAAGGACGTTCAGATTTGCAGTTACCACCAGCTTTTAAAAGATGTTAAAATTATGCGCGCAAACGTCGTTCGTTAAAATTTGCGCATCGATTGTGCGCTGGTACAATGATGGTATTACAAACGCATTTGCGCTCACAATGTTAAGTATGGGATGCGCGCACAAACTTTCGCTCACGCAGGGTTTGCGTAGGGTCATTCGCGTTAGACATAACGTGCATTTTGTGCGTGAACGTCGTAATACGACGTTCAGTGCGACGGGTTTTCCCCCTCGCGTTAATGCGTTTTTGCGCAGGTGCCAAATTTTGCACGAAGAGTGTAATAGTGCCCTATGAGCAGGGCCCTCTACACCTCTCTTGTTTCCATCATATGTCGGTTTATCTCGTTTCCATTGGCAGCATTATGCGAGGTTCTGTGCCACCTACAAAAGACTTCATAAGCTGCAAATCGTTTATATTGCAATGTACTCTAAGATATCTTCAGGCTAAGAATTGTAATGATAATTAGAAAAAAGGCCAGTGTATGATGTTTTATTCAAAAAGCACTTTACACATTTTCTACTTGGAGCAATTTTAAACAATAATGGCTTTCAATATTGAATAATAATTACTATATGTAGATATATACCATTAATTGACCACATTTACCCACGGGTTCTCATTTTTCTGGCAGATTATAATGTGGGACCTGGCTGGGGGAAAGTTATTAAGATCCATATCAGACGCACATCCTCCTGGAACTGCCATTCTGCACATCAAGGTGAGTGCTTCTATAGGTACTTCTACCTTGTGCTTTTTTTTTTTTTTTGTAAGGCTTTGAATGTCACTGTAACAGGGTTATTCAGAGAGAGGTGAAAAGCAGGAGAATAACTGGAGAATGGAAAATTCTAGGTCAAAATAGCCGATTTGGAAAGTGAGATAAATGGGAGAATTTTTCTGGTTTGGCTATTTTGACCTAGAATTTTCACTTCTCCAGTCATTCTCCTGCTTTTCACCTTTCTCTGAATAACCCTGGAAGTGTGTATTCCTGCTCTGCAAAATGATTTGGATCATAATTTATTGTTTTTTCCCTTGAATAATATCCCTGTTCTACAAACTGGCTTTCCATTGCATTGTGATATACATTTAATGATAATAAATCCTCATTAAGTGTAAGCGGGATATATGGCATTACTGGTGGAACTCTGTCATATTGAGAAACAATCGCAATTCCGGTGAGTATAATAGGATTTCTGATTCTGCATCAACTTACAGTACTTCCCATTTGGGGTAGAAAACAAAAACCTGGGGCTCACTCACCCCCATCAACCATGTTTTTGTTTTCAACCCCAAATGGGAAGTACTTGGTGTGTGTATAAATCCCACCATTTTTTTCCTCTTAGCTGAAAAGCAGCAAGAGACGTTCAGCTGCTCAGAGGAGCGGCTTTTGGTCACATTTGTAAGGTACTCCCTCTACCACGAGGTGCCATGATGTGGAGAGAGAGCTTAGGCTTCAATGGCCATTCAAGTAAACGAAAACCTCTAATTCTGTTTTTGTTTCACATGGAATTGTATAGAAAAGAGCACAGATGACACCTTTTTTTTCTTGCACTATTTTGATAAGGTTCATCATTTTTTTAATTTTTTTTTTACAGGAATGTCCCAAAGAAGCTCGTAATTTATCGTCTGCAAATGGAAGAAATTTTTTTAAATTGTCTTAATATTGCCCTCTCTAACGCACACAGACAGTAATTTTTGCCCCTCTGCATTCGTATGGCCCAATTTTGCACTAATTGACTGTGTGCCTAATTTTTGCCTCGGTGTCCCTTAAATCAAGGATGTCAGACTCCAGCCCCCTAGTTGCTGATGCGTACATTCCCAGAATTCTATAAATGCAACAAATAGTCAGAGGATCATGGAAGTTGTAGTTCAGCAACATGTTGGTTTTGTGACACCTGTTTTTAAATGAAAGTAACTTTATTAATTGTGTTTTTATTTAGAAATATTAAGTGTCTTTCATTTAATTTACTAAAATAATGTATATGGCTGTCTGTTTTCCTGCTATTTATTTACATTTTCTTTCTTTCTTTCTTTCTTTTCTACATGCTCTTTTAGTTCACGGATGACCCAACACTTGCCGTCTGCAATGACAGCGGAGGCTCTGTGTTTGAATTAACATTCAAGTAGGTGTCATCTGTTCACACAAATGCATGACAAATTATTCTCTTCCCAATTGATAACCTTAAGTAATTGGGCATCATTTTCACTCATAACATGCTCCTCTTGGCTGACTGAGGTTTAAAAGCAAAAAAATTGCATTGGGAGTTTTGTTAATGGTTTGTAAATTAATTTACAGCTAATTTGGTGTTGAGGTTCTGTGTCCTGGCCATATCCCATGATGGTGTAATGATCACACGACTCTGTCATCTGTAGCTCTATCAGAATCCATTTATTACAGAAATATTGTATTATACATCATTGTTGACCTACAAATGACTTTTTGGTGTTTTTATACAACCCAGTGCTGTATCTTGGCCTAGGCCAACTAGGCCTAGGGCGGCACTTTCCAGGGGGGGGCAACAAAAAAAGCTGCCACTATGCGTCTGGCAGGGACAAGTTGACGCAGGGCAAGCTGGAGCCGATCGGAACATCTCGCGCAGCCTGCTGTGTGTGTGCGCACATGTTTACAAGCAATCGAGCGGGCTGCATGAGCAGCAGCTGCAGACTGCTCGAGTGCTTGTACACACAGCAGGCTGTGTGAGATGTTCCTATCTATCGGCTCCGCCAGTCAGCAGCGTTCCCGACTCCAGCCAAGCTCCTCCTTCACACTGACGCAGTGCGCCACGCTTTGCGTATTTGGCACTGACGTCGGTCACATGAGAAGAAGCAGAACGAGGCGAGCCGTGCCACCGCAGGGGACCCCCTCACACCACACCCCGCCTGGACTCTCTCGGAGCGAGACGACTAGGCAGCCAGCGGCAGTGCGCTCTGGGACGCCAAACTAACCGAAAGAACGCCACACCCGTGGAACAGCCACTGAATGCACCCACAAGCCTCCGACGACCTGTGGAACAGACCACCGAACGCAGCCGACGACCCGCCAAACGCCGAGGAGAAAAGCCAACAAGCCGATGGAGGGGTATATTAACTGCCACTTTTAAAAGCGGTTTGCAAAACTATTGCACGACAATGCCTGAAAATGGTATATGAGGTCCTATAAATAATAATTAAAAAGTCTGTTACAGAAAAAACCCGCTATTTTAAAAAATCTGAAAAATTCACTGAAAAATGCCTAAAAAATAAATCTGAAAATTAAAAGAATAAATGGTTTAATAAATATTTAATAAAAATGGGAATATTTTAAGCATTGAAACCTATGGGATTCGTCTGATTAAACCTGTCGAATGAAACCACCGAAAATCAGGGCATTTCACTGACATTTTGGATCACTTTGGTGTTCTCTAAATAGATTAACCATTGCTTCTCTATGGGGGATTTCATTGCCGTCAAAAAGGCACCGTATTCAGTGATCTTGGCATGTAAAGGCTGTCTGAGAGTGATTCGACTCTTATCACTCTGAGGCAGCCGTTGCATGTTGAGATTACTAAAATCCCAGCATGCAGTGACTTCCGACTGAATGCTATAACAGGAAGATGTGTGGCCTTGACAGGAAAGGGTGTGTCAAATTTAAATTAGGGGGTGTACGAGTTTAGTCAGGCCTAGGGCAGCACAAAACCTAAATACACCACTGATACAACCCGTATGTTATTGTGTTAGCGCTACAAAATTCTGACTTTTTGTTTTTAAAATTAAAGGGACACTATAGGCACTGTGAACCGTCACAATGACCTGAGTGCCCTCACACCTCTTGCCCCTAGGATGAAAGGTTCTCTGAGGACTGATTCAGCCTACTGAGTGCAGGGGATTAGTCCTACCAAGAACCTGAGCTCAAGTTCCTGGATTTTGGGACTCCAATCCCACCGCACTCTTAGTGTGCCTTGCAATTGGGTAACCTGGGTGCTCACTCGACAGCTGGGCTTACAGGACGCCAACAGCATTTCACATCCGGGCCAGTGCCGAGGGAGCTCCTTGCTGGATTTATAGGGAGTTTAAAACTAAAATTGAAATTGAAGGTGGTGAGGAGGGGATAATGTTTATCCCCTCCGTTTCTTCTCTGGTTTTAACCTTGGAGTATGCCATAAAATCTTGGAGGCTGTGTGAAGATGACATAGTTTGAAAGGTTTGAAGGGAGTTGGCAGATATAGATCGGCTGATCAGTAAACTTATTATTAGGACAGACAAGATGGACGAGCGTTGTCCTTCGTTTCACTTTCTGGTTGCGGACTCCCTTTCCACTCACAATCAGGTTTTATGTCACAGTTTTTGAAAATGGTTTGACATGGTCTGTTGAGAAAACGGCCACTGACCCCCAGCACAGTAACCTATAAAATAAAGCTGTTTAAACTGTCCCTTTCAGTTGTTTCTATATGGGTTTTGCCACATGTTCAAACATCGGATTTCAATATATTTTTTTTAATTTTTTTTATATAGCCCTCCTTCTGCTTGCATTGTTTATTTTGATGAACAATTTTATTGAGGTTGGACCATTCGGCTCCAGATATCTATCTCCGTTCAAGTTAAAAGTGAGATCATAGATCTTGCATGAAAATAAAAGTTCATTTATTTATTAACATCTATTCTTCCATCAAACATTTGCATTGCTGGCAGTGGTTGATGTTTCTGTAGTCTGCTATTGCAATTGGTGACAGATTATTTGTGAGCTGGGAGCCTCCATAAGCCGTATCTTCACCTCTATCCACATGTCAAATCTGTCTTTGTTTCCATAATGCAGGAGAGTGATGGGAGTGAGAACCTGTGAGTCAAGGTGTCTGTTCAGTGGATCAAAGGGAGAAGTTTGCTGTATTGAACCCCTGCATACAAAGGCCGAGATGCGAGATCACCCAGTTACACAGTATTCATTGCTTGCCATGGCATCTCTAACCAAGGTACAGTAATTACACAATACTTTACAGTTAAAGGGATACTTTAACATAGGGATCAGCAACCTTGGCCCTCCTGAAATTTTGGAACTTCATTTCCCATGAGGTTTATCCAATCTAATGAGTATCTGAGCATCATGGGAGTTGTACTTTTAAAACCTCTGAAGGGCCAAGGTTGCTCACCCCTGCTCTAACCTTGTGATAAAGAGTGGTTTCATTTTTTTATTTTTTTTTGCCCCTGTGGCTGATCTACTGTGTGAGCATGCCCTTGCTGCAGGTAGTTTTCTGCTTGCCGTTTTCCCAATAACACAGCTGACGGTATCTCCAGGCCTCTGGCGTAGGCTTTTTAAGTGTGCTCTGAGTCATGAAAGCTGAATCCTCAATAAGACGCACAATGATTGTTTCTGTCGTGCAGATTCTGGTGATTGGATTGAAGCCGTCCCTAAAAGTATGGATGACTTTTCCCTATGGACGAGTAAGTAACATTTTAATTTTTTTTTGTGTCAGGTTAAACAACAGTACAGAAACACATTGACAGCAACAGCCACATGACGCTACTTCAGCTTTATTTTACACCATACAAGCAAAAGGGAGTATTTATTATTAAATTAGCAATCAGCACTTTCCGCTGTTTTCTCGTCACCGTCTGTCTCTGTAAATTTAAGCTGCGCCTCCTCTTCAAAATTGTGCACGGAGGCAGAAATCCACCCCATTCTCACATACACACAATAAGAATCACAGCTGTGGATGGTGGACTCCATAAAGCTGTTGAAGAAATAGATTTGTGGCGGATGTGTAAGCATAAGACTGGTACCCAAACTAAACAGGTTCTGGTGTTGCAGTGACAACAAACGCCAGCATTTCACTAAAGTAACATCCAAAATGTATCAGGAGAAGCTGTACTGCGTCTGAAGGGATGCTTGGCCCATCAAATGTTTTGGAACTACATTTCCCATGATACACAGCCACTCATTAGGCTGAGAGAAGCTTGTGAGAAATGTAGTTCCCAATCATCTGGAGGACCAAGGTCGAGCTGGGAATGCAGGTTTTACATTATAGCAAATTATTTTTTTTTCAAAATTTTTATTTGTAAAGAATGTCAGCAGAACAAAGTAAATAAAAGTGATCACGCAGGATCCTCATAAAGTCACTCAGCAAGTAATAACAGAAGAAACAAATAATAAGGCGGGGGGGGGGACACACCAAAAAAATGCTGCAGAACCTCCTTGAGGGAAAAAAAAAGAAGAGAAAACGGGGTGGCAAAGGCCATTTGTGACTTTCCTGGCTCACTCCTAAAGGTCCAAGGACCGCAAGGAGGCCATCGAAATGTGCAGGTCACAAGGCCGGGGTACTCGGGGGTCAGGTATGGCAGGCAGAGCCATGGTGGCCACCACGATGGCACACCCCAAGATGGCCCCAAATGCCCAAAAAAAAAAAAAAAAAAAGGGGGAGGTGTCTGCAACACATGATGGTGCGCCAAAAAACCAGGGGGAAAGGGAGGAAAAGCGGGGGGGAGGGGGTAGGATTCATCAAGGTAACATGCTCAGCGACGAAACAAATCAAAAACACTATAGAAACAAGTGTCCACAAGGTCATCGCCGATATGGGGATCTCGTCAGGTAAAAGGAACAAAAATAAGAGACAACAGAGGGATCAGCAGGAAAATGTATGTCATCATATATCTAATGCGGGATGATGTCAGCAGTAAACGAAGTGCAGGCCAGGATTCCAGGGTCAACAATGGAGGAAGCCATCAGGATGGGGGGGGGGGGGTACATCTTCAGCCAGTGTCCAAGGGCAGGAGGCCCACGGCAGTCCACAGCCCATCGGAGAAGAGGCACCGTATATCAAAGATACAGCCCGGGCATAGGACGCAGGTGTCATATGTCTCCTCCACCAGGGCCAGCCAGCAGCCGCCGCCGAAGGCCCTAAAAAAGCAGGGGGCCAGAATAACAGGAAGTCCTGCTGGGCATTCTTGAATGACGGGCTGCTCATCCCCCACCCCCTCCAGGTCTGCAGGAAAGACCATTGAATACTGTATTCCTCCCAAACACCCAGCCTCTGCAACAGGATCATGGTGCAGCTGGGATGCGGTCACAGTGGGAGAAAAAACACCCCCGGAATCCTCAATATCCAATAAACGGACGTCAGGAACCGAGTATTGCAGCAACAGGTGTAGGTGCTCCAAGCAGTACAGCCAGCAGGTGACCCTGGGACTCCAGAGCAGGTTCAGCAGGAGTAGAAGGTAGGCCGCTCCATCCGCTGGCCACCCACTCAAGCGCAGGTGCCAATTCACTGCAAGGCCGCAATGTGTCCTCCGACTCCACAGGCCTTCCAGCCGCCGCTGTACATATCCAGCCAGTTTCCTGCATATCAGCGCGCCACTCCCTCCGCATCTCCTCCAGCAGCTCCATGAGCATCCCTTGGGTAAGGGGGAGCTGGTCGTCCTCCAGTGCCAGCTTAGGGGAGGAAGGCGCCATCACCAGGCTCACAGGCAGGGGTAGTCTAGGCAAATCAACAAGGCTGGTGTGGATGAGCTCCTCCATCCGCCAGGCCCCAAGATGGCGGCCAAGAAAAACAGGGAGCCGGCGGTATCAAACTGCAGATCCTGCGGCCGCCAAAATCCCGAACTGGGACGGCACTCAGGCCCACAGCACTCCCGACAATAGCAGGGAACTGAGGAGGGTGGTCAGGTGGCCCTAATGAGCCTAAAAGTCAGCAAGCAGGAGCCCGATATACGGAGCTCCTAAGAGATACGTCTGTCTTCCTCGGCATCCAAACTCCGCCTCCAGCAAATTATTATTATTTACTACTATAATCATTTATATGGCGCCAACAGTTTCCGCAGCGCTTTACAATTACCAAGGGGAACAAGATACAGATAAGCGGACATAGGATGGAAACACGAGGTGTAGAGGGCCCTGCTCATAGGAGCTTACAGTCTAGATATAAATTACAGTGCTGTGTAGGGGCTTACAGTTTTTGGCCTGGATTCATGTGTAAATGATTTATGCTTTGCCAACCGAATCAAAACAATTAAACCATATACTGCCCCTTTTTTCCTGGTTTTGTGCAATATTACTTAATGTTCACCTGTGTCAGTCAGACACCCTTTGAGACTAGATATCCAACCCCTGATGGGATAACATAGCCAAAAATCAATTCAATCTCATCCCCTCCCGACCCCATGGCTGGAGCTTGCTGAGGGCCAACATGCAGCACTGCATGATTGGACCTCTGTGGAAACGTCAATGTGCACACAAGGAGTTAATCCGATGCATGAAGTGAGCAAAGGTTGTCCTGTAACATGGCTCTTCCACTCACAGCTATCAGTCAGCCCAGCAGCATGCCACCGTAATTGACAGTGGAGACAGAGACCGAAGCATCTGTGGACGACCCAGATCGACCGATGGACAGACCGTCGAATAGAAAAAAAAAAAAAGTAATACCCCGCTGTGGGGAGAAAAAAGACTCTTTGGTCCTGAAACAGTGTCTAGCGCAGCTGAAGAAGGGGGTGGGGGGGACTCGCCAGGCTGCGTGCGCGGGGGGGGGGGATTAACCCCCTGTCTTTAGTGCTGAAATAGGTTTCAGCACCAGGGACAGCAACATTGAATGCAGCCAGCTCAAAGAGGAAAAAAATAGGACGTGTTCGGCGAGAGAAAAAATTCCTCGACTTTAAGTTAAAAAAATAAATAAAATCGAGCCCAAAATTTGGCCAGAAAAATACCAAAAAATAAAATCTCCATATATAAAAAGGCTTTTTACTGCGGATTAAAAAAAATAAAAGGCTGAATAAAAACTGAAATATTTTTTACATTGAATCCTATGGGCTTCGCACTGAATCACCGCGGCACAGCGGTTTAACTATACAATTGATCTTTTTTCATGTTTCCCTGCCGTGGCACGAGGGTTTAACTATACAATGCATCTGTTTCATGTAAACTTGTACCAGATCGTCCCGGCATCGTCCGATAATTCCATATAATTTGGAAAGATCGCTAGTCTGTTGTTGTGGCAAAATAAATGGTCTGAAATCGTCTGTCGGTGGTCGGATGCAGTGAAAGAGGGCTGATTCACCTGCATGGTGTAGGATCAGTCTTCAACAACTTCAGACGATATCAGATGATTGCACCATCGCACAAATACGGTGCCAGTGGACGGCCAGCCGTACAAACCCTGAAAGCTTTTGACACAGGAAGGGGGTGAGCGATGCTGAAGGTCCAGTTTTACTTGGGGGGGGATCAGATTTCAGAAATGACATTTCCCACCTATTTAACAATTTCTAATGTATTCTCCACATCTTTAATGAAAGCGGCCTCCTTCAGCCCGGAGTGGCTGTTCTATTCATTTCTCTGTGCGGCAGGCTCACCGTGAATAAAGAGGCTAATCAGACGGATTCAGGATTTGATCACCGTTAATAATTGGACTTGAACTCTTAAATATATCTTCCATTTTGAGCAATTATCAACAAGCTCACCCCAACGACCTTGTCGCAGTATTAATATATATGCAAACGAGTGAAGCACTTGAAATCGTTCTTGTCCTTTCAGCAACACCGAATACTAATGAGCTGAAGGCTCGCTACGGGTGTCACCGTGAGCTTCACCCACTGTGTGGCCACAAGCTTTATGGAGAAATGACACACAAGTGCTTTTTATGAAAATAAATCACTGTGGGAATTATTGGAATCCATCCATATCGAGATCTTTACCTGCTTAGTAATAATGCACTGAATCTTCTCATATTAATAATGTTGGTGTAAATATTATTATTCTCCCCATCATTTATATAGCACCCACAGTTTTCAGGGTTTCATGGCATACAGTGAAGAAAAAGCTCAACTACTTGGGTATCAATTGGGTGAAGGAGAGCACCCCGAGGTGCCTACTCCCATCAGCTCCTCAAACGGTTTTCTCTCAAGGCTTTCACAATCAGGGTTATTCAAAGAGAATCGAAAAGTCACCACACGTTCGGTAACTTTTCGTTCTCTTCAATTCGGTGCGATTTGGCGATCCCATTTCAGCGACCCTGCGGTGTATTCAGCAAGCACCACAGGGCCGTCCTAGTGCAGAGAAAATCCACCGCAAACCCGACGAACACTCACCGCAGAACCCGCGAACGCACACTGAAACCCACAAAAACATTTGGATTAACCCGCCGAACACGCCGGAGAAACCCGAGCAGGAGCCGATCACAGCGCAGAGCAGCCGCCAGAAAAAGCCGACACCGCAGACGAATGGAGTGAAAGAAAAAAAAAAGTACACTTGAATGTTTGAAAAGTGAAACGCTGTTTGCAAAGAAACTACTGAGCAGAAATGTCTGAAATTTACATCTAAGATCCAATGAATGATAATAAAAAGGGCTGTTACAGGAAAAAGAAAACGATTTAAAAAAAAATAATTTTCGGAAACAAATCCTGAAAAATGCCTAAAAGATCCTAAAAAAATCTATAAATAAAGAGACTTTTTACTGCAGAATATTACAATATCTAATAAACAGTTGATTATATTAAAACGGAAATATTGGTGGCTAGCCGTTGATGGTAGCGGACGTTCTTCAGAGGAGCTCCGCTCCAAATTCATGCTTTGGGGTCCTTTTGCTGATTTTTATGCTTGATGACTAACCAGGGGACACCTGAAGGGCTAGCCAACGGACTCGAGATGTCCGGGGTCCGTACTGCTCCCCCCCCGGACCAGAGACTTGCCACTGAGTTATGTGTTTTCTCCCCCACGATGCCGGCGGCCATCTTGAGGCCTAGCACGCGACTCTCTGGCGGTGCGGAAGTTGTTGCTGCGGGCCTGGATGCCTGTCTCCAGCTACTGCAGACGGCGGAGGACGATGCCCCAATGACTAAAGGCGTTTGGCGCCAGATGGTAGCGGCGCTGAGAGGCTGCAGAGAGGAGATGACTTGGACGAAGGCGGAGGTGAGCATCGGTGACATGGAGTCGCCACCCAGAGTTCTGCTGGGGGGACTTGTGGAGCGGTCACCATGTCTGCGGATGTGCATATGGAGGAAGCGGCAGACCTCACGCAGATTGCTGTGACCCCCCTCCCCGCGCCGACCGAGATGAGACCGCGGCGGGCCTATAGGGAGCAGGCTGCGAATGGGGAAGACGCGGTGGCTGAGGTCCAGACCGCAATGGTAGAGCACCACGAGGAGGCATGCTTTGCAGCTGCTGCCGCACGGGGTGACGAGGTCGATGTCTCGGCTGAGACACTGATGCTGGACTCTGGGACCCTACAGTCGTTTCTGGTGGTGCTGAGGGGGATCGACGGCTACTGTGCTGAGGGTGGGCAATGCAGGCCTGGATCCTGGTTTGGCGCCGCTTCGACGAGGATGGGGGCATGGAGTCTGGCGTTCCACCGGGCGCTGGGCGCCATCAGCGTTGTTGCGATGGATTCTAGCTCTGCGTCCCTGAAGGATGTACCTGGCCTGATCGGCTTCGTTTTGCCTGCTGTAGGTCGACTACCATTTAGAGACACTGGCTGAGGACACCCCCCTGGCTCTTATTTCTGACATTCTGTGTTTTGGATGACACCCCCTTTTATTTTTATTTTTGTGCTTTTCTTCTGGACGCCCTCTATGGACATTTATTGTCTTTTTGTTCTCGTTTCCTGATGAGAAATGGAGGGCCCTGGTTGGAATTATCTCCGCAGAGACTGTTTTATGTTTGGGCGCTACAAGGCCACTTTCGCTTTTTATTCTTTTATATTTTGAGGAGACCCCCCCCCACTTGAGGATGATTCTGCTGACACCTGTCGAAAGTCATTCAGAGTGTTGTTTTTGTTCCGACGAGCCTTTTCTCTACAGAGGACATACTATATGTTACGGCGGATGACATAATACGACCCTTCCTAGATATTGCTTTATTTGTTCTTGTATGTTTTGCTTTTCTTAAGACCTCTTTCGATGCCTTTTCACGGTCCTGCGCGGCCATTTTCCGCTGTTGATTTTTATTTTTGTCACCCCCACACCCCTTTTTTTTTTTTTGATGGCCTCTCCGGGAGCCCTTGGAGGGCGCAGCTGCGGCCTAGAGTCCGGCATCGTCCCCAAGTACCCGGGCCAGGTGCCACTTACTCCCCATGGCATCCACGTGGTCTTTTCGGCCCACGGGACTTTGCCAGGGCTAGCACGGTACTGGCCTCCGCCATCTTCTCTCCTCCCCCAGTTTCTCCCCCCCCCCTTATTTTTTCCTTTTAACCCCACACTCTCTGAGTTGTTGGTTTGAGGACTCTTTGAATATTAATTTCTGATGTTTAGTTTCTGTTACCTGACTCTAATATTTCTCTATGCGACTTATACGAAGTTTTATTGCTCATATAGACCATTCCATGTTTCGTTTGCTGTTTACCTTCGATGAGACCCCCCTCTTAGGGGATGTTTGTTAAAATGTGATTTTTCTCTGATGACTTCTTTATTTTATATCAATGTGTTTCTCTGATGACATTTCATGGCCCTGCGAGGCCATTCCACGCTTTGTTTGATGTTAAGCTGACTCTTTTTCAAAATAAAAAACTTTGAAATACAATAAAACGGAAATATTTTTAACATTGAAGCCTATGGGATTCGCCTGAATAAACCTGTCTAATGAAACCCCCGAATGGCAGGGCATTTCGACAACTTTTCACTGCTGGTTTTTGTTCTCTGAATAGACGAAGCAGTGCTTCTCTATGGGGAATTCATTGCCCTCGAACAGGTACCGAACAGGCACCGTATGTGCAGGCAATTCGCCAACATTTGGCGAACTGCCTGCTCTCTGGATAGCCGAATGGCCAGGAAAGGTAACCGAATCTTGAATTCCAGCGTTCGGCTACCTTTCGCCAGCAATTCGGATCTTTTTGAATAACCCTGAATGTTTAAAATTTCACTGCCATGCGATAGACCAGTTTGATATTCCAGGAGTTGAGGAAGCTAATCCCCACTGCTTACTAACGTCCTCATGATTCCACAGATGGACCCCTCCAGCGTTCCTCTCCTGGCTTGGCATTTTGTTATCCTGCAAGGTGCGCTGAACCCCATGCTGGCATTCTGCAGAGGCGATGTTGTCCATTTTCTATTGGTAAGCGTTTGGAAAACATGAGCAAATATTATTGTGTGATGAGCTGAACAAATAACTGCATCATGGTAGAACCACAAAGCAAAACGTTTACGAAAATCAGAAAGTGGTTTAACCCTTTCACTGCTGAGGACGTGTGGGAAACGTCCTTATTGACTCCTAAGGAAAGATAGGGGTAGAGATAGCGGTTTGTTTGAACCCCGATATCTCCCGACTGGTTTCAGCTAGCAGGGTCACGTTTTGTATCATTAGAAAGGTCAGAGCATGGCCTTTCCAATGGTAGCAAACATGACCAGGTTTAAAGTAAAGAACAAAAATAATAACAATAATAATAAAAAAAAGAAAACTTTTTTTTTTTTAAACGTGAAATGGCTCAGCAGTGAAGGGGTTAAAACGGTCAAAACACATACAGGTCTATTCAGAGAAAGGTGAAAACCTGGAGAACTGGCAGGAGAAGAGAACAGTCTAGTCCAAATAGTCGATAGGGAAAGTGAGATAAATGGGAGAATTTTTCTGGTTTGGATATTTTGACCTAGAATTTTCACTTCTCCAGTCAGTCTCCTGAGTTTCACCTTTCTTTGAATAGACCTGTAAGATGAACCATGAAGTGCATTTTATGGAAATCTTTAATCTTTTTTTTTTTAGGATTTTTAATTTACAGGTTCTCATTGTGTCAGGGTGGTTTCCAGTGATCTGGGCTGCCATTGTGGAAGTTTGCGACTCTGGATAACTGAAGTTCATTAGAATTGCAACAATTGTGATTTTTAGCATTGTTTGCAGCTTCGGTGAACTTTAGTGAAACGGCAGTGATTAGTGAATATCCAAAGAACAAAAACGACACCTAGGAAGAGCAGGGTAAACCATCCCATACTCCCCCTAACAGGCCGGGACATGGTGGCAGTATAATCGGTGGCAAGTTGATTGGTTATTTGTGTTGTTGTTTGTCCATTTTTCTCTCTAATAAAGACTGGTTTGTGGTTTTATTGTATATGTTTGCGATTATATTACCGCCATGTCCCTGTCTGTTAGGGGAGTATGGGATTGTTTACCCTACTCTTCCTAGGTGTCGTTTTTGTTCTTTGTTTCGGAGTGGGTGAGGCCCGATAAGAGGAAGGGTAATTATTTACACCTCGTTTAAGTGAGACTTTTATGCTCTCTCTTAATTACTTTTCTTGTTATTAGTGAATATCCCTTTCTTTTTAGGTGAAACGCGATGAATCGGGAGCAATTCACATCAACAAACAGAAGCAGCTCCACTTGCATTATGATCTGATCAACTTCACAGTGAGTGGCTATTGACTGATGATAAACAAAGCTCGCTCTAGCTTTAGGGTCCTGCATGTCCAGCTACACGCCTGAGGAAAGCGACGGCTAGCTTCACACCCCTATGTTTTGAAACTATATGTCACGATGACTTTCATTGAGCCATAAGACTGGCTGAGCTTGGTGGAATTTATAATGATTCAATCCACACCCTTTTTTGTTTTTCTCTGCAGTGGATTAATGCTCGGACAGTGGCACTTCTGGACAGCGCAGAGAAACTGCATGTCATTGACCGACAGACCCAAGAGGAGCTGGAGACGCTCGAGATATCAGATGTGCAGCTTGTGTACAACAGTAGCCACTTTAAATCTTTGGCAACTGGGGGCAATGTTAGCCAGGCCCTGGTGAGAGCTCTGTTTGTCTAGTGTCTAGTGTCTATGCTTTCTAGCATTTCTCAATAAGACACAAGTGTGATATATATCGAAAGGCTGGGGGATAAAAAGAAGACCTCCATGTGTCCTACAGCTATAACTCCAATCATTCTTTGTTAGCCTCCATACTAGCAAAGCATCATGGGAGTTGTTCAGTCGTACTGAGGGACCTGCTTCTTGGCCTCCTATGGTATAGAGCAGTGTTTCCCAAACCTGTCCTCGGGACCCTCAACCAGGCCAGATTTTACAGATCACCTTGGGGAAATGCAGACTGAATCCTGCAATCACTGAGCAGCAAATCATATTATTGTAAAGCGCCGCGGAAACTGTTGGTGCTAAATAAATGATGATATCACCTGTGCTGTGCTTCAGATATCTGGCCTGTCAGTGGGTCCTGGGGACCGGTTTGGGAAACACTGGTATAGAGGCACATCTGGACACCTCATTCTGGGCATATTAACAGTTGCTCAACGCCATTGAAATGTCCATTTTTCATGCATATTTGGGCTTCTAAAGCCATACTGCTATGTTTTCTTTTTATAATAATGAACTCAAACTTTATTATCCTTCCATTTTCATTTAAAAACTCTTAACTTTGTTTTTTATCTCCGCTCCTTACTGTCTTTGACCAAGATTTCTGATTATTATTGTGTGATAATTACATAGAGATTGGGGGGGGGGGGGGATCACAATGTATCGGATTGTGAAACATCAGTGAGTGATTTGCAGATGGTTAATTTACTGCCATGGCTTGAATTTGGTTGAGTGACAGTGCAAACAACGATCTTGGCAGTGCAAACAATGGTCATGGGTGGTGAAATGTTCCTTGAGATCTTGTGAGAGAGAGTACACGAATAAGCCAAAAGAGGGAACCTGATGACCTGCTTCAAACACTGTACAGATTACCTTGTGGCTTTCCTACAGTTCAGTATAAAAGCATCAACATATAAATGTTTTATTCACAATCTTACAGGAACAGGATATTTTAGTCATACTATGATGTTGGTTAAATCAAAACTGCATTGGAGGACTGGGCAATATCAGTGATTTAGCTCAGTTTAGACCATGAGGGCTCTTGGTTTGTTAATTGATGGAACATTTGGCAGAGCAGAGCCCACAGATTCCACAGGTGCCTCCCCGAACCTGTCAACTCTCCTCTGACGAGAGAATAGGAGCCTTTTTATTTTTTACAGTGTGGTGAAATTTGCCAATGCCAATTCGGCAGTTGCGCCGACGTTCGATGACTGCTTCGGCAACTCCAATTTCGTCAAAATACGGTGACCATTCACTAAATAGGGAATGGACCTTATTTTCAGGGAAATGGAATCGCCACCGTAAGCTGAAATGTGGCGAAACACAAAGCACTGAAATTGCACGAAAATTCGGGGCTTTGTGAATAGACCATTTAGTTTTGACACATCCCTGTGATACATATGGACTGCATCTATTGATCTCTTCTCTCTAATGTTTAACCCTGCAGGCTCTAGTAGGAGAGAAAGCTTGCTACCAGTCAATCAGCAGTTACGGAGGACAAATCTTCTACCTTGGAACTAAGGTATATGTTACTTTTCAAGCCTTAGTGTTTGTCATCATATCCCATTAAACCAGAATAGTTTTCATCCTGTATACTATAGGAAAAAACCCTTTATGCTCTGTGGCAGTTGAAGGGTTAAGCTGCTTTTATCACTTTATGCTGCTCTGAAAGTTCCTTGTAAATTGTAGCATTTCCTCTCACTCGCTCTCTCTTACCACGTCAGTGTGACTTTCCATCTCACCCTCTGTGTCTCTTTTTGGTTCCTCCCCCCCCCAGTCGGTCCATGTCATGATGCTGAGGAACTGGCGAGAGGTAAGATATTATTATTATTATTTATTTATAAAGCGCCAGCATATTCCGCAGCGCTGTACAATAAGCACAGTACAGACAGGGTTACAATACATTGAACAACATTTGACAAACAGTACAGGAGGAGATGAGGGCCCTATTCCCGTAGGAACTCACAATCTAGGAGGGTTGGGGTTGGAAACAGGAGGAGAGGACTGTAAGGTGAGAGTGATTGATGGTTGCGTCAGTGAGTTGGGTGGTAGGCTTCCCTAAATAGGAATGTACACAGTGCACTGGGAGAATGGTAATCACGTTACGCGTTGCGGTTCGGCGCGCAGGTGCCTTGCAGTACACGGAAACAGGGTGTTCATTACTCAGTTGTGCGTAAAGTAGTAGGAGTTTTTATAAATTCCTGCTATTTTAATAAATATAAGGAAAGAGACGCAATAGGAGCCTCTGAGTCGGTGTATTACAATTCCATGTTTCTGTTTGAATGGCTTAAACAAGAATGCTCCTTTTTATATGTGTAATAATAATGGTGGAGCTGAAATTGCAGTTATTTAGAATGCACCAACTTATTCTGCAGCGCTGTACAATGAGTAGGGCTAAACATAAAATTAACAAGTCCATTTGACACACACAGACCTATATGAAAAGAGGACACTGCTCAAGAGCTTTCAATCGAAGGAGAGAGGGGCGACAGATAGATGCGGAGTATGAGAAGTAATGGGGACGTTGGTGCTGTGTGGGAGATACATTAGGAAAGAATCAATGGGGGATTAAGGATGGAGTAGCTAGGCTTCTATAAAATAATGTATTTCTAAGACGTTTTGACAGACTGGAGGCACGGGGAGAGTCTATAAATAGAGTGCAGCTCAGGAAATGTCCTCAAGACGAGGTCGGGGTGCGGGTACGAGGAGAGAATCAACAGGTAACAGAGCGAAGTGACTGGGATGGAACATACCCGCTAATCGGGGAAGAGATGTACGTATGGGCATAGTTGTGGAGAGCTTTGATATGTGCTCATGTGCGTGCAATGTGTTACAGAGCAGAATCACTCGCAGCGTGGCAAGTTACAGGAAAAAGATTAAATACGCTGAAATTGGCCTAACAGCTTATAAATAAATTTTCACATTTTGTGAAATTTCTTTTTAATTTACAGTAACTGTGTGTGATGTTTATAATTGTAGAAGACATTTACACATCCCAGCAATACTAGATGGCTTTTTAGCAAATGTCAAGATATGCAACGAGTCACAGCCACTCCTGGACAGTTGTTTCAGGCTTATGCCTCATCAGCAGGAGATAGGCTGCAACTTACTGCTATTTGAGTCTGGCATCTAGCATGGCATTGCACTGGCAAAAATGGTTTTGTGTGAGAAATTGCAGACTTCATTTGCATGTCCTACCCAGAGTTCCTTGCTGCATACCTGGAATGTAGCACATGAGCTCTGTAAAGCAGTTCCTGAAATTGCTGGAATGCAAAATGTCTTCTGCAATCATAACTTTATTATTTGCTTTGTGGAGGCTTTTATGCTCACGTTTTGCCCTCCACCATAAGTGGTGATTTGCTAATTTTAGGTTAAAATAGCCAAGTTTGAAATCTTTTCCCAAGCCTGGTATCTCTTCAGCTCATACATTTTTACCTAAAGCAGGAGTCAGCAACTCCAGCCTTCCAGATGGTTTGGAACTGCATTTCTAATGAGTCTCAGCCAGTTTAATGAGTAGCAGAGCATCATGGGAGATTTAGTTCCAAAAAAATCCAAGGACCAAGGTTGCTTACTCCTGACTCAGGCTAGGGTCAGACGAGCGCATTCTGTGCGTACTGTGCGTCCGTGTACAACGGACGTACTTTCTGACTGACGACAAGGTAGTGGCCACACGGTTCGTTTTTTTTGACTGATGTAGAAGGGAAAATAAATTAATATGAAAAACATTTCGGACGTCAGAAATGCAGTCCGTCTGACTTCGTTCCATCACACATAAAACTTTGCGGACACAGCGCACTTTGTGCGTCTGTTCTAGCGGATTTACATTCTTGCCTAACCGTGCGTTTTGCCTGCGCAGTTCGGTGCGGACGTACTTCGTGTGTGGGGCTCCATTGGTCATAATTATATGCTATAACGGACGTACAAATGTGCGGCAATACGGACGTGATCAGTGCGCTCGTCTGACATGAGCCTCAGGCTAATGTCAGATGAACGCAGTGATCACGTCCGTGTCGCCGCACAGTTTAACATCTGTCATAGCATAGAATCATGATCAATGGAGCCCCACGCACGAAGTACTTGCGCACCGAACTGCGCAGGTACAATGCACGTGGCAAACAGACGCAAGTTAGGCAAGAATGTAAAACCGCTACCCGGACGCGCAGAGTGCGCCACGTTCCCGTAGTGTTCTCTGTGAGTGGTGAGGAGGTGTCAGACACAGCGCATTTGCGACGTTCAGCACCTTGACGCACACAATGGCTTTTCATATCCTTTTCAAATTTTTATCATTTTTCATATTCATTTGATTTCCCATAATTCCCTTTTTTTTTCTACGTCCGTAAAAAAAAACGGACCGTGTGGTGTCTACAGTACGTCCGTCCGTTATGCACGCAGGCAGAGTGCGCTCAGACTGCGTTCGTCTGACATTAGCCTTAAAGCCTACAGTCCCCTTGGGATTCTCTACCAGTTCACCGCTTAGCTAATAAACCCGTACTGAATCTAAAACTGGCGAGTTCTTTGTTGTTTTACCGCAAAGCTGAACGGCAAACTATACTTCAGTTCCTGAAAGATATAATCTTGATTAGGGCTTGTTTAGCTGTCACAGCACTGTGCTGAGCACACTCTGGGGTTGAGACTTCCTTTGCTGAAAAGTCAGTTTCAGCTGTGGATGCTGTGACTCTAGCTTACTTGAAACAAATTAGGATGTAGTAGAGTGAGCACACAGCTAATTTAGGTTTCTATTTAAAACGGAAAAGTATGTTTTGAGAATGGAGTAGATCAGTGTTTCCCAAACCTGTCCTCAGGACCCGCCGCCTCGCCAGGTCTGCCAGATATATGAAGCACAGCACAGGTGATATGATTTGCTGCGCAGTGATATTTTTATTTTTAGAAAGTATTTTACCAGGAAGGATACATTGAGATTTCTCTCGTTTTCAAGTATGCCCTGGGTGGCGAGTATGTACCGTTAGGTGTCTTGCCCAAGGACACTTGCAGGATTCAGTCTGTATTTCCCCAAGGTGATCTGCAAAATCTGGCCTGGTTGAGGGTCCCGAGGACAGGTTTGGGAAACACTGGCGAGATGATCGCTTGGAGTAGGGGGTGACCCAGAATATAATCGGATTTTCACATAGACAAAACACTGTACATCGTCTGCCTCCCAAGGTGCAGCAGTACATGCAAATAAATTGCATTATCGACTTACTACATGCATGTAGATATGAATAGCACTTTTTGTTTACATAATCTTTACAGAAAATTTAACTTTTTACGCTCCAGTTGTATTCGTTGTCACCATTACAATGTGGTCCATGAAGATATTGTGGCTGCATGCAATGCCTTCAATGTTTAGCATCGGCAGAGACCTACAACCAGGCTGCCCTTCACTGATTGGGACATTGTACTTGAGGACTTGTATGGCAAAGATTAGATTATTACAACAGAATTATTCCCTTACTGGAGTTTATTAGGAGAGTCTGACCTGATCAGCCTATTGTAATCATGTTTAAATGATGAATTCTTTTTTGCTGCAGCGGGTGGATCATCTTCTGAAACTAGACAGTTATAATGAAGCTTTAGCATTAGCCTGGTCTTTCCACGAGGGCAAAGCCAAAGCTGTGGTAGGTGAGTAAGTTGCCAATAACAAAGGTAATGCACTTTTGCGGGTTATATTTTTCACCTTTTTGCCTTTCTTTATTCTGTAGCTGTTTTAGCCCTCGTGTTTGTTGTTTGTTTGGAGTACTTGGTCAAACATCTAAAGATTCATTTCACCATGATGTAAACATAACCAGAGCAGTTGTAAACTTCCCAGAGCCTCTACAACTTTGGTTAAAATTACACCAAGGTTGGAGTACAGCCCCTAGTGTCAAAAATGAAAATACAATTTAACTGCTCAGGAAAAAAAAAGAGGTTTAAAATGATATTATATCCACTTCTCTTCACAATATTTATGCACAGTTGTCATAATACTGGTATCCTTACCAATATACACGACGACTCTTTGTGTTGTATGCTTTCTAATAATTTTTTTCGTATCTGGGAGTGTCTAATTAGTCTTTAATAAATGAATTTTTCATTTAGCCACTCCTCTATTTCCATTTGACAGTCCTTTGTGGCCGTCCAATGGTTTTTGTGAGTATATATATTGTAGGTCAGGTTCAATCCTGAATTCGAGGAAGTGCTGCCCCTGCTCTTTCGGTAGGGACAGGTGATTGTCATTTGGGTTGACCCTGTTAATTTCAGCGTCTCCCCTGTTGTCTTTTTTTGGATATCTATTACTTTTTTTTTCTTTTTTTCTTTACTTTAAGCATGGTCATGTTTGGTATCATTGGAAAGGCCATGCTCTGGCTACAGTTGGGAGATGGGGGGTTCCTTTTGAACCCCGATATCTCCACCCCATCTTTCCTTAGTCAATGAGGACATTCCCCACACGTCCTCAGCAGTGAAAGGGTTAACCCCACTGTATTTTTTTTTTTATGTCAACACTGTCTACAGGTTAATATCACTGATCATCAGCACCTGGAGGCCCACGTAATGGAAGCTGTGGCTATAGCTACACCGAACATACATCAAGCAATGTGGATTAGCATCAGCATATGTGTTGGGCCAGCAAGGTTGCCCACATTCAAATTCATTGATTCCATATATAGTAGATTTTCATCTTAAGCAGTTAGTAAAAAAAAATAATTACATTTATGCTGTGTATACTGCCTTTTTGGAAAATTTCACCTCAATCTAATCAATGAAGGATACATTGAAGCCAAGTCAGGTTGTGTTAATCTCCTCTAAATTTTGCCAGCTTGCAACGGAGACAGAAATTGGCAGTGTTTTCCGTTTGTGAGTAATAGCCCCAAAGCAAGAGAAAAGCGACATGTAGTTAATAGACCTCTAGGTTGCTCCTTCGTGTCTCCCAGGAAAATAATCCACTTTTATGTCTCGGTAATAACTTATGGAAGGTATTACTTTGTTTTTTCTTCTTAGGTCTTTCTGGAGACCCGACGAAAAGGAAGAGCGTGGTGGCTGATAAGGTGAGGTTTGTTTTCCTGTTTCTGTAGCAGGATGCAGAAGATTTTTGTGACTAAAGCTTGAGGTCACGACTTCTAAACATGTTCATATTGTTATATTGCAGAAACAAAAAAATCAAGTCCAATGTCTGCATACTGAGTGTTCAGTCTGTCTGTCACGCTAGGTATAATGTTGCACAGCAAAATGTTGAAGTTTTTTTCTTGAAACTTTCAAATCGAAGATGATCGTATGAGTTGTTGTGATTTATAAATCTAGATCAAGTGTCAGCAACCTTGACCCACCCAGATGTTCTGGAACTGCATCCCCTATGATGCTTAGCTACTCATTAGGCTGGAAAAGCCTTTTGAGCAATGTAGAACCAACACATCTGGAGGGCCAAGGTTGCTGACCCCTGATCTAGAATATATCTGTTAGCTCCATGGAGGACACTGAGGGACCAGCTTCCTTCCATTGCTCCATCCATTTTCACTGACTCTTGCTCCCTCTGCTGCCATGACCCCTCATTCCTTCTGTTTCCTCCACTCCCCAACCTCTTACCCCTTACTCTTGTTGCTCCCTTCATTTCCACAACCCCCAGCTCCCTCTATTGACTTGCTTATTCACTCTCACCTGAGTAAAAATAAATTACGTGCAGAAACTGAATGTTTACCCACCATGGGTAGAATTACCTGATGCTCCCTACACTGCTCCAACTTTGCTCCCTCTGTTGTTGTGGCCTCTCGCTACCGTTGCTCCCTGTGTGGCCCTGGGCTCTCGCTCCCTGCACCTCCCCGGGCCATCACTCCCTCCTAAGTCCAACCAGAGTACAAACCACCCAGGGTGGCTTAGAGGGTCAAAAAAGTGGAATATATGGAGAAACTGAATGTTTTCTTCCCATTGGTAGATGTACAATGCAGTGTTTGTACTTTTCGGCCTTCTATCTTGGTGCCAGCAAGTGGTTTAGCACTACAAATCAGTCTGTACTTGCAGTATTGATTCACCAGTTATCATTTCACTCGCTGCGGGTTTCCGTCTCCTCAGTGACTGGGCGGGAACATGAGGAAGTATGTAACCGGCTGGGTGGAGTAGAGGTAACATCACTGCTCTGCATGGAGAGAGATTGTGGAGACATGGGTTCGATCCCAGCAAGAGCACCTCTCCAGTAAGTGTCCTTGGGCAAGACACCTAACGGTACATACTCGCCACCCAGGACATACTTGAAAACGAGAGAAATCTCAGTGTATCCTTCCTGGTAAAATCCTTTCTCAAAAGAAATCCCTGAGGTTCCCTCCACGGCCGGGAGTCCATGGCTTATTTTTCTTGCTCAAAGATTTTGGGCCTGAAGAACAATTGGCAAATGGCAAATGTCTTACTTTTAGCATCAGAAGTTCCTTTAGATATGACATTTCCAATCTGCTAATAAACTGCTAAAAAAAAAAAAAAAAAAAAAGGAAGTGTTAAGCTTAAATCCTATCTACCCTGTGCCTGCTTCCCTCATTCCGTGACTTCGTCTTTACCGATATCCCGAGAGGGAACAGTAAGGCACAGGTAAGAAAGCGATCTGTCACGACTGATGTACACCGGGGTTGAGGGGTCGAGTCTAGGTGCGGTGAGAAAGGCAGGTATTAAACAGAAAAGGTTTTTTGAACACCGGGGAATCACCGCAGTGTGAGTAAAACCAAAAGGGAACACTGGAACATGAATAACTAATAACAGGTAACTGGATAAAACATGAATAGAGCAGATAAATACATACAACAGGACAAAAGGTGGACAGGACATGAACTGGGCTGAACCCTGAATGCAAAGAATACTAAAGCAGACACAGAGGGGCAGGACATGAACCGAGCACCACTAAGAGAAACAGAGGAGCACTACAGGAAAAGAACTGACTATGGAGACAAACAAGGGGTTAACTAGGAGAACACTTAAAGCAAACACATGGCAACAGAAACCGGGTTTAAATCAAAAGATGCAGGTATGGCTGTAGCAGGGACTTGCAGTCAGGGGTGGCAGGGGAGGCAAGGCCTCCCCTGCCATTCCAGTAAATTAATGTGCTCATTGTGCTGTAATGACATGTATGTATATTTAATCTGTAAATAAGATGTTATTCATTGAAAAAGGTTTTCATACTCACCTCTCCACGCCCTCTCGCTGTGCTTCTCTGTCCTCCGCTTTTTCCCCCCGTACTTTCAGTTTGCCGGCTGCTGTGAGTGTGCGACTCACTACATAGACAGCAGGGGCAGCACTGAGCCAACATAGCCTAAGCAATTTGCGCAGCTGAACGCTACGCTAATTGCGTAGCTCAAGCTGACTTCCTGTTCTACGCTCTTCAGTGCCTCCAGAGGCACTGAGAGCAATTGAAAGCTTGAGCCAATGGGAAAACTCCATTGGTCTCAAGCAATTCTTTTTTTTAAAAAAAACGCGCCCCCCCCCCATGGGAGGCAGAGTCTTGTGACTGTCCTTGTCAGTCTGGGGGGGCGGGCAGACAGAGCTCAGCAGTCAGCATGTGTGTAATAGCGCTTTCTATTAGTCAATTATTGTAAGTGCATGCTCCTAGAACTAAAAACCAATATGTGAACTTTACTTTAAAGTAAAAGGTGTAATCGTGCCCTCTATTAGTCAGTATTGTAAGTGCATGCTCTTAGAACTGTAAAAAAAGCGAACTTTATAAATAGTGAAACTCTATTCTCCTATAGAACGATAATCAAATGCGTAAATTGTGACTGCGTAACCCTGTGTATATCTTTCTCTGCTACTAGCCAGTGTCTCACAAGCCACTGACCTCACCGCACATCACTGGGCTGTAGGTGATGAGAGTCTAGGAGTATAGTGATTTGTAATCCAAGAATAACGGCAGGGTTACATAGTTACATAGTTATATAGGCTGAAAAAAGACATGCGTCCATCGGGTTCAGCCTCTCCCACATAACCTACTGCTGTTGATCCAAAAGAAGGCAAAAAACCCAGTCTGAAATGCTTGCCAATATGCAACATACTGGGAAAAATTTCCTTCTTGACCCCAGAATGGCAGTCAGATTTCTCCTTGGATCAAGAAGCTTTTACCCACATATTAAATATTATAACCCTTAATATTATGTGTCTGTGTCTTAATATTCTGTTCCAATAACAATATATACAGTTGTGTTCAAAATTATTCAACCCCCAATGCTGTAAAGGGTTTTAGGGAATTTAGTGTACATTTGTAATTGTATTCAGAATGAAATCCTACAAGGACTTTTTAAAGAACCATATGCAACTAAAATGACATCAATTGGTTTTGTAATACAGTAGTAAATGTTTCTTTTGTGAATTCTTCATTGACACAATTATTCAACCCCTTAAAGACTACCACTCTGAAGAACAGAGGTTCATTCAAGTGTTTTCAATCAGGTATTGAAAACACCTGTGGATGTCACGGAGCAGCAATAAAGCATAATAAGCACCAATTAGGCAGCTTTAAAATGACTGTGATACTCAGCTCCTTCTAGACATTTACTGGTGTGGTTACAAACCTGGGGGAAGTCAAGAGAATGGTCCAGGAAGAAAAGAGAAGAGGTGATTACTCTTCACAGGAAGGGCAATGGCTATAAGAAGATTGCAAAGATGTTAAACATACCAAGAGAGACCATAGGAAGCATCATTCGCAAATTCAAGGCAAAGGGCACTGTTGAAACGCTACCTGGTCGTGGCAGAAAGAAGATGCTGACTTCGACTGCTGTGCGCTACCTGAAGCGTAGAGTGGAGAAAAGTCCCCGTGTGACTGCTGAGGAACTGAGAAAAGATTTGTCAGATGTGGGTACTGAAGTTTCAGCTCAGACAATACGGCGCACACTGCATAATGAAGGCCTCCATGCCAGAACTCCCAGGCGCACCCCCTTGCTGTCTCCAAAGAACAAGAAGAGTCGACTGCAGTATGCCAAAAGTCATGTGGACAAACCACAGAAGTTTTGGGATAGTGTTCTGTGGACTGATGAAACAAAATTAGAACTGTTTGGGCCCATGGATCAACGCTATGTTTGGAGGAGGAAGAACAAGGCCTGTGAAGAAAAGAACACCTTGCCTACTGTGAAGCATGGCAGGGGGTCAATCATGCTTTGGGGCTGTTTTGCTTCTGCAGGTACAGGGAAGCTTCAGCGTGTGCAAGGTACCATGAATTCTCTTCAGTACCAGGAGATATTGGATGACAATGTGATGCAGTCCGTCACAAACCTGAGGCTTGGGAGACGTTGGACCTTTCAACAGGACAATGATCCCAAGCATACCTCCAAATCCACTAGAGCACGGTTGCAGATTAAAGGCTGGAACATTTTGGAGTGGCCATCGCAGTCACCTGACTTAAATCCGATTGAGAACCTCTGGTGGGACTTAAAGAAAGCAGTTGCAGTGCGCAAGCCTAAGAATGTGACTGAACTGGAGGCTTTCGCCCATGACGAATGGGCGATGATACCCGTAGATCGCTGCAAGACACTTGTGTCAAGCTATGCTTCACGATTAAAAGCTGTTATAACTGTAAAAGGATGTTGTACTAAGTACTAAGATTGAATGTCACTTGGGGGTTGAATAAAACTGATAATGATGTGAGCACAGAAAAGACATTTGTGGTTATTTCATTATAAATGTTATGTTATATTTGTCTGACCTACATGTGCCTCTTTGATTTAATTGTAAGCAAGATGACTGAATGATCAAAATCAATGTCAAACTGGCCAAAACACTCAATTTCAGTGGGGGTTGAATAATTTTGAACACAATTTTAAGTCTGTCCGAGCAAAAGGCAGGGTCCTTGAATCAAGAGTGGTATCCAAAGGGGTCTTCCAATACTCAGGGTCAAAGTCCAGGCAATAGATTAAGGCAGGCAGTAAGCGAGGGGGGGGGGTGTCAGTCCAAAGCCAGGGGGTCCTGCACAAGGGAATCCAATAGAGGGGTGCGGGTAGGTAGCTGGTTCAAGGAGCTAGTCTAGAAGGGTTGTGCAGCTCACACAGGTTTGTCAGGAACTGAGGACTTCAGTGGGAGCATGAGAAATGCATTTTGGGTGGAGTGCCATTTATATAGAGGGCCCAGGTCCAGCCCACACCTGAGACTGGAAATCACTGTGGAATGTGGACTGGACACCTGGATGTGGAGCAGGGGAAAACCTGGGCCGGAGTCTTCTTGGAGAGGGGAATGGCGCCTATTTGTGCTTTTTGCGGCAGCACCGTGACACGATCAGACTTCACAATAGTGTCCAGTTAAAATCCGTGTGTTCACAATCCACAGGTATTAGATCAGCAAGAGAGTGAGTTTTCGCCAGTTATTCTGTGTTTTTTCTGCCTGTCCATCTTCCATTTTTTTTTTTTTTTTTATATAAAAAAAAAAATATTTATATAGCGCCACATATTACGCAGCGCTTTACAGGATTAGTGTACAAGAGGTTGATACATTGGAATACCACACATGGATGATATGACCTGATTCAGGGGGTCCCTGTTTCCAAAGGAACTTACAATCTATGCGATGTACAGGTATTTCGTGACGTAGGCGCATCCATATCGTTCGGTGTCTTGCCCAAGGACACTCGCTGGTGGCGTCGGGTCAGCTTTCCATGATTGTAGCGATGATCAGTGACCTATGTGTGATTTATTCAGCTTTGGATATATATAAGCTGGTAATTATGTCGATTTTTATAAAAGAAATGAGAAAGAAAGCTAAAATTAAACCTGCAATAGCATTTTGTGTAATCCCCCTATTGCTTATTCTCAAGCACAAACCGGATCAATCCATTGATGTTACTGCGATTTCCATTTATGCCCTCAGATTATTGAGATTTTGATCCAGTACACAGATAAAGCACTGAGAAAGTGCCCCGAACAAGGGAAAATTCAGGTGATGGAGCAGCACTTCCAGGTAAGCAAGATGCAACATTTTTTTTTTTTTTATAAATATATTTATGAGTTTCACATTATTATGTTTTATACCTTGTGCCAAACGTGTTAAGCGAGTACATCCCATAGGCAAGATTATGTAAGCAAATTCTTCATGCCGAGTAAATCCTTGGCAAATGCATATATTGCGTTGTAAGCATCTCTGTCCCGCTGTATGCCCTGGTGTCAGATCACTTTAAAGCAGGGGTCTGCAAACTTGGCCCTCCAGATGTTTTGGAACTACATCTCCCGTTATGCTCAGCTACTTCTTAGATTGGCAGAGCCCCATGGGACATGTAGTCCCAAAACATATGTCAAGTAAGGGCGCTGAACCCCTGCTTTAAATGGACACTCTAGACACCATGGCCATTTCATTGAATTTAAAAGGTCATGGTGAGCTGAGGGTCACCATTTATCCACCTATTTCAAAGTGAAGTCTTTTCCTCCGCAAGGAAGGCTGTCATGCTGGTCAGCCTCGTGGGGTCATGATCAGCTTTGTACAAAGCTCATTGTCTAGTGCAACTCCACTCACTTACCTGGAGTTGTGTGCAATAGTCAAGAGAGGGGGAGACTGGAGTCTAGAAGGGTAATATATTACACCAATGGCCTTCCTCCCCTAGTTTTACAGATTGTTTCTGTACGGCTCATACACCTGCACAAACCTGTGAAGTAGGAAATCCCATCAAATAGGGTCTAGAATCATTGTAAGCAGAGTCTAAGGTGTCTCTTGATACTGTATCTCCTGCTGGAGCATGGAGAGAGGTTGCTTATTCCTCTGCTATCACCCTGATCATCGGGTAGAAACGTTCTTTGTAGCAGTTCCATTTTCTGTGTTACTTTGGCAACCTTGTCAATTTTTTTTTATGGATTCTTCACTGTTGCCAAAATATCTGAGTTTTGATCAGTTATTACTACGGATGGGTATGTGCAAATGTTACTGGGCATCAGACTGCTATTTAACAATCTTTGTTCCCAACAGGACACCGTACCTGTCATGGTTGATTATTGCCTTCTGCTACAACGCACGTAAGTGGGCACCCAACACTTGTCCTCTAATTAGACACTTGTCTTCTACAGTTGTGTTATTCAACCCCCACTGAAATTGAGTGTTTTGGCCAGTTTGACATTGATTTTGATCATTCAGTCCTCTTGCTTACAATTAAATCAAAGAGGCACGTGTAGGTCAGACAAATATAACATAACATTTATAATGAAATAACCACAAATGTCTTTTCTGTGCTCACATCATTATCAGTTTTATTCAACCCCCAAGTGACATTCAATCTTTAGTACTTAGTACAACATCCTTTTACAGTTATAACAGCTTTTAATCGTGAAGCATAGCTTGACACAAGTGTCTTGCAGCGATCTACGGGTATCTTCGCCCATTCGTCATGGGCAAAAGCCTCCAGTTCAGTCACATTCTTAGGCTTGTGCACTGCAACTGCTTTCTTTAAGTCCCACCAGAGGTTCTTAATCGGATTTAAGTCAGGTGACTGCGATGGCCACTCCAAAATGTTCCAGTCTTTAATCTGCAACCATGCTCTAGTGGACTTGGAGGTATGCTTGGGATCATTGTCCTGTTGAAAGGTCCAACGTCTCCCAAGCCTCAGGTTTGTGACGGACTGCATCACATTGTCATCCAATATCTCCTGGTACTGAAGAGAATTCATGGTACCTTGCACACGCTGAAGCTTCCCTGTACCTGCATAAGCAAAACAGCCCCAAAGCATGATTGACCCCCCCCCCCCCCCCATGCTTCACAGTAGGCAAGGTGTTCTTTTCTTCATAGGCCTTGTTCTTCCTCCTCCAAACATAGCGTTGATCCATGGGCCCAAACAGTTCTAATTTTGTTTCATCAGTCCAGAGAACACTATCCCAAAACTTCTGTGGTTTGTCCACATGACTTTTGGCATACTGCAGTCGACTCTTCTTATTCTTTGGAGACAGCAAGGGGGTGCACCTGGGAGTTCTGGCATGGAGGCCTTCATTACGCAGTGTGTGCCGTATTGTCTGAACTGAAACTTTAGTATCCACATCTGACAAATCTTTTCTCAGTTCCTCAGCAGTCACACGGGGACTTTTCTCCACTCTACGCTTCAGGTAGCTCACAGCAGTCGAAGTCAGCATCTTCTTTCTGCCACGACCAGGTAGCGTTTCAACAGTGCCCTTTGCCTTGAATTTGCGAATGATGCTTCTTATGGTCTCTCTTGGTATGTTTAACATCTTTGCAATCTTCTTATAGCCATTGCCCTTCCTGTGAAGAGTAATTACCTCTTCTCTTGTCTTCCTGGACCATTCTCTTGACTTCACCATGTTTGTAACCACACCAGTAAATGTCTAGAAGGAGCTGAGTATCACAGTCATTTTAAAGCTGCCTAATTGGTGCTTATTATGCTTTATTGCTGCTCCGTGACATCCACAGGTGTTTTCAATACCTGATTGAAAACACTTGAATGAACCTCTGTTCTTCAGAGTGGTAGTCTTTAAGGGGTTGAATAATTGTGTCAATGAAGAATTCACAAAAGAAACATTTACTACTGTATTACAAAACCAATTGATGTCATTTTAGTTGCATATGGTTCTTTAAAAAGTCCTTGTAGGATATCATTCTGAATACAATTACAAATGTACACTAAATTCCCTAAAACCCTTTACAGCATTGGGGGTTGAATAATTTTGAACACAACTGTATAAATTAGAAAAAAAAAATCACTTTTAGGTCTTGTCAGAAGGAATTAACTGTACGTACTGAAACACATACCCATAGCATGCTCATTGCTCCCATTTACTAGAGCAGACTCAGCTAGACCGTATGAGAATTGTAAGCCGATTTTCCATCTCTGTGGAAGCTCGGGTATTTTGCATGGATTAGTCTGGGTGATGAGGGTTAAGGCTAGGGTCAGAGTGGGGCAGTCGGAACGCGCGTGCAGGCGCACTAAATCACGGCGGCAGTAGCAGCACATAACGGCCAATGACGGCCAATATACGCAGTACGTGCGTACAAAAGTGCGCCGACACCACGCAACCGGCAAATGAACGCATTTTTCTCAGAACGTGAAACCGCTGCTACAGACGTACAGAGTGCGCTGCGGCCGCATGGCAGCGTGTGTGCGTGATTAGGAGACGTCAGACGCTGCTAGTGTGCGGCCTACATAACGTTCAAACAGCCGGATTTCCCTAGAATTGCGTTGGTGAGTACCTGCGACTGTGCGACTGTGGTCGTCTGACCACTTAAGCGTATTCCGTGAAAAAATGCGTGCGCACGCATCGACGTACATTTTGACGGTGGCCGCAGAAAATGCGCTCATCTGTCCCTAGCCTAAAATGCAATAATTAACATCTGTTGCTTTGTATCAGGCTTTTTAATCTCTATCAATGGATTAGAGCGCTCGTGAATTACATCGGCACCCCACATGTTTTGGAGATATGTGTCTGAGGCTCAGCTGTCCATAAGCCAAATAAAGGCATTGCTTAACCTCTTCACTACCAAGGGATTTTCCAAAAAAAACATTGTCAGGAGCCAGAAGTTTTCTGAAAAATAGTTTTAAACTATTATAAAGTAAGAAATATTTGGGAATATTCCCAGCGTGTTCTTTACTGTAATAAGCTATTTGGCAGGGAGATGTTGCCATCTAAAGGCCAAATGGAGTTACTGCATTTAGAACTGCAGCTCGTGGTTCCCTGCATCGGCCGCTGTAAGTCTGTTATCTCAATCAATTTGCTGATTTTGCACCTTGGACATTATGCCCACAGGGCTAAAACTTTGGGGGGGGGGGGCACCTTCTGAAGCGCAAAAGCAAACAATATTAGTTTGCAGCAAATAAATTAATTTGCTTTTGTCCTGCACCGTTGCAGATCGAGGTGACTCCATATAGGCCACCCGATGGTGCCTTTTCGAAGACTCGAGTTATCTTTATCGGTACATACATAAAAAATGGCGTCGCACCCATACTCACCAGAGCAGCTGCAACAACCAGGAGTAACACCCAGTTTGTGTATAAAACATAACAATAAAAAAAAGGTGTCATCTGCGCTCGTTTTTATGTGATTCCATGTGCAACAAAAGAGAGGTTTTAGTTTGCTCGAATGCCCATTGAAGCGTAAGCTCACTCGCCCCAACAAGGCACCTCTTGGTAGAGTGAGGCCTATGTAACCATAAGCCGCTCCTCTGAGCAGCTACATGCTCTCGTACTGCTTTTCAGCTAAGAGGCAGAAAAATGGTGGTTGGTTTATTTATACACGCACCAAGCACTTTCCATTTGGGGTTGAAAACAAAAACCTGGAAAAGGGAACAGCAGGAAAAATGGCTTAACTGGTGTTACAGCATAATATACATACATAGAAAAAAAAATGGCCATTCGAGCAAACTAAAACCTCTGTGTTTTGTTGCACGTGGAATCGTATAGAAACGAGTGCAGATGACATCTTTTTTTTTTTTATCTTGATATCCGTAGTGAAGGGGTTAATACCAAACGGTGAGATTGCCAATGTTTATACTTCTCACCAAAAATATTGCTGTGTGCCCTTATAGGCTTTGGAGATGATGCACCGAACATTCCCCTATACGTTCGCTTTAAACCCCAGCTTCATATATTCGCTTTTAACTTGCAGTATCAGCTATCTGCATGTGTCTCTTTGGTATGTAAGGTGTTAACCTGAAACTGGTTATCTTTGACAAAATATAGTCTACTATGAAAACCTTGTGTCTTTTGTGTGAACCCTGGGGAAAGGGAAATGTCTAAACCCAAACAGACACCGGGAAATGTCAGTGATAATGGCATGAAAGGTAATGCCGGGGCTGTCTGTCTGCCCTGCCCGAGCAATGTTTTAGCATGAAAACGGAAGCGTCTGTCACGGGAGCAGCGAGCCGAGAATGGCGCGCCTCTACATCGACTATCACAGTCATAAACGCTCAGGAAACAACGCGTCGCAACCTTCTGAGGACCGAACAGAATAGGGCGAATTCCCACTTAATATGCCCGCTTTATCATTATTTTATACATCACCTATTACACAGAGCCATAGTTCCAATTCTTACAGACTGCATATTGGGACAAATTTGGTTTAGTCATTATTTCACCAAACCTATTATCCTACATTTAAAAAGGCAAAACAATGATCATTTTAGAATAAATTTAGAAATATAGTAAAATGTTATTATAAAAATAAATTTTTTGCAATTCAAAGTTTATTTCAAATGTCATTTGGAGAAAAAAAAAAAGGTTCCCAGTAAATCAAGTGTGAAGAATTGAGGCAATTAAAATTGTGTACTCGATGGACAAAATTAGTATTAAGGATTAACCCCTTCACTACCAAGTGATTTTCCAAAACATCATTGTCAGAAACCAGTGTTTTTAAATTTTAAAAATCCTCTTTAATTAATTATACAGTAATACATAGCTATTACTGTAAATAACCTTTTTTTTGGCCAGTAGATGGAGCCATCTACTGCCAAATTGAGCTACAGAGGTTTGAGCGGCTGGTCTATTTTCTTCTTTTTTCTCCCTGCATCGGCTACTGAAAGCCTGATATTTCAGAGCTTTCAGCAGCTGATTTTACAGTTTTAGCTCTTTAGGCATTATGCCCACAGGGCTAAAACTTTGGGGGTGCCTTCTGCAGCCCAAAAGCAAATGAAATTAGTTTGCATCAAATTTCATTTTGCTTTTTGGCTGTAGATCAGCAGATCGAGATCTCTCAATATCGGGGCACCGTATGCTGCCTTTTGAAGCTCGAGATATCTCGATCTCGGTGGTGAAGGGGTTAAGCTCCCAGGAACAGTGCTATATCCAGCAACTGATAGTTCAGGAATTCTAAAACGATTAAATATAAAATGTTTTCTGGTACATACACGTAAAAGGTTTTTTTAAAAGTATTTATCGGTTCTCTGTATATCATTTTCCATCTCAGGGATATTCTCTTCAGCCAGATGTATGATAAACTGAGTGAGAACTGTGTGGCCAAAGGCGTGTTCTTGGAGTGTTTAGAGCCGTATCTGCTGCGGGATCAGCTTCCTGGGCTCACAGCGCACGTCATGAAGGACTTACTGCTCCATTTCCAGGATCGAGGCCTGATGGACAGCGTGGAGGCCTGCATAGTTCATATGGACATCACCAGCCTTGACATACAGCAGGTGGCTTTCATATCACCTTTCCTCATTTCTTTCATTCTCCAGCCAGACTGTAAGATCAGCAGGAAAACTCTTAAGCTTCAACCATCTCTTTAATTGTCCCTGGTGTGTTTTATTGTTCTAACGGACACAAACCTTTCTGCATATTATCCCTCTACATTAGTGGTTCCCAAACGTTTTGCGGCTGCTGTCCCCTTGGCTCCTATATCACATCTCTAGTGATCCCATACATGCATACACCTTATTTTTGGTAATGGGTACACTGTAAATTCAAAACAAGAACCTAATCTAGCACGCTTGCACCCTCGCCCGTTTTCCTTAATGCCCCTATAAATCTTTCTTCTGCCCCCATGGGGGCGGTTCTGCCCACTTCGGAAATGACTGCTCTACATCAAGGGCCAGCAACTTTGACCCTCCAGATGTTTGGAACTACAATTCACACAAGGCTCAATGTCCTTCCAAATGTTTTGGAACTAGAAGGCTGCTGACCCCTGCTCTGACATCACTGTAACAAAAACTTAGGGCTAAATTACAATCTTCGTGCAAAAACGCTCGCGCAAAGCGTGAATTGTTGCGCCAAGCGTTCACAATCTTTGCACGTTTTTTTTCATCCGTCGAGCAATAACGCGCGTAAACCAGATGCGCACAAATGCTCGCGCAGCAACGTTGCGAGCAGAAATCAGTGTGCGGACTGTTTTTTTCACACTATTCAGCCAATCCGAATTAAGAACCACAATTGTCTCACGTTCAGTTTTTGCGCCTGTCAAAATCAATCTGAGTATATATGCTGCAGCAATAATAAAAACACGCACAACTTCTCAATTTTATTGTTTGGGTATGTGTAGAATGTGTAACTATACTTTGCTGTATTTTTTTTTTTCGTGCTGGTGTTTTTGGTTTCGGCCAGGTCGTTCAGATTTTCCGTTAACACCAGCTTTCAGGAGTTGCTAAAATTATGTGCGCAAAGGCTGTGTGTCACAAATTGCACATAGATTGTAATACATTTCCGTGCACAAACGCGTTTACGCTCACAATGTTAAGTATAGGACGCGCAAAGTACAGTAAGCAATACGCAAACATATGCACAAAGAATGTAATAGAGCCCCTAGGCTTACTTTGCATTTGTGTTTTCGACATCTGCCTTTATTTCGGTTTTTCCATTTTCATATCAGTACATGTTTATTAATATCAAAATAAACACACGATTTGCAAATGAAACCATAGAGAAACACATGAAAAAAGTTATGTTTTCACATAAAAACTGCACGGTAAACTGAGTAGCATTGAGGGGGGGAACAGATCACCTCTGTTTCAATAAAAGTAATATACTGTAAAAGTGTTAGCAAGCGTTTCCAGATCCCAGTGGCCAGCCATTGTGAGTTTAGGGGTTATTCAAATTTCCCGACCCTGCAGTGAATTCAGCATTCACCGCTGGGTCCCCGAAGCGCATGGAAAGGTCGACACAAACCGTCTATTATTATCTTTTCTAAAAGAAAAAAAAAAACGCCAAAATGATTGCCTCCGATAAGTTCCATCAGTTTATTGGATCCTATTCGATAAGCCACCGCAGAAATTTTTGGATCGGATTCAATAAGCTGCCGAACACAGCGCCAACCAGATGCTGGAAAAAGCCGACAAGCTGACGGACGGGGTAAAAAAAAGAAAAAAACAGAACTATTTAAAGTGTCAAATTTGAAACTATTTGCAAAAAAACTACTGGACAAAAATGTCTGAAATTAACATATAAGGTCTGTTACAGGGAAAAAAAGAAGCTATTTAAGAAAACAATTGGAGAATTTTATTATTTTTTGGCGAAATAATCACGAAAAATGCCTAAAAAAAAAATCCTTAAAAAAAATAGACTTTTTGCTGCAGATTAAAAGAATAAACGGTTTAATAGATATTTAATAAAAATGGGAATATTTTTAACATTTGAAGATCTGAGATTCGCATGTTTAAACCAGCCAAATGAAACCACCGAACATCAGGGCATTTCTCTGACATTTCTCTGCTGTTCTCTGAATAGATGAACCATTGCTTCTCAATGGGGATTTCACTGAGATCATACATCGAGGGGCTATTATTTTTTATTTAATGGTGAATGTTCTACATGCAAATAAAGTCGTCTTTTTATGAAAGGGTAAGAATGTGGGTTTCACTATTTTCTTAGGTAATTACAGGTATAGGAGGATTGGATCTTTTCTCATTGCAAAAGAACCATTGCCTGTTATTTTATTTTTCTTCTTCTTTTTAGATCGTCCAAATGTGTTGGGAACACAGACTTTATGATGCTATGATTTATGTCTATAACAGCGGGACTAATGATTTCATCAGTCCAATGGAGGTAAGAAAATGGCCAAAAATAGAAACAATCTATATTATTCGAGTAGATAAACCTGTTTATGAAGTGGAATTCTGAGCATCAGTGTATTACTAAAAAAAAAAAAAAAAGCTAGTGATGGCAAGAAGAGTAGAAAAATTAATCAAGCTATACAGGTCTATTCAAAGAAAGGTGAAAATCAGGAGAATTGGCAGGAGAAGAGAACAATCTAGACCAAAGAGCCAATTTGGAAAGTGAGGTAAATGGGAGAATTTTTCTGGTTTGGCTATTTTGACCAAACCTTTTCACTTCTCCAGTCATTCTCCTGAGTTTCACCTTTTTTTGAATAGACCTGTAAGATATATGAATTAAGAGTCAAGTACTACCCCCCCTCCCCCCCCCCATCTAATACACATGTAAGCAGTTTCAGGGCATACAGCAAATGTCAACATTTAATTTAATGTATTATTTATGCCATTTCTTCTAGAAACTGTTCAAGTCCATTTCAGCCCCCATAAGCTCCGGGAAATCTTTATCTGGTAAGCTGTTATATCTCCTGCTAAACACCCTACTTTTCATTAACCCTTTCAATGCCACAACTGAATATTCTCGATCTTCAAACGTTCCTACAGGAGCCCAACATTGAGTAAACTCAATCTGGTCTTCTTCTGGAACAAAGGAATTTCAAAACAGCACTTCAGTACCTAGTACTTGCTTTCTCTGTGTCCCTCATTGATCTGTTGCCCAGAAAGAAAAAACTTTGGGTAGCACCCAGAGGCTTTTACGCTTCTGACCACCATTGATTTTTTTTTTTTTTTTTTTGTAGATGAACAAGTTGTGATGGGGAACAAGCTTCTTGTTTATATCAGGTGAGTCTTTTGTCTCCCCTGCCCTCCAGTAAAACTCTCCTTGTCTTCCTCAACCGCAATCCCACTAGACTGTAAGCTCCTATGAGCAGGGCCCTCTACACCTAGGGCCCTATTACAATCTTTGCGCAAAAACTCTTGCACAGCGCGTTAATTTGTGCGCGAAGCGTTAATGTGCGTGCAATCCGGGCGCATTTTTTCATCCGTCGAAAAATTGTGCGCGTAAAACGGACGCGCAGAAAACGCGCGCGCATTAACGTTGCGTGCAGAAATCTGTGTCCGGACTGTTTTTTCACGCGATTCAGCCAATCAGAATTAAGAACCACAATTGTCTCCTGTTCAGTTTTTGCGCCCGCCAAAATCAATCTGAGCATATATGCTGCAGCAATAATAAAAACACACACAACCTCTCAATTTTATTGTTTGGGTATGTGTAGAATGTGTAACTATACTTTGCTGTATTTTTTTTCGTGCTGGTGTATTTGGTTTCGGCCAGGACGTTCAGAATTGCCATTAACACCAGCTTTTAGGAGTCGTTAAAATTATGCGCGCAAACGCTGTGCGTCACAAACTGCGCATAGATTGTAATACCAGCCGCGTACCAGCACACAAACGCATTTACGCTCACAATGTTAAGTATAGGACGCGCGAAGTACAGTAAGCTCGCAGCGTTCACCCGCGGTAAACGTATACACGCGTTTGTTGCGCGGACATTGTAATACGACGTTCTGCGCAAAGGGTTTTGTCCCCTTCGCGTTAATGCGTTTTTGCGCACGCGCTGACGTTTGTGTGAAGAATGTAATAGAGCCCCTAGTGTTTCCATCATATGTCTGTTTATCTGTATCTCGTTCCCTTTGGTTATCGTAAAGTGCTGCGGAAACTGTTGGCGCTATGTATTTGATGACAATAATAATAAATAATATCCTATTAAGGCAGTAGATGTATGTGCGCTCTGTGACAGCACAGAATCGCTTTCTCAATCTGTCGCAAGCTGTTGCTCTGCTTTATCATTACCATCACTAGCTACTTCTGCTACAATGAAAACATTTTTTCAAACAGACATTGTAACTACTTACTGAAAGCAAGGGTTAGCCTTTTCATTTCTAACCTCCTCCCAGTTTCTCAATCCCATTGGAAAAAAACATCTTCTAGTTGTGTCCTCTACCCAAGACATACAAAATTCACAGCATATAACATCACTGTCTCATGGTGTCATCATATCCTGCTTCTGTCATAGACTGAAGTCTTATTTTAGCTCAGCTCTTTTCTCGCATTTCACCTCAATTTCTCACTTCTTTATTTAGCCATTATAGTACTGTGAAATAATGTTGGTGCCTTATGTAACAGATCTCTGTAGCCTTACTTAGTCACATCTATTAATGCAGCTCCCTTGCCGGACCCCCGTTCTCCCACTAGCAGTCTTTCGTACCTTTGTCCAGCCCTTAGCCGAACTTAAAGACGAGTACACTGAACGCGCGGTGATGGCATTCCCCAGAAATGAGTCAGCTCGCAGATCTTGAGGTTAGAACAGTCAGAGTGGGACTGAGCCTTTAATGTGCTAAATATATACTGTGCCAGGAGGGGCCTAGCGGCCAATGGATACCCCTCCCTGAAGTATTGCTGCGACAGCTCAGTAATCACTGTTTGGTGTCTAGGACATAATTGGACCAGGGACAAATTATGGAATTAACTCTGGCCACCCAGACGCATTGTGCAATATGCCAACAAAACAGATCAATAGGACAATAGCAGATTGTGAGACAAAACAGGAGATTCTGATTGTACAATATCGGATAATGGGGCAATGTTTGACAGACAAACAAAGACCACTCCAACCTTTAACAGATGTAAGCATATTCTAGATAGGGGGAGTTAGAAAGGGCTATAGGGACCCACACCGTAATCCTATTAGCAGATAGTAACAGATAAACATAGACAATAATAGTATTCATTCGTAGCACAGTAGACACAAACACACTGCACCTAGAATTATAGGTACAGGGGGACTTTGACATAGGAGAGGGCAGGGAAACAATATAGAACATCAGGCCTGCACCTCCCAAATACATCTCTAGGTCCATGTACTCGAAGTTCAAAGTGACTCTCATCACACCTTTATAAATAACAATAGTCTTCACTCCATAATGGCATTAGGGGCTGTAGTGTAAATGGTTATCGCATTGATTTTTCATTCTTGCAATTGATATTTAAGGGCAACTAGCATCCACCTGCTGTCAGTCTGCAAGCTCGCTCATCAGTGATCTGCTTACTTACTGATACTATTCAAATTAATATTCTTTTTTAACATGTATTCATGGAGCCTGTTAAACTCCTTAGTTTTGCATGTGTGTATGCAAATGTGTTGGAGAATGCAGGTGTGTGAGTGGCCAGTATGTTTGTTACGTTTGAGCAGAGGTTGACACAGCTGTGGAGTAAGATGGAAAGCCTCCTTGCAGACATGTGTTTGCAACCTTTACCAACCCCTTGGACATAGAAACATCTGACATGACAGAGATGGTCAATGTTGCAGTAGTCTAATTTTTTTTATTTATTTTTAAGTGTATCTCCTAATTTCAGCTGGTGGGGGACACATCATACTTGGTGTCCAGTGGTGGGATAAAAGCCCCACAGAGATGCACTCTCACCAGTTTTAAACAGCACAGCAGCCATGCAGCTCATAAAGACCTCCACGTTGTTAAATCACAAGGATCCCAAAGCTGGGAGCAGCATGGTTCAAAGCCCAGTACATCTCTAGTCCTGAAACTTTCTGCAACCAGATAACTGCTGCCAGGTTGTCTCCCTCCCATGCTACATCTACTGTGGGGCTGGTGGTATGATAAAACAACTCAATATTCACCTATCATAAAAAAAGTGGGGATTCTGACCGATAATGTTTTCTTTGTACAGTTTTCGTGTGTCCTCTTAAAGCTGTGCTGTTTTTGTTTGCGATGGTGTCCCCCCACTTCAATGGGGGGGGGGTTTCTTCTGATATTATGACTACACTAAAAATCATAATTGCGTTTTCCGTGGATCAGCCACAGCTTTAAATCTGCTGACAGTTTAAATGAACAACATTGATTTATAGCATTACAATAGCACTTGTCAAGGGGTGGGATATATTATTGACTTTGGCAAGGGTCAAAGAGTGATGGCGTTTTGGAGATGCTCTCACGGGGTTGTCTAGCCAAGTCTTTTTGGTTGTTCCCAGTATGCAGTGGTTAGTAACTGCCTAGTGTTGCAAGGACGCAAAACCAGTGAACCGGTGCCAGGGTCCTGGACGTCCAAGGTTTATTGTTTCGCGGTGAGGAGCGAAGGTTAGCCTATCTGGTCCGATCACTCAGAAGACCTACTGTAGCTCAAAGTGCTGAAAAACTTTGTGTTGGCCATGATAACAAATTTGTGTTCTGACACCTTTCTATGTATTACCTACCTTGAGATTGTTGCAGACCACATTCACCTGGTCATGGTGTTCCCTGATGCCAGTGGTCTGTTTCAGCAGGATAATGCGCCATGCCACACTGAAAAACTGTTCCGGAATGGTTTGAGGAACATGACAAAGATTTCAAGGTGAAGTCTTGGCCTCCATATTTCCCAGATCTCCATGCAGTTTTGCATGCCTGGATACATCAGAGCTGTTTTCGCAGCACGAAGGGGGGGGGGGCTACAGGATATTAGACAGGTGGTTTTAATGTTGTGTATATGTACATTTCTATTATGTGTACTGCTTTTCCTCTCGATGCTCCCCTACTTAAAATAAAGACTGTATAAATACCTCTTACACAATATAATAAACATCTAGCGTTACATAATTCTGTCAGACTCTCTGGGGTCTTTTCATAAGACGGCGAGTTCTGATGAGCTAACAAATTTACTCCAAAACAACTCAGCTGGAAAAAATCTCCAGTGACGCTATGCTAGAAGTTTTTCTTTTCCAGCTCGCCTGTCTTGGCCTAGATATTGCGAATATGTATGTCAACTCACAACTTATTGCTCGGTGAATAAAGCCCACTTTTGGGTTGGTATTTTCAGGTGATTTTTCATCAATTGTAAAAGGATAAGTAAATTTTAGGGGAAGAAGATTAACTATCTTTACCTCCCCTGGCGGTAATCCCGAGTGTGGCTCGGGATTACTATTCAGTACCAAAAGCGGTAACCCTGAGCCACACTCAGGATTGTACATCCCTTGACCCTGCGTTCCCGCTGTGTCCTCAGGCCGACAGCGGCATCCTGTTTCCGGGTTCCCTTCATTGCGCACAACGTGACGCATGGGGGGGCGGGACCTGGCGGGGGATGCAAAAAATAAATAAATTTTTAAAAAATTCCTATTTAAAAGAATTTACCGATTTGACATAAAAAAATATTCAGAATCAGACCACCAGGGAGGTTAATGCAATTATATTAAAAACACATTGCCTTATGCTACACTGAGGAAAATAGAATTTTACAGTGGAAAGAAAAAACCAGGGCGTCTGTATTGCTGTTTTTGGGATTGGCCCTTTCCGCAATAGCTGGTTTAAATTCTACATTTTTTGTGGCCTACTCGTGCCATTTGTAAGCGATAGTTCTAGTGGGATAACACAAACTACATTAAGCTGAAAGCGTAACGAACACGTTCTAAAACCTACTATTTCTCTTTTGCCACAGCTCCAGTTTGGCCGGACGAGCGTACCCCTTGGGTGACATCCCAGAAGACCTAGTTCCGCTGGTGAAAAACCAGGCATGTTTGTAATTTTCCATTGAAAATGTTCCTATCCTACTTGCCTACTGGGTGCCGCCAACTTGGTAACAGCAATCTGAGGTCCAATGATGGCTGCCAATGTTTGTCTGTTCCGGTTACAACAGAAGAGTCAGCCTGTATTAGACAGGCAATGGTGTCGCCCAGCAGTGCACATGATAGGTGCATTTAACATCACTTTGAGTGGAACTGCCATGATCAAATATACACACTGCCTTTCATTGGACCACTTTTTGTGTTGATGATGAGTCAGATGCGGCATAAAGTCTTCTAAAAGATGCACATCCCAGAGATTTTCAGTGGGATTAAGGTCTGGATTCTGTGGTGGCCAATCAAAGTGTGAAAATTATGTCTCATGCTCCCTTAACCACTCTTGCAAAATTTGAGCCCACGCCATTAGTGAAGTAAAAACCCATTGATGGAAAATCCTGACCATTCAGTATATTCAGGGAGTCAGCTGACCTCATTTTTTTGGCATATGATGTTGCCGAACCCAGACCTGAGCAGCTGAAGCAATCCCAGATCACAACAGGCTTGTAGGTGGTGGCTTTTTTTGGCCAGACATTGGGTCATATTCCAAAGTTGGTGCTAACTCAACCAGAGCTGTTGTAAACTTATCAGAACCATTATAGTCCAATGCAGTTGATACGTTTGCAACAGCTCTGGTTGAGTTGGCACCAGCTTTCTAATATTGCCCACTGTTTTTACACCTTTGAGGGACTGATAGCATGATTTTCCATAATGTTTCTGTTATGGGTTTAGTTTCATAAAATCCAGACAATTTTTGATGCGTCTGCAGCGTCTATCTTTCTTGACCCATTATATTTTCCAGTTGCTTCGGACTTTCTTAACCCCTTCACTGCTGAGCCATTTCATGTCTTTTAAAAAAAAAACATTTTTTTTTTCTTTACTTTAAACATGATCATGTGTGGTATCATTGGAAAGGCCATGCTATCTCCACCCCCATCTTTCCTTAGGAGTCAATGAGGACGTTCCCCACACGTCCTCAGCAGTGAAAGGGTTAAAATGCATTTTACTTTTTTAATTAGACCAGTTCATACTTGTTGCTCACCGAGACATTGGTCGTATTTGAATTGTTTTCCTCCTAGGTCTTTGACTTCCTTATCCGATTGCATAGCCCAGAGGCCCCAACTGACGAGGAGGTCTATCCCTACATCCGTACCCTGCTGCACTTTGACACTCGAGAGTTCCTGAATGTTTTAGCCTTGGTAAGAGCCCATGTGATTTTCTTTTCTAGCTGTTCTTTGCCAATGAGAGGGGTTCAAGGGCTAAAAATAAGCTATTTATTTTTTCTTCTGAATTTTGTCAGAATTCTCGATGTTATCTAGTATCACCAGCTTACATTTATTATGACTCAAAATCACAATTACTTGCAGTATGTATATATATCTGACAGATGATCTATATTAAAGATTTTTAATAGTGAATTTAAGCAGGCATGGGATAGGCATAAAGCTATAATAAATAAAAGAGAAATCCAGGGAGAGTATCCATATAATTGGACTGACTAGATGAGCCTAAAGTTCTTATCTGCCGACATTTTCTATCAGGTCTATTCACTAAAAGATGAAACTCTGCAGACCTTTTGGAGAAGTGAAAATTCCTGGTCAAAATAGCCGATTTGGAAAGTGAGATAAATGGGAGAATTTTTCTGGTTTGGCTATTTTGACCTAGGATTTTAACTTCTCCAAAAGTTCTCCAGAGTTTCACCTTTTAGGCTGGGGTCAGACCAGCGCACTTTTAACGTGCGTTCTGGCGCACTTAATTACGGCCGCACTAGCAGCAAATGACGGGCAATGACAGCCAATATACGAAGTACGGTCGCACGAAAGTCCGGCTGCGCAACGCAAGTGGAAAATGAACGCATTTTTTCGAGAACGCAGAACCGCTAGTACGGACGTACAGAGTGCGCTGCGCCCGCTAGCGGTGTGTGTGTGTGTGATTTGGAGACGTCAGACCCTGCTCGTATCCGGCCAACATAACGTCCAGACACCCAAAGTTTCCTGGTTTGGATCCGTAAAAAATCACGCACGAAAATGCGCATCGTATGACCGTTTTCGCGAATTCTGTGAAAAAATCCGTCAATGCGTTCGGACGCACTTTTTTACGTTCGCGTGTAAAAATGCTTTCGTTTGACCCTAGCCTTAGTGAATAGACCCTTATGTTTCTAGTCATTGTCATTCAGGAAAAAAAGGCTTTTGATTTATCTTATTTTTGGGGCAGGGTGTGTTTCAATGCAAACGCTTAAGGCTAGGGTCAGACGAACGCTTTTTTCACGTCTACTGTCAAAAAGTGCGTTGATGCGTCCGAACGCATTTTTTCACGGAAGACGCGATAGCGGTCTTTCGATGCGCAATTTCGGACGTATTTTTTGACGGTGCAATAAAAAAACAAATGGTTGTTGTTGGCTGGACATGTGCAGCGTCTGACGTCTCCTAATCACGCACACACGCTGCTATGCCGACGCAGCGCACTCTGTGCGTCAGTACTAGCAGTTCCACATTCTCGAAAAAATGCATTCATTTGCCGCTTGCGTTGCGCGGCTGAACTTTGTATATTGGCCGTCGTTGGACGTCACTTGCTGCTACTACGGCCGTAATAAAGTGCAGCTCAACGCACGTTCGCACTGCGTTCGTCTGTCCCCAGCCTAAGCGGACCAAATAATACTTTTGTATTTTAAATTTATATTTTGGAGAAAAGGAAAGCCGTCTGTTTTCCCTAAACTATTTTTGCATATTTGTTTATTTATTGGTGTCTTTCCTAGTGCCATTAAATAAATTGAGATATATATATATATATCTCTATTTATAAAGGATTTTACCAGGAAGGATACTTTTGAGATTTCTCTCGTTTTCAAGTATGTCCTGGGTTCAAGAACATGGTTACAGAAATACAAAAGTAGTAAAATGCAAGAAATTAACACAAAACAAATATACAGATTAACAGAAAATAAATATGTAGGAAATATAGTCACTATGTTACATGTTTACAGGTGCATTCTGTATTGAGGTATGTTAATATGGAGCTCTTAAGGGACTTTAGACTGGGGGAAGATTTGATGGCGTCTGGGAGGTTATTCCATAATTGTGGTGCTCTGTAGGAAAATGAGGATCGAGCCACTTTCTTTTTGTATTGTGGTATTGCAAGTAAGGTGCTGGTCCTGGATCAGAGGTTATAGGATGAGGGAGCTGCTGGGGGAAGCAGTCTATTCAGGTAGGGTGGTAGCTTCCCAGAAAAGCTCTTAAACACCAGGTTGGAAAGTGAAGAGTGCGTCTAGATTCCAGTGACGGCCAGTTTAGTTCTTTTAACATGTCACAATGGTGGGTCATGTAGTTACATTGTAGCACAAAGCGACAGAATGAGTTCTACAATGTAGTAAGTTTCTGGAGGTGTCGCGGCTCTCTTCCCCATATACCTTTCTGGTATTTCTACTATCCCCAACTTTCAGCTTCTCATCTCCTTTATATAGGGGGTTATTCAGAGAGTGCTTGTGTTGCTGAAGTGACAAACAATGGCAACAAACCCCTGGGTTTCACAAAAGGGAAATCCAAATGGCTGCAGGGGACGCTTCACAGTGAAACTTCTTCTGCAGCTGTTTGTATTTCCCTTTTGTGAAACCTCAATGTTTGTCAACATTGGCACTACAAGGATCTTCGCTGTTGTTTATTGTAGTGTCAAACACTGGCACGCTTTCAATAACCCCCATAGTGTTTTTTCTGATCAGATATTATATAGGCAAAACAGCTATATTTTAAATATGTGAACTGAAATAAAAAATGAGGTTGTTTTTTTTCTTTCTCCTGATTGCTTTTTTTAGTCTTTTGAGCTTCATTTGTTATCAGTAATTTGAATTATTTTTTTTCTTTGTGTTCTACAAGGCTCAGAGAAGTCTGCATATATTGTGCCGTTTGTTTTATTTTTTATTTAGTGACTGTCTATCACTCCCCTCTATGCTTTTCTTTCATCTGCTGGGGAATGTTTACTTATTATCAACACCATGACTGGCTTTAGTTCAAAGGGAAGACATTTAATCCAAGCGTCTCTCTCCCCTCTGAAGTCTCCTTTTCTGAAGCGCTGTCCTCTAGAGACTCCAGCAAAATTAAATGAGGTTTATTCAACTCCCTCCAAACCCATAATCTGTGAACGTTACAGGGAAAGATAATTAAGTTGTTGCGAGGCATCTGATGAAGGAACCTCTTTAGTGTGAGCAGTTCATGTAGCAGAAACCCTTGTACAATTTCTTTTGCCGGACAACCTCGCTATCTGTGAAGAAACAGATCGTTTTTGAGGTCAACATCACATAGTTCTGTTATCGTTACATCGTGTACGATTTAGCAATTTCATTTTGTTACACTTTCTTGCAAATTACACTTTATCGCCGTGTAGATCATCTATTCATGATCCCCTATTTCACCTAACCATTTTCTTACTAGTTTTTACATTATTTTTTTCTGCCCTGCTGCCAGCTGTCATTTTGAGAAATCGGACAGATCTGCTGCTCAAATTCTGATCCATTATTTGAAGAAAAAAAATACTTCTTCTTAGTCTGGTGATGACCTAAAGCAGTTTGTGCAAATAGTGTCCAGGCAAAATAGATGAAATTGAAACCTATTTGTTTTATTCTTTTGATGTCTGCATATAAAATCCAAAAATAGAATAATTTATGAAGGATAAGAGACACACAGGGTTATTCAGAGAGAGGTGAAAACCAGGAGAATGACTGGAGAATTGAAAATTCTAGGTCAAAATAGCCTATCCAGAAAAATTCTCCCATTTATCTCACTTTCCAAATCGGCTATTTGGTCTAGATTGTTTATTCTCCTGGCAATTCTCCTGGTTTTCACCTCTCTCTGAATAACCCTGATAGGATAAATAATAGTTTTGTTTTTTTCAGAGTTCTGGTGAATATATGAATTACAGAGCATTACCACTGCTTCTCCCTAATTGTCGTGTATTGATTTGCCCTCCAGGTAAAGCATCAAACAGCGGTGAGTCACAGCCTATCTCCTGCTGATGAGGACATAACAAGCCCTAAACAGTTGTCCAGGAGTGGCTGTGGCTCGTTGCATAACCTGACCTTTGCTAAAAAGCCATCTAGTATGGCATTGCACAGGCAAGGAGGGTTCTGTGTTAACAGACCCAGGATGCAAAAAAGTGAGAAGTTGGACACCTCATTTGCATGTCCTACCCAGAGTTCCTTGCTGCATCTGGTTAATGTAGCACATGAGCTCTGTGGCAAAGCCATTCTCTGAATTGCTGGGATGTGTAAATGTCTTCTACAATTATAAACTTTATTATTGTGTGTGTATATATGTTTGTGTATGTGTGTATTTATATATATATATATGAAATTTTGGTTGCAACACGGCACTCGCATGTCTTCACACTCCTGTAATGTCTGGAGTTTGATTGCACTCAGTTTGTTGAGGCTGTATATGCTGTTGAGGTTGCACTGGGGCTGATTTTATATTTTATATACAGTGGCAAGAAAAAGTATGTGAACCCTTTGGAATTACGTGGAGTTTTGCATGAATTGGTCATAAAATGTGCTCTGATCTTCATCTAAGTCACAACAATTTGAAAAACACAGTCTGCTTAAAATAATACAACACAAACATTATATGTTTTTATTGAACAGAACATGTAAACATTCACAGTGCAGGGTGGAAAAAGTATGTGAACCTTTGGACTTAATAACTGGTTGACCCTCCTTTGGCAGCAATAACGTCAACCAAACGTTTCCTGTAGTTGCAGATCAGACCTGCACAACGATCTGGAGTAAGTTTGGACCACTCCTCTTCACAAAACTGTTTCAGTGTAGCAATATTATTGGGATGTCTGGTGTGAATCGCTCTCTTAAGGTCATGCCACAGCATTTCAATCAGGTTGAGGTCAGGACTCTGACTGGGCCACTCCAGAAGGCGTATTTTGTTTTGTTGAAGCCATTCTTTTGTTGAATTACTTGTATGCTTTGGGTCATTGTCCTTTTGCATCACCCATCCTCTGCAGAGCTTCAGTTGGTGGACAGATGGTCTTACATTTTCCTGCAAAATGTCTTGATAAACTCTGGAATTCATTTTTCCATCAATGACAACAATCCGTCCAGGCCCTGAGGCAGCAAAGCAGCCCCAAACCATGATGCTCCCTCCGCCATGTTTTACAGTGGGGATGAGGTTTTGATGTTGGTGTGCTGTGCCTTTTTTTCTCCACACATAGTGTTGTGTGATTTTTCCAAACAACTCAATTTTGGTTTCATCTGTCCACAGAATATTTTGCCAGTAGTGCTGTGGAACATCCAGGTGCTCTTCTGCAAACTTCAAACGTGCTGCAATATTCTTTTTGGAAAGCAATGGCTTCCTCCGTGGTGTCCTCGCATCTACTCCATTCTTGTTTAATGTTTTCCTTATTGTAGATGTGTCAACAAAAATGTTAGCATGTGCCAGAGATTTCTGTATGTCTTTAGCTGACACTCTAGGATTCTTCTTTACCTCATTAAGCATTCTGCGCTGTAATCTTGCAGTCATCTTTACAGGACGACCACGCCTAGGGAGAGTAGCAACAGTGCTGAACTTTCTCCATTTGTAGACAGTCTGTCTTACCGTGGCCACATGAACATCAAGGCTTTTGGAGATACTTTTGTAACCCTTTCCAACTTCATGCAAGTCAACAATTCTTGATCTTAGGTCTTCGGAGAGCTCTTTTCTGTGAGGCATGGTTCACATCAGGCAGTGCTTCTTGAAACCAGTAAACCCAAAACTGGTGTGTGTTTTTAAACGGCAGGACAGCTTTCAGCAACACATCCAATAATATCACACTGATTGGACTCAAGGTCGGCTCACTATTGGCTCCAATTAGCTCTTGGAGAAGTCATTAGACTAGGGGTTCGCATACTTTTTCCACCCTGCACTGTGAATGTTTACAGTTTACATCTAAGACTAAATTGGCCATCAGGAATAGCTGTATAATTCCTACAGAGGAGAGGTGCCTGGCGTTTTGGTTTTGGCTTCCTCTACGGGATGGAATCAGACTGATATGCACATGATATTGTTTAAAATTCGCTTTTGGTCAACCAAGAAAATTTCCACCATAAAAGTTCAGGTTTTAAAAATGTAGCGTAAATGTGGATGTCTTGAAGTCGTTTTGCGTCTGAAAAATCGTCACAAAATTAGCTGAAAATCCAGTGAAACAATCTGAGGAGGACAGATCATGACATCATTAAAAGAGGAGGGACTAAATTGGATTTATTGTGGCTTTCTGTCTGAAAAACCCCGATTTGCACTTTTTATGCCAGATTACCATGTGCCATCCAGTTTGTTTTTCTTATGTGTGTTTTTTCTCAGACTTTCGAAGACTTCACAAATGACAAGCAAGCTGTGGAACATCAACAACGCATCGTGGACATTTTACTAAAGGTACGTGCAAGGGCTTCTAAAAGCCCCGAAGAACCAGCTGCTATTTATAATAAAATGAAGTGCAATGTTTCCTTCACACATCTCAACTTCTGTATTATCCAGGTCATGGTGGAAAACTCTGACTTTACTCCGTCCCAGGTGGGCTGCCTGTTCACATTTCTAGCACGACAACTTGCTAAACCTGACAATACACTGTTTGTCAACAGAGTCTTGTTCGATCAGGTGAGGCTCACACCTTCTGCTTGTTTTTTCCTTGTGCTAATCTCTGAGGTATGGCACGCTTTAATTATTGTGCTTCATCGTAATAAATGTCTGATTTGATTAGCACTATATTAATGATTGGAAGCTTTATTTAACTATATATAAAGCATAAACAACTATATAAATAAATCTATACTTATTTAACGTGTTTTTTTTTTATTGTAGCCTAAAATAATGTTCTTTTGCTTTTGCGTTGGCCTTATTGTACTTTAATGTCCCTTACCCTGCCCTCCAAAGCTCACACTAAGGCTGGCAGCACACGAGCATTTTGAGAGAAAGGAACGTCCGTCAAAGTGGGAGTTCCTTCCACTCTCTGCGCACAGTGTACAAAGCGCGATCCTCCTATGGAGAATCGCGCTTTGTATCCTGTCGGCGTCCGTTTAGCTTTTTGACAGGGAGGGCTTTTTCACGTCCGGTGCATGGCCTTCCCCGTCAAAAACGCACGGACACAGGGAAGTGCGGGCGCACATGAGCCATAAATACGCTCGTGTGCCGGGGGCCTAACTCGGCTCCCCACTACCTGTCCTCACTAATCACCAAATACACCCCAGCCCGTGCCCTAAGATCAAACAGTGACCTGCGCCTAGCTTCTCCCCGTATCACCTCTTCCCATGATAGACTGCAGGATTTCTCACGCGCAGCCCCCATCCTCTGGAACACTCTCCCTCGTATGGTCAGACTTTCCCCTAGTTTCCCTTCCTTCAAACGCTCTATTAAGACATTCCTATTTAGTTAAGCCGACCACCCGACTCACTTATACACCTCACTGCCCCAACCAGTCCATCACTCTCCCCTTGCAGTCCATCACTCTCCCCTTGCAGTCCATCACTCTCCCCTTGCAGTCCGTCCTCTCCTCCTTTTTCCATCCCAACCCTTGTAGATTGGTAGTTCCCACGGGAATAGGGCCTCCGTTTCCTCCTGTACTGGTTTGTCAAAATGATGTTCAATGTATTGTAACCCCGTCTATATTGTGTCCCTTGTTCAGTGCTGCAGAATATGCTGGCGCTATATAAATAAAGAATAATACTAATAATAATGTCACCTGTATTGCAAACATCCTGTACTACAATCCCTCCCTTTAGGCTTGACAAATCCAGGAAGCCATAGGCTCTTACATTTTTATCAGGGTTATTCAAAGAGCTCCAAATTGTGGCCGAATGGTAACTGAACACTGAAATTCAGTGTACGGTTACCTTTCCTGGCCATTCGACTATCCAGAGAGCAGGCAATTCTGAAACTTTTGGCGAATTGCCTGCACATACGGTGCCTGTTCGGTGCCTGTTCGAGGGCAGTGAAACCCCCATAGAGAAGCAATGCTTCGTCTATTCAGAGAACAAAACCAGCAGTGAAAAGTTGCCGAATTGCCCTGCTGTTTGGTGGTTTCATTCGACAGGTTTATTTCAAGTTTATACAATTTTTTTTTTTTAAATTGTTTTTAAATTGTTTTTAATTTTTTCTGTAACAGCCCTTTTTATTATCATTCATTGGATCTTATATGTAAATTTCAGACATTTTCGTTCTGTAGTTTCTTTGCAAACAGCGTTTCACTTTTCAAACATTCAAACGTACTGTTTTTTTTCTCTCACTCCCTTCATCTGCTGGTGTCGGGTTTTTCCGGCGGCTGCTAGGCACTGTGATCGGCGGCTGCTCGGGTTTCTCCGGTGTGTTCGGCGGGGTTTATCCAGATGTTTTTGCGGGTTTCGGTGTGCATTCGCCTGGGTTTTGTGGTGAGTGTTCATCAGGTTTGCGGCGGGTTTTCCCTGCACTACGACGGCCCTGTGGTGCTTGCTGAATATACCGCAGGGTCGCCGAAATGCGATCGCCAAATTGCACCGAATTGAAGAGAACGAAAAGTCACCGAGCGTGCGGTGACTTTTCCATTCTCTTTGAATAACCCTGTATGTTTCCTATATTTCTGGGACAGTCCACGCATAGACTGTATAAGTAGACTGCCTGCCTCCTAAAACAAACATGTAGTTTCTTACTCCTACATTTGATATCAGTTTTTGAAGTTCTGAAATAGAAGTTTTTAGGAGGCATTCAATTGTTTCTTATAGATTTGTGTAGCACAATCCTGAACGTTAGAAGCCACTGGTAACATTGTAAGAACCTGTGTTTACCCGGTCCGTTCACTTACATTTAAGATCACCGTTAGTAGTGATAGCAGATTAGTTTTTACATTATATATTTCCATTTTATGTAGGCATACTGAAACGGAGAGGGAAGCAATGTGTTGTAAATGTAAACCAATTTTAATGGCAGAAATGATTTAATTACACCTCTTTCTGGTCTGGAGACTTGATAAATGTCCGCTAAGGCCTGTAATGACACAGAATTTATTAATTCCTCCAAGGTAACAATTATCTGATAGTCGCTTTGCAGATAAATAATCCCGATCTCGAGATCAGCCTCTTTACAATAATAACAATATCTTTCCTGGAGACGGTAGCGTCATTATGAAGTCAAATCTCCACTGTATGAAATCGAGATAATAAATATTAACGCAGTCGGATTTCTTTGTACAGAAAATCACTATCTGTTGGCATTTTACATATCGCATCTCATTTCTCTTTTCTTTTCCTCAACGTGGAAAGAGATTTTCATAAATGCCAACAGAGAAATCAAGCATGCGACAGGGCAGTGCGATATGTGAGATTATATTTTATCAGTACAGAGAATCCATTTGAGGGAATGTCATTTTTTTATTTTTTTTTGCAGACTGCAGTAAAAGTGCAAGTTGACCCTTTCTAGGAAATACCTTTTTAAGAGGAAAAAAATACACAGTTTATACTAAAATAATTAAATTGCTGGACATTTTATAAAAGATTCTATGACATTATACATGCTTTGCATTTTTTGCCTGAACAGTAACAGAGCCATTACGCAGGATGTTAAAGCAGTTGACTTAATCTGGTTGTTTCAGCATGGATTGTGAAGCAGGACGCAATCAAGGTTATTCAGAGAAAGGTGAAAACCTGGAGAACTGGCGGGAGAAGAGAACAATCTAGACCAAGTAGCCGATTTGGAAAGTGAAGTAAATTGGGAGAATTTTTCTGGTTTGGCTATTTTGACCTAGAATTTTCACTTCTCCAGTCATTCTCCTGGGTTTCACCTTTCTTTGAATAGACCTGAAAGGGTGTCCTATATCGTTATTATTATTATTATTAGCATCATTTATATAGCGCCAACAGTTTCCGCAGCGCATTACAGTAACCAAAGGGAACGGGATACAGGTAAATGGACATAGGATGGAAACAAGAGGACCCTGCTCATAGGAGCTTACAGTCTAGAGCAGGTGTCAGCAACCTTGGCTCCCTGATGTTTTGGGAACTACATTTTCCATGTGGCTCAGGCAGCCTAATTGGTGACTGCGCATTGTGACAGCAACCAATCAAGGTTGCTGACATCTGGTCTAGAGGGATTGGGGTTGAGGAAGACAAGGGGAGTTTTACTGGATGTCAGGGTCATTAGTGCCAGTGGTTCAGGAATGAGGGGGCCATGGAAACGGCTTCAATCTTTACATATTATGGATTGGTGTTTCCTCCGTAAAGGGACACCCAATGCGTTGTGCTCCCAGAAACTTACATCAGTGAGAACCGACCTGAGCGTCATGGATGGAGACCAGGAAATGCAAACCTATTTGGGACCAAAGTCACTCCAATGGCTTTCAATGAGCTCCCACTTAGGCTGGAGTCAGACCAGCGCACTAAATGCGCCCGTACTGACGTGCCTCTCGGAGTCCGTCGCAGCGTTGTGACGCTACGACGGGGCCGGCCACACGCTGTAACGTGCGGACGTGCTGAAAGCCTCCCCACCGAAATGTTACAACGCACTTTCTACGGAGCTGCAAAGCACGTTCCTTCATAAGCGGATCGAGGCTTGCAGCGCTGAGCGCACTAACTGCGCTCAGCTAGGTGGCCACACGGGCGTCAAGAGTGGAAGAAACGTCCACTCTCGCGAACGTTCATTCCGCTCTGAAAAACGCTCGTCTGACGCCAGTCTTAGAGCCATGGCTGGAGCATCAAGCCATCCATGGTCATGTGACATGCTGCAGCCTGAAGGAAGCTGGCTTCATGTCATGTCTGGAGGCTTGCTGAGGCAGCCCAGCGCTGGATTTCAGGTAAGGTTTAAAAGTATCTAGAAAATTAAATTGGGAGTGTTGGGTGTGGAAGGCATCAGGAGGGGTTAATATTTAACCTCTCCTTCCTCCCTACCCATTTTAAGCCTAGAGTATCCCTTTAAAGGCTAAACATTTCAGATCATAGCTACTGTACTATTTTACAAGATTATGAACTTCACACTGTCCATGAGTGATTAAATAAGAGAATTACAATCTCTTAAAACATACTTTATATACGTTACTATATAACCCTGAACATAAGTCTAATATCCATAGTTTCTGTTTTATATGTTCATTTTGTTTACTTAATATGCTATGTTGAAGGAAAAAAAGTAGTTGGTAATTCAGTGGTTAACGATCGCTTAACTAATAACTGAATATATTGTTTGATGCAGTACCATGGATAATTTCCTAAAATGAATGAGTGCACATGGATTTCGTAAAAGCCCATGCAGTGTTTTATAGGTAACCAGAGTATTTGAGGTTTCAGAGTACAGATATCACTGGTTTTTGTTTTCCTTTTTTCAGCCACCACATCAAAGTTAAAGGACATTTCTTGCAATGGATTGTCTCTTACATGCATTTACATCCAAAGCGCTGCTCATGACATTTCTGTTATCAACAGGTCCTGGAATTCCTGTGTAGTCCTGATGATGATTCACGGCATTCAGAAAGACAGCAGGTATTGAACTCCTTGTTTCCTCTCTTCATGTATTGATAAATATAGCTTATATGTATGCAGTCGTGCAGAGCGTTGTATTTACAAATCAGGATAAGCCGTGAACTCTGACGATACAAAGTACTCTTGGCCAGTCCAGATTGTTCTATATATCCAAATTCAGTTTTAATATTTTTTTACTGCCTTAACATCTAGTCCTTCGCTTGGTATATGTTCTTTCACATTCCTACTTATACTATTAATTTGTTTAGCTTATTTTTATTTGACAAACACCCATATACTGGAACTGCACCTAAACTACACAAATTGCAAACACCCCATCTATGTGTTGGGACAAAATCAAATGGCACGCTGACCACAGTCACTTCTCTCAAATACCTAGGTATGTGGTTAGACCCAAATCTATCTTTTGGCCCCCACATCGAAAAACTCTCATCTAAACTCTACCCCAAACTAGGTGCCCTGTACAGAAACAAATCCTGCCTGAGCCCCGCGGTAAGAAAGCAGATTGTACAACAAATGCTTATGCCAGCCATTGAATACGGAGATGTAGTGTATGCAGCCGCCCCACAAACACGCCTCCAGAAACTTACTACATTGTATAACTCATTCTGTCGCTTTGTGCTACAATGTAACTACATGACACACCATTGTGACATGTTAAAAGAACTAAACTGGCCATCACTGGACTCTAGACGCACCCTTCACCTTTCCAACCTGGTGTTTAAGAGCTTTTCTGGGAAGCTACCACCCTACCTGAATATGCTGCTTCCCCCGGCAGTTCCCTCATCCTATAACCTCAGATCCAGGACCAGCACCTTACTTGCAATACCGCAATACAAAAAGAAAATGGCTCGATCCTCATTTTCCTACAGAGCACCACAATTATGGAATAACCTCCCAGACACCGTCAAATCTTCCCCCAGTCTAAAGTCCCTTAAGACTTCCCTATTAACATACCTCAATACGAAATGCACCTATAAACATGTAACATAATGACTTTATTTCCTCCATATTTATTTTTCTGTTAATCTGTGTATTTGGTTTTGTGTTAATATCTTGCATTTTACTATTTTGTATTTCTGTAACCAATCAATGTTCTCGAACCCAGGACATACTTGAAAACGAGAGAAATCTCAATGTATCCTTCCTGGTAAAATCCTTTATAAATAAATAAATCTACCTTTACTCAAACTAGTCCCATGTCTTTATCCTAAACCCAAATGTAGAGCCAGAATCCCCAACCCTGAGCCTGATTCCCCCAACCAGTAACAGGGAGGTGGCAAGGGAATAAATCGTTGCAAGCCGGTTTTCCTTACCAACTCCTTATTACCAAATTTATTCCAATCCAGTTGATGCATTTGAGACTCTGATCAGAGTACTTCCGAGCTGAGCGCAGACACCAGCAGCGGCGTTGCGGGCTCCTGCGGTTATCTGCTCTGTAGGATGACACAGTGCCATGTATGACCCTGCGTGAGCTTGCTTAAGCAGGGTCCTGCATGGGCTACAGAAGAACACCGGGAACTATTTGTTCCCTCGCGACCAAAGACACCGGCAGATCCTGTTGTCCTCTGCACTGCAGGACCTGAGGTAAGTATGGCAGTTTTTGGTAGGTTAAATTGAGGTATGAAGTGATTTTTTTTTTTTTTTTTTGCAAAACCAAAATCTCTTAACCCCATGGTTACAGAGTTGCCATTTATTTTCTGAGTACTGGCTTGTTTAGAGGAGAACGAGCTTGGTTGGAATAGATCCTTGCCCTCTAGGGAGGCACAAATTAACGATTCTTATATAAAGTATAGGAGCTGTCCGTTGCAGTATTTCGCTCCGTTATTATAGCTGCAGGAGCTTCTAAGCTAATAGTGGGGTGTTTTCTCCAATGACTCTAACCATTAGCGTGACGGTTAGATTGGAATCAGGGCTTCCTGTGTTTTAGAAACAAGGAAATGATCTGGCAGCCTTTGTGTCCAAGAGCATCTTTTAATTCATGGGGCCAATGTCAAAGCAACAACGTGCCAGCTCCAATTTTATCAACCTCAGCTTGATGAAAGCACCATAGTGCTGAAACGTTGCTGTTGTTGGCATTGACTCTTTAAATTAAAAGAAATGATTTTGGACCCAACGAGTGATGGCTCATTCCCCCCCCCCCCCCAGCTTGTCATTTGAGATTCTGTCACCTCTGAGCAGTGTGCACTTTTTAGGTCAGTGGTTCCCAACACGGTCCTCAAGTACCCCCAACAGGCCAGGTTTTAAGGATCGCCTTGGGGAAATGCAAACTGAATCCTGCAATCACTGAGCAACAAATCATATCACCTGTGCTGTGCTTCAGATATCCTGCAAACCTGGCCTGTTGGGGGTAATTGAGGACCGCGGTTGAAAACCACTGATTTAGTGCATCCACCACTATTTTTGTGAATGCTTGTCTGTTCTTTTTGCTTTTATAACCTTGTAACATTCATATGCTGCCTTTATTACCTTAAACCGGTGGTTCCCTACCCTGATCCTCAGGTCCCCCTGACAGGCCAGGTTTGCAGGATATCTGAAGCACAGGTGATATGATTTGCTGCTCAGTGATTGCAGTATTCAGTCTGCATTTCACCAAGGTAATCCTTAAAATCTGGCCTGTTAGGGGTACTTGAGGACTGGAGTTGGGGAAAAAATGCCTTAGACCAACGGTCAGCAAACTTGCCCCCCAGATGTTTTAGAACTACATCTCTCATGATGCTCAGTCACTCATTAGGTTGGTTGAACCTCATTGCAAATGCAGTTCCAGAACATCTGGAGGACCAAGGTTTCTGACCCCTACCTTAGACCTACACTTAATCACAGAGCTACAGTTGTGTTCAAAATTATTCAACCCCCAATGCTGTAAAGGGTTTTAGGGAATTTAGTGTACATTTGTAATTGTATTCAGAATGAAATCCTACAAGGACTTTTTAAAGAACCATATGCAACTAAAATGACATCAATTGGTTTTGTAATACAGTAGTAAATGTTTCTTTTGTGAATTCTTCATTGACACAATTATTCAACCCCTTAAAGACTACCACTCTGAAGAACAGAGGTTCATTCAAGTGTTTTCAATCAGGTATTGAAAACACCTGTGGATGTCACGGAGCAGCAATAAAGCATAATAAGCACCAATTAGGCAGCTTTAAAATCACTGTGATACTCAGATCCTTCTAGACATTTACTGGTGTGGTTACAAACATGGTGAAGTCAAGAGAATGGTCCAGGAAGACAAGAGAAGAGGTGATTACTCTTCACAGGAAGGGCAATGGCTATAAGACGATTGCAAAGATGTTAAACATACCAAGAGAGACCATAGGAAGCATCATTCGCAAATTCAAGGCAAAGGGCACTGTTGAAACGCTACCTGGTCGTGGCAGAAAGAATATGCTGACTTCGACTACTGTGCGCTACCTGAAGCGTAGAGTGGAGAAAAGTCCCCGTGTGACTGCTGAGGAACTGAGAAAAGATTTGTCAGATGTGGGTACTGCAGTTTCAGCTCAGACAATACGGCGCACACTGCGTAATGAAGGCCTCCATGCCAGAACTCCCAGGCGCACCCCCTTGCTGTCTCCAAAGAATAAGAAGAGTCGACTGCAGTATGCCAAAAGTCATGTGGACAAACCACAGAAGTTTTTGGATAGTGTTCTGTGGACTGATGAAACAAAATTAGAACTGTTTGGGCCCATGGATCAACGCTATGTTTGGAGGAGGAAGAACAAGGCCTATGAAGAAAAGAACACCTTGCCTACTGTGAAGCATGGCGGGGGGTCAATCATGCTTTGGGGCTGTTTTGCTTCTGCAGGTAAAGGGAAGCTTCAGCGTGTGCAAGGTACCATGAATTCTCTTCAGTACCAGGAGATATTGGATGACAATGTGATGCAGTCCGTCACAGACCTGAGGCTTGGGAGACGTTGGACCTTTCAACAGGACAATGATCCCAAGCATACCTCCAAGTCCACTAGAGCATGGTTGCAGATTAAAGGCTGGAACATTTTGGAGTGGCCATCGCAGTCACCTGACTTAAATCCGATTGAGAACCTCTGGTGGGACTTAAAGAAAGCAGTTGCAGTGCGCAAGCCTAAGAATGTGACTGAACTGGAGGCTTTTGCCCATGACGAATGGGCGAAGATACCCGTAGATCGCTGCAAGACACTTGTGTCAAGCTATGCTTCACGTTTAAAAGCTGTTAGTACTTAGTACAACATCCTTTTACAGTTCTAAGATTGAATGTCACTTGGGGGTTGAATAAAACTGATAATGATGTGAGCACAGAAAAGACATTTGTGGTTATTTCATTATAAATGTTATGTTATATTCGTCTGACCTACACGTGCCTCTTTGATTTAATTGTAAGCAAGATGACTGAATGATCAAAATCAATGTCAAACTGGCCAAAACACTCAATTTCAGTGGGGGTTGAATAATTTTGAACACAACTGTACATGGGTCACTACAATCCTACAGTACAGATATAATAAACAGTTTGTGAATTTTTATATTTGTATAGAGGTATACACCTCTGGTTCGGCAGTGTGAATACTGAACAAAAAAGGATTTTCTGGTTGTTGGAGTCAATTTGAAGAGAGAAATAGAATTTCTATCCTACAATACTGTTGTTTGATTTATGCACCCTCGCACACGGGATTTATTGCAGATGTGCACCTGTGAAATTGAATATGAATGTGATCTCTGCCACTTTTGATGTGCAACATGTTATGTGGAGAATAATCATAATGCCTCTTCAGATTTCTTCACATTTTCTTCTTCTCTAGGTCCTCCTTGAACTCCTTCAAGCTGGGGGAGTAGTGCAGTTTGAAGAAAACAGACTGATTCACCTGGCAGAGAGAGCTCAATTGTGAGATCATCCTCCTATTATATATACATAATTCAGCAACTATTTAAATTAAGTAGGAGGACAAATAAATCAATTTATAATCCTCCCCAGCACACTTTGCAATGACTTCTTTTCCTACATAATTATGTATAGTGGGATGCTTTGATGCACTGTGTTTTGTCTCCAAGCTTAAAATAGTATGCTTTTATTATTCACGTATATGGTCGAGTACATTTTTCTCAACAGTGGGATTTAATTGGTTTAGTGACTTTTCATTTCATGTCCACATTAAGAACTATTTATTTTTAAATGCAAAATGTTATGTTTATTTTAGAACGTGCTCTACCTTTTTCTTGCTGCCCATGTGTAGCACGCCTGTTGCTGTGAATTTCCCTTGACTGATGTTTCTGTTGGGTGACCCCATTCATCTGTGCCTTTTGTGCATCCCATGTGGCTGGACCTCTATATACTCTTTGCCCTTGTGCCATTTTAATGTCCTTCTTTTCCCACTTTGCTGCATTACTGCTACCACGATGCCCAACTAAAGTCTTATATTCATCCCATAGCTGATTGCATCCTAATGATAACATATTAAAGTTATCCCTCCTAATAGCAATGCACCATTTACAGGATCTACCCTTGAACTAGCCTATGTTGACTATAGGAGGGCCTATTTTTAGAATTGGTTTCATGACCTAAAAGGCCTTATATTTTTCAAGTATCCAGTGACTGAACATAAATTCTTTACGACTCGGATTGGGAATGTAGTAAATATGTAAGATTACCATTCTGCTATGGTTACTAAACATAGAAACCTAGGTTCTTATCTGCCGACCCATGCTTTCATCTAGTCTGCCCAATTACATGGATGCTTTACCTGGATTTATCTTTTGTTTAGGATAGTCTTATGCCTATCCCATGCTTGCTTAAACTCAATCACTGTTTTAGCCTCTACCACTTCTACTGGAAGGCTGTTCCATGTATCCACCACCCTCTCAGTAAAATAATGCTTCCTGATGTTACTTTTAAACCTTTGCCCCTCTAATCTAAGACTATGTCCTCTTGTTTTGCTACTTTGTTTCCGTTTAAATATACTCCCTTCCTCTACCTTGTGGATTCCCTTTACGTATTTAAATGTTTCTATCATATCTCCTCTGTCTCTTCTTTCTTCCAAGCTATACATGTTAAGATCATTAAGCCTTTTCTCCTTCAAGCTGTACATCATTTTAGTAGCCCTTCTCTGAGCGCTCTCTAAGTTATCTATATCCTTTTGGAGATACGGTCTCCAGTGCTGCGCACAATACTCTAGCAGGGTAATTCAAAGAGATTCGAAAAGTCCCCGCACGTTCGGTGACTTTTAGTTCTCTTCAATTCGGTTCCTTTTGCCGTTCCCATTTCGGTGACCCTGCGGTGTATTCAGCAAGCACCACAGGGCCCCCGAATTGCAGGGAAAAGCTGCCGCAAACCTGCCGAAAACTAACCGCAAAACCCGGCGAATGCACGCCGAAAACCCGCAAAAACATCTGGATTATCCTGCCGAAAACCACGGAAAAACCTGAGCAGGAGCCGATCACACAGAGCGAAGCCTCCGGGAAAAAACCGACACTGCAGAAAAGGCAGTGCATAAATTAGGAAAACAGTTTGCATGAATGTTTGAAAAGTGAAACGCTGTTTGCAAAGAAACTACTGAGCGAAAATAGCCCTGAATAGCCGAATCAATGCTTTTTCATGGGGTTTTCACTGCCCTCGAACAGGCACCGAACAGACACCGTATGTGCAGGCAATTCGCCGGGATTTGGCGAATTGCCTGCTCTCTGGATAGCCGAATGGCCAAGAAAGGTAACCGAACGCTGATTTTCAGCGTTCGGTTACCTTTCTCAAGCAATTTGGATCTCTTTGAATTACCCTGTAAGTGATGACCGGTGCTGTCTACAAAAAAGGGACATTCAACTTTGTTTGCACTGTGAATAAATCAACTCAGTACGTCTAAAACAAGCATTTCTTTAATAAACCTCTACTATATTTTTTTCTCTTTCTACGTTTTGACAAGTTATTCCTATTTAAGGGATTATTCCGCAAACCTCTCCCAGCAGGTCTAAACGCATTTGCTTTATAAACGGCTTGGTTCCTCTTTCTGCTGTACACTGTATGCAAGTCATGTGTTCCACGGTTGATTCTGTCACCAGCGGCTCGAGGATTCAGCTGGTAAGTAAAGCGCAGGCGTTTAGGTCCGGAGGGAAAGTCAAATGACTCTTCTTTAAATTAGGAATAACTCACTAAAAGGCAGGAAATAAATAATGGCTGGATATTAGGAAAATGCTTGTTTTAAGATAATGAATTGGTTTAGGGAAAGGTGAAAAATCTCTAGAATGTCCCATTTTCTTTTTTTTAATGTTCTATTTTTAGTATTAAAACTTGCAATTTTACCCACAATGCATCTTTTCTTACAGCTACCAGATCTGTGAGTTTATGTATGAGCAGAAGCACCAGTATGATAAAATCATAGACTGCTATTTGCAAGACCCTATGAGAAAGGTAAATGAGCATTTAGTAACGTCCTGCAAGTCAGCTATCATAATAAATCCAAATACAGGGGTCAGCAACCTTGGCCCCACCAGATGTTTTAGGACTACATCTCCCACGATGCCTAGTCCGCACACACACAGTGTCTGTGCATTTTGGGAAATGTAGTTTCAAAACAACTGGGGGCAAGGTGTTTTGGATCCTGTCATAATTTATGCTTGGAAGATACAACGTATGCAAATTAACCCCCTTAAGGACCAAGGGTCTTTAACGTCATTGCATTTATGACGGTACAGTTACATCATTGGTCCTTAAGGGGTTAAAATCGGTAACTTTAAATGCAATTATTCCCCATAGAGAATAATTGAATTGTTTCTAATTTCCCCTTAAATAGGCATTGGTTCTGCTAATGTTTACTAGTTGATCTGACATTTGTTGTATTGAAAAACAAGCAATGTTTTCAAGATCTTTTCACAAATCTTGTGCCACTAGTCTTGCATCATTTGCCCTGCACATTGAAAGTGTCTGTCGTGCATGACCGGGTTCTTTTTAGCTCAAATAACAAATTGTAAACAAAGTACTTCACGCACTCCAAAATATAACAGCCGCTAAAATCCATTTAAAATGTACCCACGTGCACATTTCACTGTGTACAAAATATATCACACCCCAAAAAAGTTAAAAAAAACATTTTTTTAAGTGATTCCGTGAGTAAAGCAAATTCGAATATGAATAATACACAAAAAGCCCACTGGTCCAAATGATCTCAAGGGAATACAAAGAAGAAAAAAGAGAAAATCTGATGGCCAACATCAACCACAACTGGTCTCAATGTGATATAAATTGTTCTCCTAATCACATTTTCCTGAGCAATCCCTAATTAGTCAGTATGATGAGTTTAGGTACTTTGTATTGCACATATCATTGATAATCCTGTCTTAAATGGCTGTTGTCATGAAGTACAGAGAGAAAAAAGCAAAGATAGTGTAAAACTTTTAACTATATGTATTCTTCCATACATAATAGTTGTTTCATACACCCTTTACTATCAGACTAGTAAAGCGTAGACTGTCACATACATCCATGCTGAGTTCATGAAGTGTGGGGGTTTATGGTGGTTTTTACACCACATCCCTTCGTTTTGACATGTGTACCTCTTACGCATTTCGACTCGCTCTTGGGGCTTTCTCAAAGCGCCCTTTTAAATTCTAGCTTTTTAATTCTATCTATTCTAATACAAAACTCTAAATTTGCCAGCACAATCCATGGATTGACCATTACTTTGGCTAGGTGTTTGTGCAGATGGCTGTCTCTTTCGCGGAGGAGTGAGTGACATGAGAGAACAGAATAATCCCCCAACAGACAGTCCTTCAATTTACCCTGTAGGCCAAGAGTCAGCAACCTCGGTCCTTCAGGTGTTTTGGAACTACATTTCCCATAAGATGCAGCCAACCTGATAAGTGCCTTAGTATCATAGGAGATGTAGTTTAAAACATATGGAAGACCATGGAGTCTGTCCCGCGTTGTCGGCCATACAGAGCGTGACTATGGAGCCATCATGTCTACATTTGCCGGCTTCGAAATGTGTTTCCAAGCAGGGCCAGTAAATTGAGTGGAGCAGGCCAAGAAGGATGAGGTTGATTTAAGATGTAATATCTCATTAATAATGACCTATATCAACACTAACGTGATCAATGATATATTCATGTCTTGATGAAATATTACACGAAAAGGCTTTTCCTTTGTTACCTTTAAGCATTTGAAAATCCTAAATTCTACATTTAATACTTTTTTCAACCCTGATCGTACAGCTTTATTGTTTTCACTTGCTGTCAAGAGAAATTCAAATCAGTAGATTTCCAAATGACTGCTCACTGTATTTTATTAGCTGCAAATTAACTGAATAAGCTGATCTAATTTGTCAAGGCTATGCTTTTTTACATTACTGCAATAATTAGTACTGCCCTGAAGAGGGCGCTTTCTTCTCTCTTCTAGAGGTGTTTTGCCTTGAAGGGGAAACCTGTTCATCTTGTGTCTGCTTTTCTATTAGAATTTTGGTTTTTTTTAACCCCTTCATAAATATATATATATATATATATATATATATATATATATATAATAATACAAAAAAGTGTCAGTTTTCCTTGAAAATATAATATATTGTATTGACTGTATCAAATAAGAGCAAATCAAAACTAAATATGCAGTAAAATTACCCTATTAAAAAAAATAATCAACCAACCAGTCTTTTTGTCTTGCAAACAATATTTAGGAGGATAATAGTGTTTCTGTTTCCCACAGCAAGAAGTGTTTAACTATATACATAATATATTATCCATTCCTGGGTACAGCCCAGAGGAGAAGCAAGCAACATGGGTGAAATCAATGGCACACATGAAGGTAAACGTACTTGCTTTCCTCTGGTCTTTAAACCATATAGAACATGAAAATTGGTTTGCATTTTCACAAGGCATGCTCAGTACTCTCTGAGTGTAACTGTTATAAATGTATTTACATTTCACTCTTTTGCAATCCTTAACTTTTAGGCTAGGGACAGATGAGCGCATTTTCTGCGGCCACCGTCAAAATGTACGTCGATGCGTGCGCACGCATTTTTTCACGGAATACGCTTAAGTGGTCAGACGATGCGCAATTCTGGACGTATTTCATGACGATGGGGTGAAAAGAAGTCTAGGGAAATCCGGCTGTTTGAACGTTATGTTGGCCGCACACTAGCAGCGTCTGACATCTCCTAATCACGCACACACGCTGCTATGCGGACGCAGCGCACTCTGTACGTCAGTACCAGCGGTTTAACGTTCTCGAAAAAATGCGTTCATTTTCCACTTGCGTTGCGCGGCCGGACTTTTGTGCGACCGTACTTCGTATATTGGCTGTCATTGCCCGTCATCTGCTGCTAGTGCGGCCGTGATTATGTGCGCCAGAACGCGCGTTCGCACTGCCTCAGTCTGACCCTAGCCTTAAGAGATCAGATCCATTGTGTATGGTGTGTTTTTCCACTCTCGGCTTATGCTCAGAGACGTTTGCAACTGGTTCTGATGGATCTTGAGTGCTTTAGATGTGCCCTCGAGAGATTCACCTCGCTCTGAGACATTCATATCTTCCCTGCTGATACAAAATAAAACTTCCTGCGTCTGTATGCATGGGTAATCAACCCTTGAAGAGGAACCTCTATGCTACCGTTTCCTGGGCTCTGGCGACTGTCCACCTTGGCTGATATCAGGAAACGCACACCTTTTTATTATTGGAACCATAGAAAGAAATCGAGGGGTTCTTATGTAAGAGGACTCCAGGAATTTCCTAGTGTGACCTTGTCACAAGTTGGATTCCTTCCATATGGCGGGAACATTGGGCAGAATGTTTATAAACATCGCCTTTTCATTCTGGAACATTTTGATACAATTAAAGTGTTTTCAACGTGATTGTACGGCAAAGATTTTATCTCCTTGCTATGTCTCCTTACACCTGTATAACTGTATTGTATACAATGCAACCACGTGTTCTTAATAATCCCACTGATTTACAAAAAATGCAAGAATAAAGCAGCAGTGGTTAGTGAATAGCCCTTCGTGTCATGTGTGCATCGCAGGTCCATTTTTGTTTGATGCCCTATATGTAAATCAGCTTTGATTCCAAGTTTAATGTTCAAAGGGGAAGAGGGAGAGCGTGGAACAACAGCTTATGGAAGACAATCACGAGCAGTGAATACAATATTAAGGGAATAATTGTTACCTTGTTCTGCTATTAAAATACATGATTTTGAAAGTAATCATTCCTCTCCTTAATGTCTTTATATGTTCATGATTAAGTTATTTTTCTCTTGTGTTTGGACAAAGAACAGGATTAGTTATGGGCCGATACAAATGTTGAGCGTCACATTGAAAAAATATGTATGTCATCTCATACATTATTGTATTGTTTATATTTTTTCATAAATCTGTAAGTGACTTTGTCTGGTCCACACATTTGCATACTGTTCTATTTATTTATTTTTTCTCTCCTCTTTTGCGACACTTCCCATCCCAAATTAGAATGGTGTCCCTTTTTATTGGAGAATTTACTCAGGTGTCTGATAAACTCTACATCACATAATGTTATGCTGGTCACAGACCCCTTGATAAATGGGCTTTTATGGGAGATGCTCATAGTCACATTTGGACGATTTTTGGTTATTGTATTTTTATTTTTTAACCTTCTGTTTATACACATTTTTTGTCTTATTACTGTGTAGGAACTCATTGCACTTAGTCCAAGCAAAGGAGCTGATCTTGTCTGCACTCACTTCACCGAGCAACTGTGTGGTATTATAGAAAAACTCCAGGTAATTTGTTACTGTAATGTGCAGATGTTTTGTGCTTTAATTTATTAAACTTTTGGACTTTTTATTCATCCACATTATGTGCAAGGTATACATGAGCAAGTGCAAACATTTTATTAAACTGCTTTACTTTCCCTTCCTAATATTTACGTTCTCTATTATATTATATTTTTATTTAAAATAGTATTTACTGTCTCTAATACCATAGTGTAACAATTGTTCCATATAGGTTTTTTATTTTTAATCCACCTTCTTCCCACTATAGCCAATATTCGTGTCAGATCTAGCATTTTCTGCCCTGGTTTACCGGTCTTTTATTAAAGGGACACTACCATTAACATAAGCTGTAGTTCGATTACTTGTGCGTTACAAACAAAGCCACTTTATAAGACACGACAAGCTGCTGTTTTCTCCTCTTTGTTTGAAGTAATTGCATGTAAAAAAGGAAAAATAAAATTAGGGTTTTTTTATCTCACATTTCCATTTTGTGGAGTTTTCTCATGACGCAACATTTACCAAAATCTGTGCAAAAGTTTTACTTTACTGCTGTGGCTTACTTTGGACTGTATTTAACAGTCAGTGGGGTGGAGAAGTGACTATTCAGGTGACCTATACAGTAAAAATATTTTCATACAAGAGAAAAACCAATGTAAATAAACACAATAAGGACATTTAATTTTTTTGGTGGTAGTGGCCCTTTAAATTGATCACTGCCTGCTGCCTTAGTGCTGGTTCACATGTGATATGCCATGGCTTCCTATAAGCTGATAGCATGACACGTGATCACTGGTTGGCTGGGCGCTTGAGCGTGCATCCAGCCAATCCAAAAGCTCTTGAGGCAAAGTGCAGAGATGGAGGAGGACACTCAGGGCAGTGTCATCATTCAAATAACTCAATGCTTAGGGCCCTATTACATTCTTTGCGCAAATGTTTGCGCCGATGCAAAAACGCATTAACGCAAGGGGCAAAACCCTTTGCGCTGAACGTCTTATTACAATGTCAGCGCAACAAACGCGCGTATACGTCTACCACGGGTGAACCTGCGCGAACTTACTGTACGTTGCGCGTCCCATACTTAACATTGTGAGCGCAAATGCGTTTGTGTGCTGGTACGCGGATGGTATTACAATCTATGCGCAGTTTGTAACGCACAGCCTTTGCGCGCATAATTTTAGCAACTCCTATCAACCTGGTCGAAACCAAATACACCAGCCCAAAAAAAATAAAATATGCAGCAAAGTATAGTTACACATTCTACACATGCCAAACCAATAAATTTGAGAAGTTGTGCGTGCATTTTTTATTGATGCAGCATATATATACGCAGATTGACTTTGACAGGCGCAAAGACTTAACGTGAGACAATTGTGGTTCTTAATTCTGATTGGCTGAATCGCGTGAAAAAACAGTCCGCACACTGATTTCTGCGCGCAATGTTGCTGCGGGCGTGTTTGTGCGCGTCCGTTTTACGCGCGTTATTGCTCGACGGATGAAAAAATGCGCGAGGATTGTAATTCCAGCATTGATTTACGCACATTAACGTTTAACGCTGGGCGCACAAATTCACGCGTTGCGCGAGCGTTTTAACGCGAAGATTGTAATAGGGCCCTTAGGGCCATGTCAGATGAGCGCACTATGTGCAACCGTACTGATGTGCCTCCCGGTGTCTCAACGCTGCGATGGGGCCAGCCACACTCTGTAGCACGCCACAAATTGGTCACTACAGCAGCCGTGCTGCGGCCGTGCTGAAAGCCTCCCCGCTGAAGCACTATGACGCGCATTCGACAGGGCTGCAAAGCGCGATTCTCCATAGGAGGATCGAGCCTTGCAGCGCTGAGAGCACTAATTGCGTTCAGCGAGGTGGCCAGACGGGCATCAGAGTGGAAGGAACATCCACTCTCACGGACGTTCCTTCCACTCTGCAAAACGCTCGTCTGACACCGGCCTTGGTGTCCCTTTAACTGCTTGCTTCTTCTTAACATTTATTTCTATTTTGTGTTTGCACGAAATGAACCATTTCCAATAAACGATCCAGCAGAATGAATAGCACATTGAGAAATAAATACCATTCAGTTGTGCCGCAGGTTGTCGGAGTATGTCAGTTTACACTTTATTATATCGGATCAGGGATGTATAAATGAGTCTCTGCTGTTTGACTTGATGTAAAATGTTTCATATTTTGCCATTGTTCTTCTGTTGTTAATTGGGCTTGGAACCTTTAGGAAATGACTGTATCGAGTGCAAGGAGCTTGACATTTCACAGATATACACTTTCATGACATTGTTTTCGGCAATGCAGATCGCTTGTACCTGTAAAAGTTCAGAAGCTGGGGTTCTTCCCAGGTTTGCAAGCGTGTAAATTATACCAGCCGTACATGTAGATATTCTCTGCCAAAAAGATTTTCTTCCTTTTGATGGAGATGAAAGCCTACAGATCTATTTACCAGACGCCGCTGCCTGTCTATACGTTTTCACCTCTAACAGTTTCAATCAGATCCTCTCTGCCGGCAGACACTTAATGAGTTCATTAGCGCATTCTTATCAAAAGCAGGTTACTGTCTCCTCGACCTTCTGCAAGGCATCTTTTTTCCCACTTTCTTTAAACGTTGGTCTGCTTCACTCGCCCATCTGCGTGGTCATTCTTTGTGTCCGACTTCCAGACAGAATTTTGAGATTTTCTGTTCCCTTTTGAGAAGGAAACTTGTTTGTTGTTTTTTTCTTTCTACTGTTTTTAATGTTGTGTCTTGTGATTTAAGATATTTAAAGTGACGATAAGCAAGACCCCACCAATTAATTATTTTAACAGCGATACATGTCTCCTATGCCTTGCAGATTGTAAAACAACCAATAAAAAATTAAAAATAAAGTTATTCTATGGGAGATGAGGACATATATGCTGTATGGGAGCTAAGCCAGATGCATGGAAGACTGAATGATTAAACTGCTAGGTTTCGAATGATAAAAGCAAACCTGTCCGTGTAGAGGGCCCTGCTCATAGGCGCTTACAGTCCAGACTCTAGAAGGATTGGGGTTGAGGGAGACCAGGGGAATTTTACCGAATGTCAGGATCATTAGTGCCAGTGGTCCGGGAATGGTGGGGCCAATGGAAAAGTGGCTGTACTCATGTGTGAGTGGGTGAGCAGAGGGATGAGTTGCAAAAGTGATGTGGTGCGCTAATCTGAAGATGGGTTTTGAGGGATTTCTTGAACGCCTGATTATTAGAGTTTGATAGAGCGAGGCAAGTCATTCCACAGGACCGAAGCTGATACTAACAGTATTTTGTCACTGCCTGGACGTGGGGAGCGAATCTGAGGTCAGAATCAAAGTGACACCAAGGCAGCGGGCTTGAGGCGTCGGGCTAATGAGCGTTCCATTTACTCGCAGAATGATAGGTGGCAGAGAGTTTTTCTTGGAGGGAGGAACAACAAGAATTTCAGTTTCGGAAAGCTTGAGTTTAAGGAAGCAGGAAGACATCCAATTCGAGACATCATAGAAGGTGCTCATGTGTCCCTGTAGGGTGGTCCACATATATTGTAAAAGGATCAGGGGATTCCTCAAAAGTGGCTAACATGGCACAGGTTGCAATGATGCCAATTGCCAGAGCTTCACACAAGTAACATCCAAACAGCGGCAAGACAAGCTTCTCTGTGCCGCTGTTCCTCGGTCAGTGTTGAAATGTAAGGTTATTTTTGTTTGAGTATCTGTGCTGGCATCATTTGATTAACTCATCTGGTCAGTCACCACCGAGCTCAAAGTATTAGTATTTTGAACGGTCTCGAGGTCAACCCACTTTCGTAAATTCCCAGGTATAATAACGTGTCAGCACCATCTTGACATATCCATACTCGGAGTTGCTTTGACGTCTGTCCAACTCTTGGAGATGTGCCTATTATTCTATGATGATAATGTTTCCTGAAGAACAGCACCTGGGTTTTACATGGAAAACGAAAAATGAACAAGTACTTTGTGCCTGCCGAGCACAACCTTTCGAAAAACCTGTTATGTCATCAATGTTTTTTTGTTTTAAGACTAAACTGAAGAATTGAGTGGAGGAAAAACTCTGCACCTTCACACTGTGATCTCTTAAAGGGCCACTGTAATGAAAATACCCCACTTTGTGCCCTTACATAATTGGGCAGATGCTGCTGACAGCGAGTGTCCAATTATTTTATCTTTAGACTGGACTTATTCACCTTTTCTCTCTCTCGGCGCTTGCTGCTTCTTCCCTCCAGCTCGTGCTTCCCTAATGCGAACGTCTCTGCAGCGTTTCTTATGCAATTTACATACCTACACAAATTGCGTTGTGTAGGACAGGCAGACTGCGCATCACTCGAAACATGCGTACGTTTTGCAGTGCCTGCGCAGCACAATGGATCAGAGCTTCGTGTGAATGCGTGTGTGCGAGCGGCCTCTCTCCGGGACTATCACTAGCAGTATGAAAGAAGATGTCAGCATGCTGAGGCACCTATGGTGGCAGAAATGGTGGTTAATCTCCACCATCTCTATACAGGGAACTGTAGGGATATTGAGCGTGTCTGAGGCCTGTGATTCCAGGTAAAAGGAAAAAGTGCAGAGACGGGCGAATAAATGAATAAGGGGAATGGAAGGTTTAAGTTCTGAGGAAAGGCTAACAAACTTAAACCTGTTTAGTTTAGAGAAACGGCGCCTTAGAGGGGATCTGATAACCTTATATAAATATATACGGGGCCATTACAAACCATTGTCTGGAAACCTATTGATTAACAGGACTATACACAGGACACGAGGTCACCCATTTAGACTGGACGAAAGGAAATTCAGCCTAAAGCATAGGCAGGGTTATTTTACGGTGAGAACAATAAAGTTGTGGAATTCTCTGCCTGTTGAGGTGGTTGGGTCAGAGTCTGTACCGACTTAACCAACGACTGGATGACTTCCTGCAAAAACATAATATTCAATATGTGGTAAAAGCTCTTTGATCCAAGGAGAAATCTGACGCCATTCTGGGGTCAAGAATGAATTTTCCCCCAGTATGTTGCATATTGGCGAGCGCTTCAGACTGGGTTTTGTTTTGCCTTCTTTTGGATCAACAGCAGTAGGTGATGTGGGAAAAGCTGAACTTGTTGAATAGATGTCCTTTTTCAGCCTATATAAGTATTCAACAGGTGAAAGTTATCCTGGGTGGGGGACAGGCAAACATATCTTTTCACCTGCTGTACATGTTTTTCTAGGTTTTACCATTTTCATCAAACCACTCCCTAGCATTCCTGATGCCAACTCCTTCTGATGCAGGTTGATTTTCGAGCTTGTGTCGAGGGCATCCTTGTATTTTAAGAGTCTGACACCACACCTCCCTAATTCTGATTCTAAATGATATATTTTTTGTTATTTACCGGCTCTTTGTTCACTTTTCCTGATCTATTACAAAGATGTAAAGTGTTGGCTGGTATTTGGTATTTTCCGCAAATGGAATTTTTACTTAACATTATAAATTTTATTTGAACCTGTGCCAGCCAGGCGATCACCCATCAGGGGGTGAATATCGCATTAGAGTTAAAGATCAAAGACTTATTATTGGGTTACAAATTATAGGCACTTGTCGCACAGCTTCAGTTTCCATTTACTGGTTAGGTTTACGACAATTACATTATAAGGGTTATTCAAAGAGATCCGAATGGCTGCCGAAAGGTAACCTTTCCTGGCCATTCGGCTATCCAGAGAGCAGGCAATTCGCCAAATGTTGGCGAATTGCCTGCACATACGGTGCCTGTTCGAGTGCAGTGAAAACCCCATGAAAAAGCACTGCTTCGCTATTCAGAGAACAAAAACCAGCAGTGAAAAGTTGCAGAAATGCCCTGCCATTCGGTTGCTTCATTCGACAGGTTTATTCAGGAGAATCCCATAGGCTTCAATGTTAAAAATATTCCGGTTTTAATCCAATATCTAATAAGCCATTTATTTTAATATTCTGCAGTAAAAAGTCTCTTTATAGATTTTTTTTTTAGGATCTTTTAAGCATTTTTAGAGATTTTTTTGAAAATATTTTTTCCTTTTCTTTTTTTTTTTAAACAAATTTTTAACGTTTTTTCTTTTTTCTGTAACAGCCCTTTTTATTATCATTCATTGGACCTCAAATGTAAATTTCAGACATTTTCACTCAGTAGTTTCTTTGCAAACAGCGTTTCACTTTTCAAACATTCAAGCGTACCGTTTTTTTTTTTACTCCATTCGTCTGCGGTGTCGGTTTTTCCGGCGGCTGCTCTGCGCTGTGATCGGCAGCTGCTCGGGTTTCTCCGGAGTGTTCAGCGGGGTTAATCCAGATGTTTTTGCGGGTTTCAGTGTGCGTTCGCCCTGGTTTTGCGGTGAGTTTGCGGCGACTTTTTCCTGCATTACGGCGGCCCTGTGGTGCTTGCTGAATACACCGCAGGGTCGCCGGAATGGGATCGCCAAATCGCACCAAATTGAAGAGAATGAAAAGTCACCGAACGTGCGGTGACTTTTCGATTCTCTTTGAATAACCCTGTATGTCTTCGCAGTCTGAAAACAAACACAATCATTTCCACTTCTGATTAAGTTCATCCATTGTGTCTTAAATTGCAGGAATCATTGTTGCTGTACCAATTTCTTAGAAGTCTCCTAGATCCAAGGTATGTGTCCAAGACTGTCTTATATGTATTCCACACACTGCCATTAATGCATTTTCCATCTTTTGAGAGCGATATTGTACACAAGCCATTGCTTAGCTGCACGCTGGCCCTCAGTGGATCATGTTGTCTTTTATACATAGTATGGGCAATGCACACTTTTTAAAATAAAATATATATATTCCAGTTTGTGGCCATGTAAGCTCAGAAAACGTAATCAGCCTAGCTTTATCTCCCTACATATCCACGCTAAACAAAAAAAACCGAGGTTTTTAGTTTACTTCAATGGCCATTTATGTTTCAAGCACACCTTCTACGTTAAGGCAAACCTCTCAAGGTGGGTCCTAACCTAATACCAATTCACAGCCTCCAGCTTTTCATTAGCTAAGAGGGGAAAAATGGTGGGTTCATATTCGAACCCTGCACCAAACCGAGTTTCCCATTGGGATAAAAAGAAAACCTAGTAAGGACAGCAGCAATAATGGCCTAGCTGCACTATACAGTAAGTGCTTAAATGCACATAAAAGTCTTGTGCTTTGTTCTAAAACCTCAGTTTTTTTTTTATTTAACATAGATAGGAGTATCTAAAGTGCAGATGATTACCTATTGTGACGGACCGCCTAGTACCCGACTGTGTGCCTCCATCAGACTCTAGCTTTTTCCAAGCTGGAACCTCAGCCTAAATCTCCCTAAATTACCAGGCAGAACCAGTAACATTTAGGGCAGGAATACGAACTCCCAAAATAATAAGATTTACCGCAAATCACTAGGCAAGACCAGTGTTCCGAGTAACAGCAGAGGAACTAACTCTTTACTCAAACAGACATAAAGATATATGCAGTTAAGGGACAACCCCCTTCATGAATAAAAACACAGATACAATCAACAGATCCAATAACAGGACAAGGGAAGGGACATTCAAACTGGATGAAACAATGGACGGTTTACAGTCACTAGGCAACCTTTATTTTAATCTGGCTGCTAGAGAAATCTCCCCCGCCCCCCTCATGCTGGAAAACCTGTCCACTATAAGTCAGGTTTTCCCCAACAGGATGCCAAGACACCGTTCATCATAAGTCCTGGATTCCCATTTGGCAAACCCGAAGTAGCACCTTGGCCCATAGTCAGTAGGAAGGAGGCTAGCCCCCCCCCCCCCCCCCCCGGCTCCTCCAACTTCCCCAGTGATGGCTGGTTCTGTCACACTTATATTTTTTCTATGTTTTATGCATGAAGTGGAGCTGGATACTGATCGTTTATGCTGCTGCCCGGGTAGTAAATAGACTGCAAGACTGAGTTATATATGTATATAACTACTGAGTCTGGTTTAGGATTCTTCTTAAATTGTGAAAGTGGTGCTAAGATATTTTATACTAAGCTCGCCCGCCAGCGTCAAGGCACCTCTAATTTGGACGAGTCCTATCCAAAAATGAAGCCACAGGCTGCTGTATAGCAAACCATACCTGCTCATGCTGCTTGTCAGACATGAGGTAGACTGGTGGGCCTTTATTTATGCTCCCCCAGAAACAAAATCCACTTTGGGATCAAAAACAAAGACACGGAACGGGATTTTGCTGGATGAGCAGGTATGGTTTGCTATACAGCAGCCTGTGGCTTCATTTTTGGATAGGACTCACCCTCATTAGAGGTGCCTTGATGCTGGCGGGCGAGCGTATTCTTATAATGGCCATTAATAAGAAACCAAAGCTCTAATTGTGTTTAGTTTCACACGGTATAATGGGAATAAGCGCAGATGACCTCTTTTTCTTTGTTATGTTTCACACATGTTGTTGGGCTGGATGCATTTGGTGGTTGCAGCCGCCCCATTGGGGAATAGGCGCGACCTCATCCCTCCTGTACTAAAATAAATTTTGCCCTTCATAGGTGTACAGATTAACAAGAGAATTTCTCTCCCCCCGGATTTGTGTTGAGTGTATAAAGGAAAGTGCTATAGCACCCAAGGACTGAATTAACGATTCCATTTCATGCAATGTGATATCATCAGTGCCGCTCCATTTTAATTTGTCACACGTTTTCTTTTAACAAACTGTATTGTTAAAATATTGCAAAAAGGTTTGAATACTCTTCGTTTAAGACATGTTTAATTATCTGCCGTGTTGCAATACAGTTATATTTTAATGCAAAAAAAACCATGCTACACACAGGGGTCAACAACCTTAGTCCCCCAGATGTTTTGGAACTACGTTTCCCTAAATGCTCAGCCAATGCAATGAGCACCTGAGCATTTTGTGAGATTTGGTTCAAAGCATTTGAAGGGCCAAGTTTGCTGACCCATGCACTACAGCTTACTTATCTACTGTGATGTATTTGGTTAAATACTAGAATTCCAACAAAGTCTTATTAAAGGATCACTGAAGCTTATATTTTAGTCCAGATGCCAAAATCATCAGAGTATAGCAGTACATTGTGATACCTTTTTCTTTTGGACTAACGTTACATTTCAAAGACAAGCTTTCGAGAGTATATCCTCTCTTCCTCGGCTCTTGACTCTATAAAAATGGAATCTTATGCAACTTACTCCAGATATATTCGAAAACGAGTATCTCCTTTGGTATCATGTCATAGGTGTCATTCAATGACAACATTTCTAATACTGTATGTGAGATCTATTTGAATTACTTTTCCTACAAAGCTCAGCCAATCTAATGAGTGTCTTAGGATCATGGGAGATGTAGTTCCAAAACATCTAGAGCAGGGATCTCAAACCAAGATGTTTATTGCCTACAAATCTCAGAATTCTTTGAATGCAATAAATGGCCAGAAAATCATGGGAGGTGTAGTTCAGAATCATCTGGGAGAGTTTGAGCTTCCCTGATCTAGAGGGTACAAGGTTCCTGACACTTGCTTAACCCCTTCACGATTGGCGAGTGTCTACCGTCGGGTGGCTGTTTAACGCCGGTGCGGCGTACTTGTACGCCTCGCCAACAGGTGTCGCCGCAAGCCTCTAATTTGGCCCGCCCATGCAGCCGACACACATCATTTTCTGTAGGGGGGCAGCTTGAGTTCAGGCCGTCCCACCACAGCCAATGGCTTGCGGTAGGGCCGAGGTGGCCCCTTGAAGTCAGCGGAGCATACCTGTATGCCCTGCGTCTTCAGGGCCCACCCACTGCGCGGACGTCCTAGAATGTCCCGCGGCGTCAATGGTTTAAGGAAAAACCTTAAAGATACACACTATATCCTGATTGACCAGCAGATGCTCCTTGAAATTGTTAGAAAAGCTCGGGGGTCAGTTTATTCCTTCAAAGAAACAGAGTTCAAGCTGTAATGTACATGTACTAGCGCTTTTTGGTCAGCAGAGGGAGCACTCTGTCAAATAGGGCTTATCTACCATGAACATGAGGTTTCTGCATTTTATTTTATTTTTTTGTTATTGTGTGGGTAATGGATAGTGATTTTTCCATAAAATCCACAGGTCCTGCCAGTGGTTTGATGGAAAAATCACTCGGTAGTGAAGAGTTTAAAATGACACGAACAGCTATCCATAAGATCACTAGTACTAATGGTTCTAAATACAGCTAAAGTCATAACATCATTGTTTCAGTTTTTATTTAGATTTTTCTCATCCCAGTATATTCATTTATGTTTACTGCTAATTTTGCACTCACAAACGGTGATTTTAATCAGGCATGTAAGTAATTCATCAAAGGATCCAATTTCTTTCTTTGGATTATTTTCTCATTTTCCATAACCAAGTGGTCATATAGAAAGAGGGGAAGAAAAAAGTATGCAATAGTGACGGACCACAAAAGCTAGTTCAAATTTAAAGCAACCCTCATTTATTGCACGTACTCTTAACAAATTTAAAAAAGGCACATATAAAAGTCACCCAGTCCAGGGATACATCTTGGGTCCAAGCCCTAAAATCCGCGGTTCCTGGGGTCTACCAACCAACGCGTTTCGTCTTCTCGACTTCCTCAGGAGTGGCGTCCTTCCCAAGCTTCAACAAATATATACAGTTGTGTTCAAAATTATTCAACCCCCACTGAAATTGAGTGTTTTGGCCAGTTTGACATTGATTTTGATCATTCAGTCATCTTGCTTACAATTAAATCAAAGAGGCACGTGTAGGTCAGACAAATATAACATAACATTTATAATGAAATAACCACAAATGTCTTTTCTGTGCTCACATCATTATCAGTTTTATTCAACCCCCAAGTGACATTCAATCTTAGTACTTAGTACAACATCCTTTTACAGTTATAACAGCTTTTAAACGTGAAGCATAGCTTGACACAAGTGTCTTGCAGCGATCTACGGGTATCTTCGCCCATTCGTCATGGGCAAAAGCCTCCAGTTCAGTCACATTCTTAGGCTTGCGCACTGCAACTGCTTTCTTTAAGTCCCACCAGAGGTTCTCAATCGGATTTAAGTCAGGTGACTGCGATGGCCACTCCAAAATGTTCCAGCCTTTAATCTGCAACCATGCTCTAGTGGACTTGGAGGTATGCTTGGGATCATTGTCCTGTTGAAAGGTCCAACGTCTCCCAAGCCTCAGGTTTGTGACGGACTGCATCACATTGTCATCCAATATCTCCTGGTACTGAAGAGAATTCATGGTACCTTGCACACGCTGAAGCTTCCCTGTACCTGCAGAAGCAAAACAGCCCCAAAGCATGATTGACCCCCGCCATGCTTCACAGTAGGCAAGGTGTTCTTTTCTTCATAGGCCTTGTTCTTCCTCCTCCAAACATAGCGTTGATCCATGGGCCCAAACAGTTCTAATTTTGTTTCATCAGTCCACAGAACACTATCCCAAAACTTCTGTGGTTTGTCCACATGACTTTTGGCATACTGCAGTCGACTCTTCTTATTCTTTGGAGACAGCAAGGGGGTGCGCCTGGGAGTTCTGGCATGGAGGCCTTCATTACGCAGTGTGTGCCGTATTGTTTGAGCTGAAACTTCAGTACCCACATCTGACAAATCTTTTCTCAGTTCCTCAGCAGTCACACGGGGACTTTTCTCCACTCTACGCTTCAGGTAGCGCACAGCAGTCGAAGTCAGCATCTTCTTTCTGCCACGACCAGGTAGTGTTTCAACAGTGCCCTTTGCCTTGAATTTGCGAATGATGCTTCCTATGGTCTCTCTTGGTATGTTTAACATCTTTGCAATCTTCTTATAGCCATTGCCCTTCCTGTGAAGGGTAATCACCTCTTCTCTTGTCTTCCTGGACCATTCTCTTGACTTCACCATGTTTGTAACCACACCAGTAAATGTCTAGAAGGAGCTGAGTATCACAGTCATTTTAAAGCTGCCTAATTGGTGCTTATTATGCTTTATTGCTGCTCCGTGACATCCACAGGTGTTTTCAATACCTGATTGAAAACACTTGAATGAACCTCTGTTCTTCAGAGTGGTAGTCTTTAAGGGGTTGAATAATTGTGTCAATGAAGAATTCACAAAAGAAACATTTACTACTGTATTACAAAACCAATTGATGTCATTTTAGTTGCATATGGTTCTTTAAAAAGTCCTTGTAGGATTTCATTCTGAATACAATTACAAATGTACACTAAATTCCCTAAAACCCTTTACAGCATTGGGGGTTGAATAATTTTGAACACAACTGTAGTGTTTAGTAACCAGGGGATTCGGAACAGCTGCCCCGATGCGCGTCTCCCCATTTCCGGCGTCTGGTTCGGTTGCCATGGCGCCGTCCACCCGACACGTCACATCGTTCAGCTGTATCCCTAGCGTCTGATTCAGTTACCATGACGCTATCTCTCTGATACGTCATATCCGCCCGGCGGTGTTTCCGGAATACATCCCTCTCGCGTCCAAGATCTCCTTGGTAACCGCCAATCATCCTTGCTCCTTAGATTCTCCCCCGATTTTTTACAAATGGGTCTCCTTTACCGCAGTTCTCCAATTTCCTTAGGGTGTATAACTTCTTTCCAGATCTGCCCATAATATCTCCAACATAAAAATGGTTCCCTTTTATTAGACAAAAAAAATGTCCTTCCATTACGTCCAGGCATACATCTTCCCACCGGCAGTTTCTGAAAAACCAAATATTCTCCTCTAAACACCAGAAAACATTAATGCAACCTAAAAGATGTTAACCTAACATCTAGTTTAAAAAACACACCAAATCCAAATCGCTATTTAACCCCTGTGGTTGCAAGGTTTTTAAACGGTGTATCCAGTAGGTTTCCCTTCTGGATAATTTCTTAACCCTATCCCCCCCTCTCCAATCAGCTTCAATATACTCAATCCCTAAAAAGTCCAGTTTTAAATTATAAAACTGACAATTGTTACAATGTAAAGGCACGGAGTGAGTCGCCATATTCCTCCGTATATTACCCATATGTTACGGGGCAGCTGTTCCGAATCCCCTTGTTACTAAACACTATATATATTTGTTGAAGCTTGGGAAGGACCCACTCCTGAGGAAGTCGAAGACGAAACGCGTTGAGTGGTAGACCCCAGGAACCGCGGATTTTAGGGCTTGGACCCGAGATGTATCCCTGGACTGGGTGACTTTTATATGTGCCTTTTTTAAATTTGTTAAGAGTACGTGCAATAAATGAGGGTTGCTTTAAATTTGAACTAGCTTTTGTGGTCCGTCACTATTGCATACTTTTTTCTTCCCCTCTTTCTATATGACCACTTGGTTATGGAAAATGAGAAAATAATCCAAAGAAAGAAATTGGATCCTTTGATGAATTACTTACATGCCTGATTAAAATCACCGTTTGTGAGTGCAAAATTAGCAGTGCTATAACACTCAGGTGTAAAGGGGTTTTACCCTATGTGTGTTTTATCTACTTGTATTGCAGATATCCCTCTTTTTTTTCGATTCATTTATGTTTGACAGTTGTATTTACCCATACTTTATGCAACAGTGCCCTTGTACTGTCTCTTTTTCATATCCTCACCTACGGTCCTTTTTAATTAATAATCATATTTTGCCCTCCTAATTTTAACAGGGATGGAGCTCCGGTTTCCCCTGAACTATTGCAGTCTCAGCCTCACATTACAGAGCTTTTCATTGACCTGATGTGCCAATATGATCCTGCCCAGGTTACTGTAACGCTGCAGATCCTGGAACATTACAGATTGGAGGAGACTATTCAGGCAAGTACATTGTCATCATGCCGGTCCCCATACATTCCACTGGGGGACTGAGCAGCAGAAAATCGGGCCACTATAGCAAATTGCCTAGTGTTGCATGCTAATTAAAAAATCCTAACATGATTACTAGAGGTGTGCACGGCTGGAAAATTTGTTTTGTTGTTTCGTTTTGTAATTTCGTATCGTTTCGTTTGGTATAACAGATCACTGAAGCCCCCATTGTCAGTTGGGATCGATTCGGTATTTGATATCGATTCGAATTTCGAATCACTAATAGGGTTACTCAGAGAGCGTGAAAGCAGGAGAATGACTGGAGAATGAAAAATTCTAGGTCAAAATAGCCAAACCAGAAAAATTCTCCCTTTCATCTCACTTTCCAAATCGGCTATTTTGACCTAGAATTTTTCATTCTCCAGTCATTCTCCAGTCATTCTCCTGCTTTTCACGCTCTCTGAATAACCCTGTAAATAAAGCCCTAATTGATCAAATTCTGCTGTTAAAATGTAAAGTTAGGGTTAAATATTGAGCTGCCCATTGGCCTGTGGTGCGGACAACAGATTCAGCACCACAGGCCAATTTACAGGGAATGGGGTGCTTTGTGAAACGGTCAAAGGAATCTGATTTGTTTCATAATGTCATTTGCTTTAGTACTTGTATGTAATGTAAGTTGGGATCGATTCGGATCACTTAATAAAACCCCTTAAAAACAAATCCCTCTCAGGAATCCTTTGATCAACGGTTCTCTTGTGAAACAGTACAACAAATCAAACTTGTTATATACCGTTTCATTTTCATTTCAATTCGGATGAAATCCATTAGTTATTGCAGAAGTACTTCCGAGATCAGAATTAACAAATTTTCAAACGAATTGCGAATTCGTTCCAAAACGAATGCACACTTCTAATGATTATCCTACAAGAAACCTGTGCTTTGGATATGGAACATTCTCTTCAAGTCACCCACATAACCCTTTCAGAATCACTGAGCAGGTTTGCATGAGAGATTTATTACTATCAGGGTTATTCAAAGAGATCCAAATTGCTGGCGAAAGGTAACCGAACGCTGAAATTCATTGTACGGTTACCTTTCCTGGCCATTCGGCTATTCAGAGAGCAGGCAGTTCGCCAAATCCTGGCGAATTGCCTGCACATAAGTTGCCTGTTCTTTGCCTGTTCGAGGGCAGTGAATCCCCAAAGAGAAGCAATGCTTTGTCTATTCAGAGAACAAAAACCAGCAGTGAAAAGTTGCCGAATTGCCCTGCTATTCGATGGTTTCATTCGACAGGTTTATTCAGGCGAATCCCATAGGCTTCAATGTTACAAAATATTCCCGTTTTAATACAATATCTAATAAACCGTTCATTATAAAATTCTGCAGTAAAAAGTCCCTTTATTTATAGATTTTTTTTTTTAGGATCTTTTTAGGCATTTTTCCGGATTTTTTTATTTTTAATTTTTAAATCGTTTTTTCTGTAGCAGCTCTTTTTATTATCATTCATTGGATCTATGTAAATTTCAGACATTTTCGTTCTGTAGTTTCTTTGCAGACAGCGTTTCACTTTTCAAACACTCAGGCTCGGGTCAGACGAGCGCAGTGTTCACGTCCGTGTTGCCACACATTTTAACGTCCGTGGTAGCATAAAATTATGATCAATGGAGCCCCACACACGAAGTACGTCCGCACAGAAGTGCGGACGCACAATGGACGTGGCAAACGGACGCAAGTTAGGCAAGAACGTAAAACTGCTAGAATGGACGTGCGGAGTGCACAACGTCCGCATAGCTTTGTATGTGAGTGATGAAACGAGGTCAGATGGACGGCATTTATACGTCCAGCATTTTTGACGGACAAAATGTTTTTTCATTTTAATTTTATTTTCCCTGCTACATCAGTCAAAAAATACGTTTGTGAAAAAAACGGACTGTGTGGCCTTGTTGTCAGTCAGAAAGTACATCCGTACTGCACGGAAGCACAGTCCGTACAAAATGCTCTCGTCTGACCCTAGCCTCTTTTCAAACATTCAAGTGTACTGTTTTTTTTTTTCTTCACTCCATTCATCTGCGGTGTTGGCTTTTTCTGGCAGCTGCTCTGGGCTGTGATCGGCGGCTGCTCGGGTTTCTCCGGCGTGTTCGGCGGGGTTAATCCAGATGTTTTTGCGGGTTTCGGTGTGCGTTCGCCGGGCTTTGCGGTGAGTGTTCGTCGGGTTTGCGGCGGCTTTTCCCTGCACTAAGACGGCCCTGTGGTGCTTGCTGAATACACCGCAGGGTCGCCGAAATGGGATCGCCGATCGCGAATTGAAGAGAACAAAAAGTCACCGAACGTTCGGTGACTTTTTCGATTCTCTTTGAATAACCCTGTATGTTTTTATTGGTTTGGTTTGTTTTCCTTTTTCCTGCCTGTGCCAATGAATGTACTTGGTCATCTCACTAAGCCCTTCAATGAAGCTCCTTTGATTTGCAGATTGCACAGAAACATAATCACCACGAGACTTTGGCTTATCTGCTGGAGAAGAAGGGAGACGTCGAGGGGGCTTTCAAAGTCATGCTCAGGGTAATGTCACTGTCTGCATTTTTTGATGTTGAGGATGAAACGTCACAAGTCTGTTTTATAATTAGAGGACAGGGAGGAAAAAGACTATTGTCAGATATTTATTTTTTTCTTCAGTTTTGAGTCTTTCTTGCCAAATGTTACCCTTTTTTTTTCTTCTGTAATTGATGTATTTTCTCCTTTGTCGTTGCTTTAGGCATTATTTGCCTACTTCATTAATGTATCTTTCATGTGTCCCTTGCTGTGTGTAACCGCAGTCTGTCTCTCTCCTGTATTCAGGGGCTGCAGGGCCGGCTATCAGCCTTGATTGGAGACTCTGTAGATTCAGCAGGTGAGTTTGGAAGAATATGGAATAATAAGAATAAAGCCAAGGATAATTGATCACTTATTCCTTAGCTAGTAAATCGTTTTCCACTCGAGGCCTCCTGCAAAACAGGTTCTTGTGTTTCACCTAGATTATTTGGATTTGGGAACAGCCTCTGTAAAGTATCTAAGGCTGGGGTCAGACCAGCGCATTTTTAACGTGCGTTCTGGCGCACTTAATCACGGCCGCACTAGCAGCAAATGACGGGCAATGACGGCCAATATACGATGTACGGTCGCACGAAAGTCCGGCCGCGCAACGCAAGTGGAAAATGAACGCATTTTTTCGAGAACGCAGAACCTCTAGTACGGACGTACAGAGTGCGCTGCGCCCGCTAGCGGTGTGTGTGTGTGATTTGGAGACGTCAGACCCTGCTCGTGTCCGGCCAACATAACGTCCAGACACCCAAAGTTTCCTGGTTTGGATCCGTAAAACATCACGCACGAACATGCGCATCGTATGACCGTTTTCGCCTATTCCGTGAAAAAATACGTCAATCCGTTCGGACGCACTTTTTTACATTCGCTTGTAAAAATGCTTTCGTTTGACCCTAGCCTAAATCAGGGATCTCTTCACCCCCCCCCCCATGCTGAATGCCTACAACTCCCAGAATTCTTTTAAATGCAATAAGTCATTGGAGATACAGTTCAGAAACATCTGGGTGGCTTGAGTTCGAGATCCCTAAACCATACACAAAATACATATCTTTATAGTCTCCCCCAAATAGAACATATTGAAAATCTAAGGGTCTATTCACAAAGCAACGAAATTGCATTTTGGTGATTCCATTTCACTGAAAATATAGTGAATTCACTATTTAGCAAACGGTCACTATATTTTCCTGAAATTGGAGCTGCCAAAGCAGTTATCGGAAGCTGGCGAAAACCACCAGAGTGCACCGATAGCTGCCAAATTGGCATCGGTGAATTCTACCGAACTGCAAAAAAAAAAAAAAAACAGCAAACACTCCCAGTTTCCTAATAGGTGTTTAAACCATTAAAAATTTATTAAAATATGTCTAAATAATAAAAAAGGTCCCTTAAAAAAAAAAAAAGAAAAAAATTATAATAAAAAGATCTGTTACAGAATTAAAGAAAAGGCCTTTTCAAATAATTGAAAAACAAAAATTTCGGCTAAAAAATACAAAAAGGTGTTCTAAACAATAAAATAATAAATAAGGATTGTTGCTGAAGATGATAAGAATTAACAGTCTTTTACATTTTTTTTATTAAAGATACCACCTTTTTAAGTTGAATCCAATGGGATTCGCCTGTTTTTAAACCAGTCGAACTGAAAATCAGGGCATTTCGCCAGAATTTCGGTGCACTTCGGTGTTCTGTGAATAGAAGACACAATTGTCTTCTAAGGGGCAATTTTGGTGACGCTTTTTTATTTCTTTTTTTGAAAAAAGGATTTTACCAGGAAGGGTACATTGAGATTTCTCTGTTTTCAAGTATGTCCTGGGTGGTGAGTATGCACCGTTAGGTATCTTGCCGAAGGACACTTACTGGAGAGGTGCTCTTGCTGGGATCGAACCCATGTCTCCACAGGCTCTCTCCACGCAAAGTAGTTTGCGGTCAATTCGCCAGTATCTGGCGAATTGGCCCGAAATTGAACTGACTGGTGATAGTTATCGTCCAGTGCAATTCTGAGGTTGGTGAATAACCTCTCTAATAAAATATCAGGACCGCGTACATCAGCATGTTGCCTTTCTCTGGGGTGTTTGTCCTCATATCCTGCTGATTTCTTCTTTTCAGTCTGGAGGTCCTCTTCTCATGTTTGTTAACTGTGAAAATGCATATTTTAAGTTAAAAAATTGTGTGTGTGTGTGTACATCAAAACCTAAAATATATTCTGTTTTCATGACGTGTCTCCCATCAGATCATGAGCCTGCAACATCCATTAACGATGTCAAGGAAACCTTATCAGAAACCATCTCTCTGTGTGAAAGAACATCTCGTATGCTAAACCAGCAGCAGAGAGAGGTACAGCCACATTGAACCCTACAGGGCAAATCTGTACAGGGTGTAGCTTGTTATTTTGTCACCGTTTCACTATATCCCTGTGTTACTGGAAATGGGCAGACATGTCCTCCTTTCCTTACTGTAGAAAAAAGAGTTCAAAGTAGAAAACTTTATCCGTGCATCCGAACAGCCAGGCTAGAGGGGTCCTAGTGTTTCTTGTTTCAGGGTAGGGCTAAAACACAATAGAAACATAGAAACATAGAAAAATGTTGGCAGATAAGAACTTTTCGGCCCATCTAGTCTGCCCAATTACATGGATACTTTACCTGGATTTATCTTTTGTTTAGGATAGCCTTATGCCTATCCCATGCCTGCTTAAATTCAATTACTGTTTTGGCCTCTACCACTTCTACTGGAAGACTGTTCCATGTATCCACCACCCTCTCAGTAAAATAATGCTTCCTGATGTTACTTTTAAACCTTTGCCCCTCTAATCTAAGACTATGTCCTCTTGTTTTGCTACTTTGTTTCCTTTTAAATATACTCCCTTCCTCTACCTTGTGGATTCCCTTTACGTATTTAAATGTTTCTATCATATCTCCTCTGTCTCGTCTTTTTTCCAAGCTGTACATGTTAAGATCATTAAGCCTTTCCTGGTAACTTTTCTCCTTCAAGCCGTACACCATTTTAGTAGCCCTTCTCTGAACTCTCTCTAAGATGTCTATATCCTTCTGGAGATACGGTCTCCAGTACTGCACACAGTACTCCAAGTGAGGTCTCACCAGTGCTCTGTACAGTGGCATGAGCACTTCCCTTTTCCTACTGCTAATACCTCTCCCTACACAACCAAGCATTCTGCCAGCATTTCCTGCTGCTCTATTACATTGACTACTTACCTTTAGATCCGCTGAAATAATAACCCCTAAATCCCTTTCCTCAGATGTTGAGGTTAGGACTGTATCAAATATTCTATATTCAGCCCTTGGGTTTTTACGTCCCAGGTGCATTATCTTGCACTTATCCACGTTAAAACTCAATTGCCACAGCTCCGACCATTTTTTTAGTTTACCTAAATCATTTGTCATTTGGCTGATCCCTCCAGGAACGTCAACCCTGTCGCAAATCTTTGTGTCATCAGCAAAAAGACATACTTTTCCATTAATACCTTCTGCAATATCACTAAAAAAATATTAAATAGAATGGGTCCAAGTACTGACCCCTGAGGTACCCCACTGGTAACAAGACCTTGTGCCGAATAAACTCCATTTACCACAACCCTCTGTTGCCTGTCACTCAGCCACTGCCTAATCCATTCAACAATATTGGAATCCAAGCTCAAAGATTGCAATTTATTGATAAGCCTTCTATGCGGAACAGTATCAAAAGCCTTACTGAAATCTAAATAAGCAATGTCTACTGCACCACCTGTGTCTATTATTTTTGTTACCCAATCAAAAAAATCAATAAGATTAGTTTGGCATGATCTCCCTGAGGTAAACCCATGTTGTTTCTGATCCTGTAATCTATGTGTTTTTAGATGTTCAACAATCCTTTCCTTTAACATGGTTTCCATTAATTTCCCCACTACTGACGTAAGACTAACTGGCCTATAGTTCCCAGATTCCTCCCTACTACCCTTCTTGTGAATGGGCACAACATTTGCTAATTTCCAGTCTTCTGGGATGACTCCCGTTAGCAAGGATTGGTTAAATAAATCTGTTAACGGTTTTGCTATTACATTACTGAGCTCTTTTAATAATTTAGGGTGGATCCCATCAGGCCCCATTGACTTATTTGTCTTTACTTTAGACAGCTGCTGTAGAACCTCCTCCTCTGTAAACTGATATGTAATTGTCTCGTTAGTGTTTCCTCCTAACTGAGGTCCCTTTCCTTCCTTTTCTTCTGCAAAGACTGAACAGAAATATTCATTGAGGCAGTCTGCGAGACTTTTATCCTCTTCTACATACCTTCCTTCCTTTGCTTTTAATCTAACTAATCCTTGTTTTACTTTTCTTTTCTCGTTTATGTATCTAAAAAATGTTTTGTCCCCCTTTTTTACTGACTGAGCTATTTTCTCTTCTGCGTGTGCTTTGGAAGCCCTTATAAATTGCTTTGCCTCTTTCTGCCTAATCTTCTAGGTTTGCCTATCTTCTTCACTCTGAGTTGTTTTATAATTATTGAATGCTGCCTTTTTGTTCTTCACTATTTTGGCCACTTCTGCAGAGTACCACAGTGGTTTCTTCCCTTTTTTGTTTTTGCTAACAAGTCTAATGCAATTGCCTGTGGCCTTCAATAATGCTTCCTTTAAATAATCCCATTTCTCCTGGACTCCCTTTAAACTCCTCCAGTCTGATAATGACTCCTTCACACAAAGTCTCATTTTAGAAAAATCAGTTTTTTTAAAGTCTAAAACTTTTGTTTTTGTGTGGTGCAGCTCCATCCCTGTTCTTATATTAAACCATACTGACTGGTGATCACTAGATCCCAAATTTTCACCTACAACAACGTCCGATACCAAACCTCCATTTGTGAGTATTAAATCCAATATGGCCTCTTTACGGGTCGGCTCCTCAACTACTTGTGTTAGAGATAATCCCAGTAGGGATTACAGCTTCTATAGTACAGATACAGTGTATATAGATTGGCTTGCGGGTCAAATACCAACATACCCCAAAATTGGGGCGGTCGAGTGGTAGCACCCATATCAAGCAATTCTGAGAACGTGTAGCTCCCAGATTTCACCCTCCTCCTTCACTGGATTCTCATCCCCTTGGTTGGAGTCAGGGTAATTAGCCAGAATGGCAGGAGCCGTATGGCGCTGTCATTTAACATCCGTTGTGGTGTTAACCCCGCGGGGAAGGGTTCTCTTCTTTTTTTTTTTTTTTTTGGGCACAATGGCTGAGGTGGGTCATCCATTAAATACTGCATTATATCATTTTTTTTAATATAAATAGATTTTACTTAATACTGAAGTTACGTAAGGAGCCATAGGAAATGCCTCAGAGACAATTTTATGATGGATCTGTGTCCTAACCACTTTGTACATTATTAATAATGATGGCAATACTGACTTTATGCTGTCCTTTAAACATATTTAAATTATTCAGCGGCTCACCTGTCAATCATTTCAGCACGGCATTTGTGCTGATCACGGCTCCTCTGCAAATGCCAAGAATTGAGTATTACCGGAGAGCAAGAGAGCCTGCTAGGTGTTATATGTGCGTGCAAATGTCTGGTTAGATTGAAGAAATTGCTTGATAGCACACTGGTCAAACATTTACATTTTTGTTCCATAACAGGCTTTGTGGTTTCCTTTGCTTGAAGTTATGATGTCGCCCCAAAAACATCTTGGTCCAACTACCTCCCAGTTATATTCAGAGTGTAAGTTATTTTCCCTTGTGAATCCATTGATCTAAAACAGTGATGGCAAACCCTAGCACCCAAGATGTTTCGGAACTACATGTCCCATGATCCTCAGCCAGCCTAACGTGTGACTACGCATCATGGGACATGTAGTTCTGAAACCTCTGCATTGCCAGGTTCAACATCGCTGACCTTTTATTGTTTTGCTTAAAGACTGATAAGAATTTAAAGTGCTTGTGTACTGCCCAGGTGTGCTTTGCTAACGAATGTGATGTTACACCAGGTGGTAGATGCCACATTGGTCTTAACCCCTTCACTACCAAACATTTAAAAAAAAGTAGTAGTAATTAAGTAAACTTTACCATAACATTTATGTGAATCATGGGATGGAAGGATAACAAACAATTAAATATAGGGTAAAGGGATTGTTGTTCTGAGATAGCTACAACAATTTAAATAATATGAATTTGCTCTTTTGTAATTTTTCATATATTTATCATATTATTGGAATGAAAGATTCTGAACTCTAGATGTCCCTTATCATGCACAATTTCACACAGGGTCTGCATTATTAGCATACAGGCAGAAATGGCCTTTGTGCCAAATACAGTAAATGTGATAAATAAAAAAATGGTGGGATCTCCTGCTTATGGGGGCTTGTAGAGATCATGATGAGATTATTAGCAATGCTGGTTCCAAAATATACCAGTAGAACATAAAAATTATCTGTATGACATAAGGCCGGTGTCAGACGAACGCAGTGATTACGTCCGTGTTGCCGCACAGTTTAACGTCCGTCGTAGCATAGAATCATGATCAAGAGACCCACACACGAAATACGTGCGCACCGAACTGCGCACGCACAACGCACGTGACAAACGGAGGAAAGTTAGGCAAGAACGTAAAACCGCTAGTCGGACGCGCAGAGTGCACCACGTCCGCGTAGAGTTCTGTGTGAGTGATGAGATGTCAGACGCAGTGCATGTGCGACGTCCAGCACCTTGACGCACAAATAACTTTTCATATCCTTTTCAAATTTTTATCATTTTTCTTATTAATTTTGTTTCTCATAATTCCCCTTTTTTTTCTGCGTACGTCAACAAAAACGGACCGTGTGGGGTCTACAGTATCTTCCGTCAGTACGTCCGTGCGTTATGCATGCGCTCAGACTGCGTTCATCTGACATTCGCCTAATGCCTGCTTATGGAAATTACAGCAGCACCATGTATCTGTACTGTACTGGGATTTTAAATCATTATAACCCCCTGAATCTTATCCCTGTACAGCAGTGACTGACCCCACAGCTCTCCATGTATTCTTTCTTCTCCCAGGGTGCTGTAATCCATCAGCAAAGTGTTTGAATTCACAATGAGGTTTTGGGCTTCTATATGCAGCTTGTTTTATCTCTCGCTCGGGTGATTGGAGAGACCTAAAATAAAGGATTTCATTTCTTACAGGGGGCACACTAATCTTCCTTTAGAAAGGTGTGTAGATGGGGTTTTGATATGCTAATGATTGCTTTTAAATGAGTTAACATTGTAATAACTAGGGTTGCACCGATACTAGTATCGGTATTGGTGCTGATACCGGGTACTGCAGGAGTACTTGGTACTCGTGCAGTGCCCCCGATATATCCCCCGATACCGGAAGCCAGCATTGAGCTGGCTTGCCGGTATCCGAGGGGCTGGGGCGGCTGTCCGAATGCTCTAACGGCATTCGGACAAGCCCCTGCAGCTCACGGCATTCATACTTACCTTCCACGAGCGCCGCCGGCAAAGTTTCCACGCGCCCACTCGTTGGAAAGTCCCCAGCCTCGATCTCGTGAAATCCCACGTGATCACGGCTGGGGGCTTTCCAATGAGCGCACGTGTGAAGACTTTGCCGGCGGCGCTCGTGGAATGTAAGTATGAATGTGATGAGCTGCAGGGGCCTGTCCGAATGCCGTTAGAGCATTCGGACAGCCGCCCCATATGTCTGGTCTGGGGTCTGTATGTGTGCCTGTGTGTGTATGTGTGTAATATATACACATACACACACACAGAGCTGGGGGCAATATCCATGTGAGTTGGGGGCAATATCCATGTGAGCTGGGGGGAAATATCCATGTGAGCTGGGGGGAAATATCCATGTGAGCTGGGGGGAAATATCCATGTGAGCTGGGGGAAATATCCATGTGAGCTGGGGGAAATATCCATGTGAGCTGGGGGCATATCCATGTGAGCTGGGGGCAATATCCATGTGAGCTGGGGACATTCTGTGTGTGTATATATATATATCTCTCGGGGGTATATATACATGTGAGCTGGGGGCATTCTGTATGTATATATATCTCGGGGGGATATATACATGTGAGCTGGGGCATTTGTATATGAGGTCTGTTCTTATTGGAAAGTGGTCACATCTCACATGGCATAAAATAAAAGTATCGGTGAGTACTTTTAAAAAAGTATCGGTACTCGTACTCTGTCTTAAAAAAGTGGTATCGGTGCAACCCTAGTAATAACATAATAAATATTTTGGTATTGTGCCCCTGTGCACTTCAAACAACCTGCTGCAAAGGCTATATATATATATATATATATTTATCTCTTCCCCCTTTCTGTTTGATCTGCCTTCTTTTTTCCAATTAATTTTTTTTTTTCTAAAAAAAAAAAGACTTCCTTATTAAATTATAGTTACAGAAATCAAAAATCTCTAACGCTGCTCTGCTGGAGCACTGTACAGGTACCTTTTGAATATTTAAAGTGGTATATTGTGGCCATTGTTACAAGGTTCTCCATGTAATTATTTGAACTAAATTCGCTATACAGGCTCATTAGCAGGGCTGCAAAGCTTTGAGCGCCGCTGGTGAGTGCAGACAGCTTAGTACATCCTTAATGTGAACAGGTGAAGTGTGTGCATTGATCCAATGATTAAGCAGAAGCAAAGTTAGTGCAGCTGAGCTGTGGTGGTAGATTATAGTGTGGATATTTGCAAATAAAAATCTTAACTTGTGCTGTGTGTCGGTTGCATTGTACCTGACCGGTTTATTGTTTGCAGTAACTAGGCTCCGGATCCATCTTTAGTGAATATACTCTAATAAACAATAAGTGATTATTTATGAAGCACTACTGAGGTATGTGGCTGAGCCAGTATCTAGTTTGCAGGACCGGTGATCATCCGTGCCTAGGGTTGCCAGATCTGCCATGTATGGACACACACAATTTATTCACGCTGATGAGCAGTGCATGAAAAAATACAACCCCGCAGCATGTAGAATCCATGTGCTGTAGGTAAGAACTCCAAAAGGAATCCGAGGTGACCTGCCTTGATTTCCTTCCTTCATATGAATTATACATGTTGCTGGGCAGCACTTTTCCCTCTGCTCTCCTCCGCACAAGCTAGTAATGTGTCCAGGAAAACATGGCTGGGCTGGCAACCCTATATGCACCCAGTGCATTAATGACATTGCTTTCTAGGTGACTGAATATGGATGTAGGTTCACGTATCTAAATATATATTTTTTTTGTCCTTTCAGCTTTAAAATGTTTGACTATGGAGGTTCTCAGTAGCATGGCCCCATACATTGCCCTCCCATTGATTCTTCAGAGAATCCTGCAGGTGAGTTGCAACAATAGCGATAAACAGGGCTTAAAATTTCATCTCCTGAGCTACTAGCCAGGTCTTAAGAGTTACTCGCCACCAGTTGCCCCACCCACCCTGCCCATAACTCTACCCTTAAACACACCCACCTAAATTATCGTATGAAATTGCACTTTTTAATGTTTTATTCAGAATAAAGTTACAAAAATAAATAACATTAATACCCAGACAGCTCCAGATACATGTATATCCAGACATCAGACCCCAGATACAACTTAAGTGAGGGCGAGTGGAAATGGATACGCAGGCAGCACTATAAATTATATTGCGCTGTCTGTGCTGCGTATTCCGGCGGTCTAAAGAGAAAAAAAAAAAACACGATTGCCACTGTAATACGCAGCACGATAGAATTGTGCTGCCTGTCTGTGCATTTTCCCTTGCCCTCACTTAATTTCCACTCGTCAAATGCGAGCAGGCGAGTGGAAATTTTGAGCCCTGGCGATAAAAAATTAATTTCTCCGACCCCCCCCCCCGACTAATTAGCTGGCGATGGATTGGTATGTGTGCAGCACTTTAGGGGAGCTGTCTCCCCAGGCCAGATCACTAACCTTTAATTTGTATAGCGTGAAATAATCCAGGACTTTATCCCCAAACCTCGTGTTTTGCCATTCCTTCTATAAAACAAAAACCTCAAACAAAAGTAACGAATGAAAAGCTCACAAAGTTACTCTAACTATTATTTTCATTCTTCAAGTCATTAAATTATTATGTGCAACGTATCCAGACAAAGCTTTCTCGTCTCCGCCTAACAAACCTCCCAGCTGCCATAGATAATTAATGCCTGGCCAAACCGTTTACACCTAGCTTGTGTTTAATATAAATTATGCATGTCCCGGACTGCACGAAGAGGAGCGTGGGTTTTGTTCTGATGTCGCCCTTCACAGATGCTTTTATATTTTCCTGAAACTTTTCACTGCTGTTGTGTAATTTGTTTAATGTTCTAAAACCGTTTATGTATACCTACACACATATATATATACACAGTCAGGTCCAGAAATATTGGGACATCGACACAATTCTAACATCTTTGGCTCTATACACCACCGCAATGGAGTTGGAATGAAACAAACACTATCAGGGTTATTCAGAGAGCGTGAAAAGCAGGAGAATGACTGGAGAATGAAAAATTCTAGGTCAAAATAGCCGATTTGGAAAGTGAGATGAAAGGGAGAACTTTTCTGGTTTGGCTATTTTGACCTAGAATTTTTCATTCTCCAGTCATTCTCCTGCTTTTCACGCTCTCTGAATAACCCTGAATGTGCTTTAACTGCAGACTGTCAACTTTAATTTGAGGGTATGTACATCCAACTCAGGTGAACGGTGTACAGCAGTTTGCAGGTTACAGCAGTTTGCAGATGTGCCTCCCACTTGTTAAGGGACCAAAGGTATTGGGACAATTGGCTTCTCAGCTGTTCCATGGCCAGGTGTGTGATACTCCCTCATTACCCCAATTACAAAGTGCAGATAAAAGGCCCAGAGTTCATTTCAAATGTGCTATTTTCATTTGGAATCTGTTGCTGTCAACTCTCAAGATGAGATCCAAAGAGCTGTCACTATCAGTGAAGCAAGCCATCATTAGGCTGAAATCCCTTTTACAGGTCATTTATATGACAGGGAATCCCCAAACAGGACGGACATCTTCAAATACCCCAGATGATTTGGAAATACACGTGCCATGATGCTCAGCCAACCAAAAGAATGACAGAGCATCATGGGAGCTGTACTTTGACAGCATGTATAGCTTGCTAAGGTTGCAAATTTGATCAACCCTGGATAGTTTGTGTACTGGATAGTCATTCTGTATATCAAATAATAAATATTATTGTTCAGGAGCTTTTCCCTTACTGCTGACCCAGTGCACTATACTTTCCCTACTATGTATTGTAACTGCCATGCGGCCGCTACAGTTTACTCTGAGCTCCACACATTGTGATTGATTCAATGAATTTATCAAAACCATTAACACTTTTGTACAAAATGCCTGTGCGCAGTCAACGCGCTTGTCTGACCCCAGCCTTGGAAGCATAATTCATGCCTCGCCCTTGACTTTGAATATATTCCTGCATGCCTGTGACCTGCTTTAAGCGGTAAATCCAGTTAGCTTTCAGTAAATTTCCTTGGCATTTCAGTTCTGGCTGCCGTTTCTGGGTGATAGCAGCCTGATAATGTCTTTGTAATCATGAGGTATAGACTCCTCAGTAATGGCACCACCGAGCTAAAACTGTATGAGACTTGAGCGGGGAGACCCTATAGAGGAGGACACTAGTGCTGCCATTCACCGCACTCTCATACACGTTTGTTTCGCTTTCAGCAATCGTCTACTTATTCTCCTGATTCTGCCACCTTACTGAAATGCCTGTTTGCGAGTATTTTGATCCATTATTCACGGCTCGAGGCAGTGACACTTGCTTCTATTTCAGTGTTTGATGATTTCTAAAATTCAGCCATGAGACTGTTCTTCTTTGAGGATAAAGTCGCTGCCGTATGAGAGCTGTACTTATGATATATCCTTTAGAACGGCCCTGGGAAACCCGATGAAAGTTTTCTACACTTGAATTTCACTCTTATTGGTTCTGGCCAGGGCCTTTGATTAGGACCCGGAATACTCTGTTGCATTTAATGAGATTGTGATTAGGGTACAACATCTCTTCCATAGCTTGGTATGTAGTCGTGTAACTCTAATGGACACCGCAAGACATGTTTCAACCTTTTATTGTTTTTGCACAATGTCCTTGGATGCACCAACTACCAGTCCATGATTTATTCTGAAGCTGCTCAGAATAAATTGAGGTGACTTGAAATGACAGCTTTTTTGTATTGGATGTTATGTGTGGTCTCACATTTCCTGAATACTGTGCGTCATCTCATCCATGACATTTCGCATACCGGTACTCGTGTTTCAGTTGCTAAATGTATCTGCACGACTTTCTTGGAAAAACAAACTAGCGTCCCGTGCTTTATCTTGGAACTGTCAAAGTAATGTGCCGGCTGGGTGGAGTAGAGGTAACATCACTGCTCTGCGTGGAGAGCGCCTGTGGAGACAAGGGTTCGATCCCAGCAAGAGCACCACTCCAGTAAGTGTCCTTGGGCAAGACGCCTAACGGTACAGACTCGCCACCCAGGACATACTTGAAAACGAGAGAAATCTCAATGTATCCTTCCTGGTAAAATCCTTTCTCAAAAAAAAAAGTCAGGTATAGCTCTATGAAACCAAGACGTTCCAGCACTTGTGGGCTCTGTTGAAGTGTCTTTTTACCTGATGATTTTCGCACTAGGAGGCCACCCACGTTTCGGCCTACTGGATTTTATCAAGCTTGGCAAAAGCTGGTTGAAGTTTTGCTGGTATCCTAGTATGTAAAGCATCTAATAAAAAGACACCTCATCAGAGCCCACAAGTGTTGGTACTTTTTGCCCTCTTGTTGTTCATTCTGGATGTGGCAAAATATGAGTATCTAGCGTACTGTGTAGCAGATCTGCCACATAGTGCTGTCTAAACATTTAGGCCCCTATTACATTCTTCGCGCAAATTCGTCCGCGTAGCACAATTATTTTTGCGCGTAGCGTTAAACGTTAACGCGCGTAAATTAACGCTGGTATTACGATCCAAACACATTTTGTCAGCCGTCAAAAAATATTGCGTGTAAAAAAGACGCACAAAAACGAGCGCAAATGAACGCTGCACGCACGTATCGGTGGGCAGACTGTTTTTTAACGCAATTCAGCCAATCAGAATTAAGAACCACAATTGTCTCCCGTTCAGTGTTTGCGCCTGCCAAAATCAACCTGATTATATATGCTGCAGCAATAATAAAAACACACACAACTTCTCAATTTTATTGTTTGGGTATGCGTAGAATGTGTAACTATACTTTGCTGTATTTTTTTTTTTTTTTCGTGCTGGTGTTTTTCGTTTCGGCCAGAACGTTCAGATTTGCAGTTACCACCAGCTTTTCAAAGACGTTAAAATTAAACGCCGTTCGTAAAGAGTTGCGCGAAGATTGTAATACCGTCCGCATACCAGCGCACGAACGAATTTGCGCTCACATCTGTAACTAACTAGAATTTTTTTTTCTGTTGCCAGCTTGTAGTCTACTACTTCTTGAAAAGATGTGCTCCATCTTGTACTCTTCCATTGATATAGAACAGCATCTTGGATTATAAGGGTTTTGGATGTGATATAGCCACTAGACACACGGATCAGTGCTTCCGGGTTTTCTTTATTAGACAGCCACAGTACTCCATAAACAAGAAAATAAAACAAATTTAAATCAAAAGCCTACTCCTTATGTCGAGTCTAACTATACATTTGTCTCCCCTCACTATAACATTGGGCAGCTAAGCCGTTTACCAATAAGCAAAACAAAATAAAATGTACTTCCAACTGTAACTTCAGGGTTTTGTTTCCTTCCCTGCTGCACCCAGCACAAAGACTGCCCTCTCAGAGGGAACCACCGGCGTATAAAGGCAAGGCAGTCTTAATCTGGCACCAGCTGATAATTAACCCTATAGGGGAAAAGGGCTTTCTCCATCTGCCTGCTTATAAAACTATGGTCAATTACCATGCCCCTAATCACACTGTCCGATAATTCAATGCCCATGCAGGATTCCCAATGTATGAAAGGTCTGTCTATGATGCATTCTGGAGCTGCACAGAGTAATGTGAGGTGATCTGATTGAGTGTAGGATCCCGAATCCAACCGAGCCAACCATTGGCTTAACAGCTCGAATTGCTATTGTGGCCAAGCAACAATCTTCGCTTGAAGCTCAGAATTAACATCTCAGTGTATATAAACGGCTCGTATACTATATGTAGGGTCCGTTAATAACGGCCTGGCGAGGTATTCGATGGTAGCTCACTGTTTTCAGCTCAAGCTGGTTTTCTGCAAAGAATACTGTCTGAGAGCCTGGTGTTATGTGATTTTTATTTTTGGGGAAAAAATCTTTCCAAAAATATTCTGACTCGAGTCACTAATACAGCGGCTCATTGTTAAATAAAGCAGTTAATAGCGAGTCACAGATGGATAACACCTCGTGCACAGTTTAGCCCCTATTATTAAGAGCCACTATTAATGGCTTGGTTGGAATAGGCTCCGTAGTCTCCTTTTCTTGAATACTTTGTCAGTTCTTCTATGACATTTGGTGTCTAACTGTATCTGTAAAATTTCCTTAAATGTATAGACCATGCAGCTATAGTGTTGTCTCTTCACATAATCCTATTGTTTTCTCCGTGTAACGCTAGATGTAGTAGAGGTCAGTTATAGACGGTTTCTTGTAAAGTGACGTAGGGCACTGAGTTGTCAAAAAAAATATATAAAACGTCCACATTGAATATTTACAAACTGTAAGTTATTTATTTATTTATAAAGGATTTTACCAGGAAGGATACATTGAGATTTCTCTCGTTTTCAAGTATGTCCTGGGTTCAAAAACATTGAAGTGTTACAGTTACAGAAATACAAAGTAATAAAATGCAAGATATAAAAAAAACAACACAAATATAAGACATGAGGCAAGCAGAATTCTGGGAGGATAAAATCAATAAAAAAATAGAAACTCAACAGTAACAGGGTTATTCAGAGAGTGTGAAAAGCAGGAGAATGACTGGAGAATGAAAAATTCTAGGTCAAAATAGTCGATTTGGAAAGTGAGATGAAAAGGGAGAATTTTTCTGGTTTGGCTATTTTGACCTAGTGGTTTTCATTCTCCAGTCATTCTCCTGCTTTTCACTCTCTGAATAACCCTGTATGTGTTTTAAACAGAAATGCCATTTTAAAAGCCACGCATGTGTGTTTTTATACATACCCTACACACGTCTTACCATTCCAAATCCTTAAAATTGATTCCTGTTACCATAGTAACAATTTCACACAATAACTATCTGATTGCAGCCTAATCACGGTAATACATATTTATTTTCTATTGGAAGTGAGATTTCGCTTAAGGATTAAATGGATTTAAGATTTAGCTCTGTTGATACGTTTTAATGATGTATTTGTTCCAGTGTTGAGGATTTTGAATGCGCTGCTAATTATGGAGGTTCCGTCTCATCCCTTTTTTCCTGTACGTGTGATGCCAGGCGGTAATCTGACAAACCAGATTCACAGAGCCAAATGTGATGAGAGCGGCTGCAGAACACGAATTGCATTTGTGTTTCTGATCTGACCATTTAGGAGTGTCAAGAAATAGCCATCCTGGCATCAGAAGATTAGAACAACAGGTTTTATTTCCAATGTGCTGAGTATCCCACACATTTCAGGTGATTTTTTTTTTTTTTTCGTAAGCTGCATTCTGCCATCTCTGCAGGTAACTCTGGAAGTAATCCTCCTGTAATAAATATGTGTCTGTGTTTTTTATATATATATATATATATATATATATATATATATATATTCCACCACTTTGACTCCAGGTTTTCTATAAATTGAACAGAACATATTATTCATTAATGTTTTTAACCCCATCACTGCCAAGATATTTTTTTTAAAAAAAATGGATAACACCACGTGCACAGTTTAGCCCCTATTATTAAGAGCCACTATTAATGGCTGGGTTGGAATAGGCTCCGTAGTCTCCTTTTCTTGAATACTTTGTCATTTCAAAAAAAAATAACTATGGTCACTAACCAGAATTTTTTTTTAGATATTAAATAATTTTTAATTCTACTGTAAGAAATATTTGGGAATATTTCCTATGTATTCCTTGCTGTAATTGCCAGGCGCCATCTGCTGGACAAAAGGAGTTACTGCAGTTCTGCTCTCCATGCAGGATCAGTTGGGGAGATGACATTTGACACATTCCCAGCTAGTTACAAAATGTGTTAGCACCTTGGTTATAATGTTCTGCAGCCAAAATGCAAACAGATTTTGTTTGCAATAAAATAAATTGCTATGTATTTCTCCTGTGGACAACTTTATCGACTATACTCGACGTCGGGGCAGTAGGTATGTGCCTTGCAGATCGAGTATAGTCGATCTCCGTATTGAAGAAGCACTAATTTGAAAGAAGAATCCGATAGTGCTTTAATGCTGAAACAATAATCAATATAATCTGTAATTAAGACTGTAAGGCCTGGAGTTGTGGGAGGGGAATTAACAGTTTTTTACCCACGGGGCCTGCAACTACTCATGCCATCAGCTCAAGGTTTCCCACACTACACCTTGTTTATAGTCCACCCACCACCACTTCCTCTCTATAGTCCCCTCTCTATAGAACCCCCCCACCTCTTCCTCTTTAGGCCCCCTTCCACACCTCTCCCTCTTTAGGCCCCCTTCCACACCTCTCCCTCTTTTAGGCGCCCTTCCACACCTCTCCCTCTTTTAGGCGCCCTTCCACACCTCTCCCTCTTTAGGCGCCCTTCCACACCTCTCCCTCTTTTAGGCGCCCTTCCACACCTCTCCCTCTTTAGGCGCCCTTCCACACCTCTCCCTCTTTTAGGCGCCCTTCCACACCTCTCCCTCTTTAGGCGCCCTTCCACACCTCTCCCTCTTTAGGCACCCTTCCACACCTCTCCCTCTTTAGGCGCCCTTCCACACCTCTCCCTCTTTTAGGCGCCCTTCCACACCTCTCCCTTTTTAGGCGCCCTTCCACACCTCTCCCTCTTTAGGCGCCCTTCCACACCTCTCCCTCTTTAGGCGCCCTTCCACACCTCTCCCTCTTTAGGCGCCCTTCCACACCTCTCCCTCTTTAGGCGCCCTTCCACACCTCTCCCTCTTTAGGCGCCCTTCCACACCTCTCCCTCTTTAGGCGCCCTTCCACATCTCTCCCTCTTTAGGCACCCTTCCACACCTCTCCCTCTTTAGGCCCATTTCCACACCTCTCCCTCTTTAGGTGCCTCCTTTCCCTTATATTCTTGCTTCCTAGGTGGGCCCTTGTTTTTCAGGCTCCGCATTCTGGCACACAATCAACTTTGGTCTAAGGGGGCATTGTGGCCCAGAGTGTGTATGTGTCTGTGTATAATTTTTCATATTTTTAGATTCTCTCCCCCGTCATCTTTAATAATGTCAAGTAGATGGACAGGATCAAGTATTACCATTATTTCCACAACTACCAAGCTCCAAAGATTTGCCACTCGCTCAGTGAGGCAGTACGTGTTTTCACAAGCCGCCTTCCACATAGAAGTGGTTAAACTGCAGACAAGGCAGCAGAAGACGCATCTGGTGTCTGCCCCTGGCTCGCTTTCCCGCAGGAGGCAGATGTTTCAAAGAGTCTCTTTGAAATCTGGGCCACCACTTCATGCATATTTCATGATGGCTCTGCAGCGATGTGACCGCATAGTTAAAAACATTTAACCCGATCGTGACTGTCGAGCAGGTTGCAGAGAGTGACTGAAGATAGTGGATCCAGACACTGGTCCCCAGCCTGCACTTTAATACCATTTGGCACTTATGAGTTAGTGGTGAACGGCTGAATGTGGTGGCTTCAGGGCACTATCTGCAGGAGCTGCATTATTGGAGCTCTGTGATGCCTTGTCTCAGCCTTTGCATCTTCTCAGATTCTCATTTTCTCAGATGGTGATGACAGGATTTTAACCTTTATGGTGTAATATGAATTTTCATGTAATCTATTTTCATTTACCTACTGTTTTGTTTTGTAGTATTCCATATGAATGCGGTGGTCCTTTAACTCCAGATTACACTGTTTTAATAAACAAAGGTTTAACTCAAGACATATATTATTATTTGTCATTAGCTGTCACTAAAACATGACTTTCAATGCTTACTGCAAGCAGGACAACGGGACAGATCATTAAGGCATAGTGTTCATAATGGTGTTTATTTCCTTCCCCCTTCTCTGTAAAACATTTCTTTCCTAAATCTTCATTCGTGAAGACCAGCCAGAGAGAAATATTTCAATCCTATTTGGAAACCATTAATATAGTGCAGTTATTCGAGCAGGTTAGCAGCACAAAAACGATACATTTCATTGCACCGAAAATGTGATTAATATTGAAGATGCCAGAAATCCCTGCTTTAATTATTCGGTGACTGATTTCAGGATCCCGTGTATGGACGAGGAAAGCTGGGAGAAATACAAAGTCTGGTTTTGGGAATGTTGGACACCTTTAACTATGAACGGGTATGTTTCCTCTTTTCTCTTTCTCCCCTGGATCTCGCTCAGAAAAAAAGAAGAGTAAAAAATGTAAAATATCAGATATCCCCATCTCCCTAAAACAATTTAATATCTTTGAGGTGTTTTGCGCAGATGTACTTTTCCTCAGTCATGTTTTGTTGTCCTTTTGTATGTTTTGATTGTAACATATTCTACAAATAATAACAATGGGGTTTTTATAACGAAAACAAAGGGTTCTTTTTCCACTTGGCAATTGGTAAGCAAAAATCGCTGCTCCAGGTTATCCAACGTGACGTTACCTCTTGGCTTAGGCTAATGTCAGACGAACGCAGTCTGAGCGCACTCTGCGTGCGTGCATAACGGACGGACGTACTGATGGAAGATACTGTAGACACCACACTGTCTGTTTTTTTTTTTAACGAATGTAGAAAAAAAAGGGAAATATGGGAAACAAAATTAATTAAAATTAAATGACAGGCACAGTCAGCCAGACCAAAAAAAACTTCTGAACATCAATGTAATGGACATCGCAAATGCGCTGCGTCTGACGTCACGTCATCATGCACACAGGCCGCTACGCGGATGCGGCGCACTCCGGGCGGCCGTCGTAACGCTTTTACGCCTAGGCCTAAATGGCATCCATTGCCACCTGCGTGGTGCGTGCGCACTTCATGTGTTGGTCTCTATTGATCACAAATCAATGCTACGACGGACGTTAAACTGTGCAGCGACAAAGACGTGATGACTGCTTTCATCTGACGCTAGCCTTAGAATATTGGCTAAGCTGCTAGTGGTGTGAGAGAACTGTTTGCAGCAACACTATAGGGGTTATTCAGAGAGCACTGAAATGTCACAAAAAATTGACTTTTTGCTGCAAATGAAAAGAATAAATAGTTGAATAAATATTTAGGAAAAACAGGGAAATATTTTTACATTAAAACCTGTGGGATTCGCCTGCTTAAACCTGTCGAATGAAACCACCAAAATCAGGGCATTTCGGTGCTGATCAGTGTTCTCTGAATAGATTAACTATTACTTCTCTATGGGGAATTTCACTGCCGCCGAAGATCACTGAATTTTGCTGGCAATTCGCTAATATTTGGCAAAGGGTCACAAAATTGTACCATACGGGGAAATACACAATTCGGTGCAATTCCGTGGCCCATTCGGTGCTCTTTGAATAACCCCTTTTATATTACGACGGTAATGATTAACAATCGTTCTCTAACTTACTCCCAAAGTTAACCATACTTCTCAGAAAACCACTAGCGCTAGGGTCAACAACTTTGGCCCTCCAGTATTGGAACTACATTTCCCATGATGCTCAGTCAATCTAATAAGTGTCTGAGCACCATGGGAGAGGTAGCTCCAACACCTGGAGGGCCAAGATTGCTTTTCCCCTTAACCCTAGCCCTCCAGGAATCTATTAGGAGTTGTAAGGGTTAATAAGGTACGTGGTCTCCAAAACCCTATCCGTACCAAAATCTACCGCTGACTCTCCTCTTAACTCAAAGTTTGAATATTATACTGTGCATAAAACTCACCCTACAGCATCAGAGAGATACTTGAAACTGAAGGTCATTAATGTACTCATCGGACTTAGCGGAATTTACATTTTTGTTTTTTCGTGCACCTACATACCTGAGGTGCACAAAAAATACAAAAAGGATCAACATACCCCACAGACACCCAGGTTGTCTCTTATTTGAAAATGCATGGCTCAGTCACAATTATTTAACCTGTGATTTGCTGAGATCTCCTCAATTAAACACACGCAGCAGTGAAACAAATGGCGGAAATACTATATATCAAAATTGAAAGGGGCTCCTTCCCACTTTCGTCCTTTTAAATGCTAAAGGGCCCAACCAAACTAGGCAAAAGGGATGTTACTGTCCTTGTGGTATGTAATTTAAAAAGAATTAGGACAGAAGTCAGCAACCTTGACCCTCTTGATGTTTTGGAACTACATCGTCGATGCTTAGCTACTTATTAGGTTGTCTGAGATTCATGGGAAATGTAGTTCTGAAACCTCTGGATTGCCAAGGTTGCTGAACCCAGGCTTAGGAAATTCCTATGGAGCATCGCACTTTGCAGCCCTGGAAATATTGGCCTGACCTCCAGCAGGTATAAAACCTCAAATGCCCTGGGACTTGAGGGTTGAGTTGAAGGTTAAGGATATTCTTTTTTTTTTTTACGTAATATAATTTTTATTAAGTTTTGTAGCATAATAAAAACAACAATTAGTGGTGACAAAATTCTCAAAATGATGTTCATAGCAACGACATATATGTCATATAAGAGCTTAAGATATAAAGTATCAAATGCAAATATTTGAGGTTGAATAAACAATCAAAAAAGTATCACCAAACCATTTTTCCCATAACTTAAAAATTAACAAACCACACATATAAAAATGCATAAAATTAAAAGAAAAATAAAAAGAAAAAAGATAAACAATTCTAAGAAAAGTCTATCACTAATGCTAGTCTTATACCGTCATTTTCACTGTTCGAACTTATTATAATTGTGGTGAGATCACATCTGGGTGTCGTGCTGCACAGAAAACTCTGGGACCGACATGGCGGGCTCCTGAATCGGAGCCTGTGTCGATGAGTTCCGAGCCGGTCGCCTATGTTTGGATTTGAATTCCGTCCACCAGTACCATGTCCTAAAATATGTGTCAAAGTCTTGTTCGAGAGTGTAATGTAGTTCTTCCAGTTCCCTGACATATTCTACTCTATCAATCCAATCAAAGATCGTGGGGGGTGACCGTTGTTTCCATTATTTTGGGATTAATGCTCTCACTGCGTTAAGTAAGTGTACCGACACTGATTTCACATATTTATCTATGGACAAGGGGATGACATGTAGCAAGGCCACTTTAGGATGCAATGGCAAGCCTAAAGTCGTTACCTCTTTAATATACGTCCAAACCACCTCCCAAAACGATTGTATGATAGGACAGTCCCACCAAATATGTAGAAACGTGCCCCTATGCCCTTGACATCTCCAGCAATCAGGGGAAACCGCTGGGTATATAGCGTGTAGACGAGTTGGAGTCAAGTACCATCTAGAAATCAACTTGTAATTAGTTTCCTGTACAGCGAGAGCCCTGGAGGAGCGAAACGTCACCTGAAATGCCGTCGACCACTCCTCGGGAGTCAATGGTTGAGGGAGTTCAGATGACCATTTTGTTGTGTAGGAGGGTAGAGTTTTAAACCGAGCTGTCGATAGAAGAGAATACATATATGAGAGTAGATACGGAGGTGGTGGGTCTCAAATACATATTGTCTCAAAAGTAGTCAGAGCCGTAGGTACAGTAACGTCAGCCCTAAGTATCTGTGTAGTAATTAAGTGTTGCAATTGCAGATAGTTATATTTCCATAATGGCGTGCTCAAGCGGTCTCCCAGCAGATCATTGAAAGAGATCAGACCTTCCGATCCAATACAAGCCTTAAGAGGGACATACGGGCCATCGTAGTCCAATCCAAGAAAGGACAGGGCTTGACCTGGGAGAAAGTCTGGGTTATGGGTAATCGGAGTCAGCAAAGAAGGCAAGGGAGATAAACCCAAAAGTGTGCGGTGTTTACGCCATCTCGTTAACGTCGGGCTAATTGTTGGGTGCGGAATGGGGACTAATGTTTCTATGGGTACAGTTTGTCATGGGGCCGAGACTATAGGAACCTTGAAAAAAAGCTGTTCTAAATGTACCCATAGTTTATGAGGGGGTGACATCGACCAGTCACTAAGTCTCGTCATTAATGCTGCGTCATAATAAAGTTCTAGATGTGGTAGGCCCAGGCCCCCTCCCAATTTAGGGCGGACGAGGACATCGTATGAGATCCGCGGTCTGTTATCCCTCCATATAAATTTCAGAAAGATGGTTTTCAGGGAACTAAAAAAAGATAGTGGTATGGCAACAGGTAAAGTCTGGAAGAGATACAAAAATTTTGGCAGAACTGTCATTTTTAAAATATTAATACGTCCGAACCAAGAGAACTGAGGTTTGTGCCAGTCTTTAAGGTCTCGAGATACCCGGTTAAGTACAGGAACATAATTAAGGTCAAATAAAGATGACAAATCCGACAGGAGCTGTATACCTAGGTATTGGATAGCCTTAGTAGACCAGGAAAACGGGGCCAGGCGTTGCAGCGCCTCCTTAGTAAGTGATGTTATGCCCACCCCCATCATTTCGCACTTATCTGTATTAATCTTGAAGTTCGACACTCTAGCATATTTCTCTACCTCTTGCAAAAAGGCCTCAGTAGAGCTGACTGGGTTTAGTAAGGTAAGGAGTATGTCGTCTGCAAATGCAGAAATTTTATAATGGTGGAAAGGTAAAGTTACGCCCTGAATATTATCATTATCCCTAATCCGTTGTAAGAACGGTTCTAGAGTCATGATGAATAAGAGCGGGGATAGGGGACAACCCTGGCGCGTACCGTTGGAGATCTCTATCGGTGTAGAAAGCACCCTGTTAATTCTGAGGACCGCCGTCGGATTATTATATAATGCTGAAATCCAGGTCAGCCATCTCGAACCCAGGCCAAACTTCTCCAGGACAGCCATCAGGAAGGTCCAATCCACTCTGTCAAACGCCTTTTCAGCGTCGACAGAGAGAAGGACCATCGGCAAGTGCGCTGTGTGCGCTCTATGAATCAAATTGATAGCCCGGTAGGTATTCTCACGTGCTCCCCTCTGATATACGAATCCTACCTGATCAGGATGGATCAGGGAGGGTAAAAAGGGGCTCAAGCGCATAGCCAACATCTTTGCCATCAATTTAATATCATTGTTAATGAGCGAGATCGGGCGGTAATTTTGGCACAGCGTGGGATCCTTCCCGGGTTTCGGGATGAGGACTATCGTTGCCTCAAGTGCCGATTTTGGGAAGCTTTTTTATCTTCTAGGGCATTCAGAGAATGGAGTAAGTGAGGACCTAAGAGAGGTAGAAATGTTTTATAATAGGCTATAGAAAATCCGTCCGGGCCCGGACTCTTTCCAGTGGGGGTTGCCTTCAAGGCCACCGCAAGCTCACTCAAGTTAAAAGGGGCATCCAGAGCTTCAGCTTCCGTTTCCGTTAGCGTCGCCTGCAAGGACTTATCCAAATACTCAGCTATGAGATGAGTGGAAGGCTTATCAGGGCGTAGGGAATATAGCGACTGATAGTATTTTACAAATTGGTCAATAATCTCCGTGTTCAAGGATAAAAGGCGACCCGTGGGAGACTTCAGTTTAGGGATATAAGTAGCTTGATATTTCTGGCGTGGCGCCCTAGCCAACAGCTTACCACACCTATTTCCATGTACATAAAATGAGTGTTTAAGCAAAAGTGAGCGACTGGCCTGCTGGTGTAAGAGCTGTCGTAAGTCCGCTCTCAACGCCACAAGTGTCGTGTAATGTTCAACGGATTCAGTAGCCTTGTGTAGCTCCTCGGCTACCTGGATTTCAGCAAGTAAGGCTTGGATTTTAGCTGTCTTTTCCCGTTTACGTCGAGCACCAATTTGAATAAGGGTTCCCCGTATAACACATTTGTGGGCCTCCCACAAGACCGTGGCCTTCACATCTTCTGTATCATTGTCTACAAAATATTGTTTAATAGCCTCAGAAATGCGTTCCTTCTCTACAATGTCAGCTAGTATCGTACCATTCAGACGCCATTGGAAGGATTTACGGGGCAGAGACGGCAAGGAGAGGGTCATGGACACAGGGGCATGATCTGACCATGAAATATTGCCAATATTAACCGATTTGACGTAACCTAGGTCACGGTGACGTAACAGGAATAGATCTAGGCGAGCGTACACTCTAGCTGCAGCTGAGTAATAAGTAAAATCCCGTCCAAGCGGGTGCATTGCCCTCCAACAATCAACCAAATGGGCCCTATGTAGTATTTGGTGGAATCTCCGTCTTTTAGACGAAGGGACCGAAGCCGGTGAGGGAGACGCCTCTCCTGGGGCATCAGGTGAAACATTAAAATCACCTCCGCATATCAACGTGCCTTCTGCAAAGTTTTCCAGTTTCGTCAAGATTTTGTCTAAGAACGTACATTGCTTAATGTTAGGGAGGTAGCAATTTGCCAGGGTAACTTGCATAGACCCCAAGAGGCCTTTTACAAACAGATAACGACCCCCCAGGTCAGAGCATTGCGCCTGACACGTAAAAGGCACATGTGCCGCTATTAGAGTGGCCACACCTCGTGATTTAGAATTGGAGAAGTTACTATAGAAACAGTGAGGATAATAACGAGAATATAAACGAACGGACGTATCACTGCGAATATGCGTTTCCTGCAAGAACACCACCTCTCCTCTCATACGTTGTAGGTCGTGTAATGCCATACGGCGTTTAGCCGGATGGTTAAGGCCTCTCACATTAAGAGTAATAACTCGCAAATCAGCCATGGCAGGGACTGCGGTGGATTAAAGCTCCTGACGCAACCAGAGTGAAAGTGGAGTTGAGCAATTGAAAGACCAGCATTCTCCCAGAGGAATATACATTATCATCATCATCAGAACAGTATGAGGCGTTGTAAAAACTAAACAAACATACTAAACATAACCAAAAATTAAACATTGTGCATTGGTGCAGAAGCCCAAAATGGACTAGATCCCTTACGGGATATGTTATGAAAAAAGGGTGTAGTGGAAAAACCCTCCACATTGAGCCAAAAAAAAATTTAGCACCGCGCGGGGAAGCGGCAAAAAAAACCCAGTATATTTGCCAGACCAAAAACCTGTAGACCGACCAGTCTACAACCAGTACTCCGAGATCGGTCGGATACCAAAGGAACAGGACACCCGGGCAAGCCATTGAGATCAAATGGAGAAAAAGAAACAGTCAGCATCGTGGAAGGCCTGATCATCCCCTCATGGGGGGTCCGTAGAACTGCGGTCAGCTCCACGTGTTGTATCCAGGGGGCGTCGACGGTCCCGTCGAGCAGCGCGCCATGGCTGGCGCTGTGGTAACGGTGGGGCAGGTGCGTTCGGGTCGCCTCCAAACCAGCCCCGTATAATAACTGGAGAGAGTTCCAGCGCTTGTAAAAAATCTGGTACATCCTCAGGGGTAGAAATACTCAGGGATCTGTTGTCCGCTCAAACGTGTAGTGCAAATGGATATCCCCATCTATATCGTATGGAGCGCGCCCGAAGTTGGTCTGTGACAGGCTTCAATTCCCTCCTGGCTAAGAGGGTAGATCTTGATACGTCTTGGAATAATTCCACGGTGTGATCATCAAAAATAATTTAAGGCATATTCCTTGCCGCTTTCATTACCTCCTCCTTCAGAGTAAAGTGATGCACTCGGCAAATAACGTCTCTAGGAGCGGAGTTCGGGGCGCCTCTGGCTCGTAAGGCTCTGTGAGCGCGATCCAGATGGAAAGGCGTATCATGGGAGCGCTGGAGAAGTTCATTAAATAAAGTTTGCAAAGTCAGAGCTATGTTTTCAGTTTCACCCATAGGAGGTTCAGGGAGACCCCTCACGCGTATATTATTGCGTCTCCCTCTATTGTCCAGGTTATCCACCCAGCGAAATAAGGAGGCAATCTGTGTAGCCTGCGTGCTCAAAAGTGTCTCAAAGTGCTGGGTTCGAGTTATTGCAGCTTCCCTGTCTTCCTCCAAGTCCTGCACTCTGCCACCCAAATGTTTAACATCTGCCCCCAGTTCCTCAAAGCGCGCATCAAATTTGGCCTCCAATCTGGCAAAAAGACCTTCCAGGTCCATCTTAGTGGGTAACAGTTTCAGGGCTTCTCTCACCTCCGAATCATCCACGCTGCCAGCCAACAGCGCTGGGCTTCCCGGGCCTCTCATGTCTTCTGTGACCATCGCCATCTTGGATTCGTGGCCTAGTTGTGTCGACGCCGCCGCACCGCTCAAATAATGCTGCATTGGTGAAGCGGAGGACGCCGCTGGGGTGCTCGGGCGGCTCATCGGTGTTGTGATCCGTTTTTTGGGTCCCATCGATGGGTCTAACTGCTGCCCTTTAGTGCCTATGAAGTGCCCGGGTGAGGAGCTCTTCGATCAAGCGGCCATCCCGGATCGCTCCAAGCCACGCCCCCCAGGTTAAGGATATTCTTGTTATCCTTTATTTATATAGAGTCACAAATACGGCATCGCTTTACAAGATCAGTGTACAAGGAGTTGATATATTAGAATCCCAGATTATATGACCTGATTCAGGGGGACCCTGTTCCCAAAGGAACTTACAATCTATGAGATGTACAAGTATTTTGTGAGGTAGGCGCATCCATATCGTTGGGCGTCTTTCCCAAGGACACTCACTGGTGGCGCGTTCTGAGTGGGACGAGTCGTCTTTCCAGGATTGTAGATCAGCGACCTGGTGGTTAGGTTGAACCAGTTTCTAGTAAAGTGTAGACTTGCTTCTCCACAGTTGTATTGGAGGGATGTGCTGAATGGTATTTGATTTGCTTCTCCATGGGCAAAGAGTAGAGATGTCACCACTGGACTCCACAGCTGATATTGTGTGGTAGGTGAGTATGTACCGTTGGGTGTCTTGCTCAAGGACACTTACTGGAGAGGTGCTCTGGCCGGGATTCGAACCTGGGTCTCCACGGTTATAGAGCAGTGATATTACCTCTACTCCATCCAGCGGGTACAGGATATAAACACTTGTTTTCAGCTAAATCCCTATTATATTGAGGTATGATACATATATAAAATGCTGTATGATTGTCTTTAAAGTCTCTCTCTTTTTGAATCTCAGACGTTGCTGGAAACCACTACGAACCTCCTGAACCAGGACCTACATTGGTCTCTTTGCAACCTCAAGGCTTCTGTCACCCGGGCGCTGGTTCCCAAGCAGGACTATTGTTGTGTGTGCCTACAGCAATACAAGAGAAGGCAGGAAGCCCTAGATGAAATCATTGTGTTCAGGTAACTACATATTCTCATCAGAGGGGTTACATTGGAATTCTTTTTGTCAGCACAATATAGTGTAGTCTTCGCTATTTACTGATTTTTTGTCATGTGATTATTAACGGCTACAGTATAAATGGTGAGATCCAGACGACACGTTGCACGCCTTTTAGAATTCAGTGACTGTGGAACAGGAGCTTTATAACCGTCTGCATACAGTACTCTGACCCCTGTATATGGTGCAGGGACGACCTGTCCTCAAATTTTTTATAAAAGGATTTTACCAGGAAGGATACATTGAGATTTCTCTCGTTTTCAAGTATGTCCTGGGTTCGAGAACATTGATTGGTTACAGAAATACAAAATAGTAAAATGCAAGAAATTAACACAAGACCAAATATACAGATTAACAGAAAAATAAATATGGAGGAAATAAAGTCATTATGTTACATGTTTACAGGTGCATTCCGTATTGAGGTATGTTAATAGGGAAGTCTTAAGGGACTTTAGACTGGGGGAAGATTTGACGGTGTCTGGGAGGTTATTCCATATTTGCGGTGCTCTGTAGGAAAATGAGGATCGAGCCATTTTCTTTTTGTATTGCGGTATTGCAAGTAAGGTGCTGGTCCTGGATCTAGGTTATAGGATGAGGGAACTGCCGGGGGAAGCAGCATATTCAGGTAGGGTGGTAGCTTCCCAGAAAAGCTCTTAAACACCAGGTTGGAAAGGTGAAGGGTGCGTCTAGAGTCCAGTGATGGCCAGTTTAGTTCTTTTAACATATCACAATGGTGTGTCATGTAGTTACATTGTAGCACAAAGCGACAGAATGAGTTATACAATGTAGTAAGTTTCTGAAGGTGTGTTTGCGGGGCGGCTGCATACACTACATCTCCGTATTCAATGGCTGGCATAAGCATTTGTTGTACAATCTGCTTTCTTACCGCGGGGCTCAGGCAGGATTTGTTTCTGTACAGGGCACCTAGTTTGTGGTAGAGTTTAGATGAGAGTTTTTCGATGTGGGGGCCAAAAGATAGATTTGGGTCTAACCACATACCTAGGTATTTGAGAGAAGTGACTGTGGTCAGCATGCTATTTGATTTTGTCCCAACACATAGATGGGGTGTTTGCAATTTGTGTAGTTTAGGTGCGGTTCCAAAGAGCATTGTAACAGTTTTGTCAGTATTTAGAAAAAGTTTGTTATTAGCGATCCACTTTTCTACCCCTGTGAATTGTTCTTGCAGCACAGCCTCCAGCTGTGGGAGATTTGGTTTGCTGGTATAGATTACAGTGTCGTCTGCATACATGTGTACAGTTGAAGCTTTGCAGACATTGGGCAGATCGTTTATGAATATTGAAACATCTCCAAATCCTTTCATTCCATTTGTCACGATTGAAAAGACTTTTTGCTGTACAGATTCTTTCTTTTCGAATTACCTTCACTATCGTGATCATGTTTTGTTGCTCACATCGGACTTACACACAGAGGTGTCCATCTATATATATATATATGCACTGTTGGCGTGTGTAAATATTAATATATATATGGTGTATATATATATATATACAGTTGTGTTCAAAATTATTCAACCCCCAATGCTGTAAAGGGTTTTAGGGAATTTAGTGTACATTTGTAATTGTATTCAGAATGAAATCCTACAAGGACTTTTTAAAGAACCATATGCAACTAAAATGACATCAATTGGTTTTGTAATACAGTAGTAAATGTTTCTTTTGTGAATTCTTCATTGACACAATTATTCAACCCCTTAATAAACTACCACTCTGAAGAACAGAGGTTCATTCAAGTGTTTTCAATCAGGCATTGAAAACACCTGTGGATGTCACGGAGCAGCAATAAAGCATAATAAGCACCAATTAGGCAGCTTTAAAATGACTGTGATACTCAGCTCCTTCTAGACATTTACTGGTGTGGTTACAAACTTGGTGAAGTCAAGAGAATGGTCCAGGAAGACAAGAGAAGAGGTGATTACTCTTCACAGGAAGGGCAATGGCTATAAGAAGATTGCAAAGATGTTAAACATACCAAGAGAGACCATAGGAAGCATCATTCGCAAATTCAAGGCAAAGGGCACTGTTTAAACGCTACCTGGTCGTGGCAGAAAGAAGATGCTGACTTCAACTGCTGTGCGCTACCTGAAGCGTAGAGTGGAGAAAAGTCCCCATGTGACTGCTGAGGAACTGAGAAAAGATTTGTCAGATGTGGGTACTGAAGTTTCAGCTCAGACAATACGGCGCACACTGCGTAATGAAGGCCTCCATGCCGGAACTCCCAGCGCACCCCCTTGCTGTGTCCAAAGAATAAGAAGAGTCGACTGCAGTATGCCAAAAGTCATGTGGACAAACCACAGAAGTTTTGGGATAGTGTTCTGTGGACTGATGAAACAAAATTAGAACTGTTTGGGCCCATGGATCAACGCTATGTTTGGAGGAGGAAGAACAAGGCCTATGAAGAAAAGAACACCTTGCCTACTGTGAAGCATGGCGGGGGGTCAATCATGCTTTGGGGCTGGTTTGCTTCTGCAGGTACTGGGAAGCTTCAGCGTGTGCAAGGTACCATGAATTCTCTTCAGTACCAGGAGATATTGGATGACAATGTGATGCAGTCCGTCACAAACCTGAGGCTTGGGAGACGTTGGACCTTTCAACAGGACAATGATCCCAAGCATACCTCCAAGTCCACTAGAGCATGGTTGCAGATTAAAGGCTGGAACATTTTGGAGTGGCCATCGCAGTCACCTGACTTAAATCCGATTGAGAACCTCTGGTGGGACTTAAAGAAAGCAGTTGCAGTGCGCAAGCCTAAGAATGTGACTGAACTGGAGGCTTTTGCCCATGACGAATGGGCGAAGATACCCGTAGATCACTGCAAGACACTTGTGTCAAGCTATGCTTCACGTTTAAAAGCTGCTATAACTGTAAAAGGATGTTGTACTAAGATTGAATGTCACTTGGGGGTTGAATAACACTGATAATGATGTGAGCACAGAAAAGACATTTGTGGTTATTTCATTATAAATGTTATGTTATTTTTGTCTGACCTACACGTGCCTCTTTGATTTAATTGTAAGCAAGATGACTGAATGATCAAAATCAATGTCAAACTGGCCAAAACACTCAATTTCAGTGGGGGTTGAATAATTTTGAACACAACTGTATATGTCTGGGTAATGGAAAGGGATTTTCCATAAATCCAGTGTCCTACCAGGTGGGTTTTTATGAAAAAGTCACTTGGTAATGAAGAGGTTAAGCAAACGGTGAAGAAAATGGGATAACTTTAAAACCAATTTGCGTCTCCTTTTGTCCCTTTTTTACCTTGTTTTCTTTCAGCTGTAATCTATACGTATGATGTATGTAAGGTTCCTTTAATTCTCTGTCCAAAGCTACAGAATTATTTTCTCTATAACGAGATAAACTTTAAAAGGTGCTATAAGTATTTCAAGCAGAAAGGACAAAAATGTCATTGCTTTTAAAGTTCTGTGTCCTCGTGACCTTTTACAAGGGATATTATCTTCTTATGCTTCTGGGCATATAAAATGAGATTACACGCTAGTTACGGCTGCTTGCATTCCCAGTACAGGCGCATGGAGTCTGTGATCGGTCTAATAACACAATGACATTATAAATGACCGCGTTAGCAGAAAGTCCCCCTAATGTCAGAAAAATCTGTTGATGTAACTTTCCCCTGCTTTTTAGCTGTGGTCACTTGTACCACTCATTGTGCCTGACTGAGAAGGACTGCAAGATTGATGCCGGCGCACAAAGCCAATGGATTTGCTATCGGTGCAACTCCAGCAGCAAAGGCCGAGCTGGATGTCCTGCTGGAACGGCCGTAAGGGAAGGCAGATCATCATCTTTAGTGCAGGTAAGCAGGAGTACCATGTCAGCCAAGTTTGTTTTGCATTCTGTTTCGTGTGGGCATATTTTGTCTACAGCAGGGCTTGGCATCCTCGGCCCTCCAGATGTTTTAGAACTACATCTACCATGATGCTCATCCACTTATTAGGCTGGTAGATACTCATGGGAAATGTAGTTCTAGAACATCTGGAGGACTAAGATTGCTGAGCCCTAGTCTACAGTATGAAGGTCACTTGTGCTGGGCGTAGCCATGATGGCAGATATATATTGTTTTGTCACCTTATTTAGCCGTGTCAGAGTCCATACACTGGAGATGGAACACGCTGTGTCTTGTGCGCAAACCTTTATCTATAAAAAAAACTGGTTACTTTATAATGTTCCTGTGCTTGCATAATTTTAATCCATCCAAAATCTTTATAGAGGGGTCTGTCTCTACCGTAGATTAATTATACGTTATTTATATAGTACCACCATACTCTGTAGTGCTGTAAAAGATATGTGAACAAGGGGGTCATACAACACCAGAGAGGGTGACACCGAATTAATGGGGAACCCTGTTCCTACAGGACAGATATTGTGTGTGATATATTCGTGAGGTAGGCACATATATATCTTTGTGTCGTGCCCAAAGACGCTTGCCGGTGAGGTGTACTGACCGGGATGAGATTCTGTTTTCCATGGTTGTAAAGCCGAGCCATGGAGGTTAGATGGAACATGCTTCTTCATGGTTGTGAAGCCGGGCCATGGAGGTTAGATGGAACATGCTTCTCCATTGTTGTGAAGCCGAGCCATGGAGGTTAGATGGAACATGTTTCTTCATGGTTGTGAAGCCGGGCCATGGAGGTTAGATGGAACATGCTTCGTCGTGGTTGTGAAGCCGGGCCATGGAGGTTAGATGGAACATGCTTCTTCGTGGTTGTGAAGCCGGGCCATGGAGGTTAGATGGAACATGCTTCTTCGTGCTTGTAAAGCCGGGCCATAGAGGTTAGATGGAACCTGCTTCTTCATGTTTGTAAAGCCAGACGATGGAGGTTAGATGGAACCTGCTTCTCCATTGTTGTGAAGCCGGGCCATGGTGGTTAGATGGAACCTGCTTCTTCATTGTTGTGAAGCCGGGCCATGGAGGTTAGATGGAACATGCTTCTTCATGGTTGTAAAGCCGGGCCATGGTGGTTAGATGGAACCTGCTTCTTCATGGTTGTAAAGCCAGACCATGGAGGTTAGATGGAACCTGCTTCTTCGTGGTTGTAAAGCAGAGATTTGCTGCTCAGATACTCAGACTGCTGTTTGTGGCTACGGTGAACATCTGTGCCGTAACAGTGGTCTGTGAATAACCCTTGCTTCAATAGAATTATTTTTACATTTATCCCACAAAAGGAGTAGCAAAGGTTACCCATTGACTTGTGGTGACCTTAATCTCTAATTTAATAATTATTATCGTCATCATCATTTATATAACGCCAACAGTTTCCACAGCGCTTTACAATAACCAACGGGAACAAGATACAATTAAACATAGGAACGGAAAGCAGTGGTGTAGAGGGCCTTGCTCTGTTGAGTTTGCAATCTAGAGGGAATAGAAACATAGAAAAATGTCGGCAGATACTGTCCATCTAGTCTGCCCAATTACATGGATACTTTACCTGGATTTATCTTTTGTTTAGGATAGCCTTATGCCTATCCCATGCTTGCTTAAATTCAGTTACTGTTTTGGCCTCTACCACTTCAACTGGAAGACTGTTCCATGTATCCACCACCCTCTCAGTAAAATAATGCTTCCTGATGTTACTTTTAAACCTTTGCCCCTCTAATCTAAGACTATGTCCTCTTGTTTTGCTACTTTGTTTCCTTTTAAATATACTCCCTTCCTCTACCTTGTGGATTCCCTTTACGTATTTAAATGTTTCTATCATATCTCCTCTGTCTCGTCTTTTTTCCAAGCTGTACATGTTAAGATCATTAAGCCTTTCCTGGTAATTGGGGATTGGGGTGTTTTAATGGTTGTCAGGATCACTGATACTCTTTAATGCCACCGTTACTCTTTAATTAACACTTTAATGCCACGGTTCATCTTTCACAAGTTTATATCAGGGTGCTGTGCACCACGTATCCCATCCTGTCAGCGTAGGGAGCGCTAATTATTTCTGCAGTCACTGTCAGCTGAGTATTTGTGTGAATCATTTCTATCTCACTTTTCAAGAGTGTACATTTTTCACACACCCACAATTAGATGATACAGAGCAATTGTTGCTCATGACTTTCCCCGCCGCCAGCAGTGCTTTTCTTCGCACTTCCTCACTGCAGTCTATAAAATATCACAGTAACCCTTTCATGGATGGATCCTTTAATTCCTGTCCTCCATCGGGGGGGGGGGGGTGAACATGTGTTACATATGCCAAATAAAACAATAATAATGTGACGAAATCTGCTACTCAGCATGAGTAGATTCGCCGTTAACTCCATCCTTGCCCTGGAGCACTGGGAGGTAGCATGCCGGCCGAGGTGTCTGCCCTGGATGCAGTGAAGGCTGCTGCTCAGAATAAGCCAATCTGCTGGATGGAGCCTGTAATGACGCTATTAAGAGGGCATCAATCCACTGCTTGTCTCTGCCTGAATCCGAGAATACCGAGGCTCTGTGAGAATAGCCCTGTATCCCAAGCACTTATTCGAGACAAAAGTGTAGGTTGAAGGAAAAATCAGAGTCCTATTACATCCTTCGCGCAAACGTTAACGCGCGCGCAAAAACGCATTAAACGCGAGGGGCAAAACCTTTTGCACTGAACGTCGTATTACAATGTCAGCGCAAAATATGCACGTATACGTCTACCGCGGGTGAACCTGTGCGAACCCTTTGCGAGCGCAATGTACTGCGCGCATCCTATACAACATTGTGAGCGCAAATGCGTTTGTGCACTGGTATGCGGATGGTATTACATTCTATGCGCAAAATTTAACACACAGCGTTTGCGAGCATAATTTTAACGTCTTTGAAAAGCTGGTGGTAACGGCAAACCTGAACGTCCTGGCCGAACCCAAATACACCAGCCTGGGAAAAAAAAATACAGCAAAGTATAGTTACACATACCCAAACAATAAAATGGAGAAGTTGTGTGTGCGTTTATTATTGCTGCAGCATATATACTCAGAGTGACTTTAACAGGTGCAAAAACTTAACGGGAGACAATTGTGTTTTTTAATTCTGATTGGCTGAATCGCGTGAAAAAGACAGTTCGCACATTGATTTCTGCGTGCTACGTTTTGCGCATCCGTTTTATGCGCGTTATTTTTTGACAAATGAAAAAATGGACGAGGATTGTAATACCAGCGTTAATTTACGCTTGTTAATGTTTAACGCTTCATGCAAAAATTCACGCGTTCTGCGTGCGTTTTTGCGTGAAGAATGTAATAGAGCCCACAGTGTTTATATACATTTACAAGATCTTGATAACTCGGCTGGCCATTGTTCTTTACCCGGCCCTCCCAGACATCCCGACACCAGTTTTAGCACTGCCTCCAGCCATAACCCTTTAGTATATTTAACATGGGCTCGTCTGCTTTATTTGAGCCTGCTGGATGCGGCGGCTGCTTCCCCTAGAGGTAGACAGATGCTCTGCTTAGCGTTCCGGGTCTGTAGGGGTTAATTCCACTGGAGCAGCAACACTTTCAGGGTTCTGCTGGATAGCTCTGGTCCCCTGGTTACTCCTGCCAAAAGAGCACCCTGATCCAGGAACAAGGGACCGAGCGGCAGCGGTTACAAACTGCCCAACAGCTGATGAAGTGTGTTCGCCTTAGAGCTCCATAGCCGTAGCCGCTCTGTTTTGGGACCGTCGATTGGAGAGGTTCCCGATGGCGCTTCCTCTTCAAACTCACCCCACACCAGGCAACCCTCCTTGGGGACCTAATGTCCAAAAAGTGCCCTGGTGGGGGCAAAGGGGGCTCCAGGGAGGCGGGTGAACAGGAGTAGGGTTTTGGCAGCTTGCCAGCGGTATTCGTGATCTCCTGGGGAGCCTCCTGCCTTACACAATATGAGGCAAGCCGGGGTACACTTTGCAGGAATACTAATAACATATTTTGTCTGTACAATTGGCACTGGTACAAACTGGATACAGAGGGGAACGAGTTATTAACAGTACAGGAGATATACAGACAAACTAGCAGCCAGGCTGTTTCAGTGACTGATACATTGTAGCAAGCATGTACTCCGTGGTTACGATGCAGGGGAAAAACACGATTAAATAGAAGTCTAGGAACATTTTTACAATAAATCTAACAGGGGAATTTATTCACATAAATAAAGGGTAAATGAAATATAACAAAATAAGAATGAAATTAAACTAAATAAATCCTGTGGCGGCCAATTTGTCACACATAATACATACATTAATTTAAAGCGCTACAGAGCAGTGAGATGGGTGGCTTTTGTGATCAGATTGACGGCAAGTGCAACTCCCGGATCTCTGATTGAAAGGGCTTCAGAGAGAGCAACTATTTAAAGCCCTTCAAACCGATAAAAACAAACATTAAAAACCAGGAAACCGGCCTCCTTAATCAAGCCGCGTGAAATGGAGTGCGGCTAATGTCATAAAATGATTGAAATATAACCACCAGCATTTTCTCTTATTCTCCTGTCATTCTTGTTCTGTATCCGAATACAATATTCAAAGTACAATATGTGTGTTGCAGATAATCGTGTCATAATGCAACATCGAAGCTGCCGTCACCTAGAACGGTTTGGCAGCAAAGTTCTCTCTGCAGCAATGGCCGCCTCTGCACGCGAATAGTAATGCAAGAAACACAGAATGATTCCAAGATATTACTGAAATCCATTTACGAGATAACATTTAACCCTTTAAGGACCAAGGGTCTTTAAAGTCATTGCATTTATGACAAACGTTGGTCCTTAAGGGGTTAATTAAGCCTCTGCTGCCATGCTTCATTATCTTATGTTTTTTATTTACACTGACGAATGTGAACTTTAATTTTCTAAACATTAACACGTTTAAGGTAAATGCCAATCTCTAACTCAATTATGATGGCTGTTGTCCTGTAAGTAGACAGAGCAGAGATCGCCCTCACCTTGTGCTATAGGCGACTCATGACAGGAGCGGGTCTATTTTCTAATTAAGAACTTGTCATCCATGGATGGCACCAGCTCTGGAACCAGCCGATCGGAAATGCTGCTGATGATTGCTGGCACAAATTAAACCCACAGAAGGGAAGCTGTAATGCTCGACTGCTGGCAAATTTCATCCATGGGATGTGTTTACAAAATCCATCAGTGATAGTAATACACTTTTAATGCGATTTACAAGTGAAATGGTACAGGATGAAGGTAGCGTGTGCCACCTTTTTCTTTCTGTATTGTTTACTCTCGGGTAAGGGCTGGTAGGTTTTGGTTGGCGAGTGGGGCAAGTACAAACAAATTGCCCACTGGTGACCAAAACCCTCAATCCCACCCCGCTTTTATAATCCAATGTTACATTATCACAGCATAATTTAAAAGTGTGATATAGTAAGGATATTTAAATTAGTACTAGTGCAGCTGCCCTATAAATGCCAAATAACCCCATGGAAGACCTCGTCTTTGAAGACCTCTCACAGCAGATCGGGACAGATGGAGGGAGACACCCTAGCAGCCATGAATAATTTAAAGTGCACCTGCATTTACCAATTTACTAGATGCTCTTTTGCTGCTATGGATATTATAGTGGTCCTAAAGATCAATGCAATATCGCATCCCGTGGGGACATACTGCAGTTTGCTCACCCCAATCCATCATGATTCACTCTCCATGGCTGAAGCCAGCTGGGGGTAATCGCATAGAGAGATGTTTGACATGGGCGAGCTGGCTGTCAATGTTGCACACAGACTGAGCGGAGAGTTGTCCTGTGGATGGATGGAGATAAAAACTCAACTACGCATAAATAAGTAGCCATAACTACATTTTTTTTTATCTTTTGGTGCATTTTCTTTTGAGAATTCGGTAGTGACGTTATTGACACCGCAAGCAGAGAACGGCCGTAGTCAACGTGTTCTCCACTATTCTGTATTGCAGAGTATTTACAATAACCTTATGTTATATATGTGTTTATTTAATACTATTTAATTAAAAAAAATTTTTTTTATTGAAACAGGTGAGAGGTACCGCAGTCCGTTTGTCCAAGGAAGAACATTCCAAGAAGGTGAGTTAATATGATGTACCATGTAGTGTAACTGGCTGATCAACAAGGCATAGGATGTCCGTTTGTCCAGTATTTCTGTTCTTAATCAAACGGTTATTATCATCACACTGTTTTCTTCACCAGTTGTCAGACACTTGTAGGTTATTTTAGGATTTAACTTTAACACTTCAATACCAAGTGGTTCTCCATAAAACCACTGGCAGGACCCTCTGTAAAAATGTACAAAGGGTCCGTACAGTACATTTTTAGTCAATAAGCGTATTTTACAGACAGAGGTCTCCCTCTGCTGGTCAGAAAGCACTATTACATGTAAAACTCAGCTGGAGTTCAGTGTTTCTACTGTGAGAGAAGCTGAAGATTTTGAAGCTCTTCAAAACCGTTTCGACACATCAGCTCATCTATCCGATGTTCCAAAAGTTTACAGGCACATTCTGCAGCCCATTTACAATAAACAATATTTTTTGTCAGTGCTGCAGGATATGACCAGATTGAGTTTACTTGATCATGGTATTGTAGGGTTTAAAGTGCCATACTTGACCCTCCAGTTGCTTTTAGCCGGTTTCTGTCAATATCTAACAACTAATCACGGTAAGTCCTTTTGCAGCCAAAGTTAGACGTAACTTGTTGGGGACACATAGGCTTTTAAACGTGAATGCCCGAGCATATTAGGGTGACTTTATCAATTGCTGATGTTCTGATAATCTGCAATGAAATAGTAATACTCACCCAGGTTTTCATTGAAGTATTCCCTGAATGTTGTGCATTGGTGGAACTACTCTATATCAGTGGTATCCCAACGATCTTCAGGTATCCTTTACAGCAGTGTTTCCCAAACCTGTCCTCGGGACCATCTGCCTCGCCAGGTTTTTCCAGATATCTGAAGTACAGCACAGGTGATATGATTTGCTGCTCAGTGATTGCAGGATTCAGTCTGCATTTCCTCATGGTGATCTGCAAAACCTGGCCTGTTAGGGGTCCTGAGGACAGGTGAGAAACACTGCTCTAGATGAATGTTTCAAAGTGGCAGCAAACCACCTTCATCCAGTTTTCATTCATGTGGATTACTAGGATTGCAATACATATTCTATCCCTATTTTTGTTCATGTAGCTATGGCTTGGCCATGACCTCGTGTGTCTCCCTAACGATTGCCTACCGATCATACAACTACAGCAAATAGATCTTTAGATTGGATAAAACTCTGTTTTATCAGAACCCTCCAGCATTTGGTAGTCACTTGGTCATAAATATATATATCACACTTCCTAGAACATTGATGGTGCACACAGACAGCTCTGTGTCTTAAAAAATATTGAACTGTACCATTTCGTATGTATATATATATATATATATATATATATATATATACTGAAATGTCAATCTTTTTCCCAATAAATTGATTTGCAAAGACCCAGAGTGCCACCAGCATTGCTTTTGCACGGACCGTTATAGGAGCCAGGCGCTGCACCGGGCAAGAATATATATTATATACGTATATACACATACATACACTATATTGCCAAAAGTATTCGCTCACCTGCCTTGACTCGCATATGGATGGGTGAGCGAATACTTTTGGCAATATAGTATGTATGTATATATATATATATATATATATATAAATTTGAACTCGTTGCCCTTCACTCAGTTTTCCATTGAATGATTCTGCCTCGCTGCACTCCTCCGGGCTCTAGAAAAAGGCAATCGAGAGCCTCACCTGAGACAGGATAATTACAGAGCTGCTGAAATGGCCTTTCTTTGGTCTTGTTTACTGCTCTGTCTCATCAGAAAATGCCCTCGCTGCAGAAACCCTTCAAGAGAAAAAAATAGACAGGATGCTGGCAGATGTTTTGACACAGACAACTCATTCTTTATTCATATACTAATGCAAAATCTGCACCTCATAAATATTCGCCTGGAAGCGATCCAAAATGACTTATTTATTTATTTGCACGTGTGCTTGAATATATACAGAGTAAGTGTAAAGTCAGGAAACACCCTGATGTTTGTTCGATGCTCCATGTTTAATCATGAGGCTCAGCACCTAGCTTGATTTGTAACTCTCCTTGCGTGTATACATAGGTTATATATAAAAATATTGACATTAATGCCGAGGACAGAAGCGAGATTAGAAGCCATCATACCACAAAATCCAAAAATAATATACATAATCGCCAAAAACCTCTACACATCCATGCAAATCAGAGAATTGCTTTAACCCACACCGCTCATTTGCTGCACTCCCTGTATACAGCAAGGAACTCTGGGTAGGGTATGAAAATGAAGTCCAAAATTTCTCGGTTTTTTCTTTAGCACAGGCACCCTTCTTGCCAGTGCAGTGCTATACTACCCATACTACTACTGAACTCAGGACATACTTGAAAACGAGAGAAATCTCAATGTATCCTTCCTGGTAAAATCCTTTATAAATAAATAAATAAATACTAGACGGCTTCACGCACGGGTTAAATATACAACAAGAACACGACCCTGACATATGCTTGAAGCCCTCCAGCATGGCATCGCACTGGCAAGGAGGGTGTATGCGCTAAAGCAGCATTGGATGCAAAGTCATGGGAAATCATGGCCTTTATTTGCATGCCCATCCAGAGTTACTTGGGGCATATGGGGAGGGAAGGGGGCAGCAAACGAGCTCTGTGCACTATGCAATGCTCAGATTTATCTGGATATGTAGATTTGTTTCACAAAAAAAGTGTGCATGTGTGTATATCACACACCCACCTTAAAGCAATGTCTACAACAATCATACCAAGTATGAGTCAGGAACTGTGCGGACGCACTAGAGGAGGACAGTGGAATTCCGCCCCCCCCCAGATGTTCTGAACTACAATTCCCTTGATCCTCTAACCATTTTTTGCATTCTGGGAATAGTAGGCAACCAGCATCTGAGGGGCCAGATCTTGACAATCCTGCACTTGGGGTACTTAAAACAATAGGCTTTATTATAAACTAGTAAAAAGTAGGTGCAACTAGTCGTGTCGGAAAGTTCTTTTCTCGAGGATAAAGGCTCGCTCTGAGCTGACACGCTGGACCTACTTTTTATTAGTTTAGTTTAGACTTTGTTTCATTCAAGTCCTTCATCTGCGTAATTCCTGTATGTGTGTTTTTATATGTAAATATGTGTTCTATATTGATGTATACATAATACACAAAGCAACATGTATGTATTCAGCACGCTGCGCCTTTATACATAGCTTGTCTATAGGAATCTAACATACTAATAAGCCATAAAACAGATGTTCTTTGACTTTTTTGGATTGTATTATCCAGCTGGGTGGAGTAGAGGTAACCTCACTGCTCTGCGTGGACAGAGCCTGTGGAGACATGGGTTCAATCCCAGCAAGAGCACCTCTCCAGTAAGTGTCCTTGGGCAAGACCCCTAACAGTACATACTCGCCACCCAGGACATACTGGAAAACGAGAAAAATCTCAATGTATCCTTCATGGTAAAATCCTTTCTCAGAAACCCTTTAAAGATGCCAAACGTACTATTATGTCCTGCATTAGGCGGGCTTTAAGGCCGCAGGATGTAATGGTAAGTCCATGGCATCTGCAGCCCCCACCTGCCGATACTCCCCTCCGGCAGTTCCCTCCTTGATCTGACTTCCACGAAGTCAGATCAGCGGTTTTATCTCCTGCCGGCGCGATGATGTTGGTTTCAGGCATCCCCCCTGCTGGAGCACCTGAAGGGGTGGGGGGATCTTTTGGATCCCTCTAATGCCAGGCATCCCTGGAAAGGTCATAGTCTGACCATGTTAAAAGTAAAAATAAAATTTTAAAAAAATAAAATAAAAACGTGTTTTTATTTTTTTATTAATGCAGCATTATTGTTCACATTTCAATTATAATGTGAACAATGATGCTGCACTAATGATTTTTTTTGGGATGGGGTTTAGTTAAAATCACGTAATTTAAAAAAAAAAAAAAAAATTGGAGAAAGGTTTTTACCATGAAGGATACATTGAGATTTCTCTCGTTTTCAAGTATGTCCTGGGTGGCGAAAATGTACCGTTAGGTGTCTTGCCCATTTCCCCCCCCCAAACAAAATGTAATGCGTTCCCAGTTCTAATTTTTTTGACAAGCCTACCCCATAGAATATATAACCGCAAAGGCTCAGATGATAAAATGTAAAAAAAAAACGTTACACAGTGTGGATGTCTGAAATTTTATTAAATTCTTTTTTCTTTTACATTTTTTGTTATAGCATTCTGGCAGGGCATGACGTATATATAATAATGATAGATTATGAATCTGCGGAAAAATAGGATATATATATATATATATATATATATATATATATATTCGCGTTTAAACATTATGAGCAAAAACTGTCAAAATGAGCTCCGCACACTTCTACTTTTCGAAGAGTGCCAAACTCGTAAAATTGCCCCCGTCCTTAAGGGGTTATAGTAGATGAATGCACAATATTTTTCACTATTATTTCTTGGATAAAAATTACCCTGCCTCTTCTTTGACTGTTATATGTGAAGGCGAGGCGTGTTTCTTGTAGGAATAGAGTTGCCGAAGCTTCTTATATAGAGGTAGATTGTGTATGAGGTCCGTATTAAATCCGTAAGAACGTAAGCCGACAACGAGGGCAAGATTTCTCTCCTGAAATGTGTATGAAAACGGACTGAATGTAACTTGTGCTTTTGACATGCCAGTCCAGCAATTTGTTCTATGGGTGATGTGCCAAGCATCAAAGAGGAGGGTGCTGTACAGGGGACATCTGAAAGGAGGGATGGGAAATAGATGATAAGTTTCCATGACAACAAGGAAAATCTCGAACGTTGTTTTAAACGGTTGAGTCGGAGCTCAAGTTGATAGTGCAAATAGTTCAGGAAAAGTAATTACACGCTGGATTTTCACAGCAGGTGGTGGGTGAGTTATGGGGACTTCCCAGATTATGCCCAAACCATGTGTGAAAAGCGTCTAAATGACTATGATCGACACGACATGGGGGGAAAATATATTACAAACATGTGACTTTTTCAAAACTGGAAATTATTTTAAGGCTCCCGAAATGTATCTGAACAATGTCTAACAATTTTATTTTTTTTGAGAAAGGATTTTACCAGGAAGGATACATTGAGATTTCTCTTGTTTTCAAGTATGTCCTGGGTGACGAGTATGTACTGTTAGGTGTCTTGCCCAAGGACACTTACTGGAGAGGTGCTCGTGCTGGGATCGAACCCATGTTTTAATTATACTCTGAATTGTGCTTGGTTTTAGATCCTCTACAGCAGAGGTCAGCAACCTTGGCCCTCAAGATGTGTTGGATCTACAATTCCCACGAGGCTAAATAAAGTTAATGAGTGGCTGAGCATCATGGCAAATGTAGTTCCAAAACATCTGGAGCGTGAAGTTTGTGGACACTTGCTCAAAGGTAGTGGTATGCCCAAGACCAGAAGTGTTCTGGTCTGGATCTTCTCAGATTTTGGTATATTTGTATTTATCAATGAAATATCTTTGGGTTAGGACCCAAATCTAAACCCAAAATTCACTTATGTTTCATATACACCTTTTACAGGGCCTGGAGGTGTTTTTATACAGTATTTTTAATACTTTTACCTCATATCACACAAGGTCAGGAGCGGAATTTTCTGCTTTTAGTGTCATGTTCCACACTTTGGAATTAAAGATAAGGGATACTCAACTTGTGTATTTTATTAATGGGATTCTACAGGCAAGTAAGTGCCGAGATACAAAATGTTAATTTACTTACAGACCGCCACATGATACTATGATTAGGTCTGTGATCCTGGTGGCCGCACGAATCCACACGCTCTCCACTTTATATATCACAAACACGTTTCTTCTCCTCTATTGAACAAAAGCCCCACAATAAAGTAAGCCGTAGAGACCCAGGATTTTGAGCGTTTCATATAGCCACAGTGATCATGGACCTTTTCACCGTCCTCTCATATCTAGTTTTTTTTCTCTTTTTCACTAACCTAGCTTATAATTTTTACAGGCCGCCGCTGACTCTGTCCTTGATCCACAGCAGATGCAGGCTTTCGACCAGCTCTGTCATGTCTACAAAGGAACCTCAAGGGTAGAGTATAAATTCTTGTTTTAGTGTTCTACAACCTGTGCTCAAATGACTCGAACAGTATGGTGGCAAATGACCACAAGCTTTATCTGGCCAAGACACTGAGCAGAGAAAGGGTTAACATTTCAGTTACATAAAATCCACTTATTGTTTGTATACATTTTAGTTAAACCATATCCAGTTTAATGTGTGATCGAGACCCAGAGCAATCCGAAACAGCCTTAACACGTGTGTGTGTGTGTGTGTGTGTGTGTGTGTGTGTGTGAGAGCGTTTCTACCAAACGCCCTTAAAGATTACAAGTCCTAAAAAATAAAAAAATCCATTACAAGGTGTACAGAAAGATAATCTTTATTCTTTAATAGTTCCCTTTTTGGCCTATACATATGTGGGCAGAGGCTTCTGACAGCCCAATTATTTCCTTTTTTTTTTTTTTTTTTAATTTACTCACCTTTTCTCCCTCGCTGCTCACTGCTCCTCCTCTTCAGCTCTGGGACTCCCGAACCGGGAAGCCCCTGAATCTTTTCTGTGCGATTTTTATGCTCCTACGCAACTTGCGCAGCTATGCACATGCTCAGATCTGATCTATCCGCTGCGGTTATTCAGATCCGCTGAGGTTATTCAGATCCGCTGATCTCTCCGCTGCGGTTATTCAGATCCGCTGATCTCTCCGCTGCGGTTATTCAGATCCGCTGATCTCTCCGCTGCGGTTATTCAGATCCGCTGATCTCTCCGCTGCGGTTATTCAGATCCGCTGATCTCTCCGCTGCGGTTATTCAGATCCGCTGATCTCTCCGCTGCGGTTATTCAGATCCGCTGATCTCTCCGCTGCGGTTATTCAGATCCGCTGATCTCTCCGCTGCGGTTATTCAGATCCGCTGATCTCTCCGCTGCGGTTATTCAGTAAGTGAAAATATTAGGTGACCGTTGTCATTTCTTTTTTTGTATATAAGAAATTTATTATAGTTTAAGAAAACAGATCCAGCATCTCAAAATGTTCATACAAAGGGATAAGATGAAAGTAATGCAGGAGACAGAAGCACAGGCCGTCAATACATATCGGGCACGAAACAACAACACATGCAAGACAGAACAATATGTGCCTTACATCTCAAAGTGGTGTAGCTGAACGCACCGCATAAACCCCTTAACAAAAAATGGGTGTAAAAACAATAAATGTGTAAGTGAAATGGGAATATGAATCAAAATGGGCAAACTAGAGAGAGCAGAAAGAAAAACAGAATAGACGAGAAAGAGAAAGGCGGGAGAGAGATAAGGAAGAAGAGAAAAAAAAAAGGGGGGGGAGGAAAGAAACAGAGGTGTAGGGAGTGGGCACAGCATCCAAGTCACACCCCTCCAGGACGCCGCTATAACACCAAAGTAGCACTGCCTATCCAGGACACTTCCCATGTGGTCAGTCAATAAATAAGATGAGGTCCCACATAGCCAACACAGACTGAGACTCAACATGTTCCCCCTAATCCGGTAGTGGGTGCCATTTTCCATCCCGAGTTCCAATCATGACCCATCCATTTCGGCAACCGGGCGGAGGAATGAGACTCAGAAATTACAACGGTCGTACTACTGGTCTAAGTGGCTTGCTCCCTGCTTGGAGAAGTCACGCCTCACTGTAAGTTGCTTTTCTAGGAGTTGTCTAAACCTACCTTTAAAGCATTTGTTTTTCCAAACCCGTACTTATCAAATTCGCCCCTTGTAATGTCGATTTCTAAAGTACCCTGCGCATACACTAAGATTAAAGCCAAGGTAGTTGAAGCATAGGCTAAGAGGGTCAAGCCTTCTTGCACATGTACTTTCGGAATGCATGAAGAATTTTGTGAAACATTATGTTGACACTGTAACAAAGCTCCAATGTAGAAAGAAAAAAAAAACCTTATCATGCCTTACGCACTTGTACTATATTATCATCACTAAATTTAGGAGCACTTTAATGATTTCTAATGATATTACACTCATGCATTAAGTGCTAATAGATCAGCAAATTTTCCCTTGTTTTATGTACATTGCCAGGGATACATACAAAATACCCTGACGTTTACAATTACACCGACTTGCTAGAGTGAGCTATTTACGAGCCGGTGATGGAGATTCCTGACACTGCCAAAATATTGTGAATTACAACTGCTGTGATATCCGACCATCTGCAGCGCTTTGATTATCCATCCTTACCCATCATGTTTTGTGCATGTTTTATTTCTAAGTGAATGGAGACCGGACGCCCCACGGCTGGGGTAAGAACAGAGTTTACAGGGATGCATTGCATCATGTAACATTAAAACCTGTATAACCTGCAGGTTGGCATTTAATCCCCCTCTATCTCTCCATATTATGTTTAATTTTAAATATGTGAATGTGCAGACCAATGTATGATTAAGAAATAAAATTAGGGGCAATATTACAAAGTTGGTGCCAACTTAAACAGAGCGGATTTAAACTTACCAGAGCCATTATAGTCTATGGAGTTGTAAAGTTTACAACAGCTCTGGTTAAGGCCGGGTGCACACAGGACGTTTTCTTTAACGCACAGTATGTGCGTTAAAGATAAACGGCGACCCACTCGACGCCCGCCTCCCCTCAGCGCTGCAAAGCGCGATCCTCCATAGGCGGATCACGCAGCCCCTCCATAGGAGGATCGTGCAGCCCCGTCGACGCGCATCCTAGCATATCATCACTGTCAATGCGCTAGGATGTGCATCGACGGAGCTGCGCAATCCTATGGAGAATCGCGCTTTGCAGCACTGAGGGCGGGCAGGCGACGAGTGGGACGCCGGTTATCTTTAACGCACGTACTGTGCGTTAAAGAGAATGTCCTGTGTGCACCCGGCCTTAGTTAGCACCAACCTTGTAATGGGCCCTAGGTGTTCAGCTCCAGTTAGATTATGCATTATTATTAAAGATTATCCACACAGTAGAAAAGAGATTTTTGTGTTTCTGTTAGAATGTGTATATAAATTTGGGGGCCCCGATTCCAACTGAGTCTTTGGTCGCAGCCTCCAATATCAGAATAGCAGCTCAGGCCGCTAAGCTTCTTATCCTATACTTCGAGCTGTTAACAGCTCCTATACAGGGTGAGCACAGAGAGCAATACCAGCGAGCTACAGCTCAACATCTTGTTTCAGCTGGTATTCCTGAAAGATCTGCTCTCAGAACCTGCTGTTAAGTGATCTTGCTTTTGTAAAATCCCTTAACAAGTAAATTTAATTGATATTTATAAATCCCATGCTTACCTATAGCAAGTATACTATCCTATAGTGCATCAGCCACATTGTCTTTTCACAAGTAGGGGAACACCGGGATCTAAGGCTGGGTGCACACTAGCGTTTTCTTCTGCGCACTAGAGTGCGTTAAAAAGGACGCACTTTATGACGGAAGAGATGGTAGATGCCAGACAATGCGTTCATTTTGACACACGTTGTAAAAACTGAATTTGAGTTGAATGAAGAAAAAATAACCTGGGCTTTTGACATTTGACGTTCAGCACGCGGCCAACGTCGCGTCAATCCTAGCGCAAAAGCCTTGGTGTTTCCATGACAGACGTCTTCAGCGCGCGTTATGCGTTGCAAGCTTACTACGTGTGTTCTCTATTCGCGTAATTAAATGCTACTACCGACGTCCTAAAGAGCGTCATATCGCTCGCTAGTGCGCAAAACAAATGTTTGTGTGCACCCGGCCTAATAGTTCTCCGTGGCCTTTGGCATCTCCGTTATCCGGCTCGCTCGAGGTCACTCAGGATTGTGCTTGGCTCCATGCACTGAAATGGCTCATCAAGGATTTTGCCGTTGGAATCTGACCCGTGTTTTGTAGTTTCGTTGAATGGTTTGCTTGCTAAAGGAGGATGACTTATTTTTGTCAATTCTGTCTTACAGCTGGCTCTATTAACGGAGCTTTGCCGCTCTCAAAGCCCAGAAAAATCTTGGGGCCACCATCCAACTCACAGGGCTCATTCCACTAGCAGTGTCTTTCAGAATGAGAATTTCCAGCTGCACCTCGCACCTCCGCCCATTATAGACGACTGAACCAAAGCCCATTCTCTGGCGAAATCCTGTGAAGCGTGCAAAGTTCTGTTTCTAAGCGAGCCTTGTGTTAGATGGCTGATGTTCGATCAAATTGTCTGCCTATTGAAAACCATTCGGACTGCTGTCCATCCGTCCAGTTTATGAAAAAAGACTGTTAGTGTTTGGTTTTGATTTGTTTTCCATATGTGAAAACATGAAAAGGGCCGTTCTGGGGATTTTTTTTTTTCTTTTTTCAGGCTGTATTCTGCACAAGAGTAGTGATCCAGCAATATGTTACGCTTTGTAAATGGATACAGAGCTGTGCTTATATTGCAGTACCAACAGAGAAAGTTGTGTTCCATACAGTCAATGGCTGCATTTGATCCTGAAGTTGGTGCAGACGTCTCATAAGATGCTCCGCTGGTTTAAAGACTGATAGCGGTTATTCATAGCATTGGGGTTTGCCGCTGGAAAGCGTGGGTGTCGCAGCTCTTACAAACGCTGTCATTTCACGAAGGTATGATCCAAAGAGCAATAGAAGCCTCTCCTCTTGCTATATGGAGGCTACTCTTGTGAAATTACAGCATTTTTTTCAACGCTGCAAAACGGGTTACTGTTCATCTGTGTTTAACACCAGAGCTGTGAATAACAACATAATACATCCGCATGGATTGCCATCAATCATCAAAATCCTATCAATGATCTGAATCGAGACGCTACAAGTCAATCTGGGATGAGCAATTCTCAATAAATTGAATATATGCTGCTTTATTTAAATTAAAGGTCTTATGAAGACATTTTCAGTCGTTTGTGTGTTGTTGTTGGTTGTTTTTTTTTTGTGTTAAACTGAAGGAAGTTCTTCCCGGAATTTTGAATATTCTTAAGTGTGACCATTGATTGGCTGATACTTCTCTGTCCTAATGACTCTCTTCTATTACGAGCCAAGGAACGCATTGTTAAGGATAAAGTCATTCCCACACTCAATTAAATCCTGTATGACTAATTTGCCAGAGTTTGTACTCTGAGCACAGAACCTGTGGCTGCTAATGAATCTCTGCTCGTCCCTGGCATTTACACTAACAAGTAGAAATAAACTTGCTGTAAACAGAATAATGAACAGTAACTGCTGAGTGAATACATACATGAAATTTCTACACGCAAGGGACACCTGGCCTAGCAAGATTGGGCCTTATGCCAAGTGAGGCGTTCATATTCAAGTGAAGCCACTTGAAGCGTTAACTGTTAAAAGGGCTTTTGCCCTTAATTAATTGGGCAGACGCTGCTAACAGCCTCTGCCCAATTTTTTTTATTGAGATTTTACTCCTCTTTTCTCCCTCACCGTTTGCTGCTCCTCCTCTTCGGCTCAGGGACTCCCAAACCTATAAGTCCCTGAGGCTTTTCTGTGCAATTTGCCCTCCTACGCAACTTGCGTGCTGCTATGGGACTTGTGCACTTAATGTATGCAAGTTCCGTAGCGCCTGTGCAGGACGATGGATCGGGGCTGCGCGAATGCGGAGATCGGATCCATGGCGTGCCTCTCTGACCAATCTCTGTATTGAGCAGTCTTGGAGGGGGTGACTGTCGCTCTGTGTGTTGACGTCACTACGGACTGATCTGGTGACCAGCAGCCGGGAAATCCAAAATCCCAGCTGCTGGTGACGCTGGGTGGGGTGGAGGAAACTCCTCCACTTCACAGTGTTTTCTGCAAGATAAGGGAAGCAGGGGGGAGCACTCCTCATATTCTGACTACTTTACTCATCCTGACCATTTTGTTGTTTGTTTCCCTTTAAAAATGCAAAACTTTCCTTGTCCCTCATTGAAGAGGAGTGATCAGAGGCGTCCTCTCACTCCATTTTGAGGGATACAGAGAAATGGTGGAAGGCTAGATAGGAACATAGTGAGGTTTGTAACCGATACAGTCCATTACAATGATTACGGTTTGTGGAGTCTGCGGGTGCTCTCACTCGGATCTTAAACATTGTAATTGTGTTTAAAAAGAGTGAAGACCACTCTACGCCCACCAGTCGCATAGGTTTTCACTTATGAAGACCGTTTCTTTCCAATTTGTCTGTCATTATTAACCCTTTTTGGGCCACCGCAATGAAACAAGCCCGTATTTAAATGTGAGGCACAATTAAACAAGATAACAGTAAGCACACAGAGCTTCCTAAGCAAGTACGGTGTGGAACCAGAAGTTCAAGTCCTATCAGAATCTGGTGAGGTATATAGTCAGACATGAAGAACCTCTGCAAATTGAAGATGATTATACGGTGTCCATGGTAGTATCCAGCGACTTGCAAATGTGTTCACCTCTGTGCATTGTAATAACTAGCTTTAAAACAAAAGCATTTTCAAACTATATTGTGTAATATCCTGTGCTAGAAGACTGGCCGTATCGCACTTACGCGTCAATTGAGATAAATTACTGTTATTCTTATTATGAGCACTCAAAACCATCTGCGAGTTTACCTTTCAAGGACAGGAGTGAGATGATGCTTTTAAACATTCTTTGCCCCTGAACCTCCACGAAGGACACGAGAGATTGTCGTATATGAGATACCTCAAAGTAATAGTGGATACGATTCCATAGCACCTGATGCTAAGAGGTTGCATTATAGCGTGAAGTGGAGCAGGCAATGGTAAACAATTTCATATAGACATAAAAGGGTTATATCTCCTGTGTAACAGACTGGTTAAGCATCCCCCCCCCCCCCCATCATAAAGCAAAGCAACTTATATGAGAATTTATAGATTTCTTTTGTAGTGAAAAGTGTGCGAATGAATGTTAACCCCTTCACTACCATGTAGTACTCCATAAAACCACTGTGCGGAACTCATGCGTTTATAGCAATGGTCCCCAAGTACCCCCTAACAGGCCAGGTTTTAAGGAACACCTTGGGGAAATGCAGACTGAATCCAGCAACCACTGAGCAGCAAATCTTCTAATTCGTGATGTGCTTCAGATATCTGGCAAACCTGACCAGTTATGGTTAATAGGGATGAGCCGAACACGTCCGAGTTCTACAGTATCTTCCGTCAGTACGTCCGTCCGTTATGCACGCACGCAGAGTGCGCTCAGACTGCGTTCGTCTGACATTAGCCTAAGCCAAGAGGTAATGTCACATTGGATAACCTGGAGCAGCGATTTTTGCTTACCAATTGCCAAGTGGAAAAAGAACCCTTTGTTTTCGTTATAAAAACCCCATTGTTATTATTTGTAGAACATGTTACAAACAAAAGGACAACAAAACATGACTGAGGAAAAGTACATCTGCGCAAAACACCTCAAAGATATTAAATTGTTTTAGGGAGATGGGGATATCGGATATTTGACAATTTTTACTTTTCTTTTTTTCTGAGCGAGATCCAGGGGAGAAAGAGAAAAAGAGGAAACATACCCGTTCATAGTTAAAGGTGTCCAACATTCCCAAAACCAGACTTTGTATTTCTCCCAGCTTTCCTCGTCCATACACGGGATCCTGAAATCAGTCACCGAATAATTAAAGCAGGGATTTCTGGCATCTTCACTATTTATCACATTTTCGGTGCAATGAAATGTATCGTTTTTGTGCTGCTAACTAGGGATGAGCCGAACGCGTCCGAGTTCGTATTCTCGAACTCGAAATCCATACAAGTCAATGGGGCTGAAAATTCGGTTTTTAGAGTGCCCTCCAAGAGGGCATATATGCTAGATATTTGCTATAAGAGGTGTATGGGGGTCCGGGTAGTGCCCTGGGGGACAGGAAACATGGACAAAAAGTAAAAAAAAAAAAAAATGTTTTTAAAGGGACAGTGAGTTTCCATGAAATAAGGGTTAAAAATAAAAACGAAAAATTCCTTCAAATATCGTGCCTAGGAGGTCCCCATAACCTGCCCGTGAAGTGGCGGATTTCTAGGATGTATAGAAACACTTAAACAAAAAAAATACGTTTCAAATGACGGTAAATGCTTTTCCTTTAATCTATCCATAAACAACTGCTTGCGTCGGCAGTCTGTATGAAAAGAGGAGACATTTTCGGACACGTAGAAAAAGTTTAGTGATTTTTTGGCTAAATTATTGTGAAACTTATGCAGGCTTTGGATGAAAGTAACAATAGGTAATTTAAAATTGGGCCTTTAGCGTCAGCAACAGTGCCGTCACACCGTAACCCCTCTGAGGATATGAATCTGATACAGGCGTCATTGGCAGTGCACGCAAATATTGTGCTTTTGGTGCCAGGCCAGCAAGACTGCCAGGCCAGCATGTACTATCATACAGTAACCCATCTGTAGTATTGTGGAAGAATGCAGGGGTGGACCATGTGGTCCTATATTGAAAAGATATGAATCTGGTCAAGGCGTCCGTGCACCCAGATATTGTGCCTTTGGTGCCAGACTGCCAGGCCAGCAAGTACAATCATACAATAACCCCTCTGTAGTATTGTGGAAGAATGCAGGGGTGGACCATGTGGTCCTACTGTATATTAAAAAGATATGCATCTGTTAAAGGCGTCAGTGCACCCAGATATTGTGCTTTTGGTGCCAGGCCAGCAAGTACTATCATACAGCAACACCTCTGTAGTATTGTGCAGGGTTGGACCCTGCGGTTCAAAAAATTTAAATGTTATAAATCTGGCACAGGCGTCATTGCAGTCAAATATTGTGCCTTTCATGGCAGCAAGTGCATTCACACTGTAATCCTTTTGTGGTATTGTGGAAGAGTTCAGTGCTGGAGGTTTTGTGAATGCAGAAGACATCCCCGATCTATTCCGTTACGTCAGCATCAGGGGATTGATAGCTGCTGATCCAGGACTGATTCATTTTTATAAATGTCAGCCGGTCTACAGAGTCGGTGGACAGACGCACTCTTTTGTCTGTGACAAAACCTCCAGCGGCACTGAACGTCCTTTCAGAAAGCACGCTAGATGAAGGGCAACCTAGTAGCTGCATAGCATATTGGCTAAGTTCTGGCCAGTGATCCAATCTCAACGCCCAGTAAGCCAGTGGATCGTCTGCTGGAAAGGTATCCAGGTCTGCCCTTGCCCCTAGGTAGTCCTGCACCATATGGTGAAGACGCTGGCAATGGGTGCCTACATTTGACGTCCCTGGGCGTCGTGGACTAAAAAAATTTAAAAATGCATCAGTCAAGCGGCCCTGGCCTTCACCACTATTCCTCTGATCATCCGCAGCCTCAGAAGCACGTGTGTCATCACTTGGTAACCTACCAGTGCCTAGAAAGGTATTACACAAGTGTCGCTTTAGAGCGTCCTCAAGTTTTTTCATCCTGTGCTCCCTCTGTGCAGGCAGGATGAGCTCTGCAACTTTACCCTTGTATCGTGGATCAAGAAGGGTTGCCAACCAGTAATGATCGCTCTCCTTGATAGCACGAATCCTGGGGTCCTTTAGCAGGCTTTGCATTATTAGGGAGCCCATGCAGCGTAGGTTGGAGGTGGCATTAGCTTCCGAGTCTTCCTGGTCAATGAGGATGACCCAATCGTGCACTTCCTCCTCCCAGCCACGCACTAGCCCTTGTGTTTCTGGGCACACGAAACCTGCCCTTGAGGAATCCCCACCTTCAATGCCCCCACTACTTAAATATTCTTCCTCCTCCTCATCCTCCTCCTGTCTGATCTGAGTAGGACCCGCTGGAATGCGGTCTGCGTAAAGACTGGGGCCTTGAGAGCTAGGGAAGGCCTCCTCTTCCTCCCGCTGCTCTGCCTCTAGAGCCACATCTATAATTCCCCGCAGAGTGTGCTCCAGCAGGAACACTAAAGGAATTGTGTCACTGATGCATGCACTGTCCCTGCTCACCATCCTCGTTGCCTCCTCAAATGGTGACAGTACAGTGCATGCATCCTTGATCATCAGCCACTGCGGGGGGGGGGAACCAAGTTGACCTGAACCTGTCCTTGTGCCATACTCACAGGTACTCGTTGATGGCTCTCTGCTGCTTGTGCAGACGCTGCAGCATTGCTAATGTCGACTTCCACCTGGTGGGCATGTCACAGATCAGACGGTTTGTGGGAAGGTGGAATTCTCTTTGAATTTCTGCCAGGCGAACGCTTGCTGGAAATGACCGTCTGAAGTGGCTGCAGACTTTTCTGAGAAGCTCTGGCAGCCCTGGGTACTTGGTTAGGAAACGCTGTACCACTAGATTTAGGACGTGTGCTAGGCATGGTACATGCGTCAATTTACCCTTGCGTAGGGCGGAGAGAAGGTTGCTGCCACTATCACAGACGATCATTCCCAGCTGAAGCTGGCGTGGTGTTTACCATCTCTGCATCTACCCCTGCAGAGCCGACAGAATTTCTGGCCCGGTGTGGCTCCTGTCCCCTAAACAAACCAGCTCAAGCACAGTATGGCTTCTTTTTGCTTGAGCCATTGCGTAGACCCTGTCAGGCGTCGGTTTAACTGCCACTTCGCCAGAGACAGAGGAGGAGGAGGAGGAAGAGGTGGTGGAGCAGACAGACCTCATACAAGCAGCTTTCTGGAGGCGTGGTGGATGAACAAGCTCCAGCACAGAGCCCTGTCTTGGATCCCTCCCAGCTGCAATCAGAGTTACCCAGTGTGCCGTGAAGGAAATGTAACGACCCTGTCCATGCTTGCTGGACCACGTGTCTAAAGTCACATGCACCTTGTTGCTGACTGCCTTTCCCAATGACTGGATAACATTGTCTTCCACGTGCTGGTATAGTGCTGGAATGGCCTTGCGTGAAAAGTAATGGCGTTTTGGAACCTGCCACTGTGGTACAGCACATTCAGCAAATTCACGGAAGGGAGCAGAGTCCACCAGCTGGAAAGGCAGCAGCTGCAATGCGAGTAATTTTTCTAAGCTGCCATTTAGACGCTGTGCTTGGGGATGGTTGGGACTATATTTTTTTTTACGCTGCAGCAGCTGCGGCAACGTAATCTGACTGCGTAAATCTTCAGCTGCTGGGAGGATGTCACATTGTGAGGAAGGACCTGGTACATCCATTACTGTAGCATCATCCCTGTCAGTGGAGGTTGTAGGCAGTGACATGGCAGGACATACAGTGGGGGTAGAGACAGATGAGGAGGAGGAGGAGGACCTACGCAAAGTTTTGCGCCAACGGGATATGTGGCAGGAGGTCATATGTCGCCTCAAGCACGGGGTACCCAAGTGTCCGGTGTCTATCCCACGCTTCAGCCTCATCTGACATAGATTACAAATAGCAATGGTGGGGTCTGCTGCACATTTCTTAAAGAACTCCCAGCAGACAGCAGAGTTCCTGCGTGTGTGCTTTGAGACAACAGCGCTCTGCACCGGAGCAGCTCTGACATGTGATGCCTTGGACTGGCTAGTGCTACGGTTGGTCACAGAGGATGTTGTGCCTCGTGTTTGCTGTGCCTCCTCCTCCCCACTTGATTCCTCTGTTCGATCAGGCACCCAGGTGGAGTCAGTGACCTCATCATCATTGTCATCATCATCCCCTATCTCCTCGTCACTGGAGCCAACTTGGCAGTATGCTGCAGCTGCTGGGGCAACATGAGTGCCAGTTATTCGCGTGTCATCACTGGCACCCCCTTCCTCTAGGTTGATTATACTCCCTTCCTCTAGGTTGATTATACTCCCTTCCTCAACCTCAGAGATTGAATCAGAGCACTGTACTTGCTGCGCATCCTCAAGCAGCATGTCACTGTCATTGTAGTCAGACAATTCAGCTGACTCCTCCGTGTGTGATGGCGAGGCTACGGCAGGAGTAGCTGTGGACATGGAGGCTGCATTAGATGCTTTGGCAGCTGAGGTGGACTGTAAAGCACTAGAAGCCTGGCTGGCAGAGGACTCGGAGGATGAGGATGGCCTGGTTAGCCAATCCACCAAATCCTCTGTATGTTGCTGCTGCTTAAGACGGCCAGCACCAGTTAGAAAGGACAAGCGAGCCCCTGCAGAGGATGCACCACGTCCACCACGACCAGAGGCACAGCCTCCCGACACAGGGGCTGCTTGCCCTCTTATCTGTGTCTGGGAGCGTCTGCCTGTCCTTTTTGTTCTTTCAGACATGGTGAGTGATATATAGATTAAATATATACAGAACTCTAATCTTTATACCAGAGTTGAATCAAAGATTTAAAGAACTCTGGTATAACTCAGTGAGACATCCTGATAGCTGGCAGCCAGTGACAAGACACAGATTACAAGTCTCAGAAACCTCTTATAAATCAGTGAGACCCCTTGATGGGTGGCAGTGAGAAGCCACAGATTATAAATCAGTGAGACCCCTTGATGGGTGGCAGTGAGAAGCCACAGATTATAAATCAGTGAGACCCCTTGATGGGTGGCAGTGAAACCTCCTATAAATCAGTGAGACCCCTTGATGGGTGGCAGTGAGAAGCCACAGATTACAAATCTCAGAAACCTCCTATAAATCAGTGAGACCCCCTATAAATCAGTGAGACCCCCTGATGGGTGGCAGCCAGTGAGAACACACGGATTATAACAATTCCCAAATATTTTGTAGAAATTAGTGACCCCCAAAATACTTGCTGGCAGTGACAAGACACAGAAGATCACCTCAATTCACAAATGTTTTAAAGAAATTTGTAACCCCCAAAATACTTGCTGGCAGTGACAAGACACACATCACCTAAATTCCCAGATATTTGGTAGAAATGAGACCCCCCCAGTAGCGTGGCAGACCGGCAGTAAGAACACAGAACAACAATCTCCTATGAAATCTCCTCTCAAATGCGTGCTGAAGCTATGCGTGGAAACCTTATATAGTGTGCTGCGGGACTTAGCTCTGTGAGCCCATGATTGGGCAAAATTTGCCCAATCAGGACTCTGAGCCGTGATTGGCATACTGTTGAACCTGTCTTGCACCAGACCTGTGGTCAGGTGCAAGGCTGTAGCCAATTAAGAGCTTCAGGCCAGTGAGAAAGTGCATTGTGGGCCATTGTGATGCATTGTGGTCGAAGTTGCTCCGAACACCCGGAAATGTTCGGAGTTCGCGATCTAACCGAACAGGCTAAGTTCGGCCTGAACTCCGAACCTTTCCGAACCGAACAGCTCATCCCTAATGGTTAGTAAGACCAGCTTTAGAGTCACTGGTTTACAGAAAACCACAGTAAAAATGTGCTGTACAATCCTGACATTTACATACTGTGAGCCCTCTTTGACAGGCAGAGGGCTTCCCTCCAGACATGTCTGCATCTCCTACTGCTTCAAACTGTTGCAGCACATTGGCTCTCATGTCTGATGTGCTGGGACTTTAGCATATCGGCTCCAGACTGTGGTCCTAAAGAACTTTGCAATAAATGAAATTATTTTGGATTGCTCCAGAATAAGGTCAGATTGAGTTCGCTCGATCTTAGAGTTAATAACTTCATTACCACGATAGTTAAGATTGACTGATGGCTGTATAATTTAAGGTGGTACACTGTGAACACTAATGGGTTTTACGGAGCTTTATTATTAGTGAATACCAGACAGGTGGGTTGCAATGGAACAAATGTTGCATATGTTCAATGCTTTTATATGGTGACTAACAGTAGGACCCAACACAAAGATATAGATCTAGGACCCAACACAAAGATAGCAGTGTAAACAAAAGAACACAGGTAACCTGTGGAGCAGGTCCATAGATAGAATATCCAGTAATACAAGCTGAGGTCAGGGACAGGAACGGTGAGTGTCTGATTTGGTGTTCCCAAACAGGGTCAAGAAGTGGAGAAGGCAGTCATGCAGTCAAGGAACATACTAGGGGATCAAACAAACAGGAACACACGGAGAGGCAGCAAAACAACAAGAAAAAGGGAAGTCCTCAAATCCTCCCTGGGAACCTCAATAACCAGAATCTGAGCAGGGTGGAGTAGGAACTCCATTGTTCAGGTGATGAGATGGGTGTAACATCTGGGTCCTGTCCTTACCAGACAGCACAGCAAGAATACACAACTTGGGAATGCAAAAACACTGCATGAACAGCAATGCTCCACCAAAACAGATGCAAAACAGGAGCCTTCAAGGCTACTGGAGAGATGGGAAACCTGACAAGGTGCAAAAAGTTCAGTGAAGTACCAGAGGGCGTGAACGCATATTACATTTTGGAAGTGACAGAGGGCACAATCTACATGGCCAGGCTATATTTCCAGAAAAAAAGAGCCTGCTGCTCTAGATTGCGTGAAACACAATACTGAATTTCAACATTCCACTAGATACCCAGCAACGTTTTGACCCACTATAGGTTTTTGTTACCCTTTACAAACCTCCGCAACGGGTCAAAACAATGCCAAGTGTTTAATGGTACTTGGCATTAAAGTCAGTGTTTTTAACTGTGCTGAGCTGTGACCAAAAGATAGGAATTGGTGGAGAACTGCAAATTTGATGTCAAAATACCAAATTTCGAGATTATGTCTGACTCCTATCCACTGAGCTTTACAGTTTTAGCCTGCAGGTTTCTATCGGCTGGGTGGAGTAGAGGTAACATCACTGCTCTGCGTGGAGAGCGCCTGTGGAGACATGGGTTCGATCCCAGCAAGAGCACCTCTCCAGTAAGTGTCCTTGGCAAGACACCTAACGGTACATACTCACCACCCAGGACATACTTGAAAACGAGAGAAATCTCAATGTATCCTTCCTGGTAAAATACTTTCTCCAAAAAAAAAAAAAAAATCATTTTGTTTTAACTCTTGTGTGAAAGGATTTCTGATGCATCATAACATTTATTTTGAGACCTTTTATATTTTCGAACACAAGGCAACTGCATATCAGGGTAAATTCCTTCAAAGCTCTATTTGTGTGCTACAATGTATTGAATGCCAGTGTTCCTTATGAATAGACCTTCAAATCACATGTATGGATGGAATATGGTACTAGTTGGGGCAGTTTGTACCTCTCTTTCCTGGAGGGGGCTCGGGGAGGGTTACAAAGTATCCAACAATGTAGGCTAATCCAGTATTACATCTGTACACTCAGTTCATGTTTTTAATATCCAGGAATCCTGCCACTCTGTGAATCACCTCTTTACTTAACGTTCAGCTAATCCCAGTGCGATGCAATTCGATTTTAAGAGATTTCATTAATGCTCATAATTCAGCCGAACGTTTATCCCCTGCGGAAGGTGCAGATAGAGATTGGAAAGAAGCTTGGCTCCTGAGCAGGAAACGGATTGTGATTCCAGGGACCTGGCGGCAATTTGGGGTTTGTTTAATTACAGATGGATTTGCAATGCATTAATGGAGAAATGAATTGTTATGTAAAAGAGTAGCTAATGCCACTAATGTTTGAAGGATCATTTGGGCTTAACATGCAGACTATGGCGTGATTATAGAGTCATTTCCTGCAACAAAAAAAAAAGGAAAAATAAATCCCACTGGAGCTTATTCCTTTCACTAGCAAGCACTTTTTTTTTTTTTACAAAAACACATTAGCATAACATGTATTTGAAACATCGGATGCAAAATTAACTTGAATGAAGGATAAAATAACAATTTTGCCTATAGAATGTGATTGTGGAATAGTTAAAATATAAAAATATATATATTTTTAAATTAGGCCTTTATTTCTTTCCAGAAATAGTGTTTGGATTATTTATTTATTTATTTATTTATAAAGGATTTTACCAGGAAGGATACATTGAGATTTCTCTCGTTTTCAAGTATGTCCTGGGTTCAAGAACATTGAAGTGTTACAGAAATACAAAGTAATACAATGCAAGATATAAAAAAAAAACAACACAAATATACAGATTAACAGAAAATAAATATGTAGGAAATAGTCATTATGTTACATGTTTACAGGTGCATTCTGTATTGAGGTATTTTAGTAAGGAGCTCGAGTGACTTAAGACTGGGGGAAGATTTGATGGTGTCTGGGAGGTTATTCCATAATTGTGGTGCTTTGTAGGAAAATGAGGATCGAGCCATTGTCTTTATGTATTGTGGTATTGCAAGTAAGGTGCTGGTCCTGGATCGGAGGTTATAGGATGAGGGAGCTGCTGGGGGAAGCAGTCTATTCAGGTAGGGTGGCAGCTTCCCAGAAAAGCTCTTAAACACCAGGCTGGAAAGGTGAAGGGTGCGTTTAGACTCCAGCGATGGCCAGTTTAGCTCTTTTAACGTGTCACAATGGTGGGTCATGTAGTTACATTGTAATGCAAAGCGGCAGAATGAGTTATACAATGTAGTAAGTTTCTGAAGATGTGTTTGCGGGGCGGCTGCGTACAATACATCACCTTAATCAATAGCCGGCATAAGCATTTGTTGTACAATCTGCTTTCTTACCGCGGGGCTCAGGCAGGATTTGTTTCTGTACAGGGCGCCTAGTTTGGGGTAAAGTTTAGATGAGAGTTTTTCGATGTGAGGGCCAAAGGATAGATTAGGGTTCAACCGCATACCTAGATATTTGAGGCTAGGGTCAGAGTGGGGCAGTCGGAACGCGCGTGCAGACGCACTAAATCACGGCGGCAGTAGCAGCACATAACGGCCAATGACGGCCAATATACGCAGTACGTGCGTACGAAAGTGCGCCGACACCACGCAACCGGCAAATGAACGCATTTTTATCAGAACGTGAAACCGCTGCTACTGACGTACAAAGTGCGCTGCGGCCGCATAGCAGCGTGTGTGCGTGATTAGGAGATGTCAGACGCTGCTAGTGTGCGGCCAACATAACGTTCAAACAGCCGGATTTCCCTAGACTTCTTTTCACCCCATCGTCATGAAATACGTCCAGAATTGCGCATCGTCTGACCACTTAAGCGTATTCCGTGAAAAAATGCGTGCGCACGCATCGACGTACATTTTGACGGTGGCTGCAGAAAATGCGCTCATCTGTCCCTAGCCTTAGAGAAGTGACTGTGGTCAGCGTGCCATTTGATTTTGTCCCAACATATAAATGGGGATTTTGCAATTTGTGTAGTTTAGGTTTTGTTCCAAAGAGCATCGTTACAGTTTTGTCATTATTTAACCCCTTAGTGACCGGGCGGTTTTACATAAATCCGTCTTTTAGTGACCGCTGCTGTTTTTACGTTTCTGTGCTGTTAGTATTTAGGTCAAATTTTCCTCTTACTCGTTTATTCAACCCACACATATTATACACCCTTTTTCCCGCCATTAAATGGACTTTCTAGAAATACCATTATTTCCATCATATCCAATAATTTACTATAAAAAAAATATGAAATATGATGAAAAAATGGTAAAAACACACTTTTTCGTAATTTAATCCTCAAAATCTACAACCACCCAAAAAGACCCCGGCTAAATAGGTTCAAAATGTTGTCCCGAGACTAGAAATACCCAATATTTACATGCGTTTGCTTTTTAACCCCTACACTGCTGAGACAGTTCACCTATGTGCGCTGCGCTCATTCTGACCATTTTGTGCTAATTATTTTTAGATGAAAGCCTAGGTCCTATTTAATTAAACCCCCCCAGACAAAAAAAACTTTAAAAAAAAAAACATTTTTTTATTTTAATTTTTTTATAATTTTTATTATTAATTTAATTTTTAATTTTTTTTTAAAACCAAACCTGGTCATGTTTGGTATCATTGGAAAGGCCATAATCAGGCCCCCTCCAGGTTCGAATCGCGTTTTGGCGCCAATTAGCGCCGAAAAGCCATTTGGCAGCGAAAAGGTTAATGCCATACAACGCTGAAAAGGGGAGACTCTCCCCTCTCCAGCAGTGCAAACGGCATCTCCCAAGCTTCAATGGGTGGGGAGATAGAGGGCTCCGAAGGAGCCCCCCCCTCCCCTCCATTGAATTGCATGGGGACGCCTGCTGATGACGTCACCACGCAGCGTGGCGACGTCATCAGCCTCGCCTGCCCATGTAAATCACATGGGCAGGCTTCCTCCCTGCCAGATCGCCGTGGGATCCAGCGAGGGAGGTGAGTATCGGGCGAGAGCAGCGGCGTAGCGTGGGTTGTCAGCGCCCGGGGCAGGGCAAAAATTGTGCGCCCCCCAACCTGTGGACACGGTAACACACCATGATTCCCTGACACCAGTAGAGTATTGACCCCGTTACCCCACAAGCACATGAATTGTATATTAACAAAATACTGATATAATAAAAAAAATGAAGCACACATGCCCCCCTCACTACGCCACTGCTACCAGTCACCCTGTCAAAGTATACCCTATCATAGTTCCACTCTCATACTATACCCAGTCACTTTCTCTCAATACCCCAGTCACTCTCCAGGTACCCCCACTTTTTCCCAGTACCCCCAGTCTCTCAAAGTACCCCAGTCACTCTCTCCCAGTACCCCCAGTTACTTCCCCCAGTACCCCCCAGTCACTCACTCTCTCCAAGTACCCCCACTTTTTCCCCATACCCCCAGTCTCTCTCTCTCCAAGTACCCCGTCACACTCTCCCAGTAACCCAAGTCACTCTCTCCCAGTACCTTCAGTCACTCACTCCCAGTACCCCAGTCACTCTCTTTTTCTCTCCAAGTACCCCCTCTTTCTCACAGTACCCCCAGTCACTCTCTCTCTATTGAACATCCCCAGTTACTCTCTCCCAGTATACCCAGTCATTCTCTCTCTGAACCTCCAGTCACCCTCTCCCTGTACCCCCTCACTGTGTGTTGGTCATGCTGCTTTGGTGTCCTACAGTGTCGCCTACCTGCATGAAGTTGTTGGTGGCCCGGGGGAGCTGTCCAGGGGGTTTAGTGGAGACCGGATTTTAAATGTACTGCAGGGCAGGCGCCTCACTCCCTCGTTCCTGTTCAATGGCTGCAGGGCTGCCAGCGGTGGGGGGCTGGCACAGGGCTTCAAAGGGGGCTGACAAGAATGGTACAGGGTGTTCCGGGGAATAATGCTGCGCTGCTTCATGTGACTCATTTTAGCGTTAAGGAGGAGTCAGAACAGGACCAGAATTCTGAGTGCTAGGTCACCGCCGGTGTGGCAAAACTGGCCAACACCTTGCTGGAAAATATTAGTGGTTCAAATTTCTTTTGAAATTTTGCGCCCCCTAAGAAAAGTGCGCCCGGGGCGACCGCCCCCGAGGCACCCCCCACGCTACGCCACTGGGCGAGAGGGGGGATTAGGCGCCGCTGACGTACCCTGTACGTCCACGGGTCTAAGGGAGACCTAAGGTCTAAGGGAGACCTGTGTTGTGTTTGATCCACTTTTCTACCTCTGTGAATTGTTCTTGCAGCACGGCCTCCAGCTGCCGGAGATTTGGTTTGCTGGTATAGATTACGGTGTCGTCTGCATACATATGTACAGTTGAGGCTTTGCAGACGTTGGGCAGATCATTTATGAATATTGTGAATAGCAGGGGGCCTAGTATTGAGCCTTGGGGCTAATTCACCTCACCCGCCGCTCTGTCTCTGCCGCTCCCCTCTGCGAGTCCCTTCACTGGCTCCCCATCCACTGCAGAATTAAGTTCAAAATCCTTATCCTGACCTACAAAACCCTCACTAACTCAGCTCCCCACTACCTGTCCTCACTAATCACCAAATACACCCCAGCCCGCTCCCTAAGGTCAAACAGTGACCTGCGCCTAGCTTCTCCCCGCATCACCTCTTCCCATGATAGACTGCAGGAATTCTCACGCGCAGCCCCCACTCTCTGGAACGCTCTCCCTCGTACTGTCAGACTTTCCCCTAACTTCTCTTCCTTCAAACGCTCCCTTAAAACATTCCTATTTAGGGAAGCCTACCACCCAACTCACTGACGCAACCATCAATCACTCTCACCTTGCAGTCCTCTCCTCCTGTTTCCAATCCCAACCCTCCCAGATTGTGAGTTCCTACGGGAATAGGGCCCTCATCTCCTCCTGTACTGTTTGTCAAATGTTGTTCAATGTATTGTAACCCTGTCTATACTGTGCCTATTGTACAGCGCTGCGGAATATGCTGGCGCTTTATAAATAAAGAATAATAATAATAAAAAAAGGGAGGGGGAGGGAGGAGCTGCCAGAAATTGACACATTGTGATCGGTCGGATACATATGATTGAAACCAGGTTAACGTGCGATCACCAATGCCAGAGTTTTTAAGTTTTTCTAACAAGATGCCATGGTCTACTGCGTCAAAGGCCTTGGCAAAATCAAGGAAGATGGCTCCAGTTAGGTTTCCTTGTTCCATCCCAATTTGGATATCATTGCAGCCTTTTAAAAGAGCAGTTGTAGTTGAGTGATTTGGACGAAAGCCGGATTGATCTGGGGTTAAGTAGTTCCAATATTGATAATAATCACGTAATTGTGTGTAGATGCATTTTTCCAAAATTTTTGACATTACAGGGAGCAACGATATCGGACGGTAGTTGGATACCAAAGTACTGTCACCACTTTTATGGATAGGTACCACTCTCGCAGTCTTCCAGAGTTTGGGTATGTATCCAGTTGCCAGTGATTCATTGATTAGGGTTGCGACAGAATTTGCAATTGCTGGTGCACGGATTTTCAGCAGCATTGCTGGTATTTGATCAGGTCCAGACTGGTATTTCATTTTTTGCTTACGGAGAAGTTTAGTAACGACACTGACAGGCACTAGTCTAAAACTGAATTCCTGTCTGATACAGGGACTTTGCACAGTTGGAGGGGCCTGACCTGCATGAGGCCTTTCTGAATGCATGTCATTTCCTAGCTTGGCAATCAAAGTGGTGGCGCATCCAACAAAATAACCATTAAAGGCATTTGCTACATCTAGGGGGATGAAATGTTCTAAACTCCAGATGGTGTCCTTTATCTTACACAATCTCTTATGGAGTCTGGATTATAAGCATACAGGCAAAATATGATGTAGATAAAATAAAATATATAAGTAACAAAATACATAGAAAAGTCTATAAGTATTTCGTACATTCTTTTGTCTGTGGGTATACCTGGTGCATTTTGGAGGGTTTGAATCATAAATCTGCATGTGGTGAAAGAATACGTGTGTATTCTCTTATGCTTGAACTCAGACATTTGTGAGCAACACTGCGCGATACCAGAAGCCAAGCACAGAGGACACCAAGTTAAAGCAAGACCTGAGGTTAAAGGGATAATCTATTGAAAATATAGTTCCTTTATTGCCCTTAAATAATTGAATAGATGCTGCTGACGGCCTCTGCTCAATTATTATTATTTTTTTTATAAAAAAAATTTTTAGGTGAATATACTCACCTTTGGTCCCTCACTGCGCACAGCTCTTCTTCGGCTCAGAGATACTCTCCAACCCATAAGTTCCTGAAGATTTTCTGCGCTCCTATGCAACTTGTGTAGTGTAGGCACCACAAATTGTGTACTGTAGAAACCACAAATTGTGTACTGCTACAGGACTTATGTACTTCACGTCGGCAGGTTCCGTAGCACCTGCGCAGAATGATGGATTGGAGCTGTGCGCAGATCCAGTCTATTGACTGCTTCTCTGAGACCGTTTGTTACAGCGAGTGGTCTCTAATGAGTGGCAGCTGGAAAACTCAAAATCCCAGCTGGTGACGTTGGATGTAGTGGAGGAAACTCATCCACTTCACCTAGCCTTTTCTGCTACATCAGGATGGGGGCGGGGGGGCTCTACATTTCCTGACCATTTGATTGTTTTAGATTGTCCCTTTAACATATGTCGTGGTATGAGAATATTGCAACTGTATAATGATATAAATATATGTGCAACCAGTAATCTATGAACCTCGTCCGTGATGAAGTTACGTTAGTGATGACACAGATACTGGGATTTATCCTATGGGTTTGTACCGGTTTGAAAGTGGTTTATTATATTTGCAGTTAATTACTTTTAAATGAACAGATCATGTTATTGTGGTTTTATAGGGGAGAAAGCTATGACGAAAGGGACCACTGATACGCAGAAGCCAAACCCTCTCTAGCTAGGACAAGCACTTCAAGAAGTGTTATTGCGCAGGTGAATGGCTCCCCAGCGGTATATGTGGTCTTACCCCTAATTGTCTGCACTATTATTTTTTTTCCTCGTTGCATTTTCCTTTTTCTTATCAGGATTTCTATTTTTCATTTGTTAATACTCCTGCAAATTTTCCCCTCTGATGATGCTGACCGCATGGCACTTCATCAGCGCAACTGTCAACTTTGAAGAAATACTCTAGAGGTTATTCACTCTGCGCTGGTGTTTGCAGACGTTGCAAATACCATCAAAAACTGCTGGTATTGCAGCACCAACTAACGATTGCATTTCGCAAAACTTAAAATCCAAATAGTGACAGGAGATTTGAGAAATGCTGGCGTGTGTCGGGGCTGCAATACTGGCGAATTTCACGGATATGAGCAACAATAGCCGACAACGGTATTTGGTGGAAAACCCCTCAACTTTTGGACCCATTTGTAGGTGGGTTTCTGATCGGGTGTACAAAAGGTGGTCATGCAGAATACATAAAAGAAAATCTCATGGCCCCTTCCTTTCAACAGAAGAAAATTCTATATGGAATTTACTTTATGTAGATCAATAGGATGGGAAGTAATGCGATTTATTTTTTATATTTATCTAATAAGGTCGTGGATTCAACTCCTCGCAACAGAAGGTTCTAACAATTTTAGCATTCTATAGGTCAGTCGCACTGTTCACCGTACGATCATACACTGGAACTACAGCAAGCTTAAATTCAAACAATGGCAGTACTGCTGTTTGAAAGGAAAAATATATATATTTTTCCTTTCAAAGAGCGCTAAATTTGCCTGTAAATTGCTCCGAACGGGAAATTTCACCATACGGATAGATGTCAACTATTCTCATTATCGATTAAATCGGCTGTCTATTAATCGATTTCTGTACAGCACAAACGGTTTAGAGTCAGACTGAGTTAAACGTTATAACCTCAGATTCTGCTTCGTCCTGTGTCACCACCTCAACCTGCCTGTCTCTCCCTCTTTGGTCTGGAGCTGCCATTCTCTCCCTGTGGTCCAGTCCCTTCCCACAAACTGCCTCCCACACTCGGGTTCAGTCTTTTGCCCACACCTGCTCCCTCTCACACTTGGGTCAAGTCCCTTCCACCCCAGGACCCTCCTCCCGCCCAGCTTGTTCATGAAATTATTGTAATGGGACACTAATAGGCTAAAATGGTCAGGATGTGTGGAGTGCCCCCCCCCCCTTCTCACTCTGATTTTGTGCTGACATCATCAGGTCTATCTGAGCGCTTCTAGCACTGTTCGTTTGGGGAGAAAGCAGAGATGGGCTTAAAGCTGCGAACACAGCTTCAATCCATCACTGTGACCAGGTGCTTGTGTACATTGTGTGCAAAAACTATGGAATTTGCGTATGTAGGTATGAACTTTATGTACACTATGCAAATTGCTTAAGAAAAAAAGATGGGGGCAGGGGGTTGATTTTTTTTTTTTACATATTTTTTTAACCTTAAAAGGAAAATTAATTGTATTTTTCTTTTATCCGATGACTCAAAAAAATAAATCGGCCAACTAATAGATTATGAAAATAGCCCTAGTGGAAATGTTTTTTTTTGTGAGGGTATAAATATAAACCCACCAGCATGAGGACATTTAGTTGCTTAGAAAGCAGCTTTTGGTTTCATTAGGTGAGGAACCACCTAACCAGAGGGTGACGTGGCGGGTGGGCTTAACACTTTAATGGCCATTATGGTAAACTAAAACCTCTGTTTTGTTTCGCATGGAGCATAGGGGTAAGCGCAAATGACACCTTTATTCTTGTTTCGTTTTAAAGTTGTCCAGCGTTTCACCTTCAGATTTAGGCTAATGTCAGATAAACGCAGTCTGAGCGCACTCTGCGTGCGTGCACAACAGACGGACGTACTGACGGAAAATACTGTAGACACCACACGGTCCGTTTTTGTTGACGGACGAAGAAAGAAAAAAAAAAAAGGGAATTATGGGAAATAAAATGAATATGAAAATGATAAAAATTTGAAAAGAGTATGAAAAGCCATTGTGTGCGTCAAGGTGCTGGACGTCGCAAATATGCCGTGTCTGACATCTCACACAGAACGCTACGCACCCGTCTAGCAGTTGTGGGTTCTTGCCTAACTTGCTTCCGTTTGCCACGTGCGTTGTGCGTGCGCAGTTCGGTACGCACGTACTTTGTGTGTGGGTCTCTATTACTCCTGATTCTATGCTACGACGGACATTAAACTGTGCGGCAACACGGACGTGTTCACTGTGCTCATCTGACGCCGGCCTTAACCATAATTTAGCAATTTTAAAGTGACCATATCCACAGGCATCCCATACAAATTGTATAACCTGGAATTACAAACATCACTAAGAGGAGAATAGCCACAGTTCACCCATTGATGCAGGAATAATTGTGGTACTATTGCTCAGTTATTTGCTGCAACTTCACTTGACGTGCATAGATTTTCTTTCTCTCTATGGCGGAAGTGAATACCCCCTTATATTTCAAGATGTAGGCAATCAACCACCTAGAGACACAACCTAGACAACTAATGAAGAGGGAATAAGAGATCGGGCAGAAGATGTATATCTGAGAATCATCAAGTAGCAGAAATCAATGAGGTTAGTAACACTGCCATGAAAATCATCCGGGGATCCAGAAAGGATCTTTGCACTGCTCTTATTGAAATGGAATATAACCGTTCTACTGCTCATCCCAAGCAATGAAAGCAATGAAAAACAAAATGTACAGCTTGGGGAGGGGGGATAAAAACCTGCATTGTTTTCATAAAGAATAACTTGAGGTCAACAAAGTAGCAGCAAAAGCCGTGACAGGTCCTGTTCAATGCAAGAACACCTACAGGTTTTTCAGAAAACATAGCTTTGCCGTAAATAATGGTAATTCGGAGAGGAACATTTTTTAAGGTTATTTAAAAAAAAAACTTTTATGCATCTTTAATACCCTTTATACTGTAAAAAAAAAAATAATAAACCTGTACAAAACCTGGCTTTAACAGCTTCCCAGGGATGAGGTTTCATTTAGAGAGGGTAGTTCAGTGGCGCAAAAGATAAGGAGGGATATTTGCTATACGTCGGAAGTACGTGGAGTGGATGGTGAAGGTAGTACTGTATAAGATGGAGGAGATGAGTCTCCTAGGAGGTGGCAACAGTGTACCTACTTAGGGTAAAAGCACAGTCAGAAAAAGACCAGTATAAAGGTGCTATTTCTATTCAAAAAGTGCAAATATAGTGCATAAACGAATCCCAAACTAGGTGCATACGTCACAGTGGCTGCCTAGGTATGAGTGTTAACAATGGTGGGTGTAAAGGAGGTAAAAGGTCCTAGAGAGAGACGGTATTTCCACTTGGGATATAAGCACAGTCGAGAAAAAGGACCAGTAGTAAAGTGCTATTTTGAGTTGGTTGTGTGCTGAATTGCAAGATTGCAAAAAAAGTGCATAAGCAAAAGAAGGATGCAAGCAGAAAAACATACGCGGCAATAGCCGTCTAGGGTATTGGTGTTGGCAGTGATGATATGCCTATTAGACTTCAGCCAAAAAGTAGGGCCGGTTGAGGTGAATGACAACGGCAGTACATAAAATACAACTTGTATAAAAACAGCTTGCATAAAATACGACTTATGTGACGTACAGGTAATCACAAAGTGCTGGTTGTCACTATACAGGTGAAGGAGAACAAACGGTCGGTACAACGAACATGCACTTTCAAAGGTTCACATGTGTGCACGTCTTGTGCAAAATACAAAAAACATTTTTAAAAATGCTGGACCAGAACAACAGAGGCATTAAACTGACAACCACCTGGAGTACCGAGAGAATCAATTTTCTCGACCTGAGTATATTCATTCAAGACAACAAGATCAAAACCGAAACTTTTTTCAAACCAGTAGACGTAAATAGCTTCATCGAAACTACGAGCTGCCATTTACCCCAATGGCTAGGGGGAGTCCCTAAGGGGCAATTCCTTCGTGTCAGAAGGAATTGCACAGACGTAACTACATATGAAACACAGTCAGAAAAACTCAAGAAAGATTTCGCAGAGAAGGGATACGACCTAAATACACTTGAGACAACTAGGATAGAAGTTAAGAATGTAGAACGTACTACCTTACTCCAGAAGAAACAGAAAATAGCCACGGGATATGCAACCGATGTACCCTTTATTTTCCCATATAGCGCTCAAAATAAAAACATTAGAAAAGTGATAAGAAGATACTGGCCAATCCTGAGAAAGGACACACAACTCCAAGAAATATTACCTGAAAACCCCAGGATGATATGTAGAGGAGTCAGTAACCTGAAAATGAGACTGACACATAAGCATACCAAGAAGGGAGCACCAAAATCCAACCTCTACAACATTAAGAAAGGATTCCACCAATGTGGAAACTGTTTAAACTGCAGAAACACAAAAAGTAAAAAACAGATCATTACACAAATAGACGGGACCACTGGACCGATCAAAATTAAAGATATAATCACTTGTTTCACAAAAAATGTGATCTATTTACTCATATGCCCCTGCGGTCTAAAATATGTTGGCAGAACCGTTAGACCTCTTAACATACGGATACAGGAGCACATTAGAAATATCAGAAATGGAAACGACAACCACAGTGTTCCGCTACATTTTAAGCTTAAACATGCCATGAATCCAAGTGGATTGACCTTTATTGGTATAAAAAAAGTTGAGACTCCATGGCGAGGCGGAAATTTTGACAAACTCATTGGAAGAGAGGAAATGAGTTGGATTTTCAACTTAGGTTCGCTACAACCACAAGGGTTAAATGCAGATTTTGAACTGTGCCACTTTCTTAATTAGGAATATTTTAGGATATTTTAAGAAATTTTTAGGACATTTTTACCTCCATCAATAACTTTTTAAACAACCTCCGTTTCGCTTTTCCCAAATTGTATAACCCTTTCCTCCTACCGCATTCTCCAGTAGACCTCTACCAGCCGTTAATGTGTTTATATTGGCCTTTTCTCATATGAGTATTGAACCCCTCCAGAAGTCATTTATATACCCCTCCTTAAGTTTCCCTGTAACTGTCTCCCCCTTCTATGCCTCGAACTTTTGTCATGCACATATTGCATATACATGTATTTTTCTTCCCGGTTAAAGAAGTTTTAAGCTCCTTAACTTCATTTTAAGCCTCTCCTCTTCCCATTTTAACCATCTTCCGTTTTTACCTATTTTATCACCACTCTGACTACCCTTTTTAATACCATCTGCTCATTTACTGCCTACCAGGCAATTCTCTAATACCACGGTTTGTGCAATGTATATAATATTGCCCCTTTCATTATATTTTATTTTATTTTATTTTTATTTTGTTTATTTATTCTGACCATTATTAATATCCTGCCCATTCACTGCCACATCAGGCAATTTCTTTACCACCACGGTTTGTGCAATGTGTTTAACATCCAACGAACAGTAAGGACCTTTTTTCCTCTCTTTTCCTCTCCCCCATCCCGTTTCACATGTCTGCAGCTTGCTGTAGTTTTTTGGGTGTACTTTGACCACTGTAACACGTCCTGTACTACCGGAACGCACCGCCATGACAGTTGTAACACCGGGAATGAAACGCAAGCTCCAGGGTGGAACGCACCGCCATGACAGTTGCGGCACTTAATGATGACGTCACGGCCAACATGTGACCGGGAGATCGGCGAACCCGGAAGTAAGGGAAAAAAGCGTCTAACACGGACTATGCATCAAACTATATAAGACTTGACTCGTGGAGTGCCTCAGGTTGCCCCCTTTTTTCCTGATATGGACTGATGAAGGCTTTTCTGCCGAAACGCGTATCCCTTTGATCCTTCTCCCCTGATCTAATACCCATGTTCCCCATTTTTATATTTTTATTTACATTTTCATAATAAAGTAATTGATCCCCCCCCTCCTTTTCAGCCTATATGGTCATTTAACCAGACTGTATATTTTAGATGCCGAACAAGTCTTCTTTTTTAGACATATTATGAGCATTGTCCCATTCGTCTACCAAAGACTCTCTGCAAGCTGATAAAGGAGGTGTTGGTGCCCACCGAACGAAGGAGCACTACATGCCATGAAATTGAGCCTAAACTTATAAGGCTCCACCATCGGTGAGTGAGATCATTTACACTATATACTCAACTTAATACCGTTTAGAGTTACGCTATGATCGCCTTGTTCTTTTGAATCCCCTGTATTCGAGGCGAGAAGGAAATCAAAGAAGGGAAGAGGCCACTCTCTATTTGGCCCAACGTACTTCAAACCAGAGCCTGGATAATATAGGCTCTGGAAAGTGTAAGTACCCCCTTCAATTGACCCACAGCATAGTTAACGGGTCTATACAATATTGCACTATTGTTCTTGTTTTTCTCCCGAGGAATATAAAGACAACAGGACCCCGAGGAGAAGACACCTACCCGGACCCCCACACCTGCCTAGAAGTTAAGAGTGTGAGACCTACATAGACCCTTTTTTCGGTCCTATTCTCCACTCTCAAATAGTTTACCCCCACGACGTGCACACTTTTTTGGGATTGCGGATTTATTACTCCCGCAGGACTACTTCTTCCTACCATAGACACTGTTGCACTTTATTACTTGTTTACATTTTTTACATGCACTTTTTTGTATTTTGCACAAGACGTGCACACATGTGAACCTTTGAAAGTGCATGTTCGTTGTACCGACCGTTTGTTCTCCTTCACCTGTATAGTGACAACCAGCACTTTGTGATTACCTGTACGTCACATAAGTCGTATTTTATGCAAGCTGTTTTTATACAAGTTGTATTTTATGTACTGCCGTTGTCATTCACCTCAACCGGCCCTACTTTTTGGCTGAAGTCTAATAGGCATATCATCACTGCCAACACCAATACCCTAGACGGCTATTGCCGCGTATGTTTTTCTGCTTGCATCCTTCTTTTGCTTATGCACTTTTTTTGCAATCTTGCAATTCAGCACACAACCAACTCAAAATAGCACTTTACTACTGGTCCTTTTTCTCGACTGTGCTTATATCCCAAGTGGAAATACCGTCTCTCTCTAGGACCTTTTACCTCCTTTACACCCACCATTGTTAACACTCATACCTAGGCAGCCACTGTGACGTATGCACCTAGTTTGGGATTCGTTTATGCACTATATTTGCACTTTTTGAATAGAAATAGCACCTTTATACTGGTCTTTTTCTGACTGTGCTTTTACCCTAAGTAGGTACACTGTTGCCACCTCCTAGGAGACTCATCTCCATCTTATACAGTACTACCTTCACCATCCACTCCACGTACTTCCGACGTATAGCAAATATCCCTCCTTATCTTTTGCGCCACTGAACTACCCTCTCTTCTCGTACCTTTTAAACACATTCCAGTCGAGGTTTTGTGTTTGTTTCTCAGCAGGCTGCATATATACTTGTAAACCTTACGCAAAGTGAATTTTACTAGCGCCTCCACTGTACCCCCTACATATGAGGTTTCATTTAGTTTGTTATTCGATTCCTGCACATAATGGGCGGAATAATGTGTATAAGTAATACCAATATCCAGGCTGATGCGGATAATGTTGTGGCTAAATGTATGCGTTATATCAGGTGTTAAGGCTCTACAGGAACAGTTTATGAATTATTAGATGGGGGATTTGAGTCTACATTATCTTCCCGAGAATGGGATTACCTCTTGATGATATGTTATTACAGTAATGTGCTTTTCAGAATCGGGAAACAGCAAAGGAAAACGAGTCTCGTAGATCAACAAGGTCACGCTATATTTGTGTTTCAATGGAAATCCTGCTAGAGACATTTTAATGAAATCTCCTGAAATTGTGTTAAATGCTAATATTATGGTTCTACCCATTATCTTCATATCAGGATAAAATGCGGAACATTTGTGTTCCTCCCCCCGCCGTTTCCTAGTTCGTGTTCCAGCAGGTTCACAAATAGGATTGCAGACATTGTAAAACAGGGGCATTGTGTACATCCATGTTAGAGGGAGAAAAGTTAAGATACCGAGCACTCATTAGAACGCGTGGCTTTATTAAAGAAACTTTGGATGCAACGTTTTGGTCGCCACGGCGCCGGTCCAAAAATAAATAAATAAAGGATGGGGCGAGACATTGTTAGACAGAATTGTTGACAGAGAAATGGACAGGAGTCAGGTGGGAACGCAGCTCCTCCACTATTTCAGCATGGGGAACAGTGTTTCCTTTGGTTCCAGACACTATTAGGGTTATTCAGAGAAAGGTGAATCTGTGGAGAACTTTTGGACAAGTGAAAATTCTAGGTCAAAATAGCCAAACCAGAGAAATTCTTCCATTTATCTCACTTTACAAATCGGCTATTTTGATTCAGAATTTTCACTTCTCCGATGTCCTCCAGAGTTTCACCTTTCAGTGAAAAGACCTGTATATATACGTTTTTATTTAGATTTCCAATCATGGGTTTTCATGTTAAGTCATAAGAAATATTAATTATTGTACATTTTCCATAAAATCTCTGCCTATATATAAACACATTAATATCAAATTTGGGTGGTTAGTGTTAGTTGAGAAATTACTTGTTTAATTGGGCGGCAGACATTTTGAATTTCCCACACTTGTATCCAATTCCAGGGCTCAAGTCCTAAAAATATATGGAGAGCTAGGTCAAAAGTTTGTATCAGATTTAGAAACCCATTATCAGCACAAAAAATATACGAATACGCTGCTCATGCTCTGTTCTTCACTTGGGTTTGTATAAAGTAGCAGCTTTTTGTTTTATTGCTTTAACAAAGGGTTGTGTTAATGCGTTAATTCAAAACAATACATCATGCTGCCAATTATCATTATGTCACTAATTTGGAACTGCAGGGAAAATAAAAGCCTTTCCCTTCAATCACTTGCTATTCCGTGATCATTTTTAGCTTACAATAAAATAAATGTTCTGAGAGTTATTTTCTTTCCCTCATCGAGGCCCACGCACCGAACTGTAAGTCGCACAGCCAACAGGAAAACATGACAATACATGAGCTGTCAGCCTGCTTTATTAGTGACGATTTCTCCATCAATCCCTCTTTAACTAGCAGGGATGGTCCAAGTGATGCAACAACAACCTGTTTGGGTAACCTACGGTCTGTACTTGAATACAACCTATTCCACAGCCTATGAGTCCCCTACTTATTATTTACACAAACCTCTCACACAGGGGACGAGGGCAGACAACACACACATGTGATGATCTGCTAGTACGGTTGCTGTGGATTTCTGCTTATAACAAAGCTTCGAACCTAGAAAAAAGTAACAAAATCCAATAATAGATTTAAAAAAAACTACAAACACCTACGGCAAAGCCACCCAGAACTATTATTACTCTGATATATATACCAATCATAATACACTACAATCAATAACCTAGAAATCCAATATGCAATAACCTCAAGTCCAAAACATCAGGCACAAAAAGTCCTAAAGCGCTGGTGGTATACACTCTTGTATTCCATAAGTCTCCATGGAGTATCGAGCTAGGAGAGATTGGGTACATACGTTATTATGCAAGACTGTCAAAATTACACCAAGGACCTATTCAACTGAATAATGAAGAATGGAAAAACTGTTTTTTGCTCTCTTCACTGCAGGTTGAGAGGCAAGTTTTTCGTTCTGTATTTTTGTCTTGGGTATAAGACATAACTACTAACTGTGCAGGTTCAGGAACCACCCTGCCAAGATGGCAATTGGGCCTTCTTCCTCAGCGAGGCAGCAGGACGTGTCCCTTTTCTGGAAACATGATACTTTTCTTATTTACCCGCTTTTCTTTTTAGCGTTTTACACACACACACACACACACACCGCAGGAGGCACACTGATCTAACCAATCAGTTTGCATTCTGCGGAAGGCATAAAAAAAAAACAACCACACTGAGCATGTGCGACTGAGTTGCTCTTCCTCCCGCACTGTGAGCTGAGGGGAGGGCGGGGCTAAGCGTCATTCCAATCTGTAACTCGTTCACCCCGAGCCAGTGGCATCTCTATATACAGTATATAAGGAGGGGGGGGCACACAAGATACCACATTCAAAACTGGGGGGGGGCACTAATAATTTTCGCCACTAAATCATACCACTGAAAAATACTAAATAAGTACATCTAAATAAGATTCCAAAATCCCAGAGAAATGTGGTGTAAGGACACCTTTTTCTTGCACTAACCTGATATGAAAATGTAATCTTTTATTTGCCGCATTTCGGCGGTTTTTGCCAGCGTCCGATAACTGTTTCAGCGACTCCAATTTTCGCGAATTACGGAGACCATTCACACAATAGTTTAAACAAGAGATGGTGCAGCGCCACACAATATGTATCCACCACCACGGCACCCCAGATAGCCAATAACAGGATATAATGGTTTCCCCTATACCAATGCACACAGAATATAGAATATATAACCTGAATCGGCGCAAACAATGCTTTCTGGGGTCCTGGGATCTCGCATATATATGAAAGAGATATATAATAATAGTGTAATACAGTAGGCTTCAAATATAATTATAATAATACATATGATCTCCCACTCACAAGTGTAGAGCCTTATCACTGGCTCTGAGTGGGTCCAGGCATGTGGGTATATTGTCTTCCAACTTCACAGGTGACCCCCACCTTACTTAGGATGTTTTATCCAGGATCGTATAATGAAAGACAAAAAAGAGAAAGACTCCTTGCGCAGATCTGTGAGAACTACAGCGTGGTATACTTGAGATTTGTACTCACATTTTTTCTCCAGAATAAGCGCTCATGGGTTTTTTTGGGTGTAAGGAAACCCAAAGGAAAACCACCTAGGATCCCAAAGATGGCACAGCTTCAACAGGAACAGAGATTCAAAAATTTAAATTTATTTAAAACAAATAAATAAAAACATGCTCCAGAACGCGTTTCGCCGCATAAAATCGCGGCTTCATCAGCCCCCCTCTAAAAACACCTAGGCTCCCAGCTACTGCAGAGACATGGAAGGACAGAATTCAATACACAGGGAAAAAAAAGAGACTGCAGAGAGAGGTACAACAAAGAAAAGCACAAAGTGACGACATGATAAAGCAGACATCTATAAAAGGTTCAGAGAAAGCTGGTCTGGGAATGACATGTCCTGTCTGCTCAGGCCTGTTTCCTATAAATATGCAAGCCCTTCATTAGCTCCCGACTCTTGTATGGGTCTTGCTTCCTGTGATCTATGTCTGGTATTTCCTGTGTATGAGTTTGGCCTGATTCTGACGATTCTTCTGTGTATCCCTGCATGCTATTCATTGTTATTCTGTGTACCGAACTCTGCTTGTCTGACTTCCCTCTTTGGTTCCTGATTCCTGGCTAGTACGACTTTCTGCTCTGGGCTATGATCACGGCTTTGTATTCTGACTACTCTCTTGGTATCCCTGTTTATATTCTGTGTCATTTGTCCCTTGTGTCCTGTATCCTGTTCTGTGTATCACCCAGCAGCATTGTATGTATTAGCATAGAAGGCCATTGCAAGGACCCTATCCCAGATCAGGGTTTCCTTGTGTGTGCTGCTGGGTGCGAGTATAGTGTTGTTGCCAGTAACTTGTTTAACCCCCACCCTTCCTGTTCTCGTGTTCTGTGTATTCTTGTGAGGTTCCCTTCCCTAGATAGACGGCCATCCCATAGGACCGTATCCAGAGTTAGGGTTCCCTTTAGTGTTCGGTTTTCTCCTTGTTCTTCTGTCCTTCCTGTTGTTCCAGTTGTTCTGTTAGTTTCTTATCAACTATCTGTGCTGTGGTCTGTGTCTATGCAGCCAGCAGTAAACCTGCCTCAAGAGCTGAACATCCAGTACAAAGGGCGCTCCAGGCCTTACGCTGGGTGCCCTCGTGAAAGCAGGTATAGGTATAAAATGGGGATGTGTAGATGCACATACAGGGGTGTGTATAAAAATATGTGGGTATACCGGTATATATATATAAAAGCTAGGTATAGGAGCACAGTGGGACTTGTGAAAAAATAACAAACTTGATTAAATAAAATCCAACGTTTCGGTTCCTAAGAACCTTTATCATTCCTTGATAATTATGAAATGTTTAAATTCAAGCATTTTTACAAAGAACAGCCACGCATGTCAAGTTTACTGGATCACAGCCGCTCTAATTGGTTGAACAATAAAATACACAGAAACGTGCACTGCATATGAGTGTATCACAGAGCTGCACAGCAATAAAACCCACAGAAATGGGCACTGTGTATGAGCATATCAGAACTGCACAGCAATAAAACTCGCAGTAATGTGCAGTGTGTATGAGCGTATCCCAGAGCTCCAGGGCAATAACACTCACAGTAATATGGAGTGTGTATCACAGAATCCACAGCAATAAAACTCCCAACAATGCAATGTGCAGTGTGTATGAGTGTATCAGAATCTACAGCAATAGAACTCCCAGCAAACCGAGTGAATATGAGAACACAGCAATTATTTATTCTATATTTACCGGCCTCCATCCGCAGTAGGGCTGTGTGCAGAGTCAGCAGGGACTGTGCACGGACTCAGCAGGAGGTCCCTCCAGGCCACGTTAGGATCGCGGCTGTGCCTGTGCGTGGAGCCATCTTGTCAGCAGTGGGGTGCCACTGCCAGAGGGTGCACCGTGGCTTTGATTCTCTTCCCGGTGGGTGTTCAGTCCAGAATAGAGTGAGAGTCCGTGTTAACAAAAGGGCGAGCAGCTGCGTGCGTGTCACATGGTTCAGCCAGTCAGGTGGTACTGAGACTCAGTACCACCTGACTGGCCGGACCGCATTACCTGCACGCACGCAGCCTCACCAGGAGCCAGGCAGCTCAATGACAAATTTCGATCACTGCAGTGCTGGTTAAGGAAAGGTCCACTTTAAACAACAGTAAGCAGACAGGGCTTCATATTCTGCTGATAACCCCCCCCCCTTTACCTGCCGTTTACTGTCATCCTCTCTCTCTGCACACAAATCACATCCCCCTCCCATCTCCTAGAGCTGCTGTGGGGCAGGAGAGGAGCTATGGAGGGAGGAGAGGGGGATTTTTATTCTAATCGATTTTATTCCGTATGCAAACGCCCTGCTCCGCTGCTCGTTGTTTGAGAACACAGCTCAAAGCTGACACACAGTGACAGTGGCACCTCCTAGTACCCCCTAATGACACCCAAATAATCACTGGTACCTGAGGTGACCCACCCCCGCCACTCCCCTAAGTACACTACTGCTCTATGATATGCTCACACACAAGTTTGGCGAACTGCCAGCAAGTACGGTGCTGTTTGAAGGCAGTGCAAATCCCCAAGTAATAGTTAATCTATTCAGAGAACACCAAACAGCAGAGAAATGGCAGTGAAATGCCCTGATGTTCAGTGGTTTCAATCAGGTTTATTCAGGCGAACCCCATAGGTTTCAATGTTAAAAATATTCCCGTTTTTATGCAATATCTATTAAACCATTTATTATTTTAATCTGCAGTAAAAAGTCTTTATTGATTTTTTTTTAGTACCTTTTAGTAATTTTTCAGCAAAATTTCCCCCCCCTTTTTTTAACCCCTTAGTGACCGGGCGGTTTTACACAAATCCGTCTTTTAGTGACTGCTGCTGTTTTTACGTTTCTGCGCTGTTAGTGTTTAGGTCAAATTTTCCTCTTACTCGTTTATTCAACCCACACATATTATACACCCTTTTTCCCGCCATTAAATGGACTTTCTAGAAATACCATTATTTCCATCATATCGAATAATTTACTATAAAAAAAAATATGAAATATGAGGAAAAAAATGGTAAAAACACACTTTTTTGTAATTTAATCCCCAAAATCTACAACCACCCAAAACGACCCCGGCTAAATAGGTTCAAAATTTTGTCCCGAGACTAGAAATACCCAATTTTTACATGCGTTTGCTTTTTAACCCCTTCACTGCTGAGACAGTTCACCTATGTGCGCTGCGCTCATTCTGACCATTTTGTGCTAATTATTTTTAGATGACAGCCTAGGTCCTATTTAATTAACCCCCCCCCAGACAAAAAAAACTTTTAAAAAAAAACATTTTTTTATTTTATTTAATTTTTTTATTATTTTTTTTTATTTAATTTTTTTTTTTAATTATTTTTAAAACAAAACCTGGTCATGTTTGGTATCATTTGAAAGGCCATAATCAAATATGACCATCTAGCTGCCATGGATCGGGAGATAAAGGGATCCTTAGGATCCCCTTATCTCTACATGGCAACTAGAGGGTTAACTGGCCCACTGACATCCTCACACATATGGTGAGGTTGTCAGTGGGTGGGGGGGGACCTGGAGGCTTGGCTGACATCCAAGATGTCAGCCCCCCTCCAGGTTTGAATCGCGTTTTGGCGCCAATTGGCGCCGCAACGTGATCCGGCGGCAAAACGGTTAATGCCATACACCGCTGGAAAGGGGAGGCTCTCCCCTCTCCAGCGGTGCAAACGCTTCAATGGTTGGGGAGATAGAGGGCTCCGAAGGAGCCCCCCCTCCCCTCCATTGAAATCCATGGGGACGCCTGCTGATGACGTCACCACGCAGCGTGGCGACGTCATCAGCCTCGCCTGCCCATGTAAATCACATGGGCAGGCTTCCTCCCTGCCAGATCGCCGTGGGATCCGGCGAGGGAGGTGAGTATCGGGTGGGAGGGGGATTAGGCGCCGCTGACGTACCCTGTACGTCCGCGGGTCTAAGGCTAGGGTCAGACTAACGCATTTTTCACGTTGTCCGTGAAAATGTGCGTTCGAAGAATGGACGTATTTTTTCACGGAATACGCAATAGCGGTCATACTATGCGCAGTTTCATCCGTGATTTTGTACGGATCATCAATAAAACACTTCTTGCATCTGGACGTTATGTTGGCCGGACATTAGCAGCGTCTGATGTCTCCAATTCACGCACACACGCCGCTAGCGGACGCAGCGCACTCTGTACGTCAGTACTAGTGGTTTAACGTTCTCGAAAAAATGCGTTCATTTTCCACTTGCGTTGCGCAGCCGGACTTTTGTGCGACCGTACTTCGTATATTGGCCGTCATTGCCCGGCATCTGCTGCTAGTGCGGCCGTGATTAAGTGCGCCAGAACGCGCGTTCGCACTGCCTCAGTCTGACCCTAGCCTAAGGGAGACCTGTGGACAGGACGTACAGGGTACGTCAGGGGTCCTTAAGGGGTTAATAGCGTTTTTTCTTTTTTCTGTAACAGAACTTTTTATTATCAATCATAGAATCTTATATGTAAATTCCAGACATTTTCGTTCAGTAGTTCTTTTGAAAACATATATATATATAGTGAGACAAAAGTGGGCTGCTCAATGTCAAATGCTCGGGCCTATTTTTGTCTCAGTCTGGGCCTGATCTGAAAGCGCACATTTGAGTGTCAGTGGGCGAGAGTGTGAGCGAGTCAGCAGGTGAGTGGGTCTTGCTTTCAAAGTTGCAGAGATAGCGAATATTCAGTTCCTCAGTCTGAGGTCCTGAGCATGCACAGCTTTTCACATGCACAGCTTGTGCTAGCTCATGTGACGCTTTGATGAGTGGACAGGGCCGGATTTCCCATTAGGCACTGTAGGCATTTGCCTACAGGCGCCCTTGGTAGAGAGGCGCCTGCTGTCTGAGGGATTCCCCCCCCCCGTTTTTTTTTTTTTTAAAACGTAACGCGATCTAACCTGCTGCTGTGGGGATACGGTGTATCGCCGCAGGTGGCAGCGTGGGCAGCATTACAATGGACTTAAATACCAACACAGTCCACATCACGTGCAAGGCATGTGGCGCACGCCGGTGCCTGCAGCGTGTCTCCCACATGCGTAACACGTGGGAACAGCACACTGAATAGGCATCGCCCCCTCCAGCCTAGACCTGCAGCTCTGAAATTCATCACAATGGGGGGTGTCAGCTTCACAAGGCCCTGCCTCCTGGCCTTACCTGAGCCTGCGCTGCCATCATGGGGGATCCCACACTAACTCCGTTCAAACCCCAGGGGACACTGCCAGAGAACGAGGTATATATTGTATATTTATATATTCTATTTTTACACACAGGGATGCTCAGCCTGATATCAGGAACATGAATCCCTCCTTGGCTCTATAACACTGTAAGCAAAGAATCTTTCAATGTCCAAAGATCCTGAAGGATCTGCTCAGACCTCCAGCAAAACACAACGTGTTTCAGTGTATCTAGTGACTGACATTGCTTCTTCTGTGGGTTGTTTTATGCCTCCCTGGGACAGCAGGTCTTCGTTTTATGATATAGATATAAAAACTGTAGCTGAGGGGTCTACAAATATAATTTATGGTATAAAGGGGCAGATCTGCACCAAACTGAATTCCATAATATAAACCATACATTCCTGCAGATACAGATATTATTTTAGGTGTAATGCATGTGTTTTCAGTCTCTGTTTGTGTATGTATGTCTGTTCATCTATAATAATGGTTTATATAAATCTGACAAACAATCAAGACTGGCAGCAGAAAGATCGCTGCCTCATTCTGGACCACTCACCATTTCTGCCCCCCAGCTTCCCACCACCAACATCCTCCACACACAGAGTCAGGATCTCCCACAGACATGCCCCTCCCCCATGCTTCAAAACTGGGGACCTTATACCCTGGGGCTGCCTGTAGTGTTTTTCTTTTTAATTTTTAATACCTATTTCAGCAAACGACAACTTAGATTTTAGTGTGTGTCTGTCTATCAATGATTGATGTACGTACAAACTGTAATCAGAGTATTATACTATATTTTCATTTATCAGATTAATTCCTGTCTGAGTGAATTTTTCAGTGGCTAATTGGAACTGGAGCAGGGCTGGATTTATAAATGGGCAGAGTAGGCATGCGCCTACAGATGCCTACCACACCTTGCTCTGTAAAAAAATAATAATCATCAACAATCATTTAGACTCCTGTATTTCTGGAGCTCTACATGCTAAAGGGACATTTAAGGGGTCATTGGAAAGGCCAGGGCATAGCCTTCCCAATGATAGCAAACATGACCAGCTTTATATAACTGCAAGATAAAACTTTAAGAGGGCAACTGCTCAGCTTTTTTTAAAATGTCTTTTTTTTTTTAGCACCATGATAAAAGTTAGAAGTCATTTTGGCACTTTCATTTTTCGGGGGGGGGGGGGACGACGACTCCACACTTCTGTGCCTACAGGCTCCTGAGAAGTAAATCCGGCCCTGTGAGTAGAGTAGTGGGTGGGGAGGCGTTGGGAAATGTACAGGAAGTGGGAGCTGAAGAAACACCCCTAGCTGAGGGGCGGGGCCAGAGAGGATGAAAGGATAGTTTGAAGCAAGAAAACAGACTTTTCTTTTTTTTTACAAATTCTTAAAACTTTTGACTTATTCTAGTTTGTCTATTGGTATAAAATTGTTTATCCGACAAAAAAAAACAAAAAAAAAAAAACACATTTCTAGACATGCATGTCCCTTTAAATTTGAAAAACAAATTGTTAGGGAAATGTGCTTTTAAGATGCGTTTGCTGGCGAATCATGCTCTACATCTGCTGCTCCCACACTGGGCTTTTCAGAAGCAGGAAAATATATAAATAAATAAAAAAGAAGAAAACACTGCGCAGTTTAACCTTCAGTCAGTAAAAGGAGACGCCATGAAAAATAAGTCCACGCTGGCATAATTATTTCTCGCAGCCCGCTGAGATAAATCTGTTGTACTGACTTTGAAAGTGTACAGGGAAGTATTCCTCTAACTGGCTTAAGGCGGTCCACAGGGAAAACTTGTTGCAAAAAGTGTTAGCAGCTGCTACTAGCGATTAGAAATGACACAAAAGGCAAAAAAGGCGACTGTTCGGTAAATAAAAGTGTCTGGATGGAAATGAAACATATCATGCGGTTTCATTTTTTTTTCTGAAACATGGAAGGTTACACTTTCTCCATCTTCCTGATGCAAATACTGGAATGATGGCTTTATATACCTGCTGCCCTGTCTGGAGAAATAATTGGGTCCAATAATCTGTTTAACATTTCATCTTTAGAAACGGAATACTATTGTGAGATTAATGATTGAAACAAACCTTGTTTCTATAAGTGGTGACTGTAACTGAAGTCTCCGCCTTTTCGTAACCCACTGCCCGGCACAGTCACCACTTTCCCCATGCGCAGGGAAATCGCTGCCCTATGGTGGAACATTGAAGCCAGCTTCTTACTGCAGCCAGTCAATATTCCCTTCATAACGACTACAGACGGCTTAATTATAACAAGCATTTGACAAGCTGGTAACATTTGGAATATGGCAGATATTAGCAAGAGCTGTGTGTCACTATCTTCGAACCTCTACAGCAGGATTTCCCATCCCTGTCCTCAGGACCCCCTAACAGGTCAGGTTTGCCAGATACAGTGGGGCAAAAAAGTATTTAGTCAGCCACCAATTGTGCAGGTTCTCCCACTTAAAAAGATGAGAGAGGCCTGTAATTGTCATCATAGATACACTTCAACTATGAGAGACAAAATGAGAAAAAAAAAATCCAGAAAAATCACATTGTCTGATTTTTAAAGAATTTATTTGCAAATTATGGTGGAAAATAAGTATGTGGTCAACATCAAAAGTCCATCGCAATACTTTGCTATATATCCTTTGTTGGCAATGACAGTGGTCAAACGTTTTCTGTAAGTCTTCACAAGGTTTTAACACACTGTTGCTGGCATTTTTGCCCATTCCTCCATGCAGATCTCCTCTAGAGCAGTGATGTTTTGGGGCTGTCGCTGGGCAACACGGACCTTCAATTCCCTCCAAAGGTTTTCTATGGGGTTGAGATCTGGAGACTGGCTAGGCCACTCCAGGACCTTGATATGCCGCTTACAAAGCCACTCCTTCGTTGCCCGGGCAGTGTGTTTGGGATCATTGTCCTGCTGAACGACCCAGCCACGTTTCATCTTCAATGCCCTTGCTGATGGAAGGAGGTTTTCACTCAAAATCTCACGATACATGGCCCCATTCATTCTTCCCTTTACATGGATCAGTCGTCCTGGTCCCTTTGCAGGAAAACAGCCCCAAAGCATGATGTTTCTGCCACCATGCTTCACAGTAGGTATGGTGTTCTTTGGATGCAACTCAGCATTCTCTCTCCTCCAAACACGACGAGTTGAGTTTTTACCAAAAAGTTCTACTTTGGTTTCATCTGACCATATAACATTCTCCCAATCCTCTTCTGGATCATCCAAATGCTCTCTAGCAAACTTCAGACGGGCCCGGACATGTACTGGCTTAAGTAGGGGGACACGTCTGGCACTGCAGGATTTGAGTCCCTGGCGGCGTAGTGTGTTACTGATGGTAGCCTTTGTTACTTTGGTCCCAGCTCTCTGCAGGTCATTCACTAGGTCCCCCCGTGTGGTTCTGGGATTTTTGCTTACCGTTCTTGTGATCATTTTGACCCCACGGGGTGAGATCTTGCGTGGAGCCCCCTATCGATGGAGATTATCAGTGGTCTTGTATGTCTTCCATTTTCTAATGATTGCTCCCACAGTTGATTTCTTCACACCAAGCTGCTTGCCTATTGCAGATTCAGTCTTCCCAGCCTGGTGCAGGTCTACAATTTTGTTTCTGGTGTCCATCGACAGCTCTTTGGTCTTGACCATAGTGGAGTTTGGAGTGTGTCTGTTTGAGGTTGTGGACAGGTGTCTTTTATACTGATAAGTTAAAAAAGGGGCCATTCATACAGGTAACGAGTGGAGGACAGAGGAGCCTCTTAAAGAAGACGTTACAGGTCTGTGAGAGCCAGAAATCTTGCTTGTTTGTACTTTACTGTAGGTGACCAAATACTTATTTTTCCACCATAATTTGCAAATAAAGGCTTTAAAAATCAGACAATGTGATTTTCTGGATTTTGTTTTTCACATTTTGTCTCTCATAGTTGAAGTGTACCTATGATGACAATTACAGGCCTCTCTCATCTTTTTAAGTGGGAGAACCTGCACAATTGGTGGCTGACTAAATACTTTTTTGACCCACTGTATCTGAAGCAGAGCACAGGTTTGCTGCACAGTGATAGCAGGATTCAGTCTGTATTTCCCCAAGGTGATCCTTATTAAAACCTGGCCTGTTAGAGGGTCCCGAGGGCAGGTTTGGGAAACAATGCTCTGCAGTTTAGGTAATTTTGGTTAAAATATTTGACTTGCCTATCGGCTACAAATAGGATGTAATTAGATGTTTGCATGGACCTCATACCCTGCAATGGATGACTCAATGAGGCCAATCCCATGTGGAGATGGTGGCCATGGAACCACCTACTCATCATTCACACCGGCTGGGTGGAGTAGAGGTAACATCACTGCTCTGCATGGAGAGAGCCTGTGGAGACATGGGTTCGATCCCGGCAAGAGCTCCTCTCCAGTAAGTGTCCTTGGGCAAGACACCTAACAGTACATACTCGCCACCCAGGACATACTTGAAAACGAGAGAAATCTCAATGTATCCTTCCTGATAAAATACTTTCTCAAAAAATTTTACAGATCGAGACATCTTTCCTCCAGGCCTGATGATCCCCTGTGCTGTGTGAGGTATAGACCTGTGTACCATAAAAGAGTAATTGGTCAATTTTCCTCTCATGTATGCTCCCCAGCCCAATGGGGATAGTCTCTGCATCTGTGACTATGCCGGGTTATCTGAAACAGAAGAGAAAAAAAACAAACAATGCCTCTGGGTAGTTTCACCGCGATACCAGGGTGACCAGTCAGGAGGCCTGGATTGAAGACTACAGCCCCTGAGGTACTGGTGGGACAAGAGTGAAAGGAGAAATGGATTGGGCCTGATTGTAGAGCCCTGGCCAGAACCAGAACCTGTTCCTGGAACAGTGAATATTCTAGGGTTAAGACAAAACATGTATTTCTCATGCGTTTTATTGCTTGGTGACTGGCATTTTCCTGGGTTCTTTGAAGTAACCATCTCTGTAGTTGAGTGACACATTACGGAGTTTCCTACAAACTGTAAATTACGTTTGGCATCCACCTTGACACTCAAAGAAGCCCAATTATGTTTCATAAATGAATGCCAAAATGCACAATATTAAGTCCGTAAACCAATTTTAATGAATTTTTACATTCTTGACACCCTGACAACCCATAATCATTGCCTTCAAGTTTCTCTACAGCATTTCTATGATAAACACTTACACTTGTCTACTACTTACGTCTTTGTGTTGCCGTTTTGAAGATTAGGTTCGTCGGGATGTCCAGGTGTTTCTATGTGCACATATAGTTCAAAAAAACTTTGCACCAGATGCTCCGGAGAGGAAATTCCCTGATGGAAAACCAGAAGAGCCCAACTCATTTTGACTGATTGGAAAAATCAAACACCACGAACCACAAAAGAAAGTCAGAAGCTAAGTCCCAAAAACAGTCCTGCTTCTGGGAACTCATGAACCCTGAATCAGCGGTCGCTGACCTCAGGGTCTTGGTGGAGCTAGCCTCCTGCACTCGGAGGCTAGGTCAGTCCTTTGAGACCCCCTCCTAGAGACGGGACAGTGGTGAGGGCACTTTGGTCACAGTAACCACTCAAATTTCATTGAAAAGTCACAATGCATAAGGTTAGTCATCTACCCACAGCTTCCCTTCTATGAGGGAAACACACGCTCAGTAATCTGTGAATGGAGAGACAAGGAAGGGATAAGGGGTAAGAGATGGGCAAGTATATTCCTAACTTGGGGCTGCCTTCTTCGAGCACAATCCACGTCTGTTCAAGTATGTAATGAGGTGAGAGGAGGTCTACTATTTAAAGCAATGGTGGTCCGTGGTCAGGGCTCCTAAGTGGTTCTGGTGGAGACTCGAAAAATAAACAAAACGCCTGAAGCATACAAAAAGCCATTAATGCTTTCCTAAGAAATTATCTGCAGCTACCAGACGAGAAAACTCACGTCAATCTTGGGTTCCAGAAACCCACAGAGATTTCACCTGAGGTCTAAAGTAAACATGTTTTCTTCCCTCGCTAATACTGTTAAATATTAATGGTTTCACTGCAGGAATCCAGCACCATCATTTGCAATAAATGAAGGAACCACTTTTAAGAGTTTTTTGAGCTCCCATAACTTCGTCTTAAAGGTTTTCCTTTGTCCTCTCCACAGTCAATTACGATTTGGCCACCCACGGTTCTCTATTTCCCTTTGAAGATGCAGCGCTCTTAAAAGGTCACTATAACCTAATTGCATCATAATTGACTCTGCCTGCTCTCATCCATTCAGTAATTGCAGAGCGATGGAAGCTGCAGAGAGCTGACTTTCCCATATTGAGCAAGTGTCATGTCTACTTACCCGGGCTGGATGGAGATGTGTAACAATGAGGCTTCAAACGGGTTATCACACGGGAGCTTTACCAAGACAAATAAACACCGTTAAGATTTTTTCGTACATTTATAAATATTTTTTATTTAATCTATTGATTAAATAATTAAATTTTCTTCCACAATTCCAAGGGCCATCAAAAGATGCCCATGAAGCAGTATACCCATTACAGACGTCAATGCTTGGTAGCACATTCCCATGTAAATAATTACATGGAATAACGATACGTTGTCTGTCCGACTATAAATCGGACGAACAGTAAAGCCGCACAATGCATCTTGTTTCGCTGACTTGCACTCTGCACATCGCATGTACATTTCATTATGCCATAGTACTGGTATGCATCATTGCACCTTCTTAATGGCACTCCTAAAATTGCCATTTTCATTTAGTCCTCTTATTTTTAGCAGGGTGGGACCATTAGTGTTGTTATTGTGATGCCTTATTTGATGGCCCTTGACCACCAAGCTCTATTGCCATCAAGGCATGCAGTGCCAGGTAGCATTACAGTTAATGAGTTGGTTTCTGTGATGTTGCTAATAAGCGAACATGAATTGAAATCCCTGCTGGATGACCCACATTGCTGGTGTATCCATGGATGCTATAAATAAATATATAAAGATATTTCAGGCCTTCTATATGCCATATGGCAATGCGCCTCTATACAGCCCCATCATGATACACAGCATATGGGAAATATGTGGTTGTTAGAACATATTGGAGATGAAATGTGACATTTACAGGAGCAGGCACGGCATTCATAAGCGTTTGTTTCACATTAGCACCTCTAAGAGGAGAGCTTTAAGGCTGGGGTCAGACGAGCGCAGTGTTAACGTCCGTGTTGCCGCACATAAGTACGTCCGTGATAGCATACAATTGTGTTAAATGAAGCCCCACACACGAAGTACGTCCGCACAGAAGTGCGGATGCATGACGGACGCTGCAAACGGACGCAGGTTAGGCAAGAACGTAATACTGCTAGAACGGACGTGCGGAGTGCGCCACGTCCACAACGTCCGCATAGCTTTATGTGTGAGTGATGGAGCGTGGTCAGACGGACTGCATTTATACGTCCAGCATTTTTGACGGACAGAATGTTTTTTCATTGTAATTTATTTTCCCTGCTACATCAGTCAAAAAATACGTCAGTGAAAAAAACGGACTGTGTGGCCACTACCTTGTCGTCAGTCAGAAAGTACGTCCATACTGCACGGACGCACAGTCCGTACAAAATGCGCTCATCTGACCCTAGCCTTAGTGAGCATATCATATCACAGCCATGCTCCCTTCCGATCTCAGATCTGCCAAAGTTGGTGGGCCTGAAGTAAGATGTGCTGGGATCGCATTAATGAGATCCCGTAGAACACAGATACTATAAAGCAATACAGTACGTCTGCAGGACCTGTGTTTCTAAATTGAAAATAGCCGTATCAAGATCATCCACGGCCAAGTATATCGAGACTCCCGAGAACAATGATATCCAGTGCCGACTGCCGACACCACATTGTTGTGTCCAAAACCTTAATAACATTGGTTGTTCACCAAGGGCTACATTTGCAAAATAATCGAATGTTTCACGCAAAGATATATGAATTAAATTTTTTGTTCAAGGCTGGGATTTCTTCACCGTTCCGGTTTTGGCCGTAGACTTGCAACACTCCTCCAGTTTTCCACCAATTCCATGCTCGGTGGAAAGGCCCTTGAGGGTTCTTCCAGGAGAGGAAATATAAAATAGACATGCAGCATTATGATGACCACAGACACATCGATTAAAAACAGAATGTTTTAATTATTTTAGTGATACAACTGAATTGAAATAGGGACATCTCCAAGTCACCAACAGCAGGAACAGATGTATTTGGATAGCTGCTGGCCAGACGTAAACCGATGCCTCCCTCCCTACTAGCCCAGGATTTCATTATATTATTACCACTGATAATGGCTGACAGGCTACATTTGTGACACCGTAAAGGGGTTTACAACATACAGTAAATCCATGTGCCAAATATGTTTTTTTCCCCCTCAGTATCCAAATCAAAGGGGCATATGGCATTGAAATAGCAATGTGGGATGTATTCCCTGAATCTCACTGTAGAGCTACATCGTTAAAACCTCTAATTAACATGGATACCAGTGTTATGATGCCTATTCCCTTTGTGGATGTGCATATGAATATTCATACATGATCAAAAAGACAATTCTGCAAGTTCTTAACAGTATCTGTATGTGATATAGTGTCAGTGTTTTAAATAAATCCATATTGGAAGTGACACACCTTACTAGCAGGAAAAACTAAATGCCACATAATCCCACAGAGCGACCAGCTCCCAAGAATTGTGCATCAAAGGCCAATAAAAAGAGCAATGGACAGGGCAAATTACCTCTTTGTAGACAACGTTTTTGAGAACAACCACTTACAACAACATTTCAGCTCAGTCGAGCCTTTCAAGGACCGGGACTAACTTGAGAAGGGGCTCAGGGCCCGGGGCTTGAGAAGGGGCTCAAGGCCCAAGGCTTGGGATGGGGCTCGACTCAAGATTTATGTTGCTGTAAACCGTTGTTATCCATTAAACTCTCTACAAGAAGGTAGTGTGTCTAGTCCCTTGCCCTTTTTATTTGCTTTTATTCATTCACTTTCAGTGTGGCAGAACATTTTTGTATAAATGTAACAAAAACTTTAATAAAGTTAAGAAAAAACAAGGCTATGGAAGCTTGATGACCGGCTTGCTAGAGAGGTGGTTACACACCTTCTTTCTGGGGAATACTCCCTCTGGCCACTTAATATTGTATCACATGTAAAAATCATTGTTGCAGTTGTGATACCAAATTATTTCCAAAAATAAAAATCAATCCACTGAGGTGTTATTTGTGGAAAGCGTGGTCCAATACTATAGACATTATAATTGCATATTTTTACTATATGGTGCATTGAGTGGAATTTTAAATGCTATACAGACGTGTCCCTTGCAGTGGTTATAGTGCAAAGAAGCTTGTTGTCTTCATCTTCCTGCCCACAAACTGTTAATACACCAAACTTATTTAAGTCAAAGTAGAGCACACAGTCTCATTCACAACCAGCTTGTGCCTTACCAGAGCACTCGAATTGTTGAACTCCTCACCTCTCAGCATGTCTGACCAGGGGCTCAAGCTCTCACACAGTAGAACCTAAAAGGAAACGTAGCAACTGGGCTCTTATAGTAAAATGTTGCAACTTTAAAAATCCTATTCTGGTGTGTGTGTTCTTAAGGCATTACCTTTAATGTAACAAATTTAGAGGTAATTCCCTGTCAGGATTGCCACTCTAAAATCCAATATTATATAACCTTGATAACGGTTGCCTAAGCGACCGAAGCATTGCCCATGTCCTTTCTGACTTTCTTGGCACGCCCGGCTTCCATTCTCTGGTTTTTGAGCGATTTTAAAATCAAAGGTCTCAAATACCAGTGAAACCATCACAGGTATATATTGTAGAATAAAATTGACCTGCCATGAAATGTTTTAGGATCAGAATTAACACTATCCTTCCTCATTTAAACTTTCAAACCTTATACTGTAATAGAAATCCGACGGCGGCTTCCACGGAGACATGCCAGCTGATAAAAATGGAGTTTTACCAATCTGGGAGAATGGAGGCATTAGGTATGAAAACATGATTCTCTTCATGAAATGTTTCTATGATGATGCGAAATTCGGTATGGACATTGATACTTCCCTCAAATGAGGAGGACAACACGTGCGAGTGATAGAATACTGCCAGTTTCTGATCAATTAAAGTAAATTGGACATACAAGGCCCTGTTTTGTGATTTAGCAAATGTTATACACTGAATACAACCCCAGAGAACTATCCCTTAAGACATAAAACCTTCAATGACCACATATTCTAATTTGGAGGCTGGTGTGGTGCCATGATTATTCAAACTTTTTCTATCAATCCAGGTAAAAGGTCTTTGACCTATATGTTGATCTTCTGTTCCTGAAACCTTATAAAGAGTGATCGACCAGTATGTAATATTGTGTTGATTGTATTGCTTTGTCCCTTGGCAAAATAGAAGCCACTATCTATATATGTGTGCTAGCATCATCTCAGTCTGAATCAAACTGTAGTCTCTATTGTCTCTATGATCTCCATGTCAGTCTTGGATGGTGACACCAGGGAACACTTGTCCTGCCCCCAGCAGCTGTCCGGACTGCAGTCTTCTTCTGAACTCAGCTCTGCTCCCTCCTCTGTGTCCTCATCACATGATTCCAAATATGGGACCCCCACCGCGTTTATACCAGAGTCTTCCGAATTGGAAGGTGATGAACAGTGGTCTATTTTTGGAGTTTCTGTATCTTTGGGTGCGTAGACCTCTTGAGGGTGCTCTCTTTCATGTCTGGCTCTGTGAGACAGAGGAGGTGGTGGTGGTGGCTGGCGCTGTACATAGCACATCTTCCCATTGATACATTTTACCTGATAGTTATCCAAGAAGAGGTCGGAGATTGTACAGTATTGTGGCGAATCTGGCATGTATGGAGGCTGGAATGAAGGAGAAATCTTGAGAAAATGCTCGGCCAGCGAGACAGAGAGCTGAATGGTGTCAGTCTGGTTGTGTGGCTCTGCCGGAATTTGCGTACTTGGAAGCTGTTCCACAGGAGTCATAGGCTGATATACATACTTGCCTGGAAAACAAGAACATGGAAAAGGTTATGTCAATGTGGATTAATAAAAAAGACATCTATCAATCATATACTTTACTTCATGCGGGGATGTTAAAGATTTCAGTATGTTCAATGGTAGACCAAGCATTGCTTTCACTTCCTATAGGCTTAGATGAATGTTCCTTGCATAGAAATATGCCTTTTACTTCAGCTGTGATTGATAAAAATTAACGTGTTGCTAAGCCTACAAAAATGCTGTCAAACTAGGTCAAACAAAACCCCACAAAGCCTCTTAAAGACATTTATCTTGCAGATGTTATATAATTCTCGTCAAAGTTTGTCTATGCCTGTTTATTCATTAGCGCATTCCCACACATTTATAGAAACCTTATACAATGTTATTTGTCTACAACAGGTCACTCTTCACTACCATGATCAAGTATACTTGATCTTCAAAAGCTCTTGCAGGAGCCCAACATCGAGTAAACGCCATCTGGTCATATTCTGAAGCCATACAAAGGAATTTTGTTGATTGCCTAATGAAATCCATTTGCAAATGGGCGATATGCCTCCAAGCTTTCCACACTTAGGTTCAGCACCTTGGATGACCTGTCCAGTTTGAACAGCTTGGAGATCTGGTTTTCTTTTAAAGAGAGACAAAGCTCTAGCTGTATTATTATACATCAAGTGGTACTTTTTGGCCAGCAGTGAAGCCCTCTCCTGACAAATAAGCTCATGGTACTAAAATGTCTTTTATGAATAGTACATTGATTTTCATGCTGTCTGCAATGGAAAGTGGTTTTTCGCATAAAATCACTGGTAGGACCCAGAGGATTTATGGAAAAAAAATACTTGGTAGTGTTTGATATGGCGTTATGTGCCATATATACTTGTGCTTATCTGTGTGAGCTCTGAGTGACTGGATAGCAAATAATTCAGAACTCAGGATTTTATTTTACACTTTAAACAGGATGTGGGTAATGGCATCCCTCAGATAATTTGGAGACAAAGTAGATGTTGAAAACAAAGAAAATGCATTAGCTCTTCACGTCAACGCGTTTCACAGGAAGTGTGTGTGGCTATTCTGGGGTATTTTTTCCCTGTGAAATTCCCTTATGAATAAGCATGAACGTTCACAAATGGAATGCACAACTTTTTTTCTCACGTAATTACTGTAATTATAATCCTGCCATCTTTTATTCTTCTTGTTTATATGTGTGAAAGAGTTCTAGTTGCTGTCAGACATCTCAAAGTGAATAGCTAGGTCATAAAATACAACTTAATGGCAAACAAGAACGGTTTGGTGGTTTGCTACTTGCAGTTATGGATCATATAATTCTTTAGGCACAGGAGAAGAACCCTGGTGGTTTCAATTCAGTTCCAAGTATCGTGGTACAAATATGCCAATAAAGTGGCCTTGCAGGGCTTGTAGTTTAAATAAATTAACCACATGTGAGATTGGATAGGTAGACTCGCCAACTTTGGCAGGTCTGAGATTGGGAGGACAGGAGGCATGGCAGTGTGATTCAAAAGGGGGCAGGTCATCCTGGTACATGTGTGGACCGCAAACGTCATTAAACATGTGCTATTGATGCATTTTCCCTTAGTCCTCCTGAAAGAATGCTACATCCACTGCAGAATTAAATTCAAAATCCTCACCCTGACCTACAAAGCTCTCACTAACTCTGCTCCCCACTACCTGTCCTCACTAATCACCAAATACACCCCAGCCCGCTCCCTAAGATCTGACAATGACCTGTGCATAGCTTCTCCCCGCATCACCTCTCTTCCCATGATAGACTACAGGATTTCTTACTCGCAGCCCCATCCTCTGGAACGCTCTCCCTCATACTGTCAGACTTTCCCCTAGTTTCCCCGCCTTCAAACGCTCCCTTAAGGCATTCCTATTCAGACAAGCCTACCACCCGACTCACTGATACACCTCACTGCCCCAACCAGTCCATCACTCTCACCTTGTAGCCCATCACTCTCACCTTGCAGTCCTCTTCTCCTGTTTCCAACACCAACCCTTCTATATTGTAAGTTCCCACAGGAATAGGGCCCTCGTTTCCTCCTGTACTGGTTTACCAAAATATGGTTTCCTCTCAATGTACTGTAACCCTGTCTATATTGTGCCCATTGTTCAGCACTGCGAAATATGCTGGCACTATATAAATAAAGAATAATAATATATAAGGGTTAACCACTACAAAATTATTGAATAAAATCACTGCAAACATATACCTTTGCCATTTCATCAATGGGTACCAGTCCTGAGGAGTCAAATTAAAGCATCTTAACACATGAACAGCTGCCACTGATTAAATAGAATTTCTCTCCAGGGTCACAAATGCACTCTGAAATGACAGAGCTGGGGCATTTAAGAGAATCGATGTTCCCTTAATTCTTGTTTATTTCAGCTGAACGGTCTGGAATGAATGGAATAATTCCCTTTAAAAAAATAAATAAATCAGTTTTGAAGTCACCACAAGGTGCCTATTACTACTGCGGATATAAAATAACACAATTTCCAAAAAAGGAAAAAAATAAAATGCAATTAGATTTGCATTAAGAGATTACAGGATTATTAATGATCTAATGGAGCTGGCAGTCATTCATTTTATAGAAGATTGTTGGTTGCTGAATGTCAAGGGTTCATTTAATATCACTCACATTTCTCGGTAAAGGGAAAGATTCAGTATTTCGTGTTCATTTCGAAATGATATTCACACTTCATAAAAGATACCTACGACAGCGTATCTAGTGCCGAGACGAAGACCATGAGCTCTCACCATGGTGCATAGAGTAAAAAAATGGTTGTGGGGCTGAGGCAGGTGCATTGTATCAACTAGCATCACATCACGTTTTGTTTGTATGGGGGCTTTCGAATGGTAGTGTTCACTAGAGCGCCACATGCCCCTTCTGTTACTGATGATATAAGCAAGGTGAGGTCACAACAAAGTCCCTGTTGTCTATCTTGATAACACCCCCTTGTTCCACCAGGATGCTGTGATACGTGTGACCCACGGCTACCTGCACTGCATATGGATTTACACTCACTACGCTTTTTAATTATGTCATTTTACTTTTGCTTTAGTAGCAGCCTCCAGTCATTAATTTGAGGCATCTATGTTATCCATACAGCATTCGGACTCGGAGTTTGTGTCTTTGCAACTGTCCGTCTGGAATTCAATGTATCTTGTGGCAACGCAATCAGGAATGCGTTAGGATGCCTCAAAAAAAGTCCTTTTAAAATCGTTCCCTATTCGTATTTGACACGAAAATGAATGCCACATTTACACCATGGTTTGGATCAGAATTATTACCCTCCTAATGTCCTTTTAATGACTGGTGTTAGAGTTACGGTGTGTGCTTGTTTTACGGTTAGGATAATCCTAGCTTTATCCCCTAACCAACAGATTTCACAAATTTTTTGTATTTTAAGCAGCAGATTCTAAAACTCTGGATGTGAGCGTAGCAAGTATTCACCAAATTAACAGACTCTGTTACTTAAAAATGAAGCAAAATTTGAGCAGAATCTGTTGGATAGGGGTCTGGTGGGTTAACCCTAAAACTGACCAGTGTCACTAAAAGGACTCTAGTATGGTACTATTTCCGACAAATTGAAAATTGTGCAAATGTGTCATTTTCTTGTCAATATGACTCCCTCATGCCAAGGAAAAAACATTTAAAAGGTGACTCTTTGGATGTGTATTAACCCAATACATCCACAAGGTGGTTTTAGCTGCAACTAAAAATTATTTTCATAAATCGACTAATTGAAAAAATAATCATCCAATTAATTCATCGGATAAAAACCAAAAACAATATTTTTGTTTAGCGAAAGGGATCATCAAGTAAAAATTAACCCCTTCTCTTCCCCTTTTTTTTCCATAAGCAATTTTATGCAGTGTACGTAACTTTCTTACGTACATACGCAAATTGCATATCCTGCGTAACTTACGTACTTTTCGCACACAAAAGGCACATGATCAGACTGATGGACTGATGCTGTGTGCGGAGCTCAAGCCCATGACTGCTTTCTCTCCGAACGTTCCTACAAAAAGAGGGGAGAAGCTAAAATGGTCAATGTGCGTAGAATGTCCCTTTAAAAGAATTTCATGAACAAACTGACCGAGAGGAGGGTCCGGAGGTGGAAGTGAGTGAGTTGGGGCAAAGGACCTGACCTGAGAGGGAGTGAGTTTGTTCAAGAGACCAGACCCGAGTGTGGGAGTGAGTTTGGGTTAAGGGACTGGACCAAAGGAGAGATGGCAAGTTAAGACCAGATAGGAGGGAGGCAGGGAGGGTGGCACAGGATACCAACTTCAAGTAAGGTAAAAACATTAGCGGTACAGCTCCACCACCCAGTGGCAGTACCCCAGGGACCGTACGATTGTTCTGATTAATTAAAAACAAACTGGTTTTCTAGAAGTAGAAAACCCTAGAACTAAAACCATAAAGAGTAAAGTAGCTGGCACATGTGTTCCGAAGAGACGGAGGTTATTAATGTTATCTCAGTCTGGCTAAACCGTGTGTGCTGTACACAGATTCATCAACCAACTGATTAAATTGATAGAGAAAAGTTGACAACTATTTTCATTGTCGATTAATTGTTTTCGGCCCTAGTGGTGTTATTAGGATAGTAAACCGCATATTTTAGGATACTTTTAATGCCTTTCCCACTGCCGGGCATACTATGCCGGCCCTGCAGCGGGTGGGCCTTGAAGCCGCAGGGTATACTAGTACGCACTGTTGACTACAATGGGCCACAACCGCCCCACCCACCAGTTGGCGCACGCAACATCATTTGCTGGTGCAAGCCACCCCCCCTGCAGTCTATGATGCATGTCGTGCATCAGCTGCTTAGGCAGGCCGAAGGAGATGCTCGCCACAGCACCCGGCAGAGTGGTGTACTAAAACGCCCGCCACGTTAATCCCCTCCCACCGGGCACCATCCACCTGGCGTTAAGGGGTTTGAAAGACTTCTTTATCTGTAAATATCCTACATTTTCAAATAGAACAGAATTACACACCACAGACATAAATAGTTTAGGGGTGTGTAGGACTCTGGCCTCCACTCCAAGTCATTCAAGTGCCAAGGAAAAACCTGCCGAATTCTTTTTCCTTAATCCTAGTTTTTTTAAGCATCCTTTTAGGGGGCTCTGCTCCTTGTTTTCCTTTTTCCCAGAGGGAGGGACTTGGCTGTGTGCAGTGGCAAGGAGGAGGAGGATAAAGATCAGTTTAGAGATGGATAGAGGAAGACCGGAAGATCTACTGGTAAACACTAGTAGCAGCTGCATTGAGATAAATGTGGTTATCTGGCCAAAGATTTAAAAAGAGTCATGAAGGTAGAAGACAATCAGGGTACAATTGAATTCTGAAACTAAATCTTTTAAGCTCCCCTATAACAAAACCTTACTGTGATAAAACTCATTAGTAGGGTAGTAGTAGGGTTAACACATGTAATGTCCTAAATATGGGTCACATGACAGTTTTTTTTATTTTTTTATAAATTACACCAATTCAGAGCCCAATCCAGAAAGTTGTGAATTAGCCTGATAGATTGATTTCCAGCTGCTCTGCCTTTATTCGACACAAACATGGGATCTTTTTCTTGTACGTGCTACAATATCTGGTTAATTAAGACCCACCACCGATGTGCCCTGCAGAATAAATGCCTACCTATTCCACATTCTCTGAGGACAGTGAGCACTTTGCAATTTCAGAATCTCAAGGATTAAGCTTCACAACACAGGAGGCTGGGTAATTGAATCCTCATGAATAAACATTGTACCGTCAGATTAATGTGGTTGTAATGATGGGGTTATTATGGTGACAGGGGGATTGTGCATTAAAGTAATGAATAGGAAGGGAGGTATGGAAGCGGGGACCAAAAAATAAAAAAAAGATTGTAAAAACTGTTTCATGTAGGCAGTTACAAATGTACATCTAAAACGCCAAATTATGTGTCGTGCAGACACACAAAAGATTGATTAGCGCTCTGCAGTCCTGCCGCTGCATGTGCCATGCTAACCTGTTCGCTGTGTATTGTAGCCGGATGCCTAACTGCCAGCACAATACCACATTGTGAGTTCCTATGGGAATAGGGCCCTCATCTCCTCCTGTACTGTTTGTCAAATGTTGTTCAATGTATTGTAACCCTGTCTATACTGTGCTTATTGTACAGCGCTGCGGAATATGCTGGCGCTTTATAAATAAAGAATAATAATAATAATAATAATACGCAGTTTATTTGCAGGTAAATTCGCAAACTTCAGTAATGTCCTTCCATTCATGGGTTTTATTCAGCAAGCGATAACGATACCGCGGCACTGAAAGAGTTTGAGTGCTGGTATGAACGTATTAGTGCTAGAGGGGTTTTTAAACACCTGCTGACATTCACCTTTGTTGCAAACAAAAAAAAGGTAGAAAACCGTGTCAATGACATTTGACTATCCACAGAAGCAAAACGCAACAATGGCAGGTGAAGAAGCATATAACAAACACTGTACAATGGTCCCGCTGTTATTCCTAGGTAAGCTGTGGCTAAACAGTGAATAAATTGTAGTTTCAACATACAGTCAGGTCCAGAAATATTGGGACATCGAAACAATTCTAACATCTTTGGCTCTATACACCACCACAATGGAGTTGGAATGAAACAAACACAATGTGCTTTAACTGCAGGCTGTCAGCTTTAATTTGAGGGTATGTACATCCAACTCAGGTGAACAGTGTAGGACTTACAGCAGTTTGCAGATGTGCCTCCCACTTGTTAAGGGACCAAAAGTAATGGGACAGAATAATAATCATAAATCAAACTTTCCCTTCTTAATACTTGGTTGCAAATCCTTTGCAGTCAATCACAGCCTGAAGTCTGGAACGCATAGACATCACCAGACGCTGGGTTTCATCCCTGGTGATGCTCTGCCAGGCCTCTACTGCAACGGTCTTCAGTTCCTGCTTGTTCTTGGGACATTTTCCCTTCAGTTTTGTCTTCAGCAAGTGAAATGCATGCTCAATGGGATTCAGGTCAGGTGATTGACTTGGCCATTGCATAACATTCCACTTCTGTCCCTTCAAAAACTCTTTGGTTGCTTTTGCAGTATGCTTTGGGTCATTGTCCATCTGCACTGTGAAGCGCCGTCCAAGGAGTTCTGCAGCATTTGGCTGAATGAGAGCAGATAATATTGTCCAAAACACTTCAGAATTCATCCTGCTGCTTTTGTCAGCAGTCACATCATCAATAAATACATGAGAACCAGTTCCATTGACAGCCATACATGCCCACGCCATGACACTACCACCACCATGCTTCACTGATGAGGTGGTATGCTTAGGATCATGAGCAGTTCCTTTCCTTCTCCATACTCTTCTCTTCCCATCACTCTGGTACAAGTTGATCTTGGTCTCATCTGTCCATAGGATCTTGTTCCAGAACTGTGAAGGCTTTGTTAGGTGTTGTTTGGCAAACTCTAATCTGGCCTTCCTGTTTTTGAGGTTCACCAATGGTTTACATCTTGTGGTGAACCCTCTGTATTCACTCTGGTGAAGTCTTCTCTTGATTGTTGACTTTGACACATACACCTACCTCCTGGAGAGTGTTCTTGATCTGGCCAACTGTTGTGAAGGGTGTTTTCTTCACCAGGGAAAGAATTCTTCGGTCATCCACCACAGTTGTTTTCCGTGGTCTCCCGGTGTTGCTGAGCTCACCGGTGCGTTCCTTCTTTTTGAGAATGTTCCAAACAGTTGTTTTGGCCACGCCTAATGTTCTTGCTATCTCTCTGATGGGTTTGTTTTGTTTCTTCAGCCTAATGATGGCTTGCTTCACTGATAGTGACAGCTCTTTGGATCTCATCTTGAGAGTTGACAGCAACAGATACCAAATGCAAATAGCACACTTGAAATAAACTCTGGGCCTTTTATCTGCACATTGTAATAGGGGTAATGAGGGAATATCACACACCTGGCCATGGAACAGCTGAGAAGCCAATTGTCCCATTACTTTTGGTCCCTTAACAAGTGGGAGGCACATCTGCAAACTGCTGTAGGTCCTACACTGTTCACCTGAGTTGGATGTACATACCCTCAAATTAAAGCTGACAGTCTGCAGTTAAAGCACATTGTGTTTGTTTCATTCCAACTCCATTGTGGTGGTGTATAGCGCCAAAGATGTTAGAATTGTGACGATGTCCCAATATTTCTGGACCCGACTGTACTTCATCCACAAGGTTTGCCAAAGGAAAAGCACCGTTCATTCAATGGAAGAACGCTGGTTACTCAATATATCACTTGGGATTATATCTTAGGCCCGTGTCAGACGAACGCAGTGATCACGTCCATGTTGCCACACAGTTTAACATCCGTAATAGCATAGAATCCTGAGCAATAGAGACCCACACACTAAGTGCATCCGCACAGAACTGCGCACGCACAACGCAATTTAGGCAAGAACGTAAAACCGCTAGAACAGACGCGCAGAGTGCGCCACGTCCGCATAGCGTTGTTTGTTATGGAACGAAGTCAGATGCATCGCATTTGCGACATCCAGCACCTTGACGCACAAATGGCTTTTCATATCATGTATCAATTTTTATCATTTTTCATATTAATTTTATTTCCACTAGTTGCCTTTTTTTTCAACGTCCGTCAAGAAAACAGATCATGTGGTGTCTGCAGTATCTTCCGTCAGTAAGTCCGTCCGTCCGTTGTGCACGCACGCAGAGTGCGCTCGTCTGACATTAGCCTTATACACCATTTTTAATCTGAAACACGTATTTTTTTGTTTGATCAATTTAGCACTTGTATTTCACGAACAACTAACTAGTGTCTACTAGAGACGACTGCATCAGACGCTGCTCACTTTGTACTTTTAAATTTAACCCCTACACTAACAGGTGTGTGTGTACGTGTGTGTGTTCATAAGTTTCCATACCCAGGCCGAATTTATGATTTCTTGGCCATTATTCAGAGAATATGAATGATAACACAAAAACATTTCTTTCACTCATGGTTAATTAATGGCTTCAGCCAAACACTATCAATCAAGTGTTTTTACTCTTTTTAAACACATACCGCCCGGAGTACGTCGCAAAACACTGACACTTTGATGACGCCGGCCACATGCTGCAGCACAGCGCATGCTACAGCGAGTGTGCTGCGCACGTTTTGAAAGCCTCACAGTCGAACCACTACGACCTGCATTCGACGGGGATGCAAAGCGCGTTCCTCCATAGGAGGATTGAGCCTTGCAACTTTGAGCGCACCAACTGCACTCAGCGATATGGCCAGACGGGTGTCAGAGTGGAAGGAACATCCACTCACAGACGTTCCTTCCGCTCTTTAAAACACTCGTCTCACCCCGGCCTTACTTGGGTGGCTGGACGCTTTAGCGAGCATCCAGCCAATCCAGAGGCTCTTAATGTGAATGCATTGAGGGCCATTGGAGGGAGATGGTTCCCAAAACAGGTCCGGCTTCTGGGTCTCAATCCAAGAAGCCAAGATTATCCAGAGGGGAGAAAGAGGTGATTGGATTGAGTGGTCACATTACCCTAGAGTGTCCCTTTAACATGGAAATATAGGATTAAACAAAACCTATAAAGTGTGCAAGGTGAATATCAGATCCGCTGACCTCTGCATAAATAGTGATGGAACCATCTTCCTGAATCTTACCACTCAACCCAAACCCTGACTTCTCTATTCTTGGTTGAGCTCAGTGTAGTGCAAGGCATGATCACTAGATACGTGCATTTCGTTTTGTTCCGAATTGCAGTTTGTACGAAATTATACGGATTCGTATTTCAGAAGCACTTCTGAAATAACAAATTGATTTTGTCCAAAATGGAATGAAAACGAAACGGTATAAAACTAATTTATTTTGTTTTGACAAATCGACTTGTTATACCATTTCACAGATTTAGTCAGAACAGTGACATACAGTGGCATTCGGTGCGATTCGGTTGCAGTGAAATTCCCCATACAGAAATAATGGTTAATCTATTCAAAGAATGCCGAACAGCACAGAAATGGCAGTGAAATGTCCCGGTTTAAACCGGTGAATCAGTTTCAATGTAAAAAAAAAAAAAACCCTGTTTTTAAGAAATATTTATTCAACCGTTTAATCTTTATATTTGCAGCAAATAGCCTTTTTATTTATGTTTTTTACGTGAAATTTTTGGATTCCCAATTACTTTATAAAGACTTGGCTTTTTTTCTTTGCCGGACGCACAGTTTTTTTTTTTCCTTTTTCTTTCTTTCAGTCTGGCTGCATTCGGCGGGTGCTATCCTTGGTGCTCAAACATATTTCAGCAGGTGGATTTTTTGCTCTGGAGCCCTGCTGTGCTGCTGAAATATTTCAGCACCAAGGACAGGGGATTACGTATCTTTTACCCTGATTTTTTTAACCCTAATCTAACAGTAATTAATTCACCTGTTTCACCATTCCGAAATAAAGAATCAAAACATAAGAAATACGAATTACTAATCTCCCGAAATAATGAATTGAACCGAAATACGAATCACTGTAACATAACGAACGCACTGAAGCAAATTTAAAAACATAACAAATCGATCTGAAATGAAACAAATTTTTTAATCGTGCACAAGTCTAATGATCACACTGTAGTAAGGGCAGTCCAACATCCTAAGCTTCCCTTACTCATATTCCCAGATCCATGTGTCCGATATTTGCCCCATTAAAGACCGCATCAACGCAGCAATGAAAGCACAGCAAGAAACGGTTAGCAAGAAGTTGCCAACATGAAAGTCAGATGTTCGGGGAAAGGTCAAAGTGTAATTATTAAGAGTCACACAGGTGGTGTTTTATAGAGATTAACCCCTTCACTGCTGAGCCATTTCGGGTCTAATTTTTCTTCTTTACTTTAAACATGGTCATGTTTGGTATCATTGGAAAGGCCATGCTCTGGCCTTTCTACTGATAACAAACATGACCCTCTAGCTGCCAACAGTGGGGAGATATCGTGGTTCAAAGGAACCCCCTATCTCCACCCCTATCTTTCCTTAGGAGTCAATGAGGACTTTCCCCACACGTCCTCAGCAGTGAAAGGGTTAATCAAATATCAAATAAAAATAAAAAAATCCTCGATCCTGCATGTTATTTGGTTCAAATATTATTCCTAAAACGGTGATCATCATACAGGTCCGGCTTCATACAATCACTATGCAGTTCTTGCTATAATTATAATGCTGCGAGTGCGGATGTTGATAAGAACCCTGTTCCGTTGAGGGATCATAGAGAAAAAAAGTTCCTTTACCATGTCAATATCCTCGATTACCCCAAAAAAGAATGATTGGGAATCATGCAAGCAAAACCTTGACCAGCAGAGCTTGCAATCTAACATCGCTCTTATCCTACTTCGTGAACCAGCTTTCTCTAATCTGGAAATTGAGCCGCATTATCACAGCAGGATGACCACTTTGATGTTCCCGAAAATGGTGCTGCCCCATAATCATCTTCCTATGCGTTGCGCATCTACAGCAGAGCTCCCTCCCAGGTTTTATTTTGTTTAATCAAGTTGGAGAAATGGTTTGTGATGAAAAATTGCAGAGCGGCTTCCACCCCGCTGTACACCTGGCTTTAATTTTATTTCAACAACAGTTTGGGAGAAGTGTCTGCATTTATGTGTCTTGTTCCCATGGCACCCTGAAATCAAAATCCATTTCCAAGCCGCTGTACTTAACTTTTTTTTTTATATCTATATATATATATACGGAGTTATCATGATTTATAAAATATTCTGTGTTAAGTGATTCATTAAGGGATCCTTAACGTACTCATACATGAGCAAAGATCAGAACAACATGTTAACCCTTGGCAAAGTCAACCTGCAATTTATGTCTTGTTCATGTCATTATATATTATAATATCTCATATATATATATATATATATAAATCTTTTCTATATACAAATAAAGATTTATAAATAGAATATATAATCTTTTTTATATACATAAATAAATCTATCTATATAATCTTTTATTGCATTTCCAATTCTGAGAATATATTATATATATATATATATATATTAGACATTATCTGGGTGAACGTGAGTTTATATATTGAAGTACAGTAGTGCATGGGCAGTTTGCAGATGGCAGTAGAGATTTGATTGGAATTGTCTGTTTTCAGCTTTTTAGGCCATTTCATGCAATCTAGGACATGCCGCTCTTACAAAGCCTCATCTATAATGCAAATTGAAATAAAAAGGCTTTAAGAGGATTGCATACACTTTGCATTCACTCTCTCCTCTCTCTCAGTGAATTATCTAGCACTGAATTAATCATCCTTCAGTGTGTCTTATACGAGCAATTCCACCTTTTTCTTGACGCTTGGATAGGGCGAGGGCACAGAAAGCTTTGTACTTAACCCTGAGTGTACACAACGCTTCTAGCATATAAAGGGTTACTCACTGTCATTCTAATCATCAAATCGTGTTTCCAATAGGGAAGGGATTATTAGTAGGAGCATCACAGTGTAGGGAGGGCAGACAGATCTGTGCAAATAATCCATGTAACATTTTAGGAGATGGAAATAATCTGTTGTTACAGCGTAACATTTAATCTCAATATTCATTAATTATATAGATCTTTGCCTTTAACAGATGCACTCATGCCAACTAATTCTGATGAGAGATTGTACCAGTTGTCATCGGTATTTACGGTTGCTGATGGAAGGGTCATTAATAGGGGTTTTATTCCCTAATATGATGTAAAAACACAGACTATAACAAAAATAAATTTTGAGCAGCGCACATTTTGCCAAACCTGAAAAGAATGACCCCTAAAAAGAAGGAAACACAGGATTTGATATCTAAGGGTAAATTCCACTCCTAATCTCTGACATTAAACACTACCACTATGCGGGAAAATTTATTTTATTTTTATTTAGATAATATTGTGAACACACGGAAATAAAAACTACGGCACATCACAGCACATTTGTTTTAATTAAAATATATACTCTTTTTTTTTTTTTTTTAAAGATAGATGCATAGGTAGATTTTAGGAAAGAGGATCCACTGACATTTACATGCTTTGAGGGGACCACCATTATAGGGCCATTCTAGCAGGGATGTGCGATGAGGTCAGTGGCTGGTGAGGCACTGGGTAGTATCAGAGCCAGATATACACAGGGTTACGCAGTCGCAATTTACGCATTTGATTATCGTTATAAAGGAGAATAGAGTTTCACTATTTATAAAGTTTGCATCCTTTTTTTTTTTTTACAGCTAAGAGCATGCACTTACAATACTGACTAATAGAGGGTGCTATTACAACTCTTACTGTAAAAATAGTTTACAGGTGTTTAATGTTGTAAGAGCATGAACTTGCAATACTGACTAATAGAGGGTGCTATTACACACATGCTGATTGCTGAGCTCTGCCTGCCCCCCTAACGACTGACGAGGACAGTCACATGACTGTCCTGCATCAATCAATCCATGGGGAGCTCTGCCTCCCATGGGGGGCATTTTTTTTTAAAAGAAAGAAGTGCTTGAGACCAATGGAGCTTTCCCATTGGCTCAAGCTTTCAATTTCTCTCATTGTTTCTGGAGGCACAAAAGAACGTAGAACCAGCATGAACTTCGCCACTAGTGTAGCATTCAGCTGTTCTAATTGCATAGGCTAGGCTGGCTCAATGCTGCCCCTGCTGTCTGTGTAGTGAATCACACACACACAGCAACTGAAAGTGCAGGAGAAAAAAAAGCGGAGGACAGAGAGAAGAAGCAAGCACAGCGAGGGAGCGTGGAGCAGGGGAGTAGGAGAACTTTTTTCAATAAATAAAATTTAATTTACAGTTTAAATATACACATCTCATTACAGCACAATGACCACATAAATTTACTGGACTGCCACCCCTGACTGCACGTCCCTGCATTCTAGTGTTTTTTTAATGTAAACTTAAATAAATCCCTTCACATTTTTTTTTTGAGAAAGTATTTTACCAGGAAGGATACATTGAGATTTCTCTCGTTTTCAAGTACAGTGGCAAGAAAAAGTATGTGAACCCTTTGGGATTACATGGAGTTTTGTATGAATTGGTCATAAAATGTGCTCTGATCTTCATCTAAGTCACAATAATTTGAAAAACACAGTCTGCTTAAAATAATACAACACAAACATTATGTGTTTTCATGTGTTTATTGAACAGAACATGTAAACATTCGCAGAGCAGGGTGGAAAAAGTATGTGAACCTTTGGACTTAACTGGTTGACCCTCCTTTGGCAGCAATAACCTCAACCAAAACGTTTCCTGTAGTTGCAGATCAGACCTGCACAACGATCTGGAGTAATTTTGGACCACTGCTCTTCACAAAACTGTTTCAGTGTAGCAATATTCTTGGGATGTCTGGTGTGAATCGCTCTCTTAAGGTCATGCCACAGCATTTCAATCGGGTTGAGGTCAGGACTCTGACTGGGCCACTCCAGAAGGCGTATTTTGTTTTGTTGAAGCCATTCTTTTGTTGAATTACTTGTATGCTTTGGGTCATTGTTGGGTGCATCACCCATCCTCTGCGGAGCTTCAGTTGGCAGACAGATGGTCTTATGTTTTCCTGCAAAATGTCTTTATAAACTCTGGAACTCATTTTTCCATCAATGACAACAATCCGTCCAGGCCCTGAGGCAGCAAAGCAGCCCCAAACCATGATGCTCCCTCCACCATGTTTTACAGTGGGGATGAGGTTTTGATGTTGGTGTGCTGTGCCTTTTTTTCTCCACACATAGTATTGTGTGTTTTTTCCAAACAACTCAATTTTGGTTTCATCTGTCCACAGAATATTTTGCCAGTAGTGCTGTGGAACATCCAGGTGCTCTTTTGCAAACTTCAAACGTGCTGCAATATTCTTTTTGGACAGCAATGGCTTCTTCCGTGGTGTCCTCCCATGTACTCCATTCTTGTTTAATGTTTTCCTTATTGTAGATGTGTCAACAAAAATGTTAGCATGTGCCAGAGATTTCTGTAAGTCTTTAGCTAACACTCTAGGATTCTTCTTTACCTCATTAAGCATTCTGCGCTGTGCTCTTGCAGTCATCTTTACAGGACGACCACGCCTAGGGAGAGTAGCAACAGTGCTGAACTTTCTCCATTTGTAGACAGTCTGTCTTACCGTGGACACATGAACATCAAGTCTTTAGGAGATACTTTTGTAACCCATTCCAGCTTCATGCAAGTCAACAATTCTTGATCGTAGGTCTTCTGAGAGCTCTTTTCTGCGAGGCATGGTTCACATCAGGCAGTGCTTCTTGAAACCAGTAAACCCAAAACTGGTGTGTGTTTTTAAAGGTCAGGACAGCTTTCAGCAACACATCCAATAATATCACATTGATTGGACTCAAGGTTGGCTCACTCCTGGCTCCAATTAGCTCTTGGAGAAGTCATTAGGCTAGAGGTTCACATACTATTTCCACCCTGCACTGTGAATGTTTACATGTTCTGTTCAATAAACACATGAAAACATAGGTTTGTGTTATATATTTTAAGCAGTGTTTTTCAAATTATTGTGACTTAGATGAAGATCAGAGCACATTTTATGACCAATTCATGCAAAACTCCACGTAATCCCAAAGGGTTCACATACTTTTTCTTGCAACTGTATGTCCTGGGAAGCGGGTATGTACCGTTAGGTGTCTTGCCCAAGGACACTTACTGGAGGTGCTCTTGCTGGGATCAAACCCATGTCTCCACAGGCTCTCTCCACGCAGAGCAGTGATGTTACCTCTACTCCACCCAGCCGATACATTGAATTTATTAAGTAATTTCAGTCATTTGATGATAGTATGTCTACTCTACAAGAAGGGAATCCTGTTCTCATTTCTTCGGCAGTGTTCATCATCTCTATGATGTTTGCTGTGCATAGTATGTGATTCCTGTTACAGAGAAAATATGGGATTGAAGGAGACTCTACTGAAATCTTGTGTGTTGTGTGCACTAGCTGAGCTGGGGAGGGAGACTAATCAGCTGACACCAGCAGAGAAAAAGCCAAAGCTTTGCTGCAAAAACAAACCAGGCCATTCTCCAAGTTCAAGGAAATAATGCCATTATATCATGAGGCAACTTGGTTGTAGAGAGTCTATATTCAGTGTAGAATTGGACAATACAAAAAATTCCTCTAAATCAGGGATCTCAAACTCTGGCCCACCAGCTGTTTATTGCCTATAATTCCCAGAATGCTTTAAAGGCAATAGATTGACAGAGATTCATGGGAGGGGTAATTCGGAAACATGGGGGGGGGCAGAGTTTGAGATCCCTTCTAAGTGGTTTTTAACCTCCCTTGCGGCCTTCCCGAGTGTGGCTAGGAGGTTAAATTTCACTGCTGAAAGCCGTAACCACGAGCCACAATCGGCTGATACATACCTGTACCTGCGCACCCTCGCTGCCCTCCCGCAATCGCATTCTCCTCTGTGCGATCACGGCGTCCTGCTTCCTCGCAAGAAGGGAACCAGGAAGCAGGACATCGCGATCGTACGGAGGTGACTGCGGGGGACAGCGAGGGAGCACAGGTACAGGTATGTATCAGCCTGAGCGTGGCTCAGGGTTATCGCTTTCAGCAATGAATTTAACCCCGTACCACACTCTGGAAAACCGCTAGGGGGATAAAAAAAATTGTTCCGATTCTGACATATAAAATATGTCACAATCGAAACGCCAGGGAGGTTAATCTTACAGTGACATGAGAATGAAAAGGTGACGCAAGTTCTGCAGACGCACAGTCATCAGTAGCAACTGATGGTTGGATCATATGCATGTCCTAACCAATAGCATTTTGCGTTACAGTTACAAACATAAAATAAGACATACGTGTCAAATCTGCTATAAAGAAAAGTAGAAGTTTACCATAGTATCATTTCACCTTTTGTCTCTTACTTGTTGGTCATTCAAGATAGAGAAAGGAAAGTGATGTTTTTATACCATTATTTAGACCAAGCGTCTGGTAACATGTAAGAAGAAAAAAGTGCATAGTTGTACTTTTGGTGCCTCGAGGACCCCTTTTGATGTTGCGCTCTCCTAAAAAGGAGTTTCATAACCCGTTTTGTAATTAATCTCCCTGTGAGACTCTATGCCCCCAAAACATTATACGATCTCGAAGAGATTTGCAGCCTTTGACGGTCGTGTTTCACTGACATAAAGAGGATTGCAAGGATTTGTGAGCAGAAAACTAAATTTGCCAATTTTAGGCCATCATTTTTTGCTTGGGGAGTATAAGTGAGATGTAGAACTTTAGTGAAATCAGCAGTTTCTACCCACGTTTTGCTACTTTGGTTTTAAATCTATCATAGTTCACAGTTTGCTGGAAGAATCGCAATGTACTCTGCATCATTTCATATTTAACATCTTGTGTTCCCGCTCAACTATTAAAGCTACAATTCAAATTGGGTTGCAAGAATTATGCATCTCTTGTTTCAAATAAATCTCAGCCCTCCCAACCCCACAAGAAAGCCAAGAATTAAAAAAACAAAAAACACTCCTTAATGAAGGGCCTTGCAGTTGCTTAACCCCTTCAGTTCTGCATCATTTCAGCTGGAGATGTGCCAGATTGCAGGGAGCGATTGGCAGGTGAGTGGCTCGAAGGACATGTGGGAAATCGTCAAGAACACGAAGGAGGAAAAGAAGAAGACACTTCCCATTTATCCTCTGCAGCGAAGGAGTTGATCCATGTCTGAGACCTTGTCTCTAGATTGTAATCTCATGTAAGCAGTTGCGTCTACATCTTAAATTTTGTCACTTTTCATAGTTTTACCATCTATAAGAGGTCCCAGATTCTCCCTCTGCAGTCTGTTATGAATGCCTGTGTAGGCTCATTCACCTTACATCCCGTATCTCTCGCACCTCGCCCCTTTGTCCATCTTTACCCTGACTCCCTGTTTCCTTTAGAATCCAATTTAAAATACTGGTGCTCACATATAAAGCTCTCCATGACTGCGCCCCTGCCTACATCGCCTCCCTTATTAGTAGGTACATCCCGTCCAGGCCACTTCGCTCTGCCAATGATCTGATGTATCTCCTCGTACCCGCACCCCCAACTCTCGCCTTCAAGACATCTCCCGAGCTGCCCCCTTTCTATGGAACTACCTCCCCCGCAACATTAGACTCTCCCTGTCTCTGCAGTCCTTTATGAAGTCTCTGAACATGCATTACGTTAGAGAAGCCTATCTGTTCACTTTATAAATTCCCGACTGTACATTTCTTCCATTACCTTCCCACCCAGCCCACATGCGCCCCGCTACTTCAGGTCCTCCCATTTACCCTCACCTAATGTGCCACCTATCTCTTCTTAGATTGTAAGCTCTCAAGCAGGATCTGCTCTCCTACTGTTCTGTGTGTTCAACTTGTATTCACATCTGTTATTCTGCCTCACCCGTTGTACAGGGCTATGGAACTTGTTATTGCTTTATAAATACCTATAACTGTATACTTTAGATTCAACAGTGAATATTGAATATGTGGGAGATGTCCTGCGGATTCACCGCTACATGCGGAGTACATCCCCCAAACGTCATGGGGTCTCTGCAGCGAAGGGGGAGACCCCAGACGCTCGGGACAGAGTCCTGAGGTGGTTTGACTTATTAGACCCCTCCCAGCATACGGACATTGAGCTGGCGGGCAATGATGTAATTTTCAGGTTCCCCCTAGCAGAGCCAGGAGAGTGTCTGAAGGGGAGGGTTGGATCCTTTGAACCCCTCTCGCTCCCGATCGGTAAGGGCCACAAAAGAGGCATCGCTGAAAAGGTCACGGTCTGACTTTCCAGCGATGCCTCTCAACGCCTTAGGTGCCAGTCCCACGATCTGGCGCCAATCAGTGCCAGATCGCGGACTTCTCCAAGGAGGTGGTTGGCATCTTGAATGTAAGACCAGCTTCTGGGTCCTCCCCCTGCCCACTGACATCAACGAGCATGGGCGCGATGATGTCAGTAAAGGGGATTCTCCCTAGCTGCCCAGGAATTTTCCTATGGTGGAGATAGCAGGGGTCATTTGGATCCCTGTATCTCCCGATCGGTGGCAGCTAGAGGATCATGCATGGTGTCGTTGGAAAAGCCAGCGCATGGCTGTGTGTAAAAATATAAAATAATGCAGCAACTGCTCACTTCTCAATTATACTGTGAACAATGATTCTGCACTAACTCACCTCATTTCCCTTGAAAAAAAAAATTGTGATGAGACTTCGCTGCCCTGGGTCAAAGCTTACATATTATCTACAAATCTGCCTCTCCTCTACTGTTGTGCTGATTGAGTCTTGGGGGGGGCAGCTTCCGATGTGTTAGACATGCTGGACCATGTACATCTAATAAATTGCCAAAGTTGCAGGTGCTGAAACTGACCAAGTACAACAGGAGCGGAGGCAGTTCTGCAACACACTTTGCACAGTGAGACCTGGAAACAGAGGGCACTGCGCCTTGCCCCATGGGTAAATACTGGGCACCATGGTGCCTGGTTTTATCAAGCACCATTGTATAGTGTAGCAGAAAAGGTTTGTGCCACATAGATAATAATGATAATTCCACTTCACCTAGTGAAATGGTTAGATTTTCTTCCATTGTTCCTCTGCGATGAAAGATGCATGTTAAAAATAAATAAATAAATGGGGTAAATATGCGACGCATATACTTAACAATTATCCCTTGCCGCCTGATACAAGTTTAATTAGCGTATGTCAAGATCTGATGGAAAACATCCCTGCAAGCTGACAGTAATGCTTTCAGAAGTGCATCTGCTTGCAGGGAACGTGGGAATACGTTACAAAAATATATTCCCTTTCAGAGAATATAAATATTATATAAGGTAAGAACTGGCAGAGCACTTTACCAAAGCAAAAACTGCTCCGAACAAAACTGTTAACCCTTTGTCTGACCAGGCAATGCAAGGCTGTAAAACACCACTGTGTTAAAGTGATGAATATATAATACTGTTAAAAACATTCTGAAATACTCGAATAATGTTAAAAACTACAGCTCACCAGGGGGGTTTTTAAATATTTTTTTGAGAAAGTATTTTACCAGGAAGGATACATTGAGATTTCTCTCGTTTTCAAGCATGTCCTGGGTGGCGAGTATGTAGTTGCAAGCAATATGCAAGTCTCACAAATCACCGTGATGGAAATGATATCATTTGATTAATGAAAGGAGATATCCTAGTTTGTTTTATTTATCATTATTACCAGAATTCATTCTTCGTATTATTTGATTTTTAAGAACGGACAGAGTTTGAAATAAGAGGTTTAAATAGCCAAGAGATCTCCAGCAGGCTGGTTAAACTACATTTAGCTGAAGGTGTATTCTGCAAAAAAAACAAAAAAAAACGAATTTTAACAAACAAGGTACAGTTATAATAAAAGACGATAATCAACATTAATAATGTCCAGCCTTTGAATGAACAGTGAGTTGTGCCCAGACCAGGAAAAGGATCAGCCAAACAGAAGCCACTTATTATGGTCTATTGAAAGCTTTTTACAGCTCTATTGATAGATGGGAGTGAATGTAAAAGTGTATTTGTGACTATTAACATTAACGTCATGCTCATTCCCCACAAACGCAATCATGCGAGGCCCCTATTCAGATGAGGCCTTCGGCGGCCGCTTAAATAGCCTAATTATAGAGTTAAGATTGCACAGGATGTCCTGGTGTTTGGCATTGCGTAGCATTTCTCCTTTTCTGATGATTTAGGGCTCTATCTCCTCCAAGTTAACACTAGCGTCAGCGCTAGTTTAAAGGAGTTCATAGCGCTGCGCCCACATCGCCTTAGACTCGCTAACTGGTTAAAAAAAAACTGTTAATGCTCGCTAATTAGCGATTGGTTGCGCGAGTTTACTGTACTAGAGCACAAATTAACTAGCATTAGTAACTAGCATCAGGACCAAGTGATCCTAAGAGCTGGCGCTAACGAAAAAGTTACCACCAGCTCAGAATGCGCTGCTGCAGAATCCGTTACTTGCAGCTCAAACCCTTCCCCCCAAAAAAAAAATCCTTCTTATCCCGCTGCGAGAACGGTGGCCCAATCTGCTACTTCTGGCCGCAAAAATTCCCCGTCTCCCTCCGCGATCATTCTGCAGACAGCAGGATCTCGCGAGAGGCAAGAGCCTTCCGTTCATGTGATCTGGCAGCACGATCCACCATGGACGTGATGGAGGGGATGGCCCAGCATCCGCGAGCTTAGAGATCGCTAAGGGGCAGGCTGCCGGACTGCTAGGAAAACCGGGATACCAAGGGGAAGTCAACGAACGCTACTTTTTTCCCCTTAGCGTCCTAGTTTTAGCTCAGGCCAGCGGATAGTGCCCTTAATGTTTTGTAAGGCAAAAAGCAAACATAAATCAAGTTAAAAAGCTAGAGATGGTTTGCAACATAATCGTATGATACTGTTGGGATTTTGTTTTGTTTGGTGTCGTTCTACGTGGTATAAATAATGTAATAGTTGCCTTTCAAATGCTAAAATTTTATTTTTCTGGCATTTTCTACTTCTGCGCAGCATTACCGTGATATTGGGACTTAGGTTGCCAGGAGATCTCCAGAGTATATGAACATACTCTGCAAGCCATCAGTGCACTCTCTGATTTGTTAGACCATGGCACCAAGTATACGTTGAGGCTCTGAGCAAGGGGGGAGTGAATAAAAAAACGGAGTGCAGCAAACTGACACGTACACATGTAATAGGAAAGGACAGGCCCGCTCAGGGGGACTGCACATCTAAAGGACACAGCAAGATCAAATCTGTCCAAAAGCAGCCCTTTGATAGGAGCACAGGCACACTGATACGCAGAAACAGAGTGATACATTATAAATCAGAGGCATGGATGTTCTTCCCTTCAGGATCTGGAAATATAGAAAAGTTTCAACTTTAGGATTTTCGTATGTGCGGCTGCCGAGGAAAACGGCCCTTCACATATGAAACTAGGAGTATGTTTTCGAATATCTTTTCCTCTCTCAGTAGAGAGATGACAGAATCTTTGGTAAAATAAAAAAAGGCTCTCTGAAAGGGACCTTAAAATGAATGTATCATAGAAAATAATTTTTTTTTTTATTTTTTTTTTGTTTTTGACAAACAAAAAAAACAGTTGCAATAAGCTCTGGCTGGACATTAAAATAGTTGCCGAGTGTTGCACTTCCTTTACGGCAGGGCTTGACAAAGCCAGGAGCCTGGTAGCCACTGGCTCCTAGAAGTTTACTCCTGGCTCCTACATTTCCAGGTTATTTTACACCAATCTAAAAAGCAGTCTTTGGCATCTAAAAACATCTAGTTGGCTTCAATGTTTTCTTCCTGTCTCCTACATTTAATGTAAATATATCCAGCCCTGGTGTATGTATTTATATATTTATTTATTTTATTTATTTATAAAGGATTTTACCAGGAAGGATACATTGAGATTTCTCTCGTTTTCAAGTATGTCCTGGGTTCAAGAACATTATAATGTTACAGTTGTTACAGAAATACAAAGTAATACAATGCAAGATATTTAAAAACACAAATATAAAGATTAACAGAAAAATAAATATGTAGGAAATATAGTCACTAGGTTACATGTTTACAGGTGCATTCTGTATTGAGGTATGTTAATATGGAGCTCTTGAGTGACTTAGGCTAGGGTCAGACTAACGCATTTTTCGCGTTGTCCGTGAAAATGTGCGTTCGAAGAATGGACGTATTTTTTCACGGAATACGCAATAGCGGTCATACGATGCGCAGTTTCATCCGTGATTTTGTACGGATCTTCAATAAAACACTTTGTGCATCTGGACGTTATGTTGGCCGGACATTAGCAGCGTCTGACGTCTCCTAATCACGCACACATGCCGCTAGCGGACGCAGCGCACTCTGTACGTCAGTACTAGTGGTTTAACGTTCTCGAAAAAATGCGTTCATTTTCCACTTGCGTTGCGCAGCCGGACTTTTGTGCGACCGTACTTCGTATATTGGCCGTCATTGCCCGGCATCTGCTGCTAGTGCGGCCGTGATTAAGTGCGCCAGAACGCGCGTTCGCACTGCCTCAGTCTGACCCTAGCCTAAAGACTGGGGGAAGATTTGATGGTGTCTGGGAGGTTATTCCATAATTGTGGTGCTCTGTAGGAAAATGAGGATCGAGCCACTTACTTTTTGTATTGTGGTATTGCAAATAAGGTGCTGGTACTGGATCGGAGGTTATAGGATGAGGAAACCCCTGGGGGAAGCAGCCTATTCAGGTAGGGTGGCAGCTTCCCAGAAAATCTCTTAAACACCAGGTTGGAAAGGTGAAGGGTACGTTTAGACTCCAGCAACGGCCAGTTTAGCTCTTTTAACATGTCAAGAGGGGAGAAGAAAGGCTTTGGGGTGAGGGAGATGGAGAGAGATTAGGCTTTTAACCCCCCCTACACTGCTGAGCCATTTCACGTTTAAAAAAACATGTTTTTCCTTTTTTTTTATTATTATTTTTCTTTACTTTAAACATGATCATGTTTGGTATCATTGGAAAGGCCATGCTCTGGCCTTTCTAATGAGACCAAACATGACCCTGCTAGTTGCCAACAGACAGGGGGTTCCTTTGAACCCTGATATCTCCCATCTCCGCCCCTATCTTTCCTTAGGAGTCAATGCGGACGTTCCCCACACGTCCTCAGCAGTGAAAGGGTTAAGTAAAAATGTATTTGAAGTCAAGAGGTGTAAAACGAAAAGGGCAACGAGCCCGCACATGACTCCGCTTTTTGTCAGCTCCCAAATTCAAGTTGCAGAACACTAGTGACTCCCCCCCTTTTTTTTGTACAGCCTCTAGGTCATCTTGTACATTTTTAGGAAAGTGGTCCAGTTATATACAGCTCAATTTTAAAACCTGACAAATAAAAACTTAATTATACATATGATTTCTGATCTTTCTGCTCAGTAATTTGCCTTCTAGCTGTAAGACTACAAACCTAAACCCAGTTTACAATTTAAAGAAGCGGCGTAATGCTAGGATAAGCTGGTTGTGCTCAGCATTCACGAAATCAAGGTTTACTCACAAAACACATTCAGGGTAATTCAAAGAGAATCGAAAAGTCACTGCACGTTTGGTGACTTTTCGTTCTCTTCAATTCGGTTCGATTTGGCGATCCCATTTCAGCGACCCTGCGGTGTATTCAGCAAGCACCACAGGGCCCCCGAATTGCAGGGAAAGGTCGCCGCAAACCCGCCGCAAAACGAGGACAAACGCACACCGAAACCTGCAAAAACATCTGGATTAACCTGCCGAAAACACCAGAAAAACCCGAGCAGGAGCCAATCACACGCAGCGCAGCTGGAAAAACACGACACCGCAGACGAATGGAGCGAATAATTTAGAAAAACAGTACGCTTGAATGTTTGAAAAGTGAACCGCTGTTTGCAAACTACTGAGCGAAAATGTCTGAAATTTACATAGGAGGTCCAATGAATGATAATAAAAAGGGCTGTTACAGAAAAAATACGTTTTTTTTTCAAAAAAAAAAAATGTAAAAGAAAAAAAAAATACTAAATCGGATTTTTTTTTAAAGAAAAAAATCCCAAAAAAATGCTTAAAATATCCTAAAAAAAATCTATAAATAGACTTTTTACTGCAGAATATTCTAATCAACGGTTTATTAGATATTGGATTAATAACGGGAATATTTTTAACATTGAAGCCTATGGGATTTGCCCGAATAAACCTGCCGAATTAAACCACCTAATGACAGGGCATTTCGGGTACCTTTCACTGCTGGTTTTTGTTCACTGAATAGACGAAGGAAGCAATGCATCTCTATGGGGATTTCACTGCCCTCGAACAGGCACCGTATCTGCAGGCAATTCGTCAGGATTTGGTGAATTGCCTGCTCTCTGGATAGCAGAATGGCCAAGAAAGGTAACCGAACACTGATTTTCAGCGTTCAGTTCCCTTTTGGGAGCCATTCAGATCTCTTTGAATAAACCTGATAGATGCAGTAAAAAAAAAAAACAAAAAAAACAAGTTGGGTAAATTCATGTCAAAATAGGCCAGTGGAGGCTACAGCGGATTTTTACAAACGCTATTACTTTTGTCAACATTTCAGAACTGACTTAATCTTGGAATTTGGAACAAATGTGAAAACCTCCAGTAATTTAGAAATATAAAAAAGTTCCCTTATTGAAACACTGTTACAAGTTTTTATAAAGCGTTATCAAGTTCCTTAACGTTGTACATTGGGAGAGACAGAATAACAAATATACATACACGCTACACACACGGAACAGAAGGAGAGAGGACCCTGCTCGAGAGTTTACAATCTAAGGCTAGGGTCAGACGAAAGCATTTTTCCCCGCGAATGTGAAAAAGTGCGTCCGAACGCATTGACGTATTTTTTCACGGAATGCGCAAAAACGGTCAGACGACGCGCATTTTCGGGCGTGATTTTGTACGGATCGTCAATAAAACTCTTTTTGCGTCTGGACGTTATGTAGGCTGGACATTAGCAGTGTCTGACCTCTCCTAATCACGCAAACACGCCGCTATGCCGCAGCTGCGCACTCAGTACGTCAGTACTAGCGGTTCAGCGTTCTCAGAAAAATGCGTTCAAATTCCACTTGCGTTGCACGGCCGGACTTTTGTATATTGGCCGTCATCTGCTGCTAGTTTGGCCGTAATTATGTGCGCCAGAACGCACGTTAAAAGTGCGCTGGTCTGACCCCGGCCTAAGAGGGGAGGGAAGAGGGTACCTGGAGAATATGAAGCAGCGGGGTGCATGCGGGCTGGGTGGGAAGATGGAGTAAGAAATGAACAGAGGGGGATTATGCAGTGAGCCGATAGGCTTCTCTAAAGTAATGTGTTTTCAGAGACTTCTTGAAGGACTTGAGAGACGGGCAGAGTCTGATGTTGCAGGGGAGGGAGTACCATAGAAAGGGGGCAGCTTGGTAAATGTTCTGAAGGCAGGAGTTGGGGGTGCGGGTTACGAGGTAGGGATGAGCTGTTCGGTTCGGAGTTCGAACCGAACTTTGGTTGTTCGAAAGTTCGCGAACTTCGAACTTTTTGGGTGTGTTCGCAAAAAAAAAAAGAAATTTTGAAAAAAGTATAGAAAATGCTTAAAAAAAATACTAAAAAATCTAGAAATAAAGAGACTCTTTACTGCAGAATATTATAAGCAACGGTTTATTAGATATTGAATTAAAAACTAACGTGTACGTGCAAAGATTCTCAACTCTAAATGACCTGTGTTTTTCAAACGGCATAACAACAACAGGTGTTTTAGTCTGGTCTAATCAATTTGATACATTGTAGACTATACTGAGGGGGTGGGGTGGTGTCTGCTTCTGATTGAGATTTGATAAGTGTTAATTTACCTCCTAAAACTTCTAATATGCTGTATTTCACCGCTGTGTGCTCAGCTCATTTTTACCGCTTTCGCTCATCATGTTTAAACGCGATTTTGAAGCCACATTTTGTTAAATGACCGACATGTTAGATATCGTTCTTTCCGGCAGACTCCGCAGATTCATAATATATCATTTTTATATGTATACGCCCTGTCCTGGCTGTATATTATGAAAAAAATGCAATAAAAATTGCATTTTTAATCATCTGCAGTGTGTAAAGTGTTGTTTGTTTTCACACTTTAGCACATGAGCGTTTGCGGTTATGTTTTCTATGGGGTGCGCTTGTACAAAAATTACCTTTACTATTGGTGCTTTTCAAACTTTATTAAGTAAAAAGAAATTTAGCAGTTTCATGATGTGTCGTATTTTTTTTTTTGGGGGGGGTGCAAGTAGCTGGTCTTGCCTAGGGCGCAAAATAGTCTAGCACCGGCCCTGACTGCATGGTCCACCCCTGCACTCTTCCACAATACCACAGAGGGGTTACTGTATGATGGCACTTGCTGGCCTGGCACCAAAGGCACAATATTTGGCTGCACTGCCACTGATGCCTGTATCAGATTCATATCCTCAGAGGGGTTACTGTGTGACGGCACTGTTGCCGACGCTAAAGGCCCAATTTTAGGCTAGGTTCAAACGAATGCATTTTTCGCAGCGAACGTTAAAAAGTGCGTCTGAACGCATTGAGGTGTTTTTTCACGGAAAGCGCTTAAACGGTCATACGATGCGCATATTTGTGCGTGATTTTTTACGGATCCAAACCAGGAAACTTTGGGTGTCTGGACGTTATGTTGGCCAGACATGAGCAGCGTCTGACGTCTCCTAATCATGCACACATGCCGCTATGCGGATGCAGCGCACTCTGTACATCAGTACTAGCGGTTCAGCGTTCTCGAAAAAATGCGTTAATTTTCCACTTGCGTTGCGCGGCCGGACTTTCGTGCGGCCGTACTTCGTCATTTGCTGCTAGTGCGGCCATGATTAAGGCTAGGGACAGATGAGCGCATTTTCTGCGGCCACCGTCAAAATGTACGTCGATGCGTGCGCACGCATTTTTTCACGGAATACGCTTAAGTGGTCAGACGATGCGCAATTCTGGACGTATTTCATGACGATGGGGTGAAAAGAAGTCTAGGGAAATCCGGCTGTTTGAACGTTATGTTGGCCGCACACTAGCAGCGTCTGACATCTCCTAATCACGCACACACGCTGCTATGCGGCCGCAGCGCACTCTGTACGTCAGTACCAGCGGTTTAACGTTCTCGAAAAAATGCGTTCATTTTCCACTTGCGTTGCGCGGCCGGACTTTTGTGCGACCGTACTTCGTATATTGGCTGTCATTGCCCGTCATCTGCTGCTAGTGCGGCCGTGATTAAGTGCGCCAGAACGCGCGTTCGCACTGCCTCAGTCTGACCCTAGCCTAAGTGCGCCTAAACGCACGTTAAAAGTGCACTAGTCTGACCCCAGCCTTAGGCTAGGGTCAGACTAACGCATTTTTCGCGTTGTCTGTGAAAAAGTGCGTTCGAACGAATGGACGCATTTTTTCACGGAATACGCGATAGCTGTCATACGATGCGCCTTTTCGTCCGTGATTTTGTACGGATCATCAATAAAACACTTTTTGTGTCTGGACGTTATGTTGGCCGGACATTAGCAGCGTCTGACGTCTCCCAATCACGCACTCACGCCTCTAGCGGACGCAGCGCACTCTGTACGTCCGTACTAGCGGTTTGACGTTCTAGAAAAAATGCGTTCGTTTGCCACTTGCGTTGCGCGGACGAACTTTCGTGCGGCCGTACTTCGTGTGTTCCCCGGCATTGGACGTCATTTGCTGCTAGCACGGCCGTGATTTCGTGCGTCTAAACGCACGTTAAAACTGCTTTCGTCTGACCCTAGCCTTAAAGCACCTATTGTTACTTTCATCCAAAGCCTGCATAAGTTTCACATTAATTTAGCAAAAAAAAAAAAAAACACTAAACTTTTTCTGCGTGTCCGAAAAGGTCTCCTCTTTTCATATTTTTTTGTTTTTAAAGTGTTTCTATACATCCTACAAATCCGCCACTTCACGGGCAGGTTATTGGGACCTCCTAGGCACGATATTTGAAGTAATTTTTCGTTTTTATTTTTAACCCTTATTTCATGGAAAACTCACTGTCCCTTTAAAAAGTTTTTTTTTTTTTAACTTCTTGTCCTCGTTTACTGTCCCCCAGGGCACTACCCGGACCCCCATACACCTTTTATGGCAAATATCTAGCATATATGCCCTCTTGGAGGGCACTCTAAAAACCAAATTTTCAGCCCCATTGACTTGTATTGAGTTCGGGTTCGGATTCGAACATTTGGAAAGTTCGGGTTCGGATCCGAACCGAACTCTGGGGGTGTTTGGCTCATCCCTATTACGAGGAGGTGATAGCATCAGGTCATTGGCAGAAAGAAGTTGTTGGGACGGGACGTACCTGTTATTAAGGGAGTAGATGTAGGCAGAGGTGCGGTTATGTACGTGAGCATCAATATTTTGAACCGAAAACTGGTGGGCTGGTTATAGACCAGGCGTTCTAAGATTTTGGAGTCAAAGGGGGGGGGGTGCACGGCGATGGGATGGTAGTTCGAGAGGGAGGTGGGATCAAGAGATTGCTTCTTCAGGATGGGGGTGATCAGAGCATGCAGCACAGCATGCTGAAAGAGTACACTGCCATCAGGGAACACCATTTTCACAAAGTTGTGTATGTGGTCTTCAGCAATCGCTAGGAAGGTGGTACGTGTCAAGTGTGTTCTGACACCTGTCATGGCCAGTATTAAAGTTTTCAGCAATTTGAGCTTTAGTAGCTCTTCTGTGTGATCAGACCAGATGGGCTAACCTTCACACCCCACGTGCATAAGAGAGCCTGAAGCGTTCATGACTAGACGCCGGTTGTCTTTCCTCGCTACACTTTTGGTAGTTGCTAACCAATATGAGGCACACCCTGCAAGACTTGCCATGTTGGAGATGCTCTGACCCAGTTGTCTAGCCATCACTATATCACCCTGGTCAGAGTCACTCCGTTCTTTTCACTGGCCCATTTTTCCTGCTTCCGACACATAAAATGCAAGGACTGTTCACTTGCTGTCTAATATATCACACCCCCCGACAGGTGCAATTGTAACCATATAATCGATATTATTCACTTCACCTGTCAGTGGTTTTATTGTTCGGACTGTCAGTATATGGTTATGGGCTGCCTCAGCTTTTAGCCACGGTTAGGGGCTCTGTTGCAACTGGGCTTTGAGCTTAAGCCCTGGATCTCCAGAGGAAATAAGGGGCCCCAATAATTCACAGCATGGGTTCCCGCTCTTCTGGGGTGGACTGAAACACCCAGGAGCGGATTTGTTCCCCTCTCCTTATGCCCACATACAGTGCTAAATGGAGAACTCTAAAAGAGCGCCACACATCATGATTCAAACAATGTGCCAACAGTCACCTTCCAACTCCTCTCAAGGCTCACAGACAAGCAAGGAAGGTATAGGGGAGGGAGCAGGATACATCACTAGGTCTGCATGTACAGTATGCTTTTAAAACATGTGTGTCCATGTGTCACATACAAATGTATTAGCACATATACATTCTTATACTCGATTGCTTCGCTACTTTTCCTGTCAAATATCTTGCATTTTATTACTTTGTATCTATGTAACAATTCAATGTTCTTGAACCTAGGACATACTTGAAAATGAGAGAAATCTCAATGTATCCTTCCTGGTACAATACTTTATAAATAAATAAATATGCCCATTTTGGTGGGGGGGGGGAATCTGAAATATTTGTAATTTTGCATTCAAAAGATGGCCAGTAATATCAAAAAACTCTTGCCACTTCTGAAAGAGAAACAAAAGTGACAGCTCAGCTAAAATCATCTGTCATCTTTGAACAAAGAAAGTTTCCCCAGAGGAATATTGGCAAACACCGCCAGCTCCTCGACTGCTCCATTAAGCTCTGACATCTACCACAATAGGTTGGGAGGTATGGAGAGCGATGCCTAGCTCAAACACACACATTTCACTTTCAAGAGACAAGTGACACTCATTGATCACTGCGAAAACAATAAGAAAAGGTCTTCTCTAGCTCCAAATCCGTGGGTGCCCCGGGAGGCCTGAACTACACACATTTATAATGGAGTGGAACCTTGTAGTAAAGAGAGTAACTTTAAAATACCCAATTCTGCAGAATGAATGGTGTTACAAAAACACTGAAAGATCACCCACAAAAAGTAGAACGATCCCAGTATAAGCAGATAACAGAAGGAAGATTTAAATATTGGAAGATATATAAAGGAGTATAAAAGGAACTTTCCTGTGGGAAAGGTTTTTAAATGATCAAAGAGTTAAAAGTAGGGCTGAAACAACTAATCGATGATTAAAATAGTTGTCAACTATTTCCATTATCGATTAATCGTCCTGTGTACAGCACACACTGTTTAGAGTCAGACCCGAGTTAAACGTAAATAACCTCAGCTTCGGAGCTGATTGGAGAAGACGCGCCGCTGCTTTAATAGGTATGATTTAGTTCTAGGGCTATGTCAGACACAACCAGTTTGGTTTTTATTCCGTTTACAACAGTAGCATAGCAATAACACAAACAATAGGATACTGCCACTGGGTGAAGGAGTTTATGCCTGTGTTTTATCCTTACTTGAAGCTGGAGTCCTGTGCCACCCTCCCTGCCCCACCCTCTTTGGTTGTGAACTGCCATTCCCTCCTTTTGGTCTGGTCCCTTTCCCCAAACTCACTCCCACACTCAGATCCGGTATTTTGTCCATACCCACTCCCTCTCACACTCAGGTCAAGTCACTGAGCAAAATCACCCCCTTCCACCTCCAGTACCCTCCACCTCCCACGCAGTTTGTTCACAAAATTATTTAAAAGGGACACTCTACGCACCCTGACCACTTTAGTTTATTAACCCCGATTTCATGCTGACATCATCATCTATGACCAAGTGCTTGTAGCTGTGTTCATTTGAGAAAGCAAACATGGGCTTAAGCTGCGCATGCAGCATCAACCCATCACTGTGACCAAGCACTCGCATACCTTGTGTAAAAGGTACGCAAGATACGCAATTTGCGTATGTACCTACGAAAGTTACATACACTACGAAAATTGCTTATGAAAAAAGGGGGAGGGGTTGTGGTTATTTTTTACATAATATTCCCTTTAAGTAAACAAAAAAATTCTATTTTTTTATCCGATGAATCGATTAATCGAAATAATAAATCGGCCAACTAATCGATTATGAGAATAATCGTTAATTGCAGCTCTAGTTAAAGGTCAAGAACAAGTTATGTTCCGCCAGAATTATATTTCCAGACAGTATTACTGGATGCAATTTATGAATCTGATTTATGGGCTCAGGGTTGAGCATCATTAACTCTTTATTAATTGCTTTATTACTGAAAAAAAAATTAACATTTATTTTATCTATTAGGATGCACAGGTAGCAAGCATCGCGATGACGGCTAAAATGGTAGTTTTATATACAGATGGCTCTAAAAGTGAATTAATGTAAATTAGCGAATTTAAATCTTTTCACGGATAACTAATCTAATCAACTAAATGCTTTTACAGAAATATTGTTGGGATGTAAGGATTTAAACTGTAGATGGTGTATACTATGTTTTGCAATTTCAAATGCATTATGCGCATACAGGCAGAAATACCAAGAAGATAATTTGCTATTTGCTTTTATTTAGAATTGTTGCTAACAAACTGAAAACTGTTAAAACATGGTATATTATAGAGCTACATAATATTACCATTTTGTTTTATTTTGTAGATATTCTTCTATTCATCTTTTACATCTGTGTTACTGGATCTGGGGTGAGAAATTATTTTAATAGATATCTGAGATATAGACTGTATATATACATATACACGGAATACCAGCACTCTGTATTATCTGCAATTTCTTGCCCGGGTGCCAAAATCCATGAAGATATAGAATGCAAGAATCTGGACGCACTCCGGGACTTAAATACATTTTTTTGTTTTATACAACAACTCATGTTAAAAGTCAACATTTTGGCCACACACCGGGACTTTTTCAATCCTTGAAAAAGGCCCGGTGTGGGGCCGAAACGTTGGCTTTTAACATGAGTTGTTAAATACATTTTTTTGTTTTACACAAGTCCCGGAGTGCGCCCAGATTCTTGCAAAATTATATAATACTAGCTTTTGCCCGCGGCTTCGCTCGCGTGGATTTTAGGATTTGTTAAAATTGTTTTTTAGGAGAAACTTGAGGTTTTTTTGGTAGAAACCCCCTTCTCCCCCCCCCCCCACTTGGGATTTTTGGAAAATTGTAAAACACGTGTTTTTTTATTTTTCAAGAAGAATGAAGAAGTGCCAAATGTCACACCTGTCACATCTTTAGTTTTTGAAATATAGGTATACTGATAAAAGTATTCACATCCCTTTCCCCCACCCCCCTTAACTGGATTTTCGGAAAATGGTAAAACATGTTTTGGTTTTTTTTGCACGAATATTGTAAATATCGAATTTCACACCTGTAACATCATTGGTTTTTGATATAGGTATAGTGATCCCCCTTTCCCCCCCCCCACTGCATTTTTGGAAAATGGTAAAATAAGTGTTGTTTTATTTTCAAGACAAAGCTAAATACCAATTTTCACATCTGTAACATCTTCTGTTTTTGAGATATAGGTATCATGTTGAAAAGTATTCACCCCCCTTTTTTCACCCACCACGTGGGATTCTTGGAAAATGGTAAAACATGTGTTTTTTTATTTTTCAAGAAGATTGTAAGTGACAGATTTCACACCTGTAACATCTTTGGTTTTTGGAAATATAGGTATACTGAAAAGTATTCAACCCCCCCCCCTTTTCCCCCTCCCACTGGATTTTTGGAAAATGGTAAAATAGGTGGTTTTTTTTGTTTCTCAAGACAAATCTAAATATCAATTTTCACATCTGTAACATCTTCTGTTTTTGAGATTTAGGTATCCTGTTTAAAAGTATTCACCCCTCTTTTTTTTTCCCCCCCCCCACTTGGATTTTTGAAAATGGTAAAACACGTGTTTCTTTATTTTCAAAAGATTGTAATTACCAAACTTCACACCTGTAACATCTTGGTTTTTGAACTCTAGATATACTGATAAAAGTATTCAGACCCCTTTCCCTCGACCCCCCCTTATTTGGATTTGTGGAAAATGGCAAAACCTATGTTTGTTTTTTTTCACGAAGATTGTTAATACCAAATTTCACACCTGTAACATCTTTGGTTTTTGAAATATAGGTATACTGATAAAAGTATTCAACCCTCCTTTTTGCCCCCCTCCCACTGAATTTTTGGAAAATGGTAAAATAGGTGTTTTTTTGTTTCTCAAGACGAATCTAAATACCAATTTTCACGTATGTAACAGCTTCTAGTTTTGAGATATAGGTATCCTGTTTAAAAGTATTCAGCCCCCCCTTTTTTTCATCCCCCCCTTGGGCTTTTTGGAAAATGGCAAAACACCTGTTTTTGTTTTTCAAGAAGATTGTAAATACCAAATTTCACGTCTGTAACATCTTTGGTTTTTGAAATATAAGTATAATGATAAAAATATTTAGACCCCGTTCCCCCGACTCCCCCCTCCCAATTGGATTTGAGGAAAATGGCAAAAAACATGTTTGTTTTTTTTCACGAAGATTGTAAATTAGGGATGCACCGATACTAGTATCGGTACCGATATTACCGTTTTGACGAGTACTCGTACTCGTCAAAAATCACCCGATACTTTTACCGATACTTCAGGGACAGCAAACTCTGCCTCCGGCGCCAATCGCGGCCTCCGGCGCTTCAATCGCGGCTTGAATTCGGGCTTGAATCGCGGCATCCGGCCTTCAAATGCAGCATCCGGTCTTGAAACTTGGCCTCCGGCGCTCACTCTGTGCTTGTTCGTCACACGAGGCAGCGCATCACCGCAGCGAGAGACTAATAGATCACGTGGGACTGGCTGCTAGTCATAAAGGAGTGGCACGTCTCTAGAAGCAGGTGTGTATATTCTGGCTCTTTCTTTCCCCCCCCCCCCCAAACGAAAAAAAATATTTATTTTGGCCAGCAACTTGTTTCTTTCATTTGCGGGGGGAAGGGACAGACATACAATAAACTTTGGAGGCTTGATGCAGCGGATCGGAGGCCTGTCCCGACAATCCGGTAATTTATTTTGGCAAGCAACTTGTTTACCGGAGTGTCGGGACAGGCCTCCGATCCGCTGCATCAGGCCTCCAAAGTTTATTGTATGTCTGTCCCTTCCCCCCGCAAATGAAAAACAAGTTGCTGGGCAAAATAAATTATCGGAGTGTCGGGACAGGCCTCCGAACGGCTGCATCAGGCCTGCAAAGTTTATTGTATGTCTGTCCCTTCCCCCCGCAAATGAAAGAAACAAGTTGCTGGGCAAAATAAATAAATCTGAGTGTCAGGACAGGCCTCCGAACTGCTGCATCAGGCCTCCAAAGTTTATTTATCTGCCCCTTCCCCTAATGAAAGGAAATAATAGGGTGAAAAAAAAAACGGAGTGCTGGGAGTCGGGACAGCAGGACTCTGAAGTTTATATTCAGTCTGTCTGTCCCCTCTCTCTCTCCCCTCTCTCTCCCCATCCCCTAAACTAAAGAAAATAAATTGATAGGGGAAAAAAAAAAACGGAGTGCTGGGACAGTTATTAATATCAATCATGTTAACATGATTAACTGTCCCAGCACTCCGTTTCTTTTTTCCCCCTATCAATTTATTTTCTTTTGTTTAGGGGATGGGGAGAGAGAGGGGACAGACAGACTGAATATAAACTTCAGAGTCCTGCTGTCCCGACTCCCAACACTCTGTTTTTTTTTTATTTATTTTTTTCTATTGGGCTTTGAATTTTTTTTTATGATGACATCTAATTAAAGTATCGGTACTCGGTATCGGTGAGTACTTTTAAAAAGTATCGGTACTCGGTCTTGAAAAAATGGTATCGGTGCATCCCTATTGTAAATACCAAATTTCACACCCGTAACATTTTCAGTTTTTGAAATATAGGTATACTGATAAAATTATTCAACCCCCGTTTTTGCCGCCCCCCCCCCAAGGAATTTTCAGAACATGGTAAAATACGTGTTGTTATATTTTTCAAGACGAATCTAAATACCAATTTTCAGGACTGTAACATCGTCTGTTTTGGAGATACAGGTATCCTGTTTAAAATATTTAAAATATTCAACCCCCTTTTTTCGCCCCCCACTTGGATTTTTGAAAAACGGTAAAATACTTGTTTATTTTTCAAGACGAATCTAAATACCGATTTTCACATCTGTAGCATCTGTTTTTGAGCTATAGGTATCCTGTTTAAAATATTCAGCCCCCTTTTTCACCCCCTTATGGGTGGATTTTCCAAAAATCCTTCTTTAGTGGGCGCCTAAATCATAAAAACAGTGCACCTTCAAAATTTCACATTCCTAGGTTAAATGGTTTCAGCTGGGTGTTGATGAGTCAGTAAGTCAGGACTTTCGCATTTATGATAAAAGTATTCAACCCCCCTTTTTGCCCCCCCAAGGAATTTTAGGGAATATGGTAAAATAAAAAAACACTTATTTGTCAAGATGAATCTAAATACCGATTTTCACGTCTGTACCATCTTCTGTTTTTAAGATATAGGTATCCTGTTTAAAATATTCAACCCCCCTTTTTTTGCCCCCCCAGTCGAATCTTTTAAAAACGGTAAAATACTTGTTTTTTTATTTTTCATGACGAATCTAAATACTGATTTTCACATCTGTAGCATCTTCTGTTTTTGAGCTATAGGTATCCCGTTTAAAATATTCAACCCCCTTTTTCACCCCCTTAGGGGCGGAGTTTCCACAAATCCTTCCTTAGTGGGTGCCTACATCATAAAAACAGTGTACCTTCAAAATTTCACGTTCCTAGGTTAAACGGTTTCAGCTGGGCGTTGAGTCAGTCAGTCAGGACTTTCGCGTTTATATATATATATATATATATATATATATATATATATATATATTCCAGCTTGGTCACTAGGTGACTGAGTTGCACAGTTGTCTGAACAGGTCAACAATAAAAGCCTCGGAAACCTAAATAAATAACGGATCTACCGTAATCATAGGATTGTGAGATGCCATATAGAAGGGGAATTATGGTAATAGGAGGATTAGTCTTGCATCATTTAATTAAATCTTTGAAACATTTATTCGTTAACAGTACGTTGTTTGGATAGTGTGGATGCTTAAGTTCCTTTTCTTGTCTCATGCCTCCACACTTCCACTGCTCTAAAAAGGTGCTACCATTGCATGTGAGGCAGCGACTTTGGTGGAGAGATGAGATTCTTCTGTGATCCAGCTCTTCAGTCGTGGTTTGGACCACGGCTGAAGAGCTTGATCACAGAACAATCTCATCAAAACAGAATTCTCAGAGATCGGCTTGCATAATGCTCAACGTTTTGAGGCAAATAGCTTAATAACCCCTTTGTGGCAAGTAGCTTGTTCTGTAGTTGTCTGACATTGCAGTCGCAATGCTACCACCTCGGAAGAGCTGGAAATATGCCGGTGTGAAGCCAGTGTCGGTCATTCCTCGGCTGACTTTGACTCAAGGACAAGTGGTTTGCTTGCTATTGGGAGCACTATATATCAGGCAAGCTTTTTTTTAATGCACCAACCTTCCCTTCTCTACCACATTAACTGTTACATAATGTAGATTAAATTAAACAAGAGACACAAAGCAAAGCTTTTGATAAATGTTGCATCATGGACACAAAAAAAGATCAAATCCTAACTTTATTTTTCCTTTTTACATGCAATTACTTTAACCCCTTAGTGACCGGGCGGTTTTACACAAATCCGTCTTTTAGTGACCGCTGCTGTTTTTACGTTTCTGCGCTGTTAGTGTTTAGGTCAAATTTTCCTCTTACTCGTTTATTCGACCCACACATATTATACACCCCTTTTTCCCGCCATTAAATGGACTTTCTAGAAATACCATTATTTCCATCATATCCAATAATTTACTAAAAAAAAAAATTAAACATGAGGAAAAAAAAATGGTAAAAACACACTTTTTCGTAATTTAATCCCCAAAATCTACAACCACCCAAAAAGACCCTGGCTAAATAGGTTCAAAATTTTGTCCCAAGACTAGAAATAGGTCCTATTTAATTAAACTCCCCCCCCCCCAGACAAAAAAAACTTTTGAAAAAAAAAAAATTTTTATTTTATTTAATTTTTTTATTTAATTTTTTTTTTAAAACCAAACCTGGTCATATGTGGTATCATTGGAAAGGCCATAATCAGGCCTTTCAAATGATGTCAAATATGACCATCTAGCTGCCATGGATCGGGAGATATGGGGATCCTTATCTCTACATGGCAGCTAGATGGTTAACTGGCCCACTGACATCCTCACACATATGGTGAGGTTGTCAGTGGGTGGGGGGGACCTGGAGGCTTGGCTGACATCCAAGATGTCAGTCCCCCTCCAGGTTTGAATCGCGTTTTGGCGCCAATTGGCGCCGCAACGTGATCCGGCGGCGAAACTGTTAATGCCATACACCGCTGAAAAGGGGAGGCTCTCCCCTCTCCAGCAGTGCAAACGGCATCTCCCTAGCTTCAATGGTTGGGGAGATAGAGGGCTCCGAAGGAGCCCCCCTCCCCTCCATTGAAATGCATGGGGATGCCTGCTGATGACGTCACCACGCAGCATGGCGACGTCATCAGCCTCGCCTGCCCATGTAAATCACATGGGCAGGCTTCCTCCCTGCCAGATCGCCGTGGGATCCAGCAAGGGAGGTGAGTATCGGGCGGGAGGGGGATTAGGCGCCGCTGACGTACCCTGTACGTCCACGGGTCTAAGGGAGACCTGTGGACAGGACGTACAGGGTACGTCAGCGGCCCTTAAGGGGTTAAACAAAGAAAAACAACAGCAGTATGTGTTTTATAATGTGGTTTTGTTTGTAATGCTCAAGTAATCTAGTTACAGCTCATATAAGTGGTAGTGTCCCTTTAAGAGACGTGCACATTGCAATGGGCCTGACCAGAGCACGGACATGTGCTGGGGAATTCTCTCTGGTACATGCCACCTCCTGTGATCAGATGCCTGGGGCTGCCTCAGACCGTCTTGCGGGACGCATCACATTTGAGGTATCCTGCAGAAACATGGTACACACAGCAAACATGTTTCAATATGAGAATGGCATTGATCGCTACCGGGTGCCTTTTTTAGCCCAAGAGGGGACATTGCCAGGATGCCTCACGAGCAATGGAGTTTGTTAAGACCAGCACTACGAGGCATTGCGCAATGCAGCCAATGTACAGTTTATTTATTTATAAAGGATTTTACCAGGAAGGATACATTGAGATGTCTCTCGTACGTCCTGGGTTCAAGAATATTAAAACATTACAGTTGTTACAGAAATACAAAGTAATACAATGCAAGATCTTAAAAAAAAAAAAAAAAAAAACACAAATATACAGATTAACAGAAAATAAATATGTAGGAAATAGTCATTATGTTACATGTTTACAGGTGCATTCTGTATTGAGGTATGCTAGTAAGGAGCTCGAGTGACTTTAGACTGGGGGAAGATTTGATGGCGTCTGGGAGGTTATTCCATAACTGCGGTGCTCTGTAGGAAAATGAGGATCGAGCCACTTTCTTTTTGTATTGTGGTATTGCAAGTAAGGTGCTGGTACTGGATCGGGGGTTATAGGATGAGGGAGCTGCTGGGGCAATCAGCCTATTCAGGTAGGGTGGCAGCTTCCCAGAAAATCTCTTAAACACCAGGTTGGAAAGGTGAAGGGTACGTTTAGACTCCAGCGACGGCCAGTTTAGCTCTATTAAGATGTCACAATAGTCATGTAGTTACATTGTAGCGCAAAGCGGCAGCATGAGTTATACAATGTGGTAAGTTTCTGAAGGTGAGTTTGCGGGGCCGCTGCATACACTACATCTCCGTAATCAATAGCCGGCATAAGCATTTGTTGTACAATTTGCTTTCTTACCGTGGGGTTCAGGCAGGATTTGTTTCTGTACAGGGCTCCTAGTTTTGGGTAAATTTTAGATGAGAGTTTTTCGATGTGGGGGCCAAAGGATAGATTTGGGTCTAACCACATACCTAGATATTTGAGAGAAGTGGTCAGCGTGCCATTTGATTTTGTCCCCACACATAGATGGGGATTTTGCAATTTATGTAGTTTAGGTTTAGTTCCAAAGAGCATCGTTACAGTTTTGTCAGTATTTAAAAAAAAGTTTGTTGTGTTTGATCCACTTTTCTACCTCTGTGAATTGTTCTTGCAGCACGGCCTCCAGCTGTGGGAGATCTGGTTTGCTGGTATAGATTACGGTGTCGTCTGCGTACACGTGTACAGTTGAGGCTTTGCAGATGTTAGGCAGATCATTTATGAATATTGTAAATAGCAGGGGGACGAGTATTGAGCCCTGGGGTACACCGCAAGTGACTGGGAGGGGGGAGGGAGGAGCTGCCAGAAATGGACACATATTGCGATCGGTCGGATACATATGATTGAAACCAGGTTAGCGTGCGATCACCAATACCAGAGTCTAAGTTTTTTTAAGTCATGGTCTACTGTGTCAAAGGCTTTGGCAAAATCAAGGAAGATGGCTCCAGTTAGGTTTACTTGTTCCATGCCTGCCTGGATATCATTGCAGACTTCTAAAAGGGCGGTTGTAGTTGAGTGATTTGGTCGAAAGCCGGATTGATCAGTGGTTAAGTAGTTCCAATATTGATAATAATCACATAATTGTGTGTAGACCCATTTCTCCAAAATTTGCGACATTACAGGGAGCAATGATATCGGACGGTAGTTGGATACCAAAGTACTGTCACCACTTTTATGGATAGGTACCACTCTCTCAGTCTTCCAGAGTTTGGGTATGTATCCAGTCGGCAGTGATTCATTGATTAGGGTTGCGACAGGATTTGCAATTGCCGCTGCACTGAGTTTCAGCAGCATTCCTGGTATTTGATCAGGTCCAGACTGGTATTTCATTTTTTGGTTAGGGAGAAGTTTAGTAATGACACTGACAGGCACTGGTCTAAAACTGAATTCCTGTCTGATACAGGGTCTTTGCATAGTTGGAGGGGCCTGACCTGCATGCGGCCTTTCTGATTGCATATTATTTCCTAGCTTAGCAATCAGGGTGGTGGCACATCCAACAAAATAATCATTAAAGGCATTTTCTACATCTAGGGGGTGTTGCAGGGTTTGGTTGTTTACTTTGACAGCAGCCGGCTGGGAGTGGACAGGGGGTGCTTGTATGTTACTTATGGTTTTCCAAAAGTTTCTAGGGTTTGATATGTTAATGTTTAGATTTTCATTGAAGTAATGGGCTTTCACCATTTTTGTTTGTTTTGTGCATGCATTCCGGCATTCATAGTGATCGTTCATGGAACCAGTACTCTTGAAATTTGACCACAGTGAATCTCTAAGCTGGTACATTAGTGTAAGATCAGCTGTAACCCAGGGGAGATGGGTCCCTCTTACTCGCACTTTACACAGCGGGGCATGGGAATTCCAGACTTGCAGGAGCTCGGACTGAAAGTATGCAATTGCACAGTCTAGGTCTGGGATTAGGTTTAGTCTGTACCATGGGAGCTGTTTGAGATCACTTAGGAAGGATTCAAGAATAAATTTCTTTAAAGACCTGGTGGTTATCACCTTTGGGGGAAATTTGGTGGCCTTTATTTTACGCACGCAGTACACAAGACAGTGGTCACTAAAGCGATTCGCGAGAATGCCTGCCTCCTGTATTCTATCAGGAGATGAGGAGAGAATCCAGTCCAGCAAGGTATGGTTAGGGCTTTCATATTAATGCGAGTGGGGGAGGAGATTAATTGAGTTAGCAGCAAAGTTTTAAACAGCGAGCAGTGTTTATTGTTTTATGGATCCAAATTTTTTATTTTTCAAAAATAACAGGATCAAGGGATACAGAAAGAAATAGTGGGGAATATGCACAACATATCTGGGGTATATATACAGCATTGTGTTATTCAAATACGACATCTTAAATTCGAGTCTGTCTAAATGTGCTCAACTTGGCGGCACTCAGAGCGGTTCGTCGCATAGTTGTCGATACGAAGTGTAAATATAATACCCACCCACTTGAAGGAAAAAAAAAACCGGGGGCGGGGGGGAGGTAGGGGGATACCAGGATGTCAATCTGAGGTTACTCTATTCAGTGAGGAGGAGTCCAATGATGCAAGGCCAAACATCACTACATCCAAAGAATATCTTACAACCCGCACGCTTTGTATATCTTGTGTATATCCCATATTGCCCAAGGTTCCTTCTTGGGAGGTGTCAACCCACACATGTTGCTTACTTTAATGTCAAAGTCACGGTATTTGTTAAGCAATTGTGTTAGTTGGCGTAATGTCGGGACCACGACCGATTTCCATTGACGAGCAAGAAGTAACAGAGTCGTGGAAACTATAATAAACATCATGCGAAGATGTGGGCGAGGTAGATGAATCATGCCCAGCAGCAAAACCTCAGGCAAACATGGAATATTTTGACCGAGCACCTCTGTAAGTAAGGACGATACGTCCCTTCAGACCGGTACTACCTTAGGGCAGTGCCACCATATGTGTCCCATCGTTCCCACCCCAGAAGAGCACCTCCAACATTTGTTGGAGACCTGAGGGGCGAATCTGTGGAGTTTACTTGGTGTCAAATACCAGCCATACATCAGCTTCCGTTGCGTTTCTACTAAGGTGGCGCATCTAGTTGCGCCCACCGCATACATATGGGCCTGTGCCCACTGCGTGGGAGTAAAGACTTTAGACAGCTCGCCCTCGCAGGCATCCTGGAATGCCCAGCGTACCGCTGCTGATGGGGTGTTTAATATGTTATAAAAATGCGAAATAGGTTTGATAGTGGAATGGGGGTCTAAACAAAACAGCTCGGTAGCTGAAAGCAGGGGTATGGTGGCTCTCAACCCTGATAGTACATGTTGAGACTTCACATAAGACATTATCTGCATGTGTGATAGGAAGAGAGAAGAGGGTATATTAAATTTCTTTTGTAAATCAGGGAAGGACAGGCCAGCGGCAGGCGTGAAGAGGTGATGTAGATGTGTCACGCCCTGTTGTATCCAAGGACCTACTCGAAAGTGTGGTATTAGATAGATAAGAGCTGTTAATGGGGTCGCCATGGGTAAGTGGGAATGTGCCGCGAATAACGGGAGAAATCTATCCCATGCTTTAAGGTGTAATTCCGTGGACGGAAATATGTGAGGTGTGGGTGGACGCTTTTTATGGGGGACCCACATCAAATTGAAAAGTGTATGACCCGAGAGATTCGTGGACTCAATAGTAAGCCACTGAGGCATTGGCTGAATGTGAAATAAGTCCATGGACGAAGCTAGCAGGGTCACCCAATAATAATTGTGGACACTTGTAATGTTAAGGCCGCCGTCCCTATGTCTGAGATAGAGCAATTTACGGGGTACTCTTGGGCGTTTATTCGCCCATATGTAATGCATCAGAAGAGATTGTAATTTGTCTAAGTAAGAGCAGGGTACTGGTAGCGGTAAGCAGCGAAAGACATACAATAATTTTGGTAACACCACCATCTTCACCGCCGCCATCCTCCCCAGCCACGAGACCTCCCGAGAACGCCAATTGTGTAAAATGGAGCGTATCTCCCTGAATGTTCTCTCATAGTTGTGTATAAATGTGCTGTTGCTATCCGAAGCTATTTTGAGACCTAGGTACGTAATATAGGAGGTCTTCCAGTCAAAGTCATAGCGTTTTTTAAGAGAGTCCAACTGTGTGTCTGTCATGTTGATGGGGAGTGCTTGGGTTTTTAGGGTATTCACTGCGTGATATGAGACCTCACTATACTTCTGCAGCTCGCTTTGTAGTGCGGGGATCGTCTTGTCTGGGTCAGTCAATGTGAGTAGTATGTCGTCCGCATATAAATTCAGTTTGTACGCCGTAGGCCCCACCTCTATCCCTCTTATGCAGTCGTTTTGACGTATAGCTTGCGCCAGAGGTTCTAAGGCTAAATCATACAGTATTGGGGAGAGGGGACAACCCTGACGCGTGCCATTGGTAATGACGAACTCGTCTGAGAGAAAGCCCGAAATGAGCACTCTGGCAGAGGGGGAGTCATATAGAGCTTGAATCGCAGCTAAGAACGGCCCCGGGATCCCATATTTCCTCAATACCTCTCGCAGAAAAATCCAGCTGACCCTATCGAAGGCCTTTTCTGCGTCCAACGACAGGATCAGGCTGGACCGATCCGATATTTTCATCCTATGCAGCAAATTAAGTAGTTTCTTGGTGCTGTCAGGGCCCTGTCTCCCGCGGACAAACCCCACCTGGTCCTGGGCGATGAGAGTTGGCAGAATTAGTTGGAGTCTATCAGCCAATATCGTACTATATATTTTTATGTCCACATTTAGTAGTGAGATGGGGCGGAGATTGGCGCATCGGTCTGGAGTTTTCCCAGGTTTGGGGAGTGTAACTATGTGAGCTCTTAGCATGTCTGCCGGGAAGGCTCCATCTGTTCTCGCTCTGTCGTATGCTGCTAGTAGATGGGGTGTTAATTGAGGTGCATATGTAGTGTAGTAAAGACCTGGGAAGCCATCTGGGCCCGGGGCTTTTCGTTTAGGTAAAGTCTTTATGACTTTTGAGAGTTCATCTGCAGTAATGGGGGAGGACATATGTTCGGATTGTGTACGTGTCAATGTCGGGAGGTGAATATGACCCAAATATTTCGATACGGTTTCCACAGTCGGGTGCGTTACAGTGTCGCTCACGTCCAGATTATATAGGGCCTCATAGTAATTAGCAAATTCGTTTGTGATGTCTTTGGGGTTATGTATTTTACCGCGAGCTGATGCAAGAGCTGTAACACGTCGTGGTGCATTCGCCGGCTTCAATCGTCGGGCTAGCAATCTACCAGGTTTATTTTTAAGAGCATAGAAAGTAGCGTTCATTCTGTCTAAGTTTCTAATGTAGCTGTCCGTCTCTAAATCAGTCAGTATAGTTAACTGTGCATCTATTTGTTCCGATAGTTTGGGGGATGGTGCAATCTTATTCCGAGTGTCCAAATTATGTAGTTCTGTTAGTCACGTTTGAGTTTAGCTGACCACCGGATACAGACGTCGCGGAGTACTGCCTTGTGCACCTGCCAAAGTATAAGAGGGTTCATCTCAGGAGTAGCGTTCTCCTTGAAATAAAGGGTCAAAGCCTCCCGTACATCTTGTGCTGCCTGTTCATGCTTTAAGAGCTCGACTTTAAAACGCCAAGGAGGTCGGGCGTATCCTTGGTATACATCCCCCAAAGTTAATCATATCGGTGCATGGTCCGACCATGTAATGGGTAATATGCAGCAGTCAATAATGTAGGGTAGAACGTTACCGGGGGCAAAGAAATAATCTATTCTAGTGTAGCTGTTATGAACCCTAGAGCGAAAGCTATAATCTCTCGCAGTAGGGTGTAGCAGTCTCCATGTGTCATACAGGTCGTATTGTGTCATTAATTCCCTAATTCTTCTGATGGAGGCTGTATTCTGAGGACGGCTACCCCCCACAGAACGGTCTATGATTGGGTCAATACTCAGGTTGAAATCTCCGCACAATATCAGTGTGCCAGTTCTTACTTCCTGCACCTTGTTAAGCAGTCTTGTAAGAAATTGTGTTTGGGAGGTGTTAGGGGCATAGGCAGACACCAATGTGTATATTCTTGAATTAATCGTGCAAACTAGGATTATATATCTTCCCCCTGGATCTTTAAGGAGACGGTGTGTCTCAAATTGTAATCTGTTGTGTGACGTTCCTCATACACCTCGTGATTTGGATCTAAACGTGGAGTGGAATTGCGTAAGATATTGAGGGGTCTTTAAGTTGGGGTGATCTGAGCGTCTGAAGTGCGTCTCTTGGAGACAAATCACATCCGCGTTGTGGGTTCGGAGATCTCTATATAGGGAGTGCCTCTTCACCGGGAGGTTGAGGCCTTTTACGTTATAAGTCAATATTTTCATAGGGAAAGTAGAGGGAAAACCATGTTGGCCAAAGGTGGTCTCATGTCATTTGGTGTCCGGGCTGCATCGGGGACTGACCCATACATGTGGCATTGAAAGTAACATCCTGGCAGAGGGGGGGGAAAAATTAACCATACATGAAGGAGGATAAAACCATATAAACAACGCCGGGATGCGGCACAACTATATACAAGACGATAACTATTAGTCTCCAATGGGAGTTCCCAGCCGGGAATTCCCAAGCTCATCCTTAGAGGAGGGAGACGGGGGTAACTGGGCCCCCACATCGCAGCGATTATCTAGCCGCGTTAATGCAGATCTCACCGCCCCGCTGCTCGATGGAACTCCGAAGCAGACGTCTCACAACGCAACCTTGTTCATTTTGCAGCTGGAAAGTTGTATTCAGAGACAAGTCTTGGTAGAAAACACTGTGGAAGATAAGTAAAGTGTTAGTTCGTCCGCTCAGCGTGACTTCCAATCCGGTTCAAGGCGTCTAAAGGAGGTTCTCCCATTGGTCTCAGCATCAGGTAACTTAATTCCCCACTGCTCCAGCAGTTGGCGTCCCTCATCTGGGGATGTCAGCACCGTCATTGTACCATTTCTGGTGATCAGTAATTTGGTGGGATATCCCCACCGGTACACTACCCCAGACGAGCGAAGAGCTTCAGTAATGGGACGAAAACTGCGTCTACGTTGTAAGGTGGCCTGCGAGAGGTCTGGATAGACGGCCAAGTGGTCGTACTGCGTGCTCAACGCGTCCGGTTTCCGCAGGGCTCGCGTATGTCCTCGCGTGGCTTGAAGTAGTGGAGCCTTAAAAGCACATCCCGTGGTGTCTTTGGAGGCGCGGAGGGCGGTTTAGGGAGTCTGTGGATACGGTCCATGAGTAGCGAGTCCGGCGTTGCCTCCGGTAGTAAGTGTGAGAAAAAGTCGTGGACATACGTGTTCAAGTTTCGGGGATTAACCGACTCCGGGACTCCTCTGATCTTTAAATTATGTCGTCGAGAACGATCTTCCAAGTCCGCCAATTTAGACGCGTAACGCTCCATCTGTTCCTCCATATCCTCAAGCTTCGTCACCATGTGGTTATGTGCTTCCGAAGCTTCCGACATCTTATTTTCAAGTCTGGAGGTTCTCTCCCCAATATCCCGGATGTCCTTACGTATGTCCGCTGAAATCGCTTTCAATCTGGACGTAAGTGTGGTGGTAAAGTCTTGTAGCATCCCTTCCATACGTGCCGAGAAAGCCTCCAGGTCCGCGTTTTTCCCCCGGCGCTGGCTTCCAGAGGCCGAGGGAGGAGAGCCGGCGCCATCTTGTCTGTCTGCTCCTTCTTTGCGCTTACTCTGTTTAGGAGTGAAAAAATCACCTCGTTCCGCTGTCTTTTTTTGTTTGGCAGCTGCCATAGTATTCCTCGCACAGAAGCCGTATAGCAGGGTGAGCAAATAAGAATCTGGTGGAAGATATCCGCTTTAAATCGCTGCGTGTGGACGGAGAGATTCTAACACGCGTCCGCCATGTTAGATCGTCGGCCACGCCCCCAGTGTTTATTGTTTTTAGGATTTAGCCAATCTGTATTAAAAATCGCCGAGGACCAGCAGTTCACTTTTTTGGTCCAGCTGGATGAGGGTAATGAGTTACATCATAGCTTCTGCTTTCTTGTTTTATGTTAGGGTGGAGTAAGGGGGAATAAGTCTCTGGCCCCGCTTGTCTACGTTTTAAAGTAAAGCCTTATAATAACACTGTTAAAACAACTGCAACGCCCCTTCAGAATCTAGAGTTAGATCCAACTGAACATTTAGATACAAAGTAGTTACAAAAATCGTGCACATAAAACAACCGGGCTGAATTTTCTCTATGGATTTTAATAGGCACAAAAGCAGACACACTAGAAGTGTTATAGTTTTTTTTGTTTTGGGTTTTTTTCCACAGAAGCTTTCAGTTTTATCAAACAAACAACACTCAGGAAACCACATCAATTTATATGGAAAAATGAACAATCACTGACATTTTGAAAAGTCCACAATAGTAACAAATGAAAATAACTGAAAAACACTGAGTGATCGAAAAGATAAAGAAATACAAAAATGGTCACGTGGGAAGCGGGAAAGAGAGATTTATGAGCGAACAGACCTCGGGCTCTATTCCAAAGTTGGTTCTAACTTAATCAGAGCTGTTGTAAACTTCCCATTATATTCTATGGAGTTGTTACGTTTACAACGACTCTGGAATATTGCCCCTCCTGTTTTTCAAACATAAAAGAAAAATTAATCAACGTTTACATCACTGGTGTGCGCAGCCTGGTACATTACTTCTATTTAGAAGATTTTTGCACCAAACGGACATGTTTCATTAGAAAGAAGTCTTTGTCAGAGTTGGTCATTGTTTTATGATTTTCAATTTCATCATGATCCAGATAAGGGACATCTAAAATGTCAATGTAAGAGGTGAAAGAGGACCTCTTCACCCAACATTAGGATGTGCCTGGTGTGCCCTGCGCACGCCTATGAGACAAATAATAAGTGAGATTATGTAGAAATACAGTATATGAGCGAAGAACACACTGGAAATGAAAAAAAATTATTTAAAAAAGGCTTGCACTAACTGGCTGTTTCGGTGTGCTTAAAAAGGGTCTAGGATGGATTTAAAGCACTTTTTTAAATTTTCTCAGTATTCACCGCACTGTCCCCAAAGTGCACCGAATGGAAGCCGCCGAAGACCACCTAATGCCGCCGATCAGCCCGGCGCTGACCAGACCGGTCAATACCACTGACGACAGCCGGTGATCCGCTGCACACTGCCGAAAAAAGCCCATCAGTCGTCGAACTGGGGGGAACGGGACTACCTTTCTTCAAAATCCATTTAAAACAATAAAAATGCATGAAATAATAAAAAGGTCCTATAAAAAAAATAATAATAATGAAAACGTTACAGAATAAAAAGAAACCCACCATTAAAAAAGGGAATCAAAAACTTTGTGTAAAAAAAAAAAAAAAATTCGCCAACATTTCGGAGCAATTCGGCGTTCTCTAAATAGATTAACCATTACTCCTCCATGGGACAATTTCATTACTGCCAAAGGTAGCCGAATTGTGGCGATCTGCTCCGTATTTCGCTGTCAATTCGCCTGTATTTGGCGAACTGACAGCTCTATGAATAGCTGAACTGCCAAGAAATTGAACCGTACGTTGAAATTCACAGTTCGGTGCAATTCGGTGGCAAATTTGAGGCTTATTGAATAACCTTTAATGCCAATAGCCACAAAGTCTAAGAGGTCTAATAAAAGGTACAGACACTGTTACTTTGTATAAACATACATGGATACAGATCTGAGCCCACGTCAAAAGCTCTATAATAGCTATATTGATGTGCGTTACGAGTGACAATTTTGTAGGAAATTCATGCTTTCCAGGAATGAAACTAATCACGGACTATTGTGGCAAATTAGGTGTGCATCAAATGCAGAAGTACTCACTAAAAGATATAACAGAGATTAGGCAAGCACATACTGTATGAAAAGGTAAAGCAGAAGATGATTGCACACCCAGCAACACAGTTTGGGGGGTAGGGGGGAGGCTGCAGGTTTATACAGAGTAGGTGCAAAGTGAAAAAAAAAATATGTTTTTAAATGTATAGATTCTGTTATTAAAACTATTTAGGAAATAAAAAAACAACTTTCCACATGATATGTAGTGTGAATGCCTTAAATGTCCTTTCAAATTGTGACCTTACAACTAGGGATGCACCGATACCACTTTAAGACCGAGTACGAGTACCGATACTTTTGTTCAAGTACTCACCGATACCGAGTACCGACTTTTATTTTATGTCATGTGACCGCTTTCCAATAAGAACAGACCTCATATAAAGCCCCCAGGTCTCATAGATATGCCCCCGCCCAGCTCATGGATATGCCCCCCAGCTCGTGGATACTGCCCCCCAGCTCGTGGATACTGCCCCCCAGCTCGTGGATTTGCGCACCAGCTCGTGGATTTGCCCCCCAGCTCATGGATAGTGCCCCCCAGCTCATGGATAGTGCCCCCCAGCTCACTCGTGGATAGTGCCCCCCAGCTCGTGGATACTGCCCCCCCTGCTCGCAGATAATGCCCCCCGCTCGCGGATAATGCCCCCCCAGCTCGTGGATAATGCCCCCCCCAGCTCGTGGATAATGCCCCCCCAGCTCACCTGGCACTCTCCGCTCATACTTACCTTCCTTTAGCGACGCCGGAAAAGTCTTCGCGCGCGCACTCTCCTTGGAAGGTCCCCAGCCGCGACCACGTGGGACCATGCGATCGCGGCTGGGGTCCTTCCAACGAGCGCACGTGCAGAAACTTTCCCGGCGTCGCTCAGGAAGGTAAGTATGAGCGGAGAGCAGCTGCAGGGCCTGTCCGAATGCTCTATCGGCACCCTGCAGCTGCTCTCCTCACTTTGTTTATACTTACCTTCCTTAGCGACGCCGGGAAAGTTTCCGCGCGTGTGCTCGTTGGAAGGACCCCAGCCGCGATCACATGGTCCCACGTGGTCGCGGCTGGGGACCTTCCAAGGAGCGCGCGAAGACTTTCCTGGCGTCGCTAAAGGAAGGTAAGTATAAACAAAGTGAGGAGAGCAGCTGCAGGGCCTGTCCGAATGCCGATAGAGCATTCGGACAGCCGCCCCAGCCCCTAGGATGCTGGCAAGCCGGCTCAATGCCGGCTTCCGGTATCGGAAAAAAATATCGGGGGTACTGCACGAGTACCAAGTACTCCTGCAGTACCCGGTATCGGCACCGATACCGATACTAGTACTCGGTGCAACCCTACTTACAACCAAAATCTGGAGACCGAAGAAAAAACAAAAACCAGAAATACTAAAACCATAAAAACTAAACCCCAAAGAAAAGGACTTTTATCCTAAATATAAAATATATGACTTCTTCAGTTAAAAGTAGTTGGTAGCACCCAGGGTTTGTTGATTTCATGCAGATAACGCGCAGAATTCAGCTGCAGGGCAAACAGAGTCACCATCTGCTAAAATCCCAGTTGGTGGAAAATGAGAGAAAATATTGTTTTCTCCCACAGAAAGACACCTTTTTTCACGCAGCTCCTTTTTGATTTTTTCCTTCCCATAAACTGTTGCAGCTGCCAGTAAAAATGAACAAAAAAAAAAAAACACCAAAAAACAGATCTGAAACCGTTAGAGAAACCTATACAGCAGCCGCGCAGTGTAGAGAATGCCCTCTGGCACGCAGCGCATCATGTGTCCAGAGAGGAAATAGTAACTTTCCTATACATTGTCATTTCCTTTTTTTTTTTTTTTTTTTTTTTTTTTTTTAAGAATTCTGACTCAATTTAAAATACACAGATTTACAAAAAGAACAAAAAGAAATTATCCATACAAGGAGATACATAAAGGGTTATTCAGAGAGCGGTGAAACTCCGGAGAATGACTGGAGAATTTAAAATTCTAGGTCAAAAAATATTCTCCCATTTATCTCACTTTCCAAATCGGCTATTTTGACCTAGAATTTTCCATTCTCCAGTCATTCTCCTGCTTTTCATCGCTCTCTGAATAACCCTGAATGTTACATAGGCTGAAAAAAGACATGCGTCCATTGGGTTCAGCCTTTCACAAATCACCTACTGCTGTTGATCCAAAATATATACATATTTTGCATAATACCCAGTCTGAAGCGCTCGCCAATATGCAACATACTGGGAGAAAGTTCATTCTTGACCCCAGAATGGCGTCAGATTTCTCCTTGGATCAAGAAGCTAAAACTCACATACTAAATATTAGTGGGTTGCCAGATAGTTTTGTATTTTGGATTAACATGGAAGCCAAATCTAAAACACAAAATTCATTTACGTTTCATATACATTGTATATACACACACACACACTAGACTGAATGGAATTTTATTCACTATTTTCAGTAATTATTGCTCCTCATCACATGAAGTCAGTTAAATTGTGCCGTCATGTGTTGTCTCATGTCGAGCTCAAAGGGTTTTCGGATTTCTGGGTAAGGGATAATCAACCTGTAATATGTAGCCAACAGAGCATGTACACACCAACAGCGGTCTTTCTTTTTCCCTTTAAAAAAAAAGAACAAAGTGACAGAATAACAATCAGGGCTGCGACATTTTAACTCGGTGGGGGAAAAAACCTCTATTGAAGTCCCAGCATAGGAAACATAACTCAATATGCATAATCAATGGAATAAGACAAAAGACTTCTCTGCAACATGTTACAGGGATATGAACTTTAGCCATGAGTTATATTCGCTCTATACACAAACCAAAAATAGCCCGACTACCAGGTCCTCTAGGTCATCGGCACTGATTTTTCATCAGGCTTCATTAAACACACTAGGAATCCCTGCGTGTAGATAAGTAGGAGTTAAAATGAGACACTAGGCACTGTGACACCATGATGTAACCAGCTAATCAGTTCTCTGAGTGCCGAAGTTAGCGCAGTCCAGAACCTGAGACCAGTGAGAACTGATCTCATCTTCATGGCAAGATTCCCAGAAGTGTGACTCTAGATGTTCTTCTAGCCAATGGCTCTCACTGCACTTGCAATGAGAGCCAATCGATTGACTGGATGTTCACTTGAGCATCCAGCCTCCCGATATCATGTACTACAGCTTCATAGGTAGCCTCAGTACATTACATCTGGCCAGCACCGAGGAAACCCGGCACTGGAATAAAGTGAGTGAGTGGTAATCTTTGAAGTGGCAACCCATTTAATGTGGAATATTCATAGGGCAGAATATCAATCTTCAGATACTACTGCTTAATTATAAACTGGTCCCACTCACCTGGGTCAGAGCCTATGAACTGGGCTGTAGTTAATACTCATCTAACACCTTTATCCAGGGAGGTGTTCAGCCCTTTGTATGCCGAGATCCTAGATGCAGGCCGGTCTTAGAAAAAAAAACATGCACTGGGTTTTCGCCAAAATGTACAAAAACTTTCTTAAAACAATAGTAAAAAAAAAATAATTATTCTATAATTTATATATACATTTATCTGTTTAATAAATAAATTTTTGTACATTTTGGCGAGAACCCAGCGCATGTTTTCTAAAACTGTCCTAGATCCAAGATCTCAACATACAAAGGGCAGAACACCCCCTGGATAAAGTGATTATTGAACTACGTATTAGCTACAGCCCAGTCCATAAGCTCTGGCCCAGGTGAGTGGGACCAGTGTATAATTTCGCAATAGTATCTGACCATTGATATCCTGCCCTATGAATATTTTTCCCACTTTATTCGAGGATGTATGAATGAAGTAAAGTGGACGGTGCCACTCCGCAAGCTGGCAAAAGGCAATCAACATAGAGCCGAAGTTTGTGGCTCTGGACAAAGCGAGTGTCCACTAACATCATTGTCCACTATGGGCTCTATTAAATTCCCTACACAAATCTTAACGCGTGCGCAAAAACGCATTAACCCGAGGGGCAAAACCCTTTGCGCTGAACATCGTATTACAACGTCCACGCAAAAAAAATGTGCGTTAACGTCTAACGCGGGTGAACCTGCGCGAACCCTTTGCGAGCGTACCGTACGCGTCCTATACTTAACATTGTGAGCGCAAATGCGATTGTGCGCTGGTACGCGGATGGTATTCCAATCTATTTGCAAATTTTAACGCACAACGTTTGCGCACATAATTTTAACGTCTTTGAAAAGCTGGTGTTAATGGCAAATCTGAACGTCCTGGACGAACCCAAATACACCAGCCCAAAAAAAAAATACGCAGCAAGGTATAGTTACACATTCTACGCATACCAAACCAATAAAATATAGAAGTTGTGTGTGTTTTTATTATTTCTGCAGCATATATACGCAAGTAGGTTTTTGTGCCTGCCAAAATCAAACGGGAGACAATTGTGGTTCTTAATTCTGATTGGCTGAATCGCGTAAAAAACAGTCCGCACACTGATTTCTGAGCGCAACGTTAATGTGCGCGCCTTTTTGCGCGGCTTTTTTACGAGCGTTATTTTTTGATGGATGAAAAAATGCGCGCGGATTGTAATACCAGCGTTAATTTACGCACGTTAACGTTTAACGCTTCGCTCACAAATTAACGCACTGCGCAAGCTTTTTTGCGCAAAGAATGTAATAGAGCCCTATTTTTTGTAACTTATACTTCGTGTATTGCACCATTCGTGTTTCTGGTTTCTGGTTGGATCAAGTCCAGATTGAATTCCATGTATTATTACCAGTGCATGAACACATTAATGCCACATTTGTTTGCAAGAATAATACGTGTAAAATATAAGTGCGAGGCTCTTGAGAACCAGTTTCACTGTATGTAAGCATCCCTAGTGATTTTTTGAAGGATAAATCGCACACGGTTCTCATGTACAGCAGCACATTCCAGATTTTTGAAATATAACAATATTTGCTATTCGAGATTGAAAAGGCATATGTTATTCATCCATTTCCTTGATATTGGTATTAATTGCAATATGGCTAAGGGAGCTCAGATCCCTTCATGGCCTGGGCCAGAGAGTGGGTACAACCATCATCATGAACTTATCTAGCCACTAAGGCTGGGGTCAGACCAGCGCACTTTTAACGTGCGTTCTGGCGCACATAATTACGGCCGCACTAGCAGCAGATGACGGGCAATGACGGCCAATATACGATGTATGGCCGCACAAAAGTCCGGCCGTGCAACGCAAGTGGAATTTGAACGCATTTTTTTGAGAACGCTGAACCGCTAGTACTGACGTACTGAGTGCGCAGCTGTGGCATAGCGGCGTGTGTGCGTGATTAGGAGACGTCAGACGCTGCTAATGTCCAGCCAACATAACGTCCAGACGCAAAAAGAGTTTTATTGACGATCCGTACAAAATCACGCCCGAAAATGCGCGTCGTCTGACCGTTTTTGCGCATTCCGTGAAAAAATCCGTCAATGCGTTCGGACGCACTTTTTCACGTTCGCGGGGAAAAATGCTTTCGTCTGACCCTAGCCTTAAATGTCACAGAGGTAAGTGCAGGGATTACTTACACTGGAGCAGTCACATTTGGATTGCTTTATTTTAAAAATATTTTAAAAAGTGTAATTGCAATCCTTTGAGTTTTCTAAAAACGTGTGTATTTGTTTGTACGCTTTCACCAGATGTTTGATAACATGGGCTCCCGGGAGGAAAGAATCTTCAAAAGGTTGCCCTGCTAAGGTTATGAGTAGGCAAGGAGAACAGAGAAGTAGAGGGAAAATGAATTGTGAGCAGATGGGTCAGGGAGCACACACACCAAGGAGTAATTACACGGAAAATACAGCCAAGAGGGTCGTATTGTTCCAGCTTCTTCCTCACACACAAAAGAAGTTCAGAAGGGGGCAAGCGATACAACAATATCCTAGCTGCGCTGTGCACATTTTATTTGATATTGCACGTTACAACGCTTTACAGATTAAAAGGATGGAGAGGAGAAGAATCAGAATGCGACCAGCATACAGAGTAGCAGACAGGATGGTCCCTTTCATGTTCCATTAGGAATCAAGCAATGACAGAAAACGAATGCGGTGTTAATCGTGTCGCAGAAAGCAAAACGTGCAAGATTCAGCAATGATTGGTAGTGAATATTGTATTTTTACTACTACAAAACAGGCAGCTACGCTTATTGCTTATGATCATACTAGATCTTCTAAGGAAGCCCAATTTACTCAGACAAAATACTAAAAATATATATAATTTTATTTGTTGTTATGTGGTGGCATGGTCCATAGTGATCGCCATGCACAGAGACCAACATGGTTATTCAAAGAGCTCCGAATTGCTGGCGAAAGGTAACGGAATGCTGAAATTCAGCATTCGGTTACCTTTCCTGGCCATTTGGCTATTCAGAGAGCAGGCAGTTTGCCAAATCCTGGCGAATTACCTGCACATACGGTGCCTGTTCGGTGCCTGTTCGAGGGCAGTGAAATCCCCATAGAGAAGCAATGCTTCGTCTATTCAGAGAACAAAAACCAGCAGAGAAAAGTTGCCGAAATGCCCTGCCATTCGGTGGTTTCATGCGACAGGTTTATTCAACCGAATACCATAGGCTTCAATGTTAAAAATATTTAATTAAATATCTAATAAACCGTTCATTATAATATTCTGCAGCAAAGAGTCTCTTTATTTTTAGATTTTTTTTGGATGTTTTAGTCATTTTTTGCAAACCTTTTTTTCGGGGGGGGGGTTTTAAATCGTTTTTTCTTTTTTCTATAACAGCCCTTTTTATTATCATTCATTGGACCTCATATGTCAATTTCAGACATTTTCGTTCTGTAGTTTCTTTGCAAACAGCGTTTCACTTTTCAAACATTCAAGCGAACTGTGTTTTTTTGGTTTTTTTTGGTTCACTCCATTCGTCTGCGGTGTCGGATTTTTCCGGCAGCTGCTCTGTGATCGACTCCTGCTAGGGTTTCTCTGGCGTGTTCGACGGGGTTAATCCAGATGTTTTTGCGGGTTTCGGTGTGCATTCGCCTGGGTTTTGCGGTGAGTGTTCGGCAGGTTTGCGGCAGCCTTTCCCTGCACTACGACGGCCCTGTGGTGCTTGCTGAATACAACGCAGGGTCGCCGAAATGGGATCGCCAAATCGCACCGAACTGAAGAGAACGAAAAGTCACCGAACGTGCGGCGACTTCTCGATTCTCTTTAAATAACCTTGCAAGATCCGACTGGCGAATAAACTTTTATATAGCTATAGAATGTGATAGGCTGGTGTCAGATCTGAAACACCGATCATTTCAGTGAGTTACCTTTAATGCTGGACATTTTAAATAAGACCTGTGTGTGCATCCAATTCAGCGCTGTATGTATGAACGCAAATTGCGTAGTGAAGGATTCAAATCGCACTACATCCTTAATTTTGTTTATTCTCACCGATACTCTGCAACTATCACAAGCCTATCACCGGGGGGGGGGGGGGTGTCGGTGCAGTTGTCCCTCTACCACCTCCTGCCCAGGGAAATCCAGGCCTGTCCAAGACACTGAAATGGTATGAGAACATGCTACAGTGAATCTATGTAACAAAACAGTAGAACACCAAGAAGGCAGGAAAAACTGACAGTAACAGGTAAGCAGGAAGACAAAACATCATGCGATGGAAGGAGAACATGTGAAAACAGTAGGGCAAGTGACAGCTAAGAAATAAAAAAGACAGCATGAGGCTAGAAAACAGTGTTGGGCAGCGGGACAGAATGTGAATGGTGGGCGGTGTCATGGGGCAGAGGGATTTTAGGAAGAATAATATACTTACTCTGGAGTGAAGGGAGGGCAGCACGCGGGGAATCACAAGAATGAACAGCAAGCATCCACTATTTATTCCTCGTTTTATCTTTTGACTTTAAGTATTTTTTTTTAAGGAGATACATTTTCCCCATATTATTTTTACCTATCTAACCAACCTTAAGAGAACTCATCTTCCATGAGGCTCAGCCACGTAGCTAGCTGAAACGCAATCTAGGAAATCTAGTTCCAAAACATCTGGGGCCCTTTCACCTCCTTAACGCTAGTGCTCACATAAATGAGCGTTAGCGGGAATCCTGTATCACCTCCCAATCGCTAACGAGTTAATAAATCTGACAGCGCATCAGTATTAGAGCTTTTTAGCGTGAGTTTACTGGACTCTGCTCTCCCAGCGCTTAACACGGGGAGCGCAAAGTGTAAGCAAGGAGTAATTAGTGTTGGGGTCACATAGTCCTAATGCTAATTACAAACCGCTGTCGCCAACTAAAAAAGTTTGCTACGGCTTAGAGCTGGTGCCGATTCCGCTTCTGCAGAATCAGTTAGCAGCAGCTGGAACCCACCCCCCAAAAATCAAATCCTCTCATCCCGCGGAGAGAATGGTGGCCCGATCCACTGCTTTTGGCCGCTGGAAGCAGAGTGAGGGGGGAGTCCCCAGTCTCCCTCTGCAGACCTGTGCAGTCTCGCGAGTGGCAAGATCCTGTTGGTCATGTGACCCGGCAGGGGATCCTCTCAACGGCTTGTTACCGCTGCAGCGAGCATCCTAGAGGATAGCGGCCACTAGGGTGCAGGCTGCTGGATTCAGCATCTGCCCCGTAATCTACTTCTAAAACAGAGGCGCGACGGGGAAGTTTGCGACTGCAACCGTTTCCCCTTGGCGTCCCCGTTTTAGCTTAGAGCAGGCGATAGGGGCCCCTGGAGGGCCAAGGTTGCGGACCCGTGCTCTATAGTGTCACATTTTCCCGAGTTATAGCTCTCTCAGCATAATGCTCAAATCACTGGCGAAGAATAGTACACGAAACAAGCAGTAATAATAATAGAAATAAAACAGCTGGTATGCACAGTCATTGTTCTGAAAAATACAAACCCGCCATCCTCTAGACTGCAGTAGGAGTATATTAAAAAGTTGTGTTAAAGACACAATGGTTAAATGTGCTTTAAGCAATAATGCCAATTACATAGATTTGCAGAGTTTTTAAATACATACGGGGTTATTCAGAGAAAGGTGAAAACCAGGAGAACCGGCAGGAGAAGAGAATCTAGACCAAATAGCTGATTTGTAAAGTGAGATAAATGGGAGAATTTTTCTGGTTTGGCTATTTTGACCTAGAATTTTCACTTCTCCAGTCATTCTCCTGAGTGTCACCTTTCTTTGAATAGACCCGATGGTCTTATGGAATCCTGATGCTCAAATGCAATACAGAGGCTAAACATGCGAATTAACAAATTGGTAAATGCAGTCAGCTGACACAATTGCACCACATTGTTAGTTTATCACCTTGAAAATAAAATTAGACTCCTGTGTGGCTACAATGTATTCCATCATACTGCTCACTTCATTGACAGAACTAACCACTAACATGCTAACCAGGAAATATCTGGTACCTCTGACATGATCCGTTTCAGTTGCTAGGTCTATCAGGGTTATTCAAAGAGAATCGAAAAGCGACCGCACGTTCGGTGACTTTTTGATCTCTTCAATTCGGTGCGATTTGGCGATCCCATTTCGGCGACCCTGTGGTGAATTCAGCAAGCATCACAGGCCCGACGTAATGCAGGGAAAATTCGCCGCAAACTCACCGCAAAACGAGGGCGAATGCACACCGAAACCCGCAAAAACATCTTGATTACCCCGCCGAAGATGCCGGAGAAACCCGAGCAGGAGCCGATCAGAGCGCAGAGCAGCCGCTGGAAAAACCCGACACCGCAGACAAATGGAGTAGAAAAAAAACGTACGCTTGAATGTTTGAAAAGTGAAACGCTGTTTGCAAACAAACTACTGAGCAAAAATGTCTGAAATTTACATATGAGGTCCAATGAATGATAATAAAAAGGTCGGTTACAGAAAAAAGAAAAACGATTTAAAAAAATAAAAAAAAAGGAAAAAGATGTTTGCAAAAAATGCCTAAGAGGTCCTAAAAAAAAAATCTAAAAATAAGAGACTTTTTACTGCAGAATATTATAATGAATGGTTTATTAGATATTGAATTAAAACGGGAATATTTTGAACAATGAAGCCTAAGGGATTCGCCTGAATAAACCTGCCGAATTAAACCACCGAATGGCAGGGCAATTCGGCAACTTTTCACTGCTGGGTTTTGCTCTCGGAATCAAAGCATTGCTTCTCTATGGGGATTTCACTGCCCTCAAACAGGCACCGTATGTGCAGGCAATTCGCCAACATTTGGCGAATTGCCTGCTCTCTGGATAGCCGAATGGCCAAGAAAGGTAACCGAACGCGGATTTTCGGCAGCCATTCGGATCTCTTTGAATAACCCTGAAAGATATTTTCTTAAGTTTGTGTTGTACAGAAATACGGTGGGGATTTGTCTGCGTCAGGTAAGGTTTGCCGTTCTAGATCACACCATTTTCCTCATTACCATCCCACATTTCCAGTGTGAAAACAGAGTCCGTGCTGTGTGGGCTCATCTGAATATTTTGCATAACATTCTGGGAGAGCTGTAGAAAGAAATTTCAGAGCTGCTGTATATATCTTTTTTAATTTACATTATGATCTTGCACAGCAGTACATCGGTAGATGATTAAGTCAATGGGGAGTTCTTGCCTTTTTTTTATTCCGCTGCCGCTTTATTAACAATTATCGAGATGATGCCTTAGACAGAGTATGCACACACTGAATGGAGTCAAGCACCATGCTGAAATGTCCCAGAAGAGCCAACCGTCTGTAAGACGACCAGAAATTAGTTCAGTCAGATTATGACCTGCATAATTCTCGCTATTGTGTCTCCAACCAAGCTTTCTTTTTGAAGGAAGCGTAAAGAATTGTGGATTGGAAATGTGGAAAAGATTTTTCAGAACATCTGTCAGGGGGACAGGCTTTTTCTGATTTGTTCAGGATATGTTAGATGTTGTCAGAACAAGCAGTGCATGGCAAGGTTTTGAGAGTGGGTCCTGCAACTATCCATCACTGATAAAGTCTTGTGCTCCATCCATATTGTCATGAAAACAGAACGAGTTATTCGACAACCCTGTTTCCTTGCATGTCCAATAGGATCTTGAGACTAAAAAGGAGAATATTTAGGCCCGTGTCAGACGAACGCGGTGATCACGTCCGTGTTGGCGCACAATTTAACGTCTGTCGTAGCATAAAATTATGATCAATAGAGACCCACACACGAAGTACGTCTGCAAAGAAGTGCCGGCGCACAACGAACGCGGCACCAGACCCAATTTAGGCAAGAAAGTCAAACCACTAGGACGGACGCACAGAGTGCGCCGCGTTCGCATAGCTTTGTGTGTGAGTGATGGAGCGTAGTCAGATGGACTGTATTTTTGACGTCCAGCATTTTTGACGGATAAAATGGTTTTTCATATCATGTATCAATTTTTTTCATTTTACATATTAAATTTTATTTCCCATCTACGTCAGTCAAAAAAAACAGACCATGTGGTGTCTACAGTATCATCAGACAGAAAGTACGTCAGTTGTGCACGGACGTGCAGTGTGCTCAGAATGCGTCCGTCTGACATTAGCCTAAGTAGACAAGTAAAATCAATGTTGAGATTACAGAAATAATTTAAAAATAATAAAATCTAGGAAGTAGTAATAGATTGGATCACTGCATGCTAAGCCACTAATTGGGGTTGCTTATACTAAAGGCTATTGGAAGGCAATAGTAAGTCAATTATTCAAACTACACGATAATTTGGACATTAAGATGAACAAGTCCCGTGGGAATTGAGAATACAAATGAAAAGTACTGTGATCAATGTATACTGAACAGCTTGTGAAAAGAATGCTTTGTCTAGTCTGGCATTGTTCACTGAATCCAAAGTGATACATATAATAAAGTGATTTTTTTTTGTCCCCCTAAAAACACCCAGAATTACCACCTACAGCAGGGATCAAAAACTTTGGCCCTACAGATTTTCTTGAACTACATATCTCATGATGCCTAGTAAGGTCAAAGAGTGTCTGAGCATTATGGGAATTATAGTTTCAAAACATCTGGGGGTCCATAGCTGCTGATCCCTGTCCTACAGTACATTAGGGGTTATCCAAAAAGCATCAGTGTTGTCAACACGGGGTGGTGGGAAATCGCTAGCATTGCAGCGCCAACAAACGCAAGCATTTCTCAAAACTAAAATCTAAAGAGTGTCAGGTGCAGCTTCCCCTGTTGCTCTTTGGATTTTAGCATTGTAAAATGCTGGTGCAGCAATGTCAGCAAACACGGTTTGTGTGTAAATATGGAACATTATTCATAAACAACAGGTAATCCGAATCTGTTTATTTTCACACTCTATGTACACATTGTATGATATGCAGTGAGAATTCAAGCATTGGAGTAGATGATTTGTATCATCCTGCTTTCCACATTGATATGGTGTTGTCAAGTCCTGATCTATCAGATGGAACAGTTGAATCACGTTAAACACAGAAAAGAAAGGAAAAAAAACGAGACAGGTAGGTAGCTACACAGTTTATGAAAAACTCCAGTCAAAAGAAGGAGCAGAATCTGTTGCCGAAAAATTAAACCACAATTGAGCAGAATGTTGGGGTTAAATCCAACCCTAACTCCAGAAAAGTTCATATAGTATCCTAACCCTAACCCCAACTTCTAAGCCCAACACCAGCTGGAGAATATGATGCTGCATTTGAGCCCGAACATTGATTTTTGACCGTGGCCGAATTGGAAAGGCATCCAAATTGAGGCTTATTTCTCAAAGACACCTCTTTTTTAACGCGACTAAAAACCTGCGTCTTTCTGTTCAGAGCCTTGTAGTAATTAGCCATCTCATTTAGTTGATTTTGGAGCTAAATCGGTAAACTTTCCAGCTCTACATTTTTACTTAAAATGTTGCAATTGGCTTTATAACTTGCCCCTTATTGCGAGACCTTCAAAAGAAATCAATCTTTTTTTCTTCATTGCATGATCCATTTGTGGTTGTTGCTTCTGCAAATTGCTTTTGCACGTATCCTGAAATCTATAATATGATATGCAGAGAGATGAATAATAAATTGAGTTAGAGAGAAAAACAGAGTGGGTGTCAGCACAGCCCAAATGAACAGTCAAGGCAAAAAATATTCAGGAGAAATAAAGATGTAAATTTCGGTTTTCATATAGTTTGAGGTCCTTTATGTTCAATGTTCTGTGATACCTTTAATTGATTCTAACTGAACTCTGTATTGTGTAGGAACAGATTAAGATCTTTGGAGCTGAAGATTTTGGAGAACCTATTTTTGGAATTGAGTAAAATCAAAACAAGTTTTAAATTTATAGAACCACACAGAAATGTGTATATACAGCTGGGCACATTGGGTTATATATATCCAGGGTCTGATTTATATATCAGGAGCCTGTAGGTGCAGGAAAAAAAAGTTGCCAAAACTGTGAGGAAATAGCTAAATTTTTGCTTTGGGTTAAAAAAAAATAAAAAATTAAATTACTACAAACTCATTTTTTTTTTAAAAAAAAAAAACAGACTCTGAATTTTCCAATGACACCTGAAATGACCTTCTGCTGTGTAGAAATCAGAGGCAGAGGGTTCCTATGACGGAATGGGATGTTGTTCCGCCTGCGGGTGTGCTCAATCTGCGTGACCCCTTCGCTTACCGCTGGCCCGACTACCGAGTGACGCGCACTCGGCGTCTCGTGCGGCCTGGCGTGACCCTGGGGAAGGGTTAGCGGGCGGTGGAGGGAACCCCTGCCTAGAACCAGCCCGACCACTGAGCCATACGGCACTCAGCGTCCCGAGCAGCTGGCTCACTGACCTTGTGGGTGTGGGACGTCCGTGGAGATCGGATCTGCCAGCCACGGAGGAATCCTCGGATCTATGTGGGAAACGTTTCGGATCTTGCGGGAAACGTTTCCGATCGCGGTGCGGGTAACTTTTCGGATCTCAATGGAGGAATGACCTTTCGGATCGGATCGGCTGAAAGGAACTTCGGATCTGGCAGAAGGGGCGAGGGATTCGGATCTTCCCGCAATCCCTCGCAACACCGTAGCGAGGTACGCGGCCGCGCGCTTCGGTTCGGATCTCCGTCTCTCTGAGAACCGAATCTTCCTGCGCTGCGCCTCTGCCCTGCTACTCGATGCAGGCACAGAGCGCTCGCTTCGGTTCGTACCTGGATGGACACCGTACCCTGAGATCGCGGGGGACTCTCAGATACGAAATTACGGTGGAGAAATAAGCCACACCAGTCAAAGCTGAATGCACTGCAGGAACTCCCTTTATTGTTTACAGTACAAGCATTTATTACCTCTGCACACAATTAGAATACAATGGGACTCCTTGCCCGCCCTCCCAGGACCCATTGGCCCTTGGCCTTCAGGGAGTCGCCAATTCGGACCGGATGGTCCGAATCGGCCATTTTGCGATCCGAACCGGATGGTTCGGATCGGCCATTTTCCGAATCGAAAATTCTTAACTGCGCCACAAGGTGATCGGAAAATGGCGGCGAGCAAGGCAACAAAGGGAAAAATACATTACACAATAAACCAACGGGGAACACTTTATTACACCACACCATGATCACATCTAAGAAAAATACTGGTAAAACTGGGTGCGTGCCACCGCACCCGAGTGTCCATAGCCACCACTGTCACTGCACCGCCCCTGGCTGAGGGTGCTGGGCCATTCCGTGACACTCCTCCCCCTCCCCCAGTTCGACGCACCTGGTCTGACCCCACCGGGTCATACCGGGGAAGTCGGTGCTCCAGGCCCATAGTCAGTCTGGGGAGGCCGAGTCACCAGGCCTCTCCATTTGGCCTTGCGGCCGTGCCAGCTTGGTCGGGACCCCATGTCCTTAGGGTTCCCCGGCTGGGCGAGAGGGCATACGCCTGGGCCGCGTGCCTCCTGTGTCCCCTCCAGGGCTACCGCTCCCCCGGGGAACCCGGGTGCTAAATGCACACGCCCCGGGTGCCCAGGTCAGCCGTGGGAAGAAACCGTGGCTGCGTGAGGCCCCCCCTCCCAAGGGCTGCCGAAATGGGCAGAGGCCAGCGGCGCTCTGCCCCGTTGCCAGCTCTTCCACTGGATGGCCAGGTACGGGCACGGCAACCGAAGGAGCAAGTGGGGCCAAACCTGACTGCTCTTCCTGGTAGCCGACAAGGGAGACAAAGGGATGCAACCGCAGTTGCACGGGGTCATCCTCACTCGGCCCCTCGGGGCGAAGTGGCAGAAACGGGCAGAGGCCAGCGGCGCTCTGCCCTGGTGTCAGCTCTTCCGCTGGGTGGGGATCTCCTTGCGGGAGGTTGGTTTCTTTTCCCCCCAGGCCCATCAGCAGTGGCGCACCACCCAGCCCGGGAGGACCATCTGTCTGCCCCACCTGGCAGACTGTGGGTGGTGGGCAGAGGCCAGCAGCGCCCTGCCCCGTGGCCAGCTCCTCAGCTGGGGAAGGATCTCCTTGCGGGAGGACGGTTACTTCACCCCCCGGGGCAACCAAGGGTTGCGCACAACCCATCCCGGGGGAACCATCCGTCTGCTCCTCCTGGCAGACTTTGAGTAGTGGGCAGAGACCAGCGGCGCTCTGCCCCGTAGCCAGCTCTTCTGCTGGTGGGAGATCTCCTTGCGGGAGGACGGTTACTTCACCCCCCGGGGCAAACAAGGGTTGCGCACAACCCATCCCGGGGGAACCATCCGTCTGCTCCTCCCGGCAGACGTTGAGTGGTGGGCAGAGACCAGCGGCACTCTGCCCCGTAGCCAGCTCTTCTGCTGGTTGGAGATCTCCTTGGGGAAGGATGGTCTCTTCACCCCCCGGAGCAAACACTGGTTGGGCACAACCCATCCCGGGGGAACCATCTGTCTGCTCCACCTGGCAGACTGTCCGCAGGGGGCAGAGGCCAGCGACGCTCTGCCCCGTGGCCAGCTCTTCCGCTGGTTGGCAATCTCCTTGTGGCGGGATGGTCTCTTCACCCCCCGGAGCAATCAGTGGTTGCGCGCAACCCATCCCGGGGGAACCATCCGTCTGCTCCTCCTGGCAGACGTTGAGTAGTGGGCAGAGGCCAGCGGCACTCTGCCCCGTAGCCAGCTCTTCCGCTGGGTGGAGATCTCCTTGGGGAAGGATGGTCTCTTCACCCCCCGGGGCAAACAATGGTTGCGCACAACCCATCCCGGGGGGACCATCCGTCTCCTCCCCCGCTGGACCCGGGGCCTCGGCCACCCTGTCCTCTTGCGGGGTGCAGGGGGTAACTTCCTCAGTCGACCCCCCCACGGGCACCCATGGGTCCGCCTCGGCCTCCCATAGGTCCCAAACTTGGGGACTGTCGACTTCCTCCGCCGACCCGTCCCACCACAGGGAGCTCAGGCTCGACTGCGGAACGCCGTCCAACAGTCTCCGATAAGCCACCTCGAGCTCCCACTCTCGCTCGGCTAGGGACTCCAGCTCCTCAAACACCGAGTCCCTGCTGTCTGACGGGATCTCCAGTTCCCGTCGCTCCAGGATGTCTTCCATCCGCTCCTCGGTCTCCTCTCCAAACTCGGGGTCGGCGGCCATGCCCTCGTAGAGCAGCCCCGTACCCCCGTAGCGAGGCCCTGCCGTGGAACTGCCTCCAGTAGGCCGCACTGTCGGAGCGGCGGTTAGCCACCGGAGAGCGCGGTACTCGGCGTCCAGGGCGATCTCCTCTTGCACCAGCCCCCGGAGCTCGGCCTCCCACTCCTCTGGGGCCCGACCTTGCAGGAACGCTGCTCGCACATCGTACTGCACCCGATGGACGACAGCGTCGGAGGGAATGTACACGCCATGGCAGTCCCGCTCATGGTCCAGGGCCTCGTACCACAGTTCCTCTGTGGACCTCTGGTCCTGCTCCAGGCCCTCCTGCAGCTCTCTTGCCACCCCGACCTTCATGTCGGCGAAGGTGCCAGCACAGGAGCACCGCTCCTCAACGGGGAATGGGGCGTCCTCAGATGCAGCTCCAGGCGGGCTGTGAGTCTTCATCCGAGGGTCGCGGGGGTAAGTGACGTCCTCAGTACAGGCTCCAGGCGAGCTGAGAGTCCCGCAAGCGTAGTCACTGGGGTTTGCAGATTCCCCAGGTGAAGCTCCAGTCGAGCTGTGAGCCTCGACCCAGGGTTCCACAGGGCAGGGTTCGGGGTCAACATAATCAGTCTCTGCTCCGCGGAGCTCTGCCAACCGCAGCTCGTGCTGGCGTTCCTTCTCCTGCTCAACTTCCCGGTAGAACTCCCGAATCACTTGATATCTGGCCCCCTCCGCCGGGGCATCACCGAGCAGGGCAATCCGACGCCGCAACTCCCTGAGGCCAGCATCTTCCTCCACCTCTGCGCGGACAGGGCTGGGGCCGGGCATCATCGCCTCGTCCTGATCCATCCTGGTCAGTTCCTTGATCAGGGTCTTCCTCTTTTTGTTACCCGGCGTTCCTCCCCGGTTCTCCAACATCCCACGCAGGGTGTCCCTGTCGTAGGGGTTGTACACTGCCATGGCGTAAGCCTCCTAGGGGTCTGCAGAGAGCTATCCCACCGCTGCCACCAGTAGGACGGAATGGGATGTTGTTCCGCCTGCGGGTGTGCTCAATCTGCGTGACCCCTTCGCTTACCGCTGGCCCGACTACCGAGTGACGCGCACTCGGCGTCTCGTGCGGCCTGGCGTGACCCTGGGGAAGGGTTAGCGGGCGGTGGAGGGAACCCCTGCCTAGAACCAGCCCGACCACTGAGCCATACGGCACTCAGCGTCCCGAGCAGCTGGCTCACTGACCTTGTGGGTGTGGGACGTCCGTGGAGATCGGATCTGCCAGCCACGGAGGAATCCTCGGATCTATGTGGGAAACGTTTCGGATCTTGCGGGAAACGTTTCCGATCGCGGTGCGGGTAACTTTTCGGATCTCAATGGAGGAATGACCTTTCGGATCGGATCGGCTGAAAGGAACTTCGGATCTGGCAGAAGGGGCGAGGGATTCGGATCTTCCCGCAATCCCTCGCAACACCGTAGCGAGGTACGCGGCCGCGCCCTTCGGTTCGGATCTCCGTCTCTCTGAGAACCGAATCTTCCTGCGCTGCGCCTCTGCCCTGCTACTCGATGCAGGCACAGAGCGCTCGCTTCGGTTCGTACCTGGATGGACACCGTACCCTGAGATCGCGGGGGACTCTCAGATACGAAATTACGGTGGAGAAATAAGCCACACCAGTCAAAGCTGAATGCACTGCAGGAACTCCCTTTATTGTTTACAGTACAAGCATTTATTACCTCTGCACACAATTAGAATACAATGGGACTCCTTGCCCGCCCTCCCAGGACCCATTGGCCCTTGGCCTTCAGGGAGTCGCCAATTCGGACCGGATGGTCCGAATCGGCCATTTTGCGATCCGAACCGGATGGTTCGGATCGGCCATTTTCCGAATCGAAAATTCTTAACTGCGCCACAAGGTGATCGGAAAATGGCGGCGAGCAAGGCAACAAAGGGAAAAATACATTACACAATAAACCAACGGGGAACACTTTATTACACCACACCATGATCACATCTAAGAAAAATACTGGTAAAACTGGGTGCGTGCCACCGCACCCGAGTGTCCATAGCCACCACTGTCACTGCACCGCCCCTGGCTGAGGGTGCTGGGCCATTCCGTGACAGTTCCAAACGCCCCTTGCCTCTCCACACTACAGTGCAGTGGTTTAGGTTTGATGAAACAATGTAATAACCCCTTGTACCATCGCTTTCACACTTGCTGGCAGCATGGTACATAACAAGGTGATTTAGTGTAGCATCATTCTTTACTTTATATTTGAAGAGTGAACAATAGCTCAGTGCAAGAAAAAAAAAAACATTTTACTTGTTACTTTATATAAATTCTGGTCATGATATCATTGGAAGGGTCCTACCGTGCTCTTTCCTACGATGCCTCATATGGCCCTCTACCATGTAGGGTCCCAGGGGTCCAAACATTTTAAATTGTAATTATTTTTAACACAGCAAGCTGCCCCCTCTCTGGTAGCTGTGGTGAGTGATATTTGCCTAGTGCTTTAGTAGTAATCTGTTGTATGTCTGTCTATGTAAATGTGTATTTCTAATCAATCCCCATTAAATTGAACAAGTTTTTTTCCTAGAAACTTTACATTAACCTCTTAATGCACAGAGGGAAGGCAGGCCTCCATGCACAGTTCCCCAGAGGTTTCCCCACAGGGGTTTTCCTTTTCTGACAGCTGAAGGATGACGTCTCTGAGTCTAGAAGTCACCCACATATGGCTATTTTAAGGCCAAATCTATATATTTATGCCTTGTTACGGCACTTAAGACCTCTATTAATCTGTTACATCTTCAAAATTACTTTCATTCTGTTAACTTTACTTAATAACTGTATCATTAGTTCAAATTTATTGGTCCGATTGTGCCTTTCGTAAAACAGATCTTAAATGCATTAATCCAATTTGGCTACAGATGGCTTGAAGGGTCAATGTTTTATTGTTCCTATTTGTGGTGGGAGGGTGTGTTTTTCAGGGTATAAGCGGAATATATATATATATATATGTGTATCCAATACAGGGAGTATGCCAGAGGAATGCTCATACAACAGGAGAGGATAGTCAGAGGAACTGATGCTTTTTAAACACTTGCTGAATGTTATGCAAAGGTGGCCTCAGTGCCAAAATAATTATATGATCAAGAGATTGGTGGGAACAAGGATATTGGATTGGAATTATTAGAGAGACACTAGGGCAGGGTTTCCCCAAACTTGTCCTCAGGATCCCAGGCCAGATTTTACAGATCATTTAGGGGAAATGCAGACTGAATCCTGCAATCACTGAGCAGCAAATCACATCATCTGTGCCGTGCTTCAGATATCTGGCAAACCTGGGCTGTCAGCGGGTCCTGGTTTCCAGGTTTATTAAAACCTGAAAGCGAAGTTAGGCATTTTTGGTTCTTTGGATGTATGTTGGGGGGGGGGGTGCTCTGCATTTTATGTGTTTTATTGATCAGTCCCTGTAGCACTGTTATGACATAAGCATGTCCTGGTGGCTGAGCTGCCATCGGAATACTGGGGGCCCCTTCCTAATCAACTAGTCAGGGCCTTACTTCCCTTAGCTGCTCACTTTAGAAAAGTAAAAATAAAACGGTTTTCTGCTATTCTTCTGCTTAAACTTATTTTACAGGGAGTGGGCTAGCATTCGCTCTGCACCTCTACCTGATGCAGACCATAAAAATCACTCCCTCAGTGATGAGTCAACGTGCTATTTCTGGCCATCTGGGAAATGTGTCGGTATCTTGATGAGCTGAACTTGTAAGACATGGAGGGAACCTTACATCTGTGGCATTGGACAAGCTAAACAGGGTTTGGCAAGGTCCAGGGCCCCGCTGGAGACAATGGGCCTATGACCTTATCCTGGGCGGTCACCTCTCTGTTGGCGGTCCTACCTTGGAGTTCAGGCCTCTTGTCATATGTATTACAGTGGGAGGCTGGCCACCTCCCAGGTTTGGCCACGCTGTCACATGGTTTACAGATTCCTCATTGCGCAGCCTATTTAAACTTCATCTGAAGCGTCCCAGGTAAACTGGGCTAATCTCATAAGAGCAGGCACTTTGAGGCAGTCTTATATAATGTATGATAGATGCTAAGGTTGACTGTCCAGTGTAACCGTAGTCGGACGACCGACATGGTTGTCGGACTACGGACAACGCCGTCAACTGATCAGGGTTTTCCACTGGAAGCATCTGCAAGCATCTGCAAGCTGGAAAAAAAAAAAAAAGAAAAAAACGCAGCCGACCTGAAGGGGGAAAAAAGGGTTTGGCGAGAGAAAAGAAAAGCCTCGTCATTTATTTTAAATGGAAACCCAAAATTTTACCTATAAAATTCAGAAAAAAAACCCAAAACAAATATATAAAAATAAATGTCTAAAAAGGCTTTTTGCAGCGGATGAAAAAAATATGGTTGAATAAAGTAAAAAATATTTTTTACATTGAATCCTATGGGCTGTCTAACTGAATCGCTTCTCTACGGGGAAATTTTCCTGTGGCGGCATGGCAGTTTAACTATACAATTCATATTTTTTATTTAATTTGTACCAGACCGTCTGATCTCTGAAAAAATACCCTTCAAATTGGAAGGATCGCTAATCTGATGTCGCAAAAAAATCATCTGAAGTTATCCGATGCAGTGGAAAAGGGCTGATTCACCTCCATGTTGTGGGATCGGTCGGATGACTTCAGATGATATCGGATGATTGCACCATCGCACAGATACAGAACCAGTGGACAGCCAGCCTAAGTCAGGTGTATTTTGTATGTCTGGGTGGCGTGCTCCTAATTGTATGAGCTTTAGGCTGGCCGTCCACTGGATCTGTAGTCGGACGACCAACTTTTTCGTCAGACCATGGACAACGTCCGTCGTCCGACCAGGTCAGACTAGGGTCGTCCACTGCGTGCGATCTGTCGTGCGACCACAGACGATCCAAATCAAAATCAGAGGTTGAGTGCAGAGGCTACCAAAACCAGAATGAACTGGTTTTACATACAAAAACAAGTTCATTCTGCTTTTGGAACCAGTGCAGTACTTTTTTTTTGTTACTATTATTTTTCCTATGCGTTTTGTCTGTAAACCAGTCAAACTATCCCCTAAATCAGGGCAAGACGTCAACACTTCAGTGCAGTACTGCGCTCTGATATTCGTTCTCTCTGCCGCCGCAGATTGCCGAAGTGCAGCGATCTGCAGCAAACTGCACCATATTTCGCAATCATTTTTACAGTACAAACAGCAACAAAATCGCATCGTATGGGGAGATTCAAGATTCAGTGCCCTTCGGGAGGCATGTCAGTGCTTAGTAAATAAACCCCTTTGTGCAGCAGCACCGCTAGTCCCACGTTACACAGCTAGTCCCAACATGCAAAAAAGTGTTTTGGTAAACTTGCATCATGTCTGCACCATTTATTTTCAATGGGAGTTCAAAAAACAGCAAAACCAATCTAAATGCGTTTTTTTAACTCCCCTAATGAGTTTGTCAACGTCCATCTTGCCCAGCAATCGTTCTGAACTCCCAGCCTGCAAGGTGTGATCGCCCATCTGCTGCGGTCTTTACCTGTCGCCAGAAGTCTGACGTCTGCTGCAATGGACAATGGCTCTATTCACATTCATGTTACAGGATCGGACGTACGACGACAGAAGATATCGGATGATCGTACCATCGCACAAAAGCGGTTCCAGTGGACGGCCAGCCTTATAGATTATATAAGGAGACCGAATAATATGAATTCTACTGCACTAAATAAATCTCTTTCCATGTGATCTGAGTGGGGGCTGTTGAAGCCTGTGTACTGATCAGCTCTCCCACACTACATATGGCTCTTCAGCGAGCAGTGACAAGCGGTCCATATGTGCACTTTTCTCAGAAACAGATAAAGAGCCCCAGCAGCATCACAATTCACAGCAAGGATTTCACTTGTGGCATGAAAACATAGCAAAAATAAGATGCATTCCGTTGTGGAACTAGAGGCAAAACATGGCCAAAAGAGGTCCAGGAACAGCAACTTTGGCATTTCAAAGTTAGCCTTGGCACTGCAGATGGCCACGAGCATCGGGGCGAGTCTCATTGGAAATACAGTTCCAAGGCTAGTCATCAATATCCAGACAAACTATTGAACTGAGAGACCTGCTAGCTGTACGGAAGTAGTAATAGACCAGTGGTTCCCAACCGCAGTCCTCAAGTACCCCCAACAGGCCAGGTTTTCCAGATAGCTGAATCACAGCACAGGTGATATGATTTGCTGCTCAGTGATTGCAGGATTCAGTCTGCATTTCCCCAAGCGTAATCCTTAAAACCTGGCCTGATAGGGGTACTGGATGACCGTGGTTGGGAACCACTGTAATAGACCATTATTTAAATCCTTTTAATGCAAGGCTACTGGCATTACATCTTTTTAAATCACTCGAGGGGTTAAAAATCGCACATGTTACAATGCCAGAAAATTCCACAGCGGACATAAAATCCTTTGCGGAGACAAATGGTTTCTATTAAGCTCTCCCAGTATCTATCCATTACGGCTTTTGAAAGCTCCTCTCACAGGATCTTGTTCTTCTAATAAACTTACTGGACATTCCTGCAAAAAGAATATAATTTTTAATTCACTGTAACCAAGTGTTACGCGGATATTTAACAATTATGTCATATAAGAGTGACACAACACATTTTGCTGTAGTTTTCTGACCTTTGTTGTAGAAAACAAAAACAATTCTAAAAAATAAAATTAAGCAACATTTTTGTGAAATTCATGTAAGAGAAAATGAAAATTATACAATACTCCAACAGGGTTATTCCGAGAAAGGTGAAACTCTGGAGAACTTTTGGAGAAGTGAAAATTGTAGGTCAAAAAAGCCAAACCAGAAAAATTCTCTCATTTATCCAACTTTCCAAATCAGCTATTTAGACCTAGAATTTTCACTTCTCCAAAAGTTCTCCAGAGTTTCACCTTTCTCGGAATAACCCTGCAAGTCTCATAGATCGTGAGGGAACGTGTGCCATCCTGACTTGCTTCTGGTATCTCTTCTAGGTTTTGATCTGAGTGTATGGATCTCCAAGTTGACATCAACAGGCTGACTCTATAGTCAATGACAAGGTTGCAATGAGCAAGAGACCAACCAGCAAATCGATCCTGCTCTAACCTGTCTAGCATCTAGCATGTGTGCGAGTAATAAAATAACAACAAATGGACTTGTCAGTTCACAAAACTATAAGTCAATTGATAAAAAGGAATTCCATTTGCTGTATACATTGAAAATATGCCAGCAATTTGGCAAGCACAATTAGAGCCAAATAAGTTGCCGACATGCCCATCGCTCACTTCCGTTTGTACAGCGCTCTATGCCGATGAGCATTGACAGGTAAGAGCAGGAGAATCGATTTGCCGGTGGGTCTCTTGCTCATTGCAACCTTTTCATTGACTATAAAGTTATCCTGTTGATGTCAACTTGGAGGGCCATGCATTCAGATCAAAACCTAGAAAGGCCCTAACTTTGCATGATTTCCCTCCGTGAAAAACACTGACCACTGACCAGTGGCCCACACCGAGCTAATTTGTGGCTTTCAAGATCAAGAATTGTAATATCCCATTTATCATGATAAACAATGCAACGCGTATCGATCAACGGATTCTGCAGAGACCTGTTCATGACAGGCCCGCTCATACGCTTACAATACTATTGGCAGAACATCTTTGAGATGCAACGATTTGGTAAAGGTTTTGTTGGACTACCAATACAGAATTCATATAATGCATCCTTCTTTGATTCACATCTAGGAGATTTTCCCCCTTTTTATTTTCAGGAGCAGGAGTGAATGGAGCCTGGTCTGAGTAAGCAGGAAAGGACTCGTTTGTGCAGAGAGATTACGCCAGAAATCCAACAGGGAGCCCATAAGGCTGGGGTCAGACGAGCGTAGTGTTCACGTCCGTGATTGCGCCTAAAAGTACGTCCGTGATAGCATGACAGAAAGCCCATCGGAGCCCGTTACACGAAGTACGTCCGCACTGAACTGCGGACGCATGACGGCCGCGGCCCACGGATGCAAGAACGTACAACCCCTAGAACGGCCGCACAAAGTGCACTGCATCCGCAACGTCTGCACAGCTTTGTGTGTGAGTGATGGAACGTGATCAGACAGACTGCATTTATACGTCCAGCATTTTTCACGGACAAAATGGTTTTGCGGTTTATTTAATTTTCCCTCCTACATCCGTCAAAATATACATCAGTGAATAAACGGACTGTGTGGCCACTACTGCGTCTTCCGTACGGACGTACAGTCCGTAGAACTCCCGCTCGTCTGACCCTAGCCTAAGAAGGATGTAGAACCATGGCAGACAAGATAAGCACAAAGCAATTAGGTCAGGATCCTCCCAATGGGAAAAAAAAGTCTTAATTATTGCATTCCTAATTAATATATTTGATTTACTGCTACACTGCATCAGGATTCTCTTCACGTTAGACAAGTCTTGACAGTAAGTCTCACATTTTCTGTTAAAGGAAAATGAATATGTTACCACACACTAGAACGAATGACCCTTTAAAGATGAAAGTCTCAAAGTAAATGACACATTTGTTTGCCCCCAAAATACAAAAGGTCAGACATCATTCCCAATACTCTACAGGTCCAGAGAAAAATAGCAACAAATCAACCATGGTTCAGAGGCCTGACTAGCCTGTGTTTATTCAAGAGCCACCATGACCAGAACCTTGATAAAAACTCATTTAAGTGGTCATGATGACAATAGACGGTCGGTAATGCTTCCCCATTCTCCCCTGTTTTTTTTTTTGTATTTAAGGTTTTTTATTTTGCGAAAAGAAGGTGGTCACATTTCAACCAGCAGGGTTGGCCTCACAGGGCCAGGCATCTTTTACATGTAGAACATAAGCGGGGGGGGGGGGGGGGGGAGGAGTCACCACAAAAGATACTCTGAAAAAGTGTCAAAATGCTGGGGGGGGGGGCAAGATAAGACAGCAGAAACAGTTCAGGAAAAATAAAAGGTCAGCATGTACTCAGCGGAAGCAGTGTAAGAAAAAATAAAAAAAATTATATACATATATATATATATATATATATATAGCCATATAACACGCATAAAGCAGAAGGAGGGGGGAGGGGTTCTCGTCAAAAAACAGCAATATATCGAAAATGCGGGGGGAAAGGGGCAAAAATAGGGATAAGGTCCCCAGCCGGGGGGGGGGGGGGGAAGGATCGAAAAAGAGTCATCAGAATCTGCTAGAAACAGCAGAGCGTCCACAGCCAGAATCAGAAAAAACAGGGGTTGACTCAGAGAGATGCAAGCAATTGCCATCAATCTGTGTCCCGGAACGGTAGCAAATCCAGACCAGGCAGAGCAAAGCCGAGTAGGCCAGGCCATGCGGCGGGGAGCAGGACTAATATTGCGAAAAGGCCCCCATCCACCCCGCAACACCAAACTTCAGCAGTATGGAGAAGGGCCACAGTTGGCACCGTAGCGAGGTACAGCCTGAGGGACCGAGTCAGCAACTTCCTCCTATTGGCTAGCAACAAGCAGCGGTCGTACGGTCCCAATGTCGCAGGCAATGTCGTAGGGGTGTCCAAAGCCATCTCCAGGCACCTCTCCGCATCAGTAATGGGTGCTGCAGCCTCCGCGGGGTCCTCGTGGACAAGCATGCCGCTGACAGGCTCAGTCCAGCAGGGCCATCCTGCGGCGACATCACGTCCAGCGACCAAGCATGAGCATCCACCTCCAGAGCCATCAGTCCCCGGCAGCACCTCAGCGCCGACAGCATCCGCCGCAAGACCCCTCTAGTATGTGGCCCATCCTCGTCCCCCCCGACAGGATCAGCAAGCAGGCGTTTGCTGCATGCCAAAGTTCCCTCACCTCCAGAAGGAGGGGGGGGGATCTATCCGCCCACCACCTCGCAGGTCCATCCGCCGCGCCCGGGGGACATCTGTCTGGTCTGACTGGGAGACGTGGGCCCACCATCTCGTCAGCCCTCAGCAGAATCTGGGACGGGGCAGACAGAACAGCAAGGTCGGTAGACATCTGGCGCCGGGAAGAAGACCGCAAGATGGCCGCCGGCGTCTCGCACCAGCCGGGATCCGTAGCTATAAGCTGAGTCTCTGGTCCGGAGGGGAGGCTAAACGGGCTCCGGACAGGTCAGTACCGGTGACCAGCCGCACAGGAACCCCTAAACATAGAAATCGGAGCAGGGAGAGTCAGCTGGGGGTCCTTAAACAGGGAGGACATGCGGAGCTCCACGAGAACACGTCCAATCCTGCCTGCAGCTGGCCACGCCCCCCTCCATTCTCCCCTGTTTTTAGCCACCGAGACCTCTCTTCATATTCAAAGCATCCCCTCTCCTCTGAAACCGGAGGAGCACATGGTCACAATTCTGATTAGTAGATGGCTAAGTAGACTAACGTGCAAGGTAGTGCAAATGAGGTGGAGAGACCAAGGTCTTACATGTTTCAGCAATCTGGAAAATGCCGTAAATGAGCAAAGCAGATTTTCTGCCCATGTTCCCCTGACACCCTTAATAAAAGGTCTCTATGATGAGTATATTCAAGGATCCCGTGGAGTCAAATAGGGATATCTCAGCCATTACTCGGCTTCTCAAACAGATTTAAATATGCGACTGTTCAAAACTCGGAGATTGTACAGTGAGATGGAGAGACTTGAGGCCAAACGCAATGCCTGACTCACTGCCGGATTTTCAAAACAAAGATCAACCTGCACAGATTTCTAGAGATATCATAGTCTCAATAGCCAGTAAATAAAAATCTGGTTCTACACAGCGCTCAAGACGATCTAAAGCTGAAAAAGCAGAAGCTCTTTAGGGAAATCAAATTTAGATGAGGGATCCACCATACAAAAGGAAATCCTCACATTTATAGCTCTAAGGCCGTGATCAGAGGAGCGTTTTGATGAGCGGAAGGAACGTTCTTGAGAGTGGACGTTCCTTCCCCTCTGACGCCAGTCTGGCCACCTCGCTGAGCGCAGTTAGTGCGCTCAGCGCTGCAAGGCTCGATCCTTCTATGGAGGATCGCGCTTTGCAGCCCCGTCGAGCACGTGTCCTAGCGCTACGACGGGGAGGCTTGCAAGACAGCCGCTGTCAAGTGCGCAATTGGTGTACATGCTACAGCGTGTGGCCAACCCCCGCCGCAGCATCACAACGCTGCAATGGATGCTGGAAGGCACGTCAGTACGGGCGCACATAGTGACCCCAGCCTAAACAGTACTTGTTGCAGCATATCTGGCGGATGTTGAGTGCTTTATCTTAATCTATAGAATATATTATTCAACAAGGTGTATTTGGTTTAAAACACCCTTACACCAGTTGGCTCCATCCGTAAACCAACTCTATATTAGTGGTTCCCAATCCTGCTTCTAAAAGTCCCCCTAACAGGTCAGGTTTGCCAGATATGTGAACCACAACACAGGCGATAGGATTTGCTGCTCAGGGATTGCAGGATTCAGCCTGCATTTCCCCAAGGTGATCTTTAAAGGGACACTACCACCAAAAAATGTATTGGGTTTATGTTAGGTTATGATATCTTAAAGGTTCTTTGTTCTTCTCATGTTTGTTTAGTTCAGAAAATATCTTTATCAAATCAAACATATCAAATCTTTGTGTGTCACTGGGTCATTGCTTGTGTGTGATCTTTTGTGCTGTAAACTGCAGCCCCCCCCCCCCATATCTTTACAGCACTTACTCCTCACTGTGCGGCATTGAGAAAAGAATGGAATGACTTGGTCTGAAAGTCCAGTAAATAGACTAATAGCATTGCATTGTGTGGGATGTATTCAAAGAACATCACCAGGGGGTAGATTCAAAGTCTTTTAAAGGAACACTCTACTCAAAAAATCACCCCCCGTTTTTTATCCTAACCTATCCCTATTCCCTTAATAAATCTTTATTTTTTATTTTTTTACTTGTAACTCTAATACTTACCATAAAATCCTCTTGTTTCCAGCGGCGTTTTTTTTTTATACTCACCTCCCTCCTCTTCCGCTCCCGTCCTTCTTGCTTCTTGGCTTCTGGTTTACGTGAGAAGCGCGCATCTCACATAAGCCAGCCAATCGGCAGGCTTCCTCCCGGCTCCCTCTGAGGATTAGTGATGCGCGCAACACTAACCCTCAGAGGGAGCCGCCAGCTTCTGCGGTGAGTTGGAGACGTCATCGCGCTGAAAGCGCGATGACGTCTCCTACTCGGCAAAAGTTGGCAGAAGCGGGAAATATGATTCCCGCTCTGCTGACTGACAGCTGGGAGGGCGGAGTAAACTTCTCCGCCTCTCTCAGCTGTTTTCAGCTGATCGGCTGAGCGGAGGGAGGGGGGACAGACAAGGGCATACTCAGGGCATCATGACCACCTAAAATAGCTTAGGTGGTCATGTTGCTTAGAGTGTCCCTTTAAGCTCCCTGTCATAGCTCAGGCAGCATACACAACACAATCGATAAGGCTGGAAGTTGTCTAAACATTCACTCCTCCACCCTATCACCTCTTCAATACTGTAGAAGCTATACCACAGCTACAGTTGTGTTCAAAATTATTCAACCCCCACTGAAATTGAGTGTTTTGGCCAGTTTGACATCGATTTTGATCATTCAGTCATCTTGCTTACAATTAAATCAAAGAGGCACGTGTAGGTCAGACAAATATAACATAACATTTATAATGAAATAACCACAAATGTCTTTTCTGTGCTCACATCATTATCAGTTTTATTCAACCCCCAAGTGACATTCAATCTTAGTACAACATCCTTTTACAGTTATAAGTACTAACAGCTTTTAAACGTGAAGCATAGCTTGACATAAGTGACTTGCAGCGATCTACGGGTATCTTCGCCCATTCATCATGGGCAAAAGCCTCCAGTTCAGTCACATTCTTAGACTTGCGCACTGCAACAGCTTTCTTTAAGTCCCACCAGAGGTTCTCAATCGGATTTAAGTCAGGTGACTGCGATGGCCACTCCAAAATGTTCCAGCCTTTAATCTGCAACCATGCTCTAGTAGATTTGGAGATAGGCTTGGGATCATTGTCCTGTTGAAAGGTCCAACGTCTCCCAAGCCTCAGGTTTGTGACGGACTGCATCACATTGTCATCCAATATCTCCTGGTACTGAAGAGAATTCATTGTACCTTGCACACGCTGAAGCTTCCCTGTACCTGCAGAAGCAAACCAGCCCCAAAGCATGATTGACCCCCCGCCATGCTTCACAGTAGGCAAGGTGTTCTTTTCTTCATAGGCCTTGTTCTTCCTCCTCCAAACATAGCGTTGATCCATGGGCCCAAACAGTTCTTATTTTGTTTCATCAGTCCACAGAACACTATCCGAAAACTTCTGTGGTTTGTCCACATGACTTTTGGCATACTGCAGTCGACTCGTATTCTTTGGAGACAGCAAGGGGGTGCGCCTGGGAGTTCTGGCATGGAGGCCTTCATTACGCAGTGTGTGCTGTATTGTCTGAGCTGAAACTTCAGTACCCACATCTGACAAATCTTTTCTCAGTTCCTCAGCAGTCACACAGGGACTTTTCTCCACTCTACGCTTCAGGTAGCGCACAGCAGTCGAAGTCAGCATCTTCTTTCTGCCACGACCAGGTAGCGTTTCAACAGTGCCCTTTGCCTTGAATTTGCGAATGATGCTTCCTATGGTCTCTCTTGGTATGTTTAACATCTTTGCAATCTTCTTATAGCCATTGCCCTTCCTGTGAAGAGTAATCACCTCTTCTCTTCTCTTCCTGGACCATTCTCTTGACTTCACCATGTTTGTAACCACACCAGTAAATGTCTAGAAGGAGCGGAGTATCACAGTCATTTTAAAGCTGCCTAATTGGTGCTTATTATGCTTTATTGCTGCTCCGTGACATCCACAGGTGTTTTCAATACCTGATTGAAAACACTTGAATGAACCTCTGTTCTTCAGAGTGGTAGTCTTTAAGGGGTTGAATAATTGTGTCAATGAAGAATTCACAAAAGAAACATTTACTACTGTATTACAAAACCAATTGATGTCATTTTCGTTGCATATGGTTCTTTAAAAAGTCCTTGTAGGATTTCATTCTGAATACAATTACAAATGTACACTAAATTCCCTAAAACCCTTTACAGCATTGGGGGTTGAATAATTTTGAAGACAACTGTATAAAGTAGAACTTTTGCACAGATTTTGGCAAATCTTGCATTATGGAGAAAATCCACAAAATGGAAGCAGGAGATAAAAAAAACTAGCTTTATTTTTCCTTTTTACATGCAATTACTACAAACAAAGAAAAAACCGCAGCATGTGTTTTATAAGTTGGTTTTGTTACAGCTTTTGACAGTGTTCCTTTAAAATCCTGCCTCTTCGGACTGGAGTACTTGAGGACCAGGGTTGGGAACCACTGCTCTATATAGTGTATCTTGAAAACCAAAATCTTAAAAAAATGCTCCAGGCAGGACTCCGGTTAGTGAATCACTGGACATTATTCGGAGTTCAGGATAGTTCAGTTTCCTGAGGAGAGAGTAGCAGAAGGGAGCATCGGAGACCGCCTTTAGGCTGTCCTCTCCTAGAAATTCAATGCATTCCGATGTGCTTGCAAAGGTGTTCCCAAGGAAGGCTCGAGACGTATGGGAGGATGATGGGTAGGATGGACTAGGGGTGTGTATCGCCTATGAACTTGGTAGAATTGCTGTGCACGTGGCTCTGGAGATATTTCATTAAGCAAGGAGATAGATTATTGATCGCTACCAGGAATTATATACATTTCTATTTGGTGCTTAATGAGATTAAAGACATTTCAGGTTCCCTTTAAATGTTTTGTAGAACACAGCAGGATGGTTTGATGCTGGAAAACAAAGTAAATTGTGTTTCTAATTAATCTACTTCACGCCTTGCCTGCTAGCTAAGCAAGTGACACATCTGTTTCATCTCCGTTATAAAAGCACCTTGATCTCATTGTATATGGATTCATTTTTTGTAATATTTACGCAGAGCCCGCTGAATCCACGGGGCACTCACATACAATGTGGCTCTAAAGGAAAAGTACATCTAATGCTTCATGAAGGGAGATTTTAACTCGTTCCATTTATATAGTAAATTAGGATATTACACATTTGCATCCAGACTGGAGAGGTCCAATTAGACAAGGCCTCTGCTTTCCACCCTGTATAAGCCAGTGGCCTCACTGTTGGTCCATGCTGGCAAATAATTAGTTTTTTTCTAGCGATCTCGTGCTCTATGTTCACGGAGACACTACTGTTGCTACGTATCCCGCCTTTGCCTCAGTTACACTGCATAGCTCCAAGAGATCCTCCTGGTCCCGTGTAACTGGCCTTGCGCCCAGTGGCCATGTGTTGCTCCTGAATATTACATCCAGGGCCTGTGCTCCCACTAGGCAAGCTAAGCACCCACATAGGGCGCACTGCAGTCTAGGGACACATTTGGACCAAACCCGGTTTCCATTACTGACCCGTTCCTCATTGCGCAACATTGTAGGTTTGAAGACAGGGCCGTAGGAAGGGCGAGGCGAGTGAGGCGCGTGCCTCGGGCACAGCTGTGAAAGGGCGCAGCCGAGTCCTGTGGGAACGATTGCCGGCGGCCGCGTGCTTCCTGCTAGAACGGCCGCTGACAGGAAGTGCAGCCGCTCGCCTGGGATCTAACAGCCAGCCGCGATCTCGCGGCTGGCTGTTTCATCGATCCCAGGCGAGCGGCTGCACTTCCTGTCAGTGGCCGTTCTAGCAGGAAGCACGCGGTCGCCGGCAATCGTTCCCACAGGACTCGGCTGCGCCCCTTCTCAGCTGTGCACGCGGCAATGAGAGGGGAGCTGGGGGCACTACTATCCATGAGACCTGGGGGGCACTATCCATGAGAGCTGGGGGGCAATATCCATGAGACCTGGGGGGCAATATCCATGAGACCGGGGGGGGCAATATCCATGAGACTGGGGGGGGCACTATCCATGAGAGCTGGGGGGCAATATCCATGAGACCTGGGGGGCAATATCCATGAGACCTGGGGGGCAATATCCATGAGACCGGGGGGGGCAATATCCATGAGACCGGGGGGGGCAATATCCATGAGACCGGGGGGGGCAATATCCATGAGACCGGGGGGGGCAATATCCATGAGACCTGGGGGGGCAATATCCATGAGACCTGGGGGGCAATATTCATGAGACCGGGGGGGCAATATCCATGAGACCTGGGGGGCAATATCCATGAGACCTGGGGGCAATATCCATGAGACCTGGGGGGCACTATCCATGAGACCTGGGGGGCACTATCCAAGCAATCTCTCCCTCTGTTTCCTGCAAGAAAGTCACACTTCACTACCATTTTTCCCTCTGCTGTCCCACCCAGCCCCTATCCTAATTATATAGCCTCCTTTTCACAGCTGCTTCAATCCTCGCAAGGTTTAACCTCATCATGCCCAAGCTCTTGGTCTATCATGTCGTGTCTGCTATATTCTCGCTGGTAATTATCTCCACACTCCCCCTGTTCCCTTTTGTTTCACTTGCCTTTGTCCCTCAGATTGTAAACTCACCGGAGGTCTGGCGGAGCACTTGTATAAAGTGCTACATTAGCAGGATAATTATCCTACGGGCAGGGTCGTCTGTTCCTTATGTTTTATTATTTATTAGGTCTCCTGTTTGTGCTTCCCCATCGTAAAGCACTACGGAATCTGTTGGCGCTGTATAAGTACTTGATTGTAACTAACTTGTAACTGTTGCGGGCAAACGATGTGTATTTCTATAAAGACACTGCTCCTAGATTGAGATGATTCACATTGACTTTAGATGTCGCTTTGCAGCCCCATGACTCATTGTGCGTCTGGCACTCACATGTATTATGTATGCAGAGATTGCAAGAAACGGAGGAGCAGCAGGTAAAAGACGGTAAAAACAGAAGGCGTTCTAATCTGAGAGTAATTCCTTTACTTGGGTTTTAAATAGTATTTTTCGCATCATGACAGCTATATGAACCAAGGAAGAGACCTGTCAGATTTACTTCAGCAATATGGTGAGATAAAAGCCATCTTATTATTAGTCATAAAATCATACATTTAATATAAAAAATAAGAAAATACACCTGCACTTCTTCGAATTTCCTTTATCTTTCATGGTGACATTTGTCTCCGAGTTACCATTATATAAAAATAAAAATCTGTTTTGCTTAGTACGTTTTCTCATTGTTGCTGACTGTCAAATAGTTTAATAAATAGCAGTCTACAGAGATAAAACATGTCGAGGTTTTGGCTGCGATTCATTTTTTATGAGTCTTGGAACTTAGAAAGAAAAGCTCTTCTTTTGGGCTGAAAAGCTCATGAATTAAATACTTGCTTTATAAAATGATTATGTCTGCGGATTTTGTGTACAGCCAAATATTCCTGGTGTATATCTCTGAAGTCTGGATGTAAAAAGTAAAAAGAGGGGACCTGTGAACTGCTATATCATAATCTGAATGGACAGGGTAAAAAAGAAAAACAGTTTTGGAATCTCCAAGGTTAGACGGATTAACAGAAGTATAAAAATGTAGCAACAACCATGACATGGTTATGTAAAGAACAGGCAAAATGAGGTACTGAATGATATACACTCAATCCAGTTCACTGCAATCTAAAGGGTCATTCTAGTGATTTTGATACCAAGCCTTAAAAGGGACAGTCTAGGGTTAAAGGGGAGGGCAAAGATAAAAGGGTACAAAGAGGTTAAACCTGGTGCAGTCTTCCAATAGCCATTATTGCTAGGGATTTCCCGATCCCCATTTTTGGCCACAGTTACAATCTGGTTTGTGCAGTATTCAGGATCGACGGATACAGAGTCCCAAGCTCATTCCACACTCCTCACATAACGGAATCCTGGGGTCTCAGCATTCACTACCGGTGTCTTCACTACCTGCGAGTCATGTAGCAGGCAGGGAAGATGCTGCAAGAGAATGCAGAGTCTGGACTCCAGGTGGAGGCTAGTATAGTCTTCGCTGCCTCCTACATGACTCGTGAGCAGACAGGATTCAGTGCCATGGCTGCTAGTGATTTCGTGGTTTTCTTTCTTTTTTTTTAATGTAATTTTTATTTCCATAAAACAAAGGATTATGAACATAAACATAAATATTCATACTTTAAATGAGTGTATGGGTAAAAAAAAGAGAGGAAAAGAAAAGAGAAGAGAGAAGGGTTGCCCAGACCCAAAGAGGAAAAAAAAAGAAAGAGTAGGGAGATAGAAAGAGATGTAAGAAAAAGAACTGGAAGTCCTAAGAGGCAAATTATAGACGATGCACGAAAATATTAGGTCAACATCACAATATGAGCCCTGCTGCGTTCCCGGATCCTAAAAAGCATCCAAGACCCCAACCACCACCCTGCCTAACCCGACCCCATCTGATCCAACCAGAGATTCCAAGTCTTGTAATAATTAGGTAGGGTGTGATTAGATATAGCTGTCAGTTCATCCATTAGTTGAACGTCCCTCAATTTTGAATACATTTTTTGGAAATCAGGGAGTGTTGGAGAGTTCCAATGTTCCGCTAAGACTCTGCGGGCTGCAAGCGTAATATTTTTCTATCAATTTGTTTTTCTGTTTGGTGAGATACGGAAAAGGTCTGGAGAGAAGGTAGGCCCAAGGATCCATCGGGGTACCTGCCGGAAGGACGGCCTGGATCAAAGTATGTGTAGCATCCCAAAATCGTCCAACCTCAGGGCAAGACCACCACATGTGTATACAAGTTCCTTTTTGACCACATCCCCTCCAGCACAAATCCGGTGTTGCTGAGGACATGTGTGAAATCTGAACAGGCATGGTGTACCAACAAAAAAAAAAAATCGCTTTAATAAGTTGTTCCTGATGGGTGGTACACACGGTAACGCTCCTCATAGCTTCCCAAATGTCGACCCATTCCTCAGCCTCTAGTTGTTCTCCAAGGTCCCTCTTCCAAGCTTGAATATAGCGGAGTTCCTTCCAGTCCATTAGGGCTGTAAGTTGATGGTATAGTGTAGAGATAAGGCCCTTAGGATAAGATCCCTGCAAGCAAAGTCGTTCAAAAAAAGATGGTATGCGGTTTTCTTTTGGCCCAAAAAGTCAACTTCTCTAGATAGATTTTTCTCATTGTACTTTCTAAAAAAGAACCTTTCTCTGTTGTCAGCAAATCTTCTCATCGGAGTCCTTCCTACCGTCCGGCTCTACAAGGTTTGTTGCTTCATGCTTGAATTTAGTGAATGACTGAACACAGACACGGCTTGCAGGAAAACATTTATATGCCAACTTACTCTTCAAAAGATAATCTATTTAAATAGAGTTCCTTTTTTTGCCCTTAAATAATTGGGCAGAGGCTTCTGACAGACTCTGACAATTATTTATACTCTTCTTTTTGGGGTAAATTTACTCAACACTTCTCCCTCATCATATTCTGCTACTCTTCCACCTCTTCAGCTCAGGGACTCCTAAACCCAATAGGCCCTGAAGCTGTGCTCCTATGCTACCGCAAACTGTGCTCCGCTATGGGACTTTCGCACTTTCCATATGCAAGGTTCACAGCGCATGCGCACAGCTCCCTCTATGAGACTGCTCTTTAAAGCGGGTGGTGTCAGAGAGGGTGACGTCAACATAACTCTCTGCGTGCTGATGTCACTAGTGACAGAGCTAGTGATCAGAAGCCGGAAAATTTAAAAAACAGGGAAAAAAACAAAAAAACACTGCCGCTAGTGACACTTGGTGGGGTGGAGGAAATTCCTCCACTTCACGCAGTGATTTCCCCAGAACGGGGCAGTGGGGGGGGGGGGCACTCTACACATCATGGTCACTTTAAAACAAAGTTCCATTAAAATAATCTTTTCTAAAATAGGTTAGTCATTCTTGCCAAACCTAGTTTAAGGTGGATCACTGCTGACAGGATTACGTTCCTGGTAATGTCTCATCAAGAGATTGACATAGTATTGATCATACAGATCAATGCGATTTCAGTGTCTGCTATTTATCCTTTTCTAGAGCCCGACACTGCCATTTGTCGACTTCAGAAGAATTAGGGTAGTCGAGCAGCTCTGCATGACTGGTCCTCTGCGGTGACATTCTTTAACCAGCATGTCAATCGCCTCCCAGGTCAGGTCCGTGGCATGTAGATTTTGTACTTTGGTCGAGAAAGGACTTAAATCAATGGTGACTCTGTCAATGTGTTTCATTGTTACTTAATGACTGGCATAACACCACACCTGAGACTTCCAGCTACAAAAATCTCAGAAAGGACCCAATGAACCTGGAACACCTGCCTGCATTTGGGCATTTAACTCATTTTAGATGCCATTGCATACTTTGGTCCAAACGCCAAGCAGCAGATTATAAAGATTTCTATTTGCAGTAAAGAAAAACTTAAAAAGGTGACAAAATTAAAACAGGAGTGTCTGCAAGGTAATATTTAAAACAAAGTCTTGACACGCATACATGCCACACAGATGCATTAACGAGTGATGTCCCAATCTGATCTCTAGCATTCGATTTCAGGATTTCCAAGGGCTCGGTTTTATCAAGTCGCATTTCGCTGTCAGCCGATGGACGAAGTCAATGGACTGGATAGTGAAATGCGTTTTGGTGTATTTATGCTTTTATACAAATAAAACTTGTTTCATTTTCAACACCCGCCTATCCAGATTCGTGGCATTCTTAGAAGTTGTGCCTTTGAGACAGAAAGAACATCTGGGCAATTGGAAGGTAGAGTCTCCCCTAATAAATGTGAGTTTATCTTTCCCCTACAAGATACGTACAATATTCTGATCAAACTTGTCTGTGCTATATATTTGTTAAATCTGGGGGAATTTATGGATTGAATATAAAAGAATTGAAGAATGTGTTCCACTCTGATGGAACTGAGGACAGATGGAAAATAGTCTGCAAATTATATATTGGAGAGACACCTAAACTCCAATTAAGTGGGGGGAATCATTCTTACAATCACTAACATCTAAGTCATGCAGAGTTATTCTCAGAGCTGGCCCAAGACACTGTGACCCACGCATATCACAGAGCTCCACAGCAATAAAACGCACAGTAATGTGTGATGTGCATGGAGTATCGCAGGTATCACAGACCTGCTTATCAATAAAACTAAAGATTATAGATTTTTTTAAATTAATACATGTATTCTAAACACACACACACTGCACAAATTCACACTGCACAAACACACACATTTAATTGTGGACCAGGCAAGTGAAAGGAGAGATTGACAGGCGGCTCCCTGGTTGATTTCTCTGTGAGCAGCTCATTAGGTCTGCGATCTGGGGCAGGGGCAGAGCCGGCAGCTTCAGCCAGGGGTGCGTTCAGTTCCTCAGGAGCTGCTGAATTGTTCCATTGCACCAGTTCAGTTTGCTGCAGCAGTCTCACTGAACACTTTGGCTGTGAATATTGAAGCGAAAGGGCGTAGGATTGCTTAATGAAAATGTTCCGTTTCTGCAATATCTACGGTTGTCCATTTTATTACCACTTTAGTGTTAATCTTAACCATGTTCCAATAAAGATTTGGTGCTTTGGTCCACAAAAACTTCAAACTGAACATTTCCTTATTTGCTTTGTGGAGGTGGCCATCTTTCCCACATCACACTCAGCTGCAAGTGCTGAGCGCTGAACTGCAGCACAGCGTTCAGTGCCAAATTGCTAACTTAGCACTTGCAGCGGCTGAGGAACTGAACGTGCCTCAGCTCACCGCACTGGAACTGCTGCAGACTCTGACAGGAGTGGCAATTCGCCACTCCTGTGAATCTGCCACCTGGTACCATGGCTCCAAAGGGACCCATGGACGGACAGGCCTTGGTTATTCGATGGATATGTTCTACCTCCTTCTAGATATCAAAACCTCTGAAGAGCTTTGCGATTACAAGAGGTGTTGGGTATATTATTTTGTATTCCCAATGCAGGCTGCACTAAGGAGTTTTTTTTGGAGATGTACAAAATTGATTAGAGAGGTGGAAAGTAGCGTATTTTGGGTCCAAGCGGTGTGTGCTTGGACCTTTAGGCGCATAGTCTGAAAATGTCTAGGATTTACTCTACGCTAGAAAAAGTGCTCATATAAATTTGCAACTCTTCTGTGTCCACCTATAACTAATCTGCTTATAGAATGCTGAATAACTACTCAAACCGTTGTTTTGAGTATATATTTGTACAAGCTTTCCCATTCATTAACCTCCCTGGCGGTATTCCCATGTGTGACTCTGGGTTAAATTTTCGCTGCCGCGAACGGTAACCCAGAGCCACACTCAGGCTGCATACTCACCTCCTCCTGCGCTCCCTGGCTGTGCCCCGCAGTGCGATCGCGGCGACTTGCTTCCTGGTAACGCTCCCTGCGAGTCACACGATGCAGGGGGCGGGACCAGGCAGCAAACTGAAAAAATATATATAATACACTGTATTCCAATGTAAAATTTCCTGAACGGTCACTGCTCATGAACAGCCACTAGGTGGCACTACAGGATAAGAAACAGACCATAGTCTCACCCTTGTTTTCAGACAGATTTCAGTGTTTTTTGTTTTATTTTATTGAATTTAATTTATTAGCATTATTTTGGATAACTATTTTTGGGATAATAAATTATTATGGTGTGTCTCAAACTTTATCGGACTCCGTGTATTTACTATTTATTTATAAAGGATTTTACCAGTAAGGACTCTTGCTTGCACGGATTTCAGTGCGTGATTCCTAATTATTACAGCCTAACTATGTACAAAAACCCATTTTTTTTTTTAATTTTTTTTTTTAAAGGAAACGAGAGGCTTTTACACACAAAATTTTGAAAAAATTAGACCGCCAGGGAGGTTAACTAGGAAAACACCACCACAACGGTCTGCTGTTTTGACTCTCACCGGGGTAGAGGGGTTTTCCAAAAAGATATATTCACGTGCAAACAGAGAATGTGTTTTGAAGTGAAAGCTAAACTAAGAAATATTATAAAACACAGAAAACAGAAGTGGAACAAGAAAAATCACTACTTTATATACTATTCAATTGAGAAGTCTCTTCAAAAGTCTGGAGGTTTTGCTTGTGTATTCTATTTAACAAATAACAGGTACACTTTTCCTTTGGTGGCAGAAGTGGGAATACACACACACACACTTTCAAAGAATGGAATTCTAAAGAGAACGAATAGTAAATACATTTAAATAAGAACATTCCAGCCACTATCACCATTTAATAAATTTCAAATGGTTATCTAATGTGTGTCCCGATTCAGCCTTTAAACATGGCAGCCTCTTCCCACCTAGAAAACGGTCAATCAGCTGATGTTGAACAGCCTTCCAGGAAAGCACTCAGCTGCCGAAAAGCGATTGAAAGGCTTCTTCAGAGTGGCTGGACACGCAGAGGAGTCCCCTGACAGTCCTGTTTGAGCCAGAAGAGAGAGCCTGATGCTGGAGAGAAGGGCAAGTATTGAAAGAATATTTGAACAAATCAGGCCGGGGGACAAGGAGGGGTTAACATTCGAACCCCTCTGTTCTAATGCAAGCAATCTGAAACCAAAATACAGTATTCCAGTCCCCTGCAGTCACTGTAGTAAATTCTTAAGATTACATTCTCTTAACAAACGTGACATAAGATTTTGGCACCTTATTGACACTTAATATAAACCAAACCCACACTTACAGATGCAATGATATGTGTGAAAGAGTATACAGGAACTTACAATGGCACCATCCCAGGTGGCAGCACCAGTGGAGTCTGAAACATTTTCCGTGGCTATGCGTGGCACAGATAGAGAGACCATCACAGGGTTTGAAATCTGGTCTTCCGGCACAGCTTCTGGCCAGTGCCTGGGCCTCATCCACTTTATCATTTTTCAGGCACTTTTGGGCAGCCGTAGCAGTCATCTCTCGTCTAGCAGTCCTATCTACAGGCACAGGATAACGTGTCAAAGCCAAGCCGAGAAGAAGATTCCTGGAAACGGAAAAAGAAAAAAAAGTTATAAATCGAATGTGAATTGTCACAAAGCCACAGCAAAGAACCCAAGCCATCAAGACATTGCGTTAGTACTATGAGCCCTCTGCCTCTTTGACAACAATTGAGATAGCAAATGTGATGGCAATCTATTCTGGTTTCATTTCTAGTGACTGACTTGTCAACAAAAACAGCAAGATTCAGAGCAGATACATACATGCAGATATTATTTCACATAAAGAGTAAGCTAGTGCCAGCTAAAGCTTCCAAATATTAAAAAGCGAGGAAATTATACATGTAATTTGTGCTCATACCAAAGAGCCCTACCTTTGCCACACATCTTTAGTGCTCTCAATGAAAACAGTGAATCTGATCTGACAGTTTAAACAGACACAACCACTTACATAAACTGTAACTAGACTACTTGTGCATTACAAACAAAACCATTTTATAAAAAGCATGCTGCTGGTTCTTAGTTTTTTTTCGTTTGTTTGAAGTAATTGCATGTAAAAAGGAAAAATAAAGTTAGGTTTCTATCTCACTTCTGTTTTGTGGATTTTTCCCCTGGTGCAACAAAAACCAAAATATGTGCAACAATTTTACTTTAATACTGTGGTTTATCTTCCACAGTAATTAACAGTCAATGAGATGGAGGAGTGAATGTTTAGATAAGGCTGCATGAAGTCTATTGTACTGCCGCTGCTACCTGAGATAAGAGATGGCAGGGTAATTCAAAGAGATTCGAAAAGTCACTGCATGTTCGGTGGCTCAGGAAGACCGACTGACAGGCCGAATACCACCAAAGACAGCTGGACTGCAAGACGAACAAAAACAAAAAAAAATACACGCTACCGAACATTGAAGACCACCGGCCTGCAGGAAAACAAAAAAAAAAAAAACACACATGCCTTTTCTAAAAAACTATGTCTATGTCTCCCTAACACATCAGACCCTTGCAAAGCACAATCAGGGAAGAAACAGTTTCCCAACATTACAAAACACCCTTCTCTAATATGCTAACCATGGGGTACCATAATAAAACAATTGTACATAAAATATCAATTCCCGCTTCTCAGATAGCACCTCCTTCATGACAGGGATAGTGTAACTCCCACTGCACAAAAGCAGCTTTATCCCCATAATGAAAATACAGGGACAGAGCCTCTAGCACAGTATAACAACATCTTCTGACCTCGAGATTGTAAACTCACCTGAGCAGATCCCTCTACAACTTGTCTGGTTTGAAACTTTGTAATTTTAATAGTTTAATTCCCTCTTTATTGCAAAGTGCTGCAGAAACTATGGGTGCTATAGAAACAAAACAAATAATTGCAAAAAACACCTACAAGTCCAAGCAAATCAGAGAATCGCTTTGCCCACAGAGCTCATTAGCTACACTCCCCGTATGCAGCCATGAACTCTGTGTAGGACATGCAAAGAACATTGATAGGTTCTACTCGGAGTTCATTTACAGAGAGTGACGCCAATAAGCTCTTTGGGTGATGCGCTGATTTGTGTTGGGGTGTAGACATTTTTCACAAATATTTATATTATTGCTTAGAAATTATAGAATCTGAAAACCCTTTTTGTTTATACATTTTAGAATGTTCAATACAAAAATCACATCCATTCCAAAGTAATCCGGGTTACTCAGAGCAGTGAAAAGCAGGAGAATGACTGGAGAATGGAAAATTCTAGCAGGGTTATTCAGAGGAAGGTGAAAAACAGGAGAACTGTCAGGATAAGAGCGCAATCTAGACCAAATAGCAGATTTGGAACGTGAGATCTTTCTGGTTTGACTATTTTGACCTAGAATTTTCACTTCTCCAGTCATTCTCCTGAGCTTCACCTTTCTTTGAATAGACCTGATGGTCAAAATAGCCGATTTGGAAAGTGCAATGAATGGGAGAATTTTTCTGGTTTGGCTATTTTTGACCTAGAGTATCACCTCCTGAGTCCACGGAGCCCTGCGAGATTGCACAGGGCCGCGGAATGATCGCAGAGAGAAACTGGGAACTATTGGTTCTCAGTCTCACTCTGCTCCCGCACAGAAGAAGCGGCAGATCGTGCCACTTTCCTCGCTGCGGGTTGAGAGGAAAGTATCAGATTTATTGGTTGGGTTTTTTTTGAGGCTGGTATTTAACTATGCATTGGCAGAATCATTTAGCACCAGCTTTTTAGAAGGTGCTAAAATGTTGGCTGGCGCGTCGCGACGGTAATTCGCAGCAAGAGCACCTCTCCAGTAAGTGTCCTTGGGCAAGACACCCAACGGGTACATACTCGCCACCCAGGACATACTTGAAAACGAGAGAAATCTCAATGTATCCTTCCTGGTAAAATCCTTTCTCAAAAAAAATAAATAAGCGCTAGCACTTCGCAATACCTTACTTATCGAAACGCTAATGATTGCATTCCCCATGTAAATTATAGGATGCGCAAAGTACAGTAAGCTTGCACAAGCTACTGCAATCACCGATGCGCTAAGTGATTTCATACGGGTTTAGCATCAGGAAGGCAATATGGAGGCACACGTTAAAAAGTCACTTATCCTCGTGATAACGTTAGTGTTCAATAGGAGACAGTGCCCATAGTTTCCTGCGATCATTAGATGATTTTAAGCTTCCCATCCAAATCCTGCCGAGCCCGGCAATGAGAGAATGTTCTGAGGAATTCTAAACTACCCTGACTGCAGAGACAGAGGAAAGCGCGCTCTGCTAACTTCAGACAGGAAGTTACCCCGCCGAACGCTGACATATTTCACATATTTATCCCAAGCCAATTTTTGGAGTCAAACCAGACTCCGGAGGGAGGGGAAGCAGTATTATTTTCCTTCCTCCACCTCCAAACCAGAGATACAGAGAGACGGCGCAAGCTGTTTTCCTTAAACTTACAACAGAACCAGAACCCTGAGAAACAAAAGACGAGGCCCTTATTTTGCTGGAAATCTACAGTGTTTTTCAAAAATATATTCCTTAAACCTGGGGACAGCAGCGTTGGTCCTCCAGATGTTTTGGAACTACATTTACCATGATGGACTGACAGTCTATTGAGCAACCGAGCATCATGGGAGCTGTAGTTCCAAAAGATCTAGAGCAATGGTTCCCAACCGCGGTCCTCAAGTACCCCCAACAGGCCAGGTTTTAAGGATCACCTAGGGGGAAATACAGACTGAATCCTGCAATCACTGAGCAGCACATCATATCACCTGTGCTGTGCTTCAGATATCTGGCAAACCTGACCTGTTAGGGGTACTTGAGGACCGCGACTGGGAACCACTGGTCTAGAGGGTCAAGGTTTCTGATCCCTGCCTTAACCCATTCCCGTCTCTGTGTGGTCACTTTAAATTCTCATTCAAGGTCACTTAGTGAGGCAATCCATCTTATGGGAATCAGACACATGCAGTTACAAACTTTTATAAAGCGCCAACAAGTTCTGTAGCGCTGTACAATGGGAAGAGGCAGAATAACAAATATACATACAAGTTAAACACACGGAACAGCAGGAGAGAGGACCCTGCTCGAGAGCTTACAATCTGAGAGGGGTGACACAATAGGTGAGGGTAAATAGAGAATATGAAGTAGCGAGGGTGACACGTGTCCCTCATTTGAATCCCGGTGTTGATTTTTTCTAGATCATTCTTTGGTGTGTGTGTGACAGTAGTCATGCACCTCCATAACTATAAAGCTCACAGCAGTTTGTTGGGTGTATGGGTGCAACACAGCTCCGCAGCAATAACACCCACAGCAAAATATCCACAGCAACAGAACAGAAAAGTGAAGCCAGTAAGGGTGAATAAGAGATCCACAGCAATAAAACTCAGGGAAAATGTAAGCACGAATAAAAGATCCACAGCAACAGAACAGGAAAGGAAAGTTAAACGAGTAAGGATGAATAAAAGAGATCCACAGCAATAACTCACAAAAATGTTAATGTGAAAAGACAATCCACAGCAAGTCATTGCAGTCTGTAACTGTGTCCATAACTGTATCACATAGTTAACAGCAATACATGGGATGGACGATTATATCCCAAACCTCAAAAGCAAAAAAAAAAAAAAATTCTTTCCTAAAAAGTATAATAATATATCCCAGAGCGCCACAGCCATGAAAGTAATATAGGGAATTAAGTTTATATTAAATAATATAGATATTATTCAGTGTGATACAGAATATTAGTAACAGTCTACAAATCATATATTCACTGAAAGAAACAACATTCCTCCTAAAACAAAAACTTTTAAGAAGCAGACCAGACGCTCGCTCTTCCGAATTGTAATAATGCTCCTTGGTCGTGCCACCTGGGAACGTGGCCATAATCAAAGCAGGGCATTTCATACATTTGAGGAGTATAAAAAGGGGCCACATACAGTAAGTCTCCCCTTTGCCATCTGGATGGTGTAGGAGTACAGCAGTTTTAATAACCTCACACCCCTTTTGTGTTTTGTAGTGGTTTTCCTTCCCCGTTTGTTTTTTTTGTCTTTGCGGAGCGTGTCACAGCTGTGGGGATTAAGTTCTGGCCAGCACGGTTACAGCTTGAGAGAAGGGATCCCTGCATGACCTTGTCAATACAGCGAACAATTACAAAGCAGTCGCTCCACCTGCCCGGCAGCTCGGCCTGTGTATATGAAGCTGCCAGCTGTGGCAGGATTAAGATGGATAAAATTCCCAATTTGTTTAGGTTTATGATAGTTCAATTTGAAGATGGAAGTTTAACCAAGATTTGAAATATTAATATGGCTCTGTTCGCTAAGGAGTGGTGGCGGTGAGGTTGGGCTGGTTTGCACGACCACCAGGCAAAGGAAGGGAGATGGAAAGGAAACCGGAATAGGTGATCATTAAAAAAGGGACACTGTACTCATCCTAACCACTATATCTTTTTATCGTCAGAATGTAAGGAGTGCCCCGGGTAGAAATGCTGGGTGAAGTGGAGGAGTTTCCTCCACCCCACCCAGCGTCACCTGCAGCCGGGATTTAGAATTTCCCGGCTGCTGGTCACCAGATTGTGTGCCGACGTCGCTATTGACCAGAGAACTTGCTGACATCACCTTCTGAGAGCACCTGTGTTAGCGAGCGGTGTCAGAGAAAAAGCAATCAATCAGCTCTGACCATGCATGCGCGGCTCAGATTCATCACTCTGCGCAAGCGCTATGAAACCTTTACATACGCAGGTCCTGTAGCAGTGCGCAATTTGCAGTTCCTACGCTACGCAGGTTGCATAGGAGAGCAAATTGTGTTAAATCGCTGCAGGGACTTCCCAGTTCGGGAGTGCCTGGGCCAAAGAGAAGGTGCAGAATGCTTAGTTTTACTATTTTAACCCCTTAACAACTGAGTTCAGGTAGCCCCCCTGCAGCCAACGACTTGATCGGCCACTGGGATGGGAGGCGGACCGGAGAAGGACCAGAAAGCACGGGATGTGCGATATCACCTTGCAGCGTTTAAGCACACCTGCTGCCAGGACTTCATACCACACCCTGTGGCAAGGGGTTAACTAGGTCAGGATAACAGTCTCTACAGCATTTAAGCATTAACTATCTAGGTTTCAAATAAAACGAAGAAAACAATAACAGCATACTTGGCGCGTTCAGGTATTAGGGTACTTTGGCAAAGCCCAAGTGATGGGGACACACAGCAAGTAGACAGGTTACGGTAACAGGTGTGTGGTTTTACTTGGATCCTGTAAATAAACCCAAATCAGTAAAGTCAGTGGAAGCTACACGAAATGAGGCAGAATATTCATACAGAGCGAAGCTATTGCCATAAACAGAAGAGGTCAATGTATCGGAAATTGGGGGCGACTCAAAGAGGAAGTCTGAAATTAGCCGATGAGGCCAGGCAGCACAGGTAGAAAACAAGGACAGGACACAACATTGAACGAAAAAGTCATCCCACAGCAGCACTGGCTCGGACATGAGTATTTTATGTATTTTTATTTTTTTTAAAGTCCCTCCAAGGTCCCAGGTTTGCACACTACAATACTTATCAGATGCCAGACACCATGTAATCTGCTACTAATCACCATCTGAAATGCAACAATATTACAACACAGGGTGATCTGTTTATACTGAACAAAAGTTTGTAAATATTGTCACAATTCCCTACTCACAGAGTAGCCAAATCGTTTACAAATATTCATTCTGTGTGAACAAGAGCGCACCACTTTCTAATGTTCCATATTCAGACGATGATTATCTTCAGCCAAAGCTGGATCCTATTCCCCTCTTGATGCTAAAAAAGGAGTCAGAAAAGGTGAAGGGGGGGGGGGCAAGAGGTGAGTAAAGGATTTATCTAGGAGTGTAAATGAATCTGCTAAACAGCAGGTTTTAGGAGTGGCTGTTTCTTTGAGAGATGTACAGGCTCCAGAATAGAAGAACGAGCTAGCACGGAATAGCTCCTCCTTCTAATCCCAAAACCAAACTAACACCTCTGATACAAAGGGTGTAGGAGACATTAATTTACAGTAGGGAGGTGCTATGTCCAAGCTGCAAGCAAAGCTTGTGGCAAGAGCAAAATAGCAACGCCAGGCGCTATCTTAACAGCAAGAGGGGAATAGGGCCCATAGTGTCTGGCATCTGAAGTGTCCTTTTTATGCACTTTCCACAGTACTTAAGCATGAGTCGAAGACTGGGAGAGACGCAGCACAAATTGTGAATCAGCACCTATATTAACAGTATTACTAGGTTTCAAATAAACAGTATGGTTTTTTTCCCACAATTCAGCTCTTCGTGGTGAATGTGTCCCATGATTAGCTTAAAAGTTATAGTCAAGTACAGAAAATTAAAATCAAACGTCATCAAAAATGTTTTAAGTTACAAACAAGCACTTCTTGTAGAATGGCTTAAGTGATCAGTTTCACAGATCATGCAACTTAAAAAGAAAAGAAGAAGTAATCCCCTCACAATATACAAAACATCAGACTAAGCAATAGCCAAACAGAGAATATTTTTCTAGCAAGCTCCAATTCTCTTCCACATATCTTTGATTATACAATGTTACTGTGCATCATAATTAGGGATGACATGGTATTTAAGCATAGAATACTCGATAGATTAAACTAAACAAAGCTTTGTTTAATCAGTCTCAATGCAGAAACTGCAAGAACGGAGTCATCCCGTCTTTGATTCTGCCAGCAGCACATGGACCACATCTCATCACTTACGCTCCTCTACACATGTCACATTTCAGATGCCAACTATCTGATCTACTTGATTATTTCAGGACTCATAAAACCATTTCTGCAGCCAATCCAAGCATGGTATAAACGTAACCAGCGATCTGATACACGTAGCAACTTCGGACTTTAATGGCCCCCGGGAAGTTTACCAGAGCTTGGAGTAAAGTGATACTCTATGGGAAAAGGAATCAAAAGGTGTTAAACATGAACACCTACTGAGCCCCTATGCAGCCCCCTCCTTACACGTCATGTCAGGGACTCTGAGAACCTTGGCACCCCCATATGTTTTGGCACTACATGTCCCATGATGCCCAGTCCCACTTAAGACTGGCAGAGCATCAAGGACCAGGTAGTTAAGAAACATCAGATGCTGAGATTCACCATCACTGCTTTAGGAGGTTTTTAAACTCACCCTGAATCCAGCACTGGACTCCCTCAGATACAATATGCTGCCTGCTTACTGGAAGCCACAGCAATCAAATGACAATAAGAATCCAGCCAAACCAATGGCTCTCAAAGTCAAATGCTTTGAGAACCTTGGGTAGTATTCAAGTCTTGATTTTAAGGATAGCAGGTTTTGGTTGAGACCAATGCCCCACAATCTGAGGACTGAATCAGCCCTCAGAGAGAGATCAGACCCAGGTCACTGGGACCTCTCAAAATACCTGAGTAGTCACAGGGCTTAGAAAGTCCTTCACATTTACTCCAGGATTGGAATCTAGCCTGTGCACAAGCAAATATACAGAACCAGATGAGCATACAAATTGCACACACCACTATTTCAAGAGGGGCCAACGACGTGCTCTTACAGTCCAGGCATAAACCCTCAACACAATAAGGACCATGCACTCGCACTACAGTAATATACACAAAATATCTCAGCTTCGAGAGGCAACACAAATACATCAAGGTAAGGCAGCCTTAACCTAGATTTCTGCAGAATAATCCAGATATTTAGGAGTTTGGGAGGAATCCTATGAGTATAACACTAACTGACACATGGATTTGTCACGCAATGTCACTCATACACCAAGACAAGCTGAGTGACCTGTCATCTACAGAATCTCCATACCATTCAACTCAGAGCAGAAGGAAACTTCAACCAGACAAATAAACACAAGACAAGGATACTTGTATCCAAGATACACCAGACAGGTCACAGACACATCCTCATCGATCAGCAGGCTCATAAATTCCAGATACAGCAAAAACATGAAGGAAAAGAAACAACACAAGATGCAAAGGAACAAACATTCATCAATATCACACCCATAAGCAACAATATATCCATTTACTCTGATTTAGCAACCATTACAGACTCCTAACTGCTAAAAAACACGGCCACTATTCTATTCTCATCCTGCTTGACCTCTCGGCTGCTTTTGACACTGTTGACCACCCCCTCCTTCTACAGACCCTCAACTCTCTGGGTCTCGGTGACACTGCACTTGCTTGGGTTGACTCCTATTTATCCAACAGGTCCTTCTGTGTGTCCTTTGCTGGTAACTCCTCCTCTTCATTGCCTCTATCTGTTGGTGTACCTCAAGGCTCTGTCCTTGGTCCTCTGCTCTTTTCCATCTACACCTCCTCCCTGGGCAAAATCATCAACAGCTTTGGCTTTAATTACCACCTCTACGCTGATGACACTCAGATCTACCTCTCTACCCCTGATCTCTCTCCCCCTGTCCTCTCAAAAGTCAGTGACTGTTTATCTGGCATCTCCTCCTGGATGGCCTCCCACCACCTAAAGATCAACATGTCAAAGACTGAACTCCTACTTATTCCTCCCTCCAATGCCTCCCCACCTCCTGACTTCTCTATCACGGTGGAGGGTATCACCATCTCCCCATCAAACCAAGTTCGCTGTCTTGGAGTTACACTTGACTCTGCTCTTTCCTTCATCCCCCACATCCAGTCTCTTTCCTCCTCCTGCCGATACCAACTGCGTAATATTTCCAGAATTCGGCCATTTCTTACCGCTGTCACCACAAAACAACTTATACACGCCCTGGTAATCTCCCGACTCGACTATTGCAATATTCTCTTATCTGGCCTCCCTCTGTCCCACCTCTCCCCCCTACAATCCATCCTGAATGCCTCCGCCAGGCTAATTCACCTAACCCGCCGCTCTGTCTCTGCCGCTCCCCTCTGCGAGTCCCTTCACTGGCTCCCCATCCACTGCAGAATTAAGTTCAAAATCCTTATCCTTACCTACAAAACCCTCACTAACTCAGCTCCCCACTACCTGTCCTCACTAATCACCAAATACACCCCAGCTCGCTCCCTAAGGTCAAACAGTGACCTGCGCCTAGCTTCTCCCCGCATCACCTCTTCCCATGATAGACTGCAGGATTTCTCACGCGCAGCCCCCACTCTCTGGAACGCTCTCCCTCGTACTGTCAGACTTTCCCCTAACTTCTCTTCCTTCAAACGCTCCTTAAAACGTTCCTATTTAGGGAAGCCTACCACCCAACTCACTGACACAACCATCAATCACTCTCACCTTACAGTCCTCTCCTCCTGTTTCCAACCCCAACCCTCCTAGATTGTGAGTTCCTACGGGAATAGGGCCCTCATCTCCTCCTGTACTGTTTGTCAAATGTTGTTCAATGTATTGTAACCCTGTCTATACTGTGCTTATTGTACAGCGCTGCGGAATATGCTGGCGCTTTATAAATAAAGAATAATAATAATAATAATTACAGAGAACAAAGTACTGGATCAGTGAATGGCTACACACAGCGCTGACATATACCGACAGGAACTCCACAGCTGGAGCCGCAACACTAACAATGTAATGGGAAAAGCCTGGCTGAGAAAAACTAGTGAACAATCCACGGCTTCCTAAAGGCAGCGATCCCAAAACAAAGCCCCTCTTAAAGCTGTCTGTTCAGCAATCATACGCCCCAGTATTTACACACACACACACACTATACACCACCATATCACAATATACCCCTGTATCACACACACACACAAATATACCCCTGTATCTCACACACACACACAAATATACCACTGTATCTCACACACACACACAAATATACCACTGTATCTCACACACAAACGTATACCCCTGTATCACACACACAAACGTATACCCCTGCATCACACACACAAACGTATACCCCTGCATCACACACACAAACGTATACCCCTGCATCACACACACAAACGTATACCCCTGCATCACACACACAAACGTATACCCCTGCATCACACACACAAACGTATACCCCTGCATCACACACACAATATACCCCTGTATCACACACACAAACGTATACCCCTGCATCACACACACAATATACCCCTGCATCACATACACAATATACCCCTGTATCACACACACAATATACCCCTGTATCACACACACAATATACCCCTGTATCACACACACAATATACCCCTGTATCACACACACATATACCCCTGTATCACACACACAATATACCCCTGTATCACACACAATATACCCCTGTATCACAACACAATATACCCCTGTATCACACGCACACACAATATACCCCTGTATCACACACACACAATATACCCCTGTATCACACACACACCAATATACCCCTGTATCACACACACAACATATACCCCTGTATCACACACACACACAATATACCCCTGTATCACACACACACACAAATATACCCCTGTATCACACACACAACACAATATACCCCTGTATCACACACACACACAATATACCCCTGTATCACACACACAATATACCCCTGTATCACACACACACACAATATACCCCTGTATCACACACACACAATATACCCCTGTATCACACACACACAATATACCCCTGTATCACACACACACAATATACCCCTGTATCACACAACACAATATACCCCTGTATCACACACACAATATACCCCTGTATCACACACACACACAATATACCCTGTATCAAGCACACACAATATACCCTGTATCACACACACAATATACCCCTGTATCACACACAAATATACCCCTGTATCACACACACAAATATACCCCTGTATCACACACACACACACTATACCCCTGTATCACACACACACACTATATCCCTGTATCACACACACACACACTATATCCCTGTATCACACACACACACTATATCCCTGTATCACACACACACACTATATCCCTGTATCACACACACACACTATATCCCTGTATCACACACACACTATATCCCTGTATCACACACACACTATATCCCTGTATCACACACACACACACACACTATATCCCTGTATCACACACACACAATATATCCCTGTATCACACACACACACACTATATCCCTGTATCACACACACACACACACTATATCCCTGTATCACACACACACACACTATATCCCTGTATCACACACACAACACACACCTATATCCCTGTATCACACACACACACACTATATCCCTGTATCACACACACACACACTATATCCCTGTATCACACACACACACACACTATATCCCTGTATCACACACACACTATATCCCTGTATCACACACACACACACACTATATCCCTGTATCACACACACACACACTATATCCCTGTATCACACACACACTATATCCCTGTATCACACACACACTATATCCCTGTATCACACACACACACTATATCCCTGTATCACACACACACACTATATCCCTGTATCACACACACACACTATATCCCTGTATCACACACACTATATCCCTGTATCACACACACTATATCCCTGTATCACACACACTATATCCCTGTATCACACACACTATATCCCTGTATCTCACACACACTATATTCCTGTATCACACACACACACTATATCCCTGTATCACACACACACACTATATCCCTGTATCACACACACACTATATCCCTGTATCACACACACACTATATCACACACACACTATATCACACACACACTATATCACACACACACACTATATCCCTGTATCACACACACACACTATATCCCTGTATCACACACACACACACTATATCCCTGTATCACACACACACTATATCACACACACACTATATCCCTGTATCACACACACACACACTATATTCCTGTATCACACACACTATATCCCTGTATCACACACACTATATCCCTGTATCACACACACACACTATATCCCTGTATCACACACACACACTATATCCCTGTATCACACACACACACACACACACACTATATCCCTGTATCACACACACACACACACACACACACTATATCCCTGTATCACACACACACACACTATATCCCTGTATCACACACACACACACACTATATCCCTGTATCACACACACACACTATATCCCTGTATCACACACACACACTATATCCCTGTATCACACACACACACTATATCCCTGTATCACACACACACTATATCCCTGTATCACACACACACTATATCCCTGTATCACACACACATAATATACCCATATGTTGCTCAGATATTGGGGTGTTCCTCACACACTCCATGGTCTCCGCACATTCCCCCATGATTTCCTCTGGAAAAGTCTCTGTAACGCGTTTTGATCAGTCGTGATGGGGTTAATCGCTCTCACTCACACAACCTGTCCTGACCCTGTGACCCTCACCTCTCCTAGCCGGATGAGTTGGTGGGCGCCGGCTGAGGCTCTCGCTCCATGTCCATGCAGAGGCTCCTCTTGGGAAGCTATACCCGCGCAGTGAATGCGCCCCCTGGCGGCGGGGCTCCGCTCCCTCTCACCCCGTGTAACTCTCCGCCGAGTAGCGCTCTCTGTCCCCGGCTTCCAGCGCTGCACACAATGTAACACTCCGCGCGGGGCACACAGCTTGGCGGCCGCGAACAGCACGCGCCACCGGCCGGCCAGGGGATGCCGAAGTTCCGGCCGCTCCTCTCTCAATGTACCCAGATCAGTGTGAGCGGGGAGGCGGCATTGCGCATGCGCGGGCATCCCAGCCACAGACAGTGTGGGAGAGGCATCGGGAGAATGACAGACCGTGACAGAGCCCGGACACAGAGTGACACCCTGACACAGAGTGACACCCTGACACAGAGCCCCGGACACAGAGTGACACCCTGACACAGAGTGACACCCTGACACAGAGCCCCGGACACAGAGTGACACCCTGACACAGAGCCCCGGACACAGAGTGACACCCTGACACAGAGTGACACCCTGATACAGAGCCCCGGACACAGAGTGACAGAGCCCGGACACAGAGTGACACCCTGACACAGAGCCCCGGACACAGAGTGACACCCGGACACAGAGTGACACCCTGACACAGAGCCCCGGACACAGAGCCCCGGACACAGAGTGACACCCTGACACAGAGTGACACCCTGACACAGAGCCCCGGACACAGAGTGACACCCTGACACAGAGCCCCGGACACAGAGTGACACCCTGACACAGAGTGACACCCTGACACAGAGCCCCGGACACAGAGTGACACCCTGACACAGAGTGACACCCGGACACAGAGTGACACCCTGACACAGAGCCCCGGACACAGAGTGACACCCTGACACAGAGTGACACCCTGACACAGAGTGACACCCGGACACAGAGTGACACCCTGACACAGAGCCCCGGACACAGAGTGACACCCTGACACAGAGTGACACCCGGACACAGAGTGACACCCTGACACAGAGTGACACCCTGACACAGAGCCCCGGACACAGAGTGACACCCTGACACAGAGTGACACCCGGACACAGAGTGACACCCTGACACAGAGTGACACCCTGACACAGAGCCCCGGACACAGAGTGACACCCGGACACAGAGTGACACCCTGACACAGTGCCCCGGACACAGAGTGACACCCTGACACAGAGTGACACCCGGACACAGAGTGACACCCTGACACAGAGTGACACCCGGACACAGAGCCCCGGACACAGAGTGACACCCTGACACAGAGCCCCGGACACAGAGTGACACCCGGACACAGAGTGACACCCTGACACAGAGCCCCGGACACAGAGTGACACCCTGACACAGAGTGACACCCTGACACAGAGCCCCGGACACAGAGTGACACCCTGACACAGAGCCCCGGACACAGAGTGACACCCTGACACAGAGTGACACCCGGACACAGAGTGACACCTGACTCAGAGCCCCGGACACAGAGCGCCGGACACAGAGTGACACCCTGACACAGAGTGACACCCTGACACAGAGCCCCGGACACAGAGTGACACCCTGACACAGAGCCCCGGACACAGAGTGACACCCTGACACAGAGCCCCGGACACAGAGTGACACCCTGACACAGAGTGACACCCGGACACAGAGTGACACCCTGACACAGAGCCCCGGACACAGAGCCCCGGACACAGAGCCCCGGACACAGAGTGACACCCTGACACAGAGTGACACCCTGACACAGAGCCCCGGACACAGAGTGACACCCTTAGACAGAGCCTTGACACAGAGTGACAGACCGAGACAGAGCCCCGGACACAGAGTGACACCCTGACACAGAGCCCCGGACACAGTGACACCCTGACACAGAGCCCCGGACACAGAGTGACACCCTGACACAGAGTGACACCCTGACACAGAGCCCCGGACACAGAGCCCCGGACACAGAGTGACACCCTGACACAGAGCCCCGGACACAGAGTGACACCCTTAGACAGAGCCTTGACACAGAGTGACAGACCGAGACAGAGCCCCGGACACAGAGTGACACCCTGACACAGAGCCCCGGACACAGTGACACCCTGACACAGAGCCCTGGACACAGAGTCACAGACCGAGACAGAGCCCCGGGCAGAGTGACAGACCGAGACAGAGCCCGGACACAAAGTGACACCCTGACACAGAGCCCCGGACACAGAGTGACACCCTGACACAGAGCCCCGGACACAGATCCCCAGACACAGAGTGACACCCTGACACAGAGTGACACCCGGACACAGAGTGACACCCTGACACAGAGCCCCGGACACAGAGTGACACCCTGACACAGAGTGACACCCGGACACAGAGTGACACCCTGACACAGAGCCTTGGACACAGAGCCCCGGACACAGAGTGACACCCTGACACAGAGTGACACCCTGACACAGAGCCCCGGACACAGAGTGACACCCTGACACAGAGTGACACCCGGACACAGAGTGACACCCTGACACAGTGCCCCGGACACAGAGTGACACCCTGACACAGAGTGACACCCGGACACAGAGTGACACCCTGACACAGAGTGACACCCTGACACAGAGCCCCGGACACAGAGTGACACCCTGACACAGAGCCCAGGACACAGAGTGACACCCTGACACAGAGCCCCGGACACAGAGTGACACCCTGACACAGAGCCCCGGACACAGTGACACCCTGACACAGAGTGACACCCGGACACAGAGTGACACCCTGACACAGAGCCCCGGACACAGAGTGACACCCTGACACAGAGTGACACCCTGACACAGAGCCCTGGACACAGAGTGACACCCTGACACAGAGTGACACCCTGACACAGAGCCCGGACACAGAGTGACACCCTGACACAGAGCCCCGGACACAGAGTGACACCTGACACAGAGTGACACCCGGACACAGAGTGACACCCTGACACAGAGCCCCGGACACAGAGCCCCAGACACAGAGTGACACCCTGACACAGAGTGACACCTGACACAGAGCCCCGGACACAGAGTGACACCGGACACAGAGTGACACCCTGACACAGAGCCCCGACACAGAGTGACACCCGGACACAGAGTGACACCCTGACACAGAGCCCCGGACACAGAGCCCCGGACACAGAGTGACACCCTTAGACAGAGCCTTGACACAGAGTGACAGACCGAGACAGAGCCCCGGACACAGAGTGACACCCTGACACAGAGCCCCGGACACAGAGTGACACCCTGACACAGAGTGACACCCTGACACAGAGCCCCGGACACAGAGCCCCGGACACAGAGTGACACCCTGACACAGAGTGACACCCTGACCCAGAGCCCCGGACACAGAGTGACACCCTTAGACAGAGCCTTGACACAGAGTGACAGACCGAGACAGAGCCCCGGACACAGAGTGACACCCTGACACAGAGCCCCGGACACAGTGACACCCTGACACAGAGCCCTGGACACAGAGTCACAGACCGAGACAGAGCCTCGGGCAGAGTGACAGACCGAGACAGAGCCCGGACACAAAGTGACACCCTGACACAGAGCCCCGGACACAGAGTGACACCCTGACACAGAGCCCCGGACACAGAGTGACACCCTGACACAGAGCCCCGGACACAGAGTGACACCCTGACACAGAGCCCCGGACACAGAGTGACACCCTGACACAGAGCCCCAGACACAGAGTGACAGACCAAGACAGAGCCCCGGACACAGAGTGACACCCTTAGACAGAGCCTCGACACAGAGTGACAGACCGAGACAGAGCCCCGGACACAGAGTGACACCCTGACACAGAGCCCCGGACACAGTGACACCCTGACACAGAGCCCTGGACACAGAGTCACAGACCGAGACAGAGCCCCAGGCAGAGTGACAGACCGAGACAGAGCCCCGGACACAAAGTGACACCCTGACACAGAGCCCCGGACACAGAGTGACACCCTGACACAGAGCCCCGGACACAGAGTGACACCCTGACACAGAGCCCCGGACACAGAGTGACACCCTGACACAGAGTGACACCCGGACACAGAGTGACACCCTGACACAGAGCCCCGGACACAGAGCCCCAGACACAGAGTGACACCCTGACACAGAGTGACACCCTGACACAGAGCCCCGGACACAGAGTGACACCCGGACACAGAGTGACACCCTGACACAGAGCCCCGGACACAGAGTGACACCCGGACACAGAGTGACACCCTGACACAGAGCCCCGGACACAGAGCCCCGGACACAGAGTGACACCCTGACACAGAGTGACACCCTGACACAGAGCCCCGGACACAGAGTGACACCCTTAGACAGAGCCTTGACACAGAGTGACAGACCGAGACAGAGCCCCGGACACAGAGTGACACCCTGACACAGAGCCCCGGACACAGAGTGACACCCTGACACAGAGTGACACCCTGACACAGAGCCCCGGACACAGAGCCCCGGACACAGAGTGACACCCTACACAGAGAGTGACCCCTGACACAGAGCCCCGGACACAGAGTGACACCCTTAGACAGAGCCTTGACACAGAGTGACAGACCGAGACAGAGCCCCGGACACAGAGTGACACCCTGACACAGAGCCCCGGACACAGTGACACCCTGACACAGAGCCCTGGACACAGAGTCACAGACCGAGACAGAGCCCTCGGCAGAGTGACAGACCGAGACAGAGCCCGGACACAAAGTGACACCCTGACACAGAGCCCGGACACAGAGTGACACCCTGACACAGAGCCCCGGACACAGTGACACCCTGACACAGAGCCCTGGACACAGAGTCACAGACCGAGACAGAGCCTGGCAGAGTGACAGACCGAGACAGAGCCCGGACACAAAGTGACACCCTGACACAGAGCCCCGACACAGAGTGACACCCTGACACAGAGCCCCGGACACAGAGTGACACCCTGACACAGAGCCCCGGACACAGAGTGACACCCTGACACAGAGCCCCGGACACAGAGTGACACCCTGACACAGAGCCCCAGACACAGAGTGACAGACCAAGACAGAGCCCCGGACACAGAGTGACACCCTTAGACAGAGCCTCGACACAGAGTGACAGACCGAGACAGAGCCCCGGACACAGAGTGACACCCTGACACAGAGCCCCGGACACAGTGACACCCTGACACAGAGCCCTGGACACAGAGTCACAGACCGAGACAGAGCCCCAGGCAGAGTGACAGACCGAGACAGAGCCCCGGACACAAAGTGACACCCTGACACAGAGCCCCGGACACAGAGTGACACCCTGACACAGAGCCCCGGACACAGAGTGACACCCTGAGACAGAGCCCTGGACACAGAGTGACACCCTGACACAGAGCCTCGGACACAGAGTGACACCCTGACACAGAGCCCCGGACACAGAGTGACACCCTGACACAGAGCCCTGGACACAGAGTGACAGACCGAGACAGAGCCCCGGACACAGAGTGACAGACCAAGACAGAGCCCCGGACACAGAGTGACAGACCGAGACAGAGCCCCGGACACAGAGTGACAGACCAAGACAGAGCTCCGGACACAGAGTGACAGACCGAGACAGAGCCCCGGACACAGAGTGACACCCTGACACAGAGCCCCAGACACAGTGACACCCTGACACAGAGCCCTGGACACAGAGTCACAGACCGAGACAGAGCCCCGGGCAGAGTGACAGACCGAGACAGAGCCCGGACACAAAGTGACACCCTGACACAGAGCCCCGGACACAGAGTGACACCCTGACACAGAGCCCCGGACACAGAGTGACACCCTGACACAGAGCCCCGGACACAGAGTGACACCCTGACACAGAGCCCTGGACACAGAGTCACAGACCGAGACAGAGCCCCAGGCAGAGTGACAGACCGAGACAGAGCCCCGGACACAGAGTGACACCCTGACACAGAGCCCCGGACACAGAGTGACACCCTGACACAGAGCCCCGGACACAGAGTGACACCCTGACACAGAGCCCTGGACACAGAGTCACAGACCGAGACAGAGCCCCAGGCAGAGTGACAGACCGAGACAGAGCCCCGGACACAAAGTGACACCCTGACACAGAGCCCCGGACACAGTGACACCCTGACACAGAGCCCCGGACACAGAGTGACACCCTGACACAGAGCCCCGGACACAGAGTGACACCCTGACACAGAGCCCCGGACACAGAGTGACACCCTGACACAGAGCCCCGGACACAGAGTGACACCCTGAGACAGAGCCCCAGACACAGAGTGACACCCTGACACAGAGCCCCGGACAAAGAGTGACACCCTGACACAGAGCCCCGGACACAGTGACACCCTGACACAGAGCCCTGGACACAGAGAGAGTCACAGAGCCCCGGGCAGAGTGAAAGACCGAGACAGAGCCCCGGACACAAAGTGACACCCTGACACAGAGCCCCGGACACAGAGTCACAGACCGAGACAGAGCCCCGGGCAGAGTGACAGACCGAGACAGAGCCCCGGACACAAAGTGACACCCTGACACAGAGCCCTGGACACAGAGTGACACCCTGACACAGAGCCCCGGACACAGAGTGACACCCTGAGACAGAGCCCCGGACACAGAGTGACACCCTGACACAGAGCCCCAGACACAGAGTGACACCCTGACACAGAGTGACACCCTGACACAGAGCCCCGGACACAGAGTGACACCCTGACACAGAGCCCCGGACACAGATTGACACCCTGACACAGAGTGACACCCGGACACAGAGTGACACCCGGACACAGAGTGACACCCTGACACAGAGTGACACCCGGACACAGAGCCCCGGACACAGAGTGACACCCTGACACAGAGCCCTGGACACAGAGTGACACCCTGACACACAGCCCCGGACACAGAGTGACACCCTGACACAGAGCCCCGGACACAGAGTGACACCCTGACACAGAGTGACACCCTGACACAGAGTGACACCCGTACACAGAGTGACACCCTGACACAGAGCCCCGGACACAGAGCCCCGGACACAGAGTGACACCCTGACACAGAGTGACACCCTGACACAGAGCCCCGGACACAGAGTGACACCCTGACACAGAGTGACACCCTGACACAGAGCCCCAGACACAGAGTGACACCCTGACACAGAGCCCCGGACACAGAGTGACACCCTGACACAGAGTGACACCCGGACACAGAGTGACACCCTGACACAGAGCCCCGGACACAGAGTGACACCCTGACACAGAGTGACACCCGGACACAGAGTGACACCCTGACACAGAGCCCCGGACACAGAGCCCCGGACACAGAGTGACACCCTGACACAGAGTGACACCCTGACACAGAGCCCCGGACACAGAGTGACACCCTGACACAGAGCCCCGGACACAGAGTGACACCCTGACACAGAGTGACACCCGGACACAGAGTGACACCCTGACACAGAGCCCCAGACACAGAGTGACACCCTGACACAGAGTGACACCCGGATACAGAGTGACACCCTGACACAGAGCCCCGGACACAGAGCCCCGGACACAGAGTGACACCCTGACACAGAGTGACACCCTGACACAGAGCCCCGGACACAGAGTGACACCCTTAGACAGAGCCTTGACACAGAGTGACAGACCGAGACAGAGCCCCGGACACAGAGTGACACCCTGACACAGAGCCCCGGACACAGTGACACCCTGACACAGAGCCCTGGACACAGAGTCACAGACCGAGACAGAGCCCCGGGCAGAGTGACAGACCGAGACAGAGCCCGGACACAAAGTGACACCCTGACACAGAGCCCCGGACACAGAGTGACACCCTGACACATAGCCCCGGACACAGAGTGACACCCTGACACAGAGCCCTGGACACAGAGTCACAGACCGAGACAGAGCCCCAGGCAGAGTGACAGACCGAGACAGAGCCCCGGACACAAAGTGACACCCTGACACAGAGCCCCGGACACAGAGTGACACCCTGACACAGAGCCCCGGACACAGAGTGACACCCTGAGACAGAGCCCCGGACACAGAGTGACACCCTGACACAGAGCCCCGGACACAGAGTGACACCCTGACACAGAGCCCCGGACACAGAGTGACAGACCGAGACATAGCCCCAGACACAGAGTGACAGACCAAGACAGAGCCCCGGACACAGAGTGACAGACCGAGACAGAGCCCCGGACACAGAGTGACACCCTTAGACAGAGCCTTGACACAGAGTGACAGACCGAGACAGAGCCCCGGACACAGAGTGACACCCTGACACAGAGCCCCGGACACAGTGACACCCTGACACAGACCCCTGGACACAGAGTCACAGACCGAGACTGAGCCCCAGGCAGAGTGACAGACCGAGACAGAGCCCCGGACACAAAGTGACACCCTGACACAGAGCCCCGGACACAGAGTGACACCGTGACACAGAGCCCCGGACACAGAGTGACACCCTGAGACAGAGCCCCGGACACAGAGTGACACCCTGACACAGAGCCTCGGACACAGAGTGACACCCTGACACAGAGCCCCGGACACAGAGTGACAGACCGAGACAGAGCCCCGGACACAGAGTGACAGACCAAGACAGAGCCCCGGACACAGAGTGACAGACCGAGACAGAGCCCCGGACACAGAGTGACACCCTGACATAGAGCCCCGGACACAGAGTGACACCCTTAGACAGAGCCTCGACACAGAGTGACAGACCGAGACAGAGCCCCAGACACAGAGTGACACCCTGACACAGAGCCCCGGACACAGTGACACCCTGACACAGAGCCCCGGACACAGTGACACCCTGACACAGAGCCCCGGACACAGAGTGACACCCTGACACAGAGCCCGGACACAGAGTGACACCCTGACACAGAGCCCCGGACACAGAGTGACACCCTGACACAGAGCCCCGGACACAGAGTGACACCCTGACACAGAGCCCCGGACACAGTGACACCCTGACACAGAGCCCTGGACACAGAGTCACAGACCGAGACAGAGCCCCGGGCAGAGTGAAAGACCGAGACAGAGCCCCGGACACAAAGTGACACCCTGACACAGAGCCCCGGACACAGAGTCACAGACCGAGACAGAGCCCCGGGCAGAGTGACAGACCGAGACAGAGCCCCGGACACAAAGTGACACCCTGACACAGAGCCCCGGACACAGAGTGACACCCTGACACAGAGCCCCGGACACAGAGTGACACCCTGAGACAGAGCCCCGGACACAGAGTGACACCCTGACACAGAGCCCCGGACACAGAGTGACACCCTGAGACAGAGTCCCGGACACAGAGTGACACCCTGACACAGAGCCCCGTACACAGAGTGACACCCTGAGACAGAGCCCCGGACACAGAGTGACAGACCAAGACAGAGCCCCGGACACAGAGTGACAGACCGAGACAGAGCCCCGGACACAGAGTGACACCCTTAGACAGAGCCTCGACACAGTGTGACAGACCGAGACAGAGCCCCGGACACAGTGACACCCTGACACAGAACCCCGGACACAGTGACACCCTGACACAGAGCCCTGGACACAGAGTCACAGACCGAGACAGAGCCCCGGGCAGAGTGACAGACCGAGACAGAGCCCCGGACACAAAGTGACACCCTGACACAGAGCCCCGGACACAGAGTGACACCCTGACACAAGAGCCCCGGACAAGAGTGACACCCTGACACAGAGCCCCGGACACAGAGTGACACCCTGAGACAGACCGACACAGAGCCCCGGACACAGTGACAGACCGACACAGAGCCCCGGACACAGTGACAGACCGAGGCAGTGCCCCGGACACAGAGTGACAGACCGAGGCAGAGCCCCGAACACAGAATGACAGACCGACACAGAGCCCTGGACACAGTGACAGACCGAGACAGAGCGACAGACCGTGACAGAGCCCCGGACACAGAGTGACAGACCGAGACAGAGTGACATGCAAACATACAAAAGTCCAAGATGGAGCGCTACTATTCAAAGTTCTCTGCTGTCTTTGATTTTTCTCTAGATTCTTCACAGTCCAAAGCATCTCAAAAGGAAGCAAACAATATATAGTGCACAAAAGTATGATAAGTGAGAAAAAATAAAGGCATTTGTGATTGGTCCCACTCACGTGATTCAGAGCCTGTTCAGATCAGGCTCAGGATATACGGTGTATAGATCAGTAAAGGCCATCCCCCTTCTTTGAATGTGCGCTCTCGATGGGTCACACTGCAGCCCCTCAACATAAACAGTTCGTCATAGTGCAGAACCCGTAAAACAGATGGGGCTCTATCAGCTGGTGTGAGCAAAAATGCAAACGTTACACGAAAAATCTAGCGCGAATCACTAAAACATAGCGCCTGACAACCCACCAACAGATCACCTTGTCTGCGGTTGTCCGTGTGCAAGATTCATTAACCCACGCTAGGGAAACGCTAAGATCCGGGCTGAGACGCAGCGCTAATGCTTCGGGAAACGTGAGAAGATGCATTGTATGCTTAGAAATAAAAAGCGTTACAGTGCAAAAAAGACTCTTGTTTAAAAAGAAAATCAGAACCTCAAAGTTCGTTTGAAAAGCCCAGAAAAAGACCTAATAAATTCTAAAAATTCAGTAAATAAACGGTTGAATAAATAAGGGATATAAACGATAATATGTTTTTTACATTGAATCCTATGGAATTCGCCTGTTTAAATTTTAACCTGTTGAACTGAATTACCGAAAATCGTCAGGGTTAATCAGAGAGAGGTGAAAAGCAGGAGAATGACTGGAGAATGGAAAATTCTAGGTCAAAATAGCCGATTTGGAAAGCGAGATGAAAGGGAGAATTTTTCTGGTTTGGCTATTTTGGCCTCGAATTTTCCATTCTCCAGTCATTCTCCTGCTTTTCACCGCTCTCTGAATAACCCGGCTAGTCATTTCACTGACATTTTGTTGCAGTTCAGCATCTCTGAATAGATTAACCATTACTTCTCTAATGGGACAATTTTGCTGCCGCCAAAGATCGACGAATTGTGGCGTTCTGCAGCAAAATGTAATAGAAGACAGTAAAATGTAAGATGATAAAAGTGTAGAGTTGAGAGCAATTACAAGACCTTATAAATAATGAACGTGCCACCATTGCAATATGTAAGGTACCTTTCCCAACCCTATGGTCAGATACATGGAAATGGCAACAAGATTACAATTATTTATAAAGAGTCACCATATTCCGTAGCGATGTACAATGGGCAGAACAAAACGAACATAAAATGAATAAATAAGATTGATGCGGGGGGAACAATATGAATAGTGGACCCTGTTCAAGAGCTTACAATCTAAGACTAGTCATGGTGACACAATGAATGAGGGTAGATAACAAAGTATGAGAAATACTATGATGCATGGAGGCTGCGCAAGACATAACACAATGAGAAAGGGCCCTATTACAATCTTCGCGCATACGTTTGCGCCCACGCAAAAACGCATTAACGCGAGGGGCAAAACCCTTTGCGCTGAACATCGTATTACATTGTCGGAGCAACAAACGCGCGTATACGTCTACCGCGGGTGAACCTGCGTGAACGCTGCGCGAGCTTACTGTACTTCGCGCGTCCTATACTTAACATTGTGAGCGCAAATGCGTTTACACATTCTACACATACCAAATCAATAAATTTGAGAAGTTGTGTGTGCTTTTTTTATTGATGCAGCATGTATGCGCAGATTGACTTTGACAGGCGCAAAAACTTAACGTGAGACAATTGTGGTTCTTAATTCTGATTGGCTGAATCACGTGAAAAAAACAGTCCGCACACTGATCTCTGCGCGCAACGTTGCTGCGCACGTGTTTTTGCGCGTCCGTCTTACGCGCGTTATTGCTCGACGGATTAAAAAATGCGCGAGGATTGTAATTCCAGCGTCAATTTACGATCGTTAATGTTTAATGCTGGGCGCACAAATTCACGCGTTGCACGTGCGTTTTTGCGTGAAGAATGTAATAGGGCCCAAAGTGTTTCAGATTGAGACAGGTTTGGAGTAGGCACTTTGAAAAAATATATATATATCCTGTTATTCAATATATACAGTATATATATATATATATATATATAAATACCAGAGGCTTTATTGATCACATTAACAAGTTAACTCATTGATTAAAAACAAATACTATTACATACTGTAGATACCTAAACCTCTAAATGAACAATTAACATATTTCTCGGCTTCTATGAAAAAAATGCCACACCTGTGAGCTGGCAATAAACATGCACTACATCACACAATGTGCATCAAGCATGATCAGATCAATACAAAATTTCATCGCATACAATTTCATAAGGATATAAATTCATCCGTTATTCGTAACTTGTGCAAATCATGTGCACTTGACATGTGCGTTCCGTTTCGTTCCGAATCAAAATTCGGACGACGATTTGCCGATTTGTATTTCGGAAACATTTCCGAAATACGAAAAATCGCTCGTCCGAATTTTCAGATCGGTCCAAAATGCGAATCGCAGTAACATAACAGAAAAACCAAAATGAAAAATCAGAACAAAAATGATCCGAAACGAGAGAAAAAACGGAATGAAACGATCCAATAAGATAATAAAAGGAACGAAAATTACCCAAAATGAAAAAAAATTGAACGAAATAATCCAAAACGATAAAAAATAGAATGAAAATGACCCAAAATGGAAATAACAGAATGAAATGATCCGAAACGAATAAAAACAGGGATTTTTTTTTACATTGAAACCTATAGGATTCGCCTGATTAAATCTGTCGAACGAACCACCGAAAATGAGGGTTAGAAATTAGGGTTGGATGCTAGGGTTAGAAATTCTAACCCTATTTTCTAACCCTAACCCTAATTTCTAACCCAAGCTTCTAATTTATAAATAAGCTGTTTATACACAGATATAACCCATAAGATATTAAACATTCCGTCCAAGTACCAAAGCTATAAACAAGCCAGGGTAATTAGCTACCATACATACTATCATAGGTTTGCGCAGGAGGCACACCCTAATGTTGGGTGAAGAGGTGCTCTTTTGCCTCTTACATTGACATTTAACATGTCTCTTACATGGTTTTTGATGAACAACTTAAAAACTGTCTGTATCTCTGATTACAGGCTTGTTATTTCTAATGAAAAATGTGCAGTTTGTGCAAAATCTTTTAAATCTAAGTTTTCAGTTAATAAATGTTCCATGGGTGCACCCCCTTAATGCAATGGGCTGCGCACGCCAGTGCAGACTGTGATTATAGAGTTTCAAGTGAATAGAGAAATTTGGGGACTAATTCCATCCCCAATGTATCGGCACTATGGCCTCTTGTAATAATCACTATAGATGTGCATTCGTTTCGGAAAAATTCGGAATTTGGAATGAAATTTGATAGTTCGTATTTCAGAAATACTTCCGAATAACGAATCGATACGAATTCGAAACGAAACGGTATATAACAAATTTATTTCCTTTTACACTGTGTCATCCTCATAAAAAAAAATATGAATAATTGATATCAACTATCAAATTTGAAATGAACTATCAAATTGATATCAACTATCTAATTGATCTTAACTTACAATACAAGTAATAGTCAGCAAAGGACTTTATGAAACAAATTAATATCGTTTCATTGTTTAATTTGACTCAAATACTAAATCTGTGGGGGGCGTGTCCAGACCTCGAGGAGAGCAGACGTCTTCCTGTGGAGCTCCGGGTTGTGACTCTGATATTCAGTTGTATACCTCCCTTGGCTGCTTATGGGGCTCCAACGGCGGCTCTGGGTCTTTTTCCTGGCCCCCCCCCTTTTTTTTTTTTGTGGCAGGAATAAGGGTGGCAACAGGTGAGCTGACTGAGTGGGCACCATGGCTCTACCTGCTCTTTTGGCCCTGGGTCGCCCGGCCATGCGGCCTCTTCCATGGCCCCTTGTCCTTTTGATAAGAAGCAGGGGTGAGCCGGGAAAGTCGCGTCCTCGTATTGGCAATCCTCCACTTTTTCTCCCCACTTGGTTTATTTATTTATTTTTGTACGCACCACTGCCCTGAGCTGCCTTCATGGCCCCTCCGTGTGGACCTTGTTGACGATATCATCCTGTTTATACCCTCCCTTTTGTTCCCCCCTCCCTATTTTACTACTCTCTTTTCTTTCCTGTTTTCTATGCGCTGACTCTCTTTGGAATACGTTTGATTGTTTACCCTTGTTTGTTTCTCTTACATGCTCATATACTGGCCCTGCGAGGCCATCTTTGCAGGTCGACGTGTGACCTTTTCTATTTTTACAAAATAAAATCTTGAATAAAAAAAAAAAATACTAAATCTGTGACACAGCTTAAAATTTAACCCTAGCTTTTCTTTTAATAGCAAAATTTGATTAATTGGGGTTTTATTTAGTGATCCAAAATTCGAATTGATATCAACTATCGAATTGATATATGAAATTCGAATCAATTTGGAATTTCAAGTCGATACGAAATTTCAAATCGATCCAAAACTAAACAAAATACGAAACAAAATTAGTTACGAAATTCCGAAAAAGGAAATTATTTTTAAAAGAAACATGAAACGAGAATCAGTGGTGAAAAGTAAAAAAAAAAAAGCGTGATATCTCACTTTAATATAGAATTAGACTACTCTGAAAAAGCTACAGTATAATACATGTTGCACGCAATACTATTAAAAAAGTGTAGGAATGGCTGCACAGTAGAATGTCAGAAGATATTTAAGGTCACTATATAACAATCCACCAAGATGGTTGTGTAGGAGTGACAGTTCCTGTGTGTGTGTACGCGCATACATTTCAATACAATTTCTCCAGCTTCATCAACATATTTTATAGAGATCAAAATAATAAGACAGCTTTGCCAGAATCCAACAGCAAAATGTCATTTCAAGACAAGTTAGAAATATTTAAAGATCGCTCATAAAGGTCACTTAAGTCACTAAATGGAAAAAGTCTCTTGATTTACATTTTGATGACCTTGAAGCAGAGGTTTCGTAACAATCCATATTTTACCCACTGAGTGAGTGCATTTTAAATTACCTGTGTGGAACTAGAATGCTTTTATAGATTGTAAAAAAATAGCCTCTAGTTGTTATGCTGTCACAATTTGCAACAGTATCCTGAGAACCAGCAGTAAGAACATGATCTCCCAAGGTTACCAGCCCGGAAGATACATCTGACTTTGCGCTGACTCTGCTTCTGCTGTGCACTGCTATGTGCATCACATGTCAGGATTCAGGAGTCAATACATGTCTTTAGAGCACAAGGGAGAAATGATGGAGTCTTCTTTTAAAGTGCACACGTCATCGCCATTGGAAGATGGGATCATATGCTAGGGAATAACTCCCAATATATGTTGTATCTTTTGATTGCAGACACAAGCAATGGGAAATTTTGAGTACGGATGTGCATGGCTGAAAAATTTGTTTAGTTTAGTTTCGTTTCGTTACGTTTTAAATAATTTAGTTTTCTGAATTTCAGAACAAATTTTGTTTCGTATTTCGTTTCGTTTAGTTTTGGGTTGATTCGAAATTTTCGAATCGATTTGAAATTTCGAATCGATTCGAATTTCATATATCAATTCGATAATTGATATCAATTTGAATTTTGGATCACTAAATAAAACTCCAATTCATCAAATTTTGCTATTAAAAGAAAAGCTAGGGTTAAATTTTAAGCTGTGTCACAGATTTAGTATTTGAGTCAATTTAAACAGTGAAACAAATTTAATTTGTTTCATAAAGTCCTTTTCTGACTATTACTTGTATTGTAAATTAAGATCAATTCGATAGTTGATATCAATTTGATAGTTTGTTTCAAATTCAATAGTTGATATCAGTTATTCAAATTTTTCTTTTATGATGATGACACAGTGTAAAACGAAATAAATTCGTTATGTACCATTTCGTTTCGAATTCATATCGCATCGATTCGTTATTCGGAAGTACTTCTGAACTACGAATTATCAAATTTTGTTACAGATTCCGAATTTTTCCGAAACGAATGCACATCTCTTATTTTGAGTAATCCCCTATCAAGGCTTTGCTGGTACTCACTTCCAAAGGCATGCCACCTTGAGTAGTGATAGCTGTAAGTGGATGTATCATCTCACAGGTTGGCTGGCCCTCTGCCCGCTTCAGGCACCTGATTGCAGGCAGCCGTGCCGATTGACAAGCCAGTACGCCATCGTCCCCTTTTAGGGCCAGTCACGTATCACTACATGACAGCCCTCTTAAAGTTTTGCGCACAGAGCAGACGCACAGTGCTGCTCGAATGTCCCTGTGCGTGGTACAGGTTTACTTTAAAAAGGTCATAAGGTAGGAAATAAATAATGGGTGTAAATTAGGAATATTCTTGGTCTCTAACCGGCTGAATTGATTTAGGGAAAGTGAATAAAAAATGGCTAAAATGTTCATTTAACACAAAATTCCTTTTTGCAAAATCTTGACTGTTCCCTAATTTATACACTGTTGTATTCTGCATATTTTACCTGTGAAGAATATCTTGTGAAACAAAGGAATATTTTAACGCTATTGTTCACTGAATATTCTGTCATAATTTAACTCTTATTTATATTCCAGTCAATTAAATGTGAAAAACCAGGATCATTTAGAATTTCAGTGCAGAATGGCCGTGGAATATATGCGTTTCCTTTGATAAACTCTTTGTCCGCATGATTCCATTCTTGTCTTGCCCTTTTGCTCTGTCTGTATAGAGAAATGTACATCCTAAAAGGTAGGGGTGAAAGTGAAGAATTGGCCAAAATTATTCGCTGTTAGGAAACACGGATCATTAGGAGGATTATTTTCAGTTTTTCTCTTTTGACCCTAATTTTGTAAATGTTTTCAGTTTAACAAAATGAACAGAATAACCAGTACCCATGACGGCATGCGATGCATGTGGAAACTATTTCTTTTTATCCCTGGTGGTTCTGTGTTTTTGATATTTCATACATTATAATATACGCAATGATAGGTAAATACACACCAGGGACGTGCGGTCAGGGGCGGCAGGTGGGGCAGAGCCTCACCTGCCATTAAGTGCCACTGAAACGGTAAAATTAAAAAAAAATTGCCTGCTCCGCGTTCCTCCGCTGTCAGCTGTGCCGGTCCTCTGCATGCCGCGTGTGTTTTTTTTGTTTTTCATTCACCAGCCTGAGCCGGCCCTACGCAACTGTCCTGTCTCTCACAGTCAGTGGGTGCAGGGCTGTGCTCGGGGTGTGGCCTCGGCGTGACACTTGGCTGCCTGGAGGACACCACAGATCCTGGGGAGCACTGAACAGCCAGATCCTAGGGAGCACTGAGAGCACCCAGATCCTGAGTAGGGATGGGCTGCCGGTTCAAATAGGTTCGAAGTTCGATTCGAACATCGGCTGTTCGAAAATTCGCGAACGTCGAGCTTTTAAGGACGTTCGCGGGAAAGTTCGAAAAAATAATAATTTCAAAAAGATTCCAAAAAGTGCTTAAAAGATCCTAAAAAAATCAAAAAATAAAGAGACTCTTTACTGCAGAATATAGTAATAAACGGTTTATTAGATATTGAATTAAAATGGGAATATTTCCCACTCATTGTTGGTCAAACATTTCCCACTCGTTGGTGATAAAACATTTCCTATGGCTTCAAATCGGGTTTAACCCCTTCGCTGCGGAGGACGCGCTCAGCGCGTCCACATGCAGGTAACGTTCCTTGTGGTGGACGCGCTGAGCGCGTCCTCCCTTTGGGGCCAGCAACCCGGCCGATCGCTGGGCCCCCCGGTGCGGGCTGACATCCTCGATGTCAGCCCAGCACCCGGAACCTCCGCCGGCCTAATTAGGTGTCAACGCGGCGGCACGATGACACCTAATTCAGGCGCCCCCTCCCCACATATGCGGAGGAGGCACCTGAAATGGAGGGGGGGAGGTCCTTCGGACCTCTCTCCGTCCCGATAGCCAGCGTTGTGGGGGTTAATCCAGGCACTGTTTGGAAGGGCACAGCCTGCCCTTCCTAACGGTACCTGGAATTAACCCCATGGGGGCTGGATCACGAATCGGCGCCAAAAAAAAAATTATAAAAAAAAAATAAACAAGTTTTTTTTTCTTTTTTTTGATTCGTTAATGCAGCAATATTGTTCCCATTTCAATTATAATGTGAACAATGATGCTGCACTGACGATTTTTGTATGCGGTGCGTTTGTTAAAAATCGCGTAATTTTCCCCAAAAAAAAATGTAACGAGACCCCATCTCTAATTTTTTTAACAAGTGCACCCCATAAAAAATATAACCGCAATTGCTCGCATGTTAAAATGTGAAAAAAAACCACTTTACACGTTGTAAATTATTGAAAATTCATATTTTTTTGCATTTTTTTGTTATAATATATAGACAGGTCATGAAGTATACATATAATAATGACATGTTATGAATCTGCCGAGTCTGACGGAAAGAACGATATATAATATGTCTGTGTCATATACTAAAATAAGCCTTCAAAACACGTTTAAACATGATGAGCAAAATCGGTAAAAATGAGCTCAGCACAGAGGCGGGAAATGCCTCAGCAGCGAAAGGGTTAAACATGAGCAAAAGTGGTAAAAATGAGCTCAGCGCACAGCGGTGAAATGGCTCAGCACTCAGCAGTGAAAGGGTTAAAACCATTTTTTTACTTTTTTTACATTGTTTCCTGTCCCCCAGAGCACTACCCGGACCCCCATACCTTTTATGCCCAATATCTTGCATATATGCCCTCTTGGAGGGGACCTTAATTTTCGAACAAGTGCACCCCATAAAAAATATAACCGCAATTGCTCGCATGTTAAAATGTGAAAAAAAACCACTTTACACGTTGTAAATTATTGAAAATTCATATTTTTTTGCATTTTTTTGTTATAATATATAGACAGGTCATGAAGTATACATATAATAATGACATGTTATGAATCTGCCGAGTCTGACGGAAAGAACGATATATAATATGTCTGTGTCATATACTAAAATAAGCCTTCAAAACACGTTTAAACATGATGAGCAAAATCGGTAAAAATGAGCTCAGCACAGAGGCGGGAAATGCCTCAGCAGCGAAAGGGTTAAACATGAGCAAAAGTGGTAAAAATGAGCTCAGCGCACAGCGGTGAAATGGCTCAGCACTCAGCAATGAAAGGGTTAAAACCATTTTTTTACTTTTTTTACATTGTTTCCTGTCCCCCAGAGCACTACCCGGACCCCCATACCTTTTATGCCCAATATCTTGCATATATGCCCTCTTGGAGGGGACCTTAATTTTCGAACGTTCGCGCCCCATTGACTTGCATTGTGTACGTATTGTGTTCGAGTTCGCGGTCAAACTTTTTCGGGTGTTCGAGTTCGAATGCGAAACGAACATGGGGGTGTTCGGCCCATCATTAATCCTGAGGAGTAGGGAACCTGAACCTACGTAACCTGTGTATACCCTGGCTCTGATACTAGCCAGTGCCCTCACCAGTAGGGATGAGCCGAACACCCCCGAGTTCGGTTCGCATTCGAACTCGAACTTTTCAAAAGTTCGAATTCGAACTCGAACTCAATGCAAGTCAATGGGACTCAAAATTCGATTTTTAGAGTGCCCTCCAAGAGGGCATATATGCTAGATATTTGCCATAAAAGGTGTATGGGGGTCCGGGTAGTGCCCTGGGGGACAGGAAACAAGGACAAAAAGTTAAAAAAAAGTTTTTAAAAGGACAGTGAGTTTTCCATGAAATAAGGGTTAAAAATAAAAATGAAGGGGGGGCGTGGCTGGCTCTGCATGGGAGAAGACGTGCTTTTGTGGAGCTCTGCATGATTCTCCTGATAAAAAGGGGTTTTTAGCCTGAATTTTTATGTGAATGCCCACCAGTGGAGTCCCTGCACGGCTGGTCATTACGGGGATTGCTCCGGGCCCGTTCTTGTCCCCCCCTCCGGAGCACAGCTGAGTATTTTGATGTAAACCCCAGGCAGACCTGATCGGCCGTCAGCCATTTTGAGGCCTAAGCTTTTACGCCTCGCTCATTGTCCCTCCTGCTTCCCCCTGCAGAGAGAGCCCTCACCGGGAGCTTACTATTCGCAGGCTGCGTGGATGGAGGGCCCCCATCCTCCAGCTGCGCTTGATGTCCCTTGGGTGGGTAAAGCGGAGGGTCACTTGGAGCAGCACAATTTGAAGCACCCCCCACCTGCTGGTAGAATGGAGGCTATGTTTGCTGCACTCGAGGCCTGCTTGACAGAGCTGACAGGGGACGAGGAGACGCCACTTACCCGAGGCACATGGCAGCGGCTTATGGCAGTGATGGGAGTTGGATGGGAGACTGCAGAGGAAGAGGAGGCTTCGACTGGCGACGTTCCTAGGGAAGACGGCCTGCTGTTGTCCTGCGCAGCTGTGAGGTACCGGTGACCGGAGTTCTGTGGGAAGAGGCTGGTGCACCAGATAGCGAGATGGAGGAGTTTTTCCCGCCGCATGTTTCAGGAGTACCAGAATGCTGGGAATCACCTGTCCGAGTGGAGCCGGTGGATGTCCTGGTGAAACCTCCTGGTGCCGACCAGAATCTAGTGGCAATGGAGTTCCCCCTTGTCTCCGTGACGACAGAGATTTTGTTTGAGCCTCTCCTGCTGTCCCCCGCTGTGGCACCGTCTGTGGCCTTGTCTCAAGTTGCTGGTGGATGGAGTTGCACAGCAGCACGTATCTCTGTACCGGTATGTGGAGTGTCACCGCTGGCTGTTGTTCCTGTGGGGGCTGCATGCCTCGTTCCTTTGCTGGACACTGGCTGACTCTCCATGACTGTGGCTTCTCCACCCTGCCCTTCTAGATGCTGACCCCTGGCTGCACACTGTTCCCCCTCTCCCAACTTTTGATGATACCCCCCAACACGATGACACCCCCCCCCCTCCGCTGTCTGTCTATTACTTCCTGTGGACTTTATTTTTGTGGTTTTTACATCCATGTTTTGGATGACATGCTGAGACGCCTCGTAGCTATTGCTTTTTCTTGTTTTAATTTCTCCTCACAGCTGATATTACTCTTTTGTTGTGTTGCTTCCCCCTTCCCCTCTTTCTGTTTTTTTTTTTCGGGATATTTTGGGAGGCACAGACGTGACCTGGTGCCCGTCTTTGCCCCCGAATGCCCGGGCCTAAGTGCCATTCTCCCCCTGTGGCCCCCACGCGGTCTTCATGGCTGTAGGGGTTTTCGCCAGGGCAGGCACAATTCTGGCCATTGCCATCTTTCCAACCCCCCTTCTTTTTTTCCCCCCTTTTTTTTTTTTCTTTCTCCTTTTCCCTCTTCCTTTCTCTTACCCACCTACCTATGCTGGATGCCTATAGCTGACTCCCTCTTATGTTGATGTCCTGTTCTCATGCAGAGTATATAGCGGTTCGCTCGTTACTTTTGAGACTATATATCCTACTAATTGTCTTCTTTACGCTCGCTGTCCTATTGCTGTTGTGATCTGATGACATTTTGCTTTTGTTACCTGTTATACGTATGATGTATTGCTGACTATCTCAAAATAAAAAATTTTGAATACAAAAAAAATAAAAATGAAAAATTCCTTCAAATATCGTGCCTAGGAGGTCCCCATAACCTGCCCATGAAGTGGCGGATTTCTAGGATGTATAGAAACATTTAAAAACAATGTCCGGGTCCGGGTAGTGCCCTGGGGGACAGTAAACAAGGACAAAAGGTTTAAAAAAATAAGTTTTTAACCCCTTCACTGCTGACGACATGTGGGACACGTCCTCAGTTACTCCCGCTGTATGCTGAGGAGGACGTGTCCTACACGTCACCAGCTTTGCGGGACCCCCGGTGGAGATACTCACCTCTCTGTCCAGGGTCCCGCGGCGTTCTGACTTCAGCATCCTCAGACGTCGTGAGATGCCGTGTATAGAGATGCTGATGGGGTTGTGTATAGAGATGCTGTTTGTGTATAGAGATGCTGATGGGGTTGTGTATAGAGATGCTGTTTGTGTATAGAGATGCTGATGGGGTTGTGTATAGAGATGCTGTTTGTGTATAGAGATGCTGATGGATTTGTGTATAGAGATGCTGTTTGTGTATAGAGATGCTGATGGGGTTGTGTATAGAGATGCTGTGAGGCTGTGTATAGAGATGCTGTGAGGTTGTGTATAGAGATGCTGATGGGGTTGTGTATAGAGATGCTGTTTGTGTATAGAGATGCTGATGGGGTTGTGTATAGAGATGCTGATGGGGTTGTGTATAGAGATGCTGTTTGTGTATAGAGATGCTGATGGGGTTGTGTATAGAGATGCTGTTTGTGTATAGAGATGCTGATGGGGTTGTGTATAGAGATGCTGTGTGGCTGTGTATAGAGATGCTGTGTATCTGTGTATAGAGATGCTGTGTATAGAGATGCTGATGGGGTTGTGTAGAGAGATGCTGTGAGGCTGTGTATAGAGATGCTGTGAGGTTGTGTATAGAGATGCTGATGGGGTTGTGTATAGAGATGCTGTTTGTGTATAGAGATGCTGATGGGGTTGTGTATAGAGATGCTGATGGGGTTGTGTATAGAGATGCTGTTTGTGTATAGAGATGCTGATGGGGTTGTGTATAGAGATGCTGTTTGTGTATAGAGATGCTGATGGGGTTGTGTATAGAGATGCTGTGTGGCTGTGTATAGAGATGCTGTGTATCTGTGTATAGAGATGCTGTGTATAGAGATGCTGATGGGGTTGTGTAGAGAGATGCTGTGAGGCTGTGTATAGAGATGCTGTGAGGTTGTGTATAGAGATGCTGATGGGGCTGTGTATAGAGATGCCTTGCGGCGCCGAAGTGCGGCCTAGCTCCGGTGGGGGCCGCCATCTTGGATGGCGGCTCCACCCCCGGGTCCCCCCACGCATAGCGTGAGGACGTCAGATAGCCGGGGAACCCCTAGCTGCCCGGAATCCCCTGGTGGAGATAGGGGGTTCATTTGAACCCCAATATCTCCAGAACCGTGGCAGCTAGGGGGTCATGGAGGGTGTCAATCGAAAGGCCTGAGCATGATACCCAACATGACCAGGTATAAAGTAAAAAAAAACATGTATTTTTTTGTGTGTTATTTTTATTAATGCAGCAATATTGTTCACATTTCAATTATAATGTGAACAATGATGCACTAATGATTTTTTTCTATGGGGTGTGTTTGCTATAAATCACGTAATTCCCCCCTCAAAATGTAACAAGTCCCCATTTCTAATTTTTGTACAAGCGCACCCCATAGAAAACATAACCGCAAACGCTCATGTGCTAAAATGTGAAAAAAAACACTTTACACACTGCAGATGATTATTGCATTTTTTGTCATAATATACAGGCAGGACATAGAAACATAGAAACATAGAAAAATGTCGGCAGATAAGAACCTTTCGGCCCATCTAGTCTGCCCAATTACATGGATACTTTACCTGGATTTATCTTTTGTTTAGGATAGCCTTATGCCTATCCCATGCTTGCTTAAATTCAGTTACTGTTTTGGCCTCTACCACTTCAACTGGAAGGCTGTTCCATGTATCCACCACCCTCTCAGTAAAATAATGCTTCCTGATGTTACTTTTAAACCTTTGCCCCTCTAATCTAAGACTATGTCCTCTTGTTTTGCTATTTTGTTTCCTTTTAAATATACTCCCTTCCTCTACCTTGTGGATTCCCTTTACGTATTTAAATGTTTCCATCATATCTCCTCTGTCTCGTCTTTTTTCCAAGCTGTACATGTTAAGATCATTAAGCATGACGTATACATATAAAAATGATATATTATGAATCTGCGGAGTCTGCCGGAAAGAACGATATCTAATATGTCTGTGTCATTTAATAAAATGTGGCTTCAAATCGCGTTTAAACATGATGAGCGAAAGCGGTAAAAATGAGCTGAGCACACAGTAGTGAAATGCAGCATATCAGAGGAAGAATTAGTAGAGAAATTAACACTTCTCAGAAGCACAGGTGTTGTTTGATACATCTGGAGACACCACACCCTCAGTATAGTCTACATACATAAAATGTATCAAATTGATTAGACCAGACTAAAAACACTTGTTTACGCCGTTTGAAAGCACAGGTCATTTAGAGGTGAGAATCTTTGCATGTACACATTTGTTTTTAATTCAATATCTAATAAACTGTTGCTTATAATATTCTGCAGTAAAAAGATTTTTTAGTATTTTTTAAGCATTTTTTATACTTGTTAAAAAAAAATTTTTTGGCGAACTCGAACCGAACACGCTATAAAGTTCGAAGTTCGCGAACTTGCGAACGGACAAAGTTTGAATCAAACTCTGAACTGATCGAACCGAACAGCTCATCCCTACTCACCAGCCAATGACCTCACCGCACATCACTGATACACACAATTAAAATATCCCTATTTACACTTTATTTGTGGGTGTGTAGTGGCTTTGTATCTCCTATATCACTGGTTCCCAATACTGATCCTAAGGACCTACTGACAGGTCGGGTTTGCTATATCTGAAACACAAGTTATAGGATTTGCTGCTCAATGATAATCCTTTTTGTTTTATGAGTTGCCCCTCAAGGTAATCCTTAAAATCGATCCTGTATGGGGTACCTGAGCACCAGGGTTGGGAACCACAGTTTTATAATAGCTTAGCCCATTTTATGAATGTTTGCACTGATGGATCGTGTATACATTTTATAGAAATACACACATGGTCATTACAAACACACTACATTTTTTTTAGTTTTGGTTTGGTTCATCTGTAAAAGTTATGTCATCAAACATCCGGTTACATATGAAAGTATTTATTTGTTTAGAAATGTCACGGTGGGGGGGCGTGGCCGGCTACCAACGGAGGTGGACGTGCTTTGATGGAGCTCCGCTCGTCTGCCTCCATAAGGGACCTTCTGATGACTTTAAAAAGGGGACTTTTCTGCTTTAAAGGTACCGGGGTGGCTGGCCACCAGAGTTGTGCTGTCCGGAGGCTGCATGGTTCCCCCCTCCGGACCTGAGACAGCCCGTTTCGTACCTCGGGTGCCTGCAGAGTGCGATCCACCGGCGGCCATCTTGGGGCCTGGGCTTTGGCGCCTGCACGTCCAGACTCTCCTTCGGCCTCATTCGCAGGGTTCCGGGTTGCGGCAAGCTGCGGGGATGGAGGGCCCCTGTCCTCCGGCTGCTGCTGTCGGACACGCAGCAGAGTTAACGGGGGTGGCTGAGGATCGGCAGCGGCTGGCCTGCCCTTCCCCCATGAAGACTTTGGGAGCGGTGTTGGAGGGCCTTGAGGCCTGCTTGACGATGATGCCTGGGGACGACAAGAGCCCGGTTACCCGTGGCATGTGGCGCAGGCTAATGGAGGTACTGGGGACGGAACGGAAGAGAGAAGTGGAGGACGCGGTGCTGCCGGTGGCTGAACCCTCTGCGGACGCTGAGGAGGATTTCTCCAGGTCAGAGGCTGCGTTCCCTGAACGAAGAGGTGGCGAGGGGCCGACCGGCGCTGACGACTCCGGAGAAGTAGCAGGGGACCCTGTGCGACTTGCCGTCGCTCCCCCTGAGCCGTCCATAATGAGACCGCGGCGGATCATCGGGAGGATGGGTGCAGGCAGGGTGCTTTTATCTGGGCCTTGTGTGGCCCTAGCTGAGATGGAGTTGGCCCAGTGGATGTCCTCCTGTGGTGTACCCCGTGAGCTGCCTTGGCGCGGTGGAGCCGTGCAAGTGGCCCTCCCGCTGGACACAGGCTGAAGCGGTCAGCTTTGGTCCCCTAATGTTGCCGACCGGAGTGCTTTACGTTGAACCCCTCATGCAGACACTTTTGTTTTTGTTCCTCCCCCCTCAGCCGAGTATTTTTGTTCCCTGATCCCCTTTTGTTATTTTTGATGTTCCTCCCCTAGCTAAGTCATTCCTCCCCCCCTGCTATGAGACTTTCCTGAATGTCTTTATGTGCATTTGTGACATTATCGAGGACTTTCATTGAAGACACTTATTTTTATTTTTATTTTTTCTAACCGCCCCTCCCCCCTTTTTTTTTTTTTTTTTTTTCTTTCCCTCTTTTTCTTTCAACTTATTTTGGCTCCTTCAGGATGTCTTGGGAGACGCGGCCGTGGCCTGGTGCCCGACCTCGCTCCCGAGTGCCTGGGCCTTAGTGCCATATACTCCCCGTTGGCCTTCCCGCGGTCTTTCCGGCCGCACAGGAAATCGCCTGGGCAGGCACCATCTTGGCCTTTGCCATCTCACCTCCCCCCCCCCTTTTTTTTTATGCCCTGTTCTCTTGCAGTGCTCTTACCTGCTTCCTTTTAGCTACGAGTGTTTTCTTTCTATCGTCTTACATTTGGATGAGACCCCCCTATTGGGGATGATTTTGCTGACCTACGGCTGTAGTCAGTTGACTTTATATATGCATGTTCTAGATGAGACCCCCCTATTGGGGATGATTTTGCTGATATATTATTGTTTGCTGTGCCTATGCTTACTGTTTTGAACGTTATCCTTCCTATGACAGTATGGCCCTGCGAGGCCATTTTATTTGCTTGTTTTGCTGACTTTATTTCAAAATAAAAACCTTAAATACAAAAAAAAAAAAAAAGAAAGAAATGTCACGGTTCACGCCGTCGCCGCCGTGGCAAGAAGGCCAAAGGTGGTACTGCACCCTCCTGACTGGATCTATACAGCATCTCTCTGGCTACGCCACCTTGCACTTTCCCTCAGGCTGTGTGAACTTCAGGTGCTACCACTAATAGACCTGTCATTCCCTTTATAAGGGTGGAGCACCCATGATCCAGTGCTGCATTGTCTCACTTATTCCCTGGTAGCCTTCCTTCTAGACCTGTTCCCATCCTCTGCTATTATTAATTACCCGTGTACCGACTTCTTGCTTTGAATATTGACTACGTTTGCCAGCCACCTGCCTCGACCTATTGCATGGACTATAAGACTCACGTATACTGCCTACTGCTACCGAACATCCAGTGCCCGCTGCTGCCAAGCATCCAGTGCCCGCTGCTACCAAGCATCCAGTGCCCGCTGCTACCAAGCATCCAGAGCCCACTGACACCGAGCATCCAGTGCCCACTGACACCGAGCATCCAGTGCCCGCTGACAAGCATCCAGTGCCCGCTGACAAGCATCCAGTGCCCACTGCTACCAAGCATCCTGTGCCCGCTGACAAGCATCCAGTGCCCACTGCTACCAAGCATCCTGTGCCCTCTGCTTCCAAACCTCCAGAGCCCTCTGTTTCCTGTCTCGTGTTGTATGTAAGTCTCCTGCTGTGTTTTCCCTCAGTGTCTCCCTGTATCTGGTTCCTCCCTGCATTGCCTCCCCAGACATCTCCATTCCTGCATTGCCCATATTGTTGTATATTGACAATAAACCCCCTTTTTACTTTATCTACGTGGCTCAGCTTGTTTATCACCGCACACCGGGCTCATACCCTATTCCCCTTTGCCAGGCCCATGACAAGAAATATGAATATATTACAATCCATGGACATGAGAAAGTATGTCTTGATCACATCGTTGAAAAGTAATACTCAAAAGTATACAGACAAATGATCAGCATCAAGCTCTTTATTCAACAGATAAGGATCCAGATGTAAGGAATTCCCAGCGTCAATCCACTGCTCTTGCCTCACGTTTTTTCATGGAGAGCCTGTCACTCCTTGTCATTCTCGAATGATGCTGACAGTGTTGAACCATCCGTGATTCATCTTGCTTCCCTCTGTGAACAATTTTGACAGGGGATGCAGCTCCTGCATACCGACTTACACTAATTTGTGCTTGTGTCATTGTAGTGATGCATAGATCCACACCTTGATTCTAGCCACCAAATGATGTGCATTATGGTGCCACACAGTGATGCAAACCACTAATTCTTATATACTGTACGTAACGTAACCCAACATAGGGTTGAGTTCTGTGTCCAGTTGTGGTTTTCTTTTGGATCCCAATAGCTTGTTTATTGGTGTGTCGATATTTTGAGTAGTGGGGTGACATGTTAGGTGAGGGTAGATAGCTGGGTATGGGAAGTAGTGGGTGTATGGGGGCTGTCAGGATCCTGGCACTGATTCCCTAGCAGCGTTCTACATGTGTTATCCATCGCCCGTGCTGGAGATCCAGCACACATTCAGTACACAAACAGTTAAAACACCAAACACACACACCACAGGTCACGTAACCTATCCTGAATAAAGGACCACCCTCTTCCTCCCCCCCCCCCCCCCCCCCCCCCCCCGTTCATCTCACCTCAGCATTGACGCTCCTTGCTCTTAGAGTCAAGTCATACCCGGTTCTGCTCCGGAACTGTGTACCAGACCCTCTGCCAGTCACAGATCGCCCCCCTGACTACTCTCTCTGCAATACCCATATGTACCTTGCCTGGAATCCCCTTGTGTCCTGACTACCATCCCAAGGTACACCCCAAGTATCCTGGAAAGCAACTGATATCCCCCCCAAAAAGTCAGCAGATAAAATTAAATCATGCCCAGTGTTAGAGTTTTATGGTTTCACAAAATCCTTCACGCTTGTGCAATATATTCCTTATTATATATAGCTACTATGCAAAAAGCACCTGCTGGATGGAGTAGAGGTAACATCACTGCTCTGTAACCGTGAAGACACAGATTCAAATCCTGGCCAGAGCACCTCTCCAGTAAGTGTCCTTGGGCAAGACACCTAATGGTACATACTCGCCTCCCAGGACATATTTGAAAACGAGAGAAATCTCAATGTATCCTTCCTGGTAAAATACTTTATATAAAAAAAAATGATTGAGACTCATCTTTGTCATAGCAAACTTTTGCTGAGTGTTACTTTGAGAGAGATCTGCAGCTTTAAATGTTTAAAAAGGAGATGTGCACAAAAAAAAATCATTAGTGGTCCTTTTTACAAGATGCTAAAAGGCCATCAGAATCCTGTGCTGAAGTCATTGGTCAGACGGCTGTTATCATTAGCATTATGATATGATCATTTTGCAATCAAGACTGAATTTGCATTTAGATTCGGTGGCAAATACGCTACCCGCACACCCACAGCTACTGAAGCCTCAACATGAACCCAACTCGATGATACAGCCTGCATGATACAGTTTGCATTTGTCTAAATTAATCCCATCAGTGTGCACATTTATCAGAGTGCAGATATATTCACACGTCATGGTAACTGTCACAATGATACAATGATACAATGAGGCGAGATTATCTGTACTGGTAGATATGAATAGTTGTTTTATTTTTTGGGGGGCGTCAGATATATATTTTTTTAACTTGTGTGTCCAAAAATCTTGATTTCAATTCAGTATTCATAGAGAAGTAATGATAGTGCCTTTTTTTTTATTCAAGAGGTTCAAATCTTCTTTTCTCCAGCAAGCACCTTCATGCTTTTGTCTTAATTTGATTTAACGCCCCATTTAACACAGACTTCAGGGCAGAATCTCTGCTGCTGTTCATCTTCATTAGACTGCGTTTTTTCTTTTCCCAGAGAGCATCTTTCCATCATATCCCGCTCACCTCTATACCCTGCACCACTCATATAAAAAGAAAGAGGATTATTGTGTCTATAGGATACCTAGGCAAGCTCCTGTACACTTCATCACGGACAGACTAAAACAGGGGTTTACACTGATTACAATAGATTGGATAGAAAGCCACATATGCAAGATAGTCATTTTAAATTACAGGTTATTCTAGTGGGATTTAACTCCTTCACTACCAGGATCAAGGATACCTTATCTCCAAAAGCACACGCTGACACAACATTGAGTACGCTCAGTTTGGTCTAATTCTGAAGCGATTCACAGGAATTTAATATATTGCAAGTGAAGTTTGTTTGCAAATGGGTACCAGAATGTGACGCCAGGTTTTTAGCACCTTGGGCATTGCAGCAGAGGTACTGAAACAGTTTGAGTACCTTGGAGTTTTTTTTCCTTCAAGAGGAAATGGAGCCCAAGCTGTATTATAGAGCTGTAGTATTGCTTTATGGCCAGCAGATGGTGACATCTGTCTGTCAAATAATGCCTACAGTATGAAAATGTGCTTTTGAGAGTTCCAAGTGCATTTTCACTTCATGGCTGCTGATAACCTTATATAAATATATAAGGGGCCATTATAAACCATTATCTGGAAACCTATTCATTAACAGGACTATACACAGGACACGAGGTCACCCATTTAGACTGGACGAAAGGAAATTCAGCCTAAAGCATAGGAAGGGTTATTTTGCGGCGAGAACAATAAAGCTGTGGAATTTTCTGCCTGTTGAGGTGGTTGGGTCAGAGACCGACAGACTTTTAAAAAAACGACTGGATGACTTCCTGCAGACACAGAATATTAAGGCTAGGGTCAGAGTGGGGCAGTCGGAACGCGCGTGCAGGCGCACTAAATCACGGCGGCAGTAGCAGCACATAACGGCCAATGACGGCCAATATACGCAGTACGTGCGTACAAAAGTGCGCCGACACCACGCAACCGGCAAATGAACGCATTTTTCTCAGAACGTGAAACCGCTGCTACAGACGTACAGAGTGCGCTGCGGCCGCATGGCAGCGTGTGTGCGTGATTAGGAGACGTCAGACGCTGCTAGTGTGCGGCCTACATAACGTTCAAACAGCCGGATTTCCCTAGAATTGCGTTGGTGAGTACCTGCGACTGTGCGACTGTGGTCGTCTGACCACTTAAGCGTATTCCGTGAAAAAATGCGTGCGCACGCATCGACGTACATTTTGACGGTGGCCGCAGAAAATGCGCTCATCTGTCCCTAGCCTAAGGGTTATAATATTTAATATATGGGTAAAAGCTTCTTGATCCAAGGAGAAATCTGACGCCATTCTGGGGTCAAGAAGGAATTTTTTCCCAGTGTGTTGCATATTGGCAAGCGCTTCAGACTGAGTTTTTACCTTCTTTTGGATCAACAGCGGTTGGTGATGTGTGAGAGGCTGAACCTGATGGACGCATGTCTTTTTTCAGCCTATGTAACTATGTAAAGTGATTTTCCATTAAGCCAATGGTTCCTGACATCGGCCTGTATTCCATACTTGGTGCTAATAATAAACATAAACATATTTCAGCAGCATGGACAGGGGGATTAAGTATCTTTTTTTTAACCCTAATCTATGTAATTTATTCATCCATTTCACATTATGAATTAACAAATCAAAATGAAATAACGAATAAAGAACAAATAACGAATCGATATGAACTACGAATTACTTATCTCCCTAAATAATGAATCGATCCGAAATACAAATCACGTTAACATAACGTACACACAGAAACAAACTAAAAAACATAAAGAATCAATCCGAAACTAAACAAATTTTTTCGCTGTGCACATGTCTAATGCACAGCTATGCGAGCCACCTATGTAATCAGTCAAAATTGTGAGTCTGTGCAGGAACTTTGCTGTAAGTAGGGATGAGCGTTCGGGTCGGATCTGTTCGGAGTTCGAATCGAACATCGGCTGTTTTTTTTAAAAAAAAGTATAAAAAATGCTTAAAAAATACTAAAAAATCTAGAAATAAAGAGACTCTTTACTGCAGAATATTATAAACAACGGTTTATTAGATATTGAATTAAAATGGGAATATTTTTAACATTGAAGCCTATGGGATAAAACATTCTTGTTACTAAAACATCAGGCAGACACGGCCCTTTAATCAGGCACTGTAGAGGGCAGCCTGCCGGGGCCTCCCAAGGATCCCCTTGAGGAGCATGCGGCCGCCGAATGACAGAGCTGCGACTGTGCGGGCTAGCCGCCCGGGTGCATGTGGCAGAGACAGGCGGTGCAGGGAGGGAGCCACTGCACCTGCAGCCACGGCAGACCCCCCCCCCACAACCAGGATCCAGGGAGCCCCCACTGACCACCAGCCTCAGGTAAGGCGACACTTTTCTAAAAAAAATTAAATCCGAGGACATTTTTAAATGTCCCCAGGAACATAAAATAAAACTTTTTTTTTCTTTCTCTACCTTGCTGAATGTATTTTATTATATGGCATGTGGGCTGCGCGGGGTCTCAGGCAGTGGTTTGTTTTTGTTGCGTGTATATTTTTAGCAAATTTACAGGGGAAGGTAAGGGCAGGTGTGATATATATATAGATAAGATATATATCTATATTCTTATAAATATATATATCCAGACTTGTATTACACACACATTTTGGCAACTAATTGCCCCCCCCCCCCATTTGGCTGATCCCTCCAGAAGAAATGTTGAACCCGATAGAGCAGAGAATAACATATATATTCTCTGCTCTGTCAGGTTCAACATTTCTTCTGGAGGGATCAGCCAAATGGGGGGGGAGCGCATTTAGTTGAGATTGTCCACATGCCACCTCCCATGTGCGTATGTGTATATATGGTCTGAGATCTGTGGGTGGGTGTATATATATATCTGCGTGTTGATATATACGTATATATAGGTCTGCGTGTTGATATATATACGTATATGTCTGTGTGTGGTATCATTGCATCCCTACTCTATACACAGCGCTCCGTGTCCCTATAATATATATGATATGGGGTTACTTTTTTATATTTTTAATATATTCCTATTAAAGTAACAGTAATTTTTTATGTATTTTATTCAGTAGAAACTTTTTTTGCCTATATAACATGTGCTTTGTGAAAATAAAACGGTTTTGTGTGTACATTTTAATTTAGTTAGTGGATTACTGGATTCCTGTCCAGTGCGGTGAGAAGCAAACGTAATGCAGTGTAGACACGCTGCGAGGCAGAGCGGAGTGAAGTCAAGCCTGCAAAATGTTTGCTTCACTTCGCTACGCTGTGCGTCGCTACACGCTCAGTGTGTCTCAGCCTTTATTCCAGCATCTCTAGTTTACCGAATCAGTTTATATACTTGTTACTGACCCTGCTTGTTCTGAGGACCCGATCTGTTGCCGACTTTGCCTGCCATTTGACTATTCTCTCTGTGTATTCCCTGCCTGTTCTGTTTGCTTCCTGTTGCTACTGGTGTGCGCCGATTCTCACCATATACAGTAGCGCAGTACAAGTGCCTAAACATTGCTGACCCGGTTTTGTTATAGCTGCTGATGTAACTGAATAGATAGGGGATCTCTTCTGCATTACCAAAACCTCCACCACTGCACACTTCCACAATACCTCAGAGGGGTTACGGTGTGAAGGCACTTGCTGCCACCAAAGGCAAAATATTTGGGAGCACTGACACCTGTACCAGATTCATATCATTTTAATATTTGACCGCAGGGTCCAACCCTGCACTCTTCCACAATACCACAGAAGGGTTACGGTGTGATGGCACTTGCCGACACTAAAGGCCCAATTTGAAAGCACCTATTGTTACTTTCATCCAAAGCCTGCATAAATTTCACCATAATCTAGCCAAAAAATCACTAAACTTGTTCTGCGCGTCCTAAAACGTCTCCTCTTTTCATACAGGCTGCTGCCCCAAGCAGTTGTTTATGAATAGATTAAAGGAAAACCATTTACCGTCATTTGAAATGTCATTTTTTTGTCTTTAAATGTCTCTATACATCCTACAAATCCGCCTCTTCACGGGCAGGTTATGGGGACCTCCTAGGCACGATATTTGAAGGATTTTTTTGTTTTTATTCTTAACCTTTATTTCATGGAAAACTTCCTTTAAAAACTTTTTTTTTTAACTTTTGTCCTTGTTTCCTGTCCCCCAGGGCACTACCCGGACCCCCATAAACTTTTTATGGCAAATATCTAGCATATATGCCCTCCTGGAGGGCACTTTAAAAATCGATCGTTCGGGTCCAATTGACTTACATTGAGTTCGGATCGTGTTTCGAGTTCGAACTCGAACTCTTGAAATTGTTCGAGTTCGAAGTCGAACCAAACACGGGGGTGTTCGGCTCATCCCTAGCTGTAAGTACAGGCCGTATGCTTTGATTAAGAAATAAACAGATTGTCTTAATATTAGGGATGCACCGATACCACTATTGTAAGACCGAGTACGAGTACCGATACTTTTATTTTATGTCATGTGTTCTCATCCATTAGTTTAGGTTGGATATGGAATTTGCAAAAACTTATCTTAAAGATGCTTTTTAAACTGAAGGTGACGTGGGGAGACAGTTCTTTAAGTGCTAAGGAAACGTTAAAAGACGTTGCAGGTGCAGGTTTTCCCCGTTACCGTCCCCATTTTAGCACCAAGTAGGGAATAGTGCCCCCTGAAGTTAACACTTACTCACCCGAACGGTACAGGTAGGGTTCACTATTGAATAGGACCCTTCTAATCTACTCCCCAGTGATGTCCTTTGATTACATCCCACACAATACAATGATTTGAGTCAATGATCAACCCATAGACTCCATTCTATGGCCATTACCACACAGTGAGGAGCAAGTGATGTAAAAATACTGTGAGGGAGGCAGTTTACAACACAAAATATTACAAAATGAATGCACCCAGTGACACATGCAGAGTAAAATATTTCTCATAGCAAAGCACATGTAAGATATTAGCAGCATAAACTAAACAAAATAAGAACATTTCATTTTTTTGGTGGTAGTGTCTCTTTAAAGAAAAGAGAAGCAACAGTAGCTGGTCTTATGCAACTAAAAGACAAAAAAATAAAAAAAAATAAAAAATTTAAAGTTATTCATGATGCAGTTTGATAGAAGATATAGTTGAAGCAACCGAGCAAGAATACCCTTTAATATAATATTCCTAAAAAAATTTGAAGAGAAAGTCACTTCCAACCTGATGGGACTCTTTACTAGGGCCATGGTACTTTTCTGATACTGTCAGGGAACTTACCCCGCCAGGGATCGACCTCGCAGCCCAGCCGCGCAGACCACGGCTTCCATCAGGTCCGACCGTTGCATGCACAGAAAACGAGCCCCACTGATAGAAGGCGGACCTCCGCACTGGCCTCCCTGGTCGGCCACCCCAGAATCTCCTCCATGACGCGGCAGTGCTTGGCATCCCATGTGGCGTCCAAGATGGCGCCCGCCCGTGCCAATCACCCAACAGCCAATCAGACACCATCATGAAGTCATGGCCGGCCCAGTCGCCATGACAACCCTGCAGCATCCTTCCCTGATTAGTGGAATCACTGCAGGCACCCTATTTAAATCCCAGACTGCCCCACAATCAGTGCTCAGTTTTCCCTGTGCCCATTCCAAACATTCCTGTGCTCCTGTCAAGCCCTAACCTGCCTCAACCCCTCACCCTACCTATCTGCTCCACGTCTCTCTACCACCTTAAAATGACCTTTGCCTGGAATTACCGACCACTTCTGTTTGCTGCCTGATAACGATCGTTGCCTGGAATTATCGACCACTCCCGTCTGCCACCTGATAACCACCAGTGCCTAGAATAACCAACCACTCTTCACCATCCTGACCCATGAAAACCACACACGCAAGGTACAGAACTTTCTTATTACAAAAAACCATATGCCTACCCCGTTCACCTTATTTGCCATACTATTTTCACGCCTTAAAGTGTCTCCCTCTGGTCTCCGCATATTGACCTCCAGTGACGTAACCCTAACAGATACATTCAGTACATGTTTTATAATTTATGTGTCACTCTACATCTACTTATTAGGTATGCAGAGCTGTAAGATATAGGATTTGTGAAAGTGACAGTTCCTTTTTAAGATTCAATTAGTTACAACTCATGATTATACCGTTCCACAAACTGATTATTCAAGCATGACAAAACCCGTCATCTACAAAATGTGCTGTATTCCAAGTTGGGCGTTTCTGTAGGAGTACCCACAATAATAACAAGTGTCCATCTATTAAGATTAAAATAGGAACATGCCATGCATTCTTGGTCAATTATTCTCCAGAAAAGAAAAAGGAATACATTAAAGAGCTGAACTTACAAGAATTCTTATTTAGATTTCCATTGAGAACGTCAGGGAAATAATCTAACCATTAGTGTGTGCACGTTTGTGGTCAGAGCCACTAGCCATGAAGACTTTGTGCGTCTCGGGGACAGACGGCACAGCAGGCTTGAAGTCAGGGCACACCTGGTGTCACGAGGCGGATGGCGAGGGGGGTGAAGGTACGAGCCCAGGATGCAGTGATACACACGGGAAAGCCAATATAAGGATAATAACCAAGGGTTTATTCCGTATATACACAGGAAAGTATAAGCGAGGGGTGAGACAAGAATGGGGGGGGGAAGACTAAAATAACACACAGAACACAGAAACAGGACAGGAAGAAAGCTGGACATGGGTACAAAAGAAACTGACAGAGGACCAGACAGATAGGACAAGAAGGGGGCTGACTAACCAACAGATGGACAGGGTAGGAACAGGGCTGAGGAAAGTCCACAATATGCAGAAGGTAAGTCTATGGAAACTGGTTCTTGGCAAAGCAGGGGTTCTTAGGCAAAGCAGAGTTTTTTTGGCAAAGCAGAGGTTTTAGCAAAGCAGAGATTTTGGCTAAACAGGGGTCTCGGCAAAGCAGGGAGCCTCCAGAGGGGTTAACCAAACAACAAGGGTCTGTAATGCTACAAGGGTCTGTAGCCAGCGAGGGTTTAGAAGGGTGCTCTGGTAAATAATGAGATCTGAGGCAAACCGTGATTCTAGGGCAGGCGGAGGACGAGCAGGTATGAGAAAAACAAATCCAAGGGGGTCTGGAACACGGGAGTCAGTAGTATAAGCTGCTAGCTTCTGCACAAGTAAGACCCAAATTGAACAAATACAATGCAGAAGCATTGGAGGAAGGGGTGCGTATTCCTTAAATAGCAAGCCCAGGTGCTAACGAGGGGCACCTGTGGAATCTGGTCTGTGTTAGCAACAGAGTCCTAAGCAAAGAAGGGCAGGGCATGAAAGATACTACCAGGATTATGGCAGAGCAGTACCAGATTTATCCTTCTTCCGGCACCGGTGACGTGAACCGTGACACCTGGGATGAAAGAAAGGAAGAAAAATAATTAACTGTGAATCGAAGACCCATAAGTCTAGGGAACCACCACCCTCTACCCATTGATCCTGTGAGCATAGCATACCATATCTTGGCTGTACCTGGGAACGTAACGTGACGTACCATGGGCCATACCTGCATGTGTAGAATGCCATATCATCAGCGGCATAACGTGGGTTGTCAGCGCCCAGGGCAAGGCAAGAATTGTGTGCCCCCCCAACCTGTGTACACACGGTAACACATCCTGATTCCCTTCTGCCAGTAGAGTATTGACCCCTTTATCCCACAAGCACATGTATTGTATATTAACGAAATACTGATATAATATAAAAAGAAACACACATGCCCCTCACGCTATGCCACTGCTACCAGTCACCCTGTCCCAATATACCCTAGTATAGTTCCACTCACGCTATACCCAGTCACTCTCTTCCGGTACCCCCAGTCACTCTCTCCCAGTACCCCCAGTCACTCTCTTCTTCTCTCTCTCAGTACCCCCACTTTCTCCCAGGATCCCCAGTCACTCTCTCTCTCTCTCCCAGTACCCCCAATCTCTCTCTCTCTCAAAGTATCCCCAGTCACTCTCTCTCAAAGTACCCCCAGTCACTCACTCTCTCTTTCTCAAAGTACCCCCAGTCACTCACTCTCTCTTTCTCAAAGTACCCCCAGTCACACTCTCTCAAAGTACCCTCCAGTCACACTCTCCCAGTACCCCCAGTCACACTCTGTCTCCAAGCACCTCCAGTCACTCTCTCCCAGTACCCCCAGTCACTCTTTCTCTCTCCAAGTACCCCCACTTTCTCCCAGTACCCCCAGTCAATCTCTCTCTCTATATCCAAGTACTCCCTGTCACCCTCTCCCCATACTCTCAGTAACCCCTCACGGCATGTTGGTTACGCTGCTCTGATGTCACACAGTGTCGCCTACCTGCGTGGAGTTGCTGGTGGCCTGGGGGGGGGGGCTGTTCAGGGGGCTTAGTGGAGACCAGATTTTAAATGTGCTGCAGAGCAGACGCCTCCCTCCCTCCTTCCTGTTCAGCAGATGCGGGGCTTCAAGCAGTGGGGGGCTGGCACGGGGCTTCAAGGGGGGCTGACAAGCGTGGTACATTGTGCTCCATCGAATAATGCTCCGTTGCTTCACCTGACTCATGTCAGTGTTAAGAAGGAGTCAGGACAGGACCAGAATTTTCTGTCCTTGTCCTCCCTTCCAGACGCTGAGCGCCAAGTCACCCCCGTGCCACAAAGCTGGCAGCTGCCCATGCAAGGGTCTCTCACGGACACCAGTGTCCGTGAGCAGACACCTTGCTGATCCGTGCTCCAAAATATTAGTCGTGCAAATTGCTTTCAAAACTTTGCGCCCCCTAAGAAAATTGCGCCCGGGTGACAGTCCCCGAGGCCCCACCAAACTACGCCACTGCATATCATGTGCTGTACCTGTGAGTGTAGCATGCTATATCATGGGCTGTACCTGTGAGTGTAGCATGCCATATCATAGGCTGTACCTGTGAGTGTAGCATGCTATATCATGGGCTGTACCTGTGAGTGTAGCATGCTATATTGTGCGCTGTACCTGTGAGTGTAGCATGCTATATTGTGCGCTGTACCTGTGAGTGTAGCCTGCCATATCATGGGCTGCACCTGTGAGTGTAGCATGCTATATTGTAGGCTGTACCTGTGAGTGTAGCATGCTATATCATGGGCTGTACCTGTGAGTGTAGCATGCTATATCATGGGCTGTACCTGTGAGTGTAGCATGCTATATCATGGGCTGTACCTGTGAGTGTAGCATGCTATATCATGGGCTGTACCTGTGAGTGTAGCATGCTATATTGTGGGCTGTACCTGTGAGTGTAGCATGCTATATCATGGGCTGTACCTGTGAGTGTAGCATGCTATATCATGGGCTGTACCTGTGAGTGTAGCATGCTATATTGTGGGCTGTACCTGTGAGTGTAGCATGCTATATCATGGGCTGTACTTGTGAGTGTAGCATGCTATATTGTGGGCTGTACCTGTGAGTGTAGCATGCTATATTGTGGTCTGTACCCGTGAGTGTAGCATGCTATATTGTGGGCTGTACCTGTGAGTGTAGCATGCTATATTGTGGGCTGTACCTGTGAGTGTAGCATGCTATATTGTAGGCTGTACTTGTGAGTGTAGCATGTTATATTGTGGGCTGTACTTGTGAGTGTAGCATGCTATATTGTGGGCTGTACCTGTGAGTGTAGCATGCTATATTGTAGGCTGTACTTGTGAGTGTAGCATGCTATATTGTAGGCTGTACTTGTGAGTGTAGCATGCTATATTGTAGGCTGTACCTGTGAGTGTAGCATGCTATATTGTGCGCTGTACTTGTGAGTGTAGCATGTTATATTGTGGGCTGTACCTGTGAGTGTAGCATGCTATATTGTGGGCTGTACCTGTGAGTGTAGCATGCTATATTGTGGGCTGTACTTGTGAGTTTATACTTTATAAATCTCAATAATAATAAAAAGATACAGTAGTAGACGATGAAAGTTGAAATCCTTACTATATTTTTCTGGGATAAAACTGTGCTTGTTTTCTACAATTTTATACTGTGAGAGGATTTCTATAAATACCAATTGAAGCATTCAGGCAGAATATCAGGAAGGAGAGAGGCTTGCTAAATGCACCCTACAGTGAAACCATTTTCTTGCTATTTCAAACAATGCTTAAATAAGTGTTTTAAGCTTTTCTCTCTCCCCCCCCCCCCATTGCCCGAGTGAGCTTTTGAATCTTGCTGATCAATATCTATTACAGAAATTCATGCAGTGGCGGAGCTCAGTGTGATGGAGGATTGCGCCGGTCAGCTGTAAGTGGCTAGATGTCGCTTTTAGAAAAAGGTATAAAAGGTATTGTAACTGCTCACAAAAAGGAAAACATTGTGAGGAAAGATGTTCTTCACGAGCCCCTACTGAAAATCGAAGGTGTGAGATAGATACTATAAAACGAGATAGATACTGTAGATCAGGGATCTCAAACTCTGCCCCCCCCCCAGTTGTTTATTGCCTACATTTTCCAGTATTCTCTAAACGCAATAAGCAAGCAGAGAATCATGGGAGTTGTAGTTCAGAATCTTGGGGGGCCAGCATTTGAGATCCCTGTGTACATATAGCAGGGCCAATATACCCACAATCTACCTTTTCCCTGATGGTCCTGGCTTCTAGAGGCAGCACACTTGCAGGGTATGGCCTGAGTCTGTGATCCGCACCCCCTTCCAAAAGTGTGTCCCCGACAGACAGAGAAAGTGATAGAGAGTAAGCAAGGCCGGCCCGTCCATAGAGCCAGATGGAGCCATGGCTCCAGGCAGCACTTTGCCAGGGGCAGCATTTTGGGCCTCAACTAGGTACACCTCACATTACTGTGCGTTTTATTGTTGTGGAGCTCTGCTAAACACAGCACATTACTGTGAGTTTTATTATTGGGGGAGCAGCATTTCGTCCTTGGACCCAGGCAGCACAGTGTCTTGGGCCGACCCTGAGAGTAAGAAAGAAAAAAGAGAAAACAAAAGAAGAAAGAGCAGAGATTGAAATAAAATCAAACTCCCTAGACTTCCAAAAAAAGTGTTGTTCTTTTTTTTAATCTGGCTGTTGAACAATTTGTTTGGTTATTCTCCAAAAATCCTTCTTTTTGTGACGTCCCAATTTAATCCTCAGGGAAAATAAAGTAAAGAGGTCTTACCGGATTCAAAATATAATGTAACAAAAAACAAATTATTGTGCACAAATTGTTACAGTTCGCTTCCCAGGACACTAAAATCCATTGGACCAGATCACAACCAGCACTCAAGCTAAACGGTATGGGCTCTATTACATTCTTCACGCAAACGTTAACGCTTGCGCAAAAACGCATTAACGCGAGGGGCAAAACCCTTTGCGCTGAACGTCGTATTACAAAGTCAGCGCAACAAACGCATCTACCGCAGGTGAACCTGCACGAACCCTTTGCGAGCTTACTGTACTGCGCGCATCCTATACTTAACATTGTGAGCGCAAATGCATTTGTGCGCTGGTACGCGGATGGTATTACAATCTATGCGCACATTTTAACAGACAACGTTTGCGCGCATAATTTTAACGTCTTTGAAAAGCTGGTGTTAATGGCAAATCTGAACGTTCTGGCCGAAACCAAATACACCAGCCCGAAAAAAAAAAGAATACAGCACAGTACAGTTACACATTCTACGCATACCCAAACAATAAAATTGAGAAGTTGTGTGTGTTTTTATTATTGCTGCAGCATATATACTCAGATTGATTTTGGCAGGCGCAAAAATTTAACGGGAGACAATTGTGGTTCTTAATTCTGATTGGCTGAATCGTGTGAAAAAACAGTCGGCACACCCATTTCGGCGCGCAACGTTAATGCACGCGCGTTTTTGCGCATCCGTTTTACGCTCGCAATTTTTCGACGGATGAAAAAATGCGCGCGGATTGTAATGCCAGCATTAATTTACACGCGTTAACGTTTAACGCTTCGCACACAAATTAACGCGCTGCGCGAACGTTTTTGCGCACAGAATGTAATAGGGCCCTATACCGGCTCGAATGCTGTGCCTAGTTTCACAATGTGTCATGCTCCACCCTGCCCTCGCCGCATGAAGGTCCAGGCTGGCCCCTTCTGCTTTATTATTTTTTATGCTTTTAATTTTGATTTATCGCCCTTGAGAAAGTCTTAGGACGAAACGTGTTGGGCAGTTTGTTATTATTCAATAAATTTTATTATTTTTTAATCATTTAAATACCTTCCCGATTATTTATTTACATTTATAAATAAGTCTTGGAGACGTCTGATTTACATCTTCCAACTGGGTTCATCCCACCCAGGCACAACAAGGATCCATAGCTTCTCAACCTTTCATCTGTCCCTTCTGCTTTACAGAAGGGATGACTAATTGTACTAGGTGATGAGTTCAATCGTCTTCCGTTTTCCAGCCTATATTATGACTGAGGCACTTTCTCAGCTGCTCGAGCCGTAATACTTACGAGCCATTATTTTTTAATACCAGCAGCACTAAGCGCCGCGTTGTTATCAGTTCTAGGAGTCCATAGCACTCCATAGAACCGTACAAGATCTCATGCTAGCTCTGAAAGAGCTCACCCGAATGAGATCCCACCAGTGCGGAGGAGAGATACGCAGAGGAACACTGAGAACTATGGGGGTTATTCAGAGAGATCCGAAATGTAACACTGAAATTCATCGTACGGGGACATTTCTGGGCCACTTGGCTATTCAGAGAGCAGGCAATTCGCCAAATTTTGGCGAATTGCCTTCACGTCCGGTGCTTGTTCAAGGGCAGTGAATTCCCCCATAGAGAAGCAATGGTTAATCTAGTCAGAGAACACCGAACAGCAGAGAAAAGTTGCCGAAGTGCCCTGCTGTTTTGTGGTCTCATTGGGCAGGTTTATTCAGGTGAATCCCATAGTCTTCAATGTTAAAAATCTTCCCAATTTAATTCAATATCTAATAAACCGTTTATTATTTTAATCTGCAGTAAAAAGTCTCTTTATTTATTGTTTTTTTAGGGATCTTTTAGGCATTTTTCTGGATTTTTCGGCAATTTTCTTTTCTATTTTTTTAAAATCGTTTTTTTTAAAATCGTTTTTTCTTTTTTCTGTAACAGACCTTTTCATTATAATTCATTGGATCGTATATGTAAATTCCAGACATTTTCGTTCAGTAGTTTTTTTGCAAACAGCGTTTCAATGTTGAAATATTCAAGTGTACTGTTTTTTTTGTTTTTTTACCCCGTTCGTCAGCTTGTCGGCATTTTCTGGTGGCTGGTCTGCGGTGTGATCAGCAGCTCGTCGGCTTTTTCCGGCGTGTTCGGCATGGTTTTTGTGGCGGTTTCTGTGGGTTTGCAGCGGGTTTTCAACAGGTGTTCGTTGGGTTTGCGGCTGGTTTTGCACTCCGGGGACCCTGTGGTGAATGCCGAAAACACAGTAGGGTGGGGAACTTTGATTCTCCGAAGTGCGGGGAACGAGAAAGCACCAAAATGTCGGCGACATTTCGGTGCTCTCTGAATAACCCCTTGTATGTATAGATGTTGCATACATTGTAACATTTTGCATAATGTAAAGTAGTTTTCCATAAACCCACTGCTTTTCTGACAGTGCTTTCTTGTAGTATGACTTAGTAGTGAAGGGGTTAATGAATTGATACATATAACATATATATGTTCATACGTACAACTGTTCATTTTCTTAACATTATAAATTCTATCCATAAAGGTGTTGCACCTAAGATCAATGCATATGTTTGTTATGCAGAAAATATGACATTTTTCTTAGTTTGATCGTATATATATTTTCGGCAGCCGGGGAGCTTTTGCATTTTATTGCAGCAGTGTATGGGTCAGACAGGACTGCAGTGGCCTGTAGCATTTCCCTATTATACATGTCATCTAGAATGAATCTCCCTAATCCAGCGAGCAAACTGTCATTGCAAGACAGTAATTAACAATGAAATTGATGCCGCAGAGAAATGAACCGCGGAGAGATAAAACAAGGCATCTCAACAAGAAAATGCACTTACCAAGGGTCATCAGGCTCTCATATGAGTGGGTTTATGTCACTGTAATGAGAGAATGTGCAGCTGTTTATTGCTGAAAGCCACTTCACTGAGCCCACCAAATCCCTGGGTTCACTCGTAATGCTTGAAAATTGCAAATTAGAAGCAAAAGAGAGAAAAATTAATGTGTTGCTGGATCCAAATGGACAAGATCCCCCCCCCAGTACATTTCATGTATTAAGACATGAGCAGCAAGACAAAAGAAAATGAATAATAAAGAGTTAATGACGAACACAAAGGGAATTAAAGACCTGTAAGTCTGTTAAAGTTGACAGGAAATAAAGGCTGAATAAAGAGTTATGGTAGAATATTAATGAGGGATAATTTACTTCGGAAATGTTTTTTATTGAAGTAGATTTTTGTTAATTTGCTTTCGGGAATTTATGTACTTAACATGTATGAGATGAACGGGTATTACACTGCACCAAATGGTGTCCAAAACAACTTCAGCTCAATTGAACGATCGCTCAAATCTGCCTATACATTGTGTTAGCCAAAATGCTGACAGATGGATAGTTTTTTTAAAAAAGAGGGAAAAAAAACCATTTGTAAAGCAATCTCTCTTAGCTTCTTGTTTGTCCACAGTGTGCACATGCTTCCCTGGGGAGTGATATAAGGCTGGCTATCCACTGGGTCCGTAGTCAGATGTCTGACTTGGCCGTCTGACTACAGACAACTTTTCTGAACGTTCTGGGTCGTCCACTCCAATTGACTATGGACGACCCAGATCGACTGATGGGCAGAGCACCAAACGCCGTCGTAGACAGCCGGACTGAAAAAACCCAAAAATGCAGCCAAACGCTGCCGAAGACCTGAAGAGGAAAAGCAGGCTGCTGTCCCTGGTGCTGTAAGGGCTTTAATAATTTGGCGATTGTGGCTGACCTGACGTCCTAGGCTCGGGGCACTCTCCTCTGATACCCTGCTGACAACTCCGGGCTTGATTGATCTGTGCCGAGGTGGTGCGACCCGGGGTTTTCCTCCCTCCTCTCCTCAGCTTCATCCTGTGCCCGCCTACCCCGCATGCTGATCCCTGCTCTGGAGCGGCATACGCATGGGGAAGAAGTCCCAGAAATTGGGTGAGACAAGGGGGCATCACCTCCCGGACATCAGAGTCTTGCTGGGAGTAGGATGAGATGGTGGGACATGTGGCCGCCATGCTAGGACTCCGTCCTGTTCTGCTCTTTGGAGGAATCCAAAAGGAGTGTAGGGGATGCACTGCACCAGGCCCAGCCGCTTATTGTGACCAATCTGTAGAAGGTGGAAGGTGAATTCAGAGGCCTCTGGCTCAGTGATCTGCGACGTGGATATTCGGTCTCAGGAGATGTGACGCCGCTGGCTACTACAGATGTAAATTTGCGTCCGAATGTTAACTTGCGCCAGCACCTTGGAATACCTCACTTATCGAGATGGGGATCGCAATCCTTTTCTACCATGTTAAGTAGGAGACGCAAAGTAGAGTAAGCTCACACAAGCTGCGAATCGCCAACTGATTTCACCCCAGTGTAGGGTCAACTATGGAATAACGATGCAAGACGTTAAATTTACTAATCCTAGTGCTAATGATTACATAGCGAGATGCTACCATAACACAAACTATGGAATAGAGCCCTGTCCGGTGAATCTTGAAAGTTGTTCATGATATTTATACTATACCATAAACAAAATGACTTATTTAATTTGACGGGAAATAAAACGCTAACATCAGTATGAGAAAGGAGGTGCAAGTCATGAACCCATAAAATCCAATTGATCGCCTTCGAATCGCTAACGGGATAAAAAACCCGTTAGTGCTCAGTAATGTGCGATTCATAGCGCTAGTTAAGGCTAAGGTCAGACGAGCGTGATTTCTACGGACTGTACGTCCTTGCTCACGGACGTACGTCAGTACGGAAGACGCAGTAGTGGTCACACAGTCCGTTTATTTACTGATGTATATTTTGACGGATGTAGGAGAGAAAATAAATTAAAAATCAAAACCATTTTGTCCGTGAAAAATGCTGGACGTATAAATGCAGGCCGTCTGACCACGTTCCATCACTCACACACAAAGCTATGCGGACGTTGCGGACGCAGCGCACTTTGTGCGGCCGTTTTAGGAGTTGTACATTCTTGCCTGCCTTGCGTCCGTGGGCCGCGGCCGTTGTGCGTCCGCAGTTCAGTGCGGACGTACTTCATGTGTCAGGCTCCAATGGGCTTTCTGTCATGCTATCACGGACGTACTTTTAGGTGCAATCACGGACGTGAACACTACGCTCGTCTGACCCCAGCCTTACTGTACTTTGCGCTCCCCATGTTAGGTATAAAGAGCACAAAGTGCAAGCACAGATTAACTAGCATTAGGAAAAGTTACCACCAGCTCAGAGATACGCTGCTGTGGAATCCGTTACCTGCAGCTCAAAAACCCCCAAAAATCAGATACTCACCTCTGTTCCCGTGGTGAGATTGGCAGTCCGATCCGCTGCTTCTGGTCGCCGGGAACTGAGGGAGACTGGGGGAAGAAAGTCCCCTGTCTCCCTCCACAACCACTCTGCTGATCAGCAGGATCTCGCGAGAGGCGAGATCCTGCTGGTCATGTGACCCGGCAGCACGATCCTCCATGGATGCCATGGAGGGGATGCTGGGGATGGCGCTGTAGCGCTGGGATGGCGCTGGGAGCTTAGCAATCGCTAAGGGGCAGGGTGCCGGACTCTGCGCCTACCCCTCGATCTGCTGGGAAACCAGGGACGCTAAGGGGAAATTAGCGAACGCTAATTTTTCCCCTTAGCGTTCCAGTTGTAGCTCAGGGCAGCTGATAGTGCCCTTGATGTTTTGACTTCATTGTACACCCATTTTACAGCAATGCTGAATTTGATGGCGCTCTGTAAATACTTGTAATCGTATTTGCACAGCGCAATGCACTTTTCCAAGATTAACTTTGAAAGCAGTGATGCTAATGTTGGTGCTGAAGACGTTTGGTGCTAATTTGTTGGGGCTGCTTGGAGTGTCCTCCTAGAGACACATCTATTACCTGCAGGTCTGAAGATGGAGTGATTGAAAGCCTTACTGTAACCGCATTATCCATAAACATTACTGAGCCTCCAGCCAGTCCATCAATAACATATCAAACGCATACACAAGCCGGAGATGTAAAATATTGATCCAAGGCATCTCTAGCTGTCTTGATTGTCCAGCCCTGGCAGGCACATTAGGAATGCTTTGTCCAAAGTGATCACTCACTCTATCATCTTTTTTTTTTTTGATCTGATGGTATCTATCCTCATGGCGCTCTCAATACACATGTATAATTGATCCTCTGACCTTTACCCAGTGTGAAAACATATTTCTTTTAACTCCCTGCCTTCCTCTGCAATGGAAATTACTATGTTAATCTTTATGAACATTTACTCTAAGAAAAGGGAATAATAAAAAAGCAGCAAAGCTGTTAAGACGTTATACGCGTAACTGATGGATTGCTACATGCGAAAGGAAGAAGCAGAATGAAGCCTGAGCTGCTGAAAGAATAAAAAAACTGATTGGCAACGACACTCTCCAAAATGGATAAAAAAAAATATAAAAAAATAAATGTTGGGTGACTTTTCTAGATCAGAACACAGAAAAAGAGCTGATTTTGAGAATATTGTTTGAAACAGAAATTTAACCCTTTCGCTGCTGAGCCTTTTCACACCTCTGTGCTGAGCTCATTTTTGCCGGTTTCGCTCATCATGTTTAAATGCGATTTGAAGTCACATTTTATTAATTGACCCAGACATATTACATATCGTTCTTTCCGGGAGACTCGGCAGATTCATAATGTATACATATAATAATGATATATTATGTCCTGTCTGTATATTATAACATAAAATGCAATAAAACTTGAATTTTCAATAATTTACAACGTGTAAAGTGTTTATTTTTCACATTTTAGCATGCGAGTGTTTGCGGTTATATTTTCTATGGGTTGCGCTTGTTAAAAAAATTAGAAACAGGGAATCGTTGCTTTTTTTTGGGGAAAATTTACGTGTTTTTTGGCAAACGCCCCCCATAGAAAGAATCGTTAATGCAGCATCATTGTTCACATTATTATTGAAATGGGAACAATATTGCTGCATTAATAAAACAAAACAATTTTTTTTTTTTAATTTTTCATTTTTTTCAATTTAATTTTTATTTGTAATTGTTTTCTTTTAAACTGTACATGGTCATGTTTGGTATCATTGAAAAGGCCATGCTCTGGCCGTTCCAATGATATCAAATATTAACCCCTAGCTGTCACGGATCGGGAGACAGGGGGTTCTAATGAACCCCCTATCTCCACCATAGGTGGCAGCAAGGGGTTAATTGCGGGACTGGCGCCATCGCGCTATGCGCAGGCTGTGCCCTTCCAAGCGGTGTCTGCCTTTACTGGCTGGCCCGCACGGATGGGGAGATGAATTGCTAAAGAAGTGGTCTTCGCTTAAAAAGGACTGGAGGAATACGAAAAACTTTCTTCCTTTTTCCTCAGCAAGGATTGGAAGCTAATTGAACGGGCTCCTTTTCAACAAAGACAATAGAGGAATATAAATTTTTTCCTTCCTCCTTGTTGTGTACAAAGATTGCTATAATCCAGACACTTTATAAGACATTTTGTATGTTTTTAGCGCTACACCACCATTTTTGTTTTTTATGACATAATGGTACATACTTGCCAACCACATAATATCAGCTGTGGTGTCCAGTTGTAACGTCTCTTCCCTTTGACCGTGGAGAAGCAAGTCAAAATCCCATTCAGCACATCCCTCCAATACAACTGTGGAGAAGCAAGTCTCGACTCTACAAGAAGCGGGTTCAACCTAACCACCAGGTTACTGATCTACAAACATGGAAAGGCGACTCGATTCCACTCAGAAGACGCCACCAGCGAGTGTCCTTGGGAAAGACACCTAACGATATGGATGCGCTTACCTGACAAAATACTTGTACTTCTCGTAGATTGTAAGTTCCCTTTGGGAACAGGTTCCCCTTGAATCAGGTCATCATCCATGTGTGGTATTCTTATGTATCAACTCCCTGTACACTGATCTTGTATAGCGCTGCGGAATATGCGACGCTATATAAATATAGGATAATAATAATAATAAATGATTTTACAATAAAACACTGGTTCCTGACAGTGGTTTCTCATAAAATCTCTTGTTAGTGAAGCAGTGGAGTAGCGTGGGGGGGGCCAACGGGGTGGTGGCCCCGGGCGCAATTTTTTTAGGATATATTTCCTAATATTTCCCAGCCAGCCGATGAGCCGCACCACCGAATCCAAGGGAGAAGGAGAATCCGGAAAGGCGTGCACTGCTCATTGTCACGTGACGCCGGTGACGCAGCTTGCCGGCGCCGCGCTTCTCAGGTGGGCGGGAGCCCCGGGAGAGAGCAGGAGGCATATAGCAGCCAGTGCCGTGTGTAAGCGCAGATCGACAGGGAGTGGAGCGGACTGACTCATTGACCACTGCCCGAGGGGGCCCGGTTTTGGCTTGCTCAGTGGGCCCCCCACCCCAGTATACCCTGCCGCCAGTTTCACAATCTCGCAGCTCCGGATTCAGACTCTCAGGCCCCGTTCACACCTAGCCGTTTTAACGCGCGTTCGTGCACGCTTTAAAACGCAGGAACGGGGAAATACCATGCTTTGCTATGGAACCCATTCAGACCTAAGCGTGTTAAAGCGTGCAGGAACGTGCTTTAAAACGGTCAACGCAAAAAGAAGTTCGGGAGCTTCTTTTCGGGCATACAGCAGCGCGTTCGCGGCCATATCATAGCCGCGAACGCGCTGCAACGCGAACGCGCGTAAAAAAAAGCGCACATTGCACGACGCAGCGCTACGCCCAGGTGTGAACCCAGCCTCAGAGTCTGAATCCGGAGCTGTCTACCCAGAGCAGCAGCACTGAGCTGTGCCTGTCCCTCAGTGAGGCAGAGCGGCTGAGGCACGCATCAGCGCAGCCACAGTCACTCACACACTGCCTGCCTCCAACATTCAAAAATCCTGGCACCCTGATGTGACTCCGCCCCCTTTCCTCACGTGCTAAAAAATTAGCATCCTGTAAATTTCATTGCTGTGGATTATGTGTCTGCTCTTGCACCCCAGTGAGTTTCATTGGTGTGGATTATCCGTCTGCTCTTACACCCAGCGTCTCCTGTGGGTTATATTGGTGTGGATTATGCGTCTGCTCTTACACCCCAACATGTCCTGCGAGTTTCATTGGTGTGGATTATGTGTCTGGTTTTACACCCCAGCGTGTCCTGCGAGTTTCATTGGTGTGGATTATGTGTCTGCTCTTACACCCCAACATGTCCTGCGAGTTTCATTGGTGTGGATTATGTGTCTGCTTTTACACCCCAGCGTCTCCTGCGGGTTACGTTGCTGTGGAATATGTGCCTGCTCTTACGCCACAGCGAGTTTCATTGGTGTGGTTTATGTGTCTGCTCTTACACCCTAGCGTCTCCTGCGGGTTACATTGGTGTGGATTATGTGTCTGCTTTTACACCCCAGCGTGTTCTGCGAGTTTCATTGATGTGGATTATGTGTCTGCTCAAACACCCCAGCGTGTCCTGCGAATTACATTGCTGTGGATTATGTGCCTGCTCTTACACCCCCAGCGTGTCCTGCGAGTTACAATGTTGTGGATTATGTGCCTGCTCTTATACCCCAGCGTGTCCTGTGAGTTACATTGCTGTGGAGCTCTGTGATACGCTCATACACACTGCACATTACTGTGAGTTTTTTATTGCTGTGGAGATCTGTAATGTGCAGTGTGTACAGGTGTGTCAGTAATGTACAGTATCTTTTAAACCTGAAAGGTGTTCGGCAGTTTCCCACGTGTGCCACAGGGACCTACTGTGCCGCGGCCGTAGCTGCCATGAGTGTGTGACCGCTACAGCAGCAGAGCAGTGGCAGTTTGTAAGTCTGGAAGGGGTGCAATGGATTCCCCAATTCGCTGGGGGCCTGAGTGGATTTTATTAACTCGTTAAAATTATTCGTTTGAAAATTGTGTGAAGAAATAAATTCTTTAACACAACAATGTGCATGTAGGTTGTGCGTTGTATGGGTGGGGTTTTGTATGGGTGTGGCCTACTGTGGGCATGGAACCAAGTATCCAGAGTGGTTGCTGTATCACAGTTAAGGGGTTCAATGCCCTATTGGTGGAAGGGAATCAGGGCATGCTAACATGTCCACAGGTTGGGGGGGGCGCACAATTCTTGGCTGACCCTGGGCACTGACAACCCACGCTACGCCACTGTAGTGAAGGGATTAAAGGCTGGGCTGAACTGCGGAGTAGTAGCTGAAAAAACGCTGCCAATCGCTTTAGTCATTTAGTATCAGGGGAAAGTTACAGTATTTATCAAACCTCCTGCGCCGCTCACATACATGTCACCTCTATCTAACGTATATATTTTTTACTTACATATACACACAAATTTGTCTCAATATATAGAGTAATTGAGAGAAAATATGACAATGAATACAGTCTCTTGCTTACTTTAAAGAAAAATCGATATATGTGCATTGAGGCAAAATATATTTATTTCCTCCCTATATCATTAGACGTTTCATGTGTGTTCAGTGATTGCGCTTGATTTATTTCATTTTATATTAGTACTCATCATTACTCTACAATGAAGTATATGCTGTTTGCTGAATCCTTTCTGAAGGATCATTTATCATTATTAATGGCCTTTTGTAAAGACTTGTTATTTAAGATATTAATTTTCATAATGCATAAATCAATATAAACTATGAGTTCTACAATATGCCGAATGGAAACACCCTCATACTGTGTAAATTGTTTGTCACTGTGTTGAAGTAAAGTCTATTTGGAAAATGATATTAATTAATATACACTTTACATCATGACTTGTTTCCTGCTAACATTTTACATTATTTTTTTTCACGTGTTGATTGGATGCATTAGGTTCAAAAAGTTTGTACATAAAAATTGATATTCCACACTGCAGTCCTTAGTCTGCAATTATAGTCGCTCAGAGGAAGGTCATTAGCTAACGGCTTTTTATGATTTAGCAAATCAAGGTCGTTTTCATATTTATAATGTATTTTCAATATCTGCATGAACAAATGTCTGCATAAATTAAGAAAAAACATACAATAATGTACTGAAAGTACACTGGATATGGAATTATTTGGTATTAACGAGTTCTTTTCCAACCATGGGCTTGATTTAAATTGAGCCAATTGCCAAAATCGGGACCTTTTTAACCGATTCTCAGCCATTTTTCAGTTTGGAAGATTCAAATAGCAAAACAAAAACAATTGCACCAAGGTGCAACCTAGGTACACCAACCTAAATAAGCACCTGGTATATATCCTTTATTAGACAAAATCTAATTGACACAAAATACACATGGACACACAAAAAGTGATTACCAAAGACCCACCCTACCGGCAATTTACCTATAATAGAAATATAGAATATAATGGCTGCTGCAGAATCATCTAAGTAGGATTAGTAATAGTAAAGAGAGGTAGGTATGATAAAAGCAGGCCTCAAAATTTCCACTCTCCTGCTCGCATTTGGCAAGTGGAAATTACATGAGGGCGAGTGGGAATGCAGAGGCAATGCTGGATAGGGGTTAGGTAGGGCAACTAGTGGCGAGTAACTCTTAAGGCCTGGCCACAGTAGCGACTCTAGGAACAATATTTAGGGGGGGCACAGAAGATACCACAGTCAAAACTGGGGGGGGCACTAATAATTTTCACCACTAAATCATATCACTGAATAAAACTAAGGGCCCAATCACCTGTGTGAGCTAAAACACCATCGCTAAAGGAAACATTTAGCGCGAGTTGCTAAAACATAGTGCCTGACGTCCCACGAACAGATCACCTTGTCTGCAGTAGTCCATGAACAAGGTCGTTTAGCGCACGCTAGGAAAACTCTAAGACCCGGGCTGAGACCCAGCGCTAATGCAGTTGTGTACAGGATAGAACGTTTTTTTTTTCAGTGCCGGGCCATACCTATCCCCCGCCCTCACAAGCTTGAATATGAACACATCCAGTGAATAACCTCACACCCCTGCAATATTAAAATCATCCAAGGTGGCCGTATCATCCATGGTTTGATGCACACATATATTAAGGCTGATGGGCATTGCATGATAAATGTCACCCAACACCATGTAGAATCATTACACTGCATTTAATAGATCCAAAAGGAAGGCCAGGTGAGCGACAAAAATTTCCCTGCTGCAGCATATAAATAATACATGTTTCAGGGCAAGACTTATTCACATGTCCCTTTAAACATGGTCCACACAGTCACCCTAATAATCAACCGCTTCCATACTATGAATAACCCCCAGCATAAAATGTTTAAAATTAGGCAATATATTAGAATTAGGATATATGTGGATAAAGGATACTTTTATAATAGAGCCGACTGCAACAGCAACGACAATGCGGACCAGATCCATTGCTATGGTGTATGGGGCCAAGAGAACACCTGTGCTGCATTCCTTTCAATTGCCTGTTAATTTTGGGCGAAGATCTGTTTTTTTGGAGTTAGCACCAGGGTTAAGCAGTAGGTAAAATGATGCAATTAGCGCCCCTCAAAAAATTAGCGCTGGCACCAACTGATCTGCTAGCTGCAAAAGCGCTAGAGATCTCTAGCGCTCCCCATGTTAAGTAAAGGACGCGGAAAGTACAGTAAGCTTGAGCTACAAATCGCTAATAGCAATGCGCTAAGTGATTTTTTCCGTTTGTAGCGAGAGGCAAAAGATCTGTTGGTCAGGCGCTAGACTGAATTAACCTGGCGCTAACGCAAAACCATGCCGACGCAAGGGTTAGCTCACACCAGGTAATAGTGCCCTAAATAAGTATATATATAAATAAGATTCCAAAAGCCCAGAGTAATGTGATGTAATGATGCCTTTTTATTGTACTAACATGATACTTTAGTTGCCGCAGTTCGGCAGTTTTCGCTGAATGTCTGATTGCTCCTTCAGCGACTCCACTTTTAGCAAATTACAGTGACCATTCGCTAAATAGGGAATTCACTTTATTTTCGGCAAAATAAATTCCCCGAAATGTGACAAAAAGCAGAGGATCTAAAGATGATTAGACCCTTTAGATTCTAACTTCCATAATAACCCCTGAAATGCCATAAACCCAGGGAAATACAATAAAAATAATAAACAATGTGGCATTTAGCCTACTCATTAACCCCTAAAATGCCATTGATCAAGGTAAAACATGAAATGAATACACTGTGAGGCATATAGCTAACACATTAACCCCTAAAATGCCATTAATCAAGGAAAAAATAAAATGTATAATGTGAGGAATGAAGCCTACCCATTATCCCTTAATATACAACTAAACCAAGACAAAAACTAATGTAATACACAATGTAATGTATAGTCTGAGCATTAACCACTTCACTGCTGAGACATTTCAACCCTGTGAAAATGCTTAAGTTTAAGTGCCTGTTATTATTTAATGTTTTTGACTTTTATTTCAAACGGAATATGGTCACGTTGGGAATCATTGGAAAGGCCAGAATCTGCTCTTTCCAATGACACCTAGATCGTCCATATACGATGCACAGGGACGGAGATACACTGGTCCGAAGAAGTGTGGCAAGCTGGAAGCTGATTTTTGGTGGGGGGCACATGGGGGGCAAGGAATAACCTAGGGGGGGCAATTGCCCCCCCCCTTGCCCCCCTGTAGAGTCGCCTATGCCTGGCTAGTAGCTCAGGACTTGAAATTTTGAGGCCTGATAAAAGGGTAAGCGGAATTCCACTAGCTAATACCTCGGCAGTTCTAGCTGCCTACCAACCTCCCTATCTATAAGGAATTAGCAGACCAAAAGGACAGGAACAGCATAACGTATAGAATAAAGGGTAGCCAGAGTGGGGAATGAAACCAGAATAAAGTGATTGTTAAAAACCACAAAGGCACATGACTCAACGCGTTTCGCCTGTAAGGGCTTAGTTTAGTTATGTTGTTCCTGTGCCTTTGGTAATCACTTTTTGTGTGTCCATGTGTATTTTGTGTCAATTATATTTTGACTAATAAAGGATATATACCAGGTGCTAATGTAGGTTGGTGTTCTTAGGTTGGACCTTGGTGCAATAAGTTTTCGTTTTGTATTGCTATTCATGGTTTGGGTCAAGCCCTTTTAGCGGACACCTATTGCCCTCTTCTTTTGTGTGTTTTTGTAGAGGTGTGCATTCGTTTCGGAAAAGTTCGGAATTCGGAACGAAATTTGTTAATTCGTATTTCGGAAGTAGTTCCTAAATAACGAATCGATAAGATCCGAATTCGAAATGGTATCTAACGAATTTAATTCGTTATACACGGTGTCATTAAAATAAAAGAAAAATTTGAATTTTTTTGTTCCGGAATTCAAATCGATATTAACTATCGAATTGATCTTAAATTAAAATACATACAATACAAGTAATACAGTCAGCAAACAACTTTATGAAACAAATTTAGTGTCACAAGCACCTGTCCCTGTTAAATTGACTCAAATACTAAATCTGTGACACAGCTTAATATTTAACCCTAAATTGTCTTTTAACAGCAAAATTTGAATAAATGGGGTTTAATTTAGTGATCCAAATTTGAATTGATATCAAATATCAAATTGATATCAACTATCGAATTGATCTTAACTTACAAGTATAGTCAGCAAAGGACTTTATGAAACAAATTAATTTCGTTTCACTGTTTAATTTGACTCAAATACTAAATCTGTGACACAGTTTATTATTTGTCTTTTAACAGCAAAATTTGAATAATTGGATTTAGTGATCCAAAATTTGAATTGATATCAAATATCGAATTGATCTTAACTTACAATACAAGTAATAGTCAGAAAACGACTTTTTGAAACAAATTAATTTTGTTTCACTGTTTAATTTGACTCAAATACTAAATCTGTGACACATCCTAATATTTGATTAGTACAGGAGGGGTGGGGTCGCGCCTATGGGGCGGCTGCAACCACCAGATGTATCCAGCCCAGGCCAGCAACATGTATAAAACATAAGAAAAAAAAAATATAATCTGCGCTTATTCCCATTATACCGTGTGAAATAAAACACAATTAGAGGCTTTGGTTTCTATTAATGGCCATTAAGAGAGTAAGCTCACCCGCCAAACGTCAAGGCACCTCTAATGAGGGTGAGTCCTATCCAGAAATGAAGCCACAGGCCGCTGTGTAGCAAACCATCACTGCTCACCCTGCTTTTCAGTCATGAGGTAGACTGGTGGGCTCCTATTTTATGCCCTCCCAGAAATAAATCCACCTTGGGATCAAAAAACAAAGACACGGAGCGGAACATGCTGCAATGATGACCTGGCTGGAGGTACATTAAAACATACATAGTACAGGAGGGGTGGGGTCGCGCCTATTCCCTGATTAGAGGTGCTTTGACGTTTGTTATTGGGGCTTGTTTTTAAGGCGTGTAATAATCGCAGGAGGTTTCTATGCCAGAACTCCAAAACATACAACAGTACGGACCCAAAAGCACAAGAAAAGCTGTCTCCAAAATGCTCAAAATTATACTGTATAAATAGGCAACAGTAATTTTGGTATTCTTTTCTGTGTAATTATGAAACAAAACTGAAACTTTTTGGGGAGGAGGATCAGTGGTATGTTCTGAGGGAGAAGAATGAGAAGAACACTCTGCCAGCAGTTAATCATGCCGGTGGCTCAGTGATGCTTTGGGACTGCTTTGGGACTGCCCAAGCTCAATGAAGCTTGGGCGCCATTGGACCTTCCAATAGGGCGATGATTCCAAGCATGCCTTAAGTTCCACAAAGGCTTGGTTGCAGAAGATTGGTCCCGGAAGATTCTACAGTGACCATCACAGACACTTGAATTCATAGAAAATCTCTGATGGGACTTAAAGAAGGTGGTCGCAGCACACAAACCCAAGAATATTACTGATCTGGAGGCCATTGCTCATGAGGAATGGGCTATGAAATCTCAGGTACGCTGACAGAAACTGGTTTCTAGCTCTGCATCTCGTTTGCAGCAGATCATAACAGCAAAAGGATGATCCGCTAAGTTCTAAAGTTGCTTGCCATTAAGGGGTTCAATAATATTGTATTTTCGGTTGAGTTTGTATTGAGCTATTTCAATTGCATTGTTTAGTTTGTTCTTTGCAAACAGCTGAAAGTCTGTACAGTTTGACAATAAACCTGATTTGCAATGGAGGTTCGATAGTTTTGATTGCAACTGTATATATACCTTGGTGAACTCTGGCCCCACAGATGTTTCTGAACTACAACTCCCATGATTCTATGGCCATCTATTGCATTCAAAGAATTCTGGGAATTGTAGGCATCAAAATCTAGGGTTTTGAGTTTGACTGCCCTGCTCTAAACCATTCAGTATATACAGTTGTGTTCAAAATTATTCAATCCCCACTGAAATTGAGTGTTTTGGCCAGTTTGACATTGATTTTGATCATTCAATCATCTTGCTTACAATTAAATCAAAGAGACACGTGTAGGTCAGACAAATATAACATAACATTTATAATGAAATAACCACAAATGTCTTTTCTGTGCTCACATCATTATCAGTTTTATTCAACCCCCAAGTGACATTCAATCTTAGTACTTAGTACAACATCCTTTTACAGTTATAACAGCTTTTAAACGTGAAGCATAGCTTGACACAAGTGTCTTGCAGCGATCTACGGGTATCTTCGCCCATTCGTCATGGGCAAAAGCCTCCAGTTCAGTCACATTCTTAGGCTTGCGCACTGCAACTGCTTTCTTTAAGTCCCACCAGAGGTTCTCAATCGGATTTAAGTCAGGTGACTGCGATGGCCACTCCAAAATGTTCCAGCCTTTAATCTGCAACCATGCTCTAGTGGACTTGGAGGTATGCTTGGGATCATTGTCCTGTTGAAAGGTCCAACGTCTCCCAAGCCTCAGGTTTGTGACGGACTGCATCACATTGTCATCCAGTATCTCCTGGTACTGAAGAGAATTCATGGTACCTTGCACACGCTGAAGCTTCCCTGTACCTGCAGAAGCAAAACAGCCCCAAAGCATGATTGACCCCCCGCCATGCTTCACAGTAGGCAAGGTGTTCTTTTCTTCATAGGCCTTGTTCTTCCTCCTCCAAACATAGCGTTGATCCATGGGCCCAAACAGTTCTAATTTTGTTTCATCAGTCCACAGAACACTATCCCAAAACGTTTGTGGTTTGTCCACATGACTTTTGGCATACTGCAGTCGACTCTTCTTATTCTTTGGAGACAGCAAGGGGGTGCGCCTGGGAGTTCTGGCATGGAGGCCTTCATTACGCAGTGTGCGCCGTATTGTCTGAGCTGAAACTTCAGTACCCACATCTGACAAATCTTTTCTCAGTTCCTCAGCAGTCACACGGGGACTTTTCTCCACTCTACGCTTCAGGTAGCGCACAGCAGTCGAAGTCAGCATCTTCTTTCTGCCACGACCAGGTAGCGTTTCAACAGTGCCCTTTGCCTTGAATTTGCGAATGATGCTTCCTATGGTCTCTCTTGGTATGTTTAACATCTTTGCAATCTTCTTATAGCCATTGCCCTTCCTGTGAAGAGTAATCACCTCTTCTCTTGTCTTCCTGGACCATTCTCTTGACTTCACCATGTTTGTAACCACACCAGTAAATGTCTAGAAGGAGCTGAGTATCACAGTCATTTTAAAGCTGCCTAATTGGTGCTTATTATGCTTTATTGCTGCTCCGGAACATCCACAGATGTTTTCAATACCTGATTGAAAACACTTGAATGAACCTCTGTTCTTCAGAGTGGTAGTCTTTAAGGGGTTGAATAATTGTGTCAATGAAGAATTCACAAAAGAAACATTTACTACTGTATTACAAAACCAATTGATGTCATTTTAGTTGCATATGGTTCTTTAAAAAGTCCTTGTAGGATTTCATTCTGAATACAATTACAAATGTACACTAAATTCCCTAAAACCCTTTACAGCATTGGGGGTTGAATAATTTTGAACACAACTATATATATATATATATATATATATATATATTATATATACACGCAGTCATGACAGCATAATAACATGAAAAAGGGAAGCGCTGAGAAAGGTCTTTTATATATTGGTGTGAAATGCTGTCATGTTCAGTCCTTTCTTTATGTGTTCTTTATTGAGCTCTACTTTTAATTCATTGTATAAAATATTGATCCAAGTACAGAAATGCTATTTTATGCACTCATTTACATGTAATGTACAGCTAAGATTATTATTATTATTGGAGAAACCAACAACTAAAAAGCGTATTTATTTTGTTGGCTATAATTTCCCTCTAGGCATTCTGCTTACCCGTCAATACCTTCAGAATGGCTAAAGAAAGATATTTATGCTAAAGTAAGTATGATTTAATGTTAACAATATGCAATTAGGTGATTCATTCAACACAGAATTTGTATGATGGTTTGATTTGCACAAACTAATTTATTACAGCAGTTCCAGGCCATCTTTAACCCTTTCGCCGGACACGTGGTGCCTGACGGGAGGGATTTAAGACAATATTCCTGCGCCCATTTCCCTTCAGGTGAATGGTGCCACTATTTCTTCTACCTCTAAGGCTCGTTGGCTTGGTGTCCTCTTAGACTCTGATCTCTCCTTCATTCCTCGCATTTAGTCACTAATCAAATCCTGCTACTTCCACCTAAAAAACATTGCACACGTCCGTCCCTGTCTTAATAATGACCCTGTTAAAATGCTCATCCAAGCTCTCATCATCTATCGTGTGACTTTCAAGGCATGTCATTGGCTGAAGAGGGTTATGGTTATGCCCACCTTGCGCTGAAGGATTAATCGCTGCTGCTGACTGCCTTTTGTAGTTCAGGTTGGTATCCCCCAGGAATGTTGCCATCTTCTGGCCATGGATAAAATAGCTGCCAAAAAATGTCACCTTTTCAATAATATTGTGCCAATTCTGCCAACTCAAAGTTTTTTCGATATAAAAAATGACATACATCAAATGCTCTGTGAAAGCTAACACCATACTAACATTGTTATTTCTGAGTAAGGTATTACTTTAAAAACTGTTAGTTATGGAGTTAGTATTTGTGCGTTTTTTGGGTTAGGGTTAGGGTTGTGTCAATAAAAGGAGCATAAAAATTAAGAGAGCTTGATAGAAATGTAGTTATTTCATGGAAAAACTGAGCACAATTCTTTGATACGGCAAAAAGTTAGGGTTAACTCTAAAAGGTCTATTCACAAAGCACTGAAATCGCATGCAAACAGGTCTTTTAAAAATAAAAAGGATTTTTTGCAAAAATAGAAAGAGTAAATTGTCTTTAACCCTGCTGAGGCATTTCCCGCCTCTGTGCTGAGCTCATTTTTACCGCTTTTGCTCATCAAGTTTAAACGCGTTTTGAAGCCTCGTTTTTTTATATGACCCAGACATATTATATATCGTTCTTTCCGGCAGATTTGGCAGATTCATAATGCATATCATTTTTATATGTATACGTCATGTCCTGCCTGTATATTATAATAAAAAATGCAATAAAATTTGAATTTTTAATCATCAAAGTTTTTTTTTCATATTTTATCATACGAGCCTTTGCGTTTATTTTTTCTATATTTATATTTATATTTTCTATGGGGTGCGCCTGTTAAAAAAATTAGAAATGGGGACCCGTTACATTTTTTGGGGGGGAATTACGTGATTTTTAGCAAACACACCCCATAGAAAAAAAATCATTAGTGCAGCATCATTGTTCACATTATAATTGAAATGGGAACAATATTGCTGCATTAATAAAAATAACACAAAAAACAAGTTTTTATTTGATTTTTTAAAATTATTATTTTTTTTTTCTTTACTTTGAACATGGCCATGTTTGGTATCATTCGAAAGGCCATGACCCATCTAGCTGCCACCGTTCGGCAGATATGGGGGTTCGAAGGCACTCCCTATCTCCACCAGGGGTTTTCCTTAGGAAATCCCCGGGCAGCTAGGGGTTCCCCACCTAATTGACATCATCTCGCCATGCGCGATGACATCAGGTTGGAAGGGGGGACCCGGAGGTGGAGCCGCCATCCAAGATAGCGTCCCCCACCAGAGCTAGGCCGCGATCTGGCGCCAGATGGGGCCGGATCGTGGCCCAGTGCCTCAGGGGTTAAAGCCAGGCAATGCTTAAAACTCTCCCCTTTTAAGCGGTGCCTGGCTTGTCCTTGTGGGACCTCCCAATTGGGAGGGAGAGGGATCCGAAAGGATCCTCCCCTCCCTTTCAGGCGATCTCCCAGCATCCTGCCGGGGGGCGCCTGAAAATTACGTCATCGCGCATGGTGCGATGACGTCATTTTACGCGGGGAGGCCCTTAAATTTGGCGTCTGATTCCAGGAAGTCAGAAAGCCGCAGGACCCCGGAGCGAGAGGTAAGTATCTCTCGCAGGGCTCCCACTAGTGGAGGACATGTGTGGGAGTCAATGAGGACGTTCTCCACATGTCCTCTGCAGACAAAGGGTTAAAAAAAAAAAAAAGGCATTCCATTTATTATATTGATACCTATGGGATTCACCTATTTAACCCCTTCCCACTGGACAGGTTATGCCCGGAGGAAGGTGAAAAGAAATAATTATCTTTTAATTTCCTGCATGAATATATAAATATGCTGATTCAAATACATACCTTAGTTCAGGGCTCAAAATTTCAAGTCCTAAGCTACTAACCAGGCCATAAGAGTTACTCGCCACCAGTTGCTCCACCTAACCCCTACCCAGCCCTTAACTCTGCCCCTAAACACACACCCTTAAACTATCTTATGAAATTACACTGTTAAAGGTTTTATTTAGAATAAAGTTACAAAAATAACATTAATACCCAGACATCAGACTCCAGATACATGTATACCCAGACATCAAACCCCAGATACATGTATACCCATTCATCAGAGCCCAGTGTGAGCAGAGCGAGGAGGCAGGGAAGCTCCTCTCCATCCCCTTGCCAGTGACAGCGACGAGCTGGGTCAGGTTAGGCAGCTGATTCCTGCCACCGTGCAGCCTGGAGAAGGGGGGCTGCATGGTGGCACCGCCGGAATACGCACCACAAAATAATTTATTGTGGTGCTTGCTTCTGCATTTCCACTCGCCCTCACTTAATTTCCACTCGCTAAACGCTTTGGTAACTATGAATAGGAATATTGATTTGATATTATTTAATTTAACAGAAGGGGGTGTTAATGCCGGTGGGGCTTACTAGTACAGTCTGCTCTCTCGCTGCCGTGGTGTGCCCCTCCTTCGGCCCGCCCAAGCAACTGACTGCATCGCGCATCATTGACTGCAGGGGGACAGCCTGAGTTCAGGCATGGCCAGCGGCAGTGAATGACACTTGCTGCGTGCTAACTGGTGGACGGCCGGTCATGGCCCGTAGTTGCCAGTGGGGCGTGCTATGCCGCCCTGCGGCATTGAGTCCCACCCTCCACGGGGACAGCATAGTGCGCATTAGGTCGTAAAAGGGTTAAACCTGTCCAATTGAGACACTGAAAATCGGGGGCATTTCACTGAAATTTCAGCGCAATCCGATGGTCTGGGAATAGAAGATACAATAGTCTTTTCTCTTTTATGGAACAATTTTGGTGCCGTCAAACGCCACCGAATTGCACCATATTTTACTGTCAATTCATGTGTATTTGACAAATCAACCGCTTTGTGAATATAGGAATTGCCCAAAAATTGTTCCAAACTGTGAAATTCACCGTTCAGTGCAATGTGAAGGTTAGTGAATTACCAACTTAAAATTAACCCTAATACTAACCCTAACCTTTACCCTAAACCTAACATAAATACTATCCCTAAATCTAAATTTATACTGGCATTCCTTTTGCTTTGTATTTGCAACAGAAGAATATTGTGAGTATGGTGTTTACGTGCATAGAAAAATTTACGCATTGATTTTAAGAGATTAAGTTTGGCAGAATTCACACTATTTTACTAAAAACGTGTAGCGCTCACTCCCGGAGGAGCCGCTGAAAATGAACCACGGGTCAGTCTCCCCGCACTAGGGAATAAATGTACTCCAGCACCGTTGTGGATTTTATAAATTATATAGTTTACTAAAGTAAAAGGCATATAATGAGACACGGTGTTCGTAGATATATTTACAGTATTTCGTATCGTGGTAAACGCGCAGCAGAAAAAGAAATACGAGGCTTCGTATTTCGGGAAAATGCGCAGCCGAACAGAAAAAATACAATGCTTCGTAATTTCGAGAAACGCGTAGCGGAAAGAGAATACAATATTTCGTAATTCGAGAAACGCGCAGCGGAAAACAAAATAATATGCGAATCTTTACCCCTTTTTGGGATATTAAGGAGTGAGTCCCGCACAGGTTAAGTCCCGGACTGTAAGTGTATGTGTGTGTTATGGTACCCGGGTACTATTCAACTGGCCAGTGAATCTGTTAAACGATGTCTTCGACTAGTCAAGTTGGGGCCCTGTGGGTTTTAGAAATAAACAGCAGCGTGCTTTCTTGACTTTATAAACCGGCCTTGGAGGCCTCTCACCCATCCGCTCGATCACCAAGGTTCCTCTGACCCAGGACGTCCCTCCGCTCAGTGCCTTGCTGGGATACTGGCTACTGGATCTGTTGTCTGGCTCTCTTTGCTCCGACAGTGGCTGGTCCAGCTACCGCCTGCTCTCCCATCCAATGGACCTGCGGTACTCCTCACTCGGGGGTCCTCCACTTCCTTGACAGCAGCTTGGGTAATGCCTGTGGATCACTGGGTCTCCTTCTTGAGAGGCTGGATAACCCAATCTGAAATCCCGGTAGGCCCCACCTGCGCTCCGACCTAGTCGCTGTTCCGCTCTGCAGTACTATGTCCTGTCTCATGCACTCCCTGGCGCGCTCTGCCAGCTATCTCCACGAGGCTCAGGATGTACCTCGGCGTGTCCCACCCACTTCCTGTGTCCGTTCCCAGAGCATGCCGGGAAATGTAGTCCCAATGTTCAGTGTCTCTTATCGCGCTTGTCTCCCTCCGGTGGCCAAAAATAGGTACTGCCACAGTAAGGATTTAAACACAGCGCTACACTCTCCCCCTCCTAGAACTCTTGGGTCTCTCCAAGGAGGTACAACAGTTACATTTACATTTCAACACATTTTTAGATAACATATACAGGTTTGGCAGCAAACATACAGTGGGTTAGATACACTTCTTCAAGTTGACTCATGTTTTGTGCTACCTCAGCTAACATAGCAGACACTTCGGGCAACCTTTGCACTGTGGTGATGGCTTCTTCAGTGCTATGTCCCGGTGAGTTGTAAGTGAGTCGCTGGGGCGGTCGAACAGAGCGTTTTGGTTCTGGCTCAATCAGTTCCTCTTCAGGTGGAAGTACTATAGGTGCTGGCTCAGTCCTTCTTTCTACCACTGGAGCAGACATTTCTTCGGAGTATGATCCCTCCAGTGAAGGCATAGAACTATAATCATAAGACTCAGCTTCAGGAGCTACAGGGATTCCAACAGCCTCAGGGACTTCCAACTGAAATTCAAGAGCTTCAGAGATGTCAATAGTCTCAGGGACTTCTAACTGAAATTCAGTTTCAGGCTTCAAATTACTCTCCCATCGTTCAGGAACTGAGATAACCTCTTCAGGCTCTGGTGAACGTATCCAGTCCAGACAAAAACTCTCTTCCTCACTGTCCCTTTCGCTCTCTTCGACAACCCAGGTATGCTGAGACCGGGTAACAGGAGGCAAACGTGGAGCAGGCGGATTTGGCAGAGAAAGTTCGTCCCCAACTGGTATCCTCACAGCCTCTCTCAAAGGTAACAAATGATTCCGGTGCCAGTTCTTAAGAGGCCCAGCCTTTCCATCCGGCCGGATTTGATACACCGGCAGACCCGGCAGTTGCTTGCAGACAATGTAGACTTGAGAACTCCATCTATCCGCCAACTTGTGCCTCGCAGCAGCACCCAAGTTCTTCAACAAAACCCTATCACCGGGTTGTAGATCTTTTATCCGAACTTTCAAGTCATAATTCTTTTTGTTCCTTTGCTCCCTGTTTCCTGAGGTCAAACGGGCCCGTTCAAACGCAGAAGCCAGGTTTTTCCAAAGTCTATCCACGTAGTTTCTATGGGAAGCTACCGACGTCTGGTCTAGAGATAACCCAAACGCCAAATCAACCGGCAGTCGGGCTTCTCTTCCGAACATAAGACGGTACGGTGAGTATCCAGTCGCATCACTCTCCGTACTGTTATATGCATGCACCAGAGTAGCTATGTGACGACTCCAACTCTGCTTCTCTATGTTTGACAAAGTCCCCAGCATATTCAGCAGCGTGCGATTAAACCTTTCAGGCTGAGCATCACCTTGAGGGTGATATGGTGTAGTTCGGGTCTTTTGGATTCCCAACAGTTCCAACAATTGCCCAACAAGTCGGCTTTCAAAGTCTCTACCCTGATCAGAGTGTATTCTCCTTGGCAGGCCGTAGTGAACAAAGAACTTTTCCATCAGAACCTTGGCTACTGTCGGAGCGCGTTGATCTTTCGTAGAAAAAGCTTGGGCGTAACGAGTGAAATGATCAGTCACTATTAGAATATTCCCTTGCCCACTAGCATCCGGCTCTAAGCACAGGAAGTCAATGCACACCAAATCCATGGGTCCCTGACTCTGCAGATGGCTCATTGGAGCGGTTCGGGTCGGTAGAGTCTTCCTCTGAATACACCTCAGACAGGAATGGCAGTAACTTTCCACTTCAGCTCTCATGCAAGGCCAATAGAATCTGTCTCGCACCAGCTTAAAAGTTCTTTCAGCACCCAAATGTCCATGCTCATCATGTAGCGATCGCAGCACACTCTCTCTATGCTTAGTGGGAAGGAATAACTGTTGAGTCTCTTCAGCATTGGCTGAGGGGCCCCTTCGGTAGACCACCCCATCCAACATCTTCAACCGTTCCCACTCTTTGTAGACCAATCTGGCTCCATCCGGGGAATTGGTCAGCAGAATTTCCCGCTGGTTCGCAGTTAGGGCCTTTATGGTCAATGCAATTAAAGGGTCTCTGGCCTGTTCCGCTTTCAGGTCCTGTTTTGAAAAGGTAGGTAGACTTTCATCCCTCAATTGTGTAGGGTTGCAGTAGAACTCAGGAACAGCCGCAGCCATGACTCCTATGGCCTCCGCTTCAATCCCTCCCTTGACCCGGCGCTCTGCTCCTTGACACAAAGCTTGCACCCCGTCTGGAGTTAACTGAGTCCATTCTGCAGTGTAGGGTCTTCTCGATAAAGCATCAGCATCTCAATTATTCACCCCAGGGCGATACTTCAGGCTGAACTGAAACCCTGACAGAGCGGCCAACCACCGATGTCCCGTTGCGTCCAGTTTCGCAGTAGTGAGGACGTAGGTAAGAGGATTGTTATCCGTCTTTATCACAAACTCAGCCCCATACAGATAGTCCTTTAACTTGTCCACCACTGCCCACTTTAAGGCTAGGAACTCCAACTTGTGGGTAGGATAGTTCTTTTCTGAAGGCGTAAGGCTCGGGCTCACATACTCTACAGGCCTCAGCAATCCACCATACTCCTGATACAGGACTCCTCCTAGCCCTTCTCTGCTGGCATCCACATGTAGCTCATACGGCTTGTGAGGGTCCGCGTAGGCCAAGACAGGAGCCCGAGTGAGACTCTCTTTCAGCTTCAAGAAAGCACCTTCACATTGACTAGTCCATTCGCCCTGTATGGACTCTCGAGCTTTCCTTGGTCCTGGAGCTGACGGGGTTCGGTCAGAGGCCTTGCAGCCTTGTTCGGTGTTTTCCTTCTGTAGGAGTTTGTTCAGTGGTTGAGCTATTTTTGCGAATCCTCCTACAAATCTTCGATAATATGAACAGAACCCCAAGAAAGATCTAAGTTCAGTGACGTTTCTGGGTCTAGGCCAAGAAGCTACGGCCTCCAACTTCCGAGGATCTGTCGAAACACCTTCCGCTGAGACCACATGTCCCAGATACGTAACAGACGGTAGACAGAATTGGCATTTCTCCAGAGACAGTTTCAATCCCTCTTCATGGAGCCTCTTCAAGACCTTCTCCAAACGTTGCTCATGCTCTTGCAGAGTCTTCCCAAACACAATTATGTCATCCAGGTACACTAATACTTCGATCAGATTCATGTCCCCGACTGTCTTCTCCATCAACCGTTGGAATGTGGCTAGAGCCCCCGTAAGGCCTTGAGGCATTCTGTTAAATTCAAAGAACCCCAGTGGACAGATGAACGCAGTTTTCTCTTTGTCTTCGGGATACATTGGTATCTGGTGATACCCGCTTCGTAGGTCTAGTACACTGAACCATTTTGCTCCAGACAAACACTGTAAGGCATCTTCTATCCGAGGAGTAGCATATTGGTCTGGGATGGTTCTCCGGTTCAAAGTGCGGTAGTCTATGCATAGGCGGACAGAACCATTCTTCTTCCGGACCATCACTATTGGAGATGCGTATGGACTCCTGGACTCTTGAATCACCTTGGTTCTTTGCAATTCATTCAGCTGTTCTCGCAGATCATCCAAGTCTCCCAGCGGAACTCGCCTTGACCTTTCACGAAACGGCTTGTCTTCTTGTAATCGAATGCGGTGCTCAGTACTTTTAGCTAGGCCTACGTCGAACTCTTCTTTCGAGAACAATTCTCTCCACTTTAGAACTTGAGACTGAAGACGTTTCTTCCACTCGGATGAAATGGGAGCGTCCTTGGGGTAGAATCTTTCATCTGGAATCTCTTTATCCACTCCCCCTCCTAAATCGGTGGAGAGGGGCGTAGCGGACTCTACTTGCCCGATAGGCATTCGTGCTTTAAGGACTACTGGAGAATCAGACACATTGCACACGCTGACTGAGACTCTTCCTCGTGTTCTTTTCAGAGCTTCAGTGGAGATTATTTCAGGGATTACTTCGACTCCGGCTTCACTCCCATGATTAAAATCGGTTTCCAGCACCACATAGGGACCTGGTTGCGACCCGTTCAACTTGACTGAAGCCCGGAAACTCGCCACTTCTCCTGCTTGCAGAACCCTCTCTGTTCCTTCTAATCTCCATAGGCGCCCCACTTCGGCAGGTGCCTTCTGTTCTTCGACCATCCTCTGATAGACTGGACGGAACATTGGGTGTACTCCTTGAGTAGAACCTTCTTCCAATACGTTAGGTGTCAGGAGACGCCGCACCAAATCAGTATTTGTCCCCACTATCATGGAGCTTCTGTTTGCACCTGAGGGTCGAGGACACACAATGGCCAATGCATCACAACCTCCGGACTGTCCGATGACTTCGGATCCGATCTCCAACTTCACCTGTAGATACCCGTCATAAGGGAGTTTCTCAGTTCCGATACCCCAGATTTCCAGATCCCTCAATTTCTGTAGAGGAATGTGCTTCAAATGTTTCTCGTAGAAGTCTCGGTAGATCAATGTCACTTGAGCCCCTGAATCCAACAGAGCTTTAGTGTAGACTCCCTCCACTTGGATTGGCACAATAGGAGAAGGACCAATCAGTTGGTCAGGAAACTTGGTGGCGGTATCAGGACACTTAGACCCAGTTTGCTGTACCCTGGCCTTTTTCTTGGCCCGTGTAGGTTTTGGGTGTGCATTGCTTCCCCATGACGTAGGTCCGGATGCTAAGGGAGTGACTCTTTCAGTCCTGGCAGGCTCAGAAGTTGGCCCGACTTTGGGCCCTCTCGCCCTCTTAGTCCTGGCTTGATTTTTGGAGCGGGGTTCAACCTTCGGGCACCTAGGTTGCTCCTTCACTTGTGCCCTCTGGCGTTTCCCGCCGGTGAGGTAGATAACAGTCCTTCCAAGGCTTTTAACAGCTCCTCAACTCTATTCCTCTCAGGCTTTCGGTCTTTGCATTGTGCGCGGAAGTGGCCCATTTCTCCACAACCGAAACATCTCTTCTTAGAAAGTGGAGACGCAGTCGCCTGTTGTGATTCAGTTAAAGGACCTTGGCTAGACGCCACAGCAACTCCGGTTGTCTGCATGCCTGTAAGGAACTTTTGCATCTCTGCCTGCATCTCTGTCACCTTCATCAATACTCGGCACAGTTCCGCGTGCGCCTATTGCAATTCAGCTTGAGCTTCCTGTACTTTCTTAACAGTTTTGTACAACTCACCACGTTCAGAGAGGTGTAATTCTTTGGCAGGTGCCTTCTCTGTGGATTTAAAAGCGATCAGGTGCTCTTGCTCATCCACGTCGGATCCGTAAAGTATCCAGCGAGTCGCTTTCAGGCTGCAGACCGTCGTTATGCCTTACAGGTTGTGCGTAAGCTCTTTCCCCTCGCCTGAAGGATTTTTCCTCCAGCAAAGCCTCCTCCTCTCTGACAGCTCGGATCAGTTCCAGGTACTTCAGTTCTTGATTACCTGCTCTGCTTCTCAGCTGCAGCATCACTGGATCTAGAGGTTGAGAGCCCCTCAGGATCTGTTTTATTCGGATCTTATCCACTTCGGCCGGCTCGGCCCCTTTCTTGAGGAGTATCTGGTGCAGAATCTTATCTAGGCGCCTCATGTATTCGGTCATTCTCTCACCTTTCCGCTGGTAGGTGTGTTCATATTGATATACAAGCTCTGCGGCCTTTTCTGTTCGCCCAAAAACTTCCTCCAAAACGTTTAAATAATCTAAAGCAGTACAGTCTTTTCTACTCAGTTTTAGGTTTCTCACCGCTTTTGACGCAGGTCCCTTTAAACTCTCGGTGATCCTTTGCTTCTTCTGAGCTTCAGGGACGTCCCACTCATCCAGAGCCTGCATCGCCTGTTCCACCCATTCCTCAAAGGTTTCTTCTCCCGCCGGAGTTGGTACGTTTCCTGTAAAATTTCTCAACCGTCGATAACCGAAGTTAGTGTGCGGAGGGCTTGTCCTCTGACACTTAGCCAGCAAATCTCCAATAGCCACTATGAATTCAGGCCCGATCATGGCCAACGGACTGGGTGCGGGAACACTTGCGGATTCGCCACGTGGCGCACTTGGCTGAATCAGTTGTACTTCCACCTCATCGGTCAGCTTCATGCTTGCGCCCTGAAAACACACTGGAACGCCCTTTCTCCATTCAAAAAGAACATACGTGTGAGAGGTATCTGTGTTCTTTTTAATGTCCAGGATTAACCCCCGATGATCTGGTGTCAGCGCGGCCACGGCCTGGCGAATCTGATCTTCGGCCCAAGTGTCTGCGGGAATATCCATGACTATACAACATTCTAACTGACTACTGTGCTCCTCACACCATTCGGCAACAGTGTCTGGATCCATATTTAACCCTTTAGATGCGGTTTTTCCAGAGACTGGATCCCCCGTGTAGCGCTCACTCCCGGAGGAGCTGCTGAAAATGAACCACGGGTCAGTCTCCCCGCACCAGGGAATAAATATACTCCAGCACCGCTGTGGATTTTATAAATTATATAGTTTACTAAAGTAAAAGGCATATAATGAGACACGGTGTTCGTAGATATATTTACAGTATTTCGTATCGCGGTAAACACGCAGTGGAAAAAGAAATACGAGGCTTCGTATTTCGGGAAAATGCGCAGCCGAACAGAAAAAATACAATGCTTCGTAATTTCGAGAAACGCGTAGCGGAAAGAGAATACAATATTTCGTAATTCGAGAAACGCGCAGCGGAAAACAAAATAATATGCAAATCTTTACCCCTTTTTGGGATATTAAGGAGTGAGTCCCGCACAGGTTAAGTCCCGGACTGTAAGTGTATGTGTGTGTTATGGTACCCGGGTACTATTCAACTGGCCAGTGAATCTCTTAAACGATGTCTTCGACTAGTCAAGTTGGGGCCCTGTGGGTTTTAGAAATAAACAGCAGCGTGCTTTCTTGACTTTATAAACCGGCCTTGGAGGCCTCTCACCCATCCGCTTGATCACCAAGGTTCCTCTGACCCAGGATGTCCCTCCGCTCGGTGCCTTGCTGGGATACTGGCTACTGGATCCGTTGTCTGGCTCTCTTTGCTCCGACAGTGGCTGGTCCAGCTACCGCCTGCTCTCCTATCCAATGGACCTGCGGTACTCCTCACTCGGGGGTCCTCCGCTTCCTTGACAGCAGCTTGGGTAATGCCTGTGGATCACTGGGTCTCCTTCTTGAGAGGCTGGATAACCCAATCTGGAATCCCGGTAGGCCCCACCTGCGCTCCGGCCTAGTCGCTGTTCCGCTCTGCAGTACTGTGTCCTGTCTCATGCACTCCCTGGCGCGCTCTGCCAGCTATCTCCACGAGGCTCAGGATGTACCTCGGCGTGTCCCACCCACTTCCTGTGTCCGTTCCCAGAGCATGCCGGGAAATGTAGTCCCAATGTTCAGTGTCTCTTATCGCGCTTGTCTCCCTCCGGTGGCCAAAAATAGGTACTGCCACAGTAAGGATTTAAACACAGCGCTACAAACGTAAAAAAAAATTACACAGCTACTTTATCCGCAGCCACAATAGGACGACTTAGTAATAGTAAACCGTTCGGATCGTTACATGCATTTTCAGAGATTCCGCACTAGAATTGCCAGCAAAACATAAACAGGGCCCAGAAAAGATTTAAAAGAAGTGATTGTTTCACAACTAATTGCGGTGATTAGTGCTAAAATAGTGAGAAGAAATTCAATTTGGATATATCTTAGCCACTCTCTTTTTTTCCACATTGTACCAGATGTTTAGTGTGTGTATTTGAGCGGAATTGTGTGCGCATGCATGTGTCGAGATTTATGTAAATAGAGGATTGCTACTGACACACAGGCTGTAGTGGAGCAGGTTTCTTTCTAATTAATGTGCAGCTGTGAACGTGGCAAGGTTTTCAAAGGCCCGCGATTAATGAAGTGCGTGAATGAGAGCTGATTAATGTTTCTTAAGGAAACATTTTAATACCAGTCTTCTCTGAAATCCGCAAACAAAATATACGAGCAATGTTTTCCTCTGACGGAAAATCATGGCAGGAAATGTATTAAAAACCTTGTAGTAATTAATGTTTTATTACAGTGCCGAGTCATGGAATATCTTTGTTTTAAGAATCAAATATTTATTTTGGGCTTTTACATATTTAGCATCTTGTGACAAAATCATTGCATAAATCTGGTGTTCTACTTTGAGTGAGAAAAAGAGACGTTTGTGAGGGTCCTGAGAACAAGCAAAGGCACTAGTGGACTGCTCTACGGTGGGGTCCGCTCAGGTCTCACAAGGTTTTAGCTCGATTGTGCCATTACAGGGACAACCACCCCATGTGCAAATCAGACTGCAATCACCCAGAAAGGGTGGCCGGTACTAATTGCCAAGGAAGTTATCTCTGCATGAGAGATGCAGCAACTCCCAACGATCATTTCGGACTTGTTAGGCCTTGTCAGGAGGCAGGGACGTGCCTTCCGGGTAGGCAGGTGAGGCAGAGCGTCACCTGCCATGGTATGCTTACCCGCTACACTAATCTTGTAGGCTGCTTAGGAGGTCTGCAGCCACGCGTCTGTTCAAATAGGAACACAGGCGCACTGCCTACTCCTGAATACTGCTTGTCAGAGCCTCAGAGCGGACCTGACAGAGCAATGGACTAGCTTGGACCAATGGAAAAGCACCATTGGTCCAAGCCATTCAAACAACCGCCTGCATTGGAGGCTGGCCTCTCATTGACAGGAAGCGGCCCAGGCAGCTCCCCCTGCTCCCTCTAGTAGCGGATACAGGGTATGACAGGTCCAGGTAGCTCCCTCTGCTCCCTCTAGGGGCGGATACAGAGTATGACAGGCACAGACACAGAAAAACAGTTTTTCTATCATATTGTATTTCTTTTTAATAGTAAAGTATGTGATATGATGAAAATAATAGTATCATTAGAAAGTCCATTTAATGGCGAGAACAACAGTATATAATATGTGTGGGTACAATAAATTAACTTAATTTACAATGATACAGCACAGCCACCATCGCGGGATGTTGTGTCTGTTACTGCTGTAGGTGTAAACATGTACACGGTAGAAAAGGTGTTAAAATGCTCTGGCAATAAAGCTCTGGTGCAGTTTTACATTTCAAAAGTTATAGGGCTATATCTAACAATAATTATCTGATCCTGATACTTTATTGCAATACAAGTGATTTATTTTGCTGAGCTTTGGTTACAGGTTGTTCAGTACTTCTCAAGGTCTGACTTGGAAATAACTTTATATTACTTTATCACAGCTGGAGGCCAGATATCATTTAACATGACCATTTCATTAATGCTGGTCCTCAAGAGATCAATAACATTTTAGAAATTCTGAAAGAGGGAAGAGTAGTCATTTTAAAAAAAATATTTTTCATCTATCATTGTCTTTTTAGATATTTTTTTGATATATATACGCTTTTGTTTCATTTGCTTTTGGGCTCCAGATCATGCCCCTAAAGTTTTAGCACTTTAGGACTGCTAGAGCGTTCTGCCATTGTCTGTATCTGAAGTCTGGAACTATAATTATTTATATATATATATATACACACACACACATGTGCCTGAGGTCTGGTACGGGTATACATGTATCTGAAGTCTGATGCAGGTATACATGTATCTGAGCTCTGATGTGGGTATATATATGTATCTGAGGTCTGGTGTGGGTATACATGTATCTGAGGTCTGGTGCAGTTATACATGTATCTAAGGTGTGGTGCAGGTATACATGTATCTGGTAAAATCCTTTATAAATAAATGTATCTGAGGTTTGGTGTGGGTATAAACATATCTGAGGTCTGGTGTGGGTATACATGTATCTGAGGTCTGGTGCGGGTATATATGTATCAGGTCTGGGCAGGTATACATGTATCTGCGATCTGGTGTGGGTATACATGTATCAGAGGTTTGGTGTGGGTATACATGCATCTATAGGCCAGTTAGTCTTACGTAAGTAGTGGGGAAATTAATGGAAACCATGTTAAAGGAAAGGATTGTTGAACATCTAAAAACACATAGATTACAGGATCAGAAACAACATGGGTTTACCTCAGGGAGATCATGCCAAACTAATCTTATTGATTTTTTTGATTGGGTAACAAAAATAATAGACACAGCTGGTGCAGTAGACATTGCTTATTTAGATTTCAGTAAGGCTTTTGATACTGTTCCGCATAGAAGGCTTATCAATAAATTGCAATCTTTGAGCTTGGATTCCAATATTGTTGACTGGATTAGGCAGTGGCTGAGTGACAGGCAACAGAGGGTTGTGGTAAATGGAGTTTATTCGGCGCAAGGTCTTGTTACCAGTGGGGTACCTCAGGGGTCAGTACTTGGACCCATTCTCTTTAATATTTCTATTAGTGATATTGCAGAAGGTATTAAAGGAAAAGTATGTCTTTTTGCTGATGACACAAAGATTTGCAACAGGGTTGACGTTCCTGGAGGGATCAGCCAAATGACAAATGATTTAGGTAAACTAAAAAACTGGTCGGAGCTGTGGCAATTGAGTTTTAATGTGGATAAGTGCCAGATAATGCACCTGGGACATAAAAACCCAAGGGCTGAATATAGAATATTTGATACAGTCCTAACCTCAACATCTGAGGAAAGGGATTTAGGGGTTATTATTTCAGAGGATCTAAGGGTAAGTAGTCAATGTAATAGAGCAGCAGGAAATGCTAGCAGAATGCTTGGTTGTGTAGGGAGAGGTATTAGCAGTAGGAAAAGGGAAGTGCTCATGCCACTGTACAGAGCACTGGTGAGACCTCACTTGGAGTACTGTGTGCAGTACTGGAGACCGTATCTCCAGAAGGATATAGACATCTTAGAGAGAGTTCAGAGAAGGGCTACTAAAATGGTGTACGGCTTGAAGGAGAAAAGTTACCAGGAAAGGATTAATGATCTTAACATGTACAGCTTGGAAAAAAGACGACACAGAGGAGATATGATAGAAACATTTAAATACGTAAAGGGAACCCACAAGGTAGAGGAAGGGAGTATATTTAAAAGGAAACAAAATAGCAAAACAAGAGGACATAGTCTTAGATTAGAGGGGCAAAGGTTTAAAAGTAACATCAGGAAGCATTATTTTACTGAGAGGGTGGTGGATACATGGAACAGTCTTCCAGTTGAAGTGGTAGAGGCCAAAACAGTAATTGAATTTAAGCAGGCATGGGATAGGCATAAGGCTGTCCTAAACAAAAGATAAATCCAGGTAAAGTATCCATGTAATTGGGCAGACTAGATGGGCCGAAAGGTTCTTATCTGCCGCCATTTTCTATGTTTCTATCTGAGGTCTGGTGTGGGTATGAATGTATCTGAGGTCTGGTGCGGGTATACATGTATCTGAGGTCTGGTGTGGGTATGCATGTATCTGAGGTCTGGTGCTGGTATACATATATCAAAGGTCTGGTGCAGGTATACATGTATCTGAGGTCTGGCGTAGGTATACATGTATCTGAGGTCTGGTGCGGGTATATATATATCAGGTCTGGGGCAGGTATACATGTATCTGAGATCTGGTGTGGGTATACATGTATCTGAGGTTTGGTGTGGGTATACATGTATCTGAGGTTTGGTGTGGGTACACATATATCTGAGGTCTGGTACAGGTATAAATGTATCTGAGGTCTGGTGCGGGTATGCATGTATCTGAGGTCTGGTTCGGGTATACATGTATCAAAGGTCTGGTGCGGGTATACATGTATCAAAAGTCTGGTGTGGGTATGCATGTTTCTGAGGTCTGGTGCTGGTATACATGTATCAAAGGTCTGGTGCAGGTATACATATATCTGAGATTTGGTGTGGGTATACACATATCTGAGGTCTGGTGTGGGTATACATGTATCTGAGGTCTGGTGCGGGTATATGTGTATCAGGTCAGTGGCAGGTATACATGTATCTGAGGTCTGGTGCGGGTATACATGTATCTGAGGTCTGGTGCTGGTATATATGTATCAGGTCTGGGGCAGGTATACGTGTATCTGAGATCTGGTGTGGGTATACATGTATCTGTGGTTTGGTGTGGGTATACATATATCTGAGGTCTGGTGCAGGTATAAATGTATCTGAGGTCTGGTGCGGGTATGCATGTATCTGAGGTCTGGTGCGGGTATACATGTATCAAAGGTCTGGTGCGGGTATACATGTGTAGCGCTCACTCCCGGAGGAGCCGCTGAAAATGAACCACGGGTCAGTCTCCCCGCACTAGGGAATAAATATACTCCAACACTGTTGTGAGTTTTTATAATTTAAATAGTTTACTAAAATAGTAAGCAGACGTTGAGACACGGTATTCACAGGTATTATTACAGTATTATCGTATCGCGGTAAAAACGCGTAGCGGGAAAGAAACGAAACACGAGGCTTCGTATTTCGTAAAAATATATATTCGCAACCGAACAGAAAGAAATGCAATTGCCCGAAAATTCGGAAAAAAGGGACACGTAGCGAAACCCAAAACACAATCTCTTCGTATTTCGATAAACGCGCAGCGGAAAAGAGAAAAATATATTCGGAACGTATCTTTAACTCCCGTTCCGATTCGTAACAGAATGAGTCCTGCACAGGTTAAGTCCCGGAATGTAAAAGGTGTGTATGTGTGTGTGGTACCCGGGTACTGTTCAACTGGCCAGTGAATTTACTTAAGGAATGTCTTCGACTAGTCAAGTTGGGGCCCTGTGGACTTTAAATAGAAAACAGCAGCGTGTTCCTTATTTACATACAGCCTTGGAGGCCTCTCACCCATCCATCGGTTGCTTTAGGCTCCGCTGACCCAGGACGTCTCTCCGCTCGATATTGACTGGGGATACTTGCGGCCGGATCCGTTGTCTGACTTTCCGTAGCTTGTCCACGACTTGTCCAGCTCACCGCCTGCTCTCCGTATCCGATCAACTTGCGGCAACTCCTCACTCGAGGTCTTCGGTTTCTTTGATCTGCAGCAATCCCTGGAACTTGGAGGTCTCCTTCTCCTTAGGCTGAATGACCCGATAAAGGAACTGACAGGTCTCACTCGCGCTCTGGCCTAGGCCCTCTAGCGATGTCTTGCACTGCGTCTGCTCTCTCTCGTTCCCTCGCGCGCTCTGGCGCGTTCTCCACGAGGTTCGGGATGTAAGCGTCCTGTGTCCCACCCACTTCCTGTCTCTCTCCAAAGCACGCCGGGAAATGTAGTCCCAATGTCCAGTGTCTCTAATCGCGATTGTCTCCATCTTGTGGCCAAAAATAGGTACTGCCAGCAGCAAGATTTTAACACAGCGCTACACATGTATCAAAGGTCTGGTGTGGGTATACATGTATTTGAGGTCTGGTGTGGGTATGCATGTATCTGAGGTCTGGTGTGGGTATATATGTATCAAAGGTCTGGTATGGGTATCATGTATCTGAGGTCTGGTGTCTGTATATGTATATGTATATTTATATCTGAGGTCCAAAAAATTGTATCAGTGCATCCCTATTGCACACTGTCATATTTCCACTCCCATGAACGTCATTGTCCTACTTACCTCACTCCCTGTTAGCAGGCTTTGTATATTTTCGATGCTTCTCCTGTCCCTCAACTATAGCGCTATTGTTCTTTATTTCTCCATATTGGAGGCAATTGATGGCGAAAGAGTTGTTTGGGATTACTTTTGCAAAATCCTATAAAGCCATATAAACAGCTTGTAACATCTGAAAGTTACATCCTATCCAGAGGTGCAATGGAAGGCACGATCTACTGCTTCCTCTGTTCGCAAGCATTGGAGAATGGGTCCCGATATTTTTCATTGTTCTTCTGCTGTCCCTGCTCACAAGAGCTTGCACAGATCTTCCAGCAGGGTTGCCTACGGACTCCAAGAGCCAACACCGCCAGCAGCACGCTTATACAGCGGCCCTGTCATAATAGAGCTGGTAACCGGGGCCGCTATGGGTTATTGGCTGGCACTTATTTTTGTCCTTAGCAACTCCTGTTGTTATTATTTGTATTGATGATTCAAAATGAATATGGAATTATTTTTTGAGGTAGAACTCAGCTATGTTTTTTTGATAGTTTCCCACCTATAGGTACATCTCAGTTGCCAGCATTACAGAGCCATTTACTGGGACAATGAGAAACTCAGTTATGTGGAAATGTGAATTAGAATATATTTTATTCCTCAAAGCTGTAAAAGAATCACTTTTCCTTTGCAGAAAATGCTCTCCATCTATTTTTATTTCTGAAGTTTTGAACACTTTTTGTGTAACGTATCGATCCGTTGGGCGCCTGGCAGCGGCTTCCACGCTGCTCGCTGGCCAGGCGCCGATTGATATTGCAGCCGGTTGCGCTCACGTGGGACGCCGGGGGGCGGGACCTGGCGTGATGACGCGGACCCGCCGGTTTTAAAACCCGGCTTCACTGTTTTACCCGTGCCCTGACGTGGTATTGCCATCCCGCAGAGCTCTTGCGATTTTTGGTACTGTCCGTGTCTGACCTTTGTTTCTGGCTGCATAATATTCTCTGTGAATGATTCCTGGCCTTGGCAACGAACCACCTCTGTGTATGACCCTTGGCATTGGCAAAGAACCACCCCTGTGTATGACCCCTGGCATTGGCAAAGAACCACCTCTGTGTATGACCCCTGGCATTGGCAAAGAACCACCTCTGTGTATGACTCCTGATTTTGGCAACGACTTCTCTAACGGTTCTGCTCCTAACTTTGGTACCGGTGTTAGTCTGTGTGTAACCCTAAGCATACAGCAGACTACCTCTTATATTACTAAAGTCCTGGGGAGAACAAACTATCTAAAGGCCTTGTATATCTATCTGATATTAACCCTTGTGGGTACTCTGTCTTGTGAACCGAAATATCTATCTAGACGTGCCGACCACTTAAGGATCGGAAGGCTAGAGAGCGTCTTGCGTATAGGGACCAATATTCTGGTATTCAGGGGGATACGTGACATTTTGTTACTTTCTTGAGCACAAATAGTTAAAGTTTCAGCGAATGACAGTAAAATGAAATGGAGAAGAGATAGATACCACTGACTGCGATTTCATCAGATTACTGGATTCGGAGCACATTTACATAAACTATCTCACTTTGTTACACTTTTGCGTCGTGAAAAAAATGTTATGCAGATTTTATGTAAATCAAAACAATATGAATGCATTTGAAATTCAAAATTTGGTATAAATACATGTATGTTGTGTATATTTTTGTTATCCTGCCAAAAGTTGAATATAATTTTATTAAAATCATTTTACATAATTTCAATAATTTAATACCATGTCAAATCCATTTTGTGGGTTCATTTCACAAGAAAACGACACTTTTTAAGTAATGTGCCATTTATCACCTATTAGGTTGTTTATGCGTATAATTTACACTATACGTGTAAGGTTCAAAATGTCCTACTTATATGCGAGGTGGGCGGGATTAATAATGATGAAACTATTTATAAAGTGTTATATTTTGTGTTAATATATTTAAAATATTATGTTAAATATATTGCCTTTCATGTGTAAGATATTTAATTATATATATACCTTGAAAAAGGCCCTCGGTGGGCCGAAACGTTGTTTTTTAATGTAATCAATAAAGATTTATTTTTTAACTAAGTCCTCGTGTTTAATTATATATATATATATATATATATATAATATATATATATATATATATATATATATAATTAAACACCAAGGAAGAGCACTCCATATCATTGACCACCCTCTTCCATCCTCTTCTGCGGCAAAGAAAAAGCACAGTTTAAAAATATTCAAAAAACCTGACTGAGGTAATAAGTGACGGGGATTAAGTTCACAAAGTATGATCATAATTTGCTTAAGCCTGTCACAGTAGTTTTGAGGTTGAGTGTAGGGATGAGCTGTTCGGTTCGATCAGTTCGGAGTTCGACTCGAACATTGGCAGTTCGAAAGTTTGCGAACTTCGAACTTTTTGGCGTGTTCGGGTTCAAGTTCTAAAAATATTTTTTTTTAAAAAAAAGTATAAAAAATGCTTAAAAAATACTAAAAAATTTAGAAATAAGACTATTTACTGCAGAATATTGTAAGCAACGGTTTATTAGATATTGAATTAAAAAACTACCCAGGGCAAGAAGGCACTCATGTGGGCGATGATTAGCAATGGACGGACCGTGTACAGTACGTCGTCAAGAAGCGGTATGTATAATAGCATAAACATGTTACATACAGCTACCAACATATGTCAACACATGCTGCAGTGTAATGTATTATCTGTTTGTCAAATGTGACTGTCATAAAATTATTCTGGCTTTATTTAAAATATTTGCCCATGTGTACATTTTCCTGAAAATTTCACACCTCAAAATTACATGTGCTTAGAGTGCATGAGGCTTGCATAGGATTTTTTGCGCCGCCTGTGTGTTTCGTCTTTAAAATGCTGCAATGGGTGATGTGGATTTTCTAGCTTACAAGGAAAGCATGCTTTACAGTCTGCCTAATGTCTAGGTGCAAAGATTCTCACCCCTAAATGACATGTGCTCGCAGCAGGGCTCTCAAACTCTGGTGCCCCTGATGTTTTTGAACTACAGCTCCCAGGATTCCCTCACCATGTATTGCATTGAAATCATCCTGGGACTTGTAGTCCAAATCATGTTGGGGGGCCGTGAGTTTGAGACCCCTGGCATACTGTGCATGAGGCTTGCATAGGATTTTTTGCGCTTCCTGTGTGTTTCATCTTTAAAATGCTGCAATGAGTGATGTGGATTTTCTATCTTACAAGGAAAGCATGCTTTACAGTCTTCCTAATGTCTAGGTGCAAAGATTCTCACCTCTAAATGACATGTGCTTACAGCAGGGCTCTCAAACGGCTTAAACAACAGGTGTTAATTAGTGTTTGGAAATAACATGTGCTTCTAATTAGTCTGGTCTCATGAATTTGATACATTGCCTGCAGACTGAGTGTGGTTCCTGCACATGTATGAACACTGTGCTTCTGAATTCTAAGAAGTGTTAATTTCTACTACATGTTCCTCTGATATGCTGTTTAACCCCCTTAAGGACCAGGGCTCTGTAAAGCCAATCATTAATGATGTAGATGTTACGTAATTTGTCATCAAGGGCTTAATAAAATCTTCATCACTTAGATTTAAACGTAATATTCCAGTATTTGTATGTCGTGTACCTCTCCCGAAGGGCCTATGTGAGCATACAATTATTATTGTGTTAGATCTATAGTTTTGGTGCAAGTATGGAGGAAGGGCTTGCTGCTTCTGCATTAGTAACACAACACAACGTGAAAATGTCTATCATAAAGCATACAAGCTGAGTCCCTAGAGTCTCTGACTATCCATTGTGATATATACCTTGCTTTATGCATATACAGTTGTGTACAAAATTATTCAACCCCCAATGCTGTAAAGGGTTTTAGGGAATTTAGTGTACATTTGTAATTGTATTCAGAATGAAATCCTACAAGGACTTTTTAAAGAACCATATGCAACTAAAATGACATCAATTGGTTTTGTAATACAGTAGTAAATGTTTCTTTTGTGAATTCTTCATTGACACAATTATTCAACCCCTTAAAGACTACCACTCTGAAGAACAGAGGTTCATTCAAGTGTTTTCAATCAGGTATTGAAAACACCTGTGGATGTCACGGAGCAGCAATAAAGCATAATAAGCACCAATTAGACAGCTTTAAAATGACTGTGATACTCGGCTCCTTCTAGACATTTACTGGTGTGGTTACAAACATGGTGAAGTCAAGAGAATGGTCCAGGAAGACAAGAGAAGAGGTGATTACTCTTCACAGGAAGGGCAATGGCTATAAGAAGATTGCAAAGATGTTAAACATACCAAGAGAGACCATAGGAAGCATCATTCGCAAATTCAAGGCAAAGGGCACTGTTGAAACGCTACCTGGTCGTGGCAAAAAGAAGATGCTGACTTCGACTGCTGTGCGCTACCTGAAGCGTAGAGTGGAGAAAAGTCCCCGTGTGACTGCTGAGGAACTGAGAAAAGATTTGTCAGATGTGGGTACTGAAGTTTCAGCTCAGACAATACGGCGCACACTGCGTAATGAAGGCCTCCATGCCAGAACTCCCAGGCGCACCCCCTTGCTGTCTCCAAAGAATAAGAAGAGTCGACTGCAGTATGTCAAAAGTCATGTGGACAAACCACAGAAGTTTTGGGATAGTGTTCTGTGGACTGATGAAACAAAATTAGAACTGTTTGGGCCCATAGATCAATGCTATGTTTGGAGGAGGAAGAACAAGGCCTATGAAGAAAAGAACACCTTGCCTACTGTGAAGCATGGCGGGGGGTCAATCATGCTTTGGGGCTGTTTGCTTCTGCAGGTACAGGGAAGCTTCAGCGTGTGCAAGGTACCATGAATTCTCTTCAGTACCAGGAGATATTGGATGACAATGTGATGCAGTCCGTCACAAACCTGAGGCTTGGGAGACATTGGACCTTTCAACAGGACAATGATCCCAAGCATACCTCCAAGTCCACTAGAGCATGGTTGCAGATTAAAGGCTGGAACATTTTGGAGAGGCCATCGCAGTCACCTGACTTAAATCCAATTGAGAACCTCTGGTGGGACTTTGGGACTTAAAGAAAGCAGTTGCAGTGTGCAAGCCTAAGAATGTGACTGAACTGGAGGCTTTTGCCCATGACGAATGGGCGAAGATACCCGTAGATCGCTGCAAGACACTTGTGTCAAGCTATGCTTCACGTTTAAGAGCTGTTATAACTGTAAAAGGATGTTGTACTAAGTACTAAGATTGAATGTCACTTGGGGGTTGAATAAAACTGATAATGATGTGAGCACAGAAAAGACATTTGTGGTTATTTCATTATAAATGTTATGTTATATTTGTCTGACCTACACGTGCCTCTTTGATTTAATTGTAAGCAAGATGACTGAATGATCAAAATCAATGTCAAACTGGCCAAAACACTCAATTTCAGTGGGGGTTGAATAATTTTGAACACAACTGTAATACATTCCCTCATCTAACAGGATAGTAGGCAGTTCCTGTGCATTTTAATCCCTGGCTAGGTGTCGTGTGTGGGTCTCTGATGGCGAAATTTCTATACATCCTACAAGTCCGCCACTTCACGGGTAAGTTATGGGGACCTCCTAGGCACGATATTTGAAGGAATTTTTTGTTTTTATTGTTAACCCTTATTTCATGGAAAACTCACTGTTCCTTTAGAAAAACGTATTTTTTTAAACTTTTTGTCCTTGTTTCCTGTCCCCCAGGGCACTACCCGGACCCCCATACACCTTTTATGGCAAATATCTTGCATATATGCCCTCTTGGGGGGCACTCTAAAAATCGAACTTTTGAGTCCCATTGACTTACATTGAGTTCGGTTCATGTTTGTGTTCGAACTCGAACGTTTGAAAGTGTTCGAGTTCGAATGCGAACCGAACACGGGGGTGTTCGGCTCATCCCTAGTTGAGTGCAGCCTTCTGTTGTTTTGTATTTTATATGTAGAGAGCTGACAACTCCCATTTGGTATGCACCCCTCCCTGTTCACAGGTGCCCCACCATGGCAGCCTATATAAGGCCTAGAACAGGGGGGGTGGGGTCGCGCCTATTCCCCGATGGGGCGGCTGCAATCACAAAATGTATCCAGCCCAGCAACATGTATAACAAGGAGAAAAAATGTCATCTGCGCTTATTCCCATTATACCGTGTGAAACAAAACGCAATTAGAGGTTTTGGTTGCTGTTAATGGCCATTAAAAGATTAAGCTCACCCGCCGAACGTCATGGCACCTCTAGTGAGGGTGAGTCCTATCCAATAAAATGAAGCCACAAGCTGCTGTGTAGCCAAACATAACTTGCCCATGCTGCCTGTCAGTCATGAGGTAGACTGGTGGGCTTTTATTTAAGCTCCCCCAGAAACAAAATCCACCTTGGGATCAAAAAAACAAAGACATGGAGCGGAACAGCTGCAATTATGACATGGCTGGAGGTACACTAAAACATACATAGTACAGGAGGGGTGGGGTCGCGCCTATTCCCCGATGGGGCGGCTGCAATCACAAAATGTATCCAGCCCAGCAACATGTATAAAACATTACAAGGAGAAAAAATGTCATCTGCGCTTAGTCCCATTATACCGTGTGAAACAAAACGCAATTAGAGGCTTTGGTTTCTGATAATGGCCAGTAAAAGATTAAGCTCACCCGCCGAACGTTAAGGCACCTCTAGTGAGGGTGAGTCCTATCCAAAAAATGAAGCCACAGGCTGCTGTGTAGCGGGTGAGCTTAATCTTTTAATGGCCATTAACAGAAACCAAAACCCTAATTGCGTTTTGTTTCACACGGTATAATGGGAATAAGCGCAGATGACATATTTTCACCTGATTATGTTTTATATAAGGCCTAGAGCCTGCTGGGGAGCTCCAGGGTGAGTTGATCCTGTAAGTGCGGACTCGGTCAATTTAGATAGGACCTGTCAAAGATGGGGTACATTGGCGACTGTGACAGGCTTAAGCAAATTATGATCATACTTTGTGAACTGAATCCCCATAATTTATTACCATAGTCAGGTTTTTTGAATATTTTTAAAACTGTGCTTTTTTTTGCCACAGAAGATGATGGAAGAGGGTGGTCAGTGATATGGAGTGCTCTTTCCTGGTGTTTTGTATTTAATGTCTTAGATGCACCCGCTTAGTTTTGAGGTCGAGTGCAGCCTTCTTATGTTTTGTATATATATATATATTATATATTGTGACAGAACACGCTGTCACTGTGCGACTTGGAGGGGGATGTGCGCTAGCCTCCTGCCCAGAGAATATGGCCCGTGAAAGAGACTATTGGGGAACTGGTGGACCTTTTAAATATATTTTGGTTTTCACTGTTTTATAGATATGCCAGTGAACTAAAGATTTCTGATGTCTGTGTGTTATATCCTGTATAGTGTAGATCTCTGTATTAGTACCTGCTATTGTGTAAATTCTCTCAGTAAGAAATTCCTTTTGTTTACGTGCTTTCTCCTTCCCCCATTCTCCATTGTTTGAAGGACCTGGGTAGTTATCTGATCTGTGATGTTGTCTGTTTGATTATATGCAAATGTCCTGGTCCTTGACTCTATCTGTCCTCTCTGTGAATAAACAGTTAGGTCTATTCTGACCAAGCTTGAAGTCACGACTCATGTTTTGGAGGACCAGGAATCTTCTGCCCGCTGGTCCAAGGAAAGGCTCCAGGTCTACAGCTTCGGCTTATTTTTGGGGGTGCTAGCCAGGCTCTCTACATACACCAGGCCTTGAGCTGTGGCTAAGGTACAAGAGAAAGGTGTGGGAGTCACGAGGAGAAACTGGGTGTCCTGCGAGGAAGCAGCATTTGGCAGATGTGACCCTGTCCGGGCACAGAGATCTGTTACATTGGTGGCAGCGTGTGGGATGCTTCCTACAGTCTAAGGACATCCAAAGTATCACCAGGATTCGATATCCAGACGGTGCGGCAGAAGCGAAAAATGGCAGCAGTCACAGGAGCAGCAGGGAGAGGTTGCAAGAGGTACAGGCAAACCATTGTGGACCTATAACAGAGGAGACTCAGCTGAACTGGGCTGATACAGCACGTTGGCTACTCTGGCACGAGGCGCTGGACAGAGAGCAGTGCTGCCAGAACAAGATCCTCCCCTCATCCCAAGCAAGGTACCTGAAGAGGATATAATTGCGTGAGGCGTTGGTGGATAAACAACGCAAACAGAATTGGCTGACTGATCTGGCTTGTCTGGTTTATGAAGAGACACGGCTGGAGGAGAGCTACGAAGCCCTGCGATGGTATGTAGTCCAGATGGGAACTGAGAGCATGGACAATAACAGACCGACAGAAGGCTTTGGCTACGGCGGCCCGGGACTGTTATTTGAGAGAATGTTCAGAGACCCAGATTTCGGAGATGACACGGAGTGGAGATGGGAAGCGATTGCAGAGTACAGCGAAAACCTGCTAAACCTCACCGACGTGTGGTGGATACAAGACGACTTGGAGTCGTTAGCCAGCAAGGAGTGGAAGCTGGAGAAATTGTACAAGAGACTGCTAGACCTCAGTCTTCTCACCATGAGAAGCTCTGCACAGAGAAGCAGACAGAGGAGCTGACAATAGTACAGAATGCCTCCTCTCTTTGGGCAGCAGAGGATTTTTGCCCTACAGCGGTGGATGGGACTGCGGTCTCCACCGATGTGACCCAGAGGGACATTTGTGCAATGTCGAGGGAGGAATGCCTTGCGACAGTGGGCGAGACTAAAGACCCCACTAGCAGTTTACTGGGATGCGTTTCAGATGGGCCCCAGTGTGCGCCCAGCCAAGGAGAGCTGGGGAAGCTTGAAGGCCTTGATGTGTCTGAGCCAGCTATAGACTCTGGAGTTGTCGAGGAGATTGGAATATTTCCCACTGCATTGTCAGGATGTGAGACAGTTGCCCCAGATCCCCAAGTTATGATGTCGCCAGAGCCGGTGAGCGGGGAGGACAGCTTGCTGGAGTTGGTGATTCATGAGGGCAAAACGGTTCCCCCAGGTGTAGTGCTGGCATCAGAGCCTGGTGCACCTGGGCCCTGCCTGCATTTGGATAGCCTGGATCTCTGGGAAGAAAACAGCCCCACACCGCCAGCATTGCTCTACACAGCCCCAGGTGAGGAGCCTTCAATGGAGTCGAGAGCCAGTGTTCTCTGGAATCAACAACAGGGGGATAATTACAATACAGCTGTGGAGGGGGCTGTGGTTTCCTTTTGTGTGCCCCCTGGATACTGGGCAGCCGGCTCAGATCCCGACCCGTTTCTTCAGAGATATCAACCACCCCCCATGCTCTCCAGCAGCTGATTGCAATACCCGGAGATGGGGCAGCTGGCATTTCTCCCGAGTGGCGGGCACAATCTAAGGGAGCTGCTGGGGATGGCTCGGTGAGTAACTCTCTAGTATATGTGTGTGGCCCTGGCACTGGAGAGATGTCCCCAAGCATTGCTGCAGGAATGTTGACTCCTGTATGGCCCCTGAGGGAATATGGGGAGGGGGTGAATGCATCCGTGGTTGTGGACTGGACCGCACGGTCAATGAAAAGAAACAAACTTTTTGGGACTTGGGTTCAGACTAACACACTCACAGATTCGTTTGGGATCTGGTGCCTGGTTAGTCTCCTGCAAATGTGGGAGGTATGTGACAGAACACGCTGTCACTGTGCGACTTGGAGGGGGATGTGCGCTAGCCTCCTGCCCAGAGACTATGGCCCGTGAAAGAGACTATTGGGGAACTGGTGGACCTTTGAAATATATTTTGGTTTTCACTGTTTTATAGATATGCCAGTTAACTAAAGATTTCTGATGTCTGTGTGTTATTCCCTGTATAGTGTAGATCGCTGTATTAGCACCTGCTATTGTGTAAATTCTCTCAGTAAGAAATTCCTTTTGTTTACGTGCTTTCTCCTTCCCCCATTCTCCATTGTTTGAAGGCCCTGCTTAGTTATCTGATCTGTGATGTTGTCTGTTTGATTGTATGCAAATGTGATGGACCTTGACTCTATCTGTCCTCTCTGTGAATAAACAGTCAGTTCTATTCTGACCAAGCTTGAAGTCACGACTCATGTTTTGGAGGACCAGGAATCTTCTGCCCGCTGTTCCAAGGAAAGGCTCCAGGTCTACAGCTTCGGCTTATTCCTGGGGGTGCTAGCCAGGCTCTCTACATACACCGGGCCTTGAGCTGTGGCTAAGGTACAAGAGAAAGGTGTGGGAGTCACAAGGAGAAACTGGGTGTTCAGCGAGGAAACAGCATTTGGCAGATGTGACCCTATCCGGCACAGAGATCTGTTACATACAGTATATCATATAATTTCACATGGTTTGCAGGTTCTTCATCGCAGGGTTTATTTAAACCTAAACTGCATGAGGATCAATGTTTCTAGTTAGTTAATCTCATAAGAGAAGGCTTTAGGTTGGCATGGATATGACCTGCTGTAATGGGGTACATTGGCATTGCGGCATTGTGGCTCTCCATCGAGGGATCTAAGGTGTGGGCTTTAGTGGTGGGGTCTGTTTTGCTGTACGGCTCGAGCACTGTGTTTAATGGGATTAGGGCCCTAAGTGTGTCCCAGTTGTCCGTTTGCCAGGCTGTTGGAGAGACAAGAATATTTAGCGATTCCCAAAAGCTAATACTATGTGATTATGCTGTTAACTGGAGTATTCAGTTATACCATTAAAAATGTTCAACATAAAACATCTGTCATAACTTGTTTTAAATGAGAGTGAAACCTGTAGCCTTTTCTCACTGTAGTCATTAGGACACAGATATAGACATTATCATTAGAATTCAAAATAAATGTATCCTGCGATAGTAGCTTTTATGTTTGAAAGATACAGTCACTAGAAAGGCAAGACTTGAGTCAACCTTAGGATAGGTAATTGATTTCTTAAAGGGACACTATTAAATAAAAAGAGAGCCCCCTTGGTTTGAATATGCCGCGGTGGTGCCTGCGCCACCCCCTCACATGACATGTCACGTGAGGGGCGGCGCCAGTGCAACGTGCCTGCTCCAGTTCTAGACTGGGATGCGGGCACGCTGCAGGCGCCTACGCAGAATTTACAGAGTGCGCCGCTGGCTGTCTGTTAATTTCTATGATCAGAGGGAAATTGGCGGGGGGCCACTGTGTCTTCCCAAACCGGGCCCCTACTGACCCGCGGGCCCTCAGACAGAGCTGGTGAGCAACGGGGGGGGGGGCAGGGGCAATATATATCCATGTTTGCGCTGCTGGGGGCAATGTATATCCATGTTTGAGCTGCTGGGGCAATATATGTCCCTGTGTGAGCTGCTGGGGCAATATATATCCATGTTTGAGCTGCTGGGGCAATATATATCCCTGTGTGAGCTGCTGGGCAATATATATCCATGTGTGAGCTGCTGGGGGCAATATATATCCCTGTGTGAGCTGCTGGGGCAATATATTTCCCTGTGTGAGCTGCTGGGGCAATATATATCCATGTGTGAGCTGCTGGGGGCAACATACAGTATATCCATGTGTGAGCAGCACATTACTGTGGGTTTTATTGCTGTGGAGCTCTGTGATGCGCTCATACACACTGCACATTACTGTGAGATTTTTTGCTGTGCAGCTCTGTAATACGCTCATACACTCTGCACATTACTGTGAGTTTTATTTCTGTGGAGCTCTGTGATGTGCAGTGTGTCAGGATTGTACAGTATCTTTTAAAGTGATCGGCAGTTTCCGACATTCTCCACAGGGACTTTCTGTGCCGTGGCGCAGCCTTAGCTGCAATGAGTGGGTGATGGCTGCTGCAGCAGTGCAGTGGCCATCTAAGTATGGAGGGGGGCACAATACGCTGCTGGGTCCAAGTGGATTTTCATAAAGGTTATTTTTAGGAGTTCAGAAAATAAATTCTTTAGCACAATAATGTACATGTGGGTGTTACGTTGTAGGGGTGGGTTTTTTATGGGTGTGGCCTCCTGTGGGTGTGGAACAAGGGGGTCCCATGACCTCCTATTGCCAGGGGCCCCTTAGTTGTCCGCCCCTGAATTCAAACATCCCGGTTGCAGGTGACGCTGGTTGGGGTTGAGGGAGGAAACTCCTCCCTTTAACCAGAAATGTCTCCAGATCGGGGGAGTTGGGAGGGGGGTTACTCCTCACATCCTGACCACTTTATAGCTATAGGTCACAGATTTCAAGAGGTAAATTATTTAGCAAAAATTAAAATGCAACATTTTTCAAGATATTTACTGAGTTTGAAAAATAAGGTCTTAAACTGCAGTACACATAGCAAGATAGATTTAATGTGACAAATAACACTTCAAGCAGCACAGAGTATGAATTGGTCTGAATGATTTTACTTCACTTTTAATATTTCGTTTTGCAATTTTCTGCTGAGAGACACTGGGAGAAATGCTTGGCTTGCAGATACACAAAGATCATTCCATCGCAGCTCTGTATTGATTTAAGTCCTCGTGAAACAGATCCAAATTTAATCGGAATCCGAGCTGATATCCCAAAGGTAGCCTTATGCCATCTTCGATTTATAATTTTAATTCACCTGTACATTTTTTCCAATACTGGGATAATGTTCTGGGAATAACTCGCTAGTAAGGTAGCAGATCAATTTTTCTCAATACATTGTTTGCACAGCTAAGGAGAAACTGTATTCTTACTTTACAAATATTTAAATTTTTAATACAATCCAAAGCACAAGAAATCCTGTGCTGATGCGGAGAGGGACACCCATGCTTTATCTAGACCTTTTCCATGTTCCCGGGTCTCCTGTGGCTCAGTTATTAAATACAAGAAACATTTAGAATGTACGGAAACGTTAATTACAGCAAGCTGTGCACTTGGCTGACTTCCAGAGCTTGATTAATAATTGCAAGTCACATAACAGAGAGGTACCTGTCTAGCGGTCGTTCGTAGGGTAAAGCCCACGACCCAGGTTACGTCTCTGGGCTATAATTGTGCTGCAAAGTGTCAGTGGGGCCAAAACCCCAGTCTATTTCCACAATGAAAAATGCTTATTGTTAGACATGGAGATCATTAACGAAGAAGAATTGAATGGATAATAGTTTGCAAGCAGGATAATGAAGGAGTAATAGGTCAGGTCATTTATAAGTAATGCTCTGATGTGTAGGTGATATAAAAGGACAATAGAATTACATATATTATAAATATACAGTATATATATATAATTGTTTTATTTATATGCAAAATTAGAATTTTACAGAGTTAATAGACAATGAAGAACATAACAGGTTTAAGAATGGGATTGTGGAGAGGTAATAAAATGAAGGAAATGATTATTCTTAATTGTCCTTCAGAAACAGATCACTTTTTGAATGCAATAGACGTCCAGAAAATCATGCTGTAGTTCAGGATACTCATAAAGGATGGACAATGTGACATTGTCATGGTTAGTGTAGCGCTCACTCCCGGAGGAGCCGCTGAATTTAACCTCGGGTTAGTCTCTCCGCACTAGGGAATAAATATACACCAACACTGTTGTGGATTTTATAAATTATATACTTTACTCGTCTCAATAAAGCGGCATATATAATGTAAGCATGGTATATGGAAAACAGGATTTCGTAATGCAGGAAACGCGCAGCGATAAAAGAAAAGTTGAACCCTTTCATTTCTGGAGTGTAAGTCCTGTGCAGGTTATGTCCCAAAAAGTGTGTGTGTGTGAGCTCAGGTACCCGGGTACTATATTTCAACTGGCCAGTGAATGGATTTAATAAATCTTCGACTAGTCACGTTGGGGCCCTGTAGATTTTAGCAGTACTGCAGCGTGCTTCATTAAACTTTAACTGTGGCCTGGGAGGCCTCTCACCCATCCGCCAGACAATCTGTTCCGCTGCCCGATCAAGGACGTCTCTCCGCTGAATTATTCTGGGACTCTGTGCCACCGGATCCACTTCTCTTGCTTGTCCGTCTTCTACAACAAGATTTACGGCCTACCGCCTGCACTCCCAGTGGATCATCGCGGTCTCCTAACTCGGGGTCCAATCTGGAACTCTGTGTCTGTGTAAAACCTTTCAGCGGTGGATTACTGGGTCTCTGGCAAGTCACTGTATCGATCCCCAGCGTCGGCAAGGCAGCGCCTGCTCTCCGGCCTGGTTACAATCGCTCACAGTCTCACGTGCGTCTCACTCAGTTCACCCCTCGGCTCACACTGGCTCTCCTTCCACGAGGTGGTGGATGTCCTCTCCGCTTTCCCCACCCACTTCCTGTCTCTGCCGCAAAGCATGGTGGAAAACGTAGTCTCATTGTGTCCAGTATAGTTTACATTGCGCTTGTCTCCCTCTGGTGGCCAACTTGAGCAATACAGCAACTGAGTTTTAAACAGCGCTACATTAGACTGCCACTACCATGGACGTTTTCAGTAAACCACTGTCAGGAACCATTGTTTTTTTGGAAAATTATTTGTAATTATACAGTAATAAATATTTGGCAATATTCCCAGTGTATTCCTTACTGTGATAACCTATTTGGCATGCAGAGGTCGCCATCTGCTGGCCAAATGTACTTATTACAATTCTGGTCTCCGTTCAGGGCCAGTTGGGAGGTGACAGTCAGACACATTCCCAGCTGCTTTTTAAAAGTGTTAGCACCTCAAGCGTCATGCCCATGGTTCTGGAAATTTAGGGGCCCCTTCTAGAGCCCAAATGCAGACAGATTTCTAAAAAAAAAAAAAAAAATAAGGAGATATATAAAACAGGGACAAAGCAAGTGAGAGGATGTTTATATAGTAAGACAAGGAGCTTATTTACTAGTGCATCTTACTACTGTCTTTAATTAATTACAATGGGCTGTATTACAAAGTTGGTGCTAACTTAACCAGAGCTTTGTAAAATTAGCAACTCCATAGACTAAGGGCTGTGGTAAGTTTACAACAGCTCTGGCTAAGTTTTAGCACCAACTTTGTAATATTGACCAATGTGTTTCTATTTTTTGAAAATGCATTAGCTCAGAGAGGCTTTACCATCAGTATTCTCACCCCAGAGATCTTTTGCATCCAGTAACCCAGGTCTCTTGCTCACAGATATTAAGATATCTCGCAGATATTGCTCACAGATATCAATACCTCTCCTAAAATCTCACCTGATTGCCATCTTTTTTGCTTTCCTCTTCTCCTTCCTCCACTGCTTTCCATTTCTGTATAAAGGATTTATATATTTGAATTAAACTCCATTACTATTGACCTTTGACATGTTTCTCTCCCATGTCACCCTATTTTTATGATTAGAATTAGTATTATTATCATCATTTATATAGCACCAAACGAATTCTGCAGGGCTTTACAACAACCAATGAGGAATGAGACAAAATTACAACAAACATAGGGACCAGAAAGAAAGGAGAAAGGGTGTAGAGGGCTCTGCTCAGAGGAGCCCTAACGTTTCTGTCAGTTCTTTCCAATGTTCCCTTCCAGACTTTATCCACCAATATTTTGTAACTCTACCCTATTTGTCTTTCAAATTATTCCGTCTTTAACGGAGATTTTCCTCCTTTCGTTGCTCTTTCCTATTGCTGTCTCATTTTCTCGACTTAATGCGCTCCTCTGATTTACCTCTCTTGGCACCAGTAAAAATGAAATATTATTACGGAAAGTGCTATATTTACTAAGATGGGAATTGTGGATAGCTGCCTAGAGAATTGCATATTTAGGCCACAATATTTTAGGTGAAAATATAGGCAAGCTTAATGTTCTCTTCCGTTAAACTTTCCTGCTCCGGTTTCAAAGTTATGCAGTCAATTTTCTGCAAGTCTGATTTAGTTACGTTTTGTTACGTTATGAGAAATCGAACCTGGGGTGGTCTTTGATTTAAAAGCAAAATCCAGAATTGTATATTAAACGTTAATGCCTATGTCAGGACTGACTGCTATCCAAGGAGAGTAATATCAGGATGGTGATTCTGGCGGCTTATTAGTAAAGGATAGGGATGTGCGTTTCGGGTTTCGGAATTTCGGAATTTTCACGAAATTTCCCGATTCGTGTCTTCGGATTCGGCCGAATTTCCGAATCGGGTCGGACCCGAAAACCGACAGATCCGAAAAGTTTTCCGAGCCGAAACGAAAATTTTTCGTATTTTTCGAATGGACTTGAAATGTGTCAAATCAAAATTTATTTTTGCTCTATTCATGATTTCGGTTCCATTCGTGATTTCGGTTCCATTTCGGTAATTCTGGAAATCGTATATTTAACTATTATCGGTTATATCGCTGATTCTGTAAATTTTGTATTTGTAAATGCGTATCACTTGTTTCTTGTGGCATTCGGGTCAGTTTAGCGTTTTTTAAATCGTTTTGTTCATTTATTTTGTTCCTTGGCTTTCATACCATTTTAATATGATTAAATAAAGTTGTGAAATGTATATTCATAAGAAAAAAAGGATCTTTATTTAATAAAAAAAAACCACGATAGAATCGCCAGAATTATCGTAGACACTTTGAAACGAGGAGAACAGACGTTCCGAAAAAACGAAAATTTCCGAAATTTCCGAAAAGTCGATACAAAAAACGAGCAAAGTGACCCGAAAACACGAAAAATGGTCGATATTCCGAAAAAAAAATGTACACGAAAAACGAGCCGAACCGAATCGAAACAGAAATCGGTCGAAACGAGCCGAATCGAAAATTTTAAACTTCCGAACAAATCGAACCGAATCGAACCGAAAAAAAATCGGTGCACAAGCCTAGTAAAGGATAGCAAGGGGCATTCTGAGCTAGATTGAGACCAAAAACAAATAGCTCCAGTAGTGATAGACGGAGATGATCAGAGTGTGGATAAGCAGTGAGTTGTATTAGGTGTTAGGAAGACAGGTAAAGTTTTTATCACTATAAGCTGCTTTGAAGGATAGAAACACAGAAGCAGCACAGTTTTGACAAATACTGATGGAGGGACTTGTACACTTACTGGATTTACATCTCAGGAGCCTTTATGTCCAGAATTCGTAGGTCGTCCTAACTAATGCCCACCGCCTCGTGCCATGCACATCACAATAAGAATAAGGGACACCAGGCACATGTTCTATATTACTGAAAACTCAAACCAAGTTCCACATGGCAGGGGCCTGGTCACCAAAAGTCCCGAAGTGGTTCAGTGAATGAAGAAGGTGCTGTTATGGGCAACTACAGCACTCCAGATGTTTTGAAACTACATTTCCCGTGATGCTCGGCTGCTCATTAGGTTTGCAGAGCCTCAAGGGAAATATAGTTCCAAAACATTTGGAGGGCGAGGATTGCTGACCCCTGATTTATAGGAATATTTAATATTACAATATGTCATTTTGCTGCCCTGTCCTGGGATACTTGTAGTTAATAGAAATCCTGGTGTAATTTGTTTCAGATAAACATTTTATAAATATCAGAAACAAGTTACACCAGGATTAATTAGTTACATAGGCTGAAAAAAGACATGCCTCCATCGGGTTCAGCCTCTCACACAACACCTACTGCTGTTGAACCAAAAGAAGGCAAAAACCCCAGTCTGAGGCTAGGGTCAGACTAACGCATTTTTCACGTTGTCCGTGAAAATGTGCGTTCGAAGAATGGACGTATTTTTTCACGGAATACGCAATAGCGGTCATACTATGCGCAGTTTCATCCGTGATTTTGTACGGATCATCAATAAAACACTTCTTGCATCTGGACGTTATGTTGGCTGGACATTAGCAGCGTCTGACGTCTCCTAATCACGCACACACGCCGCTAGCGGACGCAGCGCACTCTGTACGTCAGTACTAGTGGTTTAACGTTCTCGAAAAAATGCGTTCATTTTCCACTTGCGTTGCGCAGCCGGACTTTTGTGCGACCGTACTTCGTATATTGGCCGTCATTGCCCGGCATCTGCTGCTAGCACGGCCGTGATTAAGTGCGCCAGAACGCGCGTTCGCACTGCCTCAGTCTGACCCTAGCCTTAAATGCTCGCCAATATGCAACACACTGGGGAAAAATTCCTTCTTGACCCCAGAATGGCGTCAGATTTCTCCTTGGATCAAGAAGCTTTTACTCACATATTAAATATTATGACCCTTCATATTCTGTGTCTGCAGGAAGACATCCAGTCATTTTATAAAAGTCTGTACAGTCTCTGACCCAACCACCTCAACAGGCAGAGAATTCCATAGCTTTCTTGTTCTCACCGTAAAACAACCCTTCCTATGCTTTAGGCTGAATTTCCTTTGCCAAGGAGCTTATTTACTAACGCTTCCTGCTACTGTCATTTATTAATTACACATTTTTTCTGTTTTTTAATATATTAGCTCAGATGTTTCACCGTCAGTCTTCTCACATCAGAGATCTTTCGCTCTGCATAGTCAGAAACCTTGCTCTGGGTACGGAATGTCTGTTACAGTAATTATTGCTGAGATACAGCCTCTTGCAGATCTTTTATGGATCAATATACCTTTACTATCTTTTGCTTGAACCCTAGTTTTCAACATTTATCAACAGGTATCTGATCCATCACACATACTTTCCTTATTGCTGTTTCCACTTATTGAAAGTGACACTGTAAATATCTGCACCATGTGCTCTAGGATTCATTTGCATTTCCGATGCCTCTTGTTACAGGTTATCTGCCTCTCACCTTCCCACCCTGTCCAAATACATTGATTCTAACATTACACATTACAGCTAACGACAGATCACTGGAGATAACTAACAATCTGCTACTGACTGTCAGAATCTGGGAAGCCAGAACTGTGTATGAGATCTGGGATATTACTTGGCAGAGATACATGATTAATGCAGACTGACACCAGCTGCCATGATCAAAGATGAACACCTCTATTTTTGATGTAGATTATTTTACGCTTTTTGTTCAACAACTTAAATCTTTAAGTCTTCTCACTGTAAGGCATTTCAAAGGCATAATACAATTAGACAAATACAGTCTAGCAAGGTCAGTTTACTAGATCCATAAGTGCATGAATTGGGGGAATTCAGCAACTTTACGGTGGTAAACTAAAGCATAGACTAAGGGGGTTATTGAGAGAGCACCGAAATGTCGCTGACATTTCGGTGCTCTCTCGTTCCCTGCACTTCCCTGCACTTTGGGGAATCAAAGCTCCCCACCCTGCGGTGAATTCAGCATTTACCGCAGGGTCCCCAGAGTGCAGGGAAAACCTGATGCAAACCCTCCGCAATCCTGTCAAACACCTGCCGAAAACCCGCCGGAACCTGAGCAAAAACCACGCCGAACACGCTGGAAAAAGCAGACGAGCTGCCAATCACAGTGCAGACCAACCGCCGGGAAAAGCCAACAAGCTGAAGAATGGGATAAAAAACCAAAACAAAAACAATACGCTTGAAAGCGTCAAACTTAAAACGCTGTTTTCAAAAGAACTACCTAACGAACATGGCTGGAATTAACATATAAGGTCCTATGAATGATAATAAAAAGGTCTGTTACAGAAAAACGAAAAACCGCTTTAAAAAAAAAAATGAAAAAAAATTGTACTGAAAAAAATCTTGAAAAATGCCTAAAAAATCTATAAATAAAGAGACTTTTTACTGCAGAATAAAATAATAAACAGTTTACTAGATATTGGATAAAAAGGGGAGTATTTTTAGCATTGAAGCCTAACTATATATTCATCTGATTAAACCTGACTTATGAAACCACGAACAGCAGGGCACTTCGGCATCTTTTCACTGCTGTTCGGTGTCTCTGAATAGATTAACCATTGCTTTTCTGTGGGGATTTCAGTGCCATTGAACAGGCACCGTACTCAGTGGCGTCACTAGGGTTGGTGTCACCCGGTGCGGTAACTTATGGTGTCACCCCCCCCCCCCCCGAGTTTTAAAGATTTTTTTTTTTTAACTACTCTTACTCCTAAAATCAGTACTCCCATATAACACTGAATGCTCATACACACAGCGCACATTACTGTGAGGTTTATTGCTGTGGAGCTCTCTCATATGCTCACAGAACTTTTTTCAACTGCCAGCAAGTACGTTGCCTGTTCGAAGGCAGTGAAAGCACACATGGATATATATTGCCCCCAGCAGCTCTGGATATATATTGTCCCAGCTCACATATGGATATATTGCCCCAGTTCACAGTTATATATTGCCCCCAGCAGCTCACCCATGGATATATATTGCGCCTCAGCTCACATATGGATATATTGCGCCTCAGCTCACATATGGATATATTGCGCCTCAGCTCACACATGGATATACTGCCCCAGACCAGCTCACACATGGATATTGCCCCAGCTCTCATGGATACTGCCCCCAGCACACATGGATATACTGCCCCAGCTCCTCTCATGGATATACTGCCCCAGCTCCTCTCATGGATATACTGCCCCAGCTCCTCTCATGGATATACTGCCCCAGCTCCTCTCATGGATATACTGCCCCAGCTCCTCTCATGGATATACTGCCCCAGCTCCTCTCATGGATATACTGCCCCAGCTCCTCTCATGGATATACTGCCCCAGCTCCTCTCATGGATATACTGGGGCTATCCTAAACAAAAGATAAATCCAGGTAAAGTATCCATGTAATTGGGAGACTAGATCTTTTCATTCCAAACGGACCCCTCTTTTCATCTCACCCCCACTCTCTTCATTTCATTCCAACCCCCACCTCTCCTTATTAAATTCCAACCCCCACCCTCTTCGTTTCATTACAACCCCCACCCTCTTCGTTTCATTACAACCCCCACCCTCCCCTTATTAAATTCCAACCCCCACCCTCTCCATTTCATTCCAACCTCCCACCCTCTCCATATTAAATTCAAAGCCCCCCACCCTCTCCATATTAAATTCAAAGCCCCCCACCTATCTTTATTAAATTCCAACCCCCCCCACTCTCTCCTGATTTCATTCAAACCCCCCACTCTTTTTGTTTCAACCCCCCTGTCAGTTTTTGGAGACAGGGGAAGGGGCTCAAGTAGAGCAAGCGGCCAGCAGGGGAAGGGGGGCCCAGGGACTCCCAGCATACTCCTTCCGATGATGGGCAGAGAGGGACCGGGCCTGGCGGGTAACGAGGACAGGAGGCAGGGAATGGTCGGGTGTATGTGACATTCCCCGGAGCTCCCGGGGGAAGGGGTGCCGCTGCTTACCATCTGGGAGGGTTGCTGCTTGCTCCACGGTCAGATAGCCCAGCTCCTCCTCTTGCAAGCTCAGGCGTGTGAGGCGACAGGGCTGTCAGGGTGGCACGGAAGGATCAGCCACATCGCGCCACCTCTCTCCTCAGCGGCATCTGCGTGGTGGAGACGGAGTGCTTGGGGGGAAGTGACGTTATATCACTTCCTCCCAGCGCAGACAGTAATAGCTGCGCGTGAACGCTTGGCTGCGGGGTTTTTTCGGAACATGGGGGCGGCGGGTCCCACTAGATACCCCACTGGGTGTCACCCTAAAGGCGGGTGTCACCTGGTGCGGGCCGCACCCCCCGCCCCCACGTTACGACGCCACTGACCGTACTTGCTGGCAGTTTGACAAAATTTGGCGAACTGCCTGCTCTCTGAATATCTGAATGGCCCCGAAATGTCACTGTACGGGGAAATTCACTGTTCGGTGACATTTCAGGGCCAGCTCGTCTCTCTGAATAACCCCTTATGTCCATATAACATTTCCTTTGATGATGATAACTGGAGGGATCTGTCCCCTCCATCCTCCCCAATTCCTACCAACATGTGTCATCTCAACACGTTTGCAGGAAATACGCTCCTTAGGCACCACGTCAGGGCAGGATTTATAAGTAGGCAGAGAAGGCATGTGCCTACAGGTGCCTGCTACAAGGGGGCGCCTTGCTATGAAAAAATAAGTATAAACATTTTTACAATCATTTACCCAGTGTTTCCCAAACCTGTCCTCAGGACAGGCCAGATTTTAAGGATTACCTTGGGGAAATGCAGACTGAATCCTGCAATCACCGAGCAGCAAATCCTATCACCCGTGCCTTGCTTGAGATATCTGGAAAACCTGGCCTGTATTGGGTCCTGAGGACTGGAGTTGAGAAACACCGATTTAGACCTTTGTATCTCTGGAGCCCCTGTCTAAGAAGACATATACAGTATTGTTGAAAAGGAAGGCACCGGTATGGCCTTTCCAATTATACAAAAATTACCATTTTAAAAAGTAAAATAACAAATCAAATATATATTTTTTCTTATGTAGCACTATTGTTCAATTTACAATTGTAAAGTGAACAGTGATGCTGCACTAACTCATCTTCTCATTTCCCACACCGCAGAAAGTGTGGATGTGATGGCACAATGTATTGTTTCATCGACAACCTAAACCATGGCACTGCAAAGAGGAGAGACAGGGAAACATTGGAACCCTGCATCTCTGATTTTTACACTGCACAAGGTCAAGGATAGTGCCTTTGGGAAGGACAGAGTCTGGTCTTTCCAACTATACCAAACATGACCATGTAATGTGTAAAAATATCAAATTGGGAAAAATGTACTTTATTCTCTGCTCTATGGCAGAGGCATTATGTGCTTTTACTTATAAGGCAAACAATGCCACTGCACTAACTCACTGTCATGGGAGCATGAGCCAAGGTGGGCCCATTATACTGGATGTGTAGCCCATGAGGCAGGTTAGCTGCTGGCTGCATACACACAGACCACAGCACACAGATACAAGACACGAGGGGAGAGTACAAAAAGGAACGTCAATACCAGGCCAAGATCATACACAGAGTGGCTTGTCAGGAATGCAGAGATCATACACAGGAGGATATCCAAGACACGAGTACAGGAAGCAATGACACAGGAGCCCTCAGGAAACATAAACCCATGCAAGAGCAAGGAGCATGAGTGTTGCTTGCATTTTTATAGGAAACCGGACTGAGCAAACCGGACATGTGATCCCAAGGCCAGAACCGCAGCAGGGGAATCCAGGAGCAGCACAAGGTGGAATGGCTAAGCCCAGATAGGGAAGAGCTGGCCTGGATGGCTCTCATCACAAGGGGGCCTGGCTGGAAGGTGGAAACGTGACACTCACCTCTCATTTCCCAAGGCAGGAGCAAATGTGTAGGAGATGGTGCCGTGCAATGCATTATTATGCCTTGGTTCATCTAAACCAAAAGCTCTGCTGTGTGGAGAGCGGGGTTCCTCTGGACCCCTGTATCTCCATTATTTACACTTGTTCAACTGAAGTGTCACTGGCCTTTTCAATGATACCATAATTGACCATGAAATTGTAAAAGAAGAAGAAAGAAAAAGAGAACCCCACACCTTTTTGTTGCAGAGGCATTAACCATTTGTCACATATAAAATGATCAAAATATGAAATGGTAAAAAAGTCACATCTTGAAAAAGACCCTCGGCCACAGCCATAATTTGATGCCCAGAAATTTGGTTGTTCATGGCCAAAATGGAGCATCATTTTCAACAGCTAGGGTTAGAAATTAGGGTTAGGTTACTATTTGTGCTTGGTTTAGGCTTAACCCTAGCCTTAGCATTCTGCTCCATTATAAGGCAACAGATTCTGCCCCTTCTTTTGAAGTGAGAGCAGCGAGGAAATGTTTTTTTCCATTTTTTTCAAATGCAATTAATTTTTTTATTTCCCCCAAAACAAAAATCGGAAAAGTATCTTTGGCACTTTTTTTGGGGGGGGGGGTTGCTCCAGATTTCTGTGCCTACAGACTCCTGAGATGTAAATCCAGCCCTGCACCACGTACGTCACATTGAGCAGTTAAATAAGTTTTGTGACAAATGTGTGTGGTAATCGGTCATGTGTATGTGTTTTTTAATTAAAAGTGATACTTTTGGCCTTTCGATGTTTGCACACAGTTTGCAGATTACTGGCATTGTTCGGATAAAATACATAAATAAACCACATTTCCATACGTATCACAAATGCTCAGGTAATCTTTCCAAACAGGATAGAATTTGATAAATGACTCCTGCTGTTTTAGTAAAATACATTGTAGAAATATCTTATGCTGCTCATTTATGCGTATCGCAGCAGGCATAAAAATGCGTGGGGGCTTTTTGAAAGGATTGTTATTGTTAATATTTATTTATAATGTATCAAATGTGATGCATGCTAAATTATCGTGGTGTGCATACAATACCATTAGGCAACATTGCAGGTTGTCTGTCAAGCTCAGCCTTTACCGTACATGTTATTATATGTTAACCCAGAGGGAGCGAAATAATCCCCCATGTTGTGCTTTAACAATAGGAAAACACTTTGTTCTTGATTTATTAATCAGATTTACCAGTGGATCAACAAACCATTATCACCTCTATTAACGATCATTTCTGGGAAAACTCTTATCTTTTAAAAATAATTCAATGTTTATAAAATGGGCAATCCAGGCACCATTACCACTTTATCTTAATGACCTGATCATGGTGGCCCATGAAAGTGGCCCCTCCATCTCCTTCCCTTGACTGTGGCAGGAATGTGTCCTTTTTCAACTGGCTACCCCAGCTTTACCTGACCACTTCAAAGTGAAGGTCTTCCCTCCACACCACAATGACTGCATCAAGCAGCAGACTCTGTAAAGCCTTTTGGAGGGGATTCTCCAAGAGGAAAAATTTCATCAACATGCGATCATTTATTCCTGTAGTTGCCAAAAACAGGATTGCAATTTTAACTTAAAAGTGGACTCTCTGTGTCCATCCTGTGGCAGGTAAAGGCTCTGAATGATATAGAGCAGGACTGTCAAACTGTCACGTTCCTCCCCAATATAACCATCAAATTTGTACCAACACTCTCGTTACCATCAATGTTAGTTGAATTCACGAACAACAAAAAGCGTGCAAACCAACACCTATTGGCAAATATCGATACAATACGCATCTTTAGGGGTTCCCCCACGTCTCCTCAATCCGACGTGATCAGAAAGGTATAGAATAATAATAGTAAACGGGAAACCACTAAATGAAAAAATAGAAATGGACAATCATAGCGCAACACTGCGGGTTAATGTGGCAGTTCAAGCCCCTTCAAGAAAAGCACTCACAAGATGTATAATAAATACAGGCACGTAGTATAAATGCAGGGTTTACTCATCTACTTCTCTGGTTATTCCATGGCTTCCTCTCCTTTCTCAATCTGCATCCCCCAACTGATAGCTTGGCGATTCGATCATCAATTCCTTGTGATGTCCACAGCAGCAGGAGCGAGGTTAAAACGGCCCAATGGATTCTCAGGACTCAGCAATAGATAGGATAAGATTTATTGATAAAAATTAGACCAATACATACATCTGACGCGTTTCGTGGGAGTTATCCCACGACATCTCTGAGGAAGTGGGATAACTCCCACGAAACGCGTCAGATGTATGTATTGGTATAATTTTTATCAATAAATCTTATCCTATCTACTGCTGAGTCTGGAGAATCCATTGGGCCGTTTTAACCTCGCTCCTGCTGCTGTGGACATCACAAGGAATTGATGATCGAATCGCCAAGCTATCAGTTGGGGGATGCACAGAAAATTATACAAATTCGCAACGAGCACTGAGAGGAGTGAAAACCACATCAGGGCAACGAGTATGATTTAGGCAACTGGTGTTAAACCTGGCAGGCACCACGTCATCCCACCACACCCGCCCATGGCTGCGTCACGTGATTGTGACCATCCATTTCTTCACTGGAAGGCGCTGCCGGCTGCCAAGCAACACCGACTGCGTGGGACATGACATTTAGAAGCTAGGGTTAAGAATTCGAGTTAGAAGATATGACTAGAATTTAGGGTTAGGAATTTGGGTTCAAAGCTAGGTTTAGAAATTAGGGGTAGAAGCTAGTGTTAGGAATTCGGGTTAGAAATTAGGGTTAGAGGCTAGGGTTAGAAATTAGGTTTAGAGGCTAGGGTTAGAAATTTAGGTTAGAAATCAGGTTTAGAGGCAAAGGTTAGAAATTAGGGTTAGAATCTAGGGTGAGATATTACAGTTAGAAGTGAGGGTCAGGAATTAGAGTTGGAAATTAAAGTTAGATAATACGGGTAAGAAGCTAGGGTTAGAAATTAGGGTTAGAAACTAGGGCCAGAAATTAGGATTAGAAGATCGGTTGGCAAATTGGGTTAGAACCTACGGTTAGGATTTAGGGCAAAAAATAGTGTTAGAAGCTAGGAATAAGAATTCAGGTTAGAAGCTACAGTTAGAGATTAAGATTAGAATCCCATGTTCAGTGCTGCGGAATATGATGGCACTATATAAATAAAGTATAATAATAATAAAAAAAAAATGATAATTAGAATTTATCGTCAGGAATTAGAGTTATAAATTAGGGTTAAAAAATACTGTTAGGAATTAGGATTAGAAACTAGGGTTAGAAGATAGAGTTAGAAATTCGGGTTAGAAACTCGGGTTAGCAAATAGGGTTAGAATCTATGGTTAGGAATTAGAAAAAGAAAAATAGTGTTAGAAGCTAGGGTTAAGAATTACGGTTAGAAACTAGGGTTAGAGATTACGATTAGAAGCCAAGGTCAGGAATTAGAGGTTAGGGTTATAAATTAGGGTTAGAAGCTAAGGTTAGGAATTAGGGGTTTAAAAAATAAAAAAGGCTTTTTTTTAAAAAAGTTAACAAAAATCTAAAAAACATGTTACATTTGTTAGATTAAAACCTGTTAGATTGGCTTTAAATCTTTCGAATCGAAACAAAGTAGTTTCGCCTTAATTTCAGTGCTATTCAGTGGTCTGTACGTAGATGAATCCTTCATTTGTTCTCTATGGTACAATTTCGGTGCCACCGAATCGCACCAAATTGCGCCAAATTGTGGCGAAACTCACCGTATTTCGCTGTCAATTGGCCTATGGTGTTGAGTCGATGTAAATCGGTCTGAAATAAATGAAATTTTGGACAAACCGAATCGATATTCAATGAAACTTTGGTTCAGACGAAATTTTTTCATCCGATCCGAAATTAACCAAAGCGATCCTAGTTTAACTGGCCGGCACCCGTCTAGGTCACTTAGGCTAGGGTCAGACGAACGCATTCTGTGCAGACTGTGTGTCCGTGCACAACGGATGTATTTTCTGACTGACGACAAGGTAGTGGTCACACGATCCGTTTTTGTGACTGACGTTTGTTTTGACTTAAGTAGATGGGAAATAAAATTAATATGAAAAACATTTTGTCCGTGAAAAATGCTGGACGTTAAAAATGCAGTCCGTCTGACTACGCTCCATCACTCACACACAAAGCTATGCGGACGTTGAGGACGTGGCGCACTCCGTACGTCCGTGCTAGTGGTTTTACGTTCTTGCCTAACTTGCGTCCGTTTGCCGCGTCCGTTGTGCGTCCGCACCTCTGTGCGGACGTACTTTGTGTGTGGGTCTCTATTGATCATAATTGTATGCTACCACGGACGTTAAAATGTGCGGCAACAGGAACGTGATCACTGCGCTCGTCTGACCCGAGCCTAAAGGCACGGTTTGCAAAGGAGCTTTATGATGGAGCTGCAACATTTTAGTCCTGCAGAGAGGACCTTTCACAACTTAAGCAATAAAGGTCCTCTGTGCAGGACCAAGAAGTTGTGTCTCCATCTCGAAGCTCCTTTTTATACCAAGCTTGAGTAACCGGTTGTTCTGTTCCACTGGTGAGCATTCTTGAGTTTGGCGACCCTGGGACAGCTGGAACCGTGACTGTTCGCCCACTTCTTGCTTTCTTCTGAATAGATTAGCTGCTACATAAATCATCCTGGGATTTTGTACCGCCTGACTGTGGCGCCCTTAGGTGGCTGCCTGACACAACTTATAGTGGTGCTGGCCTTGTCCTCATTGCTGTGTTATATGTACATTTCTAAAAAGGCGTATTTATCTACCGAAACTGTACATACTAGGTACGAGTTCAGATAATAATGATGAAACCAATACAAAGTCAAAAGAACAACTTGCGTCAGTTGTTAATGCACAGAGAAAATTTTCCACTTTTAAAGGAATTTAATATATATTTATATATTTATTATTGTAACATATCAGATGGATTATGACAAAGCTTTCCGGTAACTGGAGGCTTCCACAAATGTAAACAGCAGGATAAAGACAGATAAAGTCATTCATTCACATCTCTGAGGTTTTCTGCTGAGAAATAAGGCATCTGGCCCCAGCCCAGAGGTTAAATGGAAATGTTCACACAGACCCATCAATCTTCCGTCACCATCTGTTTCCCAGACTGCTCTATGAATTAAACTCAACAAGAAACAATAATAATAAAACAATTCTGATGCTTCTACAAAGGGATAGTAGTGTGAAACCTTAGTGAAAATCTATTGAGCAGCCAATCCATCCATCAGTCATTTCGTTCCTGCATCCCTTGGCAAAGTCCTGCTATTTACCCCACCGAGTGCAATGCCATGGGCTTTGTTGGAGCATATGGAAGAGAATAACGAAGGTGTGGTGACAGGAGCTTGAATAATAGTTGGATCAGTGGAATCACCCAGAAGTGTCAATTTCCAGTAAACAGTTCTATACAGTTGCTGGATGTCTAATTGTAACCTTTTATAATGTACATTAGTGGATGTATATGAAGATATGTACTTTAATGAGAAACAATCTGTAATCGGGTCACATTTTTCTTCCTAATCTGCTGTTAAATGGTTAACTGTAAATAAATGAAATGTTTTATAAAAAAACAATTTCTGTCGGTTTTGTTTTCTGAAGAATCGGTGCTTTCAAGCATTAAGAAACATTGTTTTGCAGTTTTCATTCCTCACGATTACTTGTCTATTAATTAGCTTTAGCTTAAATTTCCCAAACACCATTTTGCCCTGTTTCCCAAATTACCCTTTTAATTCTTCTTCAGGCGCTATCCATAAAGTCATTTCTCCTTTTCCATATTCAGCTCCTGCTTTGTATACTTCTCACCAATTCTTTTCAATCACTTTCTCTACCTCTCTTTAATCCCCTCTTTTTTTCTAGTGGCTCTATCACCTCCTTCAAGCTAACGCTAGTGCTCACATTAGCGCTAGTTTAAAGGACGTGATAGCGTGCTGCGCAGATCGCCTCCGATTCGCTAACGTGTTAACCCATTAGAGCTTGCTGATTTGCAGCGTGAGTTTACTGTACTTTGCTCTCCCTATACCTACATGGGGAGCGCAAAGTAAAAGCAAAGATTAACTAGCGTTAGGATCACTTGGTCCTAACGCTAGTTACTAAGAGCTGGTGCTAACGAAAAAGTTACCACCAGCTCATTGGTGTAGCTAACTGATTCTGTTTCTCCAAAATCTGTTACCTGCAACACTAAAACCCCCAAAAATCAAATTCTCACCTCTCATCCCAGGAATGGTGGCTCGATCCGCTTTTCCCCTACCACCGAGAGCAGAGAGAGAACTGGGGAAAAAGTCCCCAGTCTCCCTCTGCGATCACTCCGCCGACCAGCAGAATCTTGCGAGAGGCGAGATCCTGCCAGTCATGTGACCCAGCAGGAGAAGCCTCCATGGATTCCTATGGAGCCGATGCTGGGGATGGCGCATTAGCGCTGCCCCAGCATCTGCGAGCCAAGTTGTCATTATGGGGCAGGCTGCTGGACTCAGCACCTGCCCCATAATCTGCTGGTGAAACCGGCACGCAAAAGGGAAATGGAGGATTAGCGGAGAATGGAGAGATGATGAAAAATGAGACAAATTATAAAGGTGAAGATGGAGAAGAAGAAAGGATATGGGTAGACACAGATACTAGGGTGATAGGAACTATGAGAGTTAGGGAGAAAAAAACCATTATGGAATGAGGGTAAATTGGAGAGCAGATTTAAGGAATGAGGGGAGATGTATAGAGACATTAGAGGTTGGGAAAAATGCACAAATGGGTAGATGAAAGAGAGACAACTAGGAAATGGGGAGAGACATAAAAAAAATGGGGGAAAGGTAAGACAAGATCGTGTAGAGCAGTGGTTCCCAAACATGTCTTCAAGTACCCTTTACAGGTCAGGTTTTCCAGATATGTGAAGCGCAGCACAGGTGATATGATTTGCTGCTCAGTGATTGCTGGATTCAGTCTGCATTTCCCCAAGGTAATCCTTAAACTCTGGCCTGTTAGGGGTACTTGAGGACCAGGGTTGAGAACCACTGGTGTAGAGAATAAATACGTTCTGATTCCCAGTTTTGTAAGGTTTGTGTTATGTGTCGTTGGCCTTCAGCCAGGATTGTGTAGCTTTGCAACCCTTTCAGCAAGGGGAAAATGTCTCACTAACTAGCATAGGAAATTTAAAAATAGAAAACCATAGGGTAAAATCCCTCAACGACGCAACTAAGTGATATTCCAATTTTTTCACTCACAAACGGAAGGTAAATCAGGCATGTAGTATCTCAAGCAGGCTCAGATTCTTCAAGAATCTAATGAGTAAGCTCCAGCAGCAAGATCTCATATGTAAAATGAAGGATAAAAAATCATCGTGAAGCATCCAAGATATAGTAATAAAAACAGATTTATTGCGCTTGCAATATTAAAATCCTTAAGTTGCATGTAAAAGTCATATCACCTGGTCCAGAGTAATGGACGGCTCAGTGGCTTTGTTCGGACCTCGATACAATTGGACCAGACGCGTTTCGTCTCACCGACTTTATCAAGAGGAATCATTTAAAAACTCATTCCTGGTATTTTCACATGTACCAGGAGATGCACACTCTCATCATATGCCTATTCAACATATCTCATTGTATGCCTATCCAACACCATTATATAATGAAGGAATCATCATCCTGTCTGAGGTGTGAGGAGGAAGAAGATACCATATTCCACTGCTCGCTTCTGGACCTTTATAAGGGTGAAGGTTCTCTGGGGATAATACAGTCATACCTGGAAAGTGTGTTACGTACTCTTTGCTCCTGTTTTCTAGAGGTTACCAGGTTTGTCTGGTTTTGTCTTAAATTTATTGTGAAGATTATTATTAACAGGGAGAGAAATAAAAGGACCTGAAGAATGGAGTGTGAAACGTTATGCATTGGCTCTGAAACTCACTAGCAGGGTGTACGACCTGTAAAGGTTAGGAACTGATACCCCATGTGAAACGTAGCAGTGGTGCACAGTGTTCTTATTTAAAACACACATGATATGCGGTTATAGATTCTTTCAGATAGTTAGATAAATAGATTTGCAACGGAGACATGGCTTATGGTTCTGAGTGAGCACATTCTGCAGTGCATCGATATAGAAAATATCGGTTGCAGGTGACAGAGACAGATATAGCAAAATGTTTGCAAGACTGAACATAGGATTGCACAAGTGGAAAAAAAAACAATCTGATTCTGCCTCTAGAATATTAAACCTCAAAATACAGAGCTGAAACTAATCCACACATACAAAGTGCTCACAGGAATTTATAATATAACCTTATTCAATATTTGTACTTTGCTCAATAAAAGTGTATTGCTACTATGTTTTAAAGACAAGGAAGCCAGAATTGTTGGTTCTGTCTTTGATGGATGATACTGGTCGGGACCAGTGAGGGTATGAATAAACAATAAAAAAAACAATCATTGTAACTAGGCTTGCACCAATACCACTTTTTTAAGACCGAGTAGAAGTACCGATACTTTTTATTCAGGTACTTACCGATACCGTGTACCGATACTTTTATCCAATGTCATGTGATGCTTTCCAATAAATAATTTAGGATTTTGCTGAAAGCCTGTCCAATTTACAGTAATATTGAAATGTATGGCCAGACACCCCATTTACCCACTGCACAGCCTGAACACACCATGACCACACACACACACAGACCTCAGATATATATATATACATATAGTATATATACCCACACACACCAGATCACAGATATATGTATACCCTACAAGCCTCAGATACATGTACAGTGGCACGAAAAAGTATGTGAACCCTTTGGGATTACGTAGAGTTTTGCATGAATTGATCATAAAATGTGCTCTTATCTTCATCTAAGTCACAACAATTTGAAAAACACAGTCTGCTTAAAATAATACAACACAAACATTATATGTTTTCATGTGTTTATTGAACATAACATGTAAACATTCAAAGTGCATGATGGAAAAAGTATGTGAACCCCTAGCCTAATGACTTCTCCAAAAGCTAATTGGAGCCAGGAGTGAGCCAACCTTGAGTCCAATCAGTCTGATGTTATTGGATGTGTTGCTGAGAGCTGTCCTGCCCTTTAAAAACACACACCAGTTTTGGGTTTACTGGTTTCAAGAAGCACTGCCTGATGTGAACCATGCCTCGCAGAAAAGAGCTCTCAGAAGACCTATGATCAAGAATTGTTGACTTGCATGAAGCTGGAAAGGGTTACAAAAGTATCTCCAAAAGCCTTGATGTTCATGTGTCCACGGTAAGACAGACTGTCTACAAATGGAGAAAGTTCAGCACTGTTGCTACTCTCCCTAGGTGTGGTCGTCCTGTAAAGATGACTGCAAGAGCACAGCGCAGAATGCTTAATGAGGTAAAGAAGAATCCTAGAGTGTCAGCTAAAGACTTACAGAAATCTCTGGCACATGCTAATATTATTATTATTATTATTCTTTATTTATAAAGCGCCAGCATATTCCGCAGCGCTGTACAATAAACACAGTATAGACAGGGTTACAATACATTGAACAACATTTGACAAACAGTACAGGAGGAGATGAGGGCCCTATTCCCGTAGGAACTCACAATCTAGGAGGGTTGGGGTTGGAAACAGGAGGAGAGGACTGCAAGGTGAGAGTGATTGATGGTTGCGTCAGTGAGTTGGGTGGTAGGCTTCCTTAAATAGGAACGTTTTAAGGGAGCGTTTGAAGGAAGAGAAGTTAGGGGAAAGTCTGACAGTACGAGGGAGAGCGTTCCAGAGAGTGGGGGCTGCGCGTGAGAAATCCTGCAGTCTATCATGGGAAGAGGTGATGCGGGGAGAAGCTAGGCGCAGGTCACTGTTTGACCTTAGGGAGCGGGCTGGGGTGTATTTGGTGATTAGTGAGGACAGGTAGTGGGGAGCTGAGCCGGTGAGAGCTTTGTTGACACATCTACAATATTAGACATTTTTGTTGACACATCTACAATAAGGAAAACATTAAACAAGAATGGAGTACATGGGAGGACACCACGGAGGAAGCCATTGCTGTCCAAAACGAATATTGCAGCACGTTTGAAGTTTGCAAAAGAACACCTGGATGTTCCACAGCACTACTGGCAAAATTTTCTTTGGACAGATGAAACCAAAATTGAGTTGTGTGGAAAAAACAGGCAACACTATGTGTGGAGAAAAAAAGGCACAGCACACCAACATCAAAACCTCATCCCCACTGTAAAACATGGCGGAGGGAGCATCATGGTTTGGGGCTGCTTTGCTGCCTCAGGGCCTGGACGGATTGTTGTCATTGATGGAAAGCTGAATTCCAGAGTTTATCAAGAAATGCTGTGGCATGACCTTAAGAGAGTGATTCACACCAGACATCCCAAGAATATTGCTACACTGAAACAGTTTTGTGAAGAGGAGTGGTCCAAAATTACTCCAGATCGTTGTGCACGTCTGATCTGCAACTACAGGAAACGTTTGGTTGAGATTATTGCTGCCAAACGAGGGTCAACCAGTTATTAAGTCCAAAGGTTCACATTCTTTTTCCACCCTGCACTGTGAATGTTTACATGTTCTGTTCAAAAAAAACATGAAAACATATAATGTTTGTGTTGTATTATTTTAAGCAGACTGTGTTTTTCAAATTGTTGTGACTTAGATGAAGATCAGAGCACATTTTATGAACAAGTCATGCAAAACTCCACATAAACCGAACGGGTTCACATACTTTTTCTTGCCACTGTATACCCCACTGGCCTAAGACACATGTATACCCCACAGCCTCAAACACATGTATACCCCTCAGCCTCTTATACAGGTAAACCCATAGCCTTAAATACATGTATACCCATAGCCTTAAATACATGTATACCCCACAACCCCAGACACATGTTTAACCAACAAATTCCAGACCTCAGATACAGACTTTGGGTTGGCTGGCAGGATGCTGTTGCGGCATTCCACCAGGCCCCTGCCGCTGGCCACTTTCCAGTGAGCGCTGCCCGAAAAGGTTTAGAGTGACCGCACGGTGGGAGCCCCCCAGCCGCGATCCCGGGAGATCTTGCGCTGTTCGAGATCTCGCAAACTCTGAGATCTCGTGAGATCGCGGCTGGGGGGCTTCCAACGAGCAGTCGCTCTAAACCATTGCCGGCGGTGCTCGTTGGAATGCAGCCAGCCACAGGGGCCTGGTGGAATGCCGGTAGAGCATCCTGCCAGCCACCCCAAAAAGTCTGTATCTGAGGTCTGGAATTTGTTGGTTAACAACAGCCCCTCGAATGCGGGCAAGCTAGCTCAGTGTTGGCTTCCGGTATTGGGGTGGTATCGGGGCATCTGCATGAGTACTAAGTACTTGTACAAATGCCGGTATCGGCACTGATACCGATACTAGTATTGGTATCAGTGCATCTCTAATCGTAACAGTATATATATTACACACATTACAAATTATTGCAAGGGACCTTTGAAAAATGTGTTAAATAATGCTAGCGGCTAAAAAGAGAAATTAATTATAGTTAAATGTAAGCGAATTTATGTTTCTTAAATAGATATTTCTTGATTAATCAAACCAAGCTGGAACTGTAAAGCTGTTTTCAGTTGCAATGTGATCAATAAGTATCTGGTTGTCAATGTTTTCTTTATTTGTGTAGCACTAGCAGTGTTTTCATATAGAGATGTGTGTATTTGCTTAAAAGCACTCCACTGCCTCCTTGGATTAGAATTCCCCTTGTGTTTGAAATTTTCACGTTTAAGGAATGCCATTTCCTAGCATATTATTATTATGTATCGGTCCTCGGACAAAATCTCACTTCACAGCTAGATTGTAAGGTCCTTTAGGACCATTCTTCCTTTGTCAAGCCTTCAGAATTGAATTGTATTAAGCTAGAGAACCTTGAAAATATAAATCCTTCAATAGACCTCCACAAAGACACACATACGGCCGTGTGAAACCCATTTGCTATAGAGGAAGGAATGGTAAATAGGTGAACAAATGCAGGGCCAATGTAATGCAAATACACACTGCCTGGCCCCAAAAAAAGTTACTACCTGCCTTACAGGCCTGTTATGATCTGGGGTTGCTTCAGCTGGTCAGGTCTGGGTTCAGCAACATTAGGTGCTCAAAAAATGAGGTCAGCTGACTGGCTGGATATACCGAATGAGCAGGTTTTGTCATCAATGGATTTTTTTCTTCCCTGATGGCGCGGGCATATTCCAAGACGGCAATGCCAGGATTCATCAGGCTCAAACTGTGCAAGAGTGGTTCAGGGAGCATGAGACATCATTTACACCCATGGATTGGTCACCACGCATTCCACACCTTAACCACACTGAGAATCTTTGGATGTCATGGAGAAGACTTTACGCAGTGGTCTGACTCTCCCCTGATCAATTAATCTTGGTGGGAAATGACTGCACCTCTGGACGGAAATAAATGTTGCGACATTACATAAGCTTATCGAAACGATACCCTGACGAATGCGTGCCATAATCAAAGCTTAAGGCCGTCCAACGAAATATTAGAATGCGTGACTTTTTTGGCCAGGCAGTGTATATTCATATATATATAAAATCGCAGTGATGCGCTGCAGAACAAAATAAAGTTATTTGTGTAGAAGTGCTTTACAAAGGTTCATAGATATAATACCCACGGTAATATAGGTGTGAATGAGAGTATCACGGAACAGATTATAACACAGAATAATGTGTCTGACAAAGCAGTAAAATGAATAGTAACATGAAGTGTGAGCAAGCCCTTCTCTGTTTCCTCCAAATGTCTTTCTTAATTTGTTCCCCACCTTCCTTCCACACATCTGTCTCAGTTGGGGTTTTTCTTCACGGTTCTGTGAACTCTAGCACCTGTGAAACTGTATCTTGACAACTATAATATATAATAAAATCCCAGTGCAATCATTGTACAATATGTAACTAAATTGTACTATTTTTAAATGCTCAATTCAACACACGCCCAATAACATTTAATTCTTTGTGTTTTGCGCTTAATTGTCTTCAATTGTATTTTTTTTATATTTAAAAATCTGACAGCCGTCACTGCTACTGAAAATTTGGCAAGACTTTCTCAGCATGTCAAGCAATATGGTGTCTATGGTAGTAGAAAGGACTGTCCTATTCAATTAATGCGGAAGGAAAGATATGTTTGGGGTGTGTGGATTCCATAGGTCAGAGCTGGGAATAGTGCTTCAAGGCAGTAATGGAATAGAAAGGGCAATGATGTACGCGCCTGTCACATGTAAACAATGTTATGCATGCTCATCGCTTCTAGGGCTTGTTGTCATGTCCTGTCAATTCAACCGAAGACTTTTTGGTCCTAAATAGAAAAGTCTATGCAAAGTCTTAAAGAGTGTGTTTATAAATTGATGTTACAAAGACAAATAATGTCAATGGAGGCTTATCCACAGGGATCTGGAGCAGCACCCCAACATTTTTGCCAGCCCCTCTTCTCCAAAATAAGTGACATTGTAAGAAGTCAGTGTATGCTATATACAGGCCTCAAAATTTCCACTCGCTTATTCGCATTTGGCGAGTGGAAATTACATGAGGGCGAGTGGAAATGCAGATGCAGGGCAGGATAAGGGGTTAGGTGCGGCAGCTAGTGGCGAGTAACTCTTAAGGCCTGGCTAGTAGCTTGGGACTTGAAATTTTGAGCCCTGTGCTATAATATACTTATAGTAAATATTTCTTTGAAAATACAGTTGTGCTTGTGTCACAGCTGTAGGAGGATAGCTTCGGGTTTCCTTGGAGTAGAACCTGATGCAGGGAGGCATCAAGCAGGAACTTGAGCTGATGCAGCAGGTGCTGAGCATGAACCACAGTAATATGCACAGTCTGGGAAATGATACCAGGAGATACAAGCAGGATCGAGGAACAGGTTTTGAGGTCAGGTGGGCACAGGAAGCATTGCACGTTTGCTGGTTGATACAAACCAGGGGTCATTGCCTGGAGTTGAGGGTCAGGAACAGAGCACTGGCATAATGCTGGGTGCTAACAGCAGACAGAAGTCGGGAGCCAAAGACAGAAATCTTGGTCGAAAGCAGAGCTGAGGTCAGAAAGTCAAGAAATCCACACAAGAACAGGACAGGTAGGTAACCGGGCAAGTATGTCTGGAAGGCACAGGTTTGCTGAGTTACAAACACAGATGCTACAGCAAGCACAAAGTGCTGAAGGGTTGGCCAGATGGGTTCCTATAGGGAGATTCAGGGGTGGTTCCCTCTTTGATGGAGGACTGTGACGTTCTGGGTCTCTGGCGCCCCCTCTGGCAGTAGTGGACATTGCTGCTTTTGGTTTATTTTTATTTCGTTCATTTCTTGGATTCCAAGCATGATTAGTACCTGGACTCCATTGGTTCACCCTGGACCATTTTGTATAAATGGAGACCACTCCCTTAGTAGGGTGCGGTCTCATTCATCCTGGATCAGTCATTCAGCTCATGTCTGGTTTGCCTTGCTCCTAGATTCATCCTGAATCATCTATTCAGTTCAGTCTGTCTTCAAGGTCCTGTCTGGTTTGCCTTGGTCTAATTTTATCCTGTTCAGTCTGTCTGTCTTCCAGCTCGCTCATGTCTGGTCTTTCCCTGGTCTAGATTTATCCTGTTTAGCCTGTTTTCCTGGTCATTCTGTTTACAGGCTCATGTCTGGTTTGCACTGTTTTTCTTGCCTTCTTGTATCATGTTTAATTCTGCCTCCCATGTTTAGTTGCCTATTTTGTTTATCTGGTTTTCTTTATATTTCTTGCCGTGAGGTTAAAGGCTCTGTTTATTGTATTTAAGTTCTTGGTTCCTAGAATATATTATATATATTTATTTTTCTAGTTCAGGCTCATGGTCTATTTTCACTGCTCATTAGGCTCACACCCCTCTCTGTCAGGTCAGGTCCCTGACCCCCATCGTGACATAATGAGACCGCCAGTAACAAGTGAGCTAGCAGTGATTCTTGGTCTGTTGGAGAACCTGCAAAAGGTTAATAAAGCTGCAGAACAGCACCTGGAGCGGCTGAGTGCTATACTGCGGAAAACTCCCAGGGACGCCTTCCCAAAGGAACCTGTTCCAGTGAAAGATTCCAGAGGACCCCTGACCCTGGAGGAAAGGGTATGGAGGAAAACCCATGGCTTATGTTTCTACTGTGGTTCCTGCCTGCACAGAGTGGCAACCTGCCAGGTGCGCCCACAGAAGGCCCTCACGGTCCAGCCTTACCAAACTTCCTTGACCAAGCCATGCCAGGCCGCAGTATCCATGTCCGCTGCCCTGCAACCCGCAGGATTTCCAGAGTCCGCTGCCCTGCAACCCGCAGGATTTCCAGAGTCCGCTGCCCTGCAACCCGCAGGATTTCCAGAGTCCGCTGCCCTGCAACCCGCAGGATTTCCAGAGTCCGCTGCCCTGCAACCCGCAGGATTTCCAGAGTCCGCTGCCCTGCAACCCGCAGGATTTCCAGAGTCCGCTGCCCTGCAACCCGCAGGATTTCCAGAGTCCGCTGCCCTGCAACCCGCAGGATTTCCAGAGTCCGCTGCCCTGCAACCCGCAGGATTTCCAGAGTCCGCTGCCCTGCAACCCCAACAAATCGGGGTCACCCCTCCACAGTGCCAAGCCAAGGAGGTTCCCAAGCTGGTGGCTCCCAAGCCACGCTCACCCGAGCCGGCCATGACCGAGTCGCCGAAGAGCCGTGCCGAGGTCGCTGACCCACAGAGCCGTGCTGCTGCCGCCATGACCGAGTCGCCGCAGAGCCGTGTCGAGGTCGCTGACCCACAGATCCGTGCTGCTGCCGCCATGTCCGAGTCGCCGCAGAGCCGCGCTGTTGCTGCCGTGTCCAAGTCACCACAGAGTCGTGCTAAAGGCGCTGCCCCTCCTGTCCTTGCCAAGGGTGCTACCCAACCGGTCCACACCAAGGGCGCTGCCCCACCGAGCCCAGCTGTCCCGGTGTCTTCGAGCCCAGCTGTCCCGGTGTCTTCGAGCCCAGCTGTCCCGGTGTCTTCGAGCCCAGCTGTCCCGGTGTCTTCGAGCCCAGCTGTCCCAGTGTCTTCGAGCCCAGCTGTCCCGGTGTCTTCGAGCCCTGCTGTCCCGGTGTCTTCGAGCCCTGCTGTCCCGGTGTCTTCGAGCCCTGCTGTCCCGGTGTCTTCGAGCCCTGCTGTCCCGGTGTCTTCGAGCCCTGCTGTCCCGGTGTCTTCGAGCCCTGCTGTCCCGGTGTCTTCGAGCCCTGCTGTCCGGTGTCTTCGAGCCTGCTGTCCCGGTGTCTTCGAGCCCTGCTGTCCCGGTGTCTTTGAGCCCAGCTGTCCCGGTGTCTTCTAGCCCAGTGGTTCCAGTCCAGTCGCCGCAGAGCCGTGCCAAGGTCACCAACCTACGGAGCTGTGCTGCTGCTGTCCCAGTCAAATTGCCACAGAACCGGATCGCCACTGGTGCCATCTTCCTGTTGCCGCAGAGCCGGGAGGACACTTTTGCTGTCCATTCCACGTCCCGTACCAGGGGGAGGAGACACAAAAGGACTGGTGCCAGTGTCTTCAAACCTGGACCCAGTTTTGGCTCCCACCCTCATAGACGGGGGCGTCTTGAGGAGGATGACGACTCTGAGTGGGACCTCGGGACTTTGGTGACTGGTGTACGCGAGGGCTCTACGTGCCTACAGGACCCATTGACTTTTTACTTTCATTCTTATTGTCTTTTTTTTTGAGCATCCGGGGTCTGCTCGTGGAGGGGGGGATATGTGACGTTCTGGGTCTCTGGCGCCCCCTCTGGCAGTAGTGGACATTGCTGCTTTTGGTTTATTTTTATTTCGTTCATTTTTTGGATTCCAAGCCTGATTAGTACCTGGACTCCATTGGTTCACCCTGGACCATTTTGTATAAATGGAGACCACTCCCTTAGTAGGGTGCGGTCTCATTCATCCTGGATCAGTCATTCAGCTCATGTCTGGTTTGCCTTGCTCCTAGATTCATCCTGAATCATCTATTCAGTTCAGTCTGTCTTCAAGGTCCTGTCTGGTTTGCCTTGGTCTAATTTTATCCTGTTCAGTCTGTCTGTCTTCCAGCTCGCTCATGTCTGGTCTTTCCCTGGTCTAGATTTATCCTGTTTAGCCTGTTTTCCTGGTCATTCTGTTTACAGGCTCATGTCTGGTTTGCACTGTTTTTCTTGCCTTCTTGTATCATGTTTAATTCTGCCTCCCATGTTTAGTTGCCTATCTGGTTTTCTTTATATTTCTTGCCGTGAGGTTAAAGGCTCTGTTTATTGTATTTAAGTTCTTGGTTCCTAGAATATATTATATATATTTATTTTTCTAGTTCAGGCTCATGGTCTATTTTCACTGCTCATTAGGCTCACACCCCTCTCTGTCAGGTCAGGTCCCTGACCCCCATCGTGACAAGGACCTTCCACTACAGTGTGCAATAGTGTCTGCAACTGGGACATTGTTCTGTTAAACATCATTGCATGTGTGAGTTGGACACCAAACCGACACAGTGGAGGAGCAGTAGTGTCACGGACGTCATTCTGGTCAATGGGAGTAGTTAGATTGAAACAGGTGTGTCAATTCTTGGCATCAGCTACATCAATTCGAAACAAATACTCGTCATTGTGCGTAGGAGAAATAAAGATTAATTTGATTACTGATTTCCAGAACAAGTGTTGGTTATTCATAAGATTTCACAATGTTGGTAGATATTTAGTTGCACTTTTATGTAATTATGCAGAAACATCACAAACATTTTGATCTTTCATTCCATTTTCGTGTTATATTCAAAGGTCTAGTTGAGCAGAAATGTAGTCGCCCACTATTTCATCAGGAAGAAAACAGTTCCGCGGGTCCACAGTTGGCAAAAATGTTATTTGGGTATCCAAAATGTGTTGGGTCACATTAAACATATGCTTTTTGTCATTATTATGATTCCCTAAAACCCAGCACTTACTTAAATATATTTATATAAATACAAATGAAATTTCAGTGCTGGATAATGGGTTTATGTGCGAGATGAAAAGTAAAAATATTGTCACTTTTTTTGGACTTGACCCCTGGTTAGAATGACTTGTGAGGGACATTTAAATACATATAAATCTGTGAATTTTATTTTTGATGATATTCAAATCCCCTTGACCCGTAATGTCTGTTAAAATTAGAGACAGCAGGAATCTCTAAAGCTGTTGATAATATGTATTAATCTGGGCATTCCTTTCAGATGCTGAGCTTTTCAGATCCAGAATGTGATGAAATGTCCTTGGCTGTTGATGGGTGCAACGTTTTATAAGAATGTGTAAAGCGTCTTCTGTATTTTATATTAAGTGAGTAGGAGTAAGAGCACCTATATGCACTCTGTTCTATTCTCCGCAGATGAATACTATGAAAATGGCCTTGCATATAATCCCTTCACTGCAGATTTATTTTCTTCAGAAACAAAAATGCTTTTACCATAAAAATAAATCAGTCATAACGATCATCTTGCAATAGGACAGAACATTAATTCATTTTGTGTACTGTACTTTAATTCTGTTTAAGGATACTTCAAAACCGATTTGATTTTTTTAGTTTTGTTTTAATAATACACCAATAGAAAAATCTCACAACGGCTGTTTCAGAAGTATTAAAACATGCAATTTTCTTGTGATTTAAATTTAGTATATGCACCCCATAGCTTTCCAGCTGTGCTGGAGTCCAAGACAACTTACTAATGTGTGTGTGTGTGTGTGTGTGTGTGTGGTGTGTGTGTGTGTGTGTGTACGTACGATATGAGACACGCTCAGGGACTTCCAATAAAAAATAATAAACTTTATTATGAAAATATTAAAATTTACATAGGTCCAAAGTTTCGGCTCTATCTGAGCCTTTATAAAAGGCAAAAATCCTGAGAATTGGAGAGTGCTTGACCAAGTGTTAATATATATATATACCTGGTGATAATCCAGCACTCACTGGTTGCCGGTTTAATGCCCGGTGCAACGCCAAGCTCCATATAAAGTCCAAAATATTGACAGCACTCTGGGGAGATAGAGGGGTCCAAAGGACCTCCCCTCCCATTCAGGCACATACCCTGCTCTGGCAGGGTGGGAGCCTGAAATTAACATCATTGCACCCGGCGCCGGGAGTGGTACAAATCCGATGTCAGACCTTCCTTTAGTCAGACCACCGTGGACCCTGGAGAGAGAGGTGCGTATACGGGTATGCAGATGGGCCAGTCCTATTTCAGAATATATCCGACATTGAACCGCAACGAGGAAAAGGTTGTGTCGTATATATTCCGACATAGGACTGAAAAGGGTTAATTTTTATAAAACATAGCTACAATCGCAAACACACACACGTAATTACATACTGTAGATATGTACAGACACTTAGGCTGGGTTCACACCTAGCCGTTTTAACGCGTGTTCGTGCGCGCTTTAAAACGCAGGAACGGGGAAATCCCATGCTTTGCTATGGGACCCATTCAGACCTAAGCATTTTACAGCGCGCAGGAACGCGCGTTAAAACGGCCAACGCAAAAAGAAGTTCGGGAGCTTCTTTTCGGGCATACAGCAGCGCGTTCGCGGCCATATCATAGCCGCGAACGCGCTGCAACGCGCGTTCGCGCGTTTTTTTGTATGCGGGAACGTGCGTAAAAAAACGTGCGCATTGCGCGACGCAGCGCTACGCCCGGGTGTGAACCCAGCCTAATGTGTATTCACACATACGTAGATACTCACTGGTTCACACTCACAAATACATACAATCACAGTTACACACTCAGATACATACAGTACCTGCACTCAAAGGTAAACATTCATAGACAAACACACACGGGTATACACTCATACAGATACATACATGCCCTCCCAGACCCCATAACCATTCTTATTCCTCCTCCCATATCCCACATAGGTCTTCTTCTGATTCCACACCCCATGACCATAGACAACACACCCTCTACCATCCTCAGACTTCTCAACAGACCAATTTGACCCTGCTACGATTACTTACAGGACCCGTTCCAACCTCCCCCCAGAACACCCATAGGACTGCTTAACTACAAGCGCATTGACTCTCCATCAGTTTCCTTCTTTGAGTAACTTTATATCCCTAGCTAGCGTCTTTCCTCACCATTCCCGATCCGAACAGGGTTATTCAAAGAGATCCGAATGGCTGCCGAAAGGGAACCAAACACTGAAAATCAGCGTTCAATTACCTTTCTTGGCCATTCGGCTATCCAGAGAGCAGGCAATTCGCCAAATCCTGGCGAATTGCCTGCAGATACGGTGCCTGTTCGGTGCCTGTTCGAGGGCAGTGAATCCCCATAGAGAAGCACTGCTTCGGCTATTCAGAGAACAAAAACCAGCAGTGAAAGGTTCCCGAAATGCCCTGCCATTCGGTGGTTTAATTCGGCAGGTTTATTCAGGCGAATCCCATATCCCATAATCCCATGTTAAAAATATTCCCGTTTTAATTCAATATCTAATAAACCGTTCATTATAATACTCTGCAGTAAAAAGTTTCTTTATTTATAGATTTTTTTAGGATATTTCAAGCATTTTTCAGGGGGGGGGGTTTAAAAAAATTCCTATTTTTTTTTTTAAACATTTTTTCTTTTTTCTGTAACAGCCCTTTTTATTATCATTCATTGGATCTTATATGTAAATTTCAGACATTTTTGCTCAGTAGTTTCTTTGCAAACAGCGTTTCCCTTTTCAAACATTCAAGCAAACTGTTTTTTTTAATTTATTCACTCCACTCGTCTGCGGTGTCGGCTTTTTCCGGCGGCTGCGCTGCGTGTGATCGGCTCCTGCTCGGGTTTTTCCGGCATTTTCGGCAGGTTAATCCAGATGTTTTTGTGGGTTTCGGTGTGCGTTAGCCCTAGTTTTGCGGTGAGTTTTCGGCAGGTTTTCGGTGACTTTTCCCTGCATTTCGGCGGCCCTGTGGTGCTTGCTGAATACACCGCAGGGTTGCCGAAATGGGATCGCCAAATCGAACCGAATTGAAGGGAACGAAAAGTCACCGAATGTGCGGTGGCTTTTCGATTCTCTTTGAATAACCCTGTAAGAGGTAGGTCATTCCACAGGACCAGTGCAGCTCTTGAGAAGTCGGAATCATGAGTTGGCTTTTTGGGTGGTACAGGAACAAGTGGACAGATGGAGGTTCTAGAGTGATCTAGAAGGGTTGTATTTGTGGAGTAGGGACAATATTACCATAAGGGTCAGGTTATAGAAAACTTTTAATGTCAGGGTCAGTATTTTAAATTGTATCCTGAAAGGTACAGGAATCGAATGTAAGGAGCGGCAGGCGGGGAGGTGTGTGAGGAGCGTCGGGTTAGATATAAGACTGGAAGCTGCAATCATGAAAGAATACAAAGAGGCAATGTGGGTGTGTCGGGGACACCAATAAAGAACGAGTTACAATATATCAATATATCAAATTGCGATATATAATAAGTGCACCTTACCCATATCTTGCAAACAGTCTATTATAGCTACATATAAAGACAGGTAGCTAGGACTAGACACAATGTCTTCATAAAGCTGCATCCATTCTGGCACAGTCTTACATTAAAAAAATGGAAAGGAATCCTCCATCAATTTCCACAGTGACTGAGTCACATTTAGCCCTTTCCTGCAGAATTTCTGCATTTTGTCTTTATAGATATGGCACAACGACTCTGAAAAATGATGCAATTATTCCATGGCTGCCTTGCATAATGAGTTATTTAACTGATATTGATTTACGGTTGTTACACGTTAAATACTGTTAATTAATAGTAACAATATTAAAATGTAATGTTGCTGATTTGGCTATTTTTTGTATTTAAATCAAGTGACTGAAACACTCTATAATTTAAAAGGAAATAATAAGGCTGATTCAGCAATGTGGCTCATTTCAATGAAATAGAGTTAATGAAAGTGATATAATTACAATAAATGTTGCCTGTAAATAGAATTCTGATGATGTGAAAAGAGTATCAGCTTATTCCTTGATGGGGTTCAGGCTCTCGATGACTTTCTGAAGCTTTCTAGCTTGATATATGAGCTGACTGCTAAAGAGTAGACAGCGAATAAGACAATTCTCAGGTTTTCTCGTGTTTTAGGAATTTTGATATTCCGTTGTTTATCTATTGTATCTGTGCACAGCAGTTCCGTTGTTATTAAGGACTACTTATAGTCAAGGGATGGGGTTTATGGAGATACGTTTATCTGCAGTAATTAAACATTAATTACAACAGGGATCTTGTTACTGAATTACAGAGGTAAAATGTTTTATTACAAAACCTGTCCCTAGAATTTAGAAATTACCCAGTTCTATTAGACCTGGGCCTTGAGGACTGGATTATGAATCTTACATGTTGTGCATAATGATTTTAGGGTTGCTGGATCAATATTTGTAGTAAAGCCATTTATGGAAGAAGCACACAATATACAGAACTGTAGGCATGCGCAGTTTAGTTACGATCTATTTGGAAATCGGCTGAATAAACAGCAATTTGGAAATTTGGATGAATCCATATTGTTGTTATCTGAACCAAATCTCCTCCCGAATAAAAAAACTTTCTTAATTGAGCCAAACTAGTTCAATTATAATTATCAGATCTATATATAATCGTACATATTCGTAATAATTCGGAATGCTCCACGCTTTATGATGCTTATGTATCATTCTGTGAGTCATTTTGGAGCATATTTATTTATTTATAAAGGGCCATATTACATACTTGGTGCTAACTTAACCAGAGCTGCTGTAAACTTCCCAGAGCCATTATAGCCTATAGAGGTTTTAAGTTTACAATAGCTCTGGTTAAGTTAGCACCAACATTGTATTACTGCCCAAAGTATTTTACCAGGAAGGATACTTCTCATTTTCAAGTATGCCCTGGGTATGCTTAATTCTTGTCTGCATCATTTTTTCCATGTTCTTCATTCTGTGCATCATTTTGGTGCATGTGCTTCATACCGCGTGCCATTTCAGAGCCATTCTTGCATCATTCTGTAGATTTTTTATATTTTAAAAATATCATGATTCATAATATCGGAAAGAGTTGAATATATTCAGAAGCTTAAGATATTTCAAATCTTTGTTATCCAAAATATCGGAAGGGTCCAATATTCCGAAGTAGTTGGGTTCAAATATTTCGGAATCCGAAATTTTGGGATTCTGAACTATTTCAAAACGAACTGAACCGCTATTTATTGCCTGTGCACTTCTACTGAATTGTTTACTTTCCTGCGTATTCCATAAGTGGAAATGCAACAGCCTCTACATGCATGCTTGTAGGAACTGGGGGGATATGGAAGACGCATCGCCCCAGTTATCTTCATAGAGATGTGCACATTGTGTGTCTGGGTTTGAGTATTTGTCGTATAGACAGCCTAAATGTTTTAGGTTACATCCATTATATTTATGGATTCCCCCAATCTATATTTTCTGAAGGGTAAGGGTAGAAAATGAATAAACTGAGCTTGTTAAACTAAGCTTGCAGTAATTTCATTGGGCCCTGTTACATTCTTCACGCAAAAACGCTCGCACAACGCATGGATTTGTGCACCCAGCATTAAACGTTAACGCGCGTAGATCAATGCTGGAATTACAATCCTTGCGCATTTTTTCATCTGCCGAGCAATAACGGCGTAAAACGGACGCGGAAAAACACGCGGGCAGCAACGTTGCGTGTAGAAATCGGTGGGTGGACTGTTTTTCAAGCGATTCAGCCAATCAAAATTAAGAATCACAATTGTCTCCCGTTAAGTTTTTGCGCCTGTCAAAATCAATCTGCGCATATATGCTGCAACAATAATAAATGCACACACAACTTCTCAAATTTATTGGTTTGGTATGTGTAGAATGTGTAACTATACTTTGCTGCGTTTTTTTTTTTGGCCCGGTGTATTTGGTTTCGGCCAGGTTGATAGAATTTGCCATTAACACCAGCTTTTAGGAGTTGCTAAAATTATGCGTGCAAAGGCTGTGCGTTACATAGAAACATAGAAATATAGAAAAATGTCGGCAGATAAGAACCTTTTCGGCCCATCTAGTCTGCCCAATTACATGAATACTTTACCTGGATTTATCTTTTGTTTAGGATAGCCTTATGCCTATCCCATGCCTGCTTAAATTCAATCACTGTTTTGGCCTCTACCACTTCTACTGGAAGGCTGTTCCATGTATCCACCACCCTCTCAGTAAAATAATGCTTCCTGATGTTACTTTTAAACCTTTGCCCCTCTAATCTAAGACTATGTCCTCTTGTTTTGCTACTTTGTTTCCTTTTAAATATACTCCCTTCCTCTACCTTGTGGATTCCCTTTACGTATTTAAATGTTTCTATCATATCTCCTCTGTCTCGTCTTTTTTCCAAGCTGTACATGTTAAGATCATTAAGCCTTTCCTTAACTGCGTATAGATTGTAATACCATCCGCGTACCAGTGCACAAACGCATTTCCGCTCATAATGTTAAGTATAGCGCGCAGTAAAGTACGCTCGCGCAGGTTCACCCGCGGTAGATGTATACGTGCGTTTGTTGCACTGACATTGTAATACGACGTTCAGCGCAAAGGGTTTTTCCCCTCGCGTTAATGTGTTTTTAAGCGGGCGCAAACGTATGCGCGAAGATTGTAATAGGGCCCATTATATTATGCCTTTACACTGTCTAAAGTGAGAAGCCTATCTCCCCTCCAGATCTTTATGGGTTCCTACACTGATGCCGAGTCTGCCGACACGCATTTCTGTACCTGTAAACATGTAACATAGTGAATATATTTCCTACATATTTATTTTATGTATTAATCTGTATATTTGTGTTTTGTTTTTAATATCTTGCATTTTATTACTTTGTATTTCTTTACCTACTGTAACAATTCAATGTTCTTGAACCCAGGACATACTTGAAAACGAGAGAAATCTCAATGTATCCTTCCTGGTAAAATACTTTATAAATAAATTTCTGTCTGGTACAGTTGTGTTCAAAATTATTCAACCCCCAATGCTGTAAAGGGTTTTAGGGAATTTCGTGTACATTTGTAATTGTATTCAGAATGAAATCCTACAAGGACTTTTTAAAGAACCATATGCAACTAAAATGACATCAATTGGTTTTATAATACAGTAGTAAATGTTTCTTTTGTGAATTCTTCATTGACACAATTATTCAACCCCTTAAAGACTACCACTCTGAAGAACAGAGGTTCATTCAAGTGTTTTCAATCAGGTATTGAAAACACCTGTGGATGTCACGGAGCAGAAATAAAGCATAATAAGCACCAATTAGGCAGCTTTAAAATGACTGTGATACTCAGCTCTTTCTAGACATTTACTGGTGTGGTTACAAACATGGTGAAGTCAAGAGAATGGTCCAGGAAGACAAGAGAAGAGCTGATTACTCTTCACAGGAAGGGCAATGGCTATAAGAAGATTGTAAAGATGTTAAACATACCAAGAGAGACCATAGGAAGCATCATTCGCAAATTCAAGGCAAAGGGCACTGTTGAAACGCTACCTGGTCGTGGCAGAAAGAAGATGCTGACTTCGACTGCTGTGCGCTACCTGAAGCGTAGAGTGGAGAAAAGTCCCCGTGTGACTGCTGAGGAACTGAGCAAAGATTTGTCAGATGTGGGTACTGAAGTTTCAGCTCAGACAATACGGCGCACACTGCGTAATGAAGGCCTCCATGCCAGAACTCCCAGGCGCACCCCCTTGCTGTCTCCAAAGAATAAGAAGAGTAGACTGCAGTATGCCAAATGTCATGTGGACAAACCACAGAAGTTTTGGGATAGTGTTCTGTGGACTGATGAAACAAAATTAGAACTGTTTGGGCCCATGAATCAACGCTATGTTCGGAGGAGGAAGAACAAGGCCTATGAAGAAAAGAACACCTTGCCTACTGTGAAGCATGGCGGGGGGTCAATCATGCTTTGGGGCTGTTTTGCTTCTGCAGGTACAGGGAAGCTTCAGCATGTGCAAGGTACCATGAATTCTCTTCAGTACCAGGAGATATTGGATGACAATGTGATGCAGTCCGTCACAAACCTGAGGCTTGGGAGACGTTGGACCTTTCAACAGGATAATGATCCCAAGCATCCCTCCAAGTCCACTAGAGCATGGTTGCAGATTAAAGGCTGGAACAATTTGGAGTGGCCATCGCAGTCACCTGACTTAAATCCGATTGAGAACCTCTGGTGGGACTTAAAGAAAGCAGTTGCAGTGCGCAAGCCTAAGAATGTGACTGAACTGGAGGCTTTTGCCCATGACGAATGGGCGAAGATACCCGTAGATCGCTGCAAGACACTTGTGTCAAGCTATGCTTCACATTTAAAAGCTGTTATAACTGTAAAAGGATGTTCTACTAAGTACTAAGATTGAATGTCACTTGGGGGTTGAATAAAACTGATAATGATGTGAGCACAGAAAAGACATTTGTGGTTATTTCATTATAAATGTTATGTTATATTCGTCTGACCTACACGTGCCTCTTTGATTTAATTGTAAGCAAGATGACTGAATGATCAAAATCAATGTCAAACTGGCCAAAACACTCAATTTCAGTGGGGGTTGAATAATTTTGAACACAACTGTATATGTTTTCTAAGTGGGAAATAAGATTTCCAGTGGATCACACCTTCTAGTCTTCACTTCATCATCAGTGTCAATAACCACACCGTATATTGTAAACAGAATTCTGAGAAAAATAAAATCCCTAACTTGTTTGTGTTCATGATTTTTTTAAACATTCCATTGATTTTTTTTTTCCTTTTTCTGTTCTTTGACTTTTATTTTTAAGCAGTCATTTTTTTTTTTAAATTTAAGGTTTTTATTTTATTGTAGCAAAGAAACAAGGTCGAACCGACCTATAGAGTTGGCCTCGCAGGGCCAGATAGCTCAATCACTAACAGGGTTATTCAAAGAGATTCGAAAAGTCACCGCATGTTCGGTGACTTTTCGTTCTCTTCAATTCGGTTCCTTTTGCCGATCCCATTTCGGTGACCCTGCAGTGTATTCAGCAAGCACCACAGGGTCCCCGAATTGCAGGGAAAAGCTGCCGCAAACCCGACGAAAACTAACCGCAAAACCCAGTGAATGCACGCCGAAAACCCCCAAAAACATCTGGATTAACCTGCTGAAAACCACGGAAAAAGCCCGAGCAGGAGCCGATCACACACAGCCGAAGCAGCTGAGACGCAGACGAGGGAGGTGAATAAATCAGCAAAATAGTTTGTATGAATCTGTGAAAGTGAAACGCTGTTTGCAAAGAAACTACTGAGCGAAAATGTCTGAAATTTACACAGGAGGTCCAGGGAATGATAATAAAAAGGGCTGTTACAGAAAAAATAAGTAAACTTTAAAAAAAATTTTAAAAAAAATCGGACTTTTTAAAAAAAAAAAAAAAAAAAAAAAAAAATGCTTAAAGTATCCTAAAAAATCTATAAATAAAGAGACTTTTTGCTGCAGAATTTTATAATGAACGGTTTATTAGATATTGAATTAAAACATAAAATATTTTTAACATTGAAGCCTATGGGATTCTCCTGAATAAACTTGCCGAATTAAACCACCGAATGGCAGGGTATTAGGGGAAACTTTCACTGCTGGTTTGTGTTCTCTGAATAGCCAAAGCAGTGCATTTCATGGGGATTTCACTGCCCTCGAACAGGCACCGAACAGGCACCGTATGTGCAGGCAATTCACCAGGATTTGGCGAATTGCCTGCTCTCTGGATAGCCGAATGGCCAGGAAAGGTAACCGAACGCTGATTTTCAGCGTTCGGTTACCTTTCTCAAGCAATTCGGAGCTCTTTGGATAACCCTGATAGAAAATTGAAAATATACAATATAAAGCAACAATATAAATCTGGCCGCAAATCCTCATAAGAGACGCATAAAATATAAAATGGGGGGGGACCTCCAAACATAAGTCCAAAATATCAGGAAATCAGACAGAAAAGGTACCACCAAATAATAGAAAAAGTTACTGCTTGGACGTCCCCAGCCGGGGACATACAGGACGCTGAAAATGAGCAAAAAAAATAAATGGCTGAGAGTCCGCAAAAAAATTTATAAATGAAAATAACAAGGAAGATACCCAAGCTGGGAAGGACGTTGAAAGGTAAGTTAGGTCGAGTGTAACTCTACCCTGTCCCGACTGCCGTCTTAACCCGGGTCTATCGTAGGAGATGAAGGACCTCCGAGCTCAGAACCGGGGACCACCGGGGTGGGAAGAAGGCCAAAGGAACGCAGAAGGGACCACGCCGCCTCTAGGGTCGACACCAGGTGTGACATATTTTCGTGATTTATATACATAGACCCTGCCACCCCCCATCTATATCGAACCCCACAGCCCCTCAAAAACCCCGAGATTTCTCGAAATTGCCTCCTGGCAATCAGTGTCACAAAAGGGAGATCATTAAATAATGACAGAGATAAATCTTCAAAAACTATCGGGGCTCGAGCTGCAGGGATCGACATCAAGCGGCGCTTATCAGTTTCCGATCCCGCCTCCGCCAGCACATCTCGAGGAGAGTCCACAGGGGCCGTAGCCGCCTTTCGAAGCCAGATAGCGTTCAGAAAAACAGATCCGTTAGGCGTTTCAATCAAAGTAGATGCAAATTTATTAATAAATGGCAGTAGGTCGGTGTCAGCAATCGTCTCTGGAATCCCCCGGACACGCACATTCTTCCGACGATGTAGATTTTCAGCTGCCTCTACCGCTCCCGTGAGCATCGCAACCTGAGACTGTGGAGATTTTACCTGCGGCGCCAGAAGGGTCTGTGTCGCTCCAACCTCTTCAACCTGTACCTCCACAGTGGTCAATCGATCTTTATCCGTCGTCAGGTCCGTGGATAAGGCCGCAAAATCTGCCCGCCATACAGCCTTCATCTTAGCTAGTGCTTCCTCCAGCAGGCCCTCGTGAAGGACAGGCGGTCTGCGCCTGTCCGGTTCCCCGAAGCAGCTGTAAGAGAGTCAGCAGGGCTAAAACGGTCAGACTACGCTCCAAGCCGACGTGCCACTGGCGTCTTCGGGCCACCGGGGACCACCCTCGACCGACCTGCAGCCCCCTGCGTCCGGGGCGACTGTCGAGCAGCCACCGAGGCCTCTGACCAATATGGGTCGTCATCTTCCGCAGAACTCGTCGTGGGAGACAGGTACGTGTGGGGCTCGCCCTGTCGCTTTCTCCGTACCTCCCCCATGACTTTGCGGATGTCCCGCTGTTGGGGGCCGCCTGGCGATAGGGGCTTCTTTCCTGACTTCTTCCCCATTAAAATACCGAGGGACTGGTTGCGTGCTCTGAGTGTATTTCCAGCAGGGCGTAAGTCCACCAAAATAACCACCAGGCTCAGGCCTCCGCAATGGGCCTCACTCCCTGGGATCACCAAGTCCGGGCCAGGCAATATCCCCACAAATAACTAAAGTACCGTGGTAGATCCGGTCCGGGAGGGCTCCACTTGTCCCTGGTATACAGTAGATACTTCTGATCGACAGCCCAGGGGTCTCCACGAACGGCGGGCGGTTGGGTTGTAGGGTCCGTGCAGGGGAACTCACGGCAAATGCCTGGAAAATGGCCGCCAGTCCTAGGCCTCACTTCCCCAGTCTCCCAACAGTAACGCTGGAAACACCGCAATCCAAATTCTGTGTCGGCGGTTTACAACCAACAGGGCTCCGCCAGCCAGGGATGTAAAATGCCAAGATTATAACTACAAATGTCCTCATATATGAAGGGATCCGCTGGAGAGCTCTGTAAAGTGCGACCGCCCCCCAAACATTCCATTGATTTTGATATATTTTTATGCTTTTTTTCTCACAAGCTCACCATAACTTTATGTAATGAACTAACACTTACCTACATTTGTCACTACATTATTTAATTTCCAAAATATATAATTGCTATTTTAATTCTGTGTTAGTTATAGCAATCCTTTTGTAATGACAGAGTTAATTTATGTTTTTCTATGCCTTGTTTACTAAAACGCCTGAAGAAGCAAAAGAGAAGTGACGTATTAGAGGTGACAGCAGTGACAACGAGTTAAACGTCAAACAGACTCGTTAAAAATTGTTCTGTTAAATGTGTCGAGAAATTAACCTGAAAATACTGGCAATATACAGAGAACAACAGCTATGATCTATTACCTCCTTTGAAGTGTGGATCATTATAACTAGTCTGTGTCAAGCTTGATGCAAGGTCAGACAAGGTTAAAGCTAGATCATTCCTGACATCTGACACTGATAAACTGGAAAATCATTTAGAGCGTGATTTACTGTAAGCTGGAATGTTAAATTAGGTGATACCCAGAGGGGCCTCTGGCCAGCATCTGAGATAACCATTTAAATGCTGACGAAAAGATGTAAGAAGATGCATTTTAATATGTACTATGTATCTTCCTTGGTTGACTTGCTTAGAGATGTCTAGAAAAAGCTATAGTAACCTTTTTGGCCTTGCAGTGGTCAACGAGACTACTGCTATTCATTAAATTCCAGAGTGATTAGAATATACCTACATCACCATGAATAGTATAAAAAAACCGCAAAAAAAATAATCATTGGATGAGCTTGTTATCCCTAAGAGGAGTCATGGGTTTTTTAGTTAATTAATCCCGTCACTACCAAGCACTTTTTGTTGTTATCATATAATTTATTTGAAACATGTGATGCAACGTTAACAATTAAATATAGGGCAAAATAGATTTTTTGCAGAAATAACGTCCCGACTTAAGACATTAAAATGTCGTAAATATGCTCATTTTGTTTACTTACATGTATTTGTTTATCATTCACAGAGATATAGCCTTGGATGAGAGGTTTGAAACTCTAGGTGTCTCTTATCTCACACACTGTCACACGGGGTCTGCATTATTCGCATAAAGGCAGAAATGTGGTCTCAAATACAATAAATGTGATACAAATAAATGATAAAAAATCGTCAGATCTCTTGCTTATAGGGATTTGCAGTGCTTATAACGAGAACCTTAGCAATGCAGCCACCAAAAAAATAACAAAAGAATATATATATAATATCTGTATGTGGCATAATGCCTGTGTATGGAAATTACAGTAACACTGTATCTGTACAGGGATTTTCAGTATTTATAAACCCCTGGTTCTTATCCCTTTACAGCGGTGAGTGACCCCAGAACTATCTCTGTATTCTGCTCTCCCTGGCTGTTGTAATACAGCAGCAAAGTTTATGAACATTTTATTACAAACGGTGTGAGAGCTGTTGCTTCTAGCTTGTTTACAGTAAGATATGGTTAATTAGGACAGTCTACTGATAATGACAGATAAGGAAGCACACTAATCTTGCCTTAAAAAGATATGCAAATTGGATTTTGATTTGCTAATAGATGCTTTTTTTTTTTTTTTAGAAAGTATTTTACCAGGAAGGATACATTGAGATTTCTCTCGTTTTCAAGTATGTCCTGGGTGGCGAGTATGTACCATTAGGTGTCTTGCCCAAGGACACTAACTGGAGAGGTTGCTCGCTGGGATCGAACCCATGTCTCCACAGTCTCTCTCCATGCAGAGCAGTGATGTTACCCTCTACTCAATGTATTACAAAGCAAACTCCATGGAGTTAACTCAATTGTGGGAGTGAAACGGTTAATAGCCATAGGCCTTTTAGTAGTCATTTGGGTGGAGTAGAGGTATCATCACTGCTCTGCGTGGAGAGGGACTGTGGAGACATGGGTTCAATCCTGGCAAGAGCACCTCTCCAGTAAGTGTCCTTGGGCAAGACACCCAACGGTACATACTCGCCACCCAGGACATACTTGAAAATTAGAGAAATCTCAATGTATCTTTCCTGGTAAAATACTTTCTCAATTTTTTTTTTTAAATGGCGAGCTGTCTTAAAGGAAACAGCGAGTTTCCAATAGTAATTAAATAGAAAGTCAGACTATAAAGAATCTAATCCAATCAAGCCGAGACAGTCTGCTTTCCAGATGTTATGGGGGTTATTCACTAACCACCATTATTTACCATTCTTGCTACAATGATAACGTTTGTGTGGAACAAAGAGGTCTGGACAAGGAACAAAGAGGCCTTTAGGTGTTTACCTCATAAGACACCCGGGAGCTAATAATGAGCCTAATACCTTGCAGGCTACAACATCGGTGAGTGCACTCTTGACTATTTATTATCTGCCGGTGCGAAGACGAATTACACTATGGCAGCACTGTCTTCTTTCGTTTTCTGAGCTACACTCCTGTGGATCTCGATGGATAGAGGGGACCAAGACAAGAAAGGCTGTGCCACCCTCGTTAAGTTAGCCAGACGCTGTCATACCTAAAGCCGGGTTATTTATACCATTTGGTTCTATTACATGTGAGTAGATTTCCTCTTGCACTTATTTTTGCCTATGCTGGGTGTAGTGATTCTGCACCATGTGTTTATGTTTGTGTTTTTATTATGAGATTCGGAATGGGACTGAGCAGCGGACACCCCCCCCCCTTCCCATTTCTCCCACACTGAACTGTTGAGCGGTCCTACCCGCATATACTTCTAACTGCGATGTGACACTACTGGACAATAAGTATTACGCAGATCTTTATCTGTATACCCTGTGGGGTAATTTAAAACACGGGTTATATTCACAGTAATAAACAGTGGTTTTGGTTGACCTATTTGCCATGTGTGTGTATACCAGCGATTTGGACTGGTGAATCCACACTCTACTGGATGTTTTTTATTCACTTATATGAGTTTGCGTTATGTGGATCTGTCCTCTGTCTTGAATCCCATAGGATTCAGTGTAAAAAACTTTCCTGTTTTGTAATTATTTACAATTACTGTTTACTGTTTTTCCAATTTTTTTTATTATTCATAGGACCTTATATGTCATTTTCAGGCATTTTCGTGTAGTAGTTTTTTGAAAACAGCTTTTAAATGTTGTAGTGTTTTTTTTTCGTTTTTTTACCCGTTCTTCGCCTTGTCGGCTTTTTCCGGTGGCTGGTCGGTGCTCTGTTCGGCAGATCATTGGCTTTTTCGGATACATTCTCCGGTTTTGCATCAGATCGTCGGGTGCGTCGGTGGTTTATTGGATCACTCTGATGTTTTTTTAGCTTTTTTTTTTTTGTCGATTCGGCAGTTTTGTTGGGGGTTTTCAGATGCATTCAGTGACTTTTCCCTGCACTTCGGGGACACTGCAGTAAATGCTGAATTCACTGCAGTATCAACAAATTTGACTCCCCAAAGCGCGAGGAACGAAAGAGTAACTTTGATAGTCCTTTATATTTTCTTCACTTTATTGGGAAAGTATTAGCAAATAAAAGGTGTCTTGTGGGGAAGAAGGCTTCTCTTGGTATGCTTTGTTATGAGGAGAAGGTAAAAACAGGATACAATCACCCAGTACAGAACAGGATCTTTACTCATGCCTCTATGGAAGACTGACAGGAAGGCAAGCTTGCTAAGGAGGAAATGGGGCTGGACCAAACTAACTATGTGCGTTAGACAGGGAGAGTGGACTAATCCATTTTAAATAAAAGCATAGGGGGAAACGAATAAGGAATCTGGTTCCATCATCACGATACCATATGTTTGGGAAATGTATTTCCTCTGAGGCTCAATCAGTCTATTAGTGGCTGAGCATCATGAGAGATGTAATTCCAAAACATCTGGAGGGTCAAGGTTACTGACCCCTGTGCTAGAGTCTGAATTTTCTAATTTTGTGTTATATCCTTTTTCTCACATAAATACAGTTGTTATTTAGTTAGAATGATACTTCTAAGCACACAGGGAAAGCTACTTACTGGGTCTTATTGTACAAGATTCCTTCAGGACCACGGACAGAAGACGTTAAGTTAAAAGGGATTTACAACTATTTTTAATCTAATATTCACTCCTATTTTTTGTAAGATACCTGTCCCTCGTCACTGAGTGGACAAAAAGAGTTAATAATGGTAACAGTTAATAATAATGATTTTATTATTAGTTTATTTCCACTTTCAATAGAAGCTATACAAGCCAATAAAATCGAATTTAATTGTTCAATGTGTTATACAATCCCACCTTCTGAATATCAAGTTCCAAACAAAAACACTTAAATATTAAAACAGTTTTCACTGATTTCGTTTAATTTAAAAATTAGCTTTTTACGTAAAAAAAATTCAATGGAATTAACTTTTTTTTTACATGTTTTCCTACAAGTAAAAGGCTTTTTTATGTTTATTTGTTTTATGTTTATATTTAATTTGAGGAACAGTTCATCACCCATATCAACAGACTCAAGCATATGGTACAGAGGAACCGACCATCTCTACTAAGGGTAAGACCATATACTATAGCCTAGAGTCAGACTATCCACTCCACATGGTGTTAAGGCGATCCCAAATATTTTATAGACATGCTATCACCTCCAACAGATAGTAAGATCATCCCGCCATGTGTATACTGTGTAATATATGTATAGTGTGTGTGATGGGTGATTTGTGCAATGTATATGTGGAAATAAGGGTTGATACTGTATATATATATCTGTGTTTGTATGTGTGATGGGTGACCATTGATTTACTAAGGGGCCCCATAATCTGATGGCAACCCTTCCTTCTACATCCTGACCTGCTACAGACAGAGCCCCTTAATACCCTCCTTTTCTGGTCATGCACATGCAATATTGTATGGTATTTTGTATTCATATTCTCTGTATCATTTAATTATTATATTCCTGTACATTATTCTATATGATAAAGCTGATTTATTATTCCCGACTGTAACTTTTGCAGACTCTTTAATAAGTTTGAATATGAAAAAAAACCTCACAGTAATGACTGTGCAGTGTGCATGAGTGTGAGTTTTATTGCTGTGGAGCTCTGTGATACAGTAATGTGCGGTGTGTATAAGTGTGAGTTTTATTGCTGCGGAGCTCTGTGATATACTCATACACACCGGACATTGCAGTGAGTTTTATTGCCGTGGAGCTCTGTGATACACTCATACACACTGCACACACATTACTGTGAATTTTATTGCTGCTGAGCTCTGTGATACACATCGCACATTACTGTGAATTTTATTGCTGTGGAGCTATGTGATACACGCTTACACACTGCACATTATTGTGACGTTTATGGCTGTGGAGCTCTGTGTTATTTTTGTATACACTGAACATTACCTTGAGCTTATCACAGCTCCACAGCAATAAAAATCACAGTAATGTGTGGTGTGCATGAGCGTATCGCAGAGCTCCACAGCAATAAAACTCACAGTAATGTGCAGTGTGTATTAGCGTATCATCGAGCTCCACAGTAATTAAACTCACAGTAATGTGCAGTGTGTATGGGTCCATCAATTACTCTCACCTTGCAGTCCTCTCCTCCTGTTTCTAACCCCAACCCTTCTAGATTGTGAGTTCCTACGGGAATAGGGCCCTCATCTCCTCCTGTACTGTTTGTCAAATGTTGTTCAATGTAACCCTGTCTAAACTGTGCCTATTGTACAGCGCTGCGGAATATGCTGGTGCTTTATAAATAAATAATAATAAATTGTTGTGGAGCTCTGTGATTCTACAATGTGTAGGAGCGTATCAGTAATGTAGAGTATCTTATAAACCTGAAAAGTGATCAGTAGCTTTCCGCGTGTGCCACAGGGACCTTCTGTGTTGTAGCACAGGCTTAGATGCGATGAGTGGGTGATGGCTGCTGCAGCAGAGCGGTGGCCCCCTGTAAGTCTGGAGGGGGCACAATGGCTTCCCCAGTTTGTTGGTGGGACTTTGTGGATTAGGGACACTACCACTTACATAAACTGTAATTAGTTTACTCGTGCATCACAAATAAAACCACTTTATAAAACACAAGCTGCTGATTTTTTTTATTCGTTTGAAGTAATTGAATGTAAAAAAAAATAAAATGAGGTACTTTATCTCCGGGTTCCAGATTCTGGATTTTTCCCATGATGCATCATTTACCAAAAGCTTTGCCTTGTGGCATTTGTTTATTTAATCTACAATATTTACTAGTTAATGTGGTGGAGATCACAAAGATTACAAAACGGATGCACGGAGTGGCTCATAAAGAGAAAAAATATTTTCTTACCTAAACATACAAGAGAAAGACAAAGTACACGTAAAATATTAGCAACATAAAATATAAACAAAATAAGAACATTTAAGTTTTTGGTGGTAGTGGCCCTTTAACCACTTCACTGCTGAGGACGCGCTCAGCGCGTCCTCAGCAGTCCCGCTGGTATGCGGAGGACGCGCTGAGCGCGTCCTCCCATCGGGGTCAGCGTTCGGCCGGGTTCCGGCCGATCGCTGGCCCCTCCGGTGCGGGCTGACATCCTGGATGTCAGCCCGGCATCCGGACCAGCAGCCGCCAGAATTAGGTGTCATCGCGGGGGCGCGATGACACCTAATTCAGGCGCCCCCCCCGCATGTGCGGAGGAGGCGCCTGAAAGGGAGGGGGGGAGGTCCTTCGGACCTCTCTCCCTCCCGATCGGCGGCGCACAGGGGGTTAACCCAGGCATCATTTGGAAGGGCACAGCCTGCCCTTCCAAATGATGCCTGGCATTAACCCCTGGGGAGCTGGATCGCGAATCGGCGCTGAAAAGCGCCGGTTCGCGATCCTTTCCCAGAGCTGGCCGACATCTTGGATGTCGGCCAAGCCTCCGGGAACTCCCCCAGAGGACTGGCGTCATCGTGCGTAGCACGATGACGCCAGTCCTAGACTTAACCCCTAACTGCCACCAACTGTGGAGATAGGGAGTTCCAATGAACTCCCTATCTCCCGATCCGTGGCAGCTAGGGGTTAAATTTTGGTATCGTTGGATCGGCCAGAGCATGGCCGTTCCAACGATACCAAACATGAAAGTGAAAAATTTTGTAAAAAAAAAAAAAATGAAAAATAAAAATTAAAAAAAATTAAAAAAAAAAAATAAAAAAAAAAAATAAAAAAAAAAAATAAACACTTTTTTTTATTTTTTTTGGTTTGTTAATGCAGCAATATTGTTCCCATTTCAATTATAATGTGAACAATGATGCTGCACTAACGATTTTTGTATGCGGTGCGTTTGTTAAAAATAGTGTCATTTTCCCCAAAAAAAAATGTAACGAGACCCCATCTCTAATTTTTTTAACAAGCGCACCCCATACAAAATATAACCGCAATTGCTCGCATGTTAAAATGTGGAAAAAAACACTTTACACATTGTAAATTATTGAAAATACATATTTTATTGCATTTTTTGTTATAATATACAGACATGACATAACGTATACATATAATAATGACATATTATGAATCTACTGAGTCTGACGGAAAGAACGATATATAATATGTCTGGGTCATATACTAAAATAAGCCTTCAAAACACGTTTAAACATGATGCGCAAAACAGGTAAAAATGACCTCAGCATAGGGGCGGGAAAAGCCTCAGCAGCGAAAGGGTTAACTTACTAAAACATTTTATTTTGAAAATTGTGTGAAGTAAATTCTTTAACAAAGCAATGTGCATGTGGGTGTTGAGTTATGTGGGTTTAGGTTTTACGTAGGTGCGGCCTTCTGTTGGCGGGATACAAGGGGTCCCACGATATCCTATTGTGGCCTAATTAGTAACCAGTGCGCCCCCTCTGTTGTAACATATGAGTGGCAGCAGACTGTGTATTATAGACCAGCTATTTCATGTCTGTAATATTGCGATTGTAATATTAAATCTACAATTCTTCTGATCTCCAACTAAAAAGCTTTGCCGACAGGCAGAGGAGTAAAACCACTTTCACCTGTCACAGCTGTAGAATCTAATATACCGAAAATTGCTATAGACAGTCACAGTGGGATAAGCAGCTAGGTGTGAATGTGAAGATGTACGCCTGCTGATTCTATCCTGTATGATACGCTGGCCTGGTGTCTTCATGTCCGTGAGCTGAAAGCAATTAAAGAGTTAAGGAATCTTCTGATCATCTCTACAAATTTAACAGATTAACACTTTCCTGGAATGTGACAAGTTGCAGAGCTGCCACAGACATAGAACTGTGAAGCTCATTACTTGTTAGAAATGTAACATGTCAGGCCGGGCGTTGAGGTTTGAAGAAGCAGCAGAAGTGATTTAGCTGTGCATTTTAATGGACTACTTTGCAGAGCAAGAAAATAATTAGTAGACTTCAACTAACCCGTTCTACACTTCAACCTCTCCGCTACTGGTAATGATGAGGAAGAGAAAATAACACATTCATTGATAAAGGATCAGACTGATGTGTTAAGGAGCCAATGGTTGGTCTAGATCAGTGGTTCCCAACCCTGGTCCTCAATACCCCTAAGGCCGGTGTCAGACGAACGCAGTGATCACGTCCGTGTTGCCGTACAGTTTAACGTCCGTCGTAGCATTGAATCATGAGCAATAGAGACCAACACACTAAGCACGTCCGCACCGAACTGCGCACGCACAAAGCACAGGGCAAACGGACGCAAGTTAGGCAAGAACGTAAAACTGCTAGGACGGACACGCAGAGTGCGACACGTCCGCATAGCGTTCTGTGTGAGTGATGGGGAGATGTCAGACGGACCGCATTTACGACATCCAGCACCTTGACGCATGAAATGGCTTTTCATATCATGTACCTATTTTTATCATTTTTCATATTAATTTTGTTTCCTCATAAAACGGACTGTGTGGTGTCTGCAGTATCTTCCATCAGTACGTCCGTCCATTATGCACGGACGCACAGTGCGCTCAGAATGCACTCGTCTGACAGTAGCCTAAGAGGTCAGATTTTGCAGATCACCTTGGGGAAATGCTGACTGAATCCACAATCACTGAGCAGCAAATCATATCACCTGTGCTGTGCTTCACATATCTGCAAAACCTGGGAGCATTACCATAGATACTCGAGTATAGCGCGACCCGAATATAAAACGCGATGGATAGAGATTTATTATGGAAATGAGAGAATACTCAAGACTCGAATATAACGCGAGGAACTAAATTTTACAAATTCCTGAGGACTCATGATTTATTCCCGAAACTATTTTTCTTATTTCTTTCCAGCTGTGCTTTCTAGATGCCTAGTTAGTATTTTAGATGTCTCTTTCTGTGACCTCATAAGATGACAGGCTATGGCCCTGCGAGGCCATTTTCTTCGATGACTCGTTTTGGCACTGTGAGGACTTTTCTTTATGTGTGTCATGCTGACTTTACTTCACAATAAAAAAAACTTGAATTACAAAAAAAATAATAATAATTTACTGTACCGGTAAACAATTAAGATCCTTCCAGGTTCTCTTAACAGTCAGGCTCCCCCTCAGGCCATGGTGTTCTACTCTAGAATGATTGCAGTTGTTACTAAGTATGAAGCCGCTGGCCACCCGTCTTCTTTACTAGTGATTAGATGGCCGGCGGAGGCGAGCGAGGTGATTGATTGGCTTAAACCGAGCGTGCCCTCTGGCCGAGATGGATCCCACCTCTCCCGAATCCGGGAGTTCCTGAAGTGTTTGCAAGCATCAGGGAGCCCGCATTCACTTCAGCGAGACTACTGGAACTTCCGCGAGACTTGAGATCCAGAGCAAGGCAAGATTTTTTTTTTTACACGCGATGCAGATGTCTCGAATATAAAGTGACCCCTCCAATTTTAAGGTAGATTTTTGTCACCAAAATCTAGCGGTATACTCGAGTATCTACAATATTGTGATTATAATATTAAACCGACAATGCTTCTGATCTGCAACTAAAAAGCTTTGCCGACAGGCAGAGGAGTAAAACCACTTTCTCCTGTCACAGCTGTAGAATCTAATATACCGAAAATTGCTATAGACAGTCACAGTGGTATTCCATTGTGAATGCTAAATGAAGCGTTCGGATTAGTAACAGGGTAATTCAAAGAGATTCGAAAAGTCACCGCACGTTCGGTGACTTTTCGTTCTCTTCAATTCGGTTCCTTTTGCCGATCCCATTTCGGTGACCCTGCGGTGTATTCAGCAAGCACCACAGGGTCCCCGAATTGCAGGGAAAGGCTGCCGCAAACCTGATGAAAACTAACCGCAAAACCCACCGAATGCATGCCGAAAACCCGCAAAAACATCTGGATTAACCTGCGAAAACCACAGAAAAACCCGAGCAGGAGCTGATCACACGCAGCGAAGCCGCCGGAAAAAGCCGACACCGCAGACGAAGGCACTGAATAAATTAGAAAAACAGTTTGCATGAATAATTGAAAAGTGAAACGCTGTTTGCAAAGAAACTACTGAGCGAAAATGTTTGAAATTTACTTATGAGGAGGTCCAGGGAATGATAATAAAAAGGGCGGTTACAGAAAAAATAAGTAAACTTTTAAAAAAAAAAATCGGACTTTTAAAAAAAACAAAAAACAGAAAAATGCTTAAAATATCCTAAAAAATCTATAAATAAAGAGACTCTTTACTGCAGAATTTTATAAAGAACAGTTTATTAGATATTTAATTAAAACAAGAATATTTTTAACATTGAAGCCTATGGGATTCTCCTGAATAAACTTGCCGAATTAATCCACCGAATGGCAGGGCATTTCGGGAACCTTTCACTGCTGGTTTTTGTTCTCTGAATAGCTGAAGCAGTGCTTTTATATGGGGATTTCACTGCCCTCGAACAGGCACCGAACAGGCACCGTATGTACAGCCAATTCGCCAGGATTTGGCGTATTGCCTGCTCTCTGGATAGCCGAATGGCCAAGAAAGGTAACCGAACACTGATTTCCAGCATTCGGTTACCTTTCTCAAGAAATTCGGATCTCTTTGAATTACCCAGTAAGTGCATGAGGCGCGGCTTGAGAGGGGGGCACGGTCTGGTGAAGGTCTTTTAAAAACCAACAGTTCCTTCTAAGCATTGTCAGATCGTGGTTATCCATACCTGAGCTCCTTGTACCTGAATTCTCTCGTGATTTAACCTGTTATTGACTTCTGCTTGTTTTCTGACTATTCTGCCTTCCGTTGCCCTAGACTATTTCCTTGTACTACGCTTCTGCACTGATATCAACCCGGCTATTCCATTTGACTATTCTATACTCTGTATTCCTGATTCTGGCTCGTCTGACTACCCCCGTGTTACTGACCTGGTTTTGTATTACGACATTGTCTTTGATTAACTCTTTCTGTCTAGCTAGTATTAGACATGTGCACAGCACAAAATTTTGTTTTGAACTAATGGATTAGTCCTAAAATGCAATTTATTTAGTTGCTAAAGAAATTTGTTTTCAGTTCTTTAGTATGAAAACTAATTTCCTTCATCCGAAAACCAGTGGAAACAATTACTATTGTAGTGGCTCCTCAGAGGGCTGAGATCGCTGCTCGTTACAGTATCTCTCACTCTCAGCACAATGTGGGCCATATTACATAGTTGGTGCTAACATAACCAGAGCTGTTGTAAACTTCCAGAGCCATTATAGTCTATGGAGGTTTTCAGTTTACAACAGCTCTGGTTAAGTTAGCACCAACATTGTAATACTGCCCCGTATCAGGCAAAGCTATTACAGTAACTGACTGCTGCTCATCACAGCGCTCAGAGTTTCAGTAAAACTAGTAAATAATATTTTTATATATAAGAGGTTAGAACAATATTATTTCCTTGTTTTACTGAAACTCTGAGCGCTGTTAGTCAGTTACTGTAACAGCTGAGCCTGATGCATTGTACTGAGAGATAATATATCAAGCAGCCGATCTCAGCGCTCACAGCCACTGGATTTAAAGGGCTAAAAAAAAAAGGCTCCTCTCTGTATAATGTTTAGAACATCCACCTGCATTAATTAATACCCCTCTCTGTATAATGTATACAACATCCACCTACATTAATTAATACCCTCTCTGTATAATGTATACTCCTCTACATCCTCCTGAATTAATTAATGTCCCTCTCTGTATAGAACATCCTCCTCAATTTATACCTTTCTCTGTATAATGTATATAACATCCTCCTGCATTAATACCCCTCTCTGTATAATGTATAGAACATCCTCCTGCATTAATTAATGCCCCTCTCTGTATAGAACATCCTACTGCATTGGCATGTGGAGGGTGCAGAACTTTGGATGTTGCTCTCTTCATTGTTGGTCTCCTTCACTCATCAATGTAATATCACAAAAAGGACTGAAACTAAAATGTAGTGCATTTTATTTTAGTTTCTTTCGTTTTTTGTACTGAGCAGTTTCGTATCTCTTGAGTTAGACGAAAACTAAATTATCCCAAAATTCGGACTAAATCATTTTAGTACTAAAACGAATGCACATGTCTAGCTAGTATACATATACCTGGTCAATTTTTAAGGACCAGACAGTTAGGGATTCCTTTACGGCTACCCTGTTGGTAGTTTTTGGCTCTGTGGAGTGTTGGGCTTTAAAGACTGCGTGGTGGGATCCAGGAACCGTGACATTACGATCTGGCCAAATGGATCCCACAGACTTAACACAGCATTTGAGTAACTTTGTATCCAGACAGGACGAGCAGGACCATAGGATGGATCAGTTTGCTCTCGCCTTACAAACTATCCTGACTCGTACGTCTCACCTGGAACCAGCTGGGGTTGCACCTCCGCCTGCTATACCTGTGTCCCCTGTTGCTCAGACATCCCAGGTACACATGACCGCTTCTATGAGGTTTGACGGTACTCCTTCGGAATGCCGGGGATTTTTGGTCCAGGTGGATATTCATTTTAAATTAAATCCACAAATGTTTATCACTGACATAACCAAAGTGGGGTTCATTATTAACCATCTGTCTGGCAGAGCGTTGACATGGGCGAATCCTTTATGGGAGGCAGAGAAGCCTATCGTACTGAACTACAAAGAATTCATAGCCGAGTTAAAACGTACGTTTAATCCTACCAGAAAGGCCAAGGTAGCTGGCAAATCCTTGTTCCGCATACGTCAAGAGAACAGGACTGTGTCTGATTATGCTATAGAATTTAAAACATTGGTTTCTGACGTGAACTGGACTAATGAGGCTCTGGTTCTGGCTTTTATGGAGGGGTTATCAGAGTCATTGATGCATGAGTTGGCCCCTCGTAAATTACCTGAGGTGTTGAGTGAATTTATAGATTATTGTATAGATCTGGATGATCAGATAAGGGACAGAAGAACTCCAAGAGAGAAACCTAAGAGATCGTTACCAAGGTTGGCCCCTGTCTTTCAGGCACCACCAGGAGAGTTATCCCCTCCCTCTGAGCCTATGCAACTAGGCCATACTAGGCTTACAGAGGAAGAGAGAACAAGGCGTCTTCGTGAGGGATCGTGCCTGTACTGTAGTTTAAAAGGACATTTACGACCTCAATGTCCCACTCACCCTAGAATGCATGATAAGTCGGAAAACTACCGCACCTAAGGCAGCTGAGGAGACAGGCCTTGGGTGTGACATTCATGTCTCCTGTCAAAGACACTAGACTCTTGTTACCAGTATCCGTGGCTTGGGAGACCAAGACCACGCATACTACCACTTTTGTTGACTCTGGGGCTGCTGCTAATTTCATTGATGTTGAATACGCTTCCTCCATTTCTCTCCCTCTGTTTGTAAGAGAGACACCCTTGGCCATCGAAGCCATAGACGGTAGGCCGTTATCCTGCCCCAGAATTACTCACGATACTGTTACAGTGGTTCTTACCACTGGTCTCTTTCATAAAGAAGAGATCATATTTCAGGTTATCCGTTCACCTTCCAATCCTGTTGTGCTTGGTTTCCCTTGGTTGGTGGAACATAAATCCTGTTATTGATTGGGCTAAGGGAGAGATACTGTCTTGGAGTCCTGCTTGTTTTGGGACTTGTTTAATACTTATTCAGTATATTGGTGCCCTGAACACACCTACAGCTCCTCCATTGTCTACAGAGGTTCCTGACCAATATGCCGATCTCAGGGCTGTATTCGATAAAAGAGAGGCAGAGAAATTACCTCCACATAGACCGTATGATTGCGCCATAGATATTCATCCAGGTACCATGCCTGCTCGAGGCAAAGTATATCCTTTATCCATAAAAGAGAACCAAATCATGGAGGAGTACATAAAGGAGAATTTGGAGAGAGGTTTTATCAGACGTTCCTCTTCTCCAGCAGGGGCTGGGTTCTTTTTTGTATCTAAAAAAGAAGGATATTTACGCCCGTGTATCGATTATAGGGGGCTTAACAAGATCACCATCAAGAATGTGTACCCTATCCCTCTTATATCAGAACTGTTCGACAGGTTAAGGGGATCAGCAGTATACACAAAACTCGATTTGAGAGGGGCTTACAACCTGATACGTATAAAAGATGGGCATGAGTGGAAAACAGCATTTAACACCAGGAGTGGGCATTATGAATATCTGGTCATGCTGTTCGGTCTCTGTAATGCTCCAGCTGTATTCCAAGATTTGATTAAAGATGTGCTCAGAGATTTTTTGCAATCCTTTGTTATCGTATACTTAGACGATATACTGGTTTACTCTCCTGATCTGAAAACCCACCATGAACATGTCAGACAGGTATTAGCAAAATTACTAGACAATGGTCTTTATTGCAAACTGGAGAAGTGTTTATTCGACATTACTACTGTAAAATTTCTTGGGTACATTATCACTCCAGAAGGTTTTGAGATGGATCCTTCCAAACTCACGGCCATCTCAGAATGGCCTCTCCCTCAAGGCCTCAAAGCCATACAGAGGTTTCTGGGGTTTTCCAACTATTATAGGAGATTTATCAAGAATTATTCTGCTGTAGCTTCTCCTATCATTAATATGACACGTAAAGGTCTGAAGAACCAGGTCTGGTCTTCACAATCCAAACAGGCATTCGAAGCTCTCAAACAGGCTTTCACTTCCGCTCCCGTGTTACGGCATCCTGATCCCAGAATTCCATTTGTTCTTGAGGTTGATGCTTCCAGGGAAGCCTCTACATCCTTGTGGGTTCTTTTCAAAAAAATTATCACCAGCAGAACGCAATTATGATATCGGTAACAGAGAATTGCTTGCTATTGTGTCTGCCCTGTCAGAGTGGAGACATTTGTTGGAAGGTACTCTTGACCCTTTGTTGATAATCACTGATCATAAGAACCTTATGTACATCGGGGATGCTAAACGTCTGAACTCGAGACAGGCCAGGTGGTCATTACTACTGTCTCGGTTTAATTTTGTGTTGACTTACAGACCAGGTGACCGCAATGTAAAGGCTGATGCCTTATCTCGTCAATATGACCCGTATGAATCAAATATACAAGACCACAATCCTATAGTTCCTCCTGAACGTATTGTGACTTCCACGGTCTTGTCTGTTTCCTCGCCTTTTCTGGAACGCCTCCAAGCAGCTCAAATGGGGGCTCCACCTAACAAGCCTTCAGATATGTTGTTTGTGCCTGAAAAGGAAAGACAAGAATTACTCATAATGTTTCATGATTCAAAACCAGCAGGTCATCCTGGTATTACTAAGACTCTTACCAGTATCTCCAGACAGTTCTGGTGGCCCACCATGCGACAGGACGTACGTCTGTTTGTTTTGGCTTGTCAAGTCTGTGCCAGAAGCAAAACCAGTAAAACCTTGCCTGTCGGTCTATTACAGCCTTTGCCCATTCCTAATAGGCCTTGGTCTCATCTATCCATGGATTTTATTGTGGACTTGCCGAAGTCCAAGGGTCATACTGTGGTTCTGACAGTTGTAGACCGCTTCTCCAAAATGGTTCATTTTATTCCTTTACCTAAGCTTCCTACAGCGAAAGAACTGGCGGTCGTCTTTGCTAGAGAGATTGTACGAATACATGGGGTTTTGTCTGAAATAGTCTCTGACAGAGGAGCTCAGTTCGTCTCTCGTTTCTGGAGGGATTTCTGTGCGGAGATGGGGGTGCGATTGGCCTTCTCTTCAGCATATCATCCACAAACCAATGGGGCAGCAGAGAGGGCAAATCAGGGTCTCGAGCAGTACATACGTTGCTTTACCACACAACAACAAGACAATTGGTCGGAGTTGTTGCCCTGGGCTGAGTATGCACGTAATAACGCCGTTAACAAGACCACTGGCCACTCTCCTTTTTATGCTATCTATGGTTTTTTCCCTCTGGCTCTACCGCTTCAGTTTGCCAAACAGGCCATCCTGGCTCTTGATGAACATCTCACACAACTACAGGATATTTGGAGACAGATTCGCGAAAACATGGAGCGCAATGTTGCTGTCCAGAAACGCAAGGCTGACAGGCATAGGTTACAAGCTCCTTCCTACAACGTGGGGGATAGAGTTTGGTTGTCCACTAGGAATGTGAAGTTGCGGGTGCCTTCTATAAAAATGGCACCTCGGTTTATTGGTCCATACAAGATCATTCTCCGCGTTAACCCTGTGGCTTATGCTCTTGCCCTTCCTAGACATCTTCACTTGCACAACGTCTTCCACACCTCCCTACTGAAGCCTTTGTTGTGTAACAGGTACACGCGGGTCGTTCCTCCTCCTCCACCTGTTCAGGTTGATGGAGAGACGGAGTATGAGGTTAGGAAAGTTCTGGATTCTAGGCTGTGCAGGGGTGCTCTGCAGTACCTGGTCGATCGGGTGGGTTATGGTCCGGAGGACCGGTCCTGAATTCCGGCTTCCAACATGCCTGCCTCTAGGTTGGTCAGGGCGTTCCATGCCTCGCACCCCGATCGCCCTGGTGGTCGTCCTGCCACTCGCCCCGGTGGTCGTCCTTCCACTTGTCCTGTTGGTCGTCCGGTGGCCTTCCGTGGAGAGGGGGGTACTGTAACGTTGGGGGCTTCCAGCCTTTCCGGTGTGCTTGACGGCAGCATGTCTGATGCTGCTCGCTCACCAACACCCGGTTTAAATTGAAACAGGCAGGGAGGTGGCTGCATGAGGCGCGGCTTGTGAGGGGGGCGCGGTCTGGTGAAGGTCTTTTAAAAACCAACAGTTCCTTCTAAGCATTGCCAGATCGTGGTTATCCATACCTGAGCTCCTTGTACCTGAATTCTCTCGTGATTTAACCTGTTATTGACCTCTGCTTGTTTTCTGACTATTCTACCTTCCATTGCCTTAGATTATTTCCTTGTACTACGCTTCTGCACTGATATCGACCCGGCTATTCCATTTGACTATTCTATACGCTGTATTCCTGATTCTGGCTCGTCTGACTACCCCCGTGTTGCTGACCTGGTTTTGTATTACGACATTGTCTTTGATTAACTCTTTCTGTCTAGCTAGTATACATATACCTGGCCAATTTTTAAGGACCAGACAGTTAGGGATTCCTTTACGGCTACCTTGTTGGTAGTTTTTGGCTCTGTGGAGTGTTGGGCTTTAAGGACTGCGTGGTGGGATCCAGGAACCGTGACAAATACTAGGATAAGTGACGTTAACGCATGCACTCCATATTTCATTCCTGATGCTAAACCTGTGATAAATCTGTTAGTGCATCAGTGATTACGCTTGCTTCCACGAGCCTGCTTTTCTTTGCGCTCCCTATACTTAACATGGGGAGCGCAACCAGTAATTATCGTTAGGATAAGTAAAGTATTACAAAGTCCTAGTGCCAATTATCGCAGCGATATGCAAGCCAAAATTTTAGCGACATCTAAAAGCTGGTGCTGATTCTTCGTTTGAGAAACCATTTAGCACCCCCTAAAAACTCCCCAAAAAAATCCAATACTGACCTCTCATCCTGTGGCGAGAACGGTGGCTCAATCCGCTGCTTCTTGCCACCAGGAGCAGAGTAAGACTAGGAACAAATAGATCCCAGTCTCCCTCTGCAATTACCCCGCAGAGCTGTGCAATCTCCCCAGAACAAGATGGCGCCAGGGGCGGATCCAGAGACTAGTCTCGGGAGGGGCACTGACAGAAAATAAGGTGTTTTAGCGGAGAGCCCGACTCACGAGAATTTACAGAGGGCCCAGCTCATAGGAGTTTACAATCTAGAGGAACAGAGGGCACCCAGGAGCTTACAATCTAGAGGAGCAGAGGGCACACATGAGTTTACAATCTAGAAGAGCAGAGGACACCCAGGAGTTTACAATCTAGAGGAGCAGAGGGCACCCAGGATTTTACAATCTAGAGGAGCAGAGGGCACCCATGAGCTTACAATCTAGAGGAGCAAAGGGCACATATGAGTTTACAATCTAGAGGAGCAGAGGGCACCCAGGAGTTTACAATCTAGAGGAGCAGAGGGCACACATGAGTTTACAATCTAGAAGAGCAGAGGACACCCAGGAGTTTACAATCTAGAGGAGCAGAGGGCACCCAGGATTTTACAATCTAGAGGAGCAGAGGGCACCCATGAGCTTACAATCTAGAGGAGCAAAGGGCACATATGAGTTTACAATCTAGAGGAGCAGAGGGCACCCAGGAGTTTACAATCTAGAGAAGCAGAGGGCACCCAGGAGTTTACAATCTAGAGGAGCAGAGGGCACCTAGGATTTTACAATCTAGAGGAGCAGAAGGCACCCAGGAGCTTACAATCTAGAGGAGCAGAGGACACCCAGGAGCTTACAATCTAGAGGAGCAGAGGGCACCCAGGATTTTACAATCTAGAGGAGCAGAGGACACCCAGGAGCTTACAATCTAGAGGAGCAGAGGGCACCCAGGATTTTACAATCTAGAGGAGCAGAGGGCACCCAGGAGCTTACAATCTAGAGGAGCAGAGGGCACCCAGGAGCTTACAATCTAGAGGAGCAGAGGGCACCCAGGAGCTTAAAATCTAGAAGAGCAGAGGGCACCCAGGAGCTTACAATCTAGAGGAGCAGAGGGCACCCAGGAGTTTACAATCTAGAGGAGCAGAGGGCACCTAGGATTTTACAATCTAGAGGAGCAGAGGGAACCCAGGAGCTTACAATCTAGAGGAGCAGAGGTCACCCAGGAGCTTACAATCTAGAGGAGCAGAGGGCACCCAGGATCTTACAATCTAGAGGAGCAGAGGGCACCCAGGAGTTTACAATCTAGAGTTTACAGACTCATATCTGAGAGGTTAATTACTGTGCAGCTCTAGCTTTTTTATACACCCTGGAGGAAGGATCAAACGTTCAGGGACCCATTACTTACCTCCCTGCTGTCCCTGTATGGAGGCTCCAGCCCCTCTCTCCTCTAATCCTGTTGCTCAGTGCACTGCAGCCTCAGATCGACCCCTTTCCTGTGGCTGTCAGGCAGGCATAGAAGGAGACAGGATCAGTCACATGGTCACCAGGAAAAGGATCACCACGTGACACGCCCCTGACACATGACTGGGAGGGACAAGCCACAGTGCTTCTGTGCAGTGTGTGCCTCTGCAAATCACCATGTCTGCATTCACTGCACACATCGCGATTTGAGTTCTGGAGGTCAGCCTGGCATCTGCACTGCTCAGGGGGGGGCAATTGCCCCGTTGCCCCCCCTGGATCCGCCCCTGGATCGCGCAGGGCTTGTGGGCCAGAAGCCCAACCCTCCATAGAGTCCTATGGACTCCAGGAGGTGATACTTGCGGCGGTGCGGAAGCGTTACTGTGAGAATCACTGTGGTTAGCGCTGTGTTTCGGGGCAAGGTGCAGAGGTAGCGCCTGCCCGGAATCTTACGCTAATAGGGGGTGCTACGGTGAAACCTGCAGGTGAATGCTTTCCCCGTTAGCGTCCCCATTTTTGCATTAACTTCAGAATAGGTCCCCTGGTCTCTTAAGGGTACCTGAGGTCCAGGGTTGGGAACCACTCATCTATATGAAGAAGGGTTGTGTATGTCTTCACCTTTAGCTTTCCTCGAATCATGCAAGTTTACACAAAATAATAAATCATATCTAGACTCATATGTGGACAACTGCCAGTTCCTTTTTGGTAATGTCTCGAGCTGACCAAATAATGCCGTTATATGAAACTTTATTAGAAAAATTAGGTGCTGTGAAATGTTAGTGGAAGAGTAAACGGAATTTTAAATGCAATAGTGTAGCAGGTTATGCAGTAGTGAAGAGGTTAATGAGTCCAGCTTTATGTGTGTAAGGAAATAGGCCTCTTATCGTTTATCAGGAGACTACAACGACTTTATATTTCTGCCAGAGAGGCTGGTTTACTCTAGGATAATTAGATAGCCGGCAGTACCGTGTGAAGTGTCTGATCGGGTTGCTGCTAAATTCCAGAGGCCAACAGCTCCCGGGAATGAAATTAATTACTTTTATTTAAAGAAGCCGCATAATTCAGTTTTAATAACATGGTCTGAAAACCTCCTTATTATAGTTAGCCTTTTTTTCTCTTTTTTAGAGGATGAGAACATTGTGTCTGCAGAAACAATAGAGTAAACATTCCACAAGGGTTAGGTTATAGTTTTTGGCATAGAAGCACTGGTATGTCAACTTGGCAAGGTTATGTGACACACTTGTCGAGACCTTCTAGAATATCAAACAACTACCATAGCTTCGAACACTAACCTTGATCAGAAAGAAGAATTATGATTTCCTGTGGCTACACCTCCTCCCTGGGCAAAATCATCAACAGCTTTGGCTTTAATTACCACCTCTACGCTGATGACACTCAGATCTACCTCTCTACCCCTGATCTCTCTCCCCCTGTCCTTTCCAAAGTCAGTGACTGTTTATCTGGCATCTCCTCCTGGATGGCCTCCCACCACCTAAAGATCAACATGTCAAAGACTGAGCTCCTACTTATTCCTCCCTCTAATGCCGCCCCACCTCCTGACTTCTCGATCACGGTGGAGGGTATCACCATCTCCCCATCAAACCAAGTTCGCTGTCTTGGAGTTACACTTGACTCTGCTCTTTCCTTCATCCCCCACATCAAGTCTCTTTCCTCCTCCTGCCGATATCAACTGCGTAATATTTACAGAATTCGGCCATTTCTTACCGCTGTCGCCACAAAACAACTCATACACGCCCTGGTAATCTCCCGACTCGACTATTGCAATAATCTCTTATCTGGCCTCCCTCTGTCCCACCTCTCCCCCCTACAATCCATCCTGAACGCCTCCGCCAGGCTAATTCACCTCACCCGCCGCTCTGTCTCTGCCGCTCCCCTCTGCGAGTCCCTTCACTGGCTCCCCATCCACTGCAGAATTAAGTTCAAAATCCTTATCCTTACCTACAAAACCCTCACTAACTCAGCTCCCCACTACCTGTCCTCACTAATCACCAAATACACCCCAGCCCGCTCCCTAAGGTCAAACAGTGACCTGCGCCTAGCTTCTCCCCGCATCACCTCTTCCCATGATAGACTGCAGGATTTCTCACGCGCAGCCCCCACTCTCTGGAACGCTCTCCCTCGTACTGTCAGACTTTCCCCTAACTTCTCTTCCTTCAAACGCTCCCTGAAAACATTCCTATTTAGGGAAGCCTACCACCCAACTCACTGACGCAACCATCAATCACTCTCACCTTACAGTCCTCTCCTCCTGTTTCCAACCCCAACCCTCCCAGATTGTGAGTTCCTACGGGAATAGGGCCCTCATCTCCTCCTGTACTGTTTGTCAAATGTTGTTCAATGTATTGTAACCCTGTCTATACTGTGCTTATTGTACAGCGCTGCGGAATATGCTGGCGCTTTATAAATAAATAATAATAATAATAATAATAATGATGCCCCCAAGCCTAACCAAAAATCCGGGTGTCTCCAAACACTGCTGGTTAATAGCAGCTCTAATTATTATTATCATCATCAGTTATATAGCGCCAACAGAATGCATATTGCTTTATAATAATCAATTGGGAACCAAATAAATTACAGACAAATTTAGGATTCGGAATATCAAGACAAACTACTATGGTAACGCTTAACCCTAATCCCTCCTTCCCTAAGTACTAACCCTTACTCATAATACAATTTAGATCATGTAGTTCACTCCAAGTGCCCATTAAAGCTCTATTTAATTGAAGGTTCTAATGGAAGCACCAACATATTCTATTCCAGAAGGTGCGGTTCTAAACGTTAATTATTTTAAGTGAGCTGTCACATACATGTCCCTGTTCAGCAGTCCCTGTAGCTGTGTAGGGTCACTGTGCAGACGAAGCAAGGTTTGGTATATAAGATTAGCTTGCATCAGTGTTGCCGAAGTTATGCTGCAGTGTGAATCAATAAGACCAGAAAAACACCGCCTGGTTCAGTAAATCACAAACAGTTTAGCAGTTTAAAAAAATGAGCCAAATTTCAACACAAACGCTGAGTCTATATTGGCTCCATCACAATTCGCACAGGGAATCATACAGGAGTTCCCCAGACCTTCTTTCTCAGGATCAAAAAGGCAGACAGCAATAAAATTAAAGTTAAAAACATTTATTGCGACACCGGAGGAACCAACTGAGGGGTATATGGGCACCTGATATAAAGTATCTGCTTGCTGTATTCCCGAGAGCCGGTTGTGGGCTCCTCCAAATGTGAGTTGAATGTGAATGAGATATAATTCCATCTGAAACTGATGTACTGCGCAAATCCGGTCTTCTCTGCTTTCCTCCACAGTGCAAGTTCCACCATTTACATCATAAAGAAGCATATTGTTTGAAAATGAAGATCATTGTATCTATGGACATATAGTGTGTCTATCCCACTTTCTTACGGACCTAGGTCCACTAAGCGCTGTGTTGTGTTATTTCAATTTAAAGCTATTGTCCTTAAACAGGAAATTAATTGTCCAGACAACCCCCCCCCTTCCCCCATTCTAGTTGCTGGGCAGAAGAAGAGAAAAAAAGATCTCTCTTTGTCCTGTCAGTGTATTATTATTACTCTTTATTTATGAAGCGCCAGCATACTCTGCAGCGCTGTACAATATGCACAATATAGACACGGTTCAATACATTGAACAACATTTGACAAACCAGTACAGGAGGAATATAACCATATTTGATGAATAGGTTTTGTGGGTTCAACTATGGTAATTATCTGTGTGACATTGGAAATATCCTATTGGCTTGTAAATCTGAGATTTTTGGATAAAAGAGTTTATCTAACAAAGGAATACCAGATATTTGAAGAACAAAATTTGTGTCTGAGGTCTTCATTTATCTCCGCTAGCTAGCAAAGCGCTGCACAATGCCTTACGTGAGGAAAAACGCAAAATCTTCTAACTTGCATGTCTTGGTAACTATGAATAGTAATTTTGTTTCATAACATGAGGGACATAATTCTTGTTATAGAGCAAAGAATGAGCCCTATTCTGATCATGTCGTTAACAGCTGGAGCTGCTATTCCAACCTTGCCATAAGCTTAGCTTGCTGCTCAGAATTAGCAGCTGCCTGCGGCACATTACTGGCTCCTATACTTTGTAGGAGCCATAAATAATTGCTCAAAATAATATCAGTGAGCTATTCCAACCTAGCTTGCTGTTCCCGGCTTGAGCCAGCATTCTGCAAAGAATACAGACTCTCAGAGACTGGTTTTGCTTTTTGCACTGCACATTTCTTTACGGTGTGCATTGCCGGGCTGGGAATTGGTTCACATTGTTTATTATATAATATCACAGGTTCAGACACAGCAGCCTGGGATCTTCGATTTGGGGTTATGCTGTATCTTTTCAAATTAAATTAATTTGCATTTGGGCTCCAGATGTTGCCCCCAAATTTTATCACCGTGGGCATGACTGAGGTGATAACATGTTTTAAAACCAGCTGGGTAATGTATCTAAATGACTTATCTCCATCTACTTCTGCTCAGAGCTCAGAACTGCAGTAACTCCATTTGGCCAGCAGATGTCACCGTCTGCCTGCCAAATAGGTTGTTACAGTAAGAAATACATTGGGAACATTTCCAAAATACCTCTTACTGTATGATTAAATAAAAACTATTTTCCATAAAAAAAAATCACTGGTTCATAACAGTGTTTTTTGCTTTTTTTGCAAAATCACTTGGTAGTGAAGGGGTTAAGACTGGCATGCTGCACTTATCAAAATCACACAGAAATGATGCATTCCCAAGCTAAATTAAAAACAAATGCTAATAATATTACAGGATACAGGATGAGAATTTCTTTTTTCACACCAAACTGTAAGGTGACTGTAGAATTAAAAGAAATTTGTCTAAAAATTCTATAATTTCAATAATAAAAAGAAAAAAAAAAGGCCTAAATGCCCCTCTTAAAATTGCACATGCTTTACACTGTAATAAAATAACAGAAGGTGCGGTTCTAAACATCTTAATTATTTTAAGTGAGCGGTCGCATACATTGCATAGTGTACGACTGTTTTCCAGGCATGTTATTCATCCGTATTGTAACTCCCCTAAATTACCGGACTGGGATAATGGCAGGAAGGCGGAATTTCTGTGCAGCAAAAATTTATAGCAAAGCGTATGGGAGATGTTTGCTGCTAAGCAGTCCCTGTAGCTGTGTAGGGTCACTGTGCAGACGAAGCAAGGTTTGGTATATAAGATTAGCTTGCATCTTTTTCCCTGGAACAGAATGCTCCTCATTATACGTTCCCTCGCGTCTCTAGCATAGAAGTGGCAAGTGTTCATATGATCCGCTTCCCGCTGTGCAAGGTGTTGTGCAGCGATACGGTCTAGTGGAAAGGAGGCTCAGAGCTGGAAAGGCAGTCTGTGATGTTTATCACCTGAGTATGAAGGTTATCTGAGGATATGTCAAGTAAAATTACCTGGAGGGACTTCCATCAGCGCATGGAGCATTATACAATTATTTAGCAACAATCACCAGTATCGTGCTGCCTCCGGTGAGCGACAAATTGAAAATCTTTTACTGTCCCCATTGTCGCTGCTCTGTAGGAAGCTGGGAACGACCATCGCCCCTAGACCTGCTATTTTTAATTCCCTGTGGATTCTGTATATTGGTGGCACTGGCTATTATTTAGCCTGCAGGTCCAGGTCCACCCTTTTTCCTACTGGTGTAAGAAGAGGTATTTTTCGCTCCTTCCAGTATTCTTTCTTCCAGATGAATTTTGTTACTGTATTTGTTTTTTACATGCAAGGTTAAAACATGGACTATTGCTTTTGAAGCTGATCTTGGAAAGCCTCACATTACAGTATTCCTTAGGAGATATACTAACAGGGTTATTCAGGGAGTGCTCTTTCATTCCCCGCACTTCAGGGAATCAAATTCCCCGACCCTGCGGTGAATTCAGCATTCACCACCGAAAAAACATCGGATCGATCCGATAAACCGCTGCAAAAAAGCCGACCGCATCGAACAATCCAACGCAAAACCGACAAACGCATCTGAAAAAAGCTGACGATCCGCCGAACAGAGTGCCGACCAGCCGCCGGAAAAAGCCAATAAGCTGACAAACGGGTAAAAAAAAATAGAAAAATACATTTCGTCGAAAAAATTCCGAAAAATAACTAAAACTCTCAGGGTTATTCAGAGATCGTGAAAAGCAGGAGAATGACTGGAGAATGAAAAATTCTAGGTCAAAATAGCCGATTTGGAAAGTGAGATGAAAGGGAGAATTTTTCTGGTTTGGCTATTTTGACCTAGAATTTTTCATTCTCCAGTCATTCTCCTGCTTTTCACGCTCTCTGAATAACCCTGATAGACTTTTGCTTCAGATTAAAAGAATAAACGGTTTAATAAATATGTAATAAAAATGGGAATATTTTTACGTTGAAACCTATGGAATTCGCTTGATTATTTAAACCTGCCGAATTAAAGCACCGAAAATCAGGGCATTTCTCTGCTGTTCAGTGTTCTCTGAATAGATTAACCATTGCTTCTCTATGGGGAATTCACTGCCACCGAAGATCACCGTATTTCGCAGGCAATTTGCCAATATTTAGAATATGACCAGATCGAGTTTACTTGATGATGGGCTCCTGCAGGTGCTTTTGAACATCAAATATACTCAAACATGGTAGCAACAAAAGCAATTTTTATGTCCTGAAATGGTATATTTGCAATTTGCAATGTCCGCCAAGAAAGAGGTTATCCTCTTATGTTTGGGATATCTGATTCAATGTGTTCTAATCAAAACTATTTGAGTTGTAGATTTAGAGAGATATGACAGCTACAAAACTCAGACGTGTATGAGAGACCAGAGCGAGCCCTCCACATGATCACATGTCTCGCAGGGGTGGAGGAAAGACTTTGGGAATTATTTGATTCTAGTGTCTTTCCACATGTAGTGAGAGAAGTTGGCAGAACAGGACGAGAGGAGAGAATCGATTTAAAAAAATAAAATAAAAATCTTTGTATTTTTTTTGTTAAGTCATTTTGTAAAACCACTTAACACCAGTCACTGGGAGCTGCTTTTTTTATTCTTGAACAAGAGCCCAAGCTGAGAATAAAGAGTTTGGAAATGGTTATCATTCACTGGTTACTGGCAAATTAGCAGATACATACAGGGTAATTCAATGAGACCCGAATTGCTGCCGAAAGGTAACCGAACAGTGAAATTCAGCGTACGGTTACCTTTCCTGGCCATTCGGCTATCCAGACCGCAGGCAGTTCGCCAAATCCTGGTGAATTGCCTGCACATACGGTGCCTGTTCGGTGCCTGTTCGAGGGCAGTGAATACCCATGAAAAGCAATGCTTTGTCTATTCAGAGAACAAAAACCAGCTGAGAAAAGTTGCTGAATTTCCCTGCAGTTCCGTGGTTTCATTCGACAGGTTTATTCAGGCGAATCCCATAGGCTTCAATGTTAAAAGTATTCCCGTTTTAATTCAACATCTAACAAACCGTTTATTATAATATTCTGCAGTAAAAAGTCTCTTTATAGATTTTTAGGATCTTTTAGGGATTTTTCTGGATTTTTTTGCGAAAAATGTATTTCTGTTTTTTTTTTGTTAAATCGTTTTAACAGCCCTTTTTATTATCATTCCCTGGACCTCATATGTAAATTTCAGACATTTTCGCTCAGTAGTTTCTTTGCAAACAGCGTTTCACTTTTCAAACATTCAAGCGTACTGTTTTGTTTTTTTTCACTCCATTCGTCTGCGGTGGTGGCTTTTTTCAGCGGCTGCTTTGCGCTGTGATCGGCAGCTGCTCGGGTTTCTCCGGCGTGTTCGGTGGGGTTAATCCAGATGTTTTTGCGGGTTTCGTGTGCGTTGGCTGGGTTTTGCGGTTAGTTTTCGTCGGGTTTGCGGCAGCTTTTCCCTGCACTACGACGGCCCTGTGGTGCTCGCAGGGTCGCCGTAATGGGATCGCCAATTCACACCGAATTGAAAAGAACGAAAGTCACCGAACGTGCGGTGACTTTTTTCGATTCTCTTTGAATAACCCTGTTAGTATACGAAGCGTTAATTTGCAGTAGGCAACAGCCGAGCAGCAAGGGAAGTTTGTAACTCGGCTGGAAAGCGACGGCGCCATTTATCATTAACGAGCCAGTTGGAATAGGGCCCCAAATCACATTATGCAAGTTTCTTTGTTCATGCAGATTTTTGAACAGGGCAACTAAATATCCTTTCACGTACTCTACACCTTGAATAAATATATTCTGACAAAGTAGCCAAAAAAAACAAAAAAACAAGCGGATTGAATTTTAATCCAAACCTCATGGTGGGATAATGATGTTATTACTCATGAAAATGGTTAGAAAATCACTGCCTTATTTCACTAAAAAAATTATTTAGGATTTTTTCTTTTCTCAAAAACCAACAAAAGGCAACAATTGTCAATTTTAATGCTCCCATTATATTCATTTGACAATTTCTAATATGGAAAGTATCCGCATAAGCCTTTAATTTTCATGCTTAATGAGAAAAAAAATAGGTTTACAATCCATATCCATAAAAATAATGGCAAACAGTTCAAGGAGAAAATATTTATGGGGGGTATTTATGGGCGGCTTATGGATAACATAGAACAAGATTATTTTCTGTAAAATTTTATTATTCTCTGTCAGGGTTATCCAAAGAGATCCGAATTGCTTGAGAAAGGTAACCGAACGCTGAAAATCAGCGTTCGGTTACCTTTCCTGGCCATTCAGCTATCCAGAGAGCAGGCAATTCCCCAAATCCTGGCGAATTGCCTGAACATACGGTGCCTGTTCGAGGGCAGTGAAATCCCCATGAAAAAGCACTGCTTCGTCTATTCAGAGAACACAAACCAGCAGTGAAAGGTTCCCGAAATGCCCTGTCATTCGGTGGTTTAATTCGGCAAATTTATTCAGGAGAATCCCATAGGCTTCAATGTTAAAAATATTCCCGTTTTAATTCAATATCTAATAAACCATTCATTATAAAATTCTGCAGCAAAAAGTCTCTTTATTTATAGATTTTTTAGGATACTTTAAGCATTTTTCTTAATTTTTTTTTTTTTTAAGTTTACTTATTTTTTCTGTAACAGCCCTTTTTATTATCATTCCCTGGACCTCATGTGCAAATTTCAGACATTTTCGCTCAGTAGTTTCTTTGCCAACAGCGTTTCATTTTCACACAATCATACAAACGGTTTTGCTAATTTATTCACCTCCCTCGTCTGCGTCTCAGCTGCTTCGGCTCTGTGTGATTCGGCTGCTTCGCTGGGTGTGATCGGCTCCTGCTCGGGTTTTTCGAAGGTTAATCCAGATGTTTTTGCTTGTTTTCGGCGTGCATTCGGTGGGTTTTGCGGTTAGTTTTCGTTAGGTTTGCGGCAGCTTTTCCCTGCAATTCGGGGACCCTGTGCTGTTTGCTGAATACACCGCAGGGTCACCGAAATGGGATCAGCAAAAGGAACCAAATTGAAGAGAACGAAAAGTCACCGAACGTGCGGTGACTTTTCGAATCTCTTTGAATAACCCTGTGTGAATGTAATAATGAATTGTAAACTGAAAATGTTGTTATTTTAAATATATTTTCATTTAAAAAAAACAAATCCAAAAACTAACAGGGTTATTCATAGAGCTCCGAATTGTGGCCGAAAGGTAACCGAACACTGAAATTCAACGTATGCTTACCTTTCCTGGCCATTCGGCTATCCAGACAGAGAGCAGGCAGTTCACTAAATGTTGGCGAATTGCCTGCACATACGGTGCCTGTTCGTTGCCTGTTCGAGGGCAGTGAAATCCCCATAGAGAAGCACTGCTTCCTCTATTCAGAGAACACAAGACAGCTGAGAAAGGTTGCCGAAATGCCCTGCCATTCGGTGGTTTCATTCGACAGGTTTCAATCCATAGGCTTCAATGTTAAAAATATTCCCGTTTTAATACAGTATCTAATAAACCGTTTCTTATTTTATTCTATGAGGTCATCCAAAGGTGCCGCAATCTCCACCGCTGGGAGCCCACAAAACAGGCGCCGAGTCTCCAGAGATGGGAGCGCCGAAACTCCCTTCACAAACTGCACCAAACACAAAGGATCCTGGACTCAGGCAGCTGCAATTCATGAATTTATTTAGCGACGTTTCGGCCACAGACGGCCTTAATCATACCCTAAGGCCGTCTGTGGCCGAAACGTCGCTAAATAAATTCATGAATTGCAGCTGCCTGAGTCCAGGATCCTTTGTGTTTGGTCTTATTTTATTCTGACGTAAAAAGTCTCTTTATTTTTAGATTTTTTAGGATCTTTTAGGAATTTTTTCGTATCTTTTTTGCGAAAAAAAATTCCGCTTTTTTTTTAAATCGTTTTTTCTTTTTTCTGTAACAGCCCTTTTTATTATCATTCATTGGATCTTATACAGTTGTGCTCAAAATTATTCAACCCCCACTGAAATTGAGTGTTTTGGCCAGTTTGACATTGATTTTGATCATTCAGTCATCTTGCTTACAATTAAATCAAAGAGGCACGTGTAGGTCAGACAAAAATAACATAACATTTATAATGAAATAACCACAAATGTCTTTTCTGTGCTCACATCATTATCAGTTTTATTCAACCCCCAAGTGACATTCAATCTTAGTACTTAGTACAACATCCTTTTACAGTTATAACAGCTTTTAAACGTGAAGCATAGCTTGACACAAGTGTCTTGCAGCGATCTACGGGTATCTTCGCCCATTCGTCATGGGCAAAAGCCTCCAGTTCAGTCACATTCTTAGGCTCGCGCACTGCAACTGCTTTCTTTAAGTCCCACCAGAGGTTCTCAATCGGATTTAAGTCAGGTGACTGCGATGGCCACTCCAAAATGTTCCAGCCTTTAATCTGCAACCATGCTCTAGTGGACTTGGAGGTATGCTTGGGATCATTGTCCTGTTGAAAGGTCCAATGTCTCCCAAGCCTCAGGTTTGTGACGGACTGCATCACATTGTCATCCAATATCTCCTGGTACTGAAGAGAATTCATGGTACCTTGCACACGCTGAAGCTTTCCTGTACCTGCAGAAGCAAAACAGCCCCAAAGCATGATTGACCCCCCACCATGCTTCACAGTAGGCAAGGTGTTCTTTTCTTCATAGGCCTTGTTCTTCCTCCTCCAAACATAGCGTTGATCCATGGGCCCAAACAGTTCTAATTTTGTTTAGGGTAGCGCACAGCAGTCGAAGTCAGCATCTTCTTTCTGCCACGACCAGGTAGCGTTTCAACAGTGCCCTTTGCCTTGAATTTGCGAATGATGCTTCCTATGGTCTCTCTTGGTATGTTTAACATCTTTGCAATCTTCTTATAGCCATTGCCCTTCCTGTGAAGAGTAATCACCTCTTCTCTTGTCTTCCTGGACCATTCTCTTGACTTCACCATGTTTGTAACCACACCAGTAAATGTCTAGAAGGAGCCGAGTATCACAGTCATTTTAAAGCTGCCTAATTGGTGCTTATTATGCTTTATTGCTGCTCCGTGACATCCACAGGTGTTTTCAATACCTGATTGAAAACACTTGAATGAACCTCTGTTCTTCAGAGTGGTAGTCTTTAAGGGGTTGAATAATTGTGTCAATGAAGAATTCACAAAATAGACATTTACTACTGTATTACAAAACCAATTGATGTCATTTTAGTTGCATATGGTTCTTTAAAAAGTCCTTGTAGGATTTCATTCTGAATACAATTACAAATGTACACTAAATTCCCTAAAACCCTTTACAGCATTGGGGGTTGAATAATTTTGAACACAACTGTATGTAAATTTCAGACATTTTCGCTCAGTAGTTTCTTTGCAAACAGCGTTTCACTTTTCAAACATTCAAGCGTATGGTTTTTTTTCTTCACTCCATTCGTCTGCGGTGTCGGCTTTTTCCAGTGGCTGCTCTGCGCTGTGATCGGCGGCTGCTCGGGTTTCTTCGGCGTGTTCATCGGGGCTAATCTAGATGTTTTTGTGGGTTTCGGTGTGCGTTCGCCGGTTTTGCGGTGGCTTTTCCCTGCACTATGACGGCCCTGTGATACTTGCTGAATACACCGCAGGGTCGCCGAAATGGGATCGCCAAATCGCACCGAAGAGAACGAAAAGTCACCGAACGTGTGGTGACTTTTCGATTCTCTTTGAATAACCCTGAAAGATTCTGCTAGTGTTGCTTTGGAGGCAAATTAACATTCAACATGTTGTAATCCACAGGGATGACATAACAGTTCTGAATTATGGAATAAATTGACAGTGATTTCATCATCTTTGTGTCTTTGTGACTTACAAGGTTAGGAAAATCAAGAGTCAGCGATGTTGGCCTTCCAGATGTTTTGGAACTTTTCCCATGAGTCTCTGCCAACCTGATGAGTGGCTGAGCATCATGGGAGATTAACTTCCAAAACCTCTTTTTGAGTCAAGATTGCTGACCCTCTGGTATAGGTTCTGGCAAGGAGCTGAACGCTGATCTGAGGTTCGGAGATTTTAGGACCTTCAGAACCTAGCTCAGACCAATGGCTTTGAATTTGCTCCAGCATTGAGAGTCATTGGATTGGCTGGATGCTCACTTGAATGTCCAGATTTGCTATGGTAATGTTATGACAGCGGTTTACAGGAAGCAGGCAGAATGTCATGTTCGAGGGAGCCCAGTGCTGGATTTAAAGGGAAGTTTAAAAAAGGGTGGAAGGGCTTGGGTTGGGATAAAGCTTAACCCCCATTTAAACGCTAGAGCAGTTTTCCCCAAACCTGTCTGCAGGATCTGCTGACAGGCCAGGTTTGCAACATGTCTGAGGCACAGCACAGGTGACATCAGCTGCTCATTGATTGCACTATTCAATATGCATTTCCCCATGGTAATCCTTATAATCTGGCCTGTTAGTGGGTCCAGAAGACAGGTTTGGGAAACACTGGCCTAGACTATCCATTTAAGAACCATACAAGTGGTCATTGGCTTATACTCAAGAAAAGCTTGCACCAAAAACAGCAAAAAGCATTGCTAATGATACGGTGACAAAAAAGTCAATTTTGCCATGTTAAATGTACAGGCCAATTTAATAAAAAGCCAATGTATTACAGAGTAACACCAGAGAAGAGACACTGGAGGGGGAATAAAAACCTACAGCAGAGAAGTGATCTTAAATCTGGTATAATTGGGAACTCATAATTAGATAGTGTAGTATGTAAAAGAAATTAAAATGTTTCTATTTAATACCCTCCAAAAAATTCTTTAAAACTGGCCCATAAATTACTTAAGGAATTGAATGACGACCTACTTACCCCTGATGGAGTGTTATCAAATTCTATCTGATCAAGAGGGTCATGGATTGTACACAGAACGATTTAGTTTCCAAGGAAACAAGTGTATGTGTTTAATGGTATAATATCTGACATTCTTGAGGAATGATAAAAAAACGTTCCTCGGAATTCTTCCATGCTAAGCACATTTCAAATCTTTCAAAGTCCATAGTACAAAAGCACTTGTTTCCCCTCTATTTCAGCTGCCTTTTTTCATCAACCTGGAACGGATCGTTTACACCAAACTCTTTCACAGTTACCAGAGTCACGAATGGATTTCAGAGCGTGAAACTGCGAGCCTCTATAAGCTTTGAAGAGTTCAGCCTCTTTAATGCTGGCAGGGGGTTTAAGAATAAATGCTGTGCACACCTGAAGAGAGAGTGTCGTTTCAAACTATTGCCGATAAAGAACCGGTAACTGAATTTCTTTTTTAAAAAAAAGGAACATTGGCTTTTTTTTTTTAAATTGGGATATAGGGGGAACTAAAATGGAATCGCAGATTACTCCGGCAAGAGGAATATTTAATCGTTTGGTCTAATAAGTGTGTTTGTTTTGCCAGTTCATATTTCCCAACTTTGTGAATGTACACTATCAAGAGGGCATGGTCATGGCTATGGGCAATGTGTGATTGGTAAAGGGGGCTGCTTCATAAATACAAATTGGAAGAATTCGGATGGGGTGAGGGTAGGGATTAGGGTCAAGGCGCAACATTGCCTGGAAGATGTGGGCATAGATTTACCATTTCTCAGGTTTGCTAAAATGCTGAGGGTTTCTGTGTATTTATTATCATGTGAAGTCTGCAAAAGTCAGCCTGCACGGCGAAGCCATGATTCCCATGCCCTCTATGATCTATGCCTCAGCCAAAATCAATTCACTATCAGGGTTATTCAAAGAGATCCGAATTGCTGGAGAAAGGTAACCGAACGCTGAAATTCAGTGTATCTTTCCTGGCCATTCGGCTATTCAGAGAACAGGCAATTCGCTAAATCCTGGCGAATTCCCTGCACATACGGTGCCTGTTCGGTGCCTGTTCGAAGGCAGTGAAATCCCCATAGAGAAGCACTGCTTCGGCTATTCAGAGAACAAAATCCAGCAGTGAACGGTTCCCGAAAGGCCCTGCCATTCGTTGGTTTAATTCGGGAGGTTTATTCAGGCGAATCCCATAGGCTTCAATGTTAAAAATATTCCTGTTTTAATTCAATATCTAATAAACCGTTCATTATAATATTCTGCAGTAAAGAGTCTCTTTACTTATAGATTTTTTTTAGGATATTTTAAGCATTTTTCTTTTTTTTTAAATTTTTTTTTACTTTACTTATTTTTTCTACAACAGCCCTTTTTATTATCATTCATTCGACCTCATATGTAAATTTCAGACATTTTCGCTCAGTAGTTTCTTTGCAAACAGCGTTTTACTTTTCAAACATTCAAGCGAACTGTTTTTTTAATTTATTCCCTCCCTTCGTCCGTGGTGTCGGCTTTTTCTGGCGGCTGCGTGTGATTGGCTCCTGCTCGGGTTTTTCCGGGGTTTTTGCGGATTTTGGTGTGCGTTCGCCCTCGTTTTGCGGTGAGTTCTCAGTGGGTATGCGGCGACCTTTCCCTGCAATTCGGGGACCCTGTGGTGCTTGCTGAATACACCGCAGGGTCACCGAAATGGGATCGCCAAATCAAACCGAATTGAAGAGAACGAAAAGTCACCGAACGTGCGTTGCCTTTTCGATTCTCTTTGAATAACCCTGTATGACTTTCCTGTCTCCCAAAAAAATTCAGAACAGTGTGATGGGCACAAAATCAAAACGCATAAGAGAAAACCAATATTGTTTCTAACATGTTTGCAAACACACACAAATAGTCAAAAATGTAGAAAAACTTGGAATTACTCCAAAATGACTAGCGTGCCGACTTCTTATTGTAGAGCCTTGACCACGAGGTCAGCCCTTTGACAAGGTATAGGCACACTTTAGAGAATTCGGATACTATTCCATCTCCCGGTACAGGAAAACTGAAGAATGCACAGGGAATGCCTACATTTTATCCATCAGTGGCTGCACGAAGAGCTATCCTCCATCAGCTGCTGTGAGGGAGAGATCCAGAGCAAGAAAAATGGAAGAGAGAAAACCGATATACGACTTCTGAATAAGTTGAAAGCACTGCAAAGGTCACTGTTGAAAATACATGTCACCAAAAGCACAAAATGAACTGTGACTTTAGCAGAAAAAGAGTACTAATGGTTTCTTTGCATTGAGAACGTGCAAGCAGTAACTGCAACTCTAATGGCAAATATCTGGCTGAATCTTAAATCATGGTCATGTAATTTTGGAGAGTCTACTTGCAACATGGAGGACTCCCAACGTGGCCAAAACAACCATTAAAATCCAGGTCAAGGATGTATTGCCTCTTGGCCATGAAAGCTGAATATCAAATGGCTTATAATTGGAAATCGCTGAAAATAATGCCCAGATATCGTAAGCTGATCCAATGCAATTTTTTTTCCATTTACAGTACCCCAAACAACAAGCAAACTCCCCCTTCCCAAAACAAAGTGTACAGAAATTAAAAGTCAATAGTGTTAGGCACTGACAGGGGGGAAAAAGTTGCAGTGGACCCTTTAAACTAGGGATGTCCTGATCAGATATGTAGGATTCCGATTTGAACTCTGTGACGGATCCCGCTACTCGGGGTGAGTAGATCTGCCGTCAGTGCCGAGTACACCTGGAGGTCGGTAGTGTGGTAGCGAGGTGCCGCTGGTCCTCGTAGTATACCCCGAGGTTGCAGCGCTGTAGAGAGGTCCTTGAAGCGTCCCGGTTCCCAAAGCCCTGTTATCCCCAATTACTAGCCGAGGCAGGAGTAAAGGTTCAAACAAGAGTGATTTATTTTGCATGGGGAACACAGGTGTATTTATGGGGGAAAAAGGCATCGTTCTCCCCTGGCCCGCCCTCAGCCCTCCCGGGGTGATTTCTGCCACTGCCCCGAGCCATTGCCCAATTTCCCTTTGTTAACCTGGGGCCCCCCCTGCTGGGCGCAGCCCTTATCTTGGGGCTCGGCGCCAGCTCGTCTGGCCCCCTCCCGGAGCCGCTCCTGTGGTGTGAGCGCTTCGTGGCCCCCTTGCGGCTTTCAGCCCGACTTTGGGGTTACGTTGGTTTTGGGGGTGATCCCCTTGGAGCGGCGGCACGCTTTGAGTACAGCCATGTAGCTCGGGCCCCTGGGCTGTTTCACTCCAAAAAGCGCCCTGATCGGACCATGGGGACCCGAGCAGTGGAGGGTGGAAGCTCGGCGGCTGTACCCGAGCAAGAGTCACCATTTTCAGCCGCGCTCCAGGCCGAGGGTCGCTGGTCGGTTCTGAGGGTTCCCGTGGGCGCTCTGACCCGCAATTCACACCCCCGATAGAACCTATTTTAGGGGGCACATTGGCCAAGAAGCGCTCTTCTACGTGGTATCCGCTCCGCGGGGCAAGGCGGACAAGGTTGGGCGGCTGGGCAGGCATAACTAGCGGCGGCTCGGGGCACTCATAGACTGGTGAACTTCCCGGGGCTCTGAACGAGCGGGGAACAGGGGAACAACAGGGAAAATCACATTGGGGCACTTATAAAAATAAGGGCTAACGAACTTTTAATAACACACAAATAAATAAACACTTGAACTGTTGTACTGCGCTACGGCGTAGTGGCGGCCATCCCGTCACATATCTCCCCCAAGTTACCAGGTGGCAGACCCGGTGAGACCCTCTGCGAGTCCACTTGGGGATGTCCACGGACCCCACCCTAGGTCTCAAGTTCAGTCTGGCGGGATAGCCCATCCGCATTGGCATTTTGCTTACCAGGACGGTATTGGATAGTAAAGTTGAAGGGCTGTTTTGCCAGGCTCCACCGCAGGAGCCTGCCGTTGTCTCCGGCCACCCGGTTCAGCCATACCAGGGGGTTGTGGTCTGTGAGGACCGTGAACGAGCGCCCATACAAATAGGGTTGGAGTTTTTTCAGTGCCCATACCAGGGCTAGGCGCTCCTTCTCGATTGCCGCATAGGCAACCTTCCGGGGTAGAAGTTTCCAGCTGATGTAGGCAAGTGGGTGGTCATGCCCATCTTCACCGACCTGGCTCTGCACCGCTCCCAGTCTGAATATAGAAGCGTCTGTGTGGACGACAAAACGTTTAGTTGAATCAGGGCTCGCTTGAGCTGCTGGAAGGCTTCCTCACACTCAGGGGACCACAGTACCTGTCGGGGAAGGTTCTTGCGGGTCAAGTCAGTCAGGGGTTTGGCAATGGCACTGTAGTTGGGGACGAAGCGCCAGTAGTACCCCGGCGTACCTAGAAATGCTAACACCTTGGTCTTGGTGCGGGGTGTGGGCCACTGGGCGACAACTTCAACCTTGGTGGGGTCCGGGCGCTGCCTTCTGCAGCCCACCCGGTGGCCCAAGAACTGGACCTCGGACATGCCAACGTGGCATTTGTCTGGTTTGACTGTCAGACCTGCGATGCCAAGGCGGTCCAGTACTGCCCATAAGTGCTGTAAGTAGTCCTTCCAGGTGTTACTAAAGATGGCTATGTCATCTAGGTAGGCGCTGGTAAAGTCCTGCATCCCCTCTAGCAGCCGATCCACCATGCGTTGGAACGTGGCCGGGGCATTCTTCATCCTGAATGGCATGACCCGAAATTGGTACAGGCCAAACGGAGTGATGAATGCCGATTTCGGCACACCTTCCTCGGTAAGGGGAATCTGCCAGTACCCCTTACACAAGTCAATGGTGGTGAGGAAGTGACCCTGGGCAATGCGGTCTAGGAGCTTGTCTACCTGGGGCATGGGGTAGGCGTCGTAACGGTGTGCTCATTGAGCTTTCTGTAATCTACACAGAACCTGGTAGTGCCATCCTTCTTGGGGAGGCCCATGGGCTCTCGAATGGTTCTATTACCCCTAGATCCAGCATCTCGCGGATCTCCTTCTGCATACCGTCTCTCACTGCATCGGGGATTCGGTACGCCGTCTGCCGCAAGGGGGGTTTGACTCTGGGTGTCGACCCGATGCAGAGCTACAGAGGTGTAGCCGGGACGGGATGAGAACAGGTCTCAGTCCATGCCACAGGGAACAGGATCAGCAGGTGCTACGGGAGCACTGAGTCCCTCGCCCAGCCGGACATCAGCTATCCCCTGGGTGCTCGGATCCCCAGGCAGTACTGGTAGGGGGAGATCCTCCAGATCCCCCGCGTCCAGTGCGCAGATGGCGGCTACTGCCTCTTCTCTTTCATGAAATGGTTTCAGCATGTTCACATGAAAGGTTCTTTCGATCCTTTCATCCGAACATCTGGCTGCGATGAAGGTGGTATCGCAGATCTTCTCTATAATTTTGTAGGGTCCCTCCCAGGCTGCCTGCAACTTAATTTGTTTGACCGGCCGGAGTGCTAACACTATCTGCCCTAGCTGGAAGGTGCGGTCCCTAGCCGACCGGTCATACCACCTCTTCTGCTTGGTTTGGGCCGCTTGGAGATTGTCCTGTACCAGGGCGGTCAATTCCTGCAGCCGATCCCTAAACTCAAGCATGTAATCTATGGCCGAGGTCCCCTCCTCGACCAGAGCACCTTCCCAGTGCTCCCGGACCAAGTCCAAGGGGCCTCGGACTCTCCGGCCGTACAACAGCTCAAAGGGAGAGAAGCCAGTGGCTTCCTGGGGTACCTCCCTGTACGCGAACAACAGATGGGGCAAGTGGTGTTCCCAGTCCTTATGGGACATGGTAAAGGTGCGGAGGAGTTGCTTGAGGGTCCTACTAAACCGCTCACAGAGCCCGTTGGTTTGCGGGTGGTAAGGGGAACTGTACAGGGGTTTAATCCCGCACAGTCTCCAGAGCTGCTGGGTCACCTCGGCTGTAAACTGCGTGCCCTGGTCAGACAAGATTTCCTGGGGAAATCCGACCCTGGAGAATATCTGTAGCAGAGCTCAGGCAACGGTCTCTGCGTGGATATCTCGGAGGGCCACGGCCTCGGGGTACCTGGTGGCGTAGTCTACTACGGTCAAGATATACTTCTTGCGCGCAGTACTAGGCACCGACAGGGGTCCTATCAGATCCACCGCCACCCATCTAAAGGGTACTCCCACTATGGGTAGGGGTCTCAGGGTTGCTTTCCGGGTGTCCCACCGCTTCCCTACCCGCTGGCATACCTCACAGGTCCGGTAATAGTCCCTAACCTCCCCGGATAACCCGGGCCAGAAGAAGCTCTGGGTCAGGCGGTGCAGCGTCTGCCTGTGCCCCAGATGGCCTGCAAGAGGAATATCATGCCCGATCTTCAACAGATCGTGCCAAATATCTCCCCGGCACTACCAGTTGCCTATGGGGTACCTGGTCCACTCCCCTCCTCGCTCACCCGGAGGTCCTATACAACCAGGCAAATCTCACCTCCCCTAACCCTCCCGGCTCCCGCCCCGCCTGTTGTCGGTAAGGGGCAAGGGTGACGTCTTCCCTGGTGGCTTGGGCAAAGTCCGTCAGGGAATCCCAGGTCAGGGAGGGGGTATTGTCGGGACCAAGGGTTGGGCTGGTCTCACTTACTGCGGTCCTGTCGGAGTCTGTGTGCGGAGCCTTCCTCGCTTGATGGCGGGTGGTGACGGGGCATACCCCGCCAGGGTGGGTGTCCTCAAAAGTAGAGGTCAGCAGACCAAGGTCGTTGCCAAGTATTACTTCGGTTGGTAGGTCTTTCATGATCCCTACTTTCACATCCCGGGCATCCGTGCCCCAATCGAGATGGACGCGGGCTGTAGGGATCCGGTAAACATGGCCTTTGGTGACTCGGACGGCCACCGAGTAGCCTGTGGAGGCAGCCGGGGTAATAAGGTGGGGCTGTGCCAGGGTAAGGGTTGCACCGGTGTCTCGCAGGCCGTTGGCACTCCGTCCATTCACCCGGACCTTTTGGCGATGGTGTTGTCGGTTTTCTTGGGCGGCTGCTTGAATCGGGTTTGCTTCATGTAGGATGCCCCAGTCTTCATCCGGAATCGCTGTGGGTTCTGGCTCCGGCTCATTTTGGCAACAATATGCCATAGCTCTGCCTGGAGGGTGTGCTGGGCGATGCGGGGCAGGATAGTTGGCATTCAGTGGACAGCGGTCCCGGATATGTCCGATTTGGTTGCACCCATAGCACCGGGGTCCGGTCCGAGGAATCGGGTCGTTGTTTGTCGGTGGCCGGGGTGCTATCTCAGTGGGTGCGGGACGAGGCTGGGGTGGTGGATGGAACCGGGGAGGTGGGGGCCGGACGGCATGAGGAGGTACTCGCCTGGTGTCCTGGTATTCATCGGCGAGGCGGGTAGCTTCGAGCAGGGTGAGGGGACGTCGGTCTCGCACCCAATCCCGGACCTCTGGAGGTGAATAGTTATAGAACTGCTCCAGCAAGAGCAGTTGGATGATCTGTCCGGGTGGGTGGCTTGGCATCCCTGGATCCAGCTACGGACGGCCTGCTGCAAGCGGTGCCCCCATTCCACGTAGGAGTCATGGGTCCCTTTCTTTAGAGCTCGGAACCGGACTCGATACGCCTCGGGGGTGAGCGCGTAGCGGGCCAGCAGGTGTTCGTGTTCCTTGACCCGCTCGTATTTTATTATTATTATTCTTCTTTATTTATAAAGCGCCAGCATATTCCGCAGCGCTGTACAATAAACACAGTATAGACAGGGTTACAATACATTGAACAACATTTGACAAACAGTACAGGAGGAGATGAGGGCCCTATTCCCGTAGGAACTCACAATCTAGGAGGGTTGGGGTTGAAAACAGGAGGAGAGGACTGTAAGGTGAGAGTGATTGATGGTTGCGTCAGTGAGTTGGGTGGTAGGCTTCCCTAAATAGGAATATTTTAAGGGAGCGTTTGAAGGAAGAGAAGCTAGGGGAAAGTCTGACAGTACAAGAGCGTTCCAGAGAGTGGGGGCTGCGCTTGAGAAATCCTGCAGTCTATCATGGGAAGAGGTGATGCGGGGAGAAGCTAGGCACAGGTCACTGTTTGACCTTAGGGAGCGGGCTGGGGTGTATTTGGTGATTAGTGAGGACAGGTAGTGGGGAGCTGAGTTAGTGTCGTACACCATGCAGTCCTCATCCGCCACAGCCCGGTAGGCTTCAGCCACTCTGCCCGTCAACTTACTCGCCAGTAGAGGTACCCAATCTCAGGCCGCGACCTCTTGCAGGGCACATTGTCTTTCAAAATCTTGCAGGAAGCCGTCAATATCTTCGCTTCCTTCTGGGAAGAGTTTGAAGGCGGCAAAGGGAATCTTTGCTTGGGGGTCCGGTGCTGCCCTGGGAAGTCAGAGACCCACCGGACCGTTGCTGCATCTCTGCTTGGCGGAGTCTGTCCGTATCTGCCAAGACCCTCCCGATGATGTCGGCAGAGGGGTCTGTTCTGTACAGGGCCAGCCGCCACTGTACCTCTCGCCACCATTCTGAGGTCTCGGAGCCCTCGGAGGGAGCCATACTAGTGCGGTCGTCCTCCATCAATTCGCTGATGATGACCGCCTTCGGTTTGCCCCCGGGGGTCTTGCCTCTGGCTTGCAGCAATTCTTTAAGGACTGTGCGCTTCAGACCCTTGTAGTGCTGGGCCATACGGGGTTACAGCCGTTACTTGGGGTGTCCGCCTCTCGGACCCACGGGTGTCTGAGACCGGGGTCAAGCCAGCGGCTGTTTTTTCCCCCTGCTCGGCTGGTCTCAGAATCCCCCCCGGATGGCGGCCGCTCCGGATGCTCGGTGTGTTGCGGTGGCTGAGACCGGGGTCAAGCCAGCGGCTTTATTTCCCCTGCTTGTCTGGTCTCAGCCGATCCCACCAGGCTGCCAGCCAATGTGACGGATCCCGCTACTCGGGGTGAGTAGATCCACCGTCAGCGCCGAGTACACCTGGAGGTCGGTAGTGTGGTAGCGAGGTGCCGCTGGTCCTCGTAGTATACCCCGAGGTTGCAGCGCTGTAGAGAGGTCCTTGAAGCGTCCCGGTTCCCAAAGCCCTGTTATCCCCAATTACTAGCCGAGGCAGGAGTAAAGGTTCAAACAAGAGTGATTTATTTTGCATGGGGAACACAGGCGTATTTATGGGGGAAAAAGGCATTGTTCTCCCCTGGCCTGCACTCAGCCCTCCCGGGGTGATTTCTGCCACTGCCCCGAGGCATTGCCCAATTTCCCTTTGTTAACCTGGGGACCCCCTGCTGGGCGCAGCCCTTATCTTGGGGCTCGGTGCCAGCTCGTCTGGCCCCCTCCCGGAGCCACTCCTGTGGTGTGAGCGCTTCGTGGCCCCCTTGCGGCTTTCAGCCCGACTTTGGGGTTACGTTGGTTTTAGGGGTGATCCTCTTGGAGCGACGGCACGCTTTGAGTACAGCCATGTAGCTCGGGCCCCAGGGCTGTTTCACTCCAAAAGGCACACTGATCGGACCATGGGGACCCGGGCGGTGGAGGGTGGAAGCTCGGCGCCTGTACCCGAGCAAGAGTCACCATTTTCAGCCGCGCTCCAGGCCGAGGGTCGCTGGTCAGTTCTCGGGGTTCCCGTGGGCACTCCGACCCGCAATTCACACCCCCGATAGAACCTATTTTAGGGGGCACACTGGCCAAGAAGCGCTCTTCTACGTGGTACCCGCTCCATGGGGCAAGGCGGACAAGGTTGGGCGGCTGGGCAGGCATAATTAGCGGCGGCTCGGGGCACTCATAGACTGGTGAACTTCCCGGGGCTCTGAACGAGCGGGGAACAGGGGAAAATCACATTGGGGTACTTATAAAAATAAGGGCTAACGAACTTTTAATAACACACAAATAAATAAACACTTGAACTGTTGTACTGCGCTACGGTGTAGTGGCGGCCGTCCCGTCACAAACTCAAGCTGTATCTGGTCATTTTACAGGGATTGCATTTATGAAGCCGATCTGATCCAAGTACTACAAATGTCGGGCAGCCAGCCTCCAAGACAGAACTCTGTAGCCTCTGCAATTACTCACAATGCAAGGCGAGTTAATGAAGAGCAGGGATCTCAAACTCAGGCCTTCCAGATTTTGATTGAATACAATAGAATTCTGGCCAAAGAATCATGGGAGTTGCAGTTCAGAAACATTTGGGGAGGGGGCAGAGTTTGAGATCCCTGATCAAGAGACTCGGAGGCGCGTTCAATACCTCAGCCGCTGCAAGTGCTAAGTTAGCAACTTGCCATTGAACGCCGTTCTGCCGCTCAGCGCTCAGCACTGCTAACTTAGCACTTCCAGCGACCCGAGGAGATGCTGCGAGTAGCTGAGTGTGACGTATAAAGATGGCCGCCGCCATGAAGCAAGTAACAATTCCGTACAGCAAGATGGCCGCCGCCATGAAGCAAGTAATAATTCCGTACAGCAATGTTAATTTTGAGGTTTTTGTTTACCAAAGCACAAAATATTTATTTATTATTTCCCCCTGCACATAGACATATATTACAGCTCAATTTATATTTTGTTTCAGAAGTAAACATAACGTTTATTCAATAAAAACTATCATTTGTGGTGTGTGCATACAAAACGGATTGTGCTGACTGCTTTTCTTTATCATATTTTGTCCGAGTCATACGAAAAACAATCTGAATCTTTCATTAAGAAATTGTTGGCCATTTTGGATTCGAAATTCGCATCCAAAGCGTTCAATGACACTGCTGCAGCAAACTGAATTGCTGCGCTGCAGTAATTCAGCAGCTGCTGAGGTATTGAACGGGGCTCTGGATTCCCTTTTGCCAGGGCATCACTGGAGTATCTCGGTATCGGCTGATCCACAATACTGTACGACCTAGATCAGATCGAAGACATAAAAAAATAAAAAATAAACCATGGAGACATCCAACTCTATCAAAACAAGTGAGTGTTGAGTGAATGTTGGTTAAAATGAACCGACATCTTTATATTTTGGCAAGGAGTCAATACTTTTGCTTGAGTCAATGCATTAGAGTTTACCTTGATGTTGTCTGGTGAGTTTACGTTTTAGGCTAGGGTCAGACTGAGGCAGTGCGAACGCGCGTTCTGGCGCACTTAATCACGGCCGTAGTAGCAGCAGATGCCGGGCAATGACGGCCAATATACGAAGTACGGTCGCACAAAAGTCCGGCTGCGCAACGCAAGTGGAAAATGAACGCATTTTTTCGAGAACGTTAAACCACTAGTACTGACGTACAGAGTGCGCTGCGTCCGCTAGAGGCGTGTGTGCGTGAATTGGAGACATCAGACGCTGCTAATGTCCGGCCAACATAACGTCCAGACGCACAAAGTGTTTTATTGAAGATCCGTACAAAATCACGGATGAAACTGCGCATAGTATGACCGCTATTGCGTATTCCGTGAAAAAATACGTCCATTCTTCGAACGCACATTTTCACGGACAACGTGAAAAATGCGTTAGTCTGACCCTAGCCTTAATGGTCTTTTTACAAAAAAAAAAAAAAATTTTACTTTTTAGTGTAGAAAAAAGCGACTTAACAAACAAATGACAATTTTTGGAAAAAAACAACAGATCCTAGCTCAGACGCCCGGCTTCTGTTTACTTGCTGCAGCTGTCAAGTCCTTATGAAACAAAATGACTAGAAGGATTGATTCAGGGCAAGAATAATAGACCCTACCCACTCAAGTTCCACTTTAACTGGATAATGTCCCCGCACAAAAGGAGTCGTGCATTTCGAGCAAAAATTAGCTAAAGGCAAGCGACGGATGACTGATCAACCTGAATGCATGTTTTAGTAGACAAAGCTGCTTCATAAAACAAGTTTCAGCATGGATTACTGAGCAAGGACCATTACAGTCAATCAGGCAAAGAGAATTATCCCTTCACCAAGTATGCTGAACCTAGGCTGCATACTGGTTAAAATGAAAACAAATCAGACAATCGCTTTAGGTGGTCAGCTTAAAGAGCATCGGGCGCGGCAAAAAGGTTAGGTGGCATAGATCAAATTTGCAACATATATCGTAATGTTTAGAAAAGACACATATGTAAACAATAAATAGTGTAAACGTTTTATTTATGGCCACGTCTTGGCAAACCCCTGCAGAATACAAATAGGTGTACCCAGCAGAACTTTACTACAAGAAATCAGATTTAGCTAGCCAAAACTTAATTGCAATACAGCTATAAGAGTGTATCGAGTTATCCATTTCACTACTATGATCAGATGCCCAAGATTGAGTTAATGCAATCTGTTCCAGAAAACAACAAATGAATTTCGTTAGTGTTAACACTATCTCGGGCTGCTGTGTATGCTATTGATCGTATATACACGACCACTGTAATAAAGAGCTTAAAAGTCAAATAGTAAGGGAATATGTAAAAAAAGATCATATTATTTGTTAAGAAATTAGACAAGATAAACCTGAGATCTTAAAGCGATTTATTTTAATAATAATTGTTATCACAAAAAGCACAAATTTACCTGTATCATTCGGCAAAGTGGAACTTAGAAAAGATTTCTTTATAGCAAACCAGGTTTTAAAATTGAGTCCATTTCAATTGATATTTACATTTTTTCATATCTAATCAGAGATGTCCATAGTTGAGGTTAAGATTCATTTTTTTTTTTTTTTAATTTGCAGGTTTGATGAAAGTCTATTCACATTCAGGCTGCCCAGGAATGGAAAGGTGATGGAAGTTGTGTGGTTCCACAGACATTTTCTTGAAATACAGAGGTTTTAAATTACATTACCAAGTAATTAAGTCTTAAGGGGAAACTTGCTGGAATAGAGGTCAATGCCCTTGCCCAGCACCATGACCTGGTCCCGGGCACCTTCTTTCCTGTGCTGCACATATATAGCCCAGGCCTGATTCTCCAGCCCTGGTATTCCCTGCCTCTGCACACACTCCCATGTGACCTTTTAGTATGGCTGACTTCACTAAAAGACTACACCTCCCTTCAGCCAGTGCCTCATCATCATTATTGCCCTCTATACCAGAGGGAAGACCTGTGTGTTGTTGCTCCATATCCTATTTATCCCACTGCTCTCCTAGCCTTCCCTGGATCTTGCTCCCCAGCCTACTGAGTCACTGCATAACCTGCAAACCGGTGCCCACCCGATACCATCGCTGACAGTAGGTTGGATTGTTTTAGGTGAAACTCAGGAGAATTGGCAGGAGAAGAAAACAATCTAGACCAAATAGCCAATTTGGAATGTGAGATAAATGGAAGAATTTTTCTGGTTTGGCTATTTTGACCTAGAATTTTCACTTCTCCTGAGTTTCACCTTTTAGTGAATAGACCTGGTTAGTGTTGTTGCTGCAAACAATAGTGAGAACCACGTTTAACTTCAACAGAGAGGGAAAACTCCCAGAATGGCAGGTGAAGCACTGATCTATAAAACTTTGCCTGCCCTTGTTCGAATTTTTCTCTGGTTTGCTGATGTCTATTATGGTTCTAAACAGATTTTCACTGTTGGCAACAATGGTGGTTAGTGGACAACCAAGTAAGGGCTTTTAATCATGTAACTCCAAGCTGTTAGAGAGTAAACATGAGACTGAGCATTGGATCTTCTAAAACTCACCTATCATAATGTAGAGAAAGTTACGTTGTATTTTGGGCAATACACCATTCATTACACTGAAGAAGGGTCCATACTCGAAACGTTTGCTTCTTGATCCTCGTATTATGCATCAAATGCAGATGACACCTTTCTGGTGTCACGCAGCACTGTCTCAATTTTCCCTACATGGTTTCTGCAGGTTTCCTACACCTATGGACCCAGGGTGATAGTGGCAAGCTGTCACAGAGTGTCTGGTAACATCATTAAGATATGGTGGAACTTGAGTTGATTACCCCGACCAAAACTACTTGTATGCTATACTGGATTCACCCATTACTAAGCTACCATGTTAATCTGTGCAACCTGTTACAGCTGTCTAGGCCAAAGGAAAGCTGACAGATTGGTATCAGCATCAGCGATTGTTAATTTAGTAGACTAAAAATTTTAGTCAAGAATTTCTAGTCTAATTTTCACCACACTGACAAAAAGGCAGTCAACTCCGTTACGATGACGAGAGTCAATTGACGTTTTCATTGACTAATAAAAACGAGTGGAAAATGTTAGGGAGGAAATTTTAATCTCAGTCCTTTATGGATTAAAAAGGCATTATAGTCATTTTAGTAGATCACTAAAAGCTATGATGAAAATCTACTGACATTTTCGCTGCACTACGAAGAAAACCTAATAAATAGTACAGAAGAATTTTAATTTATGTTTAGTTTTAATCCTTTGACTAAAGTGCCATTCAGCTTTATTCAGATTTTAGTCGACTAGATTAACACTGGTGCAAACAAGTATCAGAACAGCCACTATTATGATTGCCACCAGTCATTCAAACCCAGAATAAAAATTTGATTAGTCAATTAAAGTTTTATTTTTCAGGAAATTTATCAAAGGTCTTAATTTATTGGTTTCTGACGTTGGTAAAGAATTTTCACAGTAAGCATATATAGCCTAGTCTGTTGCTTATCATAGTCATTGTTACATCACAGCTTGCTACTTGTGTTTCCAAGCTGTGTTCTCCACTCTTTGATTGGAGGACCTCCCACTGCTGCCAGCTTCCTCAGTAAGAAAGCAGGCTTCATGCTTGGTACATCAGGATTGGCTTTACTGTAATTTTCAAGCGTGCTCAACACTTTTGGCAAGCCAACGTTGGCTGCATAATACATTGGGCCACCTCTATGTTTAGGAAAGCCATATCCATTGTTGTAAATCACATCAATATCTTCTGGACCAGAGGCAATGCTATCTTCTAAGACTCTAAAGCCTTCATTAATGAGTGCAAACATACATCGATCTTGAATCTCTTGTGAGTTTGCTTGATGGCGTGCAATTTGGTGGGTTCTTCTGTATTTGTCAAGGAAATCTCTCACCCAAGGGTCAGGTTTGGCAATTCTACCACCAGCTTTCTCGTACTGGTACCAGCCTTTACCGGTCTTTTGCCCAAATCTCCCTGATTCACACAACAAATCTGCAAGGGGGCTGTATCTCTTTCCATTACGCTGCCTGACAGGAGCTCCCGGAGGAGCATTGGTGCCGGTTAATCCTTGTTCCATTCGTGACCTCCAGCCAACATCCAATCCTGCAAGATCCATCATTCTACAGGGGCCCATCGCAAAACCAAATTCTTCAAGTGCTTGGTCAATTTCTTCAGGATAAGAGCCTTCTTCCAACAGGTAATTTACCTGTTCAAGGTATGGGCCCAACATTCGATTTCCAACAAACAGAGGGCAGTTGCCAACGAGCACTGCAACTTTTCCCAATGTTTTTCCAAGGCTCATAGCAGTAGCAATTGTAGTTAGAGATGTTTTCTGACCTCTTACCACTTCCAAGAGTCTCATAATGTTAGCAGGTGAGAAGAAATGGGTGCCAATAACTTGTTGAGGACGGTTCGTGACCGATGCAATTTCATCGACATTGAGACCTGATGTGTTTGTACACAGAAAAGCATCTGGCTTGGCTATGGATGATAATTTACGGAATATCTCTTTCTTCAGTTGCATGTTTTCATATACGGCTTCAATAATGAGGTCTACACTGTGTAGGTCTCCGAGGTCCACTGTGAACTTCACAGAGCCCAGCCCATTCCCAGGAACTGACGTTTTTCCCTGTAGTTTTAACTTCTCAACTTCACGATCAAGCAGGGCGTTTACAGCTTGTCTTCCCTGGTCCAGCTGTTTTGCATCTTGCTCTATGGCAATAACTGGAATATTCGCCTTTGACAGTGAAGTGACTATTCCTCTTCCCATAGTCCCCAGTCCTAAACAAAATAAAGTTAATATTTACCTTATTAAAAACAAAATAACAATGTGAATAGACAAAGCATAAAAAACAATGCCCAAGATATAGTATATGCTCTCAAATATCTTGCGAAGACTAGAAATTATTCATTGCAACTAGATGGGCAATTTCAATAAATGTATTGATAAACTAAAGTCATCGAAACCTTAAAAGGTATTTTCTGGCGTATAAGAGTACTTTTTATACTTAAAAAACATCCCCCAAAAATCAGGGGTCGTCTTATACGCGGGGTATACAATGTGAAACTTTAGTTTGTTTGGGCCAAGCTGGCTCAGGATGTCCCTGGTCTGTTGGCCCGCTGGATGTGCAGCAGTAAAGGGTGTGTGGTGGCTTCGGCTGCATACAGTGTGCCGGGCAGAGCCGGTCACGGCGAGCAATATATTCTATTGGTGAATACGAAGCCTGCTCGGACTAGCAGAGGCTGTGACATCATTAGCCCAACAATCCGAGCAGGCTTTCTATACGGTGGAGTGCATCGATCGTCGTGATTGGCTCAGCGCGGGTACTGTATTTGGCTGAGGCTGCCATGCGTGCAGTGTTGCCGCACGTCCAGCGGGCTGACAGATTGGGGAGAGGATTTTATGTACAAGTAACCATGTCACAATTATTGTCACCATGTCATAACCAATTTTAATTAAAATTATTTAAATCAAATCTGATGTTTTTAAATGGTGTTGCCTGGAAAAGTAGGGGGTCGTCTTATACACCGGAAAATACGGTATGCCAAAACCCATGAAATAAATAAACAAACAAAATATTGACAATTAAAATAAAACTACCATAATCACAAATCAATACAAAAACCGTTCAAAAAGGTTAATTTTAATGCAAAAATTTGTCAAGTAGCCCCCCCCCCCACTAAGTCTGAGAAAGGAAGCCCTAACCCTACAGAGTTTTTGGAGCTACATTTCCTACAAGGCTTAGTTAACCTGATGAATGGCTGATCATAAATGGAAATGTAGTTGCAAAGCATCTGGAGAGCCAAAGTTGCTGACCCCTGCACCAAGTAATTTGCTCCCATCTCACAGTGCAAGACGTGGCATGGAGCTCTTTCACTCGCTGGCAATGGGCAGGAGCATCCCCCCCATGTCATAGCCCAGAAGATGGAAGTGGCCAGAAGCTGAACCACTGGCCACTTCACTTAAATGAAGAAGCAGCCAGCAGTGAGAGAGAAGTCTAACGGAATTTAATTTGAAAATTTTGTTTTCAGATTTTCAACGACCCAAATCAAAACAAACTAATACTGATCAAGCAAAATTTTGTATGGACTGTATCAGCCCTTTGTGGACTGTTTGATTGTGAAATACAACAAGCACGGCTGACGTTGTGATGTTCTTTTGATATCTCCCCCCCCCCATTATTTTTTTTCTGTACCCTTTATCGTAATTATTGAACACAAAATAAAAGATTACTTTTCAAAAACACTAACTTATGGTTCGTCGGAACCATATTTTTTATTTCATTTCAGAAATGATTAGGACGAACTGATTCTCTATGTCCAAGTCTATTGAAATTCCAATAGTGAAGATAATGTTGCTGTAACCCAGCAAAAAGGTATGCTAGGGGTTAATTAATGCAGGAAGAAACAGAAAGGCAAAGCTGATGTGATTCAGCAATTTCATCTTCGAGTGAAACTCCCAAAAGCAAAAAAACTGATTTCCTGCTCTGCTTGTAGAAAGATGATACTTTTACCAATATTGCAACCAGAGTGTTTCCGAGCAAAAAATAAATAAATAGCAAAGCCAGTGATTAACCGCATTAATATACATAAAGGCTCCCACAGATAAACATTCTACCGAAAGATCTCATTTATAGCGAGCATGAAAAATTAATGTCTCCATTATATCTGGGAGCCGGCTTTGTGCATTAAAAGGATTTCTAGATTGCAGGTGTCAACAACAACAACACGTCTGGATGTTATGGAATCTTTAGGCTTGTTATTTAAGCCAGTGAGATCAGAGGAGCTTTTAAATAATATGATATTGTTGCTGTTTCAGTACAGGGTCACTTTGCAAAAGGGCTGAAGGAGAAAATACATATAAACATATGCATCAACACAGCATTATGAAGCCATGGCAGCTGGTGAAATGTTAAGATGCTGAGGCGCTTAAATGACTGGCTGTCCCATCTCTGTAAAGCCCATCTTTTGCCATATGTAACTGGTTTCAAAGCAGGAGTTTTAGAAGTTTTGGTATTTAAAAATACAATGAACTAGGGCTGAAACAACTAATCGATGATTAAAATAGTTGTCAACTATTTCCATTATCGATTTAATCGGTGTCGATTAATCGTCCTGTGTAAAGCACACACTGTTTACAGTCAGACTGAGTTAAACGTAAATAACCTCAGCTTCGGAGCTGATTGGAGAAGACGCGTCGCTGCTTTACTCGGTATGATTTAGTTCTAGGTTTATGTCAGACACAACCAGTTTGTTTTTATTCCGTTTACAACAGTAGCAGAACTATAACACAAACGATAGGATACTGCCACTGGGTGAAGGAGCTGTATGCCTGTGTTTTATCCTTACTTGAAGCTGGAGTCCTTTGCCACCACCCCACCCTCTTTGGTCGGGAACTGCCATTCTCCTCCCTTTGGTCTGGTCCCCTTCCCCAAACTCCCTGCCACACTCAGATCCGGTCTTTTGTCCATACCCACTCCCTCTCACACTCAGGTCAAGTCACTTGAGCAAAGTCACTCCCTTCCACCTCCAGTCCTTCCTCCCACTCAGTTTGTTCACAAAATTATTTAACAGGGACACTCTACATAACCCTGACCACTTTAGCTTATTAACCCCGATTTCATGCTGACATCATCATCTCTATCCAAGTGCTCGTAGCTGCGTTCATTTGAGAAAGCAAACATGGGCTTAAGCTGTGCATGCAGCATCAATTACTCTGACCAAGCACTCGCATACCTTGTGTGTCAAAAGTATGCAAGATACGCAATTTGCTTATGTACGTAAGTGATGTACACTACGCAAGTTGCTTATGAAAAATTGGGGAGGGCTTGTGGTTATTTTTTTCTATTTTTTTTATCCGATGAATCGATTATCGAAATAAAATCGACCAACTAATTGATTATGAGAATAATCGTTAGTTGCAGCCCTACAATGAACTCTAAATTGCATTGCAATACAATGAAAAGCAATCAACAGCATATCAAAACCCCATTTATATACTTATTTAAAGCAAGATTAGTGTGCATCCTGTGGATAAATTATTTTTATCCCTCTCCAGTCACCCTGTATTACAATACACAATCTGCAAATAGAGGCTCCAAACCTCATGCTAACAAAAAGCTGAAAAACTTTGCTGCTGCATTACAACAGCCAGTGAGGGGGAATACAGGGAAAGCTCTGGGGTCACGCACTACTGAACCAGGGATAAGATTCAGGGGGTTATAATGACAGCAAATGCCTGTATGTACAGATACAAGGGGCATTATTTCAATCTTGATGCTAGCGTTAACGCTCACATAGCTGAGCGCTAAGTTAAGTGGCCATAGCGCGGCCTACCCATATTACAATCCAAATGCTAACGGGTTAAAAAACCTATTTGCGCATCGGAGATTGCGCTCGTTTGTGCAAGCTTACTGTACTTTGCGCTCCCCATGTTTAAGTATAGGGAGCGCAAAGAGTATTTAGTGTTAGGATTACAAGTCCTAATGCTAATTACTCACCACTGTGTTTAACTAAAAAGTTAACAACAGCTTTGAGCTGGTGGTGATTCCGCAGAATCAGTTAGCAGCAGCAAATCCCCCCCAAAAATCAAATACTCACCTCTGATCCCGTGGTGAGAACGGTGGCTCGATATGCCTCTTCTGCTCGTCGAGAGCAGAGTGAGACTGGGCAAAAAAGTCCCCAGTCTCCCTCCGCAGAACTCCAGGATCTTGCAGGTCATGTGACCCGGTAGTCAAAGCCTCCATGGAGTCCTATGGACCCCAGGAGGGGATGCGTGTTAGCGCTTCATTATGGGCAAGCTGCTAAATCAGTGCCTGCCCCAGAATATGGAGCTAAACAAGGGGCAATAAGGAGAAACCTGCAGGCGCAGCCTGCTAAAATGAGGATGCTATGTAATACTGCCCAACGTGTTTCTGTAATTCCCATTCAAAATGCATGATGTCACATTTTTTTGGAAGCTGCATTGCTAATAATCTAATTATGATCACTACAAATCCCCATAAAGCAGGAGATATGACTATTGTTTACTATATTCAGTGTATTTGACCCAATGGTCATTTCTGCCTGTATGGCAATAATGTGAGATAAGGGATACCACAGTAGTTCTGTAAAGGATAAATTAATAAATAAAAATGTCAAACATTTACATAATTTTACTTTCTCAGGACTACAGCTTCTGTGCAAAATTTCTATGTTACCCTATATTCATTGGTTAAAGTTGTACGCCATATTTCAAATAAATGTTATGATAAAAGTGTTTTCAATAAAAACAGCTTAGTAGTGAAAGGGTTAAAGTGTGTGGATTATTTGTAACAGCATATTACAGAACACTTCATACAGCGGAATATAAGGATTTAAACATGGATGTTCTATTAAATACATCACAATCTCATTTAATCCTCTTGATAAACCCACAATGAGGAGTAATTCTATCACTTCTCCGTCATTGGATTAGAAGTCGTTTTCCCAGTGATCAAAATCTTATGCATGGCTACATTGTGTTTGGAGTCCCAGCTCTAGTAAAATATTCCTAATGTCCACGGCGTTATAGATTTTAATCTCATTTTATCTGTCTGATTCTTCTACCCCTCATCTTCAAAACCAACAAGTGTGACACACTGAGCAGGGCCAGTGAGTATCCTACTGGTACTGCTTGGCATAATCCTCACAGGTGGTCCACAGCTTCTCACTTGCAAGTCCCCTGCTGCATCCCTCCTGGCAAGATTCCAAAAACCAGAAGGCTCCAGAATTCAAAATGCTTGTGTTTCAGTGCATTTCAGGTAGAGAGAGCTCAAAATACATACAATAATACACTGTTTGTCCAAAAAGGTCACACACTAATAGGGATGTACCCGTGCCAATACTAGTATCGGGGTCGATACCGGCATTTGCACAAGTACTCGGTACTCATGCAGATGCCCTGATACCGGAAGTCAGCACTGAGCTGGCTTGCCAGCATCCAAGGAGCTGGAGCAGTCTGTGGAATGCTCTAGTGGCATTTTACCATGCCACTGCGGCTGGCCGCATTCCAACAAATGCCCGCTGGCAAGCAGCTGCTTGGTGGGAACTGCCCAGCCGCGATCTCAGCGTTCGCAGCTGGGGGGTTCCCACCGATGGAACATGACCAGCCGCAGGGGCATGGTAGAATGCCGTTAGAGCATCCTGCCAGCTGCCCCCGTTTCTGAAATATATACACACACACACACACACACACACACACACACACTGGTCTGGGGTCTGTTGGATATATATAATCTCCATACATTTCACTATTAACATTAGGGATGAGCTGTTCGGGTTCGGACGGTTCGGAGTTCGACCCGAACTTTGGCAGTTCGAAAGTTCGAATTTCGAACTTTTTGGGCGTGTTCGGTTCGGGTTCGAAAAAAAGAAATTTTGAAAAAAAGTATAGAAAATGCTTAAAAAAAAATACTAAAAAAAATCTAGAAATAAAGAGACTCTTTACTGCAGAATATTATAAGCAACGGTTTATTAGATATTGAATTAAAAACTAATGTGTACGTGGAAAGATTATCAACTCTAAATGACCTCTGTTCACAAACGGGCATAACACCAGGTGTTTTTAGTCTGGTAATCAATTTGATACATTGTACAATATACTGAGGGTGGGGTGGTGTCTGGTGTCTGCTTCTGATTGAGATTTGAGAATTAATTTCCCTAAAACATCCTAATATGCTGCATTTAACTGGTGTTTGAAAAAAATCTAAAGCAATGTTATTTTTCACCTCGGGATTAAACATTCACAGGGTTATTCAGAGAGCGGTGAAAAGCAGGTAAATGACTGGAGAAGTGAAAATTCTAGGTCAAAATAGCCAAACCAGAAAAATTCTCCCATTTATCTCACTTTCCAAATCGGCTATTTGGTCTAGATTGTTCTCTTCTCTTGCCAGTTCTCCTGGCTTTGACCTCTCTCTCAGGGTTGTTCAGAGAAAGGTGAAAACCAGGAGAATGGCAGGAAAAGAGAACAATCTGGACCAAATAGCCGATTTGGAAAGTGAGATAAGGCTAGGGTCAGACTAACGCATTTTTCGAAGCGACCGTCAAAAAGTGCATCCGAACGCACTGCCGGATTTTTTCACGGATTGCGCGAAAACGGTCATACGATGCGCATTTTTGTGCGTGATTTTTTTACGGATCCAAACCAGGAAACTTTGGGTGTCTGGACGTTATGTTGGCCGGACATGAGCAGGGTCTGACATCTCCAAATCACGCACACACGCCGCTAGTGGACGCAGCGCACTCTGTACGTCCGTACTAGCGGTTCTGCGTTCTCGAAAAAATGCGTTCGTTTTCCACTTGCGTTGCGCAGCCGGACTTTCGTGCGACCGTACTTCGTATATTGGCCGTCATTTGCTGCTAGTGTGGCCGTGATTAAGTGCGCCTAAACGCACGTTAAAAATTCGCTAGTCTGACCCTAGCCTAAATGGGAGAATTTTTCTGGTTTGGCTATTTTGACCTAGAATTTTCCATTCTCCAGTCATTCTCCTGCTCTTCACCGCTCTCTGAATAACCCTGACAGGGTTATTCAGAGAAAGGTGAAACTCAGGAGAATGACTGGAGAATGGAAAATTCTAGGTCAAAATAGCCAAACCAGAAAAATTCTCCCATTTATCTCACTTTCCAAATCGGCTTTTTGGTCTAGAAGTTTCCATTCTCCTGCTTTTCACCGCCAAAAAATCAGTAAACTTTTTCTGCGTGTCCGAAAATGTCTCCTCTTTTCATACAGACTGCCGCCCCAAGCAGTTGTTTATGGATAGATTAAAGGAAAAGCATTTACCGTCATTTGAAATGTCATTTTTTGGTTTTTACATATTTCTATACATCCTAGAAATCCGCCACTTCACGGGCAGGTTATGGGGACCTCCTAGGCACGATATTTGAAGGAATTTTTCATTTTTATTTTTAACCCTTATTTCATGGAAAACTCACTGTCCCTTTAAAAACTTTTTTTTTTTACTTTTTGTCCTTGTTTCCTGTCCCCCAGGGCACTACCCGGACCCCCATACACCTTTTATGGCAAATATGTAGCATATATGCCCTCTTGGAGGGCACTCCATAAAAACAAATTTTCAGCCCCATTGACTTGCATGGGGGTTCGGGTTCGGTCCCGAACAAATGGGAAGTTCGGGTTCGGGCTCGTCCCTAATTAACATGAACTGGACAGGCTATCAGCAAAATCCTAAATAATTTACTGGAAAGCGGTCACATGACATTAACAGGGTTATTCAAAGAGAATCGAAAAGTCACCGCACGTTCGGTGACTTTTCGTTCTCTTCAATTCGGTGCAAATCGGCTTTCCCATTTCGGCAACCCTGCGGTGTATTCAGCAAGCACCACAGGGCTGTCGAAGTGCAGGGAAAAGCTGCCGAAAACCCGGCGAATGCACGCCGAAAACTCGTAAAAACATCTGGATTAACCCCTCGAAGACGCCGGGAAAACCGAGCAGGAGCCGATCACACGCAGCGAAGCCTCCGGAAAAAGCCGACACCGCAGAAGAAGATAGTGAATAAATTAGCAAAACAGTTTGCATGAATGATTAAAAAGTGAAACGCTGTTTGCAAAGAAACTACTGAGTGAAAATGTCTGAAATTTACATATGAGGTCCAGGGAAAAGGACTGTCACAGAAAAAATAAGTAAAGTTAAAAAAAAAAAAAAAAAATCCAGAAAAATGATTAAAATATCCTAAAAAATATTTATAAATAAAGAGACTCTTACTGCAGAATTTTATAATGAACGGTTTATTAGATATTGAATTGAAAGGGAATATTTTTAACATTGAAGCCTATGGGTTTCTCCTGAATAAACTTGCCGAATTAAACCACCAAATGTCAGGGCATTTCGGGAACCTTTCACTGCTGGTTTGTGTTCTCTGAATAGCCGAAGCCGGGCTTTTTTATGGGGATTTCACTGCCCTCGAACAGGCACCGTATGTGCAGGCAATTCGCCAGGATTTCGCGAATTGCCTGCTCTCTGGATAGCCGAATGGCCAAGAAAGGTAACCGAACGCTGATTTTCAGCATTCGGTTACCTTTCTCAAGCAATTCGGATCTCTTTGAATTACCCTGTAAATAAAAGTATCAGTACTCAGTATAGGGGAGTACCTGAAAAAAAGTGTATCAGTACTAAATCTTAAAACAAATGGTATTGGCGCATCCCTACACTCTAATATTTAATTTCAGCGCCTTTTGCTCAGATTAAATCGCACACATTTGCTGTGGCATAAATTTCAATAAGTGCATGCAATGTCACAATATTTATTTCCATCCACAATTGCATTAATTTGTTGTCAAGATCTTGTACTGATGGGGAGTTGAAGTGCTGCGTAAAGTATTCTCATGCACAATCCAACAATTCTCAATGGACTTAAAGGTTCGGCCAACTGAGTCCTGATAATTTGAGCCCATAAATCCAGGCATTGAGCAGAAATTTATTGATGGAAAAACCTGCTTATTCAGAATATTCTGGAGGTCTCTTACACAATTTCTTAGCCAAATACAGGTGGTGACTTTTATTTTGGCCAGGCACTGTACACACAAAATGTATTAGTTCCTCTATGTTCGACCTACCTATAACAGCTGCTGTTTGAATAGGTTTTGGAGGCACTTTGTCCCATTTTCCACCAGATGGTGTTGTCCATTTCCCAACTTCCCGTTCTGAGAAGAAGGCATACTGCTGAGCCTGTGGCTGCCCTGTGGACCATAAAGATGCAGTAAGAACACGTTCATTCTCTACGCCTTTCAGGAAAGGCAAATGAAGCGTTGCCTTTACTGCCTCTATACAGGCCAATGGGGCTTGTGCCCCACGAAACTGCCCCTTAGCCCTCTTCACTGCAGTGTCCAGGAACGTGTCCACATTGGGAATGGCTTGGACAGGAAGAGTGCCAAGTCGCCGATTTTCCAAAGGCTGTCCTAAAAAAAAAAAAAATATATATATATAATAGAAAAAGGCATTTAACCAAGTGCACTGTGCTTAACACAATATTTACGTTTGAAACAGTGACAATGAAATATAATGAAAGGGTAAAAAAGTACTCTTGAAAAGCATCATTCATTAATTTAGGAGATTGTCCCTTTATTTATACCATGACATTTCAATCATAAGCGTCAACCAGGTTTAAATCTCATGAATACAAGTTCTAGCAAATTTGGAAATGTTATGCCAGTGGCTCCCAACCCTGGTCATCAATTCAAGTCCCCCTAACAGGCCAGGTTTTAGGCTGGGGTCAGACGAACGCAGTGTTAACGTCCGTGTTGCCCGCACATAAGTATGTCCGTGATAACATATAATTGTGTTAAATGGAGCCCCACACACGAAGTACGTCCGCACAGAAGTGCGGGGGCTGACGGACGCTGCAAACGGACGCAGGTTAGGCAAGAACGTAATACTGCTAGAACGGACGTGCAGAGTGCGCCACGTCCACAACGTCCGCATAGCATGTGTGAGTGATGGAGCATGGTCAGACGGACGGCATTTATACGTCCAGCATTTTTGACGGACAGAATGTTTTTTCATTGTAATTTATTTTCCCTGCTACATCAGTCAAAAAATACGTCAGTGAAAAAAACAGACTGTGTGGCCACTACCTTGTTGTCAGTCAGCAAGTACGTCCGTACTGCACGGACGCACAGTCCGTACAAAATGCGCTCATCTGACCCTAGCCTTAAGGAATACCTTGAGCGGACACAGATTGAATCCTGCAATCACTAAGCAGCAAATCATATCACCTGAGCTGTGTTTAAGATATCTGGCAAACCTGGCCTGTTAGAGGGAACCACAGAGTTATGCATAGATCAGATTTTGTATATAACAGACTCAAGTGCATGTAGGCAAAACAGAAGCTTCCCCCCATCTTCTCAAATTTCACAGCATTTATCAGGGCAGGGGCAGATCCAGAGACAAGTTTCGGGAGTGGCACTCTAACAGTTTTGGCGAAGAGATGGCATTCAGATTGCATTGACACTGACCGGCAGATCGTGCACCGGATCACAGGCTGCGCACAGACTCCCTCTGAACATTGCTGCACAGGGTCTGTCCTTTTGCTGCTCTGGTGACACATGACAAACCCTGCACTGCAATGTTCTGCCTGTCAACGAGCATCGAGGACCACTGAAATAACACACACTCAGATACTCAGCTCTATACAAACACCAGATACACTATTATAGATTTAGTGTATCCAGGAAAATATCTGGAGGTTAGATACATAGAAGTTAACCCCTTCACTTCGAGCCATTTCACCCTCATGTGCGGTGCTAGTTTTGACCATTTTTTCTCATAACAGTTAAACCATATTTATAGAAGTCATGTTTTATAGTAGGACTCAGTAATGATTATAGTTTGAATCCCCTGAGTCTCCTGAAAGAGGCCTATGTGTATACATAGGTCTGCGCACGGGGTGTGCCTGGGCCACACCCTAATCCTGGCCCTTGGCACACTATGGGTCCCAGCTGGCTGCATCCCATGGATAGCCGTCAGGACCCTTTACTGCAGCAGGGCAGCCTATACTTCCCTGGTGGTCCGGTGGCTGTGGACTCTGCGGTCTGCGCACAAAGCACAGATCGCATTGCACGTCCCACACTGCTGAACTCGAGCACCAGCGATCGCTGATGACCTGTCATCTGACCGCCGGTGCTCACTGACAGTAATTATGCAGAAAGTTAGAATTGGTTTTCAGAACAAACCAATTCCTTAAATTTTAACATTATCCTGGCAAAAGTCAACAAGAAAATAAAAGAAAAAAGAAATGACTTCTGATGCCAGCATATCATTGTATCAGGGGGGGGGGGTTGTACTTTTTTTTTATTTTTTTATGTATTTAAAGGTTTTATTTTGAATTGAAGGCATCATATAAACAGAAAATGAGGGCCTCGCAGGGCCACAGATAATGTTATCAACATAAGCACTTCGGTAGAGAATAACAAGAAGGGGGGGGGGTCATATGAAAAATCGGCCGGATTTCAGAAAACAGGGGGGGGAGTAATAACGATAGCCATCGAAAGGGTTTCAGAAGAATGCAAAAATAGAAGAAAAAAGAAGAAAAAAAAGAAAAAAAAAAATCAGAAGTCTCAAATTTATCCCCATCCAGGGAATGTCAGCAGGGAAAAAGAAAAGAAAAAGAAAAAATAGTATCTGCAGTGTCTCTGAGCAGCATAAAACAAGGGGGAAAGTGGATAAGATACACAGAATCAAAAAGGGGGGGGGATCGTGCCGCCAAAAAGAAAAATCAAAGTCCCAACATGGGGGGGGTGAGGGAATAAAATAAAGGAGGGGGAAGAGGTCCAAAAGTGGGATGACAGAGCCGTAATCACCGAGACAAATAGCCGAGAGCGGGGGGTATATTATTATCAATATAGGCGACACAATTAACGGTACAATATAATCAAATATTCCAGGAGAAGAAGGAAAAAGCTCAGGTTCCCGAGATTAACCCTTGTCCATCAAATCAGTGGAGGAGCCCCGTGAGTCAGGTTCAGTGGCCTTCGAGGCAGAGGAAAGGCCCAGAGAACTCAACAGACGCCAGGCATCATCCGGGGAGGACACCAAGTGAGATAAGTTGTCGTGGCAAACATACAATGTACCCGCCACCCCCCAGCGATAACGCACCCCAGCGCCCCTCAAAGAAGCAGTTATCTCACGGAATTGCCGTCGGGCAAGCAGCGTCATAAAAGGCAGATCGTTAAATAGCACCAAAGAGAAGCCCTCAAAAGCTATCGATGCCCGGGCAGCCGGGGACAACATTAGACGACGTTTGTCCGCTTCTTCTGAGGCAATGGCGAGAACGTCACGTGGGGAGTCCGCAGGGGCAGTTGCCGCTTTCCGCAGGCGGATGGCATGTCTGAAGAGAAGAGTCCCGGTCGGTGACCTCAGTACATGTGAAGCAAAACCATTGACGAAGGATAGCAAGGCGTCAGCGGCGACTGTTTCCGGTATCCCCCGAATTCGCACATTTTTCCGTCGTTGACGGGTCTCCGCTGCTTCCACCGCCCCAGTCAGTAGTGATACCTGTGCTTTGAGAGATTCCAGTTGCGGTTCTAGGTGGGCATGCGACGCCTCAGTCACTTCCACTCGCGTTTCCACTGCCGTCAGTCGACTCTTGATAGTTACTATTTCCGATGACAGGGACGCGAAGTCCGTTTGCCAAATCGTTCTCATCTCCTCTAGCGTTTCTCCCAACAGGCGTCGGATGGCACCCTCCGTGAGGGGCATAAGGCCGGCGCCCTCCGGTACTCTATGTGCTGCCGGTGGTACTATTGTTGCGTCACCAGACGTCTCCGCGAGCCTGCGTGTCACTGTCAGCTTCGGAGCATGGGGGGCATCTATCACCCGTTTCGCCATCTCCCCTTTCCGGGGTGTCCCCCTTGCTGCCACTGAGGCCTCCGACCAGTAAGGGTCCTCACCTTCTGAAGAACTGGCCGTTGGAGATATATAAGTCTGCGGGGAATCCTGCCGCCTCCGTCGGGGGTCCCCCAGTGCATCCCGGATGTCTCTCTGCTGGGGGCCATTCGGCGATTGGGGTTTTCTGCCCGACTTCCTACCCATGTGTATGGGGAATATTCAGAGTACGCCGCCAAATAAGATACCGCGTGGTACTGGAGCAGCGCTTCAGATATGGCCGCCAAAGATAGGCCGCAGATCACAAATTGCTCCCAAATGTCCACCAAACGGTCCTTAATCTTCCGTCCGGGAAGAGGGTGCCGGATCAGCAGGACTCTGTGCGCCTGAGATGAAAGTTATCCGTGGGTCAGTCGCAGTTAATCACAAATTTTGACGATATAATCAGAGAGCTCCGCAGAATGCGACTGTGCCCGCCGGAAGTCAGCTCCCCCTTCCGGGGGTTGTACTTTATTCCTTTGGGGTTTGTTGTGAAAAAGGGCTACTTGGTTGCAGGGTTTATGGGACTGGTGAAAAAGGAGGAGAGATGAATGGAGAATCTCAATGGAACCTTATAAATATATATTCCTTTAATACAAAATGTATCAAAATGGAAAAATACACAGTGCTTAAAATAGAAGTACCAGTATTTCAAATTTTAATAAACCATTGATGATACAACCCTTTATGTTCAATCATAGATATCAGTAACTAGCTCATTTAGAATTTTCCCAAAAGTGCTCAAATTACTTCATCCATTTAAGATTGATGGCAACAGGCATTTAACCATTCTATAAAAAAGTTATACACTTTATTCATATTTTATTGGAAATTACTTGTTCAAACAAACAAACTTTATTCTATGAATTATGTATGCTAAAAGCAAACCCTTTTCTATTAGGTTGCATAAGAAAGAAATGTTTAGCACAAACACAGAAGGACACAGTTATTGCAATATGCCAAGATAAGAAAGACCAATTTTCAATACGCATTTCAGTTATACTTATATATACACACCAGAGGCCATTTTCCAATTATGGTAGAAACTTAACCAGAGCTGTTGTAAAGTTACCAGAGCCACTATAGTCTATGGAGTTGCTATGTTTATTACAGATCTGGTTAACTCCTTCACTACCGAGATATTTCAAAGGCACCATCTGATGCCCCGATAGAGATAGCTCGATGTGCAGCCCAAAAGCAAATTAAATTTGTTTGCAGTGAGAGAGAACAGTCGCAGGTGACACTTCTGGGATCCTGGCAGAGTTGGAGCACAGAGAGACGGCGGCATCCATTGTTGCAGTGATCGGGGAGAGAGAGTGTGCATCGGCCGGCTGTGTACTACGCTGAACTGTTCTTGACAAAGTGCGGTTTGGGAGAAGAGGGACATCGTGTGAGGAGAGGCTGCAAACCGGAAGGGAGTGCTGGCGGCCTATGTGTTCGTGTTCTGGCGGAGGAGAACCAGATTGGGAGTGCATGCATTAACAGCATCAGGTTCCAAGTGGCAGCAGGGACAGATCCTCGAGAGAGATCCCCTTCTCCAGCGTTCATCGGTCCAGGACAAGCGGTTACACCGGATGGGTGAGAAGGCTTCGGCCTGGTGAAAACGCAGAACATTGCGCACTTGTTTATTTGTTCTTTAAGGGCCCCAACGGTGACTAGTCGAAGATTGCTTTTGTTTCATTCACTGGCCAGTTGAACACAGTACTCGGGTACCCTAGACAACACACATATATATTTTTGAGCTATTTTTCACGGGACTTACACTCCAGAACTGAGGAGGTTAACCGGTTTCTTTTACCACCGCGTGTTTTTCCCGCATTACAAATTCTTGTTACTCAAATACCGTATATGCGTATTATATGCTGCTTTATTGGGATCAGTAAAGAATATAATATAGAAAAATCCACAACAGTGCTGGTGTATAGTTATTTCCTAGTGTGGTCAGGTGAGACTATCCCGAGGTTTATTCAGCGGCTCCTCCGGGGGTGAGCGCTACACGTGGGGGCTCATCCGGGATTCCAGTCTCTGTGGTTACCGCCATTAAAGGGTTAAATATGGATCCAGACACTGCTGCCAAATGGTGTGAGGAGCACAATAGCCGGATAGGGTTAAGCATAGTCATGGACATTCCTGCAGACACTTGGGCCGAAGATCAGATTCGCCGGGCCGTGGCCTTGCTGACACCAGATCATCGGGGGTTAATTCTGGACATTAAAGCGAACCCAGAGACTTCTCACACATATGTTCTTTTTGAGTGGAGAAAGGGTGTTCCAGTGTGTTTTCAGGGCGCGAGTGTGAAGCTGACCGACATGGAAGTTCAACTGATTCAGCCAAGTGCGCCACCTGGCGATCCCGCGAACGTTCCCGAGCCCAGTCCGCTGGCCATGATCGGGCCTGAGTTCATCGTGGCTATCGGAGATTTGCTGGCTAAATGTCAAAGAACAAACCCTCCTCACACTAATTTTGGTTGCCGACGGTTGAGAAATCTTTCAGGAAACGTACCAACTCCGGCGGGAGAAGAAACCTTCGAAGAATGGGTGGAACAGGCGATGCAGGCTCTGGATGAGTGGGACATCCCTGAAGCGCAGAAGAAGCAAAGAGTTACAGAGAGCCTGAAGGGACCTGCATCAGAGGCTGTTAGAAACCTAAAGTTGAGTAAGCAAGACGGCTTTAGATTACCTGAATATATTACAGGAAGTCTTCGGGCGAACAGAAAAGGCTGCTGAACTCATGTACCAGTACGAACACACCTACCAGCAGAGAGGTGAGAAAATGACTGATTATATGAGGCGCCTGGAAAAGATTCTGCACCAGATACTGCTCAAGAAAGGGGCCGAACCTGCCCTGGTAGATCAGATCAGAATGCGGCAGATATTGAGGGGCGCTCAGCCTTTAGACCCTGTGATGTTGCAAATAAAGACTCAAGAAGGCAATAAAGAGTTTAATTACCTAGAGCTGATTCAAACTGTTCGAGAAGAAGAAGCCCTTCTGGAGGAGAAGTCTGCAAGAAGGGGAGAAAAGGTTTATGCCCAACCTGTAAGGTATAATGAGTGTTCGGATGAAGATGATCCGGAGGAGACATATGAGCCGCAAATTGACCGACCAGAGCAGCGCACTGGCCATGGTGAGATGCAAAAGACTCTCAAGAGAGTCCAAGAGGCCCAAGCGGAACTGGAACAGGCTCACGCGGATCTGCGCCGAGAAATCTTGAAGGTAGCAGAAATACAGATTGAAATACAGAGGTCTCTCTCAAATATGCGAACAGCAAGGGTTGCGGTGGCATCCGACAGGTGGTCTTCAAATGAGATGCAGCAAGAAATTGCACCCCCGTCTGTAAAGGAAAGATGTTTCAGCTGTGGAGAATTGGGTCATTACCGGGGCGCAGTGTACGAACCGAAGGCCAGAAAGGAAAATAGTTGAAGAGTTCTTAAAGGCCTTAGAAGGACTGCTATCTACCTCCCAGGTGGGAAACTTCAGACAACCCCGGTTGAGAGAACCAACTGGGTACCTGGGAACTACTACGATTCCCAAGATTCAAATAGGAGGCAGGGAGGGTCTGAATATGTACCTGATAGAAATAGAGGATCCTCTCCCTGGAGGTCCTGTCCTACGTCACGGGAGAACAATGCACACCCTAAATCACCGCGAATGAGGACGAGGGTTAGGTTACAACAGACTGGGCCTATGCTTCCTACTACTACAGAGAAGTTCCCTGATAGGTCCTTCGCCCGTCATTCCAGTTCAAGTAGAAGGGATCTACACCAAGGCTCTTCTAGATTCAGGCGCCCAAGTAACTCTGATCTACCGAGACTTCTATCAGAAATACTTAAAACATATACCCCTGAAGAAGTTGAAGGATCTTGAAATCTGGGGTATGAGGACAGAGGTTTCCCTATGATGGATATCTACAGGTGAAGCTGGAATTCAGTTCTGTGACCGTTGGACAGCCGAGAGTATGTGACACGTTGGCAATTGTGTGTCCTCGGACCTCGGGAGCTAATCGAAGTTCTATGATAGTGGGGACGAACACCGACTTAGCGAGATGTCTTCTAACCCCACTGGTGAAGGAAGAGAATCATGCTCCCAAAAAGGTGCACTCGATGTTACGGCCGGTCTGTTAACGGATGGTCAAAGAACAGAGAGCCCCTGCAGAAGTGAGGCGGCTAAGGAAAACGGAAGGGACAGAGAAGGTTATACAGTGCAGAGAAGTCCCTGAAATAATCTCTACAAGAGTGTTGAAATGGACAAGTGGAAGAGTTTTCGTCAGCGTATGTAATGTGTCTGACTCTTCAGTAAATTTGAAGACACGGATGTCAATCGGGCGAGTGGCTTCTGTTAGGCCCCTCTCCACTACTGATTTAAGGGGGGAAAAGTGAATAAAGAGATTCCAGCTGAACGGTTCTACCCTAAAAATGCTCCTATCTCGTTTAAGCGGAAAAAGCGGCTTCAGTCTCCAATACTCAAGTGGGAAAATTTGGTCTCCAAGTATGAGCTAGACATGGGATGCGCTAAGAGCACTAAACACCGCATTCGTCTCCAGGATGATAAGACTTGCCGAGAAAGGTCAAGACGAGTTCCATTGGGAGGCCCAGTTGAACTGAACAGAACCAAAGGAGTGATTGGAGCCGAGAGAATGAGAGTCATGGCTGCGGGTGTTCCTGAACTATATTGTAACCCAGCACTGAAGAAGCTGTTACCACTGTGCGAAGGCTGCCCGAAGTGTCTGCTACGCTAGCTGAGGTAGTTAGGGAAATTAGTCAGCTTGAGGATGTATATCTGACCCATTACATGTCTGCTACTGAGCCTGAATGTCTTGATTAATGTAAATATTGTAATGTTATGTATCTGTTAACACTCCCTTGGAGGGACCCAAGAGTTTAGGGGGGAAGAGTGTAGCGCTGCTTTAAAAATGTGCTCTGGTGCAATGAACTGTTGATACCACTAGAGGGAGACAGAGACATTGTGGACTATGCTGGACAAAAACGAACTCCATCTCCCATCACCCTTTGCGTGAGGACAGGAAGTGGGTGGTACAAAGAGGAGGAAGGACATCAGCAGCCTCGTGCAAGGCGTGGGCAGTGTGAGCAGAGCCACAAGAGATGTAGGACGCACGCTGGGGCCGTTAGGGATTGAAACCAGGTCGGAGTGTGGATGTTGCTACAGTCGTGCTGGAGATCGTGCTATTCCCTGAGCGTTGAACAGAACAGAGCGAGCAGTGAGAGAGAACAGTCGCAGGTGACACTTCTGGGATCCTGGCAGAGTTGGAGCGCAGAGACACGGCGGCATCCATTGTTGCAGTGATCGGGGAGAGAGAGTGTGCATCGGCCGGCTGTGTACTACGCTGAACTGTTCTTGATAAAGTGCGGTTTGGGAAAAGAGGGACATAGTGTGAGGAGAGGCTGCAAACCGGAAGGGAGTGCTGGCGGCCTATGTGTTCGTGTTCTGGCGGAGGAGAACCAGATCGGGAGTGCAGGCGTTAACAGCATCGGGTTCCAAGTGGCAGCGAGGACAGATCCTCTTGAGAGAGATCCCCTTCTCCAGCGTTCATCAGTCCAGGACAAGCGGTTACACCGGATGAGTGAGAAGGCTTCGGCCTGGTGAAAACGCAGAACATTGCGCACTTGTTTATTGGTCCTTTAAGGGCCCCAACGGTGATAAGTCGAAGATTGTTTTTGTTTCATTCACTGGCCAGTTGAACACAGTACCCGGGTACCCTAGACAATAGGGATGAGCTGTTCGGTGTTCGATTCGAACATCGGCAGTTCGAAAGTTCGCGAACTTCGAACTTTTTGGCATGTTCGGTTCGAGTTCGAAATTTTTTTTAAAAAAAAGTATAAAAAATGCTTGAAAAAAAATACAAAAAAAATCTAGAAATAAGAGACTTTTTACTGCAGAATATTATAAGCAACAGTTTATTAGATATTGAATTAAAAACTAATGTCTAGGTGCAAAGATTCTCACCTCTAAATGACCTGTGCTCTCAAACGGCGTAAACAACAGGTGTTTAATTAGTGTTTGGAAATAACATGTGCTTCTAATTAGTCCGGTCTCATGAATTTGATGCATTGTATGCAGACTGAGAGTGCTAGGTGTCTTGTGTGGGTCTGTGATGGTGATGTTTCCATACATCCTACAAATCCGCCACTTCACGGGCAGGTTATGGGGACCTCCTAGGCACGATATTTGAAGGAATTTTTCGTTTTTATTTTTAACCCTTATTTTATGGAAAACTCACTTTTCCTTTAACCCTTTCACTGCTGAGGCATTTCACCGCTGTGTGCTGAGCTAATTTTTACCGCTTTCGCTCATCATGTTTAAACGCGATTTGAAGCCACATTTTATTATACGACCCAGACATATTATAGATCGTTCTTTCCGGCAGATTCATAATATATCATTTTTATATGTATACGTCATGTTCTGCCTGTATATTATAACAAAAAATGCAATAAAACTAGAATTTTTAATCATCTGCAGCGTGTAAAGTCTTTTTTTTCACCTTTTAATCACATGAACATTTGCGGTTATATTTTCTATGGGGTGTGCTTGTACAAAAATTAGAAATGGGGACTTATTAAATTTTTTGGGGGGAATTATGTGATTTTTAGCAAACGCACACCATAGAAAAAAATCATTAGTGCAGCATCATTGTTCACATTATAATTGAAATGAACAATATTACTGCATTAATAAAAATAACACACAAAAAAAATACATGTTTTTTTATTTTTATTTTGTTTTACTTTATACCTGGTCATGTTGGGTATCATTTGAAAGGCCATGCTCAGGCCTTTCAATTGACACACTCCATGACCCTCTAGCTGCCATGGTTCTGGAGATATCGGGGTTCAAATGAACCCCCTATCTCCACCAGGGGATTCTGCGCAGCTAGGGGTTACCCGGCTATCTGACGTCATCACGCTATGCGTGAGGACGTCAGGCAGCGAGGGGGGAACCGGGGGTGGAGCCGCCATCCAAGATGGTGGCCCCCACCGGAACTAGGCCGCACTTCGGTGCTGCAAGGCGCCGAAGTGCGACCCAGTGCCTAAGGGGTTAAAGCCAGGTACCGCTTAAAAGGGGAGACTCTCCCCTTTTAAGCGGTGCCTGGCTTCTTTTTGTGGGACCTCCCGATCAGGAGGGATCCGAATGGACCCCCCCCCTCCCTTCCAGGCGATCTCCCGGCATTGCCGGGGGGGGGGGTCGCCTGGAAATGACGTCATCGCGCATGGCGCGATGACGTCATTTACGTCGGGAGGAGCTTGACTTCAGCGTCTGAGGACGTTGAAGTCAGAACGCCGCGGGACCCCGGACAGAGGTGAGTATCTCCACCGGGGGTCCCGCAAAGCTGATGACGTGTGGGACACGTCCTCCTCAACATACAGCGGGAGTAACGGAGGATGTGTCCCACACATCGTCAGCAGTGAAGGGGTTAAAAACGTATTTTTTTTTTTACTTTTTGTCCTTGTTTCCTGTCCCCCAGGGCACTACCCGGACCCGGACATTGTTTTTAAATGTTTCTATACATCCTAGAAATCCGCCACTTCACGGGCAGGTTATGGGGACATCCTAGGCACAATATTTGCAGGAATTTTTCGTTTTTATTTTTAACCCTTATTTCATGAAAACTCCCTGTCCCTTTAAAAATGTTTTTTTTTAACTTTTTTTCCTTGTTTCCTGTCCCCCAAGGCACTACCCGGACCCCCATACACCTTTTATTGCAAATATCTAGCATATATGCCTTCTTGGAGGGCACTCTAACAATCGAACTTTCGAGTCCCATTGACTTGTATTGAGTTCGTGTTCGAATTTTTGAAAAGTTCGAGTTCGAATGCGAACTGAACTCGGGGGTGTTCGGCTCATCCCTACTAAACAACACACATATATATTTTTGAGCTATTTTTCACGGGACTTACACTCCAGAACTGAGGAGGTTAACCGGTTTCTTTTACCGCCGTGTGTTTTTCCCGCGTTACGAATTCTTGTTACTCAAATACCGTATATGCATATTATATGCTGCTTTATTGGGATCATAAAGAATATAATATAGAAAAATCCACAACAGTGCTGGTGTATAGTTATTTCTTAGTGCGGTGAGACTATCCCGAGGTTTATTCAGCGGCTCCTCCGGGGGTGAGCGCTACACGCTCAAAGAGCTAAAATGGTAAAATCAGCTGCTCAAAGCTCTGAAATATGAGCTATCATCAGCTGATGCAGGGGGAAAAAACAGACCTGTAGCTCAAACCTCTAACTCAATTTGGCAATAGATGGCGACATCTACTGGCCAAATGAGTTCGTTACAGTAATACCTATGTATTACTGGATAATAAAAAATGATTTTACAAAAAAAAACACAGGTTTCTGACCATGTTTTTTTGGAAAAATCAATTGGTAGTGAAGGGGTGAAGTTTATACCAAAGTTGTAATGGGTCCCATGTATATGAAAAGACAAAACTGGCAATATCTTTGCTCCTCCAGCTTTAACACTCTTCAAAAATAGAAAGGGAGCCTTTACGGACAAATGTTTAAGGGGTTATTCAGAAGGCACAAATTTCAGCGCTTTCTCCGGTGCACTTCAGGGATTCCAATTTGCCGACCCTGCAGTGAATTCACTATTCACCACAGGATCCTCGAAGTGCTCCGAACACGGAGCCGCAAAGTCCGCCATCGACCTGCAGGGAAAAAAAAAAAAAAGGGACGCTGCTATTCTTCTAAAAAGGTGGTTAAACCAATAAAAATGCAGGAAAATGTGTGTGGAAATATAAACGGTACTATAAAATAAATACAACTGCCTGTTACACAATAGAAAAAAGCCTTTAGAAAAATTGGGAATGAAAATAGATGGTTTTCTGAAAAATTAAAAGAATAAACGGTTGAATAAAAAAAGGGGAGAAAAAAAAAAAACGATAATATTGTTTTACATTGATTCCTATGGGATTCGCTTGTGTAAACCTGCTTAATTGAATCACTGAAAATCAAGGCATTTCACTGACACTTCAGGCAGTTCGGTGTACACTGAATAGATTAACCATTTTATCGCTGCCATTGAAGATCGCCAAACTGTGGCTAGCTGCACCGTAGTTCGCTATCAATTTGCCATTATTTGGTGAATTGACAGCTTTCTGAATAGATGTACTGCCACGAAATAGCACCAAGCGGTGCAATTCAGTGGCAAGATCGTCGTTTATTGAACGACCTTTTTAATCATTACTGCTCCCTGAACGGTTCACGCACATTTGAAGAGCTCACTGCATGGCTAGCTTACGATCCATTGGAGCTTAGGTCTGAAGTGGGGAAAAGCCATTCCGATGCCAAAATGTCTTAATTGGTAATACTTATAGATCCCAATAGATGTTAATTAGAATTACTGAATGCTAGAATCTTCCATTTCATGCTCATTTATAGTTGCATTAATTGATTCCCCCTTCCTCGTTGGGTTTGGGGAATACAACTCTAGGATAAAAAAAAAACGGTAGAAGAACCAAGGCAGCGTGACAGTTAAATGGTGACAGTACAGAGGGCAGCTTGCAGCCAAACCATGATATTTTTTACATTGTTCATTAGCTTTTTTCATCTTGTTCTTAAAATTGACTGCATAATGTGTAACATACCTAGAATTTGTTTCAGAAAGTGCAGTCAGTGTTTTACTGCACAACTACAAATCCATGGTATCTGATTGGCTGCTAGCAGCATGCATTCGCTGGTCAGTAGGTTTGCAAGAATAGAAGATTCCAAACAAAAAATGTATAAATATGAATTCCAATAAATGGGTGGTGAAATAATGGAATGATAAGGACAACTAATGTTTGAACAGCCTAGGTATAAGATTACTATTGATTTTTTGCAACAGATTTTTAAACCGACAGGAAATTTTCAGGTGAGGCACCATTCTGCTAGGAATTATATGACTCAAGTTGGAAAATTAACCACGTAAACAAACCTAGCAAAAAAAAAAAAAAAAACTATAAGTAATTATTCTATGAAATGATGGGGAAAAGAAGCCTACATTCACAACCGAATATGAAAGACAAAAGTATTGCGTAGAAAAATATATATATTTTTGAAAATGGAATCTTTCAATAAATGGAAAATAAATAACATCAGTATACGGTTGAAGAGAAATACACATAAGAGAAAAGGTCAGATTCAGTGAATCCAGTAAAGCTTCATACAGCTGAGCAATGAAAAAACGCTTACGAGGATTGTATAGGAAATGTCAAAAGGGCAGGTTTAAGGGGTCAAGAGGTTCTTATTTGCCGAGAAATGCTATGCTACACAAAGATAAAATTTGTAAAAGTCAGTATGCAGGGACAAACTCACACAGACGGCTTACAAGACCGGCCTGTCAATATCAGTAAAACCATAAGTACAGAGAAAAATGAAAGCTCCTCAAACATTTGTCATTTACGGAAACATAGAACCACAGAAAAACATTATGATGCACTCAGACTTGTGCGTGAAATAAATACTGCAGGTTGCAATATCCCATGGTCACTGTGACATTTCATTTTGGTCCCACTTTGAGACATTTAAGGATAACTGACACAGTATAAAGCAACCAATTTACCAAAATGGTAAATGGGAAAAAACTAGATCTACAGACATCAGACAGCTGTAAGCTGCTGCAATTAATGTAATATCGCATACAAGATCAATGCGTTCACTATCATCTTCTGTTGGAGGACTAGGTTCCTGAGGAGCAAGCGCAGAAACATTCTTTAATGTATATATTACAATAAATACCAGCTTTATGCTATGTCGTACGTAAGCATGAATTAGAAGGTAAGAAAAAAGGTTGTCATTTGCACTCACCACTGTAGCTCCATGCGAAACAAAAACAGAGGTTTTAGTTTACTTGAATGGGAATTAAAGTGTAAGCTCGCCTGCCACATCATGACAACCTCTAGTCATGTGAGTCTTACCCAATGAAACCAAGAGCTGCTTTCTAAGCAACCACATATGCTGCTTCTCAGTCATGAGAGAGACTGGTGGATTTACATTACCCTCACGAGGAACATTTCCACTTTGGGATTAAAAAGAAAAGACACGGAAGGGGCAGCAGCAATAATGACCTGGCTGGGGATACAATAAAATATACACATGTGTAGAACGAAATGGTGAAATAGGCGCAAAACCATTTTATTCTGCAAAAATGAATTAGAAAGGTGTCCATTATATCACCATATTAAACCACAGCCCTGATGATTAGGCCATAGAAGAGTGAGCTGACTATAATGCATTCTTTGAGAACATGTCCCGACTGAGCCTTAGGCTCTTGGGATTCAGCACACATGTCTTATCCAGCTGATCTTAGTTATTCGGGAGTACATGAATCACAACAGCAAGGTAGCTTTGGTCTGGTCAAGAGGGATGTTTGATCTTCCCATTGATCGATACAGCATTGGCACAAATATTACATGGACCAACCAACAAGTGCCTTTGGTCTTCCCGGTCAACCTTCAATCACAGCTATAACAGTCCATGTCTATTCAGACCTGTCTGCTTAAATCAGGTACTCAACTCAAATAGAAGTTTAGGAAAACATGGTTTGTGTCAATAGTGTATTTCACCCAACGTCACGGCACCTCTAGTGAGGGTGAGACCTATCCAAAAATGAAGCCACAGGCTGCTGTATAGCGAACCATAACTTGCTGGTCTGGATGCATTTGGTGGGTGTAGCCGCCCCATCGGGGAATAGGCGCGACCCAACCCCTCCTGTACTATGTATGTTTTATTGTACCTCCAGCCAGGTCATCATTGCAGCTGGGAAAAACAGTGTGGTAGACACCAGCTACCAAATTGTCAACTTTATTGTGTGTACATAAACAAAAAATCCCGACCGTTTAAAAAAAATATATACATTGGATCATGAAAAATCTCACACCCAATCCGGGATAATTACCCTAAACTGTGGGCAATTGCTAGATACTTCACATGCGTGGTATAAAGACCATATATCACCGAGTTAGCAAATCAAAAAAGCCCCTCGTAAGTATGGAGCAAGACAAAATCAATGCTCAAATGGACGCGGCGTATCCATAAGTGGATTATATTCATCAAGTTAGACAGTATAATATTGGTTGTGATGAAATGGAGATCTACAGAGTATCGACCCAAAAATTATATCGTACACAACCGTGAGATGCAACTTTTTGGCCCTTAGATAAAGTTAACTGGTCCTCACTACCAGCCCACATAAATATTATAACTAGTCTATGTAACCATTATAGAAAAAATACCCTGGGCAATGAATTTAATGAGGGTACCTGTCGAATGTCAGGTGCGCAACAAACACTTAGGTTTATTCTCCAAGTACAATATGGTGCAGTAGACACTGGTTATATATGGAACACTACTGCAAGGATATCCCCTTCATGTGATGCTTATACAAATAAAAAAGAGATACACGAGTGAATTGAATTGAATCCAATCTGCTTAGACGGACTTCCCCAGTGTATTTCTCAAAAGATTTTGTAGTATGCCTGTTCTTAGAAGTGGGGAAAAGTGCCCTCTGGGGCAAAATATGAGGAGTTTGTGGTCATGTTTGAATTAAACGCCTCTGTACAATAGTGATAGTTTTCTCTGTTTAGGGTTTTATGCCCACTTGAACGCATGTTTAAATCGTTGCCTAGTAACACCTGATGCCGCCGGCCATGAATGAGCTGTGTGGTGTTGTCATCTTACAGCCACAACCCATTGAAGGGATCAGTATAGCGGAGCCTTACGCATCATAAGGGGGGAATCCCGGAGGAGAGGCGGGCCGGATGATGTCACACGCCAAGTGGGTGGGGTTATACAGCTGCCCCGCGACACAGTAATCGGGTCTTACCTATTTAAGGGAAGGGAGGGAAGGGAGGTCAGCGGGTCTCATCTCTTGATAAAGCCGCATTTGCTTAGGCGGTGAAACATGTTGAGAAGCAAGGCATTTTAACAGTTGTTGTTCGTGTTATGGTCACCCACCGTTAGAGGTTTTTGCCCCTATTAATGAGGGCGTAGCGAATTCTGTGGAATACAGCATGGTTGTGTACGAAATAATTTTTGGGTCGATACTCTGTAGATCTCCATTTCATCACAACCGATATTATACTGTCCGACTTCATGAATATAATCCATTTATGGCTACGCCGCGTCCATTTGAGCATTGATTGTGTCTTGCTTCATACTTACAAGGGGCTTTTTTGATTTTCTAGCTGGGTGATATATGGTCTTTATACAACGCATGTGAAGTATCTAGCAAATGCCCACAGTTTAGGGTAATTATCCCGGATTGGGTGTGAGATTTTTCATGATCCAATATATATAGGTTTTTTAAACGGTCGGGATTTTTTGTTTATGTACACACAATAAAGTTGACAATTTGGTAGCTGGTGTCTACCACACTGTTTTTTCCTGAATCATTTGGGTGATGCCCGTTTTAAGACACTAGTGTTGATAATCCCCATTGTTTCTATCACCAGTTTTTTCATCATTGCAGCTGTTCCGCTCCGTTGTCTTTGGTTTTTGATCCCAAGGCGGATTGGTTTCTGGGGGGGCATAAATAAAAGCCCACCAGTCTACCCCATGACTGAAAAGCAGCATGAGCAAGTTATGGTTCGTTATACAGCAGCCTGTGGCTTAATTTTTGGATAGGACTCCCCCTCACTAGAGGTGCCGTGACGTTGGCGGGTGAGCTTAATCTTATAATGGCCATTAATAGAAATCAAAGCTCTAATTTTGTTTCACACAGTATAATGGGAATAAGCGCAGATGACATTTTTCTCTTTATTTTTTATACATGTTGCTGAGCTGGATGCATTTGATGGTTGCAGCCGCCCCATCGGGGGAATAGGCGCGACCCCACCTCTCCTGTACTATTTATACAATAAATGCTCTACTGCTAAAATATCCAAGTGTGAAACTACATGAGAGCATCTGTTTTAATGTAATATTGCGGCTCCTCCATCACTCAGAACTCATGCAGATCTTTGAAAACCTTTCAGGGTGATGACAGCTGTGGTGCTTAACGTGGCTGGTGTTATCACTTAACGCCTCGCCAGGGTTACGAGTGGAGCTGCCGAGAAAGCGGCTCGGTCGTAATACGGGTGTTAAATGGCAGAGGCTAAGGTTTTCCATTAGCGTCCGCCACTTAACACCAGCAGTGGAACAGGATCCTTTCTCTTTTCATATCTGAAGAAAGAAGGTGCAAGTGTTTTTAAATATATAAATCATCCGTTTATCTTTTTGAAAAGAAAGAAAAAAAAGTAAAAAAAAAAAAACCACAATGCAAATCTGTCATAAACATTAAACTACAACCTTTGCCACCTTTTTATATGTATGAATCCTATATTGCTTGTCTGATCAAAACCTCCTCTCTGGAGGACTGGAGAACCACAAATATTTCTTCAATATTTTCTCTCAGCTTTAGGAAGAGTTAAAGAAAAGAGCAAAATCCAGAGAACAATTAGTAGTACAAGCACAGGTGGGTGTCAGACACTGCATGACAACCTCAGATTAAAAAGCAGCGTTATAACAAAAATCTAATAAAACCCAATAAGGAAATTTGAAGTGTTTTTACTTTGAGAAAGTAGGTCCACAAACACTTTTCTTTAATCAGTTTTTGACTTTGATGTCAGATGACAAGGACGTAATTATCTCAAACTGCATTTTAGCAAGACGCTTCTGCGAATTAATAAACAGGAGAGAAAAAAATATATACAAGCTTCAGGAGATGGGAAGCACTATGTTGATTCTAAAATAACATAACTAATGCCCCATTATCCTTATATATCCTATAATACTCAAGCAACGCCACTTGTGTAAATAAACTATTACCCATGCACTTGATCTTTACAGTAGACCTTGAACAGAAATCATATGGTGCAACAGCTCCCTCTAATGGCACAGGATATTAATGCACACAAAATTCAGAGCACTCTACAACCATTTAAATTAACTTTAATTGTGGTGGTTGAAATGTCTCTTTAGACCCAGTTTGAAGTAAACAAAAAAAAAACCTCACTAGAGTCTCCCTTCTAAAACCATTCTTAAAGCAATAAGTCACCGTGCGCCAAGTTTCTGCCAACAAACTTTACTTGACTGTAATTGGCGAGTTGCACTCAGTGTCAACTTTGCTAATTGCATAAGGAAGCATTGACTGAGGAGTATTATCTGATGTGTCCTTCACATGATTAGCTGAGCCACTAAGGACAAGTGCAACTCAGCAGCACTGGTCGGCGTCATCTCGGCACATTGTACCCAAACACCATGAAACAAAGCATTTGCGTTTACAGAAACAAGATTAGAACTTCTTTATGACCAAACACTTCAAGGGCTCAGTTAGGAATGCTGCATATTACAAATATAAATTACACATTTGTAACTAAAAATCTGAGATTTTATTGTGCAGGTAAATGTACACGTGCAAGTCAAATTATATCTTTATAGGTGCAGAAGACATTTACACATCCCAGCAATTCAATGAACGGCTTTACAGAGCTCATGTGCTATATTCCCCAGATGTAGCAAGGAACTCTGGGAAGGACATGCAAATGAAGTCTGCAATTTCACGCTTTTTTGCATCCTGGGTCTGTTTTAACACAGAGCCCTCCTTGCCAGTGCAATGCCATACTAGATGGCTTATTTTTTAGCAAAGGTCAGGTTATGCAACGAGCAACAGCCACTACTGGACAGCTGTTTCGGACTTATTATGCCCTTATCAGCAGGAGATAGGCTGTGACTCGTTGAATATATACAATTTTATTTGCCTGCTTTGGATAACCTGTAGACTTGCCATAGACGGTAGATAACTATTATAATAAAAATTGCACAAATTTAGATTTTTATAAAGCTAAAAAGGTGAAACCTGTTGATATTCAGGCTCTTTAACAACTTTGAAGCTTTAGCAACAAGATGGGCTGAATAAAAGCCAAGACCATCTCAGTTACAGCTGATGTTTATCCTCAGCTGAAATCCTTCAGACTGCAAGGAATGTAATAAGCTACACTCAGCAGATGAAAGGGGCAAGTAAATGTATCCCCTTTTCTACTATGGTGGAGTATAGAAGATGCACAAAAGCTCTGACAGGAACTCAACAGCAAATAAACTCCATCTGGAAGGACAGAAAGGAATTTTTAACACTGCAAATGGTCTCCGGAATGTGCCCCCAAATTTCCAGCACTTTCGACAGGTCATTCAAGCTGCTGAAACTGAACAGCTCGGGTTTCTGTTTCTCTTTTACAGAAAGATGGCGCTCCAGCTGTATTATACATATGCCTGTCAAATAAGCCTATGGATTCTTATGTGTATTTTATGGAGGGTATATTCATTTTTACATTGTTTGCAATGGAAAGTTGTCTTCCACAAATCCACTGGATCCTACTTGTGGTTTTATGAAAAATTTAATTAAAGAAAAAAAGAATTTGTCGTGAATTTCTTTTGTTCAGTCCACATTAAAGAGGCTCTTGAAAAGCTGATAAGAGATTCTATCAATTTTATCCCGTTGTGGCAGAGATTGACTAAACGTATACTCTGTATGCATTTATTACACTCTGAACCTCACACAGACTAGGAGCTCTACTTGATAGTTCGCACTAACAATAGCACCTCGATATGTAAGCATTACCGCCAAGATAAGTGTTTAATCTGTTTGCGCATAATTTTTTGTGCATCCTATACCTAACTTGGTGAGCGCAAATGTACATTAGCGTTTCGATACGTAATGCATTCCATAATGTTAGCACCAATTACCTCATGGATGTGGACAGCCGTATTTTAGCACTACCTAAAAGCTGGCGCTACATGATTCTGCATTTGCAAAATCATTGAACACCCCCTAACCCCCCCCCCAACAAACCAGATACTCAACTCTCATCCAGTGGAGAGAATGGCGACCTAATCTGCTGCTTTTTTGTTGCCAGGAGCAGAGTGAGACTGGGAATAAATAGTTCCTAGTCTCCCTCTACAATCACTCATGGCGCTGCGCAATCTCACGAGAGCAAGCAGGGCTCATGGACCAGAAGCGCAAACTTCCATGGAGTCCTATGAACTCAAGGAGGTGATACTCCCGGCGGCATGAAAGCGTTACCACGAGTATCCCAGCAGTTAACGCTGCGTCCCAGGACAACGTCCTGAGGTACCGCCTGCACGCAATATCACGCTAACATGGATACGCTACAGGGAAATCTGCAGGTGCAGATTTCCCCCATTAGCGCAAACTAGGGAATAGTGCCCCAGGATTGGCAAAACAAACTTAATAACCTATGCATGAATTTAGACTAAACGCCATGGCATGACAGACAACAATTCAGCAATTTAGATCTTAGAATTATTTCACGAAGGAAGGGTTAAACTCAACAAGTTATAGAGTAACAAACCTTCAAGTTCCCATTGCAAGTTTTATGCATTTTGCAGTTTGGATTGTAGAGCAGAAGTCACAAAAAGAATGGTAAACACTGCTGAGCTATGACCTTTGAATTGTCTGCTGTAATCCTACCGCTTGGAGATCGACTGATAGCTGCGAAATAATTTCAATAAAAAAACAGTAACAGGGTTATTCAGAGAGTATCGACATTTTAGTGCTCTTCTGTTCGCCGCTTTTCAGTGAGTTTGATTCAACGAACCTGCGGTGAATTCACCATTCACTGCAAGGCCCCCGGAGTGCGGTGAATCAACCCGCCGAACGCATCTGAAAAAAGCCGACAATCTGATGAACAGACCGCCAACCAGTCCACAAAAAAAGCCATCAAGCGGCAGAACCAGCTCCATACACTCCCCTGTTCCTTCTTGTTTCACACACACCTCTGTCCCTTAGATTGTAAACTCACGGGAGGTCTGGCTGAGCACTTGTTTCAAGTGCTGTTTTAGCAGGACAATTATCCTATGGGCAGGGTCGTCTGCACCTAATGCATCTTTATTATGGCTCGCGTTTGTGCTTCACCATTGTAAAACGCTACGTAACGGTGTAGAGAAAAAAAAAAAAAGCGCAACTTTTATAAGGAGTTTTCAAAAAACACTACTGCATGAAAATGCCTGGAAATATTATTATTCATGGGACCTTATATATTAATAAAAAAGGTCTGATACAGAAAAAAATATCTAAAAGAATAATATCAGATAAAAAAAAATGGCGCCGAAAAATGGCTAAAAAAATATAGAGACTTTTTGCTGCAAATGAAAAGAACAAACCGTTGAATAAATATTTAATAAAAAACAGGGATTTTTTTACATTGAAACCGATGGGATTCGCCTGATTAAACCTGTCGAATGAAATCACTGACAATCAGGGCATTTCACTATTCTCTGAAAAGATTAACCATTACTTGTCGATGGGGAATTCCCCTGCCGCCAAAGATCACCAAATTTCTCTGGAAATTCGCCAATATTTGGCGAATCGCCAGGATTTTGAGTAGCCGAAGGGCCACGAAATTGTACCGTACAGGGAAATTCACTGGTGCAATTTCGGGGGCCAATTCTGTGCTCTTTGAATAACCCTGTATATGACAAAAGGTACTGACTGCACTTCTCACCTAAAACCTTCATGGCCATCTGCACAGCTGCATCAATGGTGTTAGTTTTCACCACTTCATCAAGAATTCCCAGCTGCAATGCTTCAGTTGCAGGAACATGTCTCCCTGTTGGAAAAAATTAGCACAATAATTCACTTGAAACTACATAAAATCATAAGTATATAGAAAAAACAAATCAAATATTTGCAACATAAGTGGGCTTCCCTTTTGATTTCCGGTCCGAAGAATTGGGGATTGTGAACAAACCTGCCATTATGCAACATTTCAAATACAATAAAATGGAAACAAACAAAAAACAACACTGACCAATTTGTAACTGGTTTTCAGCAACCACTGAGAGAAACTGGGAAAAGTAAACCATGGTTACACACAGGCCTCAAAATTTCCACTCGCCTGCTCGCATTTGGCGAGTGGAAATTACATGAGGGCGAGTGGGAATGCAGAGGCAGAGCAGGATAAGGGGTTAGGTGCGGCAGCTAGTGGCGAGTAACTCTTAAGGCCTGGCTAGTAGCTTGGGACTTGAAATTTTGAGCCCTGGTTACACAAACTTCTGTGCGGACAGCAACTCCTCACACACTCCCATCTAAGGCCAGGGCGGGGTCTGATGAGCGCATTATGTGCGCCTGTACTGCTTCAACGGGGCAGGCCACACTCTGCATTGCGCACACAAATTGCGCGTACTACAGCGGGCGCGCTGCGGACGTTTTTAAAGCCTCCCCGTCGAAGCATTGTGACACACGTTCGATTGGACTGCAAAGCGGGATCCTCCATAGGAGGATCGAGCCTTGCAGCGCTGAGCGCACTAACTGCGCTCAGCGAGTTAGCCAGACAGGCGTCAGAGAGGAAGGAAGGTCCACTCTCACGGACATTCTTTCCGCTCATAAAAACACTCATCTGACCCCAGCCTTACTCCTCACACACAGGTAAAGAACATCCAAAAAGTGAGTAGGAAGATAGTCAGAGGACAAGCTGAACCATTACACTGGTGTGTGTAGGCACAACTAATATAAATGAAGTAGAAAGCATATTAAACAGGTCTATTCACTAAAAGGTGAAACTCAGGAGACTTGGCAGGAGAAGAGAACAATCTAGACCAAATAGCCGATCTGGAAAGGGAGATCAATGGGAGAAATTTTCTGGTTTGGCTATTTTGACCTAGAACTTTCACTTCTCCAGTCATTCTCGTGAGTTTCCCCTTTCTTTGAATAGACTGGATAGTGAAATGTGTGACATTTAAATGCTGCTTAAAAGTGACATGCTGCTAACGAATTGAAAGATCTTGAACTTGGCCTTTACCTCGCACAATCATATCCAAAGCAGCAGGAATGCCAATTAATCGAGGTAGACGCTGGGTCCCTCCGGCTGCTGGGATCATGCCAATGAGTACTTCAGGAAGACCTACAAGGGACTGTAACAAGAAGGCATTGTTAAAATACGCAATCTCATTGTTTAACCTTTATTGTCTAATTAATTGTAGACTGACCAACTGTAATCCATACTGTCGCCTGTTCTTGACAATAAAGGGGTTTTGAGCATTGTCAGAACTGCAAGTGCAAATAGTATCACTTGTCAGCCAGCGGGAGGAAAAGTAACTCCAATGAATTCCAGTAAACATTGCTAATATAATTACAAACGCGCTCCGGGAAAAAAGACTTAAAACAAAATACAGCTGCATATCACTCGCAGAAGGATTTTGTTTCCACTGCTTCTCTTTTTAGTTTATAGCCATTATTTCTACTGCCGACGTTATGGTTTTGAGAACATTTTTGACTCTTACCCTTATGTCTGGTTATTGATGCATGTTTTCAGTCAAGTCGCAGCAGTGGAATGCCTTCCTACTTTAGCCCTCCACCCCAGGCCTGACCTCATATCTCCAAATGTAGGACCTGATCACAAACTGGATGTTAAATCCGAGACACAAAATAAAAACGTTTGCACCTACCGTTTCCCATTTGCGACTCACCTTTAATGTCTGTATTACAAGCTAGCTGTTTCGCCAGGAGCTTGAGTCAAAATACTGCCAGGCAGCAATGGGAAAAGACCAGCAGCGCTCATCTGCTCCAGGAGTCCGTAGGACTCCATGGAGCCGTAGGGGAGCTTGCGCTAATAAGATCCGGATGGGATACGGAGAAACACTGGGAACAATGTGTTTGGTAAAAAAAAAAAAATAATCACAGCGCTTGAGCCATTATGCTTAGCGTCCAGGTTGTAATCAGGCCTGTTGTGAGGCATGATATTCTGTGGCACCTGCCAGTAATCTCATTATATGATCACCACACATACACATAAGCAGGAAGTTTGTCTTTTTCTTGATCACATTTACTGAGTTTGATATAAAAGCCACTTAAACCTGTATGTTAATAATGCAGAGCCCATTTGAAATTGTGCAAGACAAGGAACACCATTTCCTGTCTGGAACTTTTTCTCCCAGCAGTGTTTTGTAAAGGATGAACAAATAGGAGAATTATTTATTTTTTTTACATGTAAACTTCCTAGCTCAAAATGATCAGTATTCAAAAGGTCTACATATAAGCCATAACTACACATGCCATTTTCCAAATAAAATTATATTGTTTTAACAAAAATCCCTTTGGAGGTGAAAGGATTTTGTGCGGATTGTTAGGACTATTAAAACTGTCAAACATATGTGTAAGATATGACAGCTATACACTATGTACTATCTGTAACCTGAAGATTACCATTGACGCATTATATTAAGCTTCAGAAATGCTACATTGACCTGAAGGTGTGGGAGTTGTATTATCTATATACCATTCCCTGCAGGTTCAACAATAAACTAAGATAAGCCAAGGGAAGGAGAGTCACAAGACTATCATACATGGATAAAAACTTAAAAAAGATTATTCACCAACCTCCGATTTAGCCCCGTAATTGCTCCGAACGGTGAATTTCACTGTACAGTGCAATTTGTCTATTCACAAAGCTGTCATTTCGCCAAATTCAGGCAAACTGACAGCGACATATGGAACAATTAGCCATAATTAAGCAGCACCAAAATGGACTACCGTGTCTTCTATTCACAGAATGCTGAATTGCACTGAAATAACTGCGAAATCTCCTGATTTTCAGTGTTTCAATTCGACAGGTTTAAAACATGGGAATCCCATAGGTTACAATGGGAAATGGAATATCTTTAAAAAAAATTTAAGGTAGTTTATTCTTTTTATTTTTTGCAAAAAACGTTAATTTTATAAAAAGACCTTTTTTATCCTTGGTATTTTTTTTGTTAGACTTTTATTCTGTAACAGAACTTTTTATTATTTTTAATGGACCTTTATTATTTGGACACAGTTTTATTGATGTAAACGTCTATTAGGAGACTATTTTTTTCCAATTCGGTGGTTTTTGCTGGTGTCCGATAATCATATTTTTGCAAAAATTGAAGTTAACATTCCCTAATTAGTAATTTCAACTGTATTTTCCCTGAAATGGAATCGCCAAAGTACAACAAAATGCATCAAAACACAAAGCACCAAAATTGAATACAATGTCGGTGTTTGGGAATAGACCCTATAGGTTTAGCAAAATGCCTTATATTGCGATTTTAAATGTCTTCTTTTAGAGCATTCCCACCTTCTCAATGTGTTGTTTTGTCCCTCCAAACTTTCCTCAATAATAATAAAACCATTTACAGTCCAGACAACTGCGCACATCGGACCTACATACAAAATACATATAGTTGCCAAAAATAAAAAATAATTGCTGGCAAAATTGTAGGTATGTCATTCACAAAATCAGCAGTTACATCAAATGTTGCCTAAAATGACAGCAGAATACCTATGGGGCATAAAAACATAAGGAGAGCGAAACCATGTGCAAGTCACAGAACACGTAAGGGATGCTTTCAATTAAATAGTTATGGTATTTTACAATTTCATCACCAATAATTAAAGCAAAAATCTAATTAGCAATTCTGTGATTTGGGAAAAAAAAATAAAAAAAAAAAATATTGAATTATATATAAAAAAAAATATTTGTTATGAACTGCACATGGCTGGAAAAAAACAGTAACAATGGAGTGGAGGTAGAGGGCTGAGCATTGCACTGGGCCTGGAACTCCTGCGCTGCACACCGTGAACATCACTGAGCAGAGGTAAGAGACCAAGTGCAGCGTGGAGCCAGGAGACAATGCTTTGTGATGCGCTAGGCAGGGATCATGTCCTAAAAAAAGAAGTGTGGGAATTCACCAAGATTTTGTCCCCAATTGGCAATTATTTCGCACTTCGACAAACACACACGGAAATCGAATTTATGTATATATGTGGATTTTAGACTTATATGATAAATCCTATATTTATTGTGGCGTAGACTGAAGACAACCTTTATAGTGCATGGGATCAATAGGAACGCAATTCCCTCTAAGGAAACAGTGGAGGAACTGCGTTGCCACGCATTCCCACTCGAATTGATCCCTTGCACTAGGGCAGGAAGAGGGTGGGTTAACAGCCATCCCGACACGAGAACGGGAAGATCCAGAGCCTGTCACAGACCAGAACTCACAGGTTAACAGGGCCGAATTTACATCTCAGGAGCCTGTAGACACAGATATCTGAAGCGCCTCCATCAAAAAAATGTGCCAAAACTGGGGGATTTTTGCTTTGGGGAAACAAAAGTAATTATATATTTTTAATTTTTTTTTTTTTAAAAATAAAATAAAAACGTTTCTCACGGTGCTCACAAAAAAACAAACAAACTGGCAGAACGTTAGGGCCAAAGTTAACCCTAACCCTAAAATATGCACAGTTAGTAACCTAACCCTAACTCAAATTTCTAAGCGTAACACTAGCCCTTTCCTTTCTTTCTTTTATTTTTACACATTACATTGTCATGTAACATGGACAACAGTGCTGCATTACAAAAAAAAAAAGGAGGAAGAAATATTTGGTCAGGTTTGAGATCTCCTGGCATTTCCATCGATACCTGATTCGACCCTCTAGCATGAAGGGCTCCAAAGATATAGGGGGTCCAAAGGATTGTAATTTTTATTTATTTTAAAGAGCATGGCACCCCCCATGGTAGGTGCCTGTAGGCACATGCCTACTTTGCCCAATTATAAAACCGACTCTGCAGGTAAGGAAGATGCCGTGATGACTATCCAACCACAAAGCCAACATTACTAAAACTTTATATAGGAGGCTTCGGAGCAGAGGGTGATATGTGGATTTTGACATACCGTATATACTCGCGTATAAGCCGAGTTTTTTGACTCAGATTTTGAGTCAAAAAACCGCGATTCGGCTTATACGCGAGTCCGTCCGTGTTGAAGGGGATGCGGCTGCGTGCAGGCGCAGCCGGTCACGTGGTCCGGCTAATCAGGTGGTACTGAGTCTCTGTACCACCTGACTGGCCGGACCGCGTGACCTGCGCACGCACGCAGCCGCATCCCCTTCAACACGGACGGACTCCCGCTGCCCGGCATCTGGGCCCCCTCAACCCCTGCTGGATCCGGAGCTGGGGCAAGTATCCATGTGAGAGCTGGCTGCCGCAATATCCAGGTGAGAGCTGGGGCAAATCCATGAGCTGGGGGCAAATCCATTGTTTGAGCTGGGGCAAATCCATTGTTTGAGCTGTGGCAAATCCATTGTTTGAGCTGGGGCAATATCCATGTGTGAGCTGGGGCAATATCCATGTGTGAACTGGGGCAATATCCATGTGTGAGCTGGGGCAATATCCCATTTAGGCTTATACGCGAGTCAATAAGTTTTCACAGGTTTTTTGGGGAAAAGTAGGAGGGTCGGCTTATACACGGGTCGGCTTATACCCGAGTATATACGGTAGCTTATGAAATTTCTTCTTGAAGTCCCATTGTAAAGGCCATGGTTCATTATACAATATTGTCTTAAAAGCCCAGGCTGACCCATTATCTTAAGTGATTGACAGTAGATCATAAGGTGTTTCTTGTGTCCCCTCAATAAAAACAACCTTACCTGTCATTTTGAATCTGTATAAATCACCTTTATCATGAGATTGCCACCTGTGTCTAAGAACCCAGTAACATGAGCTATGTTAAACAAAGACCTAAGTCCCTCTCAACTCCAGCCCCGCAGATGTTGATGGTGTAAAATTCCCCGAAATCTTTGACTGCAACAGATAGCCAGAGAATCATGGGAGTTGCAGTTCAGCAACATCTGGGGCAGGGGGTTGGGTCGGAGTCTGACAGCCCTATGGCTACAGGTGTGCCCACATGTCTAGATGTGACAATCAAAGTAAAATAATAAAATATAAAAACATCAGGTTTGATTTTAACAATACCTGTACATTTGCCACACGGTAGTGACATGACAGTGCAAGCTCTAGTCCACCACCAAGAGCCACTCCTTCAATGGCAGCTACCACAGGCTTCTTGCAACTTTCAATTGTGTCATTTATGTGGTTTAGAGAGACAGAGTCTACAGACGTAGACCCAAACTCCTTGATATCTGCACCTATTGGAGGAATAAAATCACGTGGGTATCATAAATAGCTCAAAGTTGTACAGACATATGGTATGAGGAGGAGTGACACACATACCCGCACAGAATTTCCCATTGGCTCCACAGAGAACAATGGCCTCCACCGAGGAATCCTTACTGGCATCTACAAACTCTTTAATGATCGATCGACGCAGCGAATAACTAACAGACATAAGAAATAAAAGAGGGCAAAGTTGAATGCATAAAAACAAACTTAAAGCAACACCAGCGTATTTGACCTTTTCATAAAGAAAGAAGTATCACATTACTTGTTGGAATTCCATTTGCAACATAATCTAAGAATTTACATAATTAGCAATACTCCTGTGCGTGATGGTGTTTTTACGGCAAAATATAGCAAGCAGGCATGTACTGGCCATAGGGACTACAGGGAGATTCCCGGTGGGCCAATGGCTCAGTGGGTCAGTGCGAATGCTGATTCACCGCGCGGATCACACTGTCCTTAATGGGTGAGGGGAGAACCCATAGGTGTAGTAATTAGTGCTAGGACTTTGTAATACCTTACTTATCCTAACGCTAATTGAGCTCCCCATCCCCATGTTAAGCATAGGATGCGCCAAGAAGAGTAAGCTCGCGCAATCACCGATGCACTAACCGATTTTTATATGGTTCAGAGTTGGGGATGTAATATGGAGGGCATGCGTTAAAGTGACTTTTCCTGACGTTAACGCTTACTCATCCAATTGCTGCAGTTACAGTTCACTAGATAATAGGGCCCAATAAGTCTGTAATCAGAGATACAGTCGGTTTTTATGACATTCATCATGAACCAGATAAGGGACATCTAAAATGTCAATATAGGAGATGAAAGAGAACCTTTACCCAACATTATGGTGTGCCTGGGCACACCAGGCACACTCCCTACAAACGCCTTGAATCCCACCTACATGATGCCTCAATTTCATGTTAAGGATTCCCAAGTAGGATGCATATGAGGGAGCTGGAGGGTCAGGTTGCTCGGCACTGTGTGGAGCAGCCGGCATATTGCCCATGCATAGTCACAACTCCTACAGTTTCAGCACTCTGTAGCGTGTACAGTAATAGGCACTGTGGATGCCTGCTCTGTCTACCAAGGGATAGAGAATGGGAACTGGATCCAACAAGCTTTGCCACTAAATAGGCACACAGCGCCCCATTGATTCTATGCCCAGGGCAAATGACTAATTTACCTAACAGTATGCTGGCCCCAAAAATGCAGGACAGATGGCTCTCTGCAAGATGGCAGGACAGAGGGCTTCAGTTGGGGTGGCCCCCCACTTAAATCTGGACATATGGATGGCATGTAATTATCACAGGTCTCTTTTATAGTCTAGGATGATAACATGGATTTAAAAACATATGTACAACAGAAGCTTACTGAAAACCTCACTTATGGTCTGAGTATGGACATATACTGTAGATCTAAAACGCAGATAAAACAGATTTTTATGCCAGGAGGCTTGCTATGTGCGGTTTTATTTTATGTGTGCCATGATGGATCACTGTTTGCTGGCTCTAGGATATACGTCTATGCTGCTTATATTAGACTGCAACAATATACGGTATCAATTCAGTCAAGTCACCATTCCATAGCGAGAAACACAATATTTTAAAAAATTCCCTGTTCACACTATGGCTTAAAAACCCCTGTCGCTGGCAGACAATGGGACAGGAACAGCAGGGATAGAGAATGGGAACTGGATCCAACAGACTTCTCCTCGAATTGGCACACAGCGCCCCATTGGTTCTGTGCCCAAGGCGAATGTCTAATTCACCTAATTGTATGCTGGCCCCAAAAATGCAAGACAGATGGCTCTCTGTGCAAGATGGCAGGACATCAGGCTTCAGTAGGGACATATGCAGGGTTATTCAGAGAGCGGTGAAAAGCAGGAGAATGACTGTAGAATGGAAAATTCAAAATAGCCGATTTGAAAAGTGAGATAAACGGGAGAATTTTTCTGGTTTGGCTATTTTGACCTAGAATTTTCCATTCTCCAGTCATTCTCCTGCTTTTCACCGCCCTCTGAATAACCCTGATAGTTATTACCTATATTGCTTTCACCTTCTGATGGCAGACCTGATCCATGGGGTTGAGCATGAAGTGTCAAGATACTGTATCCTGTTCATATAGCATGCCATGCACGCATTCAATTGTATAGCATGTCCTATCCCAACACCTGATCATGCCAACGTTGGACCCAGAAATGTCAACAGGTAACGTTTTTTATTTTGAGCTCAGTGGCACTACTCAACACCAGCAAACACGTTGGAATAGTGATGTGACAGTTTCTCTTAGGCTCGTGTCAGACGAGCGCACTGATCACGTCCATGTTGCCGCACATTTGTATGTCTGTTATAGCATATAATTATGACCAATGGAGCATCACACACAAAGTACGTCCGCACAACGGACGCGGCATACGGACGCAGGTTAGGCAAGAACGTAAATCCGCTAGAATGGACGCACAGAGTGTGCTGCATCCGCATAGCTTTGTGTGTGAGTGATGAACGAGGTCAGACAGACTGCATTTATGCGTCCAGCATTTTTGACGGACAAAATGTTTTTCATATTTAATTTATTTTCCCTGCTACATCCGTCAAAAATAACGTCAGTTAAAAAAAAAACAACAGACTGTGTGGCCACTACTGTGTCTTCCGTCAGAAAGTGCGTCCGTACTGCACAGACGCACAGTCCGTGCAAAATGCGCTCGTCTGACACCAGCCTTAGAGAGAATTTCAACCTGGAAGCAGCTCACAAAGTTTCTGTCACTTTGACATAGCCACGTTTGTTATAAATATTGCAGCATTTCTTCTAAATATTGTTACATTGCGTTCATCCCCTTTTCCACACAGTCTGCAACCATACGGTACTGAGGATAAAACAAATGTTATTAAAATTTCAACTTTTTGTTTGTACATCATAAAAGTAAATACTACACACTCATGAGATCTAAATTAAACTCCCAGCACAATGTGACATGAGGGAATAGATCTTAACAGTTTTCTAAGCATTTTAAGCAGGTTTCTAAAGCGGCGTATACTAGAATCCTGTTTTAATAGAGATCGAGCTCCCAAGGTACTTATTTTAGTGATGATCCCTGCACACAGATGTATATCTTCTCATTGTCAGTTCAACAGCGGCTGCAGGGGATACCATGTTTCCCTGAGAACTACTGTCCTGCTGGTTACCTCAGTGCATTAACAGGTGGGTTGTTGAGTGTGATCACAGCCACAGAATGGGTCAGGCGTCGTGTAGCTGCCATGTCTACTCGTCCCAAGCTGGGTGCAGCGTTAAGGGCATAAAGAGAAATAAATGTGATTGCCAGGGAGGAGACCTGCTATCCTGCTCTGCGCCTGTACTTAGAGCCCTGCCTGCTCTGGCAGCCAATCAGCAGCTCAGTGGGTGTGATCCCATTCTATAGGGTTAAAGGTAAAGAGTGGCAGTGTAAAGGGCTTATTCACTAAGCGGGAATTGGAGAAATGCAAATGTAGGACAAAACAGATGTAACTGAATACGCACACATTAATTATTATTATTATAATGTGCAGGAAAGGAAACATTAAAATAACAAACAGGTTTGACACACGGATAACAATAGGAAAAAGAGGACCCTCTTAAAGTGAGCTTACTTACAGTCTAAGGCTGGTGTCACACGTGCGCACTATGTGCGACTGTACGGACGCGCGTCCTGACGTCTGTCACAGCGTTGTGATGCTGCGACAGGGCCGGCCACATGCTATTGCGCAAGCACGAATTGGGCACACTACAGCAGGCGTGCTGCGGTCATTCTAAAAGCGTCCCCGTCGAAGCGCTTCGACGCGTGTTCAAGAGGGATGCAAAGAGTGATCCTCCACCCTCCACTAACTGCATTCAACGTGATGGTCAGACGGGCGTCAGAGTGGAAGGAACGTCCACTATCACAGACATTCCTTCCGCTCTTAATAACTCTCGTCTTACACCAGCCTTAGAGTGGGGTCAACTCTCATCGACACATGCAGCAACCTGAAATATATGAGTATTTACATTTACAATAAGATGGGTGTTCTTATTTACCATTTCCTATGTTGTCCATATATTTACTGGTCAATCTGTGGTTTGAGGGATTATTGGCAATTGCTATACTCATGTACACATCTACAGGATCACAAGGGGAACTGGATTAATTGCGGAAGGAGACTAGGAACTATTTTTTCCCCGGTTTCACTCTACTCTCGGTGGATCATGCTGCCCTCTTCACCGTTAGATGAAAGGTAAGCAATGTGTGTTTTATATTTGGGGGGGGGGTGTAGCTTAGCAAAGGGATGTTGAACTCCGGACTTGCAGATGTTACTGAACTACAACTCCTAAGATTCTCCTGCCATCTATTGAATTCAGAGATTTCTGGTAATTATAGGTCATCAACATTTGGAGAGCCAGAGTTTCTCATCCCTAGTTTAGAGTGTGCAAAGTCACTTAATAACCTCCCTGGCGGTAATCCCAGGACATACTTGAAAACGAGCGAAATCTCAATGTATCCTTCCTGGTAAAATCCTTTATAAATAAATAAATAAAATAAATAAATAATCCAGAGTTTGGCTCGGGGTTTGATTATCAGTACCAAAAGCAGTAAACCCTGAGCCACACTCGGGATTACACTGTAGTATAACTTACCTTGTTCCTGCGATCCCCCAATGTCCTCCCCCTGCAGGCCAGCCATCAGAAATTTTGGGGCCCCTTACTGACCCTCAGAATGGGGCCCCCCCGCCCCGTGATCCCCTCTTCCCATACGGCACACGCACAAATATTTTGGCAAATATAATAATTAAAAATGTTACATACCACTGCTGATGGCGCTGTTGATTGAAATGTCGCACTTCTGTGTTCTGCTTCCTCTTGCTGCTCTACTGTAATAAGAAATGGTGAAACAATCTATTACTTTCATTGCCATGGATTTTGAAAGCCCTGGGGTCTGGCTGGGCCCTGGTTGAGCCTGGGGTCTGGACCCTGGCTGAGCCTGTGGTCTGGACCCTGGGGTCTGGACTCTGGCTGGGCCTGGGGTCTGCACCCTGCCTGGGCCTGGGGTCTGGACCCTGCCTGGGGTCTGCGTCTGGGCCCTGGCTGTTCCTGGGGTCGGCGCCCGGGCCCTGGAGTCGGCATCTGGGCCCTGGCTGGGCCTGGGGTCGGCGTCTGGGCTCTGGCTTACCACTCCGCCGTCTTCCTTCCCTGTCCTCCTTCTTCTCTTCTTTTCTTCTTCTTTTCTTCTCTCTTCTGGGCCCTCCGTCTCAGGCAGCTTCAGTGACTGGAGGGGCAGAGCCGAAGCAGTATGCTTGGGAGGGCCCCCGCACACTGCTTGGCCCCGTCCAGCCAGCCAGCGAAGCTGCCAGGGGGAGGGGAAGAGACCCTCGCACACAGCCAGCTCCAGATTCGGACTCATAGAGTCCGATACCGGAGCTGAAGGAGGGCGCCGCCGCTGCCGACGGGGTCCCGGCAGCATGGGGCGTAATACCCTGATGGCGGCCCTGTCCCCCTGTGTCCCCCAGCCGATGCCAGAAATAAATGAAATAATATAAAGATAATGAAATAATTAGACCGCCAGGGAGGTTAATATCAGCTTTTAGGCTAGGGTCAGACAAACACATTTTTCACGTCTACCGTCAAAAAGTACGTTGATGCGTCCGAATGCATTTTTTCATGGAAGACGCAATAGTGGTCATACGATGCGCAATTTCGCCGTGATTTTTTACGGATCCAAACCAGGAAACGTTGGGTGTCTGCACGTTATGTTGGCCGGACTTGAGCAGCGTCTGACGTCTCCTAATCACACACAAACGCGCTATGCAGATGCAGCGGACTAGCTGTACTAGCGGTTCGACGTTCTTGCAAAAATGTGTTCGTTTGCCGCTTGCGTTGCGCGGCCAAACTTTCGTGCGGCCGTACTTCGTGTGTGGGCCTGCGTTGGACGTCATTTACTGTTACCACGGCCGTAATAAAGTGCGGCTAAACGCACGTTCGCACTGCGTTCGTCTGACCCCAGCCTTAGGAGACAGTATTTCTATTAGAAATACCATGTCCAGACAGAAGAATGAGCTAATTTGGAGTAGTTTGTTCCTCTACTCAAAGGTGCAAATTAATGCCTCCTATACAAAGTATAGGAGGTGTTAATTTATAGTAAAGAGTAAATTTGCCAGATCGGCCATGTTTTTCTGGACACATTACTATTTCATGGAGAGGTAGAGCAGGTGGTGTCCTGCAATATGTCTAGTGCAAATGCTGCAAAGAGGAATTCCATTACATGATCATGGCAGGTCTCTTGGGTTTTTTCTTTGACTCTTTACCTGCAGCATATAGATTCTACATGCTGCAGGGTGGCATTTTTCATGCACTGCCCATCTACTTAAATAAATTATGTGTCCAGGAAACATGGCCTACCTGTAAACCCTAGTACGGAGGCACAGGGAAACGCGGCAACTTTGAAACAGGGCTCATCTTGTTTCTGGTTCCTGTGTTTGTTTGTAATTTTGTCTTGCTTCCCATTCGTTATTATAAAATGCTACAGAAACTATTGGCACGATATAAATGATGATGATGATATATAAGGGGTTATTCACAAAGCCCCAGTGTTGCAGTCCCAACAAACTTCGGGCAGTATTACAATGTTGGTGCTAACTAAGGCTAGGGTCAGACTAGCGCACTTTAAACGTGCGTTCTGGCGCACTTAATTACGGCCGCACTAGCAGCAAATGACGGGCAATGACGGCCAATATACGAAGTACGGTCGCACGAAAGTCCGGCTGCGCAACGCAAGTGGCAAACGAACACATTTTGTCGAGAACGTCAAACCGCTAGTACGGTCGTACAGAGTGCGCTGCGTCCGCTAGCGGCGTGTGTGCGTGATTAGGAGATGTCAGACACTGCTAATGTCCGGCCAACATAACGTCCAGATGCAAAAAGTGTTTTATTGCTGATCCGTACAAAATCACGAACGCAAATGCGCATTGTATGACCGCTATCGCGTACTCCGTGAAAAAATGCGTCCATTCGTTCGAACGCACTTTTTCACAGACAACGCGAAAATGCGTTCGTCTGACCCTAGCCTTAACCAGAGCTGTTGTAAACTTAAAACCTCCATAGGCTACAATAGCTCTGGGTAGTTTACAACAGCTCTGGTTAAGTTAGCACCAACTATGTAATATGGCCCTTCATCTTTTCAAAGAACTACAATCCAAAGAGTGGAAGAATGACGGGAGAAGCTTCACATTCTCCTTTTGATCTATGGATTACAGTTCTATGATACAACGACGTTTGTTGGGACTGCAACACTACGGCTTCATGAACAACCCATACAGATTAGATGGATAGGCAGGCCACTATATATACTAAATAGATATAGGTACAGGGAGAACCAGGCCTTATATAGACAAATTTACATAGATAAAAATGTATAAGCATAGATAGCTGGCCATCAGACCTGACAATTTTGGAAATGTTTGCATAATGTGCACTAATTTACATATTTTGCGATGCCATAGGAAGTAAAATCACTGTAAGTTGTGTACCATAAAGCCACGGTTACACGAGGGCACGGACTGCATCCGTGTGACCCCTCCTCCCTGCGTCCATCACAGCTTTCTGACGAGGGTGAGGGCCCATAATAGTATTGCACGTTACACTGGACGTCCATAGGAGGCTCGCGATTTCTACGGCTGAGCGCACTAACATGCGTCAGCAAAATGGCCGCACACACAGGCGTCCGAGCGGAGAGAATGCCCGTTCTCACGGACGTTCCCTCCACGCTCGTGAGGCTGCAGCCTAAGCTGCCGTGTTACCACGCATACAGTTTGCTGTCACTTATATAAAGTTAGGGAATTTATGAAGCTCCGATCTCGAGCAGAAACTGGGTGTCTACATGTTTACATAGCACTGCCAGTGTACAGCGCCTGAATAGCCCCCAGCTAGGGTTCCCATCCGTCCGGTTCTGACTCGGACTGTCCGGTTTTGGAGTCATCTGTACGGGTTTGACACCCTCTGCCACCCGTACACATGACTCCAAGGTGCCGGCACAAAGTCTCTGCCTCATACTTACATATCATGCGTGATCCCGGCGCCGCGGTCCTCTCCTACGTCAAGTTTTTCTTTTCCAGGAGACGTAGGTCTGCACCGCCCACTCTGCCAATCACTGGCAGTGTGGGAGTGGTGTGGTGGGTCCGCCGGTGACGTTTCTTCCTCCCCGCCTCCTCCCATAAGCCACTGTCATCACAAGGCGCAGGTGCAAAAACTCACGTGACGGAGTTCACGTGTTTGCGCGTGGTGTGCGTGCGACGTTCTCGACTCCGTCCCGAGTCCTCCCGATGTATCAAGTGGCTGTGGTCTCCACTCCATCAGCCCAGCTGCATCATCCTTCCATTCCTCAGCCGCCGGTCATCAGCAAGTATTAAAGGTGAAAACCAATTGATAGTAAAATCCCCCCTCTCTCCTATATAAATACCATTGTCTTGTGCCATAAAATACCAGTGTGCCATGCATAATACCAATCTGCCTCTGCCATGCATAATACCATTGTGCCATAAACCCATAATACCAGTCTGCCTCTGCCATGCATAACACCAGTGTGCCAACCATAATACTAGTGTGCCATACCAGTGTGCCAGCCATAATACCAGTGTGCCAACCATTATATCAGTGTTCCATACCAGTGTGTCAGCCATAATACTAGTGTGCCAGCCATAATATCAGTGTGCCATACCATTGTGCCAGCCATATCAGTGTGCCAGCCATAATACCAGTCTGCCATAATACCAGTATGCCATAATACCAGCCTGACATGCCATGCCACGAGCCATAATTTATACTCTACAAAAAAAAATGCCCACCCGAACTCAACACTAGAGTGTTCGGGTTTGGCTTGATGAAAAGGTGGCAACCCTACCCCCAGCACCAAGACTAGAACAGCAAGAACCATGACCAGAGGTCCGGAGGCACACAATTGGGCATTGCGTCTCCCTATGTACTCAAATGTCTGCTGCTTCTTCCACATCTATCATCCAATATAAAGAAATAAGCGTATAAAACCAAATATCCACAACCTCTCATTTCTGTTCCTATGCTTGTTTGTAATTTTGTCTCAGTCCCCATTGATTACCGTAAAGCGCTGCGGAAACTGATAGTGCTATATAAATTATGATAAGAAAAATATAATTAGAACAAAAGCAAAGATTTATAACAATTTTTATTATAGTTTGCAGCACTTTTCCCCTCTGAATTAAATAGTAATTTCAGGGTTATTCAGAGAGGTGAAAACCTTGAGAATTGCCAGGAGAATGAACAAATAGCCAATTTGGAAAGTGAGATAAATGGGAGAATTTTTCTGGTTTGGCTATTTTGACCTGGAATTTTCCCTTCTCCAGTCATTCTCAAGGTTTTCACCTCTTTCTGAATAACCCTGTATGTGTCCACTTTCCAGGAAAACAGGGCCGATCTGGCAGCTGCAAGTGGAACATTGCAGTGTGATCGGGAGGAATTTATAAATAAAGTGTCACACTATGAACTAATGTGACTTTACAGGTCTGAGACACACATAGCTAGCTGTAAATAGGTGAAGGTTCAGCGATAATCTTTCACTGAAGTATACGGGCAAACGTGTGCATTATTGTATGAAAAACAATCCCCGAACACCACCACAAGAATCTATACTGTTGCCTCTTTTTCTTAGGATTCTACCGGATGCATTTCGTTGTTATGGTTACAAACAGTACACGCATCGGCTAGCACGCCGCATTGGGCACTTCCGGTCCGTCCCTGTGCACTCCCCCGGCGCGCCGCAGCCTCCGTGCCTCCAGTTCCGGGGTGGCCAGACTGCACCCTTTGGTTTGCTGTAATCGCCGCCATGCGCTCTCTGGCTGGTTTCTTCCTGGTGTTCGGATGCGCCACCTTTTACCTGTATGCCCTGAGCACCAGCCTGCGGCCCGGCCGAGGGCGGGAGGCGGAGAGGTAAGAGCTCACACTGCCTGGCAGCAATGCGTGGGAGCCAGGATCCTGTGCAGTGTCAGTAAGGAGGAAGATCCTCCTGGTGTGTGAATGAGTGTGTGTTTAGGGACAGGATCCGATGACAGCCAGATATCTCACTCAAACTAACACCGTGTCCTGTTACTAACAGGACATGGTGTTTTAAAATCCTTTAAACCACTGGACTTCCATTTTTGTCCCATGGATCCTGATACTCTGTATCACACTGTGTCCTTATAGGAGCTGGCATGCTGTGCACAATCTCCTACCCACAGGACAAGGTGCAGCCTGTGGTGTGTGTGTGCAGGCATAGCTTTATCATCACCCATAACCTGTTGGACTTTGACAGCTGTAAGAAGATGGGAAAAGTAACTGCCTCTGCATTCGTGAGCCAGCCATGGCTAGAACTTAGTGGCCCTTAAAGGAACACTCCACTAGGGATAGACCGATTATCGGAGCCGATATTCAGAAAATTACTGATATCGGTATCAGCATTTTATTTGCCGATACTTGGTCAAGTTTGCTCACTGCAGCTGCGACACGCAAGATCCCACAAAACTGTGCGAATCTGGGGCTTCTCCCACATCAGGCTGTAAGCCCTCCCTGCAGAATGACTCCTGCTCACTGACCGTATTGTGTATGAGCGTGATGGCAACAGAAATGGGGCTTCCATCCCATCTGGCAGGGAATTCCCTATACAGGAGATGCAGGGTCTATTTCCTACAGCAGGGTCCAGCAACCTGGGACCTCCAGATGTTTTAGAACTGGATTTCCCATGAGGCTCCAAGAACCTAATGAGAAGATGTGCATCATGGCAGTTGTAATTCCAAAACGTGGGGCAATATTACAAAGTGACTGCTTAACCAGAGCTGTAGTCTAACTTTGTAATATATCCCTTGGAGGGCCAAGGTTGCTGAACCCCTTATATACAGGGTCATATGAGAGATCTTTAGATCGCGGTCTGACTGTTTGTAAAAAATAAAAGATTAAATAAAATAAAAATTCTTATTAAATTGAATAAATGAAGTGGACGTGGTGCAATGTTTACATGTTAAACACATTGGGCTATATACAATCTTTGCGGAAAAGCACTCACGGAAAGCGTGAAGTTTTGCGCCAAGCGTTAAACGTTTGCGTGCGCAAATCACCGTTGGAATTACAATCCTCGCGCATTTTGGATCCGATCAATAACGCGCGTAAACCGGATGTGCCCAAATGCTCGCGCAGTACCGTTGCGCGCAGAAATCAGTGTGCTTACTGTCATTTTTTTTTCACGCAATTCAGCCAATCAGAGTTAAGAACCACAACCACAAGTCAATCTGAGCATATATGCTGCATCAATAATACATGCATGCACAACTTCTCCATTTTATTGGTTTGGGTATGTGTAGAATGTGTAACTATACTTTGCTGCATTTTTTTTGGGCTGGTGTATTTGGTTTCGGCCAGGATGTTCAGATTTGCCGTTACCACCAGCTTTTAGGAGTTGCTAAAATTATACGCGCAAACGCTGTGCGTTACAAACTGCGCATAGATTGCAATACCATCCGCATACCAGCGCACAAACGCATTTGCGCTCACAATGTTAAGTATAGATCGCGCGACATACAGTAAGCTCATGCAGGGTTCGCAGGTTCACCTGCGGTAGACGATTACGTGCGTTTGTTGCACTGACTGTAATATGGCATTCGGCGTAAAGGGTTTTGCCCCTCGCGTTAAATGTTTATTGCGCCGGTGGAAACGTTTGCACGAAGATTGTTGTTTAGGCCATTGAGTTCATGGCATAGTCAGATTTCTGCTGGTTTTTTCAGAACTTTATCTTTACAGAATTTCGGCACCAAATATCGGCTATCGGCCAGAAAAGCTGCCAATAATCTGTATCGGTATCGGCCTTGAGAAAATGATATCGGTCTATCCCTACACTCCACCCCACCCTCTTTGCCATTAATAATTGGGCAGATGCTGTCCAATTATTGAATATTTTATTTTAGGAAATCTTACCTGCTCTCCCTTGGCGTGTGCTACACCTTTACATCAGGCCAGGGGCTTTCGAATGTAGGAACCACAAATTGCACATTGCCATGGACTTGCTCATGTTACGTATACAATTTCCATAGCGCCTGCACAGACCGATGGATTGGAACTACGCTCACACGCATGCACAAATCCAATACATTGGCTCCCTGTTCAGGCATTCTGACCGTGACGTAGGCACACTCTGTGTGATGACATCACTGGTGACTGATTTTGAGTAATTAAACATACTGGACGCTGGTGACTTGGGTGGGTACAGGAGACTCATCCACTTCACCCAGCGATATAACCAGCTTGGGGCAGGAGGGAGTGTGGATGGAACTGCCCAATCCTGACCTCTTTAAAAAGATAAAATGGTCCGGGTGGGTGGAGTGTTCTTTTAAATTGCTGTTATCTTCCAAGTAGTCGAGCCAGTCAAGTGGCTTGTAATAACATTGTGAAGACTGGGGTGGTATATAGTGTAGATATGATCAGGGCATGATAACTACATTTAAAAAAAAAAAAAAATTTTGGACTGTAATTTTTTTTCCGTCTACGTATTCTCATAGAATAGCCTTGAAACTTGGGGCTTATTCAAAGAGTGCCTGTGTTTGCTGAAGTTGCAAAAAAAAAAAACACCAAATGTCAGTGTTTTTTAAAAGTGGAAATTCAAACTGCGGCACAAGAAGCTTCTCCTGCTGTTGTTTGGATTTCCATTTTTTTTTTTTTTTTTTTTAATCTGACATTTTCTGTGGTTCAAACAACAGCAATTTTCTACGTCAACTAAGGCAAATACCTGTCCTTGAAAAACCCCTTTTAGGAGATGGAGTGGTTCCTGACTTAAGCGTGCATAAATGTTATATACTGTTTGTATATAAAACAATAACCAAACAATCAGTATTTTCATTCCATTATAAACAGACATGTCAACGTGTTTAGCTACACTTACATGTCTATTCACCAAAGGGTAAAGTCAGGAGAATTCCCAGGAGTGAAAATTCTAGGTCAAAATAGCCAAACCTGAAAAATTCTTCCATTTAGCTCACTTTGCAAATCGCTATTTGGTCTAGATTGTTCTCTTCTCCTGCCAATTCTTCTGAGTTTCACCCTTAGTGAATAGACTCAATAATGTCTAGACTCTCATCATTGTATTAACAGTCTATGCATAGCCTCAGCGTGTTGAAGCCCGATATAGTTACAGTTACAAGTTTTATATATAATAAATACAATACACTTGCAGGCTTTTAAATACCAAAAAAAATAATAATTTGTTTGTCTTAAACCATGATTTTGATACGTTTAAAGACCTGCAAGTTTGTCCTTCCTGTTCTCTTCGTATAGTCATCTATAATCCAGTTCATTGGGTACTGTGTACGTAGACACCGTGGACCGGGTTCTATTACTTTCAGTAACTGTAGTTGTTTTTTTTCCTCCTTCCCTTCCATCTCTGACCTGGTGTTGTACTGTAAAGCAGTGCATATTCGGCTTATATAATTAATATATCAGTTGTTGGAAAATTCCTGAGATGCCAGAGATAGAATCTAGGCAGTGGAATGTGCCTGACGCCCAGACATTGCATAATACCGGTTATTTGATATACACTGAAGAACCTCCCATGAATTTGCATCTATGCATCAGTAGCATATAATGGAAATTACATTTTGGCATAAGAAAAATCTGAATAACTATCAAATTACACACAGACTGTATTTTTTTTTTGTTGTTTAATAGAATGAGACATAATCTATTTTCCCGAAAATAAATCTATCAAATTGCATGTTTAGCCAACAGCTCGGAAGCCGCCTGGATAATATCAGATGGCGTATTCCTGTACTAAGTTTAGAAGTAGCGTATGTGCGTGAAATCGGATCGTGGAGTAATGAGGGACATGTCTCATTACTCCAGGACTTGATGGGCCCAGCCTGTTTATGAGGGGGGAATCATTAAGTCATTAGGTGTTATTATGGATATTATTTCGTTGTTGTTGCCGCCGCTCGATACAATAAACAAAACTAAAATATTACCACCAACAAATTGGAATACTGCTAGAAACCACCGGGTGGTAAGTGACCAGATAATACAGAGCTATTTTAATGGCATCCTCCTGTATGCTGTGAGATGATAATGTAATGGAAAAAAGCACATTTAATAATATGAGAAAACTAATTTATGCTCAATTTGTTGGAAATGGTTATATATGAAGTATTTATTTTATTTAAAAACGTTGTTTTATTGCAATAACATTTTTACACTTTTTTTTTTAAATTTGTACATTACAAAAACATGCAGACATAAATGGCATCATGTTGTTATTATCATCATTTATATAGCGCCAACATTTTCTGCAGCGTTTACAATAGCCAAAGGAAACAAGATACAAATAAATGGACATAGGATGGAAACACTAGGTGTAGAGGGCCCTGCTCAAAGGAGTTTACAGTCTAGAAGGATTGGGGTTAAGGAAGACTAGGAGTTTTACTGGATGTCCGGATCATTAGTGCCAGCGGTTCGGGAATGGTGGAGCCATGGAAACGGCTTCAATCATGTGTGAGTCGGTAAGCAGAGGAATGTGGTACGCTGATCTGAAGAGATGGGTTTTGAGGGATTTCTTGAAGGCTTGAAGATTAGGAGAGAGTTTAATCTGGCGAGGAAAGTCATTCCATAGGACCGAAGCTGCCTTTGAGAAGTCTTGGAGGCGAGAATTGGCTGCGCAGGTGTAGACAGAGGACAGGTGGAGGTCGCAAGCCGACCGGAGTTGTCTATATGGGGCGTACTTGCGGAGTAACGAATACATGTAAAGACGGGTCGAGTTATTGAGCGATTTGAACATGAGCGTCAGTATTTAAACTGTATCCTGAAACATACAGAAAGCCAATGGAGGGACTGGCAGAGGGGGGAGGTACGCGAGGAGCATTTGGTGAGAAAATTAACCCTGGCACCTGCATTCATTACATATTGCAAAGGGGCAATACAAGAGTTGGGGAAGCCAAAAAGAAGCGGGTTGCAGTAATCAAGCCACAAAATGCAAGCGCATGAACCAGCACCTTCGAGGTATCTTGCGTCAGAAAGGGGTGGACGCGGGCAATGTTCTTGAGTTGACTGTAACAGGAATTTGTTATGTCTTTTATCAGGTTTTTTTGTCCGTTTTGATCAGACATTGTTCTTTTAATTATTTCATGTTACATCACATGTTTCTTATTCACGGTATTTTTTTCTTTTTTCTAGGTCCCTTGTGTTTCCTTCAGATCTGGATGAATTACGTGAACTGGCAGACTTCTTGCTGGACTATAAGCGCGACCATCAAAAATATGTGACGCTTCTTTTCTGCAGTGCATACTTATATAAACAAAGTTTTGCCATCCCAGGGTCCAGCTTCCTGGTGAGTAATAGATCATTTTTCTGTGTATTATCGCTGACCGCCATCCCTGGCGCTCACCTGGTGCTTGTCTCTCACTCATGTGGTTCCTGCTCTGTGGTTCCTGGTGACGCCTAGGCAGGGGTTTGTTAGTTTTGCTGCCTGTTTGAGTGTTCAGGCTAAATTGCTATCAGGCGCCTGTCCTGGTGGTGATGCCCGTATAGGTAAGTAAACTATCAACTGGTCAGTTGAGGGGGTACATACTTGCCTTGCCTACCTGAAAATATGCGGACGGGAGCACTTCCTCCTCCTTTCAGCGTTGTTGCTTCCTTTTTGAGCTATGTTGTATTTCTGTGAAGCTATCCACTTCAGTGTACCAGACCTTTTGGCTGTTGTATTCCTTATTGTGCTCCACTGCTGCCTGCCTCAACCTCTGAAACCCCTCGACTGGCCGCTGACAAACAATATATATTTTATGTCGTATACCGTGTAAAATGATCCCACCTTTAGTTACACACACACACACACACACACACACACACACACACACACACACACACACACACACACGTGTGTGGCAACAGTATACCTCTGCATTCCTTCTCATACACAGACCCTGCGACTCCACACAAATGCATTTCTGCATTCACACAAATATACACCTAGATTCAACACAAAGTGACCCCTTGCATTCACACTCAAAGCTCCATTCCACAGACAAGTCCTGCATCAGGAAAAAATATGGTTCAAATCGGTACTAGATAGATCTTTTTAGTGTAAATCGTGAGGTTTGAAAGCGTTTTTAAATTTGTTTTCTTTTTTTTCTTTCTGTTCAGCAGCCAGTGCTTGTTTCACTGGACAATACGGGTCTATCTGGCCGCATTAAATGCCTTCACTCTAGCATTTTAGTAACATTTCTTCTCTGTTTTGAAGAATTATATTTGTCATTACAACATGAAATTGAAAACTATATTTGGACTAGATAAGTGTCAGTGATTTTATAATGTGTTTTTTGTTTTTTTTCCCTCTTCCCATTCTATTTGCAGAACCTCTTGGGTGGAGCACTGTTTGGGCCATGGCTGGGTCTGTTCCTTTGCTGCTTCCTAACATCCTTGGGAGCCACGTTCTGTTACCTTCTCTCCCGTGCATTTGGCAAGCAGATTGTTGTATTGTACTTTCCTGAGAAGGTCTCTATGTTACAATCAAAGGTAAATGCAGGATACATGACTACTCCCTTCCAACTTGATGTTTTTTCTACTGATCAACCCTAGTTTCATAATGGAGTTAATCTATGTAAGTAATATAAATAGGAAAATTGGGATGGCTAGATATACACAGATTATCCTAAACATACAATTTAAAAGAGTCATGTATATCTCCACTATCGCTACTATTCATAACTAGCAAGGGAACAATGTGAGCGATGGGTATTGTCGGATATAATCTCTGCACGTGAATACAACACCTTATATATTGGACTTCTCAGCCAAGCCTCCAATATGGCAGGGATTATTATTTCATAAGAAATTTATACGAGACACAAATATCAATCGTTTATATTTCCTAGAAATTCTCCTAAATTCTTTTAATTGTCTGTGTTTTGCTTTGAAGAATACAATAATCGGATAAAAACACATATATATTTATTACATATACAAAAAAGTTTCAAATATCATATCATAAACAAAGATTTATAAACCACAATCCATCAGCATATAAAAACTAGCTTCGCAATATATGTATCTCCTGTTAGTAACTGCATATATGATTAATATAATTTACCTTATCAGTTAGTAACTAATACACAAATGGTTAATAAATATTTCTGCTTAATATAACATGCATTTCCCAGCAAACAATGTTTAACCAGCTAGATCTTATAGAGATCTATATATCTCTCTATACTACATAGATCAACAAAAGATGAGTTAATTTAAAATAAGAAATAAAACTTATTTAGTGAACCCTCCCCTAATCTCGAGAATTAAATTTCTAATCTTTTGCTTTTTATTTCTAGTTATATAATTCCTTGCTTATTAATTCCAATCACAGTAATTTCCAAATTCAATATATATATTAGTATCAATCCTACAACAGTTTCTTTTAGGATAAATCCTTATGTCCACTTCTTCATATTTCTATCTGCGGAATAGAAATATTTAGACTTTTGGAGCTACCAAGAATCTGAGAAATCTCCGTCTATCTGTTGGAAAAATCTACAGATATATATATTTACATTAATTCCTTAATTTAAATAGATCTCATACATTACCTCTCCAATCTGGATTTTGATGAGTCTGCCTTGGAATTCTTTATGTAATATTTTGGAATATGTGAAGATTATCAATATCAGATAATCAATGCATGTGAGTCAGAGATTTGGTGAGAGTCTTGAGTGCATTGTCCTGGAATCTGCATGCATTGTGGTGTGAGTCTCTGAATGTCGGATTGACTGCAAACAACATTGCCGCTTCAATTATAGTCAATTTGACGTCACTAGCAATATCCTTCATTATATCAAATATAATATTTGCTATCCTCTAGAGGGCAGTGTTGCACTTCTCAATTAATTCCACCATTTCTTTTTAATATGTCTTATCTCGTGTCAAAGGTCAATCTGAGTTAACCAAGACCCTCTCTCTCCCAATGTAGACATTTAGTCTCTACATATCAAAATTAGATTTATATCCTCGCTCCTTTCTAAATTTTACGGAGTCTTTATCAGTTGAATTTTTTTCTAGTTAACTCAACAGAATCTATTCTTCAATAATTATACTATTTACCACTTAAACTCTCTACAATATAAATTGGAGCGTCTATTTTCTACTGTAAATATAATAAAATATACCTTGATTATAAACATATATTTTGTGAATATATTTTACCTTACAAAAATATTAACTCTTATATTCCTATACCCAAAAAAAACAAAATCTCTTTGTTTTAAAGACTTAAAACAGACCAATAAATTTAATTATAACAGATCTTAGCACTTAGCTCGGGCATTATATCACACACATTTAAGATTCCTTCATGTCTGGTATTTTTTAAAAAAAATATATAAGATCTCACCCAGCCATGAACTCTGTAAAAAAAATCTCGGTTCATTTCTAACTAAAGAAATTTGGAAAAAGTGAAAGACTGTCTTTAAAAACAAAATGGCTATTACCTTTTTTCCCTTCCAATATACCTGAGAGTAGAAACAGTGATTTGTCCCTAAACTCTTAGCAGTTGACTTGTCCTGAGTCTCATAATGATGATATGGGGTTTGCCTAACCCACTGACACAGTTCTTCAAAACTGATGTATACCAACCCTCTTGTAGACATCAGCAATACTCTTACTGGCGACTGCAAAGTGCGTCAAAGGTATAAATACTGTATTTCTTTGAAAGTGTACTGTACATTTCTATTCTGCTTTTATTAATGGATCTTACACTTCCAACTTTCCTTCAACGCCTCCATTGTGCACGATCTCCAGATTGAGTCACTGTTAAAATATTTTGGTATCCGAAATGAGTCTGGAATGGCACCTAATTACGAGCAGTTCCCCATTTTTCTCTCTCCGACCCCGCTCCCCCCTTTTTTATTTCATTATTTATATGCACTCGTGACCACATTCAATGATCCCATGTGGAATACAACAACCATCCTGCACTTGTGACCACATCCTGCACTTGTGACCACATTCAATGATCCCATGTGGAATACAACAACCATCCTGCACTCGTGACCACATTCAATGATCCCATGTGGAATACAACAACCATCCTGCACTTGTTGCCTGGTTTACTTGGCTATCCCACCTCTACTATATTTATTTTGCTGTCTACTTCTATTACCCTTGCAAATTCATTAGCAGGGCCTCTTTTTTACATAATTTTATTGTTTGATGTCTATTATATACAGGAATGTCTTACATTCAAAACAGTATGAAAATAGTATGTGAAAATTCAAAACTAAAATAAATGTCTTGGTTGATTGACATTAAACTGTAATTAGGCATTCTAGATTAGAATTACACTGAAAATATCTGGTTTGCTATTCCAACCCTAGTGTAAACCTAACCAAAGCTATTGTAAACTTAACACCTCCATGGAATATAATGGCTCTGGTTATGTTTACACCAAGGTTGGATTAGGGTACCTGAGCTTCAGTTTTGGGCTGGTGCCTGAATTATTATGTCTATTTCCTGCTAATAATGTGGGTAGAATGGGATTATTGCATGTATTATTTATGAGCGGGCCTACAGACTTGCATTTATAGTGGTAACTATCATTGAATAATCAAAAGAGATTTTGCAGGAAAGTGTATATATTTTTTTACCATATGGTGCATTGGCAATTTAATGGCGTGTTCTGTAAATTCATTTTGTATTGTTTACTCCGCAAATAAATACTGAAATGTTTCACCTTTCTTTTTAGGTCGAGGAGAATCGGAGCAGCCTGTTTTTCTTCCTCCTTTTCCTGCGCTTGTTTCCAATGACACCCAACTGGTTTCTGAACCTCACTTCTCCAATATTGAACATCCCGGTGGGGCAATTCTTTATGTCTGTCCTTATAGGTAAATATTTCCTCTTCAGCTTTTTAGACAAGCTCACATGAAAGCAAAAATCGCAATCTTTTGTGGTGGTCAATGCTATTCAGAAGTATTTGGGTAGTAGGGCTGGGCAATATGCTTGATTTAGCCTTACTTAATTGCGGTCCAGGTTAACCTTGATTTTTACTCTTGCAAAAATCAAACTCTTGATTTGTAAACTGACAGAGCGTCCATCCAAGCATCGGCAGAGCCACATAGGTTTCGGAGGCACATGCTGAACCCATTAGCTCTACTTTGCCGATGCCTGGACAGACACTCTGTCAGTTATGCAAGAATCAAGGTCTCTGGATTTGTTAAGTAAAATCAAGGTCAACTTCGATTAAATCAAGGACATAGCTCAGCCCTGGAAAGTACAGAAATATGGCACTTATCCCTCAGATTTAAAGCAGCATATTATATACTGACATCCTTTCATAGTTGTGCAATGAGAGGGCACATGACAGCTGCTCTCTTTCAGTATTGTTTGCTGGACTGCAATCTTTAATTATCATTACCATTTGTGGTAGTTGAGTAGTTTGTAGGGATGTTGGAAGTAGATTGAGGTGTTACCGTTTGTTTAGCATCAGATGCAAAGTTGCCGGGTTGGTGAGGTTATAGGAAAATGCATTTGTAAACATAATTTTATTGAACGAGAGGACAAGAAGAATAACATGAATGCATACGTGGCGTCGCAGCACCAAAAAGATGATATCAACAAACTTATGCCTCTAAGTAATGCATTTGGGTTTTGAACAGGCTCAGTGGGGACTAAAGACAAACCTGCATCAGCTTAGACTTTTTGTTTACTGGTTTAGAGAAACGCTATGAAACCCCATCACGTTCTTGTAATGGCTTGTTCCTTTTGCCAGATCCTTCACCCCGTTCTGTTTTGAAAGTGGTCACTAGGAATGCGATCATACGGCAGTAGAAATTAATCAAAATGATCTTGGTAAATTTCATGTAGAACAGTGTACACCAGTTTCACATGAGAGTAACAAATGTAAATCATGCTTATGGGGAACATGTCATCTACAGTTGTGTTCAAAATTATTCAACCCCCAATGCTGTAAAGGGTTTTAGGGAATTTAGTGTACATTTGTAATTGTATTCAGAATGAAATCCTACAAGGACTTTTTAAAGAACCATATGCAACTAAAATGACATCAATTGGTTTTGTAATACAGTAGTAAAGGTTTCTTTTGTGAATTCTTCATTGACACAATTATTCAACCCCTTAAAGACTACCACTCTGAAGAACAGAGGTTCATTCAAGTGTTTTCAATCAGGTATTGAAAACACCTGTGGATGTCACGGAGCAGCAATAAAGCATAATAAGCACCAATTAGGCAGCTTTAAAATGACTGTGATACTCAGCTCCTTCTAGACATTTACTGGTGTGGTTACAAACATGGTGAAGTCAAGAGAATGGTCCAGGAAGAGAAGAGAAGAGGTGATTACTCTTCACAGAAAGGGCAATGGCTATAAGAAGATTACAAAGATGTTAAACATACCAAGAGAGACCATAGGAAGCATCATTCGCAAATTCAAGGCAAAGGGCACTGTTGAAACGCTACCTGGTCGTGGCAGAAAGAAGATGCTGACTTCGACTGCTGTGCGCTACCTGAAGCGTAGAGTGGAGAAAAGTCCCCCTGTGACTGCTGAGGAACTGAGAAAAGATTTGTCAGATGTGGGTACTGAAGTTTCAGCTCAGACCATACGGCGCACACTGCGTAATGAAGGCCTCCATGCCAGAACTCCCAGGTGCACCCCTTGCTGTCTCCAAAGAATAAGAAGAGTCGACTGCAGTATGCCAAAAGTCATGTGGACAAACCACAGAAGTTTTGGGATAGTGTTCTGTGGACTGATGAAACAAAATTAGAACTGTTTGGGCCCATGGATCAACGCTATGTTTGGAGGAGGAAGAACAAGGCCTATGAAGAAAAGAACACCTTGCCTACTGTGAAGCATGGCGGGGGGTCAATCATGCTTTGGGGCTGTTTTGCTTCTGCAGGTACAGGGAAGCTTCAGCGTGTGCAAGGTACCATGAATTCTCTTCAGTACCAGGAGATATTGGATGACAATGTGATGCAGTCCGTCACAAACCTGAGGCTTGGGAGACGTTGGACCTTTCAACAGGACAATGATCCCAAGCATACCTCCAAGTCCACTAGAGCATGGTTGCAGATTAAAGGCTGGAACATTTTGGAGTGGCCATCGCAGTCACCTGACTTAAATCCGATTGAGAACCTCTGGTGGGACTTAAAGAAATAAGTTGCAGTGCGCAAGCCTAAGAATGTGACTGAACTGGAGGCTTTTGCCCATGACGAATGGGCGAAGATACCCGTAGATCGCTGCAAGACACTTGTGTCAAGCTATGCTTCACGTTTAAAAGCTGTTATAACTGTAAAAAGGATGTTTTACTAAGTACTAAGATTGAATGTCACTTGGGGGTTGAATAAAACTGATAATGATGTGAGCACAGAAAAGACATTTGTGGTTATTTCATTATAAATGTTATGTTATATTTGTCTGACCTACACGTGCCTCTTTGATTTAATTGTAAGCAAGATGACTGAATGATTAAAATCAATGTCAAACTGGCCAAAACACTCAATTTCAGTGGGGGTTGAATAATTTTGAACACAACTGTATTATACATTATAACCTATGCGCTTAGATAAAAGGGGGTATCAATAAATGGTTTAATTTTTTTAACACATAAATTTGCGTTTGAAGGCTACTGAACAAACACCATTATCTTGAATGTGTTTGTTATAAAAAAGTGTTGTTTTTTTCACAAACCCCAACAGCATTGCAGATTGTAAAAAATTGTATTCTTTAATGCAGAATTATTGGTGCTTTATAAATATTGTTTCTGTTAGGTACGATACATCTGACAAACGGATGCAGGAGGGATGCAGGGCCCTATTCACATTACAGTCTAGATATAGGTGGGACAGGTGAAAAACAGGATGAGGACTGCAAAGGAGTGAATGATGTTAATACATAAATTTAGGGGGTCCATTATTCTGTTCATATCTCATGACACATGTCTTTAGGTTAGTCATTCTCTGTATTTATAGAATATCCTAAAAACAAATGTAGTTTGAATGGCAGCACAAATGTCGCTCACATATACCATCCAGTGGTCAGCGTACTTGATTCTCTGAAATAAAATAAACCGGGAGAGACCATAGCATAAAATCACAACATTTAATACAGGGTAAAGAAGTGAGAAAATCCTCTCACAAAGCAAGTGGCACAACATAAACAAATATGAGTGCAAATAAGCATTTCAGTGATAAATCACAACTGTCACCGTTTTCTCTGGATGTCCTCTGTATTGTGACACAGCTCTTGAAGAAGTCGCATCAATTTTATGACGAAGCGCGTCGAGCGTGTCCAATCTAGTGACACCTTTCCTTTGGTGCTTTTCACCAGCCTGGAGATCATGAGGTCTGAGATTTGGACAATGCAGAGGACATCCAGAGAATACGGTGACAGTTGTGATTTATCACTGAAATGCTTATTTGCACTCATTTGTTTATGTTGTGCCACTTGCTTTGTGAGTGGATTTTCTCACTTTTTTATCCCGTGTTAAATGTTGTGGTTTTATTTCAGAGAATCAAGTACGCTGAGCACTGGATGGTATATGTGAGGGACATTTGTGCTGCCATTCAAGCTATATTTGTTTTTATGCTATTGTATATTGTGTGTGTGTGGCCTTTTAGCTTGGTGGCTGTGATATCTGGAGATTGTACACGCACTTTGTGTTTTAAATTTTTTATAGAATATCCTTCAGAACTCAAGAGATTGATCTCTTGACCATGTTTCCATTTATACTGCAGACACTGATTGTTGATGTTTTTTGTCCTGAACCTAGGTCTCTTGCCATACAACTTTATCTGCGTCCAGACGGGCTCCATTCTCTCAAAGGTCAAATCCCTAGATGATGTCTTCTCCTGGGGAACGTTGCTGAAGCTGTTGGCAATAGCAATGGCTGCCCTTATTCCTGGCACTATTGTTAAAAGACTGACACAAAAGGATATGGCACTGGAGAAGAGCAATGGCATGTTGAATGGCAAAAAGTCTACGTGAGATATCCCTTGTCCTGGAGACATTAACAAAAGTCTTCAACAGGTCTTTTATAGAGGCGAACACATATTTTAATGTGTGAAACCAAGTCGTTTTGCTCTGTAAGGAGCACATGTCAGACCTTTTCGATTGAAAGGACTTCACAGTGAACAGTCTTAAATCAATTTTTGGTCACTTTTTAAGCAATCCTTTCCTATGCTGTCTGGTGGTAGATTTTGTTATCGGTGAGTTTGGCGACAATGTTGCTGTGCCATGTAAAGTGAAATGTATATTTCTAGACAAACCAAAAAAATGATGCACTTCATTCTGTTTACATGCTGTGTAGAAACTTCTGATATCTACTGAATTCTGTTTATCTACAATTTACAACTATCAGGGTTTTTCACAGAGAATCGAAAAAGTCACCACACGTTCAGTGACTTTTCATTCTCGTCAGTTCGGCGGGATTTGGCAATCCCATTTCGGCGACCCTGCGGTGTATTCAGCAAGCACCACAGGGCCGTCGTAGTGCAGGGAAAAGCTGACAAACACTCACCGCAAAACCCGGTGAACGTACACCGAAACCCGCAAAAACATCTGGATTAACCCCGCCGAACACACCGGAGAAACCCGAGCAGGAGCCGATCACAGCACAGAGCAGCCACCGGAGAAAGCGGACACCGCAGACGAATGGAGTGAAAAAAAACAAAAACAGTTTGCTTGACTGTTTGAAAAGTGAAACGCTGTTTGCAAAGAAACTACGGAGCGAAAATGTCTGAAATTTACATATAAGATCCAATGAATGATAATAAAAAAGGGCTGTTACAGAAAAAAGAAAAAAACGATTTAAAGAAAAAAAATCCCGAAAAATGCATGAAAGATCCTAAATAATTCTATAAATAAAGAGACTTTTTACTGCAGAAATATTATAATAAACAGTTTATTAGATATTGTATTAAAACGGGAATATTTTTAACATTGAAGCCTATGGGATTCGCCTGAATAAATCTGTCGCATGAAACCACCGAACAGCAGGAAAATTCGGCACCTTTTCAATGCTGGTTTTTCCTCTCTGAATAGAGGAAGCATTGCTTCTCTATGGGGAATTCACTGCCCACGAACAGGCACCGTATGTGCAGGCAATTTGTCAAGATTTGGAGAACTGCCTGCTCTCTGAATAGCCGAATGGCCAGGAAAGGTAACTACGCTGAATTTCACTGTTCGGTTACCTTTCGCCAGCAATTCGGATCTCTTTGAATAACCCTGTACGTGATTTGCTCTTCATCATAGTCCAAGTAGGACATCCAGAGAACCTGGTTAACAGATTACTGCCATAACAATATAGTTGGCCTTTAATGATATGTTGGTTTAGCACTCCTGTATCCTGGATGACTAGATGCAAATATTTACATATAACTACTGGAGATGCCTTCTTTGGGAACAATGGACTATATCCATTCATATACGCCTTGGATCCTAGAGTTCTTGCAAGCGAAAACAACAAGCGAAAACAAGAGGATCAACAAATCGTAGTTTATGCCTCCTTCCCTTCTTGAGAGGGAGAGCCTGTTGGCTCCTAATCCTTTGCTGAACTACTTGAAATGTGGTGTGTGTATATACTGTATATAAAATCTCTATTATAATTTTTCTTTCCCTTATGTCAGGCGCGGTTACATCTGTGGGATGTACCTGCTTTGAGGACACATCATCACCTAAAAGTACTGAAAAGGTTATGGAGATCCTTCCATTCTTCTTCCATCAAACAGGTGAAACATCTGGCAAGGCTCCAGTGTTTGGCTGTATTAGAAGCAGTTGGTCACATTAGGAGGGAAGCAGAGGGGAATATATAATCTGCAAAACAAGGAAGAATCCCTCTTTTTACTAAAACATTAAACTTTATTCAATACAGTTAAAATTAACTCATTCCATTTTAATTATAAAAAATAGTCATCAATTAGACAGTGACCTGCATATGACAATTTATTAACACCTTCTTGGTCTCGATATTATAACAGTGTAAGCTTTGTCTTTAGTACAGAAGCTTTCCAGAAGTCTGAGTTAGTAGACTTATTAGGTTCAGTTTAATGGTTCTCTATTGTGTACGTCATACATATCGAAATGGTATTAACCACGACATAGCAATATTATGCAAGTGTTCTAACCAATCTGCTGTTTAAACCGGCATCATATAGTTCAGTTTACAATTGATTATAGGAGAAAAAAACAAAACACTTTTTTCCCCCTACTCACTGTGATCAATTGCCTTAATTCCTGTGTCGTTCCAAACATTTGCTGCATAAACTTAGAGAAGTATGACTCTCACACAAGATCCTTCTGAAAGTTTGGGTGCACAACATTAATAACTGTTGGTATGTGTTAGTCAGCCCTGAGTTTCAAATGATTCAGACCAAGCTATCTTTAAACTGGTTTGGACAATTGAAACGACACCATGTTGCACCGTCAATATCGAATACAAGTCTTGGAAGTCACAACCATTCGTTGGTTCAACATTGGTAGCCTCTCAGGCAAAAACATTTATGTATTGGTCTTGAATTCATATCTCATTAAAAGTGTTAAACAGTATTCTGTTAAAGTAACAGCAAACTGCTCTTATTAATATCTTCTTGGTCTCGATATTAAAACAGTGTGAGCTTGGTCTTTTAATACAAAAACCTCCTAGAAGTCTGTGAGTAGGTAAACTTATTTAATTACGTATTGTTAGTTCTCTATGCGCCATACACATCGGAATGACGTTATCCACGACTTGGCAATATTTAAACAAACTGCTGTTGAAGCGGTATCATACAGTTTAGTTTTCAATCAAATTGTAGGAAGAGGCCAATACATAAATGTTTTTGGCTGAGAGGCTACCAATGTTGAACCAACGAATGGTTGTGACTTCCAAGACTCGTATTCGATATTGACGGTGCAACATGGTGTCGTTTCAATTGTCCAAACCAGTTTAAAGATCGCTTGGTCTGAATCAATTGAAACTCAGGGGTGACTAACACATACCAGCAGTTATTAATGTTGTGCACCCAAACTTTCAGAAGGATCTTGTGTGAGAGTCATACTTCTCTAAGTTTATGCAGCAAATGTTTGGAACGACACAGGAATTAAGGCAATTGATCACAGTGAGTGAGTTTAATCAATTGTAAACTGAACTATATGATGCCGGTTTAAAAAGCAGATTGGTTAGAACACTTGCATAATATTGCTATGTCGTGGTTAATACCATTTCGATATGTATGACGTACACCATAGAGAACCATTAAACTGAACCTAATAAGTCTACTAACTCAGACTTCTGGAAAGCTTCTGTACTAAAGACAAAGCTTACACTGTTGTAATATCGAGACCAAGAAGGTGTTAGTGACCTGCATATGACAATTTATTATCTGTCTAATTGATGACTATTTTTTATAATTAAAATGGAATGAGTTGATTTTAACTGTATTGAATAAAGTTTAATGTTTTAGTAAAAAGAGGGATTCTTCCTTGTTTAGAGGAATTTTGCCTATCATAACCGGTGTTTAATCACTTTTCCCGATTTAAGTTCTCAGACCGAGGGCGGTCTTCTATCGCCGTTGGATATTTTCCAACGAACATATAATCTGAGTTGGGGTGAACAGCAGAATCCATAGATCAGAAAAGCAGACCGTGTTAAGTGGAGGAAGAATGGCGACCGCAGAGATGAGTTGGTGGTCTTTGTACTGGAAGCCATTGCTAGGCTAATAAGACTTCTGGGGTGTTATGGCACCTCAGATTCTGGTTTTGGTTCAAAGAGGGGCTGAGTTTTTTCTTGCTCATTCGCTACTTTTTGAGACCTAAACAAAGGATGGAAGGCACACTCCAAACATCCTTTTTACCTTCAAAAGATTCAAAGCACTGATGCCAGTAGCTTTAGTTTACAGGACTTGGGGGAAATCGATACCATACCCAAGGTGCATATGGATATTGCACAAATTGGCAAAAAGACTATTATTCCCATGCAAGATATTTCCAGTCTCAATGATCTGATGTTTAAGAAAGAAAATAAAGTATGTTATGGAAAGCCATCCAGTCTTCAGCTTATCACGGAAAGTCTCTAATTGCATAAGCACCTATTGCTAGAACTGAGCAGTCACTTGCAGAATCTTTTAGAACACACACAGACGTTTAGAATTGGATGGCCTCCGAATTTCTATCTGAAGTCAGAATTCCTAATTTCAGTTTATTGGCCAAAGTAATGGGTCTGTCTTCTTTTACCAGAAGGGCTACCTGGTTAAAATCCTGGTTGGCAGATCAGTCTTCTAAACATGCAATCTGTAACCTTCTGTTTGAACCAGGCATATGGATTGGGGAAACGGTTTTCAGAAATGAGTACGAATTTGCCCTAAAAAAGATTTTCAACAAAAAAGATTTCAGCCCCAGATCTTTGTTGTTGTTTTTGCAGGTCATGGTTTTCCTAGGTGAAGTCCTCGATCAGGAAGTCCTCTGGCAGAAGCGAAGAGGAATGTTAGACTTGTAATAGTAGGGACTCAACTGCAGATAAGAGGGCACAGTGCTTCAGTAATTAATTTAAAGTTTACTTTTATGCTCAGTTACATCACCAAGAATTATTGTAAAGATGACCTCTGAGGGCAGAGGTGTCCAGCATGCAGTAGATTATATATATACACATACACAAGGATGATATAGTCTCTTGCTGGTATATAGGAGATCTCCTCATGGAGCAGTGGAGGATCCAAACTCTGAGGAAGAAGATATTTGTTCCGATGGCTGAGAGTACTTGGAGATGTGATCCCAACACTGGTTATGATCAGCGGTAGCAGTGGATTCTGGATGGCTGAACAGATAATGTTACAGGGAGAAGCAGGATCAGTTGATTCCTTTAATTCCAGATGCAGTAGCTATCCGGACGGCTGAGCGATGTAGGAGTGGAGCGTCTAGAATTAGTATTAGCAAGAGGAATCCACCAGAAATGAAAGGAGGAATATCTTGAAGGCAAAGGGGAGACTGGAGTGTATTCTTTCAGTATGGATCTGAGAAACCAACGTGCAAGCCCTGATAGAAGGGCTTGCATGATTTTTATTGCAGGGGAGTAGAGGCGTGTGGATTAAACTTCAAGCAGAATTAAGTCTGTGACAAGGAACAAAGTTCTGACACCAATATTTAAATTGGGGAAGATTGTACTCTTTTGGAGGGTGAGGTACAGTCAGATCATTCCCAGGCGGCACTGGATGGGTTGTTGAAGGGATGTTAGGGTTTTCCACACCCCCCCCCCCCTAGACATGCCATGATAAATAAGAGGCACCATACTGAAATAACAGTCATTTATAAGATTTGTGGTCTCTCCCCAAATTATTGGGATGTGAAGAGGCACTGAATGTCCTTTATATTTAATTAACAGTCCATCTAGAGCCTCAGAATTTATTTGCGGGAAATAAGTTCTCAGGGTTTGCCTTGACCCCCCTACAAGGACACCAAAATAATAACGGTAGGCTGTGCCACAAGGAGAGTATTTTGGCATTTCTGGGTGGAAATAACAAAAATTGTCAGTAATGTTTACACATTTATGTGGCATCCTGTCTTTTAATGTAAAGTATAACCAAAAAAAAAAGCCTGAAAACACTCTAACCTTCACTTCCTGCGAGCTATAGACATTAAACAAAAAGAGAAATACAGCTGGGCACTCTAGCGTCTTGAAACAAAGCTATTGCCACTCCGATGAAGGGTGCAAATGCTGATCACCGGTAAACCAGCACCATAGACTTGTAGAGAGAATAGAGGAATCTGGCATTCCTAAGGTTGAATCAAGCACGTTTATTAACATGCAAGTTCTGGTAATGTTTTGGCCATGTCACTGTCCTTTGTCAAGTCAAACAAGGCCAATAGTGATTCCTCATTCCTGTACTTGGGTTTATTGATCTATACATTATCTAGATGCCTAAATGCCCCTCCCCCACTTCACAGAGTTCCTTTCTAGGCACAATGGTGCGCCTCATGATTTACTCTTTACCCTTACTCTACATCATCGAGAATGGAATTTTTCGTGGAACCAAGAGCTATCAGTTTTTTGCATGCTGAAATCAATTAGAAGTATTTTCAATCCGACGCATTTACATTGTTGAGCACAGTAATTCTTTAATGTCCTGTGCTTTTTTTTTTTTCTCTTTACCCACTTTGGAGAATGTTCCTCCTGTTTGAGAGAGAAATGTTACTCTTGAGCAATTGTAAAATTAAAGCCCCTATTAGAGGCTATTTAGTCAAACAAAATCATAAAATATACCTTTTATTTTATACGATTAAAATAAACAAATTACTCGTTTAAAAATACCGTTATTATTATTATTATTATTATTATTCTTTATTTATAAAGCGCCAGTATATTCCGCAGCGCTGGCTAGTGCATTTAAGGAATATAATCTTTGAAGTATAGATAATATTGAAAGATCGCATCAACATTTCTATTTTTAAACGAGTAATTTAAGTTAATTATGGAATGTAATTCTGTACTTTCCTCCCAAGCTACATGTAGTACACGTATCCTCAATGCCCCAAATAAAACCGATTACACAGTGTAATTAAATAGCCAGCCTGTTGAGACTACGCAATGGAAAAATTGCTCTTTTTACTCTACATGTTAGTGTTACATACTTATCCCATATTTCAAATAAATGTTTATGTACTAGAGGTAACATACAGTGGGGCAAAAAAGTATTTAGTCAGCCACCAATTGTGCATGTTCTCCCACTTAAAAAGATGAGAGAGGCCTGTAATTGTCATCATAGGTACACTTCAACTATGAGAGACAAAATGTGAAAAACAAAATCCAGAAAATCACATTGTCTGATTTTTAAAGAATTTATTTGCAAATTATGGTGGAAAATAAGTATTTGGTCACCTACAGTACAGTACAAACAAGCAAGATGTCTGGCTCTCACAGACCTGTAACGTCTTCTTTTAAGAGGCTCCTCTGTCCTCCACTCGTTACCTGTATGAATGGCACCTGTTTGAACTTGTTATCAGTATAAGAGACACCTGTCCACAACCTCAAACAGACACACTCCAAACTCCACTATGGTCAAGACCAAAGAACTGTCGAAGGACACCAGAAACAAAATTGTAGACCTGCACCAGGCTGGGAAGACTGAATCTGCAATAGGCAAGCAGCTTGGTGTGAAGAAATCAACTGTGGGAGCAATCATTAGAAAATGGAAGACATACAAGACCACTGATAATCTCCATCGATATGGGGCTCCACGCAAGATCTCACCCCGTGGGGTCAAAATGATCACAAGAATGTGAGCAAAAATCCCAGAACCACACGGGGGGACCTAGCGAATGACCTGCAGAGAGCTGGGACCAAAGTAACAAAGGCTACCATCAGTAACACACTACGCCGCCAGGGACTCAAATCCTGCAGTGCCAGACGTGTCCCCCTGCTTAAGCCAGTACATGTCCGGGCCCGTCTGAAGTTTGCTAGAGAGCATTTGGATGATCCAGAAGAGGATTGGGAGAATGTCATATGGTCAGATGAAGCCAAAGTAGAACTTTTTGGTAAAAACTCAACTCCTCGTGTTTGGAGGAGAGAGAATGCTGAGTTGCATCCAAAGAACACCATACCTACTGTGAAGCATGGTGGCAGAAACATCATGCTTTGGGGCTGTTTTTCTGCAAAGGGACCAGGACGACTGATCCGTGTAAAGGGAAGAATGAATGGGGCCATGTATCATGAGATTTTGAGTGAAAACCTCCTTCCATCAGCAAAGGCATCGAAGATGAAACGTGGCTGGGTCTTTCAGCAGGACAATGATCCCAAACACACTGCCCGGGCAACGAAGGAGTGGCTTCGTGGCCTAGCCAGTCTCCAGATCTCAACCCCATAGAAAACGGTTGGAGGGAGTTGAAGGTCCGTGTTGCCCAGAGACAGACCCAAAACATCACTGCTCTAGAGGAGATCTGCATGGAGGAATGGGCAAAAATACCAGCAACAGTGTGTGAAAACCTTGTGAAGACTTACAGAAAACGTTTGACCTCTGTCATTGCCAACAAAGGATATATAGCAAAGTATTGAGATGGACTTTTGATATTGACCAAATACTTATTTTCCACCATAATTTGCAAATAAATTCTTTAAAAATCAGACAATGTGATTTTCTGGATTTTTTTTCTCATTTTGTCTCTCATAGTTGAAGTGTATCTATGATGACAATTACAGGCCTCTCTCATCTTTTTAAGTGGGAGAACCTACACAATTGGTGGCTGACAATACTTTTTTGCCCCACTGTAACTGCTCTATAACCGTGGAGACACCGGTTCGAATCCCGGCCAGAGCACCTCTCCAGTAGGTGTCTTTGGGCAAGACACATAACGGTACATACTCGTCACCCAGGACATACTTGAAAACGAGAGAAATCTCAATGTATCCTTCCTGGTAAAGTACTGTATTGGAAAAAAAAAAATCCCAACATAGGCTGGGGTCACACAAATGCAGTGCGAACGCGTGTGCAGCCGCACTTTATCACGGCCGTAGTAGCAGCCAATGACGGGCAATACACGAAGTACTGCCGCACGAAAGTTCAGCCAGGCAACGCAAGCGGCAAACAAATGCATTTTTTCGAGAACGTGATACCACTAGTACTGACGTACAGAGTGCGCTGCGTCCGCTAGCGGCGTGTGTGCGTGATTAGGAGACGTCAGACGCTGCTAATGTCCGGCCAACATAACGTCCAGACGCAAAAAGTGTTTTATTGATGATCCGTACAAAATCACGGACGAAAATGCGCATCGTCTGACCGCTATCACGTATTCCGTGAAAAAATACGTCCATTCGTTCAAACGCACTTTTTCACGGACAACGCAAAAAATGCGTTTGTCTGACCCTAGCCATAAAGTGCTTGGTAGTAAAAGGGTTAAACCACTTCTGGTGCATATGGAATATGTGTCTATTTTAATTTATACACATTTAAACACTATAAAGGCTGAGGAATTTTCCTTGGAAAAAAAAGTATATATATATATATATATATACAGTACCTTGCAGAAGTGAGTACAACCCTCTCATTTTTGTAGATATTTTATAATCTTTTCATATGACAACACTGAAGAAATGACACTTTGCTACAATGTAAAGTAGTGCGTGTACAGCTTGTATAACTGTAAATTAGCTGTCCCCTCAAAATAACTCAACACACCTGTGGAGGGCGACTTTTTTAGCCGTCCCCTGGACAAGTGTCCCTTTTTCAGCTTAGGCCAAGATTCATCACTGCATACGATCCTGTGGTGTGCTTCAGTGATATGTCTGGGACCCCCACCCTAAGCAAAGCAGTAGATTCAAGGACACTTCTAGGAGCCACAAAAAGGTTGTGATTGGGTATTGCTTACAGGTTTTGGTTTTATTAAATGGAACCTAAATTAAATGCAATATAAGAGTTAGAACACTTATGTTTATCACAGTGACCATAAATGATCATAAAGTGGACTGGAAATATTTATAGATTCATCATTTGAGGTTGTCATGAGAAAATAGGCGAATGTTTTACGTCTGTATATTTTCAGCAATACCTTTAACCCTTTCACTGTTGAGGACGTGTGGGGAACGTCCTCATTGACTCCTAAGGAAAGATAGGGGGTTCCTTTGAACCCTGATATCTCCCGACTGTTGGCAGCTAGCAGGGTCGTGTTTGGTATCATTAGAAAGGCCAGAGCATGGCCTTCCCATTGACACCAAACATGACCATGTTTAAATTAAAGCAGACAAATAATATAATAAAAAAAATAAAAACATGTTTTTTTAAGATGTGAAATGGCTCAGCAGTGAAGGGGTTAAATGTAGAAGTTAATTGCCCACATACTAGAAGGTGGCCTTACCGACTATATGTGAATGAAAGGTCACTATTAATGTTATTTTCTATGATTATATATATATTTTTGCACATTTATTATACATTTCTTTCTTTGCGTAGCATCTCATGAACAAGTAATGTGCGTTAATATAACTTCCCATTTTTTCACCTTTTTAAACCTCTTCCAGGGCTGCCATTGGAAATCATCTGACCCCTTATTATGCCATCGGCCACAGCCCTTTCTTCATACATGCATGTGCTTACACATGCTATATTCACATATTCAAACTATCTCAAGTGTATGGATATAAATATCTACAGTATGTAGACATTCAAAGTAGTATAATATAACTTCCTTGCACACAGGTCAGCTGGCACGAGTGAACACTAATGAATAAGTACATTTTTACGTTCTCGGGGGTGTCTGTAATCTTGTACTCCCACAGGTCTTAGAATGAATACATTTAAGGAATATTGTTCCTTTGTTGTAAATATTAATGTTTGTCTCCTTTGCAGTAAACCTTTTTTTATTTATTTTTGTTTGTATGCACTGTCTGATCCAAGCTCCTATTCAGATCATATTTACCAACATGTCTTAATGAACTTATGTGATTGAGGCTAATGTCAGACGAACGCAGTCTGAGCGCACTCTACGTGCGTGCATAACAGATAGACGTACTGACGGAAGATACTGTAGACACCACATGATCCGTTTTTCTTGACGGACGTAGGAAAAAAAAAAGGGAACTATGGGAAATAAAAATAATATGAAAAATGATAAAAATTTGAAAAGGATATGAAAAGCCATTGTGTGCGTCAAGGTGCTGGATGTCGCAAATGCGCTGCGTCTGACATCTCATCACACACACAGAACGCTACGCGTACGTGGCGCACTCTGCGCAACCGTGGTAGCGGTTTTACGTTCTTGCCTAACTTGCGTCCATTTGCCACGTGCGTTGTGCGTGTGCAGTTCGGTGCGCACATACTTTGTGTGTGGGTCTCTATTGATCATGATTCTATGCTACGACGGACGTTAAACTGTGCGGCAACACGGACGTGATCACTGCGTTCGTCTGATACGGGCCTTACACCGCAAGCAGGGTTAATTGTCTTCTGTTGTGTTATTGTTTATCAGGAAAGGAATATAATACGGCCTTAGTATTAAGTCTGATTATAAAAAACAAAATGTAGCAAATGTCTGTATTTTTTTGTTTGTTTTTTGGGGTTTTAGATTTTTTTGTGGGGATGTATTAAAGGTTCACGTATTGTATGAAGTGACCTATAGAATTAATGACTGAGGCTAGGGTCAGACTAACGCAGTATTAACGTGCGTTTAGCAGCACTAAATCACGGCCGCGCTAGCAGCAAATGATGTCCAATGCCAGGCAGCATACGAAGAGTGGCCGCACAAAAGTGCAGCAGCGCAACGCAAGTGGCAAACGAACGCATTTTTTCGAGAACGTGATACCGCTAGTACTGACGTACAGAGTGCGCTGCGTCCGCATAGCGGCGTGTGTGCGTGATTGGGAGACGTCAGACGCTAATGTCCGGCTAACATAACATCCAGACGCAAAAAGGGTTTTATTGATGATCCGTACAAAATCACAGACGAAAATGCGCATCGTATGACCGCTATCGCGTATTCCGTGAAAAAATGCGTCCATTCGTTCGAACGCACTTTTTCACGGACAACGCGAAAGATGCGTTAGTCTGACCCTAGCCTAACTGGCTGTGTGCAACGAGGAGATTTGTGATTATGCGTATGATGGAGGAGCCCGTGGACTGGCAAAGCTCTGGTATTAAAGGTGGTAACCGGTCTCAAGCATTGTAGAGGTCAGAATAACTTAATTATTAACACATCTGGTTTTTTTTTTATTCCACTTTTTTGCCTAGCGTGTAATATGTATATTGTATTAGAAATTATATGATACCCTCGATATCATGAACAAAAAATTCTCACATTAAAAAAAAAGTCACACAACATCATAAGGTACACTGGCTTTTAATTCCATGCATTTGTTTGCTTTGATTTTCATTTGGATTTCCCTTCCCCATACAAACATCAAACAGTAAGGCTGGTACCAGAACAGAACAAGAGGGACCCTAAGGATTGTGGGGAAAAGATAAGAAAAAATAAAATACATGATCTGTGTTTTATTTTAATTTAGGCTTTACATGAGGTATATTGGAAAAGAAGGGATGTTTCCTATAAAATATATATATATATATATATACTTCCAATAACAAGCGCGTCCTACTGCTGACGCTGAACACTGCCTACGAGAGTGCTTCACTATCTCAGGGATCCACAATCTACAGCGTTGCAGACATTCCTGAATCAATCTACCATCATACATTGTTAGAAGAAGTCTTGACCACTGCAGTCGCAATCCTAAAATCCTATTTTGTGGATTTTACTAATCCTAGCATACAAATATCTACTGGTGGGCCTACCTGTTACAGTACATCCCATCAGCATGTTTGCTTTAATGCAGTGCTTTCCAATCTTGTCCTCAAGTTCCCCCTAACAGGTCAGGTTTGCCAGATATCTAAAGCACAGCACGGGATATGATTTGCTGCTCAACCATTGCAATATTCAGTCTAGTTCTCTGAGGTAATCCTTAACCCTTTTATGCCACGGGGCATACTAGGCTGTCAACTAGGGGACGTAACGCCCCGTTGGCGTCTATGGGCCGCCTCCGGCCCACCCACCAGCTGGCATGCTGCACGTGTCGTTTGCTGCTGCGGGAAGGCCTAAAGTCAGGCCATCCCCCTGCAGCCAATGATGCGTGCCACGTCTCAGGTGTGTAGGCGGGCCAGAGGAAGGGCCCGCTGCAGGAGCCGGCATTAACACCCACCGTGCACAACAAACCCGGCGGTAAGGGGTTAAAACCTGGCCTGTTAGGGTTACTTGAGGACAGGGTTTGAAAACACTGGTTTAAAGGCATTCAGTTCACCCCATTGTTGCCCCTAGAGGTGCACAGACAGGTGTACCTGCTTGGTTAATTCCATCATCTTTTAACCTTTGTGATCCCCATCTACACTTTTTGGGGTTTTCTTAGTTTATGATAAAGAACATGTTAACGGTTCTTGATATTTAGGTTGCAAGTAATAAACGTAACGTCTGCACTTCCTAAAATATGGGCTGCGCGCACCTATCTTTATGCATGTAACACCACTTTTCTGCAACATTTCCGCCTCATACGCAATTATTACTACATGTACATTAAACATAAGTGTGACAGCCTATGGAAATCTGGGTGAGGATGAGTGTTGGGATTGGGAATGAGTTGATTGACAATTAAGGGTACTTCCATAATAAAATATATGTAACAGCAATGCATAAGAGCACGGGTCCCCATGCTGCACATAGAGGAGAAAGAAGTCGTCCTACAGCAACGATTAAGCAGATTCTAGTAAACCGTGAGTTGTAAAGAATATCAGAACGGTCACTGAATTTTGCCCAAGATAGTCTAAAAACCGTTGAGCATGGGGACCATTTCTGCAGGTGCTTGTTGAAGAACCACCACTCACGATTTTCTGAATGAACTGTAAGGCCAGCAGAGTCGGCAACCTTTGCCCTCCACATGGTTTGAAACTACATTTCCCATGAGTCTCCACAAACCTGATGAGTGACTGAGGATCATGGGTTATATAGTTCTAAAACATCTGGCCAGCCAAAGTTGCTGACCCCTGCTGTGGGGAAATGAAGGTCTGTTTGTGAAAATATGCATATAGAAAATTATTCACATATAATTCATACATGTATTTAGTTTCCCTTTGAAGGGTGTCTAGGAATAAAAAGCTCTGAGCTTTGAAAGATTTGTTTTATCTGGCCAGACATCCTCCCTCCCCTTTTTTATCATTGTATATAATTTTTGTTATGTTTAGCATCCCACTACTGATATGTTTGTTCAGCTAAGTGATGATCGTTGTTGTTTGTAAAATTGAAGTTTTACATCAAACTTAAAGAAAAAACTACTCCCTGCTTCAGAATCCTCTATAACAGGGGGTCAGCAGCATTGGCAATCCAGGTGAGCATCATGGGAGATGTAGTTCCAAAACATTTGGAGGGCCAGTGCTGCTGGCCCCTGCTCCACACTGATGTCAAATGAGAGGTAGAGGTTACAGGCGAGTCGTTGAATTTTCATGTAAACATCAGTATCTGTAATACTTTGCTGTTATATGGCCATAACAGGCCAAGGCTGCCGTAAGTAATTATCTATGACGCGCATAAACATATGCACTTGTATTCAGTTTCGAAAGACAAATGTTACATGGCTGTGGTCTGGTATGTGTGGGGGTAATATTGGAAGCAGAAATGAGAACATAGCCATTGAACATAAGATCCATTCCTTGCATTATATCCTAAAACAATTCTAAGCCCTCGATTCACCTCAGTATTTGCATTTTTTTTAAATTTATCACAAAAAAAAAAAAATGTTTTGTTCATTTTCTGGACATAAGGAATCATTGCTCAGCCAACAGTAAACAGAACATAACATTCCGATCTACAGAAATCAAATTATTACAGAAGTAGAGACAATTATAAAGCTGCATAACTTAAAATCATAATGTAGTCCTGCTACATGACCAAAACAGAAAAAAAAACACAAATTAATATCAAATAATTTAAATTTCTGACAATACTGTTTTCGCATAACAATAAGATACTTCCCTTCATTCATCCTAAGGTGCTACACAAAGTTGTAACCCATTTCGGCAAGGTAGGACGCTACACTCCACCTTGCGATAGGGTTATTTGCAGGTTTAGCCCAGTTGCTGCTGGAAAAGTATAATTTGAGGTAACGTGTATGTACCATTTTGGATACACCGGTCATGTATGAAGAACAATTACGTGTTATTATGTATACAGTCATATTACGAACTAGCACAGCTTTGAGTTCAGCTACAGTGATTTGTGGTGAGTTGATCAGAATAGAAGAATAAAAAAGAGACGCACACGCCACTATACGTAACCCAGAGTGAGGGCAACAAGGTCCGTAGGTAGCTAGCCCATTGTATCCTTCCAACCAAAGAAGGAACCGATAGTAGCAGGCTTTTATTGGAAAATTCAATGTTTTGGTCTTATCCAAGGACCTTCAGCAAGCTTGATGATCAGTGGATATAACAGAAACCCTGCATTTTCCAACAAAACCCTGCTCCTATTTGCAACAATCATGCCCGATGCTATCAGTTCTTTCTTAGGTTGTGGTGGGTCGACATGAGCATCAGAATTTAGGCAATGATTACTTACAAGTTGAGTGTTTTAGTAACTGGCCACTTATGTCTGGGGTGGCTTGTGGATAGGTTTGGAAGCTCAGCTTTATTGTGAACATTATGGAGGTTCACCAAACCCTTCTTTAAAGGATGGACAAAGGTATTTGTAAAGTATAACAAGGGCAGCTCTAGTATCCATCGTCTTGTAGAATGCACTTGTATGTTATCTTTCTCGTGGTAACCAAGTCACCTTATCAAAAAGCAAACTCATGTTCCCAAGGGACCAATCATAATTCACTTCAACGACGAACTTTATGAGTTCCAATTTCTTTCTCAAATAAATGTTGTTTAAGGAAATTGGCTGTTATTAAACCTTTGAGGTCAATGAACAAACCTAGGGCCCTATTCCAACCGAGCTTAGCTTTCGACTCTTCCATTACTGTGAATTAAAGGCTCCTATGCCTCGCAGATTCCTACGTTAGCAGCAGAAGACTGGGAACAAATAGCTGTCCATACCTGACCCCCGCATACAAACATGTAGCAGTTTTGTGCCTGGTTTCATAGAGTCCTATGGACTCCTGGAGCCGTTACCGACCAGAGTCTCACAAATATTCTGACTTGAGCCACCAGCACAGTGACACGCTCGGAATACAGCCATTAATAGAGAGACGCAAATGGATAAATGGTTCACACAGGATTTTTCCATTTGTGAGCCGCTATGAACTGCTCAGTTGGACTATGGCCCCAAGTCAGTAATTGGAAACCAGCAAAGATGTGCCTTCTAATCCAGGAGGATTCTTGTGCATTATTGGGAGCCTATACTACATCATTTCTAACCTATACTTCAGAAAACACATAATAATAGTTTAGCATTCATGTATGTCAAATCATCTAATTTGTTGGGTATGTCTGACGAATTCAGACGTTTGCTCCTGCCCTATACCTTCCAGCAGCAAAAAGGTTAAATTCACAGTATTGTGTAAACATTTTTTTTTCTCAAGTCTAATATATGCCAGTTTCACAGACATTTATTAGGGAATTGTAGTGGAAGGAGTGGCCGTTTGCATTATTGACCTCCTTCAAATTCCATTTCATGTGAATCGGAAACTGGGGGTTTCAGGGAAATAAATTACTTGTCATAAATTATATAACTAAAACAAACACACACAGAAAAAAAAAAATACAATTTACATAATAATAATATAATAATAATAAAATACAGTAGATGGAAGAGCGGCCCGTTCCCTCTAGTGAGTTTGGATGGGCTAATGTGACCAATGCATCATGTTGGCCCCATCTGAACGATGTCAATATTTAGCCCGCTTACATTTGTCATAGTGCAAGGAATACTCTGACGTTTTAACTTCCACAGCTTTTCACAATAGCTTTAACCTGACCATTCATGTCATTCTCACAATCTGGACCTTAAAGACGCTTTGCTAGCAGTTGCAGACCGCCAAGATGGACATTTCACAGCAGATAAGTGCCTTTAAGAACCAGATTGTTATCAAAGTGGACCGTTGCTGGTCCATGACAGGTTAAGCATTATTGTACATTAGCCAACAAGAACATATATTCTCTGCATGCCAAAATGGTAACATATCTTTTTTTTTATACAGGGATCACCATTTTTAATGACTAGAGTCAAGTGTAATACAGGTGATATGATAAGGGAAATGACTAAGTGACTTGAAGGCTTGATATGTTCTTAACTTCACAGATTTCATTATCGCTGTATTGGCCCTTGCTTTCATGATGGTGCAATGCTCTAGAAGAGTATTCTTTTAGTATGTGTTTCCAGCCATGTGGCCATCTCCTAGAAAGAGAAAGCTAAATGGGAAGAACTGCACCACCGAATACGTCTACGATGAGCTTAAATACCTGAATCTCCACTTTGAGGTCATCTTTAAATGCCATAATCATACATTTGGGAAGTTTTCGTTTCCTTTGTATGATACGAGAGTACTTCTATAAATCCCGTTGCGGTCTTTTCCATTGTGTGCTTTAAGCTGGTTACAGTACCGGTCGCAAAGGTATTTGGGTAGGGTATATTTGGAAAGAAGGGAAATGCCATTATTATGCACAGGATATACATATGGCTGGGGTTGCTCCTGAGTGGGAAGGTGAGTCAACACTTGTCTTCCTCAAGTCCGGCCTGTAGCCACAAAACAAAATAAACCAAAAACAAAACAACGCATATCGTGGGACATGTTTTCAAGTGCTGGTGACTAGAGTCTTGTAGCAAAGTCTTTAAAAACTCTCAAACACATTTGCGGGATGTACTGTCCACCTTCTTTCATTCAATATTTACTCTTTGGACAGAGCAGACTAATACCAACTACCGTTGAAATTGATGGTGTCTGGATAATGAACGTGTGTTTCCTTTTTAACACGTTACCCAGGGAAACTCATTGATCCATTGTTTGTTGTAAAACTACAGTTTTGTTGTTCACCCCAAATTCACTGACGTCCTTCATGCAAAGCCCCATCATTTCAGCTTGTGGTGACCTCTCAACATCAACTTGAGATGGGAACACTACGGAATGAAGTGGTCACGCTATATATCCTCGCAAATGTTCTGCATCTTCCTGTATTTAAACATTTTGTTGTGAAATACACTTTTGTCCTTCAAGAATCGACACGCAGAGAGAGTAATAATAATAACTAAAAAAAATGATAGATTTAAAGATTTGGTCCCTAAAATAACAGCAGCAAAACTTTCCGATATCTGTATGTCCATCGTTGACGTGTTGTTTTTTTTTTCTTACTTGATCCATCCAGTTAGTGCTTTAATAGAAGTTCATACTTTTTTCCAGTAAAAAGGGACCAAACGCAAATAATAATAAATATGGAATTTTACAGTACATAGAACTTTTGTGTGAAAATATTTATCCCTGCCATTCTTTGTAATGCTTCGTTTAGGAAGCTTGTTCATTGTGGGAGGATATCCCCATGAGTCTTTGGGCCCTCTTTATTGCAAACATAATATCAGTAAATCCTATTCCTTCACAAGGGAATGGGAGATAAAGACCAACAATGTATTGCTTTGCAGTGCATTGCTGTCCCCTGTTTATAAGAAGAAGGGTTAAATATAAATATGACAGAATATAAAGGGTCCGTAGGTTAAATTGGGTCAGCGTCAGTGGGGAAATGGAGGGGGTAACTGAATACTGTTCCTGGTGGACTGGCTCTTTCATTACCAGTTGGAGGAGTTGCCAGGATGGTTGGTACGTACAGTTGCATCAGAGCATTCCCCATCTGATGTATCACAGTCAGACTCTCCAAAGTTCCCACCATTCTGAAAATGTAATAATAAAGATCGCTGTTAGGCAGTTATCAATTAATTCAGGAGATTAGTAATTCGTATCGATTTGTTATTTCATTTTCAATCGTTATTTTGTTTCGATTTGTTATTTCGGAATGGTGAAACAGATGAATTAATTACTTAGATTATGGTTAAAAAAAAATTATGTGTAATCCTCCTGTCCTTGGTGCTGAAATATGTTTCAGTGCCAAGGACAGCAGAACTGTGGGGCTCCGGAGCAAAAAAAACCCCTGTCCTTGGTGCTGAAATAGCTTTAAGAGAAACGGTATAAGGAATTGCTTCGTAAAATCAGAATCCATTTGTTATGTTTCAGTTCGGTTTGTTTTCATTTAGTTTCAGGCGAAATTGATTTGTATTTTGGAAGTGCTTCCGAAATAAGAATTGGTATAATTTCATCTGAATTACGATTCGGAACAAAATTAAACACTCATATCTAATGACTACATGTCAGAAAAGTCATTGACAAGCCCATGCTCGACTCACCTCATGGTTGCGTTCCTCTGAGCAAAGTTTGCCCAAGGACATCTGAGTTTTAACTCGTCTCACTGCGCACTCCTTGTCGGAAAGACCATCTGACTGTGTGGAAATTTCAATGGGAATCTCTGGCGTCTGGGATAACATGTCCTCCAACGTATCGCCCAAATGGTCCTTGTTGCTTCCAGCCATATCATCTGGACTGTTGGAATGGTCACTGGTGTTCCCTTCTTCACCATCAGACACCGAGACGTTTTCCGAACTGAAGGTGGAATATGATTGACAAGTGACCATTCCCCGTGGTGGTCTGTGTCTCTTAGGGAACTCCACCTCACTGTCCACTTCTCCTTCCTCCTCTTCTGATGATTCATCACCGCCCTGTGGCAGAAATAAACAGTACATTCATTTTCTAAACAGCAAATAGAAAGAAAATAGAACATTAGACACGGTGTGGTCTTATCTTATGGTGGACTTTCCAGGACTAGAAAATGGCACAATGTAATAGACTCTTAGGGCCATATTACATAGTTGGTGCTAAGTTAACCAGAGCTGTTGTAAACTGAAAACCTCCATAGGCTATAATGGCTCTGGGAAGTTTACAACAGCTCTGGTTAAGTTAGCAGTGCACCAACTATATAATATGGCCCTAATTAATCTGACTCTTTAGCTTCCATAGGGACAAGCTCTTTCAGGACAACAGTGGCTAAAAACGTGTCTGTTTAATGGAGTTTTTATAGAAAAATAAGACTGAAATCAAACTAACTTTATAAAAAATACTTTACACTTAGTGGCCAAATAAATCTTCATTTTACAAGATTACATATGACTAAGTGCAATACAGGGCTGTTGTAGTTTAGTGGCTAAAACATGGAAAATAAACTTTCAAAATAATCAGTATCAGTCGATTCGGGATTTATTTTTTTATAAAGGATTTTACCAGGAAGGATAAATTGCTACTGATATTTCAGTATTGGCACAATTTGGTATATCGGAAACGTTTGATATATTTGTCCATCTCAGATTTTCGGAACCTTTAGGGATATTATATAAAAAAAATGGTTAGAGGACTATGGCTAGGGTTAGGTTAGGGCTAGGTTGAAGCTAGGGTTACCTTGTTTATTTATTTTTTACGTTGCTGATTAAATCCGAATGTTTCCGATTATATATGGACAATCGTAATCAGAAAAATGTGGATAGATTTATATATTTTAAACGCAAAACATTCCAGTTTGGACTTTGGCAATACGGAATTCAGATCGATCCGAACTGCAGAACAGTCGATATCTCGGATGATTTTCGAATCAGTCTGAACTGATCCCATATGTCTATTAGGTAGTAGATGTTGGAGCACAAAGTATTTACCTTTCGCAGGGTCTGTATCCTACGTGGCAAGGCAGGAGGCATAGGTGCTGTCAGGGAACCAACACCTAGAGTTGCCCTGATGTTGCTAAACTGCTCTTCTCCACTTTCCCGAGGCTCAGTTCTTTCCTGCAAATAGTTGTGCCTTGGAGACTCTGGTGGATTTCCTTCAGAACCAATCTCTAGATTCCCAGTGCCAGAATTTTCCCAGTTTCCAGAGTCCAAGTTTTGATGAGCTGCTGCCTCAGTGCACCCCGGGCAGGGGTTGTACGGATCCTGATGGCAATATTCCCAATTATTTACAGAGTGAATACGGCTGTCTGCTTCCAGCGTGCTGGAGAGGAGATCAGGGCTGGATCCCGACATACATCTCTGAGCATGACTGCTAAGTGGACTCCTTAGTGCAGCTGCCGGGCCAAAGTAGCGCAGGTTGTTGGCACATATAGCGATGTTCTGCCCATGCACATTGAGCGTTTGTTGATGAGATGGCGTGGGCTGGGTTTGTTCATGGTGAGGGCTGCTTGGAGTAAACAGGGGAGAAGGTGGAGGATGGTGATGAGTGGGAGGCAAAGAGGGAGTCTGAGAATCCTGTTGTTTAAGGATAGCCAAGAAGTCACTGTGGCTGCCTTTGCTGTTTCCTCTCCTGTGACGTGGCTTGCTACGGTACCGGTTCTTCCCTCCTGGTGTTATCTTTGGACTTCCAGAGATAGGAGATGCGCTGGGTGCGCTCCCTTCTACATTGGCAATGCCATCTGATTTGAGAAGATCTGGCCTGTAAAAAGAAGAAAAAAAAAAGGCCATTGCTATTATACAAGTAGATGTGAGTCACACAGTGTCACAGGTCCCTCTCCGCATGCCCATGCCGTATAACATTTTATGGTCACTATCTTTGACACAGTGTAGTGATCACTACCAGACAGATTTAAAATGGCCATCATAATCGAATGGACTTCACTTACCTCTTGGTCTGAGAAACTGTCTTTGAGGAAGCACCTTTCCTTTTGATAAGTTTTTCAACAGCATTAGGATGGACAATGGGTCTGACGGGGTGGCGTTTGTATGTTCCCGGATATTTCTTCTCTACTGCCTGCTCACGCCTGATATAGGGGTGCCAAGAAGACAACACATACAACGAATTAGGTGCACCACTATTACAGCAGCTGTCCATCTAGTGATAAATTGTACCTCCCAAACCTGATATATATATATATATATATATACACACCCATTCATCACAGCACACATACCTGATGAGATCCTTCTCTCGAACCTCAAGCTGGAGCATGATGGAACTGAGCTCCATGTACAGGTTGTTGGCCCTTTCTAGTTTGCGTTCATAGTGTTCGCGGATATCCAGAGCATGCCTGATAAAAAGATCAAAATGCATGATTACTAATGAATACTTATGTCTGTAAAATAAAAATCTATGGGCCCTATTACAGTGTTCGCGCGCAAATTTGCGCGTGCGCAAAAACACATTAACGAGAGGGGAGAAAACCCTTTGCGCTGAACGTCGTATTACGACGTTCGCGCACAAAATGCGCGTTAACGTCTAACACGAGTTACCCTGAGCAAACCCTGCGTGAGCGAAAGTTCGTGCGCGCATCCCATACTTAACATTGTGAGAGCAAATGCGTTCGAGCACTGGTATGCGGATGGTATTACAATCGATGCGCAAATTTTTACGAACGACGTTTGCACGCATAATTTTAACGTTTTTTAAAAGCTGGTGGTAACTGCAAATCTGAACGTTCTGGACGAAACCAAATACACCAGCGCGAAAAAAAAAATAAAGCACAGTATAGTTACACATTCTACGCATACCCAAACAATAAAATTGAGAGGTTGTGCGTGGTTTTATTATTGCTGCAGCATATATACTCCGATTGATTTTGACAGGCGCAAAAACTGAACGGGAGACAATTGTGGTTCTTAATTCTGATTGCCCACCGATTTCTGCACACAGCGTTAATTTGCGCACGTTTTCGCGCTTATATTTTACGCGCGATATTTTCGGACGGATGAAAAAATGCGCTCGGATTGTAATACCAGCGTTAATTTATGCGCATTAAAGTTTGACGCTGCACGCCAAAAAAATTGCGCTGCACGACCGTTTTTGCGCAAGGAATGTAATAGAGCACTGTACTTTTAATCTAATTTAGTGTTTTTTTTAAATTTCTATACAGCTGCAAAAAGTCAAAGGACTCAAGCCCAAGGTGTTATACGCCAACATTTCCCCCTGATAAGATTAACCAACTTTTATATATTTTGACTTATAACTTTGTTTACTAAAAGTTCCAAATTGAAATAAGTTTTAAAGGAAGTAATATGTTAGAATGTTATAGCCACAAGTCAAGTCGATCAGGAATTCTCGGGAACTTAGTTCCTCCACTATTTTTTCAGAAGGAACAAAGTTCCCTTTGCCCTAAACATTGAAAAGTTTTTATTAATTTTGAATTATATGTTTCCTTAATAAATCACCAGAAATATATGATATTTACTACAATTATCACAAAGATTCCCTAAAACCAGGCGAGTTTACGCACTTATTTTTTATGACTAGACCCCTGGTCATATCCCATAATCATCAGATAATTGCAAATATAGTGAAAGGGGGATGTTGCTCAAAATTCCGCATATGCACAGCACATCCTCCATCAGTGCTCTAAGGTTATCTTTGATATTAAATAAAGTAATACATTCTTTTCGCTATATAGTGCCTCATGGAACTACAAAGTACGTGCATACAGGAGACCTTCATATTCTACTAACTCATACAAAGCGTGAAGTTTTAGGAACTCACCTCAGTTCCTCTCTGCGCCTTCGGATCAGCTCCTCATCCAAACGGTGAATGCAAGTCCCCTCGCTTTTTATCTTCTCAAAGTGCTTTTTCACCTCTTCCCTCCACTCAGCCTAAGAATGAGGCAAAGGAGCAAAAATACGATGAACCACCATTAGAAAATTTACAAACAGGGCTACTGCTTTTTGGCATAGACAACTGGAGATCAATTTGCAGTAGCTAATCCAGAAGGGTATTTTATGAGCAGGTCGCCACCTTGTGGCTGTGGATAAAACTGCCATGGTAAAAAAGCCACGGTCTGAAAAATGTAATGGAAAAATCAGTCGTGTTCAAAAAAAGTAATTTACCCACTTAAAAATAAAGAATCAGCATAAGAGCATCAATTTTGTTAGGCAGGTTCACACCGCATGATATGAACAACAGTTAGAAGATACGGGGGATTTTTTAACCTTTTGTTGACTATGGTCTGTGGCTAATTATTTTTCTTTTATACATATGTCTGATTGGCTCCTGCGACAACCTGATGCCCAGATGAGGATTTCCTCTACAAATTATGTTGAACCCTCTGATTTCAAGTAATTACTATGTATTACTAGTATTTTGATTGTTATCCACGTTGGGCACTATTCCCTAGTGAATGCCAAAGTTAGCGTTTGGATGTGTATGTGCTGTCGCCAGGATAAATTACTTTAACGCGTGCCCTCATGTTACCCTTTTGACGCCAAACCCGCATGAAATTTCTTAGTGCATAGTTTTTTTTTTACGCTAGCCTGCGCGAGGTCACTGTACTTTGCGCATCCTATACTTAACATGGGGAACGCAATCATTAATTAACGTTTTGATAATTAAGATATTACAAAGTGTTAGCACTAATTACCGCAGGGATGCGCAAGTCAATATTTTAGCTACTCCTAAAAGCTGCTGCTAAATGATTCTGCATTTTCAAAATCATATAGTACACCCTAAAACCCACCAAAAAATCTGATACTCAACTCTCATCCCACGCGAGAACAGTGGGCCGATCTACCACTTCTTGTCGCTGGGGCAGAGTGAGAAATAGTTCCCAGTCTCCCTCTGCGATCAGTACACGGCGCTACGCGATCTAGCGAGAGCGCGCAGGGCTCGGGGCCTGGAAGCAAAAAACCTCCATGGAGTTCTATGAACTCCAGGAGGTGATTCTTGTGGCGGCGCGGGAGCGTTACCACGAGTATCCCATCGCTTAGTGCTGCGTTCCGGGGCAAGGTGCTCAGCTAGCGCCTGCCCCAGGATATCAAGGTAAAATAGGGACACTACGGGGAAACCTGCAGGTGCAGATCTTCCCCATTAGCATCCGCGTTTTAGCAGACACTAGAGAATAGTGCTCTTTGTATTTATTTTGGTTCCATATGTGTACGTTAGTCTTGAGAAAGTCTGCACATGCAGCTGAAATGTTGCATCTCCTACAAAAGTGCCTACTGGAGTATATAGTGTGCCTTTTCCCTTCTAGACCATAAATCCTGTCTCACTGTTGGATGCAATTTAGATTGCTCTCACTACGGCATAATGAGCTGGAGCTCTGCTTTCTTGTCACTCTATACACTTTATGGATGCTGTCACAATGTACACCTCTTGTAGCTATGTATACTAGCACATTTACCTAAAAACTGCAATTAAAGCAGTTCAGATAGAAAATATGATTTTGAGCCTGATGAAGAGGTCTTAACTAACACCAGTATCCAACACTTGCAGGACATTAAAATACCAGTCCATAATTTCATTAGGCGGTAGAGCCATGGAGCGGTCCAGCATCGAAAACTAGAATGTTACCGTAGATACTCGAGTATCGAGCGAGGGTGTTCTGCTCTAGAATGATTGCAGTTGTTACCAAGTATGAAGCCACCGGCCACCCGTCTTCTTTACTAGCGATTAGATGTCCGGCAGAGGCGAGCGAGGTGAAAGATTGGCTTAAACCAAGCATGCCCTCTGGCCATGATGGATCCCACCTCTCTCGAATCCATGAGTTCCTGAAGTGTTTGCAAGCATCAGGGAACCCACATTCACTTCAGCGAGACTACTGGAATTTCCGGGAGACTTGGGAACCAGAGCAAGGCAAGTTGTTTTTTTTTTGCTACACGTGATGCAGAGGTCTCGAATATAACGCGACCCCTCCAATTTTAAGGTAAGTTTTTGTCACCAAAATCTAGCGGTATACTCGAGTATCTACAGTAATAAGTTTTAAATATCCAGTTGTTTATTAAACCGTAAACATAGAAAAAAGGAGGAAACATACAAACATTTTGTATTGTAGCAATAAGGGTTCGCAATTAATTTATTGGTTTATTTTAGAAATTCCTATATTTTTTCATACACTACTATCTGCTCAATCTGGAACTTTTGATGATGCTCGAGGGGCCACACTTCTCTTTGTTGAAGCATGAATAGTAGGGAAAAACAGAACGCTTCCCTTGAAGGATGTACTAAGAATTAGCTTGTTTTAAAATGTCCCTGGAACATTTGTTCAGTGATGTATTTGTCCTTTCCGATAGTTTGCGGTGCAGGCAGAGTTAAAAGGATTTGCACATATTCGTGCCTTTTTGTATTCATGGAGGATGGTAAATGGAAGATGGTTGTAGTTGTAAAGAACTCCTGAAAGTGTTTTATTTTATTTTTTTTAAAAATCTAAAAAGGTACTCCTTTTATAAAAGGAGGAGAGGAGGCAGGCGGGAGTCTGCACAAAAAGGAAGTGCTCTAACATTAGAAAAGCCATTAAAAGGCTTTTTAGAGGAGCTGACAATACAAGAAGGTTATAATACGTTCACAAACGCTCCGGCCCTTTCAGTCGTCATCAGAAAAGAAAAAGGAGCTATTTCTGGCCTCAGCTAGAAAAACTCTGAGTCATGTTCATCAGAAGGATGCCGGCCTGCTGCTCATATTATCTTGAAATGCAAAAGATGAGCGTTGAGTCACCTCTGGAAAATCATGGGATGTTCAGCACTGATTGTCCCTTTCCATGCCCACCCAGCTAACCTGCAGCTCAGGGGACACTTTAACATGTATTATGAGCTGGAAGTGGGATATTTATTGTGGTGGCTGTGAAAATGCTCTTTGCAATGAAAGAGCAAAGGGATAATTGCTAAGCATTCAGCATCATTGTACCCTGCAACCATGACCATTTCAGCCTTTACAGGAGATTTGTGTATTCCAATGCAGTGTCTGCTCTACTAGGAGGTTGTTTAATCGATTTCATTGACGTTTAATAATTTCGGTATGCTCCTGAAAGCTTGATGATAGGCAGGTGGTGTGTGGACTCGGCCAGGTTAAATGATAGTGTAAATGTCAAGGGACATTTTTTTTTAAAGATAAGTTGTCACTTGCATGTTTAAAGGTAAGGGTTCCTTTAAGTGGGCTTTGTTATGTAGTGGGTAGGACTGCCGACTAGTTTCCGGTCTTTCCAGGGTATGGGAACTAGCTACTTCCTGTTTTTAAAGCTGCTGCAGCTGCTGGAAAGAGACTGTTTCAGTGTGTTGTCCAACTCCTCATAAGAACTTCTTGTCTGCATGTGGTCTAAGAGGTGCACATGGTAATTTACCTCTGTATTTCTTTATATTATAATATTGTGTTATATAACTTTACATGGACAATGTGATCTGTTAATAATGTAACTGGATTCATCATATTTCTGTTGGAGAGACATGTTCATTTTGCATGAGAGGTTTGTAAAGGACTGTGTTAATGCATATTTTGAACATTATATGGTTTGTATTTCTTGAAGTTTTCCCGATGTCAGCTGTGAGAGACAAAATAAAAGAGCAAAAAGACATCTGTATGAAGCATGCCCTTTCTTTAGACCTCTGCAGGTACAGGTAGAATGTAAAGGATTTTCGATGCTACTACAATTTACCTGCACCATGCTACATGTACAGCAGAGTAAGAAAAAAGTTGTTGTTATTCATTAAAATATTAACTCCTAGAGAAAAAAAAAACATGATTTCGATCGCTGAAGAGAGATTGACATGTTTGCCATACCCCAAAATTCACAAAACATGAAGACTGATCACACCAGGTCAAGAATGTAGCATGAGCGAGAGTTATAGGAAAACATACAATGTTTCAATCTTTTCTCCCAAGTAGTGCGCTTGAGAAAGGTCCTGAGAGAGGACTGAAACGTTGCACATTTTCCAATAATGCTCGCTCATACTGTATACTTGGACCGGTGTGACCAGTGCTCATTGTGCTGTGTGGCGCCTGCTGGCTGGCTGCTATGGACCCTGGTACACCTGGGCTAGGTGATGAATGGGCCTCTGTATGCTTTCTGGTCCCCCCCAAAATCAAACGAACATGGGGTGCTGATACCCAAGAGGAGTTCATTCTCCATGTTGTCTCCTGTGAGATGCCAAGCAACAGAAATCATTGTCTATGACAGAATGATGCTTATTGTTACACGGGTGACATACAGTAACTGGTATAAAATCTAAACTCATTATGCCAAGTGTGCCATGATCCCACCTGTGATTTGAAGTAGGTCTCCTGAGGAGTTCCCAAGACGTCTGCAGAGGCGATATCCAAATGCATGAGGATCTGTCTGAATGATGGGCGATTACGGGGTTTGCTCTGCCTACAAAAAGAAAAAGGGCACAAAGTATAGTGACATGAGTTTTACTAGAAGCATCAGAAAACATTTATTATATACAGAATATTCAGAACAAGGAAATCTTACTGCTGTAAGATAGAAGAAAGAACGTGTTGTTGTGTTGTATATCTTAGTTCCTTACACTGACAAAATAGAACATGTAGGCACCTGATTCTCAACCCTGTCCTCAAATACTCCTAACAGGTCAGATGTTGAGGATCACCTTGGGGAAATGCAGACTGAATCCTGCAATCACTGAGCAGCACATCATATCACCTGTGCTGTGCTTCACATATCTGGAACACCTGACCTGTTAGTGGGTACCAGTGGCATAACCAGAGTTACAGTTGTCCATGGCAGAACAAAATGTTGTCCCCCCTCCCCAGAGCATTATGAAAACCTGGTTATGATGGTCTTAGGAAGCTATGAACATTCAAACCATAGATCAAACAAAGTGCCCTTCTGGGCGTCTTCAGGCTGCCAGATGCTTTACATACTGGGAGCTGTACTCTGCCCCTCAGGACAAGGGGAGCAAGGTAATAGGGGGCTGCCTGGGGGAATAAAGTGCTACAAGTGCTGGCGGTAGCTGCCAGGTGCACAGTGCCCCCCCCCCCCGCAATCCGAGTGCCTGGTGCAGCCCCCCCCCCCCAGTCACTATGCCAGTGATGGGTACTTGAGGATCAAGGTTCAGAAACCCTGATCTAGGCAGTTGTCCATTTATATACTTTTATAAATATTGTGTACTTTTAAGTTACTGGATCTTGGATTGTTTTTCTGTTTGAGATCTACTTTAATAACCTAACGCAAATTTCTTGAGGGCTGTTTCTGCCTCTTGTATCTGAGTTTCTGTTTAGGTTACCTGATTTGTCACTGTAAAGAACTGCAATACACTAAACTGAGGAGTTCTAACGTTTGGCAGAAAACATCCAAGCATCATTGACTGACGACAAAAAGTGCATCGGTGGGGTCTTTTGTTTATTTTATGTTGCTGATTTTTCTCTTGTTTGTTTAGTTAAGAAAATATTTTACGCTCGGTCACTGGGTGCATCCATTGTGTGATATTTTGTGCTGTAAACGGACCCCCACAGTATCTTCACATCCCCACAGTATCTTCACATCGCTTGCTCCTCACCATGTGGCTTTAGCCATAGAATGGAGTGAATGGGTCGATTGTCGACTCATATCATTGTATTGTGTGGGATGTTTTCAAAGGACATCACCAGGGGGTAGATTAGAAATCTTTTAAACTCCCTATTTTATCTCATTCAGCTGCCAACTCTTATCTCTGATAGCAGAGGCAGGATAATAAACCTCCTGCAACCTTATGTAAACACTCCGTTCTCCACTTAATTAACTGTTAAATACTGTAGAAGATAAACCACAGCAGTAAAGTAAAACTTTTGCACAGATTTTGGTAAATGTTGTCTCATGGGAAAAATCCAGAAAATGGAAACCGGAGATAAAAAAAACAACTTTATTTTCTCTCTTTACATGCAAATTACTTCAATCACAGAAAAAAAAACAGCAGCATGTATTTGATAAGGTTGCTTTATTTGTAATGCAATACCATTTTTTTATATTGGATGAAATGACCTCTTATATTGTGAGTTGCCTACTTTTTGGATAAATTGGACCACTTGCTTAAATTGTTTGTGAAGTTATATTTTTTTTGTGCAGGTGCGCTGAACCACCTGATTTGCCTGTTTAAGGCTAGGGTCAGACTAACGCATTTTTCGCGTCTTCCATCAAAAGGTGCATCTGGACGCATGGACGCACCTTTTGATGGCAGACGCGATAGCGGTCACACGATGCGCAATTACAGCCGTGATTTTTGACAGAGCTATAAAAAACAAAATAGACGTGATGTAGGCCAGATATGTGCAGCGTCTGTCTCCTAATCACACACACACACGCCTCTATGCAGACACTCTGTGCGTCAGTACTAGCGGTTCGACGTTCTTGCAAAAATGCGTTTGTTTGCTGCTTGCGTTGTCCGGCCGCACTTTTGTGCGGCCGTACTTTGTATGTTGGTCGTCATTGGACGTCATTTGCTGCTACCATGGCTGTAATAAAGTGCGGCTAAACGCACGTTCAAACAGCGTTCGTCTGACCCCAGCCTTAGGTTGCTTTGTCTTTACTGAAGAAAGTACGCGGCTGTGGCGAATAAGTGGTAACGCTTAAATATCATTCACATTTTTCGTCTTACTGTCATTTTATAGTGCTTAGGGCGTTTTTAATATTCCTTTATAATTTTCTATAGTGACCATCGCCAGTTCAGATTAGCGCACCAGAATGTTCCAAAAATATAAACCGAAAGAGGGATACAGAACATAGTACATGCCTTTTTCACTGATGCATTCCACCAAAATATAACCTAGTTGTAGAATAAACGTCAAGGTTTTCTTCAGAAAAATCCCACCGTTAAGCTTTAGAATTTTGAATGCTGTGGACCAGGTCCCTTGGTACCATCTTACCATGTCTGCTTCATGAGGAGTTTGAAGCCATCGGGGCAGGTGGACGGTACAGGAAGGTGAAGGCTATTACTACCAACACCCCAGATAATGGCAGAGGAGTCCACATCCTTGTACGGGATCTCTCCAGTTAGCAGCTCCCATAACAAGACTCCAAAGGACCTGTGGGTGGAATAGTCAAAAGTGTTAGAAAAGCACTGGTTTATATACAGTATAATTACAAATCCATATGAGTAGCGGCCCAACCCGTGCCTTAATATCCAGATCATATTGTACAATCTCTATTTTAATTATCTTGCATAGATCTATCACCTACAATGTCAAGAAGATGTCCAGTGCTCCTACCTCCAACCTCACGTTTCCCTTTGCCTGCCACACTTCAGTGTCTGACCTCTTGTTTAGTTTATGGACATGTAGTGCCAAGCAGAAGAAATAACAGATAACTCCGAATAAATGGGCTGATCTCTAAATATAACAAGGGCAATTAATGTCAAATACCTTAGGACTTTTCTACAGGTCGTCAAAGTCCTTTGACGGCAAAGTCCACTATAAATGTTAAAATTTAACTCATACAAATCATTAGAGGGACTTGCCTGTAGGCCGCTTCTTGATTTGGACTTTGAATACCATTGATCGATTTCATTCAAAGCTTACAAAAGTGCGAAGTGGATAGAAAACAGGCAAATACCCGGAGAGTCATATAAGTCACAGGCTACAGGTTGACTTTAGAGATCAAACGCTACCACTACTGTTCTGGGTCAGGTGGGTGATAAAAAGATCTTCCTGATCATTTCAGTGCCACGAACCGGTACACCCTGCTTCTCCTGGATTGTTGCCAATGGATTGCTCGAACGGTGTTCTGTAGTGTTACTATATACGCCCATTTGATATATTTACTTACTATGTGTTCACTGTTTGCGTTATCATGCGGCAATATATGGAGCTTTTATATACTACTACAAACAAAAGACTCACCAAATGTCTACTTTTTCAGAGACAGGTTCATTGCGAATAACTTCTGGTGCCATCCAGGCTACAGTGCCGGCAAAGGACATCTTGGTGCTCTTGTCACTCAGCTCTTTGGAAGTGCCAAAGTCTGAGATCTTCACCGTGTCTGTGTGGGTGACCAATACACTGCAGGGGAAGGGGAAGAGAATGAAGACCAGGCTTTCAGGTAGTTTGTGGACATGCCTTAAGAAATACCAACAATTTAAATTAAAAATGTTAAAAATCATCCGTTTTAAAGAACATTGGCAACCAATAGACAGTGCAGAATAAAGAAGACCCTTCCGAAACTAGAACATTGGCAAGTAGGTAACTCACTTGGGTGATTTGAGGTCCCTGTGGATAATTTTGTGCAGGTGGAGGTAGTTCATGCCACCAGCGATGCCAGTTGACCAGTCCACTAGTAGCCTGGGGGTTACTTTTCGGCCAGCCCTTAGCACCTCATAGAGTTGCCCATGAGCACAATACTCCATGATAAGGCAGTAGCACGGGGCCTGTGTGCACACACCTCTGTACAGGAGAGAGAAGACAATCATCAATTAGGGTTATTTCAAGATAAGGCTCTTAATTGGTAGTTATAGAATGGAATTTAGGCTCATATTTTATTTTGGACTGCAATTCCAAGCTTACACAATCGGTGCCAAAAACAACAAGTTTCCCTTTTTTGCATTAATCAAATCAATAGTTTTTGGTTTGGAAGATATATATATATATATAGTTCCTTCAGGAACGGAAACGTCGATTTATGTATTTGCATTAATAAATTAACTTTTTTTTCCCCATTTACTAAATCTCCATGTGTATCCAAATCTTGTTAAATATATATACATAATTCACATTTATTTATTTAATTACATTATGTGTAGATCATATAAATAAAACACAGAGAATCCTTATAAAAACACATATTTGGTCGATTATCTTTCCGAATATCTTCAGAACGATATCGTTAATTATCTTTCAGAACAGCCAGCAGTGCATTGCTATGGCCACTCCCTGTATAAATATTCTGTTTATGCCTTTTGACAGAAAAACCCTGCACATATTACTTCTGGTATAACGGGCAATGAAAAACATTTAATTTATCTTCCTCTGCTCTGTTCTACTGTGTGGTTGAGAGGCTTCTAAAATAAAAGCTGGAAGCCTGTAATCAGCTTTTTTTAACCTGTCAATTTCCTGGGTAAATGGGAGGTACAAATGGTGCTTAAATATAGGTGTATTTTGATTCAACGCAACAAGAACCTAATTTTCCCATTTCATTACCAAGGGCTTACACTCCTATTATTTTTGGATATGGCACATGGAAGCCTCTTGAACCTTTAGTCCGGGGTCAGACTATTTGCGCCCGTACGGACGTGCCTCCCGTCGTCCGTCGCAGCATTGTGACGCTTCGACGGGGCTGGCCACATGCTGTAACGCGCATGAATTTCGTGTGCTACGGCGGGCATGCTGCAGACGTTCTGAAAGCCGAGGCTGTACAGCGCTTGCAGCGTTGAGTGCAATAACTGCGCTCAGCGAGGTAGCCAGACGGGCATCAGAGTGGAAGGAACGTCCTCTCTCACGGATTTTCCTCCCGCTCTTAAAAATGCTCGTCTGACCTCGGCTTTAGCAATTCATCCTCACCTGCGTCAGAAAGGGTGAGGAGCGAGGGAAATAAAATCCACGAACATTATAAACACAGCTCCATTTATCAGGGATGGCCAGCTTGGCCTGGGGACAACACAATGAGCACCTCTGTATATTGTGCATTTAAAATATTTTGCTTATGTTTCCAATCTCGTTCACCTTAGATGAACCAAAGACGTGTACTTTGTTTTCTGTTGAAGACTCACAAATCGTATGGTGACAGAAAAGAAGGAGAGGAAAGTGAGGAGAAGTAAAAGAGGAACTAGAGGGGGGAAGGAGAGACACAGAGAACTGGAGAAAGATATGGCGGTTTAGATGGAGAGAAAGGTACGACGGAGAGATGTGCAGAGAGGTTACATAATAAATGCATCCACCGAGTTCTTGTGCTCATTCGATTATGGATGCATGATTAAGTCTTGATATGTTCTAATAAAAGTTTACAGCAAGAGCAGACGACAGCACATAAAAAGCAGGGCGACTGTTATAGCAGTTTTCTCGCTATCTCGGCAATGGTTCTACCACAGGCGGAATGATCAACTCTACACTGTGCTAAAAAGAATTTAAAGGGACACCTAAGAATAAGAATAAAAATTAGAAGGTTTAACTATTAAAACCTACAGATCTCTACCACATTTAATAAAAAATAAAAAGGAAAAATGTATCTGCCATCTGGTGGCACTGTGATGTCTTTGGTCTTCTGGTCTTCAAGCTACAGGAAGTAACGGATTACTGGTGGAGGATGATCGGTGCATGTATAACTAGAACTCGATCAGTCCATCAGATGCTTCTCACTGAGAATCGTTGGGTCAAATGTTCGATCAAATTGCCCAACTTCTTAAACCACAAGTCCAAGCACCATTTACAATGACCTCCTAATAAGCCTAAGTGGTCATGGTGGCTAGATTGTCCCTTTAAAGTAATTTCCAGGCAGTATGTACATTTCAGTAATGTCTTGTAAGGCTAGATATTGAAATGTGAAAAATATAGTATTAGGGGAGCAGCTACATTATCTAAGAATGACTAGGTTGATTGCCCGACTGCTTGCTTTCAGATAATGAAGCATAGGGTTTATTACATCCATAGATAGTATTGCTACACCAGCCCAGCTTTATTAGTACATTCTAAAAAGTGCAACATGGAAGGAGACACCCCCCCCCACTCCCCCGCTGACAATAGCTTTATCCTCATATTGCATGGTGTAAGAACCACTCATTGCCACTTTACTCAATACAATACCACCAAGTGCTATATGACGTCTTCCTTCTGGTGGTATTCACTGCATTCACATTATTGAACCATAAGTTTTGTGATTACGGTCTCCCTTTATCAGCCTCCCTTCCCTTTTAAATGTGATGCTTACAGTATTGGACATGCCGGTTTAAAATATATTTGGCTGTAATGTTTTTTTTATTAGAGGGAAGAATAAAATAAAAAAAAAAACGATTTGAACATAAAGTGGTTAATTGTAATGGAAATCGATTGAATCACAATTTGTCCGAATTTTTTCACAGTTACCTGAATAATGAATCAAAGGGCTACATGGACAACATTAAGAACAAATCATGCAATGGGTGAATTTGTCCATTGATTTGATTGGTCTTTTTTCTATATATACTGTTCACTGCGGTGGAAATGTTTAAGGCTCTATCACCTCCTTAACTCCATTCACGTCTTAAAAAAACATGTTTTTCATTTTAATTCTTATTATTTTTTATTTTTATTCTTTACTTTAAACAAGGTCATCTTTGGTATCATTGGAAAGGCCCTGTTCTGACCTTTCTAATGATATCAAACATGACCCTGCTAGCTGCCAACAGTCAGGAGATATCAGGGTTCAAAGGAACCCCCTATCTTTCCTTAGGAGTCAATGAGGATGTTCCCCACACGTCCTCAGCAGTGAAAGGGTTAACACTAGTGCTCACATAAATGAACGTTAGCATTAGGTTAATTGAGGCGATTGCGTGCCGCCTGTATCACCTCCCGATCGCTTTCGGATTAAAAAAAACATTAGCGATTCGGTATTAGTGCCACCTTACTGTGCTTTGCGCTCCCTATGCTCAACATGGGGAGCGCAAAGTGTAAGCAGAGCGTAATTAGCATTAGGATCACATACTCCTCCTAACGCTAATTACAAACAGCTGTCGCTAACTAAAATAGTTTGCTACCATTAAGAGCTGGTGCTTATTCCGCTTCAGCAGAATCAGTTAGCAGCAGCTGGAACCCACCCCCCCAAAAATCAAATACTCACCTCTCATCCCACACCTAGAAAGGCAGCCCGATTCGCTGCTTCTGGCCGTCGGGAGCAGAGTGAGACAGGGGGGGGAAAGGCCCCCGTCTCCCTCTGCGATCACTCCGCCGACCTGCAGGATCTGGTGAGAGGTGAGATCCTGCCGGTCATGTGACCCGGCAGCAGAAGCCTCCAATGAGTCCATGGACTCCATGGAGGCGATGCTCGTGACAGCGCTTTAGCGCTGCTCCGAGCATCCTGGACCCTAGCTTTCGCTATGAGGCAGGCTGCTGGACTCAGCACCTGCCCCATAATCTACAGGTGAAAAGGGGACACTAAGGGGAGATTAGCAAACGCAAATTTTTCCCCTTAGCGTCCCCGTTTTAGCTGTAGGGACATGATATGGCCCTTAGTGTCTACCCCAGCACACACTCATCAGGTGTGGCTTTTATTCAAACCAACCAATCAGAGCTGCCCATTTTTCCAGGCATTCTGTTACCAGACTGAACAGGTAAAAAAAACAATCAGAGGGTTCTATGCTAGATTTGGGAAGGCCCGATAAAGGGCTTTCACGTCTGAAAAGTCATTCTGCCTAGAGCCCTCAATGACTGAAGATGTGGGTTATTTTTTAGCATTGAATTTTTTGTTAAAAAAAAGAAAAAGAATAAGGAATAAAAAATGTAAGTTGTATTGGTTATTTTGGATTTATTATTTCGGAGTAAAAAAAGATGCTTAGAAAAATAGTAGGCATGGAATGACATATATATATATATAATTTTTTTTTGCATTTATAAGATTAAAAGTCCACTGTTAGGGTGAGGTGGATAAGACAGGTTTTTATTGGAGGGGGGTGGCTAGAGTCTATGTAACTCTAGAATGTTTCTAAAACATCTTGTTCAACTCACCTGCTGCTCTCACCTTAAGTGAACCAAAGATATGCAATTTGTTGTTTACTGCTAGAAAACACATAAATCATACAGGGTTGAAGGAAGATACAGCAGAGAGGGAGAGGAAGGGAAATGAGAAGCAAATTTGAGACCGAAAAGAAGAAAAGTACCGGCACAAAGAATTTGCATGAGAATCACGAAAAATCAGGAGAACAAGGAGATGATTTGAAACAGAATGGATTTCGATCAATTAATTGAGAGAGATAAACGAAATGTAGATGCTCGGGCACCAAGACATTATGATGTAATATTTACAGCCATACAGATTATGTCTTTTCTTTTTGATGATAGATAGATATACACATGGGCAGATGAATAGGCAGATGGACAGATAGATAGCTGGGTAGATGGACAGATAGATAGCTGGGTAGATGGACAGATAGATAGCTGGGTAGATGGACAGATAGATAGCTGGGTAGATGGACAGATGGACAGATAGATAGCTGGGTAGATGGACAGATGGACAGATAGATAGCTGGGTAGATGGACAGATAGATAGCTGGGTGGATGGACAGATAGATAGCTGGGTGGATGGACAGATAGATAGCTGGGTGGATGGACAGATAGATAGCTGGGTGGATGGACAGATAGATAGCTGGGTAGATGGACAGATAGGCAGATAGATGGGTAGATGGGCGTATCGATGTTCAGATGGGCATATCAATGTTCAGATGGGTGTATCGATGTTCAGATGGGTGTATCGATGTTCAGATGGGTGTATCGATGTTCAGATGGGTGTATCGATGTTCAGATAAGTAGATAGGTGGTTAGATGGGAAATCTGGCGAGCAGAGAGATCTATACACTCAAAAATACACATGTACACATATGGGCAATGGTGGTTATATTTTTATATTTATCCTAGAGCATCTTCCCTTTCCTTAAAAGTAACCCAACTCCACATTTGTATTCATGAGTTATGTACATATAAATTGAATCCGTACAAAAAGGAACAGCGAAACTAAATATGAAATAAGGGGGCCTGTTCCTTCATGGAGTTTATGGAATAAACCAGATCAATGCTCTTATCTGAACCTAGCATTTTCCAGGTACAATGAAATTCCATTTACAGACATGATTTCATTAGTGCTCTGTTAGTATCAGAGAGAGGCATTACTGCAAATACAAGAAATGCTCACTCACACAATACTTTTATCTCTTTGCCGGTAAGAGCAGACCGGCTGCTGCAAATCTTTCCTTGGTATCGTCTTACAAATAAAATGCTTAGACTACACCAGAATGTTATCGCAAACACAATTCAAACTGTAAGGATTGTTACGTTTTTATCAGATACATAGGTCGGAATATGAGAAGATACTGATGGATCATCCAATTCGTTGGAAAAATATACCTTCCTCAGCAACACAGATCTCATACTATTATGGGCCCTATTTAGGGAGCGGCTAAGGTAAAAATAATCTGTGCGAGCCGGTGTCCTTATTCCGAACCAGCTTTTGTATTAGCAGCTTGAGACGTAATAATAAGGAGCCTTAAACAGATACAGCCAGCGTCACCACAACCTTGATTGTGTTTTTTTGCCGTTCTTGCACTCACTGTTGCTGACTTTAGCAGCATTCAATGATACAAATGACATAGTTACATAGTAATATAGGTAAAAAAAGACCAATTTCCATCAAGTTCAACATTCCACATATCCCTATGGCTGCTGTTGAAACAAAAGTAGGCAAAAAAAAACCCCACTTGGTGCATTTTCCAATTGTGGCCAAAAAGGGGGGTCCATCTTGATTCCATATTGGCAATCAGATTTCTACCTGGATCGACAAGCAATACATTACAAATGTAATTCTTATATCCATGTATATCATATTTTACCAGGAAAGCATCCAAATGTTTTTAAAGGCATCAACTGATTCTACAAAACCTCTTTAGGAAGCGAATTACATATTTTTATTGTGCGCACTGTAAAAAAACTTTCGTATGTATTCGACAAAATCTTCTTACCTCCATGACAATGACAAGATAATTATTGAGCAATGCTGAAATGTTGTATCTCCGGGATGGCGTACAATACTTACTTAAATGCAATTATATTGGGATGCTTCAATTTTCGCAGATGCTTGATGTCGGTTTCCTTTTGTTCCCTCACTTTCTTAATGGCCACTTCCTCCCCTCTGAACTTGCCAAGGAAAACCGCACCTTGCGCTCCGCTGCCCAGCCACTGCAGCTCCGAAATCTCTTCAAATGGGACTTCCCAAGTGTCTGACATAAAACACAAAACAGAATTAGAGGCAAGAACAAGGAGGTCTGTGTCAAACCAAATGATATCACCTTTGATTTTCTTTTACTGGATTTTCTGTCCGCAATGTGTTTTTACAGGATAATGTTACATAGGTCTTTTTTTTTTACCACGCTTCAAGAAGAATTGATATTCCAAATGTGGATCAGTAAGGATAAACTATATTAAAAAAGTGTTCTACCTTTTTGCCCTTAAATAATTTGGAAGATGTTGCGGTCATTTCATCATTTGCCCATTTATTTTTCTTCTATTTTTTTTCTAGTTTAGGTGAAATTACTCACCTTTCCTCCCTCAGGGCGTGTTTAAAGACAGGATGATATCAAGACACAGCGTGTGCCGACATCATTGGTAATTGATTTGGTGACAAACAGATGGGATATTCAAATCCGTTCTGCCTGGTGCCACTTTTATGGGTGGAGGAAACTCCTCTGTTTCACACAGAAATATCTACAAAACGGCACTGGAGGGAGAAGGAGGGACAATTTTAAGACGCTATGGGCAATATTACAATCTTAACGCTAACGTTAGCGCTCAGCTATGTGAGTGTTAACACTAGGTTAAGAGGCCCTAGCGCAGGCCGTCATATTCAATCTGAACGCTAACGGGTTAAAAAACCCTGTTAGTACATCAGAGATTGTGCTCGCTTCCGCAAGCTTACTGTACTTTGCAGGTGCAGGTTTTCCACCTTAGCGTCCCTTTTTTAGCAGGCACAGTGTAATGTAATGGGATGACAGATTGACAGATTAATGGGATGGCAGATGACATTTTTCTCCTTGTTATGTTTTATGCATGTTGCTGGGCGGGTACATTTGGTGGTTGCAGCCTCCCTATCAGGGGCACTACCCCACCCCTCCTGTACAGTGTAATAGTGCCCTAAAGCGTTCAGGGTTTGTAGATTGCCCATTTAAGCACTTCATATTCTGTACAGCCAATAAAACTAGGGTGACCATATTGGCAATGTTTAAAGGGACACATAATTTATTCCTGCTGATGGGCAGTGCATGAAGAATGTGACCCCGCACCATGCAGAATCCGTATGCTACAGGTAAATCAAAGAGGATTCCCAGGTGACCTGTCTTGATATCCATCCTGCGGCATATGAATTATGCATGTTGCAGGGCAGCACCATTCCCTGTGCTCCCCTCTGCATGAAACAGCAATATGTGTCCCTTTAAACAGGGCTGATATGGTCACCCTAATTATGACCCATATACCATGCTTTATCAAAACCAAAATGGAATAGATTTCCCCCAATGAGGTGAATACAGGAGGGTAAAACATGGATCAATACCCGAACACATGATATAAACGCAGGGATCAATCATATATTAAAGTGACAACCTATGAATTGTGACCACTACATGTAATGAGTGGTCATAGTGACCTGAGTGCTCTTGACCTTCTTCCCTCTCTGAGGGGCAGGGTACGCCTCAAGAACTGGCTCAACCTTCCCGAGTGCAGGGGGGCATTCATATCACACAAATGGTATGCAACATCTTCAAAAGTGAAATTAATAAAAAGGAAAACAATATGTAAAACTTAGGAGAAACACTGAAGAGCTAAGCTGTAATATCACCTTCTTCTATTGAGCTGCAATGTTTTATATTAGACAACGGTCACTACGGGTTAGAAAACTAGTATTGTAATTCCAAGATGGCCGCCTCCATATTACTAAACTACCAGGTATCGACTGACAGCTGCAGTTACTGTACAGACGCAAAGTTTTATTCATACATATAATTCATTATAATCTGTTGGTAGTATTACTTGAAGCGGATTCATTTCATGAAATTTTCAAATACAAGGTCGGCTCAGTGCGCTCTCTTTCTAATATTTATGAGAACCCCCTGCAGATCTCCGACAACGCTCATTACTAAGAAACAGAATGGCACTGGCAATAAAGCCTCATCAGCTGTTGTTTGCCTCTGTCCCACACTCCCACCATTCCCCGCCGGCCTTGCCCTGCACATGACCATATGACATGGAGAGAGGCTGACACGCAGCTCCTCGCTCACGGATAGACAATAAGCACTCTAATGTCTGGCCTCCTGCTGCAGACAATGGGGATTGTGAGGGAGGGGAGTTTTTAAAACCATCTGTCTTGGGGCCGATTAAGCGAGCCATAGTAAACATAATAGAAAACATGTATCTTCCCAAAGGCTTGTAACGTTTAAAGGGGAACCCATCGGCAAGATCTAGACGATGATACAATCATTGTTATTGCCGTGGCATAAGCTTATTCCGCTGCTCTGTGCTACGGCTCCGTGAACAGAAGAAATTACTGACAAACCTGGCAATCATTGCTTGAAGGAATATTAAAATTTCATAATGGAAACCAACTTTATTCAATTTTCATCCTGGTTTCGTTTCAATCTCTCCCTCTAGCAGTCTGTATCAGAGATGTGGAGATACAGTAGAAAGAGATAATTCTTTCTGTAGCCTTTTCTTCTCATCTAGCTCAAAGGAGCTTTTTAAATTATGCATGCTAGCCAACATTGGCATACTTGATGCCAGGAAGGATGAGGGAGTGGGAAGTGGTGCAATCTGCCTCACCGTTCACAAGATGATTGCATTGGGGTGGCCCATTAAATCCATGCATGCCAAGATGACATGCCGCTCAGGAAGTTGGCAAAGCACGGCTACCGGAAAACTCGCAAACGTCCAAAATCACCAGCAATAACAGTTTAAACTCAGTTTCGTTATAGTTAAATGGCTCTTAACAGCTCATTCGTTAACAGATCGCCAGCTATCCCAGATGACCCACAAACATTGGTTTTAAATGGCAGTTTACTATAAATTAACTGATACAATACTCTGTACAGGTGCTTTTTACTTTACCAGCAGACAGAGAATAAATGCTGATTGCAAGTTCGCTCGTTAGTCTCATCCCGTTTCAATATTGAAAACATAATAGTGACGCTCAGAGTTTTTGCATTTGCAAAAAAAGCAAAAACTTAAAATACATTAATATATATATATATATATATATATTAATGTAGTCATCTGTGAACCCATTGTGCAGGGAATGGCGCGGCCTACTCTTATCATTTGCTAAATGATTCTGTCCATCCCGAACCCTACGCAAACCTGCTTGTGCGAGCCAGTGCAGAGTTCTTGCTTGGGGTGCCAGTATCTCTTAGAGGCTCAATTCAGGATATGAAGGAACCACTATGTAACTGCTCACATGTAACACAGTCGGTAATAGGGAGCTACTAAAGGTTAGTGATTTCCCCCAACTTTACACTTTAATGGCTCCCTGTTACCGGGTGAGATGGAATAGGAGTCATAATTTATCCATCTTTCTGGTTTTTCATGGTGCGTTCAAGTGCTAATTTTAAAAATCTTTTAAAAGAAACATTGATATACAAAGTAACACATTGGGCCATATTACATACATAATGCTAACGTTAGCGCTCAGCTGTGTGAGCCTTAACGTTAGGTTAAGTGGCCTTAGCACGGGCGGACCATATTACATTCCGAACGCTAACAAGTTAAAAACCCGTTAGCAATTCGGAGGTTGCGCTTTTCAGCGCGAGCTTACTGTACTTTGCGCTCTCTATGCTTAACATGGGGAGCGCAGTGTTAATTAGCATTAGGATTACAAAGTCCTAAAGCTAATTACCGTCCAGCTGTGGTTACCTCAAAAGTTAACCACAGCAAGGAGCTGGTGCAAACTAATTCTGCTTCTGTGGAATCAGTCAGCACTAGTTACAAAAACCAGCAAAAATCAGATACTCACCTCTCATCCCGTGGCGAGAACAGCGGCTCTGTCTGTGTCTTTTGGCAGCTGGGAGCAGAAGGAGACTGGGGGAAAAAAAAGTTCCCAAGTCTCCCTCTGCGAATCACTCCGACAACCAGCTGGATCTCACGAGGCAAGATCCTGCAGGTCTCGTGACTGGCAGCAGAAGCCTCAATGGAGTCCTATGGACTCCATGGAGGGGATGCTCGGGGCGGTGCTTAGCGCTGCCATGAGCATCCCAGAGCTGGATTAGCGCCTGCACGGTGATGTCACGCTAAAACGGGGATGCTAAGGAAAAACCTGCAGGCACAGGTTTTCCTCCTTAGCGTCCCCGTTTTAGCGTGAAGATTGTAATATGGCCCATTATGTCTGCCATGCTGCAAGCATTCGGTTTACAGAAAATCTGTTTTTAATTCATCTGGCTAGGCAAATATACAAATAAAACATATTTGAACTAACCAATAAAATGATATCATAACGCCCAACAATCTTCAGATGGATAGAATGAAAGATTGTTTCTATACAATAAATTAAAGATGGAATGTTTTGAATAAACCAATAAAAAAGTAAATGGAGGTGAACTGTGACCCTTTGCACCTTTCTCACCTTGTTGTTGCAGTTTGTAGTCTGTAGAATAAGCTTTTCCTATGATATTCCACACGGGCCTTAAACAACCAAAGAGTCCCTCTAAGAAGCCACTATTTCCACTCCCAGATCGGCTAAAATGTATCCTGATGTCCTCTGCTCCACTGTTGCTTCCTCCATCTCCTGAGTGACTGCTGCCCTGAGGTGGAACGGTCTCTGCTTCATCTTGGTCCCTTAGCTGTAGGACACTGTTCTCAAACTGATCACGGGAGTCTTCGCTTATGGAGGTCAAGACGGCCGCTGTGACTGGGCTGCTGGCATTCTCTAGTCCATCACACTTTTCGTGGGTATCTTGTGGATGGTTGTGGCTACTGGTATCATGGTCTCCAAATTCTACAATGTAATCTTTATCATCCCGTATAGAGTCGACAATGAAATTAGAAGATGACCAGCTTAGCGGTTCATGTGGACTTGCCATGGTACCATTGGGGTGCATGTGGAAGCCAACCCCAAGACTCCACTTCTTATGGATATTGCTTCAACTCAACTTCGTCCTGGGCTGTAGGACACATTGACCTTGATAGAAAACAGCAATGGGAGAGTTATCAATGATAAATTTAATGAAGACGTAAGTAAGGGCACGAGCAAGTTTCTGCAAAAGCAGAAAATATTTAAAATTCAACAAGCAACCCTACAATAATTTTAGCAAGGGTTTAAATTGGGTTCTAGAATCTGCAATGTCTCTCTTTGTTCTAGACTCACATTAGCTGAAAAATGATCATACACATTAAGTCACATTAAAAGAACTGCTACATTAAACAAATAATGTGTATGAAGAATGTAAAATAAAATAGAAGGAATGGATATAAACAAAGGGTAAACTTTAAATTGTTGACCAGATGAGTATTTGAAACTGCATAGTTGGGCCGGAAACTCCAACATCAAATCGTTACATATATCAGACTTTAGCAAGAACACACAAAAAGATATGAAAACAAAATGACACTATTAAGCTTCCTGCTCTCTAAGGTAAATATTTCCCGATCGTATTATTACGTGCGTGAAAGCAGTAATCCAGAACAGTAAAGGCTCCATCAATAAATAAATTGCAGTGTTTACAGATAGGAAAGGCGGTATCTTCTTCACAGCAGTGAGTCAGCCCAAGCCCAAGCTCACATTTAATTAACTCCAATGCACTATGTGGAAATTAACAGAGCGTGAATATATCAGAGGAGAACCTCTGGTGACAGCTGCCTACCATTGCCTGTCCTTGGGTGGAATAAACTCATTTGACTGAAGTTCATTAGAGATGTTCTACAAAGACTTAAGATTTTATTAAGGCATTCCACCTTAATGACATATCCCGCAGTCTTGAGGCACATGAAAGGAACCCCCTCCCACGAATTAGTCAACACCATTATCATGGCCGTTATGCTACATGTATGTGATTGTGGTGCGGAACTGAACGAGCATCTGAAATGACCAAGATATTTTCATTTTAACCAGCCAATTTCAAGCAGCATTAATTACAGCTTAGAGACACAACTCTGAGGTCTTGGTTTGCATCGCTCTTATACACAAATACAACCGAATAATTGGGAGACCCTAAAGCAGGGGCATTAAGGTAACACAAAGATAGGAATTTGGATTCATATTGGAAAATTAATTAGTTATATGATAAAACGTCTGTGCACGGGGCTCATGTATCAGCAAGAAACCGATTTTGACAAAATGTTTTGTCGGAAATTTCATTTGCACAGTTGATTTTGAATTTTGAAATGAATAGAAAAGTATGAAACAGATTTTCTGCCTGTGCACAAAATAAATCAACATTGACATGCCGCGATGGCTACTAGAGTGTCCCTCTTTTAATAGGACCTGTGGTTAGTCTATAACCATATTCACAGTCGACAGATACATTGTTTTTACCATTTCTACATAAACAAACATGAGCCAACAGAAAGAAAAAACAAAAACATAAAACAAACAGTGCTAGGAGTTCTGAAATAATATATGGTAGTTTCAGTTAACACCCTGTGTCTTCAACAGATGGAAATATGATATCTAATAAAGAGAAATAGCAAACCAAATAGGATTTTGACACAGCAACGTCTTGGGGAGCTTTGGAGGGAAATAAGAATCATTATTTCCTTAATTTTTCCATTTGATAAAACCTGGAAAAAATAGTTTATTTTTCCTTTTTTTTTATATCTAGGAGGAGTATACAGTGGCAAGAAAAAGTATGTGAACCCTTTGGGATTACGTGGAGTTTTGCATGAATTGGTCATAAAATGTGCTCTGATCTTCATCTAAGTCACAACAATTTGAAAAACACAGTCTGCTTAAAATAATACAACACAAGCATTATATGTTTTCATGTGTTTATTGAACAGAACATGTAAACATTCACAGTGCAGGGTGGGAAAAGTATGTGAACCCCTAGCCTAATGACTTCTCAAAGAGCTAATTGGAGCAAGGAGTGAGCCAACCTTGAGTCCAAGCAGTGTGATATTATTGGATGTGTTGCTGAAAGCGGTTCTGCCCTTTAAAAACACACACCAGTTTTGGGTTTACTGGTTTCAAGAAGCACTGCCTGATGTGAACTATGCCTCGCAGAAAAGAGCTCTCCGAAGACCTACGATCAAGAATTGTTGACTTGCATGAAGCTGGAAAGGGTTACAAAAGTATCTCCAAAAGCCTTGATGTTTATGTGTCCACGGTAAGACAGACTGTCTACAAATGGAGAAAGTTCAGCACTGTTGCTACTCTCCCTAGGAGTGGTTGTCCTGTAAAGATGACTGCAAGAGCACAGTGCAGAATGCTTAATGAGGTAAAGAAGAATCCTAGAGTGTCAGCTAAAAACTTACAGAAATCTCTGGCACATGCTAACATTTTTGTTGACACATCTACAATAAGGAAAACATTAAACAAGAATGGAGTACATGGGAGGACACCACGGAGGAAGCCATTGCTGTCCAAAAAGAATATTGCAGCACGTTTAAAGTTTGCAAAAGAGCACCTGGATGTTCCACAGCACTACTGGCAAAATATTCTGTGGACAGATGAAACCAAAATTGAGTTGTTTGGAAGAAACACAACACTATCAAGGTTATTCAGAGAGCGTGAAAAGCAGGAGAATAACTGGAGAATGATTGTGAGAATGAAAAATTCTAGGTCAAAATAGCCAATTTGGAAAGTGAGATGAAAGGGAGAATTTTTCTGGTTTGGCTATTTTGACCTAGAATTTTTCATTCTCCAGTCATTCTCCTGCTTTTCATGCTCTCTGAATTACCCTGTATGTGTGGAGAAAAAAAAAAGCACAGCACGCCAACATCAAAACCTCATCCCCACTGTAAAACATGGCGGAGGGAGCATCATGGTTTGCGGCTGCTTTGCTGCCTCAGGGCCTGGACGGATTGTTGTCATTGATGGAAAAATGAATTCCAGAGTTTATCAAGACATTTTGCAGGAAAACGTAAGACCATCTGTCCACCAACTGAAGCTCTGCAGAGGATGGGTGATGCAACAGGACAATGACTCAAAGCATACAAGTAATTCAACAAAAGAATGGCTTCAACAAAACAAAATACGCCTTCTGGAGTGGCCCAGAGTCCTGACCTCAACCCGATTAAAATGCTGTGGTATGACCTTAAGAGAGCGATTCACACCAGACATCCCAAGAACATTGCTACACTGAAACAGTTTTGTGAAGAGGAGTGGTCCAAAATTACTCCAGATCGTTGTGTAGGTCTGATCTGCAACTACAGGAAATGTTTGGTTAAGGTTATTGCTGCCAAAGGAGGGTCAACCAGTTATTAAGTCCAAAGGTTCACATACTTTTTCCACCCTGCACTGTGAATATTTACATGTACTGTTCAATAAACACATGAAAACATATGTTTGTGTTGTATTATTTTAAGGAGACTGTGTTTTTCAAATTGTTGTGACTTAGATGAAGATCAGAGCACATTTTATGACCAATTCATGCAAAACTCCACGCAATCCCAAAGGGTTCACATACTTTTTCTTGCCACTGTACAGTGTATAAGGTGTTGCAAAGGCAAATTAGACTTTGCCAGAAAACATTTAAAAAAGCCAGACCAGTTCTGGAAAAGCATTCTTTGGATGGAAGAAACCAAGATTAATCTGTGCCAGAATTATCGGAAGAAAAAAGTGTGGAGAAGGCTTGGAACAGTTCATGATCCAAAACACACAATGTATATGTAAAACATGGTGGAGTCAGTGTGATGGCATATGCATGCATGGCTTCCAGTGGCACTGGGTCATTGGTGTTTATTGGTGATGTGACAGAAGCAGCCGGATTAATTCAGCAGTATTTAGACATATACGGTCAGTCCAGATTTAGCCAAATGCAGCAAAGTTGATTGGACGCTGCTTCACAGTACTGATGGACAATGATCCAAAACACACTGCAAAAGCAACCAAGGAGTTTTTGAAGGAAAAGAAGTGGAATATTCTGCAATGGCTGAGTCAATCACCTGATCTCGACCCAATTGAGCATGAATTTCAATTGCTGAAGGCAAAACTAAAGGCAGAAAGACCCACAAAGAACAACTGAAGACAGCTGCAGTTTCACTGTTCAAACATTCAAGCGTACGTTTTTTTTTTTCACTCCATTCGTCAGAGGTGTCGGCGTTTTCCGGCGGCTGCTGATCGGGTTTCTCCGGCGTGTTCGGCAGGGGTTAATCCAGATGTTTTTACGGGTTTCGGTGTGCGTTCGCTGGGTTTTTCGGTGAGTGTTCGTCGGGTTTGCGGCGGTTTTTCCCTGCACTGCGACGGCCCTATGGTGCTTGCTGAATGGCCCTATGGTGCTGCAGGGTCGTTGAAATGGAATCGCCAAATCACACAAAATTGAAGAGAACGAAAAGTCACCGAGCGTGCGGTGACTTTTCGATTATCTTTGAATAAACCTGCAAGTCTTTCGTAATGTCCACAGGTTCCAGACTTCAGGCAGTCATTGCCAGTAAAGGATTCTCAACAAAATATTAAAAATTAACATTTTATTTATGATTATATTAATTTGTCTAATTACACTTGAGCCCCTGAAAATGGGGTGAGGACTGTGTATAAAAGTGGTCGCAGTTCCTAAAATTTGTACTTTATGTTTATGTTTATGTTCAACTCCTTGAATTAAAGCTGAAAGTCTGCGCTTCAAATAAATTTGGATTGATTCGTTTTAAATTTATTCTGGCAGCATACGGTGCCAAAAGTAGGAAAATTGTGCCTGTGTCCAAATATATATGGCCCTAACTGTATATTAGACACACATACACACTTCATTTTTTTGTCGCCTGTGCTATTTTAACCCATATGCTGGCATTTCCAGTGTGACCAGGTGTTCAGCTATCGTGTGAATTCGTTTACTCTCCAGCAGCTTGCAGCGCAGCCAAATCAAACAGCATGTGACTGAGTTGACTCTGTACAGCTTGAAGAGCTCAGGATTTCTATCAGAGGGTGGTGAAGGGCGGCACGTGTTGTCTCATTACTGCGCCTTGATAATGGAAAAAAAAAGAAAACCTGATGTGTCCAAATTGCTGAAGCAGGTCACAAAATGCCACATATTGTAGTCACGTCATAATGAACCCCTTCATCAGTACCAACAAGATCTGAAATGCATTGAGTGACAAGTTCAACCAGCTCTCAAACTGTGCAAGGTACAATCCTACTGGTCATTCCAAAAGCGCTGTTGGTATGGCCTACATTTTTTCTTGACTTTACTTGCATTTATTTTTCATAAGCCCCCATCACAGAGTGGAACCTCCATATTATGTGTACAAATTAATCAAAAGTGTGAATATGGGTATTATATTCACTAGTTGTAGTTTTTTAGTAGAAGGAACACCTGAACATACCTCCTAATATAAATGGATACTGGAAGATCTTATGTGATTTCATGTTGCCTGTACTTAACGAATTTTAAGTAATTCTGTCTGATATTTCCTTAAAAATACAACTTCTTACAGGAAGGGAATATTGATGGGGCAGAGCGGGTTAAGGAAACTTTGGCATCTCAGGAAAAAAACTTGCAGACCCTGGACCAATGGTTTGAAGCTTCTGATATTTGTAGGACACAAAGGGCCCAAGATGTCTGTTCTTTACCCAAAGTGGTTCTTCCTGGGTGCAGTGTGAGACCCTTTAGGTGAAGTACTTCTATTCATTGACACATCTTAATAATATTTCTCTAGGAATGACAATTCGTAAAACCAAGTCCACAAGGTTAGCTCATAATGTCTTCAGACCAGGAGATGGTATATTTTGTCGCTCTATATACACTATATTGCCAAAAGTATTCGCTCACCTGCCTTGACTCGCATATGAACTTAAGTGACATACCATTCCTAATCCATAGGGTTCAATATGATGTCGGTCCACCCTTTGCAGCTATAACAGCTTCAACTCTTCTAGGAAGGCTGTCCACAAGGTTTAGGAGTGTGTTTATGGAAATTTTTGACCTTTCTTTCAGAAGCGCATTTGTGAGGTCACACACTGATGTTGGACGAGAAGGCCTGGCTCTCAGTCTCTGCTCTAATTCATCCCAAAGGTGTTCTATCGGGTTGACTCTGTCATCCATGTCTTTATGGACCTTGCTTTGTGCACTGGTGCACAGTCATGTTGGAAGAGGAAGGGGCTAGCTCCAAACTGTTCCCACAAATTTGGGAGCATGGAATTGTCCAAAATGTCTTGGTATGCTGAAGAATTCAGAGTTCCTTTCACTGGAACTAAGGGGCCAAGCCCAGCTCCTGAAAAACAACCCCACACCATAATCCCCCCTCCACCAAACTTTACACTTAGACAAGTACCGTTCTCTTGGCAACCGCCAAACCCAGACTCGTCCATCAGATTGGCAGATGGAGAAGCACGATTCGTCGCTCCAGAGAACGCCTCTCCACTGCTCTATAGTCCAGTGGCGGCGTGCTTTACACCACTGCATCCGACGCTTTGCATTGCACTTGGTGATGTATGGCTTGGATGCTGCTGCTCGGCCATGGAAACCCATTCCATGAAGCTCTCTGCGCACTGTTCTTGAGCTAATCTGAAGGCCACATGAAGTTTGGAGGTCTGTAGTGATGGACTCTGCAGAAAGTTGGCGACCTCTTTGCACTACGCGCCTCAGCATCCGCAGACCCCGCTCCGTCAGTTTACGTGGCCTACCACTTTGTGGCTGAATTGCTGTCATTCCCAAACACTTCCACGTTCTTATAATACAGCTGACAGTTGACTGTGGAATATTTAGGAGCGAGGAAATTTCACGACTGGATTTGTTGCACAGGTCGCATCCTATAACAGTTCCACGCTGGAATTCACTGAGCTCCTGAGAGTGACCCATTCTTTCACAAATGTTTGTAAAAACAGTCTGCATGCCTAGGTGCTTGATTTTATATACCTGTGGCCATGGAAGTGATTGGAACACCGGATTCTGATTATTTGGATGGGTGAGCGAATACTTTTGGCAATATAGTGTATCTCAGCAATATATTCCAAAAGCAATCCCAAGATGGCCACCCCCACACTGAAACAATGACAGCTCATCAAGGGGTGATTTCAGTTCAATCTACGGAACTCGGTTTGATGAAGACTATAGTCATTTATTACATAGATACCATTCATTGGATTTAAGAAAACTCTTAGCGACCATGAATTGTATATCCACATTTTAAATGTAGATGAAGTTCTTCGGTCTCCTTGCCAACACAGCACCGGAGCAAATTCTGGCTCCTGCAATACTATTTATACTTGTGTGTGTGTGCAATAACTGAATCCGGCTGATAAATTAGGAGGTGTCTCGAATACACACAAACACAAGGGATCACCTGGGCAGCTGGTAAACAGAGGAACAAAAGAAGAGAAACTTCCGTCTACATTGTACTCGCTCTTCTGGGAACCTATTTCTGCTGACTTATGGCTTCTCGCCTCCATGGAAAACTTCATGGAATCCCAAGAATTGAAAACATCAGACACATTATCTATTTCTCCCTGCTGCCCTACAGTATATTCATGCACTAAAAGGTGTTTTAGACAGGCCTCAGCTAGTTATTCCTATTCTATAGACTAGATTCTAAAGACACTAATCCCTAGTGAACATTCACATTTGGATGTGTAAGTGTTTTCATTAGGATAGGTGACTTTAACACATGCCCCCCATATTACCTTCCTGACGCTAAACCCGTAAAAAAAATCACTTTGTGCATTGGAGGTTGCGCGAGCGCTAGCGCAATTACCGTAGGGATACGCAAGAGAAAATTTTAGCTACTCTTAAAAGCGGGTGCTAAATGATTCCAGATTTGCAAAATCATGTAGCACCCCTAAACATCCCCCAATAAATCTGATACTCATCTCTCATCCTGCGGCGGCCCGATCCACCACTTCTTGCCCACATGAGCAGAGTGAGACTGGGGACAAATAGACCCCAGTCTCCCTTTGAAGCGCTGTGTGATCTTGCGACCCGGAAGTGAAACCCTCCATGGAGGGTGCGTGGTGGTGCAGAAATGCTACATTGAGTATCCCAGCAGTTAGAGCTTTGTTCTGGGGCAAGGTGCTGAGACAGCTCCTGCCCTGGAATATCGCGATAAAATGGGGAAGCTACGGGGAAACCTGCAGGCGCAGTTTTTCCCCCGTTAGCATTCCCTTTTTAGCGAGTTGAGAATAGTGCCCTGAACTTGGTGTAAACTTAACTGAAGCTGTGGTAAACGTACCTGAGCAATTAAAATCTAATGGGATTGCTAAATTTATCAGTGCTCTGGTCAAGTTTACACCAGGTTTGGAATCTAGCCCAACATACCAGCATTGCAATTAGTGTTTAGCGCTCTGTCGTTACTTAGCACCAGAAAATGCTCTAATGCAGGAGTCCGCATCTTTGACCCTACAGATATTTTGAAACTAATTTTCCTTGATACTCATTCTACTTCTTGAAAACAAGAGAAATCTCAATGTATCCTTCCTGGTAAAATCCTTTATAAATAAATAGATAAATAAATAAGTGACTGACCATTATGGGAGTTGTAGTTTCAACACATCTGGAGGGCCAAGGTTGTTGACCCTGCTGTAATGCATCATTTGAGGCCCTAAAATTTGGCTAGAATAGGCAATGCCCAAGGCCTCGTACCCACTTGGGCTTCGATTGGTGGAATTTATGTGGAATGTCTGTGTACTGCCGCTCACACGAATAAACTGCTCCACTCACATACATTTCTCGACCAAAAGAGCTATATCAGCTTTCTTTGTTACAATTTATTGGGTTGATTTCTACCTTTTCCATGAAAGGCTCCTAATATTTGAGCATGGCCTCACTAGCTCTATATTCACCGATGTGCCTAAAGTCCCATTTAAGTATATCTAACCTGGATGTTTTGAATTTGCGCTTTTGGATAATTATGAATGTCAGGAATTTTGTTTTGTGATCACAATTTGTTCTCTGGAGGCTATTCTAAATTAATTTCCATTAACCCCCACTCCTCCCTGCACTGTACATTATATGATAATTTTAAGGCTGGGGTCAGACCAGCGCACTTTTAACGTGCGTTCTAGCGCACTTAATTACGGCCGCATTAGCAGCAAATGATGGGCAATGACGGCCAATATACAAAGGACGGTCGCACGAAAGTCCGGCTGCGCAACGCAAGTGGAAAATGAACGCATTTTTTCGAGAACGCAGAACCGCTAGTACTGACGTACAGAGTGCGCTGCGTCCACTAGCGGTGTGTGTGCGTGATTTGGAGACGTCAGACCCTGCTCATGTCCAGCCAACATAACGTCCAGACACCCAAAGTTTCCTGGTTTGGATCCGTAAAAAAAAATCACGCACAAAAATGCGCATCGTATGGCCGTTTTCGCGGATTCCGTGAAAAAAAACGTCAATGCGTTCGGACGCACTTTTTTACGTTCGCGTGTAACAATGCTTTCGTTTGACCCTAGCCTAAAAGGTATGTCTGTTCTTTTTTAATACAATTGTAATTTTACATGGATTTTTTATTTGTTGCTCAAACCCCTCTGCCAGCCTCACTCAACGGACATTTTTTTAATCAACGCAATATTCATTTGCATGGGACAACAAAGCATCGCGGCGGCAAACAGGCAAAGGATTATTAAGGACATGTAAGATGAGCCAGAATTCACTGGATAAACAATAAAATGGCGTTTGTATTATTCAGAGCATAATAGAATACTTAGAATGTTCTTCTTAGGGCCTGCCAGTCTCACAAAGAAACAAGCACCCGGCCTCAAACAGTAATGTGTAAACTATAGGCATTCATGGTGGTCCATAGACCATGACAGAAATCTTATCGGTGTTATTGACAGTAAATTGCACGTTGTATATCACAGAAGGGGAATGGAAATTGCTTTAATGCAGCGATCCTCACAGTTTTTTGTTCGGGATCCACAGCAGCAAGATATCAGTCAAGAGAAGAGCCACATTACCGAAATACCTGTGGCCTATCAGTTTGACCGTCCCAGATTTTAATATTTTTTCTCAGCCTTTGACTGCTCGGAATTCATTGTTTATTTTCAACTTTTGACGGTCTCGGATTTTACTGGTTCTCTCAGTTTTTGACTGTCAGATATTTTCAGCTTTTGACTGTCCCAGATTTCACTATTTTTCCTTAGTTTCTGACTGTCAGATTCTGCTTTTTGTCTTTGACGTCTCTCTGCCCTTCTCTGCTCGCTGTGCTCATGCCTTCTCACTTTTCGGCTCTGTGCTCTGTACTTCTCTGTCCTTTCTGCTGCTCTTCTGTCTCTCTATACTCTTGCCTTCTCTCTGCCCTACTGTCTCTATTAGCTGTGCTCTCTGCACGTCATTGAGTTCCTGCACCAAAGTCAGAATGTGACTGCTGGGTAGTAACAAGAAAATTGTGCCAGCCCGTCATCGGATGGTGGCCTTGCATTCTCCGATGGCGCTGAAGCCATTGTTGTGGGTCCTTGTGCAGCCGCTGTCGGCTCCATGAGCCACGGAAAGAAGAACAGTGCTGGAATGAGCCATTTTTCCAAACTGACTATTTTGCCTGAAATTAGGAATGTCTCATGTTGAAATTTACACAGTTCCTGGATTACTGTAATAACTGTTGCAGTGGAGAAAATTCTGACCCATATAATATACAATAATAAAAATATAATAACATTATTTATGCACCATTATATCTTTAACATAAGAACATGCACAAATGCAATAAATACGTAATGAGGACTGCAAAATATAGACATTTACTAAAAAATCTGTGGCTGATTACTTGTTCAATTTCTACAGTGCTCTGGGATGGATGTAGGAACGAGGGGGGGGGGTGACAGATCCCTCCCCCGTTTTCCTTGAAGACATGTGCACAGTGAGTGCCTGGGAGTGAGGATTTGTCATATGGATCGAGTAGGGTTGCCACCGTCCAGTTTGGGTTTCAAATCATGTGTCCGGGTTTCAGATCCCCTCCCACCCGGACACATGATTCAGACTGGACCAGGCCCGGACTGGTGGCTGCAGTTCTTTCTGCCTATTTAATTGCCTCTGCATTGTCTGTGTAATACGCAGTATGAGTTGATGCCGGTGCTATTGCATTGTTGGCCTCCAGCCTGACAGGGGCACTGTGTAGGAACAATAGAGCAGCGACACCTGCTGGAGGCTGTGCGACAGAAGAGGAAGCGGGAGGATTGCAGAACCGGGAAGCCGTCTGGGCTATTTTTGAACAGAACTGGCTCCTTATAGGGCTGCAACTACGATTATTTTCATAGCTGATTCGTTTTCCGATTAATCGATCGAGAGACCATCATACGCAAAGTGTATATTCTACATAAAAAACATATGCCGCTTGATGTTTGAGTATTCGCATTTGGTTTGAAGGAAAGGTGGCAACCCTAGGATCGAGTCCATGCTTTAGTTTACTGCGCTTTATTTACTGAATTCCCCCAATGAACAGGACGTGCAGGGGTAACGGTGGTAAATTGATCTTGATAGTCTGCATTGCTGTAATTTAGGGATTTCCTGATTTGATTCTATGGATCGGGGACCCAATCACACAATTTATTTGGGGATCAGGTATTGGCTTTTTGAAGCCAATCTGATCTCTGAGACAGCAAATTCGGCATTCACGGCAGCATTTTTCCTGCCTGCTCATGGGGAAAACGCTGCGGGTGTGAGCAGAGCCGCTGGCGGTTATTGAAAGCTGCGTGTGGTGGATTCTGCGTGCACAGCCTTCAACAATCTCCGCGACGCCACCAATACTCCCCACACAGGGGTTGTAATTCTATCCACATAAAAAAGTTCCCCGTGTGGGGACTGGGTGTATGGGTGGCATTACGGAGAATGTTGTGAGCTGCATGCAGATCTTACAAATTAAAGCTTTCATTAAGAACCAGCACATCTGTGCACAGCCGCAGAGTCTTCCCTGCCTTGGTGACTCCAGGATTCTCTAGCAGCTGAGCCGCCAGCCCAACCAGTATCGGATATGGACTCGTTATTGACTAAGATCGGATCGGCGGCTGAAAAATGCTGATTGGCACATTCCTACTGTAATTATATTATCCCTCTGAGAATGCTATCCCTTAGATTTTTGGGGTTGCTACACAGATGATTTTAGCTCTGTATCAATAATTTTAACTACCACTGCGATCAGGAGTGCGTCTCTCTGCACAAAAACCTGCAACTAACCTCACACTGACTCTGAGACTCGACCATGATTGTGAGAGCGTGTTCTGAGCCCATAAACACTGATAATCCTTAGGAGAACCATACTAAGCGGCTTTAGTTTAGCCATGGCAGTGCTGGGAAAAAGGGATTTAAGATTGCATGCTTGCTACCGCTATATTAGTTTTTTGAGTGAATCAGATAAGACAAAATGTGTGATTCAGAGAAATAAAAATAATTAAAATCAATCGACGGCATGTACAAAACAATTCTACAAATCTGCTAAATGATAGACAAGGCAGATTAAGTCAAGTAGCGCGGGGTGGGAGAAAGCATGATTTGGGGCATTTAAATATGCACACTAGGAAATGTAGTTTGGCATTAGCAAAATTACTTGGGACATAGTTAGCTTGTAAGCCGCAAAAAGCACACACGTTACATGTGTCTGTATTCTGTTGTATTGTACTTGTTTATCTCCATAAACAGGACGTAGATTGTTGGCAAAGCGTTAGGGCCAAGATGGGCTGTATTCAATGACTAGTTACAGTTACAAATACTTATACAGGACTGACAGATTCCGTAGCGCTTTGCAATGGGGAAGCACAAAAGAGGAGACGTACATGATACAAGAAGAATGGCAACCCTGCCCGTAGGATAACTCTCCAGTTAATACAGCACTTTAAACCAAGTGCTCAGGCAGACATCCCAAGAGTTTACAATCTAAGGGACAGGGGTAGCGGAAACAAATGAGGAGAGGGAAGGTGACGCTGGTGGCCAGAAATATCGTATGACTTTCATGGGAAGGACCAGAAGTTTGGAGTTAGTAAGAGTAATTGGAGAGAGTAGTGGAGACAGCTGGAAAGGAGAGCTGAAATTAGGGACTGGTCCTGGGTGGGTGGGTAGGGACTGGTCCTGGGTGGGTGGGTAGGGACTGGTCCTGGGTGGGTGGGTAGGGACTGGTCCTGGGTTTGTGGGGACAGCAGAGGGAGAGAGGGATGAAGGTCAGTCTGTGAGAGTATGCCGTGGAAAGAGAATGTGGTTGGTGAATCTGCACAGATAGCCAACCATTTGCGACGTGTGGGGGTGGGAGAAACAGAGTTTTTCTAAGCGAAATGGTGGTGATTTCTGTTTGTAGATTCGTTCTTATTTGGAATCTAAAAAATGCTGGCATACAGCAGGAAACGCGCTGTTGGCAAAGCAGATTAAAAAACACAGCTATCTAAAGCAAGATCTATTTCTGTCATATTCCGAGAATGACGCGTCAATATGCAAAGACTGTGTCACTTAGACTCCTGCCCACGTATCTATAGGTTCCTCTGGGATAACGCTTGTCACCCTCAGATTTGACATTTTGTCACACAGCTTCCTGCAAAAGTATTGAAAGTAAAATGATATCACTGATTAGAAAAATCTAATATATACAGTATATTTTTGTATGTGCAGATGCGATCCATCAGCTGCCGCTTGAAACCGATCGCTATCATGGGTGATTTCAGAGGCTGACAATGGATCGCTCTCTGCGTGCTGACGTCACTAGTGAACAATCTGGTGAAATCCAAAATCCCGTTTGCTGGTGATGATGGGAGGGGTGCAGGAGACTCCTGCACTTCGACTTTTTTCACCTGATCGGGGCAGTGGGGGCACTCCTCACATCCTGACCACTTTAAAGTAATAACGTGGCCAGGATGAGTAGAGTGTCCCCTTTAATCCACCAAAAGAGTCCTAAATAAGGGGTATAGTTTAAAAAAGAAAAGGGGGCGGGAACTCTTCAAGATTTCTGCTCCCAATTAACCATCAAAATGTTGGGCTTTACCCACCATTGCACCTGCAAATTTGTTGCAGGATTAGAACCTAATAAAAGCTTCTCAGTGTGGGCCAAAAGGAAACTCCATTTCCTCAGAGAAAACAGTGGAAGACGGAGTTCCCAAGTGTTGCTGCTCGACTTGACCCCATTAGCTCACTCCATAATCACCCATTGCAACTTTCCTGATCTCCCACACAGCTCCCATGCATCCCATTACCTCTCATACTCTGCAATTTACCCTCACCTCTGTGTGTCAACCAACTAATCCTGGATTGTACGTTCGAGCAGTCTCCTCTTTCCCTACGATTCTGTGTGTCAAAATTATTTGTTTATTTTTTGTTCGTCTTGCCTTACCCGTTGTGCAGCTCTGCCGACTATGGGCTCTATTACATTCTCCGCGCAAATTCGTACGCGCAGTGCAATTTTTTTTGCGCGCAGCGTCAAGCGTTATCGCATGAAAATTAGCGGTGGTATTACAATCCGAACGCATTTTTTCATCCGTCAAAAAAGAACGTTCGTAAAACAGAAGCGCAAAACGAAGAGTAATACGCACGCAGTAACGTAGCGCACGTAAATCAGTGTGCGGACTGTTTTTTTCGCGGGATTCAGCCAATCAGAATTAAGAACCTGAATTGACATCAATTTACCTTAATTGACTCACTTAAGTTTTTGCGCATGTCAAAGTAAATCTGTGTATATATGCTGCAGCAATAATAAAAGCAGGCACAAATTCACAATTTTATTGTTTGGGTATGTGTAGAATGTGTAACTATACTGTGCTGTATTTTTTTTTTGCGTGCTGGTGTATTTGGTTTCGGCCAGAACGTTCAGATTTGCAGTTACCACCAGCTTTTCAAAGACGTTAAAATTATGCGCATCGATTGTAATACCATCCACATACCAGCGCACGAACGCATTTGCGCTCACAATGTTAAGTATAGGACGCGCACAGTTCATCACGCTCGCGTAGGTCCATCCGCGTTAAACGATAACGCGCATCGTTTGCGCGAACGTTGTAATACGTCGTTCTGCGCAAAGGGTTTTGCCCCTCGCATTAATGCGTTTTTGCGCACTTTTTTGCGCGAAGAATGTAATAGGGCCCTATGTTGGTATTTTACAAATAATTGTACGTGTAGATTTTTGCATAATTTAACAAGGATTCTGAATAGTTATTCAAAAAAGCACAGGAAAAGAGAAGCATACTATCATGGCCATGTCTTGAATCTCTGTTCAGTACAGTAACGTTATCAGATGCCGCCATTCACACACACCAGATCATCCTGTGACCAGTTTAATCTCCATGGTCTCATTGATAATCTCTCCTAAACGAGGAGTTGGATTATCCTAGAGTGCCTGACACATTGTTACATTTACAATAGGCCTTTTCTATTCTAATACATAGCAATACAGTATAATGATGATGGGTGTAATAAACCCTAGGGATTAAAGTCCCAGAACCATAAACAACACAGATCATTGATCACTCAAGTTACTTTAGGAAAAAAAGGTGTTAGCATTATTCTCTTGAGGCTTTAAATTTTTAAATTAAGGAATAATAGTTTTTACAGGGTCAAGTCAAAAATAAATGTGGGAACTCACGAATACTTTTTGTCCATTCCGGGTTTAAAGATTATTGGGAGGGGCAGCAGCTGCAGCACTTCTTTATGCATGAGAATGTCATTCCTCTGTAAAACACTGAGAAATTATCATTCCCATGTCATCCCAATGTGCTTAAATCCACTCCAGTAAAACCTTTAAATATAGACAGTTTTATACATTTGTGTCTATTTAGGAAGGTATTGCAGCTTTTCGGTATATCAGCCAAAGGGGATCCTTTATTATTATTCAAAGAGATCCAAATGGCTGCCGAATGGGAACCGAACGCTGAAATTCAGCGTTCGGTTACCTTTCTTGGCCATTCGGCTATCCAGAGAGCAGGCAGTTCGCCAAATGTTGGCGAATTGCCTGCACATACGGTGCCTGTTCGGTGCCTGTTCGAGGGCAGTGAATCCCCATAGCCTCGTCTATTCAGAGAACAAAAAACAGCAGTGAAAAGTTGCCGAATTGCCCTGCCATTCTGTTGCTTCATGCGTCAGATTTATTCAGGCGAATCCCATAGGCTTCAATGTTAAAAATATTCCTCTTTTAATTCAATATCTAATAAACCATTTATTATAATATTCTGCAGTAAAAAGTCTCTTTATTTATCGATTTTTTTTTAGGATCTTTTAAGCATTTTACTGGATTATTTTTTTTAAACTGTTCTTTTTTCTGTAACAGCCCTTTTTATTATCATTCCCTGGACCTTATATGTAAATTCCAGACATTTTCGCTCAGTAGTTTCTTTGCAAACAGAGTTTTACTTTTCAAACATTCAAGCGAACAGTTTTTTTAATTTATTCACTGCATTCGTCTGCGGTGTCGTGTTTTTCCGGCGGCTGCTCTGCGTTGTGATCGGCTCCTGCTCGGGTTTCTACGGCGGGGTTAATCCACATGTTTTTGCGGGTTTTCGGTGTGCCTTCGCTGGGTTTTGCGGTGAGTTTTCGGCGGGTTTGCGGCGACTTTTACCTGCAATTCAGGGACCCTGTGGTGCTTGCTGAATACACCGCAGGGTCGCCGAAATGGGATCGGCAAATCTAACCGAATTGAGGAGAACGAAAAGTCACCGAACGTGCGGTGACTTACTTTTCGATTCTCTTTGAATAACCCTGTATGTTTCTCCTGCTAAAAAAGTGAGGAAACTGCGTTCCCAAACGTTTCTGCAGGACTTGACCCCTGAGTTTTTAATCATGTAATGTATTATGATTTGAAAATTGAGTCTGTAAGTTCTACGAGGAATTGCATAGCTTTTGTCATCCTTTATGATACTATTTCTGACTGGCAAATCCACCCCGAGTAGAAATTACCCATGTAATTAATACATATAAAATAGGATAAAAAAAATAAATAAATACATTTATGGAAACCAAAGTTAACTGCTGCTCACCTAGAACCTTATTCTGCAGCCCCTGCAAAAGGGAAACGGTACAGAAGAAAATCTGCGTGAGCTGATTTTACTTACAGGGTTATTCAGAGAAAGGTGAAAACCAGGAGAATTGGCAGAAGAGAACAATCTAGACCAAATAGCCGATTTGGAAAAGTGAGATAAATGGGAGAATTTTTCTGGTTTGGCTATTTTGACTTCGAATTTTCACTTCTCCAGTCATTCTCCTGGTTTTCACCTTTCTCTGAATAACCCTGTATCTGTATGCCTTTTAACAGACCTATTCCAGGACCATTGCTTTTTTAGTGAAGTAAGAGGAGGAGCAGACTGAAACTTGTAGACTTGTAGCCGTGCTGCGCGCCGCCATGAGTAGCACAGCCCCTGGAGTCCATAGGACTTTATGGAGCTCATCACGCCCGTCCCTGAACTCGTACTCACGCAGGAGCTGCGGCTGAACTGCAGAGAGAGACTGGGAACATTTTGCTCCTAGTGTCCCGCTGGTCTTGGCAAGAGGAAGTAGCAGATCACACCACCCTCTCCACCCTGGGATGAGAGGTAAGTATGAGATTTATTGAAAAGGTTTATTAGAGTGACTTATGTGATTTAGCAAAAAGCAGAATCACTTAACACCTGTTATGGGAATCAGTATTTCTTTGAGAAATACTGTCTCCAAGATAGAAGAACCAGCTACCATGTCTATTGGCAAGCACAAATTAATGCCTCCTACATAATGTATAGTAGACATCAATTTACAGTAGGGACGCATTCGAGCCGCAACCATAGCTTGTGGCAAGAGTGGATTAGGGATTTCCAGCATTAAGATCAAATCAAATCAAATCAAAATAAGCATTATTAGCAGATAATTACAGGAGACATGAGTAATGTCTCTCCAGTAGTTATCTTAACACCAGCAATGAAATCGGGTCCCTGGTGTAAAAAATGTTTCTCTATGTTTTTCTACATGTATCAGAGGAGCCACAAAGTCGATTTTGTTGGCCATACTAAAGATTATTTCTATCAGGGTTATTCAAAGAGATCCGAATTGCTGGCGAAAGGTAACCGAACGCTGAAATTCAGTTTTCGGTTACCTTTCCTGGCCATCCAGCTATTCAGAGAGCAGGCAGTTCGCCAAATGTTGGCGAATTGCTTGCACATATGGTACCTGTTTGTTGCCTGTTCGAGGGCAGTGAATCCCCATAGAGAAGCAATGCTTCGTCTATTCAGAGAACAAAAACCAGCAGTGAAAAGTTGCCGGAATACCCTGCCATTCGGTGGTTTCATTCGACAGGTTTATTCAGGCGATTCCCATAGGCTTCAATGTTAAAAAAATATTCCCGTTTTAATTCAATATCTAATAAACCGTTCATTATAATATTCTGCAGTAGAGTCTCTTTATATATAGATTGTTTTAGGATCTTTTAGGCATTTTTTGTAATTTTTTAGCAAACATTTTTTTTTAATCGTTTTTTCTTTTTTATATAACAGCCCTTTTTATCATCATTCATTGGATCTTATATGTAAATTTCAGACATTTTCGCTCAGTAGTTTCTTTGCAAACAGCGTTTCACTTTTCAAACATTCAAGCGTACTGGTTTTTTTATACACTCCATTCGTCTGCGGTGTTGTGTTTTTCGGCGGCTGCTCTGCGCTGTGATTGGCGGCTGCTCGGGTTTCTCCGGCGTGTTCGGTGGGGTTAATCCAGATGTTTTTGCAGATTTCGGTGTGCATTCGCCTGGGTTTTGCAGTGAGTGTTTGTCGGATTTGCGGCGGCTTTTCCCCTGCACTACGACGGCCCTGTGGTGCTTGCTGAATACACCGCAGGGTCGCCAAAATGGGATCGCCAAATCGCACCGAATTGAAAAGAACGAAAGTCACCGACCGTGCGGTGGCTTTTTGAATAACCCTGTATGTGTTATAAGTGGTATATGTAGTGGTTGCATGAAACCATGGTGTCCACACAGTATATCACAAAAAAACACAACACATTTTGTAAGTCCCTTAAAGATCGTTCAAAGTAGTACTGGTGACACTTATTGAATAGACAAAAAATGAAAATGAAAAACAACTAATTTCACTCTCTTTGGCTTGAAATGGAAGAATGTAAAAATAAAAAGCAGAAAGTAGGCAAATTCCTAGCAGCACATCATACATTGAGCTGTATCTAGAGGAGGTGAGCTAGAGGTTTAAATACCTTGCTTTCTTATTCTGGCAAGAAAAAGCCTTGTTTGTTTTTAGTAATAATTACACAATGATTGTTGTTTTCTTTTCATTTTTGTTACACTCTGCTATCTCTACAGCTCCAAACTATAAGATCCAAAGACATAATTGCATTTCTAACGAGTGTCTTCCAGGAAATGGCTCCTGTCTCACACTTTCCCCTGGGGATGTCTTAGAAGAAAGGGGAAGAGGAGTGAGGTGCAGCTGGAGCAGAATTAACAAATCAATAGGGTTTAATTCCTTCCTCTGCCTTGTAAGGAGGACCCCAGGGACATCAGCATCTCAGCAGCTGTCCACTCACTTCCCCTAAAACCCATTCAAACAGTAGCAGGGTGATGAGTGGACAGGAGTCTGCCATCTGTCCATCCCTGGCTCCAATGTATCTCTTTTTTGGAATTGGCTTGCAGTCCTGTATGAGTGACCGCAGGAGGTGCAGAAAATCACATAATCATAGCAAAACAATAAAACAAAAGGGGTCACCCCCACTAATTTATGGCGTGACTGATGACTATTCTGCAACTGTCAAAGTGGTGTCATTGAGAAACACAACGTGGTAAGGAAAAACACCTGACACACCAAGTTCACTTAAAGGTGTTTGTGCGTCTCTATGAGCATACATACTGTATATAAACGTCTATCATATGCATGCTATGTGCATACACAATATATACAAACATACAAATATACACATGAATATATATGGCAAAGCAGTAAGGCCTGGAGTTGAGGGACGCTACGCTCACAGGATTCGTCCTCCATACGGCATGCTCGCACGTATGGCATGTGATGTTCCCAGGTACAACCCATGATATGGCATGCCACGCTAGCAAGCACAGCCCACAATAGAAAACCACTCTAAAAAGGTGTAAACAACAGTAAATCACTACTTCACTGGAGTACTTCCTCTTATAGGAACAAACACAAGCAGATGACAGCCCATGACATGTTCAGGAGCCCAGTAGCTCCAAGAGGCCCTTGCCAAACCCTATGTGAACCTTAAGCGCCAAAGACGTAAGGACCCATCCATGTCACCCAGGCCTGGTCTACCAAGATATAAACAATTTTCCTAGTGGGCCGTGACATCTAGGGGTCAGTCAGAGCATTCTGGCTCATCACTGAGGGATCGATTAGTATGGTCTGCAGCAGGAAACACTTTTAATCCCTTTGCTCGACTGGGATTAGCCTTATTCTCACTAAAATAATGTTTTCAGAAGAGGCAAAATTTTATATTTTAACTAGTTTGTTGAAAGGGGCAGTGGTTCAGTAATGAGCCCCAAGATTTCTGATGGCAGCCTTGTACACAATACTATAAAGCGATAGGAATCCCACACAGTATTATACTGTATCATCCCCTACGCCCGCGAAAATGTGACTATTAAAAAAGAATATTTAAATTAATGTACTGAGATGAATATCCAGCTCCAGTGGACAATATCTAGAGACTCCTATTGGTTCTATCACATCCATAAAGTTTCTATGGCAAAACCAGCTCACAGGGCAGCAACGTCAGCACAAGAAATCCTTATAGACGGTCTCTATGGACCTTACTCACAATTTCTTAAAGCCTGTTAGGCTCATTTACAGTCGTCTCTGACGTTTATGGTACCGTCCAACCCTTAGAAGGAGTGTCCTCTGCTTCTCCATCCTCTCTGTGATAGGCTGGCGTGCTCCTATCTATTAATAGTATTGTGTATGTGTCACGGATTCCCCACGGATATATGAACAACAGATCCCTGTACGCAGAGTTACCCTTTATCCTCCGATCCTTAGAGTGGTCGGATAGAGACTGTATATGATAACAGACAGGAAAAAGTAATATTAAATATATACTATTAATAGAACCAGAAGTCAGATATCTGAATAAACAATGATATAGAACCAGGGGTCGGAAACAACAGAGTATACAATTTCCAGAGCCAGAGCTCAAAACACCAGAGTAGTCAATTGCCAGAGCCAGGGTTCAAAACACCAGAGTAGTCGATTGCCAAAGCCAGAGTAAGCTATAAATTAGTTATGAACCGCTTGGTAGCACTGTGGGAGTGTGAAAACATGTCAGCGTGCTGGTCTGGGCTTATACACCCGATCGCCGCGTCTTCCTACCGCACCACGCCCTTCTGGCCATCACCTGACCAGCACCGGCGTGCATTTCATCCGGCGCTTGGCCATGAACAGCGTGGAGGACGCTGCCGGGTGCCGGAGGTACATGACAGTGTGTTCCTATAAGAGGAAGTACTCCAGTGAAGTAGTGATTTACTGTGTGTATTGAAAAACACGGTGTTATTGAGAACCAGAAATAAGTTAATTATCTCTTTGCGCCTCAGAGGACAGCCCACAATATGTTTCGCTACACTCGAGATAAAGCGCATGATATGGCACACTACACTCAAGGCACGCTATGCTCGCAATTATTGCGCATGATGTGGCCCTATGCTTGCAGGTACAGCCAATGATGTGGAACGCTATACTCACAGGTACGTCCCACCATATGACAGGTTATATATTGTAGGACGTACCTATGAGTTTAACTGTCCAATGTCCTCACGCATACAATAAAGATGCAAAAACTTTCCTCTGGTCAAAGAGTGTCTTAGAATGGGAACGACAAGAAGACATACATGGCGCAGTACGTCAAATTCCTTGAGCTCCACATATTCGGCGGAAGGAAACACACCCACTTAGTCATGCACCATTATATAGTTGGCTCAGGACTATAACAGCATAAAGGATCAGCCAATCTTAATTCTCATCACCACCAGGTATGCAGCTCCTTTCCAGTGCGGCCCTGGGCAGGTACGCAATCAGGACCAAGACTGAGGTCGAAACCCGTTGTGCGATGTTCTTTTGTGTAGATTATATATTTTTTACATGCTCTGCTGGTTTTACCATTAAATCTGGCCAACTGCTTGATATATTGCTGGATCCTGTGTGAGGTAGCTGCACATATACAGCCTCCTTCAAGCTACCACAACACCAAAACCGCTTGGTGTAAATCAAATGCTTTGCTCTTACTGATATTTTCATGGATATAAATGCCCTCGATAGTTCATAATGCCACTTACGAACAGTGGAAGTTGCAGAGCTTCTGGCCCTGCCTCCAGCCACATCTCCTAAAATGCAGATGTCCCTCTTTGGCCCTTTGAAATGATGTCAGGTATGTGTTTGTCAGTGTGCCAATGCTATCCCTTGGAACATGTCCAATCTTTGTGACAGCTGGGAATCCCTTAGTATTTAAGTGATAATTTATGTCGGGGGCAGGGGAGCGGGTTCATATTGGTTGATGTATTTATTACATATATGTAAGAGAAATGATTAATGTGTGCGTAAAAAGACAAGAAAATATTAAGAATGTCTGCTTTAAATACATACATCATGGAATATAAGGTTACATGAAATTACCAACAAATACATAGATTAATATACTCCATGATGATTTGGAACATAAATTATCTTGACTGGCATTGAAATATTGTTTCAACTGTATGCTAGGAAAGATAAAGAAGTGAAACTATAGACACTGGGCAAAAATATACAACAATCCCCCATGCTACAAGAAGGAAACATGATAAATATTATAGAAAGTAAGCTAAAGGATGTAGGGCTGGCTGTGGGATTTTCCAGGTCGAACACAGTAGATCAGTCAGATAATAGTCAGAGAATTGTAACAAGGGGCACTTAGGGGTCAGCTATACTGGAACCCACGAAAGGGCAGTGAATCTAGGGTTGAGGAGGTGTAAATCTAGCACCCTGGTTCATGATTGGTCAGCTGAGTCACGTGACGCCGGCAGCAGCTGCCAGACGGATGACGTCACCTATGTGACGGGCCGCCGGAGGCATAAAGATGCTGTGGCCGTCAGCTCGCGCGCATAGGACGAGTGGACGGCCATAAGCACGTAGCAGACAGGAGGCCAGCGAGGAGCAGCGCCTGGACCTATGGGGTTATTCAATAAGAGTCGAACTTGCCACGGAACTGCACAAGGTGCAGTTTCGTGGCGATTCGGCTATTCAGAAATATTGGCTAATTGCCAGTGAAATACGGTGCAATTCGGCTCAGATTGCTGCAATTCAACGACCTTTGGCGGCAGTGAAATTCCCCATAGAGAATTGCACAGAATGTTGGCAAAATGCCCATAGGTTTCATATGTGTATAAAAAACAAATACAATTTTTCTTATTTTGTTATTCAACCGTTTATTCTTTTCATTTGCAGCAAAAAGTCTTTTTATCAATTTATTTTTATAGTAATTTTTCTGGATTTTTTAGGCAAAGTTTTGGATTGCCAATTTTTTTAAATGGTGTTTTTTTTAAAATTTTGTAACAGACCTTTTCATTATTATTTGTAGGAGCATTTTTTTGAAGCATTTTTGTTGTTTTAAACACCTTTTAAAAAATTTGTCTTTTTTTTACTCTCATGTCGGCGGCTGATCAGCTTTTTCTGGCTGCATTCGGCAGATCATTGGCTGTGTTCGCTGTATTTGTCAGCCTAATCGGCGCCATTCGGCGGTACCCTTCGGCACACAGGGGGGCCCTGTGCTGAACTCAACTCGCCGAAGTGCGCCGAACGAGAGAGCACCAAAATTTTGGTGCTCTCTGAGTAACCCCTTTAAACTGCATAGTTGGCTTGAACTATTGCAGGTATCGACAAATTTCTATCAAACCCTGTAGTCAAATGTAAAAATATATATATTTTTAAGAGTCAGGCATGGGTTGTGGAACTGTAGGGGCCAACAGGGCCTGGGACCTGGCTACATTTGAGGTCTTAGAATCTCTGTGATCCTCCACAGGAGCACCTGAGATATGTGATTTTATTATCACGAGTGCTGCTGGCCAAGATCCGCAGAGCCACACAGTGCTCATAGTAGGAGAACAGATCCGAGATGACGGGAAAAAGAAAACGGGGCAAAAATCTAATGAAATGGGAATGGTGGAATGAAACCAATATAATAGGAAAGAGAGCATAAATAACATCAAATAAAATGGGGCATAAAATCAAATGAAAAAGCAATGGGGGCATAAATGAAATGAATGGGAATGGAGGCAAAAGTAGTGGACATGATTGCGGTTCCTGAAGAATTCATCTAGTGTAACGAGCAACAGGCTATTATTTGGGAGGTTTTGAAAATCACTAATTGAGTCTTCATCTTATTTATAATTTAATAAGTATTCCTCTTTGTTAGGATAACAAAAATCTAACTATCACACGTTAATATGTGATATACACTGCCTGGTCAAAAAAAAAGTAACACGTGCTAATATTTTGTTGGACCGTCTTTTGCTTTGCTTACGGCATGCAACATTTTGATAAACTTATGTAATGACACAACATTTATTTTCATCCAGAGTCGCATTAATTTGTCATCAAGATATTGTATTGATGATGGGAGAGTCGGAATGCTGCGAAAAGTCTTCTCCAGCAAATTATCCCAAAGATTCTCAGTGGGGTTAATGTCTGGACTATGTGGTGGCCAATCCATGTGTGTAAATGATGTCTCATGCTCCCTGAACCACTCTTGCACAGTTTGAACCTGATGAATTCTGTCATTGTGATGTTGGAATATGTCCGCGCCACCACGGAAGAAAAATCCATTGATGGATAAACCTGGGCATTCAGTATATTCAGGGAATCATCTGAGCTCATTTTGTGGGCACATAATGTTGCCGAACGTCTCCAACTGAAACAACCCCAGATCACAACAGGCTTGTACAGTAGGTGGTGAGTGATTTTATTTTGGACAGAAAGTATATGTATTACATAATGACTTTAAATTGCTTTGTTTGTCAAATTATAGAGTTCCGCTCCCTTTGATATGTTCCTTGATCTATGGAGTAAAGCAACATTTAACTACATCTAAATACATATATAAGCACACAATAATCGAGAAATGTTGGAGATAAGAGAGGTCAAATTCCAGGAGCAAGTACTATCTGGCACCTACATTTGTCTTGCTGTGTTTTACTGGCTACTAAGTTTGATATAAATTTCTGAAGCCTTGCTGTGTAACCTGAGCAATGCCAGAATTTCAGGTAACCGCTCCTTCTAATGCTTTTAGACAGCACATCGTGCACCAAGAAATACATAGTCTAGACTTGATGACTAGGTTTATTCCTAGATTTATGTCCTTTTGAGTTAGCAGACATACGTTACATTGAAATCCGGATGGAAAGATAATCCTGAAAAGCGTGCAGCTTCAAAGGAGAACGACGAACCCACAATTCCACAATGCATTATGGACGGACAATGGTCTGTTCAACTGAAATAATTAGTCAATGATTCATCAAAAAAAAAGAGTTCTACATAAAGGGAAAGTTAGGGACTTTACCCCGGGCCTGATTAATCGAATTCACTAAACTTGAAGCCTCTCTGACATGGTCACTGCCTTTCAGTGTGCAGCCCTCTTGTAGGTCAGTGGAGGCAGGTCCTGAGAAACAAACATTTTGGGGGGAATTGTCACCACATTCAGTTACTCAATGTGGTTGCATGGCGACTTGATAAGTTTCCAAGCACTCCTCATAGCAGCAACTTTCGTAGGTTCAAATAGAGTCTAGTAAATACCCAGGACTCAGGTCACACATTTAAAATATTTTGCATTGAAGCTATAAAAGGTGAAAATGGCTATTTTTGTTCAAAACTTGTAACGTGTCCAAATCGAAAATGTACTGGCTCTTTGTTCTTGAATGCATACAACTCTTTAGTTCTTATTTAATACCAGGCACCATAGCCTCAGCTTGCTATTGCAATTATACTGCGAGGATCATGAAGTTCCATTTTTCTCATAACACGGATTCCAATCAGAAGGTCTATCACTTAGCGGGAATTTCTTTTCCTGGTTTTCATTATAAAAGAGTTCACAGAGGTCATATAACTTTAGAAACGAAAGTTAATTATATTTAACATTATTTGTATTGGAGGTACTTGTTTCTATATCTAAGCATAATACGTAAGATCAGGGTGACATGTCTCTCTATTTTTCTGCACAATTACATACATGCTGATGGGCCACAATTGGGGGTTTGGTTACATAGAAACATAGAAAATGTCGGCAGATAAGAACCTTTCGGCCCATCTAGTCTGCCCAATTACACGGATACTTTACCTGGATTTATCTTTTGTTTAGGATAGCCTTATGCCTATCCCATGCCTGCTTAAATTCAATTACTGTTTTGGCCTCTACCACTTCTACTGGAAGACTGTTCCATGTATCCACCACCCTCTCAGTAAAATAATGCTTCCTGATGTTACTTTTAAACCTTTGCCCCTCTAATCTAAGACTATGTCCTCTTGTTTTGCTACTTTGTTTCCGTTTAAATATACTCCCTTCCTCTACCTTGTGGATTCCCTTTACGTATTTAAATGTTTCTATCATATCTCCTCTGTCTCGTCTTTTTTCCAAGCTGTACATGTTAAGATCATTAAGCCTTTCCTGGTAACTTTTCTCCTTCAAGCCGTACACCATTTTAGTAGCCCTTCTCTAAACTCTCTCTAAGGTGTCTATATCCTTCTGGAGATACGGTCTCCAGTACTGCACACAGTACTCCAAGTGAGGTCTCACCAGTGCTCTGTACAGTGGCATGAACACTTCCCTTTTCCTACTGCTAATACCTCTCCCTACACAACCAAGCATTCTGCTAGCATTTCCTGCTGCTCTATTACATTGACTACTTACCCTTAGATCCTCTGAAATAATGACCCCTAAATCCCTTTCCTCAGATGTTGAGGTTAGGACTGTATCAAATATTCTATATTCAGCCCTTGGGTTTTTACGTCCCAGGTGCATTATCTTGCACTTATCCACATTAAAACTCAATTGCCACAACTCCGACCATTTTTTTAGTTTACCTAAATCATTTATCATTTGGCTGATCCCTCCAGGAACGTCAACCCTGCTGCAAATCTTTGTGTCATCACCAAAAAGACATACTTTTCCATTAATACCTTCTGCAATATCACTAATAAAAATATTAAAGAGAAAAGGTCCAAGTACTGACCCCTGAGGTACCCCACTGGTAACAAGACCTTGCGCCAAATAAACGCCATTTACCACAACCCTTTGCATAATACGTAAGATTAGGGTGACATGTCTCTGTATTTTTCTGCACAATTACATACATGCTGATGGGCCACAATTGGGTGTTTGGTTACCCTCTCTTCTCTGTACTCTCACTACATAAGTCAGGTATCAGCAGCCTTGCCCCACCAGGTTGTTTGGAACTACATCTCCCATGATGCTCAGCACCTCATTTGACTGGCTGAGTCTCAATGTAGTTCCAAAACATCTGGAGGCCCAGGGGACTGACCAATATTTTCGTTAGATAATACAACATGTCGGCGTGATGCATTTTTGTGAAGTGGTGTCAATAAATGGCAGTTTGATAAATCTCTGTGTGGCCAATTGTTATTTTTGAAGACAGTTTTTAATGAATACCCTCATGGTTTCTCTGAGAGAAAAACTTGAATTGGATAATTTATCAGGCCTCAGGAATGTTTGGTTAAATCAAAGTGCAGGGGTCAGCAACCTTGGTTTTGGAACATCTATTTCCCATGGAGCTCTGACAACCTAATGAGCAACTGAGCATCATGGGAGATGTTGTTCCAAATCACCTGGCTGACCAAGTTTGCTGACCTCTTGTGTATCAAACAAAAGAGACTATCACTCCACGGTGCAGTAAAATGAGAGCGGATTTATTATTGGAGCAAGGTGCAACTTTTTAGTTTCACTTGAAACCTGTATCAAGCTTGATCAAGGTTCCAAGAGGAACCAAAACTCTGCATCTTGCTCCAATAATAAATCAGCTGTCATTTTACTGCACCACGGAGTGACCGGCTCTTCTGTCTGATACTCAAGTTTTGCTGGGCTGGTTGCCAGGCCTGCCATCAGAAACCTTGGGGCCCCTTACTGAACCATAGGTCGGGGCCCCCCTTTCCCTCAGCTGTCCATTTCCATAAACTAATTAAAAATAAAACATTGTGCCTCGTTTTCTTTTCACTTTATTTTACATGGATGGGCTAAATCAACCTTGGATAAAATGTGTTTCCTGGTAGGAGAGTGTTCGCTCTGTACCCCTACCTGGAGCCAGGGCCGGCCCGTCCATGGAGCAGGGTGGAGCAGCCACCCCAGGCAGCACTTTGTCAGGGGCAGCATTTTGCTGCTCTTTCAAAGACCGCCAGCCCGGACATGGCTGCAGGACAGTGTTCCGTTGAAAACCAAGCCGTGACTGCCCCTTTCAGCGGGCCGGCCGGCGCCCGCCCTTTCAGCAGGCGTGGAGTCCATCAGCTTAAGTTTTACCAGCGACGCAGCCTGGCTGTGGTCTCTCCTGCAGCGCAGTGCGCCTGTGAGAGGGAAAGTTGTGTTTAGAGCCTGTCACATGACACACGCAGCAGGGCTCTGATGGCGTAGGAATAGGCAAGTGCGCGCCTTTAAATGAATCCCGGGGAGCCATGAGGCTGCTGAGGAGTTAGCCCTGGCTTGATTTCATACAGGAGACTCTGTGCCCCCCCGTGTGTGTTATGGAGGTTCCCATCCCTCCTCACAGGGACATGTTGCTGCCCCCATAAAGCACTGCCAGCTCCTCTGTCCTGGTTGAGGGAAGGCCTGGACAGACACCCTATCCCAGAGTCCTGAGGGAGCTGCCGATTGAGGGCTGCACGGGCCCAGATTGAAGACAATCTGCAGCCCCCTTACAGCCCGCGCGGCATGATGGGAGCTGTTGTTAATAGCTGGGGGATCTGCTTTTCACTGACCTGGCAAGGCCTGGGTGACTTTACTAAAATAAATAAATCTAATTTTTACCTTTCTAAACTGGGGGGGGGGGTTAGTATGGAGCTACCAGGGTTTGATGGGGGAATTACAGAAATGACTGGGACGCTGCATGTTTGAATGCCGCTTTATGGCTTTTACCCCCCGCCCCCCATAGTATTTCACGAATTATTAAATCATGGTGAAAAAACAAGCATTTTCCTAATTTCTTTCATACCTTCAGTGAGACGCTTCCTATTTAAAAGGAACATCCTGTGAAATATAATCAACAGTAACTCTGTGCCCTCCGGAGTCATTAATCCTCTGAGTCTCCCCGTTACCGGCTGTGTTATGTGTGTGTAACTGCATGTATGTGACTGGAAGTATGTAAGTGTGTGTGAGGAAGTGTGTGTCTGTATGTGACGGTATGTGGATGTGTGGGACAGTGGGCCGTAATATGTGGTGCTCTGTGATATGCTCATACACACCATGTTTTTTTGGGGGTGGGGGAGCAGCAATTCATCCTTTGCTCCAGGCAGCACAGTGGCTTGGGCCGGCCCTGCCTGGAGCAGACCATACTAAATCGCTCCCTCAGTGATTAGCCAGAGTGCTTTTACTGGCCCCAGATGCACTGGCTCACTGGGAAATTTCCTGGTATCCCAATAGGTCAGTTCAGTTTGGCATGGAGGGGCCCTTACATCTGAGGCGCTTCAACAAGTGACAACGTGTTTGGTAAGGTCCAGGGCCCCCATGAGCCACTAGGCCCCTGAACATATCATGGGCCTGTCACCCCCTGATGGCTGCCCTGCTGGTTGCCTTCAATCGTCTGGTATTTTGTGTGATTTGTATATGTGTATTGTATAATTTTTCACTGCAGAAGGTTGCTGACCTCTGCCACAGTAGGATGCTTTATCCAGCTATTCTGCAATGAAATGAATTTAACTTTTATTCTTGTGTTTAAAAAGCCATACTCTGCTTCCTATAACGTTAACAGAGGATTAAAAGAAGAAACAAGCATTTGTTTCCTATAGCATCCTTTTAGTAACGTCACTTTGGGTTTTATTTACTGAATAATTGCTGTGATAAAGTTGGGCCATCATAATAAGCACTGGGGATACATGACTGTTTGTGAATTGGCCATAGCAGCCATTTTTAACTCTCATTTCCCAAATCTTGCTTCCAGTGTGCCATACACTTTTTATACATCATACAACTCACAGGAGTTTTTATTGTCCGGAACGTTTCTGCAAGTTGTAAATCTACCTCTGAGAGCCCTGCTTGTATAGTAAATGTTCTCTGATAATAAAAAAAAATAAGAGCAAAGAACAATGCAGCGTTTGTCACGGCAATACACAAGGTTCTATGATCAATGGGATAAAAACGGATTATAAAAGATTGCCCGTAAACATTTTATATTTCCTTTATTGTTGGCAGATGAATACGGTTCAAATTTAGTCTTAAATTGCAAAGGACTCTATTTTGGCGCCATACAATGAGCCTCAATTTTATTTTATTTGCAAATCATAAAGTATACAGAGATATACATATTTACTTGTAACATTTTCTTAATAAAAAGATTTGAACGTCCTCTGTCATTGGGTTCAACCTTGTATATATGTAAAGTGTTTCTATTACAAAAGATGCATTTTGAGATATATATACAGTATGTATATTTTTTTTTTTTAGAGCGTGGTTAAGCAAATTAAAGTTTATGCGAGAAATCCTGAGAGGTTATTTACTAACTCTTCCTGACTCCCTCAGGTTCCCGTCCCAAACATTTGCTTCTATTGAAAGCCAATGGACAATCATCTTGAAAGGCATTGGACAGTCGAAGCTCATTGGGACCCCGAAAAGTCCAGTGGCAGCAGACTGACAGCCTTCTAGACAGAAGGTAGCCCTGCGCTTTAGAAGGCTGTCACAATCCCCAGGGACAGGCAAGGGTTGAGATACCTAGCACACCATGACCATTATATAATTCAGGCACCCACCATAGGTGTCTTGACATAGAAAATGTCGGCAGATAAGAACCTTTCGGCCCATCTAGTCTGCCCAATTACATGGATACTTTACCTGGATTTATCTTTTGTATAGGATAGCCTTATGCCTATCCCATGCCTGCTTAAATTCAAATCACTGGTTTGGCCTCTCCACTTCAACTGGAAGGCTGTTCCATGTATCCACCACCCTCTCAGTAAAATAATGCTTCCTGATGTTCCCTTTAAACCTTTGCCCCTCTAATCTAAGACTATGTCCTCTTGTTTTGCTACTTTGTTTCCTTTTAAATATACTCCCTTCCTCTACCTTGTGGGCTTAGAACTTCAATGGCCATTCAAGAAAACTAAAACCTCTAATTGTGTTTTGTCTCCCATGGTGTTATAGGGGTAAGCGCAGATGACATCTTTTTTTCTTGTTATGTTTTATACAAGTTACTGGGCTGGATACGTCTGGTTGTTGCAGCCGCCCCAGTGGTGCTCAGTTGCGACACCATTTTCCTGTATCTACGTATAAATTGTGATGGTGCTTAGAATGTCCCTTTATGTAGCATGTATTTCCCATAGACCATAGGCCAACCCGTCTGACACTTGGAATCACCCAATATTTTCTGTCTGTAAATCATATAAAAATAATAATTTTTTCACCGAATTCACCGTTCTGTGTGAAAGGGTTTTAAGAACTTTTATCCCTTTTAATATCTTCGATTCATTGTAACAAAAATCACTTTACCGCAATCGTAAGCCCCCCAACCTAGGTACACACTAATTCTTTGTAAAACTATCCCCCCAACTATCCTGTCCTCAATATGATTTCAGTATAAAGATGGCTGACATTTCTAGCAGGATATTTGAAACAAATTTATGGAATATTCATGTGGGGATTTATTGGAAAAATTGCCAAAATGACATGATTTAAAAAGCAAGCGATATCATTAAAAAAAGGATAGAGGTATCGTTTCCATAATTTAAGGCTTGTGTAAAATATGTCATTTCTGGTGCATGAGAAGATAATCGCAAAAAAAAAACCAGGCCAGACCTTGTGATAATATTTGTAAAAACAGAATATGTGATTGTACTATGCCAGACTGGTGTAAATAATGACTTAGATACTAAATCTAAATTACAGAGTGTTTTTTTTTCCACATTGGAATGAGAAGGCAAATTTAACCTTGCCAGGAGCATTCCATGCTGGACACAGAAACTAAATCCAAGAGTGATTAATTACACTCTAGCTCCTGGCCCAGATGGGATTCATTCTCCGTTATTTTGAGTGCTTAGTTAAATATTTGAAAGGCTGCTATTTTTCATTTTTTAAGAATTCCTTTTTTCTCCTCTTCTCTGTGATATCACAATGGGCTGAAGAGAAACCTATGTTATAGCATCATTCAGGACATTTCCACGGTCTGAATCTAGAAACGACAGGCCTGAAACCTTGTCTAGGAACGCCATTAAAAGATATTTAAAGATGCTATCCAGGAATCTGTTTTATGCAATAACAGTAGGAGTCCGTATGGTTTTATGACTAATAGGCCATGTCAAAATAATTTACACGCATTTTATAAAAGTAAAATATGCCTGGGTGAATCAGTAGATATGATGCGCATGGATTTAAAGTAAAAAAAGTTAAAGTGCCGCCACAGTATAATTAATAAATATTGTTATTACAGTTTGAATAGGAGACCTGCCGAGACATAGAATGAAGAAGTTACTTCTCCGGTTGTCTCCCTGCCTCTGCCCTGCGCTCTTGGATCTTTGGAGGTGGAGGGCTGAAGAGAGTGGGACCTACTTAATCTGTTGCCTCAGGGTATGAAGGTGGTTTTGAGTTGCTTTTCTATTTTTGGCCTGTATATGCAGCACTTAAGGTGGGTTGGCTTCATGCCGGTCCTTGGGATGCATAGGGACCCACTCCTTGCTTCTGCCTAATTTGAGCTTTGGTCAGGAGAGCCGAAGCCCTGGAGACCTTTTATCTTCTTCCCCTTAAGGGATTTTTTCTTGTGTATTTTTTTTATTCCTGCTTTTACCTTTATATTGTTTTTTTTGTTTTTTGCTTTACCTATATGTTCTGTATTACTCTTTGTTTATATATGTGTATCTTTGTGTATGTTTTTATTTCACATTTCTCTGAATAAAAATCTTGAATTTAATTTTTTTTTTAAAAAGAATTAAAGGAACACTCTAGGCTAAAAATCCCCCCCCCCTTTTTTTACATTAAAATATACCTATTCCCTACCTAGTTATTGTGTATATATATATATATATATATATATATATATATATATATATTATTATTATTATTTTTTTAAATGTAATACTTACCCTAAAAACCACTTGCTTCCAACGGCAGTTTTTTTTTTTTTATACTCACCTCCCTCCTCTTCCGCTCCCGTCCTGAAAATGTTGAACTTCGCTAATGGTTTACGTGAGAAGCACGCATGCGCGCCTCTCACGTAAACCAGCCAATCAGCAGGCTTCCTCTTCTAATTGGATTAGTGTTACGCGTAAGAGGATGCGCGCAACACTAATCCCAGCCGCAGACTATGCTGGAGGCTCGCTCCCGCCAGCTACTGCGGCGAGTTGGAGACGTGAATCACGCTGAAAGCGCAATGACGTCTCCTACTCGGCAATAGTCGGCAGAAGAGGGAAATATGAATCCCGCTCTGCTGATTGACAGCTGGGAGGGCGGAGAAAGTCCTCCGCGTCTCTCAGCTGTTTTCAGCCGGTCGGCTGAGCGGAGGGAGGGGGGAAAGACAAGGGCATACTCAGGGCATCATGACCACCTAAAAAAGCTTAGGTGGTCATGTTGCCTAGAGTATCCCTTTAAGAGGTTACTGTAAATGTAACAGCAATTAAAATGGCACGTAAGCATTTTAGCAACTTTGGTTCATAGCATCTATATATGCAGTTCCAAAAACTATTATATCACGTCAAACTACTTTAAAAAGCAGCCGCATTTGGTCAATGTTGTCCGGAGTATCTGTGGGAGAACAGAACTGAATTCTTGGACACTGGAGGACATCTTTGGCTGCTAGGACATGGAGGGCCTACAAGAAGGTTTAGTGGAAGTGGGACAACCTGGTTGGTTGGGACTAAAGAGTAGTCTAAATCGGACAAGTTGGAGGTGGTATGTGTTACTTGTTATAGCTTTTTTTGTTTAGGTTGTCTTGTTTATTTAGGGAACAGGGTGTACACATTTAAGACTCTGATTTGGACATGTTTAAAAGAGGAGTTGGGCTTGTTGGGAGGGAGCACATTCGACTTAGGCTAGGGTCAGACGAAAGCATTTTTCACCGCGAACGTCAAAAAGTGCGTCCGAACGCATTGATGTATTTTTTCATGGAATGCGCAAAAACGGTCAGACGACGTGCATTTTCGTGCGTGATTTTTTACGGATCGTAAATAAAACACTTTTTTGCGTCTGGACGTTATGTAGGCTGGACATAAGCAGTGTCTGACATCTCCTCATCACCCACACACGCCGCTATGCCGCCGCAGCGCACTCTGTGCGTCAGTACTAGCGGTTCTGCGTACTCGAAAAAATGCATTCAAATTCCACTTGCGTTGCACGGCCGGACATTTGTGCGGCCGTACATCGTATATTGGCCGTCATTGCCCGGCATTTGCTGCTAGTGCGGCCGTAATTAAGTGCGCCAGAACGCACGTTAAAAGTGCGCTGGTCTGACCCCAGCCTTAGGGTCGGGTCAGACGAGCGCAGTGATCACGACTGTGTTGCCGCACATTTTAACATCCGTGGTAGCATACAATTATGACAATAGAGACCCACACACGAAGTACATCCCCACAGACGTGCGGACGCACAATGGACACGGCAAATGGACGCAAGTTAGGCAAGAATGTAAAACTGCTAGAACGGACATGTTGAGTGCGCCATGTCCGCAACGTCCGCATAGCTTTGTGTGTGAGTGATGGAACGTTATCAGACGGACTGCATTTTTGACGGACAAAATGTTTTTTCATATTAATTTTATTTCCCATCTACATCAGTCAAAAAAAACATCAGTCACAAAAAGGGACCGTGTGGCCACTACCTTGTCATCAGTCAGAGAGTACGTCCGTTGTGCACGGACGCACAGTCCGCACAGAATGCATTTGTCTGACCCTAGCCTTAAGAGCTTATGGGATGTGCTCATGTCAGTAATAGGGGCATTGAGGTAAAGCCTGGTCTATTACATGGGGGTCTATTATATTTAGTATGGAAAAGAGGGAGAAGGTTATGAAGGTGCAAAAAGATTTATTGAAACCAATGGTGATTAATTAAAGGTATTGAGGAATTTGGAACATGTTGAGCTGCATAATCGATTTACAAGTCAAATCTTGTTTTTTGTATTCCTGAGCTTGATGTATACAAAGTATATTGTCGATCTGTGAGGAGAAAATTTAACGTAAGTTACACGGCAAGTAAGATATAGTTAAATTGCTATTTATTATTCGTTAAGCGCCAACACATTCTGCAGCGCTGTACAAAGGTTAAATAACAACACAAGAACGGTTGCCTGCTTCAGCCCAAGCTTTTAATGCCTGTGTGTGTTTTTATGTCATCAATAGAGTGGAGGGGAAAAAGTTTAAGGAGAGGGGCAAAAACATGAGGGGGGGGGGGAAGAAACGCTGGGGTAACCAATTGAAAGAGCATATTCCCTGTAAGTATTATTGAGTACAGAACAAAAGTTGAATTTGAGGCAAATGGTAGAAGAAGATAAAAAAAAAATAGAATAACAAAACACCATTATTTAGCGATTAGATTTTTCGCCGCTGTATGATGTAACATTTCCTTATAAACAGTTAAAAAAAAGGAAAAAGGATAACGGGTTAAGAAGAGGTGAAGTCGAATGCGCTATAAATTGTCAAATGGTCATGGGTTTGTAAAATTCAGAGCTTCAACAGATAAAAAGGTAGAAATAAATGTCAGTGTTATTGTTGTCATCTAAATTTGTATTGCTTATATAAGATGCTTACTGCGTCTACAACAACCTTTGCAAAAGATATAGACTGTAACCAGTCATGTATAGAAAATGTTATTACAATACATATATATGTTTTCATTGAAAATGATCATGGGGGAATCACACTGCTTAGCAACGGTTTTTAATAGCAGAATGAGCAGTGGAGATAGAAAAGATACACAATCTTTAAAGTAAGACATGAAGAGACAGGAGTAGACATGTTCATGAGCAGGTATCTCAAACTCCAGACCCCCCAAGATGCTGATTGTCTACAATTCCAGAATTCTTTGAATTCAAAAGATGTCCAGAAATCATAGTTCAAAAACATTTGGGGGCCAGAGTTTGAGACCCCTGCTCTAGAGGATTGCAGCTTAGAGTAGCAGTCACTGGTCCACCATATCCTCCTGAGGCTGTGGTCAAGTTTGAAGATATGAATATCTCATTCTCAAAACCAGGAGGCCCGGGATTTGCATAAATGTGTTTGCAACATGTACTTGCACTGGACACCTCTACTAAATCAGGGGAATATTGTATTCCTAGGTTTGGCTAAATATATGGGGAACTAGTCCAAGAAGACCAATTGACCAACTGGGGGACTGGTAAACCAATGTTGATACGGAAAAGTTTGTGTGTTGGACTAAAATTAACACAACGAAAATTTCCTTTTCAGTTTCCTTTTCCCCCAGTGTCTACTAGGCCCCAGTGATGACGGACATCGAGCCTCGAGAAGAAGCTCAGCTACTGTCCAAAAGTCTTTTTGAATAATTAGAGAAACGCTCTTTTTGTTATCACTATAGTTTTTTCTGATAATTAAGAAGAAATGCTACGTTCTGGTTGTGACGTTTATTCCTTTTCTCTATAATTTCAATTCTAAACGCCATTTGGTTCTCCACAAAAATACTCACGCCCTCTAGATCTTAATGTCCTCCTCATTCTAGAAACCCAACACCCACTTTGTGTCAACTGCAATGAAATGCAATTAACAAATTAACCCTTTCTCTACAGACACACGTGCACAGTTTTAACCAATCTCTTCCAAGAGTTCACAATATAGTCCAGGGTCCTTCACGTTCTGAAACCATTCACTATGCAAGAATTAAAATATAATGGCAGTGTGCAAGAACACAGATCAGCTTCTAGTGCTGACAGTAATTCTAAATACATGGAAAATAGATCTTTAACCCAAATTCTACACACTAAAAAAATGACTTTTTTTACCCAAATTTATAAAATGAATGCTGATCCGTCCCTGCTATCCAATTCCAAGTTCCCAAACAAAATAATAAAGAAAAGAAATTTACAAAAATCTCAATTTTACAGTTTACTAGTGATGTCCAGGTGTTTATCTGCTGTACAGTCATAACTGATGTCTACTACCTTTTGGTGAACCAGTATCATCCTCCGCTGAACTGTTTAACTCCATGTAGAAGAAACACCAGGGGCCATATCACCTCCTTAAACCTAACGCTAGCGCTCACGTAAATCAGCGTTAGCGTTACGTCTGCATCACCTCCCGAACGCTAACGGGTTAAAAAACCCATTAGCGAATCGGTATTAGCGCTTTTTAGCGCGACCTTACTGTAGTTTGCGCTCTCCATGTTAAGCATAGGGAGCACAAAGTGTAAGCAGAGAGTAACTAGTGTTAGGATCACAAGGTCCTAAGCACTACTCACAGCTGTCGTAAACTCAAAAAGTTTGCGACGGCTTCGAGCTGCGAAATCAGTTATCACCAGCTATAAAACCCCACTCCCCCCCCAAAAAAAATCAATACTCACCTCTCATCTCATGGCGAGAACGACGGCCCAATCCGATGCTTCTGGCCGCAGGTAGCAGAGTGAGACTGGGGAAAAAGTCCCCAGTCTCCCTCTGCAATCACACGGTCAACCAGCAGGATCTCGCAAGAAGTGAGATCCTGCTGGTCATGTGACATGGCAGCAGAAGCCTCCTTGGAGTCCTATGGGCTTTAGCGCTGCTCCGAGCACCCAGGACCCTAGCGGCCACTACAAGGCAGGCTGCTGGACTCAACACCTGCCCCGTAATCTAAAGGGTAAAACCGAGCCGCAAAGGGAATATTAGCGAACACTAATTTTTCCCCTTAGCACCCGCTTTTAGCAACGGCCAGGTTGTGGGGCCCCAGGACATTTGTCTCGTTTTCTCTCAATAATATTTAGCACTTGAAACATTAACAGCTATGAAAACAAAACAAGTCTGTGTTTTCTGTTCCAAGAAAAATAATATTTCTATGTAGACACTTATATATCCATTAAATCAAAACATACAGACTGCACAAGGCCTGGACTGTACCGATCCAGCTTCCCTTGCAGCTCTCACTGGCGGAAAAGGTAAATTACTCCTTTGGCAGTTTAACTCTTGCCCCTTTCTGGTAGAACCAATGCAATATTTTCCTGTAAACCACAACTTGAAATGGATAGTTACATTATATAGGAACACATACAGGTCTATTCAAGAAAGGTGAAGTCAGGAGAAGTAAAAATTCTAGATCAAAATAGCCGAGCCAGAAAAATTCTCCCATTTATCTCACTTTCCATATCGGCTATTTGATCTAGATTGTTCTCTTCTCCTGCCAGTTCTCCTGAGTTTCACCTTTCTCTGAATAACCCTGATAGTAACAATAAAGACATACGAATAGATATCGAACAAATCTGAAATTGCTCGGGACTTAAGAGAATTTGAAAATTTGAGTCAGATTCGACCGATCTGGAATCATTTTGCAGCTCGTGTGCTTTTATATGCTTTCTAGTTTGGTTATTTTGGTCCAAGATGTTTCCTTTCGTTGCCTCTTGACAGTTCACGGTTTAGTGAAAAAGCCATGCTGCATGATAATCGTTACGAGTGGGAAGAAGAACTGGCTGAAAGCAAACCCCCGGCGTGCAGGCAAGATCCAGATTTTTCTTACATTACCGGAAATATCTCTGCAGAAAATAGTCAAAGCCCAATATGCTGTTTCTTGCAAAAACACTAGTCCTTTGCTACCTTGAACTACTCGTCTGCTGCTCTGTACAGTCATACAAAGGAAAATTGTCCTTCATTTAGTGTGTGGATGTGGGGGGGGGGGACAGGGAAGAAAATTGTTCGAATCCAGCAGCTGTGACTCTGCGAGGCGGGCAAGGCGCATCTTGAGATGGGGAGGTATCAGGTTTCTGGTCCCAAAGCATCATTTTATACCCCGGAGATCTTACGGGACAGATGGATCACCACCGATTCCATCTGTCCTTCATCGCACGGTCACGCACAGCCCTGTCCCATTTTCAGTATCCCATTCCATACATCCCCATCATATGCCATAAAACAAAGAAGATACAATGACAGCTGATACTCACTGTGCTGCACGGAGCTGGGTTTTCATGTTGAGCTCCTATGTTGCTCAGAAAGAGGAACGGATTGCATGCAGCAGGGAATCTAGATGGAGAGACGTAAGGTATGGGGGGATTGCTCAGTGAAACTGAAAAGATGGGGGGAGACGCCACCCACACAATTCTGCAGCCCACTGCAAAGGGTGCCTAGTGCTGTTCTGACGTCACAACAGATTCATGAATGGAGAGGGATGGAGCTGTTTTAGGATTCAGCACAGGGCTTGCAGTGACGTCTGCAGTGAGCTGAGCGAGAAGGGGGGCTGGGAGCAGCCAATGGTATATGGGACACATGCAGCAATCACTCCCTGACACAATGAGGGAGAATAAGCCCCATCCAATCGTCACAGGATCCGGACACACACCTTGGAACCATTAAAGGGATGCCAGCTGGGATACAATGTATTCACTAGGCATATATGTGTTATATATATATATATATATATACACAGTATCTAAAAATATATATATATATATGCACACACAAAAAATATGTACAGTATATACACGCACACAAAATATATATACAGTATACATACGCACACAAAAAGATATACAGTATATATATATATATATATATACACACACACACACACACACATATATATATACTGTATATATTTTTATCAATCACGAGTATAGCAGTACGTAGTGATACTTTTTATTGGACTAACATTACATTTAAAAGACAAGCATATATACTGTACATACACACACACACACACACACACACACACTGAATTGCTTCTGACCGGGAGAAGTGAGGGGACTCTCAAAAGCTTGTCTTTTATTATGTATGGTTTTGTTATGTATTGTTAGTCCAATAAAAAGGTATCATTACATCCAGTAATACTCAGAGAAAACATATATATACAAACACACAATAAAAGAATAGATGATATATGAATAAAATGTAAATCCATGTGTATATATGCATTCTATAACAAAATCTCCAGAGTGGTTGTTGCTACAAATTTACAAAAAAAGACTTGTGACGAGATACTGTATTGCTAAATCATTCTATGCCTGCATAAGAGTATAAATATAGACAAGGACACGCGTCTATGAAGGAATATATCTTACCTGACATTGTGTGTGTGTGCGTACGCACGCAGGTTGTGACAGCTCCAGAGAACTGCCCAGTCTGATGAACAAGCATTTGCAGAATTTTGCTGGGGGCACTGATTGACAGTAAGGAGTGGGTGAGAATGCATTAGACATGGTGCATTCTCCCGTGGAAGCGAGTGAACGAGTGCATTAGCACAGAGAAGGATAGCAATGAGCCTGTGCTAGGCTGACTTGAGTGCAGTTCTGGAGGAAAGGGGGTGGTGGTAATGGGGCCATTATATAAGATTTGCATTTACTCATCAACCATAGCATAGAATTTACTAAGTTAACCATTTCAGGGAAAGGATAAAATGTAGTGTGATGTATTAGAAATTCCCTTAATAGCTACACAAGCTCAAGGTACCACCGGGTCATACAACATCCCACCATCCTCACAGTCTCACATTCACCCCTAACTCCACCACTACAGGCGCTCCTTCAATGGGAAAAATAAACTAATTTTAATTATTCACTTTAACATATACCAACTTGTTATATTTCTCCAAAATTATAGAAACATAACCATGGGTTAGGTCTAGTGGGGGTGCGTGGGAATGTAGTTCCTCCACAGTTGTTATTGGGGGAATGGAGTTCCCATTTGGGCAAAAAATGAAAAGTGTTATTTTCTTCCATTCTAGTCATAGATTTCCTTTTATGCCCTGATAAAGTTATGATATGGATTGTAATAAATCCCTAAAAGCTATCAGGGTTATTTAGAGAGAGGTGAAAACCAGAAGAATGATTGGAGAAGTGAAAATTCCAAGTCAATATAGCCAAACCAGAAAAATGCTCCCATTTATCTCACTTTCCAAATTGTTCATTCTCCTGGCAATTCTCCGGGGTTTCACCTTTCTCTGAATAACCCTGATAGTTTCAATATCATATTTCCCATGGGCTAAGGGTGAGAAAAAAATATTAACTGGGAGTGCAAAAATCTCACTGAATTCCAACTTTTGTAGGACTTGACCCTGAACATAAATTACACACCACATGTTCCAGATCTGTTTAATAGGTTAACCCATAAATGTAGGTGAAATAGCAATTTTGCAAGAAGCTTGTTATTGTGAGATAGTTCAAGGATTAAAATAATAGAAAATTTGCTCTTTTTTTTTTTGCGAAAGGATTTTACCAGGAAGGATATATTGAGATTTCTCTCGTTTTCAAGTATGTCCTGGGTGGTGAGTATGTACCGTTAGGTGTCTTGCCCAAGGACACTTACTGGAGACGTGCTCTTGCTGGGATCGAACCTGTGACCCCACAGTCTCTCTCCACGCTTAAAGAGCAGTGATGTTACCTCTATTCCACCCAGCCGGCACAATTTTTAAATGTTCATGTATTAGTTTATTGTTTACAGAAATACTGCTGGGCTGAAAGGCTCTAAACTCTAGATGATATCTCTTTTTTTGCACAATTTCACTTTCATTTTCTTGTTTGGGGCCACTGCACACTGGAAGGAGCTCTGTTCCCTCAGACATCTGTATTTCACTTTGCTTAAAAGCTTTGGTTACACAAGCCGGCCATTAACAAGTAGTGTTGGTCATTATTGTCTTAGCTTGCCTATGGTTTATTCATTGCTGCCCCCTCCCTGAGGCGCACAGAACGGGGTCATCCGCTATTGCAGCAGCTGTAATTGGTAAGCAACATTTTCTATTGAATGCTGCAGACACCTTACCCCAGTGTTTAGGTTTTTACCACTATTTCACAAAGGGTCTGCATCAACAGTATAAAAGGCAGGAATGTAGTAAATGTGAAAAAGATAATAACAGTGGTCAGATCTCCTGCTTATGTGGACTTGTAGTGATCATAATAGTCTGGACCTGATCAAATACCAGCAATGCTGCTGAAAATCAGTGCGCCAGCAATTGCAAATCCTGTCGCAACCCGAATCAATGAATCACTGGCGACTGGATATATACCCAAACTCGGGAAGACTGCGAGAGTGGTACCTATCCATAAAAGTGGTGACAGTACTTTGGTATCCAACTACCGTCCGATATCGTTGCTTCCTGTAATGTCAAAAATTTTGGGAAAATGCGTCTACACACAATTACGTGATTATTATCAATATTGGAACTACTTAACCCCAGATCAATCCGGCTTTCGTCCAAATCACTCAACTACAACCGCCCTTTTAAAAGTCTGCAATGATATCCAAGCTGGGATGGAACAAGGAAACCTAACTGGAGCCATCTTCCTTGATTTTGCCAAGGCCTTTGACACAGTAGACCATGGCATCTTGTTAGAAAAACTTAAAAACTCTGGCATTGGTGATCAAACGCTAACCTGGTTTCAATCATATGTATCCGACCGATCACAATATGTGTCAATTTCTGGCAGCTCCTCCCTCCCCCTCACAGTCACGTGCGGAGTACCCCAAGGCTCAATACTAGGCCCCCTACTATTCACAATATTCATAAAAGATCTGCCCAACGTCTGCAAAGCCTCAACTGTACATATGTACGCAGACGACACTGATCTATACCAGCAAACCAAATCTCCGGCAGCTGGAGGCCGTGCTGCAAGAACAATTCACAGAGGTAGAAAAGTGGATCAAACACAACAAACTTTTTTTAAATAATGACAAAACTGTAACGATGCTCTTTGGAACAAAACCTAAACTACACAAATTGCAAAATCCCCACTTAAGTGTTGGGACAAAATCAAATGGCACGCTGACCACAGTCACTTCTCTCAAATATCTAGGTATGTGGTTGGACCCTAATCTAGCCTTTGGCCCCCACATCGAAAAACTCTCATCTAAACTTTACCCCAAACTAGGCGCCCTGTATAGAAACAAATCCTGCCTGAGCCCCGCGGTAAGAAAGCAGATTGTACAACAAATGCTTATACCGGCTATTGAATACGGAGATGTAGTGTATGCAGCCGACCCGCAAACACACCTTCAGAAACTTACTACATTGTATAAATCATTCTGCCGCTTTGCATTACAATGTAACTACATGACCCACCATTGTGACATGTTAAAAGAGCTAAACTGGCCATCGCTGGAGTCTAAACGCACCCTTCACCTTTCCAACCTGGTGTTTAAGAGCTTTTCTGGGGAGCTGCCACGCTATCTGAATAGACTGCTTCCCCCAGCAGCTCCCTCATCCTAGAACCTCCGATCCAGGACCAGCACCTTACTTGCAATACCACAATACATAAAGAAAGTGGCTCGATCCTCATTTTCCTACAGAGCACCGCAGTTATGGAATAACCTCCCAGACGCCATCAAATCTTCCCCCAGTTTTAAGTCACTCAAGAGCTCCTTACTAACATACCTCAATACAGAATGCACCTGTAAACATGTAACATAATGACTATTTCCTACATATTTATTTTCTGTTAATCTGTATATTTGTGTTGTTTTTTTTTAATATCTTGCATTGTAATACTTTGTATTTCTGTAACACTTCAATGTTCTTGAACCCAGGACATACTTGAAAACGAGAGAAATCTAAATGTATCCTTCCTGGTAAAATCCTTTATAAATAAATAAATAAATAAGATTATTATGTTCCAAAATAGAATATAAAAATAATATCTGTATGTGGCGTAAAGCCTATGTAAGGAAATTACAGTAGCACCTTGTATCTGTACTATACAGGGATTTCCAAATATTATAACCCCTGAATCCCTGTACAGTATTGAGTGACCCCAGAGCTCTCATTTAATTATGCCCCCCAGCTGTTGTAATGCATTAGTAAAGTTTGGTGATCTTTTTGTTACAGTGAGGTTTGGGGCTGCTTCTTGTTACTTGTTTATAGTAATGCAATGTGACAGGAGTGAGATCTCACTGACGATTGTTTTCTCCCTGGGAAAACACTAATTTTGCATTAAAAAGATATGCAAAGTATTACAATGCAAAATCATATGCAGGTTGTTTTTTTGTTGTTGGTTTTTTTTTACAGAGAAAGGGTTAATTCTATTACATTAAACCAGAAGCAGCTCTTCTTTAGTTGGAAAGATAATACTTTTTATTTAAGGATGTGCTCAACACTGTAAAACATAATTTGAAGAGTCTTGATATCGCTAAACATAATTTAAGAATAATGTGCATCTGTTAAGCCTAAATCAAGTTGTGCCCTGTTGACAGGGAATCACTCCCTTTATATGCATCAGCATTTTTTTGCGATCCTTCAGTACAGCCCTCCTCTCAGTATGTGTGCACCATTGGCTGTCGGTGCGCTGACCGACAGGTCAGCATGCCAATCCCACCCATGAGGGCCCCCAGTTAGCTCCGCCCATGGAGCACAAAACATGGTGGCACCCATCACTGGTCAAGGAGAATACAGTCAACGCTTCAGTAAGGGGCTCTCTAGATTTCTGATCCCAGCACGAGTGCACTTAATGCTACATGGCTCCAGTCATAATGATTCCATAATTCAGGGCTCAACAAATTTATATCGGATTGAAATCAAACTACCGATTTTCAGGAGCCAAGGAGAGCTTTGATTCTTTATTAATCATTCAGACATATAGGAGCTGCAGTATCGGTTTTAGAAGCTTCCAAGGACCTGGATTTGTGAAGGCCTACCATAACCAATTCCAATGCATGTAACAATTTCACTGCCTCGTTTTAGCATCAGATTTTTAATTTTATGAGGTTAAATAATATAAACCGAAATTAAAACCCATAGTGCTTTTCACACAGTGCTTCCGCTTTAAATACTGCAAGGACACGACAAAAAAATGGTGGAAAAAAATGGCAGAGGGTTGCGTGTTATGTGACCACTGAATTCACAAGAAAGCCACAGAACAGATGCCTGGATATTTAATCTGTTGCAGACATATTTCAAGCTCCAAAACTGGACAGCTGAGAACAGACAGCTATGAGTGCGGCTCTTTCAGACCTGACTTTTGGGTATTATGCAAACCTTGAAATTGGTTGGGTCTACCTCCATGTACAACACTATAATTTCGTTGCCTAATCGGCGTCCCGCATTTTGTCCAATATAACCTCTCTTATATTCATTTTTGTTTAGTTATTTTACAACGCTAGATGTAATCAGCACCGTTGGTGCAGAGTGTATAAAACCACCAAGGTAACAGAATTTAGGTGTCATCCAATCAAATCTAATAGCCAGTGTTAGTGGACTTGTCAGAATCCAAAATGTTCCACCCATTGTGTCATATTCTGAATAAGCGATATGGGGCACTATTTCAATGTTCGCGCTAAAATGGGGACACTAACAAGGTAAATCTACACCTGCAGATTTGCCCATGTTAGCGTGACCTTCCAGGGCAGGCACTTCCTCAGCACCTTGCCCTGGAATGCAGCGCTAACCACTGGGATATAACACTGCCTGGAGTTTCACCTCGTGGAATCCATAGAGTGTTGCGCTTCCGGGCCGCGAGTCCTGCGCAATCTCGCTCTTGCAGGATTGGGCATTGCCGTGGAGTGATCGTGGAGGGAGACTGGAAAATCTTTGTTCCCAGTCTCACTCTGCTCCCGGGGTCAAGAAGCAGCGGATTGGGCCACCGCTCTCGTGGCGGGATGAGAGGCGAGTATCAGATTTATGGGGGGGGGGGGTTAGGGGCGCTACAGGATTCAGCAAATGCAGAATCATGTAAGGCCCGCTTTTAGGTGGGGCTAAAATTTGGATGTCCGCATCCCTGCGGTAATTAGCGCTAACACTTTGTAATACTTTACTTACTGAAACACTAATGAACGTTTGCTCTCTCCGTGTTAAGTAGAAGATGTGCAAAGTACAGCAAGCTCGCGGAAGCTACCCCAAAAAAAATGATGCGCTAAAGGATCAAAACAGGGTAGCGTCAGGAATGTAATATGGGTGGCATGCGTTAAACATACTTATCCTGGCGGTAACGCTTACATATCAAGACGCTGATGTTAGCGCCAACTATAGTTTGAACGGTAATCATTGCTGGGCTCCTGTGTAAATCTGTAGTGTTCGCTCATTTCAGCACAGCCCTCTTCTCTCCACAGTTTCTATTTTCTTAAAAGTTGTATTTTTTGCATTTTTCTTACTGCCTTAATCTATATATATATATATATATATATATATATATATCGTGAAGCACTGCAGCAAATGCAGGATGGAAAAAGAGGACAAAAATATCAAAGGGTGACCCTAATTTCTTTGAACTAAATGAGGCTTATGGGGAGCCAGAATAATGAAAGGCTAACGGAATTACGCAAGAGGGACCGGGAAATCCAGGCCTCTAGTGAGCTGGGAGATTGCTAGATCACGATTGTTGGATTGTTCTGGATCTGGGGTCAGCAACTTTGAACATCTAAAATTTTCGGAATTACATCTCCCATGATGCTCAGCCATTCCTAAGGTTGGCTAAGCCCCATGGAAAGCATAGTTCTGAAACAAGTGGAGGGCCAAGGTTGTCCAAGGTTTTGATGAATGATGAACCGGATTCTCGTACTGCATCTCAATAAGAAGCGTAGCTTCTATATGCAAAAATTTTAATGTATAAAATAATGCAATAGAATAACATTTCAGACAGGAGGGAATACCAGCAGGTAGAGTGTCTGTTTCTAGACACCGGTATATGTAGGTGGAGAGACGTACAGGCAGCTGTAGAGTGATATCACGAGAGATTGCAATGGAATTAGGTTTCTAATGACCAGATGATTGGTATTTAATAGTACTAATTTATCTTTTGGAAACCACACCAATGCCACATTACATTGTGATATATATATATACATACACACACATATACATATATACACACACACACAGTAAATATTAAACCAAAGGGTGTTTTTCCACTACAGGTTTGCTGAAACGTTCCTAGAGCATAAGGGCTCTAAAACAAATCCTGATCGTGCATGTAACTACTTGGACCACATGAATTACTATACTATACTTTCTCTTAATATGTATTTATTATTTATATACAGGTAAACTCATTGTAACAATAACAAATAAGTGTTTTTATTGTTAAAAGGGGACACTATGCATTGTGACCATTCAATGGTATATAGATGGTTGCACTGCCCTGGTTGCCCTCGTCCCTCTTCTCCCTCTAGGGGAGTGGCTTGGAGGGCAGATTCATCCCTCTGTGTGCAGCGGCTTAGTACCACCCAGAACCTAAGCACTGAGCTTACGAAAATAGGTCTTACAAATAGCTATAAAAGCACTCTGACATTGACAGCCATTGAATTGGCTGGAGGTATGCTCGAGCTTCTAGCTGCCCCATGACCACATGACCTGCTGCAGCTTGCAGGCAGCTGGCAGCATGTCCAGGGCCAGATTAATGTAGGGGCAGATGGAGCGGCCGCTCCAGGCCCCTTCCATTAAATAGGCCCACAGCTGCCCCAAGAAGAGATAAGCTGCTGGCCGAGAAGGACACACACACGCACTCACCACGTGGCCAGCAGGCCTGACAAACACTCACACTGCGGCCGATGTAAAGGTGGATTATGCAGGAGGATTATTGTGAGGAGCAGCCAGTAGGTGGCGATCATCATCTGCTGAGGGAGAAACATCCAGCTGCTCCTCCCCATCCTCCTGCAAGTCTTCCTGTTTCCAGCCATGTGGAAGAGCGGCGAGGAAACACAGGAGAGCAGGACCAGCAGCCGGGGTAGGTAAAATTCCCCTAGATTATTCTCCTGGGCAGCGTTTTTTTTTCCATTTACCGAGCCCCCCCTCCCCCCCGCAGCTCTCCTCTGATCTCACTCGGCAGGGAGGAGGAGGAGGAGGGTGCAGCATGCGGGGGACGACGACACAGTGGAGACAGAGTGAAATGAAAGAAAGAGGGGGTCACACAGAGAGAAAAATGAAACAGGGGGGGTCACAGAGAGAGAGAAATGAAAGAAAGGGAGTGAGTGTGCTTAGCCCTGCAAGGCTCGATCCTCCTATGGAGAATCGCAGCTCCATCAAAGCGCGTCCTAGACGGAGAGGGCTGCTGCACGGCTGCTGTTGTGCACGCAACAGCGTGTGTCTGGCCCCGTCGCACCGTCTCAATGCTGCAACAGACGCCAGATGGCACGTCTGTACGTGCGCACAAAGCGCGCTCGTCTGACGCCAGCCTAAACAGAAATGAGAGAGACTACTAATTCACACTGCACATTGTTATGAGTTTTATTGCTGTGGAGCTCAGTGATACAGTAATGTGCGGTGTGTATGAGTGTGAGTTTTATTGCTGTGGAGCTCAGTGATACAGTAATGTGCGGTGTGTATGAGTGTGAGTTTTATTGCTGTGGAGCTCAGTGATACAGTAATGTGCGGTGTGTATGAGTGAGTTTTATTGCTGTGGAGCTCAGTGATACAGTAATGTGCGGTGTGTATGAGTGTGAGTTTTATTGCTGTGGAGCTCAGTGATACAGTAATGTGTGGTGTGTATGAGTGTGAGTTTTATTGCTGTGGAGCTCTGTGATACTCATCTGTGAATAGATTAACCATTACTTCTCTATAGGACAATTTCGCTGCCGCTGAAGATCGCCTAATTGTTGCGAACTGCACCGTATTTCTCTGTCAATTCGTCAGTATTTGACGATTTGATACTTTAGTTGGCGATTGTTGACCCAGTATCTAAAAATAGGCCCAACAAAATCCTCAGCACCAGGCCCATGATACCCTTAATCCGGCCCTGAGCATGTCACATGTGGACCACCGGCTAGGCAGTCCGTCATTGGATTTAAGGTATGTTTACATCTGAAGGGCTAAAACAGTAGAAGGTGGGGTGGAGGGGGTCAGGAGGTGTTACTGTTTAGCACCGTTTTTCACAGCTCCAGAACCCTAGCTACCCCCTAACAGGTCAGGTTTTAAGGATTCCCTTTGGGAAATGCAGACTGAATCCTGCAACCACTGAGCAGCAAATCATATCACCTGTGCTGTGCTTCAGATATCTGGCAAACCTGGCCTGCTTGAACTTCCGTGAGGTTCAGGAAGCACTGGTTTAACCCCTTCACTCCACCCCCATTTTAACCCTATACTATCCTTTTAGTTGTATATATCAATTTGTAAAGACATAATAGTACCTTTGACTCCAAAAGGCACAATTGTCATAAAGGGGTCCTTTGAAGGGGTCAGTCCTATTCAAACATGCAACCTCAGTAATGTGGACATGTCCAACAAACGGAGTGGTGAAGCACCAGTCATTTAGGCCGGGGTCAGACGACTGGCATGCCTCCTTTCGTTTGCCGCAGCGTTGTGACGCTATGACGGGGCCGGCCGCACGCATGAAATGCGCGTCCTACAGCGGCCATGCTGAAAATCAACCCGTCGAAGTGCTACAACGCTTCCATAGGAGGATCGAGCCTTGCAGCACTGACCGCAATAACTGCAATCAGCGAGGTGGCCAGATCAGCGTCAGAGTAGAAGGAATGCCCACTCTCACGGACGTTCCTTCCGCTCCCAAAAATGCTCGTCTGACCCCGGCTTTAGGGATCTTAGCTATCCAGCTGGCTTCTGGAGAGATTTCACTGTCCTACAGAGGCACGAGGAAGGGAACGTAGGGCAACATATCTGACACTTTCTTGATATCACTGATGTGAGGCCCTTTCATGGATATTGCCCATAGCCATAGGATGGCCCAACTACACCACAGAACATAGTTAGAGAGCCTTGTTAATAGGCATCTACATAAAATATAGGTAGGAATACCTTCACAATCAAGGTCTGTATTTTAAGAAACCCAGAAATTAAATATAAAAATGTTCAGGGGTCTTACAGATGTTACCAAAAATATCACAAAATGAATTCACACCAAAATAACCCCATAGAAAAAAAAAAATACCCACCGATGATCTATATCTTTACTCATTTTTACATGTGTGTGTTTCTACCAGACTTTAATATATCATATATAACTTTTATTGCAATAAACATCAAATCTCAACAAAAATTTTAAAAAAAATCGCTTAATGACCTTACTAGACGTTAAATATAAAAAAATAGAGAAAAAAAAACAAGAAAAAACCTGATACATGTGAATGATCTGTGGAGAGGTAAAGCCTCAAAGGTTGCTGTATGACATTCTTTATCCTTATCAGAGGGGTAGTATGTTTATTAACTCCTCTGAAAAACAAGAGCTTATCAGACGAACGGCCAAAGGTTAAACACAGCAAAGGTAGTTATTTAACTATGAACACAAACTTAAAATATGAAGGCAGCACAAATCACAATTGGGTGGAAATAAAAGTATTGCTCCCCAATAAAGAGCCGGCTTTTTGGCCGAGGTAAAAATTCTCCTCTTAGGCGGTTGATGTACTGGTCTGATATAAGCCTATAAAGGCACAAAGGAAGCATAATACAAAATAATTCCAAGACATCCATTTTTTGGAAAAACATTTCCATTTTTCCCAAACATTGATCTTATGGTTAATGGTAGAGATGTCGCCCGGTCCAGTTCTTAAACTGTGAAAAACAAAGGAATGCCGAGATTGATGTATCCATGTATTTGACAGGTTCTTTTGTATCTTTAAGGTTCAGAGATACATAAACTGTAGTGGGGTATGTATCTTGGGCATGAGAGGCAGATCTTTTGGCAATCTCTCTTTGACTGACCAACGTTACCACAGCAATTGAACTGGTGGCTTCTTGTAGCAAATACAGAATAATGATACATGGCATCGCTGTGTTAGAGTAAAATAAAGCATGCACCGCTACACCATGCCTCCAGCAGATCCATCAACTAGTTAAGTAAGCCTCGGTCGTGCATCTCTAAGGCTGGCTTCAGATGAGCGCACTATGTGTGCCCGTACTGACCTGCCTTCTGGCTTCCGTCGCAGCATTGAGACTCTGCGACGGGGCCAGCCACACGCTGTTGTGTGCACACGCAACAGCGGCTGTGCTGTGTCCATGCAGCAGCCCTCTCCGTCAAAGAGCTAGGACGTGCATTGACAGAGCTGCAAAGTGTGATTCTCCGTAGGAGGATCGAGCCATGCAGCGCTGCTGAGCACACTAACTGCACACAGTGAGGTGGCCAGATGGGCATCGAGTGGGAGGAACTAGGGATGAGCCAAACACCCCCGTGTTCAGTTCGCATTCCAACTCCAACAATTTCAAAAGTTCGAGTTCGAACCAAACTCAATGCAAGTCAATGGGACTCAAAAGTTAGGTTTTTAGAGTGCCCTGCAAGAGGGCATATATGCAAGATATTTGCCATAAAAGATGTATGGGGGTCCGGGTAGTGCCCTGGAGGACAGCAAACAAGGACAAAAAGTAAAAAAAAACAAAAAAAAAAAAAAACGTTTTTAAAGGGACAGTGAGTTTTCCATAAAATAAGGGTTAAAAATAAAAACGAAAAATTCCTTCAAATATCGTGCCTAGGAAGTCCCCATAACCTGCCTGTGAAGTGGCGGATTTGTAGGATGTATAGAAACACTTAAAAACAAAAAAATTACATTTCAAATGACGGTAAACGGTTTTCCTTTAATCTATTCATAAACAACTACTTGGGGCGGCAGCCTGTATTAAAAGAGGAGACATTTTAGGACACGCAGAACAAGTTTAGTGATTTTTTTTTGCTAAATTATGGTGAAACCTATCCAGGCTTTGGATGAAAGTAACAATAGGTGCTTTAAAATTGGGCCTTTAGTGTCGGCAACAGTGCCGTCACACCGTAACCCCTCAGTGGTATTGTTGTGGAAGAGTGCAGCGTTGGACCCTGCGGTCCAATATTAAAATTATACGAATCTGGTACAGGCGTCAGTGGCAGTGCACCCAAATATTTTGCCTTTGATGGCAGCAAGTGCCTTCACACCGGAAGTGGCGTCACTAGGGTTGGTGTCACCCGGTGCGGTAACTCATGGTGTCACCCCCCCCCCGAGTTTTACGTTTATTTATTTAACTACTCTTACTCATAAAGCAATACTCCCATATAATAATGAATGCTCATAGTACACGGCGCACATTACTGTGGGGTTTAAAAAAAATCTAGAAATAAAGAGACTCTTTACTATAGAATATAATAATAAACGGTTGTTTCGTTTTGGGCATTAAATCCATCATTAATTATTGAATTAATATGCAATAATTAAAGCCCTAAGTTGCAACAATAACATTTATATCTTGTGGGTAATATGGTCGAATATATATAAGAAAACACACAGAAACCGGTGCAATATGAATGACAATTTACTTGGCAATCTATATTCACAGTTTATATCATTTGCTTTACAGTAACTACAGAAAAACTAACATATACACACAGTCATGGCACAGTACATTAAACTAAACAACAATACTTCACAGTACATTAAGCTAAACAACAATACTTAAACAATACAGCAATGAACTAAAAGCATGCTTACTACGCCCCAAGCTGGGGGCTGCAGAAAACTTCACATGGTCTGGTCAGTCTCAGGTATCAGGTCAAAGAGAAAGAGACCTAACCCTTGGTGGAAGTCCCCTTTTATTCCCAGTGGGAGTCACCAGTAGACAAACCCTCTCTACCAATAGGAAAAGACCTCTCTAAAGTAGGCTGGCTTAATGACATCACAGCTAGCCCCAGAGTGCAAACAGCCTACACACTGCCCCTAGTGGTCCTTCTTTGGTATGTCAATCAGTTAATATTAAAATATGATAATTTATGGCAGAAATCATCCATGATCATAACAACGGTTTATTAGATATTGTATTAAAACGGGAATATTTTTAACATCGAAGTCTATGGGGCAAAACATTTCCCATACCGAATACACGAAAATGTCCAAAATCACGAAAAAAAGTCGATACGAAAAACGAGCCGAAACGAACTGAAACGGAAATCGGCCGAAACGAAAATTGTCGAATTACGAATGAAACGAGCCAAAACGAAAATTCAACACGCAGACCTATATATACGTATATATCAACACGCAGATCTATATATATACACCCACCCACAGACCTCAGCCCATATATACACATATGCACATGAGGAGGTGGCATGTGGACAATCTCAACTAAATGCGCCCCCCCCCCATTTGGCTGATCCCTCCAGAAGAAATATTGAACCCGACAGAGCAGAGAATATATACAGTGGCAAGAAAAAGTATGTGAACCCGTGGATTACGTGGAGTTTTGCATGAATTGGTCATAAAATGTGCTCTGATCATCATCTAAGTCACAACAATTTGAAAAACACAGTCTGCTTAAAATAATACAACACAAACATTATATGTTTTCATGTTTTTATTGAACAGAACATGTAAACATTCACAGTGCAGGGTGGAAAATGTATGTGAACCTTTGGACTTAATAACTAGTTGACCCTCCTTTGGCAGCAATAACCTCAACCAAACGTTTCCTGTAGTTGCAGATCAGACCTGCACAACGATCTGGAGTAATTTTGGACCACTCCTCTTCACAAAACTGTTTCAGTGTAGCAATATTCTTGGGATGTCTGGTGTGAATCACTCTCTTAAATTCATGCCACAGCATTTCAATCGGGTTGAGGTCAGGACTCTGACTGGGCCACTTCAGAAGGCGTAGTTTGTTTTGTTGAAGCCATTCTTTTGTTGAATTACTTGTATGCTTTGGGTCATTGTCCTGTTGCATCACCCATCCTCTGCGGAGCTTCAGTTGGCGGACAGATGGTCTTACGTTTTCCTGCAAAATGTCTTGATAAACTCTGGAATTCATTTTTCCATCAATGACAACAATCCGTCCAGGCCCTGAGGCAGCAAAGCAGCCCCAAACCATGATGCTCCCTCCGCCATGTTTTACAGTGGGGATGAGGTTTTGATGTTGGTGTGCTGTGCCTTTTTGTCTCCACACATAGTGTTGTGTGTTTTTTCCAAACAACTCAATTTTGGTTTCATCTGTCCACAGAATATTTTGCCAGTAGTGCTGTGGAACATCCAGGTGCTCATCTGCAAACTTCAAACGTGCTGCAATATTCTTTTTGGACAGCAATGGCTTCCTCCGTGGTGTCCTCCCATGTACTCCATTCTTTTTTAATGTTTTCCTTATTGTAGATGTGTCAATAAAAATGTTAGCATGTGCCAGGGATTTCTGTAAGTCTTTAGCTGACACTCTAGGATTCTTCTTTACCTCATTAAGCGCTGTGCTCTTGCAGTCATCTTTACAGGACGACCACGCCTAGGGAGACTAGCAACAGTGCTGAACTTTCTCCATTTGTAGACAGTCTGTCTTACCGTGGACACATGAACATCAAGGCTTTTGGAGATACTTTTGTAACCCTTTCCAGCTTCATGCAAGTCAACAATTCTTGATCGTAGGTCTTCTGAGAGCTCTTTTCTCTGAGGCATGGTTCACATCAGGCAGTGCTTCTTGAAACCAGTAAACCCAAAACTGGCATGTGTTTTTAAAGGGCAGGACAGCTTTCAGCAACACATCCAATAATATCACACTGATTGGACTCAAGGTTGGCTCACTCCTAGTTCCAATTAGTTCTTGGAGAAGTCATTAGGCTAGGGGTTCACATACTTTTTCCACCCTACACTGTGAATGTTTACATGTTATGTTCAATAAACACATGAAAACATATAATGTTTGTGTTGTATTATTTTAAGCAGACTGTGTTTTTCAAATTGTTGTGACTTAGATGAAGATCAGAGCACATTTTATGACCAATTCATGCAATACTCCACGTAATCCCAAAGGGTTCACATACTTTTTCTTGCCACTGTATATATTATTCTCTGCTCTATCGGGTTCAACATTTATACTGGAGGGATCAGCCAAATTGGGGGGGGGGCAATTAGTTGCCAAAATGTGTGTGTAATACAAGTCTGGATATATATATTTATAAGGATATAGATATATATATATATATACATATGAAGCGATAGGAGCTGCACACGTGTAAACTGGTTAAAAACAAAAAATCTTTATTTAAGGCATCTTAAAATCAGACCGACGTTTCGGTTCTCTCTGGAACCATCTCCAGAACCTGAAGATGGTTCCAGAGAGAACCGAAACGTCGGTCTGATTTTAAGATGCCTTAAATAAAGATTTTTTGTTTTTAACCAGTTTACACGTGTGCAGCTCCTATCGCTTCATATCTATCCTGTTCATGTCATTGGGCGTGCACCGTGGATTTCAGTTTGGTTATGTGAAGATTGGGAGTAGCGGGAGTCCTAAGAGAACTATATATATATACATATATATACATATATAAATAATCATACCTGCCGTTACCTTCCCCTATGAATTTGCTAAAAATATACACACAAAAAAACCAAACCACTGCCTGAGACCCCGCGCAGCCCAAATGCCACCCCCTCTACCTGGCTGAATGTATCTAATATACAGTATATAAATAAATACATTCAGCCAGCTAGAGAAAGAAAAAAAAAGGTTTTATTTTATGTTCCCGGGGACATTTAAAAATGTCCTCGGATTTTATTTTCTTTAGAAATGTGTCACCTTACCTTAGCCTGGTGGTCAGTGGGGGCTCCCTGGATACTGGGGGGGGGGTCTGCCGTGGCAGCAGGTGCAGTGGCTCCCTCCCTGCGCTGCCTGTTTCTGCCACATGTACCCGGGCGGCTAGCCCGCACAGTCACAGCTCTGTCATCCGGCGGCCGCATGCTCCTTGCTCCTCAAGGGGATCCTTGGCAGGCCCCTGCAGGCTGCCCTCTACAGTGCCTGATTAGAGGGCCGTGTCTGCCTGATGTTTTAGTAACAAGAATGTTTAATCCTATAGGCTTCAATGTTAAAAATATTCCCGTTTTAATTCAATATCTAATAAACCATTGCTTATAATATTCTGCAGTAAAGAGTCTCTTTATTTCTAGATTTTTTAAGCATTTTTTATACTTTTTTTTTTTAAAAAAAAGAAAAATTTTGAACTTTAGGCGAACATCCCAAAAGGTTCGAAGTTCGCGAACTTTCGAACTGCCGATGTTCGAATCGAACTCCGAACTGATCGAACCGAACAGCTCATCCCTCGAAGGAACATCCGCTCTTCAAATACACTCCTCTGACGCCAGCCTTATGGGTGGCAATCTAAGGCCGGTGTCAGATGCGCGCACTTCAGAGTGGAAGGAATGTCCGTGAGAGTGAATGTTCCTTCCACTCTGACGCCAGTGTGGCCACCTCGCTGAGCGATAGGAGGATCGCGCTTTGCAGCCCCGTTGAACGTGCGTTTCAACGGGGAGGGTTTCAGCACGTCCCTTGTAGCAGGCGCTACTCGTGCGTGTGCTACACCGTTTGGCCCGCCCTGTCGAATAGTCACAACACTGCGACGGACGTTGGGAAGGAACGTCAGTACACGCGCAAGTAGTGCGCGCGACTGACACCGTCCTAAAGGTTGATAGTAACTTGCCTGAAAATGGAAAGAGGGAATTATGGGGTGTGGGGGTGGGATTTATCTTAATGGATTTACTCTGGGGCAAGGGCTTGGAACTGCAGTTCCTTCGGCTCCTATGTTAATCCATATACCTGGATCACACCATAAAACGTAAGAACATAACAACATCCTTTACTACTAATTCAATATTAGATATATATCGATTTTTTTCACCACATTTGTGCAATCGTTCACATTACTTATGATGAAATCCCTTTGTGTTACCTCGCAAATTTAGCATAAATAACTTGCGGCGATGCCAACTGATCAGCAGCGCATTGTTCTCTCACCCCGTATAGGCCCAGCTGGCATTAGAGAGTTGGCAAGTACAACTGATGTCCAACGTAATCTCCCGCAGCAATTCTTACAGATTCATAAGACACATGATAGGCTTGTGGCTCACGGCAGGAACGTAACAGCTGCCCGAAGGCGCTCGCCTTGTGCCGTTCTCCTATAACTGGACCTCGATAATGTACAGCTTAAAAGGTATTTGTGCATAGTTCGCTGAATAGACCGGAGCTTTCCTAAAACTACGAGGCCTTAGATTAGCCTGGTGATTTCCAGTAGCCTAGAAAAAAAAAAAAAAAAAAACCTTGGCTACACCATCAGCACAAATAAGCCAATGGAATAACTCATGGCTTACTATACATGGGGAAATAAATTGTAACTGAAAAGCAGCAAAGTATCCCCTTCACTACCAAACACTTTTATTTAAAAAATAATAATATAAAGGCTTACATAAATTACAGTATATATACAGGGTTATTCAGAGAGAGGTGAAAACCAGGAGAATGACTGGAGGGGTGAAAATTCTAGGTCAAAATAGCCAAACCAGAGAAGACGCAGTCCTTTTTTACCAACTGGACTCCCCTTATCCGAACGCTCCCCTGCGAGACTAAAGACTCACTACGACACACCTTCTTCTGTGCTCCCTGGTACTCTTTGCAGATGTTGCGAGGAACCCCACCGATCCCCCAGGACCACTCCTTGAGCCACTTCCTCGCCTCCCCCCCATTAGAGGCCTCGGTCGATTCTGCGCTGCCCTCTCCAGGTCAAGGTGTACGTTCCTTTCCCATGGCATTTGAATTTTAAGTGTCTTGTTTCATGCTATTTGAGAGATATCTCGCTTATTTAACTGGAGTTACCGTATTCCTGTATTGCTCTTCTACTTCTAACGGTTATGTCGCACGTCGCTCATTTACTTGTAATTCTGTACTGTTCCGAAACAAATAAAAAATATGTTAAAAAATAAATAAATAGCCAAACCAGAAAAATTCTTCTATTTATCTCACTTTCCAAACCGGCTATTTGGTCTAGAAGATTGTTCTCTCCTGCCAATTTTCTTGGTTTTCACCTCTCTCTGAATAACCCCCATAGTCATTCAGGAGTCATCACGTGGGGACACGTCCGTAAAAAAGTGCGTCTGAGCGCATGGACGTACTTTTTCACGGAATACACGATAGCGGTCATACGATGCGCAATTTCGGCCGTGATATCATACGGATCCAAACCAGGAAATTTTGGGTGTCTGGACGTTATGTTGGCCGGACATGAGCAGCGCCTGACGTCTCCTAATCACGCACACACGCCGCTACGCGGACGCAGCGCACTCTGTACGTCAGTACAAGCGGTTCCACGTTCTTGCGAAAATGTGTTCGTTTGCCGCTTGCGTTGCGCGGCCGAACTTTCGTGCGGCCGTACTTTGTGTGTGGGTCTGCGTTGGACGTCATTTGCTGCTACCACGGCCATCATAAAGTGCGGGTAAACGCACGTTCACACTGCGTTCATCTGACCCCAGCCTTATTCCCACAGGGTAGAAAAGTGAGGCAATATCAAGTATGCTATATTTAGTATTTTATGAAAATATTTAGGGCTCTATTCCATAATTGTTATGGTTGTGTCTTGATATGTAATCGTTAACGCTAGGATTAGTATGCTTAACGTCTGGCAATTGATATCCCGTAGTTGACGCTACGCTGGTGTTTAATCAGTGAGTCCTTTGCAGCTTGCGCCAGCTTACTGTACTTATCGTCTCCTATACTTAACACGGAGAGGTAAATCATTTTTTAACGACTCGGGATGGGAGGTTTTACAAAGTGCAGGCGCAAGTTAACGTCGGGACGTGAGTTGACAAATTTTAACAACTCCTAAAAGCTGGTGTAAAAATATACTTCTAAAAGAGCAAAAACATTACACACGATCTACTAAACTCCCCATAAAACTCCATACTGACGTATGCGAAGGCATTAAAGGGAAACCAAAGCAAGGATGCAGATTTATACCCTCTGTCATACCACGCACACAGCAATGACTTATTCATTCTCCGTATTGTATTAGCCCCTATCTTTGCTATTTCAGCCATTCATTCCTCTGCCAGGTTGCTCTTATGGTTTTCTATGTTTTACCAGCTGCATTGTAAAAAATCTGCACACACAGCAGAAGGCACGGGGGAACCTTTGCCAATCTACCAAATATTGGATGTGCCCTGTAGGCAGAATGCCAATCCTGAAATCTGCTAAATTTAAAGATTTCTCATCCTGTGACTGCAAACAAGTCATCCGCGTCTGCCCCGCTAGATGTAAATAGAATGAAAATATAGGTTATTATAAAAATATCTATAAACGTAACTGATCAAATGATATCAGTCAGGCATCAATAAAGCCGCACAGGTGGTTTCTGTTTGCCCAAACGCATATTCTGCCATGCTTTAAGAGGACGAGTGACTGGCAGCCAGGGTTTTTCATTAAACTAGGAATTGTTAGGAATTTAACAAGATATTTCAAAGTAAATGGTTCTGGGGAAAAAAAAAAAACTTGCCAGTAGGGATTTTTTTGCCAAACTAGACATCTATTACCAAACAAATGGTAGGCCACACCAATAACTCCGCCGTAAAAATCTTTATTCACTGGATTCTGGGGCAAGACATATAACGTTTCGGCATAAAGCCTTAATCATGTATGATTCAGGCTGGCGTCAGACGAGAGAGCTATGTGTGCCCGTACTGTCGTGCTTACCGGCGTCCGTCGCAGCGTTGCGATGCTGCAACGGGGCTGGTCACACGCTTGCGAGCGCGCACGAAATGTACACGCAACAAGCGTCCGTTATCCAAGCCTCCTCGTCAATGCGCTAGGACGCGCGTTGACAGGGCTGCAAAGCGCCATCCTCCATAGGAGGATGGCGCTTTGCAGTGCTGAGCGCACTGAGTGCGCTCAGTGAGGTGGCCAGACGGGCGTCGAGTCCACTCTCACAGACGTTCTTCCTTTCACTCTCCAAAGATGCTCGTCTGGCCCCGGCCTAAGGCTTTATGCCAAAACGGTGTACATCTGGAATGCGGTGAATACAGATTATTACAGCAGATTTATAGGTGTGGCCTATCATTTGTTTGGAGATTGTTTTGGGACAGCGGATCCCTTGATGGAGCACCCGTATATTTTTCAGCAGATATCTCTTTGTATGGCACCTATTACCAATTATTAATGAATAACTCCTTATGTGTGTTGCATTTTATTGCCATAATTTCATAATTACAACCCATTGTTTTTTCGCATATCTTCTTCTTAAACAACCCATTTATCCCATAGTCAAATGGTCCTTCTGGGAAGATTGAACCAAGGAATCCTATGGTTTGCCACAATGCAGCAAGATGTGTCTTTGCCAGTTTTATCAATCAGACTGACATACAGTAAGTGAAAAGGATTTTTACGCAATGAAATAAAAACAAGTGGACAGAATCCTCAAAGTTCTAAATGAAAATATCATTGATTGTCACCAAGCTAAAATTATGGGTATTAATGAGAAGCAACAGATATTATAATATTAAAAAAGACCTTGTGGTGCCATGAATTACCTATATAATTGATCATTAAAGAGAGCACATGAATATATATATATATACACCATAGCTCAGGGCTCAATATAACAAGTCCCAAGCTACTAACCAGGCCATAAGAGTTACTCGCCACCAGTTGCTCCACCTAACCCCTACCCAGCCCTCAACTCCACCCCTAAACACACCCCCTTAAATTATCTTATGAAATTACACTGTTAAAAGGTTTTATTTAGAATAAAGTTACAAAAATAACATTAATACCCAGACATCAGACCCCAGATACATGTATACCCAGTCATCAGAGCCCAGTGTGAGCAGAGCGAGGAGGCCGGGAAGCTCCTCTCCACCCCCCCCTGCCAGTGACAAAGATGAGCTGGATCAGGTTAGGCAGCTGATCCCTGCCACCCTGCAGCCTGGGGAAAGGGGGGGGGGGGCTGCACGGTGGCACTGCCAGAATACGCAGCATGAAATAATTTATTGTGCTGCCTGCATGTGCATTTCCACTCGCCAAATGTGAGTAGGCGAGTGGAAATTTTGAGCCCTGACATAGCTGATACCATGTATAATAAAGGGATCCATTGCAAATCAAGGTTTAAAAGAGAGCACCTTGCAGTCCTCTCCTCCTGTTTCCAACCCCAACCCTCCTAGATTGTGAGTTCCTACGGGAATAGGGCCCTAATCTCCTCCTGTACTGTTTGTCAAATGTTGTTCAATGTATTGTAACCCTGTCTATACTGTGCCTATTGTACAGCGCTGCGGAATATGCTGGCGCTTTATAAATAAAGAATAATAATAATAATAATAAAATAGGGCAATGTTCATCACAAACTTTATCATTCGGTTGGGTATTGTGTTTGGAGACCTCCCAAACGTCCTGTATGTAGGAGACTGTGCTGATTTTATGTGTCCAGCCCTCGTTCATGCATAGAACATAAATATTTATCTCCATTCCACTGATTAGATTTGTGGATGAGTAGAGAAAGATATTCAAATAGCCCTTGTGACAGTCCACCAAGTATTTTCATGTAGACCCACTGAGCTTGCAATGCATGTCTATGGTCTCCCAGAACGGACACGAAAAATCTATGAGGTCTTGGTTTAAGATACGCAATGTTTGACTTTTAATACTAGTGGTAAGAGTCATGGGAATGATTCACAGGGAAATCTTAGCAGTTTTTGAACTTTACCTTGATTAATTCAGCAAACAAGTTAAAAACAGGTTATTTTCCAGTTATGCCCAGGTGCAGTCTGGCTGCAATATCCGATCAGAGGGTGGCTGCAATATCCGATCAGAGGGTGGCTATAACATTGGTCATAAAGATCAATGCGATTTCTCAACTCTTGATTAGATATCGCAGGTTTTGTGTACAGAGATCCAGTGCTGAGGGCCATTGTCTTTCCTCTTCCGTGGGCAGTGCCATCTTGCAGCGTTTAGGTGACCCTGGGGCATGGAGGGAGCAAAGAGCTGTCTTGCAGCACGGCTCTCTATTCTGTGCCATCACTTCTCCCTGTGCATGCCACATGGAAGCAAATGATTTAACAGGGAAATACTATATATATTATTATTATTTATCAAGCGCCAACACATTCCGCAGCGCTGTACAAAAGATGCAACGGGTAAAGACAGGACAATTCTACAATACATTACAGGAGGCTGGTCAGTATTCCTGCCAGCAGATACAGGAGGATGTGAGGGCCCTATTCCCGTGGGAATTTACAATCTCGATGGGCGAGGGGATTAGAAACAGGAGGGGGGCTGCAGTGATGCGTTATGCAGGAGAGGTGAGGACCATTATTGGGTCGGTCGGATGTCTTGTTACGGAGTCAGGTGGTCGGCTTCTCTAAACAGAAGGGTCTTTAGGGAGCGTTTAAATGAAGCCAGATTGGGGGACAGTCTGATATTGCGAGGAAGAGCATTCGATAGGGTCGGCGCCGCACGAGAAAAGACCTGCAGTCTGGCATGTGATGAGGTATATATATTAGCAACAAAATGGTAACACATGCACAGGGAGTGATTTCCTATTGAATTAGACCAATTTATAGGGCCGCGACACCTGGCCCTCACTAAGGCTGGGGTCAGACTAGCGGCATTTTTAACGTGCGTTTAGGCGCACTTAATCACGGCCGCAGTAGCAGCAAATGACGGCCAATATATGAAGTACGGCCGCACAAAAGTCCGGCCGCGCAACGCAAGTGGAAAATGAACACATTTTTCCGCGAACACAGAACCACTAGTACTGACGTACAGAGTGCCCTGCGGCGGCATAGCGACGTGATTAGGAGATGGCAGACTCTGCTAATTTCCAGCCTACATAACGTCCAGTCGCAAAAAAAGTGTTTTATTGACGATCCGTAAAAAAATCACGCACGAAAATGCGCGTCGTCTGACCGTTTTTGCGCATTCAGTGAAAAAATATGTCAATGCGTTCGGACGCACTTTTTGACGTCGCTGCCAATTATGCGTTCGTTTGACCCTAGCCTAAAACCGGGATGCTAAGGGGAAAATTTACTGTTTGCTAATTTCCCCTTTGCATCCTGGGTTTTACCATTAGATTACAGGGCACACACTGAGTCCAGCAGCCTGCACTTAGCGGCCGCTAGGGTCCTGGATGTTCTGGGCAGCGCTAAAGTGCCGTCCCTCCCTATTAGGGTTGCCACCTTTTCTTCAAACCAAACCCGAACACTCTAGTGTTGGGCTTGGGCGTCAATTTTTTTTTTGTAGTGTATACATTATGTGTTTATTTGCATTAAGCATATATATCATGGCACGTGGCATACATGGTAGACTGGTATGTATATGGCACACTGGCGGCAAAACTGGTATTATGGCACACTGGCGGCAAAACTGGTATTATGGCACACTCCTGGCACTCTGGTATTATGGCACACTCCTGGCACTCTGGTATTATGGCACACTGGTATAATAACACCCTGGAATGTATATGGCACAAAAGTTATTCAAAAATAATCTGCACTCCCCTCTTGTCCCACAGTGCAAAGGACATCACAATCCACCGCCTCCTGTTTTCACTTGCATAAGGACACTGAAATGCAGAGTACAGACATGCATGCAAGCACCATCAGCGGGGGCCTCAGCCATCCTTCATATGTATAATGTGTTTACATAAAACATATTGTTGTGTCTGAGAGTGTTCGGGTTTGGCTTGAAGGAATGGTGGCAACCCTAGGCCTGCGCTGGATTCCGCTTGGAATCGTCCAAGACCCGAGGTGAAGGCTATGGCCGGCTGGGACCGACAGTAGCTGGGACAGTTTTAGAACTGCACTTCCCTTGATGCTCTGTCAACCGAACAAGTTGCTGGGCATCATGGGGATGTGGTTCCATAACATTTGGGGAGGACAAGTGGCTGTCCCTTAATTTAAAAAGGGACCTGCACTAGGATACAACTATAGACGTCTTTTTGCTTTTTTCTTAGCTCTTACAAGAAAATAAAAAGGATGAACAAACAATATAAATTATATATTTACATTTCTTAATTTAAATATTATTATAAAAACATACATAATTCCTTGTTATATCCAAATTGTCTATTTTTACACGACACAGATAATGTGCCTTGGGGCCCAGAAAAATGCAAACCAGACTCACTGTAAATTGCACAAACCTGACCTCAGTACTAGGTGTGATAAATGACTCATTTAATCTGTCAGATGATCTGAAAACAAAGCCAAACAAGATAACATGTCAAATCCAACCTGCATACCTGAGCTGGCCGTCTACTGGAATCCATAGTAAATATCTATATATTCACCAAAACTCACAGACAGCCAAACCAATGGAAGACACTTTCATTTTTATGGGGCTGTCATTGGAGATGGGGCCCATTTCCCAAAACTGTTCATATGGGTTGGAAAGTCGTCTGGTTTAATGTAAATAAAAAGTAATCCAGCATTGGGTGCTCATGTTATTGTGCTTACAGCTAGTGATTTCCACAACCCTTTAGTTTAATCAAACATTCACTTTTATGAATAAATACAAATACAGTTATACAGTCCCTACGAAAAGGGGAATTCAGGAGCAAGTATTTAAATGACTATAATATATATGACTATAATATATATATATATATATATATATATATATATATGTGAAGTTTAGCTAGGTCACTTGGGAACACAGTTCCTCCACTATTTTTTCAGGGGTTCCCTTTTGGCCCACACACACTAAGAAAATCTTTATTAGGGTTCACTCATATGATTCCTTATTAAAACATCAGAAATATATTATATTTATTACAATTAAAATTATCTAAATGATTCCTTAAATTCGAATCTGAGATCTATTTAAACGCAGATAAATTAGCTATTTGGAGTGGTGGGATAAGTGCGGCATGTCAACGGTTAATTGATGAGGAGACATCTTGGAAATTTGGAGTGCTCCCAGACTTATTTTTTAGGACTAGACCCCTGCATATGTAATATATATATTATATTATGTATATATCTCCAAAAGCAAGCAATCAGGTCCTCAAATCACCATTAAGCGATTCAACCTCAGTGCAAATTCCACAGATACAGGAGGGCACTCAGGGGTCTTCACATAAAAGTCCAATAATTACTGCAAATTCATCAACTTTTCGGCTCATTCGCAGGGTGTCTGCTTTTGGACATATATATATATATATACACACACACACAAACCACAAACCTTTATATAATATATATATACACCACAAACCTTTATATAATACATACATATATATATATATACACACACACACACACACCACAAACCTTTATATAATACATATATATACACCACAAACCTTTATATAATACATTATATATATATATATAATTATATATATATACACACACACACACCACAAACCTTTATATAATACATTATATATATATATATATACACACACACACACACACCACAAACCTTTATATAATACATATATATATACACACCACAAACACCACAAACCTTTATATAATACATATATATATATATATATATACACACACACACACACACCACACAAACCTTTATATAATACATATATATATACACACACCACAAACACCACAAACCTTTATATAATACATATATATACACACCACAAACCTTTATATAATACATATATATATATATACACACACACACACACACCACAAACCTTTATATAATACATATATATATATACACACACACACACACACCACAAACCTTTATATAATACATATATATACACCACAAACCTTTATATAATACATTATATATATATATATAATTATATATATATACACACACACACACCACAAACCTTTATATAATACATATATATATTATATATATATACACACACACACACACACCACAAACCTTTATATAATACATATATATATACACACCACAAACACCACAAACCTTTATATAATACATATATATATATATATATATACACACACACACACACACCACACAAACCTTTATATAATACATATATATATACACACACCACAAACACCACAAACCTTTATATAATACATATATATACACACCACAAACCTTTATATAATACATATATATATATATACACACACACACACACACCACAAACCTTTATATAATACATATATATATACACACCACAACCCTTTATATAATATATATATATATATGAAAGAGGAGATTTGGGCCCAACATAGGGACTGACCCTAATAAATCGGGACACTTGGGATGTGTGCATCACAAACAGCACAGAAAAGGTGCTCTGGGTATTTTCCTAATAGAATCTAAACTCTTCCTTGATTAGGGCCAATGTTTACAATAACTCCCAGCAAAGGATAAACAATCATCACATCCAGTATAAAAGTGACACATAACAAGTTAGAAAGTGAAGGAAACCCATTATAAACAATGTAACAGGCTGTGCATTGTGTGCTGGGGACCTGGTGGCTTTGGGCCCTCGGGCAGCCGTAGCAGCAGGTATCAGGGTGGATCCTGAAACCGGAGATAAGAGCCCGTCTCCCCACCTGGCTGATCCCTCACCTGATGTCACGTTAGCCGTCACACATGGTGCTTTAGCCGCTGCAGCTGTGTGTGTCCCAGGATCGGGCCATGCTGGCACAACACCCCGGTTTAAGGTGCTCCTGGGCCGGGCGGCCGCGCCATAGCCGGCAGGTACAGGGATCTGGAACGCTGAGAGGATACAATGTATTCCCTGGAAGGCTCGGGCTGCAGGTGCTCCCGCTGCGGCTGTCACTGGGGATCCCAGTCCCCGGCTCTGCGCGCTCACAGGACGGAGGAATGTGGGAGGGGACGATCACCTGCCCATCTGTGACAAGGGGACCTGGTGAGGGAGGTGTCATGTCCGGACGGAAGCCCTGCCTTGCTGCCTCCTCCTGTGGCCTGTGAGCAGCAGGTGTGCTCAGTGCTGCAGCAGTGACATCTCCCGCAGGTGTAATGTACAGACATGAACACAACTCCTAGAAACACAAATGCATTGAAACAGAAAACAGCTCCTGAACAATATGAATATACTGCAGCCAAACAATAAACAAAAGGCAGACAGATACACTGTATACACAGGTAGAAACACAATACAGCTACTACACTAAGGCTGGGTTCACACCTAAGCGTTTTACAGCGCGCTCCTACGCGCTGTAAAACGCTCAAACAGTGAAATCCCATAATTCCCTATGTGGGCATATCACACCTGGCCGTTTCTCAGCGCGCATGAACGCGCTGATAAACGCCCTACGTGCGGGAGCTTCTTTGGGGCAGTTACCAGCGTGTTCGCGGCCATATCATAGCCGCGAACGCGCTGCAACGTACGTTCGCGCGTTTTTTTGTATGCGCGAACGCGCGTAAAAAAAAAACGCGCACATTGTGCGACGCTGCGCTACGCCGTGGTGTGATCCCAGCCTTAAGGGCTTATTCAGAAAGCACCAACATTTCAGTGAAATGTCGGTGCTTTCTCGTTCAGCGCACTTTGGCGATTCCATTTCACCAATCCTGCAGTGACCACCCAGGACCTACTTGAAAACGAGAGAAATCTCAATGTATCCTTCCTGGTAAAATACTTTATAAATAAATCACTATTCATTGCAGGGTCCCTGCAGTGCGCCAATCAGACTACCGAACGTCGCTGATCAGACCCCCGAATGCAGCCGAAGACTGCCGAACTGACCGCCGAACTACAGAACAAAAAAAAGAACTCTGTTATTCTTCTAAAAAGGTGTTTAAACCAATAAATCCACGTAAAATGTGTGTGAATTATAAAAAATAATAAAACGGTCTGTTACAGAATAAAATTAAATAAAAAAAACCTATAGGTTGGGGTCAGACAAACGCAGTGTTAACGTGCGTTTAGCCGCACTTTAGTACGTCCGTGGTAGCCGCAAATAACGTCCAACGAAGGCCCACACACGAAGTACGGCCGCACGGAAGTCGCACAACGCAAGCGGCAAAAGGACGCAGGTTAGCAAGAAAGTCGAACCGCTAGTACTGACAAACAGAGTGCGTTGCGACGGCATAGCGGTGTGTGTGCGTGATTAGGAGACAGAAGCTGCACATGTCCGGCCAACATCACGTCCATTTTTTTTATAGCTCCATCAAAAATCACGGCTGTAATTTCGCACCGTATGACCGCTACCACGTCTTCCGTCAAAAAGTGCATCTGGACACACGGACGCACAGTCCGTGAAAAATGCGTTCGTCTGACTCTAGCCTTAAGGCTGGTGTCAGACGGGCGCATTTTGTATAGACTGTGCGTCCGTGCAGTACGGACACACATTCTGACGGAAGACGCATTAGTGGCTGCACACAGTGGCGTAGCGTGGGGGGGGGGCTGGGGGGGCCGTGGCCCCGGGCGCAGTTTTGTTAGGGGCGCATTTGCGCCCCTAAAACTGGCCCGCGGGTTGAGGGGACCCAGAAGATGCCGGGCAGCAGGAGTGCCTGCTGCCCGCCGCCCGGTCCTGAACAGTCCGTCCTGTTCTTGAAGGGGAGGCGGCTGCGTGCAGGCGCAGCCGGTCACGTGGTCCGGCTAATCAGGTGGTACTGAGTCTCTGTACCACCTGATTAGCCGGACCGCGTGACCTGCGCACGCCTGCACGCAGCCGCATCTCCTTCAAGAACAGGACGGACTGTTCAGGACCGGGCGGCGGGCAGCAGGCACTCCCGCTGCCCGGCATCTTCTGGGTCCCCTCAACCCCTGCCGGAGCAATATCCAGGTGAGAGCTGGGGCAAATCCATGTGTGAGCTGGGGGGCAAATCCATGAGCTGGGGCAAATACATGTGAGAGCTGGGGCAAATCCATGTGTGTGCTGGGGGGCAAATACATGTGAGAGCTGGGGGCAAATCCATGAGCTGGGGGCAAATCCATGAGCTGGGGGCAAATCCATGTGAGAGCTGTGGCAAATCCATGAGCTGGGGCAAATCCATGTGTGAGCTGGGGCAAATCCATGAGCTGGGGCAAATCCATGTGAGAGCTGGGGGCAAATCCATGTGTAAGCTGGGGGGCAAATACATGTGAGAGCTGGGGCAAATCCATGTGAGAGCTGGGGCAAATCCATGAGCTGGGGCAAATCCATGTGTGAGCTGGGGCAAATCCATGAGCTGGGGCAAATCCCATGAGCTGGGGCAAATCCCATGAGCTGGGGGCAAATCCATGAGCTGGGGGCAAATCCATGTGTGAGCTGGGGCAAATCCATGTGTGAGCTGGGGCAAATCCATGAGCTGGGGCAAATCCATGTGTGAGCTGGGGCAAATCCATGAGCTGGGGCAAATCCATGAGCTGGGGCAAATCCATGTGAGAGCTGGGGCAAATCCATGTGAGAGCTGGGGCAAATCCATGTGTGAGCTGGGGCAAATCCATGTGAGAGCTGGGGCAAATCCATGTGAGAGCTGGGGCAAATCCATGTGTGAGCTGGGGCAAATCCCATGAGCTGGGGCAAATCCATGAGAGAGCTGGGGCAAATCCATGAGAGAGCTGGGGCAAATCCATGAGAGAGCTGGGGCAAATCCATGTGAGAGCTGGGGCAAATCCATGTGAGAGTTGGGGCAAATCCATGTGAGAGTTGGGGCAAATCCATGTGTGAGCTGGGGCAAATCCATGTGAGAACTGGGGCAAATCCCATGAGCTGGGCAATATCCATGTGTGAGCTGGGCAATATCCATGTGTGAGCTGGGGCAAATCCATGTGAGAGCTGGGGCAGTATCCATGTGTGAGCTGGGGCAATATCCATGTGTGAGCTGGGGCAATATCCATGTGTGAGCTGGGGCAATATCCATGTGTGAGCTGGGGCAATATCCATGTGAGAGCTGGCTGGGGCAATATCCATGTGTGAGCTGGGGCAATATCCATGTGTGAGCTGGGGCAATATCCATGTGAGAGCTGGGGCAATATCCATGTGAGAGCTGGGGCAATATCGATAACGTGTCCACAGGTTGGGGGGGGGGAGCACAATTCTTGGCTGGCCCCGGGCGCTGACAACCCACGCTACGCCACTGGCTGCACAGTCTGTTTTTGGGACTGACATTATTTTTGACTGATGTAGCAGGGAAAATAAATTAAAATGAAAAAACATTTTGTCCGTGAGAAGATGCCGGGCAGCAGGAGTGCCTGCTGCCCGCTGCCCGGTCCTGAACAGTCCGTCCTGTTCTTGAAGGGGAGGCGGCTGCGTGCAGGCGCAGCCGGTCACGTGGTCCGGCTAATCAGGTGGTACTGAGTCTCTGTACCACCTGATTAGCCGGACCGCGTGACCTGCGCACGCCTGCACGCAGCCGCATCTCCTTCAAGAACAGGACGAACTGTTCAGGACCGGGCGGCGGGCAGCAGGCACTCCCGCTGCCCGGCATCTTCTAGGTCCCCTCAACCCCTGCCGGAGCAATATCCAGGTGAGAGCTGGGGCAAATCCATGTGTGAGCTGGGGGGCAAATCCATGAGCTGGGGCAAATACATGTGAGAGCTGGGGCAAATCCATGTGTGTGCTGGGGGGCAAATACATGTGAGAGCTGGGGGCAAATCCATGAGCTGGGGGCAAATCCATGAGCTGGGGGCAAATCCATGTGTAAGCTGGGGGGCAAATACATGTGTAAGCTGGGGGGCAAATACATGTGAGAGCTGGGGCAAATCCATGAGCTGGGGCAAATCCATGTGAGAGCTGGGGCAAATCCATGTGTGAGCTGGGGCAAATCCATGTGTGAGCTGGGGCAAATCCATGTGTGAGCTGGGGCAAATCCATGTGTGAGCTGGGGCAAATCCCATGAGCTGGGGCAAATCCCATGAGCTGGGGGCAAATCCATGAGCTGGGGCAAATCCCATGAGCTGGGGGCAAATCCATGAGCTGGGGGCAAATCCATGAGCTGGGGCAAATCCATGTGTGAGCTGGGGCAAATCCATGAGCTGGGGCAAATCCATGAGCTGGGGCAAATCCATGAGCTGGGGCAAATCCATGTGTGAGCTGGGGCAAATCCATGAGCTGGGGAAAATCCATGAGAGAGTTGGGGCAAATCCATGTGAGAGCTGGGGCAAATCCATGTGAGAGCTGGGGCAAATCCATGTGAGAGCTGGGGCAAATCCATGTGAGAGCTGGGGCAAATCCATGTGAGAGCTGGGGCAAATCCATGTGTGAGCTGGGGCAAATCCCATGAGCTGGGGCAAATCCCATGAGCTGGGGCAAATCCATGAGCTGGGGCAAATCCATGAGAGAGCTGGGGCAAATCCATGTGTGAGCTGGGGCAAATCCATGTGTGAGCTGGGGCAAATCCATGTGAGAGCTGGGGCAAATCCCATGAGCTGGGCAATATCCATGTGTGAGCTGGGCAATATCCATGTGTGAGCTGGGCATATCCATGTGTGAGCTGGGGCAATATCCATGTGTGAGCTGGGCATATCCATGTGTGAGCTGGGGCAATATCCATGTGTGAGCTGGGGCAATATCCATGTGTGAGCTGGGGCAATATCCATGTGAGAGCTGGGGCAAATCCATGTGTGAGCTGGGGCAAATCCATGTGAGAGCTGGGGCAAATCCCATGAGCTGGGCAATATCCATGTGTGAGCTGGGCAATATCCATGTGTGAGCTGGGCATATCCATGTGTGAGCTGGGGCAATATCCATGTGTGAGCTGGGCATATCCATGTGTGAGCTGGGGCAATATCCATGTGTGAGCTGGGGCAATATCCATGTGTGAGCTGGGGCAATATCCATGTGAGAGCTGGGGCAATATCCATGTGAGAGCTGGCTGGGGCAATATCCATGTGTGAGCTGGGGCAATATCGATAACGTGTCCACAGGTTGGGGGGGGGGCACAATTCTTGGCTGGCCCCGGGCGCTGACAACCCACGCTACGCCACTGGCTGCACAGTCTGTTTTTGGGACTGACATTATTTTTGACTGATGTAGCAGGGAAAATAAATTAAAATGAAAAAACATTTTGTCCGTGAGAAATGCTGGACGTATAAATGCAGTCCGTCTGACCACGTTCCATCACTCACACACAAAGCTATGCGGACGTTGCGGATGCAGCGCACTCTGCGCATCCGTTCTAGCGGTTTTACATTTTTGTCTAACCTGCGTCCGTCTGCCGCGTCCGTTATGCGTCTGCACTTCTGTGCGCACGTACTTCTTGTGTGGGTCTCTATTGATCATAATTGTATGCTACGACAGATGTCAAAATGTGCGGCAACACGGACATGAGCCTAAAAAATAAATAAATTGGGTATCCAAAACACACAGGGTTATTCAAAGAGATTCGAAAAGTCACGGCACGTTCGGCGACTTTTCGTTCTCTTCAATTCGGTTCGTTTTGCCGATCCCATTTCGGTGACCCTGCGGTGTATTCAGCAAACACCACAGGGTCCCCGAATTGCAGGGAAAAGCTGCCGCAATCCCGACGAAAACTAACCGCAAAACCCAGCGAATGCACGCTGAAAACAAGCAAAAACACCTGGATTAACCCGTCAAAAAACCCGAGCAGGAGCCGATCACCCGCAGCGAAGCAGCCGAGACCGCAGACGAGGCAGTGAATAAATTAGCAAAACAGTTTGTGTGAATGCGTGAAAATGAAACGCTGTTTGCAAAGAAACTACTGAGCGAAAATGTCTGAAATTTACATATGAGGTCCAAGGAATGATAATAAAAACGGCTGTTACAGAAAAAAAAAAGTAAACTTAAAAAAAAAAAAAATCAGAAAAATGCTTACAATATCCTAAAAAATCTATAAATAAATAGACTCTTTACTGCAGAATTTTATAATGAACGGTTTATTAGATATTGAATTAAAATGGGAATATTTTTAACATTGAAGCCTATGGGATTCTCCTGAATAAACTTGCTGAATGAAACCACTGAATGGCAGGGCATTTCGGGAACCTTTCACTGCTGGTTTGTGTTCTCTGAATAGCCGAAGCAGTGCTTTTTTATGGGGATTTCACTGCCCTCGAACAGGCACCGAATGTTCAGGCAATTCGCCAGGATTTGGCGAATTGCCTGCTCTCTGGATAGCCGAATGGCCAAGAAAGGTAACCGAACGCTGATTTTCAGCATTCGGTTACCTTTCTCAAGCAATTCGGAGCTCTTTGAATAAACCTGTGTGTCTCAAAAATACAAAAAAAAAAAAATGTTCCAAAAAATAAGTAAAAAGATGGTTTTCTGAAAATGAAAACCATAAACGGTTGAATAAAAAAGATAAAACCAATACTATTGTTTTACATTGAATCCTATGGGATTTGCCTGTTTAAACCTGTCAAACGGAATCACCGAAAATCAGTTCCGCACTCTATGAATGGATTAACTATTACTGCTCTATAGGACAATTACGATGCCACTAAAGAAATCTGAATTGCGGCAATCTGCAGCGAACTGCACCGTATTTCACTGGCAATTCGGTGGCAAGTTCACGGCTTACTGAATAACCCTTATATGTGATACCGCAGCCAAATTACAACACCATGCAGATACAAAACTCCTGTGTAATATAGAAACAAAATAGTAAACAGCTACTAGACTATACTGCAGCCAAATAATGAGCAATGCCATACATACACATCTGTATCATATAACCAGAAAACAGCTATTATTATTATCCTTTATTTATATAGCGCCACATATTCCACAGCGCTTTACAAGGTCGGTGTTGATACATTAGAATACCACACATGGGTGATACGGCCTGATTCAGGGGGTCCCTGTTCCCAAGGGAACTTACAATCTATGAGATGTACAAGGATTTTTGTGAGGTACACAGCTATAGGTACTGTATATGGGTGGGACTATATGTATATACTGGATCCAAATAATGAACAATGCCATACAGATACAATACTCCTGTATGTAATATAAATACAAAACAAACACTAGAAGCTATAAAGCTGGCTGTTCTCTAAGTGTACTTTGCTTAGGCTAGGGTCAGACGAACGCATTTTTTCACGTCTACTGGCAAAAAGTGCGTCCATGCGTCCGGATGCACTTTTTCACAGAAGATGCAATAGCGGTCATACGGTGCGCAATTACGGCCGTGATTTTTGACGGAGCTATAAAAAAAAAAAAAAAGAGAGAATTATGAGTAACCAAAGTTTGCGTCTCTGGACGTTATGTAGGCCGGACATGGTGCAGCGTCTGACGTCTCCTAATCACGCACACAAGCCGCTATGCCAACACAGCGCACTCTGTGCGTCAATACTAGCAGTTTGACGTTCTCGTAAAAATGCATTCATTTGCCGCTTGCGATGACCAGGCGAACTTTCGTGCGGCCGTACTTCGTATATTGGCCGTCATTTGCTGCTACTACGGCCGTAATAAAGTGCGGCTGAACGCAGGTTCGCACTGCGTTCGTCTGACCCCAGCCTTCGATTGTAAGCTCTCGAGCAGGGTCCACTCTCCTACTGTTCTGTGCGTTTGACTTGTATACTGTATATATTTGTTATTCTGTCTCATCCATTGTACAGAGCTATGGAAATTGTTGGCACTTTATAAATACTGTAACTGTAACTTAAAACCAAGACAACACCGAACCCCCCCACCCCCCCGCCGACAGGGTGCTGCTTAAAATCAGGGACTCTCTTCTCTTGGATGACCTGACCGCGAGGGTCAATAATACTACTGAGACCCACGAGAAACTGTGGGACATGTGGCATTGTATGATGGCGCTTAATGTGTATGATATGCTTGGGTATCCTTCTTATGGGGGACGCTGGGATTCTATAGACCTGTTGGCTCCTTTTCCGGTTCGCGATCAAGCCGAAACCCCTTCCGTCTTCCTCCTCCCCTCTTTCTTGCTTTCCTACCTGTCTCCCCCCCCACTCTACGTTTGAATGTGTGTCAGGTTTCTCTTTTTTGTTGCCTCAAATGTAAAATCAATGACTCTTTTTGGTGACGACTGGTTCTTGTGTGCGGACACCCGGTCTCAAGTTGCCGCATTACTCACATCTTTCCCAGCGTTACTCATATGACTATTGTAGATTCACAATCCATGTCGCTAATGTTTTTGGAATTTTATGTTTGGAAATTGATGGAATTGCAGCTCCAACAAAAGCCGGCGTTTCACAAATCTAGAATCCAGGGATAGGAAATGTTTCACAATGCAGTCTCGCCTGTTGCTTTTTGGATTTTAGTTTTGGGAGTTGTCGGCGCTGCAATACTGACAAACACCGCCGCTATGTAAATGACCTGTATAGTCTACATAGAGGTGATACGTGTCATCAGATAGGGTTCCCGAAGCCTATAACCAGAACCACATCCTGAAACTCTGCAGTGTGTTGGGTATTGGTTTAGTGCAGTGATGGTGAACCTTGGCACGCCAGATGTTTCTCGATCTACATGTCTTATGATGCTCAGCCAGCCTTAAGTGTAACTAAGCATCATGGGACATGCAGTTCTGAAACATCTGGGGAGCTAAGGTTCACCATCACTGGTTTAGTGAGATCTGTTACAGCTTCAGGGATCTGAAAGGTACCAGGTAATGAATGACAAGCATTATTAAACACAGTCATACAATGTATACAGTCTAATAAAGGGCAAGCAACCATGTGATTCTACCAATCTAATGAATGCTAGGCACTTTTATCTGGATCACTGCACCATATTCCTTTTAAATGAAGAATATATGCATCGTTACCTGCAGCCCTGCCGTGCTTTTAAATGTAAGGAATACTGGAACAGGTAGCTGCGTGCGGTGTGATGCAGCATGGTGAAGTGAACCCTGCACTGGTAGCTTCAGCCCTGTGTCGGAAAGCAATTTAATGAATGCAAGTACAGGTAGCTGCAGCCTGATATTGTACCCTAATGTCATTAATGCAGATGCAGTTGGTTGCAGCCAAGCAAAATATAACGGTATAAGGAATGGAAGACACTGTTTTTTGCAGGAGCCAAACAAAATCCCGACAACCAGGTTCCCGAATGCCAACTTCCCGACAGAACAAGTGCTTGACATACCAAGTTCCCAACACAGACAACTCCCTGATGGCCAACTTCCCAGCATCCAATATCCCGACGGACCAAGTGCCCGATGGCCAACTTCCCAACATCCAATATCCCAATGGACTAAGTGCCCGATGGTCAACTTCCCAACATCCAATATCCCAATGGACTAAGTGCCCGATGGCCAACTTCCCAACATCCAATATCCCAATGGACCAAGTGCCCAATGGCCAACATCCAATATCCCAACGGACCAAGCGCCTGATGGCCATCTTCCCGACATCCAAAATCCCAGATGGTTAGGATTAGAGGCTTAGGGAGTTAGGGTTACGGAGTTAGGGTTAACCCTCAGGATTTTGGATGTCGGCCGTCAGGCCCTTGGTCCGTCGGGATATTGGATGTCTCAGGACGTTGGCCATCGGGGAGTTGTCTGTGTCAGGAACTTGGTATGTCGGGTACTTGTTCTGTCGGGAAGTTGGCCGTCAGGATGTTGGCATTCAGGAACCTGGTTGTCGGTATTTTGACCCATACCCGTTTTTTGCATCCCTGTGATGCATCCTAAAGTAATTAATGCAGATAGCTGTAGCTTCAAACATTCATTGTTGTACACACAGGTGTATTCTTACACAGGACAATAAGGCATGAGCAGAATGAGGGGGGATTTTTCCTAATGTCCCTTTTTTGGACGTCTGATGTATTTGAGGCGTGGTGGAGTACAGTATATCAGAGCTGCAAAACAATAAACCCCCAGCAATGAGTCTCTAAACCAGGGGTCAGCAAACATGACTGCCCATATGTTTCAAAACTGCTTCTCCCATGAGCCTCTGTTAACCAGATGAGAGTCCAAGCATCATGGGAGATATAATTCTAAAACAGTTGGAGGGCCAAGGTTGCTCACCCTTGTTTTAAACAATAGCAAGTATTGAGAAATAACTCTGTGTCAATAACATATTATAATTTTGCATTTGTTCTAAATTACATTTAATTTATACAAATAGTCCCAATAGCCCATTAGTATTTGTCTTTATTAAATGTTTTAGTGTATGTTTCTAGTTACTTGATATCAGGTGGGGAAGCAGAATTTTTAGTTCCTAGGGCATCACTAATCCTAAATAAACCGCTGTACAGAAGCAGAGCTCCGCAGTAAGAAAGCAGATGGTATGACAAATGATTATGCCGGCTATTGAATACGGAGATGTAGTGTATGCAGCTGCCCCGCAAACACACCTTCATAAACTTACTACATTGTATAACTCATTCTGCCGCTTTGTAACTTAACAGGTCACTATGGTGGGTCATGTAAAGAGCTAAACTGGCCGTCTCGGGAATCTAGACGCACCCTTTAACTTTCCAACCTGGTGTTTTTCTGGGAAGCTACCACCCTACCTGAATAGGCTGCTTCCCCGAGCAGTTCCCTCATCCTATAACCTCCGATCAGGGACCAGCACCTTACTTGCAATACCACAATACAAAAAGACAGTGGCTCGATCCTCATTTTCCTACAGAGCACCGCAATTATGGAATAACCTCCCAGACACCATCAAATCTTCCCCCAGTCTTAAGTCACTTAAGAGCTCCCTATTAACATACCTCTATACAGAATGCACCTGTAAACATGTAACATAATGACTATATTTCCTACATATTTATTTTCTGTTAATCTGTATATTTGTGAGGTTTTTTTAAATATTTTGCATTTTATTTCTTTGAATTTCTTTACCTACTGTAAAAAGTCAATGTTCTTGAACCCAGGACATACTTGAAAACGAGAGAAATCTCAATGTATCCTTCCTGGTAAAATACTTTGCAAATAAATAAATAAGGGTTGTGTGCCTTGAACGTGCTGCGGGCACTGTGCGAGCTGCGGCTCTGATGAATATGAAGGAACGTGGCTGCAGCACCGTAAACCAATGTTAATCTTTAACTGCTGTCAGGCTGGAAATTCCCTGTCACCCACTTCAGTTTCGGTGCAGCTGGGTCAGTTTCTCCACTATGTTTTTCTGTCTCTCCATATGACAGCTACATTGCTGCACTTTACAATGTCTGCAAATGGCTCGTTCTAGAGTAAGTGCTTGTTATCATTTATAGAGGTTAGGCTTGCCATTGTTTATTTTACTGGTGTGAACAGCAGTTTCTTTTCTGCATGCCTCAATATATACATTTTAGTGTAATCCTTTTTTTTGCACTTTTACCCTCTTGTTTGGCATGTCTAAACTTGTCAGTCCTGATTGCTGCACCTTGTCTTTGTGCAGTACTGGAGATTAGTCAAAATGGTTAGGGCTAGCAGTCCACTGTGTCCATATTCATGTAACTGCGACCTCATCCGTAGTGGTCAGACTAATCCCACAACACAGGGGAGAATCAACCCTCTTGCATTGCCTCCGACTTCCATCGGACCATTTCAGACGACTTTGTGTGACTACAACAGACTAGCGATCTTTCCCATTTGAATGGGATTTGTCAGACAAAGTCAGACGATCTGGTACAGAAAACATGAAAAAAGATGAATTGTATAGTTAAACAGCCATTTGGTGGCAGGGAAAGTGTCCCATAGAGAAGTGATCCAGTTCGACAGGCGAATCCCATAGGTTTCAATGTAAGATAATATTTTCGGGTTCATTTTTTCTTATTAAAACGTTTATTCGTTTAAATTTTCAGAAAAAAGTCATTTTATTTATTTATTTTTCTGAATATCTTTTATTATTTTTTTGCGGAGATTTTTCCATTCTCAAATGTTTTAAAAAGGCATTTTTTTTTCCCCTTCGCTGCCAAACACAGCCAGACTGAAAAAAAAAACAAAAACGCCTAAAGCCACCTAATACCTTGAGGTAAATTCTGGCTGCTGTCCCTAGTGCTGAAAGGGCTTATTAAAGCCCTTTCAGCACCAGGGATAGCAGCCAGAGTTTCCTTCAGCGGCATTGTTTTTTTTAATTTTCTTTTCAGCCCAGCTGTCTTTGGCAAGGTGTTCGGCGGTCTGCCCGCCAGTCAAGCTGCGTCAACCATAGTCGCTTGCAGTGGACGACCCAGATCATTCTAAAAAGTTGGATGAAGTCGGACGACCAATACCAGGTTCTCTTTTTTTTTTCTAGCGCAGCACTATCGTTCACTTTACAGTTATGAAGTGAACAATGATGCTGCACTAACTCACCTTCTCATTTCCTTTTTTTTGCTTCATTTTACGGCAACAGATTCTACCCATAGTTTTGATGTGAGCACAGCGAGAGACTTCTTTTCAGTTTTTTAAAATGGTAATTATTTTTTTTGTTTTCCGCAAATTAAAATTGTAAAAGGTATTTTTGCAACTTTTTGGGGGAGGGGGGGCTGGCACTCCAGATTTTTGTACCTACAGGCTCCTGAGATGTAAATCCGGCCCTGCCTGTGAGCAGGTAGGGAAGGCGCTTTGGTGAAAGTCAAGGGCCTTTTAGTGACTGAGCCACGGGTCGTGCAGTGCCGGATAGGGACTATGGAATACAACACAACTCAGATCGGCAGCTCCAAAGCAGCAATCATTGGTTTATAATAAATATGAATGCACAATGAACATTCCGTTTCTGTTTCCGCCACCTTACAATTATCAATATTCAGTTTCTTGTTCTTGAGAGGTAGGAACATGGAAAAGTAGTATGATTGCAATAAATAAATATATATATATATATATATATATATATATATATATATATATATATATATACTCTGTGCTCAGTAGTCTGCACATTGCATGACCGCTACCCAATTTGTCAACAATGTGAGAGGGGAAAGTATGTGTTTTCTATAGAGCACGACAAAGACCGACAGGGTGCTGACCAGTGGTGGGAACACCAGCAGACAGGTGCCAAGCATATAGTATAGGATTTGGGTGGTTGTGGGAAAAGTTTGGGGCTTGACTTTGACCTATGGCCCAACAGTCATTTGCCCCGTGTACATGTTGGCCTGTCAGACTCTAGACTGAACCCCTTGTTAGTAAGAGATCCATGACCCCTACTTGTATGTTTCAAGGCCACCACCATTTTTAATTGGCATTGTCCCATATCTTCACTCTACATCTTGTTCATGCAAGTTGAAAATAAAGGGTTTATCGCCATCCTGATTACCAAGCGTCCTTGTATTATTCTTTTTAAGACTCCAATCGTTCTTGTGTCAAATTTGGGAAAAGTCAGCGTTTTATTATGTTATCTGATGTCAATGTTGTTTTGTTTTTTTTGAGAAAGGATTTTACCAGCAAGGATACATTGAGATTTCTCTTGTTTTCAAGTATGTCCTGGGTGGTGAGTATGTACCGTTAGGTGTCTTGCCCAAGGATACTTACTGGAGAGGTGCTCTGACAGGGATTGAACCCAGGTCCCCACAGTCATAGAGCAGTGATGTTACCTCTATTCCACCCAGCTGGGGGCAGAAAAGGGTGAAAGAAAAAGAATAGGAAAGCATTTATTGTGGGATCCTTCATTGATATCCATGGAGAATGTTTTCTGGTTCTTTCTTGTACGGAGAGGAAATCATTTAACCCAGTGTTTTCCAAACTGCTCCTCGGGACCCTCAACCAGGCCGGATTTTGCAGATCACCTTGCGGAAATGCAGACTGAATCCTGCAATCACTGAGCAGCAAAACATATCACCTGTGCTGGCAAACCTGGCGAGGCGTAAGGTCCTGAGGACAGGTTTGGTAAGCATTGATTTAAACAAACAGCAGGTAATTCAACATCCTAGGAGTTTCATCACTTACTACAACCAGAAACACAAGCCCCATTATAAGACAGGCTAAGTATGTCACACTCCATTCTTAGGTATCCAAAAGAGTGTGATGTAATGTCTGTTTATTTGTCTCTTCCGTGTCTAGTGAAATTACAGCCTGATGAGAAGGTGCTGCCTCTGCCAATCGGTAAACAATACGGAATGCACATAATTCATGCAAACTCCTGCTTGTAAGCAAAGTGTATTATTTGCGAGAATAACTTTCACTCCCCTTCTATCCTTATAATAATATTAAAACCATGCAGGGTCTTCATCAAGGGGTGTCAGCAGAGTTGGCTTTATAATTAGGCCAAATAGGCAGTCGCCCAAGACCTCACCTGAGATTACTTGTATGGAATCTCAGTATTCATACGACTGCTGATATACCACATAAATACACTTCTACATCTACATACACCAGTTTGTTTTGGCAGTGATCTTGACTTTCATTAATTACTGTTTTGTGGGATCATTTCTGCCTTTTTGCACAATAATAAGATGATCAAAGTCTAACTTTGCCTAAGGCAGTGTTTCCCAAACCTGTCCTCAAGACCCTCAACCAGGCCAGGTTTTGCAGATCACTTTGGGGAAAAGCAGACTGAATCCTGCAATCACTGAGCAGCAAATTATATCACCTGTGCTGTGCTTCACATATCTGGAAAACCTGGCAAGGCGGAGGGTCCTGAGGACAGGTTTGGGAAACACTGGCCTAAGGCTTCTCTAACTCTAGAGACTCCTCTGTGTGACAGCCATATCTGTTTGACAAAACCACTGTTTCGATGCTGAGATGTCTTTGGTTTGTCTGTTCCTATAAATAAATCCGGGTTTCAGGATCACACATGTGCCAGATCCCAAGCTTAGAGATGGCAGTTCAAAATGTAAATTAAATGAAGAATCATAAAACATTCCAGAATGACAGTGTCAGGTCTATTCAATAAAGGTGAAACTCAGGAGAAAGACTGGAGAAGTGAAAAATTGAGGGCAAAGTAGTCAAACCAGAAAACCTTTCCCCATTTATCTCACTTTCCAAATTGGCTATTTTCTCTAGATTGTTCTCTTCTCCTGCCAATTCTCCTGAGTTTCACCTTTTAGTGAATAGACCTGTGTGCATTATCTTTTGTAACTTTTTTTTCCTGGCGTTCTAGATCTTTTTACTTCTAAATTAGTGTATATCACTCTAATAAGAATCCAGCTGATTATATATATATTTTATTTATAAAGGATTTTACCAGGAAGGAACATTATATATATATTGCATATCTTACCCAGAGTTCCTTGCTGCATATGGGGAATGTAGCACAGGAGCTCTGTGATGCAGTTCTTTGAATTGCTGTGATGTGCAAATGGCCTCTGCAATAATAAACCTTATAATTTGCAGTGTGAAGGTTTTCAGGCTGGCGTCAAACGAGTGCGCTATGTGCACCCGTACTGATGTTCTTACCGGCGTCCGTCGCAGCGTTGTGACGCTGAAATGGGGCCAGTCAGACGTTTCTGCACGTGCAACCTGCGTCCGGTATCCAAGCCTCTCCGGCAAAGCACTAGGACGCGCGTTGATAGAGCTACAAAGCGCGATTCTCCATAGGAGGATCGCGCTTTGCAGCGCTGAGTAGGCTTGTGCACCGATTTTTTTTTCGGTTCGATTCGATTTTTCGTATTTTTAAACTTTTCAATTCGGCTCGTTTCGACCGATTTCTGTTTCGATTCGGTTCGGCTCGATTCGTTTGTCATGTACACTTTTTTTCCCGGAATATCGACCCTTTTTCGTATTTTCGTGTCACTTTGCTCGTTTTTTGTATCGACTTTTCGTAAGTTCGGAAATTTTCGTTTTTTCGGAACATCTGTTCTCCTCGTTTCAAAGCAATACATTTCGATTTGACACATTTCAAGTCCATTCGAAATTCCGAAAATATTTCGTTTCGGCTCGGAAAACTTTTCGGATCTGCCATTTTCGGATCTAAAAATTTTCGGAAATTCGGCCTTCATCCGAAAACACGAATCGGGAAATTTCGTGAAAATTCCGAAATTCCGAAACCCGAAACGCACATCCCTAGCGCTGAGGGTGCTCAGCGAGGTGGCTAGACGAGCAATGAGTGGAAGGAACGTCCACTCTCAAGGACGTTCCTTCCACTCTCCAAAGACGATCGTCTGACACCGGCCTTAATCTCATTTTTTGCTCTCCACCACAACCTAAATAAATACTGATTTACCCTACGGGCCAAGCATCAAACTGCAACTGGTCATCATGCCTAGCTCCTGCTGAAGAGGGTCCAATAAACCCGAAACATCGTTGTCCAGGAGCGACTGTGACCAGTTGCATAAACCTAATCTCTGCTAAGTAAGCAATCTAGTATGGCATGGCATTGATTGAATGGTTCCGTGTGAAAGCGGACCCACGATGCAAAAAAACGGGAAATTGCAGATGTCATTTGCATGTCTTACCCAGAGTTCTGTGCTGCATATGGGGAATGTAGCACACGAGGTCTGTGATGCAGTTCTTTGAATTGCTGTGATGTGTAAATGGCTTCTGCAATAATAAACTTCATATATAGACGATATATATATATATATATATATATATATTATACCACGACAGGTTCCAAGAATATTCTTGATTAAGGCTAGGGTCAGACTGAGGCAGTGCGAACGCGCGTGCAGCCGCACATAATCACGGCCGTGCTAGCAGCAGATGCCGGGCAATGACGGCCAATATACGAAGTACGGTCGCACAAAAGTGCGGCCGCGCAACGCAAGCGGCAAACAAACGCATTTTTTCGAGAACGTGAAACCACTAGTACTGACGTACAGAGTGCGCTGCGTCCGCTAGCGGCGTGTGTGCGTGAATTGGAGACATCAGACGCTGCTAATGTCCGGCCAACATAACGTCCAGACGCAAAAAGTGTTTTATTAATGATCCGTACAAAATCACGGATGAAACTGCGCATCGTATGACCGCTATTGCGTATTCCGTGAAAAAATACGTCCATTCGTTCGAACGCACTTTTTCACGGACAACGTGAAAAATGCGTTAGTCTGACCCTAGCCTTAATGAATAAATTCTGGACTAGATTCTGAGAGGTGTAAACTTAACCTGAGCTGTTAGAAGCTTACCAAAGCCATTAAAGTTATTGGACTTGTAATTTCACAGCAGCTCTGGTTACGTTTGCTCCTGACGTGGAATATAGCATCTAATTAACAAAAGAAGTAGAATGTTCTTTTTTCAATATTTGCATCGTTTGGGCTTATTTTGCTAAAGTAATCCCACTTCCGCCTGTTTCAATGGATAAATGTGATATGTACTTGCAATGCATCTGTATGTTCACGTCCAGTGTAAAAGGGGTTAAATCAGTCTGTGTGGTAACTAGGATTCTATCTAGTTTCACCGAAACACAGGCTCATATTTCTTGTGTTCTGCTCAATACCCAGGGCTGCCTGCGGGAGAGGCCCATCACACCTAGCAGTACTAAGCCTTAAGCAACATTTGTCTGACCTTTCCACTGATACTGCCATTAAAATTTTATAACAAACTTGCTGGCGGATGACGAGCATGTGTAATGCAGGGCACCAGTGCGTTCGCACCGCTACACACATCCAGGTCGGATTTGGGGCTCCGCAACTTGGGCACCAGGGACATTGCTGGGGATTTTCTGCCACTTCTCTCATAGAGTCATAGATCCCATGTTAACCATTCACTCCCCATGGTGCTTCAGATGCAGTTTTTGTCATTATAAAGTTAGGTTTCTCTGCATCTGTTGCTTTTGATCTAGAACTTCACAGCTCCAGCCCTGAGGCAGGAGATCTGGGGTTTTGCTCTTCAACCCCACCAGTTGTGGGTGCTTCCACCAGACCACCAGGGTATCAGATGTCAAAAAAAGCCAACAAATCATGTTTGTGATGCCCCTAAAAAGAACTGAAGCTGGACATGCACTACCAATATATTGCATTAAAGGCTTACTGTCTAACACCTGCAACTACAAAAGAGAGCCTCTACACCCCCTTCTCCCCATTGCAATAAAATGTACTGGGTCAAGTGGCTTTTTGCTGTTAGGGGGCACGTAGTGCCCCAGTGGCGTCACTAGGGTTGGTGTCACCTGGTGCGGTAACGTATGGTGTAACCCCCCCCCCCCGAGTTTGCCGGATTTTTTTTTAACTACTCTAACTCCTAAATCAGTACTCCTATATAACACTGAATGCTCATACACACAGCACACATTACTGTGAGGTTTATTGCTGTGGAGCTCTCTCATATGCTCACACAACTTTTTGCCAACTGCCAGCAAGTACGGTGCCTGTTCGAAGGCAGTGAAAGCACACATGGATATATATTGCCCCCAGCAGCTCACCCATGGATATATATTGCCCCCAGCTCACATATGGATATATTGCCCCAGTTCACAATTATATATTGCCCCCAGCAGCTCACCCATGGATATATATTGCCCCCAGCTCACATATGGATATATTGCCCCAGTTCACAATTATATATTGCCCCCAGCAGCTCACCCATGGATATATATTGCCCCAGTTCACAATTATATATTGCCCCCAGCAGCTCACCCATGGATATATATTGCCCCAGCTCACATATGGATATATTGCACCTCAGCTCACATATGGATATATATTGCGCCTCAGCTCACATATGGATATATATTGCGCCTCAGCTCACATATGGATATATATTGCGCCTCAGCTCACATATGGATATATATTGCGCCTCAGCTCACATATGGATATATATTGCGCCTCAGCTCACACATGGATATATTGCCCCAGACCAGCTCACACATGGATATTGCCCCAGCTCTCATGGATATGCCCCCAACACACATGGATATTGCCCCAGCTCCTCTCATGGATATACTGCCCCAGCTCCTCTCATGGATATACTGCCCCAGCTCCTCTCATGGATATACTGCCCCAGCTCCTCTCATGGATATACTGCCCCAGCTCCTCTCATGGATATACTGCCCCAGCTCCTCTCATGGATATACTGCCCCAGCTCCTCTCATGGATATACTGCCCCAGCTCCTCTCATGGATATACTGCCCCAGCTCCTCTCATGGATATACTGCCCCAGCTGCTCTCATGGATTTTGCCCCAGCTCCTCTCATTGATTTTGCCCCAGCTCCTCTCATTGATTTTGCCCCAGCACATGGATATACTGCCCCAGCACATGGATATACTGCCCCAGCACATGGATATACTGCCCCAGCACATGGATATACTGCCCCAGCACATGGATATACTGCCCCAGCACATGGATAAACTGCCCCTAGCTCATGGATATACTGCCCCAGCATATGGATATACTGCCCCAGCACATGGATAAACTGCCCCTAGCTCATGGATATACTGCCCCAGCATATGGATACTGCCCCAGCTCATGGATACTGCCCCAGCACATGAATACTGCCCCAGCACATGGACATGCCCCAGCTCATGGATACTGCCCCAGCTCATGGATACTGCCCCAGCTCATGGATACTGCCCCAGCTCATGGATTTGCCCCAGCTCATGGATTTGCCCCAGCTCATGGATATGCCCCGGCTCATGGATATGCCCCAGCTCATGGATTTGCCCCGGCTCATGGATATGCCCCAGCTCATGGATATGCCCCAGCTCATGGATATGCCCCAGCTCATGGATATGCCCCAGCTCATGGATACTGCCCCAGCTCATGGATACTGCCCCAGCAGCTCATGGATACTGCCCCAGCAGCTCATGGATACTGCCCCAGCACATGGATATGCCCCAGCGCATGGATACTGCCCCAGCTCATGGATACTGCCCCAGCTCATGGATACTGCCCCAGCTCATGGATACTGCCCCAGCTCTTATATAGTGCCCCAGCTCATGGATAATGGCCCAGCACATGGATATGCCCCCACCACGTATTCGCTCCCTCTGAGCGTCTGGCGGCGTGCAACTTGTGCGCTCGCCTGGGGGAGCCACGTGACCAGCCGCGATTGGCTGGTTATGTGTTTCCCCCAGGCGAGCGCCGAAGCTGCATGGCTTCGACGCTCGCAGGGAGCGAACACGCGGCGCAGGGTGAGACACCCGCCCTTAGGGTGACGGTGTCGCCCTAAAGGCGGGTGTCACCTGGTGCGGGCCGCACCCCCCGCCCCCACGTAACGACGCCACTGGGCTGCCCCCTCTGTCAGGTTGATCCTCTGGCACCTCCAAGGGAGCACCCAGCACAGTGGCCTTACAACAATGGGGAAAAAATGTGTCACTAGAAGTTGCAAACAAATAATTTTTTCTATTGATATAGATGTAAGATTAATTCAGCCTCAAGGGAACTGAATAGCTGCACTATTAGGGTTACTCAAAGAGAATCAAAAAGTCACCGCACGTTCGGTGACTTTTCGTTCTCTTCAATTCGGGCCGATTCGGTGGTGTATTCAGCAAGTACTACAGGGCCGTTGAAGTGCAGGGAAAAGCCACCGTAAACCCCACGAAAACTCACCGCAAAAACCCGGCGAATGCATGCCGAAACCCGCAAAAACATTAACCCGCCGAAAACACCGGAAAAACCAGAGCAGGAGCCGATCACACGCAGCGCAGCTGCCGGAAAAAGCCGACACCGCAGACGAATGCAGTGAATAAATTAGAAAAACAGTTTGCTTGAATGTTTGAAAAGTGAAACGCTGTTTGCAAAGAAACTACTGAGCGAAAATGTCTGACATTTACATATGAGGTCCAATGAAATGATAATAAAGAGGGCTGTTACAGAAAAAATAAGTAAACTTAAAAAAAACTAAAAAACAGAAAAATGCTTAAAATATCCTAAAAAAAAATCTATAAATAAAGAGACTCTTTACTGCAGAATATTATAATCAATGGTTTATTAGATATTGAATTAAAACGGGAATATTTTTAACATTGAAGCCTATGGGATTCGCCTGAATAAATCTGCCGCATGAAGCCACCGAATGGCAGGGCAATTCGGTAACTTTTCACTGCTGACTTTTGCTCTCTGAATAGCCGAAGCATTGCTTCTCTATGGGGATTCACTGCCCTCGAACAGACACCGTATGTGCAGGCAATTTGCCAACATTTGGCGAACTGCCTGCTCTCTGTATAGCCGAATGGCCAGGAAAGGTAAACATACGCTGATTTTCAGTGTTCGGTTACCTTTCTCCAGCAATTCGGATCCCTTTGAATAACCCTGTATATTTCCACCCCATTCTTTCACCACCATCTACTGCCAAATTGAGGTAGAGACTGAGGTTTGAGCTGCAGGTCTATTTTTTTTCCCCTGCATCAGCTGCTGAAAGCCCAATATTTCAGAGCATTCAGCAGCTGATTTTACAGTTTTAGCTCTTTGGGCATTATGCCCACAGGGCTAAAACTTTGGGGGCACCTTCTGCAGCCCAAAAGCAAATGAAATTCGTTTGCAGCAAACAAATTTAATTTCCTTCTGTGCTGCAGATCGAGATGTCGCGATATCGGGGCAACGGATGGTGCCTTTGAAGCCCGAGATATCTCAATTTCAGAAGTGAAGGGGTTAAAGAAGTCAAGATGTGTAGAGTGTCTATTATATCTGTGTGTTCTTTTATTCATTCATAGAAAGAAAAAACATGCTTTATGACTACTGTATTATAGATTGCAATCATATGTTGTAATGGACAGGAGAACTGATCCTTGGCTTGGGATTCAGACCTATTCCGCTGCAACGTTTGTTCCCCCTCCAAAAATGAGAATCCAGCATGTGATCCTTTCTTTCCAAAACCGCCTGACTGGTAGTGCTAAGTATTCCCCAAAGTACTGCAGCAAGCCAGGTTAAAACCGCTCAATTTCAACCAAAAATATCATTATTTTCACAAAATCCCACACTGAACACAAAACTCTATTGGATTTTTTTTCCAACAATACAATATTGTCACCTACTGTCTTAAAATGGTATTGCAAGATAAAAGAAAATGAAATAAGTTCATGTTTTAATTCCAGTGCCAATACATTGCTCTCCAGATTTAATATTTACAAAGTGTCAATGAAAAGGTTTTGGTTAATTATTAAGATAGTATATTTACACATACAGTACATTAAACTTTTTTCCATTTCGCAACGTATGGCTGTGTTTTAACCATTTAAATAACAGAAGGCTTGCAACACATGCACAAGCTGAGTGAACATTAAGGCTAGGGTCAGACGAAAGCATTTTTCCCCGCGAACGTGAAAAAGTGCGTCCGAACGCATTGACGTATTTTTTCACGGAATGCGCAAAAACGGTCAGACGACGCGCATTTTCGGGCGTGATTTTGTACAGATCGTCAATAAAACTCTTTTTGCGTCTGGACGTTATGTAGGCTGGACATTAGCAGTGTCTGACATCTCCTAATCACGCAAACACGCCGCTATGCCGCAGCTGCGCACTCAGTACGTCAGTACTAGCGGTTCAGCGTTCTCAAAAAAATGCATTCAAATTCCACTTGCGTTGCACGGCCGGACTTTTGTGCGGCCGTACATCGTATATTGGCCGTCATTGCCCGTCATCTGCTGCTAGTGCGGCCGTAATTATGTGCGCCAGAACGCACGTTAAAAGTGCGCTGGTCTGACCCCAGCCTAAGATCCCGATTCCAACCCAGACATTGAGCCAATGGCCCAAGACATTACACATTATGGTTTTAGAGATAAGCTTAATGCCCAGAGCTGCAATTCCAACTGAGTGTCAGAGCCCTTTGCCCATTGGTAGGAGATTGCGACACCCCACTAGAGCAATCTGACAATTTAGCATCTGTCCTTGGCGGCATCCCCAGTAATGATTTTGGACAATGGTTCCCAACTCTGGCCCTCAGGACCCCCTATCAGGCCAGGTTTGCCGTATATCTGAAGCACAGCACGGGTGATCTGATTTGCTGCTCAGGGATTGCAGGATTCAGTCTGCATTTCCCCAAGGGAATCCTTAAAACCTGGCCTGGTAGGGGGACTTGACAATGAGGGGGCAATGAGGCACAAGAGACAGATGAAGTGTGGCAAAGAGGAAAGGGGGCACATGAGGAAAAGTGACGCATAGGGATACATGAGGGGGTAATAAGGAATAGGGGACAATCTATGGAGGCAATTAGGCACAGGGAAAACCTATGGTAGTTATGAGGCACAGGGAAAAAAAATGGAGGCATATGGGAATTTATGAGGAGGGCAACGAGGCACAGAGGAAACATGATGGGCAATGAGACCGTAAGCATGAGGGGACAATGAGGCAGCAGGACTATGTGATGGGGCAGTGAGGCGCAGGATACAGGAGAGGGCAATGAGGCACAGAAAAATTGAAGGGCGCAATGAGGCATAGGGGACACATGAGGACATAGGTTTTGGAAATTAAGAAAATGGTGGCCCCTTATTTTACTTTGCCCCTTACCCCCCCCCCCCCCCCACTAGAGTCAGCCCTGCGTGGGAACCTATGACCATATATGGACATATTAGGTATTGTGTGTGTTTGACTGTTGTGTGATTTAAATAAATTTTTATCACTTTTTACCAAAATGTGCTAAGGCCAGAATTACACTTGTACACAACCCTAAGTCCCCAGTATGGGGTAAATGACTTTTGGAGGGGTGAGAAATACACAGCAGAATAATTTTTATATGCATTTTTTACACACTTGCAGGACACAAAGGAATATCCTTCTGTTTGTTCAATATTTGTCAGAAACGAGGGCAATCTCGGCAAGACCGTGGACATCACTCACTTTGAACAGAAACTGAGCCTTGATAACATTACTAATATTTGATGGGGAGAGGATTCCAAAAGCAGGCGAAAACCTGTTTAAATGGGTGAAAAATGTATTTAATCAATTTTATAACTTGCAATCCAGCGACCTCAGGCTAAAAAACTCTACCATTTTAAAGCAGACATGCGAGACTAGTGCTGACACTTATATAAAAATTAATGAGTGCATTGATTTGTGTTTACATGCATACATTAGATTGCTAAATATTCTATACAGTTGATAAAGTAAAAGTGTAGGTAGATATATTTAAGCATTTCTTCAAAATAGTTCTCAGTTAAAGAGACGTTATATATATATATATATATATTATATATATTTTTTTTAAAAAAAGACAAGTGATTCAGGAAAAAAATAAGCCAGAATTCAAAATAATGCGGTTTGTAAAATGTGCACATTCTATGTTGCAGCTTAAGACACACCGTATTGGTTTCTAAATCAATAAGATACTATACTATAGAACCTTTCATCCCAGCAATATTCCTGTAAAGCAGTGTTTCCCAAACCTGTCCACGGGTCCTTCAACCAGGTCAGAGTTTGCAGATCGCCTTGTGGACACGTAGACTGTATACATTGAGAAACAAATTATATCATCTGTGCTGTGCTTCAGATATCTGTCAAACCTGGCGTGTCAGTGGGTCCTGAGGACAGGTTTGGAAAACACGGCTTTAAAGCAGTGGTTCCCAATCGCGGTCCTCAAGTACCCCCAACAGGTCAGGCTTGACAGATATGTGAAGCACAGCACAGAGGATATGATTTGCTGCTCAGTGATTGCAGGATTCAGGCTGCATTTCCTCATGGTGATCTGCAAAACCTGGCCTGTTAGGGGTACTTGAGGACTGCAGTTGGGAACCACTGCTGTAAAGGATAAACAAATACAAAAATTATTTAACCTCCCTGGCGGTATTCCTGAGTGTGACTCGGGGTTAAATTTTGCTACCGCGAACGGTAACCCCGAGCCACACTCGGGCTGGATGTTTACTCACCTCCTCCTGGCTCCCTGGCTGTCCCCACAGTGTGATCACGAGATGCTTCCTGGATGGCTCCCTGCGAGTCACATGATGCAGGGGGGCTGGACTCAGCAAACTTCATTCACAAAACTCACTGAATACAAATGGAAATGTTTATGAACGGCCACTAGATGGCAGTACAGGATAAGAAATAGACCATACATCGTCTCACCCTTGTTCTCACACAGATTTCAGTGTTTTTTGTTGTATTTTATTGAATATCATTTATTTGCATTATTTTGGATAATTATTTTTGGGATAATAAATTATTATTTCGTGTTTCAAACTTTATCGGACTCCGTCTATTTACTATTTTTTTTTAAAATTAATTAATTAATTTATAAAGGATTTTACCAGTAAAAACTCTTGATTGTACGGATTTCAGTGCGTGATTCCTAATTATTACAGGCTAACTATGTACAAAAACACGTTTCCTTTAAAAAAAAAATTGATACGCTTTTAGACACAAAATTTTGAAAAAAATTAGACCGCCAGGGAGGTTTAAGAGCAAGGTTGCATTATTTTATTTTTTCTACTTATCTCAGAACAACAATTTTTGTGCAAAACTATTATTATACTTTATATTTATTTGTTAACTTCGCATCCCATGTTTCAAAAGAATGTAATAATACTTTTTCAACAAAAAGTGTTTGTTTGATGAGGAGTTAAAGATTTTAACAAATGGTCTTTTCTGTTTATAATGTTACACTTTGGCTTTGAAACAATTTTACTTCTTGCATAGTAAAGGGTTAAACGTTAAGTGAAGGCACAAGATATTCAGTGATCCAAAAGATTTTGATTTAAATCTGAACTGACAGGGGATGCCAAATTCAGAAAATAAACTGATTAGATTCTGCTGGAGAAAGGAGCCACTGTTTTCTATCATGTCTTGGATGATGAAACCTCATACAAAAGGAACTTTGTCATGCATAATTATAATGGTTGAATGTGTCCATTAAACATTTTACAGGTTTTGTAAAAGCGACCGGATGCACATACTTTCAAAAATAAGTTTAGTGCATCAGCAACACTGTCTACAATAGATTTATCCTGTCTCAGGCTGCTGTCAGACGAGCGTAGTGTTCACGTCCGTGATTGCGCCTAAAAGTACCTCCGTGATAGCATGAAAGAAAGTCCATTGGAGCCTGACACATGAAGTACGTCCGCACTGAACTGCGGACGCATGACGGACGCTGCAAACGGACGCAGGTTAGGCAAGAACGTAATACTGCTAGAACGGACGTGCGGAGTGCGCCACGTCCACAACGTCTGCATAGCTTTGTGTGTGAGTGATGGAGCGAGGTCAGACGGACTGCATTTATACGTCCAGCATTTTTGACGGACAGAATGTTTTTTCATTGTAATTTATTTTTCCCTCCTACATCCGTCAAAAATAACTTCAGTGAAAAAACGGACTGTGTGACCACTACTGCGTCATCCGTACTGACAATGTCCGTACTGCACGGACGTACAGTCCGTAGAAATCACGTTCGTCTGACCCTAGCCTTAAAGTACGTCCGTGATAGCATGACAGGAAGCCCATCGGAGCCCGTTACACGAAGTACGTCCGCACTGAACTGCGGACGCACAACGGCCGCGGCCCACGGACGCAAGGCAGGCAAGAACGTACAACCGCTAGAACGGCCGCACAAAGTGCGCTGCGTCCGCAACGTCTGCATAGCTTTGTGTATGAGTGATGGAACGTGGTCAGACGGACTGCATTTATACGTCCAGCATTTTTCACGGACAAAATGGTTTTGCTTTTTAATTTATTTTTCCTCCTACATCCGTCAAAAATAACTTCAGTGAAAAAACGGACTGTGTGACCACTACTGCGTCATCCGTACTGACGATGTCCGTACTGCACGGACGTACAGTCCGTAGAAATCACGCTCGTCTGACCCTAGCCTCAGATCATATAAACTTGCAGGGATCTCAAACTCTGCACCCCCCCCCAACTCCCTTGATTCTCTGCCCATTTTTGCATTCAGAGAATTCTGGGATTTGTAGGCAATAAACATATGGGGGGCAGAGTTTGAGATCACTGATATAAACGGTGGGAAGCATTGGTTGCCGGCGACAATTAAACACAGGGAGGGTGCTCCAGACTGTGCCTCTCAAAATTTACTTTCACCACTAAATGAACAGTTGGAATTCATTCACTTATGGATACTTGCAGGGTTATTCAAAGAGAATCGAAAAGTTACCGCACGTTCGGTGACTTTTCGTTCTCTTCAATTCGGGCCGATTCGGCAATCCCATTTCGGCGACCCTGCTGTGTATTCAGCAAGCACCACAGGGCTGTCAAAGTGCAGGGAAAAGCTGCCGAAAACCCGTAAAAACATCTGGATTAACCAGTCGAAGATGCCGGAAAAACCCGAGCAGGAGCCGATCACACGCAGCGAAGCCGCCGGAAAAAGCCGACACCGCAGACGAATGTAGTGAATGAGGCTGCTGTCAGACGAGCGTAGTGTTCACGTCCGTGATTGCGCCTAAAAGTACGTCCGTGATAGCATGAAAGAAAGTCCATTGGAGCCTGTTACACAAAGTACGTCCGCACTGAACTGCGGACGCATGACGGACGCTGCAAACGGACGCAGGTTAGGCAAGAACGTAATACTGCTAGAACGGACGTGCGGAGTGCACCACGTCCACAACGTCTGCATAGCTTTGTGTGTGAGTGATGGAGCGAGGTCAGACGGACTGCATTTATACGTCCAGCATTTTTGACGGACAGAATGTTTTTTCATTGTAATTTATTTTTCCCTCCTACATCTGTCAAAAATAACTTCAGTGAAAAAAACGGACTGTGTGACCACTACTGCGTCATCCGTACTGACGATGTCCGTACTGCACGGACGTACAGACCGTAGAAATCACGCTCGTCTGACCCCAGCCTTAATAAGGAAAACAGTTTGCATGAATGATTGAAAAGTGAAACGCTGTTTGCAAAGAGACTACTGAGCGAAAATGGCTGAAATTTACATATGAGCTCCAGGGAATGATAATAAAAAGGGCTGTTACAGAAAAAATAAGTAAACTTAAAAAAAAATCAAAAAAAAATCGGACTTTAAAAAAAAAAAATCCAGAAAAATGCTTAAAATATCCTGAAAAATCTATACATAAAGAGATTTTTTACTGCAGAATTTTATAATGAACAGTTTATTAGATATTGAATTAAAACGGGAATATTTTTAACATTGAAGTCTATGGGATTCTCCTGAATAAACTTGTCGAATGAAACCACCGAATGGCAGGGCATTAGGGGAACCTTTCACTGCTGGTTTGTGTTCTCTGAATAGCCGAAGCATTGCTTCTCTATGGGGATTCACTGCCCTCGAACAGGCACCGAACAGACACCGTATGTGCAGGCAATTCGCCAGGATTTGGCGAATTGCCTGCTCTCTGGATATCCGAATGGCCAAGAAAGGTAACCGAACGCTGATTTTCAGCTTTCGGTTACCTTTCTCCAGCCATTCGGATCTCTTTGAATAACTCTGTCAGTCTTTGCATTGCGTATTGAGGATAGATCTAGAGTTGCCAGATCGGCCATATTTTCCTGGACACATAACTATTTCATTTCGCGGGTGAGTGCCTGGAAATTTGTTGCCCTGCAACATGTATAACTCATATGATGCGGGTAGGAGATCAAGGCAGCTCACCTGGGAATCCTTTCTGAGTTCTTACCTGCATCATATGGATTATACATGTTGCAGGGTGGCATTTTTATTTCACTGTCCATCAACATGACTAAATGATATGTGTCCAGGAAAACATGGTCGACCTGGCAACCCTAGATAGATCCCTTGAGGGGTTATCCAGTAAGCACAGATGTTTTGGTACAACAATAGTGGCTTAACAATGCAGAACTGCAGAGCAGGCGTCTCAAACGCTGCCCCCTCAGATGGTTCTGAACTACATCTCCCATGATCCTCTGGCTATCTGTTGCATTCAAAGAATTCTGGGAATTGTAGGCAATAAACACCTGGGGGATGTAGTTTGAGATCCCTGGTCTTGAGAGTAGTTGAGGCTGTTCAACTTGCTGCAAATGTATCAGTATCTCTCATTCCATCCCCCTGCCAGGGGATTCTTAAAGCGAACCTGTCATGTAAAGCCAAGGAACATGTATACTCAAAACATCTCATTTAGAAAGGCAATTGATATACCTCACAGAGCCAGGGAATCTTTATAAATGTGAAAATAGCCTTAACTGGTAGTGAATTGTATATACTGTAGAAAAGTGCTTCCTTGCAGTTTACAGTTAAAGTTACAGGTATTTATAAAGCGCTAACAAGTTCCGTAGCGCTGTACAATGGGAGAGACAGAATAACAAATTATACATACAAGTTAAACACACAACAGTAGGAGAGAGGACCCTGCTCAAGAGCTTACAATCTAAGAGGAGAGGGGTGACACACTAGGTGAGGATAATAGCTGAGTATGTGAACTAGTGGGGTGCAAGTAGGGGCAAGAAATGTACAGGGGGATTATGGTTCGAGCCGATAGACTTCTCTGAAGTAATGTGTTTTCAAAGACTTCTTGAAGGACTGGAGAGACGGGGAGAGCCTAATGTTGCGGGGGAGGGAATTGCACAAGAAGGGTGCAGTTCGGGTGAAGTCCTACAGAATTCTTATACTGCAGGTAATCACACTGTCTTAATGAACTGATTTTTCCCTGCAGTATATAAATTCTGCATACTGCAGGGAAGCATCTTCACATACTTCACATTAGCATGTAGAAGTTATGTTTGTCGTGAAAAGGATTTCGCTGGGAGCCTGCACAGTTTTGACTGACAGGCATTGTTTGACAGCATTTTTGTAGGAAGTTTTTAAAAAAAGTTGGTACCTTGATCAGGGAGCCGAAACGTTGGTTTTAGCATGTTTATTTAATAAAACATGTTTTCTGTAACTTTTTCTGAAGACCTTGTGTGCATCCTTCACTCTCATTGTTCTGGATATCCCTGGGATTATTCCACCCTGGCATTTACTACTTTTTGTGGACAGCGGCATGCTCTATATGGTTGATATATATATATATATATATATATATATATATATATTTTATTTGTTTATAAAGTATTTTAGCAGGAAGGATACATTGAGATTTCTCTCGTTTTCAAGTAGGTCCTGAGTTCAAGAACATTGAACTGTTACAGTAGGTACAGAAATACAAAGTAATAAAATGCATGCTATTAAAAAACAACACCAATATAAAGATTAAGGCTGGGGTCAGACCAGCGCATTTTTAACGTGCGTTCTGGCGCACTTAATCACGGCCGCACTAGCAGCAAATGACGGGCAATGACGGCCAATATACGAAGTACGGTCGCACGAAAGTCCGGCCGCGCAACGCAAGTGGAAAATGAACGCATTTTTTCGAGAACACAGAACCGCTAGTACGGACGTACAGAGTGCGCTGCGCCCGCTAGCGGTGTGTGTGTGTGATTTGGAGACGTCAGACCCTGCTCGTGTCCGGCCAACATAACGTCCAGACGCAAAAAGTTTCCTGGTTTGGATTCGTAAAACATCACGCACGCAAATGCGCATCGTATGACCGTTTTCGCATATTCCGTGAAAAAATACATCAATCCGTTCGGACGCACTTTTTTACGTTCGCGTGTAAAAATGCTTTCGTTTGACCCTAGCCTTACAGAACATAAATATGTAGGAAATATATATATAGTTTTATTTTATGTACTGTTTTAATAAGGTCATACTTGAAAACGAGAGAAATCTCAATGTATCCTTCCTGGTAAAATACTTTCTCAAATACGTACTTGTAACAGTCCGCTGAAAACTATAAATACTGTAACACAATGAACACTACCTGTATATGCCACTAGATGGTGATAATGCACTGAAATACCATGATAGTTCCATTTCCTCCACCACCCTGTGAATCACCTCAAGTCTCTGAGATTATCTGTGGGATATCATTTTTTTTTACAAGTATCAGAAGGATTAGGCTTTCTTTATTAAAAAAATTGAGTCTGCATCATTAATTCATTGATTTTAACCTCCCCCCTCGTATAAACCTGGGGATTGACATAATTGGTAGAATGCCAGAGAAACAAATAGGGGGGGGGGGGTAAGGGAACAGACCCGACAGAAAGACCTGGAAGGCCATATTAGAAGAGCAAGGCATTAGTCAAAGCCTCACATACTATAGCATACAGTTCCCGCCTGAAACCACATATGAGGAGATGCTGAAATGCCGTGCAAATAACACCTGTATCCACCCACATGCTGCACATGTATTTCTCTTTATTCTTGTTACGCCACACAAATGTCCCCTGCATGCACACACAACTGTTAATAAGGCCCCTAATATCTGTTAATACATTAATAGAAGGAGATTGGAAAAACAAGCAATGAATATATCTATTTGCTCCACAGTACATATAACCCAGGGGTCGGCAACCTTGGCGCTCCAGATGTTTTGGAACTACACCTCCCATGATGCTCAGCTATGCATTTGATTTGCAGGGTGTCATGGCAAACGTAGTTCCAAAACATCTGGGGCTCTATCACCTCCTTCAAGCTAACACTAGCGTCAGCGTTAGCTTAAAGGAGGTCATAGCGCTGTGGCCAGAACACCTTTGAATCACTAATGGGATAAAGAAAATCATTAGCGCTCGTTAATTAGCGATTCGTAGCACGAGTTTACTGTACTTTGCGCTACCTATACCTAACATGGGGAGCAAAAAGTGAAAGGACAGAGTAACTAGCATTAGGATCACTTGGACCTAACGAAAAAGTTACCACCAGCTCAGAGGTGTAGGTAACGGATTGCACTGCTGCACAATCCATTACCTCATTACCTGCAGCTCAAACCCCCCCAAAAAACAAATACTCACCTCTCATCCTACGGCGAGAATGGCAGCCCGATCCGCTGCTTCTGGCCGCTGGGAGCAGAGGGAGACTGGGGGAAGACAGTCCCGTCTTGCTCCACAATCACTCCACCAACCAGCAGGATCTCGCGAGAGGCAAGATCCTGCCTGCCATGTGACCCGGCAGCATGGTCCTCTATGGACACTATGGAGGGGATGCTGGGGACGATGCTGTAGCGCTGCACCAGCAGCCGCGAGCTTAGCGAAGGCTAAGGGGCAGGCTGCCGGACTCGGCGCATGCACGCGATCTGCTGGGGAAACCAGGACGCTGAGGGGAAGTTAGCGAACGCTAATTTTTCCCCTTGGCATCCCAGTTTTAGCTCAGGGCAGCTGATCGTGCCCAAAGCTGCTGACCCCTGATTTAACCATTCTTATATTAGCCCTGCTGACCACCTTAATAGGGGCGCAGGTATATGTGATCTTGCCTACCACACAATGGGCAGTATTACAAAGCTGGTGCTAACTTAACCAGAGCTGTTGTAAACTTACCTGAGCCCTTACAGTCTATGGAGGTTTTAAGTTTACAACAGCTCTGGTTAAGTTAGCACCAGTTTTGTAAAACTGCACAATATCGGCTGTGGAGTCCAGTGGTAACGTCTCTACCTTTCAACCATGGAGAAGCAAGTCAAAATACTATTAAGCACATCCCTCCAATACAACTGTGGAGAAGTCTCGACTTTACAAGAAGCGGGTTCAACCTAACCACCAGGTCACTGATCTACAAACATGGAAAGGCGACTCAATTCCACTCAGAAGACACCACCAGCGAGTGTTCTTGGACAAGACACCTAACGATATGAATGCGCCTACCTCGCAAAAATGCTTGTACATCCCATAGATTGTAAATTCCCTTGGGAACAGGGTCCTCCTGAATCCGGTCTTCATCCATGTGTGGTATTCCAATGTACCAACACCTTGTAAACTGATCTTGTAAAGCGCTGCGGAATTTTGTGGCGCTATATAAAAAAAGGATAATAAAAATAATCTCAATTTACTAAATTCTAGGGATTGAAAGTTTGAGGAAGCCCATGGATAGGGTTATAGTTGAACAGGGACACCTAGGAACACAGTTTCCATCACTATTTTTGTAGGGGTAGCAGAGATCCTGTGTATGTTATACATGGTAAAGCTTTGGATGAGCTGCAACTGCTCTGCTACCAGCACAGCTTCAAGAAAAAACGTCAGATACAAAGCGACTAATGAGTTACGTCCCGTTAGCCTTCTCGGACCTCTCAATAGGCAGTCAGGAGTTATGTTAAAGCAATACAGTTAATGAATAATAGGACTTTTATCCACAACGGCAGAATCTCACTTTGCAAAAATAAGGGTCCTGCTGTTCTCCCAAAATAACAATCGTTTCCACTTGCTTAGCAAGTAGGCTTGTGCACCGATTTTTTTTTCGGTTCGATTCGATTTTTCGGATTTTTAAACTTTTCGATTCGGCTCGTTTCGACCAATTTCTGTTTCGATTCGGTTCGGCTCGACTCGTTTTCCGTGTACATTTTTTTCGGAATTTCGATCATTTTTCGTATTTTCGTGTCACTTAGTTCGTTTTTTGTATCGACTTTTCGTATTTTCGGAAATTTTCGTTTTTCGGAATTGTAAATGGTTTCGGAATATCGACCATTTTTCGTATTTTCGTGTCACTTAGCTCGTTTTTTGTATCGACTTTTCTTATTTTCGGAAATTTTCGTTTTTTCGGAACATCTGTTCTCCTTGTTTCAAAGCAATAAATTTCGATTTGACATTTCAAGTACATTCGAAAATTCCGAAAATATTTCGTTTCGGCTCGGAAAACTTTTCGGATCTGCCATTTTCGGATCTAAAAATTTTCGGAAAATCGGCCGCATCCGAAAACACGAATCGGGAAATTTCGTGAAAATTCCGAAATTCCGAAACCCGAAACGCACATCCCTATTAGCAAGGCAAAAGGATACGCCACTTTTTCAGGCAGGCTATGAAAATGTATTGTCAGCGGCTATTTGAGGATTTGAGTGTTGAGTCACTTGCTGAAAAGCTGTCTTCACATATACTTCCCTCTAGTACGACACAATATAATGTGATAGTAGTACCTTCATAGGACACAGAATATTAATAAAAGAAGAAAAAGAATAAATATAAAAAGAATATAACACATTGCAAAACCTACTTTATATGTATGGGTCTGTGTCTCCTTAATGGTGCTTTTTTGTGTATTGTGTGTTTTTTATTTCAAATACTATTGTTTGTTGGTTTTTCAGTCTTTCACTACTGTAGGATCCACCTAAGATTTGCCTTAATTTGGCAAAATCAAAATCAGCAGCATCATTCAATTTTCATTAAAAAAGTGAATAATATTGTTGCACTACCTTACCGTCTCATTTCCAACAACAGCAACAAATGTGATGATGATGGAGCAATGCGGCATTATGCATTGTTTCATCGAAAACGTAAGCCGCAGCGAAGAGCGCAGGGAGTCCTTTGGACCCCTGCATCCCCATTCTGTACTCCCCAAAATGTCAAGTGAGGTGTCATTGGAAAGGTTAGCATTTGGTGTTTCCAATGATACCAAACATGACCATATAATTTGTAAAAATAAAAAAGTGAAAAATAAAATCAATTGCAAACGTCTTTTTTTATTCTCCGTTCTAAAGCAGTGGCATTATTCACTTATAACGCAAAAAATGCAGCAGCATTAATTCACCTTCTCATTTTCCACACTGTGGGTAAGTTTGGAATCGATGGCATAATGTGTTATTACGCATTGTTTCATCTAAAATTCAATCTGACGCACCGCTGCAGGGAAAGGCGGGGTCATTAGGACTCCCGTGTCACCATTCTTTACACTCCACTTGGTCAAGACAAGTGTCATTAGACAGGTCAGAGTCTGACCTTTCTAATGATACCAAACATAACAATGTAAAATATTAAAAAAGTAAAATGAAAAAAACTAAAAAATGGAGGGAAAAAAGTTTAAGGTTGTGACATTGTCCATTTATCATGTATAAAATGAGCAATACTGCTGTCAATACTCACCTTCTCATTTCCCATGCCGGGAGCAAGTTCATTGTTTTTGTATATAGTCATATTTTTTTTTATAAAACTCTAATAATACTAGCAAAAAAAATCATTTATTACAGTTTCGGTTAAATTTGCAATTTTTGGGAGAGAAAAGTGAAACAGGTTCACCATTTATGATTTTTTCCCCCATAATGACTAACCCATAAAAAGTATAACCACAGACGTTTGGATGATAAAATGTGGAAAAATAAGTTTACATGCTGCAAGCGATTGAAATCCGAATGGAAATTTATACTTTTTTGACATTTTTTGTTATAGCTCTCTGACGGGTCATGTCGTATACACATAGAAATTATATATATTTTGAATCTCCTGAGTCTGCTTAAAAAAATTATATATAATTTGTCTGGGTTCTACAATAAAATATGGCTTCAAATCATGTTTAACCTCCCTGGCGGTCTGATTCTGACATATTTTATATGTCAGAATCGGTCCAATTAATCTGGCCCCCCTAGCGGTATAAATGTGGCTCAGGGGGTTAACTTTCAATACTGAAAGCGGTATCACCAAGCCACACTCGGGCCGATACTTACATGTCCTGCGCTCCCTCGCTGTCCTCGCAGTCACACTGCAGCTGATCGCGATGTCACTCTTCCTGGTTCACTCCTCGCGAGAAGAGAACCAGGCAGTGTAACGTTGCGACTTGCGAGCGGCTGGAGGAGACTGCGGGGATCAGCGAGGGAGCGCAGGACATGTAAGTATCCAGCCCGAGTGTGGCTCGGGGATACCGCTTTCGGTACAAAAAGTTAACCCGGAGCCACACTCGGGAATACCGTCAGGGAGGTTAAACGTGATGTGCAACAAATGGTGAAAATTAGCTCATCACCCAGAGGTGAAATGGCTCAGCGGCGATTGGGTTAATCCCATCTCAAATATAATATATATATATATATATATTACAAAATATTCATCTAAATTGTCAGATTATTAAAATCTAGTTGAAATCTGTGAATCTATTGAAGAGAAAATTTAAAAATATGTATTTTTAATTTTGGATGCATTGTTGGCTGCATCTCACTATTCAGTGGATGAAGCAGCATAACCCATTTTATTTTTTTCTACACAGCAGGAATATAAATCTGCTCAAACCTGAACAGAAAGGAAGAACATTTGGCTCAGAAAGATGTGTGTTGCTTATTTTAGCAATATTGTTCAGATTATCTCATGCAATATAATTGAGCCATGGGTGTCCATACAGCTGCCTAATTAATGAGCGGCAATAAAACCTTTTACAATATTAATAATTTGATAGAGGAGGACAGAAACGCATTGCATAATCAAGGTTATTCAGGAAAGGAAGCGGAAACTGACGGTTTTACTCACAGACCCAATGGATGAGATTACAGACTAATACATAACTGTATAATCTGTGTATTTTTTTTTAATTAAATGTAGTCAATACTGACGATTTCAATCTTTCACACACTCCATTCTCCTCTATTCTGCTTTGCGCTATTATTCTGGCTTTTTTGGCCGTATCAAGGCCCCTAGGCCCCTTTTCCTAGGTAGCCAGTAACATAGAAATGCTAAAGGAAACCATTGACGTAAGCAATAAACTTTGGACTAGGGATGTGCGTTTCGGGTTTCGGAATTTCGGAATTTTCATGAAAATTTCCCGATTCGTGTTTTCGGATGCGGCCGAATTTCCGAAAATTTTTAGATCCGAAAATGGTAGATCCGAAACGTTTTCCGAGCCGAAACGAAATATTTTCGGAATTTTCGAATGGACTTGAAATGTGTCAAATCGAAATTTATTGCTTTGAAACGAGGAGAACAGACGTTCCGAAAAAAACGAAAATTTCCGAAGTTACGAAAAGTCGCTACAAAAACGAGCAAAGTGACACGAAAATGCGAAAAACGGTCGATATTCCAAAAACATGTATAATTCCGAAAAACGAAAATTTCCGAAATTACGAAAAGTCGATACAAAAAACGAGCAAAGTGACACGAAAATGCGAAAAATGGTCGATATTCTGAAAACATGTACAATTCCGAAAAACGAAAATTTCCGAAATTACAAAAAGTCGATACAAAAAACGAGCAAAGTGACACGAAAATACGAAAAATGGTCGATATTCCGAAACAAAAATATGTACATGAAAAACGAGTCGAACCGAACCGAATCGAAACAGAAATCAGTCGAAACGAGCCGAATCGAAAAGTTTAAAAATCCGAAAAATCGAACCGAATCGAACCGAAAAAAAAAATCGGTGCACAAGCCTACTTTGGACGGTCAGAAGAGAGGCTAAAGTCCTTAACGGTTCTAGTCATTAACTTAACAACTGGGTTTCAAAGCGGAACCCTGAAATATGGAGGTACTAGTCTGGTCGGAGACCTGGTGTAGCTTATGACGGTGGGGGCTTGCACGTTGGATTTTAAATTGAAAGTTTTAGTATTATCAAGTTGCCACATTATTGTACCATGAAAACATCCTACGGAGGAAATATGTAAAGTCAGATGGAAACCGTAGAAGACATCTAGCAGTCGCTGATTGACAGCCTTCATAGGAGGTGAGATCTTTACTTTGGAAAGCCGTCACATTGGCTACATAAAACCAGGGTGGAGGACACCATCAGTAGCAGCTACATCTGTAGCTAATTTGACATCTTAAAAAAAATATTTCCTGCTTTTATCCCTTTTGCAATTAAAAAAGAGTGGGGTTAAAACATCTAACTACTATAAACATGTCATTTAAATTTTAAAACTACACAATATTCTGATATCGGAAAAATAAGGAAATCCGAGCCCCAGCAGCAAAATCACAGTAAAACGATTTTAGTGGTTATCGACATGTGATAATTATACTGTAACTATGATAATTTGAAAGCTATAAGAAATTCATAGTCCTCATTTGTGTGATGGATATCCCCTTTCGAAAAAAGAAATTTGTGAAATATTGCGATTACAAGGGTATGATAGTGGCTGCTTTAGATGCCTCGGATACTTGGAATATCTCCATTGCTAGGATTATGACAATCACAGCACATTCTTTGCACCAGCTATGATGAATCAATTTAATAGGGAAAAAAAATTTAATCAATAACCAACTATAGCAACTGTATATTATCTATTTAATTCCCTATGAACTCAATTGCCACCTCAATGGAACACTGAGCATTGCTGAATGCTGAGTAGACATTGTGATGTCGGAGACTCTGCTTGCCATACTGTACTTGTTTATAGAGGATGGGAATTAATAATATCTAGGACTAGAGATTCAGTTGGCTTCCCAACATTTTAAAAAAAATAGTGGTCGGGGTTTAGCACAAACTGATTATTTTCATGACCTTCCTTTAGCACTAGAGATGTGCATTCGTTTCGGAAAAAGTCGGAATTTGGAACAAAATTTGATAATTCATATTCGGAGTACTTCCGAATAACAAATCGATATGATACAAATTTCAAAACGAAATGGTATATAACGAATTTATTTTGTTTTACACTGTCGTCATAAACGAAAAATTTGAATAACTGATATCAACTATTGAATTTGAAATGAACTATCAAATTGATATCAGCTATCGAATTGATCTTAACTTACAAGACAAGTAATAGTAAGCAAAGGACTTTATGAAACAAATTAATTTTGTTTCACTGTTTAATTTGACTCAAATACTAAATCTGTGACACAGCTTAAAATTTAACCCTAGCTTTTCTCTTAACAGCAAAATTTGATTAGTTGGGGTTTTATTTAGTGATCCAAAAATTCGAACTGATATCAACTATCGAATCGATATATAAAATTCGAATCGATTCAAAATTTCAAATCGATCCAAAATGAAACGAAAAGAAGCACGAAACGAAATACTTGAACCCAGGACATACTTGAAAACGAGAGAAATCTCAATGTATCCTTCCTGGTAAAATCCTTTATAAATAAATAAATTAGTTACGAAATTCCAAAAAATGAAATTTTCAGCCATGCACATCCCTATTTAGCACAAACCATAGAAGAAAAATTAAAAATGTAGATGGGAATCTAAAAGGTCAAAAGCAGGAAAAAAATCACTATTCTAAATGATGTTATTTATCATACATATCATATCATTCCCTAAAATCCAGCTTGACTATAGTTTTATAAACCAATGTCTTTTTGAGTGTGAGCTAACGGTGAAATGAAAAGGGGAAATGGGGTGTACGGAGAAATCCTGCCTACACACTTATGTCCATTAAAACTTTCTGTAATGGGATATTTAAGATAACCTCAGCACTGTTACAGTACGTCAAAAGAACACCTTGATTGGCTGAGGCACTTCCTGTTCTGGCTGAGCTCACTACAGAAGTTGAATATGATTTTTTTAATGTTGTTTTTGTTTCTATTTTAGTTGTGCATTACCAATATAATCCTCTAAAAAACCTCCAATACTCGCTTCCAGAGTTGCTTTCACCATGCATTTTCTCTACAAACCTCATCACTGATTGCTAGATCTTACGCAATGATGCCATTGGTTGAGTATTTCAAATCATTAAATACTGACATGAATGTTTTCAAAATAAATCTCTTGTCACTAAAAATGAAAGAATTTTGATATAGAATCTTTCCAGTGAGTCATTTCCTGCTCCGCTCTCAGGGTGTGTTCACGAGAAGAAGCCCGCGAGGCATTATTACTACTTCATGATTGACTGCTGCTGCTTAAATAATTGTGACTGTATCCCCCGGTCTCCAATTTCTCCATTGCTAATGGGATTTAACATTTACACTTAGTGGTAGACAAATAATTGACATATACACTGCTTTACCAAAACAGTCATTTGAAAAATGAATGAACAGACAGCTACAGAAATATACAACATGTATCATTATGCAGGACAGTAACGACATTTCCGCCACGTTATATATTTACCACGAGAGTCCTCGGTTATTACCTCTGGTTTTCCTGCCCGGGTAAGCCTAAACATTTTGGCTATTTTATTATTATTTCTGCAATACAAATTCCAAACCGCTATTTGGTTAAAACACAAAGCTCAATAGGATTCTCTTCCCTGATACATTTTTCTACACATGGATCAGCAACCTTGGCCCCCCAGATGTTTTGAAACTACAAATCCCATGATGCTTTGTCAGTGTCTAAGCATTAAAGGAAATGTAGTTCCAAAACAACCTAGGGGCCAAGGTTGCTGATCCCTTCCCTATGGCATTTTTTTTATTTGGGTTCTACACCAGTGTGCATGAACCCATTATACAGGGATTCAGCCAGCTACATAGGAAGGAGCAGAATCTGTTGCGTAGAAATTAAGGGCCCTATTACATTCTTCACACAAAAACGCACGGTGAACGCGTGAATTTTTGCGCGAAACGTTAACAAAGGGTTAGGTATTACAATCCTCGCGCATTATTTCATCCGTCAAAAAATAACGAGCGTAAAAAAGACACGCAAAAACGCGCGCGCATTAACGTTGCGTGCAGAAATCGGTGGGCGGACTGTTTTTTTCACGCGATTCAGCCAATCAGAATTAAGAACCACAATTGTCTCCCGTTCAGTTTTTGCACCTGTCAAAATCAATCTGAGTATATATGCTGCAGCAATAAAAAAAAACACGCACAACTTCCCCATTTTATTGTTTGGGTATGTGTAGAATGTGTAACTATACTTTGCTGTATTTTTTTTTGGGCTGGTGTATTTGGTTTCGGCCAGGACGTTCAGATTTGCCGTTAACACCAGCTTTTAAAAGACGTTAAAATTCTGCGCGCAAACGCTGTGCGTTAAATTTTGCGTATAGATTGTAATACCATCCGCGTACCAGCGCACAAACGCATTTGCGCTCACAATGTTAAGTATAGGACGCGCACAGTACATTACGCTCGCGCAGGGTTCGCGCAGGTTCACCCGCTGTAGACGTTAACGTGCATTTTTTGCGTGGACATTGTAATACGGCATTCTGCGCGAAGGCTTTTGCCCCTCGCGTTAATGCGTTTTTGCACATGCGTTAACGTTTGCGCGAAGAATGTAATAGAGCTCTAAGTGAGCATTATATAATAGAAAGGAAGATTGTGTAGAAAAATGGAGCAGAATCTGTTGCTTACAATTAACCCTAACCTTGAAGCCAAACCTTAGGGTTATATTTAACACTAAAACAAGCAGATATTATAACCTGAACCCAAATTCTAACTCCAATGCTAACACTTTGCATGTTGTCGCTTGCTGGAATGCAGCCAGCTGGAGGGGCCTGGCAAAAAGCTCTTAGAGCATTCTGCTAGCCACCCCATTGTGTGTATCTGAGGTTTGGGTATGTGCCTGTTTATATATATATATATATATATATATATATATATATAAAGGTAAGTGTCTATAAGGGTTGTGGTGAAGGACTAAAAGTGAGATAAAAAGCCTCCACACTATAATAAGTGTGTTTATTATTGCAGAAGCCACCTGCAGATCACAGCAATTCGATGAATTGCATCCCAGAGCTCCTGTGCCACATTCCCCATATGCAGCAAGGAACTCTGGGTACTGGGTAGCTTATGCATCCTTGGACCTGTTATTACACAGAACCCTAAAATCAATGCTATACCTCACTGTGGCTTTGTAGCAGAGATAAGGTTTATGCAACTGGTAAAACCACTGCTAGGACACTGCTGTTTCGGGTTTGTTGAACCCTCATCAGCTAGGAGGTAGGCATGACCAGTTGCAGTGGATGCTTGGACCATAGGTAAGTAAGTGTCTATAAGGGTTGTGGTGAAGGACTAAAAGTGAGATAAAAAGCCTCCACACTATAATAAGTGTGTTTATTATTTCAGAAGACACCTGCACATCACAGCAATTCAATGAATTGCATCCCAGAGGTCCTGTGCCACATTCCCCATATGCAGCAAGGTCTGCCGTGTGTGTGTGTGGTCAGGGTGTGTGCCGGATGTGCAGTGGATAAATGGAGTGTCTGGCCATACATTTCAATATTAACCACTTGGCTGCTATGGACGCGCTCAGCGCGTCCAGCCAAGTGGTTCTCCTTTGCTACGGACGCGCTCAGCGCGTCCGAGCACAGGAGGCAGCAATCCTCCGATTTTTGTATGCGGTGCGTTTGTTAAAAATCGCGTAATTTTCCCTAAAAAAAATGTAACGACACCCCATCTCTAATTTTTTTAACAAGCGCACCCCATACAAAATATAACTGCAATTGCTCGCATGTTAAAATGTGAAAAAAAAACACTTTACACGTTGTAAATTATTGAAAATTCATATTTTATTGCATTTTTTGTTATAATATACAGACAGGACATGACGTATACATATAATAATGACATATTATGAATCTGCCGAGTCTGACGGAAAGAACGATATATAATATGTCTGGGTCATATACTAAAATAAGCCTTCAAAACACGTTTAAACATGATGAGCAAAACCGGTAAAAATGACCTCAGCACAGAGACGGGAAATGCCTCAGCAGCGAAAGGGTTAACATAAACTGGACTGGCTTTAAGCAAAATCCTAAATTATTTAATGGAAAGCGTCACATGACATTAAAGTGTCGATACTCGGTCTTAAAAAAATGGTATTGTGCATCTCTACCAACACCTCCCATCATCACACACATATACACCTCCCATCACACATATACACCTCCCATCACACACACATATACACCTCCCATCACACACACACACACATACACTTCCCATCACACACACATATACACCTCCCAACATACACACCACACATATACACCTCCCATCATACACACACATACACTTCCCATCACACACATATACACCTCCCATCATCACACACACACATATACACCTCCCATCATCACACATATACACTTCCCATCATCACACACACATATACACTTCCCATCATCACACACACACACCTCCCATCATCACACACACATATACACTTCCCATCACACACATATACACTTCCCATAACACACACATATATACACTTCCCATCACACACGCACATATACACCTCCCATCATACACACATATACACCTCCCATCACACACAGACACATACACCTCCCATCATACACACACACATACACACCTCCCATCATACACACATATACACACCATCACACACATATACACCCTATCACACACACACATATACACCTCCCATCATACACACATATACACACCCCATCACACACACACATACACCTCCCATCATACACACATATACACCTCCCATCATACACCTCCCATCATACACACACATATACACCTCCCATCACACACAGACATATACACCTCCCATCATACACACCAATATACACCTCCCATCATACACACACATATACACCTCCCATCACACACACACATATACACCTCCCATCACACACACATATATACACCTACCATCACACACACATACACTTCCCATCACAAACACATATACACCTCAAATCACACGCATATACACTTCCCATCACACACATATACACTTCCCATCACACATACACACCTCCCATCATCACACACACATATACACTTCCCATCACACACACATATATATACTGCCCATCTCACACACACATATACACCTCCCATCATACACACATATACACACCCCATCACACACACACCTCCCATCATACACACATATACACCTCCCATCATACACACCACACATATACACCTCCCATCATACACACACACATACACACCTCCCATCATACACACACATACACTTCCCATCACACACATATACACCACCCATCATCACACACACACATATACACCTCCCATCATCACACATATACACTTCCCATCATCACACACACATATACACTTCCCATCATCACACACACACACCTCCCATCATCACACACACATATACACTTCCCATCACACACATATACACTTCCCATAACACACACATATATACACTTCCCATCACACACGCACATATACACCTCCCATCATACACACATATACACCTCCCATCACACACAGACACATACACCTCCCATCATACACACACACATACACACCTCCCATCATACACACATATACACACCATCACACACATATACACCCTATCACACACACACATATACACCTCCCATCATACACACATATACACACCCCATCACACACACATACACCTCCCATCATACACACATATACACCTCCCATCATACACACCACACATATACACCTCCCATCATACACACACATATACACCTCCCATCACACACAGACATATACACCTCCCATCATACACACCAATATACACCTCCCATCATACACACACATATACACCTCCCATCACACACACACATAACACACATATACACCTCCCATCACACACACATATATACACCTACCATCACACACACATACACTTCCCATCACACACACATATACACCTCAAAATCACACGCATATACACTTCCCATCACACACATATACACTTGCCATCACACATACACACATATACACCTCCCATCATCACACACACATATACACTTCCCATCACACAAACACATACACCTCCCATCATACACACATATACACCTTCCATCACACAGACATATACACCTCCCATCACACACATATACACCTCCCATCATACACACATATACACCACATCACACACACACATATACACCCCCATCACACACACACATATACACCTCCCATCATACACACATATACACATCCCATCACACACACACATACACCTCCCATCATACACATCTCCCACCATACACACACATATACACCTCCCATCACACACATACCTCACATCACACAAACATATACACTTCCCATCACACATACACCCCCCATCACACACACATATACACCTCCCATCACACACACATATACACACCTCCCATCATCACACACACATATACACTTCCCATGTGTATAGAGGATCTAAGGGTAAGTAGTCAATGTAATAGAGCAGCAGGAAATGCTGGCAGAATGCTTGGTTGTGTAGGGAGAGGTATTAGCAGTAGGAAAAGGGAAGTGCTCATGCCACTGTACAGAGCACTGGTGAGACCTCACTTGGAGTACTGTGTGCAGTACTGGAGACCGTATCTCCAGAAGGATATAGACATCTCAGAGAGAGTTCAGAGAAGGGCTACTAAAATGGTGTACGGCTTGAAGGAGAAAAGTTACCAAGAAAGGCTTAATGATCTTAACATGTACAGCTTGGAAAAAAGACGAGACAGAGGAGATATGATAGAAACATTTAAATACGTAAAGGGAATCCACAAGGTAGAGGAAGGGAGTATATTTAGGCTAGGGTCAGACTGAGGCAGTGCGAACGCGCGTGCAGCCGCACATAATCACGGCCGTGCTAGCAGCAGATGCCGGGCAATGACGGCCAATATACGAAGTACGGTCGCACAAAAGTGCGGCCGCGCAACGCAGGCGGCAAACAAACGCATTTTTTCGAGAACGTGAAACCACTAGTACTGACGTACAGAGTGCGCTGCGTCCGCTAGCGGCATGTGTGCGTGATTAGGAGACGTCAGACACTGCTAATGTCCAGCCAACATAACGTCCAGACCCAAAAAGTGTTTTATTGATGATCCGTACAAAATCACGGATGAAACTGCGCATCGTATGACCGCTATCGCGTATTCCGTGAAAAAATAAGTCCATTCGTTCGAACGCACTTTTTCACGGACAACGTGAAAAATGCGTTAGTCTGACCCTAGCCTTAAAAGGAAACAAAGTAGCAAAACAAGAGGACATAGTCTTAGATTAGAGGGGCAAAGGTTTAAAAGTAACATCAGGAAGCATTATTTTACTGAGAGGGTGGTGGATACATGGAACAGTCTTCCAGTAGAAGTGGTAGAGGCCAAAACAGTAATTGAATTTAAGCAAGCATGGGATAGGCATAAGGCTATCCTAAACAAAAGATAAATCCAGGTAAAGTATCCATGTAATTGGGCAGACTAGATGGGCCGAAAGGTTCTTATCTGCCGACATTTTTCTATGTTTCTACACCTTCCATCACACACTCATATACACCTCCCATCACACACACACATATACACCTCTCATCATACACACATATACACCTCCCATCGCACACACACACATATACACCTCCCATCATCACACACACACATACACACCTCCCATCATCACACACACACACACACCTCCCATCATCAGACACACATATACACTTCCCATCACACACATATACACTTCCCATAACACACACACATATACACTTCCCATCACACATGCACATATACACCTCCCATCATACACATATATACACCTCCCATCACACACAGACATATACACCTCCCATCATATACACACATACACCTCCCATCATACACACACACATACACACCTCCCATCATACACACATATACACCCCATCACACACACACACATATACACCTCCCATCATACACACATATACACACCCCATCACACACACACATACACCTCCCATCATACACACATATACACCTCCCAACATACACACCACACATATACACCTCCCATCATACACACACATATACACCTCCCATCACACACACACATATACACCTCCCATCACACACAGACATATACACCTCCCATCATACACACCCATATACACCTCCCATCACACACATACACTTCCCATCACACACACATATACACCTCAAATCACACACATATACACCTCCCATCAAACACACATATACACTTCCCATCACACATACACACATATACACTTCCCATCACACACACATATATATATACTTCCCATCTCACACACACATATACACCTCCCATCACACACATATATACACTTCCCATCACACACACATATACACCTCCCATCACACACACCCCCATCATACACCTTCCATCACACAGACATATACACCTCCCATCATATACACACATACACCTCCCATCATACACACACATATACACCTCCCATCATACACACATATACACCACATCACACACACACATATACACCTCCCATCATACACACATATACACATAACATCACACACACACATACACCTCCCATCATACACACCTCCCACCATACAAACACATACATACCTCCCATCACACAAACATATACACTTCCCATTACACACACCTCCCATCATCACACACACATATACACTTCCCATCACACACACACATATACACCTCCCATCACACACACATATATACACCTCCCATCACACACACACCTCCCATCACACACACATATACACCTCCCATCACACAAACACACACACATACACCTTCCATCACACAGACATATACACCTCCCATCATATAAACACATACACTTCCCATCATACACCTCCCATCATACACACCTCCCATCATACATACACATATACACCTCCCATCATACACACATATACACATCCCATCACACACATACACCTCCCATCATACACACCTCCCATCACACACACATATATACACTTCCCATCACACACACACATATACACCTCCCATCATACACACACATATACACCTCCCATCATACACACATATACACCCCCATCACACACATATACACCACATCACACACACATACACACCTCCCATCATACACACATATACACCTCCCATCACACACACACACATATACACCTCCCATCATACATACCCATATACACCTCCCATCATACACACACATATACACCTCCCATCCTACACACATATACACCTCCCATCATACACATCCCATCACACACATATAGACCTCCCATCACACACACATATACACCTCCCATCACACACATACACCCCCATCATACACACAGACATATACATCTCCCATCATATACACACATACACCTCCCATCATACACACCTATACACATCCCATCACACACAGACATATACACCTCCCATCACACACACATACACCTCCTATCATACACACATACACATCCCATCACACACAGACATATACACCTCCCATCACACACACACATGTACACAACTCCCATCTCATACGTACACCTCCCATCACACACACACATATACACCTCCCATCACACAAACACACACACATACACCTCATCATACACACATATACACCTTCCATCACACAGACATATACACCTCCCATCATATAAACACATACACTTCCCATCATACACCTCCCATCATACACACCTCCCATCATACATACACATATACACCTCCCATCATACACACATATACACATCCCATCACACACATACACCTCCCATCATACACACCTCCCATCACACACACATATATACACTTCCCATCACACACACACATATACACCTCCCATCATACACACACATATACACCTCCCATTATACACACATATACACCTCCATCACACACACACACATATACACCACATCACACACACATACACACCTCCCATCACACACACACCCATATACACCTCCCATCATACACACCTCCCATCATACACACACATATACACCTCCCATCCTACACACATATACACCTCCCATCATACACACCTATACACATCCCATCACACACATATAGACCTCCCATCACACACATATACACCTCCCATCACACACATACACCCCCATCATACACACCTCCCATCACAAACAGACATATAGATCTCCCATCATATACACACATACACCTCCCATCATACACACCTATACACATCCCATCACACACAGACATATACACCTCCCATCACACACACATATATATACACTTCCCATCACACACACATACACCTCCTATCATACACACATACACATCCCATCACACACACATATACACATCTCCCATTATCAACACCTCCCTTTGTCACACGCATACACCTCCCTTTGTCACACACCTCCTGATATAAAGCCCTGTCCCTCCCCATCACAAAGCCCCCTACCCTCCTTTGCACATGGAGCTGTCACCGTATGGCTCCGCCTACAGCTATCCAGCTGACCAATTAGCGTGCAGCTGTGGCACAGCCCAAGACCACTCCGGATCCGGATAGCCAATGAGCGTTCACAGCTTCACAGAGCGAGCCAATCGGCTGAGTTCTCCGCCTGTGGGCTCGGCCAGCTGTGCCCGGCTCCCTCATGCGCCGCTCGCCTGGCTCGGCGTCTGGCACAGCGGACCGTGCCTTCGCGCCATGCAGCGGGCTGGCGGCATCCTGCTCCCCTGAGCGCCATGGCCGAGGGGCAGGACGGCGGCTGTGAGCTGTGCCCGGAGAATGGCCGCGGCAGGGAGCGGAGGAGCGGGGTCACCGAGGTCAGCCTGCTGGAAGCAGCCAAGGCGGGTCCCCGGAGGAGCAGCATCATCAAGGTGGGTGACCGCGGCGGCTCCCCCGGGTGTGTCTGTGTGCGGGGCCCGGCAGGGTCATGTGATTCATTATCCGGGGGCACAGGGCGAGACCGGGCGTTACCTACTGCCAGGGCACAGAGTCCTCCTGTGTGTGCCAGCCTCCACTGGACTGCCTGCCACCATGCCCGGGCTACCACAACTGTGCCACCATGCCCAGCCCCGGGCTACCACAACTGTGCCACCATGCCCAGCCCCGGGCTACCACAACTGTGCCACCATGCCCAGCCCCGGGCTACCACAACTGTGCCACCATGCCCAGCCCCGGGCTACCACAACTGTGCCACCATGCACGCCCCGGGCTACCACAACTGTGCCACCATGCACGCCCCGGGCTACCACAACTGTGCCACCATGCACGCCCCGGGCTACCCCAAGTGTGCCACCATGCACGCCCCGGGCCACCACAACTGTGCCACCATGCACGCCCCGGGCTACCCCAAGTGTGCCACCATGCACGCCCCGGGCCACCACAACTGTGCCACCATGCACGCCCCGGGCCACCACAACTGTGCCACCATGCACGCCCCGGGCCACCACAACTGTGCCACCATGCACGCCCCGGGCCACCACAACTGTGCCACCATGCACGCCCCGGGCTACCACAACTGTGCCACCATGCACGCCCTGGGCTACCACAACTGTGCCACCATGCACGCCCCGGGCTACCCCAAGTGTGCCACCATGCACTCCCCGGGCTACCCCAAGTGTGCCACCATGCACGCCCCGGGCTACCCCAAGTGTGCCACCATGCACGCCCCGGGCTACCCCAAGTGTGCCACCATGCACGCCCCGGGCTACCCCAAGTGTGCCACCATGCACGCCCCGGGCTACCCCAAGTGTGCCACCATGCACGCCCCGGGCTACCCCAAGTGTGCCACCATGCACGCCCCGGGCTACCCCAAGTGTGCCACCATGCACGCCCCGGGCTACCCCAAGTGTGCCACCATGCACGCCCCGGGCTACCCCAAGTGTGCCACCATGCACGCCCCGGGCTACCCCAAGTGTGCCACCATGCACGCGCCCGGGCTACCCCAAGTGTGCCACCATGCACGCCCCGGGCCTACCCCAAGTGTGCCACCATGCACGCCCCGGGCTACCCCAAGTGTGCCACCATGCACGCCCCGGGCTACCCCAAGTGTGCCACCATGCACGCCCCGGGCTACCCCAAGTGTGCCACCATGCACGCCCCGGGCTACCCCAAGTGTGCCACCATGCACGCCCCGGGCTACCCCAAGTGTGCCACCATGCACGCCCCGGGCTACCCCAAGTGTGCCACCATGCACGCCCCGGGCTACCCCAAGTGTGCCACCATGCGCGCCCCGGGCTACCCCAAGTGTGCCACCATGCGCGCCCCGGGCTACCCCAAGTGTGCCACCATGCGCGCCCCGGGCTACCCCAAGTGTGCCACCATGCACGCCCCGGGCTACCCCAAGTGTGCCACCATGCACGCCCCGGGCTACCCCAAGTGTGCCACCATGCACTCCCCGGGCTACCCCAAGTGTGCCACCATGCACGCCCCGGGCTACCCCAAGTGTGCCACCATGCACGCCCCGGGCTACCCCAAGTGTGCCACCATGCACGCCCCGGGCTACCCCAAGTGTGCCACCATGCACGCCCCGGGCTACCCCAAGTGTGCCACCATGCACGCCCCGGGCTACCCCAAGTGTGCCACCATGCACTCCCCGGGCTACCCCAAGTGTGCCACCATGCACGCCCAGCCCCGGGCTACCCCAACTGTGCCACCATGCACGCCCAGCCCCGGGCTACCCCAACTGTGCCACCATGCACGCCCAGCCCCGGGCTACCCCAACTGTGCCACCATGCACGCCCAGCCCCGGGCTACCCCAACTGTGCCACCATGCACGCCCAGCCCCGGGCTACCCCAACTGTGCCACCATGCACGCCCAGCCCCGGGCTACCCCAACTGTGCCACCATGCACGCCCAGCCCCGGGCTACCCCAACTGTGCCACCATGCACGCCCAGCCCCGGGCTACCCCAACTGTGCCACCATGCACGCCCAGCCCCGGGCTACCCCAACTGTGCCACCATGCACGCCCAGCCCCGGGCTACCCCAACTGTGCCACCATGCACGCCCAGCCCCGGGCTACCCCAACTGTGCCACCATGCACGCCCAGCCCCGGGCTACCCCAACTGTGCCACCATGCACGCCCAGCCCCGGGCTACCCCAACTGTGCCACCATGCACGCCCAGCCCCGGGCTACCCCAACTGTGCCACCATGCACGCCGCCCGGGCTACCCCAACTGTGCCACCATGCACGCCCAGCCCCGGGCTACCCCAACTGTGCCACCAATGCACGCCCAGCCCCGGGCTCCCCAACTGTGCCACCATGCACGCCCAGCCCCGGGCTGCCCCAACTGTGCCACCATGCACGCCCAGCCCCGGGCCGCCCCAACTGTGCCACCATGCACGCCCAGCCCCGGGCCGCCCCAACTGTGCCACCATGCACGCCCAGCCCCGGGCCGCCCCAACTGTGCCACCATGCACGCCCAGCCCCGGGCCGCCCCAACTGTGCCACCATGCACGCCCAGCCCCGGGCCGCCCCAACTGTGCCACCATGCACGCCCAGCCCCGGGCCGCCCCAACTGTGCCACCATGCACGTCTAGCCCCGGGCTGCCGCATCTGTGCCCGCCCAGCCCCGGGCTGCCGCAACTGTGCCCGCCGCGCGCCTGGGCAGCTGTGCCCGCTGCGTGCACAGCCACTGGGCTACCACAGCACTACCGCAACTGTGCTCGCCACATGACAGCACTAAGTGCCACCGTAAAGGTGCTCTCTGCGTGCCCGGCAAACGCCATGTAAATACAAAGGTGACTGATTCATACCCAGCCCTGGGTATCATCATGTTAATGCACAAAGCACATTGGGTATTGGCACATGCCCAGCGCCAGGTAACATTTTGGTTATTTTATTGCTGGATTCCTGACACCCGGTTCGCGTTTGCAGAATGTGTGTATATGTATGTGACGTGTTCAATGATGTCTGACACCTAGTAATATGTAAAAGCTATACAGGTCGGCAGCACATGCCCAGCACCGGGTAACACGGCTGTGATGAATGAATATATTCTTATTGCCCGCCCGGGGCCTGGCAGCGTCTGTCATCAAGATCGATACATTTTACTGCATTTCTTCTCCGTATCTTTCACATTGTTGTGTGTGTTTTTTGCTTTGGTTTTAAATGCACAATGGAGTAAGAGCTGCTGTGGACCTCTCGCCTTTTTCTCCCGGCTCCCTTTCGCCTTTTTCTCCCGGCTCCCTCTCGCCTTTTTCTCCCGGCTCCCTCTCGCCTTTTTTCTCCCGGCTCCCGCTCGCCTTTTTTCTCCCGGCTCCCGCTCGCCTTTTTTCTCCCGGCTCCCGCTCGCCTTTTTTTTTTCCCGGCTCCCGCTCGCCTTTTTTCTCCCGGCTCCCGCTCGCCTTTTTTCTCCCGGCTCCCGCTCGCCTTTTTTCTCCCGGCTCCCGCTCGCCTTTTTTCTCCCGGCTCCCGCTCGCCTTTTTTCTCCCGGCTCCCGCTCGCCTTTTTCTGTACAAACTATAGGCTGTGTAATTGTATCATTTGCTTCTGTACAAGTCGAACCTCAACAGGAGCTGTGACTGGACTCGAATTGTAGCAGCAGAGCTGGGAACTTTACAAATGGAGCTCTTGGAGTGACCCCCCCCCCCTTGGAATTGGGTCTGTGGTTTATCTGCTGCATCAGGTTATGGAATCGTAAGCAAGGACAGGTCTGTGCGGAAACCCTGAAAGTGTCACAACCAGGGGTGGACTTACCAATAGGGCTCTGGTCTAGGAGGGGTCCCCCCCCCCTCTAAGACTTTGCCACACTGTCAGTGAGATCCTGCATGTTGAGGTCAGACGGAGGCCCACTATTCCTATTGCCCCGGGACCCCAAGTCTTGTCAGTCCGCCCCTGGGCTCAACCAATAGCGATGTGTCATTTCAGTCTGTAGCCTTTCAAGTCCTTTTGATAGTTTGCCTTCCATTGGGTAAGCAGAGTATTGAGCACCGTCATTCTATTGCTGTGCTTGCCTAATATATATGTGTATATATATGTGGGTTATAGCAAATTCTGAGCAATTCACTCAAACATGCCTCCAAAGATTTAAAAACACCTGTATGGGGTTTTAGTTACTGTTGTAAACAGAACAAAAACAAACTGGTTGTGTCTGACATAACACTAGAACTAAATCCTACCTAGTAAAGCAGCGACGCGTCTTCTCCAATCAGCTCCGAAGCTGAGGTTATTTACGTTTAACTCAATCTGACTGTAAACAGTGTGTGCTGTACACAGGACGATTAATCGACACCGATTAATCGATAATGGAAATAGTTGTCAACTATTTCCATTATCGATTAGTTGCCGATTAATCGATTAGTTGTTTCAGCCCTAAACGTCTCCTATATTTATTATGGGAGACATTTATTTTAACCTCCTGTGTGGACGCGCAGGCCTCTCACAAAGTAGCTTTCGCTTCCACCCAGGAGATGTCATTTCACTGTGAAATAACGTCTGCTCAGAGCTAGTGTTTAAGTGATTTTTGCATTAGCAAAAATCACTTAACATACAGGGCTATTCAGAAAGAGGTGAAAACCTTGAATGACTGGCGAATTGAAAATTCTAGGTCAAAATGGTCAAACCAGAAAAATTCTACCATTTTATCTCCCTTTCCAAATCGGCTGTTTGGTCTAGATTGTTCATTCTCCTGGCAATTCTCAAGATTTTCACCTAAACCCCCCCCCCCCATTAAATCCCACATCTCACGGGATGCATAGGAAAGAGTACCCATTGTCCTTCTTAAGGTCTTGGGAGATGCTTGATTTTTGCAGAGGGCTCTCTTGTATCTCCAAGGAATCCTATGGACTCTGGCTGGCGGTATCTGTGAGCGACTCCTTTACATTAGGAGCGGAGTTGCTAATATTGTAGCTCGTCCGTTATGCAGATGGTAATTAGGAACCGCTATAGCTGGAATGTCAAACTCTGGCGCTCCAGATATTAATGGACTAAAATTCCCAGATTTCTATTGAATGTAATAGATGCCAGGGAATCATGGGAGTGGTAGTTCAGCAACATGGGGGGGGGGATGTTTGACAGCACTGGTTTAGAGGTTAAAGGCTCAAGAATTTTCTCATAAGCGGCTCCTTATTAGTCGCTCAGAATAGAGCCCTATGTGACAAGGTTATGCTGAAGGTATGTCGGAATGTCTAAAGAGACCTTGACTGTGTATATACCTCCCCCCCCCTTTCCATGAAGGTAGCTCATTATGTATTTACATGAAACTGGTTGGTACCTGCAAGCATTGCCTTTATTTTTTTATTCTGCTTTTGACAGGATGTCTTGCCCTTCTTTTAAGGACTGAATTGTCCCATTTTTCAGTGTGACCTGCTGGCGGACTTAAAACACATGGTTAATGCGAGTCGTAGAGCCTGTCAATGCATCATTGGCACGACCCCAGGTCTCGATAGATCTCTCCGAGATCCGAGGCGACTGGGCATGTTCCAGCAAAGTGCTACAAGGTTGTTTTTATTGGATCTAGAAATAGACAGTCACAGCAGATTATGTGGAGGTGTATCGCTGTGTCAAAACCTCTCTCCGCCTCGCTCCAATCTCACCACCACCCTCTCCCTCGAGACTCTCTCGCTTTCTTGGAACCCCTGGAGATTACATCTGCTGGTAGCCGCATTCACTGTTATTTCTGTGTCCTGACTGCCATTCTTATTTTCCTACATCTATTTGCACGTCCTTTGCTGCTTGTAATGTGAGGTGTGTAATACAGAGGAAGCCGGTCTATTAACTCTTTATTTGCTCCAACTGAATGAGCAATTCACTGTGTGGCGGCGGTACCGATGGCAATTGCTTTGTGTGTACTAGAAATACTCCCCCCCCCCCCTTTTTTTTTCTTCTTTTATTTAGCTCCTGAGAGGCAAAAAAAAAGTAAAAAAACCCCAAAGATAATGTCTGATTTCCCTTTTTTAACTCTCATCCTGCAGCTTCTCATTGTTGCTAATGAAATCCCCATGTACTGCAACATTGAAGAGCTTTCTAGAATTGAGAGATCAGAGGATTGCAGGTCAAAGGTCTTTCTCACCAACTGTACTTCTTTTTTGTTTTTATTTTTAAGGACTTTTTGTCACATAGGTCTGGCACTAATGTGATTCCCACACTGCAAAGTACAGCAATAACAATTGCCATACGACATGCTTGGGAAAGATGTTTCGGTTTGTGTATAGTTCAGACAGAAACAGCATTCTCGGCTGGGTTTCAGGATGCCGGACGTACAGTAGAACGTTTCATCAGCTCGCAGCGGCAGATTTACGGATCCCGGGTACATATTGACACAGACTGAAACAGGGCATCGGGGGGGAAAAAAAACACACATTGGCTTTATATTCAATGTGTTGGGGACATGAGGCTGAATACTATGAACAGCACATCAAAAATGCCGATGACCGGTTTTAGAAAGTCACCTGCTCTCAATCACTCGAATGTTCCTTTTTATATAACAGTATTTTAGTGCCATTTGTGTATAGGTAGACATTAAAGCGCCCCCCCCCCCACCTACATCCAGTTGGGCCTCTTAAAGGGATACTCCCTTAGAAATTCATTGTGCCCTGTCCGCGTAGCGTTCTGTGTGAGTAAGATGTCAGATGCAGCGCATTTGTGACATCCAGCACCTTGATGCACTAAATGGCTTTTCATATCCTTTTCAAATTTCTATAATTTTTCATATTAATTTTGTTTCATAGAAACATAGAAACATAGAAAAATGTGGGCAGATAAGAACCTTTCGGCCCATCTAGTCTGCCCAATTACATGGATACTTTACCTGGATTTATCTTTTCTTTAGGATAGCCTTATGCCTATCCCATGCTTGCTTAAATTCAGTTACTGTTTTGGCCTCTACCACTTCTACTGGAAGACTGTTCCATGTATCCACCACCCGCTCAGTAAAATAATGCTTCCTGATGTTACTTTTAAACCTTTGCCCCTCTAATCTAAGACTATGTCCTCTTGTTTTGTTATTTTGTTTCCGTTTAAATATACTCCCTTCCTCTACCTTGGGGATTCCCTTTACGTATTTAAATGTTTCTATCATATCTCCTCTGTCTCGTCTTTTTTCCAAGCTGTACATGTTAAGATCATTAAGCCTTTCCTGGTAACTTTTCTCCTTCAAGCCGTACACCATTTTAGTAGCCCTTCTCTGAACTCTCTCTAAGATGTCTATATCCTTCTGGAGATACGGTCTCCAGTACTGCACACAGTACTCCAAGTGAGGTCTCACCAGTGCTCTGTACAGTGGCATGAGCACTTCCCTTTTCCTACTGCTAATACCTCTCCCTACACAACCAAGCATTCTGCTAGCATTTCCTGCTGCTCTATTACATTGACTACTTACCCTTAGATCCTCTGAAATAATAACCCCTAAATCCCTTTCCTCAGATGTTGAGGTTAGGACTGTATCAAATATTCTATATTCAGCCCTTGGGTTTTTACGTCCCAGGTGCATTATCTTGCACTTATCCATATTAAAACTCAATTGCCACAGCTCCGACCATTTTTTTAGTTTACCTAAATCATTTGTCATTTGGCTGATCCCTCCAGGAACGTCAACCCTGCTGCAAATCTTTGTGTCATCAGCAAAAAGACATACTTTTCCATTAATACCTTCTGCAATATCACTAATAAAAATATTAAAGAGAATGGGTTTCCCAAAGTTCCTTTTTTCCCTATAACATTCGTCAACAAAAATGGACCGTGTGGTGTCTGCAGTATCTTCCGTCAGTATGACCGTCCGTTGTGCACGCAGAGTGCGCTCGGACTGCGTTCGTCTGACATTAGCCTTAAAGGACAACTGCCAACAAAAAATGCAATGTGCTTTTATGTTGCTGATATCTTAGGTATTATTTGTTTTTTGTCTTGCATGATTTGGTTAAGAAAATATTTCACTCAAGGTCACTGGGTGCAGCAATTGTGTGATCTTTGCGTTGTAAACCGTCTCACCCCCACCCCCTTTGTAGCTTTACATCACTTGCTCCTCACTTTGTGGTAATTGCCATAGAATGGAGTCTATGGGTCAAATCATTGTATTGTGTGGGATGTATTCAAAGGGCATCACCAGGGTTAGGTTAGTCTTTTTTAAGCTCCCTGTCTTCTCTCATTCAGCTGCCATCTCTCATCTGGAGTAGCATGCAGACTACAATAGAACACCTGCAGCCTTACCTAAACAGTCTCTCCTTCACCTCATTAACTGTTAAATACTGTAACTGGTAAAGCACAGCGACCTAATAAAACTCTATTAGATTTTGGTAAATGTTGCATCATGGGAAAAAATTCACAAAATGGAATGAAGAGCTTAACCTCCTTGGCGTTCCTATTCTGACATATTTTATATATCAGAATCAGTACAATTTATTTGGCCCCCTAGCGGGATTAGAGTGTGGCTCGGGGCTAACTTTTATTGCTGAAAGCGGTAACCCCGAGCCACACTCTGGGTTGGATACATAACTGTACCTGTGCTTCCTCGCTGTCACCTCCGGATGATTGTGACGTCATGCTTCCCTTCTCGCAAGAAGGGTACCAGGAAGCAGATCGCGGTGGTCAGCGAGGGAATGCAGGTAAAGGTATGTATCCAGCCCAAGTGTTTCTCGGGGTTACCGCTTTGAGCGGTGAAATTTAACCCCGAGCCACACTCGGGAAAACCGCCAGGGAGGTTAAACTAATTTTAGTTTTCCTTTTTACATGCAATTACTCAAAGCTTTGTATTATGTGGGACCTAAAGGAACGCATTTCCTTCTGTAAAAATAGTGGATTCATGTGTTCAATCATGTTTCCCTGTTTATCATATATTTACTGTCACTTTATACATTTGCTAAAATTATCAGATTAGAGTGTATGTTTGTTACGTGAGCGATAATTGCCAATTGAAGTACAGAAATACTGGGGAGTTTCCACACTTATTCCAAAACTTGACCCCAGTTCTATATATTATTTTTTTTATTGCATTGTGAGCAGGAGATCAGCCACAAACGCCTTAATGCTTCCATTTTTTTTCCTCTAAAGATAATAATAAACAGCTTTTACATGTAGGACATATAGAATCAATACCAGAAAGGTGAAGGGTTTTATAATGGTCCGGATCATTCAGCGTTCTATAATGTACACAATCTATTGTGCTCTCATAATTCAAATCCGTAACAGCCTTTCAGACATTTCACTCATTACCCATTTCCCGGTGTCACTGCTGTGGAATACGGTGGCCTGGTTATAGATGGCAATCAACCAATGCGGTTTATTGATGTAAAATACTTAAACGCGAGTAGATTTGCCTGAAAATACTGTAAACAAACATTAACAGGGCAGCATGTCCCCTAACCCTGGGGGGTACAGCTTTTGTGGACCACCCAATCATGGTCGGCCTATACTATGATTGCTCATTTTAATGTAAACTTGATCTAGAGAAATAGAAGCAGTATTTTATCATTGATCATACAGACAAGTGATATGTGTCTGTGCTTAATGACACATTACAGTTGTGAGTCCAGAGCAGCGGTTAGCGGTGATTCGAGAGCAGTTACCCTCTGGCTCCTATGCTTTTCAAAGCGAGCGTGGCACAGCTTTTCCTGCAGGTTACTATACATTTATGCTTATGTTATGGACAGGGAACTCAAATGTAACGTTTTTAATGTGTTGGCAAGACTCCCGTTAACTAGATTAACAGCCCTTCATTAAAAAACTCAGAAGCTGGTGTTAAGGGATTTTTTCAAAGAAAGACAAAGTGTACCGCTATCCTCTGGGCCTCATGAAGATGAAGGCACGATCCGCCATCTCCTCTTTCACCAAAGCTGAGGACAATTTGCACAAATGGTTCATCTGTGTCCTTATGTAAAATGCCATGGTCCATGGATTCCTATGGCCTTCATTGGAGAGTATCAACGGCGGAACCCCTGCTGGTAGAAGGTTCTGAACATATCCTGAATCCATCTGAAATTAGAGTGGCCAACTTGTAACAGCGTTGCATTAAGAAGTATCAAATCTGTAACAGCTTAGGCTAATGTCAGACGAGCGCACTGTGCGTGCGTGCACATAGGACGGACGTACTGACGGAAGATACTGCAGACACCACACGATTTTGTTTTTCTTGACAGACGTTGGAGAAAAAAAAAAGAACTATGTGACATAAAATTAATGAGAAATGCTAAAAATTGATACATGATATGAAAAGCCATTTTGTGCGTCAAGGTGCTGGACGTCACAAATTCGGTCCATCTGACTTTGTTCCATCACGCACACACAACGCTACACTTCACTATCAATAAATTGCAATCTTTGAGCTTGGATTCCAATATTGTTGAATGGATTAGGCAGTGGCTGAGTGACAGGCAACAGAGGGTTGTGGTAAATGGAGTTTATTCGGCGCAAGGTCTTGTTACCAGTGGGGTACCTCAGGGGTCAGTACTTGGACCCATTCTCTTTAATATTTTTATTAGTGATATTGCAGAAGGTATTAATGGTAAAGTATGTCTTTTTGCTGATGACACAGATTTGCAGCAGGGTTGACGTTCCTGGAGGGATCAGCCAAATGACAAATGATTTAGGTAAACTAAAAAAATGGTCGGAGCTGTGGCAATTGAGTTTTAATGTGGATAAGTGCAAGATAATACACCTGGGACGTAAAAACCCAAGGGCTGAATATAGAATATTTGATACAGTCCTAACCTCAACATCTGAGGAAAGGGATTTAGGGGTCATTATTTCAGAGGATCTAAGGGTAAGTAGTCAATGTAATAGAGCAGCAGGAAATGCTGGCAGAATGCTTGGTTGTGTAGGGAGAGGTATTAGCAGTAGGAAAAGGGAAGTGTTCATGCCAATGTACAGAGCACCGGTGAGACCTCACTTGGAGTACTGTGTGCAGTACTGGAGACCGTATCTCCAGAAGGATATAGACATCTTAGAGAGAGTTCAGAGAAGGGCTACTAAAATGGTGTACGGCTTGAAGGAGAAAAGTTACCAGGAAAGGCTTAATGATCTTAACATGTACAGCTTGGAAAAAAGACGAGACAGAGGAGATATGATAGAAACATTTAAATACGTAAAGGGAATCCCCAAGGTAGAGGAAGGGAGTATATTTAAAAGGAAACAAAGTAGCAAAACAAGAGGACATAGTCTTAGATTCGAGAGGCAAAGGTTTAAAAGTAACATCAGGAAGCATTATTTTACTGAGAGGCTGGTGGATACATGGAACAGCCTTCCGGTTGAAGTGGTAGAGGCCAAAACAGTAATTGAATTTAAGCAAGCATGGGATAGGCATAAGGCTATCCTAAACAAAAGATAAATCCAGGTAAAGTATCCATGTAATTGGGCAGACTAGATGGGCCGAAAGGTTCTTATCTGCCGACATTTTTCTATGTTTCTGTGGCACACTCTGCACGTCCGTTCTATCGGTTTTATATTCTTGCCAACTTGCGTCCATTTGCCACGTGCGTTGTGCATGCCAGTTCTGTGCGGACGCACTTCGGGTGTGGGTCTCTATTGCTCATGATTCTATGCTACGACGGACATTAAACTGTGCGGCAACACTGACGTGATCACTGTTCGTCTGACAGTGGCCTAAGGCTGGTGTCAGACGAGCGCACTAGATGCGCCCGTACTGACATGTCTTCCAGCGTCCGTCGCAGCGTTGTTGCGGACGTCTAGAAAGCCTCTCCGTCAAACACTAGAACACACATCGACGGAGCTGCAAAGTGCCATCCTCCACTAACTGCACTCAGCGATGTGGCCAGACGGGCGTCGGGTGGAAGGAACGTCCACTCTCAAGGACGTTCCTTCCGCTCTCCAATGGCGCTTGTCTGATCCCAGCAGCCTTAGTCTTATCTATCCAGAATAGGGTCTGGCTCCTGTACCTAGCTAGTAAGAAAATCTTCAAGGGCTCTGTAGGTTCCTCTTGCCTCAAACCACCTCCTATCTGACTGGGCTTGGTTGTGGAATGCATCCCAAATCACCTGGTGGAATGCTGGCAAGCAGGGGATGCAGAACCGCCTCTAGCAGACATTTGTTACTCTTTTCTGTCAGTCCTGCGCACTTTTTCTCTGTCAGCACAAGGCTATCTGCTGACTACTTGATAGGTGGGGTGTTTTTTTTTTTTTCTGTTTTTGTGCTACTACCATTAAAAAGTTTTTATTTTGTTTGTATTGCGTTGCTGGTATCTTACATGTGCTGTCTTTCTCGTATGTTGACTTAAGAAAATATTTTACTGGGTACATCCATTGTGTGATCTTTTTGTTTTGTAAACTGCCCCCCCGTATCTTTCCCTCACTTGGTCCTCGCTTTGTGGTTTTTGGACATATAATGGAGTCTGTGGGTCTGTCATCATTGTATTGTGTGGGATGTATTCAAAGGACATCACCTGGGGTAGATTAGAATTTATTTTAAGCTCCCTGTCATATCCCTTTCAGCTGCCAGCTGTACTCTCGGGTTTCCTAGACAATATCCTTAACTGTTAAATATTGTAGATTAAATAAGTGCCACAAAGCAAAGGTTTTGGTAAATGTTGCATCATGGGAAAAATGCAGAAACTGGGATCCGGAGATAAAATCCCTAACTGAAGTAATTGCATGTAAAAAGGAAAATTACAAAGGGGGAAAAAAAAAGTGATAGTGCCCCTTTAAAAATTTCCACTCTCTGGCCCCTCAGATGTTGATGCCTACAATTCCCAAAATTATTTGAATCAATTAGCCAGAGAATCATGGGAGTTGTAGTCCAGAAACATCTGGCCGACCAGAGTTTGAGATCACTGCTACAGTATAAACAGAAGTGCAAGCCCTGTCAGATAAGCCAAAATGAATTCTCGCATGACACTTTAACAACTGATTTTTTTTTTCTTTCCATGACGCTTCCGTTGCCAGTCTCTGTATTTCCCTACTCCGTGCGCCACCTTTTGAACTATGTCCCTCTATTGCACTTTGCATTAACCGCACTTGATGTCATTTACAGCTGGTTTACAGTCGTGTGGAAGGGCCTCTGGCATTTTATCCCCCATTAACAATATGTCTTCCATGTTAATGTGTCTTGTTTCTGTGCAAATGATTATTGCCTTTGCTATCCGGATACATTATAGCAAGGGTCAGCAACAATAGCCCTCTGGGTGTTTTGGAACTTCAATTCCCAGGATCCTCAGTCAAGCTAATGGCTGAGCATCATGGGACATGTAATTCCAAAACATCCGGGGGGCTGAGATTGCTGATCGCTGCATCGCAGCAATATGTACTTTCCTGTGTGTCACCAGAATTGTTGCTTATCTTTTGAAGTTTATGGCTTCCATAAATCCCGGGTCGGCTGATTTCGTAAGTTAGAGAAAACAATATTCTGGTCGCAGTCTGTTCTTCACTTCTAGGAGCCAGCAAACTGTTTTTTTATTTATTCTACAGGATGTGTAAGCTCTTTTCTGCTCCTTTTTTTTAGATGTCCATGGACATGAAATAATGAATAAGGTGTTTGGGAAAAGGCACTGATCATGTATATTTGTTTTAGCATTGCGGAGATCCGGTGGTAATACAAAGCTATCGTTCCATGCTCTATTCTATTAGCTTTGCTTTCCCCAGGGTGGAAATAAGGCTGATTTATACGTCTCCGGAGCGGTTTTAAAAGTGAAGATCTCCAGAGCTGCTCTGAGCTTAGGAAACAAATCTATGGCTCTGCTAGAAGAGGAGGCGTCGCTGAGAAAGTCTTTACGTCATGGCAAACAGTTGTGAGCTTACCCCCATGCTCATGCCAAATACATGTATATAATTGTAGAAGACCTTTACACATCCCAGAAATTCAGAGAAATGCTTTACAGAGTTCATGTGCTACATTCCCTATATGCAGCATGGAACGCTGGGCGCTGGGTAGGACATGCAAATGAAGTTTGCAATTTCCCACTTTTTTGCATCCTGGGTCTGTTTTAACACAGAACCCTCCTTGCCAGTGTCATGCCATACTAGATGGCTTTTTTATTTTTTTAGCAAAGATCAGGTTATGCAACGAGCCAACAGCCACTCCTGGACAGCTGTGTCGTGCTTATTATGCCCTCATCAGCAGGAGATAGGCTGTGACTCGTTGCTATTTGAAGCTTAACCCGTAGGGCAAATCAATACGCCTTTTAAGTTATGGTGCAGGGCAAAAAAGTGAGATTAAAAGCCTCCACATAGCAAGTAATCAAGTTTTTATAATTGTGGAAGACCTTTACACATCCCAGCAATTCAAAGAACTGCTTCACAGAGTTCATGTGCTACATCCCATTTATATGTATGTATGTGTGACACACTTGTATTCTATTTGCCTTTTATAAGCTCCGTATATTTACAAACGGTAAGATTCAGGCAGCCAGCCCAAAGAGGTATCAAAAATAGAAGATAAAGTCAGTCACAATCTTTCAATGGGGCGGCTTTAATACTTCGCTACAATTAAAACCACATTTTTTTCACTCAAAATTGTGACAGACTTTTATTTTCATATTTTTTTTCTTCCCTTTATTTCTGCTACTTCTAAAATGCAAAGCCGACACATTGCAAATAGTTTTTCTGAGTTTTGATTGCTAGAATGCACCTACGGTAGGTAACGCTCTTCATCTTGCCTGTTCACTGCCTTCTCCCAATTAGGGCTTTTTAATAGAATGACTGTGGTAGGAATTCCACTAAAGGCAACAAACTGCTAAAAGTAGGTTACTGCTTCAATTACAAGCTTATCACTGCCAAAGGCTAGTACGGCTCACGGCATCAATTCTGGACGCCTATGACCTTTCTGTCTCATGGAAGGACACCTAGGTATTATCTTATCTTATGGTTTTCTTCCTTGAAAAAGCCTTTGCTTTAGCGGCAATTTACAGCGGCGCCTTCTGGCAAGTCCTATAGTCTAGGGATACGTTTTTACTTCTCGCTCTGTTAATACACCCATGTACTAGTGCCGGGGTCGGCTACCATGATGTTTTACATAGGCTGAAAATAAGACCTGCGTCCATCGAGTTCAGCCTTTCACACATCACCTATTGCTGTTGATCCAAAAGAAAGCAAACCCAGTCTGAAGCGCTCGCCAATGTGCAACACACTGTGAAAAAATTCCTTCTTGACCCCAGAATGGCATCAGATTTGGAACTACATATTCCATGATGCGTAATCTAGTTACAAAATATTGGAGGGAGGGGGAAGCAAGATTGCAGACCCCCTGTACTAGTGCCACATTTTTCCATCCTATAGGATGGGCCAAGGCATGTGTTGCCTCTATTGCCACTCGACTCGTAATACCTCAATGACCTCAAAAGCTGGTGTGAAATGTGGAAATATAACCAGATCTCTCTTCAGCTCCTAATAGGGCCTTAAGGTCTTTTAACATATGCTACAGGATAATGACTACATGCTTGACTTTCTTTATAGGGCAGAGTGCCTGATGTCTGTATTGGTTATGAAATCAAATTATTTTATCTACATTTCTAATACCATGCCTTTTTTAGAATACGTGTTTTTGCTCAAAACCATTTTTATAGTTTATGGATTTTGACTTGCCAAGTCGGGCAGTTTAAGAGCTGGTTTTATAACCTTTTATATTGGCAGAAATCCCTCGCCTACCCATAGTAATGCCCGTGTTATCTTTCGATATTTTTTTTTTATTTTTTATACTGAAACTACGTAGCCTCTCACCTCCCACTGGCCATAGAATTAGGGCTGAAACAACTAATCGATTTATTAAAATAGTTGTCAACTATTTCCATTATTGATTTAATCATCCTGTGTACAGCACACACTGTTTAGAGTCAGACTGAGTTAAACGTAAATAACCTCAGCTTCGGAGCTGATTGGAGAAGACACGCTGCTGCTTTACTAGGTATGATTTTAGTTCTAAGGTTATGTCAAACAAAACCAGTTTGTTTTTATTCCGTTTACAACAGTAGCAGAACTATAACACAAACAATAGGATACCGCCACTGGGTGAAGGAGCTCTATGCCTGTCTTTTATCCTTACTTGAAGCTGGAGTCCTGTGCCACCATCCCACCCACACCCTCTTGGGTCAGGAACTGCCATTCCCCTCCCTTTTGTCTGGTCCTTTCCCCAAACTGACTCCCACACTCAGATCCGGTCTTTTGTCCATACCCACTCTCTCACATTCAAGTCAAGTCACTTGAGCAAAGTCCCTCCCTTCCACCTCCAGTCCCTCCATCCACTCAGTTTGTTCACAAAATTATTTGAAAGGGACATTCTACGGCCCCTTACCACTTGAGCTAATTAACCCCGATTTTTCATGCTGATATCAAGCTCGTAGCCGCGTTCATTTGAGAAAGTAGACCTCATCCCATCCCTCTGACCAAGCCTACCTTGTGTGAAAAGTACGCAAGATACGCAAATTGCGTATGTACGGACGAAAGTTATGTATGCTATGCAAATTGCTTATGAATAAAGGGAAGGGGTTGTGGTTATTTTTTTACATAAAATTCCTTTAAGTAACCTAATTTTTTTTTTTTTTCTTTATCCGATTAATCAAAATAATAATCGGCCAACTAATCGATTTTTATGAGAATAATCGTTAGTTGCAGCCCTACATAGAATAGAGTGAATGGGTAAGTCATCGACTCAAATCATTGTATTGTGTGGCATGTATTCAAAGGATATCAGGAGGGATAGATTAGAAGTCATTTAAGCTCCCTAGTTTCTCATACAGCTGCCATCTCTTGAGTAGTTTGGCTATCACAATAGACCTCCTGCCGCCTTTTCTAAACATTCCCTTCTCCACCTCCATTAACTGTTAAATACTGTGTATGATTAAGCACAGCCAGAAAGTAAAACTTTTGCACTGATTTTGGTAAATGTTGCATCGTGGAAAAAATACACAAAATGGAAACAGGAGATAAAAACTTAACTTTATTTTTCCATTTTTTACATGCAATTACTTGAAACAAAGGAAAAATAACAAGAACGTGCTTTTATAAGGTGGTTTTGTAAGCAAAGCACAAGTAATAAAGTTACAGCTTATGTAGGTGGTAGCATCGCTTTAAAAAAACAAAAAAAAAAGCAAACAAAAAATAAAGGTTTTTCACCAAGCACAAGTGTTTGCCGACGTTGCAAGCCGTGGTCTCACAAAAGGAAAATTCCACCAAAGAGCTTCACAGCAAAGCTTCTCCTGCAGCTGATTTTTTTTTTGTAATGCTGACATGCAATGGCATTTCACAACTATGTGGCTTTGCGCTGTTGTTTCCTACTTTTGGGGGATTATTCAATAAACACTTTAAATGATAATAATGCATTGTTACTATTTCTGAAGCAACAGTGGAACAGGATTTTATGACTAATGGCCTGCCCTAACTCAATGGGAAGCGCTCATGTTAAAGTTGATAAAACACACCTTATCTCATGCTTTAATTCACACACAGCCAATCCTTTCCCAAGTTGTACGTATAATCTCCATTAAGTACATCGCTGGCTCAACTACTGATTGGCTGTGTGCGAATCTGAACCAGAGTTTGTGTTTTTTTTTTGTTTTTTTTATTCAAAGTCCTGCCTTTTTCCCACCTGAGTGTCAATTTTAAAGTTTATCCGCCTTGTGAAAATGTCAGGGCACAATGTTACATACTAATTGGAAGATTTGTATAACGTGCTTATGAAATGGCTCACAAAGGTCTAGTTAATGTTTAATGTTAGTATTTCTATCTTGTTTTTCTCCGTAACACTGATACGGATGTACCAGCAAGGCTATAGGCTTTGTGATGTGGGAAGCGCTCTTCCTCCTCTGTTGTTGGATGTTACCATTTAAACATTAATCAACTCCAGATGCATCTTGGAGATTTATTTCTTTGCATACATTTTAACCCTTTCCTCTACATCCAGTGGATGAGAACGTCCCACTTCTCTCAATGCCATGTAGTCTATGTGATGACCAATCACAAGCACCCGCTGTGATGTTAATTGGTGGTACAGATGCCTGACCTCTAAGGCTCGGGCAGACGAGCGCAGTGTTCACGTCCGTGTTGCCACACCTTTTTAATGTCCGTGGTAGCATACAATTATGATCAATAGAGACCCACACACAAAGTACGTGCGAACGTAACAGACGCAAGTTAGGCAAGAACGTAAAACCGCTAGAACAGATGTGCGGAGTGCGCCACGTCCGCATAGCTTTGTGTGTGAGTGATGGAACATGGTCAGACGGACTGCATTTTTGACGTCCAGCATTTTTTCAGACAAAATGTTTTTTCATATTTTTATTTCCCCATCTACATCAGTCAAAGTCAGTCCCAAAAACGGACTGTGTGGCCACTATCTTGTCGTCAGTCAGAGAAAGTACGTCCGTTGTGCACGGACGCAAAGATTGCGTTCGTCTGACCCTAGCCTTAACCTGGAGTGGCCCTGCCACAGACAGGGGAGTATAACTCTCTTCAGTTGGACATGTGCTGTTATGGGCACTCATCCTCTAGGAATATACACTATATTGCCAAAAGTATTCGCTCACCCATCCATATGCGAGTCAAGGCAGGTGAGCGAATACTTTTGGCAATATAGCGTTTCTTATTCTCCTAATTTCTGTTTCAATTCTTCCATGTTATTAAGTAATTTCTCCATAGTAAGGAACATTGCTTAGAATGGAGCAAACTAAACGTGCAGACACGAGCAACAGGGAATACAAAGTCTCCCTCTCCAGTGGGCAAATAGCAGCCGGTGGTGGGTCGCCAAAACCGTGCCAGTAAAAGTCAGAGAGCACTTCTAATATGTGACCGCTCCGCTCCCCCGTCTATGTATATTGTTGATTGAAACTGATCAAAAGGTTCTGGGTGTTACAGTACACTCCAACGGTTTGAATTTGGGAATCTTTATTCTATGTAGCTTCTAGTTGAGACAAACATGGAGAACAAATGTTGTCAGATACGATACTGTGGTTAGTTTTCAAGAATAGATTCTGCACATTTTCCACCTCTGCCCTGTTTGCAGGTTTTGTGGCAACTTGGTAGTAAAATATTGTCAATTTCCTTTTTTTTTTCCCCCTTAAATTTTATTTCTTCCACCTTTTTTGTAGAATTTGATCTTTTTATTGCTAGTAAAATAGAGCTGTAACAGAATATCTGGGTGCGTGGATTATCATGCTTGTCATCTGTGTGGAACGTGTCTTAAATCATGCCATTAAATTCACGAATATTGGCAAATTGCATACAGAACAGTTGTGGAGGGGTCCCACTACAAGAAAATGATGTTCCCAAACACGCAGTAACTTCTCAGCACCAACACCATGGGTCCTTAGGTGAAGGAACCACATAGAAAAAACTAGACCGCGCTTTGTTTCTTCAAAATGTGCTCTAGTGTCACCTGTGTTTTTTAATACACGAAACGAGCATCATATACAAACGTTTTGGGTCTGGAACCCTTCTTCAGTGTAAAGCCCATACAGACTGAAACAAGTGATCACAATATATACAAGTGTCCATCCCATAAAACCCAAAATAGCCCCTCTCCTCACTATGACAATGTGGCATCCTCCGATCTGTAAAGTCCAAAAGATGGCCGCCAGAGTACTTCCTGGTTTTGTGGGGTTTGTTTTTTGATGCTCATGTATTAAATACAGGTGACACTAGTGCACCTTTTTGAAGAAACACAGCGCTGTCTCTACGTTTTCTACGCGTTACCACTAATATTAGCAGTCGCATCATTACAGAGTGTGCTTTTTGGCTGGCAGAAGCACATTGTGGAAACGCTTGAGGTCCTGGCATGGGACTCTGTGACCTTCAGGAAGAAGAAATCTCCTCTTGATAAAGCCTGGTATACAGGCGAAACAACTTGGGTGTTTGTATTTTAACAGTTATATGAATTTTTGAAAGAGTTACCTGGATTGGCAGGGTTGCCAGTGGGTGTTTTTTATTATAATGCAGATGAGTCTGGTTAATCACCAGGTATTGTGATCTATACCATCGGGCCCTTATAGACAGTTTGTTTTTCCCTGACATTGCAGGGATATTGAGGATTAGTAATACTGGGCAGAGGTTTCTGCAAGAAAAAAATTGGCAACTGATTGCTATATCCGCTCAAAACATTGAATTTATCGTTGATGGCCTTTTAATCCATTCCCTTAAGCAAAAGCATTGCAACTGTTATGGGACAAACCGACCCATGATGCTGGTTTGAACCCATCAAATTCATACACCCCACAGGTGTGGAATGTTCCCCCTGCCATAAAGATATGAACCAGGTACTCTGACTACTCCTTATACAATATTTCTGTGGTTTTGTCTACTTGTCAATTTGTATGTATTAATAAAGGTGTACAGTTGTGTATACACTGTGGACATAGATCCTTTACTTTTGTGAGCACCATTGTGGATGCATAGGTGCTCTATTTTTGGTTTGTAACATAGGCGGGTTAGGCCCATTTGGATCTATGCCATTGGCCTCATCTAGTGGTTCTAAGAACTTTGTTGATTTAGAAGAAATCTCCTGCCTGGTGGTTGATGGTTATACCCGGTCAACCGGCCAGTGTTGAGAGGGTAACCGTAAATTTTCAAATAGGTTTTCTTTTTGTAAAACTGACGTACAGTAATTTTTTTTTTTAATTTTTTTTTTAAATGGTGTCTGTCAATCTAAAGATTTCATCTCTCAACTTCTGTTTGTTCAGTGTTAACATCTGAACAGCTTGATCAATGAAAGCTTGCTCAGACGGACAGACTGCCATTTAAAAAAAAAATGTTTCCTCGTTGAATTTAAGATTACTCTACCATTTCTCGTACCAAAGATGATGGCGGCGCCCTGTACGAAATAATGGTTTGTGCACTCTTATTTTGGCTTACAGTATTTAAACAACATTAAATACTTCACAATTTGTAGTGTGTACCATCCATTTTGCTCCATCCAATGAGACAAGACTAAAGACATGCATTGTATGGACTATCCTCATAAATATGCCTCAAATTACATTTAACACGTCTTGCGGGAGTCTGTCGGCACTGTCAGAGTTAATGCTTCCCATCGCTGCCACTAATAGCTTGTGCATAAGCGAGCTATAATTGGCTTGTCTCATAGGATCTACCTTTTCAGGCCGACTGTTTTGATCCCGTTGATAATAGTTTCATTTTTTCCCCTTTCTCACTGGTAATTAAGAAGCTCGACTCCTTGCTGTGTCTGGTCCTCCTCCAGAGATTTTATTGCACCATTGACTTTGCATGTGGATCTCAAGCTGCCAGATAAAGGGCCACAGGGATAACCATGGTGAGGAATTAGTCAACCACATGATGTGTATAAGGTCTTTCCTTTTTAAAAAAAATGCAAAAATATGTATTTTTAAGCTGTACTTATTTTTGGTATGGGGACACCTATTAATGTCCTTAAAATGGGAATCGAGATATCAAAATTTGTAGACACTCTTCCCCCCCCCCTCCCGCACCCCACTTCCAATATATTTCTTGGTATCTCCAATCTTGTCGTTTGCCTATAATCTGTGCAGTAAAAAAAATTTAAGCCTGAAAACCTGTGATTTGTTCTGCAATATTGTTGAAGACATATTACTCCTATGCAGGTTTAATTAAAGGGACACTACCACCAAAAATTGTTCCTATTGTGTTTGTTGCTAATATATTGCATGTGTTTTGTTTTTCTCTTGTATGTTTAGTTAAGAAAATATTTTACTCCTATGTGTCACTGCGTGCATCTATTTTTGGGATATTTTTGTTGTAAACTGCCCCCTCCAGTGTTTTGGAACACTTGCTCCTCACTTTGAGGCATTGGGTATAGAATGGAGTAAATGGTTCAGATCTTCAAAAATCCAACTTTTAAGTATTGCATTGTGTGGGGTGTATGCAAGGGACATGGCCGGGTGTAAATTAGTCCTCTATCAGATCTCATGCAGCTGCTATCTCTTGAGTAGATTAGATAATGGATACTGGATCTCTGGAGTGAGGTTTTGCTCTCTTTGCCCCCCCCCCCTTTATGTCGGGACTACCATTCAGAAACAAAGAAGGATCCATAATTACGCATGATTATTGGCTCGATGTTCCTTCACAATGGGCGTTAAGTAATTTCATTCTTCCCTACATGCACTTTTTTGCACGTGCACTTTCTACAGTATCTTCATAGGTATGTTTCACATATAAACCGGTGTTTTACACTCCTGCTTATGTCCTGCATTTTATTTATCTGGACTGTATGATTTAGGACTATAAAGACTGTTGGACAGTAATAACAAGTTCTTGGAAAACACTTTATGAAATTGCACAGTCTCCACTATATGTCCTTTAATTTGAAATCTCAGTACTGTTTTATGTAGTTCATTTATTTTGTATCAAATCGTATCTACAAATTGTTGCTAAACATGCCATTGTATGTTTGCTTTTTACATGTCTTGACCGTACTGAATTTGCACTAACGCGCTCAACAAGCCACGAAGAACTCCACTAAACACCTGTGCCGCTAGGACCCCCCCTCTTTTCTCCAGTACAAATTTTAGCACATTTTTGTTGAGTCTTTATGTGCTCACTCTTGCAGGCAGCTGGTCATTTTACTAACACGTCAAATAATTATCCGGGCCTCCACAGACCCTACCCTATTTTTAAACGTTTTTGTTTGAGATCATGTAAGAGTGCACAAAGGTCACATACTCAACGTGGCGGAAGCCATTCACTATTCTGTCATATAATTTATGAACCTGGAATGCATACAAAGATAAAGCAATGATATTTAAAGGGGAAAGGTGCAACAAGAGTACTTCTGTTATTTATACACAGAAATCTTTGTTCGCTCCAACGAAGGTGGCTCGCAGAGACTGCAAAAAGACTGATACCTGGGTGCAAAGATGTATAGGTGTCTAGAGGGGAAAGGTGAACTTGGGAAAAACTACCGATGCCTTGCAATTTGAGCCACTTCATATAAGGCTCTGCAAAATGTGAGTGTGCCATTTCTGATATTGTCCTCTTTTTAACAGTCTGCTACATATGGTATTGCTTGCAACATAAGCTGCTGTTCCTGTTATGACACATTGTGTGGATAAGAAGCCACCTTTTGAGGTAATAGGTCACCTGTGATGAATGGCCACAATCTTCAAACTAAACTGTTGTAAAGCTCATGTAAATGTGAGCGGTTCATATTGGCCACCTACGTTATCAGAATTTATATATGGCAATGTTGTGCTATTATATTTTTCTTTTCGTTTGGAGCTTCCAATTCTGGTTAAAGAGGAATTGAATAAGCGTATTGATATACATTTTTCACATATGGTGTATTGATTTTCAAATTGGGTTATGATTAGGGATGCACCGATACCACTTTTTTAAGACCGAGTACGAGTACCGATACTTTTGTTCAAGTACTCACCGATACCAATTACCGATACTTTTATTTTATGCCATGTGACGCTTTCCAATAAGAACAGACCTCCTATAAAGCCCCCAGGTCTCATAGATATGCCCCCTGCTCATGGATAATTGCCCCCCCAGCTCATGGATAATTGCCCCCCAGCTCATGGATATGCCCCCCAGCTCATGGATATGCCCCATTGCTCATGGATATGCCCCATGCTCATGGATATTGCCCCCTTGCTCATGGATATTGCCCCCTTGCTCATGGATATGCCCCCTTGCTCATGGATATTGCCCCCTTGCTCATGGATATGCCCCCTTGCTCATGGATATGCCCCCTTGCTCATGGATATTGCCCCATTGCTCATGGATATGCCCCATTGCTCATGGATATTGCCCCATTGCTCATGGATATTGCCCCATTGCTCATGGATATTGCCCCATTGCTCATGGATATGCCCCATTGCTCATGGATATTGCCCCATTGCTCATGGATATTGCCCCATTGCTCATGGATATGCCCCATTGCTCATGGATATTGCCCCATTGCTCATGGATATTGCCCCATTGCTCATGGATATGCCCCATTGCTCATGGATATTGCCCCATTGCTCATGGATATTGCCCCATTGCTCATGGATATTGCCCCATTGCTCATGGATATTGCCCCATTGCTCATGGATATTGCCCCATTGCTCATGGATATTGCCCCATTGCTCATGGATATTGCCCCATTGCTCATGGATATGCCCCCCTCCGCTCCGCTCATACTTACCTTCCTTCAGCGACGCCGGGAAAGTCTTCGCGCGCGCGCGCTGGTTGGAAGGACCCCAGCCGCGACCACGTGGGACCATGTGATCGCGGCTGGGGTCCTTCCAACCGGCGCACGCGCGGAAACTTTCCCGGCGTCGCTGAAGGAAGGTGAGTATGAGCGGAGAGCAGCTGCAGGGCCTGTCTGAATGCTCTATCTGCATTCAGACAGGCCCTGCAGCTGCTCACTTTGTTTATACTTACCTTCCTTCAGCGACGCCGGGAAAGTTTCCGCGCGTGCGCTGGTTGGAAGGACCCCAGCCGCGATCACATGGTCCCACGTGGTCGCGGCTGGGGTCCTTCCAACCAGCGCACGCGCGGAAACTTTCCCGGCGTCGCTGAAGGAAGGTGAGTATGAGCGGAGAGCAGCTGCAGGGCCTGTCTGAATGCTCTATCTGCATTCAGACAGGCCCTGCAGCTGCTCACTTTGTTTATACTTACCTTCCTTCAGCGACGCCGGGAAAGTTTCCGCGCGTGCGCTGGTTGGAAGGACCCCAGCCGCGATCACATGGTCCCACGTGGTCGCGGCTGGGGTCCTTCCAACCAGCGCGCGCGCGCGAAGACATTCTCGGCGGCGCTGAAGGAAGGTAAGCTCCAGTGGCGGCTGTCCGAATGCCGATAGAGCATTCGGACAGCCGCCGCAGCCCCTCGGATACCGGAAGCCGGCTCAATGCCGGCTTCCGGTATCGGAAAAAAATATCGGGGGTACTGCACGAGTACCAAGTACTCCTGCAGTACCCGGTATCGGCACCGATATCGATACTAGTATCGGTATCGGTGCAACCCTAGTTATGATATAATCCAATGCACATTATATATTTTTATATTATATAGGTGGTTTTTCTTGCGTTGTGTATAAATAACAGTAGTATTTCTGTTGCACTTATTGTCATTGTTTCATTCTACACTTTTTTAAAAATATATAATGTATATATATTTTTTTTTTTACCCCAGCTGCATGTTTTTCATAAATATTTATGTAGGCACTTCGTGCCTATCACAAATCCCACTCTCACCAAATTCTAGAAATTTAAACCTGGAGGCAGAGGGTGGGATGTGCTCCGATATCCCCATGGAGGGACACTGCTTACTTTAGGACTGAAACAAGTAATGAATCGATAATGAAAATAGTTGTTGTCATAATAGTGGTTGTCCCCCTCCCCCCATGCCTTAACTGTACACATGTACGCAGACGACACTGTGATCTATACCAGCAAACCAGATCTCCCACAGCTGGAGGCCGTGCTGCAAGACCAATTCAGAGGTAGAAAAGTGGATCAAAGATAACAAACATTTTCTAAATGCTGACAAAACTGTTACAACTCTCTTTGGAACAGCACCTAAACTACACAAATTGCAAACACACCATCTATGTGTCAGGACAAAATCAAATGGCACGCTGACCAGTCACTTCTCTCAAATATCTAGGTATGTGTTTACACCCAAATCTATCCTTTGGCACCCACATTGAAAAACTTTCTAAACTTTACCCCAAACTAGGAGCCCTGTACAGAAACAAATCCTGCCTGAGCCCCGCGGTAAGAAAGCAGATTGTACAACACATGCTTATGCCAGCTATTGAATACGGAGATGTAGTGTATGCAGCTGCCCCGCAAACGCACCTCCAGAAACTTACTACATTGTATAACTCATTCTGTCGCTTTGTGCTGCAATGTAACTACATGACCCACCATTGTGACATGTTAAAAGAACTAAACTGGCCGTCGCTGGAATCTAAGCGCTCCCTTCACCTTTCCAACCTGGTGTTTTAAGAGCTTTTCTGGGAAGCTACCACCCTACCTGAATAGGCTGCTTCCCTCAGCAGTTCCCTCATCCTATAACCTCTGATCCAGGACCAGCACCTTACTTGCAATACCACAATACAAAAAGCAAGTGGCTCAATCCTCATTTTCCTGCAGAGCACCACAATTATGGAATAACCTCCCAGACGCCATCAAATCTTCCCCCAGTCTAAAGTCCCTTAAGAGCTCCATATTAACATACCTCAATGCGGAATGCACCTGTAAACATGTAACATAATGACTAACAGAAAATAAATATGCAGGAAATATAATCTGTATATTTGTTTTGTGTTAATTTCTTGCATCTTGCTACTTTGTATTTCTGTAACCATGTTCTTGAACCCAGGACATACTTGAAAACGAGAGAAATCTCAATGTATCCTTCCTGGTAAAATCCTTTATAAATAAATAAATAAATGCCATGTATAAGATGGAGAGTTAGTGGCTAATATGGAGAGCGAATAGGCTGCAGCACAGCCCATCCGCTCATCATCCCAAAAAAAAAAGGCCCTCAAGTCTGTCTGAATATTTTCCCTTGGGACCTGAAACTGCATACGGTTTGGATAGAAGCAAATTCCTCTGATGCAGGAATGATCAGCTGGAGAAGTCTCCCATACCATGATTCCATGTCTTCACACTCTGAGACGTTTCAACCATCTTTATTTACATTATGTATAGAGGAACTAAATCATACTTGTAAATAGGAATGTCTTAGAATGCTTACGCTTCATGGAGGAAGCACAATTTCCACACGTAATTCCTGAGAAGATCTTTTTACTTAACAATATTTAGGTAAAGATAAATTTATAGTAACCTTGTTTCTGATTCCATGTATTCCTCTCTCGGAGTGGACATTCCTCAGTGCCGGAAAGAAGTGCATTAGTGTGTTTCATGTAACGTGTCACTATCATCTGAGGGACACCGCTATGACTGTGTCTGTGGTTGTTTGACCATGGCAGGGTGGTAACACTGCGCGCACACTTTCTTCCTACTGTGAACATAAACCCAAGAAAGGTGTGCTTCCAGAGTGACGCCATCACAACAGCACCACTGCTAGTGTGCTGCCAGTCACTGTCTGACAAGAAGTGCCTACAAAGCTTTCTTGGCTGAGCTTGAAAGAGTTGCACCAGCTCAGTGTAAAAACTCGATTCGCAAGCTGGCCATCTTTTCCCTGACCAATAAGATGTCATGCATAGTTGCCAACAGCCATTGTGTTGCAGGTAGGTTCCTGGGTTAGTGCTCGGCGTTCCGGGGCTAAGGCTGGCGGCACACTAGCAAACATTTTGCGTCCGTCTGACCGTACTGTTTGCTGTCCGTCGTAGCTTTATAAAGGAGTCCATTAAACACACCACACGAAGCCCCTGCGCACTTGTTCATGGACGGGCAAAACATAAAGCCACGGATGCAAAAATAACATCGTTAAAAAGCTAAACGGACGCAGAAACAACGCTGCCATGTATTTTCCTAGGGTGTGGAGACCTCAGACATTACGGACGCACTTTATGCAGTACTCACAATCTCCCGTGAAAAAGTGCGTCCGTAATGGACGTAGTACAGTATGCTCGTGTGCCCGGCTGCCTTAGGCCCGTTTCAGACGAACGCAGTGATCACGCCCGTGTTGCTGCACAGTTTAACGTCCGTCGTAGCATAGAATCATGAGCAATAGACACCCACACATGAAGTGCGTCCGCACCAAACTGCGCACGCACAACGCACGTGGCAAACTGCAAGTTAGGCAAGAACGTAAAACCACTCGAACGGACGTGCAGAGTGCGCCACGTCCACCACGTCTGTGTGTGTGTGTGATGAGACGTCAGACGCAGCGCATTTGCAACGTCCAGCACCTTGACGCACAAAATGCCTTTTCATCTCCTTTTTCATATTTATTTCCCCCTTTTTTTTTTTTTTCTCCTACGTCCTTCATAAAAAACAGACCTGTGGTGTCTCTACAGTATCTTCCGTCAGAACGTCCGTCCATTGTGCACACACGCAGAGTGCGCTCAGACTGCATTCATCTGACATGAGCCGAAGGCTGAGCGTCCACTGGCACCGTAGTCTGACGACCGATGCGGTAGTCAGACCATGGACGACGTCGGACGTCCGACTAGGTCCGACGAGAGTCTTTCACTGCAAGTGATCTGTCGGAACAACTATGGATGATCAGATAGATTTCAGAGGTGGAGTGCAGAGACTGCCAAAACCAGAATGAACTGGTTTTACTTATAAAACACAGTTCATTCTGCTTTTTTAAACACTGCAGTCCTTTGTGGGACAATGGGTGAGACAGAATACAAATATACATACAAGTACACACAGAACAGTAGCAGAGAGGACCCAAGAGCTTACAATCAACCAAGGAGCCTTCCCTGCCCAACCCCCTCACCCCTACACAAGCAGGGCTAGACCCACACATCTCACATACATATAAATCCGGGATCTCAAACTCTGGCCCCAAAGATGTATATTGCCTACAAATCCCAGAATTCTTTGAATGCAATAAATGGCCAGAGATTAATGGGAGGTGTAGTTCAGAAACATCTGGGGGGCCAGAGTTTGAGATCCCTGATATAAAAGCATTTAACATAAACTATAACTTCCCTGATCAGTTTCTCCACATCCATCTTCTCTGATCTGCTGAAACACATGCGATGCAAACGAGTGAAATAGGAGTGATCGCCCATCTGATGCCGTCTTTACCCGTCACTGGAAGTCAGACGTCGGACGCAATGGACAATGGTCCATTCACCTGCATGTTGTTGGATCAGATGGACAACGACCGACGATATCTGATCGCACAAATACGGTGCCAGTGGACGCCCAGCCTTAATTGAGCCAGAAGTGTAAACTTATCCACTGCAAGGCTAATATCCTGGGACTGAATCTTGGGACCGTTTACCCACAGGACCCAAAGCACCAACTCAGGACTGTCTCTGGAAAACTGACAGTACTCAACCGTTCCAGAGACTATGTTTCATCCAGATGGGAGCACAGGGAAGGACGTGGTCCTGCAACATGTAGAATTCATATTCTGCAGGAAGGAAATCAAGGCAGGTCACCTGGGATTTTTTATTTTAGAGACTTACTTGCAGCATAATTAAATTCTATATGTCCACGGAAACCTGGCCACCCTAAACTGAAACGCTAATTTTGATACAATCACCCAGCCTTTTTGTTTGTATTTCCTTTTGCTTCGGTTGTTTTTCATGTTCAGTAATCGGAGATCTTTTACCTCTCAGGTGAGTATTAAATGGCTTTGCATTTTTTGTTAAATGGCAGCAGATCCTGGCATTCCACGTGAATATCATAAATATCTCCTCTCGCAAATGCCATAAAACCTTTTTTCAGCTGGAATATTTTTAGTAGGCAATGTTTAGCTTTTATACTTGTTAAATTCAGTAGCTTTGAAATACTGTTGACCTATATCTGACACAGCCCTGAGATCTGCATACCAAGGACTGAAACCCTCTGGCACACTGTAACCTGATTCAATGCATACTGTAATTGTATGTATTAAATTGTATTGTATAGGTGCTAATGAAACTTAGACTGTGGTTAACCCCCTTAGTGACCGGGCAGTTTTACACAAATCCGTCCTTTAGTGACCGCTACTGTTTTTACGTTTCTGCGCTGTTCATGTTTAGGTCAAATTTTCCTCTAACTCGTTTATTCAACCCACACATATTATACACCGTTTTTCCCGCCATTAAATGGACTTTATAGAAATGCCATTATTTCCATCATATCGAATAATTTACGACCAAAAAAATATGAAATGATGAAAAAATTGTAAAAACGCACTTTTTCCTAATTTAATCCCCAAAATCTACAACCACCAATAAAGACCCCGGCTAAATAGTTTCAAAATTTTGTCCCGAGACTAGAAATACCCAATTTTTACAGGGCTTTTCTTTTTTAACCCCTTCACTGCTGAGCCAGTTCACCTATGTGCACTCATTCTGACCATTTTATGCTAATTATTTTTAGATGACAGCCTAGGTCCTGTTTAACTAAACCCCCCCCCGACAAAAATACTTAAATAAAAAAACATTTTTTTTTTTAATTTTATTTTTAAACCAAACCTGGTCATGTTTGGTATCATTGGAAAGGCCATGATCAGGCCTTTGCAATGATGTCAAATATGACCATCTAGCGGGCACGGATCGGGAGATTAAGGGGATCCAAAGGATCCCCCTATCTCAACATGGCAGCTAGAGGGTTAACTGGCCCACTGACATCCTCACACGTATGGTGAGGTTGTTGGTGGGGGGGCCTGGAGGCTTGGCTGACATCCAAGATGTCAGCCCCCTCCAGGTTCGAATTGTGTTTTGGCGCCAATTACCACCAAAACGTCATCCGGCAGCGAAATTGTTAATGCTATACACGGCTGAAAAGGGGAGACTCTCCCCTTTCCAGTGGTGCACAAAGAATCACTGTAGCTTCAATGGTTGGGGAGATAGAGGGCTCCGAAAGAGCCACCCCTCCCCTCCATTGATTTCAATGGGGGCGCCTGCTAATGACGTCACCACGCAGCGTGGTGACGTCCTCGAGCTCGCCGGCCCATGTAAATCACATGGGCAGGCTTCCTCACTGCCAGATCTGCGAGGGATCCAGTGAGGGAGGTAAGTATCGGGTGGGAGGAGGGGTTAGGCGCTGCTGACGTACGATGTACGTCCGCGGGTCTAAGGGAGACCCGTGGGCAGGACGTACATAGTACGTCAGCGGTCCTTAAGGGGTTAACACAGCCTGTCTTGTATTTGGCTTTAATATTACACAATAAAGTTTTCTAAATCTTCCTGTTCTGACAGTTCTTGGATGTAAATGTTGAATACAAAGAATCGCACTACATAACTAATCTAGATTTCACGCTGTAAAACCTTTTGGACTATAATGTATCATAAATGGAAAACTTTCTCCAAAAACCTGAAATAACCTATACACTGATCAGTCACAACATTAAAACCACATTCCTAATATTATGTAGGTCCCTCTCTTGCTGCCAAAACAGCTGATGTTTCGAGGCATGGACTCCACAAGACCTATGAACGTGTCCTGGTGGATCTGGCAGCAGATCCTTTTCAGTCCAGACAGTTGTGAGGTGGTTCCTTCATGAATCTGGTTTGTTGCTCCAGGACATCCCACAGATGCTCAATTAGATTGCGACTTGCGGAATTTGGAGGCCGAGGCAACACTTTGAAATCTTTTGTCACGTTCCTCAAAATATTCCTGAAGTTTTTGCAGTGTGGCAGGGTATACTATCCTGCTGAAAGAGGTCACTACCTTCAGGGAACACCATTGCCATGAAGGAGTGTACGTGGTGTATCTAGGTAGGTGGCACATGTCATGCGTGTTCTGACCCCTTTCTATCAAGGCTAGCATAAAGTTTTTCAGTAATTTGAGCTACAGTAGTTCTTCTTTGTAATCTGACCAGATGGGCTACTTTTCGCTCCCCACGGGCATCCATGAGCCTTGGGCATCCTTGACCTCGATGTTTGTTTGTTCACTGGTTGTTCTTACACCACTTTCGGGTAGGTACTAATCCCTGCATACTGGAAACACCCCACAATACCTGTTCTGTCTGTTTTTTTTTTTTTTTCTTCTGTGACCAATCCTCACTATTAGGACTTTGTCACTCATCTTTTCAGCAGCTTGCAGCACATGAAGAAGTGACCACCTGTTGCCAATATATCCCACCCCTTGACAGATGCCATTGTAACCAAAAATCAATGTTCTTCGAATCACCTGCAGGGGTTTTCATGTTATGGCTGGTCAGTGTATATTCTTTCATAATCATCATCATTATTTTATTCCACCCTGCTCTTTCAAGTTGGGTTGCACCGATACTAGATACTAGGGCAAGCATTTCAGACTGGGTTTTTTGCCTTCTTTTGGATCAACAGCAGTAGGTTATGTGGGAGAGGCTGAACCCGATGGACGCATGTCTTTTTTCAGCCTATATAACTATGTAACTATGTAACTATGTAAATAGTATCGGTGCCAATACCGGGTACTGCAGGAGTACTTGGTATTCGTGCAGTACCCCCCCGATATTTTCCCCGATACCGGAAGCCGGCTTGCCGGCATCCGAGGGGCTGGGGCGGCTGTCCGAATGCTCTATCGGCATTCGGACAGGCCCCTGCAGCTGCTCTCCGCATTGGTTTATACTTGCCTTCCTGAGCGACGCCGGGAAAGTCTCCGCCGTGCGCTCGTTGGAAGGCCCCCAGCCGTGACCACGTGGGACCATGTGATCGCGGCTGGGGGCCTTCCAACGAACGCACGCTCAAACTTTCCCGGCGTCGCTCAGGAAGGTAAGTATGAACACAGCAGCTGCAGGGCCTGTCCGAATGCCGATAGAGCATTCGGACAGGCACCTGGAGCTCTCCGCGATGATACTTACCTTCCTGGGCGATGCCGGGAAAGTTTCCGCACGTGCGCTCGTTGGAAGGACCCCAGCCGCGATCACATGGTCCCACGTTGCGGCTGGGGGCCTTCCAACGAGCGCACGGCGGAGACTTTCCCGGCGTCGCTCAGGAAGGTAAATATCATCGCGGAGAGTGCCGGGGGGGGGGGGTAATCCATGAGCTGGGGCAAATATCCATGTGTGAGCTGGGGCAAATATCCATGTGTGAGCTGGGGCAAATATCCATGTGTGAGCTGGGGCAAATATCCATGTGTGAGCTGGGGCAGTATGAAATAGAGAGATAGAGATATATCTCTATCTCTATCGTGTGAGCTGGGGGCATTTTTATATGGTCTGTTCTTATTGGAAAGCGTCACATGACATTAAAGAAAGACCGTACTCTGTCTTAAAAAAGTGGTATCGGTGCATCCCTACTTTCAAGGTCTGCTTCCCAACTGACCCTACTTTGGATCTTGGGATGCCCATCTCAATGTAGGGTACAATCATGCATTGAATGGCTGCCTATGGGAGCAGAAAAACCGTCTTGGTTCAATTTTCCTGCACTTAGATTGTCAATCATCATTCTTGAGATCTATTTTAGGCTGGTGTCAGACGAGCGTAGAGTTCACGTCCGTGATGGCGCCTAAAAGTACGTCCGTGATAGCATGACAGCCCGTTACACGAAGTACGTCCGCACTGAACTGCGGACGCACAACGGCCGCGGCCCACGGACGCAAGGCAGGCAAGAATGTACAATCCCCTAGAACAGCCGCACAAAGTGCACTGCGTCCGCAACGTCTGCATAGCTTTGTGTGTGAGCGATGGAACGTGGTCAGACGGACTGCATTTATACGTCCAGCATTTTTCACGGACAAAATGGTTTTGCTTTTTAATTTATTTTCTCTCCTACATCCGTCAAATACATATAAGTCAGTGAATAAACGGACTGTGTGGCCACTACGTCTTCCGTGCCGTACGGAAATCACGTTCGTCTGACCCTAGCCTTAGTTGGCACTGTTACTTAGAAATCGTTTTTCTTCTTCTTTTGTAGAGGTCAGAAGTGGATAACGAGGCCATAAAGCTACATAAAATGTCCGTGAATTGTTAATCGTAGTTAAGCTCAAAGTAATTAATTTTTTATTTTTTTTAATGTATAAGCAACAAACTCTGACTTTTTAACAGGGGGGGGGGGGAGTTTGTAGAATGTGTAAAGATTTGTTTTGAGATGCAAAAGCATATAATGCATCCATTAGACGCAATAATAATAATTTGTGTGCTGAAACTTGGGGAAACTTCTGGACACCTTTTTTTAGTTTATTTTTGCGACCAATTAATCCCCTGTGTGAGCAGGTGTTTAAATCTGGTATTTCTTGGCTTAATTAGATGTAAAGCACAGATTGCAGGAGCTTGTGTGTTCTGTGGTTTTCATCCTTTAGACACATGCTCTGGCTCCGTTCGCCTGCCATTTCTTACTGTTAATTGGTTGCTGGGTAAATTAAGATGCAAACATTGTTGTCCTAATTTTACCCAGCACATTGTATAAGAGGCGATCTAATGTATTTCATCCTTTTGAAGAGTTTGATATTCTTTAATAGATGTGACAATGCCTTTTCTTCTACGTCTCTGGTTCCTGAGTTGGTCTGGATCAGGGGCATCTCAGCTGATTTTTTTTTTTTTTTTTTTTAAGTCCCGTTGCTCGACTATTAACTACAGGGAGTTTTCAAAATACTTCCTGCTATTTTATTCTAATTATTCTTTCAACAAATGGAATTCTAGATCATATCTGGATTGAAATATTAGCCTGGGTGCTTCCTGATACAGAATGTTCCTCCTGTGCAGTCTGACCTTGCCTTTTTACTCGTTTTCACAGATACTGTACATATTATCTTTGTTTTTCACTAGTTTTACGTTGCAGTAAGTTCTCTTGCCTTTGACTGGCAATATTTATTTTTATATATGGCAGAGGGTACTACAGCTAAAAGACTTCTGCTTCCATATCTGGCAAGTGGAATAGTTAATAAAAAAGCAGGTCTTACGTTCTAAGCTGCTGGCAACTTCTAATTCTACTCCTCTAGCGCTAATGTCAGACGAACGCAGTCTGAGCGCACTCTGCGTGCATGCACAACGGGCAGACGGACATACTGACGGAAGATACTGTAGACACCACCCGGATCACTTTTGTTGACGGAAGTAGAATAAAAAAGGGAATTATGGGAAACAAAATGAATATGAAAAATGATAAAAATTTGAAGATCTGAAAAGCCATTTTGTGTGTCATGGTGCTGGATCTCGCAAATGCACTGCGTCTAACATCTCATCACTCACACAGAATGCTACATGGACGTGGCGCACTCTGAGCGTCCGTCTAGCGGTTTTACGTTCTTGTACAAAAACAATCTTACAAGAATGCTGACCTCACCCTGGCGTCTCCTCCTAGTGACATCACAAATGGTATGTGTGTGTGTGTGTGTGTATATATATTTTTATTACATAGTGAGCACAGGAACAGAACAACGTTTCGACCCTCACAGGTCTTTGTCAAGTCCAGACTTGACAAAGACCTGTGAGGGTCGAAACGTTGTTCTGTTCCTGTGCTCACTATGTAATAATAACCTTTTATTCATCACATACAAAGATCCACCCCTCTTCATGTATATATGCAGTTGTGTTCAAAATTATTCAACCCCCAATGCTGTAAAGGGTTTTAGGGAATTTAGTGTACATTTGTGATTGTATTCAGAATGAAATCCTACAAGGACTTTTTAAAGAACCATATGCAACTAAAATGACATCAATTGGTTTTGTAATACAGTAGTAAATGTTTCTTTTGTGAATTCTTCATTGACACAATTATTTAACCCCTTAAAGACTACCACTCTGAAGAACAGAGGTTCATTCAAGTGTTTTCAATCAGGTATTGAAAACACCTGTGGATGTCACGGAGCAGCAATAAAGCATAATAAGCACCAATTAGGCAGCTTTAAAATGACTGTGATACTCGGCTCCTTCTAGACATTTACTGGTGTGGTTACAAACATGGTGAAGTCAAGAGAATGGTCCAGGAAGACAAGAGAAGAGGTGATTACTCTTCACAGGAAGGGCAATGGCTATAAGAAGATTGCAAAGATGTTAAACATACCAAGAGAGACCATAGGAAGCATCATTCGCAAATTCAAGGCAAAGGGCACTGTTGAAACGCTACCTGGTCGTGGCAGAAAGAAGATGCTGACTTCGACTGCTGTGCGCTACCTGAAGCGTAGAGTGGAGAAAAGTCCCCGTGTGACTGCTGAGGAACTGAGAAAAGATTTGTCAGATGTGGGTACTGAAGTTTCAGCTCAGACAATACGGCGTACACTGCGTAATGAAGGCCTCCATGCCAGAACTCCCAGGCGCACCCCTTTGCTGTCTCCAAAGAATAAGAAGAGTCGACTGCAGTATGCCAAAAGTCATGTGGACAAACCACAGAAGTTTTGGGATAGTGTTCTGTGGACTGATGAAACAAAATTAGAACTGTTTGGGCCCATGGATCAACGCTATATTTGGAGGAGGAAGAACAAGGCCTATGAAGAAAAGACCTTGCCTACTGTGAAGCATGGCGGGGGGGTCAATCATGCTTTGGGGCTGTTTTGCTTCTGCAGGTACAGGGAAGCTTCAGCGTGTGCAAGGTACCATGAATTCTCTTCAGTACCAGGAGATATTGGATGACAATGTGATGCAGTCCATCACAAACCTGAGGCTTGGGAGACGTTGGACCTTTCAACAGGACAATGATCCCAAGCATACCTCCAAGTCCACTAGAGCATGGTTGCAGATTAAAGGCTGGAACATTTTGGAGTGGCCATCGCAGTCACCTGACTTAAATCCGATTGAGAACCTCTGGTGGGACTTAAAGAAAGCAGTTGCAGTGCGCAAGCCTAAGAATGTGACTGAACTGGAGGCTTTTGCCCATGACGAATGGGCGAAGATACCCGTAGATCGCTGCAAGACACTTGTGTCAAGCTATGCTTCACGTTTAAAAGCTGTTATAACTGTAAAAGGATGTTGTACTAAGTACCAAGATTGAATGTCACTTGTGGGTTGAATAAAACTGATAATGATGTGAGCACAGAAAAGACATTTGTGGTTATTTCATTATAAATGTTATGTTATATTTGTCTGACCTACACGTGCCTCTTTGATTTAATTGTAAGCAAGATGACTGAATGATCAAAATCAATGTCAAACTGGCCAAAACACTCAATTTCAGTGGGGGTTGAATAATTTTGAACACAACTGTATCTATGGTTTTACGTTCTTGCCTAACAAGCGTCTGTTTACCACGTGCCTTGTGCGTGCGGAGTTCGTTACGCACGTACTTCGTGTGTGGGTCTCTATTGATCATGATTCTATACTACGACGGACGTTAAACTGTGCGGCAACACGGATGTGATCACTGCGTTCGTCTGACGCCGGCCTTAGTCGCACCACAAATGCCACCCATGACCTACACTCCTTGTTTATTCTTTTGAGATAAAATACAGCGCTGTGTTCTTTTTAATATTTTACGACATTACAAATGTGTGCGTATAGGAGGGGGGGGAATTCACATTCCTGTTGTCCGTTCTACACTTCAAATATTTATTTTTTTATCAATGTTCATGTGCACCTTCTCTGTCCTACGGTGTCCCTATTCCACACAACTGTCCTCTTCTGTACCAGTCACACAAATACTCATAAAATATTTACATAAAATTGAGAACATCATTAACCCCTTCACTACAAAGTGATTTTTTTTCTCTCTCCAAGATCTTTTTTTAAAAATTTTTTTTTGAAAAGTCATTTTAAATTAATTGCACAATAAGAAATATTTGAGCATATACCCAGTGTATTTTTTTTTTTACTGTAAATAACCTATTTTGACCAGTAGATGGCGCCATCTACTGCCAAACTGATTTACAGCAGTTTGAGCGGCTGGTCTATTTCCCCCCCCCCCGGCATCGGCTTCTGAAAGCCCCGTTGTAAGGGCATCAGACGATTTTACAGTTTTAGCTCTTTGGGCATTATGCCCACAGGGCTAAACCTTTGGGGGCACCTTCTGCAGCCCAAAAACAATTTGTTTGCTACAAACTAATTTAATTTGCTTTTGGGCTGCAGATCACCGGATCGATATCGCAGCACCATTTAAAAACCTTTTTTTAATGTGGAGGCGTGAGATGAAAAGCAGAAAAGTTAAACTCGTCTGGCATTTTTTTTTCCCTGCAGTGTAAAAATTCAGTCTTACTTTTGATCCATTGTATCCCCTCTCTGTAGGGTGCCAACATATACCATATCCAGCGAACTCTCAAGTTTTCATCCAAGATGGTACAAGCACTCCAAATCTCTCATTCAGACTAACCTTTATTGAAGTAAAATCTTGCAACGAGACAACGTTTCGACTCCTGGTGAGACTAGACAAACACACACTAAAGGGTCTATTCATAAAGTGACGAAATTGCATGTAATTTTGGTGCTCTAATTTTCACCAATATGGTGAATTCACTTGTGAATGGTCATCGTATTCTCCCAAAATTGGAGCCCCCAAAGAAGTTAATGGATGTTGGTGAAAACCGTCGTACTGAGCAGAATTGCTATTGGCAAATTCCTCAACTGCTAACTAAAAAATAAAGTGTATTTGCCTAATAGCGGGTGTTTAAACAAAAAAAAAGATGTATTTAATAAGTCCTTTAAAACAGTAATGAAGGGTCTGTGTTACAGAATAAGACTCCGTTTTAAAAAGATTGGGAAACCTTTTCGTCATATACAAAAAATACAAGGTGTTCTAAAAGAAATAGGCTCTTTGCTTAAAATGATTTTTTTATTTTTATTTTTAAAACCAATATTACTTTTTACATTGTATCCTATGGGATTCACCTGTTTTAAAGCGGTCGAACCGAAACAATGAAAATCAGGGCAGTTAGGTGTTATATGACTAGACAAAAAAACAAGTTTTTCCTTTTTTATGGGCCAATTTTGGTGCTGGGGAAACCGTGCATTTTGCCATCAATTCGCCTTTATTTGGTGAATAGACAAGCTGCCCCAAAATTGCGCCGTACTGTGAAATTCACCATTCGCTGGAAAGTTTGAAGGTTGGTGCATAACCCATTAAGAGTCGAAACATTGTCTCATTGCAAGGTGTTACATCTATAAAAACTGCCCTGAATCAGAGGTTTGGAGAACACTTCTTTTCTGGCGGCTGACGTCTAGCTGCAGGAAGCCCCTTTGAAAGCAGGGATGTACAGCTACCACTTTTTTATGACCTAGTACTGATGCTTTTTTTCTTTCCTCTGATACAGATTACCGATACGTTTTAATAATGTCATGTGACCGTTTTTCAATAAACAAGACTTTCTTAAAGCCTGTCCAAATGGCCAGAAACTGCATTAGGCTGAGCATCCACTGGCACTGTATTTGTGCGGTGGTGCGATCTGATGTCGTCTGACCAATCCTACAACATGCATGTCAATCAGCCCTCTTCCGCTGCATCCGGTCACCGTTGGACAACTACAGATCAGATGATTTTATGTGATTACAACAGATTATCAATCCTTTCAATTTAAATTGAATTTGGTCCGATGAAATCTGACGATCTGGTACAAGTTTACATGAAAAAAGATGCATTGTATAGTTAAACTGCCACATTTTTTTTTTTTGTAAAAATTCTATCTCTTGGTTTAATTTTTTCTTCTCTTGAAGGGTGTCCCCCCCCCCCCCCCCCCGTGAGCCGGCTGCATTCAGCGGTGCTGAAACCTAGTACCCTTCCCCTGCAGCCTGATCGGCCGATGGCGTTGCCTGTAATTGGATGACCTAGTCGGTCGTCCGACTACGGTACCAGTGGACGGCCAGCCTTAACCACTGCACAGGCCTGACCGCCACCATGCCATAGGTTTTGGGTTGCATTGTGGCCCATGTGGGAAGCTGGTGGCCTATACAATCAGATAATAGACTGTTTCGAATAAATCTTATTATTAAAGTGGGACAATGATAAATCAGGGTGATGCCTGCTATTATTAAGCCACTAGATATCTGACTATATAGGTCAGCAGCTTCTTACATGGATTACCGTGTACCCAAAAATCCATGGCATGGTGGCTCTCATTCCTGTGTTCCCATTTCATATTTGTTGATACCTGCATTTAATTTATGTCTATATTATGTATGAGTGTATCACAGAACTCCACAACAATAAAACTAAAATAATTATAGATTAAAATACATTAAGATTTTAATCACTGGACTTACAGGGTCATTCAGACAGAGGTGAAAACCAGGAGAATGACTGGAGAAGTGAAAATTCAAGGTCAAAATAGCCGATTTGGAAAGTGAGATAAATGGGAAAAATTTTCTGCTTTGGCTATTTTGACCTAGAATTTTTACGTCTCCAGTCATTCTCCTGGTTTTCACCTCTCTCTGAATAGCCCTGTTTATAATTCTAAAACTCTCCCACTTTGTCAGTGATTTATGGTAAACCTATACCTGTCCTTGCAACAATTTTAAGAGGATCGTATTCTTTGAGAAACTTCAAACCCTTATTTTATTAGAGACGTTATTCTTGAAAAATAGAACCAACTGGTTTCAAAAGATAAAAAGAGAAGTTTCTTCGCTTTAATATTTATCTTTTTGCATTTTCTGTCTTTGTGGTGTTTTAATAGAAAAAAGATTCACTTTTTATGTGTTTGAGGGTTTTGAAGTTGAAAGTTTTCTTTCTTAAGCTGTAAATATTAAATATTGAGATATCGATACTAATGTTAGTCCTGAAATTGTATAATTTACAGGGTTATTCAAAGAGATCCGAATTGCTTGAAAGGTAACAGAACGCTGAAAATCAGCGTTCGGTTACCTTTCCTGGCCATTCGGCTATCCAGAGAGCAGGCAAATCGCCAAATCCTGTTCGGTGCCTGTTCGAGGGCAGTGAAAACCCCATAAAAAAAGCACTGCTTCGGCTATTCAGAGAACACAAACCAGCAGTGAAAGGTTCCCCTAATGCCCTGCCATTCGGTGGTTTAATTCGGCAGGTTTATTCAGGAGAATCCCATAGACTTCAATGTTAAAAATATTCCAGTTTTAATTCAATATCTAATAAACGTTCATTATAAAATTCTGCAGCAAAAAGTCTATTTATAGATTTTTATTTTTTTTTAGGATATTTTAAGCATTTTTTTTTTAAGTTATTTTTCCTGTAACAGCCCTCTTTATCATTCCCTGGACCTCATATGCAAATTTCAGACATTTTCGCTCAGTAGTTTCTTTGCAAACAGCGTTTCAGATTCACACAAACTATTTTGCTAATTTATTCCCCTCCCTCGTCTGCGGTCTCAGCTGCTTCGGCTGTGTTCGGCAGGTTAATCCAGATGTTTTTGAGGGTTTTCGGCGTGCACTCGGTGGGTTTTGCGGTTAGTTTTCGTCGGGTTTGTGGCGGCCTTTCCCTGCTTATTCGGCGACCCTGTGATGTTTGCTGAATACACCGCAGGGTCACCAAAATAGATCGGCAAAAGGAACCGAATTGAAGAGAACGAAAAGTCACCGAATGTGCGGTGTCTTTTCGGATCTCTTTGAATAACCCTGTTAATCTCGAATGTTTGCTTCACTTGAAGCATGATGGCTGCCCCTGCAAAGACAGTGGTTCCCAACCCTGATCCTCAGGTCCCCTAACAGGTCAGGTTTGCCAGATATGTGAAGCACAGCACAGGTGATATGATTTGCTGCTCAGTGATTGCAAGATTCAGTCTGCATTTCCACAAGTTGATCTTTAAAATCTGACCTGTCAGGGGTGCTTGAGTACCAGGGCTGGGAACCACTGGTCAAATGGATACAACATCATGCATGAAAATATGACATTACAATAAGGATGTCGTCATTCTAAATGCTGTTTTGCCTTTTACTTGTTCCTGTAAATAAATTCAATTGACCAACGTTTTTACCATTCTTACGCTAATATGGGATGCTAAGATATGGAAATGGTTTTGTTTCCGTCCTCTGTGATGATCATTTGATGTCAGCGGGCTCTGAGTGGAGGGCTTGCTCTTGAAAATTACCCCCCCACCCATCTGCCCTTGCCTTGGTGGTCTCTCTAACAAGCCGGCTGAATAACCACCTACTCTGTTGCTTACTTGAAGATTGTGTTTTCAAAGCAGCCACTAATTATTTACATTTAGTTTTTCCTCCCCTTTTTGCTTTGTGAAGCTGGCTTTAATATTTCTTGCAATCTAAGTGTGTTTGTGTGTTTGTGTGTGTGTGTGTGTGTGTGTGTGTGTGTGTGTGTTTTTTTTATTTTTTAGATCCAGGATGAGGACTTACACATCCACCCATTGCAAGGAGTGAAAACCATTTCCTCTCTGGAAATATACAGCGCTGATGCAATCCTGCCCCTACTGTTGATTATAATTGAAATTTCTTTTATGTTTAAACAAGCACAAGTTGATTTCCTGCTCTGTATTCAGGCCCACATCACTATTTCTATCCTGCCGAGTCCTGGGGTAAAGTACTTCCTGCCTTCCTTTTTTTATTTTGGGTTTTTTTCTGACAGGGGCACGAGCAGCTCCTGTTTCCAATGCACCAGTTAACACAATGTTGTGTTCTCTCCAGATTAGCATGAAGTGTCTAGTGTTTGCTTGTACCCCATCACGATGCACCATAGAGTTCGTTAATTTAAATAGAAGCGCTGCCTCCACATTCACGCTATGTGCTTTAAGTATATATTAATTAAACGTTAGAAAGGGGTGCCGCCGTGGTAGAATACAAAGTGTCCACACGCCTCCAAGGTCACGAGAAAACAAGAAAAGCAAAAAGTATCCCAGATGCACCTAAGCAGTAACTTAGTATATTATTCCAAATGCATTTTATATAGCAGCAATTTTGCGAAAGAAGTATAAATGTGTAGAGAAAGCACCCTGAAATAGAATAAAAGTAATACAGTAGATACTCGAGTATACCGCTAGATTTTGGTGACAAAAATTTACCTTGAAATTGGAGGGATCGCTTTCTATTCGAGACATCCGCACCGCGTGTAAAAAATAAATAAAAACTTGCCTTGCTCTGGATCCCAAGTCTCCCGGAAGTTCTGGTAGTCTCGCAGAAGTGAATGTGGGCTCCCTGATGCTTGCAAACACTTCAGGAACTCCCGGATTCGAGAGATTTGGGATCCACCATGGCCAGAGGGCAAGCTCGGTTTAAGCCAATCATTCACCTCACACTCCTCCGCCGGCCATCTAATCGCTAGTAAAGAAGACGGGTGGCCGGCGGCTTCATACTTGGTAACAACTGCAATCATTCTAGAGCAGAACACCATGGCCTGAGGGGGAGCTTGACTGTGCTAAGAGAACCTGGAAGGATTTTAATTGTTTACCGGTACAGTAACATTTTCCTCCTTGTGTTATATTCAAGTCTTGAATATTCTCACATTTCCATAATAAATCTCTATCCATCACGTTCTATTCGGGTCGCGCTATACTTGAGTATCTACGGTACTTAGCTTTCAAGTTCTGAATTCTTATTCCTCCTTTTCGGTGTTGGATTCTTCCGGTTGAATACAGGATAGTTGCATGAATTCCTGGATAGCGAGAAGATATTCCTACTGCATACGATACTCGGAGCAGGAAAAATATATATATATATATTGTTTTTAAATAAGCAGCAGAGCAGGTTTCTAGTAGTATAAACTAATTTATTTCAATAAAAAACGAGCCATATGGCAAGGCAATAAAAATGCATAAAAAATAGTGAACAATCTTCGGTAAGGATCACTAAGAACGCGTTTTGGCCTACCGGCTTCCTCAGTAAGTGTCCTTAACAATAGGGTAGTCTCTGATAGAAAAAAGTCAATACGTTTACATAAAAAGTCTGTATATATAGAGCGTTTGAGTCCTGTTGCTTGTTAATCTTGATTGGGACGTCTTCCATCATGATTAATTCCTGGTGTCCGGCGTGCGTTTCAAGCCGACCCGCATAAATCTTTATAGAGAGAACCATAGAGTTCATGTTAACCACTTCGCTGCGGAGGACGCGCTCAGCGCGTCCTGCTGCAGGAAGGGTTGGCTGCGGAAGACGCGCTGAGCGCGTCCTCCCGAAGCAGCCTGCGATCGGCCGGATTCCGGCCGATCGCTGTGCCCCCCCGGTGCGGGCTGACATCTTGGATGTCAGCCCGTCAATCCGGGACCGCCGCGGGCACAATAGATGTCATCGCGGCGGCGCGATGACCTCTATTTCAGGCGTCCCCCCCGCGTGTGCGGAGGAGGCGCCTGAAAGGGAGGGGGGGAGGTCCTTCGGACCTCTCTCCCTCCCGATCGCATGGGTCCTGAGCTTAATGCCAGGCACCGTTTGGAAGGGCACAGCCTGCCCTTCCAAATGGTACCTGGCATTAACCCCATGGGGGCCAGATCACGAATAGGTGCCGAAAAGCGCTGGTTCGTGATCCTTTCCCGGAGCTGGCCAACATCTTGGATGTCGGCCAAGCCTCCGGGAACTCCCCCTGAGGACTGGCGTCATCGTGCATAGCACCATGACGCTAGTCCTGGAGTTAACCCCTAGCTGCCACCAATGGTGGAGATATGGGGTTCCAATGAACCCCCTATCTCCCGATCTGTGGCAGCTAGGGGTTAATGTTTGATATCGTTGGATCGGCCAGAGCATGGCCTTTCCAACGATATCAAACATGACCGTGAAAAAAGTTTTATAAAAAATAATAAAAAAAATCAAGTTTTTTTATTTTTTAGTTGTTTTGTTAATGCAGCAATATTGTTCCCATTTAATTTATAATGTGAACAATGATGCTGCATTAACGATTTTTGTATGGGGTGCGTTTGTTTAAAAATAGCGAAATTTTCCCCCAAAAAAAGTGTAACGAGACCCCATTTCTAATTTTTTTTAACAAGCGCACCCCATACAAAATATAACCGCAAACGATCGCATGTTAAAATGTGAAAAACACTTTACACGTTGTAAATTTTTGAAAATTCTAATTTTATTGCATATTTTGTTATAATATACAGACAGGACATAATGTATACATATAATAATGACATATTATGAATCTTCCGAGTCTGCCGGAAAGAACGATATTTAATATGTCTCGGTCATATAATAAAAAAAGGCTTAAAAATGCGTTTAAACAGGATGAGCGAAACTAGTAAAAATGACCTCCGCACACAGGCGGGAAATGCCTCAGCAGCGAAAGGGTTAAACAAAGGAGTGTTGCTCTCCTTTTTATATTTAGTGTTTTTTTCTGTTTCTTTTTTTTACCCTCCCCCGTTCTATTTCTCTCAGGGTGTATATATGGAAATTGCGTTAAAAAACTACAGTGTTTTAACGCAATATCCATATATACACCCTAGAAAAGAATAGCATGGAAAGAAGAAAAAAAAGTGTTGCTCTCCTCCTTTTTTTTTTATATTCTTGTTTTAAGGACAACTATTTAAAATGTGGTGACATTTAAAGTTCGTGCTTCTGATATAAATTCCTTGGCTTCTTTGTAAGCTTATACTGGCTGCGCTATTGCAATCGCTCCAAGGATGACATCAGTGACTAACTTGGTGATCAGCAGCCGGGAAATTCAAAATTCTGGCTCCCTGTTGATGTGTGTGGGCAGGACAAACGTCTTCACTTCAGTGTTTTTTGCCAAATGGCACACAGCCTGATCACTTTAGAATGTACCTTTTTAAACCCCTTCACTACCAAGTGATTTAATAAAAAAAAATTGTCAGAAACCAGTGTGTTTTATTTTTTTGTAAAATCATTTTGAATAAATTATACAGGAATACATATCTATTGCTGTAATAACCTATTTGGCCAGTAGATGGTGCCATCTACTGCCAAATTGAGTTAGAGGTTTAAACAGCAGGTTTTGTTTCTTCCCCCCCCCCCCCCTGCATCGGCTGCTGACAGCTTCTGAAAGCCCGCTATTTCAGAGCATTCATCAGCAGATTTTATAGTTTTGGCTCTTTGGGCATTATGCCCACAGGGCTAAAGCTTTGGGGGCTTCCTCTGCAGCCAAAAAGCGGACGAAATTAGTTTGCAGCATACAATTTCATTTGCTTTTGGGCTGCAGATCGAGATATCTTTATCAGGGCACCAGATGGTGCTTTTTGAAGCCCAGATATCTTGATGTTAGTGAAGGGGTTACTCTGACTTTGTGGGGCAGCAATGTTGATTTCATGCTGGTGGAAACTGGGCTGTAATCTGTATGAATGGAGATTTAGTCCAGTGTATTGGAGGGAATTTATTTTTTGACGTTTTCATGTCATTCCCTTGCTCGATTTTCTTACAGGGTTATTCGAAAAGTCACCGCATGTTCGGTGTCTTTTCGTTCTCTTCAATTCGGTTCCTTTTGCTGATCCCATTTCGGTGACCCTGCGGTGTATTCAGCAAGCAGCACAGGGTCCCCGAATTGCAGGGAAAAGCTACCGCAAACCTGACGAAAACTAACCGCAAAACCCACCGAATGCATGCAGAAAAGCCACAAAAACATCTGGATTAACCTGCCGAAAACCAAGCCCGAGCAGGAGCCGAACACAGCCGAAGCAGCTGAGACCGCAGACGAGGGAGGTGAATAAATTCGCAAAACAGTTTGTGTGAATCTGCAAAAATGAAACGCTGTTTGCAAAGAAACTACTGAGCGAAAATGTGTGAAATTTACATATGAGGTCCAATGAATGATAATAAAAAGGGCTGTTACTGAAAAAAGAAGCAAACTTAAAAAAAAATCTGACTTTTTTTTTTTTAAAAAAAAAAAAAAGTAAGAAAAATGCTTAGAATATCCTAAAAAATCTATAAATAGACTCTTTACTGCAGAATTTTATAATTTTATTAGATATTGAATTAAAGCCGGAATATTTTTAACCATTTGAAGCCTATGGGATTCTCCTGAATTAACTTGCCGAATGAAACCACCGAATGGCAGGGCATTAGGGGAACCTTTCACTGCTGGTTTGTGTTCTCTGAATAGCCGAAGCAGTGCTTTTTCATGGGGATTCACTGCCCTCGAACAGGCACCGTATGTTCAGGCAATTCGCCAGCATTTGGCGAATTGCCTGCTCTCTGGATAGCCGAATGGCCAGGAAAGGTAACCGAACACTGATTTTCAGCGTTCGGTTACCTTTCTCAAGCAATTCGGAGCTCTTTGAATAACCCTAATAGTGTATAGAATAGTTTGTACTTAAAGGAACACTCTAGGCTGAACCCCCCCCCCCTTTTTTTTTACATTAAAATATACCTATTGCCTACCTATTCACTATTTGTGTGTGTGTGTGTATAATATTTTTTTTAAATGTAATACTTACCCTAAAAACCACTTGTTTCCAACGGCGTATTTTTTTATTTTTATTATATGTATGTATGTAAAGTATGTATACACACAGACACCCCCCCCCCCCCAATGCTGTAAAGGGTTTTAGGGAATTTAGTGTACATTTGTAATTGTATTCAGAATGAAATCCTACAAGGACTTTTTAAAGAACCATATGCAACTAAAATGACATCAATTGGTTTTGTAATACAGTAGTAAATGTTTCTTTTGTGAATTCTTCATTGACACAATTATTCAACCCCTTAAAGACTACCACTCTGAAGAACAGAGGTTCATTCAAGTGTTTTCAATCAGGTATTGAAAACACCTGTGGATGTCACGGAGCAGCAATAAAGCATAATAAGCACCAATTAGGCAGCTTTAAAATGACTGTGATACTCAGCTCCTTCTAGACATTTACTGGTGTGGTTACAAACATGGTGAAGTCAAGAGAATGGTCCAGGAAGACAAGAGAAGAGGTGACTACTCTTCACAGGAAGGGCAATGGCTAGAAGAAGATTGCAAAGATGTTAAACATACCAAGAGAGACCATAGGAAGCATCATTCGCAAATTCAAGGCAAAGGGCACTGTTGAAACGCTACCTGGTCGTGGCAGAAAGAAGATGCTGACTTCGACTGCTGTGCGCTACCTGAAGCGTAGAGTGGAGAAAAGTCCCCCTGTGACTGCTGAGGAACTGAGAAAAGATTTGTCATATGTGGGTACTGAAGTTTCAGCTCAGACAATACGGCGCACACTGCGTAATGAAGGCCTCCATGCCAGATTTCCCGGGCGCACCCCCTTGCTGTCTCCAAAGAATAAGAAGAGTCGACTGCAGTATGCCAAAAGTCATGTGGACAAACCACAGAAGTTTTGGGATAGTGTTCTGTGGACTGATGAAACAAAATTAGAACTGTTTGGGCCCATGGATCAACGCTATGTTTGGAGGAGGAAGAACAAGGCCTATGAAGAAAAGAACACCTTGCCTACTGTGAAGCATGGCGGGGGGGTCAATCATGCTTTGGGGCTGTTTTGCTTCTGCCGGTACAGGGAAGCTTCAGCGTGTGCAAGGTACCATGAATTCTCTTCAGTACCAGGAGATATTGGATGACCGTGTGATGCAGTCCGTCACAAACCTGAGGCTTGGGAGACGTTGGACCTTTCAACAGGACAATGATCCCAAGCACACCTCCAAGTCCACTAGAGCATGGTTGCAGATTAAAGGCTGGAACATTTTGGAGTGGTCATCGCAGTCACCTGACTTAAATCCGATTGAGAACCTCTGGTGGGACTTAAAGGAACACTCCAACAAAAAAATCACCCCCCGTTTTTTTTTCCTAACCTATCCCTATTCCCTTAATAAAACCTTCTTTTTTTTTTCTTTTCTTGTAACTGCAATACTTACCTTAAAATCCTCTGGTTTCCAGCGGCGTTTTTTTTTTTTTATACTCACCTCCCTCCTCTTCCGCTCCCGTCCTTCTTCTTGCTGCGTCTTGGCTTCTGGTTTACGTGAGAAGCGCGCATGCGCGCCTCTCACATAAGCCAGCCAATCGGCAGGCTTCCTCCCGGCTCCCTCTGAGGATTAGTGTTGCGCGCAAGAGGATGCGCGCAACACTAACCCGAAGAGGGAGCCGCCAGCTTCTGCGTGGAGTAGGAGACGTCATCGCGCTGAAAGCGCGATGACGTCTCCTACTCGGCAAAAGTCGGCAGAAGCGGGAAATATGATTCCCGCTCTGCTGACTGACAGCTGGGAGGGCGGAGTAAAGTCCTCCGCCTCTCTCAGCTGTTTTCAGCCTTTTCTGCAGATCGGCTGAGCGGAGGGAGGGGGGACAAAGGGCAGGATACTCCGGGCATCATGACCACCTAAAATAGCTTAGGTGGTCATGTTGCTTAGAGTATCCCTTTAAAGAAAGCAGTTGCAGTGCGCAAGCCTAAGAATGTGACTGAACTGGAGGCTTTTGCCCATGACGAATGGGCGAAGATACCCGTAGATCGCTGCAAGACACTTGTGTCAAGCTATGCTTCACGTTTAAAAGCTAAGTACTAAGATTGAATGTCACTTGGGGGTTGAATAAAACTGATAATGATGTGAGCACAGAAAAGACATTTGTGGTTATTTCATTATAAATGTTATGTTATTTGTCTGACCTACACGTGCCTCTTTGATTTAATTGTAAGCAAGATGACTGAATGATCAAAATCAATGTCAAACTGGCCAAAACACTCAATTTCAGTGGGGGTTGAATAATTTTGAACACTACTGTATATACTCCCCTCCCTCCTCTTCCGCTCCCGTCCTGGAAATGTTGAACTTGGCTAATGGTTTACATGAGAAGCGCGCATGCGCGCCTCTCACGTAAGCCAGCCAATCAGCAGGCTTCCTCTTCTAATTGGATTAGTGTTACGTGCAAGAGGATGCGCGCAACACTAAACCCAGCCGCAGACTATGCTGGCGGCTCGCGCCTGCCAGCTTCTGCGGCGAGTTGGAGACCTCATCGCGCTGAAAGCACTATGACCTCTCCTACTCGGCAATAGTCGGCAGAAGCGGGATATATGAATCCCGCTCTGCTGACTGACAGCTGGGAGGGCGGAGTAAAGTCCTCCGCGTCTCTCAGCTGTTTCAGCCGATCGACTGAGCGGAGGGAGGGGGGAAAGACAGGGGCATACTCAGGGCATCATGACCACCTAAAAAAAGCTTAGGTGGTCCATGTTGCCTAGAGTATCCATTTTAATTTCAGTTGTGAACAGCATAATTTCATTTATGATGTATACACAAACCATGTGACCAAATGTTTGTGGATACCCCTACTCTTGAGTTCAGGTATTTCAGCCACACTTATTGCTAGCAGGTGGATATAATAAAGTACAAACAGATTGAAATCTCTAAGACAAACATTGGGGGCTTAGCGTTAAAACTTGGGCGCAAGGGAGGAAAAACTGCGCCTGCAGTTTTCCCCCTTGCGCCCGCGTTTTAACGCTGGATTACAATGCAGGCGCAAAAAATGCTGCCTGCATTGTTATTGAGTGTAAACAGCCGGGATGCTCGTGGCAGCGCTGAGCGCGACTGCGAGCATCCACTCGCTGGAGTCCATAGGACTCCATTGAGTTCCTCCCTGCCAGTCACGTGACCGGCCGGATCTCGCCTCACGAGATCCGGCAGGTCGGCGTAGGGATACACAGGGGGGACGTTTTCCCCAGTCTTTCCCTGCTCTCGGCGGCCAGAGGCGAGCAGAGCCGTGGTCCTTGCCGCGAGACAGTGTCAGTATGTGCTTGTTTTTTTTATTTTTTTAAGGCTGGTGTTTACGGATTCCGCTGCTGCAGAATCCGTTAACAAAGTCCTGGCTCTGGTTAACTTTTCGCTATCCAGAGCCAGGCGTTAATCAGCGCTGGGACATTGTAATACCAGTGCTGATTAACACTTTGCGCTCCATGTGAAGTATAGGGAGCGCAAAGTACAGTAACCTCACGCAGCGCTGCGCAAGGTACCAAATGCAAACGGGTTTTTTAACCCGTTTGGATTGTAATATGCGGTAAATAAATACTGCAGCAAACGTTAATGCTCACGCAGGTGAACGTTTGCGTATAGAATGTAATAGTGCCCCAGGAGAGTAATGTGTTCTATTGAGGTCAGTGACGCTTTTTTCCCTTGGTCACAGTTGTAGGATTTTGCTTTTGCCACAGGTCACTGAATTTTTTGCTCTTGGGTCCACCCTGATCATTGGTAAATGCCATTTGTGAAACCTCAATGACCTGCAGCAGCTCAGTCAGATCGCACAAACTCGGTGTGGTGTGCTGAAGCGTGTATCACATAAAAATCGCCCGTCGTGTGATCCATCATGTACTAGAGTAAAGACACCGACTTGAATTGTATATCAGGTTGATGGTTCTGATCCAAGCAATAATCCCTGCTCGTGGAGTTACTCCTTTAATAATCAGCCTGTGCACAACTGATTTAATTTTTAATATTTGTATCAAATATTCCGTATTTTAAACCGAGCGTTAGGGTTTCATTTGTTTTTCCTCCGCATGCTCTGTGCCGACTCTGCACGTTTGCATTTTATATCCCTTAATCCTAAAGCAGCATGACTGTTAACCTAGTGTTTCCTCCAGATGAGTAAGATTTAATTAGCTTTAATGAGATGATGCCTTGCGGTGATTTAAACCGATTGCACATGGTAAAAGGATTGATTCTTGCGTTTCAGACAGACCAACGGGCATTTTTTGTAAGGCACTCTTTATTTTCTGTCACTCATGGGTTGCCGCGTGATGCCGGTGCCTCGTGATTCCGATAGACCCAGACTTCATGTAACAATGTTATTTATGAGAGCTAATGTAGTGCACCGGACTCAAACGGCTCAATACATTTTAAGTGTGTTAATGCTTTACGCAAACCTAATGAATGCGTCTGTTTTGCCATTCGTTTCCTACTCCACCATTAAATTTTATTTATTTTTTTTGAGAAAGGATTTTACCAGGAAGGATACATTAAGATTTCTCTTGTTTTCAAGTATGTCCTGGGTGGCGAGTGTGTACCGTTAGGTGTCTTGCCAAGGACACTTACTGGAGAGGTTGCTCGCTGGGATCGAACCCATGACTCCACAGGCTCTCTCCACGCAGAGCAGTGACATTACCTCTACTCCACCCAGCCGGTCATCTATACGTCCTATACGATTTCCCTCATTCTGAGGTTGTAGGGATAATTATCCTGGATGATCCTCATACAATTAATATGGACGTGTGGGGACATGTCCTAATGCGTTAATAAAATTGAACCCCAATCATTGCAAAGGACATGTGGGACACATCTTTTGCATGCCTTTTTGCATCACTCTGCTCCCTGTGTAGTGGAGGATTATGACTAATTACAATTTTCACAGGGATGATACATAAAGGGGATATCGCTTTATATGAAGCATGATCTGTACCAAGAACATTCCGGGCATGGAGTTGGTAGGAAAAACAAATATGCTGATTTTAGAAAAGTTGTGTGGCTTATGTTCTAAATCAGTGGTTCCCAACCCTGGTCCTCAAGTACTCGTAACAGGCCAGGTTTGCCAGATATGTGAAGCACAGCACAGGTGATATGATTTGCTGCTCAGTGATTGCAGGATTCAGTCTGATTTCCCCAAGGTGATCCTTAAAATCTGACCTGTTAGGTGTACTGGAGGACTGGTGTTGGGAACCACTGTTCTAGAGTGACGATTTCATCCTCCATATGACTAACCTTAGTAAGAGACCCCACTTTAGAAAGTAGAGTGTCCACTCTCTCGAAGAGGTCACTTGTTTACACATTCCTTTCTGGTCAATATTGGAGATTTAGGCTATTGTCAGACGAGCGTCTTTGGAGAACGGAAGGAATGTCCGGGAGAGTGGACATTCCTTCCACTCGACGCCTGTCTGGCCTCCTCGCTGAGCGCACTCTGAAGCTCTGCGCTTCAAAGTGCGATGCTCTTATGGAGAATCACGCTTTGCAGCTCCATCAACGTGTGTCCTGGCGCTTTGCCGGAGATGTTTGGATAACGGACACTTGTTGCGCGTGAATTTCGTGCGCACGCACAAGCGTCTGACCGGCCCTGCTGCAGCATCACAACGCAATAGATGATTAATGCCAACTAACTAAACATCTACATTTCTGTACACCATTGCTTTTTACATCCTTTTGCAATGTTGTTCCCGATGTCTCATGATGTTGTGTGCACATAACATATGTGCGTGTGCTTGAGGTTAAAAAGATTGCTTGCTGTAGGATAGAACACAGATGTGTGTTAGTAAACACTGAGAACACATCTCACAGTACAGTTCTAAAACAGCTGGAAATCGAACTGCTGTTCATCTCTGGCATGATGTGCACATATATTTATTTGGCTACTTTCTGTTGTAAATTTTCTTGTTCATCGGTTTCTTATTTATGAAAACAATCTGTATAAACATGCATGTATCCCGCATGGGGGGGGTGCCTTCAACTCTTCTAAACGGCAAACAGCAAGTTTGGCATAGAACTACGTGATAACTGACCATTTCACTTGAGAAATGGCAAATCCTTGGTTTATTGAGGAGTAACCTTCAGAAGTAGGCCCCGTTCACATGGTGCGATTTAATCCGCGAGATGTCGCTCTATGTAGCATCTCCAATGGAGCTGTTCACATCTTGCGCGTCACGGTAGCATGTCGCTGGTACATGACCTTTTTTTTTTTTTTTCCCCTCTCCACCCCCCCCCCCTCCCATTGGTGGTGGTTTTGCAAAATTGCAATGTCGCGAATATGAAAATCGCCCTGAGAAATGTGCGATAGGGGCCGTATATTTATTAAAGTATTTTACCAGGAAGGATACATTTGAGAATTCTCTAGTTTTCAAGTATGTCCTGGGTTCAAGAATATTGAATTGTTAGTTGTTATAGAAATACAAAGCAATAAAATGCAAGACATTAAAAAAACAACATAAATATACAGATTAACAGACAATAAATTAGAAATATATCCACTGTTACATGTTTACAGGAGATCTCTTAAGGGACTTTAGACTGGGGGGAAGATTTGATGGTGTCTGGGAGGTTATTCCATAATTGCGGCGCTCTATAGGAAAATGAGGATGGAGTCACTTTCTTTCTGTATTGTATTCTTGTAAGGTGCTGGTCCTGGACCGGAGGTTATAGGATGAGGGAAGCAGTCTATTCAGGTAGGGTGGTAGCTTCCCAGAAAAGCTCTTAAACACCAGGTTGGAAAAGTGAAGGGTGCGTCTGGATTCCAGCGACGGCCAGTTTAGCTCTTTAACATTTCACAATGGTGGGTCATGTAGTTACATTGTAGCACAAAGCGGCAGAATGAGTTACACAATGTAGTAAGTTTATGAAGGTGTGTTTGCGGGGCAGCTGCATACACTACATCTCCGTATTCAATAGCCGGCATAAGCATTTGCTGTACAAGCTGCTTTCTTACCGCGGGGCTCAGTCAGGATTTACTTTAGTTTGGGGTGAAGGTTAGATGAGTTTTTCGATGTGGGGGGCCAAAGGATAGATTTGGGTCTAAACACATACCTAGATATTTAAGAGAAGTGACTGGTCAGCGTGCCATTTGATTTTTGTCCTGACACATAGGTGGGAGGTTTGCAATTTGTGTAGTTTAGGTGCTGTTCCAAATAGCATTGTAACAGTTTTGTCAGTATTTAGAAAAAGTTTGTTATCTGCGATCTACTTTTCTACCTCTGTGAATTGTTCTTGCAGCACCGCCTCGCTGTGGGAGATTTGGTTTGCTGGTACAGATTAGTGTTGTCTGCGTACATATGTACAGTTGAGACTTTTGCAGACGTGGGTCAGATCGTTTATAAATATCGTGAATAACAGAGGGCCGATTATCCAGCCTTGGGGTACACCGCACGTGACTGGGAGAAGGGAAGCACTGTGATAAATTGACACCTATTGTGACCGATCGGATACATTTGATTGAAACCAGGTTTCACCAATACTGGAGTTTTTAAGTTTTTGTAATCGGATGCCATGGTCTGTGTCAAAAGCCTTGGCAAAATCAAGGAAGATTGCTCCAGTTAGGTCTCGTTTCAAGCCAGCTTGGATATCATTGCAGACTTTTAGGCTGGTGTCAGACGAGCGCACTAGGTGCGCCCGTACTGACGTGGCTTCCGGCGTCCGTCGCAGCGTTGTGACTGTGCAAGCCACAAGCTGTTGCGCGGACAACAGAGGCCGTGCTGCGGACATCTAAAAAGCCTCTCCGTCAAAGCGCTAGGACGTGTGTTGACGGACCTGCAAAGCGCGATCCTCCATGGAAGAATCGAGCCTTGCAGCACAGAGCGCACTAAATGCGCTCAGCGAGGTGGCCACTCACGGACGTTCCTTCCGCTCTCAAATGACGCTCGTCTGACTCCAGCCTAAAAAGGGCAGTTGTAGTTGAATGATTTGGACGGAAGCCTGATTGGTCTGCGTTTAAATAGTTCCAATACTGATAATAATCACGTAACTGCGTGTAGACATATTTTATATTGTTTAAATGTTAGTACTCGAACAATCAAGCTTGTTGATAAATTTGTCTTTTGCAAAAAATTATACAATGGAATGAGCACAAGGCTTTTCAACGAATGTCATATTTGTTACAAGTTACGATCTTACACCCTTTGGTTTAGCATTTCTTGGGCAATTTTTTTTTTTTTTTGTAAATAATGTTTTATTGAGTTTTTGAGACAGGTAAATAAGTCATTTGACCACGCAGGGTCGCATAGTGATAGTCATACTACAACAAAAGAAATGTGTTCACAGTGCTGAAAAAGGCAATTTTTCGAAAAAGACTGACTCCGAATGAACAAGTTCGATCCACACATTACCTTGACTAATCCGAAAAACAGTGAATATTATAAAATAAAGGATAATGGAACTAATAAGAAATAAGGGGGGGGGGGTCAGGTTCAGGGAGGGGTGGTAGAGGGTTCCAACTGAGAAAGGGTAGGACTGAGACGGTTAAGAAAGGCAGTGGTGGTCGTGATTGTGTCCCAGTGGGACCAAATTTGTGAGTAGCGGGGTAGTTGGTCAGTGGTAGATAAGTGGAGACGTTCCACAACTCTCAGCTCCTCCATCTTTATGAACCACATTTGAATAGTGGGTGGGGTATTCCGTTTCCAGTATAAGGGAATCAGGCTCTTAGCGACATTCAAGATGCGGGGCAACAGGGAGTTCCTGTACGCCGCCACAGACATTGAGGTATGGTGTAGCAACATAGTTGCTGGTGTGAAAGGCGGGGGGTAACCGAGGAGGACCCTCGCGATGGAATGAAGGCTCGACCAGTAAGGGCGAATCAGGGGACATTCCCACCACAGATGCAGAACAGAGCCCAGGGCATTAAAGCATCTCCAGCAGTCGGGAGAGGCTGCCGGGGAGATAGCATGTAATCTGAGAGGAGTGTAGTACCATAGTGAAAGCAATTTATATGCGGTTTCTTGGGCTCCGCTGGCTATAGAACAACGGTGGGTCAATTCACATATGCCCATCCATTGCTCATCAGTGAAGGTACAGTCTAGCATCGCTTCCCATTTACCCATAAAGGGGGGCGGGACCGTGGCAGCCGCCTCTCTAATCAGGGAGTACATGAAAGACACCCCGTGAGCCAGTTGGGTGGGTGATGCGCATCTGCTTTCTAGAGGAGTGAAGGGGCGTCGCAGCATGTGCTGTCGCGGGGCGTTTCGAAGGTTTTTCTTTTATATTTTTGCAAATGATATAAAAGTTTGCAAAAATTTTAATTAAACATTAATTCCATTAAGGATCTTTCCTATCGGATTGCTACAACTTTCCTTAGGCTGTGTAAATATCTTGGCATTTAATGCCATTTAGTATAAAACCTTTATTAACTCTGGCACTCAGAGCGTTGCAAAGCATGCAGAACACTTTATAAATACTTTATATATTGTCTAATCGTGTATGTATCCTGTTTCTATTGTTAGATTGTTCTATTTTTGGGGAGCACTGTCCTATTTGCTGCTGTGAAATCTGTACTAGCCCAGAAATACATGTCCAATGATTGGATTGGAAAAGACATTTTACAGCTCGTAGAATTCGTCAGATGTCCAAATTATGTAAAACATGCCTCATTAGTCTACACTGTTCGCAGTAGGACTACTTTTTTTTTCTACCTCGAGGCGATCTAGGTTCTGTAAAGGATAATGACGCATGCCTGATATCTTCTCGCACTCCTGCGGTAGATGGCTGGCTAAGAATAGAAGTCTTTAAACTTAGTGTAGGTCTCAAACCAAGACAGGCAGGACACTCTTCTTCTAGTCACTCATTCTTCCCCAGTGCCGCATGGAAAAGAATGGCCAAATTCCACAATGCAGAAACACTGACTGTGGACACATCTCACACACTTTAGCCCTACTAGACAAGTGAAAAGGGTTCTGTACTGGAGCTGAAAAATTGTGTTATATGTGTCCTCAATAAAGATGTCTAGGATTCCCTCCCAGAGTGTCCGGTTTGTCGTTCTTCACTTAAAATTAATGTGAACATGTGCACTCGAGTGAAAGAAAATGTCTATTTAGCCCCATTCACAGGGTGCTTATGGATCCTAGCGCTTGCCCAGGCTCACGGGGTAACCGACGAAAAGTCCAGGCACTCCAGAGAGGCTTCAGAATAGCCACAGTTTAACAAGGAATCGGCAGTGTTTTTGCCATAGATTGGGACTTGACCGAGGCTTCAGAATAGCAGTAGTTTCTGTCTGGAGCCATTTCTCTAAAGTATGAAAGCCGTGTCTGTCCTGGCAGCCCCGGAGATAATCTTGGGAAGAGTTTGTTTTCCAACCTGTATTTGGGAATTTTTTTTATTTTTTTTTTCTTGGTATTTTTTCGTCCCAACTACTGGTAAATGCTTACTGATAAGACCTCACAGATGTGATATGTTAAGGATAAAACACAAATGTGATAGATTAAGTTGTAGAATTAATTTGAAATAACCTAAAGCTAAAAGAATATCAAATTTTAATATTTTGTAAAATGATTACCTTGTACATGGCTAAAAAATGTCATATAACAAAGAGTGCGTGTATATGTCACAGGGAGGGCACCTTGCATATGCCAAGGTGAGGCACTGGTACACAGGAAAGCCCCAATATGCAGATGATACAGAGTAGACGGCCTAGGCCAGAGACCCTGCACGGTATACAGCAGCCCTATTCTGAAAGACCGGTCTTTAGAATAGCCGGATCTGCTCTAAAGGAAATCTATCAATATATAAACGGTGCAGACAAGCGGTATCCAAATAGAGAAATCAAAAGCCAGAAGTCATAAACAAGAACGTATACCTTATACAGATGCGGGGGATCCAGAACCAGAAGATCAGTCAGCCAGGCAAGAGGGTCAGAACCAGGTAATCAAATACTTGAACTAATTACACAGGAAAGACTGGACATTTACTAGAACCTGGACTAACTATAGCAACTGCAGACAGACTAGACCAAAGAAATAAGGTAAACCTGAAAACACAAACTTGAACAGAAATAACAGCAGGGAGCTCTCAGCAGGAATCAGGAACTGAAGTAAACCAAAATGCAAGAGCGATGGGATAAAGGCCCATCGCAATATATAGGGAGGTGATCAGCCCACATTACCAGCAGGAGAGCTAAGGACTTAAGAGCCACTTAACCCTTGTGTTGCAATCCAGGCAAAGCAACACACAAACATATGGGAACTAAAGAATACAGAGGACAGGGGGACAGGGCTGGAACGGGGAAACGTGACAGTATGCATACACACTTTTTATCTTTTTTGGGAGTGGTCAAAGAGGTCTTCAATAAAATCGTTAAAAAGTATGTAACCCATAATTCAGAGAAATATGTCCCATAGACTACAAAATAGGACTTCAGCATAATACAGGGTATATTCACTTAACAGTCATTGTTTTGGTCAATCTGAATTCACTGTTTTGAGAAACTGCACCATAGTTTGCCATAGTTTTCAACGTTGTTTTATGCAGACGTCATTCAGCACAGTTTTCACTGTTGTAGAAGTTCAGTTGTTTGTTTAACTGTTGCTTTTACCAATCGGATTTCTATGAAGTTATTTTGCCGCAGCTTCAATGATAGAAATTACCCGTAGTTAGCTTATTTTGCAGAAGCATAAAGGTGGCACCAATGTTCACTATTGTTAGAAGTGAATATGCTGTTGAATTTTCCTACTCTGGTCGAAGTACATTGTTGACAGACAATGGGGATTTTTACGGTTTGCAATTACTGTAACCCCAGGTGAAACAACTATCCTTGGTGATCCCTTATGTGTTACAGTATCAAAATGCTGCTGTCTAAATTGGGGATCTAAAACCCTGGTATCCCAGTTGTTTATGGCTTAGGCTGGCTGTCCACTGGAACAGTTTTCGTGTGATGGTGCGATAATCCGATATTGTCCGTCATCGTGCGTCCGATCCCGTAGCATGAATGTGAAGAATGGAACCATCGTCCATTGTGGCAGACGTCCGACGGCTGACTTCTGGAGACCACAACAGATGGGTGATCTCACCTAGCAGGCTGGGAGTTCAGAGTGATTAGGCAAGATGGACATTGATAAACTCATTAGGGGAGTTAAATTTTTTTTTATTAAAACGCATTTATATTTTTGCTTAAACTCCCATTGAAAATAAATGATGCAGACATGATGCAAGTTTACCAAAACACCTTTTGTGCATGGTGGGACTAGCTGTGTAACATGGTGGGACTAGCAGTGCTGCTGCACATAGGTGTTTATTCACCAAGCACTGACATACCTCGCTAAGGGGACACACTCACACTCTTACTCTTCTGTGCCAGGGAATGTATGGCAAGAAAAACCAAGCCCTTGAAAGCAAAACAAGAATACAGGGAAAACTTAAACATGGGAAGGAACAGCAAAACAAAGTACCACAAATCTCCTGGTCTTACTTCCCCGGTGCTGAAGTAAGGCGTAGGAAAAACTGCCCTTGAACTGAATCCGAATTAATGCGTGAAAATGGCAAGGGTCCCTTTTTAAGTTAGGTATGGTATGGTAGATGAGAACTGCAACTGAGCAGGAGCATATAGGTAGTGAAAGAATAGTAACATACCAAGTTCAAAGGCAAATCAAAACACGGTAGCAAAAATGTACTCTATGAACAGATAAACAGTAAAAGTGAAATCCCTCACACAAGATACCTGATGTGTTAGGAGGGTCATGACTAGCAACTGGGATCGCTTAAGACTGGAGAAGAAGCGGTTACGTTGCAGCCTGGGTGTCTGTTAAACGTTAGTACTCTGGTACGTCGTTAGAGTCGGGGTACAAAAGTGGTGATGAGGGCTCTCCTGCTGCTTTGTTGGATTCCTGTTGGACATGATTAGCATGGCCAGGCATGTCCCGTCGGCTTCTGGGGCCCTTGTGTTTCCTTGGGTAAGGTGGTGAGGACAGATGGCTCTGATCTGGTCCCAGCGAGTTGGAAAGGGAAACGCCTAGGTCTGTGGCTAAGGCCTCCATCCATGCCTATTGGGTCTGTGAGAAAGAACGTTTTCTTGCCTTTAAAGATCATCAATTGACATGAGTGACCCCAAACTTATCAGATTCGTGCTCTCAGAAGCCGGGAGGGTAACTGCTTAAGCTTCCTCAGTTGGCACAGGGTAGTAGGAGAGAAGTCTTGAAAGAATTGTAGCTGTATCCTTGGTATACAGGTGTTTTGTGCGCTACCTCAATTAACTGTTCTTTGATGTGGGAATGTACAATGTGGTCCCTGGGTGTTGGCGATTTTGGGTCAGGGGGCCAGAGCACTCTGAGCGATGACCATGAGCAAATCTGAAAGAGGCACCTCTAGGAGAATTGCAGAGGCGTTTCACTTTATTTCAGGGAGGCCACGGATCCTGACACTTGTTACTTCAAGACCTGTTATTTAGGTTGTCTTCTTGCCATGTTTCCAGGGTGTATATTCGAGTGCGAAGGGAGGATATGTAAAAGACCTGGGTGGCGATGTGTTGCTGGGAGTTGGCTATCGTATCTTCCATGGCTTTTCGTAGAGGGGGCTAGATGCTTGCTCATATAAAGGGCTCATATCAGCGGATATCTTTTAAAAAGCTCTGGAAAATCCGCTTTGATGACTTGCAACTATGAGGGGCCTGAAACCCTGTCAAAGGCTGTTTCTGGTACATGAGAGGATAGCAATTGAGAGGATGGTGGCTGTGATCTCAGCTTTTGCGGCTCAGGAAGATAGACGCAACCTGGTTAATATATAAGGGAAATTTTCAATGTAAGGGGACCATGGAGTCCAAAAAAATTGTGCTTCACTTTGCACTTGTCCGGTGTTCATAAAAACTTTATGGTAAAGAGAAGTACACAAAAAGAGGGGGGGGGGGGAGAAATGTGTGTGATTTGAAAGCGATGCCCCCCGGGGAGGACTCTGGACAGTTGTGCTGCACACGCAATCGGTCACAGTTGCTGAATAGAGGATGTGCCCCTGGGTCGTACTCTGGGGTATGGGGTGTGCAATGGTCATCAGTGATCGTGCAAGGGGGTTGTTTTGCGGAGAAAGAGGTTCGGCAACTGGGGAGCCATCCCCTCAAAAACTGCAACAATTCTATTCAGAAGAGCTTTGTCTGGGTGGTGAGTTGGAGGCCTTGTGGTGGTAGGTCACAAAAAGGCAGACCAGAAATTATGAGTCCCAGCCACAATGATGAGCGGCGGCCCTTAAGTCCAGGTGGGCAGTGTGCAGGGAGAGTGTATATGGGGCCCTGCAGATTAGGGGATAATTGTGATTTCTGGTTCCTGTCTTTTGTGCACATCTCCATGTCACCCTTCGTATGGGTCCTCTGGGCCAGTCCTGCACCTGGTACAGTCGGCCAAAACACAGGCAGGTGTTTGCTCCAGACAACGCCTAGACTGCTCTGCGGAAGTGCCTGTCCTCTGCTTCCCAAGGTCGCGAATCCCAGCCTCTGCGAGGGACCAGGACCACGCTCCGTGGTCAAGGCGGCACCCCAAAGCGCACCCAGCGACCGTAATGGGCTGAGGCCGGTGTGTTTCAGGTCCTGGGGATTGATGGGTGGGCATGCTGGCAAAGGAGCGGTTTACGGTATGCGACCATCTTCCTTGGCTGCTCTTGACCCCAATCCTTACGTTTTCGCCATTGTCGTTCCCTGCATGCATTCGCTGACTCGTTTTTAAGAATAGATATTCTGGATTTGTCCCGGACATTATTTATTTTCCTGTGTGAAAATCTTATCTGTACAGTTACTATTGGCTATATGTTTATCTGTTTTCCACACTTTTACAGTAAATGGTTTTCAGCAGATCATTTGTTGACACGGCTCTAAAGAGGGTGTTCTTGGTAATCGGAGTCTGCTTTACAGATTGTGAAAACGTTTAGTCTTTCAATGCGGATTGTTTATTTAGCACAGTGACTGAAAGGGAGAAAAACATGAAGTGCTTGTTGAGTGCTTGAAGTGCTTTATAGAATATAGCCTAGCAATCTCTTCAATGTGCTCCTATTGAGATATATAGCTAATATGTTTTGTATGAAACTGGCTGCTGCCACCGTCGCCCCACCACTGGGACCTACTATGGCTGGACCTGCATAAACGACTACTGGCTCAGAATTCCACAGTAAGCAATATCTTTGGATGTGAGCGTGCAACTATTGGGTGCATATAGTGCCATTCAGATCACTTGTCAAGCAACCAAGTGCATTTAATTCCTAATTCTTTTGTAGAGTTTATGGAACAGGTCCTAAATCTTTAAAGGGATTTTCTAATCTATTTTTGAACTTCTAACTCAATCGTGTGTAATAGAGATTGGAAATTTTGACGCAATCTTCTAAAACATGTATTTTTATTTTGTGACAAGTGGAACTACGAGGCATGGATATGCCAAGACTATCAGAAGACTAAGGTGGTTGCCCAGTCGGTTTTGCAGATTTGCGTGCGTGACTTACATCTTCAGCCTCTTTTGAGACTTGGTCCCTGGAGTTTAAATCCCTCTGAATTCTGAAAACCGAATTCTATTTTAGCTCTTATGTTTAAAATGAGACCTAACAGGACCGAAACATCTCAATCAAAATTGCCAACCAGGGGAGTCCACGAGCAATATAAACTGAAAGCCTTTTAGCTCCCCTAGACACACAATTTATTGGTTATCAATTGGACAGTGTTCTGGCTGTGACGTCTGCTGTTGTCAAGCTTGACAAAGGCTGATGTCTCAGCCGAAACATGGACTGCTTGATATCCGATAAAATTGCTGAAACTGAGTCTTGGTGCCTGGCCTCTCTTCTGTTGGATTATACAGTCGTGGGCAACACTGGAGTCAGTGATCACCGGTTCTTTACCTTTTTGTAATTGGTACCTGGATGTTAGAACACCCTTTATGGTGCTTTGATGTACTGCATGAATTAAAGACTTGCCCGATCTCATTGGCCAGCCCACATAGGAAGGTCCCTTTCTCAAGGTTGTGCCATTCGAGACTTGAACCAAGCGGGTTATTCAGAGAGCGGTAAAAACCAGGAGAATGACTGGAGAAGTGAAAATTCTAGGTTAAAATAGCCAAACCAGAAAAATTCTCCCATTCACTTTCCAAATTGGCTATTTTGACCTAGAATTTTCAGTTCTCCAGTCATTCTCCTGGTTTTCACCGCTCTCTGAATAACCCTGTATATCTTTGGTGTACAATTCACACAATGGAATGACTTCTATAGAATCTAAACCAAACAATCCATTAATCGTCAACTCTGTACGTGACCTATCTCTGCACCCCCAATGGGTCACATATGTTAATGTCGCTTCCTTGCCAGATGCCCATTCTCCCACCAGCAATCTTTCATGCCTTCCTCCAGGCCTTAGCTGAAACTTAAGGTACAATGAAAGAGCGGTGATGGCATTTCCCAGAAATGAGGCAGCACTCAAAGCTTGGTAAAACAAAAGACTGGCTCATATTTTTCTTTAAAGCCTAATACATACAGTGCAATAAGGGACCTGGAAACAAGAGGTACATGACACCCTGCCCTGATGCACCTTCCCCTCTCAAGTGCGCCAGTCCCTAGCCATACCCCATATTCATGTCCAGACCTGAAACCATGGTGCAGATTGTAATCACAAGGTGGTTAACAGCACAAATACACAAGTCTGATAATGGGGAAATGCTTGGCAAACAATGACCTTTCAAGCCTTTTCATAGATCTAAAACATATTCTACACAAGGTGGTGGGAGGTGGAACGGCTGCAGTGACGCATGTAATCATATTAGAAACAACCGTAACACGTAAACAGAGACAATAACGATTTTAACAAAACAATAGTCACACAAAACAGACACCCTGTACCCTTATAGGCATAGGGTTACCAGGACATAAGAGAGGATTGGGGAATAAAATAACATTTCAGACTCACCCAGAAACCAGTCCTGCACCTCCCAACAGTAATGCCAAGTCCAGGTATCCGGAGATCAAATTTAGTCTCGTCACATGTACGTTTGTAAAAACAGAAAGGTGAACCTCGTTTTTATGTATTTTTTTATTTTTTTTTATTTAATTTCTTGCTCTGTTGATTGGAGCCATCGCAAGGGACTTGTTATTGGTTTCCAGTGATCCGGACAGAATTAATGATAATGGGTTTGACTTGTTTAAAAGAATGTTCATGAGGTGGTTTATGAATTGAAGAGAAACCATTCCTGCCGTATCGCCATTGTGTAGATTTTAAACTCTTGAATATAATGACACTTATAGCAATACCTAATGGCGTTATTGTTTCAGATCCGTTTGCTTTTTATATCCATGTGATTTAGTAGGACAAATTTTTAGTTTCTCTTATGTGTTTGTTTTTGTCTGCCTTTGGAGAGAGTGAGGAAATCTCCTTTTGTTTTAATGGTCCCGTCTCTTTTCCTGTAGAAGAAATTGATGTATTCTATACCCTAGACGTGGAATTTTCATTTCAACACAATAGACTGGCAAACGTGCATTTGCAGCAAAAGTACAAGATGGCCTTAACCCCTTCACTACCTAAAATGTTCTACATAAATCCACTTCCTGGACCAAGTTGTTTTATGGAAAACGAATTTACGCCATACATACATCGAAACTGTATCAAAAGCACATTTTTAAATGTATGTATTATTTTAACAGGCAGGTTCCACCATCTGCTGGCCAAATGCCTCTACTACATCTACATCTCCATAGTGCAGCTGATTTTGGCTCAACCCGACAGCTGATGGGCTCATCATTGGCTGCAGAGGGACGGCCTGAGTTCAGGTCATCCCACTGCGGCCAGCGGTGCATGCCGGCTGCGAGGAGGGGCCAAGGCAGGGTGTACCTGTACGCCCTGCGTCTTCAAAGCCCTTCCGCCATGAGAATGGTATAGTACGTCCCGTGGCGGTAAGGGGGGGGAATGACCATTTTGGCACCTCCTGGTATAATGCCCAAGGTGCTAAAACTTTGGGGGCACATTTTGTAGCCAGTTTGCAAAAAAACTTTTTGTTGCTCCAAGGTTAGCTCACATGGAGTATACTCGATATTGGGGCACCAGTAGATGCTTTGCAGATAGGGTATACCCTATCTTGGTATTGAAGCAGCGTAGTAATTGCCTTGAGATTTGTAGTCCTTGTGTGATATTGTTTAATAAAGAGTATCTGGGGGGTGGTGAGCTCCTAAACCTTATGAATTAATAACTACCACTACTCGAAGAATTCCTTTTTTAATTAAAATCCATGAAGTCAGATTTAATGGTGGAAAGAATGTCATCGAGCTAAATGCTGGATTTACAAAGGACCTCCTGTTAATTTTGACTGGCATTTACAAAGAAGCTTTGCCATACATAATTAATACCCCCCCCCCCCCCACTGGGATTATGTGAAGTTAGAAATTGGCTTGCTTTGGAAAAAGTAACATTTTCTGCAACCATAGGCCAATCCATTCCATTCATGTGATTGTAGTTCGACGTACAACATTACAGGAGGATGACACAACGGTGCGATCTAAATATATATTATCTATACGTCTGTTTTGCAATTTTGCTTCACCGCTGTATATATTTCATGTATATCCGCCTGGAGATTAACCTGTCAATAAAATGATTTGCAGAAAATGCTTTCACCCTAATTGTGACATGGAAAATGAGACGAGCGGTAACGCTCCTGGCTCGTTCCTGTAGAATGGGGAAGCGGTATAGTTGCTGGTAATCCCGGCAGTAGCCGTTTAGTTGAGCATTAAAGGACCAATGTCTGCATTCTATTACCCAGACTATTTTTAAATAATCATCCTGTACAGCGATATGTTTATTCGATGCTTTCAATTTATGCTTCACACAGAGCATCTGAAATATCCTAGCACTGAAAATTGCTAACGCCATTACACGTAAGTGTTATGAACCAGTAGGAGGGATTCTTTAGCTGTAATTGCAATGCAATTTGCTAGTTTTTTTTTTTTTTCCTCCGTGGCTCAAAGGAAGAATTTTTTTTTTTCCCAATAAATTGTATGTTTTAACACAACAGTGCATACGAAAGCCACTGAAAGTAAAGTTGTAATTTGTAGGAAGCAACATCTGAAGCTTTTTGAGTCCCTACTGATAAATTGGGTTGATATCAAGAAGCGTTACTGCAAGCGAGTTGTCCCTTTGCTATGGTACTGCTAACGAACGGAGCTTTTGCTTGCTGTATACAGGGGCTAAGGCTAGCTGTCCACTGACTTGGTCGTCAGACTATAGACCACTTGGTCGTACGACCCGGGTCGTCCACTACAAGAGACTATTGACGACACAGGAAGACCGACGGAGAGACTAAAAAAAAACACCATCGAAGACTGCTGGACTACAGACCAAACTTTTCTGATTCCCAATCTTTTTTTTTTTTTAAAAAACTATATATTTTTTTTTAAACATTTTTTGTATTTTTGTTATTTGATGAAAAAAAAGACTTTTTGCTGAAAATGAAAAGCATAAACTGTTTAATAAAAAAAATGTCAAAAAATATTTTACATTGAAACCTATTGGATTCGTTTGAACTGAACCACTGTTCCGGCTGGGTGGAGTAGAGGTAACATCACTGCTCTGCGTGGAGAGAGCCTGTGGAGTCATGGGTTCGATCCCAGCAAGCACCTCTCCAGTAAGTGTCCTTGGGCAAGACACCTAACGGTACATACTCACCACCCAGGACATACTCACCACCCAGGACATACTTGAAAACGAGAGAAATCTCAACGTATCCTCCCTGGTAAAATCCTTTCTCAAAAAAAATAAAAATAAAAAATAAAATCAGGGCGGTTCACGGACACTTTGGTGCAATTCGGCATTCTCTGAATAGATTGTCCCATAGTGAATTAATTTCCCTACCGGGGAACTGCACCGTATATCCATTCCATTTTTATTGAATTTTGTTTGCCATGTATGCTATACCAAGACTTCATCCGACAAATCCCATTCAAATGGGAGAGATCACTATTCTGAAGTAGTCATCCAGTGGAAGTCTGAGGTAGTGGACAAGGGTTGGATCCCCTGTGTTGTGGGATTAGTCGAATGAATACGGGCCCGGTGGACGGACGGACGGCCAGCCTAATGGAGTTGCAGCTCTAGCCCCATGACACAAAAATAGGCTCAGTAGAAAGTAAATTGGATAAGCACCACTTGCCACAAATATGAGATCAAGAATGGGACACTGACAAAGTGAATGTGTGTGTTTGAGAAGGATGGGACAGGAACATAATAGAAACGGAGAATAATGACCCAGAGAAACACTACAGCGGAGTAGGATGTGGCTGAGACAAAACTACAATCTTCAGTTCCAGGGTAAGGCTAATGTCAGACGTACGCATTTTGAGCACACTGTGCGTCCGTGCAAAACTGACGTACTTTCTGACTGATACTGTAGACACCACACGGTCTGTTTTTTTGACTGATGTAGATGGGAAATAAAATGAATACGTAAAATGAAATAAATTGATACATGATCTGAAAAAACATTTTGTCTGTCAAAAATGCAGTCCGTCCGACTACGTTCCATCACTCACACACAAAGCTACGCAGACGTGGCACACTCTGTGCATCCGTCCTAACGGTTTGAAGTTTTTGCCTAAATTGCGTCCGGTGCCACGTGCGTTGTGCCTCTGCACTTTTGTGCAGACGTACTTCGTGTGTAGGTCTCTATTGATCATAATTTTATGCTACGACTGACGTTAAAATGTGCGCCAACATGGACGTGATCACTGCGTTCGTCTGACACGGGCCTAAGTGGTCGAGTGCTGCAGGAACGTGTGGGAACTGCATGACTCCACTTCTTCTGCGGCAGGAACTCTGTTCGTTTTGATTGAAGAGTGCTTGCTGAGCCCCTTTCCTTCTCCTGGGTCTCGCTGGCCTGCCGAGACTCTTTTCACTGCACACAATGTTGGTATGTTGATAATATTGCTTAGTAGCGGCACTGGTTTATGACATGTCTGTACCATGGTCTGATCCTGCCAAGTGCTGAACATAGATCTTTCACCGTACTTTAAATGCGGATGGCAAAGTAAAAAATTTTTGTTAGAAGAAAACTAATAATCAGAACAAAGCACGTTTGATCTGTTGCCTCCTGGTCGCAATCCTTTAGATTTCAAAAAGATTTCCAGCACCTTAATTAAACATATGCCAGGTTTATAATAGATTTCTCCGACTCGTAAGGGAAGTACCGAGCCAAAGAAAACAAACGAAGGATACATATTTACAAAGGACACTTAATGTAGGAAAGCAAAACTGAAATTTATACAGTAACTCCTTTTTAACTTTCTGCTTGTCTACATCGACTTGACCAACCGGTTACGGAAATGTTGGCTAATAATCCTAATTTAGTTGGGGCTTCCTTGTGAGAGCCGTCACTAACTAGTGCAGCTCTGTGATAACTGGTTGCACTATCCAGTGGCAGCTCAGGGTTTAGTCTATGGGCCCCCATTACTTTGACATTATGTATATTCTCCAGATTTAAAAATGAGATTAAATGTTTTATATTTCTGACTAGTCCAAGAAGATGCAGTGTTGTCTAACATGTAGTGAATTAATACGCATGATTAATGAGACTTATTGAGTAACAATTTTACATTGACTGGGTAAAGAATTTCAAGAACATGTAAATTGTGAGAGTGGGGGAGGGAATCTGTTTAATATTAGTCAAAAATGACACTGGCTGTTGAGCAGGCTTGGCATTCTAACCCTTACCTCTTAGGAAATTGTGTTTGATAATCGACTGCCTTGGGGCAACACAGCCACTGTACCCGGTGGGATGAAATTTCTCCCGGCCCCTCACTTTGCTCAAAATCCTTCTGAACTCCTGACCGATTTATAATTTGCTATGCCTCTAGTTTCCCAGTCTGGGTCGCTTATCTACTGGGACAGAGCTAGTTCATTCCATCTTCAAATAATCTAGGTCCATGCTGTTTCTACAATGGTCTACTCCATTGCTTTACTCAAATGTGTCCCACCAATGTAAATACAGTGGTGTGATAAATCTGTTCACTGACCCACTGCATTGAGTCTTGGCTATCGTTTGTGACCTGCCACTTTCTGGCCATTTAGCTTTAATGGGCTCCTTCTCTCCAGGTGGTGGATGTCTGTTACATAGTTACATAGTTACATAGTTACATAGTTACATAGTTACATAGTTATATAGGCTGAAAAAAGACATGCGTCCATCGGGTTCAGCCTCTCCCACATAACCTACTGCTGTTGATCCAAAAGAAGGCAAAAAACCCAGTCTGAAGCGCTCGCCAATATGCAACATACTGGGAAAAAATTCCTTCTTGACCCCAGAATGGCAGTCAGATTTCTCCTTGGATCAAGAAGCTTTTACCCACATATTAAATATTATAACCCTTAATATTCTGTGTCTGCAGGAAGTCATCCAGTCGTTTTTTAAAAGTCTGTACAGACTCTGACCCAACCACCGCAACAGGCAGAGAATTCCACAGCTTTATTGTTCTCACCGTAAAATAACCCTTCCTATGCTTTAAGCTAAATTTTCTTTCTTCCAGTCTAAATGGATGACCCCTTGTCCTATGTATAGTCCTGTTAATGAATAGGTTATCAGACAATGGTTGATAATGGCCCCGTATATATTTATATAAGGTTATCAGATCCCCTCTAAGGCGCCTTTTCTCTAAACTAAACAGGTTTAAGCTTGTTAGTCTTTCCTCATAACTTAACCCTTCCATCCCCCTTATTAATTTAGTTGCCCGTCTCTGCACTTTTTCTAACGATATAATATCTTTTTTTAAGACAGGTGCCCAAAATTGCACGGCATATTCAAGGTGCGGCCTGACCATTGATTTATACAGAGGCAAAATTATGTTTTCATCCCGTGAGTGAACTCCCCTTTTAATGCATGCCAGTACTTTGCTGGCCTTGGCGGCTGCTGTTTGACATTGCACATTGTTACTTAGTTTGAAGTCTATGATTATTCCCAAATCCTTCTCCTGCTTGGATTTCCCTAACTCCGTACCATTTAGGGTATAAATTGCTTGTGTGTTCTTCACTCCAAAGTGCATAACTTTACATTTATCTGATTCTTCACTCCAAAGTGCATAACTTTACATTTATCTAGATTATCTGGGTTTAAAATCAGTAGCCTGAGACCTCTTCCTTGACCTGATGAGGTTCTCACTTCCTTCAGTGCTTGCGTATTTTCTGATCGCTATTTTGTGTACTGATTTGGCTTGTATATAGTTTCTCCTGGCTCTTAACCCCTTGAATCCTGTTCTGATAACCCTCTGGCATACGACCCTTAGCATTCCTGATAACCCTCTCTGTAATCGACCCCCTGGCATTCCTGATAACCCGCTTTGGCATACGACCCCTGGCATTATTTTGACGTTCAGAGTTTGTATTTAACCTCTGGTTTCTGTTCATTCTAGTCACATACTCTTCTGGGTTTGGCTCTCTGGTATTTAGGTAGACGTACCAACCAGTTGAAGTGTAGGATAGTTGTGCTACGTAAAGGGATCAGACCTATATATAATGAGGAGAAATGTGACAATAGTTGAATTAATGCCAATAAGAAAGCAAACCCACCTTCAGAAACTTTGTTGAAGGTCTATGAATACTCCTTGGTGCTGGTTTATGGTATTAAATGTTGAATGAGCAGCTTGCTTCAGTCGACGAAAACAAATTTTCAGCATGCCAGAAAGTTTGCACTGCAGCCTGGTGTGGGTATACATGGATGCATGAAAAGTTTAAAACTGATTTTAAGTAATGTTGGCGCTGCTTCATAATAAACCAAAGAGACAGATATCCTAACGAGATGGTGACCTATGGGTCTGATTTGCCCCACGTCCAATTATCAAAACCTACAAGATCCTGACAAGATAATGCACTTTAAGTCTGATTTGACCTGTATAATTTAGATGTGAACTCTAAGGAAAGGATGTAAGCATGTCTGCCATCAAAGCCGTTGAAATGGTCACAGGGTCTCAGGTCCATATGGTTGGAGTACAAATATGGCAATTATAGTTTGTCGAAAAAGCGTTCTTAAAGACAAGTGAAGGTGAAAATACATACATATTATGGTTGAAGGACCGTCATCTATGTATATATTTTTTTTTTTAAATACTTAATGCTCTATTCTTTGATTTGAGTTCAATCTGAATCTAGTTGTAAAATGACTTGTGTAATTTTAAATGTATTTATAAAGTGCCATCAAATTCCATAGCGTTGTACAACGGGTAGGACAAAACATTGCAAATTAACATTGGATAAGAGGACCCTACTCAAGACCTTACAATCTATGAGAGGGGTGACACACTGTGGAGATTTAATCATACTTCTGATGTATGGAAAAAAAACTGTCTTTGTCCTTGTAACACTCGTGTTTTTTATAAAGTGAAATGGTTCCTGTTGAATGTTCTAAATAAGCTTCCATGTGAATTTTCTGCTCCGAATTCAATGTTTATGTAATAATGAAAGAAAAAATCCGTTGTTTCCTTTTAGCTCCGTTGGCGTTTCCTATCGGTAACAATAACGAATACATCAGATGGATGTACTGGGATCTTGCGTTAAAGCCTCCCTTTTATCATACTGTAAATAATAAGCGGCAATGTTTCAAGGTCTCTGCCATCCAAGCTGCCCCGCTTTCCTGATGTATCCAAAGTGCGTGTGTTAAAGTTCTGTTCAGTTCTTTTGCAGCGGTTTAAGTGTTGTATTACAAGACGATTGGCACCGAGAAACCCGAAGCAGCAACTAATTATGACTTATAAATGGCCCGTACATAATTTATGGGTGTTGTTCAAACATAGTGGTTTTGTCAAGTAAACAAGTCGGTAATGAATTGCACACTCTCTCATGTCAGGCATCATTAAGTAATGTGATGAAACGTGATCCTCCTTTTGCAGTCCCAAGGCGATATGTAGGTCAGCAAACTGCTCACAGACTGCTTGTTCCAAGTAAATTGAAGTAATCTGTATGGCTTGTGACGGCCAAGTCCTTGCACTTGCTGAACATACTGAAAAAACCAACCTTGTTAAGATGGACAGACACACTTAAGTACATACAGTATCTCAAAGAAGTGAGTGCACCCCTCACATTTTTGTAAAGGTTTTATTTTTCCATGTGACCAAAACTGAAGAAATTACACTTTACTACAATGTAAAGTAGTGAGTGTACAGCGTGTAGAACCGTGTAAATTTGCTGTCCCCTCCAAAATAACTCAACACACAGCCATTAATGTCTAAACCGCTGGCAACAAAAGTGAGTACACCCCTAAGTGTCAATATTTTGTGTAGCCACCATTAATTTTCCAGCACTGCCTCATCCCTCTCGGTCATGGAGTTCACCAGAGCTTCACAGGTTGCCACTGGAGTCCTGTTCCACTCCTCCATGGTGACATCACGGAGCTGGTGCTGTTCGAGACCTTGCGCTCCTACACCTTCCGTTTGAAGATGACCCACAAATGCTCAACCAGAGTTTACGTCTGGAGACATCCTTGGCCAGTCCATCATATTTACCCTCATCTTCTTTAGCAAGGCAGTGGTTGTCTTGGAGATGTGTTTGGGGTTGTTATCATGTTGGTATACTGCCCTGCAGCCCAGTCTCCGAAGGGAGGGGGATCGTACTCTGCTTCAGTATGTCACAGTACATGTTGGTATTCATGGTTCACTTAATGAACTGTAGCTCCCCAGTACCGTCAGCACTCATGCATCCCCAGGGGGAACTTTCTCTGCACACCCAAGTGTCACAAGGCAGAAGTGATTTGAATATGCCATCTGCTAGGCACCAAATTGATCAGGCTCTGCGTTCCGACATAAGGTCTCCAATACTCGCAGCAGTGAGCGCTGTGGGAGACGAGCTGATGGAATGGTTCTGCATGCATCACCAATTCTTCATGACTGCTTATGCATGGTCCCTCCGTACCCGACCCCATGCACCCTCCAACCCCAGAACAATTAACACAGACGCATTGCTTCCATTGGAAAGGGCATATGCCACAGCTTTATTTAACTTGCAACATTAAAACTGTGTCCCACTGTATATATCTACAATTCTGACCCAATCACCTGCAGTGGGATGGCAGTTTCCACTCATAAACCCGAAGAGCTCATCATTCTGTAAAGCCTAAGGCCTACAGAACTCGTTTCCCCAACTCCTCACCCTTGGGTGTCCTATCTATTCTCCCGCTGGGAAGGACTCTGCAGCTGTGACATTATTGACCAACCTACTCTTGGTGGGTAGGTGGGAATTTCTTTGCTAATGTCTCCAGACTTTCTGGGAGCAAAGAGGTAAGAAACCCCCCCTTTGCCTTGACTGCAGAAGATGTGTGGGGTTTCCCCGCAACCTGTGGAGAATGTCCCCCACACGTCCATGGGGTTTTCTCGGCCTCAACTGTTGTGGTGGGACTCGGCGTCCTGCTGTGGTCTGACTTCCTTGAAGGTAGGCTGTTTAGTGGGACCCCCCCCCCCTCCAGCGCACAATGTCATTTTTCAAGCGCTACACGGCAGAATCGGGTGAATGCCTGAAGGGGAGAGTGTACGCATCTCTTTTCAACCAGAGGGGCCAGGAAGAGGAGAGGCATCGCTGGAAAGAGCACAGCATGTTCATTGTTTTATACAGCCATTATATTCATAAAATACAATGTGTCAAAATACATGTGAAAATTTTTTGTTTTTTTTCTAGTTTTAGTTAAAATCGTATTTTTTTCTCAGTAAAATACAGTAACAGGTTCCCATTTTTATTTTCGACGAGTGCCCCGTAGAATATATTACTACTAAGGTTTGGATGGTAAAATGTGAAGAATTTTTTTTTTACATCTTTTATTTTGGCATTCTGACAGGACCTGACATATACATATAATAATGATATAGTGGTCCAGAGGAAACCTTTCTGGGCAGGCGTATGGAACTTGCCTACAACAGTTCACAAGGTCCGAGTGATCTGCAATTTGCGTGCACAATACTAGCTTGCTTACTTACGGAAATTGTGTTGGATAGCTGTTGGGACGTTTGCTTTTCAAAAGTCCTGAGCTGAAGGAGTAGCAGCACTCTCAAAGGGAGACAAGGTGGGTATTTATTCCCAAAATAGTAAACAAATTGGGCTGCCTTATTTAAAGACGATAAATGGGGTGGGAATTTCCATTGGTGCTCCTTTATAAAACGCTGTGAAATATGCTGGCGCTGTATAAATGCCTGTATCTAACTCCTTCAAAGTGTAGCTCGTCATAAATAAAGGAATGATTGGATTTTCGAGTATTTACAATATTTACAGGTTTAGTGTATTTATGTAAAATGATCTCTAATGGCTTTTCTGGCTTAAAGGAAAAGTTTATAACCTATAAATCAAATGGTCACACTGTTACAATTAAGCATGTGGTTATGTCCAATAGGTTCTCCTGCATTTCTTGTACAGTAACCTAAGCATTAATGTGTATACGATGTTATGCACTTTCAAATATTTCTGCTTGAGGATAAAAATGCTTGATTCCTTCAAAAGTAGCATGCTGTCTTTTGTGATGCACTCACCATAAAAACTGCAGGTTTTGTGGATGAAAAGGCAAAGTGAAATAAACTGTATTTAATAAAAAAAATAAAAATTATTTGGACCATATGTCTAGAAAAACACAATCCGAATGTGAGATGGTCTGTCCTTCGGTTTGATCTTGAATCAAATTTAAAAAAACAAACAACAAAACAACCTAGAATAATCCTTTTTAAAGGGATTTCTCGGTAGTGTATACCAAGTCTATCCAATTGACTACAAATTGTATCATGATACGCTTTGTATCTTTTGAAAAGGCTTTGGTTTAATAAGACTTAATTCCAAATCCCTCTAGAATGCTCCCTTTTTAAGTCCTCTTTGGCACCATTAGCATTAAGTCAAGAAATCCTGCTGCTTTCATGAAATGTAGTATGGGCAAAGTATCTACCATTTTTGTATGTTTCCAAAAACATATGCTGTGTCAAATGTGGTGTGTATCCTATATAAATTGGGATCAGGTATAAGCATGAATGAGATTTGAATGACATGCCAATAGATGGTTTGCAGTGACATTGCTCGATCTATGGACCATAAACTGACCAATACGAGGTTCTATTGCATTTCCAAATCCCTTTTTATTGGCAGTAGAATGAAAGATGCAAACATACACTGATTTGCATGATCTAATATAGACTAAAATCTGTTAACACTTTCAACACTGAGAACATTCTATTGAAAACAATATATAAAATTTATTTCAAATACACGTGTGTAACTCCATGTTTCACAAGCGTTTGAAGGAAGGGAAATTAGGGGAAAGTCTGACCATACGAGGGAGAGTGTTCCAGAGGATGGGAGCTGCGCGTGAGAAGTCCTGCAGTCTATCATGGGAAGAGGTGATGCGGGGAGGAGCTAGGCGCAGGTCACTTTTTTTAATCTTGGAGTGGGCTGGGGTGTATCTGGTGATGGGTGAGGACTGCTAGTGGGGAGCTGTGATAGAGCTTTGTAGATCAGGGTAAGGATTTTGAATTGAATTCTGCAGTGGATGGGGAGTCGGTGAAGAGACTCGCAGAGGGGAGCAGCGGGGAGGTGGATGAGCCTGGCGGAGGCATTCAGAATGGATTGTAGGGGGGTGAGGCGGGAGACAGGTCAACTAGAAGATTATTACAATAGTCAAGTCAGGAGATTACAAGGGCATGGATGAGTTGCTTTGTGGTGTCAGCGGTAAGAAATTACTGCATTTTGGAAATAATACACAGCTGTTAGTGGCAGGAGGAGGAAAGAGACTGGATGTGTGGGATGGAGAGAGTCAAGAGTATCTCCGAGGCAGTTACACGTATCTGATGACCGGATATATAGATAGATCTCTCGCTCACCACGCCACAGTGAGCGGTCGCCATCAAAGGTTGCTCCTCTAGGGCCGCGCTCGTGCTCTCTTGATCTTACGAACTCTGAAAGATTTAGTAAGAGTGCGGGGCAAACGTTTATGGTGAAAGCTCGCTGCCTCGTTTCATCCGGTGGTGCCTGGCAGAATGCTATTAGAGCATTCTGCCGGCAAGCCAGTCCAGTGCTGGCTATTTGCACGAGTAGAAGTACTTGTGCAAATGCCCGGTAGGTGTACCCCTGCTTGTGGTACACGTAGCCCCTGGGGTACACATACCACAGGTAGAGAACCCCCTGATCTAGTGTATATAGTTATGGCATGGACAGTGTAATGAAAAGAAATGGATTTAATATTGTTCCAGATGAAATCTCCTAGTCAGGACTCTCGGTAGAATCTTTGGATCTTGCAGCAATCATTAGCGACTCTCTTCAATATTTTATTTTGCTACACAGGACTGCTGTTCTTTGAAGGCGTTTCTTTAGAAATTAGAATAGAACAAATGGTTTGTTGTGAATGGCTGTTCCCAACTGAGCGTTACATTGTTCTCATCAGTTGAGTCCAACATGGAGTTCCTGTGATACTTGGCCAGGTCAACAGCCGGCTGAGGACGTTAGTGATAATTTCAAGGATATTACATAACAATTCTTTATCTCACTGAATTGTGGTTATAAATTGGTTTTCACATAGATTTTTTTTATATACTTTTTATTGAGTTATCTCTGATCTCCTTTCCATGTACGGCATGCTGCATTGTATTATGACATTTGTATTGAAATTTATAATGTAACACTATCTGGGCACAAGGATGTGCAGGGGTTGTAGAGTATAGTTGATATGGTGTTCCACAGGAGCGATGCAAAGCAGTTTCCTTTATTGCTAATATGCCGCTAAAGTTCTAGCACTGTGGATATGTCTGAGGTGCTAAAAATGTTTTATAAATAGCTGGGAACGTGCTTAAATGACATTTCCCCAGCTAACCCTTGCATGGAGACCAATACTGCAGTAATTTGTTTGGCCAGCAGATTCTATATGATATCTGCCTGACAAATTGATTATTATAGTAAGGAATACATTGGGAAAATTCCCAAATATTTCTTGGTGTATAATTTTTTTGTTTTTTTTTTAAAAATCACTGACTTGTTTTGTGGAAAATCCTTAGCTGCTTAAGGAGTTGTTCACTAATCACTAGTCTTTCATTGACAGTACGGTGTAGGGATGCACCGATACCACTTTAAGACCGAGTACCGATACTTTTTTAAAAGTACTCACCGATACCGAGACTTTTATGTCATGTGACCACTTTCCAATAAGAACAGACCTCATATAAAAATGCCCCCAGCTCACATGTATATACCCACGAGATAAATATTTATACAGAATGCCCCCAGCCCCCCCTGTAGCTTGCCGCCTCACATGGATATTGCCCCCAGCCTCACATGGATATTGCCCCCAGCCTCACATGGATATTGCCCCCAGCCTCACATGGATATTGCCTTCAGCCTCACATGGATATTGCCCTCAGCCTCACATGGATATTGCCCTCAGCCTCACATGGATATTGCCCTCAGCCTCACATGGATATTGCCCTCAGCCTCACATGGATATTGCCCTCAGCCTCACATGGATATTGCCCTCAGCCTCACATGGATATTGCCCCCAGCCTCACATGGATATTGCCCCCAGCCTCACATGGATATTGCCCCCAGCCTCACATGGATATTGCCCTCAGCCTCACATGGATATTGCCCTCAGCCTCACATGGATATTGCCCTCAGCCTCACATGGATATTGCCCTCAGCCTCACATGGATATTGCCCTCAGCCTCACATGGATATTGCCCTCAGCCTCACATGGATATTGCCCTCAGCCTCACATGGATATTGCCCTCAGCCTCACATGGATATTGCCCTCAGCCTCACATGGATATTGCCCTCAGCCTCACATGGATATGGCCCTCAGCCTCACATGGATATGGCCCTCAGCCTCACATGGATATGGCCCTCAGCCTCACATGGATATGGCCCTCAGCCTCACATGGATATGGCCCTCAGCCTCACATGGATATGGCCCTCAGCCTCACATGGATATGGCCCTCAGCTCATAAGTGATATTGCCTCCAGCGCTCACCTATATGCTGGGGAAGCTGGCCGCGTGCATGAAAAGCACGCGGCCAGCGTTCCCTTCCGGCGGCAGTGATACCCATCCTGAGGTCCGGTCGCGCTGCTGTGGAGCCGAGAGGCAGTGTCACAGAAGCGCCCGGAGGCTGCGTGAACGCGTCACAGCAGCGCGACCGGACCTCAGGATGGGTGAGTATCACTGCCGCCGGAAAGGAACACTGCCCACATGCTTTTCTTCATGCACGCGGCCAGCTTCCCCAGCCCCGCGGATACCGGCAAGCCGGCCCAGCGCTGGCTTCCGGTATTGGGGGGGGTGTATTGAGCCTTTTGCATGAGTACAAAGTACTCGTGCAAACGGCAGTATCTGCACCGATACCGATACTAGTATCGGTGCATCCCTAGTACGGTGTTTTTACCTCGAAGTAGTGAATTATCGTAAGCGAACTTCCATCATGGTTCACTGTACTTTTCACCTTTATTTTCTGCTAAAGTTATTCAGCATAGATTTTACTATTGTTTCTACCTGTATTCCAGTAGAAGTTGTGTAGCGTAGTTTTGCATGGTTTTCAGCTGTTTCTGTAGGTCCGTGAAGATCACCACGTAAAAATCGCCAAGGTAGATTCACTTGTGTCGCAAACAATGGTGGATCATCACTAGTTACTTGATTCTATGGAAAAATAATGGTGGTATTGTTCAGTGTTGTTTGCAGTAGCTTCTCTTGTCCTTCTTGCATTTTGCTTTTGCGATTGTATTCGTCTATGGTGAACTATCGCTTGGTGAGGAACCCCTACAGTATGTAAACCATTCTTCCAAAATTCAGATAAAGTAGAATATTTTGTTACATCTTTTGTGGTTTCTGTCATTGTAGTTCTGTTTCTGGTATCCCTTTAATACTGGGGGGGGGGGGAAAGCAAGTGACTGCTCTATGGCGTAGAGTACTTTTAGAGGTTTATTCCTGTGTTTTAAGTACTAATTACATGTACAGTTATGAAGATTATGCTAATTAAAAATATGCTATTCATGTGGAAACGGTTTTGAAAGTATAATCCGAGAATTGACTATGTAGATCAGGGTTTGGCTCTGACCTTTCCTCTTTGCAAGGCTCATTTATGTGTAAATATTCCGTAATCAAAAGGGTCTATTTTTGGGAGTTCAGTAGGGCGGTCTTATTAATACTTGAGGAAACTATTATTTTTATGGCTGCAACTAATAATTTTCATTGTTGTGCGCGATTTCCCATTCAGCCCTCCTGCAACCACCACGTCACCTACCCTATTCACCCTCACCTCATGGGTCCACCCCTCTCCTGTTACATTGCAAGCTCTCGAGCAGGGTCCTCCCTCGCTCTGTTGCGTGTGTAACGCATATGGATATTTGTTATTCTGTGTCTCATTAACCCCTTCACTGCTGAGCCATTTCACTTCTTAAAAAAACACTTCTCTTTCTAATTATTTTAAAAAAAAATTTCTTTACTTTAGACATGGTCATGTTTGGTATCATTGGAAAGGCCATTGCTCTGGCCTTTCAAATGGTACCAAACATGACCCTGCTAGCTGCCAAAAGTCGGGAGATAATGGGGTTCAAAGGAACCCCCTATCTCCACCCCATCTTTCCTTAGGAGTCAATGAGGACATTCCCCACACGTCCTCAGCAGTGAAAGGGTTAAGGAATTTGTTGGCGCTTTATAAATACTTGTAACTGTGTGTGTGTGTATACACAGGTCCAGAAATATTGGGACATCGACACAATTCTAACATCTTTGGCTCTATACACCACAATGGAGTTGGAATGAAACCAACACAATGTGCTTTAACTGCAGACTGCCAGCTTTAATTTGAGGTTATGTACATCCAACTCAGGTGAACGGTGTGACTTACAGCAGTTTGCAGATGTGCCTCCCACTTGTTAAGGGACCAAAGGTAATGGGACAATTGGCTTCTCAGCTGTTCCATGGCCAGGTGTGTGATACTCCCTCATTACCCCAATTACAATGTGCAGATAAAAGGCCCAGAGTTTATTTCAAGTGTGCTATTTGCATTTGGAATCTGTTGCTGTCAACTCTTAAGATGAGATCCAAAGAGCTGTCACTATCAGTGAAGCAAGCCATCATTAGGCTGAAGAAACAAAACAAACCCATCAGAGATAGCAAGAACATTAGGCATGGCCAAAACTGTTTGGAACATTCTCAAATAGAAGGAATGCACTGGTGAGCTCAGCAACACCAAAAGACACGGGAGACCACGGAAAACAACTGTGGTGGATGAATGAAGAAGTCTCTCCCTGGTGAAAACACCCTTCACAGCAGTTGGCCAGATCAAGAACACTCTCCAGGAGGTAGGTGTATGTGTGTCAAAGTCAACAATCAAGAGAAGACTTCACCAGAGTAAATACAGAGATTTCACCACAAGATGTAAACCATTGGTGAGCCTCAAAAACAGGAAGGCCAGATTAGAGTTTGCCAAACAACACCTAACAAAGCCTTCACAGTTCTGGAGCAAGATCCTATGGACAGATGAGACCAAGATCAACTTGTACCAGAGTGATGGGAAGAGAGTATGGAGAAGGAAAGGAACTGCTCATGATACGAAGCATACCACCTCATCAGTGAAGCATGGTGGTGGTAGTGTCATGGCGTGGGCATGTATGGCTGCCAATGGAACTGGTTTTCTTGTATTTATTGATGTGACTGACAAAAGCAGCAGGATGAATTCTGAAGTGTTTCAGGCAATATTATCTGCTCGCATTCAGCCAAATGCTGCAGAACTCATTGGACGGCGCTTCACAGTGCAGATGGACAATGAGCCAAAGCATACTGCAAAAGCAACCAAAGAGTTTTTGAAGGGACAGAAGTGGAATGTTATGCAATGGCCAAGTCAATCACCTGGCCTGAATCCCATTGAGCATGCATTTCACTTGCTGAAGACAAAACTGAAGGGAAAATGCCCCAAGAACAAGCAGGAACTGAAGACGGTTGCAGTAGAGGCCTGGCAGAGCATCTCCAGGTATGAAACCCAACGTCTGGTGATGTCTATGCGTTCCAGACTTCAGGCTGTGATTGACTGCAAAGGATTTGCAACCAAGTATTAAGAAGGGAAAGTTTGATTTATGATTATTATCCTGTCCCATTACTTGTGCCTCCCACTTGTTAAGGGACCAAATCTCCAAACTGCTGTAAGTGCTACACCATTCACCTGAGTTGGATGTACATACCCTCAAATTAAAGCTGACAGTCTGCAGTTAAAGCACATTGTGTTTGTTTCATTCCAATTCCATTGTGGTGGTGTATAGAGCCAAAGATGTTAGAGTTGTGTCGATGTCCCAATATTTATGGACCTGACTGTATATATGTGTGTGTTTTTATTATTGCAGAAGCCATTTGCACATCACAGCAATTCAAAGAACTGCATCCCAGAGCTCCTGTGCTACATTCCCCATATGCAGCAAGGAACTCATGGGTAAGACATGCAAATGACATCTGTCACACTTTTTTGCAGCCTGGGTCTGTTTTCACACAGAACCCTTCAATCAATGCCAGGCCATACTAGATGTTTTTTTGTAGAGATCCGGTTTATGCAACTGGTCAAAGCCACCTCTGGACAGCGGTGTTTTGGATTTATTGGACCCTCTTCAGCAAGGACCCAAATAAGTACTGATTTGCCCAATGGGTCCAAGCATCCACTGCGACTGGTCATGCCTAGCTCCTTGCTGAAGAGGGTCCAATAAACCCGAAACAGCACTGTCCTGCAGGTGGAGCACCCCTCCCTGTCACAGTGGCTCCACCTGCAGGATCTATTTAACCTTGAACTGCAGGGAGCACCAGACAGGACTCTGTACTCAGTGCGTTAATCCCATAAGAGCAGTCATCAAGTTAGCATGTTAGGACCTGCTAAATGGGGGGGGGGGTACATTGGCGTTTGTTGGTAGTCTTGAGCAATCCATGCCCATGCATTGTGAATTAAATCTCCACCATTTTTTTAACAGAGATTAGAACTAAAAGGCGATACGCGCGCCGAAAACGCACATATGAAAAACATGTGAGGTGTGAACCCAGCCTTAAAAGCATTGGTACCCCAGAACTTCTACTACTATAGATAAAGTGTTTTAAAGTAGCAATCTGTAGCGCTGTATTTCTGTTTAATTTGCTGCAGTGAGTTTGTATGGAATGTGGGGGGCGAGATCCGGATAAGGATTCCAGGGAATAATGTTCACCTTTTTTCTGTATTTAAGACATAACTGAACCTAGCTTCATTTTAATGCTGTCCTTGAAGAAACGAAGGTTCTCCTGTTTTGCATTTTTATCTTCACTGTGCAGATGGCGTGTGGGAAAAGCAAGAAAAATATCTAAATGCCAAATAAAGTAATTGTAGTACAAGAGATTCAGTTATCTACTTTGTTACACTGTCGACTCCCTTAAAAAATGATACCAACATTTATTTACTCCTGAAGAACCTATATAGTACTTATTATAATGGGGTGGATGAAACTAGGGATGCACCGATACCAGTATCGGTGCCGATACTACCGTTTTGACGAGTACTCGTACTCGTCAAAAATCGCCCGATACTTTTACCGATACTTCCGCTCCAGTGGGACAGCAAACGCGGCCTCCGGCGCTTCAATCGCAGCCTCCGGGCTTGAAACTGCTTGAATCGCGGCATCCGTGGCTTCAAACTCGGCCTCTGGCGCTCACTCTGTGCGTGTTCGGCGCACGAGTCAGCGCATCACCGCAGCGAGAGACTGACAGATCACGTGGGACTGGCTGCTAGTCATAAAAGGAGTGGCATGTCTCACTAGAAGCAGGTGCGTATGTTCTGGCTGTCTCTTCCCACCCCCCCCCCAAACGAAAAAAATTATTTATTTTGCCCAGCAACTTGTTTTTGTTAGTTTGCAGGGGGAAGGGACAGACATACTATAAACTTTGAAGGCCTGATGCAGCGGTTCGGACTCAGAGGCCTGTCCCGACACTCCGATAATTTATTTTGCCCAGCAACTTATTTATCGGAGTGCCGGGACAGGCCTCCGAACGGCTGCATCAGGCCTCCAAAGTTTATTGTTTATCTGTCCCTTCCCCCAACGAAGGAAAATAAATTGATAGGGGGGAAAACAGAGTGCTGGGACAGCAGGACTCTGAAGTTTATATTCAGTCTGTCTGTCCCCTCTCTCCCCCCACCGCCTAAACAAAAGAAAATAAATTGATAGGGGGGAAAAACGGAGTGCTGGGGCAGTTATTATAAACAGTGATTATAGCAAATTAATATTCATTCATCTTTGACCATGCTGTAAATACAGAATGAATAAACAACATGAAATTTTTCCCCTTTGCTGAATAGTGAATAGAATAGTGATTAATTATTATTAATCACTATTCAGCAATGGAAAAATAATTCATTCTTTCGTAGTTTTAGAAAAAATGTGTCCTGTCCCTTTAAGAAAAAGTATCAGTAATTGGTATCGGTGAGTACTTGAACAAAAGTATCGGTACTTGTACTCAGTCTTAAAAAAGTGGTATCGGTGCATCCCTAGATGAAACTCCTCTGCTTCACCCAGCTTTTTTTTGCCAGATTGGGGGGGCCACTCCTCATATCTTGACCACTTTAAAACCATAATGTTGTCCGGATTAGTAGTGTCTATTTAACCATTGTGACCAACTGCGCTAAAGTTGCCAACGTAACGGAGCCTTTCAGAAAGAAGGGAATAGATGATCAAGGTCAAGGTGTCTGCGTTGAGCTGTAACCTAGTTGTGCTTTTTCAGTCAAAAAGTATGATTTTGAGGGCTGGTAGGGTTAAAAAAAAATATCTTGCATGGTTCTTTGGTTTAAGTTAGCATATACCAAAAAATAGACATTTTGGCATTTTGACAAAGTTAACCCTTTCACTGCTGAGCCATTTCACCTGTGTGCTGAGCAAATTTTTACCGTTTTGCCCTCATCCTGTTTAAACGCGATCTGAATTTGTTTTATTGTACGACCCAGACAAATTATATATACTTTTTTACGACAGTCAAAATATATCATTATACGTATCATGTCTTGCCAGAATGCTATGGGAATTTCCATTTTTAAAATCTTAATCTATAGCGTGTAATATTTTTCTCCTTTTTTTTTTTTTATAATCTTTTTTTTTAACTGTATAAATACGTTGTCACATTCTATTACGTGTAACCTTGAGAAAGATTGAGTGAGTCGAAACACATCAGGCTTGTTTTACAGGAATTTTTAATATTATTGAATTTTTTTTTTACATTTTTTTCTAAAGTCCAAGTGCATCCTGCATTTTTCATAATGTACACATTGAGTATTTTTTATTTTTTTTTTTGCACGGAGGCTCTAATGATATTTTGGAAGCTACCACGAGCTGGGTATGGGAGATATATATATCTCACTCTCTGACATGGGTATAGTAGTATATAGTGAAACTTTTTTTATTGGAACAATGTTACATTTGTACTCTTGAAAGCTTGTCTTTTAACGCCTTTCTTCAGGTATGGATGCTATACTGCACAAAATCAATGACCTGAATGATCAAGAGCAGAGTAGAAGGGTAGGGGGATAGGATTGGTGACGTAAAACCTGAATAGGACAGATCATAGGCCCATAAAACAGAGATGAGCATCATGATGGGCATCTGATGATTATGCATGAAGGGAAAGTCCATGACACAACTTCAAAACAGAAGAAAAAGAGAACCACATAAACCAGGTAGGTGAACAAAGTTGAATTTTCAGACAAGAGACAGAGGTCCAGATGGAAAGGTCCTTGTTAAACTGACAAATTGTCAAACAGTTCTCCAAATACACCCAATGTCCCATTGTTGCTTTTCAGAAATGTGGAGCTTCAATGCAAATGGAATTGGAAAGACCCGAAATGGTGTTGCTAGCCAAAATGTCTTAATGCATCGAATTGCGTAGAAATCTTTCATCTTGGCAACCCACAGCAAGTAAACCTTTATGGCTCGGCTGGAATAGTGACAGAGTGTTGACATCATCAGTCCCTGGACGCCATACCTGGCGATGTTTCTGTGGGCGGAGGAAACTCCCTCTGCTTCACAAGAATATCAGGCAAATGGGGTTGGGGGGGAGTTGCCACGCTGCCTGACAACTTTAAAAATATATATTTTTTCTTTTTATGACGTTCAAGTTGAGCTGATAAAAATTTAGAGACCATTTTAGCTCCTAAATAACTTACGCTGGACAGTTACAACTTTAGTAAGCCTTATCTATGTGTTAAGGATTGCTGCAAGGTGGGATTTTCTTAGACGCCATATATAGTAATTCAGTCTGTTTTTTTAAATCTTTCTATGGTCGTGGGTAGGGCTGTGCAATTAATTGCAATCGCAATCGAATCGCGATTTCTGACCCTGCAATTTCTAAATCGCATAAGGCTGCAATTTTTGGCTCCCTGTTAACTTCCAGCGGCATGGTGCTTTGGGCGCTCGCAGGGGGAACCACGTGACGAGCCGCGTTCTCGCGGCTCGTCACATGGTTCCCCCAGGCGAGCGCTCAAGCTCCATGCCGCCGGAAGTTAACAGGGAGCCAAACACGTGGCGCACAGAGGTGAGCTGGGGCAGTATCCATGTGCTGGGGCAGTAATTCCATGTGCTGGGGCAGTAATTCCATGTGCTGGGGCAGTATATCCATGAGCTGGGGCAGTATATCCATGTGCTGGGGCAGTATATCCATGTGCTGGGGCAGTATATCCATGTGCTGGGGCAGTATATCCATGTGCTGGGGCAGTATATCCATGTGCTGGGGCAGTATATCCATGTGCTGGGGCAGTATATCCATGTGCTGGGGCAGTATATCCATGTGCTGGGGCAGTATATCCATGAGCTGGGGCAGTAATTCCATGTGCTGGGGCAGTATATCCATGTGCTGGGGCAGTATATCCATGTGCTGGGGCAGTATATCCATGTGCTGGGGCAGTATATCCATGTGCTGGGGCAGTATTTCCATGTGCTGGGGCAGTATTTCCATGTGCTGGGGCAGTATTTCCATGTGCTGGGGCAGTATTTCCATGTGCTGGGGCAGTATTTCCATGTGCTGGGGCAGTATTTCCATGTGCTGGGGCAGTATATCCATGTGCTGGGGCAGTATTTCCATGTGCTGGGGCAGTATTTCCATGTGCTGGGGCAGTAATTCCATGTGCTGGGGCAGTAATTCCATGTGCTGGGGCAGTATTTCCATGTGCTGGGGCAGTATCCATGTGCTGAATACTGAATTCATTTAGAATGTATGTAGCATGTTTGAAAAAGCAAAAACAATTGGCTAAATCGCAAATAAAATCGCAATCGCAATATTCATTCAAGAAATCGCAATATGATTATTTTGTCAATATTGCACAGCCCTAGTCGTGGGATATGTTTGGCTTGCATCGGATTTAAAACCTGTTATACAATATACATTACACTTAATGAGGCGTATTCACGCTTGGAAATGGCATCATTGGTTTATTGAAGATCATGATATCTTTGGTTCCAATCCGTATGGAAATGTAGATGTAATCGGCTGCATTCATAGATTTAATAGTCCTTTTTATTAAATTTTTAGACCGGGAAATATAGAGCACGTGTTGCTAATCCTCATTATTATTATTAATAGAAGTATTTTTTTCTCTCTAATTCTAAAATACATTGCAGAAATGTAAAATGAATTTTGCAAAGTGAGACTTGCGCCTACCCGCTCTGCCTTTCAATTTTTTTTTTTAGGTGGGGGGGCTCTTTTTACACCGCTCCTCTTGAATGATGCAGCTGGATCCACTATGGGTGAAGTGGTCTGGAGGAAACCATAAATGCAGCATTCAAGTTGCTAACTCTTCAAAAAAATTCACCTTGGAGGTGACAGTTTTTGTTAGAAGCGGTCTATCAGAAGTGACATTATGTGTATGTAAATTTGCTAATGGCTCATTGCATGGCAGCTCAGGTTTCCCTTGCCATTCGGGCATTTGATAGGAATACTACTTTGGCATTTAATGTGTCTGTCTCCTAAAAATACCATTTCCATCACACCAGGATAGACATGTTGTTTAATTATCTGTGATGTGCAATAGAAAGAGGTAGAAAAACCCAAACCATGCAGTGCTGGCGAAGGCACTGCATTATAAAGAAGACATGACACCATGTATTGGTAAATGTGCTATACTGGAGTAATCAAAAAATTACATATAGCAGTTCAACTGCTGATTGGCTCAAGTTTCTGGACTGTGATTTTTATAGGGGATGTTCACTTAGACTGGTTTCCAACCATGGCCCTCAAGTACCCCTAACGGGTCACGTTTTAAGGATTGGGAAAATGCAGACTGAATCCTGCAATCACTGAGCAGCAAATCCTATCAACTGTGCTGTGCTTCAGATACCTGTCAAACCTGGCCTGTTGGTGGGCCCTGGGGACCAGGTTGGGAACCTCTGCCTTAGACCATGAGACAGAAACTTCTGCCTCCCAGATGTTTTGAAACCTCATTCCCTATGCGACTCAACCAACCTAATCTGTAATTGTGCATCATGGGAGATGTAGTTCCAAATCATCTGAAGGGCCACAGTTGCTGACTCCTAAGGGTAAACAAGAATGCTGAGCTGTCCGTCTGTCAAAAACTGATTTCTAATATTGGGAGTGCATGGTAACCCCTTAACGCCAGGCGGGGTTGCATTCTCATTCCAGGTGCTGTGGTGCGCCTCTCCTTTGGCCCACCCACGCAGCCAACGCGCAAAGCGGGGAGGGGGAGTCACGGCCTTAGTTCAGGCTGTCCCACAGCAGCCAACGTCGCACAGTGTGCAGCAGAGTACTTGGAGCCGAGGCGGCCCATAGAAGTCAGCTGGTCATACTAGTAAACCTTGTGGCTTCAAGGCCCACCCGTCATAGGGTAGGCATGGTACGCCCTGTGACGAAAAAGGGTTAAACTGAAATTTCTGGCTAATATATTTGTTTTTAATCCTCTTCTGTAGAAACAATTTCTACCGACTGCTTATATTTACTCATATATAACGTATTTTTTATTACACACTAGAATCTTGTCAAATGTTTTTATGGAGTTTCTAAATTTGGAGGGTTTAGACACAATCAGGGCAGTATTACAATGTTGGTGCTAACTTAACCAGAGCTGTTGTAAACTTAAAGGGATACTCTAGGCAACATGACCACCTAAGCTTTTTTAGGTGGTCATGATGCCCGGAGTATGCCGCCCTCTGTCTCCCCTCCCTCCGCTCAGCCGATCAACTGAAAAAGCTGAAAACAGCTGAGAGGTGGAGGACTTTACTCCGCCCTCCCAGCTGTCAGTCAGCAGAGCGGGATTCAGATTTCCCGCTTCTGCCGCCTTTTGCCGAGTAGGAGACGTCATCGCGCTCTCATCGCGATGACGTCTCCAACTCGCCGCAGTAGCTGGCGGCAGCGGCTGAGGGTTAGTGTTGTGCGCATCCTCTTGCGCGCAACACTAATCCTCAGAGGGAGCCGGGAGGAAGCCTGCCGATTGGCTGGCTTACGTGAGAGGCGCGCATGCGCGCTTCTCGCGTAAAAAAGAAGGCAAGAAGGACGGGAGCGGAAGAGGGAGGGGAGTATATAAAAAAAAAACGCCGCTGGAAACAAGTGGATTTTAGGGTAAGTATTACAGTTACACAAAAAAAAACAACCCTAACGATTAAGGGAATAGGGATAGATTAGGATAGAAAAACGGGGGGGGGGGGGTGATTTTTGAGTGGAGTGTTCCTTTAAAACCTCCATAGGCTATAATGGCTCTGGTAAGTTTACAACAGCTCTGGTTAAGTTGGCACCAACTATGTAATATGACCCTCAGTGTTTAAACTAAAGGACCCATTATTTCAGATCAGCTCTACATAAACCTTACTATGAGTTTTGTATAGTACATGGGAGTCCTGTGATATCCTTTTATTACGTACCACATATTATTGTGTCATTGTTGTGTGATACTCCTATACGGCACATTTAGTGAGTTTTATTGCCATGGACTCTGATACACTCACTACATTGTGAGTTATATTACTGTGGACTCTGATACACAGCTTACATTGATATGAGGTTTATTGCTGTGAAACTCTGTCATACACTCCTACATGCCGTAAATTGCTCAGAGCAAGAGAGTAGCAGCAGCAGTCGTTATTAATGTGTAATATTTTTCATTGTGAGCACACTTGTTGGATCTAACGCAGCATTGAGATTTGGTGCACGTCACCTGCTCATGGTTAGCTATGGTGCTGAGATTTTTCACGCCTCTTCATTCCCCTGTGAGGCTGTCCTCCATATGGCCAATGATGGCAGCAGGAATAATGGGCTAGGAATGCTGTTGAAGAGTAGCAAATCTAGGCCGGCATGTTCTCTAGAAACATGTAATAGAGCTTACTGTTGTAAACAATGTATTTTATACGAAACTTGCATTCCACCTTCAAAACACCTGAAATTGGCTTGGCACTCAAAAAGGCTTCCAGAAACCATATACTGTAGAGAAGACCAGTTGACATAAGAAAATATTAAGACAGGACTTGACAAATTTGCTTTGAATCCTAGGAGCCAGATAAAGTTGGGAGCCATTTATTTTTATGGTAATAAGTGAGCGATGGTCTCCAGTCTCTGCATCTGTCGCGGTTATTACAGTTTGATATGTACAAAGTTCTTAATAATCCTAAAAGGGTTATTAGGCAAAAGCTGAGAGGCATAACTATGTGCAATTTGTAAAGCCACACATCAGAGCAACATAAGAGAAGGTGTGCTGTGCTGAGCATTAATTTCTCTGTGTGGTGCCTGGGGGGAAGGGGCAGTGAGGAAGCCGGTTCCCTGGCAATGGTCGACAGCATGAGGTGGAGCCCCCCAGAGCTGCTGGGCAGACGCTGCACAGAACTTCAATAAAGACTACTCATGCCTGTGCCAACAGTGAATGGGCTGACAAAAGCCCAGGCGCCAGGATGCAATTTCTAGTCACCATGGCGACCTGGCACCTGGGATTTGTCGAGCCCTGTATTAAGACAATAATTCATTCCATTTTATGGGGGGCTTTTGGAATTATAGGTTTTAAGTTTATAACCGTTTAGCTTTAATGTGTTGATGCTAACAATCATTTTAAATGTTTGACGTTCCTGAAATAATGAGCCAAGCAAGTCACATGCAGCTATCCATTACAAGATACTACCTGCTGACATCCTAATAGGACCTTTTTAACCTTAATGTCGATCAGTAGATGTTGCCAATCAAAATGTAACATGTTTTCGAGTGTTTGAGACAACCGTGCAGCTACAATACGTTCCAAAATATTGTGTGCAACATTTTGTGATGTTCTCGGCTTTTGGCACAGACACTTTCTGGGACAGGCCTGGAAATTGTATTCTGCTCAGGAAAAGATCCAGTTCACAGTTCCAATGTCACCTTTTTAAGAGCCTCTTTGCAATCTTGTAAAGGGAACAATCTGTGAAATCATTCAGCCAGAGACTTATTTGCTGACCGCTAGAGGTGCCCTGCATTCAGTGCTTCGGCAGTATAACATTCAGCGTAGAAATGTGTGTACAGTTCCATCATCCACACCTTGGCATGTAAATGTATAGTCTTGTTTGTGTGTGTGTATTTGTTGGATCTGCTTTTTAATTTCAGCAGAATATGCATTATTTCAATTAATCATCCCTTCCAAAAAACCTTGTCGGGCACTTTATTATTTAACAAACACTGTGTTGCTTTAACCCCTTCACTGCTGGAATATTTCACCCCTGTGTGCTGAGCTCTTTTTTACAAATATCTAGGGAGAGGAGTCCAAGGAACCCCCCTCCTTTCATGTGCTCTTCAGGGGGTGTTTTTGCCGGGGGGGGGGGGGAATGAAACTGACGTCATTTCGCCCTGTCGTGATGACATCAGTGCTCTGGGAGGCTGTATAAAAGATAAAAGTGGGCTCTTCAAGGAAGTCAGACCACTGCGGGACCCTGGAGAGAGAGGGAAGGAGAGCCTCCGTTAGTGGAAGATGTGTGGTTAATATCCTCTGCGTATAGCGGGGAATCCCTATATGACGTTCCCCACACGTATATATGAGTGCCAGGATGTTCCCCACAGGTCTTCCTCATCCAAAGGGTTAATAATAAACCGTTGGATTTTGGGGGTCGCGCTTTTAAAAGACCTAGGAACTTGTAGCACCATGGCAGTAGTGACAACCGTGCTAGATGAATCCAGGATTCCTGTATCATGTACGCTTCAGATGCTGTTGGTTCACAACTGATGTCTGGGCCGGGAAAACTCCTTTTTAAATGGCAGCCAGGCCAAATCCCAGGCACCCTTTGTGCTGGACCATCACCATGTAATCCCTTTCCTTCTGTTCTTTGTGTTTTGCCCTGTGCCTGTATCGTGTCTGTTTCGACTGGGCCTTCCTTAATCCATTGCCTGTTTTTTTTTTCCTTTTCCCATATTGGTTTACGCTTTGGATTATACGCTCTCCTAGCCTTTGCTCCGTGTCCCTTCTGTATGTCTCCCTTTGTTTGAAACAATAGTACTGGAGTTGTCAACCAGTTTGTCATTTCCTGTTCAGTCAGGCGACTGTAAATCAGTGGCTCCTGTACATTGTATTGGATCTGTTCATTAATGGGTAGAACGAGCTTTTCCACCATAGCTCATTCTTGTCTGGCGCTGGCTGGCATTTGTGAAAGAAATACTCTTACCTCTGATACCGCGATGAAGGGGATGGCGTGATCCACCACTTCTTTTCACCATACACAGTGGATGACTAGAAACGACTAGTTCCCAGTCACCGTTTGTGACTCCTGCGCATGCTCTCACAGCTTGTGGTATCTGCATGCGCGCACACACAGCTCATGGCATCAAGAAATTGGGATTTCTGCAGTTGGCAGAGCATCCATTAGAACGACAAAGTAGAGCTGACACTTTTGGCAGGCGACCGCAGATCCCGTTGTTGGCTCTGCTCTGTCGATACTTGGATTGATGCTCTAAGTGGGGGGGGGGGGAGAATCACGATTCCTCTATATTTATGATATAGAGTGCAACCTTAAACCCGATAATGTATATATTTTTTTTATTTAATCGTAAAGACAACCCTGCTTTTGCTGCTGGGGGGGAATAGATTCATGTGTTTTTCTATATCCGTTAAATACTCTGTACTATTGTAAATTTCAATAGAAAAACATTTGTGTGCTGTAAACTAATTATAGTATTTAAATTTACTCCTTTTTTCAAATGCTAATGTTGCTTGTGAAATTCCACCCACTGTAATGCAAGCTTGCGCCTTCCTGTCAGAACTGCATCACAGGTGGCAAATTTCATGCTACGTTATGAAATTGTGGCACAAAAACAAACCCTCTACCCAAGCCTTTATCTTTTACTGGTTTGTGTAAGAAGTTCTAACGAATCTGTCATCAACAACTACACATTGATTATAAAGATCACGGCCGGTTCTCCTCGTTCCATGAAATTCCGCAAACTGCAACTTGCGCGGTTCAATTACGAAAAGCAATTACATAATATTTTACATGAGGCTTTCTAAAGTGTCCTAATTAATGGCTTTAATTCCAAATAATTGGCTTTCAGGGCAGGGAAGTTATGCACCACTGTTAAGTAACATTTTGAGTTCCAGCAATGCTTTATACTCCTATTAAGCGGTAGATCGGAAAGTAGTTTGTTACATGGACTTTTTCAAATAAAATCTTCTAGATGGAAAAATACGAAGGCGGGTTTTGTGTTTTGCTAACTCCTTAAAGAAGTCTTGTCCCCCCCCCCTCCTCTCTCCAAGGGGGTTATTGAAAGACTGTTGGTGTTTGCCAAAAAATAGCCGTTGTTGCAACGGTGACACTCGTCGTTGTTTCACAAAAGAAATTGCCAAATGGTGGCTGGAGTAGGCCGTGCATGGTGATAAGAGAACCTATGGGTCAGATAATCACAGCCATACACAAAAATCTTATCAAATTGAGGGCATATGGGTTGAACCCTCCTATGCAAGACTGTATATCTGGGTGCATGGGAGAATGATTTTGAAATGGACTAGTGAAAACCTTTTGATCGATTTAATGTTAACTGAAACATGATTTCCTGATTTGGAAGCCCCTGAGCTTATTATTTAGACACCTTTTAATGGTTTAAACAATTTGTTCAGTAAGCGGGCAAATGTTTTGTCTCTTAACTTTCTGTTTTCCATTTTTTTCCAGAAAAGTGTTCGTGACCTTCCTAGTGAATCTGTAACAATTACAGATATAGAGATCATCTCTACCAATGACTGTCTTGAAAGCCAACCAATAACAATGTAGAATTCAGAGGAAAAGCTTCTCTGCATGGGATTGTCATACCGAAAGCATGTTGTTGACTGCTCATTTCTGGATTGTCCTAATGAAAGGACACAATTATGCAATTTTATCACAAGCGTAATGTGGCAAATAGAAATGGACCAGTCTGCTGCCATTTTATTTTAATGAATATTAATTAATTGTTACAATTGTTAGAGTTATGTTATGCTTTTAAATATTATATATATATATTACGGTTAAAGTCTGAAGTGCGGTTAATCCTAGGGTTACCCAGTTAATCCTGACATCACCCAAAACCGCTGGGTAAAGCTGCAAAAAAATGAAAATTTCGGACTTTACCCGGGTAATTTTAGGACTAACCAACTGCTCTTGGGTAACGGTCTAGAAGAGCTGAAAAGGAGGAGTTGCGCGTGAGACAGAGAAAAGGAGTAATAGATATAGATATATAGATATAGATTTATCTACTGACAGCATTGGTCCCAGTCAAATTGAGAGCAAAAGAAAAGTGTGGTTTTTGTGGGAGTATCCCTCTAACCAACTAGATGAACCTTTTTTATCCTTATTGTTGCTTGTAGGGCCGTGTTACCGCACTTTCCTGCATCTGTCGCAACGTTGTGACAGAACGACTGACACTGCCACATTGTGCACTCTACCACCGGACACCAAAAAGCTACAATGGACGCTGTAGCACTGAGCACAATAGCTGTGCTCAGCGTTGTGGAAAGAACGTCCAGTCTCACAGACATTCCTTCTGCGCTGAAAAAGGCTTGTGTGCCCACAGCCTAATCTGTGTACAACCACTATTTAGAGTCAAATGAAGTTAAATGTTAACCGCAGACGGACACTGCTTCAGAGCGGATTTGGAGAAGATGTGCCGGCTGCTCTGTGATTTCATTCTAGGGTTATGTCAGATATAACCATTTTGGTTTTAAGTTTACATCAACCATAGCAAAGCCATACATGGCACATATCCAGGGTTACTGCCACTGGGTGGAGGAGCTGTACTGCCAGTGTTTTATCTTCACTGGAGCCAGTGTCCCCACCCCACCCTCCCTGCCTCCCTCTCTCCAGTCCAGAGCTGCCTTCATTCCCCTTCGGTCCTGGGCCCCAAACCCCCCCCCCACACACACACTTGGTTCCAGTCTCTTGCCCAAACTCACGCCTCACACTCTGATATGGTCCATTGCCCAAACTCACTCACTCTCGCCCACCTCCAGTCCCTCACCCCATTGTTTGTGCATTAAATTATTTTAAAGGGACACTCTATACACACTGACCACTTAATCTTAGGGACGCACCGATACTAGCACTAGATACTACAGAGTTCTGCACGAGCTGCCCCAATACCTCAACTGATACCGGAAGCCAGCGCTGCCTTTCCGGCTGGTGTCAAAGGGCAGGCGCGGCTAGCAGAGTGCATGAACAGGCCCCTTCGGGTGGCATTGTTGCTTTGAGCAGCTGCAGGCAAAGGTTGCAGCCCGGCCGCTCACATGGGAACCGCCACCGCCAGCTGCGATATACTGGAGTTCACGAAATCTCAAACTCCGTGATCTTGCGAGATCATGAGCGACTGGCGGTTCCCAAGCGAGCGGCCAGACTGCAACCTTTGCCGGTGGCCACCCGAAGCAACAATGCCACCCAGAGGGGCCCAATAGAGCACTCTGCTAGCCTCTACATCTGAGGTATGTGAGGCACAGGTCTGTGGGGGTATGTATTCATGTATACCCCAACAGACGTGTGTGTTTGTTAGTTATGTGTACCCCCACAGACAAATATATATCTATATCTCTGTTCTTATTGGAAAGCGGTCACATGACTTCAAATAAAAGTATCGTACTCCATAACGGTGAGTACATGAAAAAAGTATTGGTACTTGGTCTTAAAAAAGTGGTATTGGTGCAACCCTATTCTTAATACAGTGGTTTGTGTGGCGTGGCCCCCCTACTTGCCCCACTTTCGTCTCGACATCATATCTGAGTGCTCACAGCAGTGTTTTTCTGGGGAAAGCAGACCTGGGCTTTAGTTGTGCTCGCCTCAGAGTGTGTGTGTGTGTGTTGCAAATTATGTTTGAAAAAGGAGGGAGGGGTTGATATTTACATAGTGTTCCTTTTTAACACCTTAAGGATTGGCGGGAGAAGCCCGTCAGGAGTGGGTTAACACCGACAAGTGCTACGCAAGCAGCTGATTTCGCCCCGTCTCACCACCGATGTGTGTCATTGGCTGCAGGGGGACTGCCTGAGTTCAGGCCGTCTCTTTGCAACCAATGGCGCGCCGGCTGTGGGGAGGGCTCGAGATGGCCCATTGAAGACAGCGGGGCCCTGCGTCTTCAAAGCCCTGTCACATCCTGCGGCGGCAAAGGGTTGAGTCAGTTTTGTCAAACTCCAGCCCTTCAGATGTTTAAGAACTACAAATCCCATGCTTCCTTGGTCATCTATTGCATTGAATACTGGGAAATGTAGACCATCAATATCTACTTTAAGTAAACAATTTTTTTTTTTATTTTCAGCAGATGAAACGAAAAAATAATTAGCTGCAACCCTAGTTGCTTGTTTCACATGGTATGTTTGTGGTTATTTTGTGCAGATTTCCTATTGGATATTTTCTTTTTCATCAGGTGGATTAATGTAGTTTTAAGATTAACGGTTTTAAGTTAATGAAGCTATAAATAACCTGTGTAAATTCTGATGAACACTGATAGAATAGACTGCACAAAGCACCCTGGTGAAATGAATAATGAAGCTCACAGATTCTAAACATGCGACTTGTTTCTAAGGCTGGGGTCAGACCAGCGCACTTTTAACGTGCGTTCTGGCGCACATAATTACGGCCGCACTAGCAGCAGTTGACGGCCAATATACGATGTACGGCCGCACAAAAGTCTGGCCGTGCAACGCAAGTGGAATTTGTACGCATTTTTCGGAGAACGCTGAACCGCTAGTACTGACGTACTGAGTGCGCAGCTGCGGCATAGCGGCGTGTTTGCGTGATTAGGAGATGTCAGACGCTGCTAATGTCCAGCCTACATAACGTCCAGACGCAAAATGAGTTTTATTGACGATCCGTACAAAATGACGCCCGAAAATGCGCGTCGTCTGACCGTTTTTGCGCGTTCCGTGAAAAAATACGTCACTGCGTTCGGACGCACTTTTTAACGTTCGCGGGGAAAAATGCTTTCGTCTGACCCTAGCCTTAATTGTTGTCTCTGTTTATCCGTGGCAGGGAAAATGTTAATATTAGTTTGCTCACAAGGCACCTCTTTACACTGTACTTGTTAGCGGCTCACAGTATGAAAGGGATGTCCTTATTTCTTTGACAGTGCTAGAAAATGTTTCCATATATAGCTGAGGAAGGTTTAGCAAGCAGTTTATATGCCCTGGAGATCCAAGTCATTTTCTTACCAACACGCTGGCAACAACGCTGCCTTTCCTTCTACAATTTTACTCTGCATAACCATATATACTTGCTTTTCTGAATTGTACGATAGACAAATAATATAGGCTATACACAGCTAAAAAAAATTTTTTAAATTGAACCTGGATGCATCACCGTAAGTTAATGTAAATGGTGGTTAGAGTAGGCATCTGTTCTGCCCCAGCTGTCCCTGGCTGCTGTGACATTGCTTTAAAGTTGAGGTCCCGCCGCCATTTTCTTTTTTTTTAATCAGGAAGGATACATTTTGAGATTTCTCTCGTTTTCAAGTATTTGGAAGGCTGTCAGCTGCTACAGCACATCTTTCCATTGAATAAATTAAATTACAATGATGTAAATTAAAGAGATGGCTGGTTGATCTCATCTGCCCCATATTTTGAATGCAGAAGCACGGAGTGGCATCCGGCTGTGTGCGCTCTAGTTGCGCATGTGCAGGTCGTCTTGGATTCAGCTTCTAAGCTGCTATCCAAGGAGAGGGTAAAATCTGGCATGTGTGAATGAGCAGGTTCCTTTTAACACTGTAATAATGAGCTTTTCCTTTCTTTTTCTCTACTACTCCAAGAAGGATACTACAAAACAAATCATAGAGCAGGGGTCAGAAACCTTGAGCCTTCAAATACAACCTTCGCAACTACATTTCCCATGAGACTCGGCCAACCGGAGTATAATGGGAGATGTAATTTCAAAATATTTGGAGGTTGCTGACCCCTGTCCTAGAAGAATGGTCAAGTGGCTCTGATTTCTTTAAAGTTTGAAACTATTGCATGTATATTTATGTATATAGAATTCCTTTTCTTGGCACTTAATCAACTCCGTCCTAAATTTCTTAAAATCTACACCTACAGTGTATAGGTTTTAAGAGCTGAGCGGGGTCACTATACACCTTTTTTGTTCAGTTCCCTATTGTAAAGCACTGTGTAGACTGTTAATGATTTATAATAGCACTGATTACACAGCCAAAAAATTTAATAAATATTGGCGCCTCCTATATTTAGGCCTGTTCCTGGAGTTATTTGGGGCCCTAATTAAAAAGAAAATAGCATTGGATAGACCGCATCAGCTCTAGTTTCTTAGAATCGGTCACTCCGTCAGGATGAAAGAAGAGTACAAGGCCATCTCTTTAGTCTTAAAAAGATAAATTACCAAGAACCTCAATGGGTGATTTGTGTAGACTTGAAGATGGTTAATTTTCTTCTTGGTGAAGAGTGGCTACACAAAATATCCTTGCTTTTTATGCCTTTTGGGATGTAGAGGCAAACCTGAACATTGGGCAAGAAAAGATTTGGCCTCTGATTTGAATATATGGTGGTTGGAGGACAAAGTGTAAACAATGAAACTTTGGTAGCGCAAAATCTAATCCTACCGCCACCACTACATATAAAGTTAGGCCCGATGAAACCGTTCACAAAGGCTTTGAATACATAGTGTAAAAGTTACTTGGACTTACCATGGAAAAAGATCAGGAATTTTTGATGGTCCACAGAGCAGACAACTTATAAATGAGCCACATTTCATAGCATCAATGAATGAAATCGAATCATGTGCCTGGTCTTCACTTGTTCTTGTGAAAAATCTTTATTGGCAACAAGAAGGCAGACAGCGACACACATAGTAGATAGATAGATAGATATGCTTTCATTTCAACAAGCTTGACTGTAACATGACTGTTAAAGTCCATTATCTGCACAGTCCCTTAGATTGCTTTCCAGAGAACCTTGGTGGCTAAGGCTAGGGTCAAACGAAAGCATTTTTACACGCGAACGTAAAAAAGTGCGTCCGAACGCATTGATGTATTTTTTCACGGAATATACGAAAACGGTCATACGATGCGCATTTTCGTGCGTATGTTTTACGAATCCAAACCAGGAAACTTTTTGCGTCTGGACGTTATGTTGGCCGGACACGAGCAGGGTCTGACGTCTCCAAATCACACACACACACCGCTAGCGGGCGCAGCGCACTCTGTACGTCCGTACTAGCGGTTCTGCGTTCTCGAAAAAATGCGTTCATTTTCCACTTGCGTTGCGCGGCCGGACTTTCGTGCGACCGTACTTCGTATATTGGCTGTCATTGCCTGTCATTTGCTGCTAGTGCGGCCGTGATTATGTGCGCCAGAACGCACGTTAAAAATGCGCTCGTCTGACCCCAGCCTTAAGCGAAGAGCAAGGTGAAAGATTTCACCAAGACCTAAAACCAATGGAAGCCAGATGCAAAGGAAGATGGGATGCACACATGATAGCAGACTATTGTTGGAATCTTATTGTCCTGCCAGATCTCAATTTTGGAAGTCTTCCAAAAGGAGTTTGTGTCAAATGACTGGAAAGCTTGTATCATAAACTTGTGCTTTTGGTATGAAATAGATTTTCATATAGTACACTTTTAATTTTTAATATTTCCTTCTTGCTTAAATATTAAACACTACGTTAAAATATTCTGTTTTTTTTAGGAGTGGTATTTGGCAAATGTTCTGTTCCTCAAAAACTAGAGCTGATGGAGGAAAACTGGTGCCATTTTTGAAATCGGCAGGTCAAATATACCCAGAAACAGGTCTAACTTTTGAGGCGCCAAAATGTGTGTGTGCGTGTTGGCCAGTGTTATTTCTATTTCTTTATTACATACCATAAATAAATTTTTAAATATTTGCTTCTTTCCATACATGTATTACATGTAGAGTGGTCAAGGTACGCAAGCTCCTAATGGCCTTTAAATCTGTGTGTCCATTTCCTTCTTTCTCATCATGTTTTATATATTTGGCTCCTTCTTTGTTCACAGTAAATGAACAGCGCCACAAGATCTCTTCATTCAGCTATTGTTTAGCAAACAACTTTGCTGTGAGCCGCATAAGATGGAATGAATATCTTGTTTCAGCACCAATTACTGCTACCGATGCCTTTTTTGGACTAAAATGGATAATAAATGACATTTTCATTAAAATAAAGTTCCTGTGGTGTTCAATTGTATCCTAAATATATTCTATTTACACAACCAATTGCGTCATGATTCTTTATTTTTTTTGAAAGCTTAACGATCCAATCACTTTTGGTATGATACAAGCTTAAGGTGCAGGGTATTCAACTAACTTTTGAGTCCATAGGTTGTTGTTGTTTTTTTTTTTACCCTCTCCTAACAAAAAAATCCAACTCTCCATAATAAGGATCACAGCTGAGGTCTGTCACTATTAGAATAGGACATTCTGAACATTCTCTTCATATAATTACAATTTGAACTTTCTCTGATATATGGAATGTATGGCTTTCCCTATAATTGTCATTGAACACCCACATCAGTTTGGGTCTGTTTTTCAACTCCTAGTTATGAACATTGCAAGTCTGTGTTTATGGACTTTTTCCAGATCTGGATAGATAAGAAGTGCTGTTTTTGTGATGGCCAACAGAAATTCCTCTCACGCTATGAATCCAGTTTGTTTCACATACATGTAGGACAGAAAGAATCTGATTCAAAATTTCTCATCTTAATGATTGTTTTCTGCTCGGCAGCATTTAGTATGGCGTTCATACTAAATGTTAACACACATTTCGGATTTGAGCTGCATTAGTCCTGTTTTGGACACCTTAGATTACTAGAACTAGATTACTAGTTTTGCCGATTATTGGGAATTTGCTAAATATCAGCTCTCTATCATCGATCTTGGCCTTCTATTTGCCAATATTCCTCATATTTTGGACCGCTGTGTCTCCAGTCCCATATGACTTACAGCAGGGGTCAGCAAACTTTACCCTCAAATTGTTTTGGAGCAATATATCCCATGAGGCTCCCCCAAACTGAGTGGCTGACAATCATGGGAGATGTAACTCCAAAACACCTGAAGGGCTAAGTCTGCCGACCCCTTGTCCTACAGAGTCACATGAGGTATTGTCGCAAAGGTCCGCGTCTGGCCTTTGCAATGCTTCTAGACCTGGCCGTGCTGTTTGGGGGGGGGGGGGACTTTTTTTTTTTCTTAATAAATGGGCATAGTGCTATGTTTAAACTTTATTAAACCGATTCAGTTAATAGCATCATTATTATCTGCCAGAAAGGCTGATTAAAAATACTATCTGTCTATCCCTGGTACAAACCTCACGGTTTAGGCTGGGGTCAGACGAACACATTTTTTAATGTGCGTTTAGGCGCACTTAATCACGGCCGCAGTAGCAGCAAATGACGAAGTACGGCCGCACGAAAGTCCGACCGTGCAATGCAAGCGGCAAACGAACACATTTTTTTGAGAACGCAGAACCGCTAGTACTGACGTACAGAGTACACTGCGGCGGCGTGTGTGCGTGATTAGGAGATGTCAGACGCTGCTAATATCCAGCCTACATAACGTCCAAACGCAAAAAGTGTTTTATTGACGATCCGTAAAAAATCACGCACGAAAATGCGCGTTGTCTGACCATTTTCGGACATTCCGTGAAAAAATACGTCAATGCGTTCGGACACACTTTTTGACGGCCGCTGCGAATAATGCGTTTTGTTTGACCCTTGCCTTAGGTTTGACTTGGGCCGGGTGCACACTAGGCGTCTTCTGCGCACTAACGTGTGTTGAAAACGCTCTTCCGGCGTCCACTTCACCAGCCTGACCCCTCTCAGTGCTGCAAAGCGCGATTCTCCTACGGAGGATCACGCTTTGCAGCCCGTCAACGCGCATCCTAGCGCGTCAACATTGAGGATCTCTAGGTGGATGCATGCAACGCGCGCGCACAATCACAACGCTGCGATGGACGCGGTTAGTGTGTCATAACGCACGCTAGTGTGCACCCGGCCTTATCATTTTTTTTTTTCATTCCTTCTACCACATCTTGCCATCATCTTAGAGCAGGGGTGGGGAACCTTTTTTCTGCCAAGGGCCATTTGGAGATTTATAAGATCATTCGAGGGCCATACAAAATTAACAACTTAAAATTTCGCCCGGTGCGGTAACTTATGGTGTCACCCCCCCCCCCCTGAGTTTTACAGATTTTTTTTTTTTTTACTACTTTTACTCGTAAATCAGTGCTCCCATATAACACTGAATGCTCATACACACAGCACACATTACTGTGAGGTTTATTGCTGTGGAGCTCTCTCCTATGCTCACACACAAATTTTTGCCAACTGCCAGCAAGTACGGTGCCTGTTTGAAGGCAGTGAAAGTGAAAGCACACATGGATATATATTGCCCCAGCAGCTCACCCATGGATATATATTTCCCCCAGCTCACATGGATATATTGCCCCAGCTCACAATTATATATTGCCCCCAGCAGCTCACCCATGGATATATATTGCCCTAGCTCACATATGAATACATTGCGCCCCAGCTCACATATGAATACATTGCGCCCCAGCTCACATATGGATATGTTGCCCCCAGACCAGCTCACACATGGATAAGCCCCAGCTCTCCTGGATATTGCCCCCCCAGCAACTCACGGATATTGCCCCAGCAGCTCACATGGATATTGCCCCCAGCTCCCCTCCTGGCTCCTGCTGCCGCCGCGTCTTTGGCTCCCTCTGAGCGTCTGGCGGGGTGGAGCTTGGGCGCTCGCCTGGGGGAGCCACATGACCAGCCGCGATCTCGTGAGAACTTGGCTGGTCACGTGGTTCCCCCAGGCGAGTGCCGAAGCTCTGACTTCGGATGCTCGCAGGGAGCCGTGGTCCGGACCAAGGCATTCAGTGGGCCGTATACGGCCCACGGGCCGGACGTTCCCCACCCCTGTCTTAGAGACACAGAATTTCAAACTGTGTTCATTTTCAGCTATTCAGATAGTAAAGCCTATTGTATTTCTGGTTTATGAATTCGGAACCATACTTTTTGTTGAAAGCTAACTGAGGCTTCCTTGTTTGTTGCTTGCCTTTTATTCCGAACATATCTTGAGGGCAGGTACATACAGTGCTCTCATCAGCATTGTCTTTACTGCTTCAAATGCTATCAAGTGAGTAAATCTCTGAATCATTCCTTTTTAACGGCACACCGGGACATCATTTTCCCCTCAGTGTGTTTAAGTGTTTTCAGGTTTAAAAGTGTTGCCAAAACTAAGCTTTCCTATGTCGAAAACTCTATGGGGTGTTGCGCCTGTATCATCCTTGAGCCCCTTTAGCATTAACCCACTTAGTTGGTCGTCTTTAACTTTTGAAGGCAAAAATGTTTTTCGCCATTGTTGCCGGTCTCCTGTTTGACATCATCTTTCCTTCTACGTCTCCTCAAGTCAAATGGAGCAGAATGTTAGGTTTTAACCTTATTTGAACTCTAAAAAAAAAAAGCACAAATGTTAACCTAAACTCTACAGTTCAGTTGTAACAAACGAACTTCTAAACGTAACACTAATTTCTAACCCTTTTGAAAAGCGTCATTTCTCTGGAGCACCTGATTTGGCCACGGTCAGATTGGATGGTCTTTTTTTTATTTTTAAAAACTCAACTTTTTTAACCTCATTATTTGATGTGGTTTAAAAGCCCCGTTTCTCTGATGGTAAAGCAGCTACAGTATGTCGGGTCTTTTACTCGGCCTGTTATTAGTGGATGCTTTGCTGAATGTGACAGACCTGAGGCCCGTTCAATACCTCAGCAGCTGCTGAATTTCTGCAGCGCAGCAATTCAGTTTGCTGCAGCAGTGTCATTGAACGCTTTGTATGCGAATTTTGAATCCAAAATGGGCGATTTCTTAATGAAAAATTCAGATTGTTTTTCGGATCACTCGGACAAAATATGATAAATAAAAGCAGTCAGCACAATTCCGTTTTGTATGTACACACCACAAATTATAGTTTTTAATGAATAAACGTTATGTTTACTTCTGAAACAATATATAAATTGAACTGTAATATGTCTATGTGCAGGGGGAAATTAACATAAATATTTTGTGCTTTGGTGAACAAAAACCTCAAAATTAACATTGCTGTACGGAATTATTACTTTCTTCGTGGCGGCGGCCATCTTGCTGTACGGCATTGTTACTTGCTTCATGGCGGCGGCCATCTTTAATACGTCACTCAGCTACACGCAGCATCTCCTCGGGTTGCTGCAAGTGCTAGGTTAGCACTGCTGAGCGCTGAGCGGTTGAACGGCGTTCAATGGCAAGTTGCTAACTTAGCACTTGCAGCGGCTGAGGTATTGAACGCGGCTCTGTCGCACTTGCTGGGTAGACGCCATTTTCTTTCTCTCCTCTCCCTATGTTTTGAAGTGCTTTTAGTGTCCACTTCTATCATCTGCCGAGCTATTGAGTACTCTCAAATTTTACCTGTGAAAATTGAAAGCTGCACCTTACCAGTTTGGCCCTTTTAACCAACACCAAAAATAAGGCTAAGAAAAGCCGTTTCTTCAATGTAGTTTTATGTGAGAGAATTTTTACTAAAATGTCTTAACAAAACCGCATAGAAAATGTGGACATTCGGTAAACAACTTTAAAGCAGTACATTTGAAAACCATATACCGTATATACTCGCGTATAAGCCGAGTTTTTTGACTCAGATTTTGAGTCAAAAAACCGCGATTCGGCTTATACGCGAGTCCGTCCGTGTTGAAGGGGCTGCGTGCAGGCGCAGCCGGTCACGTGGTCCGGCTAATCAGGTGGTACTGAGTCTCTGTACCACCTGACTGGCCGGACCGCGTGACCTGCGCACGCACGCAGCCGCATCCCCTTCAACACGGACGGACTCACACTGTTCAGGACCGGGCAGGCACTCCCGCTGCCCGGCATCTGGGCCCCCCTCAACCCCTGCTGGATCCGGAGCTGGGGCAAGTATCCACGTGAGAGCTGGCTGCCGCTGGGCCGATATCCAGGTGAGAGCTGGGGCAAATCCATGAGCTGGGGGCATATCCATGAGCTGGGGGCAAATGCATTGTTTGAGCTGGGGCAATATCCCACTTAGGCTTATACGCGAGTCAATAAGTTTTCAGTTTTTTTGGGAAAAAGTAGGGGGGTCGGCTTATACACGGGTCGGCTTATACCCGAGTATATACGGTACTTTTGTTTGACCATTTTTTTTTAGGTTGCCTGACTGCTAATAAACATCTCACAATTTTGAAAAAGACCTCTTTGAAATACGACTACTTTCTCTTCTTTTAGAAGACCCCTAATAGTGTGTGTGTGTGTGTGTGTGTACACACACATACGCAGGGTATTCTTAAAATCAGGACAAAATACTGTATCTACTATCAGGAAGACAAAATACTCAAGTGACCTGGCCTCCAATTGAGGGAACGTTTTCAAAAATGCCTCGACCAGGGCTGCCACCAGAAACCTTTTGGGGCCCCTTACTGAATCCCTGAAATCACTGGTCAGGCCACACGTCCCTCACCTGCCCATTTCATTAAACTAATTAAAAATAAAACCTTTTTAGCCGCCTCCTGCTTATTTTCTTTTACATGTATTGGGAGAAATCCCTGTAGTCCATCCAGCAAGGGGAGAAAGTGTTCCAGGGTGGGAGAGCATTCAATCTGCACCTCTACCTCATACAGACCATATGTCACGGATCCCCTTGATAACCAAAAGTGTGGTCCCTTTACGCAGACCGCTCTCTACCCTTCCGATCCTTGAATGGTCGGTGATACTAAACAGACAAATAACCAGACAGTATATGAATAAGGGGTAACACCAGACAGAGGTATGGAATAGGGTATAGTCACGAATCTTTCTGACTGCTAAGATATAAATCTCTTTATGCAACTCTCTTTCTACTCTTCCGATCCTTGAGTGGTCGGCAAAGCTATAAAGGCAACGAAACAGGTAACAGACAAAGAAAGGGAAATACCAGACAGGGGTACAGACTAGATCACAAGTCCTCCCTAGGACTTTAGTAATAGCAGAGGTAGTCTGATGTGTGCTTAGGATGCCACACAGACTGACCTCGGTACCAACGTTAAGGGCAGAACCTAGAACAGAGTATATGCAAACGCCAGGAGTCATACACAAGGAGATTCGTTTGCCAATGCCAGGGGTCGGTACACAGGAGGGTTCGTTTGCCAATGCCAGGGGTCGGTACACAGGAGGGTTCGTTTGCCAATGCCAGGGGTCGGTACACAGGAGGGTTCGTTTGCCAATGCCAGGGGTCGGTACACAGGAGGGTTCGTTTGCCAATGCCAGGGGTCGGTACACAGGAGGGTTCGTTTGCCAATGCCAGGGGTCGGTACACAGGAGGGTTCGTTTGCCAATGCCAGGGGTCGGTACACAGGAGGGTTCGTTTGCCAATGCCAGGGATCAATACACAAGAGGATACGTTCAGGAAAATAACACAAGAGCTCTGCGGGATGTGAATACCACGTCAGGGCACCGGTGTATGGGAGAGACTGGGATTTAAACCCGGCGGGTCCGCGTCACAGCGCCAGGCCCCGCCCCTCGGCGTCCCACGTGAGCGGGCCCGGAAGCGCTTACATTCGGCGCCTGGCCAGCGAGCAGCGAGGAAGCTGCTGCCAGGCGCCCCATCCCCTGGGTCCCCGTGACAGAACCCCCCCCTCCAGGGGCGGCCACTGGACGACCCCCAGGGGCACGGGGGTGTGCCAAATAGAAGGCCTTCACTAGCCTAGGAGCATGGACTTCCGCAGCCGGTACCCAAGAATGGCCTTAACTTCGAATTCCTCCTCGCCCTCCACAGAGACAGGAGGCGGTGGAGCATGGACTTTGGTGTACCGGTTACATAACAACGGCTTCAAAAGGTTTACATGGAACACATTGTGTATTTTAAAATGGGGGGGTAACGCCAAAGCATAGGAGACAGGGTTGAGTCGCCGTAGAATCTTATAGGGGCCGATATACCTAGGAGCCAACTTCATGGAAGGCACTAAGAGCTTGATATTACGTGAAGACAGCCAAACCCTGTCCCCAACTTGATACACGGGTGCCTGCCTCCTGTGCCTGTCGGCCTTGGTTTTCTGAATGGCACTACTCTCCTCCAGTGCCCGTCTCACTCTTCCCCAAGTCTCCTTCAATGATGCCAGTTGTTTATCTAAAGCAGGAATCGTGGTATCAGGAAACGTGGCGGGGAGCACGGGAGGATCAAAGCCATAAACAGTGAAGAAAGGAGAATGACCTGAGGATTCACTCACTGCGCTGTTAATAGCATATTCTGCCCACGGTAGCAGATCTGACCAGTTATCTTGCTGTTCTGAGATGAAGCACCTGAGATATTTCTCTACGTTTTGGTTTGCTCGTTCTGCTGCTCCATTGGTCTGGGGGTGATAAGCCGAAGAGAAAGAGAGGTCTATCCCCACGTTCTTACAAAACCCTCTCCAGAATCCGGAGATGAATTGGGTCCCCCTATCAGAGACTATCTCCTGAGGGACACCGTGAATGCGGACCACATTGGTAATGAATATGGGCACCAGTTCAGCTGCCGAAGGTAGTTTCTGAAGAGGAACATAGTGACCCATCTTGGAAAATCGATCTATGATCGTAAGTATCACTGTATTCCCTCTTGACTCAGGTAGCTCTACTATAAAATCCATGGCTACATGTGACCAGGGTCGTTCGGGGATCGGCAAAGGCTGGAGTAAGCCAATGGGTGCTGTTTTGGGACTTTTCTGCCTTGTGCACACTTCGCACACAGCAATGTAATCTTTGACATCTCGGCGCAACGTGGGCCACCAGAGGAGTTTACTGATACTAGACACAGTCTTGGTGATACCCATATGCCCGGAAGTTTTATTGTCATGATATATGTTGAGTACCTCTTCTCTTTCGTTCTCAGGTACAAAGAGTCTCGCGGGAGGTTTTCCCCCAGGAGCTGCACCCTGGACGGTCTGCAACCTTTTCATTAGAGGAGACGAAACACTAATCGTGGTAGCGGCTATAATCCTCTCCTGGGGTACAATGGGATGTTGATCTTGGATATTATGTTCATAGGACTCATATTGTCTCGACAATGCGTCTGCTTTAATGTTTCTGGACCCAGGTCTATAGGTAAGCACGTAATTAAAACTTGAAAGAAACAATGACCATCTCGCTTGTCTGGAGTTTAAACGTTTGGCATCTCCAATGTACGTGAGATTCTTATGGTCGGTTATGATAACAATGGGGTCCTTAGACCCTTCTAATAAGTATCTCCATTCGGCCAAGGCCGCGATGACTGCTAACAATTCTCTATTTCCAATGTCATAGTTCTTCTCTGCCGGGGACAACTTTCGAGAATAGAAGCCGCATGGATGCAAGGGTTTGTCAGGAGCCTCCCTTTGGGACAAGACTGCACCAAGGCCTAGTTCGGAGGCGTCAACTTCTAATTGGAAAGGCAGAGCCGGATCTGGATGCCGGAGAACAGGAGCAGTAGTAAAGGCTTGCTTTAGTGCCTCAAAGGCTTGAGTGGCTTGAGGTGTCCATTTCTGATTTCCCACCCCTTTCTTTGTCATAGCCGTGAGAGGGGCCACCAAGGCCGAAAAATCTTTAATGAACCTTCTGTAATAGTTCGTAAACCCCAGAAACCTCTGAATGGCTTTAAGTCCTTGGGGTAAAGGCCAGTCGAGAATAGCTGAGAGCTTCTTGGGATCCATTTGAAACCCCCCAGGAGTTATAATATAACCAAGGAATTGCACGGTTGCTATGTCGAATAGACATTTTTCTAGCTTACAGTACAATCCAGCCTTCAATAGTTTTTTCAACACTTGTTTTACGTGGACATGATGAGTGTCCACATCAGGAGAGTATATCAGGATATCATCCAGATATACTATGACGAATTCTTGCAGGAATTCCCTTAGAGTGTCATTTATCAGGTCCTGAAAGACGGCTGGCGCATTACATAACCCAAAAGGCATCACCAGGTATTCGTAATGCCCGCTACGTGTATTAAAAGCCGTTTTCCATTCGTCTCCCTTTTTAACCCTGACCAGGTTGTACGCTCCGCGTAAATCAAGCTTGGTATAGACACGAGCCCCTTTTAATCGGTCAAACAATTCTGTTATGAGAGGTATAGGATATGCATTTCTTATAGTGATCCTATTTAAACCCCTATAGTCGATGCAAGGTCGCAGATCTCCCTCTTTCTTGGAGACAAAAAAGAAACCTGCTCCTGCTGGAGAGGAGGACCGTCTGATGAATCCTCGTTCCAGATTCTCCCTTATATACTCCTCCATAATGTCGTTCTCCCTTTGTGACAAAGGGTATACGTGACCCCTAGGAGGCATCGTACCGGGGAGCAAGTCAATAGCACAGTCGTATGGACGATGTGGTGGTAGAACCTCAGTCCTGGCTTTAGAGAACACCTCCTTTAATGCCCGGTAACATTCAGGGACCTCTGTGGACAAAGGCGGGGCTGTGGCAATATTGAGGCTACCAATCACATTAACTGTGCCTAGACACTTAGACTGACAACTCTGACCCCAACATTTTATGTCTCTCTGGACCCAATCGACTACTGGGTTGTGCTCTGTTAACCATGGAAACCCAAGGACGACAGGACATGAGGGTGATTCAATGATTTGAAATCTTATTGTCTCCTGGTGCAAAACTCCTGTTTTCATACATACAGCGACTGTATCGTGAGTGATATGAGGACATGCCAGGGGGTTACCATCTATGGCCTCCACCCTTAGAGGCCTTTCCCTGAGAACCAGTGGTATAAGGTTTTTGGCAGCAAAATTCTTATCTATAAAATTGCCTGAGGCCCCAGAGTCCAAAAACGCCTCAGTCTTGAGGTGAACCCCCTCCCAGGTTAGGGAGACCGGTAACAGAATCCTGGATTTGTTTTTTTCATTATCCACAAGGGAGGCACACAAAGAACCGACAACCTGGGTGTCTCCTGTTCTGAATCCCACTCTGCTATGTTCAACCCTGCCAACCCTGGGTCTCTGAGGACATTGAAGGCGGAAGTGATCTGCCCCTGCACAATAAAAGCAGAGCCCCTTTTCTTTTCTGTGAGCTTTTTCTGCTTCTGAAATACCTGTCCTCCCTATTTGCATGGGTTCAACGACTGGTACATCTGTTTTCACATTCTCCGAACTGCCTGAAGTACTGGGGTGTCTGGGTAACGAGGGTAAAGGAGGCAAGACCCTTCTGGGTCTATCTCTGGTGTGTCTCCTTTCCCTGATTTGATCGTCCATGGCTATACAGAAATCTATCAGGTGGTCCAGACTTTCTGGTAATTTTAAAGGAGCCAGTTCAAACATAAAAGCCTCGTTCAAGCCTTCGGTAAAGGCTAAGGTTAAAACGTCGTTCGGCCAAAGGACTTCAGAAACCAAAGTTTTAAACTCAATAGCATAATCGGCAACCCTCTTATTACCTTGTTTGATATGAAACAAGGACCTACCCGCATTGGTAGCCCTTCTAGAGGGATCAAAGGTACGTCTTAACTCAGAGGTAAAACCCTCATAGTCATAAATGATGGGTTTCTTATTTTCCCACAACGGCGTAGCCCACAACAAAGCTTTTTCTGTTAAATGATTAATCAGATATCCTACTTTGGCTTTATCAGACATACAAGAACCTGGATTGTTCTCAAACAAGATCTCGAGTTGAGTCAAAAAACCCCGACATAGGCTTGGTGTACCATCATAGCGTAGGGGTGCCTTCATACTAAGCCTATGTCCTTCAGAGGAGACCGGACTGACCCTAGGTAACACTGGATCTGGAGGGTTTGTGGTACCTGTATTGGACCGATTTAGCAGGGTTTGCAGAGCGAGAGAAATCTGGTCCATCCTATGGTCCTGTTCCTCTTGTCTGGCTGCGATACGTGCCAGCTGGTTAGAGAGGTCTGCGGGATCCATTGGCCCTGACGTAATGTCACGGATCCCCTTGATAACCAAAAGTGTGGTCCCTTTACGCAGACCGCTCTCTACCCTTCCGATCCTTGAATGGTCGGTGATACTAAACAGACAAATAACCAGACAGTATATGAATAAGGGGTAACACCAGACAGAGGTATGGAATAGGGTATAGTCACGAATCTTTCTGACTGCTAAGATATAAATCTCTTTATGCAACTCTCTTTCTACTCTTCCGATCCTTGAGTGGTCGGCAAAGCTATAAAGGCAACGAAACAGGTAACAGACAAGGAAAGGGAAATACCAGACAGGGGTACAGACTAGATCACAAGTCCTCCCTAGGACTTTAGTAATAGCAGAGGTAGTCTGATGTGTGCTTAGGATGCCACACAGACTGACCTCGGTACCAACGTTAAGGGCAGAACCTAGAACAGAGTATATGCAAACGCCAGGAGTCATACACAAGGAGATTCGTTTGCCAATGCCAGGGGTCGGTACACAGGAGGGTTCGTTTGCCAATGCCAGGGGTCGGTACACAGGAGGGTTCGTTTGCCAATGCCAGGGGTCGGTACACAGGAGGGTTCGTTTGCCAATGCCAGGGGTCGGTACACAGGAGGGTTCGTTTGCCAATGCCAGGGGTCGGTACACAGGAGGGTTCGTTTGCCAATGCCAGGGGTCGGTACACAGGAGGGTTCGTTTGCCAATGCCAGGGGTCGGTACACAGGAGGGTTCGTTTGCCAATGCCAGGGATCAATACACAAGAGGATACGTTCAGGAAAATAACACAAGAGCTCTGCGGGATGTGAATACCACGTCAGGGCACCGGTGTATGGGAGAGACTGGGATTTAAACCCGGCGGGTCCGCGTCACAGCGCCAGGCCCCGCCCCTCGGCGTCCCACGTGAGCGGGCCCGGAAGCGCTTACATTCGGCGCCTGGCCAGCGAGCAGCGAGGAAGCCGCTGCCAGGCGCCCCATCCCCTGGGTCCCCGTGACACCATACTACTCGCTAACTCAGTGAGTCGCAGTGCTCTGATTGCCCCCAGATGCCACGGCCCACCACTAAATTTGCCAGTATCTCGGTGGGCTAGTCCTAGGTGACATGGAGGGACCCTTACATCTGTGACACTAAAACAAGCTGCACAGGATTAGGTAAGGGTCGGCACCCCCTTGAAAAACTGGGCCCCTGAACAGATCATTGGCTTTCACCCCCTGATGGCTGCCCTGGCCTGGCAGTCAAGGGGTTGAGGCTTGCTTGCGGGGGAAAAACTCGAATGCTCCTTTTGGGATGTTTTATATTGTGTTCTTTAGAATTAAAATACTTTTTAAATTGGTTTTTAAAACCGTTTTTAAAAATGTCGCCTAACTTTATGAATAAATTCTGACAGCTATGTAACCTTATTCCTTGGCTTCCAAAATATGAAATGGCTCTTAAATTCAACAAATATCTGTCAAAGCCATACTTTGAATTCCTTGGCAACCCTAGTAAAAATGTCACATCTTCCTGTTGATATTGTCAAACACTTGTAAAAGGCAGCAAAATTAAATCTGAAAATTAAAAATCCCTGTCTATACAATTTGCAAAGATCCGATATGCCAAATGGTACACACAGTCTCAAGGATGTATCAGTAAGCAAGTAATTACTCTTATTCCTCCAGACACACAATTGTTAGTCCTTGATAATCTACCTTAAACCTCTCCTATTAGAAAGGCCGTACTTTACTTACTCAAACTGTGCCACTGGACCAATCCTGCCCGAATAGTCTTATGGCTTTAAACCGTGGGGTGTGCCAAATCTTGTATTGCCTAAATGTTTATAGAGACCACAACCTGGAGCACTGTATTTTGTGGATGATCATCTAAAGTAATGAAATGATAGCAGTGATTCCCATCCTTGGTCCTCCGGTACCCTTAAGGATCACCTTGGGGAAATGCAGACTGAATCCTGCAATCACTGAGCAGCAAATTATATCACCTGTGCTGTGCTTCAGATATCTGGAAAACCTGACCTGTTAGGGGGTACCAGTAGACCAGGATAGACAACCACTGCATTGAAGTACTGGTAGATCCGTGTCATGTTCCGTGCCCAGGCAAAGTAGAAACCACGGGAAAACCCATGTTCAAGCTGCTGCTGTTGAATACTGAATTCAGTATATGAAAGGTGTTGCCCAATCCTGTCCATACGTTGCTGGGTTCGCAGGGTCTCCCTCGTCAGGGTCTCCCTCGTCAGGGTCTCCCTCGTCAGAGTCTCCCTCGTCAGAGTCTCCCTCGTCAGAGTCTCCCTCGTCAGAGTCTCCCTCTCTGACTGCTAATGGGAGCTGCATTCAAGGGAGGTTCCCCCTAATAAACAATGCTCCTGCTTTACTCGGCATTTGGTGCCAGTTAAGCACTATTCTGCCTTTTTCCAGAGTTAGCGGCCCTGATCCACTCTGCCTTGTTAATCTCCAGCAACCAAAGGTCCTGTCAGCTGTGTCCATCTCCAGCAACTTGCTCCTTAGTATCCAGTGTCCTGTGTTTCCAGTTTCATGTATCAGTCTGTTTTTGTGTATTCAAGTTTACCTGCTTCAGTTGTCGCCATTATTCTAAATGTGAGCTCTACACACCTGTCCATGTCACCGCAGATTGGGCTCTCACTAGTAGCCTGTGAGAAGCAAATGACCACCCCACCCCCTATGATATTTTTTGCTTATTTTGATAGTCTGTCGAATAGAGGTAGGATGTACAGTTTGATCCGGCCTGTGCCATTTTATTTTCAATGTATGTGACAAAATGTGGAGTTCAGATAACCTCAATGCCATTTTTTAGAACCGACATTATCAAGAATCTGCAGTTCTTCAGACTTTTTCATATACTTGGATTGTCATCTTGTTCTTGTGAAAAAGTCAAAACTGCTTTGATTTTGTACTTGCCCTTTGGTTTTAAAGGAACTAGAATGAAAAACTTTATTTTATCATTCAACCGCTTTAGGCTAGGGTCAAACGAACGCATTTTTCACAGCGAACGTCAAAAAAAGCGTCCGAACGCATTAACGTATTTTATCACGGAATGCGCGAAAACGGTCACACGATGCGCATTTTCGTGCGTGATTTTTTTTTACGGATCATCAATAAAACACTTTTTGCATCTGGATGTTATGTAGGCTGGACATGAGCAGCGTCTGACGTCTCCTAATCACGCACACATGCCGCCGCAGCGCACTCTATACGTCAGTACTAGCGGTTCTGCGTTCTCAAAAAAAAGCGTTCATTTTCCACTTGCGTTGCGCGGCCAGACTTACGTGCGGCCGTACTTTGTATATTGGCCGTCATTGTGCATCATTTGCTGCTACTGCGGCCGTGATTAAGTGCTTCTAAACACACGTTAAAAATGCGTTAGTCTGACCCCAGCCTTAAGCGTTTACTTACATCTAAAAACCTACAAATTTCTTATTCAAGTACTATAGCTATAAAGCCTCCTCCCATCTTTGGCAAGTCTTCTTATAGCGCAAGTCCTTAGTCATTGCCAGTTTGAGTTGCCTTTTTGCGTTAAGTGGTTTAATTCTTCCAGCACTGAATATAACAGTAGAAAGTTGATGTACTATCAGAATACTGAAGAATCAAAAGTTAAAAGTAGGGCAAGGCCGGCTCCATTATGGAAGGATTCTCCAATTCCGTTACACCAGTCTTAGAATCGAACCTCTGGTTTGGTTTGTATTCCATATTTGGACTTTTCTAACGTTCTTCATTTTCTATGGAAATCTCTAGGTTTGGAGTGAGGGTAAAGTCTATATATATATATATATATATATATATATGTGTGTATTCGGGATAGACCATTTTTTCACAATCAGTTTCTGGACAGTGTTTCTTGATGAATGTGTGTTTTTCTGTTCGTCAAGGACTTACATGATCCGTTTTTGTGTCGGATTCTAGAAGTAGTGGAGTGGTGGCCTACTGGACTCTTGCATTGCAATTTTTATGTTTCATCCTGTGCGGAATCTCTCAGTTTTATTAAAAGGAAAGGTGGGCACGACATCTGATTATTAGTATTTGAAAGGGTTAAATTGTGCTGTTACAAATCTCTTGAATTCCAATCTACATTTGTTTTTTCTGGGAAGCAGGAGCGTGACAATCGCGGTGTAGTGGGCAGTTTGAACTGATTAAGTTGTCAGTTTTATTGACTGACCAACTATCCATTACGTGAAATCATCTCGGGAGACCTGAGCTATGCAATCTGGGTGGTGGAATTTGATGCCCAATATCTAGAAATCTTAAAAGCTACTTCATGCAATGAACCTTTTTGTTTCGATCATTTGTTAATTTAGGTTCTGCATATAAATTCCCAATGACCTGATTTTTATATTTCCAGACTGTCATGGTTATTCAGAGAGGTGAAAAAACAGGAGAATTGGCAGTAGAAGAGCACAATCTAGACCATATAGCCGATTTGGAAAGTGAAATAAATAGAATTTTTGTGGTTTGGCTATTTTGACCTAGAATTGTCACTTCTCCTGAGTTTCACCTCTCTGAATAACCCTGTATCACAAAATGCAGAAACAGAGGGTCCCTTAATACTTCATATCTTTTTATCATGAGATCTGAAATGGATTGTAGGGGCTATTCGCTAAGCACTGTTGGGTCACCAACGTTTACGATGGCTTTAACCCCTCTACTGCTGAGCCATTTCACGTCTTAGAAAAAGAAAAATATATATATTTTTTTTTTTTACTTTAAACATGGTCATGTTTGGTATCATTGGAAAGGCCATCCTCTGGAAGAGTTTGACATTCCAAAACAAGCATGTTGAGGATTCTGCATAATGAGGTGGACTTCACAAAGAAGTGTGCATGCTAGGTTCCATGTTTGTTGAAAGCCGAAAAAAAACGCTCTGTTTGCCAAAACTCATGTTCGAAGATGGGATGTCAGGCTGTGAATCTGAATAGAAAACACGAAATAGGTTGTCAAACCTAGAGCGATCTTTCGAGATTATTTGACTCCTTATACTTTCAAGCACTTCCATCAACAAAAATTGACCTTCTGGAGATTTCTGAAGCAGAAGGGCAATTATTTGTCGTCACAATCCTTTTGTAATGTGGAAATGAAAGATTTTTTTCTCTTGTGTTCCTACTGAAGAGATTGTAAAATATATTTTTTATGGGCACCAAAATCATCCTGCTGTTCAGTTTTGCTGCTGCTGACGTGAGAATTGATTTTCATGTCAGTCTTTGCACTAGATTTATTTGCTTCACTAGTTGTTTTTTTGCTTTTGCATGGTCAATATTTTACTTTGCCTGGTAATGTAGAAGTTAAAGGGGCATTCTAATAATTTATTTTTTAAGAATTACTCCCCTCCCTATTTTTTCCACTTATAGGGATTGGAGACCCTATTAAAAATAATTTTCTTTGGCATTAAATAATTGGGCAGTGGCTTTCAGCAGCATCTGCCAAATTTATTAATTTTTCTTAGTGATTTTACTCACTTTTTCTGTCCCTCTGCTCGCAATGCTTCTCCGATTCAGCTCAGAGGCTCCTGTAGCTTTACTATGCCCTTGCGTGGCGTAGGAACAAATTGTGCAGTGCTACGGACTCTTGCAATTTTTATTTTGGGTACAAATACCTTTTTATCCCATAGCGCTGGGCTGTGCCTCTTTGTTTCAGGGTTTCCAAAATAATGAAGTCTTTGCAGTTGGGCTGAAACAACTAATCGATTAATGGAAATAGTTGACAACTATTTTAATCATCGATTAATCATGTGTTGATTAATCGTCCTGTGTAAAGCACACACTGTTTAGTCAGATTGTGTTAAATGTAAATAACCTCAGCTTCGGAGCTGATTGGAGAAGATGCGTCGCTGCTTTACTCCGTAAGATTTAGCTCTAGGGTTATGTCAAACACAACCAGTTTGTTTTTATTCCGTTTACAACAGTAGCAGAACTAGAACACCAACAATAGGATACTGCCACTGCGTGAAGAAGCTGTATGCCTGTGTTTTATCCTTACTTGAAGCTGCAGTCCCGTGCCCCCACCCCACCCTCCCTACCACACCTTCTTTGGTTGGGAACTGCCATTCCCTCCCTTTGGTCTGGTCCCTTTCCCCAAATTCACTCCCACACCCAGATCCTTTTGCCCATACCCACTCCTTCTCACACTCAAGTCACTTGAGCAAAGTCACTCCCTTCCACTTCTAGTCCCTCCATCCACTCAGTTTGTTCACAAAATTATTTAAAAGGGACACTCAATGCACCCTGACCACTTTAGCTTTTTAACCCCGATTTCATGCTGACGACATCTATGACCAAGTGCTTGTAGCCACGTTCATTTGAGAAAGCAAACATGGGCTTAAGCTGCGCATGCAGCATCAACCCATCCCTCGGACCAAGCACTCACATACCTTGTGTGAAAAGTACGCAAGATATGCAATTTGCATATGTACGTACAAAATTTACATACACTACACAAATTGCTTATGAAAAAAGGGGAGGGGTTGTTTTTTTTTTCTTCTTACATAAAATTCTTTTTAACCCCTTAGTGACCGGGCGGTTTTACACAAATCCATCCTTTAGTGACTGCTGCTGTTTTTACGTTTCTGTGCTGTTAGTGTTTGGATCAAATTTTCCTCTTACTCGTTTATGCAACCCACACATTATACACCGCTTTTCCCGCCATTAAATGGACTTTCTAAAAATACCATTATTTCCATCATATCGAATAATTTACTATAAAAAAAATATGAAATATGATGAAAAAATGGTAAAAACACACTTTTTCGTAATTTAATCCCCAAAATCTACAACCACCAAAAAGACCCCGGCTAAATAGTTTCAAAATATTGTCCCGAGAATTGAAATACACAATTTTTACATGTTTTTGCTTTTTAACCCCTTCACTGCTGAGCCAGTTCACCTATGTGCGCTGCGCTCCTTCTGACTGGTTTTTGCTAATTATTTTTAGATGACAGCCTAGGTACTAATTAACTAACCCCCCCCCCAGACAAAAAAAAACACAATTTTTATTTTTTCATTATATATATTTTTTATAAGTTTTATTTTTACACCAAACCTGGTCATGTGTGGTATCATTGGAAAGGCCATGATCAGGCCTTTCCAATGATATCAGATATGACCCTCTCAGATATGACCACGGATCGGGAGATAGGGGGATCCTTTGGATCCCTTTAACTGACCCACTGACATACTCACACATGGTGAGTATGTCAGTGGGTGGGGGTGGGGTGACCTGGAGGCTTGGCTGACATCCACAATGTCAGCCCCCTCCAGGTTTGAATCGCAATTCAGCGCAAATTTGCGCCGAATCGCGATCCGGCAGTGAAACCGTTAATGCAGTTAATGCAGGGAACCCTTTCCAGCGGTGCAACTTGCATCTCTCTATCATCAATGTTTGGGGAGATCTAGAGGGCTCCGAAGGAGCCCCCCTCCCCTCAATTGATTTTCAATGGGGGCACCTGCTGATGCCGTCACCACGCAGCGTGGTGACGTCATTGAGCTCGCCGGCCCATGCAAATCACAAAGGCAGGCTTCCTCCCTGCCAGATCTGCAAGGGATCCAGTGAGGGAGGTAAGTATCGGGCGGGAGGGGGGGGGTTAGGCGCTGCTGACGTCCTATGTACGTCCGTGGGTCTAAGGGAGACCCGTGGGCAGGACGTACATAGTACGTCAGCGGTCCTTAAGGGGTTAAGTAAAATTTTTTTTACTATTTTTGCATTGATGAATGATGAATTGGTGTAACATGCGCAGCCCCGTCCTCAGCTACCGTCCGTGTTTTGATGGGTTTTTTTTTTTGTAGCATGTGTTTTTTTCTTTTTGTGTGTTTCTTTTGCCTGCTTAGCTGTGACCAGTGTCCTGTTTGTCTGCCTTGCACTTGTTTTAATCCCAGTACCAGGTGTCGGGTTTGTGGTTTGGAATTCTGTGTGTAGTTTTATAAAGGCATATCCATGAAGCTGCTTTAATACTAAGAAATTACTAATGCTATATTCTATATGTATTATGTAGTGCATAACATTCGACATGTCGGTGCCTTGTGATCTTTTCTGACAAAGATGCACGTGCGGCCAAAATTCTTCTGAAAGCTGGCATCTCCACAGCCAAGACGAGAGCTGCAGATTGAATGAAGACAGTCACGTCACAGCTCCTGACCTTTCAAAGATTTTGTACAGCTGTGTTAGTGGAGCAGAACAATCCCCAATGGAGGGACGCTGTCATATCCACTCCGCAGCCTGCTCCTGAGAGAACCCAGAGTCCTTTTTCCTGTGTTTTTAAATCTTAAAAATTCCCCAGTGTTGTTGTCATTGCTACAAAATGTATCATTACAGCTGGAAGCAGCCATAATAAAAAAAAATGCCCAGAATCTAAATTTAAAACAGGGAGGAAAAAAACAGATTGACCTTTTGATGCCTACACCGGCTTTATTGATTTTAATAGCGTATTGTGTTTAGGCTGGGGTCAGACTGACGCATTTCTAAAACGTGCGTTTAGGCGCACTTAATCACGGCTGCACTAGCAGCAAATGATGGGCAATGACTGCCAATATACGAAGTATGGCCGCACGAAAGTCTGGCCGCACAACGCAAGTGGCAAAGTAACGCATTTTTTCGAGAATGCAGAACCGCTAGTACTGACGTACAGAGTGCGCTGCGCCCGCATAGCGGCGAGTGTGCGTGATTAGGAGACGTCAGACGCTGCTCCTGTCCGGCCAACATAACGTCCAGAGACGCAAAGTTTCCTGGTTTGGATCCGCAACAAATCACGCACGAAAATGCACGTCGTCTGACCGTTTTCGCTCATTCCGTGAAAAAATACGTCCATGTGTTCGGAGGCACGTTTTGACGGTCGCTGCGAATCACACGTTCGGTTGACTCTAGCCTAAGGTATAACTTTTCTATGGAGAAGTTGTGCTATATATATTTTTGTTATGATTTTTTGTTTGTAAACTTGTAAGAATTCAAAAATATGTATTTTCCAAATTATAGCAAAAGGTAATTTAAAAGCCTGATCTGCCTGAATTCAGGGGCATATTTGGGGTATGGCTACCCTAAACTCCATTTGCGTAGGACAAAAAAATATTATGGGGGTGGGAATGGGATAGCTTTTTATGCTGTAAGGCAGCACAGAGACTTACAGGGTTATTCAAAGAGATTCGAAAAGTCACCGCACGTGCAATTTCCAAATAAACGTGAAGTTTCCACAGTGTAAGGTGCGCATGTAACCATTTGCCAGTCTTTGTTGCTAGGTTTTGGAAATAACGGGAAAAGCCTTGTCAAACACTGAGGGGGGCGGGGCTATTTGACTTGTTTGTAAGTGCGCCTGTCAACGCCAATTCATCTTGATTGTACGAAGAGGTATACAGATTCTTCAAACACAAAAGAAAAACCTGTCTATCATCCCCACATACCAATCACATCTAGGCAATTGTACCCATAGTGGCTTGTAAATACACTTTAACACTGTCATGATGGCCACCTGGATATTGATAAATAGTGATGCATGTTCCTTCCATTGAGATTTCTCTTGTTTTCAAGTCTGTCTTGGGTGGGGAGTATGTACCGTTCGATGTCTTGCCCAAGGACACTTACTGGAGAGGTGCTCTTGCTGGGATTCAAACCGGTGTCTCCACGGTTATAGAACAGTGATGTTACCTCTACTCCATCCAGCCGGTGCACTCCACCCAGCCAGTACATTATCAGATTTCTTCTGGTCTTCATTCTTAAATCTAGGATTACCCCCTTTACATTGATAGAGTTAAATGATACAAAATAAAAACCAACAATAAGTTAGGGTTAGGGTTAGGGTAACCCTAACCCTAACTTTCTGGCCACCAGTATCTCAATTATAAGTCAAGTCATGTTGTCATATGTTACAGTTTATTAATTCTCACATGTTCTCATATGTTTGTCTTCCCGTTTTTTCAGTTCATTATCTATGAAAATAAAACTATGACAATTGACTCAGTTTATTCTGTCTATGAAACTATAAAAACTTAATGCGGTCCGGAATCCGGATAACAGGAAAGTACCATATGTTCAACATTGCCTAGGCATGCAAAGGGTTAATCTTGAATTTCCTGCATGTTAAAGGCCGGGCAGGTTTTTCAAATTTTTTTTCTTTTTTTTTTTTAATTTTACCATCATGCAAGCCATTTTCTAGTAAAATGTATGCACCTTGACTACATAAACATATCTACCATTTTAGGAGGAAATTCAGTATTATTATTTTTTTTTTTTCCTACAGGAAGTGACGTGCCTTCCGATGCCCGCCACAGCATTGTGACGTTTCAAAGGGGTCGGCCAAATGCTGTAGTGCGCGTACGAAAGCCTCCCTGTCAAAATGCTACGACGCACATTCAGGGCTGCAAAGCGCGATTCTCCATAGGAGGATCAAGCCTTGCAGCGCTGAGTGCACTAACTATGCTCAGTGAGGTGGCCAGACAGGCGCCAGAGTGGAAGGAACGTCCCCTCTCACAGACGTTCCTTCCGCTCTGAAAAACGCTTGTCTGACCACGGGCTTAGTGAATTCTTGAGACTTTAGACACATTGTCATACTTCAGTGCTCTGTCCAGGGTTTCTGAAACCTGTCCTCCGGGACCCTCGACCAGGCCAGATTTTGCAGATCACCTTGGGGAAATGTCTGAATCCTGCAATCACGGAGCAGCAAATCATATCACCTGTACTTTGCTTCAGATATCTGGCAAACCTGGCCTGTTGGTGGACCCTGAGGACATGTTTGAGAAACTGCTCTGGACCAAGTGCTTCTACGACTTGCCATTCATCATGGCAATCAGAATACGCAAACCTGTGACCGCACAAGCAAGCTGCAAAAGATGTTACTGCTGTAAAAACAGAGCTCAACCAAAGCTAAGGTTGTGGCCCTGGTGGGAATCGCATCTGTGTTTTCAATTCAAGACCATGACCAGGATAACCCATTGAGTTGCCATATCAAACAATGGTTTAGAGCTGGAGTCTGTAACCTTGGGCCTTCCAGATGTTTAGGAACTTCATTTCTCGTGATTCTCATCAACCTAATGAATGGCTGAGCGTCATAGGAGATGTAGTACCAGAACATGTCTACGACCCTAGGTTGCTTACCCCTGGCTTAGACTTTAAGGCCTGCCTTACTCTCGTCACATACCGAGGCCGTATGACTTTTCTCTCTCATATCATATTGCTGATACTTTGATGCTATTAAATGGAAAGTAGAAAGTGCAGTCCAGATTAACCTATGTGATTTCGGTGATCTGACAGGGCTCAAAAGGCAGCAGGCTTTTAAGTATATCCATAGTTTGACAGGGGTAGCGTTAAACCAGGTGATAATTGTAGCAAAACTAGAGTTACCAGATCAGCCATCATTCCTGGAAACCTGTTTATGCTGATGGGCAGTGCGTGAAAAATGCAACCCAGCTGCATGTAGAGAATCCATATGCTGCAGGAAAGGAATCCCAGGTGACCTGCCTTGATTTCCTTCCTGCAGCATATGAATTATACATATTTCAGGGAAGCGCTTTTCCCTGTGCTTTCCTCTGCATGAGAACATAATAGGTGTTCAGGATGACCTGGCCGATCTGGTAATCCTAGGCAAACCCCAGTAAGTCTTATTTTGAAGGTTTAATCTGAATTAATTAGCTAAGCATGTGTTTTGCTTCCCCAAAAATAAGCACTGAAGATAAAGTGCAAACTTTCGGCTACTCCTCATCTCCTGGTAGTTATATTTCTTAAAGGAACATTATTTACCACGAACATAATGTTGTTTTTTTTTTTTCCGTTGTTGGAAGTAATTGCATGTAAAAAGGAAAAATAAGGTTAGGTTTTTCTCTCCGGTTTCCATTTTGTGCATTTTTTTCACCATGTTGCAACATTTACAAACATCTGCGCAAAGGTTTCACTTAACTACTGTACAAGCTAATCCACAGCTGTAACGAGTTGGAGGAGGGAATGTTTAGACTTGCTGTATGGGATCTATTGTGCGCTCTGTGCAACCTGAGATAAAACCTGACAGCTGCATGAGCTAAGGCTCAAATTAAAAGACTTCTAATCTACCTACTGGTGACATCTTTTGAATACATCTCACGCAATACAGTGATAGGAGTCGGTTTTCTGGACTTCTGACCAATTTATTTCATTCTATATCCAAAGCCACACAGTGAGGAGCAAGTGCTGTAAAGATACTGTGGGAGGGCCGTTTACAATAAAACACGGATACACCCAGTGACACATTTTTTTTTCCTAACTAGACATACATGAGGAGAAACAAAGTACATGTAAGATATCGGCAGCATAAAATCAATCCTTTCATTTTTTTGGTGGTAGGGTCCCTTTAACATGCACAGCCCTATTAATAATGTAAGATAAATAGTTTATGTCTGTTTATTGTTGTCGAGTGCAATGTGAGAGGGTGTGTGTTTTTAGAGATTGAACTGGAGCCTGTCACTATGCAGATTGATGTTATTGAGTAAATGGATTGCTGCTGTCCTTAGACGGGCAGTGTCATTGCCCGTGCCATGTCTCATAGTGACAAGGCTGATTTAAACTGAGCATGCAAAGCCAGTTACTTACCCTGTACTTGCCAACAGATGTATTATGTGCAGTGATTGCATTAAATGAGCTTTGACTTTCTATTCTAATACAGCTCAGAATGTATTGCTAAGAACACTACTGTATAATGCAATTCCCACGAGAGGAAAGATGCAGTTAGTTCAATATAATGCATTTAGTCATTGGGTTAAAACCTGTGACATAACAGCCTTATTACAACTTCTAAAAATGGAGTTAACGATGTAATAATATTGATTTGATTGACCATGATGGGAGATGATTAACCCTTTAGTAACCACATTTAATCCCTGCTGCTAGAATTCTCTGATCCCTGAGAATCTTGTGTCTACAGGATATATTCCTGACATTGGTAGCTTTAAAGGGATACTCTAGGCAACATGACCACCTAAGCTTTTTTAGATGGTCATGATGCCCTGAGTATGCCCTTGTCTGTCCCCCCTCCCTCCGCTCAGCCGATCGGCTGAAAAAGCTGAAAACAGCTGAGAGACGTGGAGGACTTTACTCCACCCTCCCAGCTGTCAGTCAGCAGAGCGGGATTCATATTTCCCGCTTCTGCCGACTATTGCCGAGTAGGAGACGTCATCGCGCTGTTCAGCGCGATGACGTCTCAAACTCGCCGCATTAGCTGGCGGCAGCGGCTGAAGATTAGTGTTGCGCGCATCCTCTTGCACGCAACACTAATCTAAGAAGATGGAGCCGGGAGGAAGCCTGCCGATTTGGCTGGCTTACGTGAGAGGCGCACATGCGCGCTTCTCACGTAAGCCATTAGCCAAGTGAAACTAACAAGGACGGGATCGGAAGAGGAGGGAGGCGAGTATAAAAAAAAAAGACGCCGTTGGAAACAAGTGGATTTTAGGGTAAGTATTACAGTTAAAAATAATAATAATAAAAAAAAAATCCCTACCTAGTTAGTTAGGGAATAGGTGGTATAGTTTAATGTAAAAAAACGGGGGGGGGGGGATTTTTGATTAGAGTGTTCCTTTAAGGCTAGGGTCAGCTGAACGCATTTTTCGCGTCGTCTGTAAAATAGTGCGTCCGAACGCATTGACGTATTTTTTTCACGGAATGAGCGAAAACAGTCATACGATGTGCATTTTCGTGCGCGATTTTTTTTTTTTTTTACGGATCCAAACCAGGAAACTTTGGGTGTCTAGACGTTATGTTGGCCGGACATGAGCAGAGTCTGACGTCTCCTAATCACGCACACACGCCGCTATGCGGGCGCAGCGCACTCTGTACGTCAGTACTAGCGGTTCGACGTTCTCAAAAAAATGTGTTCGTTTGCCGCTTGCGTTGCACGGGCGAACTTTCCTGCGGCCGTACTTCGTATATTGGCCGTCATTGCCCCTAATTTGCTACTACTGTGGCCGTGATTAAGTGCGCCTAAACGCACGTTAAAAATGCGTTAGTCTGACCCCAGCCTAAAGATTACATTTTCCTACACTGGACAGAAAATGCCTGTTAACTGGTTTATATGATTTTTGGACCCTAGTGCTAGATTTAACCCCCTTTGTACCATAATCTAGTATACTTGATCTTCAAAATCAATGGGAGGTGGCTCAGATCGAGTATACTCAATCTGGTCTTGTTCTGTAAAGGAATTTGTATTTTTGCAAATTAAACTCCTTTCCAGTTCTCCAGGCTCTAGAACAGGGTTTCCCAAACCTGACCTCTGCACCCTCTAACAGGCCAGGTTTTAAGGATCACCTTGGGGAAATGCAGACTGAATCCTGCAATCACTGGGCAGCAAATCATATCACCTGTGCTGTGCTTCAGATATCTGGCAAACCTGGCCTATCAGCGGAACCTGAGGACCGGTTTGGGAAACAACATACCCCTAAAGTTCCAAAAGTGTGGACATAACAGCTGGTGTTTGGAAAATCTTTGTGATCCATTTTTTTCTTTCAGGGAAACATGGAGCCCATGTTGTAATACACGTGTAGTAGCACTTCTTGGGCAGCAGAGGGAGCACTCTGCCTGTCATATAGGGCTTGCCTAGAGTAAAAATGTAAAGTGGGGCACCTCTACATATATTTACTGTGTGGGTAATGGAAAGTCATTTTCAGGAAGAAACCACCATGTCCTCAAAGTGCTTTTCTGGAACGTTGCTCGGTAGTGAAGGGGTTATTTGCTGGAAAATATTCCTGTAGAGCTCAACGTATGTTCTATTTGCACATGTAAACATCAAGTCGAATCAAGTGACAAGTTAGAGAGGTCTAATGTAAGGAACACAAGCAACCTGTGATGCCAACTAGATTCAGAGTTCATGTGAATGAAATGATGTTTGTATTATATGAACTGAAATCTTAAGGAAGGAAGTGTCAGAGGGCCAGGAAGTCTGCATGGGAGCAGAAGATTGAACGAGTGCTTTACCAGCTGGTCAGTTTAAAATCAAAACCTATTTGAATCTATATTCTCTCAAAGTATTAAAAGGGCATCAGATTCTCCGAACTGTTTCTAAGGGACTTCCTTCAAATAAACATTTGTCAGTTTCACTCCCTTTTGATGTTGGTGACACATAAAAAACAATATTTTACATAGTGGTAAGGGCTGCACTCAGCCTAAACGAGCATTATGAGCGGGTACTTCAAAGAAAAATACAACATTCATAAAAATATTTAAGATGCCAAACTTTTTTTTTTTTTGTGTGTTGTCTTCATAAAAAAAACTTTATGGAACCAGCAAAAAAAAAAAAAATTGCAAGCGCCTGAAAGTCCCTGCATCACATATTTCCCCTGTAAGCACAAGCCAGCCATACTCAAAGCAACCTCTCCCTCTACAAGAAACCACCATATTTCCCCTCTGCTGTCCCAACCGCCTGACCCATCCACCCAGCCCCTATCCGAATTATATAGCCTCCTTTTCTCAGCTGCTTCAATCCTCTCTCGGTTTAACCTCATCATGCCCAAGCTCTTAGTCTATCATTATGCAGTGTCTGCAATACTCTCTCTGGTAATTATCTCCACACTCCCTCTGCTCCCTTTTGTTTCACTTTCCTTAGTACCTTAGATTGTAAACCCACGGGATGTCTGTCTGAGCACTCGTATAAAGTGCTGCATTAGCAGGACAATTATCCTACAGGCAGGGCTGTCTGTCCCTTATGTTTATTATGTCACCTGTTTGTGCTTCCCCATTGTAAAGCGCTACGGCATCTGTTGGCGCTGTATAAGTACTTGTAACTAACTTATAACTAGGGATGCCCCGATACCGATACTAGTATCGGTATCGGGGCCGATATTGCCGTTTGCACGAGTACTTGTTACTCGTGCAAACGGCCCGATACATCCCGCCGATACCGGAAGCCGGCGCTGGGCCGGCTTGCCGGTATCCGCGGGGCTGGGGAACGCTGGCCGCGTGCATGTAAAGCACGCGGCCAGCGTTCCCCTCCGGCGCGCCAAATACTCACCCTTCCTGAAGTTCCGGTCGCTGGGCAGTGATGCATTCCCGCGGCCACTGGGCACTCCTGTGACGCTGCCTCTCGGCTGGAGGCAGCGTCACAGATGCGCCCGGCGGCCACGTGACCGCATCACTGCCCAGCGACCGGAACTTCAGGAAGGGTGAGTATTTGGCGCGCCGGAGGGGAACGCTGGCCGCGTGCTTTACATGCACACGGCCAGCGTTCGAGCTGGGGTAAATCCATGAGAGCTGGGGGCAAATCCATGAGACCTGGGGGCCAATCCATGAGACCTGGGGGCCAATCCATGAGACCTGGGGGCCAATCCATGAGACCTGGGGGCCAATCCATGAGAGCTGGGGGCAAATCCATGAGACCTGGGGGCCAATCCATGAGACCTGGGGGCCAATCCATGAGACCTGGGGGCCAATCCATGAGACCTGGGGCAAATCCATGAGACCTGGGGGCAAATCCATGAGACCTGGGGGCAAATCCATGAGACCTGGGGGCCAATCCATGAGACCTGGGGGCCAATCCATGAGACCTGGGGGCAAATCCATGAGACCTGGGGGCCAATCCATGAGACCTGGGGCAAATCCATGAGACCTGGGGCAAATCCATGAGACCTGGGGGCAAATCCATGAGACCTGGGGGCAAATCCATGAGACCTGGGGGCCAATCCATGTGAGCTGGGGCAAACCCATGTGAGCTGGGGCAAACCCATGTGAGCTGGGGGCAAACCCATGTGAGCTGGGGGCAAACCCATGTGAGCTGGGGGCAAACCCATGTGAGCTGGGGGCAAGTCCATGAGACCTGGGGGCAAATCCATGAGACCTGGGGGCAAATCCATGAGACCTGGGGGCAAATCCATGAGACCTGGGGGCCAATCCATGAGACCTGGGGGCAAATCCATGAGACCTGGGGGCCAATCCATGAGACCTGGGGGACATATCCATCAGAGCTGGGGGCAAATCCATGTGAGCTGGGGGCAAATCTCATAAATTTTTATGAGGTCTGTTCCTATTGGAAAGCGTCACATGACATTAAATAAAAGTATCGGTACTCGGTATCGGTGAGTACTTTTAAAAAGTATCGGTACTCGTACTCGGTCTTAAAAAAGTGGTATCGGTGCATCCCTACTTATAACCCAGACGTTCTATATGAAACCCCCAATATGTAGGTGCACCTAGACGTTCTATATGAAACCCCCAATATATAGGAGCGCAAAAGTGCGATAGTCCGATTTTTGCACTCCTATATAGGTGTTTTTTTTTTTGTAATGGAACGTCTGGTTTATAAAGTGCTGCGGCAGTCACTTTGGACTTAAGGTACATGGACCTAATGTTTTCTATTGTTTCTCAGCCCTCTGTGGGAGTCACCCTGTGCCTGCAGTTCTAGGTGCAGGGTGTTTGTGTTTTCTGTGCCCTATACCCTGATGTATGTGTTTTATGTGTTACATAGGCGGAAAAAAGACATGCGTCCATCAGGTTCAGTCTTTCTCACATAGCCTACTGCTGTTGATCCAAAAGAAGGCAAAATACCCAGTCTGAATCGCTCGCCAATATGCAATATACTGGGGAAAAATTCCTTCTTGACCCCATATTGGCGTCGGATTTCTCCTTGTTTCAAGCAGCTTTTACACACAATTTAATTATAACCCTTAATATTCCGTATTTTGCATGAAATCATCCAGTCATTGTTTAAACATCTGTACAGATTCTGACCCAACCACCTCAACAGGCAGAGAATTCCACAGCTTTATTGTTTTCACTGTACACATTGTAGAATGTTGCGTGGTATATACTTTGCTGTGTTCACGGTGTGTGTAATCTGTAAGTAATGGAATCCTTTGGCTTTCCCTGCTTCAATCAACACCACCCCCCCATGAACTGGCTTAAACTAGTTCTCTCTGTCCCCTCTCTTTATCCTTTGGTTCACCAGGGCTTGTGTGTAGGAGGGGGAGACTGCTATTAGGAGGCTGTTGTATATTAGAAATATAGAATTGTTAGGTTGTTCACTGCAAAACTTGTTCTGGAATGGTTTGAGGAACTTGACAAAGATTTCAAGGTTTTGCCTCTAAAGTCCCCATATCGCAATCTGAGCACCTGTGGGATGTGCTAGAGCAACAAATCCATCCACAACTTGCAGGACTTAAAGGAGCACTCTAATGAAAAGTAAGGGGGGGGGGCAATCCACATTCTGACCATTTTAAAAATATAAAGTGTTTGGGATGTGTAAAGTGTTTCTTAAAATGATCTGTTGCTTATTAGGGATGCACCGATACCAATTTAAGACATAGTACCAATACTTATTTCAGATACTCACTGATACAGAGTACCGATGCTTTTATTTAATGTCATGTGGCCACTTTCCAATGAATAATTTGGGATTTTTGCTGAAAGCCTGCCCAGTTTAATATTAAAATATATCGCCAGACACCTTTTACTCCACAGCCTGCAAATACCCTGATCACACACCAGATAGATATTGATCTACCTATATCAACCCACAGACACCAGACCTCACTGCTAGCAGAATGTAGTAAAATCATTTGGCCAGCATTCCCCTCCGGCTGGCCGTGTGGTTCTCCGGGCACTGGCTGGCCACTTGTTCCTCCGAGCAGCTGCCGGCTTGTGACGCTCTCTCCCAGACCCTGCGATATCACGACTGGAGGCCATGTCACAGCCTGACGACCACTCAGTTACACATACCCAGCTGGCGCTCGGAGGACCACACGGCCAGCCGGAATGGAATGGTGGCCGAATGTTTTTACTGCATTCTGACAGCTGTCCCAACCCCTCGGATACCGGAAAACCAGCCCAGCGATGGATTCTGGGTATCGGTAGAGGTATCGGGAGTTGCACGAGTACCAAGTACTTGTGCAAATGCCTGTATCGGTACCGATACTAGTATCGTTATTGGTGCATCCCTACTGCTAATGTCTTGGTTTCAGGTACCACTGGGCCAGTTCAGATATCTTGAGTCCATGCCTCAACGCATCAGAGCTGTATTTGCTGCACAAGGGGCTCTACATGACTTTAGGCAGGTGGTTCTAATGTTGTGGCTAAAGAATATACTGTGTGTATATATTTGTTAGGTTCATAAAATGGCAACATCTACCACAACAATGCATTATATAAATAATACAATTATAATACATTTAAAATTTATTCTTTACAATGTGCATGTAATCCCAATAGGATAATGGAGTATAGCAAACTTGTAATGGGATGTGATGGTGGTGAGACAAAATGAGTATGTGAGGTAAAATGAATTGGGAAGAGGCACAAAGGGGATGGAGGAAGGCACAATTGGCTGGAGCTCAGCACCGTTTGGTGGTCTGAGAGGGATAAGACAACGGCACCAATGCGGTATAAAGAATAGGGCAGAAGCTCACCAAATTCTTTTTTCCGTGCTTATGAATCCACACAATCACTGATATTGCCTTTGCCAAATCACTTTACAGATGTTTGGAGACAAGATTCTTGTTTGATTTTTTTCCCATCTCTTCTGTAGTCAACAGTTGGAATAGACCGATATCATTTATGTCAGAGCCGATTCTGATTATCGGCAACCTTTCTGGATGACGGCCGATTATCTGCTGATATTCTACACTTGTGAAGTTGGTTTTTGGTTTTTTTTTGGGGGGGGGGACACAATTTCTTACACAAATCTGATATTCTACCATTGACTGTGGTTTTTAATAAAAGTTTATACAGAAAAACAATGTAACTAGATGCACAACTATAATGTATAAATAAAAATTTCTTTATTGAAAAATTACAAGATCATGGATAACCATAAGCACAAAAGCCAATGTACAATTGACAACAATTAGGTGATGAAGCAGAGTATAAATACATCAGAGTAAACCTACATCAAGAGTATATGTGCGATGCACCCACTCTAAAAACTAAACCTCAATCTGTACATTAACATGCCCAAAAGCTGAAACCGCATGTGAAAAAGGTACCCCACTAAAATAACAATACGCTACACCAGATACATACGTCAAAGAAGAAAATATTGCAGATATAGAGAGAGAGCCCCAGGAGGAGACATATGTACAGAAACCAGAGAACCCAATGTTTCGGCAGGACACCTTTATCAAATAAAATAAAAGTTTAAACATTTGGACCATGCCCATTTCATCGGCAAAACCGATAATTGAGCTATTCTAGGTCCGCAGAATACTAAGCAATGTGGAATAGCACTTTCTTGCATTATCCATAGCTTTGTGCTTTCTATACAAACAGGATTATTCAGAGAAAGGTAAAAATCCGGAGAAGAGAACAATCTAGACTAAATAGCCGACTTGGAAAGTGAGATAAATGGGAGAATTTTTCTGTTTTGGCTATTTTGACCTAGAATTTTCACTTCTGCCAATTCTCCTGAGTTTCACCTTTCTTTGAATAGACCTGTAAGTATCAAATATGCAAAACTAAACAAGGGATATAGTGGAGCTAAATCACATTTTACCGCTCAACTTGGTAATTACTATGGTTCCTCATGCAAACGTTAAGGCCCTACTTGCTGAAAAGATCTGATTTTAAATGCGTGGTCATGGTGCCCAGGTGATTTCTGTAAGGTTAATATATGTAAAACATGGTGTAAGTGGCATATAAACCAGTGCCATGTTTTACCAGTTTTTCTAAATTATAAAGGGGTTAACATCTTGGCTTACAGATGAAATAATTTCTGCTGTGTGCAGGTGGAAATGAAATTCAAGCCCACAGAGATTTAAAGAATAATCTTTTTATTTAATCTTCTGTAAAATAGAATTTGACTAATCCTACTATTCTTGAGGTTTGACAAAATAATTATGTGTGCATGTACAATCTGTCCAGAGTTTGTAGAAACCAGTTCTTCCCATTAAACCTAGCAACTAGCATGATCTACAAATCCCTGTTTAGTAAATATAGGATGTTTATTTTAACCCATTAATGCCAGGGCAGCACTGAGCCAGGAATGCGAGTAGCCCATCTGCAAAGCCAATTTTGGCCATCGGCCGCGGCGACGTGGGGGTGTACTATGCCATCGTTCGGCTTTCAGGCCCGCCCAGTGGTGTCAAGGTGTTAAATTATGGCATAAACTCCAGGTGGAGAGTTAAAGCGACACTCTACATAGTGTTACCACAAAATCTTGAGTTTTCTACATCCCCCCCCCCCACTGAGAGGGGGCTTGAAGGGCTGAATAAACCATCCAAGTGGAGGGATTTAGTCTTGCACGGAACCTGAGCTCGGCGAGCACTGAGCTCAGGTTCTGGGGCTTCAAAGACCTTTAGGAACCAGCCCCAGCCAATGGTTTTCAGTGCCTTCCTGCATTGAGAGCCACTGGATAGGCTAGAGCCGCCTTCCTGTGGTCACATGACCTGGTGCTTGAAGCAGATAATCTCCAGCAGGACTCCGAGACCAGCACTGGATTAAGGTTAGGTTTAAAACCAACGAAAGGGCTAAAATAAGGTGGGAACGTGTTTAACCCTATAGTAACCTGGAGTCAACCAGATCAGAAAAGTGTGGTTGGAACTCAAAGGGTTAATATTGTCTAATCAATGAACATGGCAGATTTATATAGGAACTTGCATATAATTTAATGGGATAATCTTACCGCCTTGGCCACCTAATGAATTTTAAATGATCACAGGTTGCGGAGTGTCGTCGCCCCCCCCCCTTCCCCCATGATGGGTGTCCTGGAAGCCTTCTGAAGGAAGGGAGAGGGAGTGGGGATGTTGATGGGTCTGGAATTACAATTCTGCATTTCCATTAACGACCGCTCCGTTAACTGACAGCTCCGTGAGGGAAACCTGGGGGGGGGGAGTGAAGTTGGTCCCTCCCTTTGTTAATGTGTTGACCGTTGTGTGTCCATTTAATAAAAAGGTGTAAAGTGAACTATATAGGGAACTTCCATAAAACACCATCTTTTTGTATAAAAAAAAATTAAGAAATTTTCAGTGTGTTCGTACGTACTGAATTTACTATTTATCCTGTTGCAATCTTTACAAATTAACCTCTTAACTGATGGAGGTTATAAAACTGCCTTCATGGAAAATCTTAGATCCTTGGCGTTGAATAGTATTTCTTCCGAAAGGTTTTCTGATTTCATTTTTAAACAATAAATGTATCTTATCCATTGTGGGAGAAAGGAAATAAAATACTGGGTCAAAAGTTGTGGGAAAATTTCTCTCCGTTTGGAAAGCCTAATATTCCTTTCACGACTTCCTGTGTATGAGAATATAGAGATGATTTAGGACGGTGCAACTTGAAACTTCATATGCGAAAGCAGTGGCTGCACTTATCCGTGTAACCGTCACTCGTTTGGACTGCCAATTACCGGCCATTTCATTTCTAGTATTAATTTGGTCCTAATGTTTTGAAAGTGTGATTCTTCATGGATAGCCATGCGTGCATGTACCCTATGTACGAAGTAGCCTTTAATCTGGGGTCAAACCTATGGCCTGCAGTTTGAAGAATTATCTACTAGGCATTTGTAGTTCACATGTCTTTACTACGATGATAATCTATGGCTTAAAAGCACCAATACCGATTCGCTAACAGGTTTTCCAACCCGTTAGCGTTCCACGTGAACCACCTCCCGATCACGATCACCTAACTTCTGTGAGCGCTAGCGTTAATGAGGTGCTAGAGCCACTTGTTTCCCCTCTTTTTTTTTTTTGTGAAAGGATTTTACCAGAAAGGATACTGTAACGTTGGGGGTTTCCAGCCCCTCCGGTGTGCTCGGCGGCAGCATGTCTGATGCTGCTCGCTTACCAGCGCCCGGTTTAAATAGAGACAGGCAGGGAGGTGGTTGCATGAGGCGCGGCTTGAGAGGGGGGCGCGGTCTGGTGATGCAGACCTATCAGAGGAGTCAAGGTCTTTTAAAAACCAACAGTTCCTTCTAAGCAGTGCCAGATCGTGGTTATCCATACCTGAGCTCCCTGTACTTGTATTCTCTCGTGATTGAACCTGTTATTGACCTCTGCTTGTTTTCTGACTATTTTGCCTTCCGTTGCCCTAGACTATTTTTTTTGTACTACGCTCCTGCACTGATATCGACCCGGCTATTCCCTTTGACCATTCTATACTCTGTATTCCTGATTCTGGCTCGTCTGACTACCCCCGTGTTGCTGACCTGGTTTTGTATTCCGACATTGTCATTGATTAACCCTTTCTGTCTAGTATACCTGGCCAATTCTAAGGATCAGACAGTTAGGGATTCTTCTACGGCTACCCTTTTGGTAGCTTTTGGGCTCTGTGGAGTGTTGGGCTTTAAGGACTGCGTGGTGGGATCCGGGAACCGTGTCAGATACATTGAGATTTCTCTCGTTTTCAAGTATGTCTTGGGTGACGTGTATGTAGCATTGGGTTTCTTGCCCAAGGACACTTACTGGAGTTGTGCTCTTGCTGGGATTTGAACCTGTATCTCCACGGTTCTAGATCAGTGATGTTACCTCTACTCCATTCAGTGGTCTCGGAGGTCTCTTGTTTCGTGGGAGTTGGCCTTCTGTAATTTTTCCCGAGCAGCCATATTTGGGGCGTTAATATTTATAGCCTAGTTATTTGGTGGGTTCTTGAGCGCCCTCCCTCATTTTTCTCCTCTAGAAAGATAGGCACATGGTAGAGGGTCTCAATGTCTTCCCCCTCCTTTCATTCAATGTTTATTCACACTCTACATTGCTCGTTTATTCCATTGGCTTGATTTTTATTGCCATGGAATTTTGTGACAAGTACACACACTGCATGTACTAAGTGTATTGTGTATTAAATCGGTATTTAGCACTGGCTTAAAATATGCATTTATTTGTGTCTTGTCTGTACTGTAAAATCTGCTGCTCCTATAGCAAACGTGTTTGACGTTCTTGCAATGACATATTTGTCCTTGTAGTAGCTTTCGTGCGAAGACGGGAGGTTATTTCTTGTTTTGGTTTTTGATGGCTACAGGAGTGTTCACTTATAAATTTGATCTGTCGCTGTGCACATCCGTTACCACCAAACTTGATTATAATTGATTTTGTCTTTTAAGCTTGGAGACTGAATCCCAAAGCATAGATCTGCCGGTGAGGATTATATTAACCTAAAGCAAAGATCGAGTACATACACATGGGGAAAAAAAAACAACGTAAAACTACTATAGTGACGGGGTGTATAAAAAGTTGGTTAATGTACAAGCCCCTTGAAAGATACTCACAGAAGTAAAACCGTGTTGAGAATATCATTCACTTTGTCAATTGGACAACAACGTCATTGTCTTAGGCTAGGGTCAGACTGAGGCAGTGCGAACGCGCGTTCTGGCGCACTTAATCACGGCCGCACTAGCAGCAGATGCCGGGCAATGACGGCCAATATACGAAGTACGGTCGCACAAAAGTCCGGCTACGCAACGCAAGTGGAAAATGAACGCATTTTTTCGAGAACGTTAAACCACTAGTACTGACGTACAGAGTGCGCTGCGTCCGCTAGAGGCGTGTGTGCGTGATTAGGAGACATCAGACGCTGCTAATGTCCGGCCAACATAACGTCCAGAAGCAAAAAGGGTTTTATTGATGATCCGTACAAAATCACGGATGAAACTGCGCATAGTATGACCGCTATTGCGTATTCCGTGAAAAAATACGTCCATTCTTCGAACGCACATTTTCACGGACAACGTGAAAAATGCGTTCGTCTGACCCTAGCCTTACCTGGCATCCCCCATGTACTCGTGATTGGAACTCCACCCCAGCAACAATAAAAAGACTACTTGATCTTATGGTAAAAGTATAAGAATTCGTTATTAGAACAAAATATTAATAAAAATATATTAAAGGGGTTATTCAGAAAACTCTGAACTTGCCACCGAATTGCATCGAATGGTGACTTTCCCCATATAGCACAATTTCATGGCAGTTCGTCTATTCACTAAGTTATCAATTAACCAAATACTGAAATTGTCCCATAGAGAAGTAACTGTTAATCTATTCAGAGTGCCGAACTACACCGAAGTGCCGGGATATGCCCTGGTTTTCGGTGACTTGGCTCGCCAGGTTTATACAGGTGAATCCCATAGGATTCAATGGAAATAATATAATTTTTTAATTTTAATTTTTTTTTTAGATGAAACTTTAGATTCCCAATTTTTGAAAGGTGTTTCGTTTGTGGACCTTTTTATAATAGACACATTTCAATGCATTTTTATTTGTTTAAACACTTACTGAAAGAATACGTCTGATTATTTTTATTTTTTTTTCCTTTTAGTTTAGCGAACTTCGGCAATTAAATTGTTGCAGTACGGCGACCCTGCGGTGAATAGTGAATTCACCAAAATTGAATCGCTGAAGTACAAAGCACTGTAATTTTGGTGCATTGCGAATAGCCCCTTAAATATTTAACGTGTGTCATCTACTTCAAGAATCTTGGTTTATTTTACTTATGTTTGCTTTGTTATCCATTGCTGTTTATTAATTCGTAACTTTCCTGAAAAATGACCCAATGCTCTGCCAAGAAATTGAGGGGTATGTGGGGTGACGGTTACGTTCTGTTACCTGCTGCTCGATATTTTGGTCTTTGCTGCAAGGAACCTACGTGTCCTGACCTTGAGAGCTCCATCCATGACTCCTTTATTTTGTTTCCCAGATACACAAGTGTTGAAGGAACAAAAACATTAAAGCAAGTCTCCCTCGCAATTTTCTACGTTTCAGTTTCCCACCAGAGAGGTTTTATCCAGTAACTGTGAGCGCTTAATGTTCTTAGCGACACATGTAAGGAAATAAAATCTAGAAACATGTCGGCAGATAAGAACCTTTCGGCCCATCTAGTCTGCCCAATTACATGGATACTTTACCTGGATTTATCTTTTATTTAGGATAGCCTTATGCCTATCCCATGCCTGCTTAACCCCTTAAGGACCCCTGACGTACCTTGTACGTCCTGTCCACAGGTCTCCCTTAGACCCGCGGACGTACAGGGTACGTCAGCGGCACCTAATCCCCCTCCCGCCCGATACTCTCCTCCCTCGCTGGATCCCTCGGCGATCTGGCAGGGAGGAAGCCTGCCCATGTGATTTACATGGGCAGGCGAGGCTGATGACGTCGCCACGCTGCGTGGTGACGTCATCAGCAGGCGTCCCCATGCAAAGCAATGGAGGGGAGGGGGGGCTCCTTCGGAGCCCTCTATCTCCCCAACCATTGCAGCTAGGGAGATGCTTTTTACACCGCTGAAAAGGGGAGAGTCTCCCCTTTTCAGCGGTGTATAGCATTAACTGTTACTTTTAACTGTTTTGCCGCCGGATCACGTTTCGGCGCCAATTGGCGCCAAAACGGGATTCGAACCTGGAGGGGGGCTGACATCTTGTATGTCAGCCAAGCCTCCAGGTTCCCCCCCCACCCACTGACAACCTCACCATATGTGTGAGGATGTCAGTGGGCCAGTTAACCATCTAGCTGCCATGTAGAGATAAGGGGATCCTAAGGATCCCCATATCTCCCGATCCATGGCAGCCTGATTATGGCCTTTCCAATGATACCAAACATGACCAGGTTTGGTTTTAAAAAAAAAAATAATAAAAAAATTAAATAAAATAAAATTTTTTTTTTTAAAAATAAAAAAAAATCTGGGGGGAGTTTAATTAAATAGGACCTAGGCTGTCATCTGAAAATAATTAGCACAAAACGGTCAGAATGAGCGCAGCGCACATAGGTGAACTGTCTCAGCAGTGAAGGGGTTAAAAAGCAAACGCATGTAAAAATTGGGTATTTCTAGTCTCGGGACAAAATTTTGTCCCGATCTAGCCGGGGTCTTTTTGGGTGGTTGTAGATTTTGGGGATTAAATTACGAAAAAGTGTGTTTTTACCATTTTTTTCATCAGATTTCATTTTTTTTTTATAGTAAATTATTCGATATGATGGAAATAATGGTATTTCGAGAAAGTCCATTTAATGGCGGGAAAAAGGTGTATAATATGTGTGGGTTGAATAAACGAGTAAGAGGAAAATTTGACCTAAACACTAACAGCGCAGAAACGTAAAAACAGCAGCGGTCACTAAGGCTAGGGTCAGACGAACGCATTTTCACGTTGTCCGTGAAAAAGTGCGTTCGAACGAATGGACGTATTTTTTCACGGAGTACGCGATAGCGGTCATACGATGCGCATTTTTCGTCCGTGATTTTGTACGGATCATCAATAAAACACTTTTTGCATCTGAACGTTATGTTGGCCGGACATTAGCAGCGTCTGACATCTCCAATTCACGCACACACGCCGCTAGCGGACGCAGCGCACTCTGTACGTCTGTACTAGCAGTTTTACGTTCTCGAAAAAATGCGTTCATTTTCCACTTGCGTTGCGCAGCCGGACTTTCGTGCGACCGTACATCGTATATTGGCCGTCATTGCCCGTCATTTGCTGCTAGTGCGGCCGTGATTAAGTGCGCCTGCACGCGCGTTCGCACTGCCTCAGTCTGACCCTAGCCTTAAGGATGGATTTGTGTAAAACCACCCGGTCACTAAGGGGTTAAATTCAATTACTGTTTTGGCCTCTACCACTTCTACTGGAAGGCTGGTCCATGTATCCACCACCCTTTCAGTAAAATAATGCTTCCTGATGTTACTTTTAAACCTTTGCCCCTCTAAGACTATGTCCTCTTATTTTGCTACTTTGTTTCCTATGAGAAATAAATGTGGAATGATTGTCGCCTGTATTACGACTTTACCTACCGTCTAACCAACTTGCGTGCGCAGCCTTACTGTAGGATGTTCACCCATGGTCGGATACGTTTATGAACATCAATGTAGGCATTTGCCAGTCTTTCAGCATATTTGCTTTGATTCAGAAATGAGCTGTTACAAATACAAATTATTTGTAGATTGTCTTCGGATATTCTATAATACAGCATACACAAAGTGATTGCTGTATCATGATCTGGAGGCTCGGCACGGGGCCGTAGAGGGACTCCAAATATATCCTTTGGCTTCAACTGGTCTAGGCAAAAAGATGTCGCTGCTCATTAGCATTCAGCTTTAATTAGGCTCCTTTATAGCTTTTCCTACTAGTCTATAGCCCTGAGCGCCAGCTCTCAGCATGTTAACATCTGTTGACTTGACCTCAGCAGAGAAGAAATGACAACCTCTGACAACCCTTTCCTCTAGGAAATGTAGCAGAATCCCCTTTGTATGCATGCCCCTTTAACCCCTTTCACTGCCATAGGAGCCATGTTCTACTTTGATTAACACAGAAGTAATATCAGGGCTGTGGTGATGTGTGGAGGTGGTGAATGTGGTTTTGCAATTAAGTTACCTAGTAAGAAATAGGACATTATAAACAATAACCTCTGACGCAACTGTATTGCAAAAGTAAAAAATCCTTTTAATAATCTTCCAATTAAAGCACTGCAGAGAGCAATATATGGAGTAAAAACGGTGTGTGTTTGTATGTATGTATGTGTATATATATGTTACCAGTATAAAATATAAATGAAACCATCCAAATTAATTTGATGCGCAGACTTTCAGCTTTAATTCAAGGGGTTGGACACAAATATCAAGTACAAATTTTAGGTACTGCAACCATTTCTATACAGTCACCCCCTCCCCCCTTTTCAAAGGCTCAAATGGAATTGGACAAATGAATATAATCATAATTAAAATGTTTGTTTTTAATATTTTGTAGAGAATCCTTCACTGGCAGTCACTGCCTGAAGTCTGGAACCCGTGGACATTACCAAAGACTTGGTTTCCTCCTTTCTGATGCTTTGCCAGACTCTGCAGCCTTTTTCAGTTGTTCTTTGTGAGTCTTTCTGCCGTTTAGCTTTGCCGTCAGCAAGTGAAATGCATGCTTGATTGGGTTGAGATCAGGTGATTGACTCGGCCATTGCAGAATATTCCACTTCTTTTCCTGCAAAAACACCTGGGTTGCTTTTGCAGTGTGTTTTGGATCCATTGTCCATATGTACTTTGCTGCATTTGGCTGAATCTGGGCTGACAATATATGTCTAAACACTGCTGAATTCATCCAGCTGCTTCTATCTTCTGTCACGTCAATAATCACCAATGACCCAGTGCCACTGGAAGCCGTGTATGCCCATGCCATCACACTGCCTTCACCGTTTTTCACAGATGTGTACTTTGGATCATGAGCTGTTCCAAGCCTTTGCTACCATATCCCCCCCCCCATCATTCTGGTACAGATTAATCTTGGTTTAATCTGTCCATAGAATGCTTTTTCAGAGCTGGTCTGCAAAAAAAAAAAAAAGCCAAAGTCTAATCTGGCTTGTCTATTCTTGAGGTTTATGAATGATTTGAACTTTGCGGTAAACCCTCTGTATTTGTTCTCGTGAAGTCTTAACTTGATTGTAGACGTTGACCATGTTACGCCCACCTCCTGTAGAGTGTCCTGCACTTGTCTGGATGTTGTGAATGGGTTTTTCTTTGCCATAGAGCGGATCCTGCGATCATCCACCACTGTTGTCTTCTGTGAACGTCCAGGCCTTTTTATGTTGCTCAGCTCACCAGTTAGTTCTTTCCTCAGAATGTGCCAAACTGTTGTTTGGCCACTCCTAATGTTGCTGCTTTCTCTCTGATGGATTTGTTTTGTTTTTGAAGCCTTACAATGGCCTGTTTCACTTGTATGGACGGCTCCTTTAAACGCATGATGTAGGTTCACAGCAATAGATTCCAAATGCATATACCACACTTTGAATCAACTCCAGACCTTTTACCTGCTTAATTGATGAAGAAATAATGGAGTAGTCCACACCTGGTCATGAAACGGCTTTTGATTAAATTGTCCAATTACTTTTGGTCCCTTGAAAAAGGAGGGATGGCTACTCTTAGGAGCTGTAATTCCTAAACCCTTCCTCCAATTTGGATGTAAAACCCTCAAATTAAACCTGAGAGTGTGCACTTTCAGCCCTTATAATTCTATGACTATAGCTTGAATATTTTCATAAATGACAGAAAAACAAAATTGTGCCAAATATATATGGACCTAGCTGTATATATTATACTAAATACCAGCATGTATGTACGTATACATATCATAAATATTATTAGATATTGCTTATTTTTTTGTCATTATTGATTATGTACATGCTGGTATTTAGTTGGTATAGTCATTATATGTATATGTACATGCTGGTACTCGGTATATTCATTATACGTAGAAATCTGTGTTTTATAAAGCTTGATAAAGGCTATTGTGTAAACTGGAGGGAAAAACACCCACGTTTCAGTTAAGTTATAGAAAAAAAAATCGTTCCTTTTCTTTGACCTTAAATAATTGGGCAGGTGCTGCTGACAGCCTCTGCCCAATTATTTTTTAGATACAGGACAATTTGCACAGAGTGCAACTAGAGTACCCAGGATACGGTTAATTTTATTAAATGACACCACAAACAACAATATAATTGAATGGCAAAACACAATTTGCGGTCATATGCCTAATGGGTGAAGCGAGGCGACCCCAATAGAATTATACCTGGTTTGCAACAATGGCATGAGTACAAGGTGATGGTAAACTATACCTCGGCGGTTCAAGCCGCCTACGTAACCAGTCACTAAGCAATAAAGCCAGGGGAACGAGCAACCTATCAATAGACCCAAACGCTGACCAGCCATCAACAAAGCAGTTAAAAACAAACAAGAGGCATGGCTCGACGCGTTTCGCCCGTGCGGGCTTAGTCTAGAGCTCTGGCTTTATTTCTTAGTGACTGGTTACGTAGGCGGCTTGAACTGCCGAGGTATAGTTTACCACCACCTTGTACTCATGCCATTGTTGCAAACCAGGTATAATTCTATTGGGGTTGCCTCGCTTCACCCATTACGCATATGACTGCAAATTGTGTTTTGCCATTCAATTATATTGTTTGTGGTGTCATTTAATAAAATTAACCGTATCCTGGGTACTCTAGTTGCACTCTGTGCAAATTGTCCTGTGAGTACCTGGTGCCTCCTTCTCGTTTTATTTGTGTCAATTATTTTTTAACCTTTTTTTTCCTTCTCTTTTTGGATTATTTTACTCACTTTTTTCCCCTTCGCCTTGCACAGCTCCTCCTCTTCGGCTCAGGGATTCCCGAACCCGAAAGTCTCTGAACCTTTAATGGGCCATTTGCGCTCCCAAAGAATTTGTATAGTGTATGAAATGCAAATTGGGCATCACTATGGGACTTACAGTTTGCATACGCAAGTTCCATATTGCCTGCGCGGAGCAATGGATCAGAGGGGTGTGTGGATGCACAGATCCTATCTTAGGCGGACTGGGCTGCTGGGAAAATCTGGCCCGGGCCTAGCTGGGGGCTCAGCCATGGCCTTTCTTACCAGTGTCCGGTGGATGGGGCCACCTGCGGAGTGAGTTGCTTTTAAACTGCTGCAAAGTGTCCCTACGCTGCGGCTCACTGAAAGCTTGGGATAAAGTGGATGTGGGGCTAGAACGGACTGGCTGCCGGGACCTGGGGTAGGGCTGGGGCTGGCAGAGTTTGTGCAGGATCAGGGGCAGGGACTGGGTGGAGGCAGGTGGTGGGTCCTTGCCCTATTTGGTCCAGGGGCACTGATATGTATCAGTCTGCCCCTGGATTTAATCCATCGGCTACCTCTCTGAAGGGGGGGTGGCACTCCTCACATCCTTAAAACTATAAATTGGTCAGTATTTTGCCACTTTATCAACTGCTAAGGAGTGACCGGTTTCCATATTTCCTTTCATCTGTTGAAGAATACATCTCAATGGTATTGAGTTCTTGTGTAGTATTGTTCCAGGAAAGTAGAGCGATCCGGCACTCCAGTCTAGTGAAAGACAATTTTATTGGGTGGGTGGGTGGGCAGCAACATTTTTGCTGACCAGGCAACCTTTTGACCTGATCAGCTGAAACATTGCAGAGTACCCAATAAAGTGTTCTTTCACCAGACCTTGTCCCCTCTAATTTTCAGGCATAATCCGAAGAGTTTTGGCCGCTCCAAGACCACGACCATACCATGACCTATGTCTTTAACATACTGGGATGATGATTCAGGTCTTGAGTGTCTGTTCCTCCATCTTGACCTAGTTAATATCCCGTCCATCACTCATCCTCCTTTGCTCAAATTTTGTCGTCCTCATGTTTGCTTTTAAATTACTTCCAGTACATGAGGCAATAGAAGATCACCATCCTCTGTATTGCTTCCCTTTGTGTACCAGAAAAGTCTTTTTGTATGCTGTCAATTGATACAACCTATCCTTTATCCCCCTCTAATTTTCTAAGGGCATGCTGTGATCCTACTTGGATGGAAGGCAGACAGCTGCTGTAGAGCCCCAAGAAAGTCTGTGTTCTCAAAAGCGTTTAGCAGGCAGGTGTCCAGAGTATGGTAGGACAAAATAACCGTGCCATTTGTCAATCAATCCTACTTTCTTGGACTTCCTAACAAACCCCGTCAGAACCGATAAGTCACCCGCTGCAAGAGGCATTTAGAGCTTTCTTTGTTCGGCACAGCAGCCTTTTCTGTCTGTATTCAATGTGCAAATATAAAACAAGGACCGCTACCTAGCAAAGAGATGCTTTTAATTCTTTGAGCAGAATAACCTGATTAAAACCATAGGAACAGAAACGAGAGGTGTAGAGGGTGCTGCTCAGATTATCTTAGAGCGGATAAATCAAGTCTTGCAAAATTTAAGTATTTTAGCAATCACACACAGCTATCTACAGTTAGTATTTTCTAATCCTCCTCTTCCTTGTTCACAGTAGGTAGTGATTCTGCTGCTATCAGGTTACAGAGTGATGGACAAGAACACGTTTTGACAATAAAATACAAATTCATTAACGAATCTGTCTCTAAAAAGTAAAAAACAAATAGCACGTCTTTTCATAAAAATCTGAAAAAAATCCTATTGCAGTTGGCACAGTAGATGGAATATATTTCAGGTACTTTTGACCAGTACTTGAATACTCAAAGTACAGTGTTTGGAGGGGGGGGGGGTGGGGTGGATCTATGGCTACCATCATATTGGATATGTTGGGGCACGCTTTAGTTTTCCTGCTGAATAAGCTAGTATTAGTTCTGTTTCTGTAACCGTCTATTTTGAAAATGTTGTTGATTTTATTTGACAAAACATCAGTTAAAAGCTGTTTTTGTTTGTAGATCACTTTGTAAGCCATGTTGTCAAGTTATAAGTTTATAGCAAGAAATAAAGTGGTAGTTTCGTCTTCAGTATCTGTACACCTATCAGAGTATTTGGAGACCTAGATGCTTGTGTTTATTCTTTCACACTGTGCACATTATTATTATTATCGTTTACATAGCGCCAACAGATTCCGCAGTGCTTCACAAGCTCATTACTGTGCGGAAAATGTATTAATTGCAAATATATGCTTACAAAATATATCACAGAACATTTTCCTTTAGGATTCAACGAACCTCAAAGCAGAGAGGTGGCCACTTTGCACGGTACATCCAAAATATTAAAGTAGGACCTAAAATAAAGGTCAAAGAGGACCCCATCATTCAATATTTGGGTTTGCCTGGCAAAACGAGGCTCACGCCTACACTCTCCATTTGTATTAACGGCCACAGCGATGTGGCTAATGCATATTTTGCTCCTACATGGCATGCCCTGTCATTATTAGTATAGGTACAGCCTGGATTTAATAAAATGCTTGGAAAATGTGCATACAGACTTTCTTGGCATTTTAGTTCTAGCTGGCCTTTATGGGTGACGGGCGTCTGATTTGCATATGGTACAGTTTGCTATGCAAGAGCTCCACTAATCGCTAAAACATGGGTGCACAACCTCAGCCCCCCAATTGTTTTGACAGAATTCCCACAAGGGTCTGTTGACCTAATGAGTGGCCGATTTATCATGGTAGATGTAGTTCAGAAACATCTGAAGGGCCATGGATGTGCACCTCTTGGCTAAAACATTTCTTGGAGACCTGAGCAGGTCCGCTATTGCGGTTGTCCAGGCTCAATGGCAAAACCAACAAATGCCCAGGGTTCGACAATGGACAGGTCCATGTAGGACTAGTTCTGCAGCTGTAAGGGACACTTTCATAGACCCAGCTGTCTTACAGGTTTGATCAGATCGCTCCTATCTGTATTCCCACTACTGTTACCTTCATCAACTGATGGAGCATTGAATAGTGCGGCTTCCCTGTAGGACCACCTCCACTTCGATTCCCAAGCCTTCACCCCTGCCTAATCTGCTCCCACGGTCTTTGTCTGAGGCGGCGGTCACACAAGCGTTCTTGAGGGTCGGAAGGAATGTCCATTAGAGTGGACGTTCCTTCCACTCTGAAGGCTAAAGTGGCCACCTCGCGGAAGGGAAGTTAGTGCGCTCAGCGCTACAAAGTGCGTTCACCCTTTTGGAGGATTGCGCTTTGTAGCCCCGTCCTACGTCCGTCGTAGCTTTTTAACAGGGAGGCTGAAAGCATGTCCGGTGGTAGTGCGTCGAGCTGTCACAAAGCTGTGACGGCACACACGGACACACGCTGTGCGCTCGTGTGACTCTAGCCTTAGCCTGTGGGTATATTGTGCATATACTGCATATAACCTAGACTAGATTGCTATAAATGACTTTTTTGATGACTCAATGCAGAGTTAAATGTTCTAAAACATCCTGTGTATATTGTCCATCTCTATCTGCATTGGATTGGTTTCTCTAGAAAAGATGGTTCTGCAAAATCCGTATATTGTTCTAGGAATTTTATTTTAATTATTTAAACACCAGTCTATGAAAACAGTCAGACCGTTTAATTATTTGGATTAAACGCTTGGTACCATATCGCTATAAGGTAATTTAATCATCTGTCTCTTTTTCCTGCCAAGTAAATTTCTCTTTTATCGCCCTCTCATAGAAATAAAGGCAGTGCCCTGCCAAAAGTTGGATTAGCATAAAGACCCAATTACCTTCATCACAGATTGAACGCTTTACATAAATCAGTAGCGATAGGGGCCATATCACTTTTTATGTACATTAATCCATTACCATTCATCTCTTCCGAAAAAAAATGTACTAAACATGTAGTTGAAACATTTGACAGTTATTCAATTAATTGTTGAACCTTTCTTATGTCTGATTGTGCTTCTCCCATCTCATTTTATAAATGTATGTTAAAGTATTAAACAGCCTTTTAATATTCTCCAACGGAATTATGAGGTTCTCCATTACTTGGCATAAAGCTAACCGGACATTACAATCTTAATGCACATCCCCAGACCACCCATATCCTCCTAATTGTGTCCCCAGGGCTTGTAAAACACATCTTTATGTAGGATTTTATTATCCGCATGCTCTGTGACTGTGATGAAGGGTTAGAAAACTGCCCGGAGCAGACGTCTCATGTGATCTCATGAAACTCGACCCTGGGTGAAAAGGTTATATATGGGAGGCAAAATTGTTCTTACTAACATGATCTACTGAGCTATTATTTCGGGTAAAGTAAACCTGTGTATGTCTAATTTACTGTTTTATTCAGTTAAAACTTACACCGTAGACACAGAGACTGGTGCGTTAGCCAACGTGCCATTGTCTGGCCAGATTCTAACCGACCCATTAATGGCGGCTTCTAAATGGAAAAATCCAGCACAAGGTGGCTTCTGTTTGTGTCTCGCTGCTATCACTGTATTCAGATAGAGCTGCTGTATTAGTGGCACGAGTTGGAATATTTGTGAGCTGATGTAGAGCGCACCATGCAACGCAACTGTTGTCGACTCAGGACACCATGGAACCAAGTGAAACCTTGAAGGACACTGGGAACAATTTGTTTCTGGCCTTCCGCTGCTCGGGGTCAGAGGATGCAGTGGATTACATCGCTCCTGGCAAAGTGGGATTAGATGTAATTTTGGAATATTTGGGGTATTTTTATGTGTGAACCGATTTTTCTAAATACTAACCAACCTCCGAGCTGGTATTCATTTATGAATAATGGGGTGAATACTGGCTTGAGATTAACAGTAAACTATGCTGGAATATCTCCCTGTTCTTGAGTTGAGCAGTCAATAATGACTCCTATACAAAGTATAGGTGTGGATAATAAACAGATGGGAGCTGAAACCTCTGGGCCGCAAACGCTGGGCTCTGTTGGAATACTGGCTCGAGCCATTGGCTTAATGGCTCTGTTGGAATTGTGTCTAATGTTGTAGACTATTTAAAGCTGAATAATATCGCTTCGCAGTGTTGCCCTTAAGAGTATGGAGTCTTTGAGAATCACTGGTGTTATTCTGACGCCATGACTTATTTTTCTGTGCAGTATGCCGAGAGGTCCGAAGGATTGGTGCTTTTCTTGAAATGTCAGCATAAATCATGGTTCATGCTGCATCAGGGTTCTTTGACTCTGGTCAGACTAATACGTTTTTCCTCATGATCTTTGGGGCTGAGAGGACTCTGACATGTAGGTGTGAATAACTTGGCAGATGCAGGTTGGGTTTTGTTTTATCCTGAAGAGCACTTTCTTTGAAACCTTCTTAACCTCATTAGTCAAAGCAGAAACTGACAACTTAAAGCACATCATGTGATTCATTCCCAATTAGTTTGGTAAAGCTGGAAAGTTGACCCTAAGGCTGGGTTCACACCTGGGCGTAGCGCTGCATCGTGCAATGCGCGTGTTTTTTTTATGCGCGTTCGCGCATACAAAAGAAACGCGTGAACACGCATTGCAGCGCGTTCGCGGCTATAATATGGCCGCGAACGCGCTGCTGTATGCCCAAAAGAAGCTCCCGAACTTCTTTTTGGGTCGGCCGTTTTAAAGCGCGTTCCTCGGCTCTTTAAAACGCTTAGGTCTGAATGGGGCCTATAGCAAAGCATGGGATTTCCCCGTTCGTGCGTTTTAAAGCGTGCACGAACGCGCGTTAAAACGGCTAGGTGTGAACGGGGCCTTAGGTAAACAGGAGTTTTATCCGAAAAACTGTACTACAAATACCTAAAGTCTGTAAAAAGTAAACACCTAATGCATGAGTAGAATGGGCAAACACTTGGGTCCTCTCCAGTACCGCAATAGCCCCTCTTTTCTAGACTGACACGTCTGTTGTAGGAAGCGACAGATGCTGTTGCTCGGCCACGTTCTCTGCCTATCCGATGCCTATTAATACAAATGCACAGAGAGGCATCGGCTGATCAGCAGGGTAGTTTATTGGATCCCAGGGAAGCTGTCCCAACAAGAGCTTATTGACAGCCTTTTGGGAAAGGGAAGCATTCTACTTTTGAAAGCTGTCCCAGCCATCAGGGACAACAGTTAATCGTGGTGGCTATGTTGTCCCTTTTAAATTCAGGTTGGACTCTACAGTATAAATACCAAACATTTGTTTTCATTTACGGTGTGCTTCTGGGATTTTTATCAATGCTTGGGTAACACTAACACCTCAGATCCAGGACCAGCACCTTACTTGCAATACAAAAAGAAAGTGACTCGATCCTCATTTTCTTAAAGAGCACCGCAGCTATGGAATAACCTCCCAGAGACCATCAAATCTTCCCCCAGTCTAAAGTCCCTTAAGAGATCTCTATTAATATACCTCAATACGGAATGCACCTGTAAACATGTAACATAATGACTATATTTCCTACATATTTATTTTTCTGTTAATCTGTAAATTTGGTTTTGTGTTAATATCTTGCATTTTACTATTTTGTATTTCTGTAACCACTCAATGTTCTTGAACCCAGGACATACTTGGAAACGAGAGAGAAATCTCAATGTATCTTTCCTGGTAAAATCCTTTATAAATTAAATAAATAAATAAATCCTAGCTCCAACCCTAATCTGAGGTTAGAGGTAGAATTAGATTTAGAGGTTGGGTTAGGGTAAATATTTTTTTTTTATTACCTTACATCAGGGCTCAAAATTTCAAGTCCCAAGCTACTAGCCAGACCTTAAGAATTACTCGCCACTAGTTGCCCCACCTAACCCCTATCCTGTCCTGCCTGCATCTGCATTCCCACTCGCCCTCATGTAATTTTCACTCGCCAAATGCTAGTAGGCGAGTGGAAATTTTGAGGCCTGCCTTACATAATATTAAAGAGAAACTCTGACACTATATTTATCGTCCAATGTTAATCATACCCAAAGAGGTAACGCTACCCTTAACCTCACCGCATAGATACTCTAGCCCAAATCTTCTCCAAGAACCTATATCCTATAAACCCTTACCATTATCCTAGAAACTCAACAATCTACCTCCAACCTAAATCATCGATCCATAAACTTGCAGAAGTACTGGGATTTAACAATTCATAAACTTTTCAATACATTGATTGTAAACAAAGCTTGAAAATTGCAATGCACCGGCTTAAAATTCACCCTATGTCTTCAGAGAAAAGGAAGGTTATAGAGCGCCGATTTACTCTGACCCTCATCACACATCTGTCTCCTTTCATAGAGTGGTGAGAATGCTGGGGGCAATCACCCATTTTTAAACCTTTCTTCAGTTTCATTAGAAACAATTGGAACATCATTTCTCTCATATTCTGACATTGGGGAGAATAAATTGTATTTCTGTCTCATCTTTTGTGAAATGCGCTGTGGAATAATTTCTCCTCAGAGTTTGGTACCTTGACTGGAGTTACAGGGCTGCTGGGAGCTGGTGAACTGTCTCTACAGGGTGGCCAAAAAAGTCTGGTTTGTCACCTTTTCTCTTGGTATGGGTATCGAAGTCGATTGAAGTGAATGTCCGTTTGTGTGGTTGACTTTATGCGGGGAGGTCCAAACGTAAGGTTAAAATCAATGATACATAATGATGCTAACTCCAAAATGTTTTTTTCTTCTTCAAACAAAGTTTGTTTATTCAATCTCCGCACATTTTTTTTCAAGCTGTGAACACACTTCTCAAAACATCCCCTAAAATATTTTTTGCCAATGTAGCGTCATCTCCAGTAACGGTTTCCTTGACGCTGAGAGATGTCCCATCTGATCATGACGAGGAACCTTTTGACAAACCCCTCTCAAACAGTCTTTTGTTCTGCGTTCAACCAACGTGAAACCCAGCAGGTGCCCTTCTTGGTGAACTCCAACTCGTCATGAAGAATCCTCAGCTTGCTTGTTTTTGAGATGTTGAAATCTTCAAGCTTTCAGAGAATGGTTTGAGGTTCCTGATCCAGGAATTTCTTCACCTCTGCCACCATACTCTCAAATGTGGGCGTGCAGTGGTGTCACTCTCTGGTTCACCACATACATCAAAATATCTAGACTTGAATCTGCTAAACCACTTGTGGACCTTCTGGAGACTTGGGACTTCATTGCCAAGATGGGTTTGTGGACTTCAAGCCACTTTTATGGTAGATCAGGATGGTCTGGTTTTGCTCTTTTGAGAATTTCAATTCTGCACGCTGAACACTGCCACTTTTTTGAGTCTCCTCACGTCTCCATGATAGTCTGTGAGAATATATATATTTTTTTAACCTACATTTAGTTTAGGTTTTCCTTTGAAGAAAAAAAATTGCGTTAGCATCATTATTGCATTGTTTTTCAACCTTCCTTCTGGATCCCCCTCGTAATGAAGTAAAAACTACACATTCGCTAGTTGTTTGGCTAGCACAATGGTCAATATTGATTTGAGAACCCGGACATTGCAACTTGAGTTTAAGTAATTCCTCCTGTTCTAGTTTTTTCTGTGCCTTTTTAATTACTTCCTTTGATTTAAGCGTAATGTTAGACCTCCAGAAGTAAACACTTGAAGAGAGGACTAGTCTTCTGGCACATATATGCAGTATATATCCGTCCACCAATACCGCTTGTTATATGAAATTCTGTTCTACGCCTCGATCTCTCGTCTAGTAGATTTCTGCTCACTAAGTAGCCTGTTTTTATAGCTTATTACTTGCTGCGGATTAGTTTGCCACGGTGTGAGCACTGCTCTGGGCTACAGATTTCTGAATTTGTTTTGTACGAACAAAGGCGTAACTCTATAATTTTATGTTGTGAAATTTCCAGAATGGATGTCTCGGAGCTATATTTTTGGCATAGAGAAGATCATACCCACTGTGTATCCACAGGTTATGCTTTAAAAGATTATATTTATTTTGCCTTGCTTGTTATCCTCAGCTGGTGTGTGTAGTGTGGTGTGCTTGGCTTTGTAATGAGCGTAGTAGTGTTATGCATGCCAAAATAGCATTTTTTCTGCGTTGTACTGTCATCTACATATCATGTATACGTTTTGTATTGAACATTTATAGAGCGAAGCAACTCTGTCACTTGAAAATAACACAAGTCGAGGAAAATTAAACAAAAGCACATTTGAAATTCTGTTGTAATTATACTTTATATTCTAGCATTACATTCTTACACTTTATTAAAAGCGACACTTTATTCAAATTGACCATTCTTAAGTGGTCATGCTGTGTGGTGTGCCCCCCCCTCCTTCCCACATCAAAAAACTGTATTGCGTATGTTGGTAAATTGCACCAAAGGACTGCACACGGTTATCTTTTTTCTTATTTATTTTTAAAAACAATTTCTTTCGCGTCAAAATATATTTTTTATGAGCTTCTAAATCTGCAGATCTCCTATCCACAGCCAGGAGGTGGGGCAGCCTTCGTATAGGATGACCCTGGGGGTGTTGATAGCCTTACCAAGTGCAGGTTCCCCCTCCCTTGGCCAGTGTCCTGGGATTTGGATCAGTTTTGGTTTGAGCAGGCTTCAGCCTGTAAGACATTCTAGGCAAAAAACCATGACCATTGACACAACTGCTAATTCAACCAGATGACGCCCTCCCCTTTTATAAATACATCTGAGATCCCACCCACTGAAAGACGGTCAGCTACTGGCGGGCGAGATCTAATGACTCGAATCCCTGCCCAACAGTCAGAGACGGGAGACAAGATGGCGACAATTGTAGCCTTAAAAAGTAAACCTAATGTGTCATGGGGTCTAGAATGTCCATTTTGGTTGCATTTGACTAAACCTTGCACTCTAACCTTAAAAAAAAAAAAATGTTTTAGTTTCCTTAGCATCATGAAAATGAAAGCCTTTCAGGTCTATTCAATAAAAGGTGAAACTTTTGGAAAGTGAGTTAAATGGGAGAATTTTTCTGCTTAAGCTTGTTTGACCTAGATTTTTCAATTCTCCTGAGTTTCACCCTTTAGTGAGTAAACCTGTAAGTAAAAGGAATGACTTGTTATGTCTTGGATTCTTCTGCATATAGTTATATTCTGTAACCGTTCATTTTCACAAATCTACACTTACACTGACTGTTGGAGGTCTTTTAATTCACATTAACCCATGGCAGCATATAGAAGCTGACTGTATTTGTCAGCACATTGTTGGCTCTCATTGCAGTTGAATCAGGATGATGTATCACGAATTAGGCAGACGGCTCCACGACCGTATCTGGACACATTGCGCCCTTATTGACACTTTAGGAATTATTCAAAGAGCATCGAATTGCACCGAGCTGTGAATTTCCCCGTACAATGCAATTTCATGGCCATTCGGCTACTGAAAAAGCTGTTGATTCGCAAAATATTAGCAACTTGCCAGTGAAATAAGATGACCTTTTGGCAGCAGTGAAATTCCCCATAGAATTTATTCAGAGAACTCCGAACAGCAGTGAAAAGTTGTTGATGGCCAGATTTGTGTTGCTTTTGTTCAAGTTTAAACAGACGAATCCCATAGGTTTCAATGTAAAAACGATTCCCAGTTTCTATTAAAAACCGTTTATTTTCATTTGCAGAAAATAGTCTTAATCCATTATTTAGGCATTTTTCTGGATTTTTTTTTTTTTCGGCGACATTTTTGATTACCATTTTTTTTATTCTGTAACAGACCATTTTATTATTCATAGGGCCTCAAATATTATTTACATGCACTAGTTTTGTTTTAGATGCTTTTTTAAAAAAAATGCCCCCTCCACTTTAACCTCTTCTTTTTTTTTTTTTTTTTTTTTCTGGTGGCAGGTCGACTTTTTTCAGCTGCGTTCGGTGGTTTTCCTGCTGTTTATCGTTATAAACGATCCAACGGATCGTTTCGACTCACTTCGGGCATCCTGCAGCAAATGCTGAATTCACCACGGGTTCGGCAAATTAACCTCCTTGGTGGTTTTCCTGAGTGTGGCTCAGGGCTAAATTTCATTGCTGAACGCGGTAACCTCGATATACACTCGGGCTAGATACATACCTGCACCTGCGCTCCCTCGCTGACCTCCCACAATCGCATTCTCCTCTGTCCGATCCCGGTGTCCTGATTCCCTTCTTGTGAGAAGGGAAACGGGACGCCGTGATCGGCAAGAGGTGACTGCGGGGGGACAGCGAGGAGCGCAGGGACAGGTATGTATCCAGCCAGAGTGTGGCTTGGGGTTACTGCTTTCAGCATAAAAATTTAACCCCGAGCCACACTCTAACACCACCAGGGGGCTGACTAAATGGTACCGATTCTGACATCTAAAATGTCAGAATCGGACCGCCAGGGAGGTTAAGCTCGCAGAAGTGTGCCGAATGGAAGGGCACAGAAATTTCAGTGCTCTCTGAATAACCTCTTCGTGATTTTGCCTTGGCGACGTTCTATCATTGTGATTGGTGGGCTCCCAACCTTTTTTAATTTCCTTTTTACATTTATAATGAAATATTTCATGCTTTTTTTTGTCCGTTGTCATTGTCGTCCTATTTGCAGCACCGATGGTTAGTTCTTAAAGATGAGTGTAAATATAAAACATGAAAACTCTTATTAAACATTATAAAAATCCGTTTTCTACAATTTATATAGTGGATCCTTCTCATATGGAGACTATATATATATATATATATATATATATATATATATATACTTCATCACAAGTAATCCAGTTAGGTATTTCCATTAAGCTCCAGGTACACCCCTAGTGACATCCCTATCCGTCTTTTCAATAGTAACCGAATAGGAAACCACATCTCGATCTCTCATTGGAGGGGCTTAAGTGCCATTGTACCGAGTGAAATACCCCACTTATAGGAAACTGGAAATAGCCTTCTATGCTCTCTGAATTGTTCTTGAAGCTGTAAGGCCCGTTCACACCTAGATGTTTTGGCGCGCTTTGAAACGCATGAACGGGGAAATCCCATGTTTTTGCTATGTGCCCTGTTCACACCTAAGCGTTTTGGAGCGCGCAGGAACGCACTTTGAAACGGCCGATGCAAAAAGAAGTCTGGACATACAGCAGTGCGTTCGCGGCCATAGACATAGCCAACGCGCTGCAATGCTCGTTTTCGAATGCGCATAAAAACGCGCGATGCAGTGCTACGCCCAAGTGCGAACCCAGCCTAAGATATTGTCTGTTTTAGATCTAGCTGCTTTTTTTCGTTTTGTAATGTGTTGTTGTGCAAAGATTAAGGAAGACTCGCAGGACACAAATTGCAAGTCTAGTTTTATTCAATAATGTTAATAGCATAGATTTGTACGCAACGTAATGTGTTTTTAGTATAGAACATATCTGATGTCGTAAACCTGTTTGTGTTTAAAGCAGAACCTACCTTCAGCGCTGCTTCTTCGGTGATTGCTCATACTTATTTTTGTTTTTTCTTTTTTCAGGACCCAGCAAATCAAAAACCTGGAAGAAAGAAGACCGTGTCTTTCAGTAGCATGCCATCGGAAAAGAAAATTAGTAGTGCCAGTGACTGCATCAGTTTTATGCAAGGTGGCTGTGAGCTAAAGAAAGTCCGGCCTAACTCTCGTATTTACAGTCGCTTTTTCACTTTGGACACAGATGTACAAGCTCTTCGTTGGGAGCCATCAAAAAAAGACCCCGAAAAGGCAAAATTGGACATTTCTGCCATTAAAGAAATTCGGCTTGGAAAAAACACTGAAACCTTCAGAAACAATGGTTTGGCTGACCAAATCTGTGAAGATAGTGCATTTTCCATCATTCAAGGAGAGAACTACGAGTCATTAGATCTAGTTGCTAACTCAGCTGATGTAGCCAATATTTGGGTTTCTGGTTTAAGGTACTTGGTTTCTCATAGCAAACAACCTTTGGACTTGGTAGATGGTGGCCAGAACACTCCAAGGTTTACTTGGCTGAAGTCTATCTTTGAAGCTGCTGATGTGGATGGGAATGGGATCATGTTGGAAGATACAGCAGTTGAATTGATCAGACAGCTTTCACCAGCCATAAAGGAGACAAAAGTCCGGTTAAAATTTAAGGAAATCCAAAAAAGCAAAGAGAAGCTTACCACCAGGGTTACCAAAGAGGAGTTTTGTGAAGCCTTTAGTGACCTTTGCACAAGGCCTGAGGTGTACTTCTTGCTTGTTCAGATTTCGAAGAATAAAGAATATCTAGATGCGAACGACCTTATGTTGTTCTTAGAATCCGAGCAAGGCACGACTCAGGTGACAGAAGAAATGTGTCTGGATATTATACGCAAGTATGAGGTTTCTCAAGAAGGACAATTAAAAGGTTTCCTCACCATAGATGGTTTCACTCAGTATTTGTTGTCACAAGAATGTGACATATTTGATCCTATCCACAAGAATGTTAGTCAAGATATGACCCAGCCACTATCACACTACTATATCAACTCTTCCCATAACACATACTTAATAGAGGACCAATTTAGAGGTCCTGCAGACATCAATGGCTATGTGAGGGCTCTGAAAATGGCCTGCAGAAGTATAGAACTGGATGTGAGTGATGGACCAGACAACGAACCAATCATTTGTAATCGCAATAGCATGACCTCTCCACTCGCCTTTAGGAATGTCATTGAAGTTGTCAACAAGTATGCGTTTATCTCTTCTGAATATCCTCTCCTCCTTTGCATTGGAAACCATTGTTCAGTGCAACAGCAAAAGGTTATGGTTCAACACATAAAGAAAATATTTGGGAGCAAACTATACATAGAAAAGCCTTCACCGACAGATTCCTACCTACCATCTCCGGAGAAACTGAAAAAGAAAGTTCTTGTTAAAGGTAAGAAACTACCTTCTGAAAATGATCTCTTGGAGGGAGAGGTAACAGATGAAGATGAAGAAGCGGAGATGTCTCATCGAATGTCAGATGATTACTTTGGTGAGCAGAGATTGATCACCCTTTGCAAAGAACTTTCAGACTTGGTGTCGATTTGCAAATCTGTGCAATACAGAGATTTTGAGGTTTCCATGAAAAGCCAAAACTATGGTGAGATTTGCTCTTTCAGTGAGAGTCAAGCTAGCCGAATCGCTAACGAGTATCCAGAGGACTTTGTGAACTACAATAAAAAGTTTCTGTCTAGGATATATCCGAGTCCAATGAGAATAGACTCTAGTAACACGAATCCACAAGATTTCTGGAACTGTGGTTGCCAGATTGTAGCAATGAATTACCAGACTCCTGGACCAATGATGGATCTCAATATAGGTTGGTTCCTACAGAATGGAGGATGCGGGTATGTTCTCCGTCCATCCATAATGCGGGACCAGGTCTCCTATTTTAGTGCAAACACCAAAGGTGTTGTACCCGGTGTGTCCCCTCAAGTCCTTCACATTAAGGTCATTAGTGGACAAAATTTTCCTAAGCCAAAAGGTGCCTGTGCGAAGGGAGATGTAATTGATCCATATGTTTGCATTGAGATACATGGGATTCCAGCGGACTGTGCAGAGCAGAGGACTAAGACAGTGCAGCAAAATGGGGACAACCCCATTTTTGATGAGAGTTTTGAGTTCCAGATAAACCTTCCAGAGTTGGCCATGGTCCGTTTCATGGTTCTCGACGACGACTATATTGGAGATGAATTTATCGGTCAGTATACTGTTCCCATCGAGTGCTTACAGCCTGGGTATCGACATGTGCCCTTGCGATCGTTCGTTGGAGATACAATGGAATATGCTAAACTATTTGTTCACATTGCCATCACCAGTCGAGGGGGTGGAGGAAAGGCACAGAAACGTGGCTTGACTTCCAGAATAGGAAAGAAGACCAGAGAGTACACAATGCTGAGGAACACTGGCCTTAAAACCGTAGATGAGATATTTAAACTTGCCATTCACCCAATGAGGGAAGCCACTGATGTCAGAGAAAACCTGCAGGTATTTATCATAGACGGCGATATGTCGTCATGTTATAGGTGACATGTTGTGTTTTTTTTTTTTACTTCTCCATAATTTCTAACCAGATTTTCTGTATTTCTTTTATTAGTATAATTTTTATCTCCATAATATATATTTTTTGTCCTGAAACATGTTCTAGTAACTATGGTTCAGTTTTATTATTGATATTTGTGCATCTATCTTAAATTTACAGTCACAAAAAAGCTTGAAAAAAGTGTTTATAAGGTCAAAGATATTATGTAGGAGATGAGGAACTTGGTTCCATAAGTGGGATGAGCTCTGGTAATAAATTTGTCAGAAAAAAAGGACTGATCGATTTTGAATCTGCTGGAAATTAAGATATGTCTGGGTACTATAATAAAACCTCAAATTGTGTTTATATATGATGAGCCCAAAACGGTCAAAATGAGCTCAGGATAAGGGTGACATGGCTCAGCAGTGAAGGGGTTAAACCATATCTTCATAATCTCCAACGAAAACTGCCTTCTAAAATGTTTTAGTAAGCTGGTACAGTTGTTTGGATCCGAGGAATTTAATCAGATAAAATAAGTGTTGTAATAGAAATGTTATTGCCAGAATGTTATGACAAAAACAAAATAATTTAAAAGTGAATTTCCAATCTACAGCAAGTAATTTTTTTTTTTTTCCACATTTTATCATCTGAGCCTTTGTGGTTGTATATTTTACGGGATACGCTTGTTAAAAAAAATTGAAATGGGAACCCGTTACATTATTTTTCTGACAAATTATGGGATTTTAGCTAAAAACCAAAAACAATAGTGCAGCATCATTGTTCGCATGTTCACATTATAAGTGAAATGTGAAGGATTTAATTCTCCAACTGACCTCATCGCGCCATGTGCAATGACTTCAGTGGGTGGGGAGAGGTCCTGGAGGCTTGGCTGACATCCCAAATGTCAGCCACCTCTGGGAGAGGGGTTTGCAATCCGGCACCGAATGGCACCTGATGGTGGGAATGACACCTCAGATGTGTAAGGGAGGCATTGCTGGAAAGGTCATACTCTGACCTTTCCAGCACTGCCTCTTTTGCTTTAATCTCCTCCCGATCGGGAGGGAGAGGGGTCCAAAGGACCCCCAACCCTTCAGGTGCTCTTCGGCTTTCTCGGGGGGCGCTTGACACTGACATCATTGCGATGTCATCAGTGCGCTGGGAGGGGGTATAAAAGCGGGGTCTGACTTCAAGGAAGTCAGACCACTGTTGGATCCCTAGAGGGAGAGGTAAGTATAGCGACGGAGGTCCTCCATATATAGCAGGGAATCTCCATGACGTTGCCCACACTTCTTTCGCATCCAAGAATTTAATTGGTTAAAAAATAATTGTTTACGTAAAAGGAACATTATGTAACATCTACCCCCGCCTCTCCCGCCTTTTCTTCGTAAGCATTTTGTGCAGTGTATGTAACCTCCATAATACATACACAAAATGCGTATCTTGCGTACTTTTTGCAAACTAGGTACGTGAGTGCCTGGTCAGAGTGATGGATTGATGCGGCTTGCGGTGCTCAAGCCAGAGTTTGCTTTCTCTCTGTAAGAAAGCTACTACGAGCACTGACAATGATGTCAGCAGGAAAGCCGGGTGAGAAGGGGGGCACTCCATGCAGCCTAACCACTTTAATAAGCTAAAGTGATCAGGGTGCGATGGGTGTCCCTTTATAATAATCTCATGAACAAACGAAGTGGGAGGAGGGTTTGGAGGTGGGACGGAGTGCGTTGGAGCAAGGGACCTAACTAGGGTTGCTGCAACTAACGATTATATGACCCGTCACTCTGATATTTTTATCTTTTGGTTCAAGTTTTTATGTTGACGTTCATAGTTTACATTTCTTAACCCTTTCAATGCGGTGGACGCGCTCAGCGCATCCAACCGCATTGGTACTTGGCTGCGGAGGATGCGCTGAGCGCGTCCTCCCTTTGCAGCCCGCGATCAGCCGGTATTCCGGCTTATCGCTCGGCCCCCCGGTGTGGGCTGACATCATCGATGTCAGCCCAACCTCCGGGACCCCGGCGGGCACAATAGGCGTTATCGCGCATGCGCGATGACGTCTATTTCAGGCACCCCCCCCCCCGCCATTGCAGGGAAGGTGCCTGAAGGGGAGGGGGGGTCCTTCGGAATTCTCCCCCCTCCCCATCCGTGCGGGCCAGCGATTTAAAGGCAGGCTGTCTTTAACCCCTAGGGGGCTGGATCGCAATATGGCGCCAACATGCGCCGTATCGCGGTCCCCTCCCGGAGCTGGCCGACATCTTGGATGTCCGCCAAGCTTCCGGGATATCCCTCTAATGACTGGCATAATCGCGCAGAGCGTGATTGCGCCAGTTTTTAAATTAACCCCTTGCTGCCACCTATAGTGGAGATAGGGGGTTCCAATGAACCCCCTATCTCCCGATCCGTGACAGCTAGGGGTTAATGTTTACTATCATTGGAACTGCCAGAGCGTGGCCTTTCCAATGATACCAAACATGACCATGTAAAAAGTAAAAAAAAAAAAAATTAAATTAAAATTAAAAAAATTAAAAATATTTTTTTTTTTTTTTTTTTTTAGATTTATTAGTGCAACAATATTGTTCCCATTTCAATTATAATGTGAACAATGATGCTGCACTAACGATTTTTTCTATGGGGGGGCGTTTGCTAAAAACACGAATTTTCCCCAAAAAAAGTAACGATTCCTCATTTCGAATTTTTTTTAACAAGCGCACCCCATAGAAAATATAACCGCAAACGATCGCATTTTAAAATGTGAAAAAAAACACTTTACACATTGTAAATTATTCAAAATTCTAATTTTATTGCATTTTTTGTTTTAATATACAGACATGACATAACGTATACATATAATAATGACCTATTATGAATCTGCACAGTCTGCCGGGAAGAACTATATATAATATGTCTGGGTCATATATTAAAATAAGGCTTCAAAACGCGTTTAAACATGATGAGCGAAACCGGTAAAAATGAGCTCAGCACAGAGGTGGGAAAAGGCTCAGCAGCGAAAGGGTTAATGGTCCATGTCCATGATGGAATTTATGGTTTGATTGGTTGCACTTGACCTCAATCTTGGTTCGTGTGAAAGTAAATTTGACAGGTCAGCTAACTCGCGCAATGTGTATGTGGCAAGTATAGGTTTCTGCTGCTTATACAATAGATTGATGGTTATGCTTCGTACTTTGACATCACTGGCACAGATTAGAATTGTCTAAGTTATGCATTGAATCTTTTTTTTCTCTCCCCCCCCCCCCTCCAGAATGCGCTGGTATCTCTGAAGGAGCTGTGTGGACTCCCAACTAGCTCAACTCTCAAGCAATGCATGTTGTCACTGGCTTCACGCCTTGTCAATAGTGATAATACACCCTCCGTCTCCCTGATTATGAAAGATGGTTTCCCACAACTGGAACCCCTGGGGACGATTCCTGAAGTCCAGAAAAAGCTTCTGTCTGCATATGATATGGTAACTGCTACAAGATAACATTTGTCTCATTCTTGGCAGAAAAGATGAAAAGTGTTGGTACAGCAGTTTTTTTTTTTTTTTTTTTTGGTGATGTGCAAAGTTCTAATAACCCTAGTGCAGAGATGAGCAGCCCTGGCCCTCAAGATATTTTGGAACTACGTATCCCATGGTGCTCTGTTACTCATTAGGTTGGTGGAGACTCATGGGAAATGGGCAAGTTTGATGACCCTTGCCCTTGGTGCTCTCGTGCTTTACGCTTATTCTGTAACAATTGGCTACATGCAACCTTCCGATGTCCCTGGGTGCTTCCCAGCTTTTGTCCACATGATCCACTAACAGGCCAGGTTTTAAGGATTCGCTTGGGGAAATGCAGCCTGAATCCTGCAATCATTGAGCAACAAATCATATCCCCTGTGCTGTGCTTCACATATCTGGAAAACCTGGCTGGTTAGTGCTCCCTGAGGACTTGTTTGGGAAACACTGGTCTATACAGTAAACAGATGACATAGATCAGTATTTGTCAACAGTGCAGAGACCATCTCATGTATCCGCTTCTGATATTGTATATCTCACAAACCGCTTTGTCTCCCAGCAATAAAGCCCGTAGAACAAAAAGGAAAAATGATGTTTTCCCAATCCTTTTTAAACTTTGTAATCTAATAATCTACACCATGATTCTCTATATTTACAGTTATGAGAAATTGAACAGTGCCTAGAATCACTATTAAGAAATCTGTTTGCAAGATACTGTTTTGTCCTTAATTTTGTGTATTCTGTTATGTAACATTTCAAAGGCAAGATCAAAATATTTAATCCGTTCCACTGAACCTCCGAAGGCTTTATTGGCAGAAATATTTTGATTGTGTGTGTGTGTACCAGTACCATGGAATTTTTTTATTATCCGCAGCTTTTCTTGCCCGTAGCCGATATTCTGTATATTTAATGTTCTGAGAAACCCAACAAATCTGACATTATGCCAATAACTGCATGTGTTTAGTAAACATTGCACCCTGAACATTTCATTTATTAATTTTAACCCCTTAAGGATGCAGTTAAGGGGTGACTTTCGCCGGTGAGGCGTACAGGTGCCGTCGCACGGCACCAAGGCCGGCCCCGCAGCTGACGTGCAGCACGCGTCATTGGCTGCACGGGGCGGCTTAAGTTCAGCCCCTCCCCGTGCAGCCAATGAAGCACACCGCAAGTCTGCATGCGCAGGCTGCAGGCAGGGGCCGAGGTGGCCCCATTGAAGACAGAGGGGCATACATGTGCACCCTGCGTCTTCAAAGCCCTCCCACCGGCAGGACGGCATAGAACATCCTGCAGCAGGAAGGGGTTAATAAACATCTTTTTACAAATATGGCCATGACTATGCTCTAGCCTTTGCAATGAGGCATCATTATGACCCTGTAGGTAAGGGGTCAGCAGCCATTGCCCTACAGTTATTCTGGAACTGAATCTCCTTTGATGCTCAGCTACTCATTAGGTTGGTAGAGTGTCATGGGAAAAATATCTGGATGGCCACCTTACCACTGTTGTAGGACATAACGTACCAGAGATACAAGATCTTTGTTTTAATCTTGCTCTTGAGCAATATTGTCAGTGGGCAAGAGAAGTCTTAGAGAGAGGGCTTACAGCCCAAAGATCAGGCTGCTGATGGAGAACCCCAGCTCTACACCCAGCTGCTGGACTTTGTGTTGTGGCTGCAGTGAACTGCTTTGGCCAATAATTATCTGCAAATAAAAGGCAGATTGTCAGTAATTTGCCCAATATCGGCTCCCAAAAATTGTGTGTGTTTTATATGAGATGTCAATTACTGTTTTTATGTAATCACTAACATTTTTTAAATATATACATCCATGAAGATGGTAGTAGAAAAAAAAGCTTTGGTTTTAAGTTTCTAATGACATGTAACCGCATGTAGCTGTGCATGAGTTAATAGTTGTGCATGTGGAATCATTTAATGTTGATGTGGTATTATTTGCAGGGGGGGAAAAAATAAAAACAAACTGATGCTTCGTTCTTCTCCCTGTTCCCCAGACGGCAGCTTACACTCACTGCCCAACTATAAAGCAGGGAACATATTCCTGGAAGTGAACGGTCGTCTCATCCCTCCTCGTTTGGCTTAGAATATTCTTGCGGCTCTTCTCAACTCTGTATAAACACACATCACACAGATAGGACAGCCTGCTTGAGCTGATGACAGGCTTGTAATGAGTGTGTTATCCTAGCGGTCTAAACAATACAAACACGCTGAGCTGTAAATAGGTCACTTCCAGGATGTAGGCTTCGCACGGATTTCTCTGCAATAAACTAGAAGCAGTGAATATGTGCTGGTGGCAGGTTCTTGGTAAAATGAGCAAATCATTCGTCAAGTACAAAATGCTTTTTTTTATTTAAAAGCGGTAATTCTAAGGCTAGGGTCAGACGAACGCATTTTCGCGTTGTCTGTGAAAAAGTGCGTTCGAACGAATGGACGCATTTTTTCACGGAGTACGCGATAGCGGTCATACGATGCGCCATTTTCGTCCGTGATTTTGTACGGATCATCAATAAAACCCTTTTTGTGTCTGGACGTTATGTTGGCCGGACATTAGCAGCGTCTGACGTCTCCCAATCACGCACACACTCCTCTAGCGGACGCAGCGCACTCTGTACGTCCGTACTAGAGGTTTGACGTTCTAGAAAAAATGCGTTCGTTTGCCACTTGCGTTGCGCGGACGAACGTTCGTGCGGTCGTACTTCGTGTGTTCCCCGGCATTGGACGTCATTTGCTGCTAGCACGGCCGTGATTTCGTGCGTCTAAACGCACGTTAAAACTGCTTTCGTCTGACCCTAGCCTATAGGGTAAAAATGTGGATCCCCTCAGCCTGCTGTCCAACAGTCAAAATAGATTTTGCCAGGTGCTCGGCCAATTACATGTTGACTTCATTACCGAGCTGGAAGTATTGGTGCCGAAATGTATGCCCACCCAATTCCCAGTAATGGTGCATTGTTATCAGAATCAGTAGGTGGGTGCTTGAGCGGTGAGGTAAAGGTTGAACGGGATAAATTAAAGGAAGGGTCACCAACCTTGACCCTCCAGACGTAAACCACATCTCCGCTTATGATTAGCCACTCGTTAGGTTGGCTGAAAATCATTGGAGATGTAGTTCCAAAACACCTGGAAGGCCATGGTTGCTGATCCCTGAATTTAAGTATTGAGACAAAGTTAAAAGAATGCCTAATATTTTGTAACCACTGTTGTAGATCTCTGTCCCATTCTGGTGGGAACGTCCCAGGTTTTTTTTTGCCCCTTTCACACTATCCCATGTTTCTTCTGTGCCATTTTCCCAGGTTATCCCAATTTTTATCTTTTCATGTGTCTGCTATCCTGTTACCTAAGAGTTTCTATTTGTTCCCCGTGTTCTTCTGCATACATCCAGAGGAGGCCACAGATCAGTTCACGTTGCCCTCTGCACCAGTGGCAAATTTTGTTATTTTTTGTCAGCTAAAGATTGGCCACCCAAGGAATACTGCATTTCCAGAAGACTCTGAATACCAGGTTTTCAGAATCTTGCAGACCTAGGTACCTTTTCTCCCGCCGGGCCCTCTTTCATCACGGTGCTTCTCTGGCACTGCAGTGTGTTCCACAGCACCAGCGAGGAACGTGCTGGGTCTTACTTTGCAGCACCAATGAAAACCATGCTGGCACTACTCAGTGTGTCTCTTGCTGGTGCTGTGTAGTAGACTTCTCGTGGGTCCCCTACGACAGAGTTTCTCAACTCCGGTCCTCAGGACCAACTGACAGGCCGGGTTTGCCAGATATGTGAAGCACAGATGATATAATTAGCTGCTCAGTGACTGCAGTATTCAGTCTGTGTTTCCCCAAGGTGATCCTTAAAATCAGGCCTGTTAACGGGTCCTGAGGACTGGCGTGGAGAACCACTGTGGCCTACGGTGTCCCCCTTATCTCTGGGTTTTATGGACTCCTGTCTGGATTGCGAAACTCTTCCCTAATCCAGAATGCTTGATACCGTGTGCATAGCGGTTGCAAAGGCAAAATCATTAAACACCAGGGTCTCCAAGCCAGTCAGTATTTCTGAATACTGATTTGAGCCGAGAAAAGCTATCGGGAAAGGGCTCACTGTTCACACGCTGAACCATTATTACTGGCTCCTATATAAAGTAAAACGGCCATTAAAATACAGTGTGGAGCCAGTAATGCCGAGCCGCAAGCAAAGTTCGGTCTCCATCAGGGGCGTCGCAAGGGGGGGGGTGCAACCCGCACCAGGTGACACCACCCCCTAAAAAACATATTTTTTTACTCAAACTATTTTACCAGGAAGGATACATTGAGAATTCTCTCATTTTCGAGTATGTCCTGGGTAGGAAAGGCCTCGGCTGTCACTTTCCAGGGGGCAGCAAGAAAAACACAAAGAGGTTATTCACAGAGCACCGAAATGACGCAGACATTTCAGTGTTCTGTTGTTCCCCGCACTTTGGGGAGTTAAATTTCCCCGGTGAATTCACCACAGGGTCCCTGAAGTGCAGGGAATCAGCCACCGAATGCTGCCGCAAACCCGTCGCCTGCTGTTTTAAAAAGAACTACTGAACGAAAATGTCTGGAATTAACAACATATAAGATCCTATGAATGATAATAAAAAGGTCTGTTACAGAAAAAAAGAAAAACCGTTATTAGAAAAGATACTAAAACAAAATCAATAGATTTTTTACTATGGATTAATGGAATAAACGGTTTAATGGATAAAAACAGGAATATTTTTAACATTGAAACCTATGGTGTTCGTTCGCCTGAATAAACCTGCTAAATGAAAACACCGGACTTCAGGACATTTCTTTGTCGTTCGGTGTCTCTGAACAGATTAACCATTACTTCTCTATGGGGACTTTCACTGCCGTCGAACAGGCACCGTACTTGCTGGCAGTTTGCCAAAATATGTGTGTGAGCATATCACAGAGCTCCACCGCAATAAACCTCACAGTAATGTGCGCCGTGTATTATGAGCATTCAGTGTTCTATTCAGACTTATGAGTAAAAGTAGTTAAAAAAAAAAGTATGTGCCATCATGGCGGCCACCGTGGCTCTGCCCGCCATACCTGGCCCCCGAGTACCCCGGCCTTGTGACCTGCACATTTCCATGGCCTCCTTGCGGTCCTTGGACCTTTAGGAGTGAGCCAGGAAAGTCGCAATTTGCCTTTGCCACCTCCTTTTCTCCTTTTTTTTTTTTTTCCTCAAGGAGGTTCTGGAGCATTTTTTTTTTGGTGTGTCCCCCTGCCTTATCTGTTTCTTCTGTTATTACTTGCTGAGTGACTTTATGAGGATCCTGTGTGATCACTTTTATTTACTTTAATTGGCTGATTGTACTGCTGACATGCTTTCCAAATAAAAAATTTGAGAAGAAAAAAAAAAGGTAAAACTTGGGAGGGGGGGGGGTGACACCATAAATTACCGCACCGGGTGACACCATCCCTAGTGACGCCACTGGTCTCAATAGCACCTGAAGCTGTTGCTGGATCAGAATTTGGGCCAATATATCTACAAGTGGTTTCTTTAAAATGTACTATGGTTCAGAAAAAATAAATAAATCTTTGATGCTGCTCATCAGACATGAACAAATTCAGGAACACAGAGCTATGGATTAATGAGCCAAATATAAAAACCTTGATGGGTCTCTGCAGCCAAGATTCATACCACGGCGCTGCTAAACCCAGGTTACCATGGCAATGTTTAATTTAAAGAAAGCAGCTAATCTGAAAACTTTATAAGGAATCATGAAAGCTTTTCTTATATTTAAATTAGTGCAATTTAATATCTATATCCTGCTTAATTGGTTAGTGCCCACACCGGCCATGCCATTCTTTAATATAAAAGCTAACATTTTCTTGCTGGCAAACCATTCACCTCCATGAATATACTTTCCTTGGAGTGGCATCTTTGCCCGACTCCTCCTCGCTCTGTCTCCATGTCCTAAGGCTAGGGTCAAACGAACGCATTATTCGCAGCGACCGTCAAAATGTGCGTCCGAACGCATTGACGTATTTTTTTTTCACAGAATGCGCGAAAACGGTCATACAATGCGCATTTTCGTGCGTGATTTGTTACGGATCCAAACCAGGAAACTTTGGGTGTCTGGACGTTATGTTGGCCGGACATGAGCAGGGTCTGACGTCTCCTAATCACGCACGCTATGCAGACGCAGCGCACTGTACGTCAGTACTAGCGGTTCTGCGTCCTCGAAAAATGGGTTCGTTTGCCGCTTGCGTTGCGCGGCCGCACTTTCGTGCATCCGTACTTCGTATATTGGCCGTCATTGCCCGTCATTTGCTGCTACTGCGGCCGTGATTAAGTGCGCCTAAACGCACGTTAAAAATGCGTTCGTCTGACCCCAGCCTTAGCAGTTATTTAACCTTTTCTGCTCCATGGCGTCTACAAAAAAAATATTATAAATATTTTCTCTTTGTGATTATTTTTTAGTAATAACTGGAGTTCAAGTCCTAAAAATATGTGTGGGAACTCGCAAAGATTGCTGTCCACCCAGTATTCCTGTTTTAACAAAGCTTGCTGTAAGCTGTAGCAGCTGCAGCGCTTCTTTATGTATGAGAATGTAATTTTTCTGGCAAATGATCAAGCCCTCAACACCCTTAAATACAAATATTTTTCTAAAATATTTTCATAAATTATTCCACCTTTTCAATACTGTAGATTGGTCAAATTGTAACTGTATCTGCATTCCCAGCCATTACCGCTCACCTTGGTACTGCCTGTATAAAGTGTTAACCCCTTCACTGCTGACGACATGTGGGACACGTCCTCATTGATGCACGTTACATGCTGAGGACGTAGGGCGGAGATACTCACCTCTCTGTCCGGGGTCCCGCGGCGTTCTGACTTCAGCGTCCTCAGACACTGAAGTCAAGCTCCTCCCGACGTAAATGACGTCATGCGCGATGACGTCATTTCCAGGCGACCCCCGGCAATGCCGGGAGATGGCCTGGAAGGGAGGGGGGATCCGTTCGGATCCCTCTCCCGATCGGGAAGGAGCAGCGCCAAAAGCCAGGCACCGCTTAAAAGGGGAGAGTCTCCCCTTTTAAGCGGTGCCTGGCTTTAACCCCTCAAGCGCCAGGTCACACTTCAGCGCCTTTCGGCGCCGAAGTGTGGCCTAGCTCTGGTGGGGGCCGCCATCTTGGATGGCGGCTCCACCCCCGGGTCCCCCCTTGCTGCCCGACATCCTCACGCATAGCGTGATGACGTCAGGTAGCCGGGGAACCCCTAGCTGCCCGGGGATTTCCCAAGGAAATCCCCTGGTGGAGATGGGGGGGTTCCTGTGAACCCCAATATCTCCAGAACCGTGGCAGCTAGGGTGTCATTTGAAAGGCCTGAGCATGGCCTTTCGAATGATACCCAACATGACTGTACAAAATAAAAAAATAATAAAATTTAAAAAAAAAAAGGATTTTTTGTGTGTTGTTTTTATTAATGCAGCAATATTGTTCACATTTCAATTATAAAGTGAACAATGATGCTGTACTAATGATTTTTTTCTAATGGGGTGCGTTTGCTAAAAATCACGTATTTCCCCCCACAAAATGTAACAAGTCCCCATTTCTAATTTTTGTACAAGCGCACCCTATAGAAAACATAACCGCAAACGCTCATGTGATAAAATGTGAAAAAAAAACACTTTACACACTGCAGATGATTAAAAATTTAATTTTTATTGAATTTTTTGACAAACTATACAGGCAGGACATGACGTATACATATGAAAATGATATATTATGAATCTGCCGAGTCTGCCGGAAAGAACGATATATAATATGTCTGGGTCATATAATAAAATGTGGCTTCAAATCGCGTTTAAACATGATGAGCGAAAGCGGTAAAAATGAGCTCAGCACACAGCGGTGAAATGCCTCAGCAGTGAAAGGGTTAGAGAGAAAGTCAAGTTTAATATAAAACGAGAGGGGTGGCTGGCGCCAGTCTAGATGTCCCTTACTGCGACTGACACAATAAGAACCTATTTACATGCCGGAGACTGTGCGTTTCTAGGTTCTCTGTCCTAGTGCAGCACTAAGCTGATTATGGCCAAACGAAACCCGAACAAGGAGCAATCAGTTTCTAGGCTTATCTGCAAGCTGGTTGTAAGGCAATCAGAGCTTGCAGCTCAGCAGGATCCGTGGGCAAGAGTCAACGAGCATGGATTTTAACAGTTTCTTGACAAGACCATAGTTCACATCGATCTGATCTCAGCACGTGGATTTTTGTGCCTGCCGTCTGTATCCACGTAAGTGTCACTTGTTTTAACTCTGTGTCCCATAATCCACATCGTATTAAACCTAAAAGCAAAACCAAAACATTCAAGGTTCTATGAGAAACACAAATATGTCTGTAGTTAATCAGAAAGTATTTTGCTTGCACACGGTTAAAAATAAATGTATTACGTGCACAAACGAGTTCCAATAACGATTCAGGGCAGCATCTCTCTCCTCTGCTGAGCTAATTCTAGGCTGCTATGTGTATGACATCTGTTCTTGTTTTAAGAGATTGCAATTTTATCTTCGCTGAAGTAGACGTTCTAAATGAAAAACACAATTTGGCTCTATTGTTATTGTCAAAACAGAACCTCTACGGTGTATTGTCATTTTATTGGTTTGAGCGCCGGCAACAATGAACGACGAGCGAAAAGGGGTTTTTTGTTTTTCTTTTGAGAGTGCAATCATGCAGAATTTTAAACTATGGCTTTACATCTCGCCATAAAATCCACGAAACACGCATCCTGGAACATGGTAAAGTAAGTATAAGACACTTGTGAATTTGCTTATCAGACATACAAAAACATTGATGGATTTATATATATATTTTTTACATTTTATAAAGTCTCAAACAGTCCCCCATGTGGCAGCAGGGGAAATTATAGTTTGTTCAGAGCGCGCTTTTGATAATGTCTCGCTTCTCAAATACCATGGTAACCTCACCAACTGGTCATGCACAACATGTACCCGTTCCTTCAACCTGTAAAGCAATAAATTCTCATCAAATCATTCAATGCACATCAGCACAGGCTTGTTCAGGGATAAAATGACCGTTACTGTCACTTTGACCTTTTTTCCACTGAATATCGTTTTATTTTATTTTTATTTCCAGTCCTACTGGGGGAATGTATTAACCGGGCAGGACGCATCATATTGTAAATGTTACTTTTTTACTTAAATTACTGTTTTGACTGTCTATATTTTTACATTTGCTTGTGACTGACATTATTTAAAACTTAAAGCAGGGCTATCAAACTCTGCCCCCCCAATGTTTCTGAACTACAACTCCCATGATTCCCTGGCTATATTACATTGGACGACTTCTGGGAATTGCAGGCCTCAACATCTGGGGAGCCACATGCTTGTCAGCCCTGACTTGAAGGGCCCACTCCATGCAGCATGAGCACTTTAAAAAGTTACATTGGCAAGGAAGTGTCAATTTTAGAGATGACTCAATGTGAAGCGTAGGAGTTTCCTCAACCAACACAATCCTCATCAACAGACTGGGTATGAATATCTGCATGACGGTCACCGATGTTGGCACGCTGCATGTGCTGTCCTCATCCTGTGCCCAACGCTCACAGCAGCAAGTGTTCTTGGAGATGGATCTCACGGATTGTTTCTACACATGTGCATGAAGCACCAATCCATCGTTCTGTGCAGGGGCTACAAAACTTGGTTACGTACAAAAGTACTCAAGTTCCAAGCGAAGCACAATTTGTGCATCACATGCAGTGTAAATTGCGTTGAATGGCTATTTGCATTTTGGAAGCCCTTAGCTGAAGGGGGGTGGCATCATCTGACTATTTAATGGCAAATAAGATGGGGTAAAATTTCATAAGGGACCCTTTAAATGACTCTGTCCTTGTAAAGCTGGTGTGGGGCAGTAACCCATGTACAGAACTGGAACCTGGAATGTGGTGACTGCACATCGTTAAAAGTATCATCCTCAATGGGGCATCTGAGAGTGCGTGTAGCACATGGGCTTGAATAATTTGGGTATGGTAACCAAAGGAATGACCAGAAATGTAGCCAGAGGTCAAGGACAGGTGGCAGACGGGTTCAACAAAGGAAGCCAGAGATGGGGGGCAAGGAGGCAAACCGGACCAAAGATTCGTAGACGTAAATCCTTATTACAGATGAAGTAATAAATCAAGCCATAATAAAGTTAAATACAAGACCCTTTTAACTGTGGCTTAAAATGAATGTTTTGTCAATAAAAAATAATCTTCAGAAGTAGCAGAACAGAGTATATCCCCAAAATAGTGGTCAAAGCCCATTTTGTGCCAAAATATAGCCCAATGTATCCAGGCACTCCTATGGTAATAATTTAAACCTTTTCTATACGATCAGAAAGACGTGTTGGCTCAGGGCTACCATCTAATCAAGATATTGATAAATGAATATATTTCCGTCATTATTCCTTATTATCTTATATCCGGTTTTAGTCTTTCTATTTTTATGAATAGAAGGAAGAAATGGCTGATGGAATTTTCCACGGAAGTCTGTTCTATTTTCATTTTGTCCTCTAATCTAAATATTTTAGCTTTATCCTTAATATCTGCAGCAAATTCTCTTCCAGTCAAGCCAATTTCCTTTGTTTAGTTAATCCCATGAAACGAGGTTTAGCTGATTCCCAAATGTTTTCACTCTCTAGTGGGATCCGTTCAATTTGTGTGCGTGTTTTTTTTATTTTCCTTTTCCTAAAACTTGAACCACAACATGGAAATAAACACAAAATTGATAAAGATATAAAGGGTAATGACACAATTATTATGGTTATTATTCTTCTCTTTGTACGTCTTTATTCCTTTGAAGTCTTGGTTCTATCGGCATGATAACCTTTGTTGGAAGAATTCTCTGTGGAATCTGAATTGGACCCAGAGAACCAACTTTCTATGTAGTATAATAAAATACCCGTATGTTTTCACTCGCACCACGTGAACAATAATAAAGTCACTATTCTGTGCTGTTAATTCCTGTATTGAGAAAACAAATGTATTTGATGGCAATATTTGTGCATTGCTTATAGTAAATTTACAGAAACCACGGCATTGAATATATAAAATGCAATTTAAAAGGGAACAACGCTCTAGCAGGTGTATTCACTAAAGGTGACAGTCAGGAGAATGGTAGGAGAAGTGAACAATCTAGACCAAGTAGCCGATTTAGAAAAGTGAGATAAATGGGAGAATTTTTCTGGTTTGGCTATTTTGACCTAGAATTTAAACTTCTGCCAATCCTTCGTTTCATCTTTAGTAAATAGAACTGTAGGTGTTATTCAAAGAGTGCGGAATTTTCTACAGAACGTTGCAATTTCGAGGAAATCCGGCGATTCAGAAAGCTGCCTGTTCGTCAATCTTCGGCGGCAGTGAAAATGTCCTGTAGAGAAGTATTGGTTAATCTATTCAGAGAACGCCAAACAGCAATGAAATGTTGGTGAAATGCTCAGATTTTTGGTGCTTCAGACTGACTGGTTTAAACAGGCAAATCACATAGGTTTCAATGGAGAGAGAAAAAATAATTGTTTTTTTATACAACAGTTTATTTACATTTGTAGCAAAAGCCTTTTTATTTTTTAGGCATTATTCTGGATTTTTTTTCAGTGAAATTTGATTATTTTTTAGGCTTTTTTTAAATTCTGTAATAGATGTTTTTATTATTCATAGGACCTTATTTATGATTACCCTGCAATTTTTTTTGTTGTTGATTGAAACGCATTTTAAAAACTGCGGGGGTGGGGTTCGGCAGCTGTTTGGCGGATCACTTTGGTGCACTTTGGGACCCCGAGGTGTATGCTGAATTCACTGCAGGGTCAGCGACTTGAGCTCGCCGAAGATTGCCGAACGAGAGAGCAGACATTGCGGTGCTTTCTGAATAACTCAATTTGTCAGTCTTTGTGTGGTGTACACTGGTTTATTAGATGTGAGCGTCACAAGCATCCTCCTTTCCAAGGGATAATTTTCTCCAAATGTATCCAATATAATATATCTACTACCAAATCCTTCATGATTCTCTTTAAATTAGGGATGCACCGATACCACCCGAAAAAAAATAATATATATATATATATATATATGCCCCAGCTCATGGGTATGCCACCCCAGCTTGTGGACCGGATCTCTCCCCCCCCCCCCCCCCGCGACGATACTTGCCTTCCTGGGCGCCGCCGGGAATGTCATCCGTGCGTGCGCTCGTTGGAAGGACCCCAGCCGCGACCACGTGGGACCATGTGATCACGGCTGGGGTCCTTCAAACGAGCGCACGCAGGGAACTTTCCCGGCTTCGCCCAGGAAGGCAAGTATCGTCACGGAGAGCAGCTGCAGGGCCTGTCTGAATGCTCTATCTGCATTCGGACAGGCCCTAAAGCTGCTCACTGTTCATACTTACCTTCCTGGGCGCCGCCGGGAAAGCTTCCGCTCGCGCGCTCGTTGGAAGGACCCCAGCCGTGATCACATGGTCCCACGTGGTCGCGGCTGGGGTACTTCCAACGAGCGCACGCGCGGAGACATTCCCGGCGGCGCCCAGGAAGGTAAGTATCGTCACGGAGAGCTCCAGAGGCGGCTGTCCGAATGCCGATAGAGCATTCGGACAGCTGCCGCAGCCCCTCGGATGCCGGCAAGCCGGCTCAATGCCGGCTTCCGGTATCGGAAAAAATATCGGGGGGGTACTGCACGAGTACCAAGTACTCCTGCAGTACCCAGTATCGGCCCCGATACCGATACTAGTATCGGTGCAACCCTACTTTAAATCTGTGAAATGGCATGCTAAATGCTCACATTTTTCAACTTTATATGAAAAATGATGCAACAGAACTCGGTTGAGCACACAACACAAGGTTTCAGCAGAATTTCCTGCAAACGCGCCACCTCCCCTGACTCAGAAAGGGCACGCTACACAAAAGAATTCTGATGGCTTGTGAAGAAATAGGATTAACAATACTGTATAAACAGATAATAAGTAAACACATTTTATACAGTATAATTAAAAATATCGAATTTACCAGATACAGTATATTAAGGCTTATTTAAAAAAAATAAAAAAATAAAAATTACCATTCTGGCCCTACAATGAAGGAGCCGGAGCTGCAAATGCGCCAGCATTCTTACAGCTCTATTCACAAGACAATGGAACAGTCTGTAAGCTGAAGGCCGATGCTAGGATAGGCAGCAGATCTTTTGTCATCTATCGAGTTTTATAGTGCATAGGACGAGTATGAGTCTCCTTTGCAACGCTGCTGTAAATTGTTTATAAACTGCAGATTCCACATTGGTGCAAGAGGCTTTTAGGGTTTGTGTGAGCTTTTGTTTTTATTGCTCAGAAAACATTTTTTGGTTGCGCCAACTGTAAACTCAAACCCCTCTGCTTAGAGTTTACATTGCTTCGTGTAATTTACGCATATGAACATTGAGTACATGCGGTGTTATGTGCGTTTGCTTTTCCTTTCTTTCCAGGCATTTTTTGTTGGAAGACCACATGAACTCTTGTTTTGTTTTTTGTTTTTCTTTTCGCAGATGATACAAGAGAGCAAATGTCTTATTGAGAGTGCGGACATAATTCACAACAAACTCTTGCAGTGCCAGAAGACAGGTGAGCTCAATTTCTTGTGTATGCAGACTTCTAAAAATGCCATGTACACAAAGGAAAGCAATCTACCATCACAGCCATGCAGTGTGTTTGTTTCACTATAAATTGTAAAAGAGCGAATGATCCTTCATTGGCAAATGGTGATCGCACAGAAAGGGCCGTATTACAAAGTTGGTGCTAACTTAACCAGAGCTGTTGTAAATTTAACTCCATAGACTATAATGGCTCTGGGAAGTTTACAACAGCTCTGGTTAAGTTAGCACCAGCTTTGTAATACTGCCCAAAGATTTGTCTGAATGACAACTTCTACTTAAACTACAATTTTATAGGTTTGCATATCTTTATTTAAAATAACTCTCTATAAAATAATTTAAACTTTCTTTCTTTCCCCCCTTAAATTAATGGACAGATGCTGCTGATGGCATGTACCCAATTTTTCTTTTTTAAATTTCATTTTAGGTGAAAATACTCACCTTTTTTCCCTCTCTGCTGCTCTTCCTCAACTCAGGGCTTCTGAAACCCGGAGCTCTGCAGCTTCTTACGCAAATTGCGTATCTCAGGGACGTTACGCAGTACGATGGATTGGTGTTACGCTCGCAGCACCAATCAATGTCTGCCCTCTCCCAGGAAGCTCGCTGCTGCAAGCGCCCAGTGGCAGGTTGATGTCTGCCTTCAAAGCGTGCTGACATCATCGGTTCCAGTGTTGATCCCCAGGAGGTAAGACATACAAAATTCAGCTTGCCGAATGTGGAAGGAGGAAACTCCTCTGCTTCATGCAGCAAAATCTACTCGGAGGGTGCATTCCACGCATCCTGACCACCTTAATAAGTGTGTTCATGGTTTGCAGAGGGTACCGTTTATCGCGACGTCGTAGCAAAATCCGCGCGAGGTCACGCGGTGTAGCTTCTCCAATGCATTTCAATGGAGCTGTTCACATCTTGTCGCATGTCGCGGTAGCATGTTGCTTGCACATGACCCTTTTTTTGCGATTTGCTATCTGCAATTTTGCGATTTGCATTGGTGGTGCTTTGCAAAATTCGCACAAAACTGCGACGTTGCGTGACATTATTGCACTATGTCGCGAATATGAAAATCACGCGGAAAATCGTGCGATTTTCAAATCGCACAGTGTGAACGGGGCCTTAACTCTTGTTTGAAATGCTTTTTGCTCTGTAACATTGTATATTATGTGCTTTATATTTGGAAATTGTGTCCGTTCCAGCTGGATCAGATTAACTTGAGTGTCGCGTTTCTAACTAGAATTTAGCAGATACAATCAATGATTTCAGTCCGGGGGGGGGGGGGGCGCGCGCAACGGGGCAATCCCCCCACCCCCCGAGAAAATATTACCGCCAGCGCTAAATTGAAGCCCTGAACACTAACTGAAGCGCGGCTGTCAGGCTTGATGATCTCACTCTCTCTGAAACGCTGCCGCTGGCTGGCCGCACTTAGTGCACGCAGCATGTAGTCACGTGATTACCTCATCGCCAGTCACGCAGTGCGCCTGCGCCGGGCTGCTGCCTGTCACGTGGGCGGGAAAAAGGCATTAGTAGGAGGCGCCACACTGTCTGTACTGCGGGACCAGTGTGTGGCTGCTGAGTAAGATTGTGCCTGCCCTGGCCTGCATCACATGAGTCAGTGAGAGGAGAGTGAGACACACAAGAAGTTGGAACTGGGGCATCCTTATCCGTCCGTCGCCCGCGTGCCGTCGATAGCCTGCCCAAGCCCAACACAAAGGTACCTGCGTCACGTGTGGTGCTTGCTGGGAAGGGATGGGGGGGGGGTCACCGAACCCCAGAAATGAACCCATGAATTTGTATAGATGAACGGATAGGATGTTCAACTTCAGCTCGGGGGGGGTTCACTGTGTGACTGTGACCTTTACATCAGTGGGAATAAATGAGATGAGACGTGATAAATCCTGTCGCTTTGTGTGGAGTGGAACATGGCTGTAAGCAGCACCTTATTTTCTGTCGGTGCCCCTCCGAGACTAGGCTCTGGATCCGCCCCGGTTTCAGTCCCTACAGTGTATAATATTTTCCGAAGTATTGCTCAGGCACCCAGGCTCTACAACAAATACATCATCAATTCTTATTCTGTGTTAAGTAGAGCAATATGTTGCTGAGCTTTATGATCGGCGATGCACTCCAAGCTAAATTAAAATTTTCCTCTTTGCTGTTTTTTTGTTTAAAACATCTTTAGGAGATACACACAGTTATACAGTTCTTTGGATGTTGCGCAGATGAAGCTTTCTGACTGATGTATCCTCATTAAAAAAAATAATAATAATTTCACTTACGACACTTCTTGAAGCCAGATACCGTTATACAGACATTTTACTCTATTATGTAAGATATCGTGGGAGGCAACTAGAAACTTAATTTGTATTGCTTGGCACTGGCGTCTTTCTTATACCACGCATGCCAAGTTTAATTTTCTGGTTATTCCCACCGCGCGCAGGTGCATGCAGGGGGAGTTCTCAGGAAATTATTGGACAATTTACAATTTTATTGGACGCAGAGTCGTGCCAGCACAATTGTACATGCAGTGCAGTTGCAATCAAAACAATGATTTTATCAAAAGAACAAAATAGAGATATAAAGGCTAACTTTGTAACGTTTATACGTACACTGGGCGTTGTTGTAGTAAGTGCCTGTCCCAAAGCTAAATAAAAGTATGGTGGGGAAATAACGAGGCTTTGTAACAGAGATGATCGTCATAAAGGTTAGACTTGATTCGAACTTGGCTGCGAACACACCATGACCTTGTACTTGCGAAAAACAGTTTGGCTGCAACATTATGATTAGGCAGTCGTGGTACTGCAGTCAAATAACAGCTGGAGAGGAGCTATTTTGGCCACCAAAATCAACAAATTCTACATTCCATAGTGTTACTGGAGGGGCATCCAAATGGTTCGGCTTCAGTGTCCGCACTACTATTGATAAATGGATAAAAATAAAAAGGTCCAGGTACACTGGTTGTGGTTTCTTTAGGCATAATGGAGCATCACAAACGGCAACATATCCGCTATACCCAGCCTTTGTCAAGCCTAAATGTTGCTGCTTGTGATACTCCATTAAAGCCTAAATAAACCACAAACACAATGCCTGGACTCCCATCTGTTCTCTATTACTCAGTATTTTGGAGTTGGCTTCCCTGGATTCGGACTGCACCTGGATACATGAGACCTATACGTCGACTTGGAGCTTTTTTCTCTGATCTGGCTGTGTGCAGAGCTCCTTGTTTGTGAAATATTGGATTGGTGCATCACTATTGATGTTTAATTCACAGAAGAGATCTGTTTATTTGTGAAGATTATACCCACCTTTGTTAAAATGCTTATCCCTGCTATTGAAAACAGAGATCTAGTATGTGCAGCTGCCCCTCAAACACACCTTCATAAACTTACTACATTGTATAACTCATTCTGTTTAACTACATGACCCACCATTGTGACATGTTAAAAGAGCTAAACTGTCCTTCGCTGGAATCTAGACGCACCCTTCACCTTTCCAACCTGGTGTTCAAGAGCTTTTCTGGGAAGCTGCCACCCTACCTGAATAGGCTGCTTCCCCCAGCAGTTCCCTCATCCTATAACCTCTGATCCAGGACCAGCACCTTGCTTGCGATACCACAATACAAAAAGAAAGTGGCTCAATCCTAATTTTCCTACAGAGCACCGCAGTTATGGAATAACCTCCCAGACGCCATCAAATCTTCCCCAGTCTAAAGTCCCTTAGAGCTCCCTATTAACATACCTCAATACGGAATGCACCTGTAAACATGTAACATAATGACTTTAACACAGAAAATAAATATGTAGGAAATAATCTGTATATGTGTTTTGTTTTTATATCCTGCATTTTATTACTTTGAAATTTTTAAAGTTGTTACAGAAATACAATGTTCTTGAACCCAGGACATACTTGAAAACTAGAGAAATCTAAATGTAGCTTTCCTGGTAAAATCCTTTGCAAATAAATAAATGGCTAGATAGATATATAGGCATATTCAGGTTTGTGTGATAGATCTATATGTGTCGATCCACTGGGTACAGCACTCACCACTACAATAGTACTTACCTGGTGCAACATATCTCAAAGAATAATCATAGGTTCGCAATAGGAGATGCACTCCAGGACTTCCAAATAAAAACAAAAACATCTTTATTGGTGCGTTTACATATCAATCCGACGTTTCAGCTGTAGCTGATCCTTGATAAAGGCTCATCTAGAGCCGAAACATCAGATTAATATGTAAACGCACCAATAAAGATGTTTTTATTTGGGAGTCCTGGCGTGCATATCCTATTGCGAACCTATATATATATAAGTGGATGCACCTGGCTCTTAAAATAAAAAAATCTCTATCATGCAAGTACTAAAACCTGGTCTGCTGTTTTGGCTCCGGTCAAGCCTTTATATATACATACACTATTTAAGCATATGGTACTTTTTTATTTTTTTTATTGCTATCGTATTAAAATATGTTGATCCGAGAACAAGCGATTGGGGCTGAGCTACGACAGCCCCTTCCAAACATACCAACCACGCACTGGTTCTCTTCCAGAGGGCATCGCTGGGCCCCATGGCATGATTATGGATCTATGGGCTGAAACCTCATCTTGATTTTATCCCCATCTCAATAAAGATCCATGTACACTACACCTTGAGTGCCTCTAGTCTTCTTGGATAATCTGTTGATGGAGTTGGCCTCTGATTTCTCAAACATTGTGTTGAAGAGACGCATAACATTTGCAATTGTCAGGAACAAAAATAGGTCTACAATATCAGAAGAGCAATAGATTTGCCTATCCTTGGTCGTGGCAGTGTTAATTTGCAAACCAGTAGGGATTATATCCCTTCCCAAAAACATGGGTTGTAGTGTTTGAAATATAACGCGTATAAGCGAGAAGGCCAGAACAAGGACCTGCATTTATACTCGTGTAACGGCTGCCTCAACCATATCTAGGGTTTTTTTTGCACTTTCAAGCAGTATATCCATTTCTTTGTGTGGGAAACAAAATTACCACTTACCGTATGTTGTTTCTCCTACAAACGGAGTAATAATTATAGCTCTATTTAAAACTTTTATCCGCTGCTGTTTTGAAATGACAGACACAACAGCAATCAATGTGTTCTGGGAAAATGTTTAACCTTTTCTTTCTGTCGCTTTTTACCTATTATTCTAGTTCTATTTTCTGTCGGTCATAATGTTTTTATTGTGGGACTTCTTTTAGCTCTTTCAGTCCACTAAATGGTCATCATTTTTAGCCAAAGAAACCTTTTTTTTTCTTTTTTTTTTTTCTACGACTATTATATAGTTATCAAACGTGAATTTCATGTATTATTCTGATTAGGCCTACTGTTGTGTGTTGTATTGTTCATTGCACATAATTGATACCAAGTAAACATCTTTAAATTCTTAAAGTCTGAAAACTGGAATATTGGTTCTCCCCCTGCATTAAAATGGTGTGCAAATAGGGTATTGTATACTACTTTTAGGGCCCAATTACATTCTTCACGTTAACATTAACCATAGTGGCCCTAGCATGGGCGCACCATATTACAATCAAAACGCTAACGGGTTAAAAAACCCGTTGGTGATTTGGATCTTACGCTTTTCAGCGTGAGGTTACTGTACTTTGCGCTCCCCATGTTAAGTATAGGAAGCGCAAAGAGTTAATTAGCGTTAGTATTACAATATACAAACGCTAATTACCGTCCGGCTGCGTTTAACCCGAGAGTTAACCACAGCCTGGATCTGGTGCTAATGGATCCTGCTGCTGCAGAATCCGTCAGCACCAGGAGAAATCGCCCTCCCCCAATTGATCAGATACTCTCCTCTAATCCCGCGACGAAGACCACGGTTCCAACCGACTCCTCTGACCGCTGGGAGCGGGAGAGACTGGGGGGAAAAAGTCTCCCTCTGCGGATCACTACGCCAACCTGCCGGATCTCGCAAGGCAAAATCCGGCAGGTCATGTGACCGGTAGAGCAGAAACTCAATGGAGTCCTATGGACTCCATCGAGTGGATGCTCGTGGTGGTGCTTATCCTGCGGTTTAGCGTTGGATTATGATGCAAACTGCTTTTCTAGCGCCTGCATCGTAATATCATGCTAAAACGGGGACGCAAAGGAGAGACCTGCAGGCGCAGGTTTTTCTCCCTAGCATCCCCGTTTTAGCGATGAGAATGTAATCATGCCCTTAGTTATTACTGGTTTTCACTGCAAAATCTTTTATACACGTAGTGAAAGATTTAATAAACTCTCTAAGCAAAAAAATAAACCTCTTTTGCAGGATACTGTATTGTAAAGATAAACTTGTAAAATCCAAATGAAGTTTGCAGATCTTTATTTGAAATGACTTAATGTTTCCCATGCTTCATTTAGCCGTAACCCATTCATGCACAAGGAATGGTCGTTGAGATGCAGTCTATAGATGATAGGCAATTAAGGTCCCAGTTAAATTGGCTTGGGACATCAAAGCGACCTTTGTACAGACTCAGAAAAAGAAAGATGCCTCCGGGTGCCTGTTCACCAGCATGAACTCACCGTAGGCAGGCTGCGGGGAGGCATGAGAACTTCAGATTTGGAAAAGGCAATAAACTGTAATGTGTGGCTCGTGAGACAGGAAGGACAGCAGTTCACCCTAGCAGTGACTGACCAGGTGTAGCAACACCTGCACAGGATCAGAAGTTCTGACTGTCGCACCTGTGGGTATGATACAGTAGGGCAACATCAACTGCCTGAGTTTAACCAGGAATGCACAATTTCGCCATCAGTGCTCAGAATGTCTGCGACAGGCCAAGAGTGACTGGACTTAGTATCTGGTGTTGTCTACGAGTGCTGTTTTTTTTGGTTTTTTTTTTGAGAAAGGATTTTACCAGGAAGGGTACATTGTGATTTCTCTCGTTTTCAAGTATGTCCTGGGTGGAGAGTCTGTACCGTTAGTTGTCTTGCCCAAGGACACTTACTGGAGAGGTGCTCTTGCCGGGATCGAACCCATGTCTCCACAGGCTCTCTCCACGCAGAGCAATGATGTTACCTCTACTCCACCCAGTTATTGACCCTCCTTGGATCAGGGTCTCATTATTCCATTTGTTTATCACATGCTTTGAAGCTTGTTTATTGTATGTTACTATCATACAACTCTTTCGTTTGCTAGAAATAAAAGCAGTTGCAATTTAGAGGATTTTTTTTTTTTTGCTGAGTTTATATACTTTAGCTGATTTATGATCCTTCACTTTGACAAATCTGACCCGTGCTTTGACTTGTTATGGTTGGTTTTTCATTGGTATTTATTTATTGATTGTTGTGTTCCTTCATAATATATAAATCTTTTGTGTTATAGGCATGGAATATCATGAAGAGCTTCACAGTCTGGGGACAAAAGAAGGACTCAAGGGACGGAAACTCAGTAAAGCCGTAGAAAGCTTTGCCTGGAACATGACGGTACTCAAGGTATGTTTTAGAAAGCATTTCAACACAAACTTAAGAAAATAGCGGGATGGATGCAGATAACGTTCTTTAAAGTTATTTTTATTTTCCGACAAACAGTTCAGAAGGCGAAAATATGACTAAATGGCATTTTGGCCAGAAGACTAAATTAAAATTCGCCATCAAAATTAACATTAACATTGATCTTGATCTTATTATTTAAAACTCTAGTCGGGTTCTGTCTAAAACAGAAACCTCTGTAGGAAATGTAAGAGCCCCAGTTCTTTTTATATCGGAGAGCACAATCCTAGTTCTCATGTAAACCATTTCCAAACAATGACCTCAAAAGATTAACAATGTTTTTAAAATTAATCGAGCTTTATTTTAATTAACCTCCAGCCACCGCTTAAATATAAGCTTTTCACTGTGGAGGTCATCATTATAAAATCATTTTTTAAAAGTACTACGTGACAGTGCGGAGAAAATTTCCGATGTTTATTGAAAACTGGAAAACCAAAGTTATTTTTACCACTTTAGTCCTGAAAATAAAACTTTTTCCACCAACTGAATGTTTAATTCGGATTCTTTAATTCTCCCGAAGAAATGTCATGTTTTGTACTTTTTTGGTGTTGCACACTCGTGTCCATTCACATCCAATCTGAATGTTGTGCTGACATATTCTCAAAGTGTGTGTGTGTGTGTGTGTTAGGGCACCCTGACACATGGGTGAGATTGTTATAGCTGCCCAAATCATCCTAGTTGAAATATCATGACATAATGAATGCGGTGGGATATTTTCTTGCTGTCTGTGGATGGTCCATAGAACTGTTAAGGATTCGTAACCCCTTCATTACTGTGATTGTGTATACACTATCAGCAGTTGCAGACACGCAGTCTGAGATTGTGTTCACATGATCTGCAGCTATGCTTGCCCATTCTTAATGAAATGTATTTGTTACAAAGGAATTTAATTTGCATTTGGCCCCCCAGAACATGCCCCCAAAGTTTTGGCACCCTGGGTATGATGCCTTAGGTGCTAACATTATTTAAATAAAGCTGGGGAATGTCTCTATGAGACTGTCCGCAGCTGATACTGCAACTCAGGGCTCTGTGCATTAACTCCTTTTGGCCAGCAGATGGCGACCTCTACCTGGCAAATAGATTATTACAATAAGGAATACATTGGGAATATTCCCAAACATTTCTCATTGTATAATTAAAACAATTATCTAAAAAAACGCTGGTTTCTGACGGTGCTTATTGGAAAATCACTGGTGATTAGGTATGAATTCACAATCTTTAAAGTGTTATCAACTGTATGTAAACTGTTTTTGTAAATTAAAAAAAAATTATATATATGACATGATTTCATCACTTGTCTTATGTGCCTGAGACAATTAAATGCTCTTTTTGCTGGGTTTTTTTTTTCCCCTCTGACCATTGTTTGGTGATGTACAACATCTAACACCCCCAACTGTGCGCCCTATGAATGTCCCAATGTTTATTTCTACTATTCTGATCAGTAAGCGTCTATACCTAACGGAGGATCACTCTCGAAAGCTTGTACTTTAAATGTAACGTTAGTCCAATAAAAAAAGGTAGCACTACAGACTGCTATACTTATAATTATACACACGCATTTTCTTTGTAGTATAAAAATACGGGCTTGTCATATGGAACACGTAACTATGTAGCACATTTAAAAATAATACCATGTTATATAAAAATAAGTATTTGAAACTGTAAGACATCTGCTGTACAGATTGGCACAGACTGAGTGAGTCAGAGCAAAACTATAATGAAGCCTCTTTAAGAACAATTTGCAGACTTTTTCAGGTTTTTATTCTTCGGAGGCCATGTTCTTATTTTTTTGTGAAATTTGCACAGGTTAAACAATATCTCTGCCGATTCTTTATAAATTTATCCTTAATAATGATAGGCCTGTTATTTTGACTTTCTTTTGACACCAATTTAGTTTGAATTATTGTATTAATCCTTTCTTACCCATTTTTTTAATTTTGCTTCAGCCACATAAATACTGAAGACACAATTGACAACTTTGGAGTTAGTTACAGTCATTTATACAGCGTTGGCATATTCCATAGTGATTTTAGAAAGGGGAAGTACATGAGGAACAGACAACCCTGTTCGTAGGATAACTGTCCATGTATTACAGCACTTTACCAAAGTGCAGAGCCAGACATCCCGTGAGTTTACAATCTAAGGGACTGGGGTAAGTGAAACAAATGGGATCAGAGCGAAGGGGAAGCTGGTGTCCAGAAGAATATAGCAGGGCTTGCATGGGAAGGACCAGAAGCTTGGGCTTAGTAAGAGTAATTGGAGAGAAAAGTGAGATGGCTGGAAAGGAGAGCTGAAATTACAAACCAGGCCTGGGTGGATGGGAACAGTAGAGGGAAGGTGTGTGTGTCCATCCAGATTGTTAACCATGGGGGGGGGGGGGGTTATGGGGGGTTCTAAGAGAAAGCGAGGGAGATTTGAAAGACAACTGGTCAGCCAGAGATTAATAAAGGCACACCTAAAATACAATTGCAAGACTATAGCAGTCTGGAACATAGTGTTGGACAGCATGGTGAATCATGGATACCTCAATGCTTGGTTCAGGGCGCAGAGGCAAGCGATGCAGTTCAGTCTGTATGCTGTGAAGAGAGAATGAGTTCTAGCTGGATTTCAAAAACTGGACAATCCTGATATCCGAATTGCTCGCAGTCCCATGCGTTTCGTGTATAAGATACTCTAGCTGTACTTCTGATATCAAGACATGGGAACTCAATGGCCATTAATGACTCTTTAAAGCAGGGATTTCAAACTCGTGCCCAACAGATGTTTCTGTACTTCAGCTCCTATAATTTTCTGGCCTTTCTATTGCATTAGAGGAAGTCTGGAATTTGTAGACCATCACCATTTGGGGGGTCTGGAATTTGAGATCCCTGCATTATAGACTTCATGTTTGTCACGGGGGTCTTTAATACAATGTGGTCCCGCCTGCATGTTTTTTAATTTTTGTACTTTTGGAAATGACATCTGTCAGCGTTCTTACATATTTTTTAGCCTAAACTATTTTTCATTTGGGTGAAAAATACTTTTCAGACACCGAAACGAGCAAGTGGAAGTGTTGTTTAGAAACAATAGTGTCACTTTCAAAATGAAACCTTAAATTGACTGCCAAATCCAAGAGCGTGTTCAACAGTGTTTTCTGACCCCGAGGGCAGAAAAAACTCTATAAAATAAAATCTTTTCATTACTTAACTACGTTCTATATGACTCAAAGCCTTTCACTTGCAAAGTTACACCCCCGTTGCTTTTCATGAATACTCTGATTTAAAGGGACACTCCAACAAAATAGCATTATCTAGATTATTTGTGCATTACAAACAAAACCACCTTCTGAACCACATGATGCTGATTTTTTTTTTAAGTAATTGCATGTAAAAAGGGAAAAACATAGATTTTTCTCTCAGCCCCTTTTTTGTGGATATTTTCTCATGATTCAACACTTAGCAAAATCAACACTTTACTGTTGTGCCAGTACCTGATGTCCTGAGATACACCCCTACTCTCTTACTGGTTGCTATGTGTCACTAGAGGGTAGGACTAGGCAGCTCGGCAGACTGTTTTTTTTCCTTTTACATGTCTTCCAAAAGTGAAAGTACAGCCTGCATTTACGTTATTGATGCTTGTGTGTGATAGGAGTTCTATTGTATCTGATACAGCCCTCACTGCAGCCAGCAAGCCTCAGATACATTGCATCACTCCCAGGCATACATGCTGTGTATATAGGGATGTCTTGTTTGGACTGTAAACTAGGAGTTATCTGCAGCCTGCGCTTTGCAGGACATGGGGGACCAGGAGGGCTGGACACATTCAGGATGTGATGGCTGGATGTGGGAGGTACGCTCAGGCTGTGAGGGCTGGATGTGGGAGGTACGCTCAGGATGTGATGGCTGGATGTGGGAGGTACGCTCAGGCTGTGAGGGCTGGATGTGGGAGGTACGCTCAGGATGTGATGGCTGGATGTGGGAGGTACGCTCGGGCTGTGAGGGCTGGATGTTGGAGGTAAGCTTGGGCTGTGAGGGCTGGATGTTGGAGGTACGCTTGGGCTGTGAGGGCTGTATGTTGGAGGTACGCTCGGGCTGTGAGGGCTGGATGTGGGAGGTACGTGAGGGCTGTGAGGGCTGGATGTGGGAGGTACGCTCGGGCTGTGAGGGCTGGATGTTGGAGGTACGCTTGGGCTGTGAGGGCTGGATGTTGGAGGTACGCTCGGGCTGTGAGGGCTGGATGTGGCAGGTACGCTCAGGCTGTGAGGGCTGGATGTGGCAGATACGCTCGGGCTGTGAGGGCTGGATGTGGCAGGTACGATCGGGCTGGATGTGGCAGGTACGATCGGGCTGGATGTGGCAGGTACGATCGGGCTGGATGTGGCAGGTACGATCGGGCTGGATGTGGCAGGTACGCTCGGGCTGTGAGGGCTGGATGTGGCAGGTACGCTCGGGCTGTGAGGGATGAATGTGGCAGGTACGCTCGGGCTGTGAGGACTGTATGTGGCAGGTACGCGAGGGCTGGATGTGGCAGGTACGTGAGGGCTGTGAGGGCTGGATATGGGAGGTATCTGCAAGGCACCTCCTGGTTTCCCATTTTTATAAATAAAAACAGGGAACCAGGAGGTGCCTTGCAATTACAGTCAGGTTGATACAGTCTAGTCTAGACAGTGTTACACAGGAGCCAAAAAAGGCATGACCTACCCAGAGTTCCTTGCTGCATATGGGGAATGTAGCACATGAGCTCTGTAAGCAAAGCAGTTCTCTGAACGGTGTAAATGTCTTCTACAACTATAAAATATGTGTGTGTGATATATATATATTTTTATTTTTTTTATTTTTCATTTATTTATTCAATCAATCTTGGTAGTGAAGAGTTTAAACAACAGTTTTTATTTCTTCCCTGATGGCGCAGGCATGTTCCAATATGTCAATGCCAGGATTTAAAGACTCAAATTGTGCAAGAGTGGTTCAAGGAGCTTGAGACCTCATTGTCACACAAGGATTGGCCACCAGAGTCCAGACCTTGACCCCATTGAGAATCTTTGTGCTGGACAAGACAATACGCAGCACATCCGAGTCTATCCATTCAAGATTTCGGCAATAAAATAATGCAACGCTGGCCGAAAAATAAATGTTGTGACATTGCATAAGTTTATTGAAACTATGCCGTAATCTAAGCAAAAGGTGGTCCAACCAAATGCTTTGAGCATGTGACTTCTTGTATGAAGGCAGTGTATATGCTTTATGATGATTTTGAGAGAAAATAAGAGTTAAGAGGAAAAAATTAAATCGGTTATGAAAAATGAAAAGTTCTTTCATCTGATTTTCCTTTTTCCAGCGTAATAAACCTTGGTTTAAATCGCTAGAACATCTAAGGTCAGAGAACATAGTTATTTTATCAAAGTGATATTTTTTTAACAAGACACTGGAAGAGAATTTAAGCCGTTCGAAATCCTTTTATCTGTTTCCATTTTAAGATTAGTTTCCTTTCACATTTTATAAGGTAGTGATCTGGGACAGATAAAGGATGTGACATCAATGACAACCTTTATTTTATTTTTAAATATCATGGGATTTACGTAGAATCGCAGAATTCATCCCGATTCGTATTAGACAATTTTAGACACCGTTTCTCAGCTCTCCTGACAGAAGTAATCTGTGTGTGGGTGGAACATTGCATAATAATCCAATGTCTGTTTCACAGAGAGACTTGAAGGTTGATTTCAAAAGTCTGCCTTGTCTAGACAGTCATGTTCTAGATCATTCCATGCATTTTTCTTAATCTTTCATTTATAACTTTCTCACTTTATCTCATATAAGTAGAAAAGGTCAAAGTATCAGTGAGATAATGTATTGCTTCGTGTATATGGTTCACTCGTAGATAATCCTTTTTTTGCAAGAGTATAATCTTAGCATTTCCAGATAAATCTGATTATCGTAACCATAGAGATTATCCCTTGAGATTTACAGACCGGCACCCAAAGCCAATTTTTGGTTGCATGTCTACTACCCTTACAAGTATTAATATTTCGGCTGTCCCATCGTTTCGAGTGCCTTGAGGTGGATGGGCGACTTCTCTTTGGTCAAGACCGTACTTACTGTTACCCAATTGAATTGGGCCAATTACTTTTGGACTAAACTATTCCATTTAACTTGTTAATGTATATTTGACAAAAAAATACTATGTTAACCTTTTAGAAATGAATGCTTTTACTTATATGTTTGTTTCAAATCTGGTTTGATCATCAAAGCTGTTAATCCCCAGCTACAGGAAACACTTGGGTGAGGTTATTGCTGCCAAAGGAGGCTCAGCTAGCTATAAAATCCTAAATACGCTAAAATGGGCAGACTAAGGAGGCAAACCTGCGTCTGCAGCTTTCTCCTTAGGATACCATTTTAGTTCCATATTACGGGGCAGGTGATTAATACAGTAGCCTGCCCTGTAATTAGGGATGCACCGATACCACTTTTTTAAGACCGAGTACGAGTACCGATACTTTTTAAAAGTACTCACCGATACGAGTATCGTTACTTTTATTTAATGTCATGTGACGCTTTCCAATAGGAACAGACCTCATATAAAAATTTATGAGATTTGCCCCCAGCTTACATGGATTTGCCCCCAGTTTACATGGATTTGCCCCCAGTTTACATGGATTTGCCCCCAGCTTACATGGATTTGCCCCAGGTCTCATGGATTTGCCCCAGGTCTCATGGATTTGCCCCAGGTCTCATGGATTTGCCCCAGGTCTCATGGATTTGCCCCCAGGTCTCATGGATTTGCCCCCAGGTCTCATGGATTTGCCCCCAGGTCTCATGGATTTGCCCCCAGGTCTCATGGATTTGCCCCCAGCACACATTATTATTATTATTATTTATTTATAAAGCGCCAGCATATTCCGCAGCGCTGTACAATAAGCACAGTACAGACAGGGTTACAATACATTGAACAACATTTGACAAACAGTACAGGAGGAGATGAGGGCCCTATTCCCGTAGGAACTCACAATCTAGGAGGGTTGGGGTTGGAAACAGGAGGAGAGGACTGTAAGGTGAGAGTGATTGATGGTTGCGTCAGTGAGTTGGTGGTAGGCTTCCCTAAATAGGAATGTTTTAAGGGAGCGTTTGAAGGAAGAGAAGTTAGGGGAAAGTCTGACAGCACGAGGGAGAGCGTTCCAGAGAGTGGGGGCTGCGCGTGAGAAATCCTGCAGTCTATCATGGGAAGAGGTGATGCGGGGAGAAGCTAGGCGCAGGTCACTGTTTGACCTTAGGGAGCGGGCTGGGGTGTATTTGGTGATTAGTGAGGACAGGTAGTGGGGCGCTGAGTTAGTGAGGGTTTTGTAGGTAAGGATAAGGATTTTGAACTTAATTCTGCAGTGGATGGGGAGCCAGTGAAGGGACTCGCAGAGGGGAGCGGCAGAGACAGAGCGGCGGGTGAGGTGAATTAGCCTGGCGGAGGCGTTCAGGATGGATTGTAGGGGGGAGAGGTGGGACAGAGGGAGGCCACACATGGATTTGCCCCCCGCACACATGGATTTGCCCCCCGCACACATGGATTTGCCCCCGCACACATGGATTTGCCCCCAGCACACATGGGTTTGCCCCCAGCTCACATGGGTTTGCCCCAACTCACATGGATTTGCCCCCAGCTCACATGGATTTGCCCCCAGCTCACATGGATTTGCCCCCAGCTCACATGGATTTGCCCCCAGCTCTGATGGATATGCCCCAGCTCACATGGATTTGCCCCCAGCTCACATGGATTTGCCCCCAGCTCTGATGGATATGCCCCAGCTCTGATGGATATGCCCCAGCTCTGATGGATTTACCCCCAGCTCTGATGGATTTACCCCCAGCTCTGATGGATTTACCCCCAGCTCTGATGGATTTACCCCCAGCTCTGATGGATTTACCCCCAGCTCACATGGATTTGCCCCCAGCTCACATGGATTTGCCCCCAGCTCACATGGATTTGGCCCCCAGCTCACATGGATTTGGCCCCCAGCTCACATGGATTTGGCCCCCAGCTCACATGGATTTGGCCCCCAGCTCACATGGATTTGTCCCCCAGGTCTCATGGATTTGTCCCCCAGGTCTCATGGATTTGTCCCCCAGGTCTCATGGATTTGCCCCCAGGTCTCATGGATTTGCCCCCAGCTCGAACGCTGGGGAAGCTGGCCGTGTGCATGTAAAGCACGCGGCCAGCGTTCCCCTCCGGCGCGCTGCGATACTCACCCATCCTGAAGGTCCGGTCGCTGGGCAGTGATGCGATCACGTGGCCGCCGGGCGCATCTGTGACGCTGCCTCCAGCCGAGAGGCAGCGTCACAGGAGCGCCCAGTGGCCGCGGGAACGCATCACTGCCCAGCGCCCGGACCTTCAGGATGGAGGAGTATCGCGGAGCGCCGGAGGGGAACGCTGGCCGCGTGCTTTTCATGCACGCGGCCAGCTTCCCCAGCCCCGCGGATACCAGCAAGCCGGCCCAGCGCCGGCTTCCGGTATCGGCGGGATGTATCGGGCCGTTTGTACGAGTAACAAGTACTCGTGCAAACGGCAATATCGGCCCCGATACCGATACTAGTATCGGTATCGGTGCATCCCTACCCGTAATTCAGCGCTTAGCCTCAGGATGCTCGTGGCAGAATACAGCGAGCATCACCTCCATGGAGTCTATAGGACTCCATTGTGGCCTCGACTTCTGGTCACATGACCTGCAGGATCTCGCCTCTCGCGAGATCCTGCAGGTCGACGGATTGATTTACAGAGGGAGACTTAGGGACTTTTTTCCCCTAGTCTCGCTCTGCTCCTGGTGACCAGAAGCGACAGATCGAGCCGTGGGATGAGAGGCAAGTAGGTCATTTTTGGGGGGCTTTGTAGCCGGTGCTCACTCTGCCGAAGTGGTATCGGTTAGCACTAGGGATGCACCGATACCACTTTTTTAAGACCGAGTACGAGTACCGATACTTTGTTTCAAGTACTCACCGATACCGAGTACCAATACTTTTTTTTATGTCATGTGACCGCTTTCCAATAAGAACAGACCCCATATAAAAATGCACCCAGCTCATGGATATGCCCCCCAGCTTTCATGGATATGCCCCCCAGCTTTCATGGATTATACCCCAGCTCTCATGGATTATGCCCCAGCTCTCATGGATTATGCCCCAGCTCTCATGGATTATGCCCCAGCTCTCATGGATTATGCCCCAGCTCTCATGGATTATGCCCCCAGCTCTCATAGATATGCCCTCCAGCTCTCATGGATATGCCCCCCAGCTCTCATGGATATGCCCCCCAGCTCATGGGATATGCCCCAGCTCTATCGGCATTCGGACAGGCCCTGCAGCTGCTCACTGTGTTCATACTTACCTTCCTGAGCGACACCGGGAAAGTTTCTGTGCGTGCGCTCGTTGGAAGGCCCCAGCCACGATCACATGGTCCCACGTGGTCACGGCTGGGGGCCTACCAACGAGCGCACGCGCGAAGACCTTCCCGGCGTCGCCCAGGAAGGGAAGTATGCGCGCCGTGAGCAGCTGCAGGGCCTGTCCGAATGCCGATAGAGCATTCGGAAAGCCGTCCCAGCCCCTCGGATGCCGGCAAGCCGGCTCAATGCCGGCTTCCGGTATCAGGGAAATTATCGGGGGTACTGCATGAGTACCAAGTACTCCTGCAGTACCCGGTATCGGCACAGATATCGATACTAGTATCGGTATCGGTGCAACCCTAGTTAGCACCAACTCCAATCCTTTCAGTTAACCACAGTGGGACATAATTAGGATTTTGTAATCCGAACGCTAATTAACTCTTTACGCTTCCCATACGTATAGGAAGCGTAAAGTCCAATCCAAAGACTCCGGCTGGAGTAGAGGTAACATCACTGCTCTGCGTGGAGAGAGACTGTGGAGACATGGGTTCGATCCCGGCAAGAGCACCTCCAGTAAGTGTCCTTGGGCAAGACACCTAACGGTACATACTCGCCACCCAGGACATACTTGAAAACGAGAGAAATCACAATGTTTCCTTCCTGGTAAAATACTTTCTATAAAAAGAAGGCAAAGTACAGTAAGCTTGCGCTTTTTTTAACCCGTTAGCATGCGGAATGTAATCTGGTGGGCTGCGCTAGGGCCACTTAAGATAACGTTAAGGCTCACACAGCTGAGCGCCAACATTACCTTTGTGTATATAATAGGGCCCCAATTGTTTTCCTTTTTTTTTTTTGTCACAGCACTGAATGTTTAACCTCCCGGATGGTATTTCCGAGTGTGGCTCGGGGTTAACTTTTCGTACCGAAAGCAGTATCCCCGAGCCACACTCGGGCTGGATACTTACATGTCCTGCACTCGCTGATCCCGCAGTCTACCTCTAGCCGCTCGCAAAGTCACAGTGCCTGGTTCTCTTCTCGCGAGGAGTGAACCAGGAAGTGTGACATCGCGATCGGCTGCAGTGTGACTGCGGGGTCAGCGAGGGAGCGCAGGACATGTAAGTATCGGCCCGAGTGTGGCTCAGGGATACCGCTTTCAGTATTGAAAGTTAACCCCGAGCCACACTCATACCGCTAGGGGGCTAGAATAAATAGGATCGATTCTGACATCTATAATGTCAGAATCGGACCGCCAGGGAGGTTAATGGGGTGTGTTCAATAAAGACATAAATGTTTGTGTTGGTAGCTTAAGCACGTTGTATTTGTCTATGCTTGTGAAATATGATGAAGCTGAAATGAAAATTTTTGGACAAATTCATAAATAAAGCCAACCAATTCTAAAAGGTTCACATACTTTTTCATGTCACTACACCATACCGATGCATGTCCTTGGCTGTCCTGATTGGGGCTAAGGATAATTCTGCTCGTCGATATTGGATATGGACTTTTAAGTGAGAAGTAAAGGTTAATGTTTTCATATGAAACAGCGTTGGAAAAGGAAACGGTCATGACTGTATGTGTAATGTCACATAGAACTCCTAATAGAGGACTTTGAATCTGGGATCTAGATACAAACTGCAGAGCATCTTGAAGTAGTTTCTTAGACCAATAATCCAATCCGCAGTTAAACTCGTTTGTTAAACAGTGAATGCCAAGCTATTTACCCGACGCGTCTCTAATAACCTAATCTCAATAAATCCACTTTCACTAAAGAAGAAAAACTGCGTTGGCTGGTCGCTCATTGAGACTGCCAGACCATGAATATCTGCAAAATGTTTACTTTGAACGAATTTTTATTTTTACAGTAATTTAGCCATGGAACATTAGCACAATTTGCTATATGACTACCGTTTTTTACAATCCGACTTTGATATTGTAACACTTCAATGTTCTTGAACCCAGGTCATACTTGAAAACGAGAGAAATCTCAATGTATCCTTCCTGGTAAAATCCTTTATAAATAAATAAATAAATTGTCACCATGGATCGCTGTTCAGCCAAGTGCCATCTTTTTCGGGTGAATCCCAGTGGGATAAAGACCACAGTAGCTAATCCATTAAAGGGCCGCTACCACTTACATAAGCTGTAACTAGATTACTTGCGCATAACAAAGCAAACCTTTTATAAAGCACCTGCTGCTGTTTTTTTCTTTGAAGTAATTTGCATGTAAAAAGAAAAAAAAGTTAGATTTTTATCTCCTGTTTCCATTTTGTGCATTTTTCCCCCGTGAAGCAACATTTACCAAAATCCATGAATAAGTTTTACTTTACTGCTGTGGTTTGGCTTCTACAGTATGCAACAGTTAATGAGGTGGAGGAGGGAATGTTTACTTCTCATGGCTCAAGGCTCATTGTGTTCTATATGTGATAAAAGATGGCAGTTGAATGAGAGAAAAATGGGGCATTTAAATGACTTCTGGTGATGTCCTTTGAGTACATCCCACATAATACAATGATTTGAGTCGGTGTCTGACCATTCACTCCATTCTATGGCCAAGGCCACACAGCGAGGAACAAGTGCTGTAAAGATACTGTTGGGAGGCAGTTTCCAACAGAGAAGATCAAAAGGTTGATGCACCCAGTGACACATATAGAGTAAAATGTTTTCTTAACATAAAAGAGAAGAATAAAGTGCATGTAAGATAAAGCAACATAAAATAAAGAAAAGAACACTTCATTTTTTGGAGGTAGTGTCCCTTTAAAAGAAACAATTCGACCTTTTTGCTTCATTACATCAACAAAAGTGGAATAGTTTTTACAGAAAATGCAACACTGCATGCTCTCTTGTAAACTATTTCCATGTAAATTGAGCTTTTGGATCAAAAAACTTTTATACAGAGTTAACCTGGCACTTATGTATCTTTAATAACTGGATTCCATTTGTTGTACTATTTAGAAACCTAGAAAAATGTCGGCAGATAAGAACCTTTCGGCCCATCTAGTCTGCCCAATTACATGGATACTTTACCTGGATTTATCTTTTGTTTAGGATAGCCTTATGCCTATCCCATGCTTGCTTAAATTCAATTACTGTTTTGGCCTCTACCACTTCTACTGGAAGGCTGTTCCATGTATCCACCACCCTCTCAGTAAAATAATGCTTCCTGATGTTACTTTTAAACCTTTGCCCCTCTAATCTAAGACTATGTCCTCTTGTTTTGCTACTTTGTTTCCTTTTAAATATACTCCCTTCCTCTACCTTGTGGATTCCCTTTACGTATTTAAATGTTTCTATCATATCTCCTCTGTCTCGTCTTTTTTCCAAGCTGTACATGTTAAGATCATTAAGCCTTTCCTGGTAACTTTTCTCCTTCAAGCCGTGCACCATTTTAGTAGCCCTTCTCTGAACTCTCTCTAAGTTGTGTATATCCTTCTGGAGATACGGTCTCCAGTACTGCACACAGTACTCCAAGTGAGTATTTATAAATACTTGACACAAACCTGTTGTTTCAGTGATTCACATTATGGCACTCATGATCCTGCTATCTAGTTAAATTCCTCTGGTCTTCCTCAACCCCAATCCCTCTAGATTGTAAACTCCTATAAGCAGGGCCCTCTACACCTGATGTTTCCATCATATGTCCGCTTATCTCGTTCCCTTTGGTTACTGTAATGCGCTGCGGAAACTGTTGGCGCTATTTAAATTATCACCATAATAATAATAAATAATAATAGTACGCTACTGTGGTGTTTCTCATCCTGCCAAGGATAAAGTGACCTGGACTTTTCGGTACAGCTAGTTCACACAGTATGTCCACATGTCTCCTAGAGATAACGGTCAGGCTTGTATTAGATGTTTTTCTGCTCCGATATATTATGCTGCATACTAATCGTGAAAATAAAAAGGCATCAAACTCTTTGGGCTTCATCCCTTCTATTAGCTACCTCACAACGATAACAGAAGGCACATGTGGCTCTACAAAGATAATTTGAGATATTGAGTTGTTTTATGCTAAACTCCACAATAAAACCTACAGGTCTATTCAAAGAAAGGTGAAATTCAGGAGAATGACTGGAGAAGTGAAAATTCTAACCAGAAAAATTCTCCCATTTATTTCACTTTCCAAATCGGCTATTTGGTCCAGATTGTTCTCTTCTCCTGCCAGTTCTCCTGGTTTTCACCTTTCTCTGAATAACCCTTCTAGTTTTGTTACACAGCACCAGATAGAGGGAAGAAGATTGAAATCCCTTTTTTTTTTTTTAATCGTTACAAGTACTTATACAGCGCCAACAGATTCAGTAGCTCTTTGCAATGGGGAATATTTTTCTAATTATAATGTTCAAAAGCAAATATCTGTAAGATGTTGGCCAAAAATTAGCATTTTCAGGTGTTTTACCGGCCTTTTTTTTGACCAGCGTCATTCTTCTAATTTTTTCAACCGATGTTTAAGAAACATATGGTCAAAAAAGAAGCCGACGGTTATTTTCAAAATATCTGCCGATGGAATTAAGGTGATCCCCAAGTCAGCGCTCAGTTGAATTCTTCACAACAGCTCTTCTTGCTCTCTAAAGGGTCATGTTCCTAATATTGCTGCACAAGGATTTACAGCCCTTTTTGGTCAGTGAAGGCCAGTATGTGTATGTATTCAAAAGACTCTGCAACCTTAAGGATGGTCATCAGTATCGCTTATAATGGAGCTATTGTCTTTCTGTATCCAACTGTTAGCTCATCATCATCACTCTTATTGTTTTCTTTGAGTAGGGAACAAGGAGATATCGTTCTGTGTCACAGGACATGTTTACATCAACACAATGTAACTCCTGTACACAATATAACTCCTCCCTAGTGAGTCTTGGTCAAATTCACATCAGTTTGTGCTACATTTGAACAAAGATGTTGCGTCTTCAATGTACAAACACCATTTTTATCTTTTCAAATGTTGACGTTTTTGAGACTTTAAGAATGTGTCTCTTTACAGATTTTAAGCGTTTACAGTGACACTTCAGCATACTTAATTAGATGCCACTGTCAGACTAAATGGATATCAAGAAATGGATGTTATCTGTTGGACTACCCAATGTGGGATGACCTTTTACTGAAAATGAAATGATTTAACGGTCTTTAATTTTTTTAAAAAAGATGCTATGTTTTCACATCGAATCCTATGGGATTCTCCTGTTTAAACCTGTTGAACTGAAACACCGAATATCACGGCATTTCGTCAGAATTTCTGTGCAATTCGACATTCTGTGAATAGAAGACACTATAATCTATAGAACCCTACAGTCTATGGAACAGTTTCGGTGCTGCCGAATTGTGGCAAATTACACCGTATTTTGCTGTAAATACGCCAGTATTTGGTGAAATGATAGCTTAGTAAATAGACTAATTGGTTTGAAATTCACCATCTGGTGCAAGTCGGGGGAACTTCAGAAGTTAGTGAATAACCTCTTAAATGTCATGGATCTAATGTCATTGCAACCTACCGCTCGGTTACATTATTTCAGCTGACTCTTACTGGACATTCTATAACGGAGACTACCTTCCCTCAGTAAGTTTATTTTCATGTCCACAGAATGCCTCGTCGGAACCTCCAAATTGACGTGAACTGTCTTTCTTACTCTATCCATCCTGCTATATACAGAGTGTTACTTGTACTCCTTGCTACCAGTTCACAAAGTCAAAGTTCAAAGTCAGAGTCCCCTTGCGTGTTGCCTTCTGCGTCTGTTTCTTGTTAATCTGTCCTGATTCTAGTTTAACCTTCCTTTGTCTCCTCACCTTATCCAGGCCAGCCCTTTTCCTGCCTTGCTCCACTCATTCACTCAGGATTCCCACCTTCAGGCATACCATTCTGCTACTTTGCCATTCCGTTGCCTTACTTGTATACACTTTACCCAATAAACCCCCACTTTAACCCTGTACAGTTGTCTGCCTGTTACGTCACCGCATCCTGATCTCATACCTTCGCCCCCCAGATACACCAAGGTGACACACTGCTGAAACCTTTGTAAACGCTGCACAAAAAGTACAACACAAAACATGGTAACTAAATCCTCATGGTATAGGAAATTGCTATAGGTTAGTAATGGAGCACCTAGCAACAGATGAGCGCTGTTTGGTTTGACAACACAAGGTTTGGGGGAAGATTGGCTAGTTTTGCCCAATTCCTATGAGCCAGAAGTTAGTTTTTTCCCAGTGTGCTCACTAAATGCATAGACTGAACAGCCGGTACATATGAAAATCCCTTACCATGTCTGCCATGTGGATGTTAAATGGTGTTATCTCTTTAATTAATCTTGCATGGAGCGCCTAGTAGTTTCAAGGCACTTGTTGAATGAGACGTCTGGGAATTTGAACAAGAAAAACACCCTGTTCCTTTAATCCTCATTTTTCCTTTTTTGTTGCATATCCTGGAACATGGCTGATTATCTGTCATTTGATTTAATATCGCCGTTCTAGACTAGCTGCGAGCTGGGGAATATTGTGACGTAATGCTAACAAAAAATGTATTCCTGCTAACACCCCTAATAGCGATATTCACAATCTCTGTGAAATTACTGTATGTAAAGACGTTGGTGGACATGGACTAACGATGCTTAGTGCTCATTGCGCTTTGTACTCTTTGTGTAGTAATCCGTGTGCGCACAATGGGTTTCATAAGGGTGCAGTGGTCACTACAAAAATGTTTTCCCTTTCCTTTTTTTGTTCTTCCTCCTCCTCCACAATTACTAATGGTAATTTTCTGTCCCTGACTGTAAATGTAATGGCTAATGTTACTGCTGAGAAATCCATTATAATTGAACATATTCTGACCTCCGGATTTCATTTGACGTATTTGCAGCCTGATATATTCAAATGAAATTTTGCAATTTCACAGAGCGATGGATTTGCAGGTCTGGCTAAAAATGGATTAACCCAAGACATGCCGAAAGTCTGACACATGTTTGCGCTTATAATATGTTCTTCATGCCTGCACTCGTACAGCAGTGGGTCCCAACCCTGCTCCTCAAGTACCCCTAACAGGCCAGGTTTGCCAGATATCTGAAGCACAGCACAGGTGAGATCATTTGCTGCTCAGTGATTGCCGGATTCAGTCTGCAATCTGGCCTTTTAGAGGTATTTGAGGACCACGGTACGAAACCACTGATCTACATCATTTATTTTATTTATTTTTTTTATTCAAAATTTCTGAGTGAAAATGGACATCACAGAAAATGACACAGTAGTATAAGAAAATAGTTTACAGGTCTAACATTGCGAAATTCCACAGTGTAGTTGGGTAATGCCATGTTAGCCATCACCTAGTATCAGACCTTGACGTAGTGGAAGGAGTAGGTGTAATCTCGTGGTTAGTCTGTAATTGCAGTTTAAGGCTAGGGTCAGACAAACGCATTTTTCACGTTGTCCGTGAAAAAGTGCGTTCGAACGAATGGACGTATTTTTTCACGGAATACGCGATAGCGGTCATACGATGCGCATTTTCGGCCGTGATTTTGTACGGATCATCAATAAAACCCTTTTTGCGTCTGGACGTTATGTTGGCCGGACGTGTGCAGCGTCTGACGTCTCCCAATCACGCAAACACGCCGCTATGCGGCCGCAGCGCACTCTGTACGGCAGTAGTAGCGGTTTGACATTCTCGAAAAAATGCGTTAGTTTGCCACTTGCGTTACGCGGACGAACTTTCGTGCGGCCGTTCGTCGTATGTTCCCCGGCATTGGACGTCATTTGCTGCTAGCACGGCCGTGATTTCGTGCGGCTAAACGCACGTTAAAACTGCTTTCGTCTGACCTTAGCCTTAATGCGGAACAGTCAAGACGTCTCCCTCCAGGGAGGAGCGGGGGCATGGACTTTGGTTTTAATCATAACATGATACACCGTGCAAAGAACCATGTCAAGTGTCTTCGTGTGTCAATGTATGAATAATATAGTAATTGTATTAAATATATAAAATAGGTCAAAAACTCTTTGGTAGATAAAGGTCAACAAGTATATTACAATCGGCTTACAGAGGCCTTGTAGTTATATAAGGTCAGAATAGATAAAGATAAGTGAAAAGAAGTAAAGCGTAATGTGAAGATGATGGGGGGATTAGAAAAGGAGGGTAGGGAGAGAGAGGAAAAAAAAAGGGGGAGGGGGGAAATGGGAGTGATCCATGTGTAATCCTCAGGGTACTTAATTACAATAAGCGGACGCAGGGGAAGCAGCCTGTCCCCGGATCCGCCACCACAGCAGTTCCCACCCGCGACATTCTCAAGTCACACGGGTACGGGCAGTAGTCAAGCCCCCCGATACAAAGTCATCCCAATAGATCCATGCTCGACAAAAGACCTCTATTTGGTCGCGTTCTCTCGCAACCAATCGGTCGATATTTCTCAAGGATTCCACTACGGTTATCCATGAGCGTCTAGTAGGTATTGTGGCAGATTAGATCTGTATTTCTATCTATATAAGGGTCTGCCTGTATATGTGTGTCTATCTGCCTGGTTATCTCCTCCATATAGAGTTATATTCATATTTGTGTCTGACCATTTGGTATCCCTGTGTCCACAGCTGAAATGTAATCAAAATGATTAGCTTTCTCCCTTGGGGGGAGGATATAACACGTAGCTGTAAAAAGGGAATTTCTTTTGTACACCAACCTAGAAAATCACACCTTGGCAGCCAGCTCGGCACCAAGAGATGGGGACACAATCTTCAAAGACAGGAAGCACATCCTTGATCTCGAAGGGGGGTCTGGAGGGAAGAGGGATGCCTTTAGGCAATTAAAGATTAATTGGCAAGCTTACTGAGCACGAGCGAGAATGGCACTCTGGGAAATGGAGTCCAGGACACTGGGCCATTTGTGGGTGGGGGCTGGAAAGATCAGGAAGTGTATATATTCGGAACACTGGCCGTGTGCTTTGGCTGATCACTTGGGGTACCTTCTAAAGAGGACTGATCTGTCCATGTTCCTATCTCCAGACTCCAGGAGGCCATGGCTGCTAGCTTAAGGAATAGTTCTTCGTAAGTAACGCTCTATGGTTAACCCTTTTTTTTTCGTTTGCTGTGTAGTGTGTAATTAATTGATTTATTCTAGTTATAATTTTTTATGTGACAAAGCACTGTGATTTTTCTATCATAAATAAACAAAAAGTATTTAAGTTTTGACTCTGGCTGATGAAATCCACGCTAACTAAGAGATTGGGAGTATTGCTATTTGCTTTAAGCTCGATTATATATAAGAAATTGTGTGTTGCGGTCGTCAGGAAACGGCAGGGAATTGTGGGATCTGTAGTCACTGTCCGTGTCTAGGATAGTGCGGCTGCTAAGCCCTGTGTCTCCTGTTGCGACGCGCGTAGTGTCCCTGAGGACTGGTGGCAGCATTACTAATAGAATAAGAAAGTGAGCTCCGGGATTGTGAGAGACGTAGTTGGTACGCACTTCAGGAGAAGACTTGTACTGCGTTGCAATCCTAGGATCAGTATATCACGCTCTGCGTGCCTGTTGTGAGAGGAAAGTGTGGCCGGGACGGGTAGACAAGCGCGCGTGATTATCTGGGTCTAGGATAGATAGATAGTGCGTGGCTTAACCCGGTGTCTTTGCGCAGCAGCGCGCGTAGTGGGTCGTGACAGGTATGTTTTGAGTTCCCCATAGTGTGGGGATCAGTAATCCTAGCTGCAAACACGAGGTGAAGTGCCACAGACTGGCGCATATTCTCAACAGATGTTGGGAAGTGGAGCAGAAGGTAAGTGCTCGCAGTGAATGAGGTGTCCAAGTCAGTGATGTGGCCTACACCCTCATGCACCATTCTCCAGAAAGGGCTAATCAACCATATATGGAGATAACTGCCACGAGCATTTTTACAGCGCCAGCATGTGGGGTCAGCGGAAGGTTGGATTCTATGTAGTCGTTCAGGTGTCCAGTACCAAAAGGAGACTAGTTTGTATGCATTTTCAGCACATCAAATAGCCGGAGATCCCCGATGTATCAGTGAATATGTCATATTCCAGTCGTCTTCGGAGAACGTACAAGTCAGAGTTTCTTGCCATCTGTCCTGGTGACCGGGCGTATCTCTGTCAGAGGATTGAAGCAGACGGTAAAGCACAGAGATACTCCTTGCTAATGGTATACCTAACCTGTAGAAATTCTCGAAGGGAGTGAGTGGGCGGGTGAGGCTATATCCAGCATTCAGAGAGGTAAGGTAAGACTTAATCTGGAAATAGTTAAATTGTTCCATTGCGGTGGGTGGCGGCATTCCCTCTACATTTAGTGTGAGAGGTAGTTGTCCATCCCTCAAAAGAGAATGAACCGTAGTTCTGACCGGTAATTCAAGTCAGTGTCTTAGACCTTTGCAGACCCCTGATGGGAAAACCCGGGTTGCGGTTGAGTGGCAGGAGTGGTGAAATCGCCGTGGTTAGTGTAGTTGGCATTCGTATTTTCTGCCATAAGCGTAGTGTTTCTTTGGGTACTACATCAATTCTTAAAGCCCATCACTTGTTTCATATAAAACTTTTCACAACTAATATCTAGTCTTCTCCTCCAAACTGTTTTTGCCAAGCATCAAGTCAGCTCTTCATGAGGATCTCTGGTCTACACTTAATATTTTTGGTTATTCTTCGATAGCTAACCTTTTTCTAGCCTTTAGTCCTTCCTATTCATAACGTTTTTTTCTGTACGTTTGTGACCTTCCAACCTCACGTTTTCCACAGCATTGACCCATCCAATGTAGAGGGGTTCTTCTTTGGAGGTCATTTGTAGGGGTAATGACAAAGACTTACTCTCCTATGGCTGGACATACTTCTGCCCGTTGGTTCCTAAAATCAAGCATCAAAACTCCTGAACAAACCTCGCATTCTGCATCTGCGGCGAAGACTGCGTCGGATGCTCCATCGTAAAAATCAATGCTTATAAAATAAGACTTTGAGCTGTTTGCCGTAGCCTTAAGCAAATGTTCATTATTCTCTTATTGCTATGGGGATTATAAACTCGGCCGTATGTGGAGGGAGCTCTGACATGTGTTGATTAAAGGGGATTTTTACCAAAACGGCGGCTAGAGTTGCCGGTATTTAAGTTGCCTTAACAAAAATTAAGGTCCTCCCATAGCCATCGCAGTCCCCTGACTTGAGCCCCGTAGAAAACCTGTGGCATGAACCGAGGAGGAGAGTCCACCAGATTCAACCTGGAAATTTGAAGGCTCTGGAGAGCTCCTGTATGGAGGAATGGACTTGGATCTCTTGTCATGTATTCTCAAACCTCTTTAGACATTCTAAGAGAAAACTCGGAGCTTGGCTAAGGGAGGTAGCATAAAGTATTAACTGAAAGGGTAAACAGAAAGAACACTCACATTTTATTGTGTCTCAATCAGACACTAGATGCTCCAGGCAACCGGCAAAATTAAATGGGAATGCCGGATTTCCCCCAGGATTCATAGTCTTGTTGTTCCAATAATTGCTGGATGCCGAATGTCCGTTTTAAAAGCAGGATTTATTAAAATAAATAAAACAGGAACATAGGTGTTACATCTATGTTCCTGTTTTATTTATTTTAATAAATCCTGTTTTTAAAACTGACATTTGGCATCCAGCAATTATTGGAACAACAAGACTATGAATCCTGGGGACAATCCGGCATTCCCATTTAATTTTGCCGGTTGCCTGGAGCATCTAGTGTCTGATTGAGACACAATAAAATGTGAGTGTTCCTTTTCTTTACTATTTCCAGCTACATAATAAGTTTACTACGCTATGGCAGCGTTTCTGCTTATTTTAAAGGTATACAGAAAAGAAGAAAACACTGATTGAAGGAAGCGCTGACTCGATCGTCTTTTTCTTTTGTCTGATTTATTGTCCTCCGGTGGTTTTGGATATACTACCTATCAAAAGAGACAGCAGCTGATTCAAACCAGAGAACTTTTCTTATTCTCATTTTTTTCTTTATTCCTAAAAACGTTTTTATTCACATACTAAGTGTTTTTTGTGCAGCATTTTCACATTTATCTCCTCTAGGTGGCGCCATTGATACAGGTTTTCTTTTTCCATTTAACTGAAAGGGTGCCAATAATGGTAATATAATATAGATCTTTTGTTTGCAATTGGCTGATATTCATGAGAGTTGGGTATTTATTTTTTAAACAAAAGATCAAAATGTTAATCGATAATTGCCATTTTTCACAGCCTCCTTTGCTCATGTTTACCAAGGGTAGATATTAGTAGTGGGTAATGTATCAGGTAGCCGATAAAGGCTAATATCTGTACGAACTGCTATCCCTTAGTGGCTCCCGGTTACCGGCTGTATTTGTGCGTCATAACTGCAGAGAGCTCTGCTGAACAATACTGGCAGCGGCTCCATCGCTAGTATTGGCTGAGAAGCCAGACCCTGTTTGATTAGGCTGGGTTGCAGTGGGAACTATTTGTTCCCATTGTCCTCCTCCTTATGGCCAGTGGAGTCGACTGATCGTAGAATACCCTGCGCAGTTGGATCAGGGATTTTTGTTTAATGTGATTATAAAGTCTCAATTGATTTTGCAAAAGCAAAACCACTTAACATCAGGGTCTTCAAGCTGTGGTATTCACTCTTAACCCCTTCACTGCTGAGGACGTGTGGGACACGTCCTCATTGACGCACGTTACATGCTGAGGATGTGCCCCACACGTCATCAGCTTTGCGCGACCCCCGGCGGAGATACTTACCTCTCTGTCTGGGGTCCCGCGGCGTTCTGACTTCAGCGTCCTCAGACGCTGAAGTCAAGCTCCTCCCGACATAAATGACTTCATTGCGCCATGCGCGATGACCTAATTTCCAGGCGACCCCCCCGGCATTGCCCGGAGATAGCCTGGAAGGGATCCCTCTCCCTCCAATCGGTAAGGAGCAGCGCCAAAAGCCAGGCACCGCTTAAAATGGGAGAGTCTCCCCTTTTAAGCGGTGCCTGGCTTTAACCCCTCAAGCGCCGGGTCGCACTTCAGCGCCTTGCTGCGCCGAAGTGCAACCTAGCTCCGGTGGGGGCTGCCATCTTGGATGGCGACTCCACCCCCGGGTCCCCCCTTGCTGCCCGACGTCATCACGCATAGCGTGATGACGTCAGATAGCCGGGGAACCCCTAGCTGCCTGGGGATTTCCCAAGGAAATCCACTGTTGGAGATAGGGGGTTCATTTGAACCCCGATATCTCCAGAACCGTGGCAGCTAGGGGGTCATGGAGGGTGTCATTTGAAGGGTGCCTGAGCATGGCCTTTCGAATGATACCCAACATGACCAGGTACAAAGTAAAAGAAGAAAAATAATAATAATAAATATAAGAAAAACGTGTTTTTTTTGTGTGTTGTTTTTATTAATGCAGCAATATTGTTCACATTTCAATTATAATGTGAACAATGATGCTGCACTAATGATTTTTTTCTATGGGGTGCGTTTGCTAAAAATCACGTAATTCTCCCCAAAAAATTTAATAAGTCCCCATTTCTAATCTTTGTACAAGCGCACCCCATAGAAAACATAACCGCAAACGCTCGTGATAAAATGTGAAAAAAACCACTTTACACACTGCAGATGATTAAAAATTAAATTTTTATTGCATTTTTTTTGTCATAATATATAGGCAGGACATGACATATACATATAAAAATGATATATTCTGAATCTACGGAGTCTGCCAGAAAGAACGATCTATAATATGTCTGGGCCATATAATAAAATGTGGCTTCAAATCGTGTTTAAACATGATGAGCGAAAGCACTAAAAATGAGCTCAGCACACAGCGGTGAAATGCCTCAGCAGTGAAAGGGTTAAATACTGGCTTGAGCAAAGAACAATGAGCTACCACGGAATAGCTCGTTATTATCCATCTAGCTGCTAATGAATATTTCTAATACAAAGTATTTATAGTATGCCTGCATAGTATATAGGGCCGTAACTACCGTACATACTCGAGTATAGAGCGACCCGAATATAACGCAATGGATAGAGTTTTATTATGGAAATGAGAGAATACTCAAGACTCGAATATAACGCGAGGAACGAAATTTTACCTTACCGGTAAATAATTAAAATCCTTCCAGGTTCTCTTAATACAGTGACATGCTCCCCCTCGGGCCAGGATGCTCTGCTCTAGAGTGATTGCAGTTGTTACTAAGTATGAAGCCGCCGGCCACCTGTATTCTTTACTAGCGATTTAGAGGCGAGCGAGGTCAGTGATTGGTTTAAACCGAGCTTGCCCTCTGGCCGTGATGGATCCCACCTCTCCTGAATCCGTGAGTTCCTGAAGTATTTGCAAGCTTCAGGGAGCCCGCATTCACTTCAGCAAGACTATTATTTCCGGGCGACTTGGGATCCAGAGGAAGGCACTTTTTTTTTTTTTTTTTATACACGCGATGCAGATGTCTTGTATATAACGCGACCCGTCCAATTTTAAGGTAAATTTTTGTCGCAAATCTAGCGGTATACTCGAGTATCTACAGTATTAAATTCATAATATATTCCTTTTATCTTTTTTTTTTTAAAAAAAAAATTGTTTTGTTTAAATTTTTTGATCGATTCATTGGATAAAGAAAAAATGCTTTTAAAGGAACACTAAGTAAAAATCAACCCCTCCCTCCTTTTTCCCACCTTTTTTCTTGGGCAACATGCGTAGTGTATATAACGTTCATACGTACATAGACAAACTACATATCTCAAGCACTATGTGGTGGATTGGTGCTATGTGCACAGCACATGAACAAACGGAGTAGGGTGAGGGAGTGAATTTGAGCAAGTGACCAGACCCGAATGCGGAAGAGCGTTTGGGGGAAAGTTGGCTGGACCAGTGGGAGAGCTCCGGACTGGAAAGAGGGAAGCAGTGAAGGTGGGTTGGGGTGGTGGCTCAGGACCCATGTCCAAGTAAGGATAAAACACCAGTGGCATAGCTCATCTACCCAGAGGCCGTACCCCTGGGTCTCTGCTGTAGTCCCATTATACTAAATAAAAACAAATTTATTATGTCTGACATAAATGGAGAACTAAATCCTACAGAGTAAAGCAGCGGCACGTCTTCTGCATTCAGCTCAAAACTCAGTCTGCTCTAAAGATTGTGTGTTGTACACGGGCCGATTAATCGACCAACAGATTGATAATGAAATTAGTGGTCAACTATTCTCATTATTGATTAGTTGTGGATTTTATCATTTAGTTGTTTCAGCCCTAATAGTATATATTGGTCCTGTACAAAGTATAGGAACTGTTAACTTACAGTATGCAGCCACTAAAGCTTTGCTTGCATCTCAGCTTGAATAGAAAATCGAAAAGTTAGTGTTGTGGCCACAGCCATAACCATTGCGGGGTAGAGACGATAAGCTTTGCGGTGCGTTTGCACCAGGGCCCGATGTTTCCTGAAGGAGTACCATAAGTATGCATTGAATATGTAGTATTACACTGCTGCAAAATTCCTAATTTCCACACAGACAGGATAGAGTAGTCCACAACTGACTAGGGCTGTGCAATTAATTGCAATCGCAATCGAATCGCGATTTCCGACCCTGCGATTTCTAAATCGCATAAGGCTGCGATTTTCGGCTGTTAACTTCCGGCGGCGGCATGGTGCTTTGAGCGCTCGCAGGGGGAACCAGGTGACGAGCCGCGTTCTCGCAACTCATCACATGGTTCCCCCAGGCGAGCGCCCAAGCTCCATGTGCCCCGGAAGTTAACAGGGAGCCGAACACGCGGCGCACAGAACACAGCGGCGCACAGAGGTGAGCTGCGGCGCAGTATCCACGTGCTGGGGCAGTATCCACGTGCTGGGGCAGTATCCACGAGCTGGGGCAGTATCCATGAGCTTGGGCAGTATCCATGTGCTGGGGCAATATCCATGTACTGGGGCAATATCCATGTACTGGGGCAATATCCATGAGCTTGGGCAGTATCCATGTGCTGGGGCAGTATCCATGTGCTGGGGCAGTATCCATGTGCTGGGGCAGTATCCATGTACTGGGGCAATATCCATGTGCTGGGGCAGTATCCATGTACTGGGGCAATATCCATGAGCTTGGGCAGTATCCATGTGCTGGGGCAGTATCCATGTACTGGGGCAGTATCCATGAGCTTGGGCAGTATCCATGTGCTGGGGCAATATCCATGAGCTGGGGCAGTATATCCATGTACTGGGGCAATATCCATGTGCTGGGGCAGTATCCATGTACTGGGGCAATATCCATGAGCTTGGGCAGTATCCATGTGCTGGGGCAGTATCCATGAGCTTGGGCAGTATCCATGTGCTGGGGCAATATCCATGAGCTGGGGCAGTATATCCATGTACTGGGGCAATATCCATGAGCTGGGGCAGTATCCATGTGTTGGGGCAGTATCCATGTGTTGGGGCAGTATCCATGTGTTGGGGCAGTATCCATGAGCTGGGGCAGTATCCATGTGTTGGGGCAGTATCCATGTGTTGGGGCAGTATCCATGTGTTGGGGCAGTATCCATCAGCTGGGGCAGTATATCCATGTGCTGGGGCAGTATATCCATGTGCTGGGGCAGTATATCCATGTGCTGGGGCAGTATATCCATGTGCTGGGGCAGTATCCATGAGCTTGGGCAGTATCCATGTACTGGGGCAATATCCATGTGCTGGGGCAGTATCCATGTACTGGGGCAATATCCATGTGCTGGGGCAATATCCATGTGCTGGGGCAGTATCCATGAGCTTGGGCAGTATCCATGTGCTGGGGCAGTATCCATGAGCTGGGGCAGTATCCATGTGTTGGGGCAGTATCCATGAGCTGGGGCAGTATATCCATGTGCTGGGGCAGTATATCCATGTGCTGGGGCAGTATATCCATGTGCTGGGGCAGTATATCCATGTGCTGGGGCAGTATATCCATGTGCTGGGGGCTGGCAGTATATCCATGTGCTGGGGCAGTATTTCCATGTGCTGAATACTGAATACATTTAGAATGTATGTAGCATGTTTGAAAAAGCAAAAACAATTGGCTAAATCGCAAATAAAATCGCAATCGCAATATTCATTCAAGAAATCGCAATATGATTATTTTGTCAATATTGCACAGCCCTACAACTGACCAGTGCTTTTTGCATGTGTTTGCCATGTGTGTACATCCATCTCGGGTGAAGTCATGCCCGGTCTCTTTATTGAGGCTGGAGTTTGCATGCCAAACACGCCGCATTATATTCTGCCAATGGCAATTAATCTCACAATGTCAAAGCTGGCCTGAGAGATGATATCTAGCCTTTTGCACTGCAGTATCTGTAGTCTACATCTTCCATAATGTAGAGCCAGGAATGTCACTGGCAACTGCCAAGCACTGTCACTGGCAACTGCCAAGCACTGTCACTGGCAACTGCCAAGCACTGTCACTGGCAACTGCCAAGCACTGTCACTGGCAACTGCCAAGCACTCTCACTGGCAACTGCCAAGCACTGTCACTGGCAACTGCCAAGCACTGTCACTGGCAACTGCCAAGCACTGTCACTGGCAACTGCCAAGCACTGTCACAGGCTCAGTATGGCAAGAATTGTAGCAGAATTGAAACTGAAGTACTTAAGACTGCGTTCTTCGAAGTTAAACTCGGCCATAATTTATGGCAGAAGCTCTGGAAAATCACAGATGTTCCTGTAACTTGCTATTAAGCGATTTTATATTTACAGGGTAATAATAGTCATGTCAAAAAAAGCAATCCAACTCCTTTTTGTATTCTAGTTGCAATAACGGAAAAACGTCCACAGTACACGAAGGCAACCGCATCATATGGAAATGTGGCCAATTGCGACTGAATTATAACCAATTTTACCGTACCGTATTGACAATACTTAGGAGGAAAAAGCTGAGTGAATATATGGAGATCCCAAATTGACAGCTTCAATAAAAGGATCAATACTTTAGTGGACCTATGGGTCACCTCTTTTTAAAGGGCATATCATTATCTCCACCCCTTTTTCTAACACAAATGTACTTGACCTACATTAGAAAAATGTATTTATTCCGCCATTCTGGTAGCGGTGACATTTTGAATAGTCTGATTTGGACTTGGTGAAGTCAAGCCTCCAGTCTAAAGAGTTGTCTCGGAAGTTAGAGTTTTGGAGTGGATCCCCTAATCTCAAGAAATTTGTGGTGGTCTTTCTACATGGTTTGTTATTGGCTGTCACTTTGGCTTCGTGCGTTTACTGGACACAAAGTGGTTAAGATCCGTTGATACCAATGCTTTTCTCTTTTGTATAATGCCAAGCCTGTATTCTCCTCCACGTTACGTCTGACATGGTTCTAATATTCATTGCATTAGGCACAGCACGTCAAATGAAATAATTTCTTCTTAAGACTGGCAGCGATGAGCAAAAAAGGGAAACCTTCTTACTTCGTTTTGCGGCTAGAACATTGTATAAAAAGCTTCGGCAGAGAGAGAGCTTTGCCAAAGACCTACTCTCATTGTAGCTTGTGGGGGACGGACTGCTGTTACTTTTTATATATAATTCTTTCCAAATAACTGCTGCTGGGCCAAACCTAAGTGATCGGTAATTTAATTATGTGTCTGCGCTGCCTGGACTCGGGTGGCAAAATATAATGGACATTTCTTAATGCTTGCTAATCTAAACCGGTTTTAGGAAATGCGTATTTTATTAATAAAACAAATATTCCTTAAGTAGTTGACATTTATTAAATGGTTGCACTTGTTTGAAGATTTATAAGGTGTACTAGAAGTTAAGGATCATAAATATGGAATACTGCGTTTGCCTATTCGATACAGTCACTTGTCCTTCTTACATGCTAATGTAGCCATTGGTCATCAGTTTTAAAGAGCCGCCGCTGTCACTATTTTACTAGTATGCAAAGACTAATATGGAATAGGTTGATATTTTTTTTTTCTGTGTGTGCTTGATACATTCTATGAAAGAAGATAAATTAAATTGGTTATTCTAGATACTATTTTGCTGCAGAGAGCTTGGTGGATCAGTACAATGCATACCTGGTACTTCAATAAAAGACAACATGGCACAGTATATCTGTCTTTTGGAACTCCATAGTAAAAACATTGGTGCTTATATGTATTTGTCATATAGCAAACCAATCCAGCTGGAAGTCTCAACAATTAAAATATACATTTACAGCACATCACTGTTCAAGATAACATGGAAACGTATGTAATGATCACATTACATGCATACTCTTGTAGATGGCATTCATATGAGTGAAAGATGCTTGCCATGTGCGTTGCATAAAAATCTTGTCAAATGGTCTATCCCTCGTGTACTAATGCATCTTCTTGACATCAATAGATGACATAGATCCTCTATTTGTTATAGACGTAATACTTTCATGTAGACATGTGTACAGGCAAAAGATTGGGTTTAGAAAATTTCCGATTCCCAAATATTTGGAACAAGCCCATTCAGAATATTGGAAGCTTCCAATATTTTGGACCGGACTAGTTCATGGTATCGGAAAGAGCCAATATAGTTGGCCATGTCCAATATTCAAAACTGTTTGATTCAAACCTGAAAAATCTACGGAATGATGCACAGAATGACGAATATGCTTCATGAATGATGCACAGAATGACGAATATGCTTCATGAATGATGCACAGAATGACGAATATGCTTCATAAATGATGCACAGAATGATGCATATGCTGCAAAGATGATGCATAGAATGATGCATATGCTGCAAAAATGATGCACAGAATGACGAAATTGCTTCATAAATGATGCATAGAATGATGCATATGCTGCAAAAATGATGCACAGAATGACAAATATGCTTCATAAATGATGCACAGAGTGACGAATATGCTGCAAAAATGATGCACAGAATGATGCAGATGCTGCAAAAATGATACACAGAGTGGAACAGATGCTCCAAAAACTATGCACAGGATTGAGCATATGCTTCAAAAAATGACACACACAATGACGCATAGTCGTCAATAAAAAAGTGAAGCGTTCTGAATTAATCTGAATACGTCAGATTGTATTCGCTGATTATAAGCCGTTCGGATAAAACCAAAATGATTTTATTCGGAAAGCAATTCAGTTTGGATCAGCAATTTGATCTGATTTAACGTTTTTTTCAGCCAAATTCTGAATCGATCTGAACCAAATTGGCCATATCTACTTGCATGCGCGCATCCCTTGTACTACACCTTCCCACGCTGAATCTGGGAAAAGTGGACTGATTGGCTGACACAGAAAATTCACAGTAATCAATTAGTATCAATTTGATCAGATCAAAGGCTGGATTGAACTTGCGATGTACTGGATACATATACTTATGGGAACGTCTTTACTTGCATTCATATTACAATTTTGCTCTTGTGCAACTTTGTTGCCATCGTGAGTTTCTTTCTTTTTTGGGAAATAGCTCTGCGGGAATCAGCATTACAGCAGCAAGCTTCTCCGAGAACAGGTTTACTGCCTTAAGACAAGTGTGAATGAGAACCGAGAGGCATCATGTAAACCTTCCAGCTCCACTAGTAATCAGGGGCTGGAACGAAGTATGAGGGACAGTGATTGTCACATTGTCGATCATTAAATAGTGCTCTACTAAAGGCTTCTACCATTACAAATTCTTTAATATTCCACATAGATGGGTCGTTACAAGCTTATTTCCATGTGTCATTGGGAGTAATTCACAGATCCCACAATATGGACTGACTCGTACTTGCACCCTAATAAACATTCGGGGTCAAAGTGTAGGACTTGAAACTCCTTGACCTGGTACACCTCAGAAATTATGGATAATTATCATTTTTATAGCACCAACTGTTTATCTAGTGATTTAGAATTCAAGTAACAAAATTATAAACAAACTTACGAACCATAGAAAAGAGGAAAGGTGAATTCTATTCTAATACTAGAACAGAAGGTCTCCGATACTAGTTAATGCAGCTGGCAAAATTTGACGTGGTGTATCCTCAAACACAGTACACACAGTGCAACAATTCTATATGTATATATATATATTTGTAAAAATGCATTTTTCATCCCTGTCTGTTTATAAGAAACAAGCCACTGTCCGGGATAATATAACCGCTCAATAAAACCTAATGTTACTGCTTCATTAGAATTAATCTAGATTTGTCTTAAACCCTGTAATCCGTCTTTAGCAAAGCCAGTTCTTTCTACAGCCCTCAACGTGCAGTATGACAGATGGATTCATGCTCTGAGCAGAGCCGATTGTTATTTTACAGTTTTAAGGGATTTCTCAATCGAAACTGCTAGTATAACTTTCTCATTTGTCTAATTTCCTGCTACGGATTCCAGAGCTCCTGCCATTTACTTTCTGGCTAGTTGCAGTAGGTTTTAGCTTTTCATTTTGGACTTAAACTAGAGCCCAATCGCTGCCCTATATGATAAAATGTCAGATTGGGTCTAGAATAAAACTGCAATAATGACGTAATAATAACGCTCAATTGAGGCAAAACTACACAGTAGTAGAGGAGAAAGAAAATACTCCTCACTCCTGGAAGCAGCAAGAAAGAGAGGATCCTGGGAGTGGGCTCGACGTTTCATAGGGATGGTTTGCTGGGACTTTGGACACTACCATTACATGTTACAGGGGTGTCCCTGAAAAAGTTTCTGTTTTTTTTCTTCTTGCTGTTGGAAGTGGTATTAAAAGGATTTGGCATAATAATACTCGCCTCCGTTTATCCTTAATAAAATTAGGACTTCCCATCATGGTAAGAGGGAAATCCAGAATTTCCAGCAAGGTAAACAAAATGAAGATATTTGCCAATATCCAATATTGATTAAAATAGAAAACCTGTAGTCTGCATGCTTTAAAATATGTTAAAGGGACACTCTAGTCATCCTCATCACTATATTGTTTTAAAGTGGGGAGTACCCTCCTCCCTGATCTGGTGAAATTGCCAGGTGAAGTGGAGGAGTTTCCTGCACCCCACCCAGTGTCGCCAGCAGCTGGGATTTTGAATTTCTCGGCTGCTGGTCACCAGATCGTGCACTTGGGACATTGTGCCGACATCCTCTGAGACCACCCACTGTAGCATGCGGCCTCAGAGGCAGCTGATGAATTGGATCTAATGTATGCACACAGCTCCAATCCATCGTTCTGCGCAGGCGCTTCGGCACTTGTGTACGTAAGGTATGCAGGTCTGTAGTGGTGCGCAATTTGCGTTTCCTACTCTAAGTTGCGTAGGAGCGCAAATAAGCTTCAAGGGATTTCAGGTTAAGGAGTCCCTGAGCCGAAGGGGAGCGGCATGTGTCAAGGGAGAAAAGGAGTAAAATTAGCAAAAAAAAAATAATTGAGCAGGTGCTGCCAATAGCCTCTGCCAAATTTTTAAGGGCAAGAATCCCTTTTTTCAGTACAGTATCCCTTTAATGGTTTTCTTTCATGGTGTACTGCATATTTTTTATCGCACTAAATCACAATTCAGTTTTGGAAACTCAACACTGTAAATGCAGTTTCACTCCTCAGGGTTATTCAGAGAAAGGTGAAAACCAGGAGAATTGTCAGGAGATTGAACAATCTAGACCAAATAGTCGATTTGGAAAGTGAGATAAATTGGAGAATTTTTCTGGTTTTGCTATTTTGACTAGAATTTTCACTTCTCCAGTCATTCTCCTGAGTTTCACCTCTCTCTGAATATCCCTGTCCTGTATAAATTCAGCTGTACCAAAAGCAGCATTCAGATGTAAAAATGTCAAGGTAATAAAAATACATTGTATTGACTTAAAAATAATGTGCTGGTCCCCACCACCATTTTAAATGGTGGAAAAATCTGAATTAAGACAAAAATGCTTTTTTTCCCATATTTCCCCAGTCTGGCACAGAAAAACTAGGGATACCATAAGTAAAGTGCGAGTATTTCAAGTTTATAATTGTAGAAGACCTTTACACATCCCGGCAATTCATAGAACTGCTTTACAGAGCTCATGTGCTACATACCCCATAAGCAGCAATGAACTCTGGGAAGGACTTGCAAATGAAGTCTGCAATTTCACACTTTTTTTTTTTCCATCCTGCATCTGTTTTAACACAGAACTCGCTTTGCCAGTGCAAGTGTCTTCCACAATTATAAACTTGATTATTTGCTATGTGGAGGCTTTTAACCTCCCCGGCGGTCTATTTATTCAGAAAATTGATTGCAGAAAACGGTCTATTATTCATTTATTTTTATTCTCCCCCCCCCCCCCCCAGCAGTATTCCCGAGTGTAGCTCGGGGTTCAATTCCTATGTTGGAAGCGGTAACCCTGAGCAGCGCTGGATATATCACCTCTCCCTGCGCTCCCTCGATGATCTCTGCAGTCTCCTCCGGCGATCGCGACCTCATTACTTCCTGGTTCCCTCCTCGCGAGAAGGAATCCAGGAAGTAAAACGCCGCGATCGCCGGAGGAGACTGCAGAGATCATCGAGGGAGCGCACGGAGAGGTAATGTATCCAGCCCAAGTGTGTCTCGGGGTTACCGCTCTCAGCATTGAAATTTAACCCCGAGACACACTCGGAACACTGCCAGGGAGGTTAATCTCAATTTTGTTTTGCCCTCCACCAGAACTTAAATGTTTGTATGTATATAAGAAAGGAAATCTGCTTGTGTGGATGGGACTTGGAAAAACAAGCAATTCGATGCTTCATTCACTGAACTCCATAATGAGGAAGCAGTAGGGGTTCACACATCCGAGGCAAAGGGAAAAATCATTAAAATGTCAGCTGTGTTACATAAAGGCAAAACCTGTCTAAAATATAAAATTACAAGTTTTGGCAGTTCTTGATGGACCAAGAAACCCCTGTATCGGCATTTTAGCATTTTTGGTTTTTATAATTTGCATGTGCCCCAATGCTACATGACCAGGAGTAATGAGCTGGAGAACAAACACTGACCTCATATCTGAACTAATGGTTTGGCCAGGACGTTGCTAAATTTCTGTTCGGAAAAACATGCTACTAATTTGTGCCTCTCATCTCTGGCCAGCCATCATTATTAAGCCGTGTGCTGTAACTTGGCACCATCTTGTGGATTTAAGAAAGAAAAATAGAAAAAAGATGTTAAGTTGCAATCACTCCTAATACTTTCACTCAAAGATTCAGGAAAAAAGCTCCGCGAAGATCTTTTAGAAATCGACAGTTTGTTGCGTTGAATTTTGACACATATGCGTGTGTTTCGATTGGATAAAACCCAATCTTGCAGAGATGATACAATACAGCCATATTCATTCCTATACACGGCTACTAAGTGAGCCATTATATGGACTACCTCGATCCCTTTTGTTACTCGTGTCTACTTTTCATACAGCGTAGAAATCAATCCAAAAGGATCTTTTTATAAAACCAATGTCTTTTTGGTAAATGGCATTTGACAGTGGACATGATTATCTAATAACACTGCAGAAACAATAGAACTTTTTATTTTATTAGCCAATTTATGGTTAATAAAATGACATGACAGCAACCCGGTTACATAACGAATTTACTACCGAGATATGAACCCATGGCGCAGGATTTGAGCATTCATTTTATCCATTGCAATCTAAAAGACAGACTGTTGTTCAATGTTTCTCAAACGTACTTGTTGATACCATGGGGGTTATCCACTAGGCACCGGCGTGCAAATCCCGGCTTAAATAAAATGTAATGCAGTGACAAAAAAATCTGGAAAACGGACAAACTGCACCGTGCAGCGTGTTCTTCTCCAGTTTGAGAAGATCTGGTGTTTCTTAGCACTGCGGTAGCGGCGATTTTTGGCTAGTATTTGCAATGCCAGCAAACACTTGCGCTTAATTGGTACCCCCCCCCCCTCTGGTTTCTTATTTTGTTTTGTATGCCAATCAGGACACCTAAGAGTCGATTCACAAAGCACCGAAATTGCGTGCAACCGTGGGAATTTGCAATGCAAAACATGCATTTTAATAATTAACCTTTCAAACCAGCTATGTATCACTGGCGTCAGTCTTCTGATTACTGCTGGAGCTATATGGTAACTGATGTGATCTAGATTGTGTGTGTGTGTGTGTGTGTGTGTGTGTGTGGTTTGCAATCAATACTCTGACTACACAATAAACAATTGTCTGCGTTCTCAAAGGAAACTTTGTTAGGGGGGTTATGTTAAATGGGTATTAGGACTTTTATATCTCATGGACTGATTTATGCATACTGTATGTGGAATTCAGGTGTGGACCTCGTGCTTCTTGTGCCTAGACCAGTAAAGGTTGCACTTATTTCACAAGGCCCTATCAAAGTCAAAACAAGGATCCAGGGTTGATGGATCTGTCTTCCTGTGGAGGCATACTTGGCAACGGCTGTTTTTGGGAGGGATCCGTCTGATATAATATTCGTGATGTAGGTTTTTTGTGTTTTTGAACAAGTGAATGCAAGGACTTGCTGAATGGCAAGCTGCAGAGCTTTTCCATGCTGGATGTTTTGTTTGAGGCTAGGGTCAGACTGAGGCAGTGCGAACGCGCGTGCAGGCGCACTTAATCACGGCCGTAGTAGCAGCAAATGACGGGCAATGACGGCCAATATACGAAGTACGGCCGCACAAAAGTCCGGCTGCGCAACGCAAGTGGCAAACGAACGCATTTTGTCGAGAACGTAAAACCGCTAGTACGGTTGTACAGAGTGCGCTGCGTCCGCTAGCAGTGTGTGTGCGTGATTGGGAGACGTCAGACACTGCTAATGTCCGGCCAACATAACGTCCAGACACAAAAAGAGTTTTATTGATGATCCGTACAAAATCACGAACGCAAATGCGCATAGTATGACCGCTATCGCGTATTCCGTGAAAAAATGCGTCCATTCGTTCGAACGCACTTTTTCACAGACAACGTGAAAATGCGTTCGTCTGACCCTAGCCTAAGTTATCCTTTCTTGGCATTCTAATTTTTCTTCTTTCTTTTTTTTGTAGTGTCATGTCATTTGTAATTGCGCTGTACCATCTTTTAAATATTCTGATTATTTATCTTCAGCAGTGCTGTATGGGCATATATCATTGCTTTTTTATGGCACTCCCTTTTAACCACTTCACTACCAAGCAATTTTTGTTGAAAAAACCCTTACCACATTTGTTTGAAACGTGGGGTGTGAAGTTAACAATTAACTATAGGGTAAAATAGAATTTTCAAACAAATTGTTCTTCTGAGATACTGCAGATACTAGAGTATACTGCTAGATTTTGGTGACAAACCTTAACCTTTAAAATTGGAGGGGTCGTGTTATATTCGAGACCTCTGCATCGCATTTAAATAAAAAAGGAACTTGCCTTGCTCTGAATCCCAAGTCTCGCGGAAGTTCCAGTAGTCTCGCTGAAGTGAATGCGGGCTCCCTGATGCTTGCGAACACTTCAGGAACTCCCGGATGTGGGTGAGGTGGGAACCATCATGGCCAGAGGACACGCTTGGTTTAAGCCAATCGTTCACCTTGCTCGCCTCCGCCAGCCATCTAATCGCTAGTCAAGACGGGTGGCCAGCAGCTTCATACTTGGTAACAACTGCAATCATTCTAGAGCAGAACACCCTGGCCTGAGGGGGAGCCTGACTGTGTTAAGAGAACCTGGAAGGATTTTAATTGTTTACCGGTACAGTAAAAGTTTGCTCCTCGCGTTATATTCGAGTCTTGAATCTTCTCTCCTTTCCATAATAAATCTCTCTCCATCGCGTTATACTCGGGTCGCGCTATACTCGAGTTTCTACGTTAGTCAAAAAAATGTTAATTTGCTCATTTAAAAAAAAATTGTGTATTCGTTCATCCTTTACAGAAATGGTTTTGAAATGTAAGATTCTGAGCTCTATATGGCGTCCTTTATCTTACACAATTTAAAATTGGGTCTGCATTATTATCATACAGGCAGAAATGGCCTTTGTGTTTAGATACAGTAACTGTGATAAAGATAATAAAAATGGTCAGATCTCCTACTTATGGGAATTTGTAGTGATCATAAGATTAGCATCGCAGCTTCCAAATATACCATTAGAATATAAAAATTGTGTTTGAAACAGGTTTATTCAACCAAAAATTAGAATATAAAAAAAAATATCAGTACTTGCTGGAATTTCCATATACAGGAATTATGTCAACACCTCGTATCTGTACTGTACAGAGATTTTCAGGCCTTATAACTCCCTGAATTTTATCACTGTACAGCAGTGACTGATCCCAGAGTGCGCCCTGTATTCTGCGCTCTTTCTGGCAGCTGTAATGCAGCACTAATCTATTTGAACTTTATAATCACAGTGAGGTTTAGGGCTGCTATTTGCATCTGTTTTATGTCTCACCAGGGTGCTTGGAGAGACCTAAAAAAAAAAGATTTTTTTTCTCCACAGGGGACCCACAATTTCTGCTTTAAAAAAGTGTGAAAATTTTATTTTGATATGCTGAGTGCTTTTCAATGCATTATAATGCAGAATAGACGATTGAAAACTAAAATTTTAAATGCATTGTCCATTGCACAGATACCACTTTTTTCCCTTTTGTTTCAATGAACTCCATAAGCATGCACAATGGTTTCTTTTCAATTGGCTGGACCAGTGTTTCCCAACCCTGGTCATCTGGAGCCACTAAAAGGCAAGATTTTACTTTGGAAATGCAGCCGGAATCCTACAATCACTTGTGCCTCCGATATCTGGCAAACCTGGCCTGTTGGGGTCATGAAGACTGAAGTTGAGAATCACTTGGATAGACAGTCGAGTAAAATAAAGCGTGCCTTAAGTCTGGAACCATTATACTTTTATCCCGATATTCATTCTTGTTCAGAAGATAACAATACTTATTAAAACATTTGTATTTTGATTCTAATTTTGTTTTATACTGAAATTATAATTATTTTATTTTCTGCTTTCAGGGCCAGGGTGACCTCCTGAAAAGCGCAAAAAACGGAGCCGCGGAGAACATGAAGCAAATATACCAGGCTTGTCTTGCATGTGGTCTGGCCAAACCGGTGCCCACAAGTACAGCATCTGATGCAAAATCCAAGAGGGGACTGGAAGCTATAGAAGAGAAAGACACGGGAGAAGAGAACGGCCGTCTCTGAGGAATGACGAATAAAGTATTACTGGGCTCTCCAGGGCTGCTTTTAGCATTTTTATGGGGTAGTCCTCCCACAGATGTTAGTGGTAGCAACCTCTGTCTAATAGTAAATATTTTAATGTTAACATCAAACTCATACATTTATATTTTTTTATCATGGATGACCAAAATGCAGTTATTTCACATGAAAGAACAAAAAAAAAATTGGTTTTAAAGAATCAGGTCCTTTAGAACCTTGGTGGATTTTTTAAGATATCACTTAACACTGAAAGCACCATCTGTTTTCGACTACATATGTTGTAGTTTGGTTTGTCGTTTTGGACAGCTTAATATTAAACTTGTGGTTAGTTGTAGAATTTTCTATTTAAATATTCGTTTTTTATGGAGGCAGCCCTGAGGCCTTTATGCGGATGACAAAGTTGCATCAAAGCATTTGTCTCCTTTTCCTTTCTTTTACCCAGCAGTGATTTCAGTGAGTGCTGTGTATTTATAAGTCTTGGACGTTTATAGACAGATTTACAGAGTAGAGCTGTTCACTCCAGAAAGCATTTCTTATCGTATTGTACTTTAACAGTTTCTTCCTCCGTTTGTGTTAAAAAGTTATTGGAATGGGTCTTCGAACCAAAAAAGGTCAAAGCAAGAGACTTGAAACCAGTAAATATCCTGTACAACCCCGGCAGATAAGTCTACGTACAGCATTCGGTAATGGAGACAAAACCTTTATATCACTAGATCCAAAGGCAGATATAACTAGGGCATTTTGCACACGTTATCTTGAATATGGTTTGATAAATTGCTTTTCATTTTAGATCTTGTCTTGAAACCATTCCATTCTCTCATCAGAAGAACAAAAGTTTCTTAAATCCTTATAGTTTAGAGTTAGAGATGTCCTGAGTATCTCTGCGTTCTAATCCACAGAAACAACCGAAAAGATAACTAGGAAATGTCACATACAATATTTAGAACACTACAAGTAATCCGGCATCTATGGCACTTTTAGGACATCCTCACGTTTCAGACAGACCTGGGGCCCTATTCCAAGGTTGTCGTTAAGTCATTCGCTAATGGAAAAATTGTGTACGAGCCTTTAGCCAATAGCGTCTCCCCTTTTAACATCCGTATTCTAAAGTTGGCTTGAGACGTTAAAATTTCTTAGACATTAAAAATTGTGTGGAGCCGTGAAATTAACGGCAGACACTACTGAAAATGTATGCGCACGAAATGAACACTAATTAAACACATTTGTCAATATTTCAACCCTGGTATAAACTTAACCAGAGCTTTAACAACTCTATAGACTTCAGTATCTCTGGGTAGTTAACACCAGGGTTTACATGTTATGAGCTTGCCACCAGCTTTTAAGAGTTGTTAAAGTTCTCTTGTTTGGATTAAATTTAGCCATCACCTTGGAATAGGTTGCCATTTTCACATTTTTAACTACTTGCACATCCAATATTAAATAAAAGATGTGGCAAGTACAGAAACGAGACGCTAGAGTCAGCACGTCTCTTACTGGTGGCACGGTTGGAATAGGACATGAAAATAATTGGCTAATAACACCTGCCGTTACGTTATGGGTCTCGAAAGCGAAGCTTATCGACAACTGTGGAGCTGGGCTCCTAATATTGAAAGTGGGATGCGCGTTGTACTTCCTTACCAGGAACACAATTCTGTAACCTGTATGCAGTGTCATTGAGTAGGACTATTCTGATAAACCCCCTAGTGGCTAAATTAGGCCCTAAATAGTTCCCCACGTTGGTTTTTTTATAGAGTGCCTGTTAACACATTGTGTAACTTCTCTTACTCATGTTCCAGATTGTATACATTTCAAGATATATTTGTAATATTTTCTTACGATATTCACTTAAGTGGTTTTTAAAATACCAGTCTTAAACACCTAGAAAGCACCGTGTTAGAGCAAGCAATGCATTGTGCACTGTGACAGGTTCTCGCATCTTTCAGTCTAATCTTTCTAAAAGAAATCAAAGTAATTAAAATTCTACATGCTGCCTGTCTATTCTTTAGGCCAGGGTTTCCCGAACTTGTCCTCAGGACCCACTGACGGGCCAGGTTTGCCAGATATCTGAAGCACAGCACAGGTGATTATAATTTGCTGCTCAATGATTGCAGGATTCAGTCTGCATTTCCCCAAGGAGATCATAAAAACCTGGCCTGTTAACCTCCCTGGCGGTCTAATTTTTTCAAAATTTTGTGTCTAAAAGCGTTTCAAATTTTTTGGAAAGGAAATGTGTTGTTTTATATAGTAAGCCTGTAAGCCGTAGGAGTAACTCACTGAAATCCATGCAAACAAGTGTCAAGTAAACACACGGAGTCAGAGAAGGTTTGAAACACGAAATAATTTTTTATCCCAAAAATAATTATCCAAAATAATGGAAATAAATTCTATTCAATAATGTAATCAAACCAAAAACCTGCCTCTTTCCTCTGGGTGCTGGGATTCCTGTTCGGATGTGGACTCCTTCGCCAATGAAATACAGAATATGGGGTATCAAAATAATTAGAGGATTTATTCTCAAAGCAGTTTTACAGAAATAAAAGGCAAATAAAAATTGTTTGTAAAATGTAATAAGGCTTTCCAATACACGTTTCACTGGTGCTTGCCCAGATCCAACTGTTGTCCAACAATTTTTATTTGCCTTTTATTTCTGTAAAACTGCTTTGAGAATAAATCCTCTAATTGTTTTGATACCCCATGTCCTGTATTTCATTGGCGAAGGAGTCCACATCCGAACAGGAATCACAGCACTCCCTACACTGCACAAACCTCATTTTACAGTAATTTTTTTACAGTAATTTAGTTTTTTACAGTTTTTGAATTTGCCGCCTGATCCCGCCCCCTGCATTGTGTGGCTTGCAGGGAGCAGAACCAGGAAGCAAGTCACCGGCTGCCGCAATCACACTGCGGTGACTGCGGAGACGGCGAGGGAGCGCAGGATGCGGTGAGTATACAGCCCGAGTGTGGCTCGGGATTACCGATCGCGGTAGTGGAATTTTAACTCAGAGTCACACTCGGTAATACCGCCAGGCAAGTTAAAGGGTCCTGAGGACAGGTTTGGGAAAAACTGCTTTAGACCGTCTGAAGCATAATCTAAACTGGTATGGTTTGTTAGCGGTTTGCATTGGCCTCCTCATACTAAAAATGAAATATTTTTAACTTGAACAGAAGGGACCTTTCCATTACTTTAACCCCTGCATACTTTTGCTGGTAAGACTTTATCACCCACTATCCAGACACCCACATCTCAACTGATCCCCTGCATACTTTTGCTGGTAAGACTTTATCACCCACTATCCAGACACCCACATCTCAACTGATCCCCTGCATACTTTTGCTGGTAAGACTTTATCACCCACTATCCAGACACCCACATCTCAACTGATCCCCTGCATACTTTGCTGGTAGGACCCCCATCACCCAGTATTTGCAGGCACCCACATTGTAACGTTACCTTGGTCTCTTTTTTTTTTTTTTTTTTCTGTCTCCTTTCTCCACCATTTGCTTTGCTAATTAGCATGTGAATCTCCTGCCCTATTGACACAGCCCATCCAGCTTCAGGTGTTTACCTTCTAACTGCCTGAATGCAATCAGTCTACCCTATATAACAACTAAGAGTGGCTCCATTGAGCCTTGGCTCCAGTGTCATCCCCAAGTGGCATCCGAAGTAGACGCTTAGAGTTGATTTCCTGGAGTTGCGGGACTGGAGGAAGGAACTGCAAGGCCCACTTTTTACTCTGGGTAAACGCACGTCTATATTATGCTTTCTCTCACGCTTCTGCTCTTTACTTCTACCTTTCTCCTTAAATGGAACTCCTGCCCCTCTACCACCGACCCCTACACTATCTGCATCTCTCCCTCCCTCCTCTCGTCCCACATGATGGCCTCACATGAGCTCCTCTGTTTCCTCAGAACATGGTCTCCCTCTAACTCTCGTGCTCACACAAATCCCATTCCCACCTTCTCTTGCTCACCCTCCTGCTGTTACTCTATTCAGGTGACATATCCCCTAACCCTGGCCCCACAACACATCCAATACTTCCCTCTCATCCTATCTCCAACGCACATAAATCACCTTCCTGCAAGCCCAGCAACCTCATTCCCATAATCCCTCAGCGCCTGTCCTTTCTCCTGCGCCCGCTGGAACGCTTGCTTTGTGTGCAACAAACTCACAGCAATCCATGACCTCTTCCTTTCAAACTCCTTCAACCTCCTAGCTTTAACTGAAACCTGGCTAACTCCCTCTGACACGGCCTCCGTTGCTGCTCTCTCACATGGCGGTCTACACTTGAGCCATACCCCCAGACCGGGTGAGAGAAATGGTGACGGGGTTGGAATCCTGCTCTCTCCCACCTGCACCTACCAGCATCTCCCTCCACCCCCATCCCTCTCCTTCTCCTCCTTCGAGACACACTGCATCCGCCTGTTCTCTCCTCTGGGCCTCAGGGTGGCAGTCATCTACCGCCCACCGGGACCAACCTCCCAGTTCTTTGACCACTTTGCTACCTGGCTTTCTCACTTCCTGTTGTCTAATCTTCCATGCCTAATTCTCGGGGACTTCAACATTCCCGTTGATGATCCTTCCGCCCCTGCTGCTTCCAAACTTCTTTCACTCACGTCCTCCCTTGGACTCACACAATCCTCCCTCCTCCCTACCCACCGCGATGGTCACGCTATTGACCTTGTCTTTTCCAACCTCTGCTCCATTTCTGAGTTCAACTGTCGCCCTTTCCCCATCTCTGACCACCACCTTCTCTCTTTCAACCTATCTGGACTTCCTAAACACCCTGCTCCCCCACCCCGCACACACACTCGCAGAAATATACATGCTGTGGAACCCCATCAATTCTCCAACCTACTTCACCACCTCCCTCACACCTCATCCTTCACCTGCCCTGATGCTGCCACTAATCACTACAACACTACGCTTATCTCTGCTCTAGACACTCTTGCTCCTCTTCGACTCTGTAAGGCCCCACGCCGCCAGCTTCAGCCCTGGCACACCCTCCAGACTCGCTACCTGCAAAGATGCTCCTGGAGGAAATCCCGCTCTGAAGCTGATTTTGTTCACTTCAAGTTTATTCTCCGGTCATACACCTCTGCCCTCCACTTGGCCAAACAATCCTTCTTCTCATCTCTTATATCTACGCTGTCCTCCAACCCTAAACGGCTCTGGTCCACCTTCACTACCCTCCTCTACCCACCTGCACCTCCCCCCACAGCTGCCTTCAGCGCTCAAGACCTGGCAGACTACTTCCTCAGTAAAACTCTTAACTATCAGAAGCAACATCCCAACACAAGATAGTTATCTGCCACCTCCACTCCCAGAGGTCCCCTCTGCCGCTTCCTCCCAGCCACTGAGGAGGAAGTCAATTCCTTATTGTCCTCCTCACATCTCACCACGTGCCCGCTCGACCCCATTCCCTCACATCTAATTCCTCCCCTCTCCTCCTCCCTCACCCCTGCTCTCACACGCATCTTCAACCTATCTCTCTCCACTGGCTCCTTCCCATACGCCTTCAAACACGCGCTAGTTACCCCTTTACTAAAGAAACCATCCCTCGATCCCAACTCTCCATCCAACTACCGCCCTGTATCCCCGCTTCCCTTCACATCAAAGCTCTTAGAAAAACTAGTCTTCAACCGCCTCTCCCTCTTCCTGTCCTCCAATTCCCTACTTGACCCTCTGCAATCTGGCTTCCGTCCCCTACACTCAACTGAAACTGCCCTCGCCAAAGTCACCAACGACCTCCTAACTGCTAAAAAAACAAGGCCACTATTCTATTCTCATCCTGCTTGACATCTCTGCTGCTTGTGACACGGTTGACCACCCCCTCCTTCTACAGACCCTCAACTCTCTGGGTCTCGGTGACACTGCACTTGCTTGGGTTGACTCCTATTTATCCAACAGGTCCTTCTGTGTGTCCTTTGCTGGTAACTCCTCCTCTTCATTGCCTCGATCTGTTGGTGTACCTCAAGGCTCTGTCCTTGGTCCTTTGCTCTTTTCCATCTACACTTTCTCCCTGGGCAAAATCATCAACAGCTTTGGCTTTAATTACCACCTCTACGCTGATGACACTCAGATCTACCTCTCTACCCCTGATCTCTCTCCCCCTGTCCTTTCAAAAGTCAGTGACTGTTTATCTGGCATCTCCTCCTGGATGGCCTCCCACCACCTAAAGATCAACATGTCAAAGACTGAACTCCTACTTATTCCTCCCTCCAATGCCTCCCCACCTCCTGACTTCTCTATCACGGTGGAGGGTATCACCAGTGCGCTGTCTTGGAGTTACACTTGACTCTGCTCTTTCCTTCATCCCCCACATCAAGTCTCTTTCCTCCTCCTGCCGATACCAACTGCGTAATATTTCCAGAATTCGGCCATTTCTTACCGCTGTCACCACAAAACAACTGATACACGCCCTGGTAATCTCCCGACTCGACTATTGCAATAATCTCTTATCTGGCCTCTCTCTGTCCTGCCTCTCCCCCCTACAATGCATCCTGAACGCCTCCGCCAGGCTAATTCACCTCACCCGCCGCTCTCTCTGCCGCTCCCCTCTGCGAGTCCCTTCACTGGCTCCCCATCCACTGCAGAATTAAGTTCAAAATCCTTATCCTTACCTACAAAACCCTCACTAACTCAGCTCCCCACTACCTGTCCTCACTAATCACCAAATACACCCCAGCCTGCTCCCTAAGGTCAAATAGTGACCTGCGCCTAGCTTCCCCCCGCATCACCTCTTCCCATGATAGACTGCAGGATTTCTCACGCGCAGCCCCCACTCTCTGGAACGCTCTCCCTCGTACTGTCAGACTTTCCCCTAACTTCTCTTCCTTCAAACGCTCCCTTAAAACGTTCCTATTTAGGGAAGCCTACCACCCAACTCACTGACGCAACCATCAATCACTCTCACCTTACAGTCCTCTCCTCCTGTCTCCAACCCCAACCCTCCCAGATTGTGAGTTCCTATGAGAATAGGGCCTTCATCACCTCCTGTACGGTTTGTCAAATGTTGTTCAATGTATTGTAACCCTGTCTATACTGTGCCTATTGTACAGCGCTGCGGAATATGCTGGCGCTTTATAAATAAAGAATAATAATAATAATAACCAGAGCTGTAATCTAATAGATTACCATTTCAATTCGTTTACGTCTCATTAGTTTTATTTTAGCTAGTTGTGCTTACAAATATTTAAAGGGACACTCTATGCTTAAAGCTGGAGGGGGGGATACATTTTAAACCCTACCTTGCCATGTTTTAACCCTTGAGTGTGCATTTTGCTCGTCCTCTAATCCAGCACTAGGCTCTCTCTCTGCTGCTCCTAGCTGACAGGGAGTAAAAGCAGCATGTCGAAGGGATAGACACTCACTAAACCAAATGACTCTCAATAGGAATTCCTTGAGGGTCACTGGCCAGTCAGGATTGTACGAATTCTACATCATGACTTAAACCACAGAAGGTTGGCCAGCTTAATTTGAAAGCTTTCAGAGCAAAGCGAGCCCCCCCTCCAAAGGATTTTGTATGGTCACGGTGCCCATTTTATTGATGTGGACTTCTAGTACTTTAAGGCCATGGTCACACAAGCTTTTTCGAGAGCGGAAGGAACATCTGTGAGCGTGGACATTCCTTCCGCTCTGACGCCAGTGTGGCCACCTCACTCGGCGCAGTTAGTGCGTTGTGCGCTACAAAGCTTAACGGTCCTATGGAGGATAAAGCTTTGTAGCCCCATTCTATGTCTGTCGTAGCTTTTTGATGGGTAGGATTTCAGCACGTCTGGTGGTAGCGCTCACAACTAGTGCACCCTCTACACTGTGTGGCGTTTCCCATCAAGCTGTCACAAAGCTGCGATGTACGCAGGGAGGAGCGGTCACATGAGCGCACTGGCACACCTAAAACATTAAGCATGTAAAATTATACCTTCGGGCTAGAGCTTAGCCCCAGCATAAACACGGCCTTTGCACGCAACCTTTGCCTCTACATTAATTTTATGTATGTATGTACATATCGGAGTGTCTGGGTTTCAGAAATTCATGAGATGCTGGTAATAATCTCCATACCATATATTTTCACTTTGTGTGACTATAGGGGCTCCGTTCTCCCAGAAAACCATTGTGTCACTACACGCACAAACACACATGCTCGGATTGACTGTCGCTCTGTTGCTGTGCACTAGCAGGTATGTTCATCCTATCCTTTGGCAAAAGGTGGGGATCATGACTAGTACAGGATTATCCGCCAAATCCTGGTTCCAGAGAAGCTGAAAATTGAGACATTAGACATTTAGAAGTACAAATGTCAGGCAAATATTGCAAGAATGGTTCATTATGGAGAGTAGAATTCAATTTATGTGTCGTCAAATTCATGTTAATTACCTTCATGATTTTCCATTAGCTTTTGCATTACAATATAGTTAGAAGCTCTTAATGTGACCAGTATTTTTTGCATCAAGAAGCATCTAGGTCTGCTAAAATACCCCCGGTCACTTTGGGGTGTGCGTCAGCTGGGGTCAGACTTAACTTCTTGGTCTCCTCTTGTCTAATACAATAGGCATCTAGATAGAAGTATTATTTTTTTTTGCCTGTATTTATGTATGTATAGCTTAAAACTGTGATCTCAAACTCTGCCTCCCAGATGTTTCTGAACTACACATCTCATGATTCTGTTCTTCTATTGCATTCAGGGAATTGTAGGCAATAAACCTAATAGGGTGCAGAGTTTGTGATACCGGCCTTTAATACTAATGTTTGCTTAAAATTACATACATACAGAAAAAATGGCGTCGCCCCTGTACTCCCCAGAGCGGCTGCAACAGCCAGGAGTAACAGCCCAGTTCATGTATAAAACATAACAAGAAAAAAGGAATAGGAAATTAATGCAAAAACCAATTTTGAAGCTTTGATGGCAAACATGAGACAAATTGACTTACACAGAAAGTAATCAAGGCATGTAGCACATAACTATTTTATGTTTCTGGCCTCTTAAAGGGATACTTTATTAAAAAATAGAGTTCTCTTCAGCTCGGGTAGACCTAAACCCTGACGCATTTGCCCTCCTATGCAACTTGCATGGTGTAAGAACCGCAAATTGCACACCCCTATTGGACTTTAGCTCTTTGCGTCCGCCAGTTCTGTGGTGCTTTGTCAGAACAATGGATCAGAGCGCCACAGCAATTGGTCTCCGAGAGGGTGATGACAGCATGCTCTGTGTTCAGATGTCACTAGTGACCGGCAGCTGCAAAATGTCAAAAATCCTGGCTACTGATGACGCCGGGTAGGGTTGAGGGGAACTCCCCCACTTCCCGGAGCGATTCTGCCAGATCGAGGCAGCTGGGGGGGCGGCACCTCTCAAATCCTGACCACTTTAAAAGTATAAAGTAGTCAGGATCAGTAGTGTCCTTTTAATCACTGGTTAACTTCCCAATGGTTAAAGAACATTATTAATGATAATGACATTGTATACAGTAGACTAGAGTGCGCACTGCTATGGGAAACCTTGTCATATTTTGTTTAGCAGTTCTTATACAGCACTCTTATTCAGAGCTGTTCACACAGGTATTCACTATTAATTTAATATCAATTAAGATGAAGACTACTCTGCCTTGGCAGTAATACTGTATCATGTGTTACACTTCAGTGGACATCCATGACCACAGGTAAAGTAACCAGTTTTATAATAATAAAAAACATTCATACCTTTTTCCATTGATTTTATTTAGAAAAAAATCAAGAGTTTGTGTGTAAAGTCACATGTTTTTTTATATAAATAAATACAACTTATTCAAATCAATAGTTAATATATTAAGAAGTGTGCGTGTTTGTGTGTGTGTGATGCTATGGATGTTTGGGGTTCCTGTGTAAGTACCTAAATGCTCTTCTAATCCAACACATTCCGAATGTTTCCAAGATCCACAGCTTATCTCTGTGTGCTGTATCCCACATGCTCACAATAAGCTTTCAAGTGATGTTCCCCTGTTCAACCACTAATCTTTCTTTATCAAAGCCATAAACAACACAGACATCAATACTCCTGGGTCTGGAAGAAATGAGATTTGTCTGCTTGTACTTTTGAACATCTGAAAAATTACTAATCCTAACAAGATCTTTGATCCAGCTACACATGTAAACCTCTAATTAATCTTATGCGATTAGGGGTGGCTTTCATTTGCAAACTGAAAAGGTTATTTAACGGACTGATTTGCTATTCCCCCCCCCCCAAGGTATGCACTAAAACAAGGGATTGTGACAATGTGAAATTACCCCTGCTTGTTATTTACATTATCATGAAAATCTGTTATTAGTGTAATGTAAAAGTAAAATCGAATTGGCACTAACCACCGTTATCATTGTTGTCTTTCAGATTTATTTATTTGTTTACACTGTTGCATTTATCTAATCTGTAGAAGTAGCATCGGCAGATTAAAATCATGACGGAGTTGTAGTGTTAAGCTTTACTTGAAGTTAAAAAGTAACCTGTTTTTAAATGACACTAAAATCATGCACAAGCTCTGAGATCATTGTCTTTGTGGTTAAATAAGAATAATCGATTTAATTGCAATCTGCAACATTAGAGTTTCGAATTAACACAAATAATTCTGTTCAAAGTTGTATTGTGAAATGTATTTGTAGGTCATTGAGCGCTGTGCACACTAAATGGATTAGAGGCAGGAGATTCTCCGAGTCCACACTAATGAAATCGAGCTCTTTTATATGGTTAGCTTCCCTCGAGGTCTACTTACGAATGCATTCCTAGGTATTCAGTTAGGCACGCTCATCAGTTTATTTTGATAAGCGTAGCAGGAAGTCTTGCAATTTAACACACCTATGCTGATTACTAGCTTACATCCAACAACTAATCGAACACATTCTTTCATGTTCTATACATTTTGTGTTTAACATTACCTTTAGAGAGCAGGGCTCTGCAGACCATCTGTTCCAGCGTGTGTTTTCATGTGTCATATTGTGTATGCTCTTCTCTCTCTTTGTACAGCTTACAAAAATAAGTTGATGACTTATAAATAAATAAATATTAATATTACTTGTTCACGTATTCATTTTTCAGACATCTGAGAAAAAGAAAATGTGTGTGAGAGGTTTCAGAGTGGGGGGGGTTGAGGATACTGCATAGACAAATATCTTTAAAGAATGAATATTTTAAAGAATAAAATCTGGTTTGGCATGCCTAAAAATATAGATCAGTATTTACTAGAGGTGTGCACGGCTGAAAAAAATGTTTTGGTTTCATTTTTTAAAATGTTTTCCGAATTTCGGATCAATTTGATAATTGCTCTGCGTGGAGCCTGTGGAGACATGGGTTCGATCCTGGCAAGAGCACCTTTCCAGTAAGTGTCCTTGGGCAAGACCCCTAACGGTACATACTCGCCACCCAGGAATTACTTGAAAACGGGAGAAATCTCAATGTATCCTTCCTGGTAAAATACTTTCTCCAAAAAAAAAAAAATTCAAATATCGAAATCCTTTTGGATCACTAAATTAAACCCCAATTAATCAAATTTTGCTGTTAAGGCAGAATTAAATTCATTATATACCGTTTCGCTTTCAGATCAAATGGATTTATTTTGGAAGTACTTCCGAAATACGAATTAACGAAATTCATTACGAATTTCAATTCATTATGAAACGAATGCACACCTCTAGTATTTACCTACAAGTACCTTGATGTTTTCATACACACTTCAATTTGATACTTGTGGTTTTAGAAGAAAAATTGTGTACACAGTGGTGGCTGGAGAAATATGAAGATGTCAGGGTGTTGGAATTTGACTGTGTTTGTGTGCGACTCTATATAAAAAAGACATCTTCAAGCCTAAACCAGAAAATAAGTACCATAGCAAGTGGCTTACACTCTCTACTCAACTCCCTGGCTTCCAATCTACTATGTTAAAATACCCTAATGTACTATGCAACAGAATCCAGTCTGAAACTGAACACCGATATTTGAACTCCTACTTTAAGCCTGGAAATGGTAATGGAGGAATAAAACAAGAACATGAATTTGATTACATTGGTCTGGAGTAAAGGTAAGATTAGTAGGAATTAATCTTCACTCCTGAACCCAAGGCACACAAGGGGACACTTCTGCAGGAACATACAGTCAGGTCCAGAAATATTGGGACATGGACACAATTCTAACATCTTTGGCTCTATACACCACCACAATGGAGTTGGAATGAAACAAACACAATGTGCTTTAACTGCAGACTGTCAGCTTTAATTTGAGGGTATGTACATCCAACTCAGGTGAATGGTGTAGGACTTACAGCAGTTTTCAGATGTGCCTCCCACTTGTTAAGGGACCAAAAGTAATGGGACAGAATAATAATCATAAATCAAACTTTCCCTTCTTAATACTTGGTTACAAATCCTTTGCAGTCAATCACAGCCTGAAGTCTGGAACGCATAGTCATCACCAGACGCTGGGTTTCATCCCTGGTGATGCTCTGCCAGGCCTCTAGTGCAACTGTCTTCAGTTCCTGCTTGTTCTTGGGGCATTTTCCCTTCAGTTTTGTCTTCAGCAAGTGAAATGCATGCTCAATGGGATTCAGGTCAGGTGATTGACTTGGCCATTGCATAACATTCCACTTCTGTCCCTTCAAAAACTCTTTGGTTGCTTTTGCAGTATGCTTTGGGTCATTGTCCATCTGCACTGTGAAGCGCCATCCAATGAGTTCTGCAGCATTTGGCTGAATGTGAGATAATATTGCCCAAAACACTTCAGAATTCATCCTGCTGCTTTTGTCAGCAGTCACATCATCAAATACAAGAGAACCAGTTTCACTGGCAGTCATACATGCCCACGCCATGACACTAATTCTTCATTCATTCACCACAGTGTTCCGTGGTCTCCCAGGTCTTGTGGTGTTGCTGAGCTCACCGGTGCGTTCCTTCTTTTTGAGAATGTTCCAAACAGTTGTTTTGGCCACGCCTAATGTTATTGCTATCTCTCTGATGGGAGTCCATGGAAGGGGATGGGCAAGAAGCATGTCCAGCCTGATTTCATAATCTTGAGAAACCTGAGTAATTCTTTCAATGTACGCTTTTTACAACACACAACTTTTCATTACCCACGCAAGTCTTTCTTCTGAGCTGAGCCTAATCTCTTAGTCATTGAATTCATTTGGTATCTGCAGTGATCAGCTCATTATAGACCACTTTGTTTCTATTTGAGCTGTTAAGGTATTTTTAATAGCAATAGTTTTTTTTTATCTCCATGGGTTACTCCCACATTGACTCCTTTGTTCCCTCGTTCACACTAAGAACCAATAAGTGGGACTGCTGGGACTGTGGCACTTGGATCATAACATTAAAGGTAGAATACATGTATTTTTTTATTTTACATTATCGATTCTATATAGCACAGTTTTTGCAGAACTCTAATTCCTTTTGTGATGACAATTTCTCTTCCTATTATTTCTGTGCTTTGTCCCTTGAGCAACTGACACCCTTACACGAGAAGAGAAGTGCCTGCCTCTTCTTTTTTTTTTTTTTTTTGGGACAGCGCTCTTAACCGCTCAAAGTAAGTATGTGTCATCACAAATCCCTTCATGTAGCACACAGAGCATGTCTAAATCGTCCTCCGGAGGGGCAGCTTTCTTAAACGTCCAGAGATCTTGAACTGCTCAGTAACTCTAAAATCTTGTCCAGTCACCCACCAATCTTTAGAAAGGGTAGATTTAAATTTATGTTCATACATAAACCTGTATTATTTTCAAGTTTTCTAGTGGGGCTCCGTCTCCTCTGCCCTTTTGGACAAACCACCTCTGGTAGCAGATTCATAGCAAGGTAGTATTGATCTGGATAACGTGACAGGCTCTTATTGAATAGGAGCAGAGTAATGAAAAATAAAGTTGTATTGGACACTGACAAGATCAGAGATAATTGTAAACTTGGTTACAGGACAATGGAGCTTTATCAAATCATAGAATAGCCTTGTAAAGGTCACAAGCAAAAAATGTTAGATGACGACTTGACAGATTTAAAAGACCATCTAAAATGCCTGTATTTTAATGTGGCATTACGGACTGACGACCGCATCAGGTTTTACTGTTCAAAAATACATTGGCACAAAGATCCTAACAGGAATTACTCCAGATAACTGAAAACCTGTGGTGTTTAGTTTCCAGCTTGAGAATTTTTGTTTGCTTTGATTTTCACACTAGAAATTTATTTAGAAAATCCGTTTTATACAAAAATATATGTCAGTAGCCTGTGTTTGGAATATGAATTAGTTGGGGTTTTAATGTTTTTTTTTTTTTTCTTTTCTAACGATATAGTTTAATCCGACTTTGCCTATAATCCATCATTAGTAAATGATGTTGTGTTTATGAACTTCTCGGAATTAATCTGACTCTTTAATCCACTGCGATGTGATATGAAATTTATTTTGCCCTTACATTATTTACTATAAAATCTATTCTATTCAAAAAGCTAGAGTGCAAACATGTACTTAAATGTATATATATGTGTGTGTAAAGTAAATAAATGAGAATATAGCGGTTTTAAATTTGAACATTGTGAGATTCTTTTCAATTAACTCAAACTTGTCCAAAATAAGTACTCTTTATCCCCCCAATTAAAATGGATTTTTATTCTTTGATCATTTTTGTTAAATTATTGATCTAGTTTGTGGCTGGAGACAGGCCAGTATTTAATCATTGTAGTTGAATTTGATTCTTGATTTGAGAGCTGTGTATTTGATCAACCAGCTGGCTCACAGTATGTCACAGATCATATTTGACTAATTTTAGAGCAAACCAGTTTAATAACCATTTCACTAAAAAAGCAGTATATTTATACAATGTTTTACCAAGAAGAAACCATTTGAATTCTCAAATTTTTCAAGTGTGCCCTAGGGTCGGCCAGCACAGCATGTTAGTGTTAAACATACATTTTATTGAAATAATGAAGAGAAATTTATAAACGAATGTGATGACAACTGACTTTGGAGAATTTTTAAGTCGAGCTTCAGTTTACAAATTACTTGACATTATGTCTTGTAACTTCTTAGTAATATACTTTTTAAATCATACTTTAGGAAGCCGATGGGCTAGTTTGGGGAACCTAAGCACCCTTTCCATTCCTGTCTGGATAATCTTGATAGAACAGAAGTCCTTTTAAAAGACCAATAAATTCAGCTGTAATCTTTGTTTCAGTATGCCATGCTTTAATCCTGTAATAGTCTATGTATTAGGCCGGGTGCACATGAGGCTTTTTTTGCGCGCACTAACGAGCGTTATTAACGCAGCAGCATATAACTACGCATTACGCGAAGACCAAACGCATAACGCGCGCTGAAGAGGTGTGTCTTGAAAACACCAAGGCTGTTGCGCATGTGCACTTGGAACAGCTTTTTTTTTTTTTTTCCTTCAACTCAAATACAGTTTTTTATGACGTGCGTCAAAAATAACGCATCGTCTGGCCTCTACCATCTCTTCTGTCATTTTTAACAAATTTTAGTGTGCACTAAAAAAAGGCCTCATGTGCACTCGGCCTTAACTGGCTTAACCTCCCTGGTGGTATTCCCGAGTGTGACTCGGGGTTAAATTTCGCTACCGCGAACGGTAACCCCGAGCCACACTCGGGCTGGATGTTTACTCACCTCCTCCTGGCTCCCTCGCTGTCCCCTGCAGTGTGATCGCGGCGAGCTGCTTCCTGGAAGGCTCCCTGCGAGTCACATGATGCAGGGGGAAGGACCAGCAGCAAATTTAGAAAAAAAAGAATTTTACAGTTTACATTTTGGATTATACAGTGCAATGTTTATGAATGGCACTACAGGATAACAAATAGACCATACATCGTCTCACCCTTGCTTGCAGACAGATTTCAGTGTTTTTTGTTGTATTTTATTGAATATTATTTATTTGCATTATTTTGGATAATTCTTTTTGGGATAATAAATTGTCGTGTTTCAAACTTTAATCGGACTCAGTGTATTTACTATTTTTTTATTATTATTATTTATTTATTTATAAAGGATTTTACCAGTAAGGATTCTTGATTGCACGGATTTCAGTGCGTGATTCCTAATTATTACAGGCTAACTATGTACATAAACACGTTTCCTTTAAAAAAAAATTGAGACGCTTTTAGACACGAAATTTTGAAAAAATTACACCGCCAGGGAGGTTAAGTTCTACCCGAAGTCTAAATGTCCCCATGGTCGTAAAATTTGATCCAATTGAAAAGCTTCATTATTTTTCCATTTCTTTTTCAAAGCGCACATTGATTAAAGTAGAAAGTATACCCCTTCAATCCTAAAAGTACTTTTCTCTGCACCATTACGATTTTATTATTTTACTTTTTCTTTCTTTCATATAGTCGTTTTCCAGAACCTGTACAGCCCTCTATCACAGGGGTCAAAATTTCCACTCGCCTGCTCGCATTTGGCGAGTGGAAATTAAGGGTGGGCGAGTGGAGATGCACACGCAGGCAGCACGATAAAGTATATCGTTCTGCCTGCGCTGCGTATTCCAGTGGCAGACGTTTTTTTGTTTTTTTCGGCCGGCAGAAGTCACTTCCGGCGCGTTTACTGTCCGTCACTTTTCAGCCGGCGTGAAGGGACATCCAGCGTGTAGCAGGCAGGTCCGGTAAAAGGGGGGCGGGAGAGGGAATTTGCACCTCCCTGTTGTGACACTTTGAGGACCAATTGATTCCTCGCGCCAGATGTTTCCCATCTCTGGTTCTCATGCTGTACCCGGCGTGCCCTCTGTCTCTCCATGCTACACTCTCACTGACGCTGCTTCAGGGAGACGGGTTGAACCTCTTACTGATCTCAGAGTTTTGCTCGGCGCACTCGCTGGATCGTTTGCTGTACCATGTGACCGGATCACGGGAAACTGCGCCGAGCAAACATCTCGAATCAGTAAGCGGTTCATCCCATCTCCCCAAAGCAGCATCAGTGAGTGTAGCATGGAGAGACAGAGGGCACGCCGGGTACAGCATGACCAGAGATGGGAAACATCCGGCATGAGGAATCAATTGGTCCTCAAAGTGTCACAACAGGGAGGTGCAAATTCCCTCTCCCGCCCCCCTTTTACGGTGTTACATGCTGGATGTCCCTTCACGCTGCGCTCCTCCTCTTCCGGGCACAGCGTGAAGGAGGACTCAGCATGCCTCAGCGAGTGAGGGAAGCAGGGATTATCCCCGCCCCCTCACTCTACTACTCGCGATGTCAGGTAAAGGAGGGGGATGAATTGCAGGGGAGTGGGAGGGGGTGAAAATTGCAGGGGAGTGGGAGGGGAGGGTGAAATTGCAGGGGAGTGGGGAGGGGTGTGTGAAAATTGCAGGGGAGGGGGGGGGTGAAAATTGCAGGAGAGTGGGAGGGGGGTGAAAATTGCAGGAGAGTGGGAGGGGGTGAAAATTGCAGGGGAGTGGGAGGGGAGGGGGGGAAAATTGCAGGGAGTGGAGAGGGGTGGTGAAAATTGCAGGGGAGTGGGAGGGGGTGAAAATTGCAGGAGAGTGGGAGGGGAGGGGGGTGAAAATTGCAGGGGAGGGGGGTGAAAAATTGCAGGGGAGGGGAGGGGGGCGGGTTGAAAATTGCAGGGAGGTGGGAGGGGGGTGAAAATTGCAGGGGAGGGGAGGGGAGGGGGGGTGAAAATTGCAGCAGGGAGGGGAGGGGAGGGAGGGGGGTGAAAATTGCAGGGGAGGGGAGGGGGGTGAAAATTGCAGGGGAGGGGAGGGGGGGTGAAAATTGCAGGGGAGGGGAGGGGAGGGGGGTGAAAATTGCAGGGGAGGGGGGTGAAAATTGCAGGGGAGGGGGGTGAAAATTGCAGGGGAGGGGAGTGAAAATTGGAGGGGAGGGGGGTGAAAATTGCAGGGAGGGGGGGAAAATTGCAGGGGAGGGGGGTGAAAATTGGGGGAGGGAGGGGGTGAAAATTGCAGGGGAGGGAGGGGGTGAAAATTGGAGGGGAGGGGGGTGAAAATTGGGAGGGAGGGGGTGAAAATTGCAGGGGAGGGAGGTGAAAATTGCAGGGGAGGGGGGTGAAAATTGCAGGGGGGGGGTGAAAATTGCAGGGGAGGGGGGGTGAAATTGGAGGGGAGGGGGTGAAAATTGCAGGGGAGGGGGGTGAAAATTGCAGGGGAGGGGAGGGGGTGAAAATTGCAGGGGAGGGAGGGGGTGAAAATTGGAGGGGAGGGGGGTGAAAATTGGAGGGAGGGGGTGAAATTGCAGGGGAGGGGAGGGGGGTGAAAATTGCAGGGGAGGGGAGGGGGGTGAAAATTGCAGGGGAGGGGAGGGGGGTGAAAATTGCAGGGGCGGGAGGGGGTGAAAAATTGCAGGGGAGGGGGATGAAAATTGCAGGGGAGTGGGAGGGGATTGAAAATTGCAGGGGAGGGGGTGAAAATTGCAGGGGAGGGAGGAGAGGGGGTGAAAATTGCAGGGGAGGGAGAGGGAGGGGGTGAAAATTGCAGGGGGGGAGGGGAGGGGGGTGAAAATTGCAGGGAGGGGAGGGGAGGGGAGGGGGGTGAAAATTGGGGGGAGGGGGGTGAAAATTGCAGGGGAGGGGGGTGAAAATTGCAGGGGAGGGGAGGGGGGTGAAAAATTGCAGGGGAGGGGAGGGGGGTGAAAATTGCAGGGAGGGGAGGGGGGTGAAAATTGCAGGGGAGTGGGAGGGTGAAAATTGCAGGGGAGTGGGAGGGGGGTGAAAATTGCAGGGGAGTGGGAGGGGGTGAAAATTGCAGGGGAGTGGGAGTGGCGTGAAAATTGCAGGGAGTGGGAGGGGGTGAAAATTGCAGGGGAGTGGGGAGGGGTTGAAAATTGCAGGGAGTGGGAGGGGGTGAAAATTGCAGGGGAGGGAGGGGTGAAAATTGCAGGGGAGGGGGGTGAAAATTGCAGGGGAGTGGAGGGGGTGAAAATTGCAGGGGAGTGGGAGGGGGGTGAAAATTGCAGGGGAGGGGATGAAAATTGCAGGAGTGGGAGGGGATGAAAATTGCAGGGGAGTGGGAGGGGGATGAAAATTGCAGGGGAGTGGGAGGGGGATGAAATTGCAGGGGAGGGGATGAAAATTGCAGGGGAGGGGGATGAAAATTGCAGTGAGGGGGATGAAAATTGCAGGGAGTGGGAGGGGGTGAAAATTGCAGGGGAGGGGACGAAAATTGCAGGGAGTGGGATGAAAATTGCAGGGGAGGGGGATGAAAATTGCAGGGGAGTGGGAGGGGATGAAAATTGCAGGAGTGGGAGGGGGTTGAAAATTGCAGGGGAGGGGGATAAATTGCAGGGGAGGGGGATAAATTGCAGGGAGAGTGGGAGGGGACGAAAATTGCAGGGAGTGGGAGGGGGATGAAAATTGCAGGAGTGGGAGGGGGTGAAAATTGCAGGGGAGTGGGAGGGTGTTGAAAATTGCAGGGGAGGGGGGTGAAAATTGCAGGGGAGGGGGATGAAAATTGCAGGGGAGTGGAGGGGGATGAAAATTGCAGGGGAGTGGAGGGGGTGAAAATTGCAGGGGAGGGGGATAAATTGCAGGGAGGGGGATAAATTGCAGGGAGGGGAGGGACGAAAATTGCAGGGGAGTGGGAGGGGGATGAAAATTGCAGGGGAGGGGGATGAAAATTGCAGGGGAGTGGGAGGGGGATGAAAATTGCAGGGGAGTGGGAGGGGGATGAAAATTGCAGAGAGTGGCAGGGGGATGAAAATTGCAGGGAGGGGGATGGAAAATTGCAGGGAGTGGGAGGGGGTTGAACATTGCAGGGAGTGGGAGGGGTGAGAATTGCAGGGGAGTGGAGGGGTGAGAATTGCAGGGGAGTGGGAGGGGTGAGAATTGCAGGGGAGTGGGGGGGTGAGAATTGCAGGGGAGTGGGAGGGGTGAGAATTGCAGGGGAGTGGGGGGGGTGAAGAATTGCAGGGGAGTGGGAGGGGTGAGAATTGCAGGGGAGTGGGAGGGGGTGAGATTGCAGGGGAGGGGGTGAGATTGCAGGGGAGTGGGGGGGTGAGAATTGCAGTTGAGTGGGGGTGAGAATTGCAGGGGAGTGGGGGGGTGAAAATTGCAGGGGAGGGGTGGGGGTGAAAATTGCAGGGGAGTGGGAGGTGGGTGAAAATTGCAGGGGAGGGGGATGAAAATTGCAGGGGAGTGGAGGGGGTGAAAATTGCAGGGGAGGGGGTTGAAAATTGCAGGGTAGTGGGAGGGGGTGAAAATTGCAGGGGAGGGGTGGTGAAATTGCAGGGGAGAGGGGTGAAAATTGCAGGGGAGAGGGGTGAAAAATTGGAGAGGGGTGAAAATTGCAGGGAGGGGATGAAAATTGCAGGGAGGAGTGGGTTGGTGAAAATTGCAGGGGGGGGTTGAAAATTGCGGGGGAGGGGGAGGGGGTGAAAATTGCAGGGGAGTGGGAGGGGGTTGAAAATTGCAGGGGAGTGGGAGGGGGTTGAAAATTGCAGGGAGTGGGAGGGGGTTGAAAATTGCAGGGGAGTGGAGGAGGGTTGAAAATTGCAGGGGAGGTGGAGGGGGATGAAAATTGCAGGGAGGAGGTTTAAAATTGCAGGGGAGGGGGATCAAAATTGCAGTGGAGGGGGAAGGGGATGAATTGCAGGGGAGGGAGAGAAATGAATTAAAGGGGGCCCTTGGCAGAACTAACCTCTCCCGTGAGGGGTCATAATTGGTGAAATGGTGGCGTAGGCGTTTGAGGTTCAGCAAAATTAAATATATCTATTTATAAAGAAAGATGAGTGATACGGAAGGTGCAAAAAAAACCAAATGGGGATGGAAGTATCGCACACAAATTTTAATGGATTCATCTGTATTAGCATCCAAGGGGGAAAACTGACTATGGGGTCTTCTAACTTCTTATGATAATCTGGCATACGAACAATTAAGAGTATTCGGTTCCACTTGATATATCGGATGCATAAACCCCAAATTAATTTGGTCCTAAAAACTGTTGGAGAGGAATCTGTACTTATTGGAAGATATTACTTGGATCTGATGTCTGGGTATACAGTATATGTATCTGGCGTCTGATGTCTGGGTAGATATGTATCTGGCGTCTGATGTCTGGGTAGACATGTATCTGGCGTCTCGGTCTGGTTAAAGTTATTTATTTTTGTAACTTTATTCGGAATAAAACCTTTAACAGTGTAATTTCATAAGATAATTTAAGAGGGTGTGTTTAGGGGCGGAGTTCAGAGCAGGGTAGGTGGGGCAACTGGTGGCGAGTAACTTTTAAGGTCTGGCTAGTAGCTTGGGACTTGAAATTTTGAGCCCTGCTCTATCAGATGTGGAGCACAAACTAGTTGCCATAAACATAAAACATTGTTTAAAATAGTCAATAGGAGATTGTTAACCATGCATTTTATTTTCTGAATTCTTAGTATTTAAAAGTTAAACTTTAGATGCAGGAGTTGTGAGAGATAGTAGTACTATCCTATGCATTTAATCCACTTTTTTCTAAACCTGGATCTTTCTTTAAATTAGATTCATACTTGTACTCCCATAACTAGAGAAGCTATTGGAGGCACTGGGCCCATCCTAGCCATCCCTAAGTCCACTGTTGTCCAGTGTCCCGGCAGACCAGACTGTGTAAAGGCTGTTGACAATAGAATTCCACTGCAAATCATTGTAACGTAAGGTCATAACTAGACCATACTGAGCCACGGTCAGACTTTGGAGGTTGAGGGGGAGCTTGTACACAATCACTAAGGGCTCTTTTTATGTTGGAGATGGCCAATCACAATCCCAGCATACATTTGCAAACTATATACTTACCACACACACAAGCAAAGTTACTCGTTCATACAAACACATGTACTCGCCTACATGCATGGTCCGTACAGGACACATACATTCTCCTTTACTCAGAAATAGGGATGAGCTGTTCGGTTCGGAGTTTGGGCCAAACTTAGCCTGTTCGGTCTGCTCGCGAACTCCGAACTTTTCCGGGTGTTCGGCGCATGTTCGACCACAATGCACTTTCCCACTGGCCTGAAGCTCGTAATAGGCTACAGCCTTGCACCTGACTACAGGTCTCGTGCAAGACCGGTTCAACAGTATGCCAATCACGGCTCAATCATGGGCTCACAGAGCTAAGTCCCGCAGCACACTATATAAGGTTTCCACGCACCGCTTCAGCATGCATTTGAGAGGAGATTTCATAGGAGATTGTTGTGTGTTCTTACTGCCGGTCTGCCACGCTACTGGGGGGTCTCATTTCTACAAAACATTTGGGAATTGAGGTGATCTTCTGTGTCTTGTCACTGCCAGCAAGTATTTTGGGGGTCTCACAAATTTCCACAAAACATTTGGGAATTGAGGTGATCTGTGTCTTGTCACACAGCCAGGTCCAACGCAGTATTTTGGGGGTCACTAACTTTACTAAATATCTGGGAATTGAGGTGATCTGTCTCTTGTCACTGCCAGCAAGTATTTTGGGGGTCACTAATTTCTACAAAATATTTGGGAATTGTTATAATCCGTGTGTTCTCACTGGCTGCCACCCATCAGGGGGTCTCACTGATTTATAGGAGGTTTCTGAGACTTGTAATCTGTGGCTTCTCACTGCCACCCATCAAGGGGTCCCACATACTTCTAGCAGATTTATGCGAATTGTAATTTGTGTCTTATCACTGCCACCCATCAGGGGGTCACACTGATTTATAGGAGGTTTCTGAGAATTGTAATCTGTGGCTTCTCACTGCCACCCATCAAGGGGTCACACTGATTTATAGGAGGGAATTGTAATCTGTGTCTTGTCACTGGCTGCCAGCTATCAGGGTGTCTCACTGAGTTATACCAGAGTTCTGTAAATCTTTAATCTTTATATCAGAGTTCTGTATATATTTAATCTATATATCACTCACTATGTCTGAAAGACAAAAAGGACAGGCAGACGCTCCCAGACACAGATAAGAGGGCAAGCAGCCCCTGTGTCGGGAGGCTGTGCCTCTGGTCGTGGTGGACGTGGTGCATCCTCTGCAGGGGCACGCTTGTCCTTTCTAACTGGTGCTGGCCGTCTTAAGCAGCAGCAACATACTGAGGATTTGGTGGATTGGCTAACCAGGCCATCATCATCCTCCGAGTCCTCTGCCAGCCAGGCTTGTAGTGTTTTACAGTCCACCTCAGCTGACAAAACATCTAATGCAGCCTCCATGTCCACAGCTACTCCTGCCATAGCCTCACTATCACACAAGGAGGAGTCAGCTGAATTGTTTGACTACAATGAGAGTGACATGCTGCTTGAGGATGCGCAGCAAGTACAGTGCTCTGATTCAATCTCTGAGGTTGAGGAAGGGAGTATAATCAACCTAGAGGAAGGGGGTGCCAGTGATGACACACAAATAACTGGCACTCATGTTGCTCCAGCAGCTACAGCATACTGTCAAGTTGGCTCCAGTGACGAGGAGATAGGGGGTGAAGATGACATTGATGATGAGGTCACTGACTCCACCTGGGTGCCAGATCGAACAGAGGAATCAAGTGAGGGGGAGGAGGAGGCACAGCAAACACGAGGCACAACATCCTCTATGACTAACTGTAGCACTAGCCAGTCCAAGGCATCAGATGTCAGAGCTGCTCCGGTGCAGAGCGCTGTTGTCTCAAAGCACACATGCATGAACTCTGTTGTCTGGGAGTTCTTTAAGAAATGTGCAGCAGAGCGCACCGTTGCTATTTGTAATCTATGTCAGATGAGGCTGAAGCGTGGGAAAGACACCAGACACTTGGGTACCACGTGCTTGAGGCAACATATGAACACCTGCCACACATCCCGTTGGCGCAAAACTTTGCATAGGTCCTCCTCATCTGTCTCTACCCCCACTGTATGTCCTGCCATGTCATTGCCTACAACCTCCACTGACAGGGATGATGCTACAGTAATGGATGTACCAGCTCCTTCCTCACAATGTGACATCATCCCATCAGCTGAAGATTTACACAGTCAGATTACGTTGCCGCAGCTGCTGCAGTGTAAGAAAAAATATAGTCCCAACCATCCCCAAGCACAGTGTCTAAATGCCAGCTTAGCAAAATGACTCGCATTGCAGCTGCTGCCTTTCCAGGTGGTAGGACTCTGCTCCCTTCCCTGAATTTGCTGAATGTGCTGTACCACAGTGGCAGGTTCCAAAACGTCATTACTTTTCACGCAAGGCCATTCCAGCACTATACCAGCACGTGGAAGACAATGTTATCCAGTCATTGGGAAAGGCAGTCAGCATCAAGGTGCATGTGACTTTAGACACGTGGTCCAGAAAGCATGGACAGGGCCGTTACATTTCCTTCACGGCACACAGGGTAACTCTGATTGCAGCTGGGAGGGATCTAAGACGGGGCTCTGTGCTGGAGCTTGTTCATCCACCACGCCTCCAGAAAGCTGCTTGTATGAGGTCTGTCTGCTCCACCACCTCTTCCTCCTCCTCCTTCTCTGTCTCTAGCGAAGTGGCAGTTAAACCGACGCGTGGCAGGGACTACGCAATGGCTCAAGCAAAAAGATGCCATACTGTGCTTGAGCTGGTTTGTTTAGGGGACAGGAGCCACACCAGGCCAGAAATTCTGTCAACTCTGCAGGGGCAGGTGCAGAGATGGTTAACACCACGCCAGCTTCAGCTGGGAATGATCGTCTGCGATAATGGCAGCAACCTTCTCTCCGCCCTACGCAAGGGTAAATTGACGCATGTACCATGCCTAGCACACGTCCTAAATCTAGTGGTACATCGTTTCCTAACCAAGTACCCAAGGCTGCCAGAGCTTCTCAGCCAGGCCAGAAAAGTCTGCAGCCACTTCAGACGGTCATTCCCAGCAAGCCTTCGCCTGGCAGAAATTCAAAGAGAATTCCACCTTCCCACAAACCGTCTGATCTGTGACATGCCCACCAGGTGGAACTCGACATTAGCAATGCTGCAGCATCTGCACAAGCAGCAGAGGGCCATTAACGAGTACCTGTGTGAGTATGGCACAAGGACAGGTTCAAGTCAACTTGTTTTTTTCCCCCTCGCAGTGGCTGATGATCAAGGATGCATGCACTGTACTGTCACCATTTGAGGAGGCAATGAGGATGGTGAGCAGGGACAGTGCATGCATCAGTGACACAATTCCTTTAGTGTTCCTGCTGGAGCACACTCTGCGGGGAATTATAGATGTGGCTCTAGAGGCAGAGCAGCGGGAGGAAGAGGAGGCCTTCCCTAGCTCTGAAGGCCCCAGTCTTTCCGCAGACAGCATTCCAGCGGGTCCTACTCAGATCAGACAGGAGGAGGAGGAGGAGGAGGAGGAGGAGGAGGAGGAGGAATATTTAAGTAGTGGGGGCATTGAAGGTGGGGATTCCTCAAGGGAGGGTTTCGTGTGCCCAGAAACACAAGGGGCTAGTGCGTGGCTGGGAGGAGGACGTGCACGATACGGTCATCCTCATTGACCAGGAAGACTCGGAAGCTAATGCCACCTCCAACCTACGCTGCATGGGCTCCCTTATGATGCAAAGCCTGCTAAAGGACCCCAGGATTCGTGCTATAAAGGAGAGGGATCATTACTGGTTGGCAACCCTTCTTGATCCACGATACAAGGGTAAAGTTGCAGAGCTCATCCTGCCCGCACAGAGGGAGCACAGGATGAAAAAACTTGAGGACGCTCTAAAGCGACACTTGTGTAACACCTTTCCAGGCACTGGTAGGTTACCAAGTGATGACACACGTGCTTCTGAGGCCGCGGATGATCAGAGGAATAGTGGTGAAGGCCAGGGCCACTTGACTGATGCATTTTTAAAAAAAATTTAGTCCACGATGCCCAGGGACGTCAAATGTAGGCACCCATTGCCCGTGTCTTCACCATATGGTTCAGGACTACCTAGGGGCAAGGGCAGATCTGGATACCTTTCCAGCAGATGATCCACTGGCTTACTGGGTGTTGAGATTGGATCACTGGCCTGAACTTAGCCAATATGCTATGCAGCTACTAGGTTGCCCTTCATCCAGCGTGCTTTCTGAAAGGATGTTCAGTGCCGCTGGAGGTTTTGTCACAGACAAAAGAGTGCGTCTGTCCACCGACTCTGTAGACCGGCTGACATTTATAAAAATGAATCAGTCCTGGATCAGCAGTTATCAATCCCCTGATGCTGACGTAACGGAATAGATCGGGGATGTCTTCTGAATTCACAAAACCTCCAGCACTGAACTCTTCCACAATACCACAAAAGGGTTACGGTGTGAATGCACTTGCTGCCATGAAAGGCGCAATATTTGGCTGCAATGACGCCTGTGCCACATCTATATCATTTTAATTTTTTGAACCGCAGGGTACAACCCTGCACTCTTCCACAATACTACAGAGGGGTTACTGTATGATAGTACTTGCTGGCAGTCTGGCACCAAAAGCACAATATCTGGGTGCACTGACGCCTTTACCAGATTCATATCTTTTTAATATAGGACCGCAAGGTCCACCCCTGCATTCTTCCAAAATACTACAGAGGGGATACTGTATGATAGTATTTGCAGGCCTGGCACCAAAAGCACAATATATGGGTGCACTGCCACTGACGCCTGTATCAGATTCATATCCTCAGAGGGGTTACGGTGTGACGGCACTGTTGCCGACGCTAAAGGCCCAATTTTAAAGCACCTATTGTTACTTTCATCCAAAGCCTGCATAAGTTTCACAATAATTTAGCCAAAAAAATCACTAAACTTTTTCTGCGTGTCCGAAAATGTCTTCTCTTTTCATACAGACTGCCGCCCCAAGCAGTTGTTTATGGATAGATTAAAGGAAAAGCATTTACCGTCATTTGAAACGTAATTTTTTTGTTTTTAAGTGTTTCTATACATCCTAGAAATCCGCCACTTCACGGGCAGGTTATGGGGACCTCCTAGGCACAATATTTGAAGGAATTTTTCGTTTTATTTTTAACCCTTATTTCATGGAAAACTCTCTCTCCCTTTTAAAACGTTTTTTTTTTAAACTTTTTGTCCTTGTTTCCTGTCCCCCAGGGCACTACCCTGACCCCCATACACCTTTTATGGCAAATATCTATCATATATGCCCTCTTGGAGGGCACTCTAAAAACTGAATTTTCAGCCCCATTGACTTGTATTGCGTTCGGATTCGAACATTTGGAAAGTTCGGGTACGAACCCAAACTCGGGCGTGTTCGGCTCATCCCTACTCAAGAAATTAATCTAGTCTGTTGAAGTGAAGAGCAGCAGATATTTGCAGGTAAAGCACAGGCTTGTTCTTTGAGAGCCACAGAGTAGGGATTGTGACTGGGTTCGGGAACACAAAGTTTGGCATGGGGTCCAGTGAGTTCATATTTTCTCCTGATTACCTTTTGACATCCCGTACAGCAGACACTATACTATTGGTAAAAACCTGATAAAATGTGCTAAAATAAAAAATTTTGCTTTTGCAAATTTGTTTCTTAAATGCAAGTTGCGATATCCTAATTCCTAACAGAAGACAAAGTAACATAAAACTTACAGCTATATCATACCTTTAATGAGATCATCATGGGCTGCAATGTGTATTCAAACATCTGCTTCTGTACCTTTTTGCTTGCGTGAGAATGAGTATAGCTTTATTTTCCATAAAGTTAAATGTTTGGGGGACCAATAATTCAATAATGGTTCAATGAGTGATGCATGTTTGTATTTGAAGAAAATGTGACCAGAAAAGGATAAAATCCATGAGATTTACTGTGATAAGTAACCTGCGGAAGGAAATACTTACCAATTTATTTTAAAGAACCTTTCATACAAAAATATAGATGGTAAATCACAACATCATCCATTTGGTGATCTGCTTCTGATCACACCAGATGTAAGTCCAAAAGACAAATTCCATTTTAATCTCATCATTAAACATTGTATCCCAGTGCAGTTTTCCTGTCTGTATTTGAATGTTTCAAAGTATTCAATTCAAAAGATTCCATCAAACGGGGATGAAGATTAAGTTGACCACTGATCATTGGCTCATGAATATCTCAAATCACACATCCCTTTTCCCATCCTCCCATCCTATTATTCTAAATGTTACTATTGGAAAATGTTAATGTAAGCATAATATTTTGATGCAAGTTCTATTTTTCAACTATTGGGCCTTTCACCTTTTCTTTCTGTCTAGATCGATCACAAGGATCTTCGTCAACATCTATACTTTTAATTGAACCGCTCTGTAAATGGTTAAAAGTTTTCTGACGGAGATCATTCTGATTTCGGCAGTCCGTAGAAGAACACAGGAACTCCTAACTGGAGTCTATACAGTGGGCAAAAAAAGGATTTAGTCAGCCACCAATTGTGCAGGTTCTCCCACTTAAAAAGATGAGAGAGGCCTGTACTTGTCATCATAGGTACACTTCAACTATGAGAGACTAAATGTGAAACAAAATCCAGAAAATCACATTGTCTGATTTTTAAAGAATTTATTTGCAGATTATGGTGGAAAATAAGTATTTGGTCAATATCAAAAGTCCATCTCAATACTTTGTCATTGCCAACAAAGGATATATAACAGAGGTTAAACATTTTCTGTAAGTCTTCACAAGGTTTTCACACACTGTTGCTGGTATTTATGCCCATTCCTCCATGCAGATCTCCTCTAGAGCAGTGATGTTTTGGGGCTGTCGCTGGGCAACACGGACCTTCAACTCCCTCCAAAGGTCTTCTATGGGGTTGAGATCTGGAGACTGGCTAGGCCACTCCAGGACCTTGATATGCTTCTTACGAAGCCACTCCTTTGTTGCCCGGGCAGGGTGTTTGGGATCATTGACCTGCTGAAAGACCCACCCATGTTTCATCTTCAATGCCCTTTCTGATGGAAGGAGGTTTTCACTCAAAATCTCACGATACATGGCCCCATTCATTCTTCCCTTTACACGGATTAGTCGTCCTGGTCTCTTTGCAGAAAAACAAACCCAAAGCCTGATGTTTCTGCTACCATGCTTCACAGTAAGTATTGTGTTCTTTGGATGCAACTCAACATTCTCTCTCCTCCAAACACAACGAGTTGAGTTTTTACCAAAAAGTTCTACTTTGGCTTCATCTGACCATATGACATTCTCCCAATCCTCTTCTGGATTATACAAATGCTCTCTAGCAAACTTCAGACGGGCCCGTACGTGTACTGGCTTAAGCAGGGGGACACGTCTGGCACTGCAGGATTTGAGTCCCTGGCGGCGTAGTGTGTTACTGATGGTAGCCTTTGTTACTTTGGTCCCAGCTCTCTGCAGGTTATTCACTAGGTCCCCCCCATATGGTTCTGGGATTTTTGCTCACCGTTCTTGTGATCATTTTGACCCCACGGGGTGAGATCTTGCGTGGAGCCCCAGATCGATGGAGATTATCAGTGGTCTTGTATGTCTTCCATTTTCTAAATGATTGCTCCCACAGTTGATTTCTTCACACCAAGCTGCTTGCCTATTGCAGATTCAGTCTTCCCAGCCTGGTGCAGGTCTACAATTTTGTTTCTGGTGTCCATCGATAGCTCTTTGGTCTTGACCATAGTGGAGTTTGGAGTGTGTCTGTTTGAGGTTGTGGACAGGTGTCTTTTATACTGATAAGTTCAAACAGGTGCCATTCATACAGGTAATGAGTGGAGGACAGAGGAGCCTCTTAAAGAAGACGTTACAGGTCTGTGAGAGCCAGAAATCTTGCTTGTTTGTACTTTACTGTAGGTGACCAAATACTTTATTTTCCACCATAATTTGCAAATAAATTCTTTAAAAATCAATGTGATTTTCTGGATTTTTTTTTCTCCTTTTGTCTCTTAGTTGAAGTGTATCTATGATGACAAGTACAGGCATCTCTCATCTTTTTAACCCTTTCACTGCTGAAGACGTGTGGGACACGTCCTTATTGATGCACGTTGCATGCTGAGGACGTGCCCCACACGTCATCAGCATTGCGGGACCCCCGGCGGAGATACTCACCTCTCTGTCCGGGGTCCCACGGCGTTCTGACTTCAGCGTCCTCAGACGCTGAAGTCAAGCTCCTCCCGGCGTAAATGACGTCATCGCGCCATGCGCGATGACGTCATTTCCAGGCGACCCCCGGCAATGCCGGGAGATAGCCTGGAAGGGAGGGGGGGGATCCATTCGGATCCCTCTCCCTCCCGATCGGGAAGGAGCAGCGCTTAAAGCCAGGCACCGCTTAAAAGGGGAGAGTCTCCCCTTTTAAGCAATGCCTGGCTTTAACCCCTCAAGTGCTGGGTTGCACTTCAGCGCCTTGCGGCGCCGAAGTGCAGCCTATCTCCGTTGGGGGCCGCCATCTTGGATGGCGGCTCCCCCCCGGGACTCCCCTCGCTGTCTGACGTCATCACGCATAGCGTGATGACGTCAGATAGCCGGGGAACCCCCTAGCTGCCGGGGATTTCCCAAGGAAATCCCCTGGTGGAGATAGGGGGATCTTGTGAACCCCGATATCTCCAGAACCTGAGCATGGCCTTTCGAATGATACCCAACATGACTAGGTAAAACGTAAAAAATAATAATAAAAAAAAAAAAATTAAAATAATAAATAAATTTAAAAAAATAAATAAATAAAAAAAAACATGTTTTTTTTTTTGTGTGTTGTTTTTATTAATGCAGCAATATTGTTCACATTTCAATTATAATGTGAACAGTGATGCTGCACTAATGATTTTTTTCTATGGGGTGCGTTTGCTAAAAATCACGTAATTCCCCCCAAAAAAAGTAACAAGTCCCCATTTCAAATTTGTTGTACAAGCGCACCCATAGAAAACATAACCGCAAACGCTCATGTGATAAAATGTGAAAAAAAACACTTTACACACTGCAGATGATTAAAAATTCAATTTTTATTGTATTTTTTGTTATAATATACAGGCAGGACATGACGTATACATATAAAAATGATATATTATGAATCTGCGTAGTCTGCCGGAAACAACGATATATAATATGTCTGGGTCATTTATTAAAATGTGGCTTCAAATCGCGTTTAAACATGATGAGCGAAAGCGGTAAAAATGAGCTCAGCACACAGTGGTGAAACGCCTCAGCAGTGAAGGGGTTAAGTGGGAGAACCTGCACAATTGGTGGCTGACCAAATACTTTTTTGCCCCACTGTACTTGGCCCTAAAATCTGGTCTGAATTTTATTCTCTGTTCAAACCTAATCGGTAACGCTGAGCCATGAAGGGAAATTCTCGGTGTGAGGCGATTACCGCTAGTGGCTCCCTACTGTGTTGGTTAAGGATGCAAACTGATAAAACGGGACCTAAGGTTTCAATTAATGCTATACATCATGGGGTGGCAGAAATTACTTTTTTATAGTATTTTGCCAGAGGCAGTAAGGTCCTCCATCCCATGTGGTGCAAAACCTGACAAGTTTAACGATTACGTTTATGACAATAGGAAATTATTAACCAAGCGTTTTATCTTCTGAATTCTTGGTATTTACATGTTATGCTCTGGATGTCTAAATTGTAAGATAGATAGTGGTGTTATTTAGTTCTTATTAAAATGAATACTTATCAAATTTGTTAAAGTCTATGTTGTAAATGTTAGGCATTTTAAAAAATAAAATTAGTTGGATATTTCTTCATAATATTGAAATTGAGCAAATAGTAAATTATGTATTGAGTTGTAATAGATGCCCTTCAATTTATAAAGGATTTTACCAGGAAGGATACATTGAGATTTCTCTCGTTTTCAAGTATGTTACACAGTTCATTATCTGAATTCATTCTGGTTAGGTAACAACATGGTATATATGATCGTATATGTCATACTCCATAGCTAAATATGCCTTTAGTGGTAGAATGCACGGTGTGCGTCTGTCTGGCGGATCCAGAGAGGGGGCACAGGGAACACCCCCCGGGGGGGGGGGCTGCAGTCCCATTGTAGCAGATGCAGGGGACCCGTGGATGTTGAAAACCCTGTATCTCTAGTTCTACATAGACGTTTGAGAGGTGTCGTTGGAAAAACCAGATTTTGAATTTTTCACTGATACCATGACTATGTGAAATTTACAGTGTAAAATTGAAATGCATGAGAAGACTGTGCTTTTCTCAATTCTGTTTACATTCTGCAATACAAAATTTTAAAGTGAAATGACTCAAGTAAAGAGGTTAACTTCTATGTATTAAACCTCTGGAGTTCACTTGACAAGGCTATTTCCTGGATACACTCAAAATATATTAACTTTTATAGTGTAAACACTAAGCCTGTGTGTATATAGCTGTGTATGTGTATATTGAGTGTATGTCTGTATACAGCTGTGTAGGAGTGTGTACCTATGTGCATATCTCCCAAATGTCCCAGTTTTTAAGGGACAGTCCCTATTATGTTCCAAATCCCCCTTTCCATCTTTATTCTAATGTCCCCTCCAGTTAGGAACTTCCGAACTCCCCAATATAATCCAGGGTGTGCAGGTGTATAACAGCTGCACAACAATAAAACTCAAGGCAATTAGTCTGTAAACTATAATAAATGTAAATAAGATACTTTGGTTTGATTTTAGTTAACATTTTCATCACCAGAAATGGTCCAATATTTTTGATGCTGCCTATAAAGTTTATTAATAGAGTTTCTGAGCCTGACTTTAGCGGCTTCCCTAAATGGTGTGTGTATCTGAGATATATGGCTATGTATGTGTGTGTATCTGAGATATATGGCTATGTATGTGTGTGTATCTGAGATATATGGCTATGTATGTGTGTGTATCTGAGATATATGGCTATGTATGTGTGTGTATCAGTGCGTGTCTGTAGCTGCTTCATGTTATTGCTGGCGGTGCTTGATTCTCAGTGACAGAGCATTGCCAGAATACAGAGCATTGCTGTGTGGTGTCAGGTGTCCCCTGAGCTGCATGAGGACAGACCCTGTGCGGCAATGTTCTGGGGAGAGTGAGTGTGACAGGCACAACCTGCGATTAGGTGCAACTCTGCCTGTCACTGTGAACCAAACACCAGCTCTTAGCCAAAGCTGGTATAGTGCCCCCCCTCAAACTGTGTCTGGATTAGCCCCTGGGTTGCCCATCCCTTCTTGAAGTGTCTTAACCCCATCACTACCGAGATCGAGATATCTCCAGGCTTCAAAGTCACCATTCGTGCCCGATAGAGATCTCTTGATCTGCAGCCCAAAAGCAAATTAAATAGATTTTGTTTGCTTTTGGGCTGTAGAAGGTGCTCCCAAAGAGCTAAAACGGTGTAAAATTGGCTGAAGAATGTCCGGACATCGAACATTCAGGAACCGGTGCAGGGAACACGAGCTGCAACTGTAACAGCTGTAACTCAATTTGGCAATAGAGGGCACCATCTACTGGACAAATGTTATTACAGTAAGAAATACATTGGGAATATGCCCAAATATTAATTACTGTATAATTAAAAATTATTTAAAAAAAAAAACACTGGTTCCTAACAATTTTTTTTAGTAAATCATTCGGTAGTGAAGAGGTTAAACACATAAAAAAGTCTGTGCTGTTCTTACAATGGTACGCATGATGTTTTTGTTGCATTTGTGGAATCAAGAGACTGAGCTTGTTGACGGAGTTTATTTTTGATTTTTCATTCTGAAACAGAGAAATAACTCAGGGTTTTACTCTGGATCCTCTGATGCTCTCCTCTGCATTCAATGGCTGTCTCAGAACTACTAAACCAATGAGACCTCCACATGGCACAAATCACAGTCCCTGTGGCTGAGAAACACAGAAATCGCCACCTGCTGGTAGGAGGATAAGGGAGCAGCAACAGAGCTATTGACAATTCAGTTATGGGCTAGTCAATAGTGACAAAATAAAAAAAATGCTTATTACTTTATTCTGCATACTGTATTCTCTTTTAGGGTGCAATGTGTTTAATACACAGAGTGCCACATTTTCGTTACCATAAATCATTTTAAAATGATAACATCTAACAGAACTGCTTGTTGGCGATCTGTCAGTGATTCAGTGTGATGTGAACGTCGTAATCCTAGTGGAGAGTACGTCCCCGGATTCTGCTATGAGGGAAACCGAATACAGTTTATTACATCTGCTGACAATTCTGCCCATTAACAGTTTGACATTTTTGTATTTGCGTTTGCTAAAAACAGAACACCCCCCCCCGCTGAATGGATTAAAATATATATGAAAAATTACAAGGTATTATTTCTCGTTACAGGTCCACTTTTAATACTCATACAGGGTTATTCAGAGAGCGTGAAAAGCAGGAGAATGACTGGAGAATGAAAAATTCTAGGTCAAAATAGCCAAACCAGAAAAATTCTCCCTTTCATCTCACTTTCTAAATTGGCTATTTTGACCTAGAATTTTTCATTCTCCTGCTTTTCACGCTCTCTGAATAACCCTGTATGTATCTGTGAAGAGTACAATAGAATGCATATGTACAAACCTTTTTATGTTCACTATTCACTATCAGGGTTATCCAAAGAGATTCGAATTGCTTGAGAAAGGTAACCGAACGCTGAAAATCAGCGTTCGGTTACCTTTCCTGGCCATTCGGCTATCCAGAGAGCAGGCAATTCGCCAAATCCTGGCGAATTGCCTGCACATACGGTGGCTGTTCGGTGCCTGTTCGAGGGCAGTGAAAACCCCATGAAAAAGCACTGCTTCGTCTATTCAGAGAACACAAACCAGCAGTGAAAGGTTCCTGAAATGCCCTGTCATTCGGGGGTTTAATTCGGCAAATTTATTCAGGAGAATCCCATAAGCTTCAATGTTAAAAATATTCCCGTTTTAATTCAATATCTAATAAACCGTTCATTATAAAATTCTGCAGTAAAAAGTCTATTTATAGATTTTTTAGGCTACTTTAAGCATTTTTCTGAATTTTAAAAAAAAAAATTAAAAGTCCGATTTTTTTTTTCTTTTTTTTTTCAGTTTGCTTATTTTTTTTGTAACAGCCCTCTTTATTATCATTCCCTGGACCTCCTGTGAAAATTTCAGACATTTTCGCTCAGTAGTTTCTTTGCAAACAGCGTTTCATTTTCCCAGATTCATACAAATGGTTTTTCTAATTTATTCACTGCCTCCTCTACGTCACAGCTGCTTCGGCTCTGTGTGATTCGGCTCATGTTCAGCTCCTGTTCGGCTTCTTCGAAGGTTAATCCAGATGTTTTTGCTTGTTTTCAGCGTGCATTCGGTTAGTTTTCGTCGGGTTTGCGGCAGCTTTTCCCTGCAATTCGGGGACCCTGTGCTGTTTGCTGAATACACCGCAGGGTCACCGAAATGCAATGGGCAAAAGGAACCGAATTGAAGAGAACGAAAAGTCACCGAACGTGCGGTGACTTTTCGAATCTCTTTGGATAACCCTGATATGTGTAAATTATTCTACATTGTATAACTTATCTACAATGTAATGTTCAATGTAATTATTAGAAAATGTTAAATATTTGTACGTTCTTTACATAAAAAGGAACATTATCTATGTGCTTTCGTAATTATTTTCCATGAAACATTTATCATTTTGGCTGATTTGTAATATAATGGATATCTAGGGCATTCCTGGGGGAAATCCTGAGTTATATTTGCGAGACACTATAGAAATGACTTCAACTGACACACAGACTACTAATAAAACTAGTTGAAGCACCCCAAACACGTTAGTAGCCTTGTGTCCACACTTCCCATGATGTGCATGGGAGCTTGCCTGTCCATCTATTACTGAACTTGGTTCCCTATAGATGGAACAAAAAAATGTAACTATTGTGTTCGTGCTATATGGGATCGATTCTGCACTTGCAGTTTATTTGCCGATTGTTGACTAGTTGTCAACAATCGGCAAATAAACTGCAATTGCAGAATCGATCCCATATAGCACGAACGCGATATTGTCAATTCCCTTCCTGTATTGGTTCTCCATTTCTTGTTTTGCTGTATCTTCCAAAACCTTGTGGTATCCCAAGGTGAAATCAGGAAAAGGAGGCAGAACAACATGGGACTTATGTCCAGGGTACAGTTGTGAATAAAGAACATTTATGGAAGACTGTTGCTCTATTCATTAATACAGTGAGTTCTTGTTGCAACTCCCTTGCTCTGGGTTAAACATTTAAGAGAAATGTCACTTAAACATAACACTTTAAAGGTTCCTTTCATGGCTATCTGTAAGAGGTTTTCTTTGTTGTCCATCGTCAGGGCCGGTGCAAGCATTTTTGTCTACTCAGGCGAAGGTGCATTTTGGTGCCCCCCCCCATCCCTACCATGCCATGTCAATCAGCATTGAGATGCATAATAATCTCTAAAGCATACCAAGAAAATAAGTTGTCATTTGCGCTCACCCCCAGGCATGTACTGGCCATAGGGACTACAGGGAGATTCCCGGTGGGCCGATGGTCTGTGGGCCAGTGTGAATGCTGGTTCACCGCGTGGCTCGCGCTGCCCTTAATGGGTGAGGTGAGAACTTCCACACTGCAAAACAGACGCAATCTCATATTGCGGCCACCGTGCCGGTGAGACCCTCTGCGCATCCGCCTCACCTTAAGGCATGGTGCACACTTGACCTCAGTGCCACTGCGGTGCTTTACCCAATCGCTCTGCAGCAACTCCAGTATCTGTAGAGCGATTGGTTGAGCGATCCAGTTGGATTATATACTATTTTTGTGCGTATTTGCATAATTAAATTGGGCCGGTCTGGATGACATCCAGGGCTGATTTTCTGTCCCAGTCCAGCCCTGCTCACCCCTGTAGCTCCATGTTAAACAAAACACAGAGGTTTTGGTTTTATTTGATTGGTCATTAAAGTGTAAGCTCTTCTGCCGCATCACGACACCTCTGGGTCAGGCTAGTCCTTCCTAATGAAACCAAAAGCTGCTTTTCTAAGCAACCACATGTCCTCATGCGGCTTCTCAGCCATGAGAGAAACTGGTGGGTTTTATTTATACCCTCACCAGGAGCAATTCAGGTTTATAAGATACGTCTACCTTATTGATGTACTTATACACACTGCAAATTACAGAGCTCACTTCAATAAACCTTCCAGTAATGTGCAGTGTGTAAAAGCGTATCACAGAGCTCCACAGTAATAAAACTCACAGTAATGTGCGGTGTGTATGAGCGTATCACAGAGCTCCACAGCAATAAAACTCATAGTAATGTGCAGTGTGTAAAAGCGTATCACAGAGCTCCACAGTAATAAAACTCACAGTAATGTGCGGTGTGTATGAGCGTATCACAGAATCCACAGCAATAAAACTCACAGTAATGTGCAGTGTGAATGAGTGTATAACAGAGCTCCACAGCAATAAAAAAAGGTAATGTACCAATATCAGTTTATTCAAACCCCCTGCATATCATTTTACACCCCCAGTACATGATTTTACACCCACCAGCATAGCAATTTACACCCCCAGTAAATCAGTTTACAGCCCCAGACCCAGTATATCTCATTTACAGCCCCCCAGTATATCTATTTACGGCCCCCAGACCCAATATATCAATTTACAGCCCCCCCAGTATATCTATTTACGGCCCCCAGACCCAGTATATCAATTTACAGCCCCAGACCCAGTATATCAATTTACAGCCCCCAGTATATCTATTTACGGCCCCCAGACCCAGTAATATCTATTTACAGCCCCCAGACCCAGTATATCAATTTACAGCCCCCCAGTATATCTATTTACAGCCCCCCCAGTAAATCTATTTACAGCCCCCAGACCCAGTATATCAATTTACAGCCCCCAGACCCAGTATTTCAATTTACAGCCCCCAGTATATCTATTTACAGCCCCCCCAGTAAATCTATTTACAGCCCCCAGACCCAGTATATCTATTTACAGCCCCCAGACCCAGTATTTCAATTTACAGCCCCCAGTATATCTATTTACAGCCCCAGACCCAGTATTTCAATTTACAGCCCCCAGTATATCTATTTACGCCCAGACCCAGTATATCCATTTACAGCCCCAAGACCCAGTATATCAATTTACAGCCCCCAGACCCAGTATAGCAATTTACAGCCCCCCCCAGTATATCTATTTACAGCCCCAGACCCAGTATATCCATTTACAGCCCCCAGACCCAGTATATCCATTTACAGCCCCCAGACCCAGTATAGCAATTTACAGCCCCCCAGTATATCTATTTACAGCCCCCAGACCCAGTATATCCATTTACAGCCCCCAGACCCAGTATAGCCATTTACAGCCCCCAGACCCAGTATATCCATTTACAGCCCCCCAGTATATCTATTTACAGCCCCAGACCCAGTATTTCAATTTACAGACCCAGTATATCCATTTACAGCCCCCAGACCCAGTATAGCAATTTACAGCCCCCCAGTATATCTATTTACAGCCCCCAGACCCAGTATATCTATTTACAGCCCCCAGACCCAGTATATCCATTTACAGCCCCCAGACCCAGTATATCCATTTACAGCCCCCAGACCCAGTATAGCAGTTTACAGCCCCCCCCAGTATATCTATTTACAGCCCCCAGACCCAGTATATCCATTTACAGCCCCCAGACCCAGTATAGCCATTTACAGCCCCAGACCCAGTATATCCATTTACAGCCCCCCAGTATATCTATTTACAGCCCCCAGACCCAGTATTTCAATTTACAGCCCCCCAGTATATCTATTTACAGCCCCAGACCCAGTATATCCATTTACAGCCCCCAGACCCAGTATAGCATTTTACAGCCCCCCAGTATATCTATTTACAGCCCCCAGACCCAGTATATCTATTTACAGCCCCAGACCCAGTATATCCATTTACAGCCCCCAGACCCAGTATAGCAATTTACAGCCCCCCCAGTATATCCATTTACAGCCCCCAGACCCAGTATAGCAATTTACAGCCCCCAGTATATCCATTTACAGCCCCCAGACCAGTATAGCAATTTACAGCCCCCCCAGTATATCTATTTACAGCCCCCAGACCCAGTATATCCATTTACAGCCCCAGACCCCAGATATATCAATTTACAGCCCCCAGACCCAGTATAGCAATTTACAGCCCCCCCCAGTATATCTATTACAGCCCCAAGACCCAGTATATCCATTTACAGCCCCCAGATCCAGTATAGCCATTTACAGCCCCCCCAGTATATCTATTTACAGCCCCCAGACCCAGTATATCCATTTACAGCCCCCCAGTATATCTATTTACAAGCCCCCAGACCCAGTATTTCAATTTACAGCCCCCCAGTATATCTATTTACAGCCCCAGACCCAGTATATCCATTTACAGCCCCCAGAACCCAGTATAGCAATTTACAGCCCCCCCAGTATATCTATTTACAGCCCCCAGACCCAGTATATCCATTTACAGCCCCCAGACCCAGTATAGCAATTTACAGCCCCCCAGTATATCTATTACAGCCCCCAGACCAGTATATCCATTTACAGCCCCCAGACCCAGTATAGCAATTTACAGCCCCCCAGTATAGCAATTTACAGCCCCAGACCCAGTATAGCAATTTACAGCCCCCCAGTATATCTATTTACAGCCCCAGACCCAGTATATCCATTTACAGCCCCCAGACCCAGTATAGCAATTTACAGCCCCCCAGTATATCTATTTACAGCCCCCAGACCCAGTATATCCATTTACAGCCCCAGACCCAGTATAGGCAATTTACAGCCCCCCAGATATAGCAATTTACAGCCCCAGACCCAGTGCAGCAATTTAAAGCCCCCCCAGTATATTAATCTTACACCCCCCTCCCATTAGTTTATTCACACCTGGTAATAAATCTCCTCTCTGCCTCGCTCCTCCATCGCAGCAGAGTGAAAGCACGCGGGCTGGTGGCTCCTCCTGCAATTGTTTTCCTGGGCTATGTGGATCACGTGTGGGGGCGGCGCCAAATTACACAGTGTGCCTGCTCGTGTTAAGAACGTGGGATGGGACTGAGACAGGCACACGTCACACACTGCAGCGCCGCCGCAAATCTGATTTTTCCGCCCCTCAAACTGGCAGCAGGCCAGGACAGTAAGGCGGCCGCCTGTGCCGCCTTACATTAGCGCCGGCCCTGTCCATCGTAGGCACGGCTGTATAGCTATAAATGGTTATAAATCAGTTTTACAAAGCTAAACCATCTTCTTTCACGTTGCGTCTACCCATAGCCTCCCTCTATATGTCTTGCTGTTCCACCCCAGTACTCAGGCGATGTCTAGGTGTCTTCCCAAACTCTGTGTCTTTCCATACGCTTGATCCATATGTTCCTAAATTGCATGTATCCTTGTGTATTTTGGCATAATCTTTATTTTGAGTCTCTTCCAATGCCCACCCAAGACCTGGTCTTTCCCACCATGTTCACCACCTACTCCTGAGCTCTGCGTTTCTCTGCTGACATTCTGTCTATAGTGTTTGTGGCTGTTATCCTGGAGGGCGACGTGGGCAACTCTCCTGTGTATTGCAAAGCTCATGGAGTAATTAGATGGCAGAATCCAGGGATGGACGTACGTTGGGTTTGCAATATCTCATCAATTGATTTATTGCGTTGATCTTTATGATGTGAGTTGATGTTTTAAATGTGTGACTAGTTGTGCTACTGTGTTAAGTATGTTCCTCACCATATTGTTAATGCTCCTTGATTACCTTAGATTGAAGTGTTTAGTATGAAATTATATTAGCTTTGTTGTAACCACTTAAAAGGATCTCCACTAAGAACCTGTGTTACAGATGCCGCTGATCGAGGGTATTGCAGCGCTGACAAATGCCTGCATTTCACAATGTAATAATCCAAAGAATGACCGGAGAAAGTTGTGCTGTAAAGCTTCTTGTGTCACTCATTGGACTTTATTTTTTGTGAAATGACAGAGTTCATCAGCTCCGCCATGCCAGCGAATGTCAACAGTATGTATCACACCAGCGCTTCGTGAATAATCCCTATATTTCCTTAATCAGTAACGCAAACCTTTCAAGTGGCATATCGGAGTTTTAGCAAGATCTAAAACCACATGCTACTAAAAAATCTATACAGAACTGGATTGGTGACTGCACTCTAGATGAAAATATACAATAACTTTATTAACACATTATAGAAACATAGAACCTTTCGGCCCATCTAGTCTGCCCAATTACATGGATACTTTACCTGGATTTATCTTTTGTTTAGGATAGCCTTATGCCTATCCCATGCCTGCTTAAATTCAATTACTGTTTTGGCCTCTACCACTTCAACTGGAAGACTGTATAACCGACCGATGTTTTGGTTATCAATTATCAAGGTTATTAATGTATCCTTCCTGGTAAAATCCTTTAAGTAAATTAATAAAGGTTTGCGCGGTATCACTTTGATAATGGCTCAGAATGCCGAAATCGCTCTATATTATTTTAATGTATTAATAAAGTTTTGTGTTTATTAATCTCTAGTGGTCACCAATCCACATTTGTGTTTTTTGGACCAAGCAGAGTGTTTAACCCTTTAAATGACCTTTTGAGGGACTGCTGATTTTTGTATTTGTGTGTGTGTGTGTATATATATATATATCACAATCCTGATAATTTTTTTCCCATTGACAGTGATTTGCTGTGAATATAAAACCTAGCTGCATATTTTTGTCTTACACAATTTAAGAGTATATTAATCTACACCTTTAATTTAAAATTTAGATTGCCTCAAATGCAGTTATTACGTTTATCCAAGAAAATCTCTAAGGCTAGGGCAGGTGTCGGCAACCCGCGGCTCCAGAGCCGCATGCGGCTCTTTTTCACTTTTGCTGCGGCTCCCGCAGCTCCCTCCCTGTGGTGTAGCGTGGTGGGGGCTGGGGGGGCCGTGGCCCTGGGCGCAGTTTTGTTAGGGGCGCATTTGCGCCCCTAAAACTGGCCCGGGGGTTGAGGGGACCCAGATGCCGGGCAGCGCGGGAGCGCCTGCCCGGTCTTGAACAGTCCGTTGTGTGAAGTGGTGCGGCTGTGTGCGTGCGCAGCCGGTCACGTGGTCCGGCTAATCAGGTGGTACTGAGTCTCTGTACCACCTGACTGGCCGGACCATGTGACCGCTGCGCACGCACACAGCCGCATCCACTTCACAGGACGGACTGTTCAAGACCGGGCAGGCGCTCCGCGCTGCCCGACATCTGGGTCCCCTCAACCCCCGCCGGAGCTGCCTGGGGCAAGTATCCAGGTGAGAGCTGGGGGCAAATCCATGAGCTGGGGGCAAATCCATGTGTGAGCTGGGGGCAAATCCAGGACCTGGGGCAAATCCATGACCTGGGGCAAATCCATTAGCTAGCTGGGGCAAATCTATGAGCGAGCTGGGGCAAATCCATGAGCTGGGGGGCAAATCCATGAGCTGGGGGGCAAATCCATGAGCTGGGGCAAATCCATGAGCTGGGGCAAATCCATGAGTGAGCTGGGGCAAATCCATGAGCTAGCTGGGGCAAATCCATGAGCGAGCTGGGGCAAATCCATGAGCTGGGGGCAAATCCATGAGCTGGGGCAAATCCATGTGTGAGCTGGGGGCAAATCCATGAGCTGGGGCAAATCCATGTGTGAGCTGGGGGCAAATCCAGGACCTGGGGCAAATCCATGACCTGGGGCAAATCCATGAGTGAGCTGGGGCAAATCCATGAGCTAGCTGGGGCAAATCCATGAGCGAGCTGGGGCAAATCCATGAGCTGGGGGGCAAATCCATGAGCTGGGGGCAAATCCATGAGCTGGGGGCAAATCCATGAGCTGGGGCAAATCCATGAGCTGGGGGCAAATCCATGAGTGAGCTGGGGCAAATCCATGAGCTAGCTGGGGCAAATCTATGAGCGAGCTGGGGCAAATCCATGAGCTGGGGGCAAATCCATGAGCTGGGGGGCAAATCCATGAGCTGGGGCAAATCCATGAGCTGGGGGCAAATCCATGAGTGAGCTGGGGCAAATCCATGAGCGAGCTGGGGCAAATCCATGAGCTGGGGGGCAAATCCATGAGCTGGGGCAAATCCATGTGTGAGCTGGGGGGCAAATCCATGAGCTGGGGCAAATCCATGTGTGAGCTGGGGCAAATCCATGAGCTGGGGGCAAATCCATGAGTGAGCTGGGGCAAATCCATGAGCTGGGGCAAATCCATGTGTGAGCTGGGGGGCAAATCCATGAGCTGGGGCAAATCCATGTGTGAGCTGGGGTTTTACATTGTTAAGTGAAAAAGTCTTTTTTTTCTTCAGATTGACAGCTGACTGCACGATCCTGTATATAGCATTAAGGTAAGAAACAATATATGCAGTGTTAGATTTGTTTTAAATGTCGCAATGGTTTTGCGGCTCCCAGTTTTTTTTTCCATTCGGAAACGGGTCCAAGTGGCTCTTTATGTCAAAAAGGTTGCAGACCCCTGGGCTAGGGTCAGACGAGCGTGTTTTCTACAGACTGTGCGCCCGTGCAGTATAGACACACTTTTTGGCCACACAGTCAGTTTTTGTGACTGATGTTATTTTTGACGGATGTAGGAGGGAAAATAAATTAAAATGAAAAAACATTTTGTACATCAAAAATGCTGGACGCATAAATGCAGTCTGTCTGACCATGTTCCATCACTCACTCACAAAGCTATGCGGCCGTGGCGCACTTCGCACGTCTGTCTTAGGCTAGGGTCAGACGAAAGCAGTTTTAACGTGCGTTTAGACGCACGAAATCACGGCCGTGCTAGCAGCAAATGACGTCCAGTGCTGGGGAACACACGAAGTACGGCCGCACGAAAGTTCGTCCGCGCAACGTAAGTGGCAAACGAACGCATTTTTTCTAGAACGTCAAACCGCTAGTACGGACGTACAGAGTGCGCTGCGTCCGCTAGAGGCGTGTGTGCGTGATTGGGAGACGTCAGACGCTGCTAATGTCCGGCCAACATAACGTCCAGACACAAAAAGTGTTTTATTGATGATCCGTACAAAATCACGGACGAAAAGGCGCATCGTATGACCGCTATCGCGTATTCCGTGAAAAAATGCGTCCATTCGTTCGAACGCACTTTTTCACAGACAACGCGAAAAATGCGTTAGTCTGACCCTAGCCTTAGCAGTTCGACGTTCTTGCCTAACCTGCGTCCGTTTGCCGCGTCCGTGCGGACGTACTTCGTGTGTGGGCCTTCATTGGTCATGATTATCTGCTACCACGGACGTACTAAAGTGCGGCTACATGGGCGTTAACACTGCGTTCGTCTGACCCCAGCCTAAACAAAATCCCATTTCACATTGAACAATTCACAGCAACATACATGCAAGCGAATTGTCTCTGCTCTTCTGGTAATGCCGACATTGTATCAGTGTAGAGATCGACCGTTGCTGCAGATAAAATGCAAAAGTGTATGTGTATATATATATATATATAATTTTAATTATCCTTCTGTTCGATAGATGGCCCAGGTGTAAATAGACTATGCCTGTATCTGGAGCAAAAAGTAGCAGAGTACAGAGACACAACGTGGTCCCATAACAGCTGCCCTACATACCTGGCTGTTAGATGTCACTTTCCTCGCTAGAAGAGAAATGCTTCTTTAAAAATAGATATGCTAGACAACGTTTAACGAATTTGTTTTATTTGTGCCAGTGACCGGATAATAAAATAAATGATAATGTATAACGTAAATAACCTGCTTATTCTTGTGAAAGTCAACAGGCACAAACTAAGCTCCTACAAAAAAAAAATATATATTATTTTGGTAAATTTAGCAAATCTAAAAAGGATTTCTTTTGAAGAGCAGACTGTGTCCATGAGATCAAATAAACAACGATTGGACCTAAAGAAAAAAAATACTTGTTTTTATCCAGTATCCTTTCTTAATTGCAAAATCCAAATTGCTGTAACTTCTAAAGAAGTCAGTCTGGAACTTTTGTCGTGAGACCTCAAAATTTTCCGTCATAAGAATATACACCAAAATGGTAGCACTTCACAGAATCCTTTTTCTCTTTTCAATGATGAACAGGCCTATTCACTAAAAGGTGAAACTCTGGAGAATTGGCAGGAGAAGAGAACAATCTAGACCAAATGACTGATTTGGAAATCGAGTTAAATGGGGGAATATTCCTGGTTTGGCTACTTTGACCTAGATTTTTCCTTCTCCTGCCGGTTCTCCTGAGTTTCACCTTTAGTGAATAGACCTGTCTGTTATCTTAGATTTTTTAATAAATGATTTTCCTAAAAGAGTTAAGCTCTCATAGGAATAGCATGGGGCCTTGGCTTCCTGATGTGTTGTTAAAAAAAAAAAGACAGATGGCCTGTGAGGAAAGGCCATTTATGTTGTCCCCCACCGTCAACACTGCCTTTGATTTGCATTTTCTGTGTCTAACCATTTCGCTTCAGGACAATACATTCTAAATTATTAGAGCGTATTGTATTATTGTGTATAATGTTGGATTTTAATGTGTCTTCATGCATTGTGAGATTTCCATTACTGAAGGCGACGCTACATTTTGGACATATTCAGTGACAGGGGAGTTACTAGTCCTCCATAGGCTCCTGGGCTATGCCCTGGGACTCTCTACCGTTCAATTACAACACCCACGCATGGTATATGCATCTGTACAAATAATCACAACCCCTGTTTTGATCACATTTTAATATATTTGTTTTCCTTTTCTTCAGGTTTAGTTTTCTTTATTATTACTTTGACAATAAAAGTAGTGTTTATCAATGTGCTCAGTGATACAAATATATAATGTTGCTTGTAAAGATTTCTACCTTTTAATATCTGACTCTTCGTCTCCTCTAGTCCATAAAGCCTTATTTATTCTCTCCACTTATTTCCTCCTACCCTGATGTCTTTTGCCTCCATGTATTTGTTTATCCTTTACAGAAATATTGCTGTAATGAAAGGTTCTGAACTCTAGATGGTGTCCGTTACTTTGCACAATTTCACACAGGGTCTGCCTTATTATCATACATGCAGAAATTACGTTTGTAAATGTGATAGATGAATGGTCAGATCTCCTGCCTGCTTATGGGGGCTTGTAGAGATCATAATGAGATTACTAGCAATGCAGCTTCCGCAAAATACCAATAGAATATAAAAATTGTATCTGTATGTGACATAATGCCTGTATATGGAAATTACAGTACTACAATGTATCTGTGCCATACAGGGATTTCAGTCATTATAACCCCCTGATTCTTATCTATGTACAGTAGGCTTGTGCACCGATTTTTTTTTTTCGGTTCGATTCGGTTCGATTTTTCGGATTTTTAAACTTTTCGATTCGGCTCGTTTCGACCGATTTCTGTTTCGATTCGGTTCGGCTCGATTCGTTTTTCGTGTACTTTTTTTTTCGGAATATCGACCATTTTTCGTATTTTCGTGTCACTTAGCTCGTTTTTTATATCGACTTTTCGTGATTTCGGAAATTTTCGTTTTTCGGAATTGTACATGTTTTCGGAATTTCGACCATTTTTCGTATTTTTGTGTCACTTAGCTCGTTTTTTGTATCGACTTTTCGTAAGTTCGGAAATTTTCGTTTTTCGGAAAGTCTGTTCTCCTCGTTTCAAAGCAATAAATTTCGATTTGACACATTTCAAGTCCATTCGAAAATTCCCAAAATATTTCGTTTCGGCTCGGAAAACTTTTCGGATCTGCCATTTTCGGATCTAAAAATTTTCGGAAATTCGGCCGCATCCGAAAACACGAATCGGGAAATTTCGTGAAAATTCCGAAACCCGAAACGCACATCCCTAATGTACAGCAGTGAGTGACCACAGAGCTCTCCCTGTATTCTGCCTTTTCCCTGACTGTTGTAATGCTGCAGTAAAGTTTGTTATATTTGTTACAGTATATTGGAGATACATTGGAGTACAGATATTGGAGGCTGCTCCTAGTAGCTTCCTTTCAGTAATACAGGGTGACAGATTTCACAAAAATTCCACTTTGTATGCTACTTTTTATTTGTATTACTTAACAATAATTTTTGTGCTTTTGGTAATGAAAGGGTGAAATATAAAAAAATTAAAAAGTACTGTAATTGTGTCGACTTCAGTTATAACTACTTGCATGTATAAAAGGCTGCCATTTCTGGTTTCTTGTTACGCTGCTCCACGTTCTTTTAGGTGACATCTAGCCTTTTCACAAATTCAAAGAGCTCTACTCCAGAATTGTAAAATATATATTCTAAGAGAAAAAATAATAAATTACTGAAAATAAAGCTGAACCATAACAGGCGATTATTGTGTAACCACCCAGGGTTTCAGGTGATTTATCTACATATATTTAGTGAATAATGTAAAATTCCAAGTCCCTCCAACGGAAGAATTTTATACAATGATTTATACATATATGTCCCATGTCCAGAGGAGCATCAGCAAGCACACAAAAAAAATACTTTTTTTAAATTTTATTTTATATAGGACTGTTACGGGGGGAAACTTTTTTCTTTTTTCTTTCTATAAACTTGGTTTTCATATAATCCTATACTTTTTAATGACGCCTCAACACAGAACAAATCGTTTATTGCAGTTCACGTCACCCCTTTCATCACAATCTTTTTTGTTTTTGTCACAAAAAGGATTAAATTCCACCTAGATGAAGAGGTGATCCCAGTATCTGGGCTCTCCGTTTTTTCTTTTTGATGGCAGACTGTGCCGTTATATGTTGTGATACACATAAAACCAAAGTTTTGTCTTTCTCCATTTAGAACCTTTTAAGAATTTTTGGGACAAGTAACTGGCTTGGGATAAATGGAGCTACTTTATTGCAGAGTTTATACCCAAATAAAGACTTGAATCGGCACTAGAGATTTTTCTAGGTTCCATTTTTCAAATTGTAAATTTAAACTATATGTACCACTTTTTAACCCCCTTGACTACTGCGACTGAGCAAACTCGGTCCTCAAAAGCAGGGCTGGATTAAGTCCTCTATGGGCCTGGAGCAAAATATTTTGGTGGCTTTTTCCGGAATTCAGTGAAATGAAACATATTTTAGGTTATTTAATAGGCAGATACTGTGATTAATTTTTCATTGAGATTTCATTCATTTGCAGCGTGTAAAATATTTTTCCCCATTTTATCATCAAAAACCATTGTTGTTACATATTCTATAAGGAATTCTTGTTGAAAAAAATTGCTTTGGAACTAAAAATAAAGGTTTTGTTTTCTTTTAGATTTTACATGGTCACATTTGGTATCAATGCAAAGGCCAGACTCTGACCTGTCCAATGACGCCTCACTTGACCTTGTGAGGTGTAAATATTAGTGACGCAGGGGTCCAAAGTCCCCCCAGTGCTCTTCGCTGCAGTGTGGTGGTTTAGGTTTTGATGTAACAATTCGTAACAATGGATTGTGCCATTACCTCCACACTTGTTGGTGACATGAGAAATGTGATGATGAGTAAGTGCAGCATCATTGTTCACTTTGCAATTGAAAAGTGAAAAATATTGCTGTGCTAGAAAGAAAAAAAAAATTATATATATATATATATATAATTTTTAAACTGTTACATAAAACCTGGTCACGTTTGATATCATTGGAAAGGTCATGCTCTGTCCAGTGACACCTCTCATGACCCTGTAGATGCTATAGAGTTGGCGATACAGTGGTCCAAATGCCCAGCAATGCAGATATAGTTACCCTTTCTGTGGGCCTATTCTGGGGCATGGGCCTGGAGCTGCTGCTCCATCAGCTCCTATGTTAATCTGGCCCAGCTCATAAGCATATTCAGGCACCATAGATAGTCAGATCGATTGCTACATGTTCTGCAACAATGCAAATTAATTTAATTTATTGCAAACAGAATTGGTTTGCAAATGGGCTCCAGAATCTGCCCCTAAAATTTCAACAAATCGATGACATCCAATGTACTTGAACTCTTTAAAATGCTTGGACTTCCTTATCAGTGTTAGACTCTTGTCGATCCCAGCCTCCGCTCTCTGGCTGTAGAATAAGGCATACTATATAAATGTGAGGTTTGAATTGCTAGATTTCTGGATTTTCAGTGTCTGGGTAATGCAATGTGGTTTTCCATAAAAGCACTGGTTCCTGCCAGTGGTTTTATGGAAAACTACGTGCCAGTGAATGTTTTAATATACAAGCTTTTAATGATTGTATGTTCTTGAAAACTGAACATTTTATGGTAATTAAATGACCGCATTCCTCCCTACAGTCTTCAAAGGTGCAACTATTAAACCAGAACAGTCACGAGCGCAATATACTCACCGGTACAGATTACAGGACAGATGTAACATATAATTTTATATTTTCCAGACAGTTTAGCGTTAAAAACATATAAACATATAAACATAGAATTTTTGAAGCCGCTCTTGTTCTCAGATTACAAGCACTACAGGGGCAGCCGGAAACCTTTATCTACGCCACAGATTATATATTCCCACTAGATTATGAAGATTGCATGATTACAGGCACTCGATACAAGTATAATTATACATGATCAGCATAATGAAGAGTACATAATTAATATTCGAGAGCCCACAGAGAGCAGGATGTAGCTTTGAACTCAGAATGTGTTAATTGAAAGGGATGGGAGCCAAACGCAAATCCAAAATAGCATTCTGTGTTACCATGAGACTGCAGAGTCCGTCAAGCTCTTCAGGGCAATATCATACTTGACATCGCGTTAAAGACTATAAATACAATGTCAACAGATTAGAGTCTGCTGCCGCTTCATTCTACAGAACCACAATATTACACAACTCTCAGCATGAATTTGTTTCCCGGTTTCCCATGATGCCTAGTCACCTTACAAAATCTGAGCTTGATGGGAAATGTAGTTTCAAAACATCTGGTGAGGCCAAGGGTGCTGACACCTGCATGGGGTTATCAGACAGACTAGTAGTAGGATCAGAAAAAGGCTACCTAATTTGGTATGAACTTTCTCCATCCAATAAACAAGGACTGGAAACCAATGATTCCAGTTCCTTTTCCATAGTTGTAGAAACATGGGAATTGATGGAGTATTCTGTCTATGATGCCCTAGCTCAAGTATGTCCAAACTCCGGCCGCCCAGATGTCCGTGAACTACAAATCCCATGCTTCTCCATCCATCTAATGCAGAGATTTCTGGGAGTTGTAGTTCAGGAACATCTGGGGGGCTGGAGTTTGCATCTAGGGCAGGGATGTCCATAGAACACACTAGCTGAAGCTTTAAGGCAGTGTTTCCCAAACCTGTCCTTGAGACCCTCAACCAGGCCAGATTTTGCAGATCACATTTATTTATATATAAAGTATTTTACCAGGAAGGATACATTGAGATTTCTCTCGTTTTCAAGTATGTCCTGGGTTCAAGAGCATTGAAAATGTTACCTTGGGGAAATGCAGACTGAATCCTGCAATCACTGAGCAGCAAATCCTCTCACCGGTGCTGTGCTTCACATATCTGGAAAACCTGGCGAGGCGGAGGGTCCTGTGGACAGGTTTGGAAACACTGCTTTATGGTGACCTGACTGGAGTGCAAGAGATGAACGAAAGTGGTAGGCGGGATGGGGCACAAGCACAACATGAATGAGCAGCTCAAGACCAAAGGTAGAATGAAAGCGATGGAGATGGGGCAAATCCAAGGCAGTTGAATCCGTTTATCTGGCACAGATTGGTGCTCTGCAAAAACACAATTCAAAGATTAACCATTTTGCTTCACTTTGATATGGCTCTTTGGAGTAGGGAGATGCAATGTTTTGTGTGGATACATGATCCATTAAGTGTCATGTATTAAGCTGAAACATTGTATCAAATCCTGCAGCGTGACATCCAGCATTTTTTTTCTTTGGTTACTAAATTATATTTACAGCCAAGCATTTCTACTTTTGAGTGTTTGACTGAAGACAAGAAATACTAATGATTTGGCACAATTCTGTAAAGAGAAAATGTACATCCAAGATACCTCCAGGATAATTTGTGAGACTGCTCTTTCTGTGGAGAAAACATTGTTGCTATAGCCAATCCTGCTAGTTCCTGAATCTAATCAATCACAGATAAGAGGATCATGGTGTTTAATATACACACACCGTGAGTCAGAATTCCTATATTGTCTTAACATATTAGCCCTTATCGCTATTTGAAGGAGTATATTAAGTCAAAAGCAATACTGTTTTTTTATCAATGCTTCTTTCTCACCCCTACAATTCTCTAACACCTGCCTAATATACAGAGGAGGGCTGAGAGGGTTAGTCAAACGAATATATCTTTTGCAAGGAAAGCAAACCTGATTGTGATATAAAACATACACGTAGCAGTGCAGAGTAGAAGCATTGGCAGGTAAGTAAGCTGCAAGCCATTCGATCAGGAGGGAGAGGTCTGTAGAATCTTTTAAATAGGAATAACTTTCTAAAGATAGCACATACTTGGTATAACTTATGCAAATTGCTTGTTTTAACATGTTGAATAGATTTAGCTACAGTTAAGAAAACCAATAGAATCCAGATTGCTTGTTTCATCCAAATAATTCCTGTGACGTGCGTCACTTTGAACTTGGGGTACATGGGCCTAGAGATGTTTTTGGGAGCTGCAGGCCTGATGTTCTATAGCATCTCCCTGTCCTATCCTATGTTTAAGGCACCCTCACCCTACACCTGTAGAGTGCCGGGTGTTTGTGTAATTTGTGTTATGTTTGAGTACTGTTATTGTCTATCGGCTGATAAGAATACTGTGTGGATTACCTTAGTCTTTTAAACCCGCCCCCGAGTCTGGAATGTGTTTGTATCTGTTAAAGGTTTGAATGAATAGTGTTCTGTCTTGTTTGCCGAATGTTGAGAAATACTAGTCCCACTGTCTGTCTCTAATTGTGTCCCAGACTCTAAGAAGCAGACTGGAGAGTAGAAACTTCTGAACAATTTTCTAGGGGAGGTATTACAATGATGTGTAGTGGGAGGCCAGGGTTTCGGTTTCCATTGGCTGTCAGGCTCCGTCTGGTGCTGTATATATTATTTCATTAAAGGCTGAACAAGTTGTTGCTGTCTGTCCTAACTAAACCTCCAGATCTGCATGGTGCCTCATTTCTGAGGGATGCCATCACCACTCTTTGCATGTACCCATCCTTAACCCCTTAATGACCGCTGATGTACCATGTACGTCCTGCCCACGGGTCTCCTAACTTCCCTCCTGCCCGATACCTCCCTCGCTGGCTCCAATGGAGTTCTGGCAGGGAGAAAGCCTGCCCCTCTGCTTTAGAGAGGACAGTGAGCACGGTGATGTCACCGTCAGCAGCATGCATGGTGATGTCATCGGCAGGCGCCCCCCCCCAAGGCCTGCATTGAAAACCAGGAAGTGGAGGGGGCTCTAGCTCTCCAACCATGGCACCTAGAAACTTGCTTTTTACACCACTGGAAAGGGGAAAGTCTCCCCTTTTCAGCGTTGTATAAAGTTAACAGTTGCCGGATCGCGACTCTGCGCCAATCGGCGCGGAGTAATGATTTAAACCTGGAGGTGGCTGACATCTTGGATGTCAGCCAAGCCACCAGGTCACCCCCACCCACTGACATCCCCACCATATGTGTGAGGGTATCAGTGGGCCAGTTAACCCCCTAGCTGCCAAGGGCAGCTAGAGGGTCATGTTGGACATCATTGGAAAGGACTAATCATGGCCTTTCCTATAATACCAAACATGACTAGGTTTGGTGTAAAAAAAAACCTAAAAAAAAACCCTAAAGAACCTAAGAAAATAAAAAAAAGTGTTTTTAAAAAAAAAAAAAAAAAATTGTCTGGGGGGGGGTTTAGTTAAATAGGACCAAGGCTGTCATCTAAAAATAATGAGCAAAAAACGGTCAGAATGAGCTCAGCGCACATAGGTGACCTGGCTCAGCAGTGAAGGGGTTAAAAAGCAAAAACATGTAAAAATTGGGTATTTCTATTCTCGGGACAAACCGTCGTTTTTGGCGGTTGTAAATTTTGGAGATTAAATTATGAAAAAGTGTGTTTTTACCATTTTTTTCAGGTTTCATATTTTTTTTATAGTAAATTATAGGATATGATGGAAATAATGGTATTTTTAGAAAGTCCATTTAAGGGCGGGAAAAACGGTGTATAATATGTGTGGGTTGCATAAACGAGTAAGAGGAAAATTTGACCTAAACACGAACAGCACAGAAACGTTAAAACAGCAGCGGTCACTAAAAGACGGATTTGTGGAAAACCGCCTGGACACTAAGGGGTTAAGCATGGGTTAAGGCCTGGAGAAAGGCAACATAGATTGCTGGTGGGAGAACGGGGGGGGGGGGGAGACAAGGAAGCGACATTAACAGATGTGCCGCGGTAGGTGTAATCTGTTACAATTCCCACGTTGGTTGATTCACTAAATGGGCAAGATATTTCTGTATTTCATTTGCAATTTCATACACCATCAACACAGTGTTAATACCTGACAGAATGTCGCACTTATTTCTGAAATCCAAAAGCTGAATGTGAAACGGTCTGCCTAATATACTTCTTGTCATGCAGTGCCCTCTGCTGGCTGCAAATAGTCCACATATCAACACAACAGGGAAACTAGAAATAAGACAGAGTGCTGAGGCATGTGAAACGATTTATCCAATGCGCTTCTTGTCTCTGCCTTTTCGTTGATAAGTAACCTACACAGCAATGTGGGTCAAAATGCCCATGTTCCAGCTTAAGAATATGTTTTCTAATATTTTGATACAGTAGCCCAGAACAACTCATGTATCCTTATATGAAATAGGCTTGTGCACCGATTTTTTTTTCGGTTCGATTTGTTCGGATGTTTAAAATTTTCGATTCGGCTCGTTTCGACTGATTTCTATTTCGATTCGGTTCGGTTTGGCTCGTTTTTCGTGTACATTTTTTTTCGGAATATCGACCATTTTTCGTGTTTTCGGGTCACTTTGCTCGTTTTTTGTATCGACTTTTCGGAAATTTCGGAAATTTTAGTTTTTTCGGAACTTCTGTTCTCCTCGTTTCAAAGTGTCTGATAATTCTGGCGATTCTATCGTGTTTTTTTTTATTAAATAAAGATCCTTTTTTTCTTATGAATAATTGAATATACATTTCACAACTTTATTTAATCATATTAAAATGGTATGAAAGCCAAGGAACAAAAAAAATGAACAAAACGATTTAAAAAACGCTAAACTGACCCGAATGCCACAAGAAACAAGTGATACGCATTTACAAATACAAAATTTACAGAATCAGCGATATAACCGATAATAGTTAAATATACGATTTCCAGAATTACCGAAATGGAACCGAAATCACGAATGGAACCGAAATCATGAATAGAGCAAAAATTTATTTCGATTTGACACATTTCAAGTCCATTCGAAAAATCCAAAAATTTTTCGTTTCGGCTCGGAAAACTTTTCGGATCTATCGGTTTTCGGGTCCGACCCGATTCGGAAATTCGGCCGAATCCGAAGACACGAATCGGGAAATTTCGTGGAAATTCCGAAACCCGAAACGCACATCCCTAATATGAAATACCAGGGGAAAAGGCACTATATTTACTTGAAGAGTATTACAGATATGTATTTGCCTTTGACATTTTCTAGGACCAGTTTCAGTTGTATATAAAGATAAAACAAATCCCGTTTTAAGGTTTAGTTGGTTTAACCCCTTCTTCGCCATGATGGCGTTTACACAATCCGCAGTAACAGACACATCAGCCCAGAATCGTGTTAACACAATCTGGGCCCTATAGCTATGTTGTATCGCTGCAGATGAAATGCGTCAGTTGCGAATAAATTTCTTTTGCATTTGAGTTCTAGACGGAGCCCCAAAGATTAAACACCCTGGACATGCTGTCCAAGGTGATGCCACCATCTGAAACCAACTGGGAATGTCTGTCGGATTTTTAGGCCGCTTATCCGGCACAGAGTCCTATATGTGCAGTAACTCCATTTGGCCAGTAATTTGTTACAGTAAGGAATACCTTGGAAATATTTCTTACTGTATAATTAATTTCCGAGAATCAATGGTTCCCGACAGTGTTTTTTGGAAAATCACTTGTTAGTGAAAGGGTAAAAGCAGAGAATGTGTTACAGAAGATAAATGCAAAAGACATTTGAGGACAGGATAGAAGACTCTAGGGATGAGAGGCTTCTGATTACCTCCATGATGCTTGGACTAAGAAAACCAAAACACCCAAACTGAAATGGTGAATGTGTTCCTACAGCATAAGAAAAGCACACAGACATTAAGGAGTACATGGCCTGTTCGTGAGAAATGGTGTCCGCTTGACTTCTGTAGTGCACTAGTTGAACCAGGAGCAAGTTCAGTGTTTTACCGTCATATTTTTCCCAAAACGCAATGCGCCAAAATACTAGCAAAGAAATAAATTTTGTTCAGTTTTGGTTAAAGTTTTGGGAAAAAAAGCGTAACAGGTTCTCCATTTATGATCCCCCCTCCCCATATAGACTAACCCATTAAATAACCACAAAGGTCTGGATGATAAAACGTGAATTTTTTTTTCTTATATGCTGTGTAAACAAGTAAAATCTGAGTGGAAATTTACACTTTTTTTTTTTGCCTTTTTCCGTTGTAGCATTCTGACATGTCATGATGCATACACACAGCAGTTTTAAAATATATAATTTCTATCTGTCTGGGTCCTGTAATAAAATATAGCTTCAAATGTCGTTTAATCATGATGAGCAAAAATGGTGAAAATGAGCTCAGCAGATAGAGGTGAAATGGCTCAGCAGCGAAGGGGTTAAGTAGGTGTTGGGGTTTTTATATGGTACCCTTCATAAGTGGATATCAAGTTTTGCCAGTGCCATGGACATGTCTACCCCATGTATATTACCCCTCCAACACCACCACTTGATAGCCATCAAAGAGGGGCCCAGAGGAGAAAAATTGGAAGCTCCCCCTCTTGTATCAATTGCCTGCCCCCAACTGTTGCCCATGGGAATGGCAAAGGGGAACCAGTGAGAGGTCTTCCCAGATCATTATGATTTGGGAAGCAATAGCAACTTTGTTTCAAATCTTTGGCCCCAGCAACAGTGGAATCATAATGATGACCAATTGATGACTGCTTACTGTTTAGGTCCGAGGTCAGCAACCTTGGCTCCCTGATTTTTTGGGAACTACATTTCCAAAGATGCTCAGTCCCCCATTAGGCTGACTAAGCCACATGGGTAATATAGTTCCCAAAACATCAGGGAGTCAAGGTTGCTGACCCCTGGTTTAGGTGATAACAATACTCATCCTATCCATTAACCCCACTCCACTCATCCTGAGCGCATTACAAAGGTATGTGACCCCCATTTGTATCTGCCGGCCAGTTGCATTTGTTTCCAACTAAAAGAATCACAGCACAAAATAATAATTTAAGAGCAAAAGTCAGAACTTGGATTAACTGTATCACTGCATGATAAATATTCAGACAAACTGAATAGCTAAAAACCTTTTCACAACTTCATTCATAGGACACAACTTGTTTCCTGCACAAAAGTCTTTTATAGTGTAACTTTTATTTTCCTTCTAATGACCACTAGATGTCACATGAAATTCAGAAAACCTGTTTCAGCAGCCTTCACTAATTAAAAATACCAAAATAGAATTAAACTGTATGTGCCTTCCTCACAAATGATTATATTTCTCTATGCATGAAGATCACTTCTCTTTCAGACTTTTGGCACACATGTTTGACTATTAGATGTCCTCTTATAGGGAGATAGCTGTTTTTCTTTCAGGCAAATATCTCTAAATGTAAAAATATAACCTTGCTTCTGTTGTATGAGCAAAGTTTTTGTAAGTGGGATAAGAATGTTACATAATGCAAGTGATAAATGAAATGTTTCTTTCAAGTATGTATCCTTATAACATTATCATTCTGTTTGTAGTGAGTACTTGAAAGTTTGTTAAATGTTGATGTATTCGTATGAATAAAAAAATGAATTTACAAGATAAACTTATAGAAATAAAGAATAGCGTTTACACTCCCTAGTCTGTACAAATGGAACTTCTTCACTTCTGATATTGAAATTAAGGACACATCGTCAGTCTCTGAAATCACTGGCACATTGTTTGCAACTTAATTGTAACCTGTTTTTGTTTTTTCTGAAAGATGTTCCTTTTGGTTTCTTTTCTTTAGCTTTATCTATTTTAGATTTATATAATGATATACATTTATGAACTTTTTTTCTCATTTGTTTCAAAGTCTCATATTTTTCCAGTTTGAAATTTTGGAAATGTTTAGGTGAAGTATAAAAACATATGTTCATTGAAAACTTTCTAAAAGTTTAATTTAATTGTTATTCAGTGTTCTCCAGGCCACCTGAGATAAGATATGGAGCTTAAAACACTTCTAGTTGGGGGGCATGGCAGAACGCAGTTATTGGCAGACGCATAGGAACAGCGATCCAACGCTGGGGATCACTCGCAATAAGAAGGATGAAAAGCCTGACTTCTTCGCGCTACAAGCCCAGACGCGAAGGGAAGGTGTGGCGTCCCACCATAGCACCAGCTCTCCCCCACCCTACAACAACAGCAAAATTATCATCAGGTCACCATGGTGCTGTGGGAGAACAGCATCGCCTATAGATGGGAATACCTTATCAAGCTTTTGATTTTCCGAAATGGCAAATTCCATGTTGTAAAAACGCTGGCCGAACATTTACATTTATTGCAAATGTGGGGCATGGAGATTCCGAATTCATTGCTGCACGGAAACACTTCCCCGCAACACTTCGATCCTGACCGGCACAAGTAGGCCAAGCACCAACTCTGCAGTGAGAACTCCAGACTACACCTGCTACAGGATAGATAAGAACTGCTTGGGTGTTCTGATGGATCTACCATCTATGCAAAATTGATTTACAGTTTATAAAGAGCTATTGTTCACTGCTGTGGGTTAGGCCACGCTGATCACCATTTCTTCAAGTTTGGGCCTTACCCTCTGGGTCCCCCGGCAAGGAGTGTCTTGGAAGGGACTAACTTTTCTGCCACCCCGTTCTCCCTCTTTGTGAAGGAGCTTAAGAAATGCTCCCAGAATTATGGGCTTCTCACAAGAGAATTGCCCATATGGGTTTGTAAATAGTTGTCTGAATTTTATCACTGTTTTGTTTCCCTCTACACAGAATAGATCTTAAACAGGGGCAGACGTGGTTTGCCCGACAGAAAACGCACTTTAAGAGATTGGCGCACCCTAACCTGAATGCCAATACTCTGTTCCATGCTACCAGCAATTCGAAATCAAAGGGAGTTTCCATCCTCGTTCCTGTTAACCGGCATTTCAACTGCACACAAAGGTGTCTGACTAACAGGGCAGATATTTAATATTAGTGTGTTCAATGAATCATACTCTCTTCACAATAGTAAATGTCTATTCCCCAAAGACAAATCCACTCTCATTCATCTCTAGTTAACTTTAAAAGGTTAAGGGAGTACACACGGGATGCTGTCTGTGTGGGGGCGACAATTATAGTATCGAACCGGTTAAGGATATTAAATCCCCTAGGGTTCCTTATCCCAATAAAAAAAAAAATTAAACAAGGCCCGAGGTTATATGAACATTTGCAATCACAAACCTTGTTCGGCATGTGGAGACTCCTGCACCTGGGAGAGCTGGATTTATCTTTCCATTCCAAAGTCCATAATACATGGACTTGTTGGATCACGGGCCTACAATACTGACATTGAAAGATGTTTCTAGACTGAGTGGAAAGACCCCATAGTGGCTTAATGAGTCTATATTATCAGATCCTATGATTTGAACAGATGTAGAACGTAATTTAATAGAATTCTTCCAATAATATGCCGGGTATTTCCAAGTAGAGGAACCATGCTACACGTTTGGTGGTCGTGCGTGGGGCTCCTGCGGATGCAGGTAGTGCAATTAATTACTAAGATGACAGGGGTAACACTTCCACTCGCTCCTGCGGTGTAACTTTTTAGGTGTGCCCACAAAGCCATTGAATGTATTGCAAACCAGTGTTTATTGTAGAATTGTAGCATGTGCAGTGCTTCTTCTAGCCCGCAATTGGAAACGTACAACTGTTCTCCCATAATGGAGATTTGATCTTTGATAATGAAGTTGCAAACCTACGAAAGGATGGCGCTACAAACCTATCACCTCCAACCACCAAAAGAGGACCATTGGCAACTCTGGGACATTGTAACGATTATGTGATTTGTAAGCCATGGGATGGGCCATGCGGGTTGGAAGTGTAGTATGTCTCTATGGATTTTACAGGTTCCATTACTGGTGGCTTTTTATTGTTTTTGTTTTTCTTTCACATACCATTCCTTTTTAAGTACCCACTTCCCCTTTTTCCTTTCTGTATCCTGTTATATATCTTTGAAAATAAAAATTTCAAATATATATTTGTTATCTTCTAATCCACCCCCTTTGGATACATAATTTGAATACATCCCACACAATTATCCTACAGGCAGGGTTGTCTGCACCTAATTATATCTTTAATTTATTATGTCTCACTTTTGTGATTACCTCATTGTAAAGTGCTATGGAACCTGTTGGCGCTGTATAAGTACTTGTAACTGTAACAATACAATGATTTGAGTCAGTGATCGACCCATTCACTCAATTCAATGGCCATCGCCACACAGTGTTGGCCAGAGGCGTAACTAGAAACCTCAGGGCTCCGGTGCAAGATTCCATGAAGGGCCCCCCTCATCGGCTGTGGGGATATCAGACCCCCAGATATCAGACCCCAATAAATAGACAGGCAGTATCAGACCCCCAGTAATTAGCCAGTATCAGACCCCAGTAATTAGCCAGTATCAGAAACCCAGTATTTAGCCAGTATCAGACCCCCAGTAATTATCCAGTATCAGACCCCAGTAAATATCCAGTATCAGACCCCAGTAATTAGCCAGTATCAGAAACCCAGTATTTAGCCAGTATCAGACCCCCAGTAATTATCCAGTATCAGACCCCAGTAACTATCCAGTATCAGAACCCCAGTAATTAGCCAGTATCAGACCCTAGGTAATTAGCCAGTATCAGACCCCCAGTAATTAGCCAGTACCAGAACCCCAGTAATTAGCCAGTATCAGACCACAGTAACTAGCCAGTATCAGACCCCCAGTAATTAGCCAGCCAGTATCAGAACCCCAGTAATTAACCAGTATCGGACCCCCAGTAACTAGCCAATATCGGACCCCCAGTAATTAGCCAGTATCAGACTCCAGTAATTAGCCAGCCAGTATCAGAACCCCAGTAATTAACCAGTATCAGACCCCAGTAATTAACCAGTATCGGACCCCCAGTAACTAGCCAGTATCGGACCCCCAGTAATTAGCCAGTATCAGATCCCAGTAATTAGCCAGTATCAGAACCCCAGTAATTAGCCAGTATCAGACCCCAGTAATTAGCCAGCCAGTATCAGACCCCCAGTAATTAGCCAGTATCAGACCCCCAGTAATTAGCCAGTATCGGACGCCCAGTAACTAGCCAGTATCAGACCCCAGTAATTAGCCAGCCAGTATCAGAACCCCAGTAATTAGCCAGTATCAGACCCCAGTAATTAGCCAGCCAGTATCAGATCCCCAGTAACTAGCCAGCATTAGACCCCAGTAATTAGCCAGTATCAGACCCCAGTAATTAGTCGTATCAGACCCCAGTAACTAGCCAGTATCAGACCCCAGTAATTAGCCAGCCAGTATCAGAACCCCAGTAATTAGCCAGTATCAGACCCCAGTAATTAGCCAGTATCAGACCCCAGTAATTAGCCAGCCAGTATCAGAACCCCAGTAATTAGCCAGTATCAGATCCCCAGTAACTAGCCAGCATTAGACCCCAGTAATTAGCCAGTATCAGACCCCAGTAACTAGCCAGTGTCAGACCCCAGTAACTAGCCAGTATCAGACCCCAGTAATTAGCCAGTATCAGACCACAGTAACTAGCCAGTATCAGACCCCCAGTAATTAGCCAGCCAGTATCAGAACCCCAGTAATTAACCAGTATCGGACCCCCAGTAACTAGCCAGTATCGGACCCCCAGTAATTAGCCAGTATCAGACTCCAGTAATTAGCCAGCCAGTATCAGAACCCCAGTAATTAACCAGTATCAGACCCCAGTAATTAACCAGTATCGGACCCCCAGTAACTAGCCAGTATCGGACCCCCAGTAATTAGCCAGTATCAGATCCCAGTAATTAGCCAGTATCAGAACCCCAGTAATTAGCCAGTATCAGACCCCAGTAATTAGCCAGCCAGTATCAGACCCCAGTAATTAGCCAGTATCAGACCCCAGTAATTAGCCAGTATCAGACCCCAGTAACTAGCCAGTATCAGACCCCAGTAATTAGCCAGCCAGTATCAGAACCCCAGTAATTAGCCTGTATCAGACCCCAGTAATTAGCCAGCCAGTATCAGATCCCCAGTAACTAGCCAGCATTAGACCCCAGTAATTAGCCAGTATCAGACCCCAGTAATTAGCCAGCCAGTATCAGAACCCCTGTAATTAGCCAGTATCAGACCCCAGTAATTAGCCAGTATCAGAACCCCAGTAATTAGGCAGTATTAGACCCCAGTAATTAACCAGTATCAGACCCCAGTAATTAGTTGGTATCAGACCCCAGTAACTAGCCAGTATCAGACCCCAGTAACTAGCCAGTATCAGACCCCAGTAATTAGCCAGTCTCAGAACCCCAGTAATTAGCCAGTTTCAGAACCCCAGTAATTAGCTAGTTTCAGACCCCCAGTAATTAGCCAGTATCAGACCCCCAGTAATTAGCCAGTATCATACCCCAGTAATTAGCCAGTATCATACCCCAGTAATTAGCCAGTATCAGAACCCCAGTAATTAGCCAGTATCAGACCCCAGTAATTAGCCAGCCAGTCTCAGAACCCCAGTATTTAGCCAGCCAGTATCAGAACCCCAGTAATTAGCAAGTATCAGACCCCCAGTAATTAGCCAGTATCAGACCCCAGTAATTATTTAGTATCAGAACCCCAGTAATTAGCCAGTATCAGACCCCCAGTAATTACCCAGCCAGTATCAGACCACAGTAATTAGCCAGCCAGTATCAGAACCCCAGTAATTAACCAGTATCAGACCCCAGTAATTTGCCAGTATCAGACCCCAGTAATTAACCAGTATCAGACCCCAGTAATTAGCCAGCCAGTATCAGACCCCAGTAATTAACCAGTATCAGACCCCAGTAATTAGCCAGCCAGTATTAGACCCCAGTAATTAACCAGTATCAGACCCCAGTAATTAGCCAGTATCAGACCCCCAGTAATTAACCAGCCAGTATCAGACCCCAGTAATTAGCCAGTATCAGACCCCCAGTAATTAGCCAGTATCAGAACCCCAGTAATTAGCCAGTATCAGACCCAAGTAATTAGCCAGCCAGTATCAGAACCCCAGTAATTAGCCAGTATCAGACCCCCAGTAATTAGCCAGTATCAGACCCCAGTAATTAGCCAGTATCAGAACCCCAGTAATTAGCCAGTATCAGACCCAAGTAATTAGCCAGTGTCAGAGACCCCCAGTAATTAGCCAGTATCAGAACCCCAGTAATTAGACAGTATTAGACCCCAGTAATTAGTCGGTATCAGACCCCAGTAACTAGCCAGTATCAGACCCCAGTAATTAGCCAGCCAGTATCAGAACCCCAATAATTAGCTATTATCAGACCCCAGTAATTAGTCAGCCAGTATCAGAACCCCAGTAATTAGCCAGTATCAGACCCCCAGTAATTAGCCAGTATCAGACCCCAGTAATTAGCCAGTATCAGAACCCCAGTAATTAGCTAGTATAAGACCCCCAGTAATTAGCCAGTATCAGACCCCAGTAATTAGCCAGTATCAGACCCCAGTAATTAGCCAGCCAGTATCAGACCCCCAGTAATTAGCCAGTATCAGACCCCAGTAATTAGCCAGCCAGTATCAGATCCCCAGTAACTAGCCAGCATTAGACCCCAGTAATTAGCCAGTATCAGACCCCCAGTAATTAGCCAGTATCAGAACCCCAGTAATTAACCAGTATCAGACCCCCAGTAATTAGCCAGTATCAGACCCCAGTAATTAGCCAGTATCAGACTCCCAGTAATTAGCCAGTATCAGACCCCAGTAATTAGCCAGCCAGTATCAGAACCCCAGTAATTAGCTATTATCAGACCCCAGTAATTAGTCAGCCAGTATCAGAACCCCAGTAATTAGCTAGTATAAGACCCCCAGTAATTAGCCAGTATCAGACCCCCAGTAATTAGCCAGTATCAGACCCCAGTAATTAGTCGGTATCAGACCCCAGTAACTAGCCAGTATCAGACCCCATTAATTAGCCAGCCAGTATCAGACCCCCAGTATTTAGCCAGTATCAGACCCCAGTAATTAGTCAGCCAGTATCAGAACCCCAGTAATTAACCAGTATCAGACCCCAGTAATTAGCCAGTATCAGAGACCCCCAGTAATTAGCCAGTATCAGACCCCAGTAATTAGTCAGCCAGTATCAGAACCCCAGTAATTAGCCAGTATCAGACCCCCAGTAATTAGCCAGTATCAGACCCCCAGTAATTAACCAGTATCAGAACCCCAGTAATTAGCCAGTATCAGACCCCCAGTAATTAGCCAGTATCAGACCCCAGTAATTAACCAGTATCAGACCCCAGTAATTAGCCAGTATCAGAGACCCCCAGTAATTAGCCAGTATCAGACCCCAGTAATTAGTCAGCCAGTATCAGAACCCCAGTAATTTGCCAGTATCAGACCCCCAGTAATTAGCCAGTATCAGAACCCCAGTAATAACCAGTATCAGACCCCAGTAATTAGCCAGTATCAGAACCCCAGTAATTAACCAGTATCAGAACCCCAGTAATTAACCAGTATCAGAACCCCAGTAATTGTACCAGCTGGGTGGAGTAGAGGTAATGTCACTGCTCTGCATGGAGAGAGCCTGTGGAGTCATGGGTTCGATCCCAGCGAGCAACCTCTCCAGTAAGTGTCCTTGGCAAGACACCTAACGGTACAGACTCGCCACCCAGGACATACTTGAAAACAAGAGAAATCTTAATGTATCCTTCCTGGTAAAATCCTTTCTCAAAAAAAAATTAACCAGTATCAGAACCCCAGTAATTAGCCAGTATCAGACCCAAGTAATTAGTCGGTATCAGACCCCAGTAATTAGCCGGTATCAGAACCCCAGTAATTAACCAGTATCAGAACCCCAGTAATTAGCCAGTATCAGACCCCCAGTAATTAGCCAGTATCAGACCCAAGTAATTAGTCGGTATCAGACCCCAGTAATTAGCCGGTATCAGAACCCCAGTAATTAACCAGTATCAGAACCCCAGTAATTAGCCAGTATCAGACCCCCAGTAATTAGCCAGCCAGTATCAGAACCCCAGTAATTAACCAGTATCAGACCCCAGTAATTAGCCAGTATCAGAACCCCATTAATTAACCAGTATCAGACCCCCAGTAATTAACCAGTATCAGACCCCCAGTAATTAACCAGTATCAGACCCCAGTAATTAACCGGTATCAGACCCCAGTAATTAGTCAGTATCAGACCCCAGTAATTAGTATCAGACCCCAGTTATTAGTATCAGACCCCAGTAATTAGCCAGCCTCTGCTCTCTGCTCACTCACACACACAAACAACCCACCCCAGCTTTGTTACATACCTACCATAGGTAAGTATGGTCTTCACTCTCACCACTTCCCCTCCCTGTATGTGCTGGACACTTCCAGCACAGCAGGGGAGGCTCTGCTTTGCGTAGCTGTGGAAGGGGCTGGGCCAGCACGTCCCCATGTGAACAGCTGTCCTCTTCCTCCTCCTCTCCCGCCGGCAGGGCCTTTACTTCTGGCGCAGCGTGTGGGAGTTTGATCCCACTCGCTGCCGATCAAACGGAAGACCAGGTGCCTGACCTGGACTGTGGGGCAAGCAGGGCTAGTCCTGGGCCCTGGCCCCCCACCCATCCGGTTGTGGGCCCCCAGACTCATAGGCCCAGGTGCAGTGGCACCCGCTGCACCCCTGGTAGCTACGCCCCTGGTGATTGGGGGGGGGGGTTTCACACATTGAATGCACCCAGTGACACATATAGAGTAAAATATTTTCTTAACTAAACATGCAAGAGAAAAACAAAACACATGTAAGATATCAGCAACATAAAATAAACACTATCATAATATTTCATATTTTGGTGTTAGTGACCCTATTCAGTAAAAGCTGATATAATGATGAAAGTATTTGTAGATTAAGTTTTAAAGTACTTATTCAACAAAACCAAGTTCCTTCTTTAAAAAAAGTATTTTTTTAGCAAATATTGAAGTTCTGTAGCTTTACAAAATCAATCTCCTATGATATTTTTCATTTGTGATGGCAAGGGAAGCTGCAGCAAGGAACTGGGTGCTGTCACAGTCGAACGTTTACATTCAAACCCCTAGGTGTCACTGTGGACTTTGCTTTAGAACAATACAATGCTAGAGACTTGAAGCAGTGTAAGAAATGTTTTTTTTTCCATGTTTGTCCTTCAAGTATAAAAAATATTGTTGTTAAGCCTTGCATTAATAATTATATCCATTCTTATAAACTACTTATGCAGTAGACAAAAATGCATTTGGTAGTTCTGTTTTGATAAAGGCATGTGTGTGTTCATTTGTATCACACCTCCCAAAAGACTCATTATTTTCTTTTTTTCTTCTTCTTGTTCATCAGAAACGCAAATCTACTAATCAATGGCAAATGAACGCCATATCTGCACACAAAAATATAAGTTTCCAATAAAATTCAATTTATAACATTATCTATTAGCATGTTTTTTCATCATAATCACAGTTGTTATAGGTTCAGAGATATGGGTCAGTTAAAAATAAAATAAATGCTTACCTGGTGCACTTGACAATTTTAATTATATTAAATAATTATGGCTTGAAATGATGCAATAAAACATAGATATGCAGGAGGACAGACAGATATATCTAAATGCAACCAATTTCAAATTGATAATATTGTGCATAGTAGTAGTGCTGTATAGCAATTTTTTAAATATGTTGATTCTCTTGGGATTTTTAAGTGATTTACTCCAGTTAGTACCTTGTTATTGGGTCTGTAGACTCTAGCCAAAAATCTTCTATATTAAATATTTTTAATTTATTGCAGAGGAGTTTACCATTCGCAAATGTGCAACATTTATCTGTTATTTAATGCAATATTTATTTCAGTGTCTACAATTAAAAATACCTGTCGACTAAAGCCTCATTTCTGTTGATGACAAATAGAAATTGAGAGCAAAGGATGAAGAAAAAGAAAAAAAATCAGCGCAGGCTACATGTATGTTGTATTAAACACAGGAGAACATTTTATAATGGGCAACAAAGTCCTAACTTTTTTGTGTGAGATTGAAATGTATTTCATAAAAGCTTTGGGGTGTATGCACTAAATGGTGTAATGTAAGTTCCTATGCGCAGGGTCCTCTACACTTCTTGTTTCCATTATAAATCCATTTATCTGTATCTTGTTCCCTTTGGTTATTGTAAAGCGCTACGGAAACTGTTGGCGATATATAAATGATGACAATAAATAAATAAAATAACCAGGTTATACATTTGATGAAATCAAAGTTGCAATTCTCACTGGAATCCTTTTTTTTTCTCTAGATCCGTTTCCCCAAAAATGCTAATTTGTCAAATGGAGAAAATGCTACTGTTTAGTAAATATCTCTCTCTTTTTTTTTAAACTATGTAATATCTAGCAGGAGTCTGTAGGAACAGAGGGGTTAACAAACCGAATAAGCCTCCTAGGTCTTACCGTGTGCAATCAGAGGTATTAAAATCAAAAGGCATCAGTGAAAGCAGACAGACCCTCTGCCGCCACTCTGTTCTTAATAACAATTATAAAAAAAAAAACACTCTCAAAACATTGTTTGATTTTAATAAACATAAGTGATTATCAGGTTAGCTTCAAACATGGAACCGCTGGAATCCCCAGCGTTGTATTCTGGTCCGACCCACAGCATTCTTGCTATAAAGTGGTAAAATCACAGCTAATTATTACTTGGGCTTTCTGTGTGGCTAAATCACAAACCATAACCCTATTTATGCTGGGGTGCCTCGCAGCAATACTTTATCGAGTTATATACCAACCAGCTTCAGACAGAATTCTTTAACCCATCGAGTGCCAGTCTTACCAGTTAAGTTGCAGCTCAGTGCTTTGGGAACACGCCTGGCCGTTACCAGATTGGGTGTAAGCATAAGCTACCCATTCCTTGTAACTCACTAGATACAAACAAATGCGTAACCAATAAAACTTTCATTAGTATAATATCGAAAATGGTACAAACAGATTTTATGAACATTTGTTACACAACTGAAGGGTTTATTCAGTAAGCGGCGAATTTGCCACCAAATTGCACCGAACAGTGATTTTCACCATACGGTGCAATTTCAAGGCAGTTCGTCTATTCACTAAACTGTCAATTCACCAAACACTGGCAAATTGACAGCGAATTAGGGTGCAGTTCGCCACAATTCGGCAGCAGTGAAATTGTCCCATAGAGAAGTAAGGGTTAATCTACACAGAGAGCGCCGAACTACACCGAAGGATCAGGGAAATGCCCTAATTTTTAGGTGATTCAGTTCAACAGGTTTAAACAGGAGAATCCCATAGGTTTCAATGTAAAACAATATTATCATTTTTATTTTATTTTTTTTCAACCTTTTATTCTTTTCATTTTCAGAAAACTTTCTGTTTATTTTTTGGAACATTTTGTTTTATTCTGTAACAGACCGTTTTATTATTTTTTTATAGGACTTTTTTTATTATTCACACACATTTTCATGCATTTTTATAGGTTTAAACACCTTTTAGAATAGCAGAGTTCCGTGTTTTTTTGTTTTTTCTTCCAGTTCAGCGTTCAATTCAGCGGTCTGATTGCCAGTGTTTGGCGGCTCCATGTTCAGCACACTTCGGGGACCCTGCGGTGAATAGTGAATTCACTGCAAAGTCTGTGAAATGGAAGCGCCGAACATGCAAGCACTTAAATGTTGGTGCTTTCTGAATAACCCCTTAAGTGTGCTTGAACAGTATTTGCTTTCTTTTTCCATGGTATGAATGTTATAAAATCAGAAGGAAAAATAGGGTAATAAGGATATTACACTGTGCTGTTTCTGTAGTTTTATTACTGATCATATACCATTGCTATATATTCATATTGCTCAGCAGAACCTCTAGGGTGGTTCCTAATATTTCTTGTTTGCTGGGACATAACCCTATGTTTTTTCGCGGATTTTATTACAGATCGTAACCCTTTGCTATCACTATCTATTTACATTCCACTATGTTTCTGATCCTTAGCACCATAAACCCCCATTTTATTTAACTTGGGTGGAAGGTGACTTGTCGATTTTACATCTTTCCTCCTTTATTATCAGAGCTTGTGTATTTCTGACAGTGCAAAGCGGAAGTGATCCCCCAGGCCGGAGAGTATTTTGTAGACACATCCTGTTAATGTCCAAAAGCAAATACACATTTTAGTGAAAGTAGAATGTTATCACTAACTATGTAACTGCTGCTTTTTCCCCTATTGGCTCAAGTTAATTGGTTGTTCTGGACGATTTCATGATACCGTGTTTGAAGGCAGAATCCTTTCTTTGTCCCTGGTCTTCTCAAATTTTAAAGGGACCATGGCCACACTTACATAAACTGTAACTAGATTACTTGTGCATTACAAATAAAACCACTTTATAAAAGACATTCTACAGTTTTTTTTCTTTGACTGAAGTAATTGCATGTAAAAAAAAGAAAAAGAAAATTAAGTATTTTATCTCCGGGTTCCATTTTCTGGATTTTTCCCATGATGCATCATTTACTAAAAGCTATCGAGGTAGCGGATTGAATGTTTAGATAAGGCTATTGTTCTCTCCGCTACCTGAGATTAGTGATGTCAGTTGAATGTGAAATGACAGGGAATTTAAAAGACTTCTAATCTACCCCCTGGTGATGTCCTTTGAATACATCCCACACAATGCAATGATGTGAGAAGGCTGCCTGACCAATCAAACCCATTCTATGGCCAAAACCACAAAGTGAGGACCGAATGAGGTAAATATACCTGGGAGGGGGCAATTCACAACACAAAAGATCACACAATGGATGCACTGTCATGTCCTGTGCTCCTGGGGCTCCCTGGCAGCGCCGTTCTCGCTGGCCGGGTGCCAAGTGATATGCCAGCCCGTGGCGGTCACATGGGTGGTGGGAGGTGGGGCGCGGCATGAAGACGCGGAGCTACTGGATTTAAAGTCGGTCTGCTACACATACTCCTTGCCCTGACGTGGAGTTTACTTCCCCAGCGCTTTGGTGATTATTTGATGTCTGATATCGACCTGGCTTTGTCTGAGAACCCCGAATTGTATACCAACTTGATTATTACGGAGAACCACGCCTTTTATATTGACCTGGCTATTTCTGAGAACTGCGCTCTATATACTGACCCGGCTATTACTGAGAACCACGGTTTGTATATTGACCCGGCTATTTCTGAGAACCACGCTCTCTATACTGACCCGGCTATTACTGAGAACCACGGTTTGTATATTGACCCGGCTATTTCTGAGAACCACGCTTTATATACTGACCCGGCTATTACGGAGAACCACGCTTTATATACTGACCCGGCTATTACTGAGAACCACGCTTTATATACTGACCCGTCTATTACGGAGAACCACACTCTAAATACTGACCCGGCTATTACTGAGAACCACGCTTTATATACTGACCTGGCTATTACGGAGAACCACGCTCTATATACTGACCCGGCTATTACTGAGAACCACGCTCTATATACTGACCCGGCTATTACTGAGAACCACGCTCTATATACTGACCCGGCTATTACTGAGAACCACGCTCTATATACTGACCCGGCTATTACTGAGAACCACGCTCTATATACTGACCCGGCTATTACTGAGAACCACGCTCTGTATACTGACCCGGTTATTACTGAGAACCACGCTCTGTATACTGACCCGGCTATTACTGAGAACCACGGTTTGTATACTGACCCGGCTAGTCTTGGTAACCCTGCTTCGTACATCATCCTTGGTATAAGGGTGACCCTCTTTCCTGGCATTAAGATCAGTACTGTCTGGGCCTGCTTTGTGTTTCTACCCTGTGGCCTGTTAACCCTTGCTGAGTGTAAAAGGATCGGGTCCCTGTAGATAGTTATACCGACCATTCAAGGATCGGAGGAGTAGATAGGGTACTGTATACAGTGACTGATATGTTATTATCAAGGGGTATAAATATTTTCTTAACTAAACATACAAGAGAAAAACAAAGCACATGTAAGATATCAGCAACATGAAATTAACAAAATATGGAGATTTCATTTTTTGGTGGTAGTGTCCCTTTAAGTCTCTTTGGCCATACTGTCGCAGAGCTGGAGTCAGACTAGGTTGATTGATTCATGGTGCTTGGCTCCGGCCCTGTTTGGAAAGAACCATGACAATTAAACGTCATGTAGAAACATAGAGTGATGGCATAGTGCAAAACACACATTATGTGCAAGGAAAAATTTACTGTCTGAATAATTTTCTATCAAAATAGATCTGATCTTGAGTCTCATTTATTTATTTTCCTTTTAAAAAGTTTCTATCTGGGTAAGCCGATCTTTAACATTAGATATGTACTATATTTTTCGCAGAATTTTCAGAGTTTTGCATTTCTTATTTACCAAACTTATCAAGAAGAATATTGACGAACTGATATTATGCATTGAGTAGTTTGAGAATGGAGAATGAGTGAAATGTACATGAACAAGAATCGTCCTCTTACAAAACACATGTGGGATAGTTAGGATAGATTTCAGAATGGAGGTAGTTGATAGGGTTGAATGAAGATATTTACAAATGATCTCGGTGGAAGGATGACCAGAAAATGCAAACAAAAGAGCTATGTCTGCAATGCAAAAGAAAGAAAGGCAACATAAGGTAGTATATTCATGTTCTCTGGACTAACAAACAAGTGCAATTGGCCATTCACGTTTACATGAACATACTCTTGTTCATCATCCCAAATTTCCCAAAAGTATGACTCTTCTCATCCTCAAAAATGCACCATGTCGCTATGTGCCTGCATATAGATCAAAAAGATAACAAAACAATAGTGTGCTAACCTGTTATAACATTAAAGATGTGTTTATTGCACTCACAAAGATTTTAAAGTTATGGATTGCTCATCAGATAAAATGTTACCACTCGACATTCAAGAATTCTCAACCAGATCACAGGCTCCACATGGTTTTCCAGCCTTTTGACTTTGCCAGGAGCTATGTCTGGTCCTTGTGAAGTGGACAGAGACATTTATATAGTATCAATAGACTTGGAGGAAGAATGAACAGAACTGAGATAAAATATAAAAAGGAGATGGTGACGTATGTGTTGTAGAGTCGAAGTGAAGATGAAGACCGCGCAGTTAGTGGACATCAATGAGAAGCAATATGGAGTAGACTTGGGTACAGGCAAAAAAAAAATAGATTTGTAATTTTTGGTTTAACAGATAACTGATCGCTTTGGTTTGCCTGAATTTTATTGGACCGTTGAATCACTTTGAAAGCCAGATCAAATATTTGGGTTTGATAAAATTCGTTTTTGCTTGTACACTATCCCGTGCATACAGGGCTGCTGTCACACAATCATTTAACTGAAATTTCAACTCTTGTCAGTGGGTGGGGAGCTAATTCGAGTGGAAGGGCCAACAGAGTTGGCCTACAAGTTGTACTAGTGAATGCACAACACAAACTGAATCAATCTGCGCAAAGGCAGTACCTTTTTGGCCCATTTGACAAAGATGTCGTTTTGTGGACTCCTGTTTTAGGGGAATCAACCAATATGCACAACACAAACTGAAGCGAATTGCACAAACAAAACCAATTTTTTGGTCCATTTGCCAAAGTTGTTCTTTTGTTGCCTTACGTTCTGGGTGAATCGATGAATCATCCGTTATTAGGGCAGATCTCAAATCACATAGAAATAAATGGAAATATACATTTCTACTATGGAGGTTTATGACGTGAGGAATTTACCTGTATTGTTTACTAGTAGGAAATGCTCCAGTTAAAATACTTAAGGGGTTATTCAAAGAAAGTCAAAATTGGCTATTTCGTGGCAATTCGGTTATTCAAAAAGCTGGCAGTTCGCCAAATATTGGTGAATTGCCAGTGAAATACAGTGCAATTCGGCAGCAGTGAAATTCCCCATAGAGAAGTAATCGTTAATCTATTCCGAGAATGCCGAACAGCAAAGAAAAGTTGGTGAAATGCCCAGATTTTCAGTGGTTTCGTTCGACAGATTTAAACAGGAGAATCCCACAGGTTTCAATGTAAAAAAAATCCCTGTTTTTATTCAACTGTTTATTCTTTTCATTTGAACCAAAAGGTTATTTTATTAATTCACTTTATAGAATTTTTAGTTATTTTTCTGGATTTATTTATTCCGGATTTATTTATTTTGGCTACATTTCTGATTCAGATTTTTTTTTATGGAATTTTTTTTAAATTCTGTAATAGACCTTTTTATTATTAATCATAGGACCTTATACATTTTTCATGCTTTAGTTGTGTTTTAACCACTTTTTAAAAATTGCATTTTTTTTTGTTTTTTTCACTCCTGTTTGGTGGCTTGTTGGGTTCTTTCCAGCTGATCAGAGACGTTCAGAGGTCTGTCCAGCGGATCGTCTGCTGTGTTTGGTGTTTTTTAGTCAGCACTGAGCAGTTTTTCGCTGGCGTTCGTTGGTTTATCAAATGCATTTTTCGGTTTATTAGATATGTACGGCGGTTTATCAAATGTGTTCGGCGGGTTTATTGGCGGCATTCGGCGGATCCATTTGACTCACTTCGAGGACCCTGCTGAATGCTGAATTCACCACAGGGTTGGTGAATTCAGCTCGCCAAAGTGTGCCGAATGAAAGAGGAAAGAAATTTCAGTGCTCTTTGAATAACCCCTTTAGGTGACATCAAGTGACTGTACATAAGGAATAAGTACCATTGTTTTTCTTAGTGTATAGCTCTTGTAATTTGTTGATTTCACAGCAGGTTGTAGAAAAAAATTGTGCATATTTGTTGTTGTTTAAACATATTGATATAAGCTACAAAAGATGTAACTGATTTGATTGCATATCTTCACCATATTAGAGGGTTTTTTTTACATTTTCAGCGACTTTTCACTTCCTCCCTCACCATTATTTGCTACACACTGATTTTATTTAAGACAATTTCCTGCGCTTTCATTCACTATATAATGTTTAATATATGTATAAAACACACTAATGTACAAAATTTGAAGCATTGAGGTTTTCTCCAGTTTCTGTGAAATACACATACTGTAACATAAATCAATTCAGAAAAATTATTACAGCAATTTTATTTCTTTAAATTAGATTTATGTTCCATTGGTACATATTCAAGGAAAGATTCACGTAGAAGAAAAAGGAAAACATTGATATCATCAAATATAATGATTTTGACACCTCTCACATAAATCAGGAATACAATTTCTGTTTTTGTAGAATAAATTACGTATTGTGTTTATCTTTCTTAAATCCTTTAGAAACACAACACATTTTCCCCTTTAGTCTCTAATTACGTGTCATACTGGGGGGAATGATGTGCTGACAATTCAAAAACTTCAACAATAATAACTGTTTCGAATAAAAATATTAACAGTTTCATTTTATAGACAGTAAAATCGTGAGTACGGAAAACATTATTCATGGTATAATGCTTTATTATGATTTGTTACACAAAAACTATTCTCAGCATTCCGTTATGCAACCTGAGAGATGTTTGATTTTGTGTCTAGGAAGGTATAGATTTATTGTGTTCTAAAACCTGTTGCACCATGTGTTATAAATTGTTACATATTTCTTACTAGTCATCAGTTTCCAAATTTATTATTAAATTCCTATATTATTTTTGGGCTTATGGTAATTGCTTTAATATAACCCCCTTGAAAGCCTCTTAAGAGGTAATCAAAATGAAAAAAAAAATGTTCTAAATAAATTTGTTTCGGATGTGTTTCAAATTTTAAATGCTCAATTGTATTTAGTCTTATCCACACAAGCCTGATATAGTTCACCGCAAACCACTTTGGCATTAAATTATAAGGTTATAGACGCATACCCTTTTGTACAGATGGAAATGTCAATTATTTACTCAAAAATATGATATTTCTTATTATGACTTCTAAAGCAACATAAGAGGTTAGGGAAGCCTACACGTTATACTTTATTCATTTAATACATGCAATGTTGTTTATTTTAATAATGGCGATGAACAAATGCTGCTTTCAAGATTTCTGTTAAAGGCCTTAAATGTTTAATTTTGTTTTACGACCAGGTATTAAAAAATAGGGGAAATTATCTTTTTCTTTTTTCTTTTTTTATTATTCATAAGTGCAGCTGCCTTTTTCTACTTAATTATAGGTATCCGACAGGCGCAATTCCACCTTAATACGTTTATCTCTGAAGTCAGAAAATTGCTCCTTTTTAAAACTGACAATAGCACGGTATGTTTCCAAAAGAGAAAGACAAATTATACAAAATCATCGCTTTAAATATATTTAAATAGCCAGGAAGAAGTCCAAATTGAAAAGTTTGTGGAAGCAGATTTTTTTTTTGTTAAGTTTGATGATAATTCGCGTAATTTCCTTAGATAAAGGGAGATAGGGTAAGAACATATTAACCAGCGAGCTGCCAGGGAAAGAGGTAACCACCTGTTTCTGCAAGAACGATCTCAAATGATATTACTAAAAGTTGATATTAACTGAACTTTAAATATCTCTGTCACACAAGTGTCACGCAATGGGCAGTTAATAAATGTTATACACCTTGAATAGATGCAAAACACACATATTAAGAGAATGAGTCACTTTATGAGTGAATTATATTTCAAAATAAATGTATTTTATGGAGGAGTTTTACTTACATCAACATACAAGTCTATTCAAAGAAAGGTGAAACTCAGGAGAATGACTGGAGAAGTTAAAATTCTAGGTCAAAATAGCTAAACCAAAAAAAATTCGCCCATTTATCTCACTTTCCAAATCGGCCATTTGGTCTAGATTGTTCTCTTCTCCTGCCAGTTCTCCTGGTTTTCAACTTTCTCTGGATAACCCTGATACACTGGAGCATCACTCTATCAGATGGAATAGTCGCAACAAGTATTACATTTATGGGCGAATCCCCAAGGTGCAATTTCAAATTTGCTTCAGAAGCAGAGCAAACATGCATCATAAAACAGCACAGGCAAACTTTTAGCAGGACCGGTAAGATATGTTTCATGTACTGGACAATGTCTGTTTAAGATTTAATAAAAATTACACAGATCAACCATAAAAAAAACTTTTGATATTTTTGGCTCTCTTTTTTTGCACGCTGAATCCGAAAATGACCATTAAATTATCATAGGATGTACCGTGTTTTTCGCAAAATACATTTTTACTCTACACCACTTATGTATTGGAAATGTTTAAAGAAAACAGCTACGTAATTAACAATATACTCAGGGCTTTTTTTCAGGGGGTACTCACCGGTACTCAGTACCAGCACCTTACCACCAGCCAGAACTAACAGGAGAGAGCATGATGCTCCTCCTACAGTGGCAGGAAGAGAATCTGAAGCGCTCGGCAGCTCATGTTGGTCCTGGACGCTTCCGTTGCAAAAAACAAAAACATAGCTAACTGCACTGCAATACAGACTTTTCTTGCAACAGAGGCACTTAGTGGATAACCCCCATAGGGTTACAACATTAGTTGTAGCTCATTTAAAGGAACACAGTATTAAAAAATATGGTTCCCTTTTATAGTGTCTTCCTGTAGGGATGTGCACCGATTTTATTTTCGATTCGATTTTTCGAATTTTTAAACTTTTCGATTCGGCTCGTTTCGACTGCTTTCTGTTTCGATTCGGTTCGGCTCGATTCATTTTTCGGGTACATTTATTTTTCGGAATATCGACCATTTTTCGTATTTTCGGGTCACTTTACTAGATTTCTGTATCGACTTTTCGTTATTTCGGAAATTTTCGTTTTTCGGAATTGTACATGGTTTTCGGTATATATCGACTATTTTTCGTATTTTCGTGTCACTTTGCTCGTTTTTTGGTTATCGGCTTTTCGCTATTTCGGAAATTTTCGGAACATCTGTTCTCCTCGTTTCAAAGCTGTCTAACTCTATTGCCCCAGCAGTCCAGCACATGGATTTTCCCCAGCACATGGATTTTCCCCAGCTCATGGATTTGCCCCAGCTCATAGGATATTGCCCCAGCACATGGATTTGCCCCAGCACATGGATTTGCCCCAGCTCACACATGGATTTGCCCCAGCTTATGGATTTGCCCCAGCACATGGATTTGCCCCAGCACATGGATTTGCCCCAGCACATGGATTTGCCCCAGCTCATAGGATATTGCCCCAGCTCATAGGATATTGCCCCAGCTCACGGATTTGCCCCAGCACATCGATTTGCCCCAGCACATCGATTTGCCCCAGCACATTGATTTGCCCCAGCACATGGATTTGCCCCAGCACATGGATTTGCCCCAGCTCATTGATTTGCCCCAGCACATTTACAAAGACAAAATTTACAGAATCAGCGATATAACCGATAATAGTTAAATAAACGATGTTCAGAATTACCGAAATGGAACCGAAATCCCGAATGGAACCGAAATCATGAATAGAGGGAAAATAAATTTCGATTTGACACATTTCAAGTCCATTCGAAAATTCCGAAAAATTTTCGATTCGGCTCGGAAAACATTTCGGATTCGACTTTTTCGGATCTAAAAAATTTCGGAATTTCGGCCGCATCGAAAGAACTGAATCGGGAAATTTCGTGAAAATTCCGAAATCCGAAACGCACATCCCTATCTTCCTGTAAGTGAACTACAACTATTGTTTAATAGGACACGAAAATAGTCATAATAATCAGTTTTTCCCCGGACGTGACAGTACCCCCACCTATTTTTCCAGAAAAAAAGCACTGAATATACTTAAACACTTTTCAAATCAGACCAAGACAATGATGAACTCAAAAGAAAAGGATGCTTGGGCTGCATTTAAACAGGTAGTTTTGAAGTTTCCGGGGAACGAGAAAGACCCTAATTACGAAAATCTAGTTTAAATTACGTGAAAAAAATTTGAAGAACTCGTGTAATATGAGTCTGAAGGTACACTTTTTACATTCACACCTGAATTTTTTCCCTGAAAATCTTGGATCGCTTAGTGAAGAGCAAGGTGAGTGGTTCCACCAAGATTTTAAAGAGATGGAAAAACGATATCAAGGCCGTTGGGATGTAAACATGATGGGAGATTACTGCTGGTCTCTCCATCGGGAAAATCCGGAAACATCACATAAGAGGAAGAGCTACTCCTGAACGTTTACTGAAAAAAGGTCGAGAGAATACAAACCTTTGGGTACTTAGCCCCTTCACTACCAAGTGATTTTCCAAAAAAACACTGTCAGAAACCAGTGAAAACAAAATTAGTTTGCAGCAAACAATTTTCATTTGCTTTTCGGCTGCAGATCAGCAGAGCAAGGTATCTTGATATCGGGGCACCAGATGGTGGTGACTTTGAAGCCCAAGATCTCTCGATATTGGTAGTGAAGGGGTTAAGAAGTACTGTACCTACCCTAACTTTGACTGTCGCATTGCTAAAAAATATAATATTTTATAAGTACATTTTTACTTTTTTTATTATACACCTTTCACTTAATTGTACTGCATTTTAGCGTTATAATAGCCAAACATTTATGGAAATTGCAGAAAAATGGTACGTGATGGGAGAAAACTGATTGGATATGTGGAGTTAAGAAACAATAGGAAAAAAAGGAATCTTATTCACACTTGCTGGTTTCTTTACACTTTAATTGAGAATACTCCTGGCTTTGGATACTTGAATCACTTCTTTTAAATTGTTTTGTACATGAAAAGTACCCAAACATAGAGACATACAAAATATAGGGTCATTTCAGTCCATGACCACAAAATGAATGAAGGAAAAAAACACACACTCTCTCGTTTCTGTAAAATCGTTTGAGAGGCAAACAGCAGCCACCGGCTACTTTTCTTCCTTCTTTTTGTAGTAATGGAAAGTAGAAAGGTTAGATAAAATATGCTGCGTTCTGTATGAGTTTGTGCAAGCATCACATTTCTGCAACTGCTCTAAAACATAATTGAAATCATTTATTCCATGTATTGTCTATGTGGAACGTGTGACTGGCCATTTATAAACCTGCTCTCGGATACCGGGCCACCCTTCAGGCATTTCAGCGTTCAAGCAATAGAACTCACCTTGTTTACTTCCCTCAAACCAAAGACTGTTAAAAAACAGATAAAGCATTGCAGTTAAAAGCATAAAAATGTACACAATTTTATGTTTTCATCTGTTTGTTCATCCTTTGATAAATATCAGGTGACTGGTGTTTTAGACACTTTACAGTATTCCTTATCTTGCAATATCACAAAAAAGTGTCTGAAACTCAGAGAACCAGAAACGCCTTCATATCAAAAGCAATAAAAGGGAGTAAATATGTGGGACATGCATGCTTTCTTAGTGCGCTTTTAAAAACATGTTACGCCTTTTGCATGAGTCAGGAGTCTCATATAGCAGGCATAGAAAGCAAGTAAATATGATATTTTTTCATATTTACCTGCTTTTCTTTGTTCGCGTTTTCCTCAGGAGGCACTTTTAGCTAACCAGTGTGTATACCTAGGTATAGATAAAAAACGCACTGAGCATGTGCGACTGAGTTGCTCCTCCTCCCTCCTGCACTGTGAGCTGATGGGAAGGCGGGACAGAGTGCCATTCCAATCTGTAACTCTTTCACCCCAGCTACTGCAGAGACCGGGAAGGACAGAAATCTATACACACAGGGAGAAAGAGACAGCAGAGAGAAGGAGAGCAAAAAAAAACACAGGGAGACACCACAAGAAATGGTACAGAGAGAAAGATGGCAAGATAAAGCAGAGAAGGTGCAAAAAAAGGTGCAGTGAGACAGAGTTTGAGTGAGACAGTCAGTATGTAAAGCATGAAAGGGTGCAAGTCACCGTGTCAATAGGTGAGTGAATGAGTCTGTGAGCGTGCGTGAGTGCGTGAGCGAGCTTGAGTGCGTGAGTGAATCAGCAGTTGAGTGTGTGAGCGAGCATGAGTGTGTCTTGCTTTTACAGTTGCAGAGATAGCTAATATTCAGTTCCCCAATCTGAGGTCCTGAGAGTGCACTGGGTTTCACACACACAGGGTTTCACATGCACAAGCTTTCACGAGCACAGCTTGTGCTAGATCATGTGAGGCTGTGATGGGTGGAGTAGTGGGTGGGGAGGAGGTGGGAATATACAGGAAGTAGGAGCTGGAGAAACACCCCTAGCTGAGGGGCGTGGCCAGAGAAGATGAAATGACAGAGTTTAAAGCAAGAAAATAATTTTTTTTAACACATTTTTAAAACTTTTATTGATTTATTCTAGTTTGTCTATAGGTATAAACATGTTTTAGATGTCAATTTACTTTTTTTTTCTAGATATGCATGTCACTTTTTTTTAAATAGTCTGGTTATTATAGCCTGCATTTATGACTCCATTACAACCTCCTATTCTGAGTTGGTAGTAGGGATGCTTTGTGAAGCGTTAAATCCTTAGCAGCTCACTACTATTACTAGGGCGTCACTAACCAATACCAACAGCATGGATTGGTCACTGATAATGTCACCTGGAGTCCTCAGTACCCAAAGGACTCCATGAAGACTTTATGTGGGGTCAGCAGCAAGACACTGGGAACTATTTGTTCCCAATTTCGCCCTGAAACCTGTGAGAGGAGGTTGTCAGATTGCACTTTACTCAGCACCGAGTGGCCAGAGATATATGAATATTTTTTTAATTATTTTTTATTGTTTTTGCATTAAATGACTTTACAAAAGCCAAATCATTTAACACCAGAATGTACAATCAGTATTTGTTTTTTTTAAAAAACCGTCTCAACATGAGAATACAAAACAACCTTGCAATTGCTTTTTATTTTTTGGTTGGCCACAAAATAATGCTGTCTATATAGAAACATAGAAAATGTCGGCAGATAAGAACCTTTCGGCCCATCTAGTCTGCCCAATTACATGGATACTTGACCTGGATTCATCTTTTATTTAGGACATCCTTATGCTTATTCCATACCTGCTTAAATTCAATCACTGTTTTGGCCTCTACTACTTCTACTGGAAGGCTGTTCCATGTATCCACCACCCTCTCAGTAAAATAATGGAGCATCATGCTCCTGAGGAAGTCTGGCAGACGAAACACGTCGAGCAGTACCAGTTAATGACCTGACACACTAAGGAATTGGTGATGTTGATGTGCCTTATTTGTTTTTAAATCATGTGAGCGCAATTAAAGCAAACGCCACTTTTAAATTGTTGGCAATCTACACTATTGTGTTTTGTTTTCTCTTTAAGGCTAATACAAGTTTTCTGGATATCAAAAGAACCTGTGATGTGCCTATACAATATTGACAGCGTGTGAGTGGCCATTTTTGGTACTTTATACATAACTGTCTCAAGGGGTATCACCCTATGTATTTTTGCTTTTATTTCTTACATAGATACCTCTTGTTTTGCTACTTTGTTTCCTTTTAAATATACTCCCTTCCTTTACATTGTGGATTCCCTTTACGTATTTAAATGTTTCTATCATATCTCCTCTGTCTCGTCTTTTTTCCAAGCTATACATGTTAAGATCATTAAGCCTTTCCTGGTAACTTTTCTCCTTCAAGCCGTACACCATTTTAGTAGCCCTTCTCTGAACTCTCTCTAAGGTGTCTATATCCTTCTGGAGATACGGTCTCCAGTACTGCACACAGTACTCCAAGTGAGGTCTCACCAGTGCTCTGTACAGTGGCATGAGCACTTCCCTTTTCCTACTGCTAATACCTCTCCCTACACAACCAAGCATTCTGCCAGCATTTCCTGCTGCTCTATTACATTGACTACTTACCCTTAGATCCTCTGAAATAATAACCCCTAAATCCCAACCCTCAGATGTTGAGGTTAGGACTGTATCAAATATTCTATATTCAGCCCTTGGGTTTTTACGCCCCAGGTGCATTATCTTGCACTTATCCACATTAAAACTCAATATACAGTATCGGAAGCTTTATTATATGATAACCTGCCATAACGGATGAGAAGCAAAGGGAAGCTTGCAGGTGGTCTCGACTAGCAGTGGAACCATTATCTTTAGTGGTGTTGTAAACTCGTTAACCATAACGGCTTCTTTGGAGCGGGACTCTACATTCTTTTTTTTTCAATCAAAAAATTTTTTATTAGGTAAGACAGTACAGAGAATACAGTATTAGATTGTGAACAATGTACAATTATACTTCAAAAAGTTGTGGTAAAAGGTGGTAGCAACTAAATACCCTTGCAGATCATTGTAGTTCATCCAGGTAAATCAGGCTACTATTACCCGGAGACCGTGAGTGTACTTGTGTGGGGGTACCGATGGCCACCCAGTAGGAAGAGAGATTTTACAGAGATTGAGGCAGAAGAAAGAAACAGATAGGAGAGATAGGTAAAAGGGAAAGTGTGAAAGACAGAGCAAGATCTGCAGAAAGAAGGGAAGGGAAGGGACGGGGACCAAGGAGAGGGGGAGAAAAAAAAAAAAAACACACATACGAACAAGAAGCATACATCTCAGATGGCAAGACCTGACGTGGGAGAAGGTTTCGCGAGGGACGTCTCCGTCGTTCCAATACCCTCTCAATCTGGTTGCAGCCAGCGTCTACAGTCGGCTGAGGATATGAATGAGTTCCAATGGAACCAAATTGTGTTATGCTCTTCGGTCCATCCGCCCGGGGGTAAGTTCGCTGTTTCTAGAGATCTAACGTTTTCAACTTTCGATATCAGATCTCGAGGTCTCTACATTCTTTTAACGATATATCTGCAACACGAGAAAAGAACTTTAAAATGAAGCTCATGGAATTATGGTAACATGCGGTGGAGACAGTAACACAATAATATGTTCTATACCTGGTTTACAACTTCAAAAGATGTTAGTAAAGACTCCCCCCCCCACCTTCAATCTCTAGAACCTCTTCAAACATATCAATAACATTTTGGTATTTGAAGCTTCCTTTAAATTAAGTGAGGAGAAAGGGGCTGAAAACCAGTCTTAAGAGATGCAGAGGGACATAATGAAGCCCTACGAAATTAACTTGTTCTCTGTAGGGTGAAACTCAACTGTGGAATTTGAAAGGAGATAAGTGGGACTGTACCCATTTGATTAAATTTTGCACTGATTTGTGAAAGTAAATCCTTCATATACATGTTTCTCAATGTTAAGGGGTCAGTATACTAGCTGAGGGTGGACCAGGTATTTTTAAAAAACAAATAGTATATAAATTCGGAAATAAAACACATAGGGCCCTATTACCTGGTGTGAGCTAAAACGCCCAGCATTAATGCACTTGTGTACTGGATAGAACCTTGTATAAGTACATATAAAAATATCATAATATACCCCTACTGCAACAGCAGGGACATTGCTGACCATATCCTTTACTATGGTGTATGGGGCCAAGAGAACACCTGTGCTGCATTTCTTATTCCACACTTGCTGCTTTTCTCACCGAGTAAACTAGTACATGTAATGGCCTCACTCATTAATTATAATGGCTCTCCTGCTATTCAAGCTGAGCTGCAAACTTCTCTTCTGGCTCCACTGTTGTACCAGGTTATTGTATATTTGCATTGAAAGATAAAAAGTGGCTATTGGCCACTCCAGTGCAACTCAAAGAGCATTATTTGTGGTTAAAAGCCACGCTCTCTCCCTTGATCCTTGTTGTCACGGAATGGCCCAGCACCCTCAGCCAGGGACCGTCCTTTATGACGTGGTTTGTCCATAGACTTTCAGGTGCCGTTGCACCAGCGGAGTTCCGCTAGTTATTTTCATTTAGATGTGGTTTTGTGTGTGGTGTAAATAAAGTGTCCCGTATGTGTATTGCGAAATGTATGTGAATCCCTTTGTGTGCCTTGCTCGCCGCCATTTTCCCAGTGCCTCGTGGATCCGGTCGAGTCGATCGGATCGGAAAATGGCCGATTCGGACCATCCGGTCGAATCGCAAAATGGTCGATTCGGACCATCCGGTTCCGAATCGGCAACTCCCCGATTCGTAACCGCCAATGCGAATCGGGTCCCGGGTGCCTCCTGCCAGCGAGGGCCAATGGGACTTGTGTGGGCGGGCAGGGATTCCCATTGTTCTGACTTTCTGGTAATGTTTATAAATATATGTGATGTGTAAAAAATAAACAGATCATCTAGTGCATTCAGCTCCGCCTGGTGTCCTTTATTTTCAGCCGTATTTCTGAGATCCAGCGCGGTCTTCAGAGTACGGCAGCTCAAGATCCGAACCGAACCCCCCTGTGCCTGCATCTCGCATCAGGACAGCGGTGCACTGTTCGGACATCGACCATCAGAAGATTCGGCCCCGCTTCGATTCTTACATCCGATCCGAGGGCGCGGCCCGTCTACCGCGCTTCGGTATATCGAGCGGCATGTGAGTAGATCCGAATAATTACTCGACGGAGATCACCATAAGATCCGAATAGCTACTCGACGGAGATCACCATAAGATCCGAATAGTTACTCGACGGAGATCACCATAAGATCCGAATATTCACCCAGGGGAGATCCGATCCCCGTATCCGTACGGCCGTTCCGCAGACGTCTCATACATCAGCAAGGTCAGTGAGCCAGTTGCTCGGGACGCTGAGTGCCGTGTGGCTCAGTGGTCGGGCTGGTTCCACGCAGGGGTCCCCTCCACAGCCCGCTAACCCTTCCCCAGGGTCACTCCAGGCCGCACGAGACGCCGAGTGCCGTGACACTCGGTAGTCGGGCCAGCGGTAAGCGCAGTGGGGGTACGCAGATAGGAGCACACCCGCAGGCGGACAACACTCATTCCGCCACACTGGTGGCAGCGGTGGGATAAGCTCTCTGCAGAGACCCCAAGGAGACCCTCACTATGGCCGAGTACGGCGCCTACAAGCGAGACGTCCTGCGGGGCATGTTAGAGAATCGGGGAGGCACTCCGGGTTCCAAAAGCCGGGACGTGATGATTGAGGAGTTACGGAGGCTAGATCAAGGGGCGGCGACCACGGTGCTACCCCCGGACACTACACTTGCACCCGTCCCCGCCGAGTCTGACGAAAGCGGTCTCCAACAGAAGGTGCGGCAGCGGGCCGCCCTCTACGGAGCGGCCCCATCGGAGGCTGTCATGCAGAATTTGATCCGGGAGATTCGACAGGAAGAGGAGCAGGACAAGGAACGCGAGGAGCGGGAAAAAGAGCGCGTGGAGCGGGGAAAAGAGCGCGCGGAGCGGGAATAGAGCGTGCGGAGCGGGAAAAAGAGCGTGTGGAGCGGGAAAAAGAGCGCGATCACGAGCTACGGCTGGCTGAAGTGCGGGGCCAATGGGACAGTAGCCCTCGTTCGGACCGTTCCACCGGCCGTAAAGTGCCTTTCCAGGCGTTCAAGGAGTTCCGAGAGACGGAGGACGAGATAGAGAGCTACCTCCAGGACTTTGAGCGCCTGTGCCAAGTGCACGAGGTACACCGTGCCGACTGGGTGAGAATCCTGGCGTGCAAGCTGACCGGTCGGGCCGCCGAGGCCTACCGCACGGTGCCGGACGAGGAGGCCACCAACTATACGCACGTGAAACAAGCGTTGCTGAGCCGGTTCGCTGTGACCCCGGAAGCCAGCCGGGCGAAGTTCAGAAACTCTCGCCGGCCCAATGGCGCTACCCACGTTGAGTGGGCCCACCGATTGCAGCGGGACTTGCGCACCTGGTTCCTGGGTAGCAAAGCGGAGACGGTGCCCGACATTACCCAGCTGCTGCTGCTCGAGCAGTTTTTCGAGCACACCCCCTCCGCCATTCGGGAGTGGGTGCGAGATAAGAAGCCTCAAACGGTGCAGCAAGCGGCTGTTTGGGCCGACGAGTATGCTGACACTCGGAAGGTTACCGGGGGTGAGCGATCCCCGCCTTTCCGCCCCGCTCTACCTGCACCTCCACCTCCAACACCGGCAGTTCGGACGCCGGCGGCACGACCCACCAGTCGGCCCAACAACTTGGCCAACGTCCGTTGCTACGGGTGTAACCAAGATGGGCACTACAAACAAAATTGCCCCAACCGACCGGACTTGACACGACCTCCCGCCAGACCTTCACCGTCCGCCCACTGCTACGACACCGAAACCCCGTGGCCGGAGGTCCCGGAGGAATGGGAGCGGCTACACGAGGCAGACCCGGTGCAAGCCGCCTCGGCCGACAACCGCCATCATCACCGCCAGGCGGTGTGGATAAACGGGCGAGCCGCCGAGGGGCTCCGGGACTCCGGGGCTACCATCACCCTGGTACGACCCCATTTGGTCCAGCAGAACGACCGCCTGCACAACACCATCGCAGTGCGGGTAGCCGGAGGGAAGGTTCTCCGGCTTGAGACGGCACGCGTCCACCTGGACTGGGGGTCCGGGGAGAAAGTGGTGAGGGTGGGGTTGTTGAATCAACTGCCGGCCGAGGTGCTCCTCGGTAACGATTTGGGACGGCTGGTCTCTTCTTATTCCACAGATGCGGCCGCCCCAGTAACCACCCGGCAACAGAGCCAACGCCACGACAGGGGCACTCCGATCGGGACCCAGGTGAGATCCCAACCGAAACCTCCCCGACCCCCTACACCCAGACGAATCCCGACTCCCCCCTTTCCACCTGACCCCCCTTCCCCGTGGAGCTCCCCGGAGACGCTTCGCCACCAGACCCAGACCGACCCCACGCTACAGTGCTACCGGGATCGGGCCGGTCAGGGCCTGGACGACAAAAGAAAGGACAGCATAGAGTGGGAGGATGGGCTTCTCTATAGGTACACCGCTAGGGAGGGGACCAAGAAGAAGCAGGTTCCGCAGAAGCAGATGGTAGTACCCCAGGGCCCTAGACAGGAACTTCTGCGCCTGGCACACGACATCCCCCTTGCAGGTCACCTGGGCCAGAAGAAAACTCGGCACCGGTTGGCGCGCGCGTTCTTCTGGCCCCGCCTCAGCGAAGACACCCGCGAGTACTGCCGCACCTGCCCGGTTTGCCAAAAGACGGGGAAGGCCGGGGATCACCCGAAAGCGCCCCTGCACCCCATGCCCATCATCCAGGAGCCCTTTAGCCGGGTGGCGGTCGACATCATTGGGCCGTTACCACGGCCCAGTGCCACCGGTAAGAGGTACATACTCACCGTGGTGGACTATGCCACCCGGTACCCCGAGGCTGTGGCCTTGGCCAACATCCAGGCAGACACCGTAGCGGACGCTCTCCTACGGGTGTTCACGAGGGTGGGGGTTCCCCGGGAAATCCTGTCCGATCAGGGTACCCAGTTCACCGCTGAGCTCACCCAGCAGCTCTGGCGTCTCTGCGGTGTTAAGGCGCTGCACAGCGCCCCGTATCACCCCCAGACAAATGGGCTGTGCGAGCGGTTTAATGGGACCCTGAAACAGCTCATCCGGGCCTTCACGCACGAAAGCAAGGATTGGGAGAAGTATCTACCCCACTTACTGTTCGCCTACCGGGAAGTCCCTCAGGAATCCACCGGATACTCTCCCTTCGAGCTGTTATATGGGCGCCAGGTGAGGGGGCCTCTGGATTTGGTTAGGGCCCAGTGGGAGGGGGAACAGGAGGAAGATGGGGTTCCTGTACTGAGTTACGTCCTGAAGCTCCGGGAGCGCTTGGCAGAACTCGCGGGGTTTGTACAAGAGAACATGGAAACGGCCCAGGCTCAGCAGAAGACGTGGTACGATCGCGCTGCTTGCAGTCGCTCGTTCCTTGTGGGGCAGAAGGTTCTGGTGTTGAAGCCACAGCGGCAGAACAAGCTGCAGGCGGCCTGGCAAGGCCCCTACAGGGTGGTAACCCAACTGGGGGATACCACCTATGTGGTTGTTAGTTGCGCAGACACCAGAATCCAGCGGACGTTCCACGTCAACATGCTGAAGGCCTACCATGAACGCCCGGAGTCGGTGGACGCCATATGCGCGCCGGCTGCCGAGGAGACGGAACCATTCCCTTTGGTGGAACTCCCTGGGATAGCCAAGCAGCCTTCCGGGGTGGATCAGGTGCAGCTGGGGGAGGAGTTAGGGCCCGAAAAGCAGGCGCAGGCGCGGCAGTTGCTCCACGACTACCGGGGGTTTTCTCGGCTCTCCCGGGATACACGGACCGGGCCGTCCATCAGGTGGACACCCCCGGTCAGAGACCCCTTCGGCAGCCTGCATATCGACTCCCGGAAGCGGTCCGCGAATCCATGCGGGCCGAGATCCGAGAGATGTTGGAGCTGGGGGTCATTGAACCGTCAGCCAGTCCATGGGCGTCGCCCGTGGTCCTGGTGCCCAAGAAAGACGGCACCACCAGGTTCTGCGTCGACTATCGGCGGATAAACGACTGTACCATTACAGACGCTTATCCCATGCCCCGAGTCGACGAGTTGCTAGACCAGATTTCCCGGGTCATTTTCTGACCACGGTCGATCTGTGCAAGGGGTACTGGCAGATTCCCCTTGCCGAGGAGGCGACCCCGAAGTCGGCCTTCATCACCCCGTTCGGCTTGTACCAATTTCGAGTTATGCCGTTCGGGATGAAGAACGCCCCTGCTACCTTCCAGCGGTTAATCGATCGCCTCCTCGATGGCCTCCAGGGGTTCGCTTGCGCATACCTGGATGACATAGCCATCTATAGCCAGACCTGGGAGGAACACCTTGACCACGTAGGGACGGTCTTGGGCCGGATTAGGGACGCCAACCTGACCCTGAAGCCTGAGAAATGCAAGGTGGGGATGGCCGAAGTACAGTACCTGGGACACCGGGTGGGTTGCGGGATACAACGGCCAGAGCCCGCCAAGGTAGAAGCCATCCTAGACTGGCCCACCCCTGTGACCAAGACCCAGGTCCTCGCCTTCCTGGGCACCGCGGGGTACTACAGGAAGTTTGTACCCCATTACAGCGACCTGGCCAAGCCCCTGACCGACCTGACGAAGAAATCCCTGCCCCGCCAAGTCCTGTGGTCCCCGGAGTGCGAACAGGCCTTCCAGCAACTGAAGGCCGCCCTGACCCAAGCTCCCCTGCTAGCAGCTCCCAACTATAACAAACGTTTTGTTGTCCACACAGACGCTTCAATGTTCGGACTGGGAGCTGTCCTAAGTCAAGTGGGGGACGACGGGGGGGATCACCCGGTGGCGTTCATCAGCCGGAAGCTGTTACCACGGGAGGTGGGGTATGCTGCGGTGGAGAAGGAGTGTCTGGCCTTGGTCTGGGCCCTACGGAAGCTCCAACCCTATGTCTACGGTCGGTCTTTCACCGTGATGACCGACCATAATCCCCTGGTGTGGCTCAACCGAGTGGCGGGGAAAATGGCGCGCTATTGCGGTGGAGCCTGGCTCTCCAACCCTTTAACTTTACCATCCAATACCGGCCCGGGTCGCAAAACGGCAACGCCGATGGGTTATCGCGGCAGTCGGCCCGGGAACCGGGGGATTTGGGAGCACCGACTACCCCGGTACGACCCGTTGGGGTCCAACCGGGTGCGTCGGACCTTGGGAAGGGGGAGGAGTGTCACGGAATGGCCCAGCACCCTCAGCCAGGGACCGTCCTTTATGACGTGGTTTGTCCATAGACTTTCAGGTGCCGTTGCACCAGCGGAGTTCCGCTAGTTATTTTCATTTAGATGTGGTTTTGTGTGTGGTGTAAATAAAGTGTCCCGTATGTGTATTGCGAAATGTATGTGAATCCCTTTGTGTGCCTTGCTCGCCGCCATTTTCCCAGTGCCTCGTGGATCCGGTCGAGTCGATCGGATCGGAAAATGGCCGATTCGGACCATCCGGTCGAATCGCAAAATGGTCGATTCGGACCATCCGGTTCCGAATCGGCAACTCCCCGATTCGTAACCGCCAATGCGAATCGGGTCCCGGGTGCCTCCTGCCAGCGAGGGCCAATGGGACTGGTGTGGGCGGGCAGGGATTCCCATTGTTCTGACTTTCTGGTAATGTTTATAAATATATGTGATGTGTAAAAAATAAACAGATCATCTAGTGCATTCAGCTCCGCCTGGTGTCCTTTATTTTCAGCCGTATTTCTGAGATCCAGCGCGGTCTTCAGAGTACGGCAGCTCAAGATCCGAACCGAACCCCCCTGTGCCTGCATCTCGCATCAGGACAGCGGTGCACTGTTCGGACATCGACCATCAGAAGATTCGGCCCCGCTTCGATTCTTACATCCGATCCGAGGGCGCGGCCCGTCTACCGCGCTTCGGTATATCGAGCGGCATGTGAGTAGATCCGAATAATTACTCGACGGAGATCACCATAAGATCCGAATAGCTACTCGACGGAGATCACCATAAGATCCGAATAGTTACTCGACGGAGATCACCATAAGATCCGAATATTCACCCGGGGGAGATCCGGTCCCCGTATCCGTACGGCCGTTCCGCAGACGTCTCATACATCAGCAAGGTCAGTGAGCCAGCTGCTCGGGACGCTGAGTGCCGTGTGGCTCAGTGGTCGGGCTGGTTCCACGCAGGGGTCCCCTCCACAGCCCGCTAACCCTTCCCCAGGGTCACTCCAGGCCGCACGAGACGCCGAGTGCCGTGACACTCGGTAGTCGGGCCAGCGGTAAGCGCAGTGGGGGTACGCAGATAGGAGCACACCCGCAGGCGGACAACACTCATTCCGCCACACTTGTTTTGCATTGCAGCCTCTGATATCCCGTTATTTTCTTTCAATAATGGGATTGAGTTGGCTACTGATGCACCATTGCATTGCGGACATTCTCTGTATTGTCACACATGAGTGCAAACCCTGTTTTGATTATGAACTGTAATTCTGCAAGCAGCCAGAGAATAATTAACATTTTTAATGTGTCCCCTTGTTTTCACTTACAGACAGTAATAAAAAGATTATTGGATGCAAGAAAATGACAATCACTAAAAACGCAAAACAGATGGGAAAGTCTATGCTTACCTCTAGTGTGACTTTACAGAGGATTGCATGAGGATTGCTCTTCTTTCAGTGCAAGCTAAAGGACACTGGGAACAATTTCATGTTACTGTCCTACCACTGATCATGCATAACCCAGTTTACATAAGATTGTGCACAGCTTGCATAGGGCTCAAACAAGTCTCCATTGAGTCCTTTGTACTTGATATCAGCAGCTACACACACCACTGCTTTCAGTATTCATTAGTGACTTCCAAATAATCAAGTCACTAACATAGCATCTGATAATAGGTAAGATACAGGCTGCCGTTTGCCACTAGTGGCTCCCACTTAGCAGCAGATTCAGAATAGGCCCCAAGTATTTAAGAGCTAAGAGACAGACAAATTACCAGTACTGTTGAAGTTCAACTATGTATAGTCCCCTCAAGGGATTTTCAGTAATGCCTTATTCCTTTTTTACCCCGTTTTTTCAGTATGTTTTTTACCCCGTTTGACGGCTTGTCGGCTTTTGCCGGGAGCTGGTTCGCGCTCTGTTCGGTGGCTCGGCGGCTTTTTTCAGATCGAATCAGCATTTCTGCGGCTGATAGATTTGGTGTTTTTTTGGCAGTTTTTCAGATCTATTCAGCGGTTTTGCGGTGGTTTTTCTGATTGATTTCAGTGGCTTTGCGAATGTGTTCGTTGACTCGTTCCCTGCACTTTAGGGACCCTACGGTTACTGCTGAATTCAACGCAGGGTCGGCGAATCGGACTCGCCGACGTGCGGGGAACAGAAGAGCACCAAAATGTTGGCGACATTTCAGTGCTTTCTGAATAGCCTTGCTAAGTTGTTGCGTTATCATTGGATGTCAGCATTTTGGCACATGAAAGTAATGTCCCTGTAGTTGTGGTTCCCTTACTACATAAACCCCTGACCTGAGCAGTCTCATTACCTTATTGTGGATTTCCATTGACCTAATAGCGTGTGTATTGTTTTATTTTTATTATTGTGTACTGACCTGGCTATCCCTCGCTATTATCCTCTGCTCTTTTGCTCCATGTATTCTAACCAAACTTTTATCTGCTCCTTCTTTGATCTGTGCTCCTGTGTATCGACACACATTGTCTCACCTCTCAGTTGTCATCTGCATCCCTGACCTCAGCTTGACTTCGTATTTGGGTATCTGCTTTTACAAGACCCTGTCCCATCACATTGGGTGCTTGCACTTGGACCTGTTATATGTCCAGCCACTCTAAAGACTGGTAATCAGGCTCCGTGCAAGCATACTTATTATTACCATTATGAAGCCCAGCTGTTTTAAGGACTGGTATCACTCCTGGATTAAAGTTTTTTTGATATTGCGTATAGTGGTGTCCCGGGCCATCTTGCAACCCTTACACTGCCTAAAAAAAAAAGGTGGATATTTCATTGACAGTCTGTACCCCAGAATAATGTTGAGGGTACGATAAAATGTGGATGTTTTTACTGTGCATTCATTTACAGTTTCTGGCTTCATGTTACTTTTACATAATTTATTTTCGACTAGGTGTCCTGAAAACACAGTTAAACTAGCACATTGGACTATCGGACCATATGATGGAATGACACGTTATTACAACATAAAAGAAAATGTAAACAACAATATTATTAGAAAACATATTTCGGTATTTCGTTTATCATTTGTTTTTTCGTTTTTATTGTTACAGTAATTCGTATTTCTGGTTGATTCACATTTTGTTTTTATTATTTAGTTTTTATTAGTTATCGGAATGTGAAACGGATTTATTAACCCCTTAGTGACCGGGCGGTTTTACACAAATCCGTCCTTTAGGGACCGCTGCTGTTTTTACGTTTCTGCGCTGTTCGTGTTTAGTTCAAATTTTCCTCTTACTCATTTATGCAACCCACACATGTTCTAAAAATAAAATTTTTCCATCATATCGAATAATTTACTATAAAAAAAAATATGAAATATGATGAAATACCCAATTTTTACATGTTTTTGCTTTTTAACCCCTTCATTGCTGAGCCAGTTCACCTTTGTGCGCTGAGCTCATTCTGACTGTTTTATGCTAATTATTTTTAGATGACAGCCTAGGTCCTATTTAACTAAACCCCTCCAGACAAAAAAAAATTAGACCCCCCCAATTTTTTTTTAATATTGTTTTTATTTTTTTATTTTTAGCTTTGTATTACAATGAACTGTTTGGTATCATTGGAAAGGCCATGATCAGGCCTTTCCATTGATGTCCAGCATGACCCGCTAGCTGCCAAAGGATCCCCTTATCTCCCCTTGGCAGCTGGGGGGTTAACTGGCCCACTGACATCCCCACACATATGGTGGGTATGTCAGTGGGTGGGGGGTGACCTGGAGGCTTGACTGACATCCACAATGTCAGCCCCCTCCAGGTTTGAATCACGATTTGGCGCAAATGTACGCCGAATTGCGATCTGGCAGCGAAATTGTTAATGCTGCACACTCTCCCCCTTCCAGCGGTGCAACTTGCAGCGCTCTAGCTTCAATTGTTGGGGAGATAGAGGGCTCCGAAGCCCCATGGTGCTGCTGTCCTTGGTTCTGAATAGGGTTCAGCACCATGGATAGCCCCCGCAGAACGCAGCCAGACTGAAAGAAAGAAAAAAACCTGCTGCGTTTGCTAAAGAAAAAAAAGCCTTGTTTACATTAGGAATCCAAAAATGTCACCAAAAAATTCTGAAAAATGCCTACAAAATCATAAAAAATAGTCTTTTTGCTGCAAGTGAAAAGGATAAACTGTTGAATAAATATTTAATAGAAACAGGGATTTTTTACATTGAAACCTATTGGATTCGCCTCATTAAACCTGTCGATTGCCCCCCGAAAATCAGGGTTAGAAATTAGGGTTAGACGCTAGGGTTAGAAATTAAGGTTAGAAAGTCTAATCTTAGCTTCTAACCCTAATTTCTAACCGTAACCCTGATTTCTAATCCTAGCTTCTAAATTAGAAACTAGAGTTAGAAATAAGGGTTAGAAATTAGGATTAGGGTTAGAAATTAGGCTTAGAAGCTAGGGTTAGAAATTAGGGTCAGGGTTAGAAGCTGAGGTTAGGGTTAGAAATTAGGGTTAGAAGTTAAGGTTAAAAATTAGGGTTTGAAATTAGGGTCAGAAGCTAGGGTTAGACATTTAGGATTTCAAACCTTAATTTCTAACCCTAGCATCTAACCCTAATTTCTAGCCCTGATTTTCAGTGGTTCGTTCGACAGGTTTAATCAGGTGAATACTATAGGTTTCAATGTAAACAAAACGCCTCTTGTAAACTGTAAACAAACCACTTCCTCTCTCTCTGCCCCGGAGCAATTGTTTTGCTGCCTTCTGCAGCAACTCACCACGTACCGCAGTCCCCTGTATTGGTCCATCACTGCATCCCTGGCTCAGTATCATGCCACCTCGGTCGGTACCACCTCAGCACGATCCCTGACACAAATTTTCGTCTGAGTTTTGAGTCGGAGGGAAACGCACAAGTCTAATTTACACATCTTTTGTTTTGATATATAAGTACAATGTGTAGCATGGTATATTGTGCAGGTGCCTCTTTGTTTGCTGTGGTTGCGTTTGGGGTTTCTCTTTATACCCATTTTAAATAGAATTTTAAATTCTTGATTAAAGTCCACAAAAACATGAAACAGAGCATAGGTGATAGGGTAATGGATGCAATTATGTACATTCTGGAATAAATGTAATTACTGAAAGATTGCAACTTTATACAATTCAATTAGTAGTGCTGAACTTTGTACAAACTGTAAGGTGACTAAACAAGTTTTTTTAGTGTATGCAATGCTACATCAAGAGAAAACGTTTAATACAAGTGAGCTTGTCTTCGGCAAGCAGTAAGGTTAACATTTCATAAATCTCTGTGTGGAATATTTAATGAAATGTGCTAGCCAAATTATTTTTTTTATTTTGTGAAGTCCTATATTGTGCCACATTTGCTGCAATCTCTGCACGAAAGTAGATCTGTTTTTCTGTCAGTGTTTGCTAGAAAGAATTAGCATCAACCTTCTTTCAAAATTCTAGAAAGAGTATTTGCTGTTATGACTGCAAGCTAGAAAAAAGTCAACACATTTAGGCTGGGGTCAGATGAGCATAGTGTTCACGTCCGTGATTGCGCCTTAAAGTACGTCCGTGATAGCATGACAGAAAGCCCATCGGAGCCCGTTACACGAAGTACGTCCGCACTGAACTGCGGACGCACAACGGCCGCGGCCCACGGACGCAAGGCAGGCAAGAACGTACAACTCCTAGAATGGCCACACAATGTGCGCTGCGTCCGCAACGTCTGCATAGCTTTGTGTGTGAGTGATGGAACGTGGTCAGACAGACTGCATTTATACGTCCAGCATTTTTCACGGACAAAATGGTTTTGCTTTTTATTTTATTTTCCCGCCTACGGCTAGGGTCAGACGAACGCATTTTTATGTTGTCTGTGAAAAAGTGCGTTCGAACGAATGGACGCATTTTTTCACAGAATACGTGATAGTGGTCATACTATGCGCATTTTCGTCCGTGATTTTGTACGGATCATCAATAAAACACTTCTTGCATCTGGACGTTATGTTGGCCGGACATTAGCAGCGTCTGACGTCTCCTAATCACGCACACACGCCGCTAGCGGACGCAGCGCACTCTGTACGTCAGTACCTGCGGTTTCACGTTCTCGAAAAAATGCGTTCATTTTCCACTTGCGTTGCGCAGCCGGACTTTTGTGCGACCGTACTTCGTATATTGGCCGTCATTGCCCGGCATCTGCTGCTAGTGCGGCCGTGATTAAGTGCGCCTGCACGCGCGTTCGCACTGCCTCAGTCTGACCCTAGCCTTAATCCGTCAAAATATACATCAGTGAATAAACGGACTGTGTGGCCACTACTGCGTCTTCCGTACTGACGTACGTCTCTCTGAAAAATACAATCTGCCTATCACTGCTACTCGTAGTGGAAACATTTGTAATATTTACGGGCAGAGAAAAATAAATATTTTTTTAAAGATAGGTCATATCGTACTGCTATGAATTGTATAATGAACACTAACATCTCAAATAATCAGGTAGTGTCACGCAGCAGATCCAGGACTCACAGAGGCTGAAAAAAGACCCGCTACAAAGCCAGATCTGCTGTAGTTTGATCTGCGGCAACACTTTTCATGCTGCATCTGTTTGACTTTTCAATCTGCCCTGCCTGGCCTGAGGGAGACATCAGGCTCTATTGAGTTAATCTGTGGGCTTCCTATTTAAGGGAGCCGTCCCTAGCCTCAGATGCTTTGACATGGCTAGACCTGTGTTTATATTACCTGATTTGTTTTGTTTCCATTGCTCTACCTGACCTGTTTTATTTCACCTGCTTCTTGTGAGTGAACCCACCTGTTTTCTTTCACTGCAACCTGTTTGCTGGCTTTGTGACCTCAACTTTGGGTTCTACCTGCATCCCTGCGCCATGAATGTGACAGGTAGTCAGCATTATCGGAAACAGCACTCTGTTTTATTCTTTTCACCTGGGTACACAATCGTAGGGCTCATCCAGTTCCTGAAATGTAAATCCAGCAAAAATGGACGTGTCACTCCAGCATTTTTAAAGCGGAGAGATGTTTTATTCCAGCACCAAGGTTCACATGCAGTGGAATAAAACATTTCTCCTTTTTAAAATCCTGAAGTGATGTGTCCATTATTGCTGGTAGAGATGTGCATTTCGTTAGAGATGTGCATTCCGAATATACGAATCGCGGTAACAACGAAAAAAAACGAAACAAAAATTATCAGAAATGAAAACTGGAAAAAAAATGCAATGCAAAACAAAGAAATGGGTTAATGGCAGCTCACAGGGCACCACTTATATCCCCAGCAATGGGTTAAAGGCAGCTCACAGGGCACAACTTATATCCCAGTCAAGGGTTAATGGGCATCTCACAGGGCACAGCTTATATCCTAGCAATGGGTTAATGGGCAGCGCACAGGGTACAGTAAAAGGGCAATGTAAAAAAAAAAGATACAGGGGACCCTTTCCCTGCTGCTGTAACCTGTTCAGCACCATGGAGAGCAGCTGCTTGGGGCTCCAGAGCTCTCCATGGTGCTGATGCTGACTAGGTTTCAGCAGCAAGGAAACGGTCCACCCTATCTTTTTTTTACTCTTTTTTTTTTGCTTTCAATCATCATAAAATAAAAAATCTAAATAGGTAATGGATCCGAAAACGAAGTGATCCGATAAACCAAAACGAGCGTCTGAAAATTTGACCAAAATGGAAAAAAAACGAAATGAAATGATCCTAAACGAAAAAATACAGAACGAAAAAATCCGAAATGAAACAAAATGAAAAAAACGGCCGTGCACAGGTCTAATTGCTGGATCTCAAATTTTCAGGCTGCAAGGATATCTTGATTCCATAAATTCAGTAAACTGCACAACCTAAATATTTTCTCAGCAATCTTTTTTTATCCTCTCTTTCTCGTCTTTCTTTTTTTATAACTTTTTTATTTTCTTTCTTTCTTTCTCGCCTCTTTCTTGTCTTTCTTTTTTCTTTCTCGTCTTTCTCTTCTTTTTCATTCTTTCTCGTCTTTCTTTCTTATCTCGTCTGTCTTTCTTTCTCTCTCGTCTGTCTTTCTTTCTCTCTCGTCTGTCTTTCTTTCTTCTCTCGTCTGTCTTTCTTTCTCTCTCGTCTGTCTTTCTTTCTCTCTCGTCTGTCTTTCTTTCTCTCTCGTCTGTCTTTCTCTCTCGTCTGTCTTTCTTTCTTATCTCGTCTGTCTTTCTTTCTCTCTCGTCTGTCTTTCTTTCTCTCTCGTCTGTCTTTCTTTCTCTCTCGTCTGTCTTTCTCTCTCGTCTGTCTTTCCTTCTCTCTCGTCTGTCTTTCTTTCTCTCTCGTCTGTCTTTCTTTCTCTCTCGTCTGTCTTTCTTTCTCTCTCGTCTGTCTTTCTCTCTCGTCTGTCTTTCTTTCTCGCTCGTCTGTCTTTCTTTCTCGTCCGTCTTTCTTTCTTTCCTTTCTTATCTTTCCTTCCTTCCTGCATTCCTATCTTCTTTCTATGTCCTTCACTCTCCCTCATTATATCTCTCTTTCTTTTCCAAACTACAGAATTATACATAAAACCAAAATAATAAACAGTGAGCACACTTGCCATGTTTCAATTTCTTCCTCAATTAATTTCATGAAGTTACCGTTTCAGCCTCTGTTTTTAAAAACTCCTCTATTAAACAAATCAAGTGTCCATGTGATGGCTAGAGCGACTTAATATTCATTCCCAAAAACAAGTTTTAAAAATGTCTGTAAATGGAAAAAAAATATCTTATTTCCCATTTCAACCATCCATGAGAGCCTCTGCAACTTGCTGTCCATGATATTAATTTCTCTGGCTGGTTATTGTGCGCTCATCTTTAACAAAACACATCGGGGGGCACAATTTCTGTGTACCCTTTTCCAGAAAGCCTATGGACTGCATTAATTATCAAGGTGCCATTTGCACAGTCACCATCCAGCCCCTTTTCAAACCACATATGCATTAGCGGAAATTGGTAAAATTACAGCCAGCCTGCGGTCAAACCGGGAACAGCCGCTACTGAAATAAAAGCACATTATTATTATCATTTTATTATTTTTTTTTCCAGAAGACACTGATATTCTTTTTTTCTACTTCTTTTCTCCTGTGTCCTCTTAACTTATCCCCCTCCCATTTCATCTTGAACACCTTTCTACTCTCCTACTCCTCCCTCCTCCTCAAAAAATACAAAAGGAATACTTTCAAACACAACTTACAACAGCTAAAGCAATCAGGGAATAGCTGGATGTCTTTGTCTATAGGAAGAACATAGCAATTTCTTCTGGCTTACCACTGGGTGTCAACCTTTAACTCTCCTACCCGCTCGCATTTCGGATGGCCAAGCTGATTATCTAAAACAGAAAATTAGCACACAATGTCTATACTCTGAGATATCCCTTATGCAACTAATGGCAAAGCTTGTTAATTGGTTGTAAATGCCAGCTGGGTGCCATGATAATACTTTGGAAATAAGCAGGTATTCTGATAATTACAGCAATCTTCATCTATAAAAGCTTAAAGCAGATGAAGAACAGGGGCTGGCTGAAAACCAAGATTTACCCCCGCTGCACTCACATTAAAAAAAAAAAAAAACCTTGAAGAAAAAAAAATATATAGACAATAATGCAACAAAACAATTATATAGCAGGAAGCTAGATAGATGGTGAAAATTCTGAAAAGTGTAAAGCAGTGAATATAATAACCAGCTATGGAAAAATGGCCAATTTACATTTGTGTATAATTAAATAGTGGGTTAGGCAATTTGATTTCATTTTTGCAGCAGTATTTTACCTATTTCCCCCCCACCACCCTTTATTCTTTTTGATGATCATCCACGTCCATTCTGTAACTTAAGCGAAGTCTTTAAAAACAAATAAAAATTGTCTAAGATAGCAATAAATTCAACTTGAAATTTCTATTCACTCTGTAAACACAAAATCAATTTCTACTAACAGGTTTTATACACAGAATTATTTCTAATATATATATCATGTTGGAAGAACTGATTTCCAAGAACATTGGTGTTAAAGGTGTGTTTTAAAATACATAAATAAACATTCTTAATTGAAAGAAAGAAAACAAGAAAGAAAAAAATGTGTTAATGGCTATTTTTAAAGTTTTAGATATAAAGATGACCTGCTGGGACTTATTCCTTTCACACACCAAAAAGTGTATTGTATACACGATTGTGCTTTGTAATATAAAAAAAAAAAATAAATGGCATATAAAACCCCCTTTACAAAATTATTTGTAAAGTCTTGTCTTGTCTCCTTCTGTTACTATAAAAAAAAGCTACAAACAGCATCCCCCACCCTCACTGTAACAAAAAGCTAAACAAATTTGACTGTGGCACTACAATAGCCAGGAGAGCTCTGGGGTCACTCACTGCTGTGCAGGAATAAGAATCAGTGGTTATAATGACTGAAAATCCATGTACAGTAGAGATAAAAGGTGTTACTGTAATATCCATATACAGGCATCATGCCGCATACAGATATTATTTTTATATTCAATTTGGTATTATTTCTTTTCTCTGCGAATCCCCACAAGCAGGAGATCTGACTATTTTTATTATCTTTTTCACATTCACTGTTTTTTTACAAAAGGCCATGTCTGCCTGCATGCTAATAATGCAGACCACATTTGAAGTTGTATAAGATAAGGGACACCATCTAATGTTCAGAACTGTTCATCTCAGCAATATTTCTCTAAATGATACAACAATACAGGAAAAATTAAAAATTAACAATATTACATTATTTTTTTCTTTTAACTTTAGAGGAATTGCAATCTCTGTGCAAAATGTTTAAAATAAGGCTAGGGTCAGATGAACGCATTTTTCGCATCGTCCGTAAAAAAGTGCGTCCGAACGCATGGACGTACTTTTTCACCGAATACGCGATAGCGGTCATACGATGAGCAGTTTCGGCCGTGATTTCATACGGATCCAAACCAGGAAACTTTGGGTGTCTGGACGTTATGTTGGCCAGACATGAGCAGCGTCTGACGTCTCCTAATCACGCACACACGCCGCTATGCAGACGCAGCGCAATCTGTACGTCAGCTTGCGTTGCACGGCCGAACTTTCATGCGGCCGTACTTCGTGTGTGGGCCTGCGTTGGACGTCATTTGCTGCTACCACCGCCGTCATGAAGTGTGGGTAAATGCACGTTCGCACTGCGTTCGTCTGACCCTAGCCTAAATGTTATGATAATATTTTTTTTTCAATAGAACGCACCCGGTAGTGAATGGGTTACAAATTAACAATCAACTGTATGACTACAACCTCCCCATGGTGGATCAGAATATATTTCTGTCACTGAATTTGATGTATCATGGAGATTTCTCTATTACATGTGATAAAACTGGAGCAAATAATATGTACATTAACTGGAAAAATATTCTCCGTTATTTCATGTGTATACGTTTTATTAGTTTGCCAGATAAATATTCTGATGTAATCCGTTTGATTGTTAAGCATTGAACTGATGATGCATTGCAAATTACAGGTCAGACTAGTGTGTCTAAAAGAATAATATTACATAACGACTGGATGATTTCCTGCAGACACAGAATATTAAGGGATATAATATTTAATATGTGGGTAAAAGCTTCTTGATCCAAGGAGAAATCTGACGCCATTCTGGGGTCAAGAAGGAATTTTGTTGCGTATAGGCGAGCGCTTCAGACTGGGTTTTTTGCCTTCTTTTGGATCAACAGCGGTAGTTGATGTGTGAGAGGCTGAAGCTGATGGACGCATGTCTTTTTTTCAGCCTGTGTAACTATGTAACATAGTAATAAATATGGTAATATTTTATATTTATTATTTATTTATATTATAATAAGTTATACATTTACTTATGCTGGCCTGAATTTTACAATAATCTATTACTTCACCACTTACCGGCCAACCCCTGTCTATATTTATCTCCTGTATGTTGTTAAACTATACAAATTTATTTGTTTAATGTGATTGTTTATTAATTAATTTGTTAATGGCATGTATGCTTAATGACATTAGTTATTAATTCCAACGTTACCCTTATTCCTTTGGATACAACGCTTGATGTGCTTTTAAAAGGCTTCCAATATAATTAATTGCAGCAATGTTTATAATGTTATCCTGCCAATTTGTTTTGATGTGTTCTGCGAAAACCCTTTGTTTATTAAAGCAACACATTCGTTTGGCTTTGAATTCAACGTGATTCATTTAGGGAAGATTTTCTTTGGCTTCTAGATAATATGGTATTTAGTACTTTTCAACCTACATAATTAAGTCTGTTGTTTTCCTTGTACTGATAAATCGTTCTATTTATGCCGGGTCCATCCTTTGCTGCAGAAAGACTCAGGAGCGCGGGAGAATAATAGACTTTGTCAAACTGCACAAAGTCAAGTAGCAACTATGAAGGCAAGTAAAATAATTATCATTTTGACAAATTCTATTAAGGCCTCAAAAAGAGCTGCACTGCTCTAAAACAATCAAATGAATGACCCTTAATTAGTGACAACAAATGGATTAAAATTAAGGTTTCCATTCTTATTGGTTTCCAGTTGCTACAACAAAGAGTGCAGCAGTAAAACTATTAATACATTGTACCATAAGGTGTGCTGAATGATTGCCCATGGTTTGTTTTATTTTTAAGTCTCATTTTAGACCCTGGATTATTGAGTTCAATTCCGTTTCAATGTAAAATGCATGTGAGAGGAAACTCATTGTGCAATTTTGTTACAAAATGTAGAAATAGGACAAAGAAAATCCACATTATTGAATTATTTATCCTAAAACCTAGGTGAGACTATTACTAGAATCAGAAAACAAACATATATAACGTAGTACAAATTGCTAATAATACCAATAAATGCCAAAATGCTAAATGAATAAAGAGGTTATACTAAGCAAACTAATAAACTGCCAATGAATTTAAACAAATAACAAGGAAAAGTAATCATTTTGTATATTTCCTTTTGTGGAAAATTTCTTTAATGTTAAGGGTTCCTTTGGTAGGTCTCTTTATATTTCCCTTTCTGTGAGTTATGTTTCATAAATCTCTGGCCTTCATTTACCCCCACAGTCAGTCTTGGAAACCCATAACCTATCATGCCACCCATAATATCCTCCTTTAATGCCAAGCCCCACTATCCCACTATTCCTTTACACATGGTCTACTTGCTGAGGCGTAACTAGAAACGTAAGGGCCCAGGTACAGGAATCATGACGGCCCCCCCCAAAAAAACATATTTTGTCCCCACTTCCGTCAACATGCATTGGTCCTCTCCAGGTCCACAATGTTGACTCCAGACAATGTCCTATTTTTTCCAGGTCCACTATGACCTCTTCAGTCCATCCCATTTTTTTTAATGTAATGTGCACTACTTGTAACTCACAGAGCTCCACAGCAATACAACTCACATGAGTATGCAGTGTGTATCAGTGTAAATCAGAGTTCTACAGCAACAAAACTCACAGTAATATGTGGTGTGAATGAGTATCACAGAGCGCTAAAGTAAAACTCACAAGTAAGTATAAAATAAATAAAAAAAAGAATTATATATATAAATTGTAGGCAAGCCCCCAGACAGTGGAGTGTGCCCCCCCCCGGACTCAAGGGCCCGGGTGCGGTGGCACCCTCTGCACCCCTTGTAGTTACGCCCCTGTCTACTTGATCTTCAATGTCAGGTTCCTGTAATCTGCCCCTTCTCTTTGTAATGCCTTCTCATTAATATTTCTTCCTCTTTGTCAGTATCCCAGCTTCCTTCATGACTGTCCCTGCTTCTTTTCCCATCTCTTTATGCCAAGCTTCTCTCATTTTCCATCTTCTATTTCAATATGGTTGAAGTAAACCATGGACTTGATGTCTGCCTCACATAATCATAGCTTGAAGAAAAATGGAGTGAAATCACCAAACCATTTGCCTTAGCGACACAATGGTATTGGGTTAATATCAAATAATCCGAAAAATTGTTATTGATTTTCCTAACTGTTTTTGGTGACCATGGAATGAATGTAGGGTGTGTGAATAAATAACTCTGTGAGAATGGGTAACTCAAATCTGTAAGTGTCATGTTAATCCTGAGCCTTATCACTTTGACCTCTTACTGTTCAAGGGTCAAAACATATCTGTTATACTCACCTGCTGGGCACCACCATTCTCTGATTGCGATAGATTGACTATTCTGATCTTATCTGACTGATAAACATTAGCAGCCCTGATTGGACCTAAAATTGCTGTGCCAGTGCTGTTACCAAGATGGTGACATCCCTTATGTTAGTATGACAGGTGTTGCTTTTCTGGAATGACACCAGATTCCATATATCAGTGTGAGTGGCTACTGATTGATGGAGCCATTACAGATTGAGCACCCCTCATCCAGAATGCTCAATACCCGACTCATTCCAAATTTCAGATTCTTCTGGATTTCAGAATCTGATGTTTGAGAGGATGGAGATCGTGGCAGGAGAGTCACAATCCCATTCCTGCTGCAGCAACCAGAGTGTACACATGCTGGAAGTGCTGTGTGGGGTTACTCCGTGAACATGATGCTCGGAGTCAACGTGACTCTGAGCAGCATGTCACACTCTTGGGCTTCTCAGAGGCTCCCAGCGTGTGCCGTGGTCTGCTGCAGTTCTCAGGAGCCTTATCCCTGAGTGGAAGCACCTGTCCAAAGCACCACTATCGAATTACTAAAATCCTGAAATCTCAGAAAATTCCGGGTTCTGAGTATTCTGGATTTTCGAATTCCAGATAAGGAGTGCTTAACCTCCCTGGTGGTAATCCGGAGTGTGGCTCGGGGTTAAATTTCAGTACTGAAAACGGTAATCCCGAGCCACACTCGGGCTGGTACAAACCTTGTCCCTGCATTCCCTCGATGTCCTCCCGCAGTCTCCTCCGGCCTATCGCGTCATCCTGCTTTCGGGTTTCAGTCCCTACACGCGACGCAATGCAGGGGGGCGGGACTTGGCAGTGAATGCAGGTAAAAAAATATATATATATATATTTAAAAGAATTTACAGAGTTTGACATAAAAAAATGTCATAATCAGAGTGCCAGGGAGGTTAACGTGGAAATGGTTAGGCACCAGAATTTACAGTGAAAAGGTACTTTTATATATTTTTTAAATTTACTTATGTATTTTCAATATGTGTCAATATGTCCAGGGAACATAAGGCGCAGTATTAAATACTGTCTGCTAAAACGGGAACGCTAAGGAGGAAAACCTATGCCTGCTGGTTTCTCCATAACGCCCCTGTTTTAGGTCCATATTATGTAACTCTAAGCCTCAGGATACTCGAGGCAGCGCTAAGTGCCACCGTGAGCATCCCCTCCATGGAGTCCATAGGACTCCATTGAGGCTTCGACTGCTGCTCACATGACCTGAAGGACATCACCTTTCGGAGTGATTCTCGGAGGGAGACTGGGGATTTTTTCCCCCCAGTCTCACTCTGTTCCCAGCAGTCAGAAGTGGCGGATCGGGCCGCCATTCTCACCGCGGGCAGAGAGGTGAGTATGTGATTTTTTTTGGGGGGATTTAAAGCTGGCGATAACTGATTCTGCAGAAGTGGAATCAGCACTAGCTCCAAGCCGTGGTTAAATTTGTGTTAACTGCAATGGGACATAATTAGCGTTAGGACTTTGTGATCCTTCTAATGCTAATTATCTCTTTGCGGTCCCCATGCTAGCATGTTAAGCGCAATCTCCGATTCACTAACGGGTTTTCTAACCCGTTAGTGTTCAGAATGTAATATGTCGGCTCGCGCTAGGGCCACTTAACCTAACGTTAACACTCTCACAGCTGAGCGTTAGCTAAAACTATGCAATATGGCCCCCAGTGTTTGAAGTATGGGTGTTTAACCCCTTAAGGACCTCTGACGTACCCTGTACGTCCTGTACTCGGGTCTCCCTTAGACCCGCGGACGTGCAGGGTACGTCAGCGGCGCCTAATCCCCCTCCCGCCCGATACTCCCCTCCCTCGCCGGATCCCACGGCGATCTGGCAGGGAGGAAGCCTGCCCATGTGATTTACATGGGCAGGCGAGGCTGATGACGTCGCCACGCTGCGTGGTGACGTCATCAGCAGGCGTCCCCATGCTTTTCAATGGAGGGGAGGGGGGGCTCCTTCGGAGCCCTCTATCTCCCCAACCATTGAAGCTAGGAAGATGCCGTTTGCACCGCTGGAGAGGGGAGAGCCTCCCCTTTCCAGCGGTGTATGGCATTAACCATTTCGCCGCCGGATCACGTTGCGGCGCCAATTGGCGCCAAAACGCGATTCAAACCTGGAGGGGGGCTGACATCTTGGATGTCAGCCAAGCCTCCAGGTCCCCCCCACACACTGACAACCTCACCATATGTGTGAGTATGTCAGTGGGCCAGTTAACCCTCTAGCTGCCATGTAGAGATAAGGGGATCCTAAGGATCACTTTATCTCCCGATCCATGGCAGTTAGATGGTCATATTTGCCATCATTTGAAAGGCCTGATTATGGTCTTTCAAATGATACCAAACATGACCAGGTTTGGTTTTAAAAAATTAAAAAAAAAAAAAAAATTAAATAAAATAAAAAAATGTTTTTTTTTAAAAAGTTTTTTTGTCTGGGGGGAGTTTAATTAAATAGGACCTAGGCTGTCATCTAAAAATAAATAGCAAAATGGTCAGAATGAGCGCAGCGCACATAGGTGAACTGTCTCAGCAGTGAAGGGGTTAAAAAGCAAACGCATGTAAAAATTGGGTATTTCTAGTCTCGGGACAAAATTTTAAACCTATTTAGCTGGGGTCGTTTTGGGTGGTTGTAGATTTTGGGATTAAATTACAAAAAAGTGTGTTTTTACCATTTTTTCCCTTATATTTCATATTTTTTTTTTATAGTAAATTATTCGATATGATGGAAATAATGGTATTTCTAGAAAGTCCATTTAATGGCGGGAAAAAGGGTGTATAATATGTGTGGGTTGAATAAACGAGTAAGAGGAAAATTTGACCTAAACACTAACAGCGCAGAAACGTAAAAACAGCAGCGGTCACTAAAAGACAGATTTGTGTAAAACCGCCCGGTCACTAAGGGGTTAAAATTGATCGATAAAATAGTATAGAAATAATTAAGTCTAGTGTTATTTGCTTTATGGATCAGGTTATAAAATTATAATTTTACACCCAATAATAATATGTTAAAAGAAACAAAAAAAGAAAGAAACATTCTTGACGTGCTCCTAGAAGAAAACCAAACAGCTGATTTTATCAGGTTGTTAGATTCGATATCAGTTTTAAAAATCTACCGGCAGCAAAAGGGTTTCTGTTTTATCTGTTTTGATACCATTAGATCTCGCACAAACTGCCTCGCTTCACAATATTTTTATGGCTTTATTAATTAAACGTTTTCCAACAAGCTAGCTGTGGCATTTCTTATCATCAAGGGTTCCATTACTTTTTAATGGTCTGAGACCAAATTACCTTTATACCCGAGCGCAATTTAAGAAGTGTCGTTAGCAGAGGAAAAGCACCTGGTGGAATAACTAAAGGAAAGTACTCCTCATTTTTTGGGTATTAGAAGAAATCACTGCTGGAGAAACAGAGGGGCTTCTGTTCAATGTGAAGAGATGTTTTCCTGTTGTTTAGGACAGTTGCTGTTAAATTAAAATGATGGGAGTTTAAATATTCCTATCCTGTCGGGAGAGAGTTATTAGTACATTGGAAACCTTTTGTTGATTAAACCTTTCGTTTACCAGCAGGAACTCAATGCTGGTCACTTTAAAATTTGATTTCTTTAATGTAACAGTAAACTGATTATTCAGGTCTTGTGCTTTTTTTTATTCTTAATATTGTTTATAAAAGGAAAAGTACAACATCTAAAATCATTATCAAAAAATGTAAGTTTTATATATCTGTGAAGAGCAGAAATAAATTATTGTTTCGAGGAACAGTCACTGAAATATATGATGCATATAGTAAAAGCACTCACAAGAAATGTAGTACCTGGGCATCCTGGTGAATGATAGAAAAAAGTGTAAGTACCCTAATCAACATGGCTCCCGTGACTCAGTAACCCTCCCCCCACACACATATAATATTATGCATTGGTGGTTTGACTTACTCGTGTTAGAGGAATAAATATAAATGCATTTTCAAACTTTGTATTTCGTTATTATTCATTTGCAGACTATTGTTGCTGTGATTTATTGGTACAGATTTTTTCTACAGTTACAGAGGATATTATTATTTATAAAATAAATATATAAATTATTTTTTTCGGAGGTGGGAGGGTGTTAATGCTGGCGGGGCATACTAGTAAGCCCCACTCCCTGGCTGCTGTAGTGGGCCCCTACTCCGGTCTGCCTACGTAGCTGACGCGTGGCACGCGTCATTGACAGCAGGGGGACAGCCTGAGTTCAGGCTGTCATGTGTGACAACTGGTGGGCGGACCTGATGTGATCCATAGACAACAGCAGGGCATGCTATGCCACCCCGCAGCTTTAAGGCCCCCCCACCGAGGGGATGAAAAAGTGCTGCCCTGCAACATGTATTTCTATGTGCTGCAGGAAGTAAATCGAGGCAGGTCACTTGGGATTCCTTTCTGATTTCTTTCCTGCAGCGTATGGATTCTATATGCTGCAGGGTGGCATCTTTTCAAGCAGTACCCTTCTGCATTAATTAATTATGTGTCCAGGAAAGCATGGCGGATCTGGAAACCCTATATGTAGTATGCACGTAAATGCACAATAGCAAGGGAGATATGGTATATGCATGTGCATCTTGCCTGCAAAATACTGCAGTACAATGTTTTACAACATATTTTAAAAAGGCAACTTCATTAAAATAAGGGAAGCTCTCAATGTTATTGACTGACAGAAACTCGTTCATGGGAAAACCACAGAGGATAAGTGGAATATCTTTAAATTAACACTATAAAGTCCCAATATATTCCACTGGGTAATAAATATAAAAGTGCTTTGGGCGGGAAAGAAAAGGTAGTAGGTACTGATTTTTACTTTCGGTTTGATGTTAATACCCTGGTGTGTTACACAACATCACTACAAGAAAAAACCCCTATATCGTTTTAGTTAGAGTATCTAGTATCTAGTATATAGGGTTTTTTTCTTGTAGCGATGTTGTGTAACACACCAGGGTATTAACATCAAACCAAAAGTGAAAATCAGACAGTACCTCCTACCTTTTTTTCCGCCCAAACCACTAGCACCCATTGGTTCATGTGACAGGAAAACACACATTTAATGAAGTTTAACAGCAGTAAGGGTTGTAAGCCAACGGATGAAGCCACAGAGATGTTATGCCCCAGGTGAAAAGCGTTTTGGCTTGTTATTCCTTGTTTTTATGAAAATAAATTATTTTATTTTATCCGCTGCTGAATCCTCACATATCTTCTATGTATACTGTTTTTTATGGAAGTTGTACCATTTAAACAACCATCTGGGCACACAATCTTCGGACCTGGATTGAGGTCCTAAACCATGTGAGTGAATCCACTTTTTAATATATGCTTGCATTCACATCGACAATCTCCACTACGCCTATATTCTCTTTTCTCCAAAACTCTGGGACCAACCGTGATCGAAAAAGGGCGATTGGGTGGCCATTAACACCCTAAGGCACAAGATGCTAGAGCCGGTGGGCTCAGATACATGTGATTGTGACCATATTAGGTGTTATGTACTTTTAGAACTTATGGTCTGCACTATGAATTTCTCCTTTTGTCTCCCTTGAGGTCCTATTGAACTCGTTATTGGAATTACCCTTTGCGCTACACTTACCACCTTTTGATTGACAGTTTTTTGGTTGTATTGGACAAGAACAACCCCACCAAGTGGACAGCTGCATTGGGACTTATTACTCTTTTAAGGTTTCACCATCAGTGCCTATCTGCCTTTTTCTATATATCTTTGAAAATGTGCTCTGGCTAACACCTGCTAGCTCAGGCGGGGTATGCTGGAACGTCCCAGAGGCCAGGAAGCGCAGATAGCAGAGCCATCTTATCCCTCTTACAGATATGCGTGAGCCAGACCCGGAGTTGAGATGATTATGCAGCTCTTGATCGAGTCTGCAGATCTGATCATGGCTCAGCTTGTAATGCAGGTGGCATTCCACATCAGTCACACCATCTAGAGTTAGCCGTGTGGTACCTGGGGAATTCCTTGTGCTCTTTATAATTCCTACTTGCGTCAGAGACGATTGCATCTAAGATAGCGGCGTATCAGTAGGAACGCAAATGCCACAATTCTCACATGTCTGGCGACATCCATTGCGAGACTTCGTACATGGTCTCTGCTGAATTTAATAGGCTCAGGATACAGCGCTTGGCCAGGTTATACAGGTTTGGAATTAAGACCAGCTTTCAGGAGCTGTTAAAATTTGTCAATTCGCATCCCAACGTTAAGTTGCGCCAGCACTTTAGAATACCTCACATGTCGAGATGTTAAAAATGGTGTCACATATCCGGTCGCCGGCGCTGTAGGAGGAATAAAACCGGCGCTGATTTATTCTTGGATCCATAAATCCACCCCTTCAGAACCTTCAGTTCCAGCCTGCAAGAGGTGCAGGTGCACCTAATCACCAAGCCTGGTCTTCCCTATAAAAAGGCAAAGCCCCATATACCATTGCTTTTGCATTGCTTGCTGATCTCTCCCTAAAGCCTGCAATAGCCTCCTATTTCTCTACCTGTTCCAGACCCCCTCTGTTGTTATTCCGTTGCCGAACCCCTGCTTTGCATCCTTGACTAATCTTTTTGCTATATCCTATATATCTGATACTCTGTTGCTAAACCTTTGCTTGTGTAGCGCTGGTTTAAATCCTGCCGCTGTAGTTACTTGTAAACTGATACTGGACACTTTCGGACTACGTTTTCCAGCATGCTTTGGGGCAGGGACAGGAAGTGGGTGGAGAGAACCGAGAGACATCCGCAACCTCATGCAGAGGAGAGCCAGTGCGCGCCAAGGGGTGAATAGAGCAAGACGCACATGAGATAAGGATCGATTGTGACCAGGCTGGAGCGCAGGTGCTGCTTTGCGGAGCTGGAGATCGGCCCAAATCACTTGCCAGAGACCTATTACCCTATCGGTGAGACGTTTATACAGATACAGAGCTGCAGAAGGACCCCGAGTTAGGAGACCGCGATGATCTAACGGGAGTGCAGGTGGAGAGCTGAGCATCTTGTGGCAGAAACGGACAAGCATGACAAGCAGATCCGGTGGCACAGAGTCCCAGTCAAGTCGAGCGGAAAGACGTCCTGGGTCGAGCAGAGCGCAGAGTATCTGGCGGATGGGTGAGAGGCCTTCCAGGCCACAGTAAAATAATAAAGCACGCTGCAGTTTGTCTAAACCTACAGGGCCCCAACGTGACTAGTCGAAGACACATTGAAATCATTCACTGGCCAGTTGAATCTAGTACCCGGGTACCAATACACGCATACACGTACACCTTTTTGGGACACAACCTGTACGGGACTCACATTTCAGCAACAAAGGGGTTAAAATTCCTTTTTATTTTCCGCTGCACGTTTCTCGCATTACGAACTTCTGTAAATGTATATGTATATGTATACCATGCTGCTCTATATATGCCAGTTTATTTGAGATCAGTAAACTATATAACTTATAAAATCCACAACAGTGCTGGTGTATATTTATTCCCTAGTGCGGGGAGACTGACCCGAGGTTTAAATTCAGCGGCTCCTCCGGGAGTGAGCGCTACACTTGTATTTACTGACCACGTCTTTGCCTGATCCTTCTGAAACCCTGCTAAGAAACCCTCCTTCATTTATTTAAAAACCTTTTTTCCTTTTTGTTGTTTATCTATGTTTAAAGCTTCTGTCTAATCTTTTTTCTATATCTTTTGTATTGTTGCTTTCTTCTATTTGATTCCTTGGTTCTGTCTCTTGTGTATATTTGTATTGTTTATTAATTATTTATTGTTCTGTTTTATTCAGCTTCTTTCATATTGCTTTATAGTTTCATATTTAAATAAATCTGTTTATTTTTGCATACTTGCCTTGTATTTCATCACATAGTGGGCTCTCCCTGCAACCCTGCCATCTGAATTGTGACAAATGGATTGTGTTCCCCATGTTAAGTATAAGAGGCTAAGTACAGCAACCTCGCGCAAGCTGCGAGGCACAAACTGATTTCACACCAGTTTACAGTATATTTCCAGTTTACAACAGAAAAGAATCACAAAATGAATGCACCAGTGACACATATAGAGTAAGGCTGGGGTCAGACTAACGCATTTTTAACGTGCGTTTAGGCGCACTTAATCACGGCCGTAGTAGCAGCAAATGACGCACAATGACGGCCAATATACGAAGTACGGCTGTGTAACGCAAGTGGAAAATGAACGCATTTTTTCGAGAATGCAGAACCGCTAGTACTGACGTACAGAGTGCGCTGCGTCCGCTAGCGGCGAGTGTGCGTGATTAGGAGACGTCAGACGCTGCTCATGTCCAGCCAACATAACGTCCAGACGCAAAAAGTGTTTTATTGACGATCTGTAAAAAATCACGCACGAAAATGCGCATCGTATGACCGTTTTCGCCCATTCCGTGAAAAAATACGGCAATGCGTTCGGACGCACTTTTTGATGGTCGCTGCGAATAATACGTTCATTTGACCCTAGCCTTAAATAGTTTCTTAAAACAAACGAGAAAAAACTAAGCACATGCAACATATCAGCAACACAAACACAATAAGAACATTTCATTTTTTGGTGGAAGTGGCCCTTTAACAACTCCATAGACTTTGGCTCTGGTAAGTTTACAACAGTTTGACAACCCTGCTTTAGAGAAAGCCACGTGCCCTTTTTCACCTGCGCCAAGAAAACCCCAGACCGCCCATTGAAGAAGAGATGAGGTAGACATTTTTCTAATAATCAAAATTCACTGCAAATGTCAATTAACACTCAAGGCACCGAAATCATAAAAAAATTGTTAAAACATACCAAGAATTTTACAATAAATATAGCATAGCTAATAATAAATAGCAAATATGTAGCCATATAGGACTGATACCAAAACCAAGCACCACAAATATGGCCAAACAATATATCCGTCACCAGTGGAACGTGTACATAATGACACGTGTAAAAAAATTATTTTATTAATCGATAGTACTAATATGTAAAGCAGACATGTTACGCAATGACTGTTGTCAGTGTTTAAGCCGTAATATACATTAAAATCTCACTTGCGAATCTCCAGCATGACTAAGGCATGACACTGTTTCAGATACTGTGCACAGAATTCCACTAGTGGGGATCCAGTATAACTACAATACTGTACAATGCTAAAACGCAGCAAATTGCTGTTATGTATTTAATCACAAGAGCATTTTAAAATCACACAATTAATACACACTCAGAGATCACAAATAGGTGACAGTTAATATATTTATATTATATCATTTACAATTTTAGTCTAGTAATTAATAAGAGTGGAACGCTTAACATAGGCATAATAAATAGCAGGCAGCAAACAATGGAAAATGAAATATATAACACACTTTAATGTGAGTTACTGCTTGGTGTTTCTATTTTGGGTCTGTTGGCGGAGGATATACAGTTTCACAGCTTGCTTGTCAGTTATGAAGGCAGTCTACATGGCAAGTTCCATGCTGTCTTGATAATTGCTTAACACGTGGCCTTCACGGTTATGTCCATTAAGATACGCTTTCACTTTCACCATAAGCAATGGTGGTTTAGGTAAGTCTCCTTGCACCATGGTTGACTCCCATCATGGCCTGATTGATCATAATGAATCCCACCCAATTTCTCAGTCTTATTTGCTCTTCACAAATTTAAATGATAATATTCAAGAGCACTGTTTTATCATCAAGGTCTGGAATATGGACATATTAGATAGGTGGTTCATTTATTTTTTCAAAGGCATAATTGTTGTAATTTCTGCTCACACACTGAGTATCAATAATTCATAATTCCTAATGATTCATTTGGCAATCCAAGAAGTGAAGTAAACATCTCAAAGTAGAATAAAAATTTAATAAGAATATTTAAGAATTTGCTAAACCCATTATGTAGACTAGAAACACATTGGCTACAGAGAACACATCAAGAGTTCCACTTGGTGAATGCTTATCCAAATGATCTTTATTACCTATTTGTTGCTTTTAGATTTTCTATTAACAAAGCACATCATTCTCTAGGTATTCATACTGCCACAGTGGAGACTTTTATTGGGTTATCATTTATACTTAAAATAAGTTATAGAAAAAAACAAGCAACTGTTTATATAGTTATTTTCCTTTTATGTCAACATCCCCTAATTTAACCGTTTCCTGCCACCGGGCGTACTATGCAGACCCGGCGGCAGGTGGGCCTTAATGCTGCAGTGTGGCATAGCACGTCCGGCTAGCGTCTATGAGTCTCTGCAGTCTTGCCCACTAGTTGGCTCAGATTGGCCCCTGAAAAGATCGGATTCAGAAATAATCTGAATCAGGCGATTTGAAATATCATAAACTCCTAATATTTTGGTATTGGACTGATTCAGAATATCAGAAACATCTGATATGTTCATCCATTTCCGATATTCGAAACCTTTATGTATTATACGTTAAAAAAAATATGAGGGGACTAGGGATAGGTTTGGGCTAGATGCAGGTATAGGCTTACGACTACAGTTTCTGTGTTATTTGATTAGGGTTAAGGCTAGGGTAAGGTTTAGGGTTATGTTAGGACTAGGGTTAGGTTACGGGTAGGCTTAGGGTGACATTTTCTGTGTTTTTCATTCATTTATCATTTGCAGAACTATTGTTGAGGTAAAAAAAGGTTCTAAACACTAGATGGTGTGCCTTATCTTGCACACTTTCAAACTGGGCCAGAATTAGTAACATACAGGCAGAATTGGCCTTTGGGTCACATACCATAAATGTGATAAGGATAGATAATAAATATGGCCAGATAAAGATATACTGCTTATGGGGGTTTGTAGTGATCATAATAAGATTATTAGCAATGCAGCTTCTACAAAATACCAATAGCAAAATAATATCTGTATGTGTATATAACGTGTGCACATGAAAATGGCAATAACAGCTTCTGTAAAGGAATTTTCAGCTATTATGACATCTTAAATGAGTGATCCCAGTGCTCTCCTAGTATTATGCTTTCTCCCTGGCTGTTGTAATGCAGCAGTAAAGTTTGTTGAGCTTTTTTATATTGAGATTAGAGGCTGCTCTTTTTAACTCCTGTCCAGTAATATACAGTGACAGCAGTGAGATCTCACGGAGACTTTTTCTTTCTAAAGGCAGAACACCAGTCTTGCATTAAAAAGCTTTGCAAATGCAGTATCATGCTATATTTTTTTTTTCGAGGGGTGTGTTCATTGTATTTCAACATAAAATCATGTATACACATTTCTGGTGGTCAAAGCGTTAATTCTGTTGCTCAGCATAGGGTTATATACCTTGCTTTATACTTTTTCATTATTGTGCAACATTTTGCAATCTGTTCCGCCTGTGTCCTAATCATTAAAGATGAAAATACATCTTCAATATTAATAATTCTAAAAAATAATAAAAATAGAAACTAGAAAGAGCAAGTCTAATGGAAATTTGCCTTTATGGTGTCTTCAAAAACACGCTAGTCTATTAGATATAATTAAACGCAAGATATTATTGCCTCAAGAAGATGTTTGTCTCTCAACGAGCCACTGTGGGATATTTTGGCACAAATTTGCTTACAGTAAATAGATCAAACTTTGCAAAACTCACGATACTCTGGAGATCATACAGTTTGCACAAGAGATCCCTTAATAGCCATAAACGCTCATGCTGACATCTTGCACTCCTTCGTCAGGTTCTCTGATGCCAAAGATGGAAAATGAGTTGCATTAGGGGTTGGTAGCTGTATTTTACTATTTCCAGTATCTGGTGCTCTTTTTATCTTATGTAAAACATCAAGAACTTTTATGCAAAAAAAAAACTACAAAAACCCTACATGAAGAACTGTGATATCCTACGAGGACAATTTGAATTGGTTTGAATAAGTTATTTTCTAATAATGCATGCTTCAGAACAAAGGCAAAGCAAAAGATATACAGAACTGGACAATATCACTGAAACCATTTGATATACAATATCAAATCTCTCAATGCAGAGAACAAGTGATTAGGGTCGAGCTGCAAGAGCCTCTTCCTTGTATACCAAACACACACCGGTGCTCTCTCAGCGGGCGGCAATATGCCCTAGACACAAATTCCAGGAAAATGAGAGGCACTCCTGATGTGGTGAACATGGATCTTTATTGGAGTATGGATAAATGCGACGTTTCAGCCCTTAACCCCTTCACAACCAAGTGATTTTGCAAAAAAACATTATCAGGAACCAGTAGTTCTTTTAAAATCATTTTTAATTAATTATACAGTAAGAAATATCTGGGAATATTTTGGCAGGCAGGTGGCGTCATCTACTGGCCAAATGAAGTTACACTAGTTTCAGCTGCAGCTTGTGGTTACCTGCATCGGCTGCCGAAAGCCCGATATGTCAGGGCATTCTTCAGCTGGTTTTAAACAGTCTTAGCACCTCAGGGCTACACAGGGCTAAAACTTTGGGGGCACCTTCTGCAGCTCAAAAGCAAAAAAAATTTGTTTGTAGCAGACACATATCATTTGCTTGTGTCCTTCAGCGCTGCCGATCGAGATAACTCGATATCGCGACCTGATGGTGCCTTTTAAGTCCTGAGTTATCTCGATCTCGGCAGTGATAGGTATGACATGATTAAGGCTTTAAGTGCGAAACGTCGTTTTTATCTATACTCCAATAAAGATCCACATACAGTACACCAGGATTGCCTCTCATTTTCCTGAAATCTGTCAATGCTGTCGAGAATGCTATACTTTACTACCATGCAAACAGAAAGACTGCGGTAGCCATTGTGTCCATCATGCTTGTTGTTTTCAGGTTTATAGCATGCAGAACTGGTTTTATCCTTGTTATAATGTTGTGGAAGTCAATAAGTCTTAATGACGTTAAGAAGTTTACATTAGTGACTGGAGTGATCATGGAAAAATATTTCCCTTTAGTTATGTGGTCTTGAAGCCAGTCTTTGTTTAACTTATTACAGTTATGTATAGAGGTTAATAATAATCTGTGCAAATCACAATCCGTAATCGATTTCATTGGAGTGTGTACACCTGGGAAATTTATTAATTGCAACCGTATGTTTAGTAAATTCTGCACAAACTATAATTTATTCCAAACAATAATCAAATGTAATATTATCTGTAGCTCTACATCGCAGCACTACAACCATGGAGAAGCAGGCTGGAATCCTTATCGGATCATCTGACCAGCATGTCTCCTCTACAACTGGGGAGAAGCAGGTTCAAATCTGTATCAGAGCTCCTCACCTGCATGTCTCCTCTACAACCTCGGAGAAGCAGGTTTGAATCTGGATTGGAGCACCTGACCAGCGTGTCTCATCTACAGCCATGGAGAAGCAGGTAGCATTCTTACAACTGGGGAGAAGCAGGTTCAACCTCAACACCATCACTCTTCTGTGCAACTGCGGAAAACGGATTCGGATCCTAGTCACAACACCTCACCAGTAACAGTTGTTTGGCTCTACATCCAATAATATGTATCTTAAAAACAAAAATTGGTGATGTTGCGCTAAATGAAGTAAAAAAACTTTTGTAAGTCTATATTATAAGCATGCTAATATGCACAGCAAGAAGAGGAAAAAAGTTTTTTTCTTTTTCTCTATAGTTCGTTCAATAAATATCCAGTCTTTGTTGTAAAAGGAAAATTTGGCAAATTCTTCCAATACTTTAAAACGAACGACCACTTCTTTGGCGAATCTTCATTAAGGGTATATATCTCGAGAAAAAAGAAATCTCAATAGTGTTATACCTTTTATTGATAGATATTAAAATACACTGACATGATATACGTGCAGAGTATAGGTAATGGGTATAGGAATAGGTCTCACCCACTGCCAGATAAAAACCTTGCGTCCCGTCAAGCCTTTAAAAAAACGAACCACCCAGAGCTCCCGGGCTGCTTCCAAGGTGGTCACTCAATACAAAGGTGGGTCCGCGATGGTAAAGTGACGTAGTGCTGACGCGTTTCGCATGCTCTGATGAAGTCCCGTGGGCGGGGCGAAACGCGTCAGCACTACGTCACTTTACCATCGCGGACCCACCTTTGTATTGAGTGACCACCTTGGAAGCAGCCCGGGAGCTCCGGGTGGTTCGTTTTTTTAAAGGCTTGACGGGACGCGAGGTTTTTATCTGGCAGTGGGTGAGACCTATTCCTATACCCATTACCTATACTCTGCACGTATATCATGTCAGTGTATTTTAATATCTATCAATAAAAGGTATAAAACTATTGAGATTTCTTTTTTGTCGAGATATATACCCTTAATGAAGATTCGCCAAAGAAGTGGTCGTTCGTTTTAAAGTATTGGAAGAATTTGCCAAATTTTCCTTTTACAACAAAGACTGGATATTTATTGAACGAACTATAGAGAAAAAGAAAAAAACTTTTTTCCTCTTCTTGCTGTGCATATTAGCATGCTTATAATATAGACTTACAAAAGTTTTTTTACTTCATTTAGCGCAACATCACCAATTTTTGTTTTTATGTTACATGCTTTCTGAATTGGTGGATATCAGGGTGGTGTTTTTTGCTGCTTACTTTTTGGGTGTTTTCGCAGTATAAACCCTTTTTGTCTTAATAATATGTATCTGCTTATGTCACTCACTATATATGGATTGTAAATTCCCTAGTGAACAGGATCCTCCAATCCTTCGGTCATCCTTGTCAAGCTATGTCTGTTGTTCGAAAGTATCATCTCCTTGTTCTCATGTCTCATACAATGATCAGAGTAAACTATAATAATAATATAAAGAGATGCGTTCAATATTCATTCATTTTATTATGGTCCAAATATGGAAGCTCAAGAAAGTGTAGGTAAAATCATAAATAGGGGACATGTACGACACATTCCTTTAGGATAAACGTTTGCATTTGATCATTTGTCTTGAACACTGTCCAGAAATCTGGTAAGGACTTTATGAGAGTAGAATCACGAACCACAACTGTAATTGCAGTTGGAATTATACTATAGGATTATTTGATAACATGCAGAACACTTAAAAAAATTTTTAAAAAAATAATCGCTATTTCTGGAGCAGAGTGAGACTGGGGAAAAAAAGTCCAGAGTCTCCCTCCACGATCACTACGTGGACCTGCAGGATCCTAGAGGTTAGTGGCTGTTATGGGGCAGGCTGATGGAATCAGCGCCTGCCTTGTAATCTACTTGTAAAATGGGGAAGCAATTTTTTTCCCTTAGCATCCCCATTTTAGTTTAGGCCACATGATAGTGCCCTTAGAGTGTATACCAGACTATTAACTCAGAAATTTATAGCAAGACATAATGGAAACAAACTTATAGGGCTATATAGTTAGTCAATTTGTTTTTTAAAGGAGATGTGTCAGCATAATAAATGCTTATAATTAGGGATGGTTCTGGGTTTTAATTCAAACATTTTCACTCTTTTCAACTTGAAATGAAGACGTGTGAGTCAATGTAATGTTTTTATATACTATTGTATATAACCAGAGTACAGCAGTACGTAGTGCTACATTGTTTACCTTCTTCTATTGGACTAACATTACGTTTAAAAGACAAGCTTACAAGAATATAATTCTCTTCTTCACTTCAATGGAATCTATACTGTGGAATCCTCACTTCTATGGAATGTATACTATGGAATCTTCACTTCTATGGAATCTATGCTATGGAATCGTGACTTCTATGGAATCTATACTGAGCAAAATCATAAAATTCTACACTTTTGTATGTATGTATATATAAATACCTTTAGTATGGTATGTTTATGTCTTGAAATTTCTTTAACCTTTCTATGTATATTATGTATAGAATTCAGATCTATATATATGTGCATGTGTGCCACCCTGTCTAAGAAAAAAAATCTCATCTTCAGTCTACCGCATCCTTCTTAAATAAAAAAAAGTTTGCACAGACGCTAACAAACTACTCTGCATTATTCAGCTTTTCAAGGAGAACTGAACAACTTCCTCTTGCCTTTTTTATTCTTCTTCATTTAAGTATTATTTTTTAATTGCAGCGTATTAAACATAAAATCTGGTACAATCTTTAAAAATAAATAGGACCTAACTATAAATGGGCCCTGTTGTGTTTTTATCTTTGACAAGCAAGTAATTGCTTCTCAAATTTATCAGTTTGTTTATGCAAAAGCCATTTGCCAAGCCTAGCTCAAAAAGCATCAATTTCATCATTATCATCTTATTAATTTAGTCTAGCTATAACACAGCTGATTATTTCTGAGTAATATGCTCTGCAACACATCATGTGTGGCAGAACCATCTGTACAGTACCTATTTAATAAATAAACCCTCGGCTAAATGTCTCTGTTTATTGAGAACTAATGTTTATAGAAAATATAATGGTTTGCCATAAATAACTCGGCTTCATCAACCTGCATATGAATCAGTGCGCAGAATGCTGACATCATCACCTTTTCAGTAGCAGAGAAAGCGATATTACCCCAAAGAGCCATTGAGTCAATATTAAGGCATTAAAACTGCAATGAAGGCATATTAATGCTTAAAACTTCAATGTTGGCAGTCAGATTGCCACAATGGACACATTTTATATCTCCAAGCATACTTAGAGTTTATGGCTTTATTTTTTTTTAAGTGCCCGGAGTTTAGAGCCGTTCTTCTACTTGCAAAAAAAAAAATTAAAAATATATATTTGTGCACATGTACATACGCTTTTCATACGCAGACATACACACACGGAAAACAAATTAAGTGTCTAAGGGGATGAGGGGGGGGTTGCCAGATTTTTTTTTTTAAATGATCCAAATCGCTGATTTTAATTATTCAGTTTCTTAGACAAAGCAAACTTACTGTCAGCAAAGACACGGGCGAGAGTCTGCAAATATTGAGATAGCATTGCTTTATTTGTGGACATAGCTGCAAGGTATAGACAGAAGAAAGTAAAACATAGCAATGCAGGGAGATGATGGCAGCTGCTGAAGGAAAGACACATATGAATTCTCAGTTTGTAAACATGTTTTTCCTTCAGATTCAACTTTAGTTCAACTTTTCCAAACAGTACAACTTTGAATGATGCAGAAAGTAGCAAAATGCTTTGCATAAAAGACTAAATTATATATATTCATAGTTATGGCTGTATAGCAATACTATATGAAATATATCTACAAAATAGAGAATAATTATTATTATTATTCTTTATTTATAAAGCGCCAGCATATTCCGCAGCGCTGTACAATAGGCACAGTATAGACAGGGTTACAATACATTGAACAACATTTGACAAACAGTACAGGAGGAGATGAGGGCCCTATTCCCGTAGGAACTCACAATCTAGGAGGGTTGGGGTTGGAAACAGGAGGAGAGGACTGTAAGGTGAGAGTGCTTGATGGTTGCGTCAGTGAGTTGGGTGGTAGGCTTCCCTAAATAGGAACGTTTTAAGGGAGCGTTTGAAGGAAGAGAAGTTAGGGGAAAGTCTGACAGTACGAGGGAGAGCGTTCCAGAGAGTGGGGACTGCGCGTGAGAAATCCTGCAGTCTATCATGGGACGAGGTGATGCGGGGAGAAGCTAGGCGCATGTCACTGTTTGACCTTAGGGAGCGGGCTGGGGTGTATTTGGTGATTAGTGAGGACAGGTAGTGGGGAGCTGAGTTAGTGAGGGTTTTGTAGGTAAGGATAAGGATTTTGAACTTAATTCTGCAGTGGATGGGGAGCCAGTGAAGGGACTCGCAGAGGGGAGCGGCAGAGACAGAGCGGCGGGTGAGGTGAATTAGCCTGGCGGAGGCACTCAGGATGGATTGTAGGGCGGAGAGGCGGGACAGAGGGAGGCCAGATAAGAGATTATTGCAATAGTCGAGTCGGGAGATTACCAGGGCGTGTATGAGTTGTTTTGTGGTGACAGCGGTAAGAAATGGCCGAATTCTGGAAATATTACGCAGTTGGTATCGGTAGGAGGAGGAAAGAGACTTGATGTGGGGGATGAAAGAAAGAGCAGAGTCAAGTGTAACTCCAAGACAGCGAACTTGGTTTGATGGGGAGATGGTGATACCCTCCACCGTGATAGAGAAGTCAGGAGGTGGGGAGGCATTGGAGGGAGGAATAAGTAGGAGCTCAGTCTTTGACATGTTGATCTTTAGGTGGTGGGAGGCCATCCAGGAGGAGATGCCAGATAAACAGTCACTGACTTTTGAAATGACAGGGGAGAGAGATCAGGGGTAGAGAGGTAGATCTGAGTGTCATCAGCATAGAGGTGGTAATTAAAGCCAAAGCTGTTGATGATTTTGCCCAGGGAGGAGGTGTAGATGGAAAAGAGCAGAGGACCAAGGACAGAGCCTTGAGGTACACCAACAGATAGAGGCAATGAAGAGGAGGAGTTACCAGCAAAGGACACACAGAAGGACCTGTTGGATAAATAGGAGTCAACCCAAGCAAGTGCAGTGTCACCGAGACCCAGAGAGTTGAGGGTCTGTAGAAGGAGGGGGTGGTCAACAGTGTCAAAAGCAGCCGAGAGGTCAAGCAGGATGAGAATAGAATAGTGGCCGTGTTTTTTAGCAGTTAGGAGGTCGTTGGTGACTTTGGTGAGGGCAGTTTCAGTTGAGTGTAGGGGACGGAAGCCAGATTGCAGGGGGTCAAGTAGGGAATTGGAGGACAGGAAGAGGGAGAGGTGGTTGAAGACTAGTTTTTCTAAGAGCTTAGAGGTAAAGGGAAGCAGGGATACAGGGCGGTAGTTGGATGGAGAGTTGGGATCGAGGGATGGTTTCTTTAGTAAAGGGGTAACTAGCGCGTATTTGAAGGCGGATGGAAAGGAGCCAGTGGAGAGAGATAGGTTGAAGATGTGTGTGAGAGCAGGGTGAGGGAAGGAGAGGGGAGGAATTAGATGTGAGGGAATGGGGTCGAGCGGGCACGTGGTGAGATGTGAGGAGACAATAAGGATTTGACTTCCTCCTCAGTGGCTGGGAGGAAGCGGCAGAGGGTGACAGAGGGGACCTGTGGGAGTGGAGGTGGCAGATAACTATCTTGTGTTGGGATGTTGCTTCTGATAGTTAGAGTTTTACTGAGGAAGTAGTCTGCCAGGTCTTGATCGCTGAAGGCAGCTGAGGGGGGAGGTGCAGGTGGGTAGAGGAGGGTGTTGAAGGTGGACCAGAGCCGTTTAGGGCTGGAGGACAGCGTAGATATAAGAGATGAGAAGAAGGATTATTTGGCCAAGTGGAGGGCAGAGGTGTATGACCGGAGAATAAACTTGAAGTGAACAAAATCAGCTTCAGAGCGGGATTTCCTCCAGGCATGCTCTGCAGTGCGGGAGCATCTTTGCAGGTAGCGAGTTTGGAGGGTGTGCCAGGGCTGAAGCTGGCGGCGTGGGGCCTTACAGAGTCGAAGAGGAGCAAGAGTGTCTAGAGCAGAGATAAGAGTAGTGTTGTAGTGATTAGTGGCAGCATCAGGGCAGGTGAAGGATGAGGTGTGAGGGAGGTGGTGAAGTAGATTGTAGAATTGATGGGGGTCCACAGCATGTAGATTTCTGCGAGTGTGTGTGTGGGGTGGGGGAGCAGGGTGTTTAGGAAGTCCAGATAGGTTGAAAGAGAGAAGGTGGTGGTCAGAGATGGGGAAAGGGCGACAGTTGAACTCAGAAATGGAGCAGAGGTTGGAAAAGACAAGGTCAATAGCATGACCATCGCGGTGGGTAGGGAGGAGGGAGGAATTGTGTGAGTCCAAGGGAGGACGTGAGTGAAAGAAGTTTGGAGGCAGCAGGGACGGAAGGATCATCAATGGGAATGTTGAAGTCCCCGAGAATTAGGCATGGAAGATTAGAAGACAGGAAGTGAGAAAGCCAGGTAGCAAAGTGGTCAAAGAACTGGGAGGTTGGTCCCGGTGGGCGGTAGATGACTGCAACACTGAGAGCCAGAGGAGAGAACAGGCGGATGCAGTGTGTCTCGAAGGAGGAGTCAAGAGGGGATATAATAGTCAAGAGGGGATATAGTTCACAAAGAGCAGTTTCTTTCCCCCATTAGGATGAATGTAATTGTGTGTTTTGAGTCCCTATATTAAAGAAAGAAACTAAAGACTGACTAGAAAAGATACAACTCCAAGAAAATAATTACTGGACTTATTTGCTTCAAAAGACTATGGGCACTATCGTGTTGCCTCTCGCTAAAACCAGGACGCTAAGGGGAAAGATTAGCACTCGCTAATTTCCCTTAGCGTCCTGGTTTCCCCAGCAGATCGCGGGGATGGCGCAGAGTTCGGCAGCCTGCCCGGTAGCGATCGCTAGGCTCGTGGATGCTGGGGGCAGAGCTACAGCGCCGTCCCCAGCATCCCTTACATGGCGTCCATAGGACTTCATGGAGGATCGTGCTGCCGGGTCACATGAGCGGCAGGATCTCGCCTCTTGCGAGATCCTGCTGTTCGGCGGAGGGAGACACAGGACTTTCTTCCCCCAGTCTCCCACTGATCTCGGCGGCCAGAAGCAGTGGATCAGGCCGCTGTTCTCGCCGTGGGATAAGAGGTGAGTATGCGAATTTTGGGGGGTTTTGAGCTGCACGTAACGAATTCTGCAGCAACGCAATCTGTTACCTACAACTCTGAACTGGCAGTAACTTTTTCGTTGGCGCCAGCTCTTAGTAACTAGCGTTAGGATCAGGTGAACCTAACGCTAGTTAATCTGTGCTTGCACTTTGCGCTCCCCATGTTAGGTATAGGGAGCCCAGGTATACCTCCTCATGTTAGGTATAGGGAGCGCAAAGTACAGTAAACTCGCGGTTTGAATTGCAAATTAAGAAGCGCCAGCTGTTTTTTTTAACCCGTTAGGGATTCCAAGAAGATCTGTGCAAAGCGCTATGACCTCCTTCAAGCTAGCGCTAACGCTGCCGCTAGTGTTAGCTTGAAGGAGGTGATAGATCCCTAAGGGTATTATTCAGAGAGAACTGAAATTTCACTGAAATTTCGGTGCTCTCACGTTTGGCAACCATCGGCCAAGTCAATTCCTGAAGTGATCCGTTGAGCGCAGTCGACGACTGATCAAACGGATCAGCTGCTGAACGCCGTCGAACAGGGGTTAAACCCCCCAAAAAATATACATAATTTTTAAAGGGGAAAAAAGCATGAAAATGCATGGATATAATAAATAAGGTGCTATGAATAATCATAAAAAGGTTTGTTACAAAATAGAAAAAAAAATCTAAATCACCATTTAAAAAAAACTCGGAATCAATAATTTCAATGAAAAAATCCAGAAAAAAGCCTAAAAATTAAAAAAAAAAAAATAATTAAAAAGACTTTTTACTTCACATGAAAAGAATAAACGGTTGGAAAAAAAAAGAATAAAAATGGGAAATTATTTTTACATTGAAACCTACGCGAATGAAAATCTGGGTATTTCACCAAAATTTCGGAGCAGTTTGGCATTCTCTGAATAGATTAACCATTACTTATCTATGGGAAAATTCACTGCCACGGAAGGTCGCCGAATTGCACCGTATTTTGTAGGCAATTTGCCAATATTTTGAAAATTGACAACTTTCTGAATAGCTGAATTGCCACAAAATTGCACTGTATGGGGAAATTCACCGTTCGGTGCAATTTGGTGGCAAAAATCCATTTACCAACAACTTTTAGCATTTGAAATTTTTTCGGAAATGAAATGAACACTTTCAATTTGAATTGCAACAGTTAATTTTTCAATTGCAAAGTCAAGCCGTGAGAGCTGATATTTGATCTGAATTTTTATCAGGAATCGAAATGCCGCTAAACCTGCATTTGAATCTCCCGAACTGAAAATTGTCCAAAAAAGGTCTTTTATTTTGGCCATTGGGCTGAATGAAATTGAGTACCATAGACCTGGACATATTTTTAAAAGTATCAGAGCTGAGAGCTTCTGCAGATAAATCGCCACCTATGTTCTGCCCATTGACAGATCGGCATGGACAGCAACCCTGCATCTACAGTAGCCAAGCAGACACTCCGAGCAAGAAAAACTGATGTGAGGAAACTGACAGTCATCCTTAAAACCCCAAAATTACTTTTCGCCAAACAAGTCACCAAAAGCTCAAAACTAACCGTATGTAAGAACATACAAGTGATTTCAACATAAATATAAGTACTGATGGTTTCTCAGGCATGAGAATGTGGATGTATCTATCCGAACTCTCACAGTGAGTGTCGGGTTATAGTTGGACTCCCAGCCACCACGGACAGCTTTTCCTTGGTAGTTACACCCGTTAGTGATCAACTCACTTGTTAGAGATATGGGATGCAATGTTAATTTGGAGACTATCCTCGCAACATGAATGACTCCTATGGTGCCCATAGTGACCATTACGGAATCTGCCTATAATAATGCACACATGTGGAACTGATGCACTTAACGCATCAGAGCATCAAAAATAGATGCTGTCCAGTCATGTGTGGAGTGTAAAGTGACACGGACATATTATGCAAGACTCGAGATGCCATGAGGAAGCACATAAGCATCACCATATAAAACACCAGCAAAAGGCAATAAAGAAATTGCAAACTATGAAATATATGGGTACAATATAACTGACATATATTTGAGAAATTTTAAATTAATTTATGGCTGTGAGTTCTACCCTTTGTGGCTTCATGCTTCTAAACTCTTTGGTGACAGAACATTTAGGCTAGGGTCAAATGAACACATTATTTGCAGCGACTGTCAAAAAGTGCGTCCGAACGCATTGACGTATTTTTTCACGGAATGCATGAAAACGGTCATACGATGCGCATTTTCGTGCTTGATTTGTTACGGATCCAAACCAGGAAACTTTGGGTGTCTGGACGTTATGTTGGCCGAACATGAGCAGCGTCTGACGTCTCCTAATCAAGCATACACGCCGCTATGTGGACGCAGCGCACTCTGTACGTCAGTACTAGCGGTTCTGCGTTCTCGAAAAAATGCGTTCATTTTCCACTTGCGTTGCACGGCCGGACTTTCGTGTGGCCGTACTTCGTATATTGGCCGTCATTGCGCGTCTTTTTCTGCTACTGCGGCCGTGATTAAGTGCGCCTAAACGCACGTTAAAAATGTGCTAGTCTGACCAGTAACTAGTATTAAACACTATTATAAGTCAAAAGCAACACAATGTACTATCAGTTACTGAACACAAATTCAACACAGAAAAATTTGTCTGAATTAATCCCCTGTCATTTCCAAGGACGAATTAAACCATCTAACTATTATGCAGCACATTTCGAGTGAAAGCATCAGTCATCTAAGGCAGGGGTCAGCAAACTTGGCTCCCTGATGTTTTGGGAACTACATATTCCACGTGGCTCAGTCAGCCTAATGGGTGACTGAGCATCATGGGATATGTAGTTCCCAAAACATCAGGGAGCCAAGTTTGCTGACCCCTGATCTAAGGCTACAAGCTATTTGGGGATACGTGTGACTGAGGGTTGTGCAGGTGGTTTGCTCCTCCAGGGCAGGGCTAGTCAAGGATCTTTTGAACTCCTCACAAAGCCATAAAACACCAGAATGACTCTGTCACTGGCTCAGGGTTTTCCTGTTGGCTATCTTGGTCCTGTTTTTTAGAGGTTATTAGCAATTTAACAAGAGCAAAAGGATATTGTATAGACGTATAAAGGATTATGTTTAGCCTCTCAATAATCAAACCTGTTACCCCGGCGTTTATTCATAAAAGAAAACCAAAGAGATTAAATAATAAACCCTTTTTACACCTATATTCTCCCAGTCCCAGCACCCTGTTTTGTTGTTTTTTGCTTAGACTATATAAACTCTATTTTCTCCCATGACACCATCTCCAGGTGCTTTTCCAGCTGGTGAAGTGTCTCCCTGCAGGATACGAATGTGCGCAACCAATCATCCTCTGCATGGCGAGGCATTACAGAGTTGTCTGGTTCGATTACTTTTGAATCCCTTTCTCCCCCAACCATCAGCAGGTTGCCCAGTTGCTCCCGACTGCAGAGGTTTATTGGATCTTGCCACCCCCACTATATCTTTTAGAGAGGCACAGCACCAGCTTGGTTACTTGATCATGTTGTCCAGGTGACATGACTGGAGACAAGTCAACTACAGGTGGATGCTACTTTAGTTAAAGTTTGTGCTAGGAATCAAGATAAGTCAAGATAAGTCAAGTTATTACATGGTTCGTTGTGCATTATGAAACTTCAGCTGACATCTGATTTTGTTTGTCTCTAATATTTATTATTTAGTCCATTTTGTTTTAGTTTGATTTCTAAACAAGATACATTTCTGATTACATTCTGAGGCAAGTAGGTCATGACAGACTTTACGCAAAGCTATTTTTCTGTTCTTTGCACTTACTCTCGCTTCCCCCAACTACTTATCGCTGACACCATTTCTTCTAGAAATGAAGAAGCAGAGAAGAGAAACCAAAATCTGCCCAAAATGAAGCCTCATCCTCTGCAACAACCTCCTGCTCTCCTAATATGCACTCCATGAAGAGCATTGCTGTTTCTCACTGTTCCAGAATGAACATTGATCTCATTCCAGCTCATCACAATGAAAGTAAGTAACGAGGATGCACTAAATATCTATTTTCGTTCAGTCTGGGATTTGGGATTTTTCCTGCCTCTCCATTTGAGAGATTGAAACCTTGCAGAGCTCTGCTTCCAAGGTACTACTTGGCCACTGCCAAGATGGAGGCAGCTGGTCCCTAACTACAGCCGTATAGTGATGAGTCGAACACCCCCATGTTAGGTTTGCATTCGAACTCGAACAATTTCAAAAGTTTGAGTTCGAACTCGAACACGAACCGAACTCAATGCAAGTCAATGGAACTCGAAAGTTCGATTTTTAGAGTGCCCTCCAAGAGGGCATATATGCAAGATATTTGCCATAAAAGGTGTATAGGGGTCCGGGTAGTGCCCTGGGGGACAGGAAACAAGGACAAAAAGTAAAAAAAAAAAAACGTTTTTAAAGGAACAGTGAGTTTTCCATGAAATAAAGGTTAAGAATAAAAACAAAAAATTCCTTCAAATATCGTGCCTAGGAGGTCCCCTTAACCTGCCCGTGAAGTGGCGGATTTGTAGGATGTATAGAAACATTTAAAAACAAAAAATGACATTTCAAATGACGGTAAATGGTTTTCCTTTAATCTATTCATATACAACTGCTTGGAGTGGCAGCCTGTATGAAAAGAGGAGACGTTTTAGGACACGCAGAACAAGTTTAGTGATTTTTTTGACTAAATTATGGTGAAACTTATGCAGGCTTTGGATGAAAGTATCACTAGGTGCTTTAAAATTGGGCCTTTAGTGTCGGCAACAGTGCCGTCACACCGTAACCCCTCTGTGGTATTGTGGAAGAATGCAGTGGTGGACCCTGCGGTCCAATATTAAAATGATATGAATCTGGTATAGGCGTCAGTGGCAGTGCACCCAAATATTTTACCTTTGGTGGCAGCAAGTGCCTTCACACCGTAACCCCTCTGTGGTATTGTGGAAGAATGCAGTGGTGGACCCTGCGGTCCAATATTAAAATGATATGAATCTGGTATAGGCGTCAGTGGCAGTGTACCCAAATATTTTACCTTTGGTGGCAGCAAGTGCCTTCACACCGTAACCCCTTTGTGGTATTGTGGAAGAGTGCAGTGGTGGAGGTTTTGGGAATGCAGAAGAGATTCCCGATCTATTCAGTTACGTCAGCATCAGGGGATTGATAGCTGCTGATCCTGGACTGATTCATTTTTATAAATGTCAGCCGGTCTACAGAGTCGGTGGACAGACGCACTCTTTTGTCTGTGACAAAACCGCCAGCGGCACTGAACGTACTTTCAGAAAGCACGCTGGATGAAGGGCAACCTAAGAGCTGCATAGCATAATGGGTGCCTACATTTGACGTCCCTGGGCATCATGGACTAACAAAATTTAAAAAGGCATCAGTCAAGCGGCCCCGGCCTTCACCGCTCTTCCTCTGATCATCCGCAGCCTCAGAAGCACCTGTGTCATCACTTGGTAACCTACCAGTGCATGGAAAGGTGTTACACAAGTGTCGCTTTAGAGCGTCCTCAAGTTGTTTCATCCTGTCCTCCCTCTGTGCGGGCAGGATGAGCTGTAATGATCAATTAATGATCCCTCTCCTTGATAGCACGAATCCTGGGGTCCTTTAGCAGGCTTTGCAGGATAAGGGAACCCATGCAGCGTAGATTTGAGGTGGCATTAGCTTCCGAGTCTTCCTGGTCAATGAGGATGACCCCATCGTGTACTTCCTCCTCCCAGCCACGTACTAGTCCTTGGGTTTCTGGGCACACAAAACCCTCCCTTGAGGAATCCCCACCTTCAATGCCCCCACTACTTAAATATACCTTGCAATATGCTGCAGCTGCTGGGGCAACATGAGTGCCAGTTATTTGTGTGTCACTGGCACCCCCTTCCTCTAGGTTGATTATACTCCCTTCCTCAACCTCAGAGTTTGAATCAGAGCACTGTAGTTGCTGCGCATCCTCAAGCAGCATGTCACTGTCATTGTAGTCAAACAATTCAGCTGACTCCTCCGTGTGTGATAGTGAGGCTACGGCAGGAGTAGTTGTGGACATGGAGGCTGAATTAGATGTTTTGGCAGCTGAGGTGAACTGTAAACCACTACAAGCCTGGCTATCAGAGGACTCGGAGGATGAGGATGGCCTGGTTAGCCAATCCACCAAATCCTCTGTATGTTGCTGCTGCTTAAGACGGCCAGCACCAGTTAGAAAGGACAAGCGTGCCCCTGCAGAGGATGCACCACGTCCACGACGACCAGAGGCACAGCCTCCCAACACAGAAGCTGCTTGCCCTCTTATCTGTGTCTGGGAGCGTCTGCCTGTCCTTTTTGGTCTTTCTGACATGGTGAGTGATATATAGATTAAAGATATACAGAACTCTGATTCAACTCTGTTATAAAAATTGGAGATATGCAGAACTCTGATTCAACTGTGTTATCTAGATTAAAGATTTCCAGAACTCTGGTATAACTCAGTGAGACACCCTGATAGCTGGCAGCCAGTGACAAGACACATATTAAAATTCGCAGAAAACTGCTACAAGTCTGTGAGACCCCCTGGTAGGACCCCCTGATAGCTGGCAACAGTGACAAGACACAGATTACAATTCCCAGGAACCTCCTATAAATCAGTGAGACCCCCTGATGGGTGGCAGTGACAAGACACAAATTACAATTCCCAGGAACCTCCTATAAATCAGTGAGACCCCTGATGGATGGCGGTGACAAGACACAAATTACAATTCCCAGGAACCTCCTATAAATCAGTGAGACCCCCTGATGGGTGGTGGTGACAAGACACAAATTACAATTCCCAGGAACCTCCTATAAATCAGTGAGACCCTCTGATAGGTGGCAGTGACAAGACACAAATTAAAATTCCCAGGAACCTCCTATAAATCAGTGAGACCCCCTGATGGGTGGCAGTGACAAGACACAGATTACAATTCCCAGGAACCTCCTATAAATCAGTGAGACCCCCCAATAGCTGCTGGCACTGACAAGACACAGATTACAACAATTCCCAGATATCTGCTAGAAGTGAGACCCTCCAATAGCTGTTGGCACTGAGAAGACACAGATTACAACAATTCCCAGATATCTGCTAGAAGTGAGACCCCCCAATAGCTGCTAGCACTGAGAAGACACACTAACAGAACAATCTCCTCTCAAAAAACACGTGCTGGGGCTGCGAGGGACGCCTTATATAGTGTGCTGCGGGACTTAGCTCTGTGAGCCCATGATTGGGCAACATTTGCCCAATCAGGACTCTGAGCCGTGATTGGCATCGTCTTGCACCTGTTTTGCACCTGACCTGTGGTCAGGTGCAAGGCTGTAGCCAATTACAAGCTTCAGGCCAGTGGAAAAGTGCATTGTGGTCCATTGTGGGCGAACATGCGGCGAACACGAGGAAATGTTCGGAATTCGACGAACAGCTGAACGGGCGATGTTCGAATCGAACACCGAACAGATCGAACCGAACAGCTCATCCCTACTGCCGTAGTGAAAAGATTTTTTGAGACTCTTTTCTAATTTTGGTTTTATACTCTATTTCAACTCTGCAGACAGGACATATACTACAATCCTAGTGAATAAGTACAGTTGACCTGTTTGGCTCATAACAGGTTAAGCAGGTCACTTTATATCTATGCAGAGCGACATACACTTGGAGGAGGCAGAGCAGCTGGCAGAATTTAGCTGCATTCTGCTCCAGCGCCCCTGTGTTTTAGGGCTTGAAATTGATTTTTCATCTCTTGGCACGTGAAGATTCAGCCTGTGTTCTCCCAATCCCATATCCAGCACAATATAACCGGCAATGAGTGTGTCAACCAAAAACCCCTGCACACAATGAAAGGATGGCTGTGAAATAGCAAGACTACATGTGCGTACAGGAAATAAATCACAAGACCTGGGAGATGGGACTTCACTGGCTTCATGGCAAGTAGTGGTCCAGTACCCACTCCCTAATGGAAAGAAGTCTACCATTTGTTTTTCTAGCCAAGGCCAAACGTGACCTGGTAAATATATATTTTGATTGGATTGATGCTGAACTCATCATTACACACTGTGTATACACAATGGGATTTTATATTTGCTCTGTAAGACTTTAATGCAATGTAAAAATTCTCATGGAACAAAGTCATTGCTTCTACATATCTGTCTGATTTATTTTTACCAGCCATAAATTAAGTTAAACCAGGTCCCTTGACATTTTAACGTTGATACAATATTAAGGATCCACAAGAGAACACCAAATGAAATTTTAACATATATGTAAAAATAGATGGACTTTGACCCCATGTAAGTCATTCTGTTAAGACGATTATGTATCTAACGGCTGATGTAAGAATCAAACAACATTGGGATGCTTTGGCGCAATAGTGGACTAAGAAAGATTTGGCCATATGGTGTCTCAGTGTTCACATAGTTTCCGTCTGAGATATTTTGTTTTTATGTGGACTCTGAAAGATTTATAACTTATGTAACGTGAATGTTAACTTATCCCCTTGTGTATTGAACGTAATTTCCTAAGCAGCTATATCAAGAGATCGGCAAATCTTTTTGTGTAGCTAAATGGTTAATATTCCCTACTTGTTTAGCAAAATATAGTTTTTTGGAGATTAGTTTCAGTTGCACCTTTAATCAGCCATACAGTTGCCCACCCAGGCACTCTCTCATTCCGCACACAGCGACTTGGCAGATATAATGGTATTTTATACCATGACTCAGAACAGACAAGAAAACACATTGTCTGTCATGAATCAGACATTAACAAGTACATAAATGAGCCTCTCGGTAATATTTTCCAAAGCTGCTAATCTCCGACTTCTTTTCACCCAGATACCCTTTAATATAGAAAAACACGCTGTTCACAAATCTTTATTATGTTCAATTTTTAAATGGTATAATAGGAAACAAGGGGTATCCTGCTGTTTAAGTGCGGTTCTCTACAATATTTGCCATTAAGAAGAATACATTTAACTTACAGTTCTGTTGCCTTGCTTGAGCAAAAATACAGACACCATCTGAACTGTAAACCACCGATTTGTAGTGTTGGTGCTGTAAATGTTTGTAAATTACATTTCCCATGATCCGTAGCCAGTCTACAAACTGGCTACACATCACACGAGGCTCTTGGTCAATGACAGTCATCAGGTATCTATCAAACAGAATAATAGTTATTTGTGATGATATACCTGACAATTTAAGCATGGATGAGAAAAAACCCATAATGAATTAACATGTAATAAGGTGTCCTTTACTACTATTATGGCTAAATATTAGTCCCCTTAACGCCAGGCGGGTGGTGCGCAGCGGGAGGAAGTTAACGACGGCAGGGCGTAATAGTATGTCCTGCCACCAGGTGCAACGATAGGGCCTCTTCTTTGGCCCACCCACGCAGCTGATGCACAACACGCGTCATTGGCTGCAGGGGGATGGCCTCAGTTGAGGCCGTCCTGCAGCAGCCAACGGTGCATGCCGATGGCTGGGCGGTGCCGAGGCGGGCCATAGAAGTCAATGGCGCATACTAGTATGCCTCGTGTCTTCAAAGGACACCTGCCACAGTGACGGCATGGTACACCCTGTGGTGGAAAATGTTTAAGGGGTGGATGCCTCTTCTGGGCTCTTCCTCAATAATAAGGTTTTATTGACCTCTGATGATTGTAATTTAGAGAAACAAATACAGAAAAAATAATGGAAATATTCTTTATTTCAATTTTAGGAATGCTACGATAGTTTGTTAGATACAAAAATATTACAGAGATGAAATATAGCTTTTCAAGGTTTTCTTCAGACCATGAACTTTCTGAGAACTTAGGCCCGTGTAAGACAAACGCAGTGATCACGTCCGTGTTGCCGCACATTTTAACGTCCTTCGTAGCATAAAATTATAATCAATAGAGACCCACACAAGAAGTATGTCTGCACAGAAGTGCGGATGCACAAGGCACGTGGCACCGGACGCAATTTAGGCAAGAACGTCAAACCGCTAGGACGGACGCACAGAGTGCGCCACGTCCGCGCAGCTTTGTGTGTGAATGATGGAACATAGTCAGACGGACTGCATTTTTGACGTCCAGCATTTTTGATGGACAAAATGGTTTTTCATATCATGTATCAATTTTTTTCATTTTACATATTCATTTTATTTCCCATCTATATCAGTCAAAAAACGTCAGTCAAAAAAACGGACCGTGTGGTGTCTACAGTATAATCAGTCAGTATACGTCAGTTGTGCACGGACGCACAGTGTGCTCAGAATGCGTTCGTCTGACATTAGCCTAAGAGACATTCTAAGGCCCTATTCCACTTGAGCCCTTAAATATAAAGGCCCAACATATTATCCTAATGGCTACACATGTTAACACATGAGCCGCTATTCTGCTGGGGGCGGCGATCTTTCTGGTTTAGATCTACTGGCTTTTTACTGTAAGGTCGAGGTATTCTTGTGAGTGTTAAGGCGCTGATCACTGAAGAGATAAAGAAAATAGCTAATATTTACAAGTCAGATGTTTATTGTGCTTTATATAAATGCTCCGTTTACTAGAGGTGTTACTCAAAGAGCACAGAATTGGCCACAGAATTGTATTGAACGATGAACTTCCCTGTACAGTGCAATTTCGTGGCTACTCGAAAAGCTGGTGATTTGTCAAATATTGGAGAATTGCCAGCGAAATACAGTGACCTTCGGCAGCAGTGAAATCCCCATAGAGAAGTAATAGTTAATCTATTCAGACAACGCCAAACAGCACCGAAATCCCATAGGCTTCAATGTAAAATAATTCCCCGTTTTTCTTAACTATTTATTCAACTGTTTATTCTTTTCATATTCAGCAAAAAGTCTATTTATTTATTTTTTAGGATTTTGTAGGCATTTTTCTGGATTTTTTCAGAGAAATGTTGTGATTACGAATTTATTTATTTTTTACACGGGTTTTTTTTGTAACAGATCTTTTTATTATTATTCATAGGACGTTATATATTATTTCCAGGCATTTTAATGCCCTATTTTTTTAAAAAAAAGTGTTTTAAAAGTTGTGTTTTTTTGGGGAGTTTCCTCCTGTTTTGTGGCTAGTCAGCTTTTTTTGGCGGCTGGTCGGTGGTCTGTTTGGCGGGTCGTCGGCTGCTTGAGGATCAATACGGCGGTCTATTCTCATCTGCTATTTTTCGGTGGGTTTGCGACTGCATTCTGCATTTTTTTTCATATCGATTTGGTGGTTTTGTGACAGTTTACCCTTTTCGATTCGGCGTTTTGAGGTTTTTTCCGGCGGGCCGATTTGTTGCACTTTGGAGAATGCTGAATTGACCGCAGGGCCGGCGAATTTAAATCGCCGAAGTGCGGTGAACTAGATTTAGGTGCTCTCTGAATAACCTCTTAGGTTTTTAATGCTTTTCAAAGGCAGAAACATTTGGAATTTTTAACATACCTCTTAATAATCAAATATAAATCCCGCCATGTAATAGGGGTATGGATAATAAAAAGCTGGCAAGTGATAATATGCTATGTTAGGCTAGGGACAGATGAGCGCATTTTCTGCGGCCACCGTCAAAATGTACGTCGATGCGTGCGCACGCATTTTTTCACGAATACGCTTAAGTGGTCAGACGATGCGCAATTCTGGACGTATTTCATGACGATGGGGTAAAAAGAAGTCTAGGGAAATCCGGCTGTTTGAACGTTATGTTGGCCGCACACTAGCAGCGTCTGACATCTCCTAATCACGCACCACGCTGCTATGCGGCCGCAGCGCACTCTGTACGTCAGTACCAGCGGTTTAACGTTCTCGAAAAAATGCGTTCATTTTCCACTTGCGTTGCGCGGCCGGACTTTTGTGCGACCGTACTTCGTATATTGGCTGTCATTGCCCGGCATCTGCTGCTAGTGCGGCCGTGATTATGTGCGCCAGAACGCGCGTTCGCACTGCCTCAGTCTGACCCTAGCCTTAAGGTCCAGAATGGGTCCCTTATTCACCCTTATTCACCCTGTGAGGATTGGATGGACACGAGAGGACCTTGGTGCTTGTCCAGTTGAGGAAAAAAATAAAATAATATAAATCAATAGTGGCAGCCTTGTACAGGTTAGCTAAGGAAATGCTTTTATCTTTCCATTTAGCCCATTGCCAGTTGTGGACCAGTGGGCATGATATATATGGTTGAGCACCCCTTATCAGGTATTCGAAAATCCAGTAGACTCCAAAAAACAGAATTTCTGGAGCTTTCTGGATTTTAGTATTTCCAGATTAGAGGCAGTTTGGATGGTGCTGCCACTCGTAAACTTAGCTCCTGAGCGTTGCAGCAAACCCCAGCACACACTGTGAACCTCAGGGAGCCCCAGCATATGTCATGCTGCTTGGAGTCATGTGGACTCAGTTCATCATATTTACAAAGAAACCTGCACATTTCTCTCAGTGTTCCTGGTGGTGCTGCAGCTGGAAGGGGATTCTAGCTGTCCTGCCACCATCTCCTTTCTTTCAAACATCAGATTCTCCCATATTCTGCAATCTGGATGAAGCAGAAATCCGTAATGCTTGGGGTACCGGGCATTCTGTATAAGGGGTGCTCCACCTCTGCATATATACATACTTGCCCTAATGAGTGCATCCAGCATATAGACCTCTCTTGCGTCAGTGTAGGGCAGTGGTTCCCAACTGCGGTCCTCAAGTACCCCCAACAGGACAGGTTTTCCATGTATCCAAAGCACAGCACAGGTGATATGATTTGATACTCAGTGATTTCAGGATTCAGTCTGCTTTTCTCCAAGGTAATCCCTAAAATCTGGCCTGTTAGGGGGACTTGAGGACCGCGGTTGTGAACCACTGGTGTAGTGGCTTGAACACTTTCTTAATAATTTGCAGTGAACAACTTTTCACCTATTTCGATGTGCCACTCTCTTAAATTCAACGTAGTTGGCATTAAATGTGCCACAGAGCTTGAATTGCCATTACTACAAAAAACGGACCTGGTAGAAAAGGCATGACTGAACCTGGCACTGCACATATTTTAGAACAACATTTCCCATATTGTTAAACCACCCTTTAGGCATATTAGTTATATGGCTTTATGATGGTTATTGGCACATTATTAAAACAGCTGTCGTCACAGTAATTCTTCACTAAAAGACCCCATGTGGTTTTTAAACAAAACTAATTTGTATGTGGAATAGGGGGTGGGGGTGCCAAGGCTTAGATGATATATGGTTTGATTCTTGTTTAGAAAAAAACAAAGGAAATTCATAGAATTCTCTCAATCATGCCGGTGCCACAAATATGTTACAAATTAGATGTCACAAATCTTGAGTGTTTGGAAACTAAAAGACCCCGTAACTTAATCTGCATTTACAAAAAAAAAATCAAGCTGGTTTTAAATGGAGTATTTAAACAAGTGCCAATTATCAAATAATTTTCAGACCTAAACAGAAAGTTTTTTGTATATGAAAAGAGCCATGGCTTTAAGTGTTCGAATCCAGATGCCTTTCGCTAGTAATTGTTTTGAATTCTCTGTAGGCCGTTGATAACCAAACCCATAGAGCCAAGGTAATGAGAAGGAAGCACAGTTTTACCGGCCAGTGCTAGGTATGAAGCGTAGACAGGGGATCTGTTCTATATGAATTGCAAGAGAGAGGCAAACTGACAGTCCGTGGAATGGGACTAATTTATTAAACGAGACGTTTAATATAAACAGCCATTTATTTCCAGGTACTGACAGCTGGATCTGGGTTATGTGACTTTTGTTTATGCCGGCTGGTGGTACGTCTCGCAATGCTCCCTCTGGTAACCCAGACATTAAAGGTAACAACAAAATTTTTTTTAATACATTATTGAAGTAAATTCTAAACTGTTAAAATCAACAAGAAAACAATGGATCAATGGTGCGTCACCATCATATGTTAAAGTAATATTTACGTTTGGGAATTGATGATTTGAGTTATCAATTGATATTCGCTACTGATGTTCATATAGTGAGCGCTTTTGGCCAATTGTTCTTTATTATACATTTATGAATTTTGGTATGAATCTTAATCTCCTCAAGGCTGGGTTTTTCCCATTTATTACTGACTGAGGCAATTGTAGCACTATCGCGGTCTACTGGTTCCACCGTAATTATTTGCTGTCTTCTTAATGTACTCAGGGCCGACCTTTTGAGTGCGTGAGCTCACAGGACGACACGGCAACTGTCTTTGAGTCTTTGCCCATGTTTCTGTTTGTGTCTGTCAGTGTCTGTCATTGTGTTTGTGCCTGTCAGTGTCTATATCAAAGTCTCTGTATGTCTTTGTATCTCTCATTGTTTTTGCCCATGTGTGTGAACGTCTGAATTTGTCAATGACTGTGTATTTGCCCATGTCTCTATCATTGTCTTTGCCTTTATCTGCACGTGACTCTGTATCTTTCCCGGTGTCTCTGTGTATTTGCCAATGTCTCTTTCAGTGCCTCGTTGTGTCTCCCAGTGTCAATTTATTAATTTGATCAGCATTATTTCACTATTTTAGTTGGTTTAGTGTTCTTTTATTTAATAATTATACCTTAATATTATATTTATTAATCATCAAGCTTTCTGTCTACTTGGAGGCTAATAAGGAAGGAAGGATTGTAATGATAGGACACATTGTACGAGGGGTTGTGATTATGGAGGAGTGTGGCCAGTGAGGGGCGCTGGAAAGATATTTCTCACAAGAAGCTTAAAGACCTCAGGGCATGCCTGAGGGTACCCATACATACTATATATTGGTTTTAGCAGACAAACAGGGCATTGTGCTAAACATTTATGAACACATAAAAAAAGTTTTAATAAAATGTTTTTAAAAATGGAAAAAATAAAGAATTCTATTTTGTTTTGCAATTTTTCTTGTAGGTATTTTGCACATCTATTGCAGACAATGATGAAGATACTTGCCCTAATTCTAATTATACCCTATTTAGTAATAGTTCTGTCTTTCAACATGTGCATAAACCGAGGAAGAATTGAGAGTATCTTCCTAGATGGGGCTTCTGCTTGGATCAAGGATGTACTGATGCTGAAAACCAGCCTGCAAGGGACTTCAGTAAGATAGAAGAAAACCCAAATTATGGCACTATGCCTATGGTATACAAGTGACAAGCCATGAATGGGATTTCGGTGGACCAATGCTGGTTTGGGCTGGTCTGGATATGGCATTGAGCTTGAGGGGTTTAGATGAGTTGTGGGTAGGGTTTGTAGTAGGGATGTGCGTTTCGGGTTTCGGAATTTCGGAATTTTCACGAAATTTCCCGATTCGTGTCTTCGGATTCGGCCGAATTTCCGAATCGGATCGGACCTGAAAACCGATAGATCCGAAAAGTTTTCCGAGCCGAAACGAAAAATTTTCTGATTTTTCGAATGGACTTGAAATGTGTCAAATCGAAATTTATTTTCGCTCTATTCATGATTTCAGTTCCATTCGTGATTTCGGTTCCATTTCGGTAATTCTGGAAATCGTATATTTAACTATTATCGGTTATATCGCTGATTCTGTAAATTTTGTATTTGTAAATGCGTATCACTTGTTTCTTGTGGCATTCGGGTCAGTTTAGCGTTTTTTAAATTGTTTTGTTCATTTTTTTTGTTCCTTGGCTTTCATACCATTTTAATATGATTAAATAAAGTTGTGAAATGTATATTCAATTATTCATAAGAAAAAAAGGATCTTTATTTAATAAAAAAAACACGATAGAATCGCCAGAATTATCGTAGACACTTTGAAACGAGGAGAACAGAAGTTCCGAAAAAACGAAAATTTCCGAAATTTCCGAAAAGTCGATACAAAAATGAGCAAAGTGACCCGAAAATACGAAAAATGGTCGATATTCCGAAAAAAAAATGTACACAAAAAACGAGCCGAACCGAACCAGAAATCGGTCGAAACGAGCCGAATCGAAAATTTTAAACATCCGAACAAATCGAACCGAATCGAACCGAAAAAAAATCGGTGCACAAGCCTAGTTTGTAGATGATCCCTCCCATAGTCATCACAGCTAACTGGGCATTTGCCCAGGCTGCCATATGGCCATTCTGGGGGGGCCTCACTGTGATCACTGAACTGGAACTAACCTTATGACGCCCTGGGGTAAAGAGACATTAATGCATATAAAGGACCGATCCTGCATATACTATCCCCCTATGGGCAAGAATCTGCAAAATTCAAAACAAAAAAGTCCATGGACAAGTAACATTCAGGATGCTGGGTACAATCCTAGGACCGTTCTGGCAAATCTTGAAAAATTGGAAAGTAAGCAATGCTCAATTATGTACTGGCTGGATGGAGTAGAGGTAACATCACTGCTCTATAACCATGGAGACACAGCTTTGAATCCCGCCAAGAGCACCTCTCCAGTAAGTGTCCTTGGACAAGACACCTTACGGTACATACTCGCCACCCACGACATACTTGAAAATGAGAGAAATCGCAATGTATCCTTCCTGGTAAAATACTGTCTCCAAAAATAAATAAATAACAATTATGTGCTATCAGGTAAAAAAAAACACCCAACATGCAATCATTTTAAAAGAATTTATGATAAATATAATATATTTTCACATTTCAGTTTTCATTAAGTTGCCAGACAGTGGAACTAAGCAATAAGTACACCAACTACCTTTAATTCATGGCACCCCATATTGTTAGCAAAACTGAAGAATATTCATAATGACGATATGATAATTGTGTCAGTCGCTTATAAATGAAGTATCATATTTCGTATCAAGAAAGGTTAAATTAATATATTCGTAAACTAGGGATGTGCATGGCTGAAAAATCAGTTTTGTTTAGTTTCGTTTCGTTACGTTTTTAAATCATTTCATTTTTTAAATTTCGTAACTAATATCGTTTCGTATTTCATTTTGTTTCATTTTCGATCGAGTTGAAATTTCGAATCGATTTCAAATTTCGAATCGATTCGAATTTCATATATCAATTCGATAATTGATATCAATTTGAATTTTGGATCACTAAATAAAACCCCAATTAAGCAAATTTTGCTGTTAAAAGAAAAGCAAGGATTAAATTTTAAGCGGTGTCACAGATTTAGGGCCATATTACATAGTTGGTGCTAACTTAACCAGAGCTGTTGTAAACTTCCCAGAGCCATTATAGCCTATGGAGGTTTTAAGTTTACAACAGCTCTGGTTAAGTTAGCACCAACATTGTAATACTGCCCACAGTATTTGAGTCAAATTAAACAGTGAAACAAAATTAATCTTTCATAAAGTCCTTTGCTGACTATTACTTGTATTGTAAGTTAAGATCAATTAGATAGTTGATATCAATTTGATAGTTCATTTCAAATTCGATAGTTGATATCAATTTGATAGTTCATTTCAAATTCGATAGTTAATATCAGTTATTCAATTTTTTCTTTTATGATGATGACACAGTGTAAAACAAAATAAATTAGTTATATACCATTTCGTTTCGAATTCGCTTCGTATCGATTCGTTATTCGGAAGTACTTCTGAAATACGAATTATCAAATTTCGTTCCAAATTCTGAATTTTTCCGAAACGAATGCACATCTTTACGTGAAAACCAGCTTCCGATAAGCAAAGAAGGTATCACTGGGAAAACACCACTTAGATGGCCAAAACATGCTGGCAAAATAGAATGGTACTACTAATTGCAGTGCCACAAACCATGAAGAAGGACATGTCCTGCTTTAGGCAGCATGCATAGGTATCTGATGTTTGGCCTAATTGACTGCTCAACCCAACAGGAATGACATTAGGTAGATTTACATTTATTGTTATCTATTTATTTTTTGCATTGGTAAGTGAATAATGGTAACTTTTGGTGACCAGTTATTTTTTTTCTCATCTCCCAAAATGAAAAAGAGTGACTAATATTCTGTCAGCCAAGCTGAAATGCAACAAGCGTTAAAGTTTGACTTGAGGTGACCTTAGCATTTAAGAATGGAGATTCTACAGTGTATGACTGGAATCAGGCCCCCGTCCAGTAAAAGAAGCATTTAAAGCATTTAAGAACTAGTTTAAACTTTTTAATTTCTACCTACACATAGTTCATCTTATTTTTCCAGCAGCCCTCAGGATTCTGTAGACTCACGTTTCTGACCCTTATCTTCTTTATTCATAGTAGGAGGTGGGACTATCTGTGCAGGGGAAGATCATTAGTAGCAGGTTACAGAGTTGGGAGGTAGGGGAAGATAGAAAACATTATTTCAAAGTCAAACAATTCACCCACTGTTCTATTTTTCAGCAAAAAATTTTAAAATCCCATTATTTGGCAAGCCTTTTCAAATATTTAAGGAGAATCAGGATGATTTAGTTCGTATTCAATAATTTTATTAGGGATATTGCAGAAGGTATTAATGGAAAAGTGTGTCTTTTTGGTGAAGGCACAAAGATTTGCAACCGGGTTGATATTCCTGGAGGGGTCAGCAAAATGGCAAATGATTTAGGTAAAGTAAAAAAATGGTCGGAGTTGTGGCAATTGAGTTTTAATGTGGATAAGTGCAAGATAATGCACCTGGGACGTAAAAACCCAAGGGCTGAATATAGAATATTTGATACAGTCCTAACCTCAACATCTGAGGAAAGGGATTTAGGGGTCATTATTTCAGAGGATCTAAGGGTAAGTAGTCAATGTAATAGAGCAGCAGGAAATGCTAGCAGAATGCTTGGTTGTGTAGGGAGAGGTATTAGCAGTAGGAAAAGGGAAGTGCTCATGCCACTGTACAGAGCACTGGTGAGACCGCACTTGGAGTATTGTGTGCAGTACTGGAGACCGTATCTCCAGAAGGTTGTAGATACCTTAGAGAGAGTTCGGAGAAGGGCATCTAACATGGTGTACGGCTTCAAGGAGTAAAGTTACCAGGAAAGGCTTAATGATCTTAACATGTAGAGCTTGGAAGAAAGACGAGACAGAGGAGATATGATAGAAACATTTAAATACGTAAAGGGAATCCACAAGGTAGAGGAAGGGAGTAGATTTAAGGCTAGGGTCAGACGAACGCATTTTTCACGTTGTCCGTGAAAAAGTGCGGTCGAACGAACGTACGTATTTTTTCCCGGAATACGCGATAGCGGTCATACGATGCGCCTATTCGTCCGTGATTTTGTACGGATCGTCAATAAAACACTTTTTGTGTCTGGACGTTATGTTAGCCGGACATTAGCATCGTCTGACGTCTCCTAATCACACACACACGCCGCTATGCGGCCGCAGCGCACTCTGTACGTCAGTAGTAGACATTCTCGAAAAAATACGTTCGTTGGCCACTTGCGTTGCGCGGACGAACTATCGTGCGGCCGTTCGTCGTATGTTCCCCGGCATTGGACTTCATTTGCTGCTAGTACGGCCGTGATTTTGTGCGGCTAAACGCACGTTAAAACTGCGCTAGTCTGACCCTAGCCTAAATGGAAACAAAGTAGCAAAGCTAGAGGATATAGTCTTAGATTAGAGGGGCAAAGGTTTAAAAGTAACATCAGGAAGCATTATTTTACTGAGAGGGTGGTGGATACATGGAACAGCCTTCAAGTAGACTGAGTTTAAACAGGCATGGGATAGGCATAAGGTTATAATAAAAAAAAGATAAATCCAAGTAAAGTATCCATGTAATTGGGCAGACTAGATGGCCCGAAAGGTTCTTATCTGCCGACATATTCTATGTTTCTATGTTTCTATGTATAATAATGGTCTGATTTTTCATATTCATAATAATAGCCTGATTTATCCTATTAATCATAATAATAACAATAATAATAACATGTGGGGAATTTTAATACTAGTGTAAATACTATTCCAATTAGGTAATCAAATAATTTACCCTGATGTCTATTGATGTGCTGTGGAGACTTTTTCTATTGTCTTATAAATCCTTTCCTTGCATTTTCATGGGCTGCCTTCATACATATAACTAAACAAGAAGCTGCAGTTTGTTCAATTCCTAATTACGTAAATTATATAATATTTCATATCATTATTGTTCAATTAATAGATCAATTTGGGTGATGTGCCATTCCCACTGAAATGGAAACAAAACTCTATGGCTGTTGAAGGGTTAAGTAAACTAAGATGAAGGGATCTACCCAGGGGATCACTGTGAGTTAAGGCCTTGCTTATTTTTTCTGGCATTAGACACAGTCCAGACCCATGGCCTGGGTAGACTAACCAGAGTTACCTGCTGCCACTCCTGTCTGCTGCCTTGTTTTTTCCTCATTAGTCAATTTGGAAACGGGTCATCGAGGAAGGTCAGCCTCCTGCTAAGCCTGAAAAGCAACAAGATGACTTCAGTAAAATAGCGACTCCAAAAACTGCAATTTAAACGTGTACAATAATACAATTGGCAGTCAAAGTGTGACTATACATGGAGATATATTTTTAAATATCTGTTCTTGCAACCAGGGATACAAAATAAAAACACAGGAATGTTCAATAATTAAGGATGATGCTGCTTCAGGCTAAGGAGGGTAGAATAGGTAAATATTTAAAGGACCATTCCAGTCACTATTAAGGAAATTCAATAAGCACAATACCTTAGAACAAAATCAATAGGTGACTTTGCTAGGGATCTAATTGGGAACCACACAACAGGCTGTGATGTCAGAGTCTGGCTGGTTTAACATGGTTCCATCGCTATTTTTGCAGGAGGAATTAAGTTCCTAATTGCTGGAGTCACCCCAATGGCTCTCTAAACTATAATAAACAACGTTAGAAATTACTGTGTGTACAGTAAATGAGATTCATTTTGCTCTAAATTAAAAAAAATTATCTGCATAAATAGCCCTGATAGGTTGTGTATATTTGTCCTCATTTTGGGCACTATCACCTGGTGTGAGCTAACCCTAGCGTTGGTATGCTTTTGCGTTAGCACCAGGTTAATTGAGTCTTGCGCCTGACCAACAGATCGTTTGCCTCTCACTAAAAATGGGAAAAATTACTTAGCGCTTCGCTATTAGCGATTCTTAGCGTGAGCTTACTGTACCTTCCGCGTACTATACCTATCATGGGGAGTGCTAGAGATCTCTAGCGCTTTTGTAACTAGCAGATCACTTGGTGTTTGCGGTGATTTCGGGAGCGACGCTAATCACAAAATATTACCTATTGCTCAACCCTGGTGCTAACTTAAAAAAAACGGTCCTTGTCCAAAATTAACAGGCGATTGAAAGGAATACAGCACAGGTGTTCTCTTGGCCCCATACATCATAGTAATGGATCTGATCAGCAATGTCGTTGCTGTTGCAGTTGGCTCTATTATGATATATATACTCTATGTATCCTTCACAAATATCCTAATTGTAATATATTGCCTAATTTTAAACATTTGGGGGTTATTCATAGTATGTAAGCAGTTGATTATTAGGGTGACCGTTTGGAGCATGTTTAAAGGGACACATGGATAAGTCTTGCCCTGAAACATGTATTATTCATGTGCTGCAGCAGGGAAATTATGGTCGCTCACCTGGCCTTCCTTTTGGATCTATTAAATGCATTGTAATGATTCTACATGCTGTTGGGTGGCATTTATCATGCAATGCCCATCAGCCTTAAGTAATATATGTGTGCATATAAACATGGATGATACGGCCACCTTGGAGGATTTTAATAATGCAGCGGTGTGATGACTATTCATTGGATGTGTTCATTAGGGATGCACCGATGCCACTTTTTTAAGACCGAGTACCGATACTTTTGTTCAAGTACTCACCGATACCGAGTACCGATACTTTTATTTTATGTCATGTGACCGCTTTCCAATAAGAACAGACCTCATAGATATGCCCCCCCAGCTCATGGATATGCCCCCCCAGCTCATGGATATGCCCCCCAGGTCATGGATTTGCCCCCCAGCTCATGGATTTGCCACCCAGCTCATGGATAATGCCCCCCAGTTCATAGATATGCCCCCCAGCTCATGGATATGCCCCCCAGCTCATGGATTTGCCCCCCAGCTCATGGATAATGCCCCCCAGCTCATGGATACTGCCCCCCAGCTCATGGATAATGCCCCCAGCTCATGGACAATGCCCCAGCTCATGGATACTGCCCCCAGCTCATGGATACTGCCCCCAGCTCATGGATAATGCCCCCAGCTCATGGATACTGCCCCCCAGCTCATGGATAATGCCCCAGCTCATGGATACTGCTCCAGCTCATGGATACTGCTCCCCAGCTCATGGATACTGCCCCCAGCTCATGGATAATGCCCCAGCTCATGGATAATGCCCCAGCTCATGGATACTGCCCCCAGCTCATGGATACTGCCCCCAGCTCATGGATAATGCCCCCCAGCTCATGGATAATGCCCCAGCTCATGGATAATGCCCCAGCTCATGGATATTGCCCCAGCTCATGGATTTGCCCCCCAGCTCATGGATATTGCTCCAGCTCATGGATATGCCCTCAGCTCATGGATAATGCCCCCAGCTCATGGATATGCCCCCCAGCTCATGGATATGCCCCAGAGCTCATGGATTTTGCCCCAGCTCATGGATAATGCCGCTCAGCTCGTGGATAATGCCCCCAGCTCGTGGATAATGCCCCCAGCTCATGGATAATGCCCCCCAGCTCATGGATACTGCCCCCCAGCTCATGGAAATGCCCCCAGCACATGGATATGCCTCCCCTTCGCTCATACTTACCTTCCTTTAGCGACGCCGGGAAAGTCTTCGCGCGCGCGCTCTTGGAAGGTCCCCAGCCGCGACCACGTGGGACCATGTGATCGCAGCTGGGGTCCTTCCAACGAGCGCACGCGCGGAAACTTTCCCGACGTTGCTCAGGAAGGTAAGTATGAGCGGAGAGTGCCAGGTGCCTGTCCGAATGCTCTATCGGCATTCGGACAGGCCCTGCAGCTGCTCTCCTCACTTTGTTTATACTTACCTTCCTTTAGCGACGCCGGGAAAGTTTCCATGCGTGCGCTCATTGGAAGGACCCCAGCCGCGATCAAATGGTCCCACGTGGTCGCGGCTGGGGAACTTCCAAGGAGAACGCCCGTGTGAAGACTTTCCCGGCGTCGCTAAAGGAAGGTAAGTATAAACAAAGTGAGGAGAGCAGCTGCAGGGCCTCTCCGAATGCCGATAGAGCATTCGGACAGCCGCCCCAGCCCCTAGGATGCCGGCAAGCCGGCTCAATGCTGGCTTCCAGTATCAGAAAAAAATATCAGGGGTACTGCAGGAGTACCAAGTACTCCTGCAGTACCCGGTATCGGCACCGATACCGATACTAGTATCGGTATCGGTGCAACCCTAGTGTTCATACTTATACAAGGTTCTATCCTGTACACAACTGCATTAGCGCTGGGTCTCAACCCAGGTGTTAGCCTTTCCCTAGCGCGCGCTAAATGACCTTGTACACAGACTGCCGTGGACAACTTGATCTTTTAGTAGGTCGTCAGCCGTTGAGTTTTAGCTACTCGCGCTAAATTTTTTCTTTACTGTTGGTGTTTTAGCTCACACTGGGTGATAGCGCCCTTCATGATTATGCTCATATTTAGCAGAATTTAGAGTACAGGTGGCAACACCAATCCTATATACAATACACCTCTGAGCATATGAATTCTACATAATGTTTTTTTTTTCCATGTGATGCCCAGCAACATGAATAAATTACATGTGTCCAGAAACGTATGGACGATCTGGTAACCTTATTCCAGTCACGAACATTCCTTGATCCTATGTCATAGAACTGACATAGCGCTCCCTGCGTCAAACCCCAAGACTTTTATTCCCATGGCGAAAACCCCAAAAAACACAGACATTTGCCTTGGGAAAGACTTTATGTTCAGTTATATTGTGTGGTGTGATTTTAAATCTATTGTAAATTGCTTGGTTTTAGTTTAAATGTACATGTAAATATTTATTACGTTATGTAAATGTGAACTAATATGTGTTTGGAAGGTTCAGAGCTTCTTCTGTGTAGAACGTAAACAAGTTTGAGTAACGTGTGATTGTGCAAAAAGGCTATCTAATTATCTGTTTACATGTCTGAGAGGTTGAGATTCACCATTGTCTCAGCTACACACTATCTGATTCCCTTTACAATGGGTTATGTAAATCACTGTGTGTGATCACTGTGGGGTCAAGACTTCATCTGCATAAAGCCAGTGGACCTAAGTGAAGTCTGAAGAGGACCTGAAGGAAGCCTGCAGTGGTTTTGGAACCAACCAATCAGAAATGTTGGGGTGGGTGGGAAGTTTGAATGTGCAATGCTGTATTTTGTGTAAATATCCCTGTGAAACCTTTCATAAATAGAGAGAGAATCCCATTTTGAACATACAGCTTGTCTGGTGTTTCATTCAGCTACGCTACCTACACCACACTCAACATCAGAAGGCACAGAGTGGCCCTCTGGAAATTCATAACGGCTCCAGGGCAGAGAATCAGAAGCAGGCGGGTCAAGCTCCTCGAGGCGCTGAGGGCGGCGCTCCCAGTAGCCGGGCTGACCGCAACAAGGGGGTGTCTGGAGAGGCAGGACAGGAGGAACGAGAGGGGTTCTCGTCACATCCTAATCTTAGGCAACTTGACAATAACCAAAAGTCTTCATAAACCTATTAATTAGGTCACTTGTACACAGGCCATAAAGTGCCTGAGTATTGTTATAAGTGATTAGGGATGAGCCGAACAACCCCCGAGTTCGGTTCGGGCCCGAACCCGAACTTCCCAAATGTTCGGTTCCGAACCCGAACTCGAACTCAATGCAAGTCAATGGGGCTGAAAATTCAGTTTTTAGAGACTGCTAGATATTTGCCAGAAAAGGTGTATGGGGGTATTGGGGTCCAGGTAGTGCCCTGGGGGGACAGGAAACAAGGTCAAAAAGTAAAAAAAATACGTTTTTAAAGGGACAGTGAGTCATGAAATAAGGGTTAAAAATAAAAACGAAAAATTCCTTCAAATATCGTGCCTAGGAGGTCCCCATAACCTGCCCGTGAAGTGGCGGATTTCTAGGATGTATAGTAACATTTAAAAACAAAAAAATGACGTTTCAAGTGACGGTAAATGCTTTTCCTTTAATCTATCCATAAACAACTGCTTGGGGCGGCAGCCTGTATGAAAAGAGGAGACATTTTCGTACACACAGAAAAAGTTTACTGATTTTTTTGGCTAAATTATTGTGAAACTTATGCAGGCTTTGGATGAAAGTAACAATAGGTGCTTCAAAATTGGTCCTTTAGCGTCCCCAACAGTGCCGTCACACCGTGACCCCTCTGAGGATATGAATCTGATACAGGCGTCAGTGGCAGTGCACCCAAATATTGTGCTTTTGGTACACTGCCAGGGCTGCAAGTACTATCATACAGTAACCCCTCTGTGGTATTGTGGAAGAATGCAGGGGTGAACCTAGCGGTCCTATATTAAAAAGATATGCATCTGGTTAAGGCGTCACTGCACCCAGATAGTGTGCCTTTGGTGCCAGGCCAGCAAGTATCATCATACAGTAACCCCTCTGTGGTATTGTGTAAGAATGCAGGGGTGGACCATGTGGTCCTATATTGAAAAGATATGATTCTGGTCAAGGCGTCAGTGCACCCAGATATTGTGCCTTTGGTGCCAGGCCAGCAAGTATCATTATACAGTAACCCCTCTGTGGTATTGTGGAAGAATGCAGGGGTGGACCATGTGGTCCTATATTGAAAAGATATGATTCTGGTCAAGGCGTCAGTGCACCCAGATATTGTGCCTTTGGTGCCAGGCCAGCAAGTATCATCATACAGTAACCCCTCTGTGGTATTGTGGAAGAGTGCAGGGGTGGACCATGTGGTCCTATATTGAAAAGTTTTTTATCTGGTAATGGGCGTCAGTGCACCCAGATAGTGTGCCTTTGGTGCCAGGCCAGCAAGTATCATCATACAGTAACCCCTCTGTGGTATTGTGGAAGAGTACAGGGCTGGACCATGTGGTCCTATATTGAAAAGTTTTTTATCTGGTAATGGGCATCAGTGCACCCAGATAGTGTGCCTTTGGTGACAGGCCAGCAAGTATCATCATACAGTAACCCCTCTGTGGTATTGTGGAAGAGTGCAGGGTTGGACCCTGCTGTTCAAAAAATTTAAATGATATAAATCTGGCACAGGCGTCAGAGCAGCCAAATATTGTGCCTTTCATGGCAGCAAGTGCATTCACACCATAACCCTTTTGTGGTATTGTGGAAGAGTTCAGTGCTGGAGGTTTTGTGCATGCAGAAGACATCCCCAATCTATTCCGTTATGTCAGCATCAGGGGATTGATAACTGCTGATCCAGAACTGATTCATTTTTATAAATGTCAGCCGGTCTACAGAGTCGGTGGACAGACGCACTCTTTTGTCTGTGACAAAACCTCCAGCGGCACTGAACGTCCTTTCGGAAAGCACGCTAGATGAAGGGCAACCTAGTAGCTGCATAGCATATTGGCTAAGGTCTGGCCAGTGATCTAATCTCAACACCCAGTAAGCCAGTGGATCATCTGCTGGAAAGGTATCCAGGTCTGCCCTTGCCCCTAGGTAGTCCTGCACCATATGGTGAAGACGCTGCAAAGGGGGGCCTACATTTGACATCCCTGGGCGTCGAGGACTAAAAAAATTTAAAAATACATCAGTCAAGCGGCCCTGGCCTTCACCACTATTCCTCTGATCACCCGCAGCCTCAGAAGCACGTGTGTCAGCACTTGGTAATCTACCAGGGCCTGGAAAGGTGTTACACAAGTGTCGCTTTAGAGCGTCCTCAAGTTTTTTCATCCTGTGCTCCCTCTGTGAGGGCAGGATGAGCTCTGCAACTTTACCCTTGTATCGTGGATCAAGAAGGGTTGCCAACCAGTAATGATCCCTCTCCTTGATAGCACGAATCCTGGGGTCCTTTAGCAGGCTTTGCATCATTAGGGAGCCCATGCAGCATAGGTTGGAGGTGGCATTAGCTTCCGAGTCTTCCTGGTCAATGAGGATGACCGTATCGTGCACTTCCTCCTCCCAGCCACGCACTAGCCCTTGTGTTTCTGGGCACACGAAACCCTCCCTTGAGGAAACCCCACCTTCAGTGCCCCCACTACTTAAATATTCTGCCTCCTCCTCTTCCTCATCCTCCTCCTGTCTGATCTGAGTAGGACCCGCTGGAATGCTGTCTGCGGAAAGACTGGGGCCTTGAGAGCTAGGGAAGGCCTCCTCTTCCTCCCGCTGCTCTGCCTCTAGAGCCACATCTATAATTCCCTGCAGAGTGTGCTCCAGCAGGAACACTAAAGGAATTGTGTCACTGATGCATGCACTGTCCCTGCACACCATCCTCGTTGCCTCCTCAAATGGTGACAGTACAGTGCATGCATCCTTGATCATCATCCACTGCGGGGGGGGGGAAAACAAGTTGACCTGAACCTGTCCTTGTGCCATACTCACACAGGTACTCGTTGATGGCCCTCTGCTGCTTGTGCAGACGCTTCAGCATTGCTATTGTCGAGTTCCACCTGGCATGTCACAGATCAGACGGTTTGTGGGAAGGTGGAATTCTCTTTGAATTTCTGCCAGGCGAACGCTTGCTGGGAATGACCGTCTGAAGTGGCTGCAGACTTTTCTGGCCTGGATGAGAAGCTCTGACAGCCCTGGGTACTTGGTTAGGAAATGCTGTACCACCAGATTTAGGACGTGTGCTAGGCATGGTACATACATCAATTTACCCTTGCGTAGGGCGGAGAGAAGGTTGCTGCCATTATCGCAGACGATCATTCCCAGCTCAAGCTGGCGTGGTGTTAACCATCTCTGCACCTGCCCCTGCAGGGCTGACAGAATTTCTGGCCTGGTGTGGCTCCTGTCCCCTAAACAAACCAGCTCAAGCACAGTATGGCATCTTTTTGCTTGAGCCATTGCGTAGCCCCTGCCACGCGTCGGTTTAACTGCCACTTCGATAGAGACAGAGAAGGAGGAGGAGGAAGAGGTGGTGGAGCAGACAGACCTCATACAAGCAGCTTTCTGGAGGCGTGGTGGATGAACAAGCTCCAGCACAGAGCCCCGTCTTGGATCCCTCCCAGCTGCGATCAGATTTACCCAGTGTGCCGTGAAGGAAATGTAACGACCCTGTCCATGCTTGCTGGACCACGTGTCTTAAGTCACATGCACCCTGTTGCTGACTGCCTTTCCCAATGACTGGATAACATTGTCTTCCATGTGCTGGTATAGTGCTGGAATGGCCTTGCATGAAAAGTAATGGCGTTTTGGAACCTGCCACTGTGGTCCAGCACATTCAGCAAATTCACGGAAGGGAGCAGAGTCTACCAGCTGGAAAGGCAACAGCTGCAATGCGAGTAATTTTGCTAAGCTGGCATTTAGACGCTGTGCTTGGGGATGGTTGGGACTATATTTTTTCTTTCGCTGCAGCAGTTGCGGCAATGTAATCTGACTGCGTAAATCTTCAGCTGCTGGGATGATGTCACATTGTGAGGAAGGAGCTGGTACATCCATTACTGTAGCATCATCCCTGTCGGTGGAGGTTGCAGGCAATGACATGGCAGGACATACAGTGGGGGTAGAGACAGATGAGGAGGAGGAGGACCTACACAAAGTTTTGCGCCAACGGGATGTGTGGCAGTTGTTCATATGTCGCCTCAAGCACGTGGTACCCAAGTGTCCGGTATCTTTCCCACGCTTAAGCCTCATCTGACATAGATTACAAATAGCAACGCTGCGCTCTACTGCACATTTCTTAAAGAACTCCCAGACAACAGAGTTCCTGCGCGTGTTCTTTGAGACAACAGCGCTCTGCACCGGAGAAGCTCTGACATGTGATGCCTTGGACTGGCTAGTGCTACGGTTGGTCACAGAGGATGTTGTGCCTCGTGTTTGCTGTGCCTCCTCCCCCCCCTCTTCCTCACTTAATTCCTCTGTTCGATCAGGCACCCAGGTGGAGTCAGTGACCTCATCATCATTGTCATAATCACCCCCTATCTCCTCGTCACTGGAGCCAACTTGGCAGTATGCTGCAGCTGCTGGGGCAACATGAGTGCCAGTTATTTGTGTGTCATCACTGGCACCCCCTTCCTCTAGGTTGATTATACTCCCTTCCTCAACCTCAGAGATTGAATCAGAGCACTGTACTTGCTGCGCATCCTCAAGCAGCATGTCACTCTCATTGTAGTCAAACAATTCAGCTGACTCCTCCGTGTGTGATAGCGAGGCTACGGCAGGAGTAGCTGTGGACATGGAGGCTGCATTAGATGCTTTGGCAGCTGAGATGGACTGTAAAGCACTAGAAGCCTGGCTGGCAGAGGACTCGGAGGATGAGGATGGCCTGGTTAGCCAATCCACCAAGTCCTCTGTATGTTGCTGCTGCTTAAGACGGCCAGCACCAGTTAGAAAGGACAAGCGTGCCCCTGCAGAGGATGCACCACGTCCACCACGACCAGAGGCACAGCCTCCTGACACAGGGGCTGCTTGCCCTCTTATCTGTGTCTGGGAGCGTCTGCCTGTCCTTTTTGTTCTTTCAGACATGGTGAGTGATATATAGATTAATATATACAGAACTCTGATTCAACTCTGGTATAAAGATTTAAAGAACTCTGGTATAACTCAGTGAGACACACTGATAGCTGGCAGCCAGTGACAAGAGACTGATCACCTCAATTCACAAATGTTTTAAAGAAATTAATGAGCCCCAAAATACTGCGGGGTACTGGTTGTGTGACAAGACACAGAAGATCACCTCAATTCACAAATGCTTTAAAGAAATTAGTGAGCCCCAAAATACTGCGTGGTACTGGTTGTGTGACAAGACACAGATCACCTCAATTCACAAATGTTTTAAAGAAATTAGTGACCCCCAAAATACTGCGTGGTACTGGTTGTGTGACAGAGACAGATCACCTCAATTCACAAATGTTTTAAAGATATTAGTGAGCCCCAAAATACTGCGTGGTACTGGTTGTGTGACAAGACACAGATCACCTCAATTCACAAATGTTTTAAAGAAATTAGTGAGCCCCAAAATACTGCGTGGTACTGGTTGTGTGACAAGACACAGATCACCTCAATTCACAAATGTTTTAAAGAAATTAATGAGCCCCAATATACTGTGTGGTCCTGGTTGTGTGACAAGACACAGATCACCTCAATTCACAAATGCTTTAAAGAAATTAGTGAGCCCCAAAATACTGCGTGGTACTGGCTGTGTGACAAGACACAGAGATCACTTCAATTCACAAATGTTTTAAAGAAATTAGTGACCCCCAAAATACTGCGTGGTACTGGTTGTGTGACAAGACACAAATCACCTCAATTCACAAATGTTTTAAAGATATTAGTGAGCCCCAAAATACTGCGTGGTACTGGTTGTGTGACAAGACACAGATCACCTCAATTCACAAATGTTTTAAAGAAATTAGTGACACCCAAAATACTGCGTGGTACTGGTTGTGTGACAAGACACAGATCACCTCAATTCACAAATGTTTTAAAGAAATTAGTGAGCCCCAAAATACTGCGTGGTACTGGCTGTGTGACAAGACACAGATCACCTCAATTCACAAATGTTTTAAAGAAATTAGTGAGCCCCAAAAAGATTTGCTGGCACAGTGACAAGACACAGAAGATCAGCTCAATTCACAAATGTTTTAAAGAAAGTTGTAAACCCCAAAAAAACTTGCTGGCACAGTGACAAGACACACATCACCTAAATTCCCTGATATTTGGTAGAAATGAGACCCCCCCAGTAGTGTGACAGACCGGCAGTAACAACACACAACTATCTCCTCTGAAATCTCCTCTGAAATGCGTGCAGAATCGGCGCGTGGAAACGTTATATAGTGTGCTGCGGGACTTAGCTCTGTGAGCCCATGATTGGGCAAAATTTGCCCAATCAGGACTCTGAGCCGTGATTGGCATAGTGTTGAACCTGTCTTGCACCAGACCTGTGGTCAGGTGCAAGGCTGTAGCCAATTACGTGCTTCAGGCCAGTGGGAAAATGCATTGTGGTCCATTGTGGTCGAACATGCGGCGAACACCCGGAAATGTTTGGTGTTCGCGATCTAATCGAACAGGCAAAGTTCGGGTCGAACTCCGAACCGTCCGAACCGAACAGCTCATCCCTATAAGTGATATAATGATGTCACAATGGGCTCAATTTAATTCTATTCTATCTTTTAAAAAAAATATCATCTGCTTGTTTCCAATATTTGTTGGTTTTTTTTTCCACATATCGGCTGATTCAGTTAAAAAAATTCAGCTGGAGGCGATATTCAAAATAATTCCGCTGGTCCAAAAAATAAATGACTGGTAAACCGGACGAAAAAAAGCTTATTTTTTAGCAGTATCACACAGATTGGTGCCTTTAAAAATGACTATTAGAGATATCTGATATTTAAAAAAAAGATGTCAGTGTTATTTCCTCTGTTACCTTGCCTGAAAATGTATTTATCAACTCGTTTTGAGCATTTGAATGTTTTTTAAGAAATCACCATGCTGCTAAATTTGAATTGAATCAATAAAGCCGATATTTCCAATGAAAAGTATAGCCGTAAGAGCCGATATTCAATCTGAATTTTCACCAGGAATCGAAGTGTTGGTAAACCTGCAATTGAGTCTCTCGAATCGAAAAATGGGCAAAAATTGGTCGTACAAGGTCCCGATTTCAGCCATCGAATTAAATCGAGCCCTATGCTAGCATTGCTATAACACATGCAATAAATTTATGCTGACATTTAGATTGTGTACATTTTTAAACTAAGCCACCAAGCACAACCCACTTTCAAGAAGGTTTGCTTTTCTGCCTTAGAGAATTAAGAGTGAAAATAAAAAAAATAAAAGGCCCTCTATAATGAATTCACATGAAATTATGCTTCGGAATATAAATATTCTTACAAATAAAAATAAAGAAAAAGTTCACAACAAAAAACATCTGTACGAAAGGTCACTATGTATATCGTTTAGCATAATGTCCCATTTACATCAAGTCTACTGGGAATTAAAAATTACAATATGTTGTTCGACACCAGCAAAATTGGGAATAAACATTTGTACCCTTAGAGAGATGGTGGTGGAAGCCGTATACTTTCTACAGTCTGTTAGATTTATGGTGATATATTTCTTGCCTAAATTTGCAAAGCTATTAAAATAATCTCATATTATAAAACAAACGTTTTAGTGTTTTCCATGAGCTGCTTGGAAGAAATTAGATTTGCTGTTATTACTTTTATTTATATAGTGTGCTTATGCAATTATCATAAAGACAAATCATAAGACAGGAACTGAGAGCGAGATGTAGAACCGGGAATGTAACACATGAGGGTCGATTCTGTTGCATTTGATCTGAGAAGCGACTTTGAAACCACATTTTACTGCTTATTTTTTGGTTTGTAATTTTAATGCGGTGCGGCATTTAATTATAAATCGAAAGACTTCATGACTGCAAATATCACCAATTATTTATAACTTTTATCAACTTCTCTCCCTTTGTTCTTTTATTGCCAATGAATAAAAAGAGACTCTTTTGACCTCAAAGTCACATTACAACAAAGGTGTAATCTTCCATAGACTAACTCAGTCATTCCCAGGGTTTAGGGCCGCAGATTTGAGGGGACCAGATTTATCTTAGAGTTCCAGTATATTTCAGATGTGCAGGTGTATAACAGACTTGCAAATCGATGAAACTTTCTCTGCCGGTGCACAGTGTGAGCTACTCTGACTCGTCATTAATGAGAACCTACACCATGAAGGAACAGTTACTCTGTCTGCTACTAGTAGAGATGTAGGCCGCACTGCCCCACCCATATAAGACCACTGACAAATACTTTTACCCTTTTACTGGAATCTCAGGGATTTACTCCCACACTGGAAATTCAGGGTTTTACCCTCTCGCCCTTTTAGTAAAATGAGGTAAATAGGAGAGGGGCCAATATTATTTTAACTTAAGTCAGAGATTAATTGAAAACCCACTTCTCACACATAGACATGCACACAGACACAGCCATCACACACACAACGCACGTCACAAAACCACCTTTCACAAACAGCACATATACTGTATTACACCCACAAGCACATTATTACCGCGTATCTGTGATACAGACATACGTTAACGACTTTGGGCTCTATTCCATGGTTGGTGTAAACTTGACAGAGTCATTATAGTCTATGGAGCTGTTAAGTTTATAACAGCTCCGGTTACGCTAACAACAAATTTGGACTAGGGCCCTTTGTGTTTCAACGACGTGCATCTCTGTGATACTCTCATACACACTGCACATTATTGTGAGTTTTATTTCGGTGGAGCTTTGTGATACAATAATGTGCGGTGTGTATGAGAGTATCACAAAGCTCCACAGAAATAAAACCCACAATAATGTGAGGTGTGTATGAGAGTGAGTTTTATTTCTATGGAACTTTGTGATACTCTCATACACACCGCACAATACTATGGGCATTATCAGCTGCTCCTTGTTAAACCGTGACGCAAAGAGGAAAAATTAGCTTCCCCTTAACGTCCCGGTTTCCCCAGCAGATTGCAGGGCAGGCTCCAAGTCCGGCAGCCTGCCCCTTAGCAATCACTAAGCTCGCGGATGCTGGAGCAGCACTATAGTGCTGTCCCCAGCATCCTCTCCATGGTGTCCATAGGACGCCATGGACGTATGTGTTGCCAGGTCACATGACCATCAGGATCTCGCCTCTCACGAGATCCTGCTGCTCGGCAGAGTGATCATGGAGGGAGAGAGGGGACTTTCTTCCCCCAGTCTCATTCTGTTCCCGGCGGCCAGAAGCAATGGATCGGGCTGCCATTCTCGCTGCGGGAAGAGAGGCGAGTATGTGATTTTTTGGGGGTTTTGACCTGCAGGTAATGGATTCTGGAGCAGCGGAATTCGTTACCTGCACCTCTGAGCTGGTGGTAACTTTTTCGTTACCGCCAGCTCTTATTAACTAGTGTTAGGAATAAGTGATCCTAACGCTAGTTAATCTGTGCTTTCACTTTGCTCTCTACCTGTTAGGTATAAGGAGCGCAAAGTACAGTAAACTTGTGCTACAAATCGCTTATTAATGAGCGCTAATGTTTTTTTTAACCAGTTAGCAATTCGAAGGCGATGTGGGTGCAGCGCTATGACCTTCATTAAGCTAGCGCTGACGCTAGTGTTAGCTTGAAGGAGGTGATAGAGCCCTATGAGTTTTGCTGCTGTGGAGCTCTCATATAAAACACACATTACTGTGAGCTTTATTACAATTGGAGTTGTATGATTCAACTGACTAACTTGTACTGACTGTAGTTCACAAATCAGAAACATTTATCTTGAAGAAACAGTGTACAAATGAATAGGTATCGGAAGAGGTACCGAAGGCAGTCCAGAAATAAAACTTAACTTTTACTACGTAACTTAAAAAGATATGTATTTGTTGGGAGCGCAGACAATATGTGGATTCGTATTGCTTCAAAATACAGGTTTCAAGATGTCGGTAGGATCCAACATATGCACTACAATGTAATGACAAATGACAAAAAATCGCGCAGTACTGTTTGTATGTTATTGAATTGAAAAAAATGAAAGGAAAACCACTCACAAACAAAGAACCAATTGGTTCATTTAATGCGCAGGTAAACCTCTATGGGGGGCTTCTCCCGTCAGGTCTGTTCTTATGCTGGTTGTAAATGGTACCGCAATCTTGGGTTGCACAAATGTAGTAACCTCAAATAAAAAGGGCATACATAGCACAACACCAGTGGTATATATTATATACAATGCAAGTCAAAGACTACTCACGCTTTGCTGAGCCTCCCTACTGAGTGGCTCAGTACTGTAACATTGGACCACTTATTCCTTGCGGGGTCCCACCCTCAAATCGATGTTGCCGTATACTTGGTACAGTAAGAATTCAGTCCTATTTTAAATCGTCATGGTTTTCTTATCTCAGACACATCTCAAGTGACTATTCTGTAGATTCTATAGTATTGTTTCCTTTTCCAAAGAATGGCTGCATCAAAGCTAGTTATGTCTGGTCTTACTTCGCAGGAAATATCTGTAGCCATCTGAATATTTACAGATATAACTATGCATTTATCTCTGGGTTGATATTTAAAAATGTATGATATCTTTCCCAGAGAGAGTGATACTGTCCTTTATCCTTTTATTGTCCACACACTAATTGCCATCCAGTCTGGATGAAGTACGAAAATCATCACTTGGGGTGACTTTGTATGAAATGCTTCACTGGATATACTCCTGTATGAATTAAAACAAACAGGTTCCATGCGCAGTGGCGGTTCTATAATTAGGCAATAGAGGCAGCTGCCTAAGGCCCCGCTCCCACTGGGGCCTCAGATTATGGAGTTTATGTAGAATGCCATTATAATGACATTACACACAAATACATTCCTACATTCAGATACACTTGTCTAACAGTTGAATTATTGTCTGTCTTATTTCAAATTTATTGTCTGATTTTTAAAGAATTAATTTGCAAATTATGGTGGAAAATAAGTATTTGGTCAATATCAAAAGTCCATCTCAAAACTTTGTTATATATCCTTTGTTGGCAATGACAGCGGTCAAACGTTTTCTGTAAGTCTTCACAAGGTTTTCACACACTGTTGCTGGTATTTTTGCCCATTCCTCCATGCAGATCTCCTCTAGAGCAGTGATGTTTTGGGGCTGTCGCTGGGCAACACGGACCTTCAACTCCCTCCAAAGGTTTTCTATGGGGTTGAGATCTGGAGACTGGCTAGGCCACTCCAGGACCTTGACATGCTTCTTACGAAGCCACTCCTTCGTTGCCCGGGCGGTGTGTTGGGGATCATTGTCCTGCTGAAAGACCCAGCCACGTTTCATCTTCATTGCCCTTGCTGATGGTAGGAGGTTTTCACTCAAAATCTCACGATACATGGCCCCATTCATTCTTCCCTTTACACGGATCAGTCGTCCTGGTCCCTTTGCAGAAAAACAGCCCCAAAGCGTGATGTTTCTGTCACCATGCTTCACAGTAGGTATGGTGTTCTTTGGATGCAACTCAGCATTCTCTCTCCTCCAAACACGACGAGTTGAGTTTTTACTAAAAAGTTCTACTTTGGTTTCATCTGACCATATGACATTCTCCCAATCCTCTTCTGGATCATCCAAATGCTCTCTAGAAAACTTCAAATGAGCCCAGATATGTACTGGCTTAAGCAGGGGGACACGTCTGGCACTGCAAGATTTGAGTCCCTGGCGGCATAGTGTGTTACTGATCCCAGCTCTCTGCAGGTCATTCACTAGGTCCCCCCGTGTGGTTCTGGGATTTTTGCTCACCGTTCTGTGATCATTTTGACCCCACGGGGTGAGATCTTGTGTGGAGCCCCAGATCGATGGAGATTATCAGTGGTCTTGAATGTCTTCCATTTTCTAATGATTGCTCCCACAGTTGATTTCTTCACACCAAGCTGCTTGCCTATTGCAGATTCAGTCTTCCCAGCCTGGTGCAGGTCTACAATTTTGTTTCTGGTGTCCTTCGACAGCTCTTTGGTCTTGACCATAGTGGAGTTTGGAGTGTGTCTGTTTGAGGTTGTGGACAGGTGTCTTTTATACTGATAACAAGTTCAAACAGGTGCCATTTGTACAGGTAACGAGTGGAGGACAGACTAGCCTCTTAACCCTTTCACTGCGGTGGACGCTCATAGCGCGTCCACCCGCAGGTAGCGTTCCGTGCGGAGGACGCGCTCAGCTGATCGTCCTCCCTTTGGGGCCAGCCATCGGCCGGGTTCCGGCCGATTGCTGTGCCCCCCGGTGCGGGCTGACATCCTCGATGTCAGCCCAGCACCCGGAACCGCCGGCGGCCGAATTAGATGTCATTGCGATGGCGCGATGACATCTAATTCAGGCGCCCCCCCTTTGGACCTCTCTCCCTCCCGATCGCCGGGGTGCAGGGGGTTAATCCAGGCACCATTTGGAAGGGCACAGCCTGCCCTTCCTAACGGTGCCTGGAATTAACCCCATGGGGGCCGGATCACGAATCGGCGCCGAAAAGCGCCGGTTCGTGATCCTTTCCCGGAGCTGGCCGACATCTTGGATGTCGGCCAAGCCTCCGGGAACTCCCCCTGAGGACTGGCGTCATCGTGCATAGCACGATGACGCCAGTCCTGGAGTTAACCCCTAACTTCCACCAATGGTGGAGATAGGGGGTTCCAATAAAAAGATAAACAATTTTTTTTTCTTTTTTTTGGTTTGTTAATGCAGCAATATTATTACCATTTCAATTATAATGTGAACAATGATGCTGCCCTAACGATTTTTGTATGCGGTGCGTTTGTTAAAAATCGCGTTATTTTCCCCCAATAAAGTGTAACGAGACCCCATTTCTAATTTTTTTAACACGCACGCCCCATACAAAATATAACCGCAATTGCTCACATGTTAAAATGTGAAACAAACACTTTACACGTAAATTATTGAAAATTCATATTTTATTTTTTTTGTTTTATAATATACAGACAGGACATGACGTATACATATAATAATGACATATTATGAATCTGCCGAGTCTGACGGAAAGAACGATTTATAATATGTCTGGGTCATATAATAAAATAAGCCTTCAAAACACGTTTAAACATGATGAGCGAAACAGGTAAAAATGAGCTCAGCACAGAGGCGTGAAACGCCTCAGCAGCGAAAGGGTTAAAGAAGACGTTACAGGTCTGTGAGAGCCAGAAATCTTGCCTGTTTGTACTGTACTGTAGGTGACCAAATACTTATTTTCCACCATAATTTGCAAATAAATTCTTTAAAAATCAGACAATGTTATTTTCTGGATTTTTTTTTCTCATTTTGTCTCTCATAGTTACATAGTTACATAGTTATATAGGCTGAAAAAAGACATGCGTCCATCGGGTTCAGCCTCTCCCACATAACCTACTGCTGTTGATCCAAAAGAAGGCAAAAAACCCAGTCTGAAATGCTTGTCAATATGCAACACAACATACTAGGAAAAAATTCCTTCTTGACCCCAGAATGGCAGTCAGATTTCTCCTTGGATCAAGAAGCTTTTACCCACATATTAAATATTATAACCCTTAATATTCTGTGTCTGCAGGAAGTCATCCAGTCGTTTTTTAAAAGTCTGTACAGACTCTGACACAACCACCTCAACAGGCAGAGAATTCCACAGCTTTATTGTTCTCACCGTAAAATAACCCTTCCTATGCTTTAAGCTAAATTTTATTTCTTCCAGTCTAAATGAATGACCCCTTGTCCTATGTATAGTCCTGTTAATGAATAGGTTATCAGACAATGGCTGATAATGGCCCCGTATATATTTATATAAGGTTCTCAGATCCCCTCTAAGGCGCCGTTTCTCTAAACTAAACAGGTTTAAGCTTGTTAATCTTGCCTCATAACTTAACCCTTCCATTCCCCTTATTAATTTAGTTGCCCGTCTCTGCACTTTTTCTAACGCTATAATATCTTTTTTTAAGACCGGTGCCCAAAATTGCACGGCATATTCAAGGTGCGGTCTGACCATTGATTTATACAGAGGCAAAATTATGTTTTCATCCCGTGAGTGAACTCCCCTTTTAATGCATGCCAATACTTTGCTGGCCTTGTCGGCTGCTGTTTGACATTGCACTCTCATAGTTGAAGTGTATCTATGATGACAAGTACAGGCCTCTCTCATCTTTTTAAGTGGGAGAACCTGCACCATTGGTGGCTGACTAAATACTTTTTTCATAACAAGGAAAAAAGGTGTCACCTGCGCTCGTTTCTATGTGTTCCATGTACAACAAAACTGAGGTTTTTGTTTGATTCAATGGCCATTGCAACGTAAGCTCACTCGCTGTTACTCCTGGCAGTTGCTGCCGCTCCAGTGAGTATGGGCGCGACGCCATTTTTTCTGTATCTATGTATATCATGCTTGTAACACCAGTCCGTCGTTCTGCAGCTGTTCCTCTTTCCATGTTTTTGTTTTTAATCCCAAATGGGAAGTGTTTGGTGCGTGTATAAATAAAACCCACCATCTCTGCCTCTCCTTGGCTGAAAAGCAGCAGGAGGGGCTTGGAGCTGCTCAATAGAGCGGCCTTTTGGTACATGTTAGGTACTCACTCTGTAAAGAGGTGCCGTGAAGTGGCGAGTGAGCTTACCTTGCAATGGCCATTGAAACAAACAAAAACCTCAGTTTTGTTGTACATGGAACACATAGAAACGAGCGCAGATGCCACCTTTTTTCCTTGTTATGTTTTATACATTAACTGGGCTGTTACTCCTGGCAGTTGCTGCCGCTCCGGTGAGTATGGGCGCGATGCCATTTTTTCTGTATTTATGTATATCATGCTTGTAACACCGGTCCGTCGTTCTGCAGCTGTTCCTCTTTCCATGTTTTTGTTTTTAATCCCAAATGGGAAGTGTTTGGTGCGTGTATAAATAAAACCCACCATCTCTGCCTCTCCTTGGCTGAAAAGCAGCAGGAGGGTCTTGGAGCTGCTCAGTAGAGCGGCCTTTTGGCACATGTTTGGTACTCACTCTGTAAAGAGGTGCCGTGAAGTGGCGAGTGAGCTTACGTTGCAATGGCCATTGAAACAAACAAAAACCTCAGTTTTGTTGTACATGGAACACATAGAAATGAGCGCAGATGACACCCTTTTTCCTTGTTATGTTTTATACATTAACTGGGCTGTTACTCCTGGCAGTTGCTGCCGCTCCAGTGAGTATGGGCACGACACCATTTTTTCTGTATTTATAAATACTTTCCCCCCCACTGTACATGCATGTCAATTAACCATATTTTTTTGCAATGAATCAAGAAATCATGCCCCCGGAGCATGATAGTCACTATTATGGTTGGAGTGGTGACTTGTAAACTAGTACATGTATAATCACCACAATTAATCAGACAAGGAAAAGGCTAGATCCCTCCTTGGATATCAGACTTCAGACTCACCAACTCACTGATTGTTGTTTCAAGTTTTTGTTTTACAACATTCATATCCTTTTTCCTTGTCAGCATGTTCTTATAACACGCTGATTCTGCCATCTACCCGTAATCAAATTCCCAAAGTGGTACCGAGCTCTTAACCCTAACAGCTTTACATAACCCCCAATATATATATATATATATTCAGAATACTCATTTCACCGTGGCTGTTTCATTCAGGATGCAATATTCTTCTTAACTACGCAGCTCTTCCAGACTGCAGGTGTGCTTAAACTCTGTAAGTCGACATATAACGTCCCACGGCTCTCTGGTCCTCTTCTGGCTTTCCTCCCTTCCCAGTGGACTGATTGCTGTCGATGGCTGCAGGGGGAAAGTCTGAGTTCAGAAACTTTTAGCGCTCCAAGGTTCATCCTCACTGCCCTAGGTGAACAGAGCTACCATCATTCACCTAATATTTAATTCAAAGAAAACTGAGTCGTAAATATAAAATAAAAGGTTAGCATGAGTTGTATGCAATTTTTATGCATGATGCGATCGTATGATTTCTGTCACTTCACTTTAAAGATGAGTATCAGTTCTATTCAATGAAAGGTGAAACTCAGGAGAATGACTGGGGAAGTGAAAATTCTAGGTCAAAATAGCCAAGCCAGAAAAATTCTCCCATTTATCTCACTTTTCAAATCGGCTATTTGGTCTAGATCAGTGTTTCCCAAACCTGTCCTCAGGACCCTCTGACAGGTCAGGTTTTCCAGATATCTGAAGCACAGCACAGGTGATATGATTTGCTGCTCAGTGTTTGCAGGATTCAGTCTGATTTCCCCAAGGTGATCTGCAAAATCTGGCCTGGTTGAGGGTCCCGAGGACAGGTTTGGGAATTACTGATCTAGATTGTTCTCTTCTCCTGCCAGTTCTCCTGATTTTCACCGTTCTTTGAATTGACCTGTAAATTATTATATCAGGTAAAGATTTCTTATTTTCAAAACAATGTTAAAAACACCTTTTCGCTAGTGTAACCAATAGCGCACTAAGGAGTGCCAAGGTAACAACCTGAGAGTGGTGCAAATGGCCCCGTTCATGTCTCACTCCATCTTTAAACATGTGTGATTTGTTGACACCTTGGCCTCCAGCCGGACAGGGAGCGCTACACACAGTATCCCTAGCACAGCTTTTGATGGTGGGGGGTGGGTGCAACAAAAGGGAGTATCCGCCCCAGGTGCCAAATACCCTAAGTATGCCGCTTAGTGTAACAATGATCTGGCTCTACAAATGTTTCATTCTAATCTGCAGTTATAGTTATTGCTTTTTCCCTGGAACTATTAATGAAATGTAATACTTTGCCCGCTTCTGGCTGATGGTGTTTATAAATTTATGACTTTATCACTAAAACTCTAGGGACATTCCACATGGCACTACCAAAATATTCTGTACGTATAGCAGCAATTTAAATAACAGGGAACAAACAAAACGTGTGATTATGGCGAGATTTAACTCGTGCCAAGTATTTTAAAACCATTGCTTTGTTCCAACTCTATAATTAACATCTAAAATTAACATTTTTAAACATTACTTTAAGAAATCAGACGGTTCAAGCAATGATAGAAATGCACGGAATATATTGTGTCAGCATTTTTATAAACATTATCAAATTTCAAGGATGGGTGAAATGTACTTTTTAAACTATCTACAAGTGACCATCATGGTAGAGGAACACGAGGGTGAACTCTGCGGCTCAAACCAAAATTTACTAGAGTTTTACATAGATATTAGGGGGAACGAAAACATAGTTGAGCGTTAACCCCCTCTTGGCATTAATAGAGATTTGCAGGACTGACTTGTCTTCATTATATCAGTGATAAAGAAATGACAGCCCGATAAATGCCACAAATGTTTGTCCATGTTGACATTGAAAATATAAATTTAGCTCTTTAAACCCCACTTAGATTTTGAAAGCAGTATTAGTGTTTTCCCTGTATAGAATGAAATTCTAATTGAGACGTCATTCTTGTCACTCAATTTCACTATGAAAGAGCTGAACGGAGTAGACCGGCCCCTACTCATTGGAACAAAAATTCAACAAACTATATTGTTCTATTTCAATAACGAGGGAAAAGATAGAACTGAAGGAGAGCTCTGGGGTCACTCAATACTTTACCGTACAGGGCTAAGATTCAGTTATAATTGCATAATTGGGGAAATATATGAGCAGCCCTAGTGTCTGAATAGCAACCCTCACACCCAGGGGTCAAGTCCTAAAAACATAAGTGTAGGAACTAACCATATTTTCTGTCCCCCAAGTAGTAATTATCATCTCTCACTTAACACACACACACTCAAATTTCATATTTACTTATAAATAGTATATATTTCCATTTTAGTGTAAATATATGATAAATAATACATTTATTGGGACAGCAGGGAATTATATGATTAAACCCCTGAATATAAGCTTTCTATTGCATCGAACCATCCAATGCAAAAATAAAGGAAGAACTGCGTTCCCATGCATCCCCATTGACCTATCTTGTGCTCACACCCCTTGTTTTGACCAAAACCAGAGTAACTGTACTCACCTAACATGCATTTTGTAAGGGGGCTTCTGAGGGCGCAGTGAGTATAACTCATTATTGGCAGGTCCATTTTTATGCCAACTTGTGTAACCACTCTGAGATTACAGGCCATTACTGCATTTTATCGATCAAACCTGTACTTAAAAAAACAAACCAGCACTTACCTGAAATTCTGTGACCCAATGTTCCCCTCTTGTTTCTTTCTAAAGGACAAATATTTCCTCGGTTGACATGTCATTGGATCTACGCAAGCTTATAGATCATATGTTCCTAGTCTCGTATTAGTTTTATGTTAGCGCTCCATCCAGTCTGTAAAGTCATACATATCACTAGCATTGTTCATAATCAATGGTTGTTCTATTAAATGGATTTCCAATAGGAGTATTAATCTGCTGCCAGTATTTATTCTCAGATTACTCCGCCATTTTTTATTGTGTTTCTTGTTATATCTCTCACTCATCTGCGAGATTATATCCATTTGTCATTACACATGTAATACTATAATTTTCTAAGTCTAGCATTCAGGGAACAGTATCTTTGTTAAACACATACAATTAACCCCTTAAGGACGGGAGTAATTTTACAACTTTGGCGCTCTTTCGGAAGTGAAGTTTGCTGAAGTTTTTGCTCATCATGTTTAAACGCGGTTTTAAGTCACATATTATTATACCACCCAGACAAATTATATATCGTTCTTTACGGTAGACTCGGCAGATTAATAATATATCATAATTATATATAAACGTCATGTCCTGCCAGAATGCTATAACATAAAATGTAAAAAAATTTGAATTTTCAATAAAATTTCAATCATCCACAGTGTGTAAAGTGTTTTTTTTTTCACATTTTATTATCCGATCCTTTGCGGTTATATTCTATGGGGTAGACTTGGGAACCCTTTTTTTTTTGGGGGGGGGAAATTACGTGATTTTAGCTAACCCCCCCAAAAAAAATCATTGGTGAAGCATCATTGTTCACATTATAATTGAAATGTGAACAATAATGCTGCATCAAAAAAAAAAGCAAGTTTTTATTTTTTAATTAATTAATTAATTGATTTTTATTTTTTACACTTTTATTTTACTTTTTTCATTGTCATGTTTGATATCGTTGGAAAGGCCATGCTCAGACCTTTCCATCGATATCAGGCATGAGCCCCTAGCTGCCACCGATCAGGAGATAGGGGGGTTCTTTGAACCCCTTTATCTCCTGCATGGGATTTCCTTAGGAAATCCCTTGGCAGCTAGTGGCTTCCCCAGTTAACTGACATCATCGCGCATCAGGCTGTGACCGTTCCAGCGATGCTGGCCACAGCCTTGTAGCACCCGGCGATGGGGAGATAGAGGGATCCGAAGGATCCCTCTCCTCCCCTCCAGGCGCTTCCCTATGCTCCGGTGGGGGGGGGGGCGCCTGAAACTGACGTCATCGCGCCAGCGCGATGACGTCAGTGCGCCGGGAGGCTAGAAAAGACGCAGATCAGGCTTCATCGAAGCCAGATCTGCGTGGGAGCCGCTGGGGAGGTAAGTATTACCGCCGGCTGGGCTCCTAACGCCGAGGACGTTCCATGCCGTCCTGCGGCGTTAAAGCCCGCCAAATGCAGGACGGCATGGAACGCCCTGCAGCGTTAAAGGGGCAATCTCTACTCATTATGACCACTTTAGCTTTGTTAAATGACCATGATTTGAGCATTGCCCCGCTTCAACCCCCAGTTTTTTTGAGAAAGTATTTGACAAGGAATGATACATTGAGATTTCTCTCATTTTCAAGTATGTCCTGGGTGGGAGTATGTACCATTAGGTGTCTTGCCCAAGGACACTTACTGGAGAGGTGCTCTTGCCGGGATTCGAACCTGTGTCTCCACGGTTATAGAGCAGTGATGTTACCTCTCCATCCAGCCGGTTGAGGAGTATCGTCCACCCCACCCAGTGTCACCAGCAGTGGGAACTTTGAATTTCTCAGCTGCTGGTCACAGATACTTTGGATTTTTCTCTTTTTCAAGTATGTCCTGGGTTCAAGAACACTGAAATTTTACAGTGACCTCAAGTAAGTGTATCCTGTAATTGGTCTTATATTATAACAAACTGGCTTGAGGCATTTTGGCCCATGTTTCAACTTGTTAACATTTGGGAGGTTCTTTACAAGACAGCTTACTTTGGGTAGTATGTACTATTGCTTCAATATGTGGAGTGTAATCTGTTGTCTCTCAAATGGACCTTTTGGACTCTTTTGCATCATTGTTGACTGATAAGATCGAGTATCACTCAAAAAATGCTGGAGGTAACAATGTGACGAACACACGGGGTTATTCAAAGAAAGCTGAACTGGCCCCGAAATTGCACCAAACTGTGAATTTCCCCGTACAGTGCAATTTCGTGGCCATTCGGCTATTCAAAAGCTGGCAGTTCGCCAAATATTGGTGAATTGCCAGTGAAATACGGTGTTTTGACAGCAGTGAAATCCCCATAGAGAAGCAATAGTTAATCTATTCAGAGAACACCGAACAACAGTGAAATGTCAGAGAAATGCCCTGATTTTCGGTGATTTCATTCAGCAGGTTTAATCCAATGAATCCCGTAGGTTTCAATGTAAAAAATATTCCCGTTTTTGTTGAATATTTATGAAACCATTTTTTTTTAATTTGCAGCATAAAGTTTCTTTATTTATATTTTAGGATTTTTTTAGGCATTTTTCAGGATTTTCTCAATGAAATTTTTGATATTGATTTTTTTTAAAATAGCGATTTATTTTCATGTAAGAGTCCTTTTTAGTATTTTTCATAGGACCTTATATGTCATTTTCAGGCATTCTCGTACAGTAGTTTTTTTGCAAACAGCTTTTCAAAGTCGCTGTGGGATTCTTTTTACGCCGTTCAACGGCTTGTTGGCTTTTTCTGGCAGCTTGACGGCACTCTGTTCGGTGGATCGTTGGCTTTTTTCGGATGCAGTCAGCAGTTTTGCGGCAGATAGTCGGGTGCGATTGGCTTTTTTACGGCGATTTTTCAGATCACTCCGATTTCTTTTCGGCGGTCTTTCTGCGTTTTTTCGGTTTGAATCTGCATTTTTTTTTTGGATGCAGTCAGCACCTTTTCCTGCACTTCAGGGACCCTGCAGTGAATGCGGAATTCACTGCAGGGTCTGGGAAATGTATTCCCTGAAGTGCAGGGAATGAAAGAGCACTGACATTTCAGCTCTTTGAATAACCCCTATAGTTTTAATCTGAAAAAACTGTGAGTACATCTGTGAAAGCATGCTGTCCATTTACCGAGGCAGGACGACAAGCCCACACAGTGATATGCCTAATTATATGCTTACTAGCAAGGGTAAATTGCTTCCATTTTGAACTACGTGTAGCCCTTCATTTGCTTATCCATATACAGTCATGGCCGAAATTGTTGGCACCCCAGAAATTTTTCCAGAAAATCAAGTATGTCTCACAGAAAAGTATTGCAGTAACACATGTTTTGCTATACGCATGTTTATCCCCTTTGTGTGTATTGGAACAAAACAAAAAAAGGGAGGAAAAAAAGCAAATTGGACATAATGTCACACAAAACTCCAAAAATGGTCTGGACAAAATTCTTGGCACCCTTAACTTAATATTTGGTTGCACACCCTTTGGAAAAAATAACTGAAATCAGTCGCTTCCTATAACCATCAATAAGCTTCTTACACCTCTCACCCGGATTTTTGGACCACTCTTCCTTTGCAAACTGCTCCAGGTCTCTCTTATTGGAAAGGCGCCTTTTCCCAACAGCAATTTTAAGATCTCTCCACAGGTGTTCAATGGGATTTAGATCTGGACTCATTGCTGGCCACTTCAGAACTCTCCAGCGCCTTGTTGCCATCCATTTCTGGGTGCTTTTTGACGTATGTTTGGGGTCATTGTCCTGCTGGAAGACCCAAGATCTCGGACGCAAATCCAGCTTTCTGACACTGGGCTCTAGAGTGCAACCAAAAATCCTTTGGTAATCCTCATATTTCATGATGCCTTGCACACATTCAAGGCACCCAGTGCCAGAGGCAGCAAAACAGCCCCAAAACATCATTGAACCTCCACCATATTTCACTGTAGGTACTGTGTTCTTTTCTTTGTAGGCCTCATTCCGTTTTTGGTAAACAGTAGAATGATGTGCTTTACCAAAAAGCTCTATCTTGGTCTCAACTGTCCACAAGACGTTTTCCCAGAAGGATTTTGGCTTACTCAGGTACATTTTGGCAAACTGTAGTCTTGCTTTTTTATGTCTCTGTGTCAGCAGTGGGGTCCTCCTGGGTCTCCTGCCATAGCGTTTCATTTAATTTAAATGTCGACGGATAGTACGTGCTGACACTGATGCTCCCTGAGCCTGCAGGACAGCGTGAATTTCTTTGGAACTTGTTTGGGGCTGCTTATCCACCATCCGGACTATCCTGCGTTGCAACCTTTCATCAATTTTTCTCTTCCGTCCATGCCCAGAGAGATTAGCTACAGTGCCATGGGTTGCAAACTTCTTGATAATGTTGCGCACCGTGGACAAAGGCAAATCTAGATCTCTGGAGATGGACTTGTAACCTTGAGATTGTTGATATTTTCCCACAATTTTGGTTCTCAAGTCCTCAGACAGTTCTCTTCTCCTCTTTCTGTTGTCTGTGCTTAGTGTGGCACACACAGACACACAATGCAAAGACTAAGTGAACTTCTCTCCTTTTAATCTGCTTTCAGGCGTGATTTTTATATTGCCCACACCTGTTACTTGCCCCAGGTGAGTTTACAGGAGCATCACATGCTTGAAATAATCTTATTTATCCACAATTTTGAAAGGGTGCCAAGAATTTTGTCCAGACCATTTTTGGAGTTTTGTGTGATATTATGTCCAATTTGCATTTTTCCTCCCTTTTTTTGATTTGTCCAATACACACAAATGGAATAAACATGTGTAGAGCAAAACACATGTTACTGCAATACTTTTCTGTGAGAAATACTTGATTTTCTGGAAAAATTTCTGGGGTGCCAACAATTTCGGCCATGACTGTAGTATTTCCCAGAAGACTTATGGATCATATATGATCAATAGCAACTTTCAGAACAGCAACATTCAGTGGTATCCAGTCATGATCATCAATCTGCTTTCAATTTAAAAGCCCGGAACATTTAAGGGTCTATTCACAAAGCACAGAAATTGAATGCGATTTCAGTGCTTTGCGTTTCGGCCCATTTTGCTGCATTTTGGGGATTACAGTTTATTGAAAATACAGTGAATTCACTTTTTAGCGAATGGACATCATATGTTCCTAAAATTGGAGTCGCCAAAGTATTTATCAGACATTGGTGAAAACAACCGAATTGCAACGATAAGCGCCAAATTAGCATCGGCAAATTCTACCGAATGGGCCCAAAAGAAAAGTTTCCTATTCTCCTAATAGGAGTAAAAATCAAAGAAATGTGTCATACAGTAATAAAAAGGGCCCTTTAAAAATTTATAAAAAAGGTCTGTTACAAAATAAAAAAAGTCTTTTAAAAAAATATAAGAAAAACAAAAATGTCGTCTAAAAATTAAAAAGTTTTTTTCTGAAAATGAAAAGAATAGTCTTTAAAAAAAAATTACGTTTTTACATTAAATCCTTTGGGAATCCTTTGGGATTCGACTGTTTAAAGCCGTCAAATGGAAACACAGAAAATCAGGCCGTTTCGCTTGAATTTTGGTGCAGTTTGGCATTCTGTGACTAGAAGACACAATAGTTTTCTATGGGACAATTTCGATGCCGGCGAATCGCCGAGTATTTTGCTTTCAATTCGCCTGTATTTGGCGAATTGACAGCTTAGTGAATAGAGTAATTGGCCTGAAATTGGAGGCCAATTAGGAAGTTAGTTAATAACCTCTTTGGTTTAGTTAGGGAGAGCTTGAAATCAAGCGTCTTATTACTGTTTTAATATTATTATGCCAAATCAAGGCGGTTTTCTCCTATTATTATCCTTTATTTATATAGCGCCACAAATTCCGCAGCTCTTTCCAAGTGTGCAAGGAGTTGATACATTAGAATACCACACATGGATGATACGGCCAGATTCAGGGGGACCCTGTTCCAAAGGGAACTTACAATCTTTGAGATTTACAAGTATTTTGTGAGGTAGGAGCATCCATATCATTAGGTGTCTTGCCCAAGGACACTCGCTGGTGGCGTATTCTGAGTGAGATCAAGTTGTCTTTCCTTGATGGTAGCGCGGGGACCTGGTGGTTAGGTTGAACCCGCTTCTTGTAAAGTCAAGACGTCTCCACAGTTGTATTGGAGGGATGTGCTGAATGGTATTTTGACTTGCTTCTCCACAGTCCAAGGGTAGAGATGTTACCACTGGACTCCACAGCCGATATTGTGTGGTAGGCAAGTATGTACCATTAGGTGTCTTGCCCAAAGACACTTACTGGAGTGGTGTTCTGGCCAGGATTGAACCTGGGTCTCCACAGTTATAACATCCCTGCTTTATCTCTACTCCATACCCAAAACCATGTTGCTTTGCTCCTCTCCATAGGGTACTACAGAAAACAGGCAAAAAGTGCGTGCCGTACCTTTGCAGGGAGAGCCCTTGTCCTGGCTAGTGGAAAAACCTGGTGCTCCGTCAGCGAGGTCCACCTGTACCTCCAAAATATCCACAAATCAATACTGGCATGCGACACAGGTATATGATCCAACGGAATTTCATTGGAGTAGGTGCAGGAGATAAAATTACGACGTTTCGGTCCAAAAGACCTTAATCATGATTAAGGTCTTTTGGACTGAAACGTCATAATTTTATCTGCTGCACCTACTCCAATAAATTCTGTTGGATCATATACCGGAATCACACGCCATTATATGCATGATATTGGCCATAAAAGGTGTATGGGGGTCCGGGTACTGCTCTGGGGGACAGGAAACAATGAAAAAAAATAATTTTTATAAAGTTTTTAACCCTTTCACTCATTTTATTTAGTTTTTTTCCGTTTCGGATCGTTTTCGTTTTGATTCGGGGATTCGATTTCGATTCAAAATTTCAGATCGATTTGAAATTTCTGATGGATTCGGCGATTTGGCGTTGGATCATTTCAGCAATACAGTATAATTAAAGCAGCGTATGAACCCGCACACTGCCGGGCAGCACCTCTACAGTACAATTAATGCAGCATATGAACCCGCACACTGCCGGGCAGCACCTCTACAGTATAATTAATGCAACATATAACGAAAAACCAACTGAACCGAATGACCCGAAATGATCCGAATCACCAAATCAACCCGATTTATCGTATCGATCCGAAAATTTGAGTCATCCGAATTATCAAATCAAATGACTCGAAATTTCGAATCGTTCGGCAAGGGGTGGGAAATGTTTGAGCCACAGGGGGTGGGAAATGTTTGAGCCGCGAAGGGTGGGAAATGTTTTAGCCACAAGGGGTGGGAAATGTTTTAGCCACAAGGAGTGGGAAATGTTTGAGCCACAAGGAGTGGGAAATGTTTGAGCCACAAGGAGTGGGAAATGTTTGAGCCACAAGGTGTGGGAAATGTTTATGTCCCATAGGCTTCAATGTTAAAATATTCCCTTTTTAATTCAATATCTAATAAACCGTTTATTATTATATTCTGCAGTAAAGAGTCGCTTTATTTTTAGATTTTTTTAGGATCTTTTAAGCATTTTTTGAAAAAAAAATTTAATTTTTTTTTCTAACTTGTTACTAACGGCCTGAAAAGTATGAAGTTCGAATTTTCGAACAGCCGATGTTCGAATCGAACCGTTTCGAACTGGCAGCCCATCCCTAACTACAAGTACATCTTTGGAAAGGTAGAATTGGGGAAAGAACCCCACTCACATGGAGCCAGTGTAAGAATATGGAGGGTAAGTCCTCTTGCCTACATCATATTGCTGAACAAGCTTTTTTTGACCTTTAGTCCCCAGCCAACAACTAATGCAAAGATTATACTCGCCACTGAGATATGTTCCCACATAATGCACCCTTACCCCAACCATCAGTATATTTGTAGAGAACATGTTTTTTCATTGATCTTTGGAGTTAAAGAAAGGTTATTATAAAAACATAATGCCTTTCCATCTTTTGAATATTCCTGTTATAGTCCTGCATGTTGTACAGCTTCCAGTTTCTACTTGAAATTTCTTCAGTAATGATTTTTTCCTGGTGGACAGACATACTAAAGGGATGGATAAAATCATGTAATGATCGCTACACGTTTACTCTCTGGAGGTAATGAATGAAACATAATGGTGCTGAAAGCATATGTGGCACTTTATTGAGTCACTGAGTCCGTGTCCCCTTATGATCGCCAAGTGGTGTCAACTTCTTGTGTTGTTTATGTCATTCCCGGGCGGTTACCAGCCTGCCCTGTCATTTTAAAGCGGAGGGCGGCTGTCCAGTTTAAATAAAAACAAGTCTCTTGATTCTCCACAGTCTGAAATAAATAGAAGTTGGCTGACCACATGATTATCTGTAATAAGCAGGGCTCTGCATTCAACTTGAAAATTGGTCACCAGGCCTAGGAGAGACCTGTGTGTGTCTGAGCCAGTGGTCATGACGGCCTTACGATTTTAAAATAGTTATGTTCATATAGGAAATAAACCAAATCGCAAAAACGCAAATCATTTTTAACCATTGCTTGTGGTACAAATAGATCACAGTATAATTTAATGTAACTGTGTACAGGTCATTCAATGTGACATGTCTATGTGCATTGAAATATAGGATTAGTAGAAGCTTGGATCCTTTCAAAATAGAACTTTTATAACTTTAGAACCTTTCAGCATAAAACTCAGCAAAGGGCCCAATTACACGTAAGAGAAACCAATACAGCAGATGGCTCCCGATTGAGATCCCTATTCCAACCCCGGTGAAGACTTAACCAGAGCTATTGTAAATTTACCAAAGCCATTGTAGTCTATGGAGCTGCTAAGTTTACAATAGCTCTTGATCTTTATTTCGCATTGCTTTCTGATATGATTGGTCAGTAAATGCTTACCATAGCGAAAACCCTGAGTACTACATTTTAGGGATCCTGAAATAAAATGTACGACGCTAAATGTTATCTCTGACATATCAGAAATTAGATATTTGCACAGGCAAGAAATTTAGGGCTAGATTCCGTGTGATGTATAACCGTAACCAGAGGTGTTGCAATCTTACCAACAGGGTTATTCAGACAGCACCGAAATGTCACCAGCATTTTAGTGCTCTCCCATTCTTGCGCACTTTGGCTAGTCCAATTCGCCGACCCTGCAGTAAATTCAGGATTCACAGCAGGGTCCCCAAAGTGCAGCGAACGAGTCGCCGAACGCATCCGAAAAACGGCCGAATCGATCTGAAAAAAACGCCGAAAACCCAACGAATGCATCCAACGATCCACCGAAAAACTGTCAAATCGATCCGAAAAAAGCCGCCGACCCGCCGAACAGAGCGCCGACCAGCTGCCGCAAAAAGCGATTCGGCGATTCAAGTTCGCTGACCCAGCTGTGAATTCAGTATACCGCAGGGTCCCTGAAGTGGTCCGAATGGGTTCCGCTGAAGACCGCCAAATGCCGCGGATCAGTCCGCTGAACGCTGCCGCCGATCGCTGAACAGACCACCGAAGACCATTGATGATCTGCTGAACGCCACCAATCAGCCTGCCGCACGCTACTGAAAACAGCCAGTGATCTGCCGAACGCCGTCGAACGCCCCCGAAAAAAGGTGATCAGCCACCGAATGGGAGGGGGGACGCCATGAATATAATGGAAATCAAAAATTTCGCTGAAAAATACCTAAAAAATAAAAAGGCTTTTTGCTGAAACTGAAAAGATGATTGAATAAAAAATAATAAAAACAGTAATATTATTTTACATTAAATCCTATGGGATTAAAATGATTAAACCTGTTAAACGGAACCTCCGAAAATCTAGGCATTTCGTCAACATTTCAGTGCAGTATGGCATCCTCTGAATATATTAACCATTACTTCTCTATGGGACAATTTCACTGCCGCCGAAAGTCATCGAATTGAGAACTGCACCGTATTTTGTTGACAATTCGCCAATATTTGGTGAATTGACAGCTTTCTGAATAGCCAAGCTGCCCCGAAATTGCACTGTATGGGGAAATTCACCGTTCGGTGCCATTCAGTGGTAAGTTCGGCGCTTATTAAATGATCCTTTATGTTGATATGGTGGATAAAGGCCAGGAAATTAAAATTCTTAGGTCATTTATTTAAAATGTACAATTCCTCATCAGTTCACAATTGGGTTAATAACTTTTTTTACTTATCTTAAAGGAAATGAAAATGCCCATATAACATAAAGTAGTGTTGAGCAAAAAGTGTTGTGGAAGGTAGTAGTGGGAAGGGTTAATATCACATTCCGCAAAGGAGTCACAAAGAAAACAAATTAGCTAATTGTGTAATATGCAGCCACTCAATTGCATACATAAAACCAGATTTGATTTAGATTTTAAATATTGTTTGCTCAGATTATTTTTTCCATAAATAAAATTGGTTTCTCTAAGCCCAAGCGATCTCAACAGACAATAACGAGAGTTTTAGTTCTATTACAGAATATCAAAGATCTTTTCTTCTCTATCTATAGCAAGAATATATTGGTTGAACTAAAATATGCAATAACCAGAGTACAGTATATGGATTGTTTTCTTTATTTTCTTCTGCATTTATTTAGCAATGCACAATGTTTTTACTTCACAAAAATGGTTATACTCTTAGTGTAAAAATATTATGACTGTTTAATGATAACATGTATTTCTTGAATAATTAAATATATTAGCACTACACATAAGGGGTTATTCAGAGAGCACCAAACTGTCACCATCATTTCGGTGCTCTCTTGTTCCCCACACTGAATTCAGCATTCAACGCAGGGTCCCCGAAGTGCAGGTAAAAGCCACCGAACGGATTTGAAAAATCGCTGATAACCCGCCGATACGATCCGAAACACCACAGAAAACCCTGCCGAACGTACCCGATGAACTGACGCAAACCCACCAAACGCATCTGAAAAAACCGACGATCCGTCAAACACAGTGCCGACCAACCGCCGGAAAAAGCTGACAAGATGAAGATCGGGGTGAAAAAAAAGGATTGAAACTTTCAAATTTTAAACACTGTTTAAAAATGGGAATATTGGTTAAAAATGGGAATATTTTTAACATTGAAATCTATGGGATTAGCCTGATTAAACCTGCCGAATGAAACCGCCGAACATCGGTGCACTTCAGTGACATTTCACTACTGTTTGGTGTTCTCTAAATAGATTAACCATTGCTTTTCTATGGGGATTTCACTGTCGTCGAAACAGGCATTGTATTTTGCTGGCAATTCGCCAACATTTGGCGAATTGCCAGGTTTTGAATAGCCGAATGGCCCCGAAATTGCACCGTATGGGGAAATCCACCATTCGGTGCAATTTCAGGACCAGTTCGACTCTCTCTGAATAACCCTGTTAGTAATCATCAATGGAATGTTTTGGTTAGTCGCTGAAGGTTTTTATTGGATGGACACTCTAGCAACCAAAACTATTTAATGAAATTTAAATGGTCATAGGGTGGTTGAGTATGCTTCCACTAGCACCCATTTGGCCAGATTTATAATAAGGCAGGGAAGACATGTGCCTACAGGCACTTCCCACTCCTCCATGGGGTCTAAGGCTAGGGTCAGACGAGCGTGATTTCTACGGACTGTACGTCCGTGCAGTACGGACATCGTCAGTACGGATGACGCAGTAGTGGTCACACAGTCCGTTTTTTCACTGAAGTTATTTTTTGACGGATGTAGGAGGGAAAAATAAATTACAATGAAAAAACATTCTGTCCGTCAAAAATGCTGGACGTATAAATGCAGTCCGTCTGACCATGCTCCATCACTCACACACAAAGCTATGTGGACGTTGTGGACGTGGCGCACTCTGCACGTCCGTTCTAGCAGTATTGCGTTCTTGCCTAACCTGCGTCCGTTTGCAGCGTCCGTCAGCCCCCGCACTTCTGTGCGGACGTACTTCGTGTGTGGGGCTCCATTTAACACAATTGTATGCTATCACGGACGTACTTATGTGCGGCAACACGGACGTTAACACTGCGTTCGTCTGACCCCAGCCTAAGTGATACATTTTTAATAAAAAAAATTGTACTGGCAAACAGACACCTTCCATACCAAAGAGGAGCATAGTCCTGTAAGGGTGATAGAGCACATCTTCACTACTTCTCTAAAATGGTTATTATTATTCCAAAAATAAAAAGGACATTTGCCACTTCATTGGAAAAGTGTTTTTTAGTGACTTTCTCCTCCTTTAAAGTATAGTTGCTGTCTTCGGGCAGCTTAAGTAAAAGAATAAGTATAAGGCTGGCGTCAGACGAGCACGCTATGTGCGCCCGTACTGACGTGCTTACCGTGTCCGTCGCAGCGTTTTGACTCTGCAAGGGGGCCGGTCACACGCTTGTGCATGCTTGTGCGTGCGCACGAAATGTGCGTGCAACAAGCGTCCGTTCTCCAAGCCTCTTCGTCAGAGCGCTAGGACGCGTGTTGACGGAGCTGCAAAGCGCGATTCTCCATAGGAGGATCGAGCTTTGCAGCGCTGAGAGCACTGAGTGCGCTCAGCGAGGTGGCCAGCCGGGCGTCGAGTGGAAGGAACGTCCACTCTCATGGACGTTCCTTCCGTTCTTCAAATACGCTTGTCTGACGCCAGCCTAAGAAGGTGCGAATACTATGAATTTGTTCCTCTTATTACTTCTGTATCTATATTCAAGTGTGTAAATTTATATAATATATACACAGCTTTATCAAGACCACTTCATGCCGATTTAACCCTTTAACTACCCAACCCCATGTGTATATACTCAAATGTATCAAGAAATATACATGTAAATAGTCTCTATTAACTTCTTCGCGCAAACGTTAATGCGTGCGCAAAAACGCATTAACGCAAGGAGAAAAACCCTTTGCGCAGAACGTCGTATTACAATGTCCGCGCAAAAAATGCACGTTAACGTCTACCGCTGGTGAATCTGCGCGAACCCTTTGCGAGCGCAATGTACGTTGCACGTCCTATACTTAACATTGTGAGCGCAAATGCGTTTGTGCGCTGGTACGCGGATAGTATTACAATCTATGCGCAAATTTTAACGGACAACGTTGGCGCGCATAATTTTAAAGTCTTTGAAAAGCTGGTGGTAACGGGAAATCTGAACGTCCTGGCTGAAACCAAATACAACAGCCCAAAAAAAAATACAGCACAGTATAGTTACACATTCTACGCATACCCAAACATTGAGAGGTTGTGCGTGTTTTTATTATTGCTGCAACATACAATATATACTCAGATTGATTTTGACAGGTGCAAAAACTGAACGAGAGACAATTGTGGTTCTTAATTCTGATTGGCTGAATCGTGTGAAAAAACAGTCCGTCCACTGATTTCTGCGTGCAGCGTTAATGCGTCTTTTTTACGCGCATTATTTTTTGACGGATGGAAAAATGCACTCGGATTTTAATACCAGCGTTAATTTACGCGTGTTAACGTTTAACGCTGCGCGCAAAAAAAATAGCGCTGCATGTGCGTTTTTGCGCAAAGCAATTAATAGAGCCTATGTGTGTGTATGTGTATATATATGTATAGACACTGAGAAGTTAAAATCCGTACGACTATTATTGGGAGGGAGTGCTGTGATGTATGTACATTTATAGAAGATATTTATATACTTTGAAACACACCATTAACCTTATAGCACCTTTATACCCCACAACCTAAGCCCACTAAGGCTAGACCCCAAGGCGTGGATCTACTCCCTTATTTAGGTCACTTTGATATCCTCTTCTTTGGCCTTTCGCGAAATGTTAAATTGTCCCTTTGATGTTTACTATTGGTGTTCTTTTTCATTTCCTTAATTCCTACTCACATTTAAAACTATACAGTATTAGAAAAAATAGAACTTTCATTATAACAACATAAAAATAGACAAAATAAGAAATGCAACTTTACAATATTCCAGCAGATGGCGAAAAAGCACACAAATTTCTAATAAGCTTTAAATATTTTTTTATGGCCATGCAGACTTGTCGGTAAGACTCTGAGACAAACATTAAGCGTGTGCATGTATGTGCTATTCTTTCTTTATTTAACGATTAGAACGCCTTTCAGATGTACTTTTTAAAATGGGAATTTCAATTTAGCGGAAAAAAAATAAAGCGGGTTATTCAGTATCTACCAGTATTGCCTGAAGTTGCAAAAACCTGCGAAAAATGTTATTGTTGCAATGTGATTGACACTGGCATTTCACAAAAGTTGAATCCAAACAGCAGCAGGTGAAGCTCCACATTTAAAATAGAACCACCACAGATAATGTAACTGATGGCGACAGCAGAGCAAAACAAGTAACAAAACATTTTATTACTTTGTATTTCTGTAACAACTGTAACAATTCAATGTTCTTGAACCCAGGACATACTTGAAAATGAGAGAAATCTCAAGGTATCCTTCCCGGTAAAATACTTTATAAATAAATAAATTAATTAAATAAATCAATGCACTGTTTACTTGGCTCTTTGCATTGTTGCCAGCGCACATGTACAGGGTTATTCAAAGAGAATCGAAAAGTCACCGCACGTTCGGTGACTTTTCGTTCTCTTCAATTCGGCACGATTTGGCGATCCCATTTCGGCGACCCTGCAGTGTATTCAACAAGCACCACAGGGTCCCCGATTTGCAGGGAAAAGCCGCTGAAAACCTGTCAAACACTCACCACAAAACCCAGGCGAATGCACACCGAAACCCGCAAAAACATCTGGATTAACCCCGCCGAAAACGACGGAGAAACCCGAGCAGGAGCCGATCAGACGCAGCGCAGCCGTCAGAAAAAGCCGACACCGCAGACGAATGGAGTGAAAAAGAATAAAAAAACAGTTTGCTTGAATGTTTGAAAAGTCAAACGCTGTTTGCAAAGAAACTACTGAGCGAAAATGTCTGAAATTTACATATGAGGTCCGATGAATGATAATAAAAAGGGCTGTTACAGAAAAAAGAACAAACGTTAAAAATAAAAAAAAATCGGCAAAAATTATTTTGGCAAAAAATCCTGAAAAATGCTTAAAATATCCCAAAAATATACAAATAAAGAGACTTTTTACTGCAGAATATTATAATAAACGGTTTATTAGATATTGAATTAAAATTGGAATATTTTTAACATTGAAGCCTATGGGATTCGCCTGAATAAATCTGCCACATGAAGCAACCGAATGGCAGGGCAATTCGTCAACTTTTCACTGCTGGTTTTTGTTCTCTGAATAGACGAAGCTATGGGAATTTCACTGCCCTCGAACAGGCACCGAACAGGCAGTGTATGTGCAGACAATTCGCCAACATTTGGCAAATTGCCTGCTCTCTGGATAGGAGAAAAGAAAGGTAACCGAACGCTGATTTTCAGCGGTCGGTTACCTTACGGCAGCCATTCGGATCTCTTTGAATTACCCTGATAGTATCAGGAAAGAGAATAACAAAATATATCCAAATGTGGTTCTCTGTACTGTACATTTTTTTAAAGAATGTTTTCAGATTTCAGAATCGTTCACAACTCTGCTTTCCGACTATTGCTACTGAGTCGAATCCACTAAAAGCTGACATTAAGATAGTAAAGCTTAACATATAACCCGAGTCTACAATCAACATTGTTCAAGCTAGATTTGTAATTTTTTTAAGTGGAAACTTTGTTAAAACTTTAATCATAAACATGCTCAGTTTACAATCTAATAGCTATAAAACACTTAATTCATGACGTGAAATTGTAGGATATACCAACATTCAGAAATGAAGCCTGTAAGCCAATTATTTACCTATAGAGAGTGGCTGAGCCCCATGGGAAATGTAGTTCAGAAACACTTCAGTTGCTATGGTTAACCACCAGTTAACTAGGCTACAGAAGTATAACAATTAGGAAATAGGTACAAATACTCATTGTAACTCAAGCCTTTCATCCCCATCATTCCTTGCTACATGTTTTAAAGAACTGTTCCCAATTAGAAATAATTATCTTTCTATATACATATCTACATATATATTTCTCCTTCCACATCCTGATCGCACATGTTATGGTGAAACATCACATTCTCCGTTAGCATGAAGGAGTAAACTGGTGGTGGATCATTTTGAAGATCTAATTAGAGGTGACTTCAGTTTAGATTTATGTTCACACAAGCTCTATTCCTCATTGCAAAAACGTGCTTCTCTTGGGTAGGTGAAGCTTCCTTTCTGGGTTACCTTTCAAAGATTGCTTAAAAGACTAAAAAACAAAGGTAAATTCTGTAAACACAGAAACTCTCAAATATTATTAAGAATTTATACCTACACATGCTCTTGTGTTATACTTTATCCCCTTCATCCCATCTACCTGTTATACGAACGATAAAATGTATATTATCTCCAAAACTAACAAATGAATAATGTAAATGTGCACAAAAAGAAAAATGTTCTTTTAACCCTTTAACGCCGCAGGACGTTCCATGACGTCCTGGCGGCGGGCGGGCTTTGAAGACGCGGGGCGTACAGGTAGGCCACCCCTGCGTCCTTAAGGGGTTATTTATGGTTTTCCCTACTTAGCATGAAAATGAAATGGACACTTGTCACCATGGCCACTTCATTGAATGTAAACCCATATGGTTTGCTGACTGGCCCCCATATTCTCCAATGACTGCTCCTGGGAACTCTGACAGACCTTCAAAGTCGAGGTCTCCCCTCTGTCCTGAAGGCTGCCAGTTAGCTCTTGGTGGACGGCCTTCCAGAGCTTGTATCAGTTTGGTACACTCAACACTACAATATCATTATAATATTTACTGCTTACCCCAAGCTGTTCAAACAGTTTCAGCACCTTGGATGACATGTCAAGGTGCTGAGAATACGGGCCAGATTCTGGAGACCTTCTGCAAAAGAATTTTGTTTGCAGTAATTTAAATTCCTTTGCGTCGCTCTAGAATATGACCAGATTGAGTTTACTCAATGTTTGGCTGCTGCAGGAGCTTAAGAACATAGAGTATAATTGACCATAGTAGTGATTGGTTTAAGAATCGCATAAACAACCTACCATCTCCACCTTTAAAGACCAGAGGGAGGATCTCTTACAATTAAACAATAATGGGCTCTATTACATTCTTTGCGCAAAAACGCTCACGCAGCGCTATTTTTTTTTGCGCGCAGCGTTAAACGTTAACGTGCGTAAATTAACGCTGGTATTACAATCCGAGCGCATTTTTTCATCCGGCAAAAAATGCCGCGTGTAAAAAAGACGCGCAAATACACGTGCACATTAACGTTGCGCGCAGAAATCGGTTTGCAGACTGTTGTTTTTTTTGTTTGCTTAAAAAATGGGATTTATTAGTATAAAAATAACTGCAAATAAAACAGCAACTAAATTTTCAATTTTCATCTCTACAGATAATAATAGGAATGTTCAAATATAATAAATATGAAACCACACTAGCTTCAGCGACTTTCAAGAAAAGCACAGCTTTTTTCTCCCCTCCAGTTTCTCCATTTACTTCTTTATTTAATAGTTCAGCGTTGGTCTCTACCTCGTAATTCTTTGCGGTTTGGGTGTTGGACTTCGAAAGATAATACTTGGCAAAATCCAAGCGATATAGCAGCAGGAAGCATGTGATAGAAATGAAAGTCCCAATACACAGAGTGATAAAATAGCCAAGAGCTGTGGTCCGATGATCTGCCCCACTGGACATAGATAGCAGCATTGCGAACGCAGCAAACATCCCGGCCATTCCTTGACCACTTAGCAACATACTGCTGAATTTCTGAGGGAATAGTGCCAGAAGGCCAAACAAGCTGCCCTGTAATATTGCGCAAAATGCATTGATAAACCAAAGGGTAGCCATTGTGATGTCAAAGAAGCTTTGTGCGCTCATCTCAATTTTTACCAAGGCAGCGGTGCTTATAATAAGAAAAAGAATGAAAACCATGCTGCCTACAATTCAGACTCTCTCTGGTATCCATTGGTAAAGGAAAGAGTTTAAGAGGGTACAGAGTAGCAAGGGAAGCTGTGCCAGGAGTGTCAACCAGTTGTTGAAATTAAAGGAATCTCCATGTGAGTGGGTTTTATTTGCAGAGGTTCCGTTCCCAAACAAGTCCACAGCTGGCTCCTCTGCGGTCAGACGACACTGGAAATATGGAATTGCAGTAATGAAGAAATTCCAGGACAACAGGGTCCCCATTCCCATTATAAAGAAAATGACCGCAACAACATTGCGTTTGTCATGAGGCACATCTTTCCGAGACATCGTGTACACTGCCTTGTGGCTCTCTGGGATCAGGTCTATAATCCTTCGGAGGCTCAGAACCGAGTATCTGGTCAGCTCCTATGTGGCTGCGCTGTTCAGATCTCTTTCTCAAAGCTGCCGCCAGGAGGAGGAGGAGTGAGTGTGCGGACTGTTTTCTCACGCGATTCAGCCAATCAGAATTAAGAACCACAATTGTCTCCCGTTAAGTTTTTGCGCCCGCCAAAATCATTCTGTGTATATATGCTGCAGCAATAAAAAAAACATGCACAACTTATCAATTTTATTGTTTGGGTATGCGTAGAATGTGTAACTATACTTTGCTGCATTTTTTCTTTTGGGCTGGTGTATTTGGTTTCGGCTAGGACGTTCAGATTTGCCATTAACACCAGCTTTTAAAAGACGTTAAAATTATGCGCGCAAACGTTGTCCGTTAAAAGTTGCGCTAAGATTGTAATACGATGCGCGCACCAGCGCACGAACGCATTTGCGCTCACAATGTTAAGTATGGAATGTGTGCACAAACTTGCGCTCATGGAGGGATCGCGCAGGGTCACTCACATTAGACGTTAACTCGTCTAATAAATCTTTTGCGCGAACGTCGCAATACGACATTCAGTGCAAAGGGTTTTTCCCCTCGCTTTAATGCGTTTTTGCGCACGCGCAAAATTGTGCGCGAAGAGTGTAATAGTGCCCAATATATTTATTTTAGAAGTGAAAATAAATCAAATGAAGACTGTTTTCACATAGTATGAAAAAGTTCTTAAGTTCTTAAGTGTATGTTTTTGAAAGAATAGTATTATTCTCTATTTTATAGGCCCCTATTTTTTTAACCTCTGAACAAACTGCACTAGAAACACCCCCTGGGCCCATTCCATTTCACAAAATAGCTTTTCAGAGAGTTATTGGTCTTGGAGTGAGATATCTGATAGGCCACTAGGGACACAATGAACATCAAGAGGTAAATGATGTGACAATCTAAATACTGTTTAAGCTGAAGCACGGTCTGAGAGTTTAGCCCTACCCAATGTGTCTCTTTTATAAAACGTTAAATTATATTGTTACAATGTGCAGAGGTTTTACTACACAGAAAATCAGAATACATCAGGATATATCATTTAAATGGTTAGAGAAAGATATGAAAAATATCTGAATTTAGAAATGAACTGAAAATGTAAATTCTACTAAGCAAAATCTTTATTTTACACAGACACACACACACACACACACACACACACACACACACTAGACTGACACTAATTCCATGTTCAAATATTGATATCATACATTTGAAATAGAGCTGAAACATACAATGAAAGAGGACGGCTATATTATAAAGCAAATAAAAGTCAGGAGTCAGTGGTTTTGAGCTGGGATTGCCAAACATTTATTAAAAATAGCCACATTAGGAGAAAAGTACTTCTGAAAGTGCCTCTATCATGGGCAAAACTATTTTTGCCTATTTGACGGGGCCTCTCTCCGTTTATATTTTTTGTATATCTTTTTTTTGATGACCTTTACAATGGAAAAAAATGGATATATTTGTTTTTATATTTTCCCAGTCCCCCATGTGGCCTGCGGCATGTTACAGAGGGTGGACCATTGCTAGCAGAGAGATGTCCTACAGGACAGCCCCCTGGTCAGGTTGAGTGTTGTGCTATCTATCAATCAGGATTTAATAGGCAGTGTAGCACACTGACTCAGCAGGGGACATCCTGTAGCAAGAGCACTCTCCCATCTAACGCAGAATATGCCGGTATCAAGGTCTGAGGATTGCAGAAGATGATACAGGGTGGATACCCCCCTTGAGATCTCCAAGCCCATAGAACAGAGCTTCTCGAAAGGGGTAAACTCCCTACCAAGACTGAAGCCGCTATGAAGGGAGCAAAGGTAGGATTTAATTTGCCGGTAATTGAAGCGTTCAAGCTCAGTGACGGGGCCCACATCCATTGTAGGTAAGTCCTCCAGTCCCCTGCCATCTAGTGGGAGATGCATTGCACACAGTCGGGATCCTCCAGAGAGGCGTCGCACTAAGCATCCTGAAGCTCCTCCCACATGTTGGTTTTGGTTTGGTGTACATTGCTTTTGTACCATACGATCGAGCTGTTTCCACCACAGCTCAATTGGGCGATAATAGCATGCCCTTCCTGCAAGTATTTCACTAATCCCATACCTGATGCCCATTTGTTGTTGGCTACAGTAGCAGTTTATATATGTCCCCACAGCTGAAGCAGCCTTTCGCCTGCAGGCTGCTAGCAGTCTGGCAAATAACTCATTACACAATTAATTTCGTCCATGCTGAATTTTATGGATAAACCCAATCGTACCCAAAGAAAAAAATCTGATCGTCCAAATCAGAGAAAATAATTTAGGACGAAACAATATACTGTATATATTGTCTTCATATTGATTTAAATATCTTGCCACATAATGTTATAAATAATTCAAGTTAAATAGTTTTCTTGGTCCTTTAAAAAAAAAAATAGTGTGGGGGCACTCCTCCAGGCAAACCAGGGTTGTGTACCAGAGGCAGTAAAGGAGAAATCGTGGTGGACAAGCCATAACATAGTTTAATTCTGTGCCAAATCGACACAGTGGCCGCAGCAGGTCCATCCACCATTCCCAACTCACGGCAAGACTGACTGGGGGGGAGCCACAGAGTAGTCCACAATAGTCCATGTGACAGTGCCAGTTCAACGTCTACCCATCTCTTATCAAAGTGGATACTGCTTTGGGTCGGTGAGAGCCAGCCCGCCATTAATTTTAGGTTGACAAAGCGTCTGGAAATGAATTCTTGGGTGGCCTGTTGGCCAGATGAAGCGTAACATTTCTGTTTGCAGTTTCCCAAAAAATGCTGAAGGTAAGTGCATGGGGATGGTGGAGAATATATAGAATAAGTGGGGGAGGATATTCATTTTTAAGACGCTAATCCTACCCATACAGGAGAGGTGTTTGTTAATCCACTGGGAGAGATCCTTCTGAAAGGTATGGAGTGGGGCTAGAAAGTTGAATTCGTAGATCTTGCCAGGAGTAGGGGTCAGCCAGACACCGAGATATTTCATCCGATCAAGGCACCACCGAAAAGGGCAACGAGCCCGGAGAAGCGCCTGGGCACGCTACAATGCCGACATATTCAAGAACTCCGATTTATCGTAATTCACCTTGTAGCCCAAGACAGCCCTGAAAGTAGCTATCTTGGACACGATGGCAGGGACAGTGGTGTCGGCCTGCGTTATTAGAAACGGCAAGTCACCTGCGTACGCCGAGACGTGGTGCTCCGTGTGCTGACCCCTGATCTCAGTTAGCTCTGTTTTTTGCATAATATAGGTCAGGGAAAAAATGCTGCTCTATGTAAAGGGGGTGGTTCCCTGTCAGATGTGAAAAAGTAGTTTTGCTCATGAAAGTTGCATGTTGATATTGCTATTTTTTAAAGTTTATATACATATTTTAACCGAGTTCATGGTTTCACTTCCAATGTTGTGTGCATTTCATATTGGTGTTATGTACTCTTTAAAATATATTATTTTGTTTTCATTTAGTTTCACATGTTTCAGTGGTATTATTACAGTTCAATAGTAGAGGATGTTGAGATAATCCCTTGTATGTGCCTGTCTATGAAAGCAGTCTTCTGTGGTTGTGAATGGGTTAAGGAGCTCAAGGCAGTACAATTTGAAGGTTGGGAAAGTCTGTTTATTTTTTGGCTGTCTGCTTCCTTTAGGGCTGCCACAAGCATCCCATACCCGTGCCTAATTCATGCCTCATGAGATTGTTCATGTCACAGACCCAGTGACAAAAGTATACAGAGAAATGTGCTTCATCTTTGATTTGCCCTGTGGCTAGAAGAGTAGTGAAATCTCAGCAATTTGGAAAATATTACATTTTTTAACCATTTCAAGCTCTAAAATAAATATATGTGTTTAGAAGATGAATTAAATTTGAAAATAGTGTGTGTATATATTGTATATATAATGTTCTTTTAAAAAATATATATTTTTTTAAAGGACCAAGAAAACTATTTAACGTGAATTATTTATAACATTATGTGGCAAGATATTTAAATCAATATGAAGACGGTATATGCAGTATATTGTTTCATCCAAATTATATTCTCTGATTTGGACGATCAGATTTTTTTTCTATGCGTACGATTGGGTTTATCCATAAAATTCAGCATGGATGAAATTAATTGTGTACTGATTTATTTGCCAGACTGCTAGCAGCCTGCAGGCGAAAGGCTGCTTCAGCTGTGGGGACATATATAAACTGCTACTGTAGCCAACAACAAATGGGCATCAGTTATGGGGTTAGTGAAATACTTGCAGGAAGGGCATGCTATTATCGCCCAATTGAGCTGTGGTAGAAACAGCTCAATAGTATGATACAAAAGCAATGTACACTAAACCAAAACCAACATGTGGGAGGAGCTTCAGGATGCCTGGGGTGAAAGCTCTTTGGATTAGGTCAACAAATTGACAACTACATTGCTAAAGATGTGCAAGGCTGTCATTGCTGCGCATGGAGGATACTTTGGAAGAAACTCATTTTAAAGGACGCAAATATTATTTCATTGGAACCTGTCCCTGCAATGTACTGTTACATAGGCTGAAAAAAAGACATTCGTCCATCGAGTTCAAACTTTCCCACCTACTGCTGTTGATCCAAAAGAAGGCAAAAAATCCATTCTAAAGCGCTCGCCAATATGCAACATACTGGGAACAAATTCCTTCTTGACCCCAGAATGGCGACAGATTTCTTTTTGTATCAAGCAGCTTTTACACACAATTTAAATATTATGACGCTTAATATTCTGTTTCTGCAGGAAGTCATCCAGCTGTTGTTTAAATGTATGTACAGACTCTGATACAACCACCTCAACAGGCAGAGAATTCCGTAGCTTTATTGTTCTCACCGTAAAATAACCCTTGCTATGCTTTAGGCTGAATTTCCTTTCATCCTGTCTAAATGGGTGACCTTGTGTCCTGATAGTCATATTATTCTGAAAACACAATCCTCCAAATTACAATTTTTTTTATTTTTTCACTTTTAGTTAAAATTGTGTATATTCTCAGAAAAATGCACTAACAGGTTCCCATTTCTATTTTTTTTTAACAAGAGTGCCTCATAGAATATATAACCACAAAGGATTGGATGATAAAATGTGAAAAAATAATTTTACACGTTGAAAATGATTGAAATCTGAATGGAAATTTCCATTTATTTAAAAAAAAATTGTTATAGCATTTGGTCGTGACATGATGTATACACATATTAATGATATATTTTGAACCTGCTGAGTCTGCAAAAATTAAGGATATATAATATGTCTGGGTCCTATAATAAAACCTGACTTGAAATTGTGTTTATACATAATAAGCATAAAACGGTCAAAATGAGCTCACGCACAGAGGTGAAATGCAGTGAAGGGGTTAGTATTGAGTCTGGCATATTATTTGTTGCTAAATTTGTTTTCCTTTTAGTTTTTCCTGATTTCACTTCTGAATTTTCCTGTACTTAAATTCCACTTCTTTAATATGCATTAGGAAACCATATAGATTGAGATTGCCTCTTTTTAATACAAATCAAAAATTATATAGATATATTGCTTATTTCTCTTAATTTCCTTGTACGTTTTTCATGTAAAGGTGCACTGTAAGCACTCTGACCATTCAATGCAAAGGTCCCACCCATTTCCTGAATGTACTGAATGTCCTTCCATTCTCTGGAGGGCTGATTTAACCCTCCAAGCATGGGGTAATTAGCTCCACCCACAAACATCTGAACAGCACTTGTCAAGAAGAAACACCAGTTAATTTCTGCTGCTAGCCAATGGCTCTCAGTGAGAGTCATTGATTGACTGGACATTCACTCGAGTGCCCGGACTGCAATGGTCATGTGACATGCTGCCGCTTTAAAGGCCAGCACTAAGGGAGCAGAGTGAAGGATTCAGGGTGTGTTTATGTTTCCCTCTATTGGCTAGAGGTGCAAGTAGGGTCAGGAGGGGATACTATTTAACCCCTTCATGTCTCCCTCCCATTTTAACCTTATAGGGCCCTTTAATAAACAGTTTATATACAATGCTTATGTGAGTCCATTCACAAAATAATCCTGTAACATACCCTTACTTCTTATCACTAGCAATAAATATTAAACCACATTGACCCAAGAAACATGTAATTCCTGCTTTTACCAATCCTTTCTACAAGGTCTGTAAACAATTACAAAGATAACAGAGTGGAAAAGATGATCCTCACGCTTACCACTTGGCCTTCACCAAGTCTGACACATGACATTGTATATGAAATGCTCTATTAACAACTTAATTGATTTACAATACACTCACTGTCATAAAATGCACATCCTCTTCCTGCTAAGTAATGCCATGTAAGCTCCATAGGTCAGGGACCTCATACACTAATGGATCCATATGTGCTCTGACGACTATTTATTGTTGTATAATGGGCTTGCTTGTTTTACAATGCAACCTACAGAGATGTGTAAAGCTGAGAGTATCTCTTGCCTCCCCTCTGGTAGATACTCTTGCTCCAGCTTCTCTTATTATCTTTGTAGTTTTTCAATAATTAAGTGCCCTATTCAATACTTGACTTTAAATCGCGCAGAGCCATGGAGAGATTGCGGATGGAGACTGGGAACTATTTGTTCCCAGTCTTACTGTGCTCCCAGGGACAAGAAGTGATGGATTGTGCCACCGGTCTCACCGCGGGATGAGAGGTGAGTTAAAATCATTAAGGCCCTATTCCATACTTGACTCAGTTGTTAAAATTTGTCAATTTGCGTCCCAACATTAACTTGTGCCTGCACTTTGTAATACCTCACTTATCAAAACGGTAAAAAAATATTTTGCTCCCATATTAAGTATAGGAGACACGATGTATAGTAAGTTCACCCAAGCTGCGAAACGCTATCTGATTTCACATCAGTGTAGGATCAGCTTTGGAATATCGATTCCAGATTTTAAACTTATCCTAGCACCAACGTTTACATATCGAGACGCTACCATAACAACAACTATGGACTAGAGGGCCAAATCATTGAAAAGGATTTATAAATGAGGACATTTATCACTTTTTTAGTTGAATACCCTATCGATTCTGCTTGTTTTTGTTGCACTATCCCTTCTCTCTATCCATGTTTAAAATGAACTTCAACCTTCTCTCCTCAACAGTGAGTGCGGCAGCAGATATTCCCATCCTCTTCTGCGAGACAGGATGATAAGGATCACAGAGCTGACTTTGCAGTATCCTGGAAAAAATAGTTCCTGTTTCTACAATATACTGAAAATAACTGGTATAAAAACATGACTGTTTTGAAAGTTTATTCCATTGGGTAATTGTTATTTATATACTGTATATATCTGCAAAAGTCTTGGAGTTGAGATGACGAATTCACAAATGGATATTTTTAAAATGCAAAGAATAAATATTTTTTGTTTTTAAAACCCTGAGTACATCCATTATATTCATAGTACAAACTTGGATATATATATATAATTCCACTCAATGAAGCAATGTAACAGCAATCTTATAGTAGACGTAATTACACTAATAACCTTAAAGAGACACTACCACTTACATAAACTGTAAATAAATTACTTGTGGATTACAAATAAAACCACTTTATAAAACACATGTTGCTGTTTTTTTCTTTGATTGAAGTAATTGCAGGTAAAAAGGAAAAATGAACTCCGTGGTTTTTTTCATCTCCTATTTCCTTTTTGTGGAATTTCCTGTGATGCAACAGTTACCAAACTCTGTGCAAAAGTTTTGCTTTACTGATGGGTTTATCTTCTACAGTCTTTAACAGACAAAGAGGTGGAGAAGGAAATTTTTAAATAAGGCTGCAGGAGGTTTATTGTGATCCAGGCTACCCGAGATAAGAGATGGCAGCTGAATAAGTTAAAACAGGGATCTTTAAAGACTTCTAATCTACCCTCTGGTGATATCCTTTGAATACATCAACAGATTGTTTGCCTCCCGCTAGAAAAAGGAAAAATCACTTAAAGCGTCGCTGTTAGCGATTCACAGCACAAGTTTACTGTACTTTCCAAGTCCTATATTTAACATGGGGAGCGCTAGTGATCTCTAGTAGGGATGAGCTGTTCGGTTGGATCAGTTTGGAGTTCGATTCGAACATCGGCAGCTCGAAAGTTCGCGAACTTCGAACTTTTTGGCGTGTTCGGTTCGAGTTCTAAAAAAAAAAAAAATTGAAAAAAGTATAAAAAATACATAAAAATCTAGAAATAAAGAGACTCTTTACTGCAGAATATTATAAGCAATGGTTTATTAGATATTGAATTAAAAACTAATGTCTAGGTGCAAAGATTCTTACCTCTAAATGACCTGTGCTCTCAAACGGCGTAAACAACAGGTGTTTAATTAGTGTTTGGAAATAACATGTGCTTCTAATTAGTCCGGTCTCATGGATTTGATACATTGTATGCAGACTGGGAGTGCTAGGTGTCGTGTGTGGGTCTGTGATGGCGATGTTTCCATACATCCTACAAATCCGCCACTTCACAGGCAGGTTATGGGGACATCCTAGGCACGATATTTGAAGGAATTTTTCATTTTTAGTTTTAACCCTTAATTTATGGAAAACTCACTGTTCCTTTAACCCTTTCACTGCTGAGGCATTTCACCGCTGTGTGCTGAGCTAATTTTTACCGCTTTCGCTCATCATGTTTAAACGCGATTTGAAGCCACATTTTATTATACGACCCAGACATATTATATATTGTTCTTTCCGGCAGACTCGGCAGATTCATAATATATAATTTTTATATGTATACGTCATGTTCTGCCTGTATATTATAACAAAAAATGCAATAAAACTTGAATTTTTAATCATCTGCGGCGTGTAAAGTGTTTTTTTTCACCTTTTATCACATGAACATTTGCGGTTATATTTTCTATGGGTGCGCTTGTACAAAAATTAGAAATGGGAACTTATTAACTTTTTTGGAGGGAATTATGTGATTTTTAGCAAACGCACACCATAGAAAAAAATCATTAGTGCAGCATCATTGTTCGCATTATAATTGAAATGTGAACAATATTGCTGCATTAATAAAAATAACAAACAAAAAAATACTTGTTTTTTTACTTTATTTTTTTACTTTATACCTGGTCATGTTGGCCTTTCGATTGACACCCTCCATGACCCCCTAGCTGCCACAGTTCTGGAGATATTGGGGTTCAAATGAGCCTCCTATCTCCACCAGGGGATTCCGGGCAGCTAGGGGTTCCCCGGCTATCTGACGTCATCACGCTATGCCAAGGCGCCGAAGTGCGACCCGGTGCCTAAGGGGTTAAAGCCAGGCACCGCTTAAAAGGGGAGACTCTCCCCTTTTAAGCGGTGCCTGGCTTGTTTTTGTGGGACCTCCCGATCGGGAGGGAGAGGGATCCGAACGGATCCCCCCTCCCCTCCAGGCAATCTCCCGGCATTGCCGGGGGTCACCTGGAAATGACATGGCACGATGACGTCATTTACATCGGGAGGAGCTTGACTTCAGCGTCTGAGGACCCCGGACAGAGAGGTGAGTATCTCCGCCGGGGGTCCCGCAGAGCTGATGACGTGTGGGACACGTCCTCCTCAGCATACAGCGGGAGTAACTGAGGATGTGTCCCACATGTCGTCAGCAGTGAAGGGGTTAGAAACGTCTTTTTAAAAAACTTTTCGTCCTTGTTGTCTGTCCCCCAGGGCCATTTTTTGAGGGACACTAAATTTAGGGAAAATGTATCTACTGATCAACCCTAACTCAAAAACCCCACAAAAAACAGGTCCTCGTCCAAAATTAACAGGCAATTGAAAGGAATGCAGCACAAGTGTTCACTTGGCCCCATACACCATAGTAATGGATCTGGAAAGCAATGTCGTTGCTGTTGCAGTAGGCTCTATTATGATATATATATATATATATACGTACCGAAAAAGACAAGTTGCGGCGGCACTCCAGGACTGTTTAGAAAACTTTATTTATGACACGAGGGTCAATGTTTATGCATGTCACATGTTTATGCTGTCCTGAGGAAAGCACCGAACAGGAGCTGAAACGTTGACCCTCGTGTCATAAATAAAGTTTTCTAAACAGTCCTGGCGTGCCGCCGCAACTTGTCTTTTTCGGTACGTATAACTTGCAACCAAGTGGCAGGCACCGGGCGAATTTTGAGAATACAGAAGCTTGAGTGCATAGCAGTCCCTGTTTTTTATATATATATATGTATATCCTTTATCCACATATATCCTATTTCTAATATATTGGCTAATTTTAAACATTTTATGCTGGGGGTTATTCATAAATTGTAAGCGTTTGATTATTAGGGTGATCGTGTGGACCATGCTTAAGGCTGCTGTCAGACGAGCGTAGTGTTCACGTCCGTGATTGCGCCTAAAAGTACGTCCGTGATAGCATGACAGGAAGCCCATCGGAGCCTGTTACACGAAGTACGTCCGCACTGAACTGCGGACGCACAACGGCCGCGGCCCACGGACGCAAGGCAGGCAAGAACGTACAACCAATAGAACGGCCGCACAAAGTGCGCTGCGTCCGCAACGTCTGCATAGCTTTGTGTGTGAGTGATGGAACGTGGTCAGACGGAATGCATTTATACGTCCAGCATTTTTTTCACGGACAAAATGGTTTTGCTTTTTAATTTATTTTCCCTCCTACATCCGTCAAAATATTTGTCAGTGAAAAAAACGGACTGTGTGGCCACTACTGTGTCTTCCGTACTGACGTACGTCCGTGTGCACGGACGTACAGTCCGTAGAAATCACGCTCGTCTGACCCTAGCCTAAAGGGACACATGGATAAGTCTTGCCCTGAAACATGTATTTGTATTTGTATACATATGCTGCAGTAGGGAAATGATTGTCACTTACCTGGTCTTCCTTTTGGATCTATTAAATGCATTGTGATGATTCTACATGCAGTTGGGTGGCATTTATCATGCAATGCCCATCAGCCTTAAGTAATATATGTGTGGATATAAACATCAATGATACGGCTACCTTGGAGGATTTTAATAATGCAGCGGTGTGAGAGCTCTTCACTGGATGTGTTCATATTCAAGCTTGTGAGGGCAGGGGATAGGTATGGCCCGGCACTCTGCACTGGGAAAAAACTGTTCTATTCTGTACACAACTGCATTAGCGCTGGGTCTCAGCCCGGGTCTTAGCGTTTCTCTTGCGTGCGCTAAGCGACCTTGTACACAAACTCCCACAGATAAGGTGATCTATTAGTAGTTCATCAGGCGCCAAGTTTTTAACGACTCGCACTAAATTTTTTCTTTAGCGATGGTGTTTTAGCTCACACCAGGTGATATGGCCGACTGTGGAGGGCACTTTATAACACAAAAGATCACAAAAGGGATGCAATGTGGCACATATATTGTAAAATATTCTCTTAACTAAACATACAAGAGAAAAACAAAGCACGTGCAACATAAAATACATAAAATAAATAAAATAAGAACATTTCATTTTTTGGTGGTAGTGGCCCTTTAAGTGATTTTCCAAAAAAAGAAAATAAAGCTTTTCATCAGGTTCTGGGAGTCGTTATTTCTTTGAGAAATACCAGCTCCAGAATTGAAGAACAAGCTGCAATGAAATAACTCGTTCTCCTACTCCCCCGCGCAAATAAAAACCTTGTATACAAAGTATAGGAGATGTTAATGTATAGTAAGGAGGCACTAGGACTGAGTCGCAAGCAAAGATTAAGGCAAGATCGGAATTGCAACTTCAAGTATTACACTATTGAATCGAGTTTATCTGTTTATTGGCTACAGTGGGCTAGGGCCCAATGGTGTTTAAATTTTATATATCTATTTATACTGTATATATGTTTAATAAACATACATGATACATATAGATATAGACAATATAAATATGCATAATGGAAAGAGATATAGACCGAGAGAAAGACATCACCTAGACACGTGATGCAAGTAGCAAACAACTTTATTAATTATACTATAGTAAGGGTAGAGTTGGGGACATCCAGGAGATGGAGGGGAATTCCATCACTCCCAGGTACCTTCACAATATTGATAGAGCACCTGCTGGATGGTTGCTCTTGCCATGTCCCTGCAGATCTCCTTGGCACCGTGTATGATTGCACCGTGTATGATTCTGAGGAATCTGATCTTACTGGTCGGTGGTCAGGATCAGCAGTGAGTTCATAGCGTCATCCATTAGCTAGAAGAAGAAAATTAAAGAATGAAGCAAAATGCCACATTACCTCTGACAAGGAATAAAGAAAAATCCCCAAATATCTGCACAGTCACACAGACAAATTCCGATATGAGCAACTTTTTACTTTGCTTTTCTTTTATGCTCGTTTCTACAGAAAAATAAAATTAAGCTTTAACATGCGAAAATAATAAATTCACAAGATATTAGAGGATACCTGCCCTGCAGGGACTGTGGACAGTAACTGCTATCATTCTCTGCCAGGCAAACGTAGAGGCTGTTTCATTGCTCTTAACCGTAATCTTCCTGAACCAACCTTTTGCTCACCCCCCCCCCTTTCTCTCTCACTGTAAACCAAATAAAATACCTCCCAAATCCTAACCTTCCTTTTTCTTTCTTTACCTTGGCAGTCAGTGATGTAATTTATTCTCTGGTCCGTTTAGAGGGTTGAAGATCTTGCTCATCCTCATCATCTCTGGGTCTTTTTTTGCGGTTGATCTCTGGACCTTTTATTTTCACAAATTTGCCTCCACATTTTTCCTGGTGCTTCTTAAACCAAGCTTCGCTGGCAGAAGGTGCGCGGTTCGTGGGTCGTTTCACGTAACCATATTTTGGCCCTTGATTTTGGCATGGCCCATCGCACCTCCACCAATGCTTTTTGCATGCCTCTATTGCTGCGTGAAAGTTGTTGTAAATCGTGATGTTAGTTCCAGAAATCATGTTGATGCGATGCATGTGCCACTGAAATTCTGGACCATGAACTTTATTGGCAACAGAATTTGTTGTGAGGTATATATACGCATGTATCATTTCATGCAGAAGAATTTCTATCAGGTCTTTCCTCGTCTGCATTGAGAGCAGCGGCTGACTCAGCTTAATGATGCAGACACGAGTTTTGGAATTGAAGATGGTGACTCCAGCGGCCTTGGTCATCCTCCGATTCCAGCTAAGCTTCACATCTTTCAGCTTTCCTTCAAAAAAATGGTAATCAAATTGGTGGAATAAGACGTGGATGTTTGGCTGTGGGTCAATTATTTCCCACAATGGATCGACCAAACACAATGGATGTATCATAAATATGAAACTTCCAGATCTCCTCTGTGGTTCATGAGTTTCTCGAGACGGACCAGGAACCTCCCCATTAAATTGATCATTTTGAAATGTCTTTCTCTCCATTTTGACGCACCTTGTTCAAAAGAGCAAATACATCTGAGTAGATGTTGACGTCCTTTCTCAAATCAGCAACGATATATGCTCATGTCATAAAGCTTGCTATAGCAATATTAAACAAAACAAGTGGACATTCTGTGAACATTCTATGACGTCATGTACAAAAGATTTAAAGGGCCAGTACAATTGGTTGCTATGAATGTATAACGCTAGCAGGATATATCCCTGCAGGCACCATATAGAGCAGAGAAATAGAGTATTGGTAAATGTAGATGTGTATTTGTATGAATTATCAGTATTTGAGACAATGTGAGTGTGTACTTGAGCAGTGTGTTAATGCGTGGGTGCATCTGTTTATTTATACACTGCAATTTGTTTTTACTTTTTTATCCTTCCAAATCCCATCAATCCCTTTTCTATCTATCTGCCATGTACAGGTGAAACTCGAAAAATTTGAATATCGTGCAAAAGTTCTTTTATTTCAGTAATGCAACTTAAAAGGTGAAACTAATATATGAGATAGTTCAAGCCGTGATCTGTCATAATTGTGATGATTATGGGTTACAGCTTATGAAAACCCCAAATCCACAATCTCAGAAAATTAGAATATTACATGCAATCAATAAAACAAGGATTGTACATAGAACAATATCGGACCTCTGTAAAGTATAAGCTGCATATGTACTCAGTACTTGGTTTGGGCCCCTTTTGCAGCAATTACTGCCTCAATGCAGTGTGGCATGGAAGCTATCAGCCTGTGGCATTGCTGAGGTGTTATGGGAGACCAGGATGCTTCAATAGCGGCCTTCAGCTCTTCTGCATTGTTCGGTCTCATGTCTCTCTCATCTTTCTCTTGGCAATGCCCCATAGATTCTCTATGGGGTTCAGGTCAGGCGAGTTTGCTGGCCAATCAAGCACAGTAATCCCACGGTCATTGAACCAGGTTTTGGTGCTTTTGGCAGTGTGGATAGGTGCCCCGTTCTGCTGGAAAATGAAGTCAGCATCCCCTTAAAGCTCGTCTGCGGAATGAAGCATGAAGTGCTCTAAAATCTCCTGGTACATGGCTGCGTTGACCCTGGACTTAATGAAGCACAGTGGACCAACACCAGCAGATGACATGGATCCCCAAATCAACACAGACTGTGGAAACTTCACACTGGATTTCAAACATCTTGCAGTGTGTGCCTCCCCATTCTTCTTCCATACTCTGGGTCCTTGGTTTCCAAATGAGATGCAAAGGTTGCCCTCATCAGAAAAGAGGACTTTGGACCACTGAGCAACAGACCAGGTCTGTTTTTCTTTAGCCCAGGTAAGACGCTTCTGACGTTGTTTGTTGTTCAGGAGTGGCTTGACAAGAGGAATACGACATTTGAAGTCCATGTCCAGGATCCGTCTGTGTGTTGTGGCTCTTGATGCACTGACTCCAGCCACAGTCCACTCCTTGTGAAAGTCCCCAACGCTTTTGAATGGCCTTTTCCTGACAATCCTCTCCAGGCTGCGGTCTATTAATATGTTTTGATACAGCACTTTCGGAACATCCAACTTCTTTTGCAATTACCTTTTGAGGCTTTCCCTCCTTATGGAGGGTGTCAATGATGGTTTCTGCACAACTGTCAGGTCAGCAGTCTTTCCCATGATTGTGATTCCTACTGTACCAGACTGAGAGACCATTTAAAGGCTCAGGAACCCTTTGCAGGTGTTATGGCTTAATTAGCTGATTAGAGTGGGACACTTTGAGCCTAGAATATTGCACCTTTCACAATATTCTAATTTTCTGAGATTGTGGATTTCGGGTTTTCATGAGCTGTAAGCCATAATCGTCACAATTATGACAAATCACAGCTTGAACTATCTCATATATTAGTTTCACCTTTTAAGTTGCTTTACTGAAATAAATTAACTTTTGCATGATATTCTAATTTTTTCGAGTTTCACCTGTATGTCTCTTTTGAATTCCACCACTGCTAACTTTTTTCTTGCACAGTATCTGGGGTCCTGTTGAAGGAGAAAGCCTGCAAATGCTGCTCCTAGAAGTCTTTATTTAGGGAATTTCCACTGTTGTCCACCAGATATCACCGCCAGAAATACATTTTCTTCTTTAGTTTGTTGGCTAATAAAGTAATCATGTGTTTACATTAAAAGTGTGAAAATATATTGTATTGTGAGGTGATATTTTTATATTTTTTATTCCTGCTAAAATAGTGAGAAATTTGAAAAATATCCTTATTGTAACATAGTGGCCCTAACTCATCCAAACAGACCAGTGCCTGTCAGTGTCGTTACTAAACTTCTCCGTAACCAAAAAATGAAATACCAGTCTGGACCTGATCAAATACCAGCAATGCTGCTGAAAATCAGTGCGCCATCAATTGCAAATCCTGTCGCAACCCTAATCAAAGAATCGCTGGCGACTGGATACATACCCAAACTCTGGAAGACTGCGAGAGTGGTACCTATCCATAAAAGTGGTGACAGTACTTTGGTATCCAACTACCGCCCGATATCATTGCTCCCTGTAATGTCAAAAATTTTGGAAAAATGCGTCTACACACAATTACGTGATTATTATCAATATTGGAACTACTTAACCCCGGATCAATCCGTCTTTCGTCCAAATCACTCAACTACAACCGCCCTTTTAAAAGTCTGCAATGATATCCAAGCTGGGATGGAACAAGGAAACCTAACTGGAGCCATCTTCCTTGATTTTGCCAAGGCCTTTGACACAATAGACCATGGCCTCTTGTTAAAAAAACTTAAAAACTCTGGTACTGGTGATCGCACGCTAACCTGGTTTCAATCATATGTATCCGACCGATTGCAATATGTGTCCATTTCTGGAAGCTCCTCCCTCCCCCTCACAGTCACTTGCGGAGTACCCAAGGCTCGATACTCGGCCCCCTGCTATTCACAATATTCATAAAAGATCTGCCTAACATCTGCAAAGCCTCAACTGTACACATGTACGCAGACGACACTGTAATCTATACCAGCAAACCAAATCTCCCGCCGCTGGAGGCTGTGCTGCAAGAACAATTCACAGAGGTAGAAAAGTGGATCAAACAACAAGCTTTAAACTTTTTAAACCTAAACTACATAAATTGCAAAATCCTCATCTATGTGTCAGGACTATATCAAATGGCACGCTGACCACAGTCACTTCTCTCAAATATAGGTATGTGGTTAGACCCAAATCTATCCTTTGGCTCCCACATCGAAAAACTCTCATCTAAACTTCACCCCAAACTAGGTGCCCTGTAAAGAAACAAATCCTGCCTGAGACACGCAGTAAGAAAGCAGATTGTACAACAAATGCTTATGCCGGCTATTGATTACAGAGATGTAGTGTATACAGCCGCCCCGCAAACGCACCTTCACAGAAACTTACTACATTGTATAAATCATTCTGCTGCTTTCGCTACAATGTAACTAAAGGACCCACCATTGTGACATGTTAAAAGAGCTAAACTGGCCGTCGCTGGAGTCTAAACGCACCCTTCACCTTTCCAACCTGGTGTTTAAGAGCTTTTCTGGGAAGCTACCACGCTATCTGAATAGACTGCTTCCCCCAGCAGTTCCCTCATCCTATAACCTACGATCCAGCACCTGCACCTTACTTGCAATAGCACAATACAAAAAGAAATTGGGTTGGTCCTCATTTTCCTACAGAGTACTGCAGTTATGGAATAACCTCCCAGACGCCATCAAATCTTCCCCCAGTCTTAAGTCACTCAAGAGCTCCCTATTAACATACCTCAATACGGAATGCACCTATAAACATGTAACATAATGACTATTTCCTACATATTTATTTTCTGTTAATCTGTATATTTGTGTTTTTGATATCTTGCATTTTATTACTTTGTATTTCTGTAACGACTGTAACAATTCAATGTTCTTGAACCCAGGACATACTTGAAAACGAGATAAATCTCAATGTATCCTTCCTGGTAAAATACTTTATAAATAAAATAAATAAATAATAAATAAATAAAAATCTATGATTTAGTTTGTAAAAAATACCAAAGGCTTTTTTGATCACATTGAAAACATGTACATTCAATACTCAATTTAAAATAGATACTTAAATTTAAACAGTTTAAAACAGATACTTAAACCTGATCTCTGCTAAAAAAAAAAAAGCCATCCAGTATGGCATGGCATTGATTGAAGGGTTCTATGTAAAAACAGACCCAGGATGCAAAAAAGTGAGACAGATGTCATTTGCATGTCTTACCCAGTGTTCCTTGCTGCATATGGGGAATGTAGCACAGGAGCTCTGGGATGCAGTTTTTTGAATTGCTGTGATGTGTAAATGGATTCTGCAATAATAAACCTTATTGGTTATGCGTGGAGGCTTTTTATCTCAGTTTTGCCCTCCACCACAACCCAAGTAAGTACTGACTTGCCCTATGGGTCCAAGCATTCACTGCAACTGGTCATGCCTAGCCTCTGCTGTCGGGGGTCCAATAAACCCACCACTGTCCAGAGGTAGCTTTGACCAGTTGCATAAACCTGATCTCTGCTAAAAAAAAAAAGCCATCTAGTATGGCATGGCATTGATTGAAGGGTTCTATGTAAAAACAGACCCAGGATGCAAAAAAGTGAGACAGATGTCATTTGCATGTCCTACCCAGAGTTCCTTACTGCATATGGGGAATGTAGCACAGGAGCTCTGGGATGCAGTTCTTTGAATTGCTGTGATGTGCAAGTAGTTTCTTCAAAAATACCCACAAGATGTGCGCATAAAACATTACTTAATTTAAGAAATCTAAAATGGAAGAGGGATTTTATTATAATTTACTAAAAAAAACAACACTAAACCGAGCACTAATCCTAGCCATTTATCTCAAAATAAATCTGGGCCCTACAACAACTCTATTTTTTTTAATAACGTGTTCCTTTAAAAACCATTTTGGTCTGTGGTTCTAAAAACCTCTCACTAGATTTCTAGAGGCTGTCCAAGACAAATGATCAGATTATCTTTTCATTTTTTTATTCTGCCTAGCAACAGTTGAAGAGACAAGGACACTGCTTGTTTACAACTGAGATTGAGATACTTTTGGTCTTCAAAGGCACCATCAGGTGCCCAATATTGAGTTATCTCGATAACTCAGGACAAAAGCAAATTAAATTAATTTGCTGTACAAAAAATGTTTGCTTTTGGGCTGTAGAAGGTGCCCCCAAAGTTTTAGCTCTGTGTGCATAATGCCCAAGGTGCTAGAATTGTTTAAAATCAGCTAATTGAATGCCATTATCGGACTTTCAGCAACAGATGCAGGGAGCCAAGAGTTGCAGTTCTATCTGCAGGAACACTGTATGGTCAGCAGATGGCAACATCTGTCTGTCAAATAGGTTATTATTATTAAGAAATACATTGGGAATATTCCCAAATATTTTTTATTGTATCATTTTCATGCGTGCTGGTGGTGCCGGGCCTGCTTGTGTTGCAGTTACACCTCCTGGGCAGAGAGGGTGCAGTCCTGGATAAATATCCTCTGGCCCTTCTAACTTGGTCATAGAGCTAGGAGGTTTTTAAATATCAGAATCTGACAGAGCTCTGAGCCCTGTCTTGGTTTCCAGTATACTCCTCAGCGCATTCCTATATATCTGTGTCACGTTTCCCCATTCCAGCCCTGTCCCCCTGCCCGCTGTATGCTTTATGGCTGTGTTTCCCATATGGTTCTGTATGTTGCTTTTCCTGGGTTGCAGCTCAGGGGTTAAGTGGCTTCTTCATTAGCTCTCCTGTTGTTGATGTGGACTGATCACCTCCCTATATATTGCAATGGGCCCTTATCCCATTGCTCTTGCATTTTGGCTCACTTTCACTTCCTGATTCCTGCTGAGTGTCTGTTCCTGAGAGCTCCCTGCTGTTTATTCTGTTCTAGTTTGTGTTTTCTTGTTTAGCTTATTTCTTTGGTTAGTCCATGTTCTAGTTCATGTCTAGTCTTTCCTGTTCTCATTTAGTTCTAGTTTTTCTCCTTTGCTTTGCTCTTGGTTTTCTGTTTATGTTATATGTCTGACTGATTCCCTGGTTCTGACCCTTTTGCCTGGCTAACTTTTCTCCCGGTTCTGGATCCCTGGCTTCTGCATAAGGGATATGTTTTGTTTTTTGACTCCTGGCTTTTCTTGACATTTCTATTGGATGCTCCTTGTCTGTACCGTTGATGTTTTCTCATATATATTCCGTCTCCTTTGTATGTCCATCCGCCTTCAAACACGCGCTAGTTACCCCTTTACTAAAGAAACCATCCCTAGACACCAACTCTCCATCCAACTACCGCCCTGTATCCCTGCTTCCTTCACATCAAAGCTCTTAGAAAAACTAGTCTTCAACCGCCTCTCCCTCTTCCTGTCCTCCAATTCCCTACTTGACCCCCTGCAATCTGGCTTCCGTCCGCTACACTCAACTGAAACTGCCCTCACCAAAGTCACCAACGACCTCCTAACTGCTAAAAAACACGGCCACTATTCTATTCTCATCCTGCTTGACCTCTCGGCTGCTTTTGACACTGTTGACCACCCCCTCCTTCTACAGACCCTCAACTCTCTGGGTCTCGGTGACACTGCACTTGCTTGGGTTGACTCCTATTTATCCAACAGGTCCTTCTGTGTGTCCTTTGCTGGTAACTCCTCCTCTTCATTGCCTCTATTTGTTGGTGTACCTCAAGGCTCTGTCCTTGGTCCTCTGCTCTTTTCCATCTACACCTCCTCCCTGGGCAAAATCATCAACAGCTTTGGCTTTAATTACCACCTCTACGCTGATGACACTCAGCTCTACCTCTCTACCCCTGATCTCTCCCCCCCTGTCCTTTCAAAAGTCAGTGACTGTTTATCTGGCATCTCCTCCTGGATGGCCTCCCACCACCTCAAGATCAACATGTCAAAGACTGAGCTCCTACTTATTCCTCCCTCTAATGCCTCCCCACCTCCTGACTTCTCTATCACGGTGGAGGGTATCACCATCTCCCCATCAAACCAAGTTCGCTGTCTTGGAGTTACACTGGACTCTGCTCTTTCCTTCATCCCCCACATCAAGTCTCTTTCCTCCTCCTGCCGATACCAACTGCGTAATATTTCCAGAATTTGGCCATTTCTTACCGCTGTCACCACAAAACAACTCATACACGCCCTGGTAATCTCCCGACTCGACTATTGCAATAATCTCTTATCTGGCCTCCCTCTGTCCCGCCTCTCCCCCCTACAATCCATCCTGAACGCCTCCGCCAGGCTAATTCACCTCACCCGCCGCTCTGTCTCTGCCGCTCCCCTCTGCTAGTCCCTTCACTGGCTCCCCATCCACTGCAGAATTAAGTTCAAAATCCTTATCCTTACCTACAAAACCCTCACTAACTCAGCGCCCCACTACCTGTCCTCACTAATCACCAAATACACCCCAGCCCGCTCCCTAAGGTCAAACAGTGACCTGCGCCTAGCTTCTCCCCGCATCACCTCTTCCCATGATAGACTGCAGGATTTCTCACGCGCAGCCCCCACTCTCTGGAACGCTCTCCTCGTGCTGTCAGACTTTCCCCTAACTTCTCTTCCTTCAAACGCTCCCTGAAAACATTCCTATTTAGGGAAGCCTACCACCCAACTCACTGATGCAACCATCAATCACTCTCACCTTACAGTCCTCTCCTCCTGTTTCCAACCCCAACCCTCCTAGATTGTGAGTTCCTACGGGAATAGGGCCCTCATCTCCTCCTGTACTGTTTGTCAAATGTTGTTCAATGTATTGTAACCCTGTCTGTACTGTGCTTATTGTACAGCGCTGCGGAATATGCTGGCGCTTTATAAAGAATAATAATAATAATAATAATAATAAATAGACTCTGCACGGCGCTGTTATATTATTATTTTCTTTAGAGCAGATCTGGCTACCTCTAAAGACTGTTCTTTCAGGGTAGGGCTGCTGTTTACCGTGCAGGGTCTCTGGCCCAGGTTGTATACTCAGTGTTGTCTGCATCTTGGGGCTTTCCTATGTACCAGGGCCTCACCTTGGCGAGTGCAAGGTGCCCTCTTTTTGACTGATTGTGACAGTCTGTGATCCTTTGGTTTGACACCTGGCTTAGTTTTCTCGGTTCTGGTTTCTGTTTGTGTCTCTGTTTGGTTATTATGTATACTCACCCTGGCTTTAGTATCTGGACTTTGGTTTTGTTCTTTATTCCCTGTTTGGAAATTATACTGATTTGGTGTGCCAACCTTTGGCTTTGTATTTGTCCTGTCATCTTTCTCTTGTCTTTGTCAGTTCAGTAATTTTATGTACTGTAATTGTTCATATTCTTTATTCAGCTTAGAACTGGCCATTCTAAGGACCAGCCTGTCTTATTAAGGGTTTCTTTGCTTAACTGGATTTTGTCTGAGTGCGGGGTTTTGTTTGCATGCTGGGTTACACGCTATCCATGACAGTATGTAATTAACCACTTCGATGCGAGGTATTCCCGCCGGTATGCGGAGGACGCGCTGAGCGCGTCCTCACATTGGGGTCAGTGTTCGGCCGGGTTCCGGCCGATCGCTGGCCCCCCCGGTGCGGGCTGACATCCTCGATGTCAGCCCGGCATCCGGGACCACAGCCGCCGGAATTAGGTGTCATCGCGGCAACCCTTAACTGCCACCAACGGTGGAGATAGGGAGTTCCAATGAACTCCCTATCTCCCGATCCGTGGCAGCTAGGGGTTAAATTTTGGTATGGTTGGATCGGCCAGAGCATGGCCGTTCCAACGATACCAAACATGAAAGTGAAAAATGTTGTAAAAAAAAAAAAATGAAAAATAAAAATAAAAATAAATTAAAAAACAAATTATAAAAAAAAAATAAACACTTTTTTTTTATTTTTTTGGTTTGTTAATGCAGCAATATTGTTCCCATTTCAATTATAATGTGAACAATGATGCTGCACTAACGATTTTTGTATGCGGTGCGTTTGTTAAAAATAGTGTAATTTTCCCCAAAAAAAAATGTAACGAGACCCCATCTCTAATTTTTTTAACAAGCGCACCCCATACAAAATATAACCGCAATTGCTCGCATGTTAAAATGTGAAAAAAAACACTTTACACATTGTAAATTATTGAAAATACATATTTTATTGCATTTTTTGTTATAATATACAGACATGACATAACGTATACATATAATAATGACATATTATGAATCTACCGAGTCTGACGGAAAGAACGATATATAATATGTCTGGGTCATATACTAAAATAAGCCTTCAAAACACGTTTAAACATGATGAGCAAAACCGGTAAAAATGACCTCAGCACAGGGGCGGGAAAAGCCTCAGCAGCGAAAGGGTTAAAAACTTTTTTGTTTTAACTTTTTGTCCTTGTTTCCTGTCCCCCAGGGCACTACCCGGACCCCCATACACCTTTTATGGCAAATATCTAGCATATATGCCCTCTTGGAGGGCACTCTAAAAACCGAACTTTGAGTCCCATTGACTTGTATTGAGTTCGTGTTCGTGTTCGAGTTCGAATTCGAACTTTTGAAAAGTTCGAGTTCGAATGCGAACCGAACTCGGGGGTGTTCGGCTCATCCCTAATCTCTAGTGCGTTTGCAACTAACAGACCACTTGGTGCATGCGCTAATTTTTTGAGGGACGCTAAATTTAGGGAAAATGTATCTACTGATCAACCCTAACTCAAAAACCCCACCAAAAAACAGGTCCTCGTCCAAAATTAACAGGCAATTGAAAGGAATGCAGCACAAGTGTTCACTTGGCCCCATACACCATAGTAATGGATCTGGTAAGCAATGTCGTTGCTGTTGCAGTAGGCTCTATTATGATATATATACATATATATACGTACCGAAAAAGACAAGTTGTGGCGGCACTCCAGGACTGTTTAGAAAACTTTATTTATGACACGAGGGTCAATGTTCGGAGCTTTCCTCAGGACAGCATAAACATGTTTATGCTGTCCTGAGGAAAGCTCCGAACGGGAGCTGAAACGTTGACCCCCGTGTCATAAATAAAGTTTTCTAAACAGTCCTGGCGTGCCGCCGCAACTTGTCTTTTTCGGTACGTATAACTTGCAACCAAGTGGCAGGCACCGGGCGAATTTTGAGAATACAGAAGCTTGAGTGCATAGCAGTCCCTGTTTTTTATATATATATATGTACAGTTGTGTTCAAAATTATTCAACCCCCACTGAAATTGAGTGTTTTGGCCAGTTTGACATTGATTTTGATCATTCAGTCATCTTGCTTACAATTAAATCAAAGAGGCACGTGTAGGTCAGACAAATATAACATAACATTTATAATGAAATAACCACAAATGTCTTTTCTGTGCTCACATCATTATCAGTTTTATTCAACCCCCAAGTGACATCCAATCTTAGCACTTAGTACAACATCCTTTTACAGTTATACCAGCTTTTAAACGTGAAGCATAGCTTGACACAAGTGTCTTGCAGCGATCTACGGGTTTCTTCGCCCATTCGTCATGGGCAAAAGCCTCCAGTTCAGTCACATTCTTAGGCTTGCGCACTGCAACTGCTTTCTTTAAGTCCCACCAGAGGTTCTCAATCGGATTTAAGTCAGGTGACTGCGATGGCCACTCCAAAATGTTCCAGCCTTTAATCTGCAACAATGCTCTAGTGGACTTGGAGGTATGCTTGGGATCATTGTCCTGTTGAAAGGTCCAACGTCTCACAAGCCTCAGGTTTGTGACGGACTGCATCACATTGTCATCCAATATCTCCTGGTACTGAAGAGAATTCATGGTAACTTGCACACGCTGAAGCTTCCCTGTACCTGCAGAAGCAAAACAGCCCCAAAGCATGATTGACCCCTCGCCATGCTTCACAGTAGGCAAGGTGTTCTTTTCTTCATAGGCCTTGTTCTTCCTCCTCCAAACATAGCGTTGATCCATTGGCCCAAACAGTTCTAATTTTGTTTCATCAGTCCACAGAACACTATCCCAAAACTTCTGTGGTTTGTCCACATGACTTTTGGCATACTGCAGTCGACTCTTCTTATTCTTTGGAGACAGCAAGGGGGTGCGCCTGGGAGTTCTGGCATGGAGGCCTTCATTACGCAGTGTGTGCCATATTGTCTGAGCTGAAACTTCAGTACCCACATCTGACAAATCTTTTCTCAGTTCCTCAGCAGTCACACGGGGACTTTTCTCCACTCTACGCTTCAGGTAGCGCACAGCAGTCGAAGTCAGCATCTTCTTTCTGCCACGACCAGGTAGCGTTTCAACAGTGCCCTTTGCCTTGAATTTGCGAATGATGCTTCCTATGGTCTCTCTTGGTATGTTTAACATCTTTGCAATCTTCTTATAGCCATTGCCCTTCCTGTGAAGAGTAATCACCTCTTCTCTTGTCTTCCTGGACCATTCTCTTGACTTCACCATGTTTGTAACCACACCAGTAAATGTCTAGAAGGAGCTTAGTATCACAGTCATTTTAAAGCTGCCTAATTGGTGCTTATTATGCTTTATTGCTGCTCCGTGACATCCACAGGTGTTTTCAATACCTGATTGAAAACACTTGAATGAACTTCTGTTCTTCAGAGTGGTAGTCTTTAAGGGGTTGAATAATTGTGTCAATGAAGAATTCACAAAAGAAACATTTACTACTGTATTACAAAACCAATTGATGTCATTTTAGTTGCATATGGTTCTTTAAAAAGTCCTTGTAGGATTTCATTCTGAATACAATTATAAATGTACACTAAATTCCCTAAAACCCTTTACAGCATTGGGGGTTGAATAATTTTGAACACAACTGTATATCCTTTATCCACATATATCCTATTTCTAATATATTGGCTAATTTTAAACATTTTATGCTGGGGGTTATTCATAAATTGTAAGCGTTTGATTATTAGGGTGATCGTGTGGACCATGTTTAAAGGGACACATGGATAAGTCTTGCCCTGAAACATGTATTTGTATTTGTATACATATGCTGCAGTAGGGAAATGATTGTCACTTACCTGACCTTCCTTTTGGATCTATTAAATGCATTGTGATAATTCTACATGCAGTTGGGTGGCATTTATCATGCAATGCCCATCAGCCTTAAGTAATATATGTGTGGATATAAACATGGATGATACGGCTACCTTGGAGTATTTTAATAATGCAGCGGTGTGAGAGCTCTTCACTGGATGTGTTCATATTCAAGCTTGTGAGGGCAGGGGATAGGTATGGCCCGGCACTCTGCACTGGGAAAAAACAGTTCTATTCTGTACACAACTGCATTAGCGCTGGGTCTCAGCCCGGGTTTTAGCGTTTCTCTTGCGTGCGCTAAGCGACCTTGTACACAAACTCCCACAGATAAGGTGATCTATTAGTAGTTCATCAGGCGCCAAGTTTTTAACGACTCGCACTAAATTTTTTCTTTAGCGATGGTGTTTTAGCTCACACCAGGTGATATGGCCGACTGTGGAGGGCACTTTATAACACAAAAGATCACAAAAGGGATGCAATGTGGCACATATATTGTAAAATATTCTCTTAACCCTTTCGCTGCTGAGGCTTTTCCCGCCCCTGTGCTGAGGTCATTTTTTACCTGTTTTGCGCATCATGTTTAAACCTGTTTTGAAGGCTTATTTTAGTATATGACATCGACATATTATATATCGTTCTTTCCGTCAGACTCGGTAGATTCATAATATGTCATTATTATATGTATACGTTATGTGATGTTTGTATATTATAACAAAAAATGCAATAAAATATGTATTTTCAATAATTTACAGCGTGTAAAGTGTTTTTTTTCCACATTTTAACATGCGAGCAATTGCGGTTATATTTTGTATGGGGTGCGCTTGTTAAAAAAATTAGAGATGGGGTCTCGTTACATTTTTTTTGGGGAAAATGACACCATTTTTAACAAACGCACCGCATACAAAAATCGTTAATGCAGCATTATTGTTCACATTATAATTGAAATGGGAACAATATTGCTGCATTAACAAAACAAAAAACAAAAAAAAAAGTGTTTATTTTTTTTTTTTTAATTTTTTTTTTTAATTTTTTTTATTTTTATTTTTATTTTTATTTTTTTTTTACATTTTTTTTTACTTTCATGTTTGGTATCGTTGGAACGGCCATGCTCTGGCCGATCCAACGATATCAAAATTTAACCCCTAACTGCCACGGATCGGGAGATAGGGAGTTCATTGGAACTCCCTATCTCCACACTTCGTGGCAGTTAGGGGTTAATGCTAGGACTGGCGTCATCGTGCTGCGCACGATGACGCCAGTCCTCTGGGGGAGTTCCCGGAAGCTTGGCCGACATCCAAGATGTCGGCCAGCTCCCGGGAAGGATCGCAAATCGGCGCTTTTCAGCGCCGATTTGCGATCCAGCTCCCCAGGGGTTAATGCCAGGCATCATTTGGAAGGGCAGGCTGTGCCCTTCCAAATGATGCCTGGGTTAAGCCCCTGTGAGCCGCCGATCGGGAGGGAGAGAGGTCCGAAGGACCTCCCCCCCCTCCCTTTCAGGCGCCTCCTCCGCACATGCGGGGGGGGCGCCTGAATTATGTGTCATCGCGGGGGCGCGATGACACATAACAATGGCGGCCACTGCTCCGGATGCCGGGCTGACATCCAGGATGTCAGCCCGCACCGGAGGGGCCAGCGATCGGCCGGTACCCGGCCGAACGCTGACCCCAATGCGAGGACGCGCTCAGCGCGTCCTCCGCATACCAGGGGCAATGCTGAGGACGCGCTGAGCGCGTCCTTAGCATTGAAGTGGTTAACTAAAGATACAAGAGAAAAACAAAGCACGTGCAACATAAAATACATAAAATAAATAAAATAAGAACATTTCATTTTTTGGTGGTAGTGGCCCTTTAAGTGATTTTCCAAAAAAAGATAATAAAGCTTTTCATCAGGTTCTGGGAGTCGTTATTTCTTTGAGAAATACCAGCTCCAGAATTGAAGAACAAGCTACAATGAAATAACTCGTTCTCCTACTCCCCCGCGCAAATAAAACCTTGTATACAAAGTATAGGAGATGTTAATGTATATTAAGGAGGCACTAGGACTGAGTCGCAAGCAAAGATTAAGGCAAGATCGGAATTGCAACTTCAAGTATTACACTATTGAATCGAGTTTATCTGTTTATTGGCTACAGTGGGCTAGGGCCCAATGGTGTTTAAATTTTATATATCTATTTATACTGTATATATGTTTAATAAACATACATGATACATATAGATATAGACAATATAAATATGCATAATGGAAAGAGATATAGACCGAGAGAAAGACATCACCTAGACACGTGATGCAAGTAGCAAACAACTTTATTAATTATACTATAGTAAGGGTAGAGTTGGGGACATCCAGGAGATGGAGGGGAATTCCATCACTCCCAGGTACCTTCACAATATTGATAGAGCACCTGCTGGATGGTTGCTCTTGCCATGTCCCTGCAGATCTCCTTGGCACCGTGTATGATTGCACCGTGTATGATTCTGAGGAATCTGATCTTACTGGTCGGTGGTCAGGATCAGCAGTGAGTTCATAGCGTCATCCATTAGCTAGAAGAAGAAAATTAAAGAATGAAGCAAAATGCCACATTACCTCTGACAAGGAATAAAGAAAAATCCCCAAATATCTGCACAGTCACACAGACAAACTCCGATATGAGCAACTTTTTACTTTGCTTTTCTTTTATGCTCGTTTCTACAGAAAAATAAAATTAAGCTTTAACATGCGAAAATAATAAATTCACAAGATATTAGAGGATACCTGCCCTGCAGGGACTGTGGACAGTAACTGCTATCATTCTCTGCCAGGCAAACGTAGAGGCTGTTTCATTGCTCTTAACCCTAATCTTCCTGAACCAACCTTTTGCTCACCCCCCCCCTTTCTCTCTCACTGTAAACCAAATAAAATACCTCCCAAATCCTAACCTTCCTTTTTCTTTCTTTACCTTGGCAGTCAGTGATGTAATTTATTCTCTGGTCCGTTTAGAGGGTTGAAGATCTTGCTCATCCTCATCATCTCTGGGTCTTTTTTTGCGGTTGATCTCTGGACCTTTTATTTTCACAAATTTGCCTCCACATTTTTCCTGGTGCTTCTTAAACCAAGCTTCGCTGGCAGAAGGTGCGCGGTTCGTGGGTCGTTTCACGTAACCATATTTTGGCCCTTGATTTTGGCATGGCCCATCGCACCTCCACCAATGCTTTTTGCATGCCTCTATTGCTGCGTGAAAGTTGTTGTAAATCGTGATGTTAGTTCCAGAAATCATGTTGATGCGATGCATGTGCCACTGAAATTCTGGACCATGAACTTTATTGGCAACAGAATTTGTTGTGAGGTATATATACGCATGTATCATTTCATGCAGAAGAATTTCTATCAGGTCTTTCCTCGTCTGCATTGAGAGCAGCGGCTGACTCAGCTTAATGATGCAGACACGAGTTTTGGAATTGAAGATGGTGACTCCAGCGGCCTTGGTCATCCTCCGATTCCAGCTAAGCTTCACATCTTTCAGCTTTCCTTCAAAAAAATGGTAATCAAATTGGGGGAATAAGACGTGGATGTTTGGCTGTGGGTCAATTATTTCCCACAATGGATCGACCAAACACAATGGATGTATCATAAATATGAAACTTCCAGATCTCCTCTGTGGTTCATGAGTTTCTCGAGACGGACCAGGAACCTCCCCATTAAATTTATCATTTTGAAATGTCTTTCTCTCCATTTTGACGCACCTTGTTCAAAAGAGCAAATACATCTGAGTAGATGTTGACGTCCTTTCTCAAATCAGCAACGATATATGCTCATGTCATAAAGCTTGCTATAGCAATATTAAACAAAACAAGTGGACATTCTGTGAACATTCTATGACGTCATGTACAAAAGATTTAAAGGGCCAGTACAATTGGTTGCTATGAATGTATAACGCTAGCAGGATATATCCCTGCAGGCACCATATAGAGCAGAGAAATAGAGTATTGGTAAATGTAGATGTGTATTTGTATGAATTATCAGTATTTGAGACAATGTGAGTGTGTACTTGAGCAGTGTGTTAATGCGTGGGTGCATCTGTTTATTTATACACTGCAATTTGTTTTTACTTTTCTATCCTTCCAAATCCCATCAATCCCTTTTCTATCTATCTGCCATGTACAGGTGAAACTCGAAAAATTTGAATATCGTGCAAAAGTTCTTTTATTTCAGTAATGCAACTTAACCCTTTCGCTGCTGAGGCTTTTCCCGCCCCTGTGCTGAGGTCATTTTTACCGGTTTTGCTCATCATGTTTAAACGTGTTTTGAAGCTTATTTTAGTATATTACCCAGACATATTATATATCGTTCTTTCCATCAGACTCGGCAGATTCATAATATGTCATTATTATATGTATACGTTATGTCATGTCTGTATATTATAACAAAAAATGCAATAAAATATGTATTTTCAATAATTTACAATGTGTAAAGTGTTTTTTTTCACATTTTAACATGCGAGCAATTGCGGTTATATTTTGTATGGGGTGCGCTTGTTAAAAAAATTAGAGATGGGGTCTCGTTACATTTTTTTTTGGGGAAAATTACACTATTTTTAACAAACGCACCGCATACAAAAATCGTTAGTGCAGCATCATTGTTCACATTATAATTGAAATGGGAACAATATTGCTGCATTAACAAACCCAAAAAAATTAAAAAAAAAGTGTTTATTTTTTTTTTATAATTTTTTTTTTTATTTTTTTTATTTTTACTTTTCATTTTTTTTTTTTTACAACATTTTTCACTTTCATGTTTGGTATCGTTGGAACGGCCATGCTCTGGCCGATCCAACCATACCAAAATTTAACCCCTAGCTGCCACGGATCGGGAGATAGGGAGTTCATTGGAACTCCCTATCTCCACCGTTGGTGGCAGTTAAGGGTTAAGTCCAGGACTGGCGTCATCGTGCTACGTACGATGACGCCAGTCCTCAGGGGGAGTTCCCTGAGGCTTGGCCGACATCCAAGATGTTGGCCAGCTCCGGGAAAGGATCGCGAACCGGCGCTTTTCAGCGCCGATTCGCGATCCAGCTCCCCAGGGGTTAATGCCAGGCATCATTTGGAAGGGCAGGCTGTGCCCTTCCAAATGATGCCTGGGTTAACCCCCGCAGAGCCGCCGATCGGGAGGGAGAGAGGTCCGAAGGACCTCCCCCCTCCTTTCAGGCGCCTCCTCCGCACATGCGGGGGGGCGCCTGAATTAGGTGTCATCGCGCAGCCGCGATGACACCTAATTCCGGCGGCTGTGGTCCCAGATGCTGGGCTGACATCGAGGATGTCAGCCCGCACCGGGGGGGCCAGCGATCGGCCGGAACCCGGCCGAACGCTGACCCCAATGGGAGGACGCGCTCAGCGCGTCCTCCGCATACCAGCGGGAATGCTGAGGACGCGCTGAGCGCGTCCTCAGCATCGAAGTGGTTAAAAGGTGAAACTAATATATGAGATAGTTCAAGCCGTGATCTGTCATAATTGTGATGATTCTGGGTTACAGCTCATGAAAACCCCAAATCCACAATCTCAGAAAATTAGAATATTACATGCAATCAATAAAACAAGGATTGTACATAAAACAATATCGGACCTCTGTAAAGTATAAGCTGCATATGTACTCAGTACTTGGTTTGGGCCCCTTTTGCAGCAATTACTGCCTCAATGCAGTGTGGCATGGAAGCTATCAGCCTGTGGCATTGCTGAGGTGTTATGGGAGACCAGGATGCTTCAATAGCGGCCTTCAGCTCTTCTGCATTGTTCGGTCTCATGTCTCTCTCATCTTTCTCTTGGCAATGCCCCATAGATTCTCTATGGGGTTCAGGTCAGGCGAGTTTGCTGGCCAATCAAGCACAGTAATCCCACGGTCATTGAACCAGGTTTTGGTGCTTTTGGCAGTGTGGGCAGGTGCCCCGTTCTGCTGGAAAATGAAGTCAGCATCCCCTTAAAGCTCGTCTGCGGAATGAAGCATGAAGTGCTCTAAAATCTCCGGGTACATGGCTGCGTTGACCCTGGACTTAATGAAGCACAGTGGACCAACACCATCAGATGACATGGCTCCCCAAATCAACACAGACTGTGGAAACTTCACACTGGACTTCAAACATCTTGCAGTGTGTGCCTCCCCATTCTTCTTCCATACTCTGGGTCCTTGGTTTCCAAATGAGATGGAAAGGTTGCCCTCATCAGAAAAGAGGACTTTGGACCACTGAGCAACAGACCAGGTCTGTTTTTCTTTAGCCCAGGTAAGACGCTTCTGACGTTGTTTGTTGTTCAGGAGTGGCTTGACAAGAGGAATACGACATTTGAAGTCCATGTCCAGGATCCGTCTGTGTGTTGTGGCTCTTGATGCACTGACTCCAGCCACAGTCGACTCCTTGTGAAAGTCCCCAACGCTTTTGAATGGCCTTTTCCTGACAATCCTCTCAGGGCTGCGGTCTATTAATATGTTTTGATACAGCACTTTGGGAACATCCAACTTCTTTTGCAATTACCTTTTGAGGCTTTCCCTCCTTATGGAGGGTGTCAATGATGGTTTCTGCACAACTGTCAGGTCAGCAGTCTTTCCCATGATTGTGATTCCTACTGAACCAGACTGAGAGACCATTTAAAGGCTCAGGAACCCTTTGCAGGTGTTATGGCTTAATTAGCTGATTAGAGTGGGACACTTTGAGCCTAGAATATTGCACCTTTCACAATATTCTAATTTTCTGAGATTGTGGATTTCGGGTTTTCATGAGCTGTAAGCCATAATCGTCACAATTATGACAAATCACAGCTTGAACTATCTCATATATTAGTTTCACCTTTTAAGTTGCTTTACTGAAATAAATTAACTTTTGCATGATATTCTAATTTTTTCGAGTTTCACCTGTATGTCTCTTTTGAATTCCACCACTGCTAACTTTTTTCTTGCACAGTAACTGGGGTCCTGTTGAAGGAGAAAGCCTGCAAATGCTGCTCCTAGAAGTCTTTATTTAGGGAATTTCCACTGTTGTCCACCAGATATCACCGCCAGAAATACATTTTCTTCTTTAGTTTGTTGGCTAATAAAGTAATCATGTGTTTACATTAAAAGTGTGAAAATATATTGTATTGTGAGGTGATATTTTTATATTTTTTATTCCTGCTAAAATAGTGAGAAATTTGAAAAATATCCTTATTGTAACATAGTGGCCCTAACTCATCCAAACAGACCAGTGCCTGTCAGTGTCGTTACTAAACTTCTCCGTAACCAAAAAATGAAATACCAGTCTGGACCTGATCAAATACCAGCAATGCTGCTGAAAATCAGTGCGCCATCAATTGCAAATCCTGTTGCAACCCTAATCAATGAATCGCTGGCGACTGGATACATACCCAAACTCTGGAAGACTGTGAGAGTGGTACCTATCCATAAAAGTGGTGACAGTACTTTGGTATCCAACTACCGCCCGATATCATTGCTCCCTGTAATGTCAAAAATTTTGGAAAAATGCGTCTACACACAATTACGTGATTATTATCAATATTGGAACTACTTAACCCCGGATCAATCCGTCTTTCGTCCAAATCACTCAACTACAACCGCCCTTTTAAAAGTCTGCAATGATATCCAAGCTGGGATGGAACAAGGAAACCTAACTGGAGCCATCTTCCTTGATTTTGCCAAGGCCTTTGACACAATAGACCATGGCCTCTTGTTAAAAAAACTTAAAAACTCTGGTATTGGTGATCGCACGCTAACCTGGTTTCAATCATATGTATCCGACCGATTGCAATATGTGTCCATTTCTGGAAGCTCCTCCCTCCCCCTCACAGTCACTTGCGGAGTACCCAAGGCTCGATACTCGGCCCCCTGCTATTCACAATATTCATAAAAGATCTGCCTAACATCTGCAAAGCCTCAACTGTACACATGTACGCAGACGACACTGTAATCTATACCAGCAAACCAAATCTCCCGCCGCTGGAGGCCGTGCTGCAAGAACAATTCACAGAGGTAGAAAAGTGGATCAAACAACAAGCTTTAAACTTTTTAAACCTAAACTACATAAATTGCAAAATCCTCATCTATGTGTCAGGACTATATCAAATGGCACGCTGACCACAGTCACTTCTCTCAAATATAGGTATGTGGTTAGACCCAAATCTATCCTTTGGCTCCCACATCGAAAAACTCTCATCTAAACTTCACCCCAAACTAGGTGCCCTGTAAAGAAACAAATCCTGCCTGAGACACGCAGTAAGAAAGCAGATTGTACAACAAATGCTTATGCCGGCTATTGATTACAGAGATGTAGTGTATACAGCCGCCCCGCAAACGCACCTTCACAGAAACTTACTACATTGTATAAATCATTCTGCTGCTTTCGCTACAATGTAACTAAAGGACCCACCATTGTGACATGTTAAAAGAGCTAAACTGGCCGTCGCTGGAGTCTAAACGCACCCTTCACCTTTCCAACCTGGTGTTTAAGAGCTTTTCTGGGAAGCTACCACGCTATCTGAATAGACTGCTTCCCCCAGCAGTTCCCTCATCCTATAACCTACGATCCAGCACCTGCACCTTACTTGCAATAGCACAATACAAAAAGAAATTGGGTTGGTCCTCATTTTCCTACAGAGTACTGCAGTTATGGAATAACCACCCAGACGCCATCAAATCTTCCCCCAGTCTTAAGTCACTCAAGAGCTCCCTATTAACATACCTCAATACGGAATGCACCTATAAACATGTAACATAATGACTATTTCCTACATATTTATTTTCTGTTAATCTGTATATTTGTGTTTTTGATATCTTGCATTTTATTACTTTGTATTTCTGTAACGACTGTAACAATTCAATGTTCTTGAACCCAGGACATACTTGAAAACGAGATAAATCTCAATGTATCCTTCCTGGTAAAATACTTTATAAATAAAATAAATAAATAATAAATAAATAAAAATCTATGATTTAGTTTGTAAAAAATACCAAAGGCTTTTTTGATCACATTGAAAACATGTACATTCAATACTCAATTTAAAATAGATACTTAAATTTAAACTGTTTAAAACAGATACTTAAACCTGATCTCTGCTAAAAAAAAAAAAGCCATCCAGTATGGCATGGCATTGATTGAAGGGTTCTATGTAAAAACAGACCCAGGATGCAAAAAAGTGAGACAGATGTCATTTGCATGTCTTACCCAGAGTTCCGTGCTGCATATGGGGAATGTAGCACAGGAGCTCTGGGATGCAGTTTTTTGATTTGCTGTGATGTGTAAATGGATTCTGCAATAATAAACCTTATTGGTTATGCGTGGAGGCTTTTTATCTCAGTTTTGCCCTCCACCACAACCCAAGTAAGTACTGACTTGCCCTACGTGTCCAAGCATCCACTGCAACTGGTCATGCCTAGCCTCTGCTGTTGGGGGTCTAATAAACCCACCACTGTCCAGTTGTGTAAACCTGATCTCTGCTACAAAAAAAAAGCCATCTAGTATGGCATGGCATTGATTGAAGGGTTCTTTGTAAAAACATATGCAGAATGCAAAAAAGTGAGACAGATGTCATTTGCATGTCCTACCCAGAGTTCCTTACTGCATATGGGGAATGTAGCACAGGAGCTCTGGGATGCAGTTCTTTGAATTGCTGTGATGTGCAAGTAGTTTCTTCAATAATACCCACAAGATGTGTGCATAAAACATTACTTAAATTAAGAAATCTAAACTGGAAGAGGGATTTTATTATAATTTACTAAAAAAACAACACTAAACCGAGCACTAATCCTAGCCATTTTTCTCAAAATAAATCTGGGCCCTACAACAACTCTATTTTTTTAATAACGTGTTCCTTTAAAAACCATTTTGGTCTGTGGTTCTTAAAACCTCTCACTAGATTTCTAGAGGCTGTCCAAGACAAATGATCAGATTATCTTTTCATTTTTTTATTCTGCCTAGCAACAGTTGAAGAGACAAGGACACTGCTTGTTTACTACTGAGATTGAGATACTTTTGGTCTTCAAAGGCACCATCAGGTGCCCAATATTGAGTTATCTCGATAACTCAGGACAAAAGCAAATTAAATTAATTTGCTGCACAAAAAAATGTTTGCTTTTGGGCTGTAGAAGGCGCCCCCAAAGTTTTAGCTCTGTGTGCATAATGCCCAAGGTGCTAGAATTGTTTAAAATCAGCTAATTGAATGCCATTATCGGACTTTCAGCAACAGATGCAGGGAGCCAAGAGTTGCAGGTCTATCTGTAGTAACACTGTATGGTCAGCAGATGGCAACATCTGTCTGTCAAATAGGTTATTATTATTAAGAAATACATTGGGAATATTCCCAAATATTTTTTACTGTATCATTTTCATGCGTGCTGGTGGTGCCGGGCCTGCTTGTGTTGCAGTTACACCTCCTGGGCAGAGAGGGTGCAGTCCTGGATAAATATCCTCTGGCCCTTCTAACTTGGTCATAGAGCTAGGAGGTTTTTAAATATCAGAATCTGACAGAGCTCTGAGCCCTGTCTTGGTTTCCAGTATACTCCTCAGCGCATTCCTATATATCTGTGTCACGTTTCCCCATTCCAGCCCTGTCCCCCTGCCCTCTGTATTCTTTATGGCTGTGTTTCCCATATGGTTCTGTATGTTGCTTTTCCTGGGTTGCAGCTCAGGGGTTAAGTGGCTTCTTCATTAGCTCTCCTGTTGTTGATGTGGACTGATCACCTCCCTCTATATTGCAATGGGCCCTTATCCCATTGCTCTTGCATTTTGGCTCACTTTCACTTCCTGATTCCTGCTGAGTGTCTGTTCCTGAGAGCTCCCTGCTGTTTATTCTGTTCTAGTTTGTGTTTTCTTGTTTAGCTTATTTCTTTGGTTAGTCCATGTTCTAGTTCATGTCTAGTCTTTCCTGTTCTCATTTAGTTCTAGTTTTTCTCCTTTGCTTTGCTCTTGGTTTTCTGTTTATGTTATATGTCTGACTGATTCCCTGGTTCTGACCCTTTTGCCTGGCTGACTTTTCTCCCGGTTCTAGATCCCTGGCTTCTGCATAAGGTATATGTTTTGTTTTTTTTTGACTCCTGGCTTTTCTTGACATTTCTATTGGATGCTCCTTGTCTGTACCGTTGATGTTTTCTCATATATATTCCGTCTCCTTTGTATGTCCTTAGACTCTGCACGGCGCTGTTATATTATTATTTTCTTTAGAGCAGATCTGGCTACCTCTAAAGACTGTTCTTTCAGGGTAGGGCTGCTGTTTACCGTGCAGGGTCTCTGGCCCAGGTTGTATACTCAGTGTTGTCTGCATCTTGGGGCTTTCCTATGTACCAGGGCCTCACCTTGGCGAGTGCAAGGTGCCCTCTTTTTGACTGATTGTGACAGTCTGTGATCCTTTGGTTTGACACCTGGCTTAGTTTTCTCGGTTCTGGTTTCTGTTTGTGTCTCTGTTTGGTTATTATGTATACTCACCCTGGCTTTAGTATCTGGACTTTGGTTTTGTTCTTTATTCCCTGTTTGGAAATTATACTGATTTGGTGTGCCGACCTTTGGCTTTGTATTTGTCCTGTCATCTTTCTCTTGTCCTTGTCAGTTCAGTACTTTTATGTACTGTAATTGTTCATATTCTTTATTCAGCTTAGAACTGGCCATTCTAAGGACCAGCCTGTCTTATTAAGGGTTTCTTTGCTTAACTGGATTTTGTCTGAGTGCGGGGTTTTGTTTGCATGCTGGGTTACACGCTATCCATGACAGTAAGTAATTAAAAGGATTTTTCAATAAACCACTGGTCTCTGACAATGTTTTGTTTTTTTAGAAAATCACTTGGTAGTGAAGGGGTTAAAGGGACATAACACATTTTATCAATCAGGTACATGTTGAATGATACAAAAAAACCAGCACAAAAAAAATTATATAGGTTAAATTTAGAAAAAAATATGTTTAAAAAATGGTAGGGTGCTGCCCCATCTGAACCTATGGACGAGCCTCCACTGGTATCATAACTTAATGTTACCATGAACAGCATAGGTGGGATGGAAGTTTTTTGCCATGCTTGTAATTAATGTTAAAAGACTCACAGGCAGTTATACACTATGCGCCAATTTCTGTCAGCGTTACAAATACCGGCTAATATCATCAGTATTGAAATGCTAAGAAGTGCTGACGCTTCTCAAAACTATAATCCAAACAAAGGAGAAGCTTTTTAGTTTTCAGAAGCACCAATGTTTTCTGGCACTGCAATACTGGAAACTTTTAGCCTGTATTTGCGACGTGGGCTGACACCACCGCTTAGAGGATAACCAACGTACTAGATCTTGGGCTATATTACAAAGTTGGTGCTAACTTAGGCTAGGGTCAGACTGAGGCAGTGCGAACGCGCTTGCAGCCGCACATAATCACGGCCGCACTAGCAGCAAATGACAGGCAATGACGGCCAATATACGAAGTACGGTCGCACAAAAGTCCGGCTGCGCAACGCAAGTGGAAAATGAACGCATTTTTTCGAGAACGTGAAACCGCAGGTACTGACGTACAGAGTGCGCTGCGTCTGCTAGCGGCGTGTGTGCGTGATTAGGAGACGTCAGACGCTGCTAATGTCCGGCCAACATAACGTCCAGACGCAAAAAGGGTTTTATTGATGATCCGTACAAAATCACGGACGGAAATGCGCATAGTATGACCACTATCACGTATTCTGTGAAAAAATGCGTCCATTCGTTCGAACGCACTTTTTCACAGACAACATAAAAATGCGTTCGTCTGACCCTAGCCTTAACCAGAGCTGTTGTTAACTTACCAGAGCCATTATAGCCTATGGAGCTGTTAAGTTTACAACAGCTCTGGTTAACTTAGCACCAGCTTTGTAATAGAGCCCCTTGACTTAGAATAACCTGATTCATCACATTAACATATTCTGTATTTATAATCTCAGAATTTTAGCACCATAACTTTAAAGACTTTAGTTTCAGTAATTATCCCAAATCAATATCAATGCTAAGGTTGCCAGATCGGCCATGTTTTCTAGGACACATATTACTATTTCATGCAGAAGGGAGCCCTGGGAAACGTGCTGCCCTGCAATATGTATAAATCATATGCTGCAGGAAGGAACTCTTCTAGGTCACCTCTGATTCTTGTATGATTTCTTACATGCAGCAAATAGATTCTACATGCAGTAGGGTAGCATATTCCTGCATTGCCCATCAGAATGAATAAATCATATGTATCTGGAAAAACATGGCTGATTTTTGCTATCCTAATCAGTTCCTGCTATATACACATTTGCTCTTTAATAGCTATATACGTAGTATCAGAAAATATGAAATACTCTGCATTAATTACCTTTCTTCACCAGGAAATCAAAGACAAGTGTAAAGGAAAATCACAATATTTAATATGGTCACTACAAACCATTCAGATTCAGTTTACAATGAGTTAAAAATAAAAATATTGTGTTTTTTTCCCTGTTGCTTTAATTCTCCTATTTAATGGCTCAACCCATGCCTGATGTTTCCAGGGAAGATTGCCGATTCCTTCAGAGGAGACGAGCATCTAAGGAGTTTGTAAATGTGTTTTAATTAAGATTCTGCTAAATTTTAACAGGCACCAACTCGAAAAACAAAGCAGCTGAATAATTAACTTTGATGAGAGCAGATGCTGCTCTAATGACAACCTGTTACCGCTCAAGTGCATCGTTATTAGGTTGATTGCAGTTTTAGAGATGTCCAGATCTCTGTAGGAAATGCAGAATTGGGAGTTCATGTTCCTGGAAGACCGGCCCTCATCAGCATTTACCAGTCCCACATTTCATTAGCAACCTTAAGACTTTCCATCAGCTGCCTAAATCCAAACATTAGAACAGTAGTATTGAAACATTAGGAAAAATAGTATTTGTAATCAATTTATTAGAAAAAAAGATGACTTGTATAATAGTAATTAACGTCCATTTCAAAAACACATCAGCACCCAATAATTAAATGGAGACCCCAAGTAAGAACACATTGTGGTTTCATGATTTATTGAAAAGAGTTGGATAAACGACATTTTGGGGAAAAAATGTGGCAATATCTGCTCCCAAAAAGTAGCCATTTAAGAACGTATGTACCATCATTACAAACAAATAAATGTGGGAATTTGCAACCTTTATGTACAATAATTAAAAAAGAGGGCTTTTAATAAAAATTATACTTGATAAAATAATCAAATTTGAAATGTCATCATGAAATTACCTATTTGGAGTCCAATACATAAGTAGTGAACAGTACCAAACTAATTCATATGCAAAATTCGCCGTTATTCAGCATCTCTGCACCGCCCCAAATCCCAGTCTTGACTCCACACAAAAACCGGGGCAACATTTCTGACCATACCTACACTGTGTATGGCATCCAACGGCACAGCTGCCACAGGTCCGCCAAACTATATTCCAAAAGACGACCATGAGGCACCACACCGCTGGTCATTCCACACCCGGGTAAGCATCCTCCACCTCAAAGGGGAGATGCCGCACCGCAATGCCAAAAAGTTGGCGACCAAAACGAGCCGTCATCCTGCTCACTGTTATCTGGCAACTCCACACCCCCACCAAATCCCATTCTTGGCTCCACACAAAACCGGGGCAACATTTCCGACCATACATACACCTTGTATGGCATCCAATTCCACAGCTGCCGCAGGTCCGCCCTTATATGTTCAAAAAAGGTGACCATGAGGCAACGCCCTAGGTCTCCCCCCCAAGTGTAACACCAACACATGGGGTACCTCACTATTCCTGAGGGCTCCCACCTTCGTTGGCAGGAACTCCTCCCACAAATATGAACCATCGTATTTATGTCACCGACTCCGGGAAACCCAGCAGCATGCCGGTTGACCAAAGAAGAGCCCTCCTGCGCCAAGAACACCGGGGTGTGGCTGCAATCCACACCAGCCTTTATTTATTTATTTTTGAATGAACTGAAAACAAAAATTAATTAGCTCCTCTTCCACCTCCAACAAGAACAAATATGACATCCTCTTCCTCCGCCTTGTTTTTTAATACAAGCAAATAATTTCCAATTTTTAAAGACCAGGCTCAATGCAAGGATAAAAAGCCTGAGACTTCCCCTGCCCAACTCCCGAATCTCACCGTCATCTGTGAATGTTTACATGTTCTGTTCAATAAAAACATGAAAACATATATTGTTTGTGTTGTATTATTTTAAGCAGACTGTGTTTTTCAAATTGTTGTGACTTAGATGAAGATCAGTGCACATTTTGTGACCAATTCATGCAAAACTCCACGTAATCCCAAAGGGTTCACATACTTTTTCTTGCCACTGTATATATATAGACAGGGCCGGCGCTAGTGTAAGGCAGCACAGGCGGCTGCCTTACTATTCTGGCTTTCTGCCAGTTGAGGGGCGGAAAAATCTGGACCACCCAGCGAGCGGAGGCCTTGCAAGGATCGGGCACAAGGTTTCCCATTTACTCGGCAGCGTGTGGGATCCCACTCCCACACGCTGCACCGGAAGTAAAGGCCCTGCAGGGGGGGGGGGTGCAGAGGAGGAGGAAGACGAGGCTGCCAGACCACAGCTCACATGGGAAGATGCTGGCCCCGCCCATCCACCCCCTTCCTCCTCACAGCAGCTAGCAGAGCCTCCCTCCCCTGCTCCTGTGCGGGAAGTGTCCAGCACGTGCAGGGTGGGGGGAGTGGAGAGAGACCAGCTGAGCTGTAACCATGGAGGCAGCCAGGGATTTGAATCCTAGGGTAAGTAGCAAGCAGGGGGTGTGAGTATGGGGGTGAGCATGGGGAGGTGGGTGTGTAAGCATGGAGTGTGTGTCTGTGTGTGTGAGCATGGGTGAATGAGAGCATTGGGTGTGTGTGTGAGCATGGGGAGGTGGGTGTGAGCATGGGGTGGGTGGGTGTGAGTATGGGGGGTGGGTGTGTGTGTGCAGGGGTGATGTATGTGTGTGTGAGCAGGGGTGATGTATGTGTGTGTGAGCAGGGGTGATGTATGTGTGTGTGAGCAGGGGTGATGTGTGAGCAGGGGTGATGTGTGCATGTGAGCAGGGGTGATGTGTGAGCAGGGGTGATGTTTGTTTGTGTGAGCAGGGGTGATGTGTGTGTGTGAGCAGGGGTGATGTGTGAGCAGGGGTGATGTGTGCGTGTGAGCAGGGGTGATGTGTGTGTGTGAGCAGGGGTGATGTGTGAGCAGGGGTGATATGTGCGTGTGAGCAGGGGTGATGTGTGAGCAGGGGTGATGTGTGCGTGTGAGCAGGGGTGATGTGTGCGTGTGAGCAGGGGTGATGTGTGAGCAGGGGTGATGTGTGCATGTGAGCAGGGGTGATGTGTGAGCAGGGGTGATGTTTGTTTGTGTGAGCAGGGGTGATGTGTGTGTGTGAGCAGGGGTGATGTGTGAGCAGGGGTGATGTGTGCGTGTGAGCAGGGGTGATGTGTGTGTGTGAGCAGGGGTGATGTGTGAGCAGGGGTGATATGTGCGTGTGAGCAGGGGTGATGTGTGAGCAGGGGTGATGTGTGCGTGTGAAGCAGGGGTGATGTGTGCGTGTGAGCAGGGGTGATGTGTGTGTGTGAGCAGGGGTGATGTGTGAGCAGGGGTGATGTGTTGTGTGTGTGAGCAGGGGTGATGTGTGAGCAGGGGTGATGTGTGAGCAGGGGTGATGTGTGTGTGTGAGCAGGGGTGATGTGTGTGTGTGTTGAGCAGGGGTGATGTGTGCGTGTGAGCAGGGGTGATGTGTGAGCAGGGGTGATATGTGCGTGTGAGCAGGGGTGATGTGTGTGAGCAGGGGTGATGTGTGCGTGTGAGCAGGGGTGATGTGTGCGTGTGAGCAGGGGTGATGTGTGTGTGTGTGAGCAGGGGTGATGTGTGAGCAGGGGTGATGTGTGCATGTGAGCAGGGGTGATGTGGTGAGCAGGGGTGATGTTTGTTTGTGTGAGCAGGGGTGATGTTTGTTTGTGTGAGCAGGGGTGATGTGTGAGCAGGGGTGATGTGTGCGTGTGAGCAGGGGTGATGTGTGTGTGTGAGCAGGGGTGTGTGTGTGAGCAGGGGTGATATGTGCGTGTGAGCAGGGGTGATGTGTGAGCAGGGGTGATGTGTGAGCAGGGGTGATGTGTGAGCAGGGGTGATGTGTGCGTGTGAGCAGGGGTGATGTGTGCGTGTGAGCAGGGGTGATGTGTGAGCAGGGGTGATGTGTGAGCAGGGGTGATGTGTGTGTGTGTGTGAGCAGGGGTGATGTGTGTGTGTGTGTGAGCAGGGGTGATGTGTGTGTGTGTGTGAGCAGGGGTGATGTGTGCGTGTGAGCAGGGGTGATGTGTGAGCAGGGGTGATGTGTGAGCAGGGATGATGTGTGAGCAGGGATGATGTGTGAGCAGGGGTGATGTGTGTGTGAGCAGGGGTGATGTGTGTGTGAGCAGGGGTGATGTGTGAGCAGGGGTGATGTGTGTGTGTGTGAGCAGGGGTGATGTGTGAGCAGGGGTGATGTGTGAGCAGGGGTGATGTGTGAGCAGGGGTGAGCAGGGGTGATGTGTGTGTGTGTGTGAGCAGGGGTGATGTGTGCGTGTGAGCAGGGGGGTGGGGGGTGATGTGTGAGCAGGGGTGATGTGTGAGCAGGGATGATGTGTGAGCAGGGATGATGTGTGAGCAGGGATGATGTGTGAGCAGGGGTGATGTGTGTGTGAGCAGGGGTGATGTGTGTGTGAGCAGGGGTGATGTGTGTGTGAGCAGGGGTGATGTGTGCGTGTGAGCAGGGGTGATGTGTGCGTGTGAGCAGGGGTGATGTGTGAGCAGGGGTGATGTGTGAGCAGGGATGATGTGTGAGCAGGGATGATGTGTGAGCAGGGATGATGTGTGAGCAGGGATGATGTGTGAGCAGGGATGATGTGTGAGCAGGGGTGATGTGTGTGAGCAGGGGTGATGTGTGTGAGCAGGGGTGATGGGTGATGTGCGCGTGTGAGCAGGGGTGATGTGCGCGTGTGAGCAGGGGTGATGTGCGCGTGTGAGCAGGGGTGATGTGCGCGTGTGAGCAGGGGTGATGTGTGCGTGAGCAGGGGTGATGTGTGAGCAGGGGTGATGTGTGAGCAGGGGTGATGTGTGAGCAGGGGTGATGTGTGAGCAGGGGTGATGTGTGTGAGCAGGGGTGATGTGTGTGAGCAGGGGTGATGTCTGAGCAGGGGTGATGTGCGCGTGTGAGCAGGGGTGATGTGCGCGTGTGAGCAGGGGTGATGTGTGCGTGTGAGCAGGGGTGATGTGTGAGCAGGGGTGATGTGTGCGTGTGAACAGGGGTGATGTGTGTGTGTGAGCAGGGGTGATGTGTGAGCAGGGGTGATGTGTGAGCAGGGTGATGTGTGAGTGTGTGAGCAGGGGTGATGTGTGATCAGGGGTGGTGTGTGTGTGTGAGCAGGGGTGAAGTGTGTGTGTGAGCAGGGGTGATGTTGTGAGCAGGGGTGAAGTGTGTGTGTGTGAGCAGGGGTGATGTGTGAGCAGGGGTGATGTGTGAGCAGGGGTGATGTGTGAGCAGGGGTGGTGTGTGTGTGTGAGCAGGGGTGATGTGTGTGAGCAGGGGTGAAGTGTGTGTGTGTGAGCAGGGGTGATGTGTGTGTGTGAGCAGGGGTGATGTGTGTGAGCAGGGGTGAAGTGTGTGTGTGTGAGCAGGGGTGATGTGTGAGCAGGGGTGATGTGTGAGCAGGGGTGATGTGTGAGCAGGGGTGATGTGTGAGCAGGGATGATGTGTGAGCAGGGGTGATGTGTGTGTGAGCAGGGGTGATGTGTGTGTGAGCAGGGGTGATGTGTGTGTGAGCAGGGGTGATGTGTGTGAGCAGGGGTGATGTGTGTGAGCAGGGGTGATGTGTGAGCAGGGGTGATGTGTGTGTGTGAGCAGGGGTGATGTGTGTGTGAGCAGGGGTGATGTGTGTGTGAGCAGGGGTGATGTGCGCGTGTGAGCAGGGGTGATGTGTGCGTGTGTGAGCAGGGGTGATGTGTGAGCAGGGGTGATGTGTGAGCAGGGGTGTGTGTGTGTGAGCAGGGGTGGTGTGTGTGTGAGCAGGGGTGGTGTGTGTGTGTGAGCAGGGGTGGTGTGTGTGTGTGAGCAGGGGTGATGTGTGTGTGTGTGAGCAGGGGTGATGTGTGTGAGCAGGGGTGATGTGCGCGTGTGAGCAGGGGTGATGTGTGTGTGTGAGCAGGGGTGATGTGTGAGCAGGGGTGATGTGTGAGTGTGTGAGCAGGGGTGATGTGTGATCAGGGGTGGTGTGTGTGTGTGAGCAGGGGTGAAGTGTGTGTGTGTGAGCAGGGGTGATGTGTGAGCAGGGGTGAAGTGTGTGTGTGTGAGCAGGGGTGATGTGTGAGCAGGGGTGATGTGTGAGCAGGGGTGGTGTGTGTGTGTGAGCAGGGGTGATGTGTGTGAGCAGGGGTGAAGTGTGTGTGTGTGAGCAGGGGTGAAGTGTGTGTGTGTGAGCAGGGGTGATGTGTGTGTGTGAGCAGGGGTGATGTGTGTGAGCAGGGGTGAAGTGTGTGTGTGTGAGCAGGGGTGATGTGTGAGCAGGGGTGATGTGTGAGCAGGGGTGATGTGTGAGCAGGGGTGATGTGTGAGCAGGGATGATGTGTGAGCAGGGGTGATGTGTGTGTGAGCAGGGGTGATGTGTGTGTGAGCAGGGGTGATGTGTGTGTGAGCAGGGGTGATGTGTGTGAGCAGGGGTGATGTGTGTGAGCAGGGATGATGTGTGAGCAGGGGTGATGTGTGTGTGAGCAGGGGTGATGTTGTGAGCAGGGGTGATGTGTGAGCAGGGGTGGTGTGTGTGTGTGAGCAGGGGTGATGTGTGTGAGCAGGGGTGAAGTGTGTGTGTGTGAGCAGGGGTGATGTGTGTGTGTGAGCAGGGGTGATGTGTGTGAGCAGGGGTGAAGTGTGTGTGTGTGAGCAGGGGTGATGTGTGAGCAGGGGTGATGTGTGAGCAGGGGTGATGTGTGAGCAGGGGTGATGTGTGAGCAGGGATGATGTGTGAGCAGGGGTGATGTGTGTGTGAGCAGGGGTGATGTGTGTGTGAGCAGGGGTGATGTGTGTGTGAGCAGGGGTGATGTGTGTGAGCAGGGGTGATGTGTGTGAGCAGGGATGATGTGTGAGCAGGGGTGATGTGTGTGTGAGCAGGGGTGATGTGTGTGTGAGCAGGGGTGATGTGTGTGTGAGCAGGGGTGATGTGCGCGTGTGAGCAGGGGTGATGTGTGCGTGTGAGCAGGGGTGATGTGTGAGCAGGGGTGATGTGTGAGCAGGGGTGGTGTGTGTGTGAGCAGGGGTGGTGTGTGTGAGCAGGGGTGGTGTGTGTGTGTGAGCAGGGGTGGTGTGTGTGTGTGAGCAGGGGTGATGTGTGTGTGTGTGAGCAGGGGTGATGTGTGTGAGCAGGGGTGATGTGCGCGTGTGAGCAGGGGTGATGTGTGCGTGTGAGCAGGGGTGATGTGTGAGCAGGGGTGATGTGTGAGTGTGTGAGCAGGGGTGATGTGTGATCAGGGGTGGTGTGTGTGTGTGAGCAGGGGTGAAGTGTGTGTGTGTGAGCAGGGGTGATGTGTGAGCAGGGGTGAAGTGTGTGTGTGTGAGCAGGGGTGATGTGTGAGCAGGGGTGATGTGTGAGCAGGGGTGGTGTGTGTGTGTGAGCAGGGGTGATGTGTGTGTGAGCAGGGGTGAAGTGTGTGTGTGTGAGCAGGGGTGAAGTGTGTGTGTGTGAGCAGGGGTGATGTGTGTGTGTGAGCAGGGGTGATGTGTGTGAGCAGGGGTGAAGTGTGTGTGTGTGAGCAGGGGTGATGTGTGAGCAGGGGTGATGTGTGAGCAGGGGTGATGTGTGAGCAGGGGTGATGTGTGAGCAGGGATGATGTGTGAGCAGGGGTGATGTGTGTGTGAGCAGGGGTGATGTGTGTGTGAGCAGGGGTGATGTGTGTGTGAGCAGGGGTGATGTGTGTGAGCAGGGGTGATGTGTGTGAGCAGGGGTGATGTGTGAGCAGGGGTGATGTGTGTGTGAGCAGGGGTGATGTGTGTGTGAGCAGGGGTGATGTGTGTGTGAGCAGGGGTGATGTCTGAGCAGGGGTGATGTGCGCGTGTGAGCAGGGGTGATGTGTGCGTGTGAGCAGGGGTGATGTGTGAGCAGGGGTGATGTGTGAGCAGGGGTGGTGTGTGTGTGAGCAGGGGTGGTGTGTGTGTGAGCAGGGGTGGTGTGTGTGTGTGAGCAGGGGTGGTGTGTGTGTGTGAGCAGGGGTGATGTGTGTGTGTGTGAGCAGGGGTGATGTGTGTGAGCAGGGGTGATGTGCGCGTGTGAGCAGGGGTGATGTGTGCGTGTGAGCAGGGGTGATGTGTGAGCAGGGGTGATGTGTGAGCAGGGGTGATGTGTGAGCAGGGGTGATGTGTGTGTGAGCAGGGGTGATGTGTGTGTGAGCAGGGGTGATGTGTGTGTGAGCAGGGGTGATGTGTGTGTGAGCAGGGGTGTTGTGTGTGTGTGAGCAGGGGTGATGTGTGTGTGTGAGCAGGGGTGATGTGTGTGTGTGAGCAGGGGTGATGTGTGTGTGTGAGCAGGGGTGATGTGTGTGAGCAGGGGTGATGTGTGTGTGTGTGAGCAGGGGTGATGTGTGTGTGTGTGAGCAGGGGTGATGTGTGTGTGTGTGAGCAGGGGTGATGTGTGTGTGTGTGAGCAGGGGTGATGTGTGTGTGTGAGCAGGGGTGATGTGTGTGTGTGAGCAGGGGTGATGTGTGAGCAGGGGTGATGTGTGGTGTGTGAGCAGGGGTGATGTGTGTGTGTGTGAGCAGGGGTGATGTGTGTGTGTGTGAGCAGGGGTGATGTGTGTGTGTGAGCAGGGGTGATGTGTGTGTGTGAGCAGGGGTGATGTGTGTGTGTGTGAGCAGGGGTGATGTGTGTGTGTGAGCAGGGGTGATGTCTGATCAGGGGTGATGTGCGCGTGTGAGCAGGGGTGATGTGTGTGTGTGTGTGAGCAGGGGTGATGTGTGATCAGGGGTGATGTGCGCGTGTGAGCAGGGGTATGAAATGAATTGAAGGGGTGGAGGAATTGAGGGGGAGAATGAATTGAGGGGGTGAAATTAATTGAGGGGAAGAATGATGTGAGCTGGGGGCAAATTTACCCATGTGTGAGCTCTGGGGGCAAATATATCCATGAGTGAGCTCTGGGGGCAAATATATCCATGTGTGAGCTCTGGGGGCAAATATACCCATATGTGAGCAGGGGGCAAATATACCCATGTGTGAGATGGGACAAATATACCCATATGTGAGTTGGGGCAAATATACCCATATGTGAGTTGGGGCAAATATATCCATATGTGAGCTGGGGCAAATATACCCATGTGTGAGCTTTGGGGACAAATATACCCATGTGTGAGCTTTGGGGACAAATATACCCATGTGTGAGCTGTGGTAAATATACCCATATGTGAGATGGGGGCAAATATACCCTTGTGAGCTGGGGCTATATATATATATCCATGTGAGCTGGGGGCAATATATATACCCTTGTGAGCTGGGGCAAATATATCCATGTGAGCTGGGGGCAATATATATATATATCTGGACATGTTCTGGTCTGAGGTCTCTGTGTATATATATATTTATCTGGACATGTTCTGGTCTGTATATATGTATCTGAGTGGGCATGATATTGGGGAATACCTGAAAAAACGTATTGGTACTTGTACTCGGTCTTAAAGTGGTATCGGTGCGACACTAGAGTGTGTATATATGTATGTGTGCATATATAGAGATTATTATGGCACCTCTATCCTGATTGGCTTGACATGACACGGATGGGGGGGCACCAAAACGCACCTTCGCCTGACTAGACAAAAATGCTTGCACCGGCCCTGTATATAGATTAGGTAGGCCGTGTTAGTCCAGATGCCAAAATCACGAGTATAGCAGTCTGTAGTGATACCTTTTTTATTGGACTAACGTTACATTTAAAGTACAAGCTTTCGAGAGTGATCCTCCCTTCGTCAGGTATTTATAAAGGATTTCACAAGGAAGGATACAGAAGCTTACTGATCAGAATGGTAGAATTAAACATTGGAACATTCATAGGGCGCACAGTTGGGGGTGTTAGATGTTGTACATCGCCAAATGGCATGGTCAGAGGGGAAAAAAACAGCAAAAAGAGCATTTAATTGTCTCAGGCACATAAGACAACAGTGATGAAATCATGTCCACTTCAAAGGGAACAAAACGAACAAAAAAAACCCCCACATAACAGTGAGTATGGGGAAGACACAGAAAAATAAGAAAAAAAACCCCAAAAAAACAGAGAGAAAACCGAGCCCCAACCAGAATTATGAATATTATGTGACGTTATTATAGTGGGTTAAAAAACCCGAATCTACATTAAGTCCTTGTTTTATACTGTTGAAATATGTGATCATTTTCATTTCATATGTTTTCCGTTCCCGGTGATCTTTAAAATGGCCTTTGAGGATTTTAATTCTGAGGTTTTGGATGGAGTGGCCTGCTAGATTGAAGTGATGTCCCACTGGGGTACAATATGTATTTTCCTGGTGGTTCCTGATGGAGTGTCTGTGATGGTTCATCCTGAGACTTCGTTTAAGGCTGGTTTCACCAATATAGCAGCCACTCAAAACGGTAACCCGCCACACGGAGACTAAGTAATAAGAGAAAAAAAACTTTTTTATTGATTAGATGTTTCAGTCCACAAAGGGACTTTCATCAGGATGAAAGTCCCTGTGTGGACTGAAACGTCGAATCAATAAAAAGGGAATTTTTTTTCTTATTACTCAGTCTTCGTGTGGCGGGTTACCGTTTCTGAGTATATAGTGAAGACCGCTTCCCAGCACCAGAGCATGAATTCTCTTGTAAATTGAGTGCGGAGAACGTGGATATGCATATATATATATATCTTTTTTTTATGTATTTTTTTGTTTTATTACCTTATCATCCCCAGACGATCCATCCTAAAATCCAGGCACTTCCTCCAAAGGTACCCCGAATGGGGTATCAAATTGGACAACTTTTGGAGTCCAAAGGAGGTTAATTTCCTAGACCTAAAAGTGTATGTGGAGGACGAATGCATTAAATCAAAGACCCATTTCAAAGAAGTCGATAAAAATACATTTATCGACTGTACCAGCTGTCACCATCCCCCTTGGCTTAAGGGTGTCCCGAAAGGACAGTTTATTAGGCTGAGGCGGAACTGTACAGACACGGACACCTATAGAGAACAAGCTCTGACTCTCAAACAAGATTTTTTGGAGAAAGGGTATGGAGAAACGGAACTAGACAATATAATCTTAGAGCTAGCCCAAACAGACAGGAATGAATTTCTCAAGTATAAACCTAAAAGTAAAGAAGCAAAAGAAGTACTTTTCATTTGTGACTATAATAGTAAGGCGAAAAGCATTAAGAAAATCTTAAGCACTGGTCAGTTCTGAATAACGATGTAGACTTGAGAGAATTTATAGGGCCTACTCCCAAAATAGTCTTTAGAGGGACCAAGAATATAAAATCTAACTTGGTACGTAGCAAACCCAGAAAAAAGGACGACGCCGGCAAAAAACACTTCGGGTTGAAAGAAGGTTTTTACCAGTGTGGCCTTTGTTTAGCTTGCAGGTCTACTGGCAACAAGAGAATCCATATTAGTTCATATTTTAATCGGAAACAGAAAAAATCTGTTAAGATAGATGGCATTCTTAATTGTTGTTCTAAAAATGTGATTTACATGCTAGAGTGTCCGTGCGGTTTAGGATATGTAGGTCGCACCAAAAGAGCCTTAAATGTTAGAATAGCGGAGCATGCCAGAAACATCAGGAATGGCTATGAAAAGCATTCAGTCTCCCTCCATTGTAAAACACATCATAACAACTCACCTGTGGGTATAAAATTCTGGGCTTTGAAACAGATAAAGAAAATAGAGATAGAAGAAGATCTACCTAGGAAACTGGGAAGGGCAGAGATGAGGTGTATTTTTGAACACGGCACTATGGTGCCAAATGGATTAAATGAAGATTTCGAAGTTATTCACTTCCTTTAGAGGTGGTTTAGGCCTCTCTAATTCCACGTTTGGGATTCAACTAATATAGACATGGCACATGACACTATATAAACTATTAATTAAAAATTCACAAAAAATAATAATATCACATAGAGGTGATTATCACATTACCAGACACACAGGTTAGTATAATATACACTATCAAGTTTATACTTATAGGTCTAATCACTACAGTATACACAGGCCCACACACATAAACATAGCTACCATAATATTCTGGTTAGCCGGGGGCACGACAATGAGTATTACATACTAGCCCATCGGCACATTTTCCGATTGAATAAACTCTATATTCTTTATAAGACACATTTCCTAATGGACTCTAATATTCACATATTGCAAACGCACAGCTTTTACTTTGTATATTATTATTAAAAGCAGTTACACTTGTAGTCACATTTGGTTTCATTAATCGATAGAATGCATCCCATATGGCTAGTAATAAAAGAACATCTATAATCATTGCTTGGGTTGTCCATGAAACGTGGATTTGGAAAGGTCTAGATTTATGGATATGACTCTATATAGTTGATACCATCAAATGTTGCCCACAACAGTATAAATATAATGTTTCTATTAATCAAGGGCAAATTTAGAACATTTGGAGCTATTTAGGGGCCCATCCGGTTTCCTCTCAGCCCGGATGATCAATCCCGATAGTTAAGGGAGACGCAGGATACTTTGGGACGCCCAAATCCACCGGAACCGCAAGGTGACACGCAAATTGAACTAGAACGCATGCGCAAAATGGCGGACATTGACTTTGGAACGCAAGCGTTGGAAACACGCATGCGCAAAATGGCGGACCCGCGGAAGACACTGGGAGAATGGAACTCGAGGCATGAATCGCACGCCAGAAACAGCAACGCACACCTGGGAACAATTAAATGTATATGATTGTAAGGATATATATATGAACCTTTGAACCATTATCTGTAAACCACTGAGGAAGCCGTGGTACGTGGCGAAACGCGTCTGGTTACCTGGCTGTGCCAGGTTAATTTCTTCTTTTTTAAACTGTTTTTATGTTTTAATAAATCTTACTATTTGCATCAGTTCCCGTTGTGCTGCTGAATTCAGAGGGTTTCCATGGGCTTGACCTTTAACAAGTCCACAGGTTATTCACTCCAGAGCTTGGCTATAAGCTCCAACATATGTGAGTTTGATTGCCAAACCAATTCTTCCAATATACTGTCAGTAGATCTGCACAAGGAAGTTTCCTTTTTTCTTTGTGTCTTCTCATGTACCGAGATTGAAAAAGATTCCTGCTTTTGAAGGTCGTGGGTCACCTCTCCTGATACAGGAACAAAGGACCCATATGTGATGACCCGCTCAGAGCCAGCGTCAGGGCTCTTTTTTTGATGATATATCTAAAGAGAACCATTTAAAGAGAACCACCTTACGACCCAAGAGCGACTGTCGTCGCGCCGCCAGATACGTATTTTGTCTATATAGTGGAGACCGCTTCCCAGCACCAGAGCATGAATTCTCTTGTAAATTGAGTGCAGAGAACGTGGATAAGTATATATATATATATATATATATATTTTTTTTTATGTATTGTTTTGTTTTATTACCTTATCATCCCCAGACGATCCATCCTAAAATCCAGGCACTTCCTCCAAAGGTAACAAAGAAAAAAAGCTAACACAATATTCCCCTCTCAAAATCTTCACCCTGACCCACCATTTTCCATGAACCCAACCATGACTCATTAAAATCTTGTAATCCCTACAAAAATTAACCCACTTCACCCCCAAACCAATGATCATATTATCTGTCGCTGCACCAAGTGCTGCAGATAATAACCCAGCTACCAGACTCGTAACAGCAACACCAAATACCCCCAAACGAAACTCCAGCCGTGATGAAGAATCCTGAGGAAAAATTGTACCTCAAAACACAGTAAGCCCTTTTTAAGTGTATTCCCACCTGATGCATTCCCCTGTAAATCAGGAGCAACCCCATTTTTTTTTTTATCACCCTCAGCACCAGTGTGAGAGCTAGGCAGTAATCTGTCCACACAGCCCTCCTTACTAGCTACTCCCGTGCCACTTTCCTGCTGCAAACAATAAAACACCTACACTGTGACAGAACTGACAAGGCCCAAGCTCCTACCTGAACACTGCCTGGTTGTGCGCGAGCCCGCGCTAGGCCCAACTGCGTCAAACCCGGTATCTACCCTGCTGACCGAACTCCTTTTGCCCCTCAGCGCCTCCAACCTCGTCTTCTTAAAAATAGGTCCACGGCCAGAACCCGCCTCTGGGCTTAGATGCTCCGGTGGACGAGTAGCGCTGGACGGACGCCGAGCTTCCAACTCCGGGTCACCCGCCAATGACGTTGCCACTCTCGCCCTCGCCCAAGACACACCTTGGGACCTAGCCGCCGACCTGACTTCCAAAAACAGATGCTCCAAATCAGCACCTTCCGCCCTCTCCATAAGAAAAAATGACACGCTGGAGGTGCTGCTCTCCAAGTTACATCAGGAAAAAAGGCGCACAGAGCAACTGCACGTCTGCCTTTTCAATACTACTCTTGGCCACGCCCACTCACCTTCCCGCTCTTACTAACTCCCCTAACTTAACTCATTGCATGCTGTCCTCAGGGGCAACTCAAGGGCCCTCCATCAGAGTAGTTCCAGGTCTTCATTACTCCCATTTCGAAAATCACACAGGGTTATTTGGAGAAAGGTGAAAACCAGGAGAATTGGCAGGAGAAGAGAACAATCTAGACCAAATAGCCGATTTGGAAAGTGAGATAAATGGGAGAATTTTTCTGGTTTGGCTATTTTGAGCTAGATTCTTCACTTCTCCAGTCATTCTCCTGAGTTTCACCTTTCTTTGAATAGACCGGTTCATTTATTCCCCCTAATATTTTCTCTGTCACAGACATTATCATCCCCATTATTTTTCCTCCTTTTATGATTGATTTCTGTGCTTACACTTGTCTTACAGTCGCAGCTTGCAATCCTTCCACCCTTATGTCTCTCTTATTTGGACAGCATCTCATAATTCCACCAGTCTCCACCTTACTCGTCACCATTGTCTTTGTTGCTTCTTTGTTTTAACAGAAATCTCTTATTTCTACAAGTAATAATTTCTTCCCCTTACCTCATAAAATCTACCAGTATTCACTGTTTTTTTTATTCCATTCCTGCAAGTCTTTCTAACACCTCACTCAATCGGTGTATCTGTTCTATGCTCTCTTTGATCATTCCTGGTCTTCATATTCTTCATCTACAGCAGTGTTTTCCAACCCTGTCCTCAGGGCCCACTTACAGGTCAGATTTCAAGAATAACCATGTGGAAAATTCAGACTGGATATTGCAATCACTGAGCAGCAAATCAAATCTCCTTTGTTGTATTTCCAATGTCTTGCAAACCTGGGGCACTATTCCCTTTAGAACACTAACTGTAGCGTTCGGGTGAGTAAGCGTTAACGTCAGGATAAGTGACTTTAACGCATGCCAGCCATATTACCTTCCTGACGCTAATCCCTGTATAAATCTGTTAGCGCATCTGTGATTAAAGTAGTTTACTCGAGCTTAAAGTACTTTGCGCATTCTATATTTAACATGGGGAGCACAATCCGTAATTAGTGTTAGGATAAGTAATGTATTACAAAGTCCTAACGCTAATTACTGCACGTATGGGTTAAACGGATTTTTACCATCACCCAGAAGCTGGTGCTGATTCTGCTTCTGCAGAATCATTTAGCACCAGCTAAACACCCCCCCCCCCATTAAGGCCCGCTTCAAACGAACGCAGTGATCACGTCCGTGTTGCCGCACAGTTTAACGTCCGTTGTAGCATAGAATCATGATCAATAGAGACCCACACACGAAGGACGTGCGCACCGAAGTGCGCACGCACCACGCAGATGGCAATGGATGCAATTTAGGCAAGGACGTAAAACCTCTAGGACGGACACGCAGAGTGCGCCACCTCCGCATAGCGTTCTGTGTGTGTGATGACACGATGTCAGATGGAGAGCATTTGCGATGTCCAGCACCTTGACACACAAAATGGCTTTTCATATCATTTTCCAATTTGTATCATTTTTCATATTAATTTTGTTTCCCATAATTCCCTTTTTTTTTCTACGTCCGTCAAGAAAAACGGATCTTCTGGTGTCTACAGTATCTTCCGTCAGTACGTGCGTCCCTTGTGCACGCACGCAGAGTGCGCACTGACTGCGTTCATCTGACATTAGCCTAAATCAGATGCTCACATCTCATCCCATGGAGAGAACGGTGGCCCAATCTGCTGCATCTGGCTCCCAGGAGCAGAGCGAGGCTCCTCCTCGATCATCTGCGACGCTGCACGATCTTGCGAGAGTGAGATCACGCAGGGCTCGTGGACCTGCAGCGCAACCCTCCATGGAGTCCTATGGACTGCAAGAGGTGATACTTGCGGCGGCACGGAATCGCTACTGCGGGTATCACTGAGAGTAGCACTGCGTTCCAAGGTAAGCTGCTGAATTAGCACCTGTCCCAGAATATGGTGCTAAAATGTGCACGCTGAGAGGAATCCTGCAGGCGCAGGTTTTCCCCATTTTACGGACAAGTAGGGAATAGGGACCCAGGCCTTTTAGTGGTTCCTGAAGACAGGTTTGGAAAACACTGATCTAATGGCTATTTGTTTGGTCATATGCTGCTTAAATTAGGAGATGTTACAGCTATCCTGTTTCCCCTTTTTCCCCTGCCTGCCCCTTTGTCTCACATCTTTGCCCTGGTCTGTTCTTCATTAGCCCTGTAAATAATTCAACTCTGTTTCACTTGTCCCCCTACTTCAATTTTGTGATGACTATATTATTATTATGTTATTAGCTTTCCTTATGGTTCTCCACAGTGAACGTGTAGACCTTTTGCTAATATTAAGGCACAAAACCCAAGAACTATAGCTGTCACGTATTAGGAAGCTCCAGACTTTAAGTGGACATAGAATCTTTCCATTAATTGTTTTCTATAAATCCACTAAAAGGCCAGTCTACACAGCTGAATGTAGTTAAATCCTGCCCTGCAGGGGGACTTAGTACTGTCCATAATTTCAGCTCAGACAGGGAGCCCTCAGCTCAGGTTACAGGGCTTGGAGACCTTTTGGAACTAGCCTTATCCAATGGATTTAAAGCCTTCCTGCATGGAGCCTCTGGATTCTTTGACGCGTTTAGCCCCCCTGTGGTCATGTGACATGCTGAGCTACTTTCCTGCATACATCAGAGGAAGACCAGCATTGAATTTAAGGGAGTTTTTAAAGGAAACTAAAGGGTTAACACAGGAGATGGCTGGATCAGGATGGGTTAATGTTTAACTCCTCCATTTCCTACCACATCCTGTTTTAACCCTTTAGTATCTATTTAATTTTCATAGCATTCCTTCTCTATGTTTTATTTATTCCATCAGTGCATGGAGATGGATTACTTTGACTTCACTGGTGTCATCTATTGAGGGTGAGTTTAATTTACGGACATGATATCCTGTAGTTATATTACGGTAAATATGCTGTTTCACTTTTCCAGAAACCAATTGTGATGCCACATTAACTATTATTGAAACATTTGATGCTTATATCATGTATCAACGTCAAACACTCAAGTAATAAAATACTCCAATCTCTCACTCAATTAAATGCATTAATTTGCTGAAATGATTTGTACACTTACAGTGTGTATCTGAACATGCATTTATCATATATTCCCCTATGCAATTTGTTTACCTTGTTACTTGTTATCTTTTGTTTTCATTAAATTTCTCCCTGGTTTAAACCCTTGCTCTGTAAAGGCCTTTAAGATTTTTAGAAATAAAAGCTTCAAATATTATTTTTGTGCCAGTGCAAAATTTCAGAACTTCCACCCGTATGTAAGAATCACTCGGCTGAAATGTGTGCCACTTTTGTTGAGACGTACACATGCTGTCTTGTATCCTCTGATGAATTTCTCTATGTCTTCCGCTTTCCCTGTAGGGAGACTAACATCAAGTGAGGCTTAAAATTTGATAAGAAGCTAATGATGCATATGTGTACAGATGTGCAGGCTTCATCCCCATCAGGTTGCCATGTAGAGAAATTGTGGGCGAGAATCCTTAACCCGTGTTTTGCCAAATCCTCATACTAAAATGATTATTCAGATTTGTTTGGTCATATGCTTCTTAAATTAGGAGATGTTATTGAATTTTGTCTTCCTTTGAGTCCAGTTAAACATTGCTATTTATCGGGCGGTTGGTGAAATTGGCCTTACCAAGTTGTCGGGCATATTCTCGGTTAGCATAAACATTACTTATAGTGAAACAGCTGGAGGAACGAGGAGGCAATTGGATCTGGTAGTGTCCAGTCAGATACCTCCAGCTGAGCAGCCTGCTCCTTTATCTCTTTCTTGAAGGCCAGAATCTTCTCCTTCCCATTCATTCCACATGACCCACTAATGTCCATCATCAGCCATGGTAAAACGTGTGCATCACTGTTTATCTAGGCTTGCAACACTGTTGAAGAAAATACTGTCTACATCTCTGTCCAGGGCCAGACTGGCCATTGTGCTGACATGGCATTTGGTCAATGGGCCGATGCCCTTGTTTGTTGGCTGGTCAACTGGCGATACTCAAATTATACAACGGCCTCGTTTTTAAAAAGCACAATGCATAGATTTATTTCTCTTTGAAGAATGAAGTTGTTGGAACTCTGAATTAGTGGATACTTTAATTATGACATCATGATATTGGAGAGATAGTGTAATACAAGATCAGTCCATGTACAGTGCGATCAAAGCTGTCAACTGGTAAGTTGAGTATTGAGCCAATATATTTGCTGCCTAATACCCACTGCTCATTGGGGACTCAGTAATTTTTTTTAAGCAATCAAAAGCTGCCCATTTCTACAGACAGAGATTAATAAAGGTACCGAACAATAATAATTTACACCAGGAATATTGCCTGGCCTCCAACAAAGAGTATCCTGATACTCTACATGTAGCAGAACATTTTCCTGAATATTAAGATTTTTTTTTGGTCAAACACTATCCCTGTTCATTAATTCATAACCCTAACATCTGTCTCTTAATGCCATAAATCTAATTTATTTTCCAAGCATAATTTGGTTTAAAATGAATCTCGAACAATACAATTGAATTCCTTCATTCTTTATATTTCATTTTATCATTTGACTTGATTTTGTATTAGTCAGAGACACACCTGCAATGAAATGTCATATGTCCAGCTCAACATAAATATGGCTAACCTAAAAACAAGCTTGACCTGTAGGTTTTAGGAAGGGAAAGTACTGTGTGAAAGAATGATTCTTGATGGGTAGTCCTTTTCAAAATGTGTAATTAATGGGCAAGAAAGACATGGAGTTGGTTACAGTTTAAAATAGGCTTGCCTTATTTGTATATTTATAGCACATTGTGGTTTTCTAGGTATCATTTTTAGATGAACAACAAAAACCTTAAATGGAGGGTTTTCTTTCAGACACATGAATCAGGATGATGATGGATAACAGTTTAGGGAAATACACAACAAAGAAAAAGTGAGAACAAAAAATAACTTTATTGTTTTAGGTTATATGATGTACGTACATAAATGGAGTCTTCAGCAATAAAATACTTTAAATCCAGGCAACACCAATTTAAAATCAGATCACTGTTCTGCATCTATATTTTACTGACACTATCCAGAGGTGGATCTAGACAACAATCTCAGGAGGGGCAGACCACCAATTTAATTTATTACACCTCCCCCTTTCATTTACTATGCCCCATTTCATTTAGTATACCCCCATTTCATTTAATATGCCCCCTTTCATTTGCTATGCCCCATTTCATTTAGTATACCCCTTTTCATTTCTTCTTTTTTTTTTAACATATTCAGGGTTATTCAAAGAGATCCGAATTGCTTGAGAAAGGTAACCGAACGCTGAAAATCAGCGTTCGGTTACCTTTCTTGGCCATTCGGCTATCCAGAGAGCAGGCAATTCGCCAAATCCTGGCGAATTGCCTGAACATACGGTGCCTGTTCGGTGCCTGTTTGAGGGTAGTGAAAACCCCATGAAAAAGCACTGCTTCGGCTATTCAGAGAACACAAACCAGCAGTGAAAGGTTCCCGAAATGCCCTGCTATTCGGTGGTTTAATTCGGCAAATTTATTCAGGAGAATCCCATAGGCTTCAATGTTAAAAATATTCCCGTTTTAATTCAATATCTAATAAACCGCTCATTATAAAATTATGCAGTAAAGAGTCTCTTTATTTATAGATTTTTTAGGATATTTTAACCCTTTCGCTGCTGAGGCTTTTCCCGCCCCTGTGCTGAGGTCATTTTTTACCTGTTTTGCGCATCATGTTTAAACGTGTTTTGAAGGCTTATTTTAGTATATGACATCGACATATTATATATCGTTCTTTCCGTCAGACTCGGTAGATTCATAATATGTCATTATTATATGTATACGTTATGTCATGTTTGTATATTATAACAAAAAATGCAATAAAATATGTATTTTCAATAATTTACAGCGTGTAAAGTGTTTTTTTCCACATTTTAACATGCGAGCAATTGCGGATATATTTTGTATGGGGTGCGCTTGTTAAAAAAATTAGAGATGGGGTCTCGTTACATTTTTTTTTGGGGAAAATGACACCATTTTTAACAAACGCACCGCATACAAAAATCGTTAATGCAGCATCATTGTTCACATTATAATTGAAATGGGAACAATATTGCTGCATTAACAAAACAAAAAAAAAAAAAAAAAGTGTTTATTTTTTTTTTATTTTTTTTTTATTTTTTTTTTTTTTAATTTTTTTTTATTTTTTTTTTTTTTACAATTTTTTTTACTTTCATGTTTGGTATCGTTGGAACGGCCATGCTCTGGCCGATCCAACGATATCAAAATTTAACCCCTAACTGCCACGGATCGGGAGATAGGGAGTTCATTGGAACTCCCTATCTCCACACTTCGTGGCAGTTAGGGGTTAATGCTAGGACTGGCGTCATCGTGCTGCGCACGATGACGCCAGTCCTCTGGGGGAGTTCCCGGAAGCTTGGCCGACATCCAAGATGTCGGCCAGCTCCCGGGAAGGATCGCAAATCGGCGCTTTTCAGCGCCGATTTGCGATCCAGCTCCCCAGGGGTTAATGCCAGGCATCATTTGGAAGGGCAGGCTGTGCCCTTCCAAATGATGCCTGGGTTAAGCCCCTGTGAGCCGCCGATCGGGAGGGAGAGAGGTCCGAAGGACCTCCCCCCCCTCCCTTTCAGGCGCCTCCTCCGCACATGCGGGGGGGGCGCCTGAATTATGTGTCATCGCGGGGGCGCGATGACACATAATAATGGCGGCCACTGCTCCGGATGCCGGGCTGACATCCAGGATGTCAGCCCGCACCGGAGGGGCCAGCGATCGGCCGGTACCCGGCCGAACGCTGACCCCAATGCGAGGACGCGCTCAGCGCGTCCTCCGCATACCAGGGGGAATGCTGAGGACGCGCTGAGCGCGTCCTTAGCATTCAAGTGGTTAATTTTTCAAATTTTTTTTTTTTTAAAAGTCCGATTTTTTTTTTTAAGTTTACTTATTTTTTCTGTTATTATCATTCCCTGGATCTCATATGTAAATTTCAGACATTTTCGCTCAGTAGTTTCTTTGCAAACAGTGTTTCACTTTTCAAACATTCATACAAACTGTTTTCCTAATTTATTCACTTCACTCTGTCTGCGGTCTCGGCTTTCTCAGCTTTTTCTGGTGGCTTCACTGCGTGTGATTGGCTCCTGCTCGGGTTTTTCCGTGGTTTTCGGCAGGTTAATGCAGATGTTTTTGAGGGTTTTCGGCGCGCATTCGCTGGGTTTTGCGGTTCGTTTTCATTGAGTTTGCGGCAGCGTTTCCATGCAATTCGGGGACCCTGTGGTGTTTGCTGAATACACCGCAGGGTCAATGGGATCGGCAAAAGGAACCGAATTGAAGAGAATGAAAAGTCACCGAACGTGCGGTGACTTTTCGAATCTCTTTGAATAACCCTGATTGTGCTTTATTGAGAAATTGAAAAAGTCATACATAAACATATCATCAGAGCAGAATATATCAATAAAGAAGGCAGAAAGCATAGAATATTGCATAGAACACAGGAGATGCTTTAAATACAATACAATACAATACCGGGGGGCATGAACAGCAGGCAAACGGCTGTGTTCGGGTGGCATGAACTACGTGGAGTTTTGGGAGGGGATGTGGGGGGGGGAAACCGTGCTAAGAGTACACAGTAAATGGAGAAAACCTAACAAGGTCCAAGGTCGGTGAGTGGTCCTTCCTATTCGGGGCAAGCATGTGTTCAACCAGTAGTACCAGGAGTGGTAGTGCTCAGTAACCTTACCCAGGGACAGAGCGACCCTTTCCTCCGCTGATCGAATATCTTCCACTTCGTGTAGCCATACGGTGAGGGGTGGGGCATTGGGCTTACGCCAGAACATTGGTATAACCAGGCGCGCAGCGTTCGATTTCCGAAATACTTCAGGCGAGTCCTCAGTGTGATTAAGTAGGCAGTATTCTGGGGTAAATGGGGGTGGTGGTTCCGTAACGTTGCAAAGACAATCATGGACGGAGCGCCAAAACGCAAAGAGCAGGGCAGCCCCACCATATATGGAGTGTTGCTGCATCAGGTATGTCACATCTCCAGCATTTGTTGGCTTCCCTATCAGCATAGTGGCCCAAAACTTGGGGTGTCTTTGCCACCTCATGAGCACTTTATAGTTGGCCTCCTGAACCCTCACTGCTGTGGAACTGGAGTGTGTTAGTTGGCATATTGCGCGCCATTGATGGTCTTCGAAAGCAAAATTGAATTCACTTTCCCAGCTAGCGCGAGTGGGACTGTTCAGAGAAGACGTGGCCTGGAGCATATCATACAACAAAGAGAGGCAGTGCGATGGGTATCTGCCCCTCTCTATCAACATCTCATATTGTGTTAGCGGTCTAATGTACTCTGGAAGTGGGGCGATGGATTGTAATGACTGAATGAGTCGGTGATGATGGAACCGTGTTAGGAATGAGTCCGCATTCGGTATGGGCAAGTGGTCACAGGGGATTGGGCCCGACTCATTCAGGAAGTGCTTAGGTCGTGGAGGGGTAGGTTGGCCGTCCGTGGTCATTGGGGATAGGGACCCAGAAAAAGCCGGTAACCACTGTAGGGGCAGGAGAGGTGAAGGAAAGGGAGCAATGCCGGCAGATCGCTTCAAGGAGTGCCAGGCTTTCAAGGTGGCATGTAAAATCCTTTTGGATTTTTTGCACTTTTGCACAGACTGATCATTCAGATAACAGGATAACAACTGATGAAGCCTATCGGTGAAAGCGCGTTTTTGTTGATCCTATTTAATTAGTACTTTAACAATTGATTTTATAGTTGAAGGTCAACCTTTTTTATTGATTAATAAATGCATTTTAATTGAATTATCTGCCGCTCTGCTGTCTTTTTTACATCAAGTGGAGAAATACCCTCCCCGCTCTTCTTTTCTTGGGATACTGAACAACTACATCACAGGACCCCATGCTGAGAAAAGGGGAAAAAAGAAACACCACTGAACTATAAGTATTCTTTAAGTTATGCACATTTATCATTATAATATAACCACTGTTTTGTTTAAATATTAATTCATTTGATGTTTGTACATTGGCCATTTTTGGGTTAAAAAAGTGGAAATTTTAGTAAGGTGCGCCTGGGAGTGTTTTCTTCTTTGCTAAATGAATCAGGTTAATTGCCCGCATGGTGTTTGCCCTGCCCTCCCTCCCCGGGATAAAGTCCGACTGATCATTGTGGATAAGCTGCGGAATGTACGGGTTGAGGCGAGTAGCAAGGATTTTAGCAAATAATTTCACGTCTTGGTTTAGCAGGGATATGGGCCTATAATTGCCGCAGAGCTCCGTGTCCCTGCCTGGTTTAGGGATAAGCGTTAATGTTGCCATCAGGGTTTGGGCGGTCAGTGGGTCCCCGTCCGTTATGGAGTTAAAGGCCACAAGCCATTGTGGGTCAAGTATTTCCCGAAGAGTTTTGTAGTACAGGAGGGGTAGTCCGTCGGGTCCAGGATCCTTTCCCGCCGGGGTCTGTTTAATGGCATCGGATAGCTCTGTCCCCGTAATCAGCTGTTCCAGCAGTCTTCTAGTCTCAAGGGGAAGGGATTTGTCGAGGTGGGTCCGTCAGTAGGCATCAATAGCAGGCTGTATCAGTGGGGCAGAGGGGGCGGGAATGTTGTGTGCGTCTGTGAAGTGGGTAAGTAAAAGGTCCATCAAGTCCCGCCCATTTCATTTCTTAAGCCCCCCTTTCATTTACTATGCCCCATTTAATTTATTTTGCCCCTGTTTCATTTATTATACCCCTTTTAATTTCATTTATTGTGTATCTATTTAGTTTAATATATGCCCATTAATGTATTATCCCCCATTAAATTTACTGTAATGACTGCCATCAATGCAATTATGATTTATTTTCATAACTTAAACAACTGATCCCTACACCGGCCAAGCTAGTATCAGGGAGTATTTATTTTTTTGAGAAAGGATTTTACCAGGAAGGATACATTGAGATTTCTCTCGTTTTCAAGTATGTCTTGGGTGGCGAGTATGTACCGTTAGGTGTCTTTCCCAAGGACACTTACTGGAGAGGTGCTCTTGCCGGGATTCAAACCTGTGTCTCCACGGCTAAAGAGCAGTGATCTTACCTCTACTCCATACAGCTGGTAATTGCTAGAAGACAGTGCGAGACAGTAAGCATTGACAGCTCCTTATTACCAGCTGTATCATGAATGAGCCACTATTTTGTGTACTCAGCTCCTAATGTTAGGCAGCTGCTTATGGATACTTCCAGAAGCTCTAACCTATGCTCACTGGTATTCTCTCTTCAAATCCATAGGATTTCATGGGGAGCAATGTGACATCCACAAGAGATCGCTTGTACAAAATCTCACAGGAACACGCAGGGCCATTGGGAGAACTCTCTCAATATCCTGCCTGTGCTCCGCAGTAAGAAAGCAGATTGTACAACAAATGCTTATGCCGGTCATTGAATACGGAGATGTAATGTATGCAGCTGCCCCGCAAACACACTTTCATAAACTTACTACATTGTATAACTCATTCTGCCGATTTGTGCTACAGTTTAACTACATGACCTTCCATTGTGATATGTTAAAGGAGCTAAACTGGCCATCACTGGAATACAGACGCACCCTTCACCTTTCCAACCTGATGTTTAATAGCTTCTCTGGGAAGCTACCACCTACCTGAATAGACTGCTTCCCCAGCAGTTCCATCATCCTATAACCTCCGATCCAGGACCTGCACCTTACTTACAATATCACAATACAAAAAGAAAGTGGCTCAATCCTCATTTAACTACAGAGCACCACAAATATGGAATAAACTTCCAGACACCATCAGATCATCCACCAGTCTAAAATCCCTTAAGAGATCTCTAATAATATACCTCATTACAGAATGCATCTGGAAACATGTGACATAGTGACTATATTTCTTACATATTTATTTCCTGTGTTATTCTGTATATTTGTGTTATTTTTAATATCTTGCATTTTATTACTTTGTATTTATGTACCCTACTGTAAAAATTCAATGTTCTTGATCCCAGGACATACTTGAAAACGAGAAAAATCTCAATGTATCCTCCTTGGTAGAATACTTTATAAGTAAATAAATCCTTCAGTTTCCAGCATGACGAGGCAGTAGATCGTATCACCCTCTTCACAGGGGACAAACCAGAGGTACGTTTGATTTCTAAGTGTATTTGTTTGTTGGTAGGTGTTTTTGCAGATGAAAAATGCTTAAAATGGTTCAAATCAAGTCGTTTGTAGCCCATACAGCGAACGCCATATGCATGTGCTTATGTGACACAACCCTCTTAGAGGCATGGCTGGGAAATTAAAAATGCAAATTATTAAGCTCTGTCATTCAGAAGATCACCTGGTATTTTCCACACGCTCACAAAGGAGCATTGGGCCTTCAGATCGTTTGCCAAAGTGCTCACTCAAAGAGTTGTTTAAGCCCCCTCAATCCAGTGCCTAAACGGCCCCTTATGTGAATATATATAACATTTTGTGAATCGCGTTAACAGCTTAGCTAAGCATCTCACATCTAGTACATAAAGTCCTTATCACTTACTCACAGTTTAATGTACAAAGCTTCATGAATTATTCTGTTAAAAAAAGGTAGGAGATTATGGGCTATTTTTAGTATTTGTGACTTTAAACTTAGTACAACATAGAACACTTAATGTGTTTATTTGAAACATTGTAATATTTCCAGTCCACCCCTAATTAATGAGCACTAGCATTTACTGATAAGTGCGGCTCTATATCGTGCCACATCAGGTCATTCTTGGCTAATAATATTATCTTCCACAATTTGCTTTATGCCTCCTGTACCATGCAGTTAATGGCTCCGTGTGTTTTGTGTCATTGTTAGAGCAATAAATGTGATAGTTAGGGGCCTTTCTGCTGATACGGATCAGATCAAAGTGTAATAGATTGGCAGACACAATATGAGCAGCCTTACCCACCTCTTAATATTACACAGATTTATGCATGTGATTTAATAGTGGGGCCTGTTAATATTATGATACTGGTAGTGTTAAAGAACAAGAGCAATATGCCTCAATTTGTAGCATGGTTATAAACAACAGCAACAAAAAAAATAAACATATGATCCGATCTTGAGTAAGTAGAACAAGCAGCGCAGTGTCTTAACCCCTTTCTAGCTGAAATCCTTCATCTAACGCAAAAAAAATATTGAAATCCATCATATCATTTTTTTCTACAAGCAAAAAAAAGGACTATTATTGGAAATATGAAAATCGATAATGATAATTTCATCATTATTTTTTCCCACATGGATATCCCAATATTCTGTTTGAAAATTCACAGTATAAGACCCAAACGAAAAAAATTCTCCCAAAGAAATGTAGAAATATGGTGGCTCTTATCGCAAAGCTATTAGTGGTTAACATTCACCAGTCTCTGAAATTTCAGATATGTGAGAGCTGAGAGTCCCCACAGGTAAAGTAGTGCTGGAATAAACCATTCGCAGAGCCTCGATCTCCTCGCCATTATAAGTATAGAAACTCACAATTGGTGGCAGGTGCTGTTCTATGAGCTTCTTAAAACATAGTTGCAAAAAAATTTTTGGAAAATAGAATTAGCCTAATACAGCTGAAACAAAATGTAAATAAAGCATGTAAAAACCAAATGTGTGGTTTATAAACACACACAATGGTCCAAAAGTACAGAAAACCACGGAAGTGCAATAAAAACTGGCCCCAACGCCAACCCCAATGTGTTGGGCTTCAACTGTCATGACCAGTTCGATTAACACTGTGAAAAAACTGAGGAGTGCCAAATGAAATGAAAATGAACACGGTTTGGCCAATTTTTGGTTTCGGAGATCCAAATGCGGATTTACCGTCGATTCTTGAGAAAAATTTGGATCAAATATCGGCTCACGCAGCTTTACTTTTCAATGGAAAAACTGTCTATATCGATTTCATTCGAATTTCTTGGTATGACGATTTCTGAAAAAATTTCAAATGTTAAAAGGTGTTGATAAATTTTTATCATAAATAAAGTTTTCAGGCATGGAAAATAGAGGGAATTAGACTGCAATCTTTTTTTAAACATTGGATATTTCTAATCATCATGTTTAAAGGCACAAATCTGAAAATAAGCTCGTACGTTTCACCTGCCAGCTTTTTTTCGTTTTCGAACCAGCGCTATTTTTCGAGTCAGATGATATTTTGAAAAAATATAAAAATATCGTTCGTAAGCAGCCAATATTTAAGAAAAATAAAATCAACTGATAGAAGTAAATCGATTTACTTCCTTTGGAAAAGCATTTGCAAATTATTACAAGTAGAAAAACTTCAAATGACGCATCTACAGAAATCATTAAAGAGTGTGGAATTTTTGTAGATACATTATTTAAAAAAAAATTTCAAACCGATTGTAATTATTGTAAATGTTTTTCTCTAAAAGAAAAAAAAATGATGCCTTAGTTGTAAATGATTAAGTTGTGCAAAAGCATTCTTTATAATCATATTATGTTCTTTTTGTGTGGGATGTGTTGCTTTTACGTCAAGTCATTTCATCTTGAAGCCACTAAATAGTTAAGATAGTGTGTAATAATTCAGCCAAATCCTCAGCTTTTCACTAGTGATTTAATGCATCCGTTGCCCTGCGGCATCATGTCCATGCCATCTGGCAGGTCCCATCCAACCCAACCAAACTAATTGTTTGAGATATGCTTATTTTTTTTTGTAAAGAGCACTTAATGTGCTTCAAACTGGTTATTAATGTTTAACAGTTAGTGGCCCACACCATGCATCATTAAGAGTTATGATGCGATGATTGTATTTTTTTCTTGTTCGATATTTTTTAGACAAAGAAAATATTACAATTTAATGCCGTGTCATCTTTTAAAATATTTTAATGTAAGACTAGTGAATGGCACTTTCAAGGATGTGTAAGGCAAAATAAATAAATAAATAAAGGCGCAAGGAAGTGTAAAAACCCCACTCATTAATAACAGGGAAAATTTTGATGTGGTTTAAATTACGTATACCGTTCCCAAGGAAATGTATTGCCACTAGCTTGTCAAATTGGTCTAACATTTAACGGCAGGGATGTATTTACACATTATTATAGTTTACAGACTCGTTACAGGGAGTTTTCTGGCTTTGCAGCTCTTCTGCACCTACAAACCTAAAATACTTGTATGTCAGATAGCTGAAATAGGGGTTGTTTGGGAATAAAAAATGAGACAACAATGTTTTCCTCTCACTAACTGCCCTTTCTCTCAGTCAATATTAAAGAATGCCACCTCCCTCCAATCTTCCACCATATGTCAATGCAGAATGGGCCAATACAAGAATTAGAAGACACCCGAGGCTCTCTCTCTGGGCAGGGCAAAAGGAAAACAAGGACTGGAAGACAAAAATATAGCAGGAAAGGTGCTGCTCAGGGTTCATGTCACTGCAGCAATGACTCAGGCATCGCCAGCCAGGGGTCCTATCGCCAGAGGGGATCGTCAACCAAGTGCCAAGGTTCGTTATGCCAGAGAAGGTAGCCAGACAGGAGCCAAGGGGTAAACAGCCAGGAGAATTGTCAGACAAGCCAAATCAGTACACAGGTGATCAGGAGGATATAGCAAGGAACGCACTGAGAGGAGTGAAAACCACGCCAGGGCTAGGAACCATGGTTCCAGCGTCTGATCTTAAACTCAGCGAGTGCCACGTCATCACACCGCAACCCGCCTGCGAGCTCAACCCGTGACCGTGTGCCTCCAATACTTCACTCGACGGCTGGCCAAGGAACAGCGAGGAAGGTTCTGCCGGCCGCCGGGATATGGCTGGCACTACAGCGTGGGACGTAACAGGCCCCCCTTGGCTCCACCTGCACCCAAGTTTGAGAGATTCATACAAGCTGGATACTGTTATGCTTATTTGTGGCTGAGTGCAGACCTTTCTGTATATATTCTTTTATGTATATATAGATACTGGAAATTGTGTTTTTTAAAAACACATTATGCTTTCTAGAGTCCAGCACGGTTGTATTCCTAGGGTAACTTGTTTCCTACTGGGATTTTTTTAAAGGTATAAATATCCTTGATCTAAGAATCCCACAGAATCATTATTTCTCTGAAGGACACGTACATGGTAATTTACTACTCTTTATGAGTCATTTCTTCAGCTCTTCAGGACTTACCCTAAATTTCCATGACCGATAGCATTTAGCGCATAACTTGCTGCTTAGTGCAGTTATTCATGACTTCTAATTATATCAATAATATATAACGAAGAAGGAAAAAAGGAGAAAGGACATATAAGTAATATCTAATTACTAAACTTGTGCACTGTGAAAAAAATGTATTACTCAAGTTAAAAAGTAATCCAGATCTTCATCTAGGAAAGGCTCTTAAGTGGTGTGAAGCACTTTATAAGGTCTTCCCATACCTAGCTTAGAGGCTTCTGATTGGTTGGTTTGTTTTACCTGTTCTGGCTGGTATCATAATTTCAGGCTGAACAGGCAATTTAGATTGGTTCCGTTGAACCAACACTGACTTGATAAATTATATCTGTAAAATTCAGTGAACAATTTACCACCCTACCTTCCTCTGTGCCTTTGTCCCTGGTTTTATACTGGTGGCTTAGTGAAAATTTATTTTCTCTTTTTAATCAACATATCAACCATTATAAAGCCCTTTCCTTCAGCACAGGAACCCTAGCCTCTCAATCTGCTCAGACCACCACGTCCTGATCAATGTTCGCTTTTTGTGTTGTGATTAAAAGGCAGCTGGTGGTGATTGATTTACTCTAGATTTCCTGGTTTCATCAATATGGAAATATGACAACAGAAATTACATTTTCATTTTGCATAATAATAATCAAAGTATACAGTCTAAAGACACGTCTCGCCCTAAAGTATAGCTTGCATTTTGTAAAAAACGTAAATAAACAACTGTACAGAGAGGGTTATCATTAAATATCTGGAATTCCTGCAGATATATGGGTTATTATTTGTCGTTGATTCAGTTCCCCGGAACAACCTTATAAAACAGAAATAGAATTAGAAAGGAAGACCAATGGTTACCCCATGTTAGTTCAAGTCAGAGTCTCGACAGAATGCAATAGATTCTTTTTGTAAAAGCCAGCACAATTTAAATAAACTCCTGTATAACATGCGGAGTGGAAACTAAACAATGTGATCCATGCTGAACAAAAGGGAACAGTATAAGAGACTACAAAATGATCACAATGTTTATTGCAGACTAAAGCAGAGCAATGACAATAAAGTTACATAGCTTCGGGTGTTAGGTTATTCAAAAGAATTATGATCAAGGTGACATCTATGGATACATTCACTTAGGCAACTGGATACAGGAACAGTCTTTGCTTCGTCTCCATCTGGAAATTAAATTCAATCTCTATAATCTGCAGGCTTGCTAGTTATCACTTTCACTATATTTCCTCTTTTTCTGTTTCCTTCCACCTTCTTCCTCTGCTTTCTCTGTTGTTCTCATTTCATACTATGAATCAGTATAGTCTTTCTCACTGGGTGCGGCGCCCCAAGTGGAAAAGTCCATACCTGACTTTACACTTTCTGGTGGTGCATTGTATACAAACATATTGTAAAACATTATGTTCCTGCGGTGTGTATAAGGTGTATATGAAACAAAAATTAGTTTTGTGTTTAAACTTGGATCCCTTCCCTAAGATATGTCATTATTATATACATTCCAAAAGTCTAAAAAAAGTATCCAAAACCACTTCTGGTCTCAAGCATTTCGGATAACCTGTATGAAGTCTTCTTGTACTACTGTACATATTTGTGAGTGAACTCATATTCTTTGTCCCTATGTCTTACACACCTCAAATAATTGTGGGCTTCTGCAGTATTTTAACAGCATAGCATAAGCATTAACTGAAAGCCTTTCCTGGTAACTTTTCTCCTTCAAGCCGTACACCATTTTAGTAGCCCTTCTCTGAACTCTCTCTAAGATTTCTATATCCTTCTGGAGATACGGTCTCCAGGACTGCACACAGTACTCCAAGTGAGGTCTCACCAGTGCTCTGTACAGTGGCATGAGCACTTCCCTTTTCCTACTGCTAATACCTCTCCCTACACAACCAAGCGTTCTGCTAGCATTTCCTGCTGCTCTATTACATTGACTACTTACCCTTAGATCCTCTGAAATAATAACCCCTAAATCCCTTTCCTCAGATGTTGAGGTTAGGACTGTATCAAATATTCTATATTCAGCCCTTGGGTTTTTACGTTCCAGGTGCATTATCTTGCACTTATCCACATTAAAACTCAATTGCCACAGCTCCGACCATTTTTTTAGTTTACCTAAATCATTTGTCATTTGGCTGATCCCTCCAGGAACGTCAACCCTGTTGCAAATATTTGTGTCATCAGAAAATAGACATACTTTTCCATTAATACCTTCTGCAATATCACTAATAAAAATATTAAAGAGAATGGGTCCAAGTACTGACCCCTGAGGTACCCCACTGGTAACAAGACCTTGCGCCGAATAAACTCCATTTACCACAACCCTCTGTTGAGATTAGGATAGATTGGATGATAGGAGGTTTTGGCTGTTGAATGGTAACCATGAATAAGGAGAGTGATGGATTATGGCGTGGTGTTTGTCTGAGGAGAATTCCATTGAAGAGATTAGAAGGCATAAAAAATCTAAACAAATTATGAAGGATACATGTGAGCTTTAACACCATCATTTAAGAATAAAATTTTCGACAAAATAGGATTTCTTATTTTTGTGCCGATCCCAATATCTCCATTATACAGTATATAATCAGCCAATAACCTATCAAACCCTAGAAATTTTTGGAGAATCATAAGTAACATACAAGCACCCCAGTCCACTCCCAGCCGGCTGCTATCAAAGTAAACAACCAAACCCTGCAACACCCTCTAGATGTTGCAAATGCCTTTAATAATTATTTTGTTGGGTGCGCCACCACCCTAATTGCTAAGCTAGCAAATGACACACCTACAGAAAGACCACACACAGGTCAGGCCCCTCCAACCATACAGGGACCCCGTATCGCAGATAAATTCAACTTTAGACCAGTGCCTGTCAGTATAGTTACTAAACTGCTCTGTAATCAAAAAATGAAATACCAATCTGGACCTGATCAAATCCCAGCAATGCTGCTGAAAATCAGTGCCCCAGCAATTGGAAAACCTGTCGCAACACTCATCAATGAATCACTGTCAACTGGATATATACCCAAACTATGGAAGACTGTGAGAGTGGTACCTATTCATAAAAGTGGTGACAGTACTTTGGTATCCAACTACCGTCCAATCTCATTGCTCCCAGTTATGTCCAAAATTTTGCAAAAATGCGTGTACACACAATTATGTGATTATTATCAATCTTCAAACTATTTAACCCCAGATCAATCCGGCTTTCGTCCAAATCACTCAACTACAACCGCCCTTTTAAAAGTTTGCAATGATACCCAAGCTGGCATTGAACAAGGAGCCCTAACTGGAGCCATCTTTCTTGATTTTGCCAAGGCCTTTGATACAGTAGACCATGGCGTCTTATTACAAAAACTTAAAAACTCTGGTATTGGTGATCACACGCTAACCTGGTTTGAATCATATATCCAACCGATCGCAACATGTGTCCATCTCTGGAAGGTCCTCCCTCCCCCTCCCAGTTACATGCGGAGTAGCCCAGGGCTCAATACTCGGCCCCCTGCTATTCACATTATTCATAAATGATCTGCCCAATGTCTGCAAAGCCTCAACTGTATACATGTATGCAGATGACACCGTAATCTATACCAGCAAACCAGATCTCCCACAGCTGGAGGCCGTGCTGCAAGAACAATTCACAGAGGTAGAAAAGTGGATCACAGATAACAAACTTTTTCTAAATACTGACAAAACTGTAACAATGCTTTTGGAACAGCACCTAAACTACATAAACTGCAAAATCTCCATCTACATGTCAGGTAGGGATGTGCGTTTCGGGTTTCGGAATTTCAGAATTTTCACGAAATTTCCCGATTCGTGTTTTCGGATGCGGACGATTTTCCAAAAATTTTTAGATCCGAAAATGGCAGATCCGAAAAGTTTTCCGAGCCGAAACGAAATATTTTCGGAATTTTCGAATGGACTTGAAATGTGTCAAATCGAAATTAATTTTTCCTCTATTCATGATTTGATCTTTATTTAATAAAAAAACACGATAGAATCGCCAGAATTATCGTAGACACTTTGAAACGAGGAGAACAGACGTTCCGAAAAAACGAAAATTTCCAAAATTTCCGAAAAGTCGATACAAAAAACGAGCAAAGTGACACGAAAATACGAAAAATGGTCGATATTCTGAAAAAAAAATGTACACGAAAAACGAACCGAACCGAACAAAATCGAAACAAATCGGTCGAAACGAGCCGAATCGAAAAGTTTAAACATCCGAACAAATCGAACCGAAAAAAAAATCGGTGCACAAGCCTAATGTCAGGACAAAATCAAATGGCACGCTGACCACAGTCACTTCTCTCAAATATCTAGGTATGTGGTTAGACCAAAATCTATCCTTTGGCCCCCACATAGAAAAACTCTCATCCAAACTTTACCCCAAACTAGGTGCCCTGTACAGAAACAAATCCTGCCTGAGCCCCGCGGTAAGAAAGCAGATTGTACAACAAATGCTTATGCCGGCTATTGAATACGGAGATGTAGTGTATGCAGCGGCCCCACAAACACACCTTCAGAAACTTACTACATCGTATAACTCATTCTGCTGCTTTGTGCTACAATGTAACTACATGACCCACCTTTGTGACATGTTAAAAGAACTAAACTGTCCGTCGCTGGAATCTAGACGCACCCTTCACCTTTCCAACCTGGTGTTTAAGAGCTTCTCTGGGAAGCTGCCACCCTACCTGAATAGTCTGCTTCCCCTAGCAGTTCCCTCATCCTATAACCTCCAATCCAGGACCAGCACCTTACTTGCAATACCACAATACAAAAAGAAAGTGGCTTGATCCTCATTTTCCTACAGAGCACCGCATTTAAGGAATAACCTTCCAGACACCATCAAATCTTCCCCCAGTCTTAAAGGGATACTCTAAGCAACATGACCACCTAAGCTATTTTAGGAGGTCATGATGCCCGGAGTATCCTGCCCTTTGTCCCCCCTCCCTCCGCTCAGCCGATCTGCAGAAAAGGCTGAAAACAGCTGAGAGAGGCGGAGGACTTTACTCCGCCCTCCCAGCTGTCAGTCAGCAGAGCGGGAATCATATTTCCCGCTTCTGCCGACTTTTGCCGAGTAGGAGACGTCATCGCGCTTTCAGCGCGATGACGTCTCCTACTCCCCGCAGAAGCTGGCGGCTCCCTCTTCGGGTTAGTGTTGCGCGCATCCTCTTGCGCGCAACACTAATCCTCAGAGGGAGCCGGGAGGAAGCCTGCCGATTGGCTGGCTTATGTGAGAGGCGCGCATGCGCGCTTCTCACGTAAACCAGAAGCCAAGACGCAGCAAGAAGAAGGACGGGAGCGGAAGAGGAGGGAGGTGAGTATAAAAAAAAAAAAACGCCGCTGGAAACCAGAGGATTTTAAGGTAAGTATTGCAGTTACAAGAAAAGAAAAAAAAAAGAAGGTTTTATTAAGGGAATAGGGATAGGTTAGGGAAAAAAAACGGGGGGTGATTTTTTTGTTGGAGTGTTCCTTTAAGTCACTCAAGAGCTCCTTACTAGCATACCTCGGTACAGAATTCACCTGTAAACATGTAACATAGTAACTATATTACTTACATATTTATTTTCCGTGTTAATCTGTATATTTGTGTATTGTTTTTAATATCTTGCATTTATTACTTTGTATTTCTGCAACAACTGTAAAGTTTCAATGCTCTTGAACCCAGGACATACTTGAAAACGAGAGAAATCTTAATGTATACTTCCTGGTAAAATCCTTTATAAATAAATAAATAAAATAAATAAGTTGGTTAACTGGCTCTCACTTTATACTAAGTGTAAGATGCAACCATAGAGGTTGAATGTTAACTGGAGGTGCCACTCAACTAGGAAAAACAATCAGGCCATTACTATGGACTTGAGGAGCCCCAACAGTGTCTTACTTCGAACAAAGGCCCAAGTGTTTCCCCCACCCTTATACAGGACTGTGGCTCTATACATACACAGGGTTATCCAAAGAGATCCGAATTGCTTGAGAAAGGTAACCGAACGCTGAAAATCAGCGTTCGGTTACCTTTCTTGGCCATTCGGGTATCCAGAGAGCAGGCAATTTGCCAAATCCTGGCGAATTGCCTGAACATACGGTGCCTGTTCGGTGCCTGTTCGAGGGCAGTGAAATCCCCATGAAAAAGCACTGCTTCGGCTATTCAGAGAACACAAACCAGCAGTGAAAGGTTCCCCTAATGCCCTGCCATTCGGTGGTTTCATTCGGCAGGTTTATTCAGGAGAATCCCATAGGCTTCAATGTTAAAAATATTCCCGTTTTAATTCAATATCTAATAAACCGTTCATTATAAAATTCTGCAGCAAAAAGTCTCTTTATTTATAGATTTTTTAGGATACTTTAAGCATTTTTCTTATTTTTTTTTTTTTTTTAAAAGTCCGATTTTTTTTTTGATTTTTTTTTCAGTTTACTTATTTTTTTTGTAACAGCCCTCTTTATTATCATTCCCTGGACCTCCTGTGAAAATTTCAGACATTTTCGCTCAGTAGTTTCTTTGCAAACAGCGTTTCATTTTCCCAGATTCATACAAATGGTTTTGCTAATTTATTCACTGCCTCCTCTGCGTCTCAGCTGCTTCGGCTCTGTGTGATTCGGCTCATGTTCGGCTCCTGTTCGGCTCCTTCGAAGGTTAATCCAGATGTTTTTGCTTGTTTTCAGCTTGCATTCGGTTAGTTTTCGTCAGGTTTTCGGCAGCTTTTCCCTGCAATTCGGGGGCCCTGTGGTGCTTGCTGAATACAACGCAGGGTCACCGAAATGCAATCGGCAAAAGGAACCGAATTGAAGAGAACGAAAAGTCACCGAACGTGCGGTGACTTTTCGAATCTCTTTGGATAACCCTGACAGTATATTTGGCAGCCCAGTATAGTGACAGTAAGGAGAAGGCAGGCATGATCTAGTCTCCAGGAAGCCATATTTAATGCATGTGGGTATTACATCTTCACACATACATATCCATATTATGAAGATGCATTCCTCAAAACACCTGCAGATTATTTACAAATATCCATTTGCAGGAAAAAAAAACAGTAATAACAAAATGTGACTATGACAAAATTACATTTGAAATAAATGTTACAATTATGACTTTTTAATAGCATTAAGTAGAGAAATCCGCTTCCCCTCCTTTCCCAAGTTTATTCTAAAACCTGCCTCAATGACTTCCATTGCATAAAATATTTTTGTACGCAGTATATACACATATTTAGATGTAAAACGTGTGTGTGTGTGCAAATATATATAATTGCTATTTTGTATAGGGCAGTAAGCATACTGACTTTACATGCACTTTAACCCCTGCACTCCCAAAATCGAGTTAACTCAATCCTGCATTGTAATACAATGAAACGAGATCATTAGTATATCAAAACCCTCTTTGCATACTTTTGAAGCAAGATTAGTGTGCTCTATGTGGAGAAACAAAATCCACAGTCTTATCTCTCTCTTTTTACCCTATATCACTGTAGACAAGCCACAAGGAGCAGCTCACATGCCCATTGTATGAAAACATTCTGAAACTTTGCTGTTGCATTATTGCAGCCAAGAAGAAGGCAGAATGCAAGGAGAGCTCTGGGGTGACTCACTGCTGTACAGGGATAAGATTCAGGGGTTATAAATACTGAAAATCCCTGTACAGTACAGATACAAGGTGTTACTGTAATTTCCACACACAGGCATTATGTCACATACAGATATTATTTTTATATTGTGCTGGCATTTTTGGAAGCTGCAATGCTAATAATCTCATTATGAATATGATCACTACAAATCCCCATAAGCAGCAGATATGACCACTTTTATTATCTATTTGCTCATATTTACAGACTATTTCTGTCTGTTGTGATATAATCACTGGACGGACGTGAATATCACTGATTCAGATTTCTGCTTTATTGTGCAGCCATTGCAGGGTAAAATTTCACAAATACAAAATAAACACCTACTCCTGGATGAAGAGGCTAACTTCACACTGGAACAGACCTGTTTAACATGGTGGACGGCTAAGGCTAGGGACAGATGAGCGCATTTTCTGCGGCCACCGTCAAAATGTACGTCGATGCGTGCGCACGCATTTTTTCACGGAATACGCTTAAGTGGTCAGACGATGCGCAATTCTGGACGTATTTCATGACGATGGGGTGAAAAGAAGTCTAGGGAAATCCGGCTGTTTGAACGTTATGTTGGCCGCACACTAGCAGCGTCTGACATCTCCTAATCACGCACACACGCTGCTATGCGGCCGCAGCGCACTCTGTACGTCAGTACCAGCGGTTTAACGTTCTCGAAAAAATGCGTTCATTTTCCACTTGCGTTGCGCGGCCGGACTTTTGTGCGACCGTACTTCGTATATTGGCTGTCATTGCCCGGCATCTGCTGCTAGTGCGGCCGTGATTATGTGCGCCAGAACGCGCGTTCGCACTGCCTCAGTCTGACCCTAGCCTAAGCCGTTTGCCAACCTATAAAAGTAAAATCATGTTTACCGTCCTCCTCGGCTCAGGATTAGGCTTTCCTCCCTCTGCACACTGTACACAAGACTGCACACTGAGGGAACCACACACCTCCTTTAAAGGGCAGGCCAATCCTAAATAGGTCTCAGCCATTAGTTATCCCTTTCAGGGAAACGGGGAGTCCTCCATTCGCCAGCTAATTAACCTATGCTCTACGACCCTGCCCTTAATCAGAACTGTCACACTGTATGCTGATGACAGAGTCCCCGTGTGACATTGCGCAAGATAAGGGACACTATCTAGAGTTCAGAACCTTTCATATCAACAATACTTCGGACCTCTCCTCCTCCCCATCCGTGCGGGCCAGCGATTAAAGGCAGGCACTGCCTGGAAGGGCACAGCCTGCCCTTCCAAGCGTCGGCTGTCTTTAACCCCTAGGGGGCTGGATCGCAAAAGGCGCCAACATGCGCCGTATCGCGGTCCCCTCCCAGAGCTGGCCGACATCTTGGATGTCGGCCAAGCTTCTGGGATATCCCCCTAATGACTGCCGTCATCGCGCAGAGCGCGATGGCGCCAGTTTTTAAATTAACCCCTTGCTGCCACCTATAGTAGAGATAGGGGGTTCCAATGAACCCCCTATCTCCCGATCCATGACAGCTAGGGGTTAATGTTTACTATCATTGGAACGGCCAGAGCGTGGCCTTTCCAATGATACCAAACATGACCATGTAAAAAGTAAAAAAAAAAAAAAAAAAAAAATAATAATTAAAAAAAATAAAAAAAGAATAAGTTTTTTTTTTTTTTTTTAGATTTATTAGTGCAACAATATTGTTCCCATTTCAATTATAATGTGAACAATGATGCTGCACTAACGATTTTTTCTATGGGGGGGCGTTTGCTAAAAAACACGGAATTTTCCCCAAAAAAAGTAACGATTCCTCATTTCAAATTTTTTTAACAAGCGCACCCCATAGAAAATATAACCGCAAACGATCGCATTTTAAAATGTGAAAAAAAACACTTTACACATTGTAAATTATTGAAAATTCTAATTTTATTGCATTTTTTTGTTATAATATACAGACATGACATAACGTATACATATAATAATGACATATTATGAATCTGCACAGTCTGCCGGAAAGAACGATATATAATATGTCTGGGTCATATATTAAAATAAGGCTTCAAAACGCGTTTAAACATGATGAGCGAAACCGGTAAAAATGAGCTCAGCACAGAGGTGGGAAAAGGCTCAGCAGCGAAAGAGTTAATGGTTTAACTATCTCAGAATAACAATTTCTTCTCAAAAGTTCTATTTTACCCTATATTTAAACCTTAACTTTGCATCCCATGTATAATATAAGTGTTATTCTAGCATTTTTTTTTACAAGTGCTTGGTATTGAAGGGGTTTATGTCACCATTCTAATATTTTCTGAAGATCTTTCGTGTATCTACAGAACTTGTTGGAGGGGTAAAAGGATAAAAATGGAATGCTTTAACTGATTCTCAGAACAGCTTGTGAGCCCATTAATGCTCTGAAACGCCAAATGGAATTAAACTAAACATCAGCCATGTAGCAAACAAACTGCTATTGTCTGGGCAGAAAGACATGTCCTCTGCTCCGCAAAACATTTATGTTAAGTCTCTTCTTGCTCACTGCCCTGCAAAGATCCGGGGAGCAGAATACTCCGTGGCAGGCTGCCATGCTTGTTTTCATTTATCTGCCTCTAAACACCATTTCAAAAAGTGCAAAAGCGTGTTGTTGACGGAGTGAATTGTTTATAGCATAATTGAGTGTTTTAGTGCATCCCACATCAGAATAAAGAAAGAAAGAGGGAGGGCTGCTGGGTAGGGAGATTGCAGCTGTATCTACTTGAGTTCTTTGTCTAATTGACAGCTAGAGGCATCACAAAATATATTGTCGACACTGCATTGTGCCCTGTTATGTTATAGGATAATCAGAGACTTGGGCCCTATTAAGTGGAAAGGTATAATAAAAAGCTTCTTTTTTTAAAATAACAATCTATATTTGCTTTGTTTCAATAATTGGATATAGAAGAAGGGACAATACAAGGAGTCATTTAAAATAAAAAAAATAATTTGTTAGGCAGAAAGCAAACGGTAAATACTTACCGCTTATTGTTTATATAAGGAATCTTATTGTGTTCATTTAATAATTATCTTGCGACAACATCATTAACCATGAATAGAAGTGGCAGGGAGGCTCTCTCAATTCTAGACAAGTGTTTGTTGTAAAGTTACTGTTAATAATAGCTTCTGTCTTTATAATACATAGAGGGAGGCCGCTAGATATCGAGTGTCGTGTTTTGTGAGATGTCAGTGCAAAGAAATGTACACATTTATTGTATCTTTGTATGTCATTAGTTATTTTTTTCTCTTTACAAAAGGTCTCTGCCTGCAGCATTAATTCAAAATAAAATGTACTGTATACAGTTGAAGCAATTGAAATGCAATGTTTGAAGCACTTATCATATAGCCTTTGAAATTCCCTTAACAAAGGTCTGATATACACAGGTGAGTTTGTGTTGATGCCAGATTGTATAATTTTTACAATATTGTGTTATGTGTTGCAAGTGGAAAGCATGTGGCAAATGTCCTGTGAGATTTAAATTAAATGATTCAGGCGATAGAAATAATATATATATATTTTTTAAAAAATCACCACTCTAAAATGTAAAATCATGGCACTGTATGAATATGGTTTTGCGCTTAACTGCGCTGATGGTGCCTTCGAGCACAGATCTGTATACATTATCTGTGTCTTGCAAAAATAAAGAATTTGAAAGAATAAATAAATTCAAAGCTATTATGACAGGGGTCAGCAACCTTTTCTCTCCAGATGTTTTGGAACTACAGCTACCATGATGCTTTGCCACTCATTATACTGACTGAGCATCAAGGGAAATGTAGTCTGGAGGGCCAAGGTTGCCTACCCCTGCACTATGATATTAATGCACCAGTCTCAGCAGTGATTAATTCAGATTCCCGATGAAACTCCCTCCTGAAAATCACCCCAACTGTAGCTCCCATGAGTTGGACCCTAACCCCAAAAGAGCACCCTGCTGGGGCAAAGGATTTTCGGGACACCGGGGTTTAAAATTTCTTCAGATGTTTCCATTAAAGTGAATGCCCTGTGGCCCTTGAATGAATGGGATTGGTTGGCACATCTGGCTCCTGAATGGTGATTGGCTGGGGTTTCAAACCAGGCTCCTGGATGGTGATTGGCTGGGGTTCCAAACCAGACTCCTGGATGGTGATTGGCTGGAGTTTCAAAACCAGGCTTCCCCTGGTGTCATAGAACACAGGGAACACAAGGGACAGGCTGAAGGGCATTTGGATTATGTTCTGATGGGGGCGGGGTCACAAACCACCACTTTAAACATGAAAAAACAAACAGACCAATAGCTTAAATGAGGGGAATAGCAGAGGAGCAAGGTTTTAGTACAGTCCACAGTCTCTGAGCACGGGGTTCCGTGACATATAAAAATTGCATAATGAATAGGATACCCTTTAAAATATGGGATTTTACAAAATCTCACAATATATTCAAGATATTTTCATTATTATAACAATCACCTGACAGATGGACATACAATTATGGCTTGTTTAAAAAGCAATATACAATACAGGTCAGACACGCTTATCTGGAATTCTAAAATCCCGAACACTCCCAAAACCAGAGATTTTGGAGTCATCTGGATTTTAGTGATTTTGGACATGGTAAACTCTGTACAGTCAATGTTGTTCAGGAACTCAGCTCTCAAGCACTGCAGCAGACCCTGACACACACTGGAAGCCCCAACTTGTGACATGCTGCCAGAGTCACGTTGACTCCAGGCAGCACGTCTGTGAAGAAAGGCTGCAGAGCGCTCTCAGCATGTGTACATGCTGAAAGCTGCAGCAGGAATTAGATTGTGGCTCTTCCACCCACGGCCGGATTTGCATCTCAGGAGCAGTGGCGGAAGTACCAGGGTCGCAGCGGTCGCAGTTGTGACCGGGCCCTGGCATTCCGCCACTGGAGGGGGGCCCAGCGCCGCCTGCCAGATTCCGGCAATCAGCGCCGGAATCTGGGAGCTGCGCGCTGGCCATCCCTCTCCCTACGCGAGCGGTTGCTGGCTTGTAGCTTGGCCGCTTGCTTGGGATGGGAACCACGTGACCAGCGCACGAGATCCTCTTGCGAGAACTCTGTGCTGGTCAGGTGGTCGCCAGTGAGCGGCCACGTTGCATGCTTCCAGCGGCCGCTCGCAGGAAGAAGAACACTGGTGGAGGTAAGAGCTGGGGGCCCTATGTACCCATGAGAGCTTGGGGGCCCTATGTACCCATGAGAGCTGGGGGCCCTATATACCCATGAGATCTGGGGGCAAAATATACCCATGAGAGCTGGGGCAAAATATACCCATGAGAGCTGGGGGCAAAATATACCCATGAGAGTTTTGGGCCATATATACCCATGAGAGCTGGGGGCCCTATATACCCTTGAGAGCTGGGGCCCTATATACCCATGAGAGCTGGGGGCCCTATATACCCTTGAGAGCTGGGGGATCCTATATACCCATGAGAGCTGGGGGCAATATTATATCCATGTGAGCTGGGTGCAATATATACTCATGTGAGCTGGGGGACAAATATATCCATGTGAGCTAGGGGCTATATATATATCCATGTGAGCTGGAGGGCAATATATATCCATGTGAGTTGGGGCAAATATATCCATGTGAGCTGGGGGCAAATATATCCATGTGAGCTGGGGCAATAAATATATATCCATGTGAGCTGGGGGCAATATATATCCACATGAGCTGGGGCAATATATGTCCACGTGAGCTGGGGAAATATATATCCATGTGAGCTAGGGCAATTATATCCATGTGAGCTGGGGCAATACTATCTTTTTTTTATATTGCAGAAAAAAAAAGTAAAAATATGGAACTTTTTTTGGGGGGGCCCTTCATAGATTCTTGCACCGGGGCCCTCAGGTTTCTAGTTACGCCACTGCTCAGGAGCCTGTAGGAAAGGAAATGTAGAGTGCCACCTCCCAACAACAAAAAACGTGCCAACATGACTTTTAAAATTTTTGTTTTGCTGCAAACTAAGAAAGTTTTTTTTTAAAACTAAGAAAGATTTTTTTTAAAAACTGTTTATGCGCTCAAATCAAAATAAGGGGCAGATTCTATTGCCTTAGTTGAGTTAGTGCAGTGGCATTGTTTGTTTTATATGTAAAAGCATATATTGCCTCTGCCGTAGAATAAATAAAAAAAATATTTTGCATTTACTTTTTTTAAATTTTTATTTTTACACATTACATGGTCATGTTTGGTATCATTGTACAATTCAGAGATGGAGGGCTCCAAAGTCTCCCTGTCTCTCCTCACTGAAGTGCAACGGTCTAGGTTGTCGATGAAACAATGCATTGCATCCTCAGCTCCACACTTGCTGGCAGTGTAACAAATGTAAAGATGAGTTAGCACAGCATCACTGTTCACTTTGTAATTGTAAACTGAATAATAGTGCTGAAAAAAATAATATTTTAATTTGTTAGTTTATTTTTACATAAATCTTACCTGTTTATATTTGATATCAGTGGAAAGGCCATAATCTGGAAGTATACTAACACTGACTTGTCTTTCTATTATATATGGATGTAACTTGGCAGACATGAAAGTACGAAACATGAATATATACTCTGTTGCAAGACTTAGGGGACAACCAAGTCTAAGGCTAGTGTCAGACGAGCGTCTTTGGAGAGCGGAAGGAACGTCTGTGAGAGTGGACGTTCCTTCCACTCGACGCCCGTCTGGCCACCTCACTGAGCGCACTGCTCAGCGCTGCAAGGCTCGATCCTCCTATGGAGGATCACACTTGCAGATCTGTCAACGTTCGTCCTAGCGCTTTTCCGGAGAGGCTTGGATAACGGATGCTTGTTGCACGTGCATTTCGTGCGCGTGCACAAGCGTGTGACCGGCCCCTTTGCAGCGTCAAAACGCTGCAATGGACACCGGTAAGCACTTCAGTACGGGAACAAATGATTCCCAATGTCCTTCCGCAAAGCCGCTGCAACCCCACTTATGCAAACTCATAGAGGGTTCCACTTGGCTCCACAGAATCCTAGAGACTCCAGAAGATGATACCAGTAATGGTATGTAATTTAGTGCTTCTCTACATTATAACTTGAGCTGCTAATATGCCAACTTGTGGTAGAGCCAGTAATGGGGAGTCACTAAGGCTGGGTTCACACCTGCGCGTTTGTTATGCGCGCAATACGTGCTTTTTTTCCACACGTATCACGCAAACGTAAAAAACGCGCAAACACCCATTGCAGCGCGTTCATGGCCAAAGACTGAAGAGTGAATGCGCTGCAAATATGCCCCAAAGAAGCTCCCGTACTTCTTTGGGCGTAGGACGTTTTACAGCGCTTTCCTGCGTGCTGTAAAACGCCCAGGTGTGAACGGTTCCCATAGGAAATCATGGGATTTCCGTGTCTCGGCATTTTACAGCGTGCAGGAACGTGCTGTAAAACGCTGAGGTGTGAACCCAGCCTAAGTGGTGCCAATATTTACCTTTAGTGTCTCCCTATTACCGGCTATGTTAGAATAGGGCCCATATATTTGAAGATGACTTAGCATTTATGCCACATAATGTTTAAATTTGAGTTTTATGAAAAGATGTTGTTGCTTTTTTCATAGGTTTTTGTGGACATAATGACTATAAGAATTAAGTCTAGATTTCCAACTTTGCTAGAAACATTAAAATCTATGAAGTTGCTAAGATTACTAAAGCTCTGGTTAAGATTACACTAGACTTGGAATTTAGTTCATGATGTTTTATCGGGGTTTCACAATTTAAATAAATGATAAACAATTTCAACCAACCTGGGCAATGTTTCACCATAAAATAATAGCTTACAACATTTTTGGAAGGAATTATAGTACCTCTATACGCAGGTCATGATATCCCTCCAGGTTGCCAGTAAAGACACACTGAATTGAGACATTTACTTACTTCTCAATGCATTTACAGAAATCTTAGTCAATTCCAAAAGCCATACTGTGTATGTAGTATCTTACAAAGTGAACCCTGATGATGAGTTCATAAAGCAGCAGCTGCTGATGAATTGGCCATTTAAGTTATTTAATTAAAAGGATTCAGCTTAAATGTATTAGAAGAACATTTTTCTTTCTTCAAAAAGGATAATTAAATTTATATTTCTAAACGCCCACATGAATCTGTGTACTGGGATATCTTAAGGAATCATAAAACATTTCTAACCTGTTTTTCTAGGAGATAGCTGATATAATTTTCGATTAATGTTTGGTTATGGCAGACTAACCACTTGCGGTGGGGGACAACAATTCAAGGTCATTGACCTTTAAGCTTTTTCAATAAGCAGAATAATTTTATTTTGGTTTATTATTTTATCTGCTCTCTACTGGTTCTCTTCTTATCTCTCTCTTTGCTCCTTCAGTGTCTCCTTCGCTGTCACCTCTTCACCCCCGGTCCTTTTTCAGTTGGGGTACCTCAAGGCTCTGTTCTGGGACCCCTACTCTTCTCACTCTATACCGCCTCTCTTTGCAACCTCCTCTCTTCCTATGGTTTCCAATATCATCTCTATGCTGACAACACCCAAATCTACCTTTCCTCTCTTGATTTCTCTCCTCCTGTGTTGAACCGTGTTACTGCTTGTCTGTCAGCTGTCTCCATCTGGATGACTTCCCATTTCCTAAAGCTTAACCTTTCTAAAACTGAACTCCTTGTCTTCCCGCTCTCTAAAGCCAACATTCCTGCACCCACTTCCCTTCAGGTGAATGGAGCCACTATTGCTTCTACCTCACAGACTCGTTGCCTTGGTGTCCTCTTAGACTGAACTTTCCTTCACTCCTCACATTCAGTCGCTAACCAAATCCTCCTAGTTCCACCTAAAAAACATTGCACACATCCGCCCCTTTGTTAATATGGTCTCTGCTAAAATGCTCATCCAAACTCTTATTATCTCCCGCCTTGACTATTGTAGCCTCCTTCTCTCTGGCCTTAAGAGATCCCGGATTCTCCCTCTGCAATCTATTATGAATGCCAGGCTCATCCACCTCACCTCCCACACCTTGCTCCTTTGTCAATCTCTACACTAGCTCCCTGTTTCCTTTAGAATCCAACTCAAAATATTGGTGCTCAAGTACAAAGGTCTCCATAACTGTGCCTCTGCCTACATCTCCTCTCTTAGTGGCAGGTATATCCCATCCCGACCATTTCACTCGGCCAATGATCTGATGTTATCGTCTCCTCGCCCCTAACTCTCACCTTCAAGACTTCTCCTGAGCTACCCCCTTTCTATGGTATTCCCTGCCCCGCAACTTCAGACTCTCCACGTCTCTCCAGTCCGTCAAGAAGTCTCTGAAAACACATTACATTAAAGAAGCCCATCGGCTCACTCCATAATACCCCTCTGTTCATTTATTGCTCCTTCTTCCCACCCAGCTCACATGCACCCCGGTACTTCACGTTCTCTATTTACCCTCACCTAGTGTGTCATCCCTCTCCTCTTAGATTGTAAGCTCTTGAGCAGGGTCCTCTCTACTACTGTTTTGTGTGTCTAACTTGTATGCATATTGTTATTCTATCTTAACCATTGTACAGCGCTACAGAACTTGTTAACGCTTTATAAAAACTTGTAACTTTAACTGTATCTGATGAGAAGCCATGTGGAGGTAACAACGCTTAGAAGTGGCATAAGAGGAGACTCCAGAAGATGCTGTCAATGAGGAAGAGGCTAGGCAAGACTAGATATTGACTATGATTAAGAGACAATTAAGAGACTATATATGATTGATAATATGAAAAATTACCCATTGAAGAAGCCTGGCTTGGCAAACTGTGTTTTGCATCTTGAGTATATATTGTTTTAATGATATTTAAATATTTTGGGCCCTATTACAATCTTCGCGTTAAAACGCTCGCGCAACGCGTGAATTTGTGCACCCAGCGTTAAACGTTAACGCACGTAAATCAACGCTGGAATTACAATCCTTTTGCATTTTTTCATCCATCGAGCAATAACACGTGTATAACAGACGCGCACAAACGCGCACGCAGCAACGTTGCGCGCAGGAGTCAGTGTGCGGACTGTTTTTTTCACGCGATTCAGCCAATCAGAATTAAGAACCACAATTGTCTCACATTAAGATTTTGCGCCTGTCAAAGTCAATCTGCGCATATATGCTGCACCAATAAAAAATGCACACACAGCTTCTCAAATTTATTGGTTTGGTATGTATAGAATGTGTAATTATACTTTGCTGCGTATTTTTTTTTGGGCTGGTGTATTTGGGTTCGGCCAGGTCCGTCAGATTTGCCCTTAACCCCAGCTTTCAGGAGTTGCTAAAATTATGTGCGTAAAGACTGTGCGTTACATACTGCACATAGATTGTAAAACCATCCGCGTACCAGCGCACAAATGCAATTGCGCTCACAATGTTAAGTATAGGACATGCGATGTACAGTAAGCTCGCGCAGCGTTCGCGCAGGCTCATCCGCGGTAGACGTATACGCACGTTTGTTGTGCTGACATTGTAATATGATGTTCAGCGAAAAGGGTTTTGCCCCTCGCGTTAATGCGTTTTTGCGCTGGCGCAAATGTTTGTGCGAAGAATGTAATAGGGCCCTTTATGTTTCGTTTATTTCATTGCATATCAAAGTGATTCTAGGGTTTCGGAATTTCGGAATTTTCACGAAATTTCCCGATTCGTGTTTTCGGATGCGGACGATTTTCCGAAAAGTTTTAGATCCGAAAATGGCAGATCCAAAAAGTTTTCCGAGCCGAAACGAAATATTTTCGGAATTTTCGAATGGACTTGAAATGTGTCAAATCGAAATTTATTTTCACTCTATTCATGATTTCGGTTCCATTCGTGAATTCGGTTCCAGCTGTTTTATTCTGAAATTCGATGATGAGTGTCCACTTCAAAGTTGTTGGGAAATTCAGGAGTGGTCTTCAATACTCTATGTCCAAGACTTAAACCAAAAGGACATCTCTTGGTTGAGGTTAATTAAGAGGTTAACACCTGTCCTGGCCAAACCTCTGCAGGAACCCAAGATCCTACCCTAACCATATAACAGAAACTGTAAAAAACAGTTCACATTTTTTTTCCTCTAAATAATTGGGCAGATCCTGCTGACAGCCTCTGCTATATATATGTGAATTTACACGCGAGCAGCTCCTCCTCTTTGGTTCAGGGACTACCAAACTTTGAAACGAGGAGAACAGAGGTTCCGAAAAATACGAAAATTTCCGAAATCTCGAAAAGTCGATACAAAAAACGAGCTAAGTGACCCGAAAATACGAAAAATGGTCGATATTCCGAAAAAAAATGCACACGAAAAACGAGTCGAACCGAACCGAATCGAAACAGAAATCGGTCGAAACGAGCCGAATCGAAAAGTTTAAACATCCGAACGAGCCGAACCGAATCGAAAAAAAAAATCGGTGCACAAGCCTAAGTGATTCCAGACATGAAAAAGAGACAGTTTTTTTCTATGAGCATGACTATATGTGTTTGATCTGAGAAATCCACATGTAAGCTCATTAGAGCCACTCTGGTGTAAGAGACCACGTTAATATTTCATTCCCTATGTACATAAACATAATTATGCTTTGGGCTGTGGTCCATATTTAAATAGCGTAAAATGGGTAAATGGAAGAAGTGCCTTTCCATAGTGTACAGTGAGTAATATTGTATTCAGTATGTACTGTTTGTATGTAATATGCATGGCTATAGATTAGAACTTTGTGATTTTTCCTTCAAAGAAATCATTGGAAATACATACATTTAATAGAGATAGTTCTAGTGAGCGCACACGATATTTGTGTCACGTGATGTTAACATATAATTCGTGCAGGATAATGTGCTGGAGCGTGTTTTTACATATGTAATATAAACCTTTTATACTTAGATTTTTTCAATCTGAGCTTGATCCGAATATTTCTCAAAAACAAAGCAGAAACAAGAAACGGCAACGAACAGTACAGTATACAAAAACCACGGTAAAAGGTGATCCTAAAAGTACAGTATGTAAATCACACAGGAGATGGGCATTGGTTGTAGTGGACTTGGCACAAGGCGTTATACACAGAGCCGAAGTTTGTGGCTCTGAATCATGTGACTGTTCTTCCTTGGAGAAACCCATAAATTGAATTTCCGCTTGGGCTAATGTAAGTGATGACACATCATTAACACTCTTCTGGTTTTATGATTGTTGACTTTTTCACATTTTAATGTTGGTGTCTTTAATTAAAGGTATAGCAGTTGCATTTATTTTGTTGAATTTGCCTTTGTGAAGTTCTCTGCTGTCTGTTTTGATAGATATAGGATCTTAAGGGTGGATATTCAAATCTGCAGTCATGCTTCCTGCAAAAAGGTTTTTACTGTCTGTACAGAATCCTTTTTAGGCTGGGGTCAGACGAGCGCAATGTTAACGTCCGTGTTGCCGCACATAAGTACGTCCGTGATAGCATACAATTGTGTTAAATGGAGCCCCACACACGAAGAACGTCCGCACAGAAGTGCAGGGGCTGACGGACGCTGCAAACGGACGCAGGTTAGGCGAGAACGTAATACTGCTAGAACGGACGTGCAGAGTGCGCCACGTCCACAACGTCCGTGTAGCTTTGTGTGTGAGTGATGGAGCATGGTCAGACGGACTGCATTTATACGTCCAGCATTTTTGACGGACAGAATGTTTTTTCATTGTAATTTATTTTTCCCTCCTACATCCGTCAAAAAATAACTTCAGTGAAAAAACGGACTGTGTGACCACTACTGCGTCATCCGTAATGACGATGTCCGTACTGCACGGACGTACAGTCCGTAGAAATCACGCTCGTCTGACCCTAGCCTTAGTGTTCGACGGTCCTCATAATTCACATAAGATTGAATCCCTACACTGGCTCCCCATCCACATCAGAATCAAATTCAAACTCCTCGCCAAGACCTACAAAACCCTCACTAACGACGTTCCTCACTACCTGTCCTCACTAAATCACCAGATACACCCCATCCCGCCCCTAAGATCCAGCAATGACCTTCACCTGGCATCCTCCATCATTACCTATTCACATGCCAGACGGCAGGACTTTTTTCGTGCGGCGCCGACCCTGTGGAATGGGCTTCCTCACAATGTCAAACTGTCCCCCAATCTGGCTTAATTTAAACACTTCCTAAATAGAGATGAGCTGTTCGGTTCGATCTGTTCGGTGTTCAATTCGAACATCGCCCGTTCGGCGAACATCGAACATTTCCGCGTGTACGGTTTGTGTTCGCCCACAATGCTCCACAATGGACCACAATGCACTTTTCCACTGGCCTGACGGTTGTAATTGGCTACAGTCTTGCACCTGACCACAGGTCAGGTGCAAGACTATACCAGTCACGGCTCAGAGTCCTGATTGGGCAAAAAAAAAATTTGCCGTATGGTTTATGTTGTCTGTCTAGTTCTTGTCCTGGTTATTTCTAGTTCATGTATATAGCTTTCTAGTTTATGTTCCTGAGTTCCCAGTTTTATGTATCCTGTCTAGTATATGTTTGCTATACAGAATCCAATCTTAGATTGTAGGCCTGCCTGCAGGCTAATGAACACATGTGTTCCCCCTCTGTATAGCTGAGTCATACAGTATATCCAATCTTAGATTGTAGGCCTTCCCTGCAGGCTATTGAACACAAGTGTTCCCGCTCTGTATGTCTCATAAGTAAGTCTTGCATCAGCACTCTTGTTCATGTTTTTGTATCACGTCATGTCTATGTATCTTTACACAGATAGTTAATGTGTTTCCACCCAGCGACCTCCTGGCCACGAAGCCACTTGGTGCTGAGGAGTTAATTAGGTTTCTTGTAGTACCTCCCTGGTGTGGGAATCAAGGTATTACAGCCTTTCTTGCTGTCTGTGTTTCCAGTATCTGTATCTAGGTCAGGGCCGGATTAACATATGGGCAGATGGAGCAGCAGCTCCAGGCCCATGCCTCAGAATAGGCCCAGAGAAAGGATAACTATGTCTGCATTTGGACCCATGTATCTCCACCTCCATAGAAGCTACAGGGTCAAATAAGGTATCACTGGAAAGGCCAGAGCATGGCATTTCCAATGATACTTAAAACCTGTCATGTCTGGTAACAAAAATAAAATAATAAATATTTACTTTTTCTTTCCAACAGTAATATTTTTCACTTTTCAATTATAAAGTAAACAATGATGCTGCGCTAACTAACCATCACATTTCTCATGTCACCAACAAGTGTGGAGGTAGTGGTACAATCCATTGTTATGAATTGCTACATCAAAAACCTAAACCACCGCACTGCAGCGAAGAGCACTGCGGGGAACTTTGGACCCATGCGTCACTAATCTTTACACTGCACAAGGTCAAGTGAGGTGTCATTGGACAGGGCAGAGTCTGGCATTTGCATTAATACCAAACCTGACCATGTAAAATCTAAAAGAAAATAAATTTATTTTTAGTTCCAAAGCGATGGTTTTGTTCATTTGTCACGTATAAAATGAGCAATACCACTATTACTCACCTTCTCATTTCTCACGCTGGGAGCAAGGTCCGTGTTTTATACATAGTCATATTATTCGTAAAAAAACAATTTTCCAAAACAAAAGGGAAATATTTCATTTTTTTTTCATTTTCTGGTTAAAATTGTATATCTTCTCAGAAAAATGCAGTAACAGGTTCCCATTTCACTTTTTTTTTACAAAAATGCCCTATAGAATACATAACCACAAAGGTTTGGATGATAAAATGGGGAAATTTTTTTTTACACTCTTTAAATGTTTGAAATCTGAATGAAAAATTAATCACACAGTATCTGCCTGGTTAGATATACCCGTATCTGTGCTATTAAATAACCAAAAATATGTTTTCATTTCACTAAATTCCAAAAAAAGCCCACCAAAATATTCAGCTCCAGGCCCATAGAGATCTTAATCCGGGCCTGATCTAGGTATTGTGTGACTGCCCTGCCTGCAGTCTGCACAACTCATGTATCATTGAGATTCAGCAATCTTGTTCACGTCTGTTCATGTATCACGTCAAGTCTATGTATCTGTACACAGATAGTTCATGTGTTTACACCCAGTGACCTCCTGGCCACGAAGCCATTTGGAGCTGAGGTGATTATTAGGTTTCTTGTAGTACCTCCCTGGTGTGGGAATCAAGGTACTACAGCCTTTCCTGCTGTCTTTGTTCAAGAATCTGTCCTAAAGGATCCAAATAAACGCTACTCCAGGTTAGCGCTGTTACCGCTACCATTACAGTCCCGCAGCACACTGTATAAGGCGTCCCTCGCAGCCCAGCACGAGTTTTTTGAGAGGAGATTGTTCTGTTAGTGTGTCTTGTCAGTGCCAGCAGCTATTGGGGGATCTCACTTCTAGCAGATATCTGGGAATTGTTCTAATCTGTGTCTTCTCAGTGCCAGCAGCTATTGGAGGGGGGACTCACTTCTAGCAGATATCTGGGAATTGTTGTAATCTGTGTCTTGTTAGTGCCAGCAGCTATTGGGGGGGTCTCACTTCTATCAGATATCTGGGAATTGTAATCTGTGTCTTGTCACTGTTGCCAGCTATCAGGGGGTCCTATCAGGGGGTCTCACAGACATGTAGCAGATTTCTGCGAATTTCAATCTGTGTCTTGTCACTGCCAACAATCAGGGGGTCTCACAAACTTGTAGCAGATATCTGGGAATTTTAATCTGTGTCTTGTCACTGCCACCCATCAGGGGGTCTCACAGATTTGTAGCAGATATCTGGGAATTATAATCTGTGTCTTGTCACTGCCACCCATCAGGGGGTCTCACTGATTTATAGGAGGTTTCTGGGAATTGTAATTTGAGTCTTGACACTGCCATCCATCAGGAGGTCTCACAGATTTGTAGCAGATATCTGGGAATTTTAATCTGTGTCTTGTCACTGCCACCCATCAGGGGGTCTCACAGACTTGTAGCAGATATCTGGGAATTGTAATCTGTGTCTTGTCACTGTTGCCAGCTATCAGGGTGTCTCACTGAGTTATACCAGAGTTCTGGAAATCTTTAATCTAGATAACACAGTTGAATCAGAGTTCTGCATATCTTTAATCTATATATCACTCACCATGTCAGAAAGACCAAAAAGGACAGGCAGACGCTCCCAGACACAGATAAGAGGGCAAGCAGCCTCTGTGTTGGGAGGCTGTGCCTCTGGTCGTTGTGGACGTGGTGCAACCTTTGCAGGGGCATGTTTGTCCTTTCTAACTGGTGTTGGTCGTCTTAAGCAGCAGCAACATACAGAGGATTTGGTGGATTGGCTAACCAGGCCATCCTCATCCTCCGAGTCCTCTGCCAGCCAGGCTTGTAGTGGTTTACAGTCCACCTCAGCTGCCAAAACATCTAATTCAGCCTCCATGTTCACAGCTACTCCTGCTGTAGCCTCAATATCACACACGGAGGAGTCAGCTGAATTGTTTGACTACAATGACAGTGACATGCTGCTTGAGGATGCGCAGCAACTACAGTGCTCTGATTCAAACTCTGAGGTTGAGGAAGGGAGTATTATCAACCTAGAGGAAGGGGGTGCCAGTGACACACAAATAACTGGATAGAATACAATTATTCTAATGAGGACATCAGAATATTAGTGTCTCCCAGAGACCAAATTAAGATTTAACTTTTATTAGATGCAAATTTAAGAAGAAAATTGGCAAACATATAAACATAAATAAACAGTGCTCACTAAACAAAACATAATGAAAACAATTCTACAATGAGAAGATAGTATTCCAGCGGCAGATGATATAATTGATATATCAATACAGTAAGTGACCTTCGAGGATCACTTCAAGGTATTGCAATTAATAGTTAATAGATATCTGTAAGTTAGATGGCTGTGTAGAACCATAAAACTGCGCGCAAAGGAAACATACAAAAAGACCAAAGGCAGGGAAACCCTATTGTTAAGATATTCGGCTCAATTAGCCTAAACAGGTGTACCAAAAAGACTGACCAAATGATCGTTGTCAAAAGACACAAGACAATATATTCAGGTCACAGGATACGAAATACAGAGATTTAGACAAAGGGTCCCTGCCTGCTATGTGCACCCGACGCGCGTTTCGCCAGGAATGGCTCGTCAGGAGTGCTCTTAATTTGGTCTCTGGGACACACTAATTTTCTGATGTCCTCATTAGAATAATTGTATTCTATCCATTTCATAGGGGGAAACCCTTTGGTCTCTCACAACCTTTTTTCATTTCATCTCTCTTAATTGATTGATTATTTTCTGGTATTATTGTGTTACGCTCTACCACTGAGGTAGTGATTTTCTACACAAATAACTGGCACTCATGTTGCCCCAGCAGCTGCAGCATACTGCCAAATTGGCTCCAGTGACTAGGAGATAGGGGGTGATGACAATGATGATGAGGTCACTGACTCCACCTGGGTGCCTGATAGAACAGAGGAGTCAAGGGAGCAGGAGGAGGAGGCAAAAATGAGGCAGAACGCCCTCTATGAGCAACCGAAGCCAGTCCAAGGCATCAGAAGTCACAGCTGCTCAGGTGCAGAGTGCTGTTGTATCAAAGCACATGTACAGGAAGTCTGCTGTCTGGGAGTTCTTTAAGAAATGTGCAGCAGACCGCACCGTTGCTATTTGTAATCTATGCCAGATGAGGATCAAGCGTGGGAAAGTCATCCCACGCATGGGTACCACATGCTTGAGGTGACATATGACCACCTGCCACGCATCCCATTGGCACAACACTTTGCAGAGGTCCTTATCCTCATCTGTCTCTACCCCCACTATATGTCCTGCCATGTCATTGCCTACAACCTCTACTGACAGGGATGATGCTATAGTAATGGGTGTACCAGGTCCTTCCTCAGAATGTGACAGCATCCCATCAGCTGAAGATTTACGCAGTAAGAATACATTTCCACAGCTGCTGCAGCGTAAGAAAGAATATAGTCCAACCATCCCCAAGCACAGCGTCTAAATGTCAGCTTAGCAAAATTACTAGCATTACAGCTGCTGCCTTTCCAGCTGGTGGACTCTGCTTCCTTCCATGAATTTGCTGAATATGCTATACCACAGTGGCAGGTTCCAAAACGCCATTTCTTTTCACGGAAGGCCATTCCAGCACTATACCAGCACGTGGAAGACCATGTTATGGAGTCATTGGGAAAGGCAGTCAGCAGCAAGGTGCACATGACTTTAGACACGTGGTCCAGCAAGCATGGACACGGCCGTTACATTTCCTTCACAGCACACTGGGTAACTCTGCTTGCAGCTGAGAGGGATCCAGGACGGGGCTCTGTGCTGGAGCTTGTTCATCCACCACACCTCCAGAAAGCTGCTTGTATGAGGTCTGTCTGCTCCACCAAATCTTCCTCCTCCTTCTCTGTCTCTGGCGAAGTGGCAGTTAAACCAACACGTGGCAGGGGCTAGGCAATAGCTCAAGCAAAAAGATGCCATACTGTGCTTGAGCTGGTTTGTTTAGGGGACAGGAGCCACACCGGGCCAGAAATTCTGCCAGCTCTGCAGGGGCAGGTGCAGAGATGGTTAACACCACACCAGCTTGAACTGGGAATGGTCGTCTGTGATAATGGCAGCAACCTTCTCTCCGCCCTACGCCTGGGTAAGTTGACACATGTACCATGTCTAGCACACGTCCTAAATCTGGTGGTACAGCATTTCCTAACCAGGTACCCAGGGCTGGCACAGCTTCTCAGCCAGGCCAGAAAAGTCTGCAGCCACTTCAGACAGGTCATTCCCAGCATGTGTTCGTCTGGCAGAAATTCAAAGAGAATTACACCTTCCCACAAACTGTCTGATCTGTGACATGCCCACCAGGTGGAACTCGACATTAGCAATGCTGCAGCGTCTGCACAAGCAGCAGAGGGCCATCAACGAGTAACTGTGTGAGTATGGCACAAGGACAGGTTCAGGTCAACTTGTTTTTTTTTCCCCGCAGTGGCTGATGATCAAGGATGCATGCACTGTACTGTCACCATTTGAAGAGGCAACGAGGATGGTGAGCAGGGGGGTTACGGTGTGAAGTCACTTGCTGCCACCAAAGGTAAAATATTTGGGTGCACTGCCACTGACGCCTATACCAGATTCATATCATTTTAATATTTGACCGCAGGGTCCAACCCTGCACTCTTCCACAATACCACAGAGGGGTTACTTACGGTGTGAAGGCACTTGATGCCACCAAAGGTAAAATATTTGAGTGCACTGCCACTGACGCCTATACCAGATTCATATCATTTTAATATTGGACCACAGGGTCCACCGCTGCACTCTTCCACAATACCACAGAGGGGTTACGGTGTGACGGCACTGTTGCCGACACTAAAGGCCCAATTTTAAAGCACCTGTTGTTACTTTCTTCAAAAGCCTGCATACATTTCACCATAATTTAGCCAAAAAAATCACTATACTTGTTCTGCGTGTCCTAAAACGTCTCCTCTTTTCATACAGGCTGCCGCCCCAAGCAGTCGTTTATGAATAGATTAAAGGAAAACCATTTACCGTCATTTGAAATGCCATTTTTTTGTTTTTAAATGTTTCTATACATCCTAGAAATCCGCCACTTCACGGGCAGGTTATGAGGACCTCCTAGGCACGATATTTGAAGGAATTTTTTGGTTTTTTTCTTAACCTTTATTTCATGGAAAACTCACTGTTCCTTTAAAAAGTTTTTTTTTTTAACGTTTTGTCCTTGTTTCCTGTCCCCCAGGGCACTACCCGGACCCCATACACCTTTTATGGCAAATATCTAGCATATATGCCCTCTTGGAGGGCACTCTAAAAATTGAACTTTCGGGTCCCATTGACTTACATTGAGTTCAGTTCGTGTTCGAACTCGAACTTTTGAAATTGTTCGAGTTCAAATGCGAACCGAACACAGGGGCGTTCGGCTCATCGCTATTCCTAAAGACCCTTCTATTTAGGGAAGCCGACCACCTGACTCACAAGACATCCGACCGACCCAATAACGGTCCTCAACTCTCCCTGCATTAACATCTCATCACTGCAGTCCTCGACTCCTGTTTCTCGCTCCCTCATGCATCTAGATTGTAAATTCCGACAGGATAATGGGATTAGGGCTCTTATGTTCTCCTGTATCTCTTGGAAGGAATTCTGACCTGCCTCCTTTATGTATTGTAGAATCGTTCTGTCTTTACCCATTGCACCTTTGTACAGCTCTGCAGAATGTGTGTGTTGGTGCTTGTGAGTGAAACGCTCTTGTCTGCCTCCTCTGCTCTCCAGACACCCTCCCTTACATAGATCGACCCAGCTGCTGAGTTACTTGGAACTCAGTGCCCCGAGCAGCCTGATCTCCTGCCCCCAACCTGCTGGATTGGACTCGCTGCCTCTTTGGATGAATTTCCAGGTGGCCACTCCGTGCCTTCCGAGGGTGATTGTGAGTATCCTGAATGAGACACAAGGCAGGCTGTGTGTTCAAACAGGATCAACTGATTTAATCAGGGGGACACACATACATTTATACGGGCACACATGGGTCATTTACATACACAATCCTCCCCTAGAAACTGCTGGGGGACCTAATTACACTGAAACAGACAATTGCACAAACATTTACCTTTTGGAAGGTGAAACATAATTAGATTAGTAACAGACAATTAAATCACACATTACTTAACATTTCTAATGAGGCAGGACAATAGAAATCGGGATAACAGATTGCAGTCAACAGATTAACAACCTACTCAAATTGAAACAGATAAGCACATTCTTGACAGGGTAAACTCAGACATTAATCCTTTCAACAAATAACAGATAGACAATAACGTTCTTGCATAAACACAGATTACATAAACCTTCTGCACAATAAAACATTGTATAAAGAAAGGGAATGGGGAATGGGTTCTAAACTAGGGGAACACAAAGGGAATAAAGTCTGTACTTGGGGAATTTAAAAACGGGGAACAACGGAGTTCATGTTGTCTGAGGGTGTGACGTCAGTCCCATGACAGCACTTAATAAATAATAATAGTTATGTAATATTTCTACATGAGTTGCTAGTCAGAAGTGACAAAACAAAGTATGCCCAAAATAAACTCTTGGCCTGTGGATCTCTACTTGTACAGCCTTACATAGAGTTTACATGATTAGTGTATCATCTCTAGATCAGACAACACTCAGAATCTCTCATTTTCTGTCCCTGCTGTTGCTGAACTGAGTTTCACAACTAGCTGTAAAATAGATCAAAGTGACTGTTTGGATTCCCATTTTCAGAATGCCTTCAATGCAATGCACTGTGTAAATTTTCACTCTTGTTTCTTTTTCTTTCCAATGTTGTTTACACATCTAAATTGACTGGAATTAAAAGAGTTAATAAACAACGTCATAATGCTACATATACAGCTATGTATGTAGTCAGGGAAAATTCTCATTTCTTAAATTATTAATCTAATTGCTGAAAGCTGCAATTAAGTTTTACTGCTGAGTTTAAAAAGATAATCCTCTTTTATTGACTTCCCAGCCAATAAACTGGCAGATTCAAATAGCAGCAAATTGCTTTCGGGAGAGGGGAGGAAAAAAATAAAAAAAAGGCTTCATTTATGTGCGTGTCTTTGTGCCCCTGTTTTATGTGAACGCTTACGTATTTTTCATATTATCTACTTACATCAGGTGTAAGTAATATTTGACCACTATCGGGTCATATTTCAAGGATATGAAGGTAGATCAATTAAATCAGACCGATGATTCATTTTTAAGGTTCTCCTCTCTGCCATTTTTATGGGCTCCCATAAATCCAGCTGGCTTTGTCGGAACATGTACCCATGTCTTTGTTGCAGTTCCTCTAATTAATGAATTGGTTTCCCTCTGCCAACATACCTGTGTTCCAGCATGATAGGTAAAATGTGATATTTATATGTCCATAACAATTAAATGGCAGAGCTGACAATCCAGCTAACCTGTGTTAAAGCAGGAGCTTCTTGAAACCCTAATTTCTAGACTGTACTTGCCTAGTTTAATTTTTTTACGGACCCTATTTTCTAAACCTATTTTTGCTCCTAAAATAACATCGTTATCAACGTGAGTTAGAATGAATTTGCACAGAGTTTTCTGGAGGTGCTGTTTAGTTCTAACGTTCAGGTCAGGGACGTGCGGTGAGGTCAGTGGCTGGTGCGCCACTGTCTAGTATCAGAGCCAGATATACGCAGATATTAATTAACTTTCTGCAGTTTGTGTTTAAGCTGTAAGTTAGCTTTTACTCATTTGCTTTACCCACGCATATTATATACCATTTTTCTTGCTATTAAATGGACTTTCTAAAGATACCTTTATTTTAATAATATCATTTACTTTACTATTAAAAAAAAATGATAGAAAAAAGTTTTTCTGTGTCTGTCATACTCTGTATCCGCCACTAGAGGGAGCAGAGCGATCTGCCTGGACCTGTCATAGTCTCTATCCGCCACTAGAGGGAGCAGAGGGATCTGCCTGGTCCTGTCATACTCTGTATCCATCACTAGAGGGAGCAGAGGGATCTGCCTGGTCCTGTCATACTCTGTATCCATCACTAGAGGGAGCAGAGGGAGCTGCCTGGGCCTGTCATACTCTGAATCCGCCACTAGAGGGATTAGAAGGAGCTGACTGGGCCCCTTCCTGTCAATCAGAGGCCAGCCTCCAATGCAGGTGGTTTTTTGAATGGCTTGGACCAATGGGACTTTCCCATTGGTCAAAGCTATTCCATTGCTATGTCAGGGCCTCTCTGAGGCTCTGACAAGCAATGTTCAGGAAGTAGGCAGCGCGCGTGCGTGTTCCTATTTGTACAGACTAGGGATGAGCCGAACACCCCCCGAGTTCGGTTTGGGCCCGAACCCGAACTTCCCATTTGTTCGGGTCTGAACCCGAACCCGAACCCCCATGCAAGTCAATGGGGATGAAAATTCATTTTTTTAGAGTGCCCTCCAAGAGGGCATATATGCTACATATTTGCCATAAAAGGTGTATGGGGGTCCGGGTAGTGCCCTGGGGGACAGGAAACAAGGACAAAAAGTAAAAAAAAACATTTTTAAAGGGACAGTGAGTTTTCCATGAAATAAGGGTTAAAGATAAAAACGAAAAATTCCTTCAAATATCGTGCCTAGGAGGTCCCCATAACCTGCCCGTGAAGTGGCGGATTTCTAGGATGTATAGAAATATGTAAAAACCAAAAAATTACATTTCAAATGATGGTAAATGCTTTTCCTTTAATCTATCTATAAACAACTGCTTGGGGCGGCAGTCTGTAAGAAAAGAGGAGACATTTTCGGACACGCAGAAAAAGTTTACTGAATTTTTGGCGGTGAAAAGCAGGAGAATGAATGGAGAATGGAAAATTCTAGACCAAATAGCCGATTTGGAAAGTGAGATAAATGGGAGAATTTTTCTGGTTTGGCTATTTTGACCTAGAATTTTCCATTTTCCAGTCATTCTCCTGAGTTTCACCTTTCTCTGAATAACCCTGTCAGGGTTATTCAGAGAGCGGTGAAGAGCAGGAGAATGACTGGAGAATGGAAAATTCTAGGTCAAAATAGCCAAACCAGAAAAATTCTCCCATTTAGGCTAAGGTCAGACTAGCGAATTTTTAACGCGCGTTTAGGCGCACTTAATCACGGCCGCACTAGCAGCAAATGACGGGCAATGACGGCCAATATACGAAGTACGGTTGCACGAAAGTCCGGCTGCGCAACGCAAGTGGAAAATGAACGCATTTTTTCAATAACACAGAACCGCCAGTACGGACGTACAGAGTGCGCTGCGTCCACTAGCGGCGTGTGTGCGTGATTTGGAGACGTCAGACCCTGCTCATGTCCGGCCAACATAACGTCCAGACACCCAAAGTTTCCTGGTTTGGATCCGTAAAAAATCACGCACAAAAATGCGCATCGTATGACCGTTTTCGCGCAATCCGTGAAAAAGTACGGCAATGCGTTCGGACGCACTTTTTGACGGTCGCTGCGAAAAATGCGTTAGTCTGACCCTAGCCTTATCTCACTTTCCAAATCGGCTATTTGATCCAGATTGTTCTCTTTTCCTGCCATTCTCCTGGTTTTCACCTTTCTCTGAACAACCCCGAGAGAGAGGTGAAAGCCAGGAGAACTGGCAGGTGAAGAGAACAATCTAGACCAAATAGTCAATTTGGAAAGTGAGTTAAATGGGAGAATTTTTCTGGTTTGGCTATTTTGACCTAGAATTTTCACTTCTCCAGTTATTCTCCTGCTTTTCACCGCTCTCTGAATAACCCTGTGAATGTTTAATCCCGAGGTGAAAAATAACATTGCTTTAGATTTTTTTCAAACAACAGTTAACCACTTGGCTGCTATGGACGCGTCCACTGCTGAGCGCATCCATGCACAGGAGGCAGCAATCCGCCGGATTCCGGCGGATTGCTGCGCCCCCCGGTGCGGGCTGACATCTTGGATGTCAGCCCAGCACTCCGGGACCTCGGCGGAGCAATTAGATGTCATCGCGGCGGCGCGATGACATCTAATTCAGGCGCCCCCCACATGTGCGGAGGAAGCACCTGAAAGGGAGGGGGGAGGTCCTTCGGACCTCTCTCCCTCCCGATCGCCGGGGGGCAGAGGGTTAATCCAGGCACCGTTTGGAAGGGCACAGCTTGCCCTTCCAAACGGTGGCTGTGATTAACCCCTGGGGAGCCGGATCATGAATCGGCGATGAAAAGCGCCGGATCGTGATCCTCTCCTGGAGCTGGCCGACATCTTGGATGTCGGCCAAGCCTCCAGGAACTCCCCGTGAGGACTGGCGTCATCATGCATAGCACGATGACGCCAGTCCTGGAGTTAACCCCTAGCTGCCACCAATGGTGGAGATAGGGGGTTCCAATGAACCCCCTATCTCCCGATCCGTGGCAGCTAGGGGTTAATGTTTGATATCGTTGGATCGGCCAGAGCATGGCCTTTCCAAGGATACTAAACATGAGCATGAAAAATGTTTTTTAAAAAAAATAAAAAATAAAAATAAAAAAAATAAAATATTTAAAAAAAATTCTAAAAAAAATAAACAAGTTTTTTTGTTTGTTTTATGTTTTGTTAATGCAGCAATATTGTTCCCATTTCAATTATAATGTGAACAATAATGCTGCACTAAAGATTTTTGTATGCGGTGCATTTGTTAAAAAAGCTAAATTTTCCCCAAAAAAAAAATGTAACGAGACCCCATTTCGAATTTTTTTAACAAGAGCACCCCATACAAAATATAACCGCAAACGATTGCATGTTAAAATGTGAAAAAACCACTTTACACATAATAAATTATTGAAAATTCATATTTTATTGCATTTTTTGTTATAATATACAGACATGACATAACGTATACATATAATAATGACATATTATGAATCTGCCAAGTCTGCCGGAAAGAACGATATATAATATGTCTGGGTCATATATCAAAATATGGCTACAAAACGCGGTTAAACATGATGAGCAAAAGCGGTAAAAATGACCTCAGCACATAGGTGTGAAAAGCCTCAGCAGCAAAAGGGTTAAATGCAGCATATTAGGATGTTTTAGGAGGGAAATTAATTCTCAAATCTCAATCAGAAACAGACACCACCCCACCCCCTCACTATATTGTACAATGTATCAAATTGATTACCAGACTGAAGACACCTGGTGTTATGCCCGTTTGTGAACAGAGGTCATTTAGAGTTGATAATCTTTCCACGTACACATTAGTTTTTAATTCAATATCTAATAAACCGTTGCTTATAATATTCTGCAGTAAAGAGTCTCTTTATTTCTAGATTCTTTAGTATTTTTTTAAGCATTTTCTATACTTTTTTCAAAAAAAAAAAAATTTCGAACCCGAACCGAACACGCCCAAAAAGTTCAAAATTCGCGAACTTTCGAACTGCCAAAGTTCGGGTCGAACTCCGAACCGTCCGAACCCGAACAGCTCATCCCTAGTACAGACGTGTGGCGCAGACTTCTTTGAGCAGCTTACACAATAAGGCTGGGGTCAGACCAGCGCACTTTTAACGTGCGTTCTAGCGCACATAATTACGGCCGCACTAGCCGCAAATGACGGGCAATGACAGCCACTATACGAAGTACGGTCGCACAAAAGTCCGGCCGCGCAACGCAAGTGGAAAACGAACGCATTTTTCTGAGAACGTTGAACCGCTAGTACGGACGTACAGAGTGCGCCGCTGCGGCATAGCGGCGTGTGTGCATGATTAGGAGATGTCAGACGCTGCTAATGTCCAGCCTTCATAACGTCCAGACGCAAAAAGAGTTTTATTGACGATCCGAAAAAATCACGCACGAAAAATGCGCATCGTATGACCGTTTTCGCGCACTCCGTGAAAAAATACGTCCATTCGTTCGGACGCACTTTTTTACGTTCACGTGTAAAAATGCTTTCGTTTGACCCTAGCCTTAGCGTTGCAGGGAAGCATAACGCTGCACAAATTGCGTGGCTTGTAAAAAGAATGCGTGCAGAGGCAGAGGACAGAGCTGGCAGCGGGGGAGTGCTGAGCAGGTGAGTTTGTCTTATTTATTATCTTAACGCTTAATGGCAGGTGAGGCTCTTCCTCACCCGTCTACCCTGACGGCACGTCCCTGGTTCAGGTGTAAGTCTCAAGTGCCGTAAACACTAAGGGCTAAATTACATAGGCCTGCAGGTTTCCCCCCGTAGCGTCCCCATTTTGGTGTTGGATTCCGGGGCAGGCACTGTCTCTGCACATTGCCCCGGAATGCAGCGCTACCCACATTGATAAGTGCATGTATCACTTCCTGGAGTCCACAGGCCCCATGGAGGGTTGCATTTCCGGGGCCGCGAGTCCTACTCGGAAACACTCCTGCGAGATCACGTCATGGTGGAGTGATGGTGGAGGGAGACTTGGATGGGAACTATTTGTCCCCAATCTCACTCTGCTCCTGGCGACAAGAAGCCGCAAATCGGTCCACCGTTCTCGCTGCGGGATGAGAGGCGAGTATCAGATATATTGTGGGGGGTTTTAGGGGGTGCTAAATGATTTTGCAAAAGCGGAATCCGTTACCTCCAGCTTTTAATTGTTACTAAAATTTTGGTATGTGTGCCCCTGTTTTAATTAGCGCTAGCACTTTGTAATACCTTACTTATCTACATACTAGTTACTGATTGTGCTCCCCATGTGAAGGATAGGATGCGCAAAGTGCAGTAAGCTTGCATCAACTAGCGCAATCGCCGATGCGCCAAGTGATTTTTTTACGGGTTTAGCATTAGGAAGGTAATATGTGGGGCATGCATTAATGTCACTTATCCTAGCGTTAAGATCAACTCATCCGAACGCTAACATTTAGCCATCACTATCAGGGATATTCAGAAAGAGGTGAAAACCTTAAGAATTGGCAGGAGAATGAACAATCTAGACCAAATAGCCAATTTGGAAAGTGAGATAAATGGGAGAATTTTCTGGTTTGACTATTTTGACCTAGAATTTTCAATTCTCCAGTCATTCTCAAGGTTTTCACCTCTCTCTGAATAACCCTGTGTATATTTTAGCCCTACTGTATATCTACGACGTCTGTTATACATAACAGCTCCAGAATTTAGCTTTATGGCTTGAGCTGCTATTCCGTCTGAGCTGCTAGCTTTGCCTGGCTTGGCATCAGCGGCTCCTTACTGTACAAAAACAGCTTGTATACTTTGTATAGGAGCCATTAATAACGGCTCACCAACACATGGGAGCTGTTCCCTGGTAACTTGCAATTTTCTGTTTGAGTCGGTATTCAGAAATGAATACCGGCTCAAGGAGCCCGGTATGAATTGATTTTGCTTTTGCTTGACATATGCCGCTTGGCACTGTTGACAGCTGAAACATTTCACAGTCTATAAAGTTCCTGTTTATGTGTCCATCGGAGTGCCTGGTTTCTATATTCTACGTTCTACTTTGAAAAGCAAAGACACTCCATAGTGACTTCCAAACCATCTCTACTGCTGAACTAGAGAAATCCAAGGAATGGTAACCCCAACCCTAGTTCTAACCCTATAACTGACAGAAATACTAACCCTAAAACTAACACTAATATTCTTTTTGCTCCAAACTCATATCAGAAAAATGATGCGAGTATGGTGTTAACTTGCATAAAAAATGGATGGAAGTGCATAATTTTTTTTAAATAAAACTGTTAGAATTGCCACAACGTTATTGAAAAGGCAACATTTTATCTGAGGCCACTAGAGGGTGAATTAGAAAACTTCGTAAGGGACTGTGGATTGCAGAGTCTCCTCGCGACATGGACAACTCCCATTGTGGCTATAATGAGGACTAGTGAATCTCTGCTACAGTCTATTTACTTTAGGTATTAGAGTTTATGAATGCATGAGTGTATTTGTGTATACTGTTGGCTACTAAAACATACTTATAGAGACACAAACGCACATTGTATTTGTAAATACACTAGAGCTGATCCTGTGCAATAATAAAGTTAAAATAACCTGAAATAAAGAGACTTTTCTCCGTCACAAATAGTATCAGTTTCTACTTTATAAAGTGATGGTTTGATATGGTGCAAAGAAAACTATGAGACGAGATAGAAAATCCTTCACAGACATGAGACTTAATGGAGAGAAAAAAAAATAGAAGAAAAAAAATCTTACTTTAAAAAAGCCCTGAATACAGAGTGAATACAAATGTACAGATATTTGTGAGATCAATAGCAGCAATCTTCTATGGCTATTGAAAAAAGGCCTTTGTATTGCATTTGAAAACATCTGGCCTGTCACATTTTGGTCATTGCTGCGATGGATCTGAAGGTTACACTTTATGTTTATTAACATCATCCAGATGGCTTTTTATGTCCTTAATAACTTTGTTCCTGACTAAGCCATGAACCTCTTGTTTGACAAACAGTAGGAAATATCCATTAGACTCTCTAAGCTATTCAGCAATCTTGTTGGAGGGTTAACCCCTGCAGTGTTACAAGGGGGTTTCTAGCTTAGGAAAGTGTTGATTTACTCGTTTGTCCGGCGCTGCAACAGTCCATTTATATTTCTGATTATTAGAACATCTTGCAGATGCTTTTGAAAGTTTGTAGGCACTTGTAGAGTGACCTCATTTATACTTTTTCATCATTCTTCAGCGAATCGTTCTTTCTGTTAAGTCCATGCTAATGCTTTTAACTTATCAAGTGCATGCTCTTTACTGTGTAAATCACACTTAATCACAATACGATAGCGCAGCATTCAATAGAAAGCGGTCACCTGGCTAACCCCTTTTAGAGCATCTTTTCCTCCCTCGTTATGTATGGAGAATCTCCAACGGTTAGTAATTGGGTTCAGTGACTGAACTTGACTATCCCTAAAACGTGCGGTGTCATTGGAAAAAAAAACCGGAATAACCTGCATCAGCTCTGAACTGGTATGAAAGAATGCAGGCATACCTGTATATTAAATTATATAAATGCTTTTAAGGAGACTATGGGCTCTATTACAATCTTCACGCAAACGTTTGCGCCCACGCAAAAACGCATCAACGCGACGGGCAAAACCCTTTGCGCAAAACGTCGTATTACAATCTCAGCGCAACAAACGCGCGTATACGTCTACCGCGGGTGAACCTGCACGAACACTGCGCGAGCTTACTGTACGTTGCGCGTCCTATACTTAACATTGTGAGCACAAATGCGATTGTGCGCTGGTATGCGGATGGTGTTACAATCTATGTGCAGTTTATAACGCAAAGCCTTTGCATGCATAATTTTAGCGACTCCTGAAAGCTGGTGTTAAAGGCATATCTGACGGACCTGGCCGAAACCAAATACACCAGCCCCAAAAAAAAATACAGCAAAGCATAGTTACATATTCTACACATACCCAAACAATTAAAATTGAGAAGTTGTGCGTGTTTTTTTTTTTGATACAGCATATATGCGCAGATTGACTTTGACAGGTGCAAAAACTTAACGTGAGATAATTGTGGTTCTTAATTCAGATTGGCTGAATCGCGTGAAAAAACAGTCCGCACACCGATTTCTGCACGCAACGTTAATGCGCGTGCGTTTTTGCGCATCCGTTTTATGCGCGTTATTTTTTGACGGATGAAAAAATGCGCGAGGATTGTAATACCAATGTTAATTTACGCACGTTAACGTTTAACGCTTCGCACAAAAATTCATGCGTTGCGCGTGCGTTTTTGCATGAAGAATGTAATAGGGCCCTATAACTTTATGACATTCTGTTACACCAATAACAAAATGCAAATGAATGCAATAAATAAAATAATTCCTATTAATCTTAGCAAATTATGTCCATGATAGGGCACAGGTATTTGATTTGGTTGTTTTATTTTGTTTTGTTTTTTGCATCAAACACTAGATTCCACTGAAGTCTGAAGCTGGGGTTGTGCCTGACCATGCCCCTTTGGCTTATCCCCACTATCATTTGAGGTTTAACCCCAACACTTAACCCATTCACTACTAAGATCAAGTTAACCTGAGCTGGTCATTTTATGGAAGAATCAAATGAACAAAACAAGTTCATGAAAGCACTGAGAAAAGGCAGCCTGCCCTTTATTCGTGTTAAATGCTCTCAGGCAGGACAGAGGACCAAAATGTCCTTATCTGACATGTTCAGTTTTTGTCTACTGACATTATTCATATGTGGGGAAAAAACTTACAGCTTCCCTTCCTTACCCAATTCCCTTTACAACCCTTCAGGGAAAAATAACTGGTGGTGTGCTGCCCATGCCGCCCCAATGGACGAGCCTCCAGCGATCATTAGAAAGTTTGCACACTAAATTATAGAATGGATATTAATAGCGTTTAATAAGAAATAGAGACTACCACAGATTCTGTTTCACCAAAGTCCATATGGCAGCTTGGGGCAATACATTAAAATGGCAGCAGATAAATATGAAAAGACACTTATCTGATAATATGCTCTGCTTCTCTGCAATTTTGGCCCAGAGAAAACTCTCGACTCCAGCAGACGTTTGGTGCGGCTTTCCCCGTGCTTATTCAAAAAAGCTTTTATGGATGAATTCCAGCACATACACAGATAGCTCTTTGTTTAAAATTTATTAAAAGGTATATAACCTGTGACGTATCCGACACGTTTCGTGGTTAGACTTTATCAAGGAGTTTCCTCTCGACCAAAATTGCCGAAAAGCAGAGCATATTATCAGATAAGTCTCTTTTCATATTTATCTGCTGCCATATTAATGTATTACCCCTAGAGATGTGCATTCGTTTTGGAAAAATTCGGAATTTGGAACGAAATTTGATAATTTGTATTTCGGAAGTACTTCCGAATAACAAATCGATACGATACAAATTTGAAACGGTATATAACAAATTTATTTTGTTTTACACTGTGTCATCATCATAAAAGAAAAATTTGAATAATTGATATCAACTATCAAATTTGAAATGAACTATCAAATGGATATCAACAACTATCGAATTTGAAATGAACTATCAAATGGATATCAACAACTATTGAATTTGAAATGAACTATCAAATGGATATCAACAACTATTGAATTTGAAATGAACTATCAACAACTATCGAATCGATTCGAAATTTCAAATCAATCCGAAACTAAACGAAATACCAAATGAAAATAGTTAAGAAATTCCGAAAACAAAATTATTTAAAAACGTAACGAAACAAAACTAAACTAAACTAATTTTTCAGCCATGCACATCCCTAATTACCCCAAGCTGATATTTGGACTATTGTTTTAAATAGGTGGAGTAGGGGAGACATCCTGGGGACCAATACATACCCTAAGTAGCTACAGTACCATCGTGTGTATTTGTGTTTCACAAAAGGCTTAAGGGTAATGTTTAGGGATAGAGTAAATCAATTACTGCCACAGATGTTATTCCATGTAGTCTATCTGGGTTTATAATAAAATGGGTGCAGACATTTGCCCTTGAAATTACTTAAAATGTAAATATTAGGAAAAACACAAGAGATAGAATGAGGCTAAAACCAAAAGAAGGAAAGAATACTTTTTAAGTCACATTATTGTTTTTAACCTTAAATAGTAGCAGTTATAAGTTCACCAGACCCTGACTATGACTTTATGTGCTTCCTTATTTTGCTACATATAAACCACACACTCCTACATTAGGATATTATGCCTCTTCTGCCAGCAAAGCAAGGTGAAGGAAAATTAAAGAGCAAACCTTTCATTGGGTTTGCTCTGAAGAATAGGGATGAAAGACCACAAAGAACCATTAGAAGGCTGGTTCTAAATTGGGGTGTTTGTCCTCTTTATTGCCAAGTCCTATAAACCACAAAATGAATGTAACTGAGCTTAGTCACATCACATAAACCTAAATATAGGGATATAGAGTCACCATAGAATTATGAAAGAACTGATGCTATAAAATACCCAAAATGATTGCATGTTCTGTATCATTGATACATACGAAATGACAGATTTGCACTTTGAGTGGTCCAGAGTGTTCTGTGTGCCGAGAAATGCAAAAACAACCCAATGTAGGAATTTATGAATTAGAATAAATATATACAGACATGTCTGTTTAAGTTAAAATTTATACGTATCTACAAATAATAACCGAGAAATGCTTTTGTAGCTAATTTTTTTTTTTTTATCCGGACGCAGCGATGACATGGTGACAAGTGTTCCATAATAGCAAGAGACACTTTGGGCTCTATCACCTCCTTCAAGCTAACACTAGCCTCAGCGTTAGCGCTAGCTTAAAGGAGGTCATAGCGCTGCGCCCAGATCGCCTTCGAATCGCTAACGGGTTAAAAACCCTGTTAGCGCTCGTTGATTTGCAATTCGTAGCGCGACTTTTCTGTACTTTACGCTCCCTATATTTATTTATTTATTTATAAAGTATTTTACCAGGAAGGATACATTGAGATTTCTCTCGTTTTCAAGTATATCCAACATGGCGAGCGCAAAGTGAAAGCACAGACTTGGTCCTAACGCTAGTTAATAAGAGCTGGTGCTAACGAATAAGTTACCAGCAGCTCAGAGTTGTAGGTAATGGATTCCGCTGCTGCAGAATCCATTATTTAAAGCTCAAATACCCCCCAAAAAATTACATACTCACCTCTCATCCCGCGGCGAGAACGGCAGTCCGATCTGCCACTTCTGAACGCTGCGAGCAGAAGGAGACTAGGGAAAGAAAATCCCCTGTCTCCCTCCGTGATTACTCCGCCGACTAGCAGAATCTCGCGAGAGGCAAGATCCTGCCGGTCATGTGACCCAGCAGCACAATTCTCCATGGAGACCGGTGGACGCCATGGAGGGAATGCTGGAGACGGCGCTGTAGTCTAGCGATCGCTAAGGGGCAGGCTGCCGGACTCGATGCCATCCTCGCGATCTGCTGGGGAAACCGGGACGCTAAGGGGAAATTAGCAAACGTTAATTTTTCCCCTTAGCATACAGTATACAGTTTAATGAAATTTGCACAATTATTGCAACACTGTAAACTGTACCTATTTTCTATGAAATAACTGATTTTGATCCTATCACTAGCGGGATAATTATAACCACCACTTTCTAAAGTTTCAAGCAATACATGTTTATATATGTTTTGGATAACGTCTGTTTAACCCCTTAAGGACCGCTAACGTAGTATGTACGTCCTACCCACAGGTCTCCCTTAGACCCGCGGACGTACATAGTACGTCAGCGGCGCCTAACTCTCCTCGCTCCCGATACTTACCTCCCTCACTGGTTCCCTCGCAGATCTGGCAGGGAGGAAGCCTGCCCATGTGATTTACATGGGCCGGCGAGCTCGATGACATCACCACGCTGCGTGGTGACGTCATCAGCAGGCGCCCCCATTGAAATCAATGGAGGGGAGGGGGCTCCTTCGGAGCCCTCTATCTCCCCAACCATTGAAGCTAGAGAGATGCAAGTTGCACCGCTGTAAAAGGGGAGAGTCTCCCCTTTTCAGCGGTGTACTGCATTAACAGTTTCGCTGCCGGATCGGCGCTAATTGGCGGGCTAATTGGGGGCTGACATCTTGATGTCAGCCAAGTCTCCAGCCCCCCCCACCCACTGACAACCTCACCATATGTGTGAGGATGTCAGTGGGCCAGTTAACCCTCTAGCTGCTGTAGCGCTGGTTTAAATTCTGCTGCTGTAATTACTTGTTTCTGGCCACCAGGGGGAGACGAGCGCAATGTAAACCAATACTGGACACTTTTGGACTACGTTTTCCAGCATGCTTGGGGGCAGAGACAGGAAGTGGGTGGGGAGAACTGAGATACATCCACAACCTCGTGCGGAGGAGAGCCAGTGCGCGCCAAGGGGTGAATAGAGCAAGACGCACGTGAGACAAGGAGCGATTGTGACCAGGCCAGAGCGCAGGCGCTGCCTTGCGGACGCTGGAGATCGGTTTCAGTTACTTGCCAGAGACCTAGTAATCCACCGCTGAGAAGTTTCACACAGATACAGAGCTGCAGATGGACCCCGAGTTAGGAGACCGCGATCGCGATGATCTAATGGGAGTGCAGGCGGTGAACTGAGCATCTTGTGGCAGAGATGGACAAGCAAGACAAGCGGATCCGGTGGCACAGAGTCCCAGCCAAATCGAGCGGAGAGACATCCTGGGTCGAGCAGAGTGCAGAGTATCTGGCGGATGGGTGAGAGGCCTTCCAGGCCACAGTACAATAATAAAGCACGCTGCAGTTTGTTTAAACCTACAGGGCCCCAACGTGACTAGTCGAAGACATATGAAATCATTCACTGGCCAGTTGAATCTAGTACCTGGGTACCAACACACGCATACACGCACACCTTCTTGGGACACAACCTGTACGGGACTCACACTCCAGCAACGAAGGGGTTAAAATTCCTTTTTCTTTTCCACTACGCGATTCTCGCATTACGAATTCCTGTAAATATATATGTATACCGTGCTGCTTTATATATGCCAGTTTATTTGAGACCAGTAAACTATATAACTTATAAAATCCACAACAGTGCTGGTGTATATTTATTCCCTAGTGCGGGGAGACTGACCCGAGGTTAAATTTAGCGGCTCTTCCGGGAGTGAGCGCTACACTGCCATGTAGAGATAGGGGGATCCTTTGGATCCCCTTATCTCCCGATCCGTGGCAGCTAGATGGTCATATTTGACATCATGATCATGGCCTTTCCAATGATATCAAGCATGACCAGGTTTGGTTTAAAAAAAAATAAAAAAAAAAATAATAATAAAAAAATAAAATAAAAAATTTTTTTTTTAAAGTTTTTTTGTCTGGGGGGGTTTAGTTAAATAGGACCTAGGCTGTCATCTAAAAATAATTAGCACAAAATGATCAGAATGAGCGCAGCGCACATAGGTGAACTGGCTCAGCAGTGAAGGGGTTAAAAAGGGAAAACATGTAAAAATTGGGTATTTCTAGTCTCGGGACAAAATTTTGAAACTATTTAGCCGGGGTCTTTTTTGGTGGTTGTAGATTTTGGGGATTAAATTACGAAAAAGTGTGTTTTTACAATTTTTTCATCATATTTCATATTTTTTTTATTGTAAATTATTCGATATGATGGAAATAATGGTATTTCTATAAAGTCCATTTAATGGCGGGAACAAAAAAGTATAATATGTGTGGGTTGAATAAACGAGTAAGGCTAGGGACAGATGAGCGCATTTTCTGCAGCCACCGTCAAAATGTACGTCGATGCGTGCGCACGCATTTTTTCACGGAATACGCTTAAGTGGTCAGACGATGCGCAATTCTGGACGTATTTCATGACGGTGGGGTAAAAAGAAGTCTAGGAAATCCGGCTGTTTGAACGTTATGTTGGCCGCACACTAGCAGCGTCTGACGTCTCCTAATCACGCACACACGCCGCTATGCGCCGCAGCGCACTCTGTACGTCAGTAGCAGCGGTTCACGTTCTGATAAAAATGCGTTCATTTGCCGGTTGCGTGGTGTCGGCGCACTTTTGTACGCACGTACTGCGTATATTGGCCGTCATTGGCCGTTATGTGCTGCTACTGCCGCCGTGATTTAGTGCGCCTGCACGCGCGTTCCGACTGCCCCACTCTGACCCTAGCCTAAGAGGAAAATCTGACCTAAACATGAACAGCGCAGAAACATAAAAGCAGCAGCGGTCACCAAAGGACGATTTGTGTAAAACCGCCGGTCGCTAAGGGGTTAAGCACAAAGCACTTTTATGTTACATAATTAAGGACTTGGGTCTAACACCACCAAAACTAGATACAGGTTTCATACAACATATACGTGCAGCGCCAAACAGAGGGAACTCCATACAACGACCTATTTATTTTTATGCCCTAGTTTTTTTAAAACGTCTTTTAAAAGTTGGGCTTTTTTGTTTTTTATTTTCTTACCCGTGTGGCAGCTGGTTGGCTTTTTTCAGATACGTTCGGCAGTCTGTTCAGCGGATCGTCGAATGCATTCGTGGGTTATCGGATCGATTCAGCGGCTTTTCATTGAGTTATCGGTTCGATTTGGTAGTTTATCGGATGCTTTCGGTGGGTTGATTCACTTCAGGGACCCTGCGGTGAATGCTGAATTCACTGCAGGGTCCTTTCTTTTCATGATTTAGTCCTAATTTTAAAGAAGACTTCTCCTCCTTCCTGACCTACACACATGCACTTTATTTACCTGCCAGGTCCATTATATAAGATCAGTAACTCCGCTCCAGCACCTTAGCGCAATGTTACAAAAAATTATAATTATTGTATTAAAATAACTTTTCAGCTCAAATATTTTTTAATATTTTCCCTGCTACATTCATCAGCTTGACTTTTGACATTGAGAAAGAATAGCTTAAAAGCTTTGGGGACACGCTGGAATGACTCCCCCTATTTCTTTATTAGCTTAGTGTGGCCTCATATACATACCACGATAATAACTTGCCAGTTATGCTTTCCTAACCATCTTCATTCCGCCATTACCCAGTCGCTTCAATTTATAATAACACTTGTAAATTTCATTATTTTTCTTCTTAACGACCTGTGCTTCAATTTCAAAATAATAAACAGCGCATAAAATGAAATCTTAATGCAGAAGAGACCAAAAAAGTTTGCAGTGTGAACAGATGGTGCATCAACCTCACGTATGTATACAAATCTTCTTAGGCTGGGCTTTTATTTTTTTTGCCTCTTTATAAATGCAAATAATGTGGCCCTAGATATTGCTCTTAGAATTGCACCATCTCCTTATCGCTGCTGATCAATGTGACATTTGCTGTTAACATAAAGTGAGATCTCATTTAATGATGTTAATGTGTCTTTAATGTCAGGATAAATTGGCCTCTTTTGTAGGCACTTAGAAATTAAATGTCCCAAAGAGACCACTGAAATCTCACGGACCAGAGACTGATTAAATTTGCTATATATTCAACAACATATTTGTAGGTGTACATTTAGCTATCTATATATATTTATCTATATGTCTACTGCTCGGTCTTCCATACCAAATGCTACGCTTTAATACAGCTTTATCGATATTAAAAACTCTTGATTTAGGAATTAATATTGGTGTTTTTTACAAAATATGATCATGCGTTGAACAAGCCTGCCACAATGTCAATGTACCCCATGTTCTAATCTGTCCTAACTTAACTCCTGCTCTTAACCCACTTACTTGGGAAATAAACTGATGGCCAAAATTGTGGATACACCTTACATTTTTACAAACTTCTGCAGTTTAAAGTACTTTTTATATAAAAATTTCATAGCACAAGTAAAATTTAATATAGTAAATGAATGCCTTAACAACAAAAATTCTTTAAGTTCAATTTTGGCTGAAAATGTACCATAATGCATCTTGTCTATTATATAGCATAAAAATGATAATTTCAAGTTTGTTACAATGGGTTTTTTCAATAACGTGTTGGATAGCCTTTGGCCTGAACTACTGCCTGACGCCTTCTAGGCATTGACTCTACAAGTCATTTGACATCCTCTTCTGTGATCAAATGATGCCAGGAATTGATTATAGCCTCAATGAGTCCTCGCTTGTTGCTTGCATTCTTGCTCGAGACCATGCGTTTCAATCTTGACCACAGATTGTCGATGTGATTCAAGTCAGGGCTATTTCCAGGCCAGGGAAGCAGAGGAATTTTCTTGTCAACCAAAACTGACAAAATCAGAAGGTGTATACACAATTTTGGCCACTAGGGTACATCCTCCTAGGGCTCTCTGCAGCTCACTTCAAAAATAGGATCATGAATAAAGCCCCATGATCATGATCGTGCTCATGGTTTGTACCATTCCTCTCTTTAATGCCTCCTTTCAGGGTCTGTTTGTCTTTCTGTCTACATGGCATAATAACCGGTGCCAGTTTCCCATATACAACTGATTTGCCAAACCTCCGGATTCATTACATTCTTTTGATATGGTCCTTTGTATTGTGGATAAAGATTATTTTGCAAATGATTCTTTCATATTTATTTTATTTATTTATAAAATATTTTAACAGGAAGGATACATTGAGATTTCTCTCGTTTTCAAGTATGTTTTCAAAATGACCCCTCTATGCACATTAGCCCAGGACCCTCAAAACCATCTAATACTAAAACAGGCATTTGTATGAAAAGCTATAATTAAAAGATTAATTTTAAGTAAGTTATATTTCCCCTGGCAGTGCCCCTGCCTCTTGTATTACTACCAATATAGAAGCTAAAAATGTGAATATGCACAGTGGTCTTTTATCCATGTCCACGTGATCTTTTCCCTGGATACTTTAATATTTATATTTTTTCAGATGCATATTTGAGTGTTCCACCTGTCTCGCCAGAGGTGGTTCTGATATTGATATTTTCCTTCATCACACATAGGGCCCTATTACATGCTTAACGCAAAAAGGCACGCTAAACGCGTGTTTTTTTGCATGAAGCGTTGAACGTTAACGCACGAAAATCACCGCTGGAATTACATTTTTTGTAATTACTTGTTTCTGGCCACCAGGGGGAGACGAGCGCAATGTAAACCAATACTGGACACTTTTGGACTACGTTTTCCAGCATGCTTTGGGGCAGAGACAGGAAGTGGGTGGGGAGAACCGAGATACATCCACAACCTCGTGCGGAGGAGAGCCAGTGCGCGCTAAGGGGTGAATAGAGCAAGACGCACGTGAGACAAGGAGCGATTGTGACCAGGCCAGAGCGCAGGTGCTGCCTTGCGGACACTGGAGATCGGTTTCAGTTACTTGCCAGAGGCCTAGTAATCCACCGCTGAGAAGTTTCACACAGATACAGAGCTCCAGATTGGACCCCGAGTTAGGAGACCGCGATGATCTAATGGGAGTGCAGGCGGTGAACTGAGAATCTTGTGGCAGAGACGGACAAGCAAGACAAGCGCATCCGGTGGCACAGAGTCCCAGCCCAATCGAGTGGAGAGACGTTCTGAGTCGAGCAGGGTGCAGAGTATCTGGCAGATGGGTGAGAGGCCTTCCAGGCCACAGTACAATAACAAAGCACGCTGCAGTTTGCTTAAATCTACATGGCCCCAATGTGACTAGTCGAAGACACATTGAATTCATTCACTGGCCAGTTGAATCTAGTACCCGGGTACCAACACACGCATACACGTACACCATCTTGGGGCACAACCTGTACGGGACTTACACTCCAGCAACGAAGGGGTTAAAATTTCCTTTTTTACCGCTGCGCGTTTCTCGCATTATGAATTCCTGTAAATATATATATACCGTGCTTGCCTTATATATGCCAGTTTATTTGAGACCAGTAAACTATATAACTTATAAAATCCACAACAGTGCTGGTGTATATTTATTCCCTAGTGCCGGGAGACTGACCCGAGGTTAAATTCAGCGGCTCCTCCGGGAGTGAGCGCTACACGTGGGGGCTCGTTTCCGGGATCCAGTCTCTGGAAAAACCGCATTTAAAGGGTTAAATATGGATCCAGACACTGCTGCCAAATGGTGTGAGGAGCAAAGTAGTCAGATAGAATTATGCATAGTCATGGATATTCCTGCAGACACTTGGGCCGAAGATCAGATTCGCCGGGCCGTGGCCGAGCTGACACCAGATCATCGGGGGTTAATCCTGGACATTAAAGCGAACCCAGATACCTCTCACATGTATGTTCTTTTTGAATGGAGAAAGGGTGTTCCAGTGTGTTTTCAGGGCACAAGCGTGAAGCTGACCGATGAGGTGGAGGTTCAACTGATCCAGCCAAGTGTGCCACGTGGCGATCCCGCGAGTGTTCCTGCGCCCAGTCTGCTGGCCATGAACGGGCCTGAATTTATAGTGGCTATTGGAGATTTGCTGGCTAAATGTCAAAGAACAAGCCCTCCGCACACTAACTTTGGTTATCGACAGTTGAGAAATTTTACAGGAAACGTACCAACTCCGGCAGGAGAGGAAACCTTCGAAGAATGGGTAGAACAGGCGATGCAGGCTCTGGATGAGTGGGACGTCCCCGAAGCTCAGAAGAAGCAAAGAATTACTGAGAGCTTAAAGGGACCTGCGTCAGAGGCTGTCAGAAACCTAAAAAAAGCAAACAAGACTGCACTGCTTTAGATTACCTAAACGTACTATAGGAAGTTTTTGGGCGAACGGAAAAGGCTGCGGAGCTCGTGTACCAGTATGAACATACTTACCAGCGGAAAGGTGAGAAGATGACTGAATATATGAGGCGCCTAGATAAGATTCTGCACCAGATACTTCTTAAGAAAGGGGCCGAACCAGCCGAAATAGATAAAATCCGAATACAGCAGATCCTGAGGGGCGCTCAACCTCTAGATCCTGTGATGCTACAGCTGAGAACCAAAGAAGGTAACCGAGAGTTGAAATACCTAGAACTGATCCGAGCTGTCAGAGAGGAAGAGGCTCTACTTGAAGAGAAATCCCTTAGGAGAGGAGAAAGAGCATATGCACAGCCCGTGAGGCATAACGAATGTTTGCAAGCGGAAGATGATTCATTAGACACCTATGGATCCGAAGTGGACGAACAGGAGCATCTATGTTGTTTCTAAATCCACAGAGAATGCTGCAAGAGAGCAAATTATTCCTACATACAGTGAAATCCACAAAACTGTTAAGAAAGTGCAAAAAGCTCAAGCTGAATTGCAACAGGCACACACGGACCTGTGCCGAGTGCTTTTGAAGGTGGCAGAGACACAGACTGATATGCAGAAATTCCTTACTGATATGCGGACAACTGGAGTTGCTGTGGTGTCTGGCCAGGGTCCTTCAACTGAATCACCACAAACGAGTGCGTCTCCGTCTTCAAAGAAGAGATGTTTTCATTGTGGGGAAATGGGTCATTTCCGAGCGCAGTGCAAAAGCCGAAAGCCTGAAGGAAATAGGGTAGAAGAGTTCCTAAAAGCCTTGGAAGGGCTGCTATCTACCTCACCGGCGGGAAACGCCAGAGGGCCCAAGTGAAGGAGCAAACTAGGGGCCCAACGGTTAAAGACTGCTCCAGAAATCAAGCCAGGACTGAAAGGCCAAGAAGGCCCAGAATTTCGCCAACTGCTGAGCCTGCCAGGACTGAAAAATTTACTCCCTTAGCATCCGGTCCTACGTCATGTGGAGGCAATGCACACCCAAAACCTACACGGGTCAAGAAGAAGGCCAGGGTACAGCAAACGGGGTCTAAACTTCCTGCTACTACGACAAAGTTTCCTGACCAGCTGATAGGTCCTTCTCCCATCGTTCCAATCCAAGTAGAGGGAGTCTATACAAAAGCTTTGTTGGACTCAGGGGCTCAAGTGACATTGATCTACCGAGACGTCTACGAGAAGCACTTGAAACACATACCTCTACAGAAGTTAAAGGACCTTGAAATATGGGGTATCGGGACTGAGAAACTTCCCTATGACGGATATCTACAGGTGAAGTTAGAGTTCGGATCCGAAGTCATCGGACAGTCTGGAGGTTGTGATGCATTGGCCATTGTGTGTCCTCGGCCTTCAGGGGCCAACCGAAGTTCTATGATAGTGGGGACGAATACCGATCTGGTGCGACGTCTTTTGACTCCTATAGTACTGGAAGAAGGTTCTACCAGGGGAGTACACCCGATGTTACGTCCAGTCTATCAGCGAATGGTCGAAGAACAGAAGGCACCTGCTGAAGTGGGGCGCCTGTGGAGATTGCAGAACCTTTTCTGTTCCTCCCAATCAGGAGAAGTGGCGAGTTTCCGGGCTTCAGTCAAGTTGAATGGATCGCAACCAGGTCCCTATGTGGTACTGGAAACTGATTTCAATTATGGGAGGGAAGCCGGAGCAGAAGTAATCCCTGAAATAATCTCCACTAAAGCTTTGAAACAAACACGAGGAAGAGTCTCAATCAGTGTATGTAATGTATCTGATTCTCCAGTGATCCTGAAAGCACGAATGCCTATCTGGCAAGTGGCGTCCGCTACGCCTCTCTCTCCTACCAATTTAGGAGGGGGAGCGAATAAAGAGATTCCAGCTGACAGGTTCTATCCCAAGGATGCTCCCATCTCGCTTGAAAGGAAGAAACGTCTTCAGTCCCAGGTCCTAAAGTGGAGAGACTTGTTCTCAAAGGATGAGTTTGACGTGGGCCTAGCTAAGAGTACTGAGCATCGCATTCGACTGCAAGAAGATAAGCCGTTTCGAGAAAGGTCAAGACGAGTTCCGCTGGGAGACTTGGATGATCTAAGAGAACAGCTGAATGAACTGCAAAGAACTAAGGAGTCCAGGAGTCCGTACGCTTCTCCCATAGTGATGGTTCGGAAAAAGAATGGTTCTGTCCGTCTATGCATAGACTATCGCACGCTAAATCGGAGAACCATCCCAGATCAATACGCCACTCCTCGGATAGAAGATGCCTTACAGTGTTTGTCTGGAGCAAAATGGTTTAGTGTACTAGACCTGCGAAGTGGGTATCACCAGATACCAATGCATCCTGAAGACAAAGAGAAGACTGCGTTCATCTGCCCACTGGGGTTCTTTGAGTTCAACAGAATGCCTCAAGGCCTTACGGGGGCTCCGGCCACGTTCCAACGGTTAATGGAGAAGACAGTCGGGGACATGAACCTGATCGAAGTGTTGGTGTATCTGGATGACATAATTGTGTTTGGAAAGAATTTGGAAGAACATGAGCAACAGTTGGAGAAGGTCTTGAAGTGGCTCCATGAAGAGGGGTTGAAACTGTCTCTGGAGAAGTGTCAATTCTGTCTACCTTCCGTTACGTATCTGGGACATGTTGTTTCAGCAAAAGGCGTTTCGACGGATCCTCGAAAGTTGGAAGCCGTAGCTTCCTGGCCTAGACCCCGAAATGTTACTGAACTTAGATCTTTCTTGGGGTTCTGCTCCTATTACCGAAGATTCGTAGGAGAATTTGCCAAGATAGCTCAACCACTGAACAAGCTCCTGCAGAAGGAAGACACAGAAGAAGGCCGCAAGGCCTCTGACCGAAATTTGTCGGCTCCAGGGCCAAGGAAGGCTCGAGAATCTATCCAAGGAGAATGGACTAGTCAATGCGAAGGTGCTTTCATGAAACTGAAAGAGAGTCTAACTCGAGCTCCTGTCTTGGCCTACGCTGACCCTCATAAGCCATACGAATTGCATGTGGATGCCAGCAGAGAAGGTCTAGGGGGAGTCCTATACCAAGAATATGGTGGATTACATAGTTACATAGTTATATAGGCTGAAAAAAGACATGCGTCCATCGGGTTCAGCCTCTCCCACATAACCTACTGCTGTTGATCCAAAAGAAGGCAAAAAACCCAGTCTGAATGCTTGCCAATATGCAACATACTGGGAAAAAATTCCTTCTTGACCCCAGAATGGCAGTCAGATTTCTCCTTGGATCAAGAAGCTTTTACCCACATATTAAATATTATAACCCTTAATATTCTGTGTCTGCAGGAAGTCATCCAGTCGTTTTTTAAAAGTCTGTACAGACTCTGACCCAACCACCTCAACAGGCAGAGAATTCCACAGCTTTATTGTTCTCACCGTAAAATAACCCTTCCTATGCTTTAAGCTAAATTTTCTTTCTTCCAGTCTAAATGGATGACCCCTTGTCCTATGTATAGTCCTGTTAATGAATAGGTTATCAGACAATGGTTGATAATGGCCCCGTATATATTTATATAAGGTTATCAGATCCCCTCTAAGGCGCCTTTTCTCTAAACTAAACAGGTTTAAGCTTGTTAGTCTTTCCTCATAACTTAACCCTTCCATCCCCCTTATTAATTTAGTTGCCCGTCTCTGCACTTTTTCTAACGATATAATATCTTTTTTTAAGACAGGTGCCCAAAATTGCACGGCATATTCAAGGTGCGGCCTGACCATTGATTTATACAGAGGCAAAATTATGTTTTCATCCCGTGAGTGAACTCCCCTTTTAATGCATGCCAGTACTTTGCTGGCCTTGGCGGCTGCTGTTTGACATTGCACATTGTTACTTAGTTTGAAGTCTATGATTATTCCCAAATCCTTCTCCTGCTTGGATTTCCCTAACTCCGTACCATTTAGGGTATAAATTGCTTGTGTGTTCTTCACTCCAAAGTGCATAACTTTACATTTATCTAGATTAAATCTCATCTGCCATTTAAGTGCCCAGTCCCCCAATATATCTAAATCCCTCTGCAGCGAAGTAACATCCTGCTCACATTGTATTACTTTTCCTAGCTTTGTGTCATCTGCAAACACTGATACATGACTTTCAATGCCTATCTCAAGGTCATTTATAAATAAATTGAATAGTATTGGTCCTATAACAGACCCCTGAGGGACACCACTTACCACTGGTGTCCATCTTGAAAATGTACCATTTATGACCACTCTCTGTACCCTATCTTTTAGCCAGTTTTCTATCCAAGAACAAGTATTTTCATCTAGACCATTTTTTCTTAATTTAAGTAATAACCTTTTGTGTGGAACTGTGTCGAAAGCTTGATTGATTGAAAGGATTGTTGAGGCCTGTAGCCTATGTGAGCTGGAGTCTTAAGCCTTCAGAAAAGAATTATCCTACCCACAAGTTGGAGTTGGAGTTCCTAGCTTTGAAGTGGGCGGTGGTAGACAAGCTGAAAGACTATCTGTATGGAGCCAAATTTGTGATAAAAACTGATAACAATCCTCTTACCTACGTCCTTACTACTGCGAAACTGGATGCAACGGGACATCGGTGGTTGGCCGCTCTGTCAGGGTTTAGGTTCAGCCTGAAGTATCGCCCTGGAGTGAATTATCGAGATGCCGATGCTTTGTCAAGAAGACCCTACACTACAGAATGGACTCAGTTAACTCCAGATGGGGTGCAAACTTTATGTCAAGGAGCAGAGCGCCGGGTCAAGGGAGGGATTGAAGCGGAAGCCATAGGCGTTATGGCTGCGGCTGTTCCAGAGTTCTATTGTAATCCTACGCAGCTGAGGGATGAAAGTTTGCCTACTTTCTCGAAACAAGACCTGAGAGCTGATCAGGCTGGAGACCCTTTGATTGCATTAACCGTGAAGGCCCTAAACGCGAACCAACAGGAAATTCTTCTGACAAATTCCCCAGAAGGGGCCAGATTGGTATACAAGGAGTGGGAACGGTTGAAGATGTTGGATGGGGTGGTCTACCGAAGGGGCCCCTCAAACAATGCTGGAGAAAACCAACAGTTGTTCCTTCCCACCAAACACCGAGAGGATGCGCTGCGGTCATTACACGATGACCATGGACATTTAGGTGCAGAGAGAACTTTTAAGCTGGTGCGAGACCGATTCTATTGGCCCTGCATGAGACCTGAAGTTGAGAGTTACTGCCACTCATGTCTGAGGTGTATCCAAAGGAAGACTCTACCAACCCGAACTGCTCCAATGAGCCACCTGCAAAGTCAAGGACCCATGGATTTGGTGTGCATTGACTTCCAGGGCTTAGAGCCGGATGCTAGTGGGCAGGGAAATATCTTAGTGGTGACTGATCATTTCATGCGTTATGCCCAAGCTTTTTCTACGAAAGACCAACGTGCTCCTACGGTGGCGAAGGTTTTAATGGAAAAGTTTTTTGTTCACTATGGCCTGCCAAGGAGAATACACTCGGATCAGGGTAGAGACTTTGAGAGCCGGCTTGTTGGGCAATTACTGGAACTGCTGGGAATTCAGAAGACCCGAACTACACCATATCACCCTCAAGGTGATGCTCAACCAGAAAGGTTCAATCGCACTCTACTAAATATGTTGGGGACATTATCAAACAGAGAGAAGCAGAGCTGGAGTCGTCACATAGCCACGCTAGTACATGCCTACAACAGTACGGAGAGTGACGCTACTGGATATTCACCGTACCGTCTCATGTTCGGAAGGGAAGCTCGACTGCTGGTTGATTAGGCGTTCGGGCTATCTCTGGATCAGATGTCTGTAGCCTCTCATAGGAATTATGTGGATAGACTTCGGAGGAATTTGGCCTCTGCGTTTGAACAGGCCCGTTTGACCTCTGGGAACAGGGAACAGAGGAATAAGCAAAACTACGACTTCAAAGTTCGGATACAGGATCTACAAGGTGATAGGGTTTTGTTGAAGAACTTGGGTGCTTCTGCCAGGCATAAGTTGGCAGATAGATGGAGTTCTCAAGTCTACATTGTCTGCAAGCAACTGCCGGGTCTGCCAGTTTACCAGATTCGACCGGATGGAAAGGCTGAGCATCTTAAAAACTGGCACCGGAATCATCTGTTACCTCTGAGAGAAGCTGTAAGGATACCAGTTGGAGACGAACTTTCTCTGCCGAACCCGCCTCCGTCTGCTCCACGTTTGACTCCCGTTACTCGGTCTCAGCAGACACGGGTTGTGGAAGAAAGTGAAGGAGATAGTGAGGAAGAAAGCTTTTGTCTGGACTGGGTGCGCTCACCAGAGCCTGAAGAGGTCATTCCAGTTCCCGAACGGTGGGAAAGTAACCTGAGGCCTGAGGCTCCAGAATTCCAGCTGGAAATTCCTGAAACTTTTGAAATTCCTGTAGTTCCTGAAAACGCGTCCTATGATTATAGTTCTATGCCTTCACTGGAAGGATCATACTCCGAAGAGATGTCTGTTCCAGTTGTGGACGAAAGAACCGAACCCGTACCTGTAACACTTCCGCTTGAAGATGAGCTGATTGAGCCAGAACCAAAACGTTCTGTCCGACCCCCTCAGAGACTCACCTACGACTCACCAGGACATAGCACTGAAGAGGCTGTTACCACAGTGCGAAGGTTGCCCGAGGTGTCTGCTATGTTAGCTGAGGTAGCCAGAAGCATGAGTAAACTTGAGGACGTATACCTAATCCATTGTATGTTTGCTGCTGAGCCTATATATATTGACTGATGTAATGTTGAAATGTAATGTAACTGTTACACCTCCTTCGAGAGACCCAAGAGTTCTAGGAGGGGGAGAGTGTAGCGCTGTTTTAGTTCTGTTGCTGTAATTGCTCATTTCTGGCCACCAGGGGGATACCAGCGCAATGTAAACTATACTGGACACTTGGGACTACATTTTCCAGCATGCTTTGGGGCAGAGACAGGAAGTGGGTGGGGAGAACAGACAGACATCCGCAACCTCGTGCGGAGGAGAGCCAGTGCGCGCCAAGGGGTGAACAGAGCAAAACGCACATGAGACAAGGAGCGATTGTGACCAGGCCGGAGCGCAGGTGCTGCCTTGCGGACATTGGAGATCGGTTTCAGTGACTTGCCAGAGACCTAGTAATCCACCGCTGAGAGGTTTACACAGATACAGAGCTGCAGATTGGACCCCGAGTTAGGAGACCACGATGATCTAATGGGAGTGCAGGTGGTGAACTGAGAATCTTGTGGCAGAGACAGACAAGCAAGACAAGCGGATCCGGTGGCACAGAGTCCCAGCCCAATCGAGCAGAGAGACGTCCTGAGTCGAGCAGGGTGCAGAGTATCTGGCGGATGGGTGAGAGGCCTTCCAGGCCACAGTACAGTAACAAAGCACGCTGCAGTTTGCTTAAATCTACAGGGCTCCAACGTGACTAGTCGAAGACACATTGAATTCATTCACTGGCCAGTTGAATCTAGTACCCGGGTACCAACACACGCATACACGTACACCTTCTTGGGACACAACCTGTACGGGACTTACACTCCGGCAACAAAGGGGTTAAAATTTCCTTTTTTACCGCTGCGCGTTTCTCGCATTACGAATTACTGTAAATATATATATATACCGTGCTTGCCTTATATATGCCAGTTTATTTGAGACCAGTAAACTATATAACTTATAAAATCCACAACAGTGCTGGTGTATATTTATTCCCTAGTGCGGGGAGACTGACCCGAGGTTAAATTCAGCGGCTCCTCCGGGAGTGAGCGCTACATAGGCTAAAAGTATTCATAGTTTCATGTATATTTAAATTGCCTTCCATTTGTCTTGTGAGAAACTACATTGATCTGCACCATCTCCATATATATAGTTACATAGGCTGAAAAAAAGACGTGCGTCCATCGGGTTCAGCCTTTCACACATCACCTGCTGCTGTTGATCCAAAAGAAGGCAAAAACCCAGTCTGAAGCGCTCGCCAATATGCGACATACTGGGGAAAAATTCCTTCTTGACCCCAGAATGGTGTCAGATTTCTCCCTGGATCAAACAGCTTTTTTTTTTTTTTGAGAAAGGATTTTACCAGGAAGGATACATTAAGATTTCTCTTGTTTTCAAGTATGTCCCGGGTGGCGAGTCTGTACCGTTAGGTGTCTTGCCAAGGACACTTACTGGAGAGGTTGCTCGCTGGGATCGAACCCATATGACTCCACAGGCTCTCTCCATGCAGAGCAGTGACATTACCTCTACTCCACCCAGCCGGTGACTGATCATTTCACGCGTTATGCCCAAGCTTTTTCTACGAAAGACCAACGTGCTCCTACGGTGGCGAAGGTTTTAATGGAAAACTTTTTTGTTCACTATGGCCTGCCAAGGAGAATACACTCGGATCAGGGTAGAGACTTTGAGAGCCGGCTTGTTGGGCAATTACTGGAACTGCTGGGAATTCAGAAGACCCGAACTACACCATATCACCCTCAAGGTGATGCTCAACCAGAAAGGTTCAATCGCACTCTACTAAATATGTTGGGGACATTATCAAACAGAGAAAAGCAGAGCTGGAGTCGTCACATAGCCACGCTAGTACATGCCTACAACAGTACGGAGAGTGACGCTACTGGATACTCACCGTACCGTCTCATGTTCGGAAGGGAAGCTCGACTGCCGGTTGATTTGGCGTTCGGGCTATCTCTGGATCAGACGTCTGTAGCCTCTCATAGGAATTATGTGGATAGACTTCGGAGGAATTTGGCCTCTGCGTTTGAACAGGCCCGTTTGACCTCTGGGAACAGGGAACAGAGGAATACGCAAAACTACGACTTCAAAGTTCAGATACAGGATCTACAAGGTGATAGGGTTTTGTTGAAGAACTTGGGTGCTTCTGCCAGGCATAAGTTGGCAGATAGATGGAGTTCTCAAGTCTACATTGTCTGCAAGCAACTGCCGGGTCTGCCAGTTTACCAGATTCGACCGGATGGAAAGGCTGAGCATCTTAAAAACTGGCACCGGAATCATCTGCTACCTCTGAGAGAAGCTGTAAGGATACCAGTTGGAGACGAACTTTCTCTGCCGAACCCGCCTCCGTCTGCTCCACGTTTGACTCCCGTTACTCAGTCTCAGCAGACACGGGTTGTGGAAGAAAGTGAAGGAGATAGTGAGGAAGAAAGCTTTTGTCTGGACTGGGTGTGCTCACCAGAGCCTGAAGAGGTCATTCCAGTTCCCGAACGGTGGGAAAGTAACCTGAGGCCTGAGGCTCCAGAATTCCAGCTGGAAATTCCTGAAACTTCTGAAATTCCTGTAGTTCCTGAAAACGCGTCCTATGATTATAGTTCTATGCCTTCACTGGAAGGATCATACTCTGAAGAGATGTCTGTTCCAGTTGTGGACGAAAGAACCGAACCCGTACCTGTAACACTTCCGCTTGAAGATGAGCTGATTGAGCCAGAACCAAAACGTTCTGTCCGACCCCCTCAGAGACTCACCTACGACTCACCAGGACATAGCACTGAAGAGGCTGTTACCACAGTGCGAAGGTTGCCCAAAGTGTCTGCTATGTTACCCACATACTAAATATTATAACCCTTAATATTATGGTTTTGCAGGAAGTCATCGAGCCATTGTATAAAGTCTGTACAGTCTCTGATCCAACCACCTCAACAGGCAGATAATTCCACAGCTTTACTGATCTCACTGTAAAATAACCCTTCCTATGCTTTAGGCTGAATTTCCTTCCATACAGTCTAAATGGGTGACCTCGTGTCCTGTGTATAGTCCTGTTAATGAATAGGTTTCCAGACAATGGTTTATAATGGCCCCGTATCCATTTATATAAAGTTATCAGATTCCTTCTAAGGCGCCGTTTCTATAAACTACACAGGTATGTCTGTCACTTCCCTAGAACTTCCCACTCAGCCGTACAAACGGAGTGGATATAATTACCCTCCATGGGCATGTTCCAAAAGAAGATCATCATTTTCTGTCCTTTTGACAAAGTATTCAATCAGTACATTTTCATCAATAATTTCTGAGACCCTTTGTATTGCCTTTCTTAGGGTCCATAAAGTTTTTTTGACCCCATTATGGTTGAATAAATATCAACATCTTTCTTATACTTTTGTTGCCTGCACAGGGGAGGATGTTGAGTTATTATACTCCGGGCCCTATCATCTGCTGTGAGCTAAGCCTTGCGAGCTTACTGTACTTTCTGCGTCCTATACTTAACATGGGGAGTGGTAGAGATCACTAGTGCTATTGTAACCAACAGATCACTTGGTGTCTGTGCTAATTTTTAGAGCGATGCTAAACACAAAGTTTAACCTACTGCTCAACCCTGGTGTTAAAGCTAAAAAACAGAAATAACAGGTTCTCACCCAAAATTAACAGCCAATTAACAGGCAATTAAAAGGAATGCAGCACGTGTGTTCTCTTGGCCCAATACACCATAGTGATGGATCTGGTCAGCAATGTCGTTGCTGTTGCAGTAGGCTCTATTATGGTATATATGTATCCTTTATTGACATATATCCTAATTCTAATATATAGCATAATTTTAAACATATCATGCTGGGGGTTATTCATAGTTTGTAAGCGGTTGATTAATAGGGTGACTGTTTGGACCATGTTTAAAGTGGTCACATGGATACGTCTTGCCCTGAAACATGTATTATTTATTTGCTGCAGCAGGGAAATTATTGTCACTCACCTGGCCTGCCTTTTGGATCTATTAAATTATTTGTACGGATTCTACATGCTGTTGGGTGGCATTTATCATACAATGCCCATCAGCCTTAATATATACAGTGGCAAGAAAAAGTATGTGAACCCTTTGGGATTACGTGGAGTTTTGCATGAATTGGTCATAAAATGTGCTCTGATCTTCATTTAAGTCACAACAATTTGAAAAACACAGTCTGCCTAAAACAATACAACACAAACATTATATGTTTTCATGTTTTTATTGAACAGAACATGTAAACATTCACAGTGCAGGGTGGAAAAAGTATGTGAACCTTTGGACTTAATAACTGGTTGACCCTCCTTTGGCAGCAATAACCTCAACCAAACGTTTCCTGTAGTTGCAGATCAGACCTGCACAACGATCTGGAGTAATTTTCTACCACTCCTCTTCACAAAATTGTTTCAGTGTAGCAATATTCTTGGGATGTCTGGTGTGAATCGCTCTCTTAAGGTCATGCCACAGCATTTCAATCGGGTTGAGGTCAGGACTCTGACTGGGCCACTCCAGAAGGCGCATTTTGTTTTGTTGAAGCCATTCTTTTGTTGAATTACTTGTATGCTTTTGGGTCATTGTCCTGTTGCATCACCCATCCTCTGCGGAGCTTCAGTTGGCGGACAGATGGTCTTACGTTTTCCTGTAAAATGTCTTGTTAAACTCTGGAATTCATTTTTCCATCAATGACAACAATCCGTCCAGGCCCTGAGGCAGCAAAGCAGCCCCAAACCATAATGCTCCCTCCGCCATGTTTTACAGTGGGGATGAGGTTTTGATGTTGGTGCGCTGTGCCTTTTTTTCTCCACACATAGTGTTGTGTGTTTTTTCCAAACAACTCAATTGTGGTTTCATCTGTCCACAGAATATTTTGCCAGTAGTGCTGTGGAACATCCAGGTGCTCTTTTGCAAACTTCAAACGTGCTGCAATATTCTTTTTGGACAGCAATGGCTTCCTCCGTGGTGTCCTCCCATGTACTCCATTCTTGTTTAATGTTTTCCTTATTGTAGATGTGTCAATAAAAATGTTAGCATGTGCCAGAGATTTCTGTAAGTTTTTAGCTGACACTCTAGGATTCTTCTTTACCTCATTAAGCATTCTGCACTGTGCTCTTGCAGACATCTTTACAGGACGACCACGCCTAGGGAGAGTAGCAACAGTGCTGAACTTTCTCCATTTGTAGACAGTCTGTCTTACCGTGGACACATGAACATCAAGGCTTTTGGAGATACTTTTGTAACCCTTTCCAGCTTCATGCAAGGCAACAATTCTTGATCGTAGGTCTTCTGAGAGCTCTTTTCTGCGAGGCATGGTTCACATCAGGCAGTGCTTCTTGAAACCAGTAAACCCAAAACTGGTGTGTGTTTTTCAAGGGCAGGACAGCTTTCAGCAACACATCCAATAATATCACACTGATTGGACTCAAGGTTGGCTCACTGCTGGCTCCAATTATCTCCTGGAGAAATCATTAGGCTAGGGGTTCACATACTCTTTCCACCCTGCGCTGTGAATGTTTACATGTTATGTTCAATAAACACATGAAAACCTATAATGTTTGTGTTGTATTATTTTAAGCAGACTGTGTTTTTCAAATTGTTGTGACTTAGATGAAGATCAGAGCACATTTTTTGACCAATTCATGCAAAACTCCACGTAATCCCAAAGGGTTCACATACTTTTTCTTGCCACTGTATATACATATAAACATGGATGATACGGCCACCTTGGAGGATTTTAATAATGCAGTGGTGTGAGGGCTCTTCGCTGGATGCGTTCACACTTATACAAACTTGTGAAGGCAGAGGATAGGTATGGCCCTGCACTGGAAAAAAGCAGTTCTATCCTGTATACAATCGCATCAGCGGTGGGTCACAGCTGGGTCTTAGCGTTTCCCTAGCGTGCGCTAAACGACCTTGTAGACTACCGTGGACGAGGTGATCTGTTGGTGTGTTTTCAGACGCTACCTGTTAGCAACTCGCGCTAGAATTTTCATTAGCAATGGCGTTTTAGCTCACACCAGGTGATAGGGCCTTCAGTGTTTAAGTAAATAATTAATTGTTGTGTGCAGAGTGCAGGGTCATTTACCCGCAAATAAGCTATTTTAGTAAAACAAAAACTTTTGTCCAACTTTCAGAAACATCAAATCAATGGTCTGGCAAAATTTGTTGGAACCAAAGAGATTTTAATGTTCTGTTGCAAACCAATTGTCTTATACTTGCTATGTACGCTTTTCACATTGTTGTTATTAATGATATATTTGATCTATGTATTCCTACAGATGAAGAGTAATAACAGGTATACCGTTAATGGCTAACCTATTCTTGAAATCAGGACAATTCTGAATTTCCACAATTCTCCAACTGAGCATCACGGGAAATATAGTTCACAAACATCTGGACTGCCAAGGTCAACCTTCAATAGAGCATGGCAAACATAAAGTGTATTATCAGAAATGCTTATTCCATAGACTAATAGGCCTATTCTGTCTATTCCACTTTGTGTCAAAGGTTTTGTTTCTTCAAAAGAATGTAACAGACAGCAATGTTTTGAAATGTCAGAAAAGGAAAATTATGCATAATGCATTTTTACGCTCTTCAGGGTGTTGATCTTCAGGACAAATGACATGCCTTAATCTCTACATGTTTGTTAAACATTTCTTCAATCATTTCACTTATTTGTTTCTCTTTAAAAGGTTTGATGGCACACGAATGGTCCCTCCCTATAGATCTACATGGACATGTTACAGTCATTGTGATGGCACCTATCTAATGCATTCACTTCAAGAGAGAGACACTCATTTAAAGTAAAGCCTTCTTTCGCCAAGTACATATTTTATTAATTGGAGGACTCTTTCACTCTCTTACTGGAGCACTAATTCATTTCTTGAAGGCCAAATTAGGCTCAATGAAAAGGATGCCAAAAACCAACGGATGCCTTACTGTGACCAGTATGTCATTTTTACTTGGACATATCCATTGCTGCAAAGGACAGCATAAAAGTAATAAAATATACACACACATAAAAGAATTCTTGGGGCATATTTTGTTCACGGAACTTAGTAGTGATCCTGTAGGAAAGCATTTATCTATATATATAAACGCGAAAATCCTGACTGACTGACTCATCAACGCCCAGCTGAAACCGTTTAACCTAGGAAAATGAAATTTTGAAGGTACACTGTTTTTATGATGTAGGCACCCACTAAGGAAGGATTTTTGGAAAATCCGCCCCTAAGGGGGTGAAAAAGGGGTTGAATATTTTAAACAGGATACCTATAGCTCAAAAACAGAAGATGCTACAGATGTGAAAATCTGTATTTAGATTCGTCTTGAAAAATAAAAAAACACATATTTTACCGTTTTTCAAAAATCCAAGTGCGGAGGCGAAAAAAGGGGGTTGAATATTTTAAACAGGATACCTGTATCGCCAAAACAGACAATGTTACAGTCCTGAAAATTGGTATTTAGATTCGGCTTGAAAAAAAAAACAACACTTATTTTACCATGTTCTGAAAATTCCTTGGGGGGAGGGGCAAAAAGGGGGGTTGAATACTTTAATCAGTATACCTATATTTCAAAAATCAAAGATGTTATGGGTGTGAAATTTGGTATTTACAATCTTCGTGAAAAAAACCAAACATGTTTTTTGCCATTTTCCACAAATCCAATTGGGGGGGGGGTCGGGGGAAAGGGTTCTGAATATTTTTATCATTATACCTATATTTCAAAAACCAAAGATGTTACAGACGTGAAATTTGGTATTTACAATCTTCTTGAAAAATAAAAACAGGTGTTTTACCATTTTCCAAAAATCCCAAGTGGGGGGGTGAAAAAAAGGGAGGTCTGAATACTTTTAAACAGGATACCTATATCTCAAAAACAGAAGATGTTACATAACTGAAAATTGGTATTTAGATTTGTCTTGAGAAACAAAATAACACCTATTTTACCATTTTCCAAAAATTATGTGGGAGGGGGCAAAAAGGAGGGGTTGAATACTTTTATCAGTATACCTATATTTCAAAAACCAAAGATGTTACAGGTGTGGAATTTGGTATTTACAATCTTCGTGAAAAACACCAAACAAGTGTTTTGCCATTTTCCACAAATCCAAATAAGGGGGGGGGTCGAGAGAAAGGGGTCTGAATACTTTTATCAGTATATCTATAGTTCAAAAACCAAAGATGTTACAGGTGTGAAATCTGGCACTTACAATCTTCTTGAAAAAATAAAAAACATGTTTTACCATTTTCCGAAAATCCAGTTAAGGGTGGTGGGGAAAAGGGATGTGAATACTTTTATCAGTATACCTATATTTCAAAAACCAAACATGTTACAGGTGTGAAATTTGGCACTTACATTCTTCTTGAAAAATAAAAGAAAACACGTGTTTTACAATTTTCCAAAAATCCCAAGTGGGGAGGGGGGAAAGGGGGGGTTCTACCAAAAAAAAATTAAGTTTCTTTTAAAAAACAATTTTAACAAATCCTAAAATCCACGCGAGCGAAGCCGCGGGCAAAAGCTAGTAAAGAACATAAGTATGGGTGAATCAATCCAATGGACAAGTAAGCTGTAGGGCATCCACATAAAAAGAAACAGAGGGAGGATCAAGACCAGGGCAGAAAATAGGGATTAAAGTCAATGGAGCAAAAGTGAAATGACAGACTGAAACAGCATTTGGAATGAGTATAGGAGTCAAGGGATGCCAAGCACCATAACGTGAAGGTTGAGGTGTTCAATTGGAATGTATAGGTACAGTCAGACCACCCAGCTTAGGAGACAATGGTGACATTTAGGATACTGAGGAACAAACATTTTCAGGGTTATTCAGAGAAAGGTGAAACTCTGGAGAAACTTTGAAGAAGTGAAAATTGTAGGTCAAAATAGCCAAAACAGAAAAATTCTCCCATTTATCTCACTTTCCAAAATGGCTATTTTGACCTAGAATTTTCTCTTTCCCAAGGTTCTCCAGAGTTTCACCTTTCTCTGAATAACCCTGTTAGAATCATATTTCATATTTCACTGAAGAGGATTGTAATCCTTGCATCAATGCTGCGACTCCCATGTAACTTCATTTATCCATTTTTGTGGGTGATAGCAGTCTGATTTGCATATGGTAATGTCATCATCATCAAACTAAAACCATATGAGACCTCAGCAGGGACCCTAGGGCAGGCACTTAGGCAGTTGCCTGTTCTCAAAAAGATGATTTCTGTTCTTCTTAATATCTCCTTTATTAGCCTGGGTTTATTAGGTCTGTCAGCTAACCTAATCAAAAAGAGTTCCAAAAGGTTTTTTTTCTGTTTTAAAGTAAGAAAAGTAAAATAAGGTTTAACTCAAAACATTATAAATCATGCAACTGTCACAGCACTTTAGCATTTGTTCTGAGGGAAATTATATGTATCAATTTATTCAAACCAATAGGAAAAACACTTAACTGATTCCTACATTGAGTTTTCTGACTCCAACACTTGAAACTGATCCTCAGAAACTGGATCCTATTCTTCTCCTGGTTAATTAGTTAATCCTACCTACAGTAATAACTTTAAAGCGAACGTGCATTATATAGCCACATCAGATACTATATTAAAACTATGAGAAGCCAAGATATTATGAAGCTGCATTGAATACAAAGTAAAAACCACATAAATACAGTCAGACCATGTAATCCATATCTTCCTCTTCTATGTTTCATGAGAGGGTATAATAATTTTTGAAGGAGTTAAATAGATGGTCTATGTAGTATAACACGCAATTGATATCCGACAAATTAGTAGTCAATTAGTTCGGAAGCCCAGTTTTGGAAATAATAAAGAAAAATAGCTTTGAACAGGGCATTACAGCCCATTGGGGCCAATATTCCAAAGTTGGTGCAAACTTAACCAAAGTTGCTGTAAACTTAACACCTCCATAGACTCTAATGGCTCTGGCAAATTTACAACAGCTCTGGCTAAGTTTACACCGACTTTATAATATTGCCTTATGTGATCAGGGTGGAGCCCTGCCGGGCTAGCTACATCCTGCACGGCCAACTGCCAGGCACTGCAGCCACGCTACTGACCCCCTTCCTCCTCAATCCCTTGTGGTCCGGTGGCTGTGAGAACACTATGCTATCATTGATTTAATTGAGCACAGATTGCACAGCATTGGTGCCCATTTGAAAAGGCATCATATAGATAAGTGCCCCCCCCCCTTTCCTGATTTATATTTGGCAGACTTTGAAAAAGAACTGTATCACTCATTTCAATGATATATTTCTACACCAAAAAAGGCCGATCTACTAAAGGGAGAGATACCCTGCCAAAAGGGAAACGTGTTTTACCCACAACAGCTTAATTTTAATAATAAATATCTTTGGACCCTAATGATAGCTCTAGCGCTCACATAAATGAGCGTTAGCGCTAGGTTAATTGAAGTGATAGCATTACAGCCACAGCACCTTCTCATCACTAACGGGTTAAAAAACCCATTAGCGAGTCAGTATTAGTGCTTTTTAGCGCTAGCTTACTGTACTTCTCGATCCCTATGCTTCTTCTGGTCGCCGGAAGCCGAGTGAGACTGGGAAAACAAAGTTCCCAGTCTCCCTCCACAATCACTCCACCGACCTGCAGGATCTCACGAGAGGCAAGTGACGTGGCAGCAGAAGCCTCCATAGTGTCCTATGGACTCCATGAAGGGGATGCTCGGGATGGCGCTCTAGTGCTGCCCCGAGCATCCTGGACCCTAGCGGCCACTACTGCTCAGGCTGCTAGACTCAGCTTCTGCCCCGTAATCGGCAAGTGAAACATGGACGCTAAGGGGAGATTAGCAAATGCAAATGTTTCCCCTTATTGTACCCGTTTTAGCTGTAGGCAGCAGATAGTTCCCTTTGTGTTTTGAAGGGGGAAAGCGAGCTGTTAAAAGGTGGAGGGGAGTGCATGGGAGCTCCATCCTTAGGTTCAGTAAGGAGCTCTAAGATTTCTGATGGCTGCCCTCACTATGAACATTGCTGCTGATTGTTTCAATAAAATTACGCATTTCCCATTGATCTCACGACCCATGGAAGAGATTTTCTTCGACATTTCCTTATGAAAGACTTGTTCAATGTCATCAAACATCTCTCCATTTAGCAAGGCCGAGCTTTGTGACCTCAAAAACCAGGCCAGCTCCTGATATATTAACCTCTGCCCTTCAGCACTTCTTCATAGAAACACACCTAATCCCTTGTTAATCACTTCCACTAGCCAGCTCAAACGCGCATTATCTGAGTAATCAAAAGTTTTACTCTGTTCATTGAATATGTTTGAACTACCATAAAATTCATACTAAAATATCCAAAATATACCCTAAGAATTAATTATACATGTTGCTAATATACTATATAAAATGCTCCAGGCAGGATAGTCTTCCATAAACATGTCCGGGCTGAGCCTGTAGAGGCACAGAAATATGGAGCCCCCAGAAAAAAAGTGCCAAAACGGGGGGAAAATACTTTTTAAGCCTTGTTTTGAGGGAAACAAAACATAATAATACATATAAAAGAATTTAAAAACACTTTCTCGCATGAAAAAAAAGTGGCAGGATATGTAACCCTAAAAGCAAACAAAATTGGAGCAGAATGTTAGGGTTAGGGTTAAACCTAACCTTAAAACAAGCAGAAATATTAGCCTTAACCTAACCCAAAATTTCTAAGCCTAACCGTAACCCTCTATTTTATATATATATTTTTTTTTTATTTCTACAAGGCTGGTACTGATTAACATTTTCGTGTTCGATTAATTGATTTAAATTTTAAATTTTAAATTGATTAATCGATTAATTTCAATTAATTATAACGCACATACAGATCCAACTACTTTTAGCTGATCTGCTTGGGTCTTGGGCCCTGGGTCTGGGCCCTGGGCCTTGGGTCTGGGGCCTGGGTCTTGGGTCTGAGACCTGGGGTCTGGGTCCTGGGTCTGGGCCCTGGGGTCTGGGCCCTGGGTCTTGGGTCTGGGCCCTGGGTCTGGCCCTTGTGTCTGGGCCCTGGGTCATGGGTCTGGGCCCTGACCTTTGGGTCCTGGGTCTTGGGCCATGGGTCTTGGATCTGGGGTCTGGGCCCTGGGTCTTGGGTCCCAGGTCTGAGGCCCTGGGTCTGTGCCCTGGGTCTGTGCCCTGGGTCTTGGGCCCTGGGTCTGTGCCCTGGGTCTTGGGGTCTGGGCCCTGGGTCTTATCTGGGCCTGGTTTGTGCCTGGGGTCTGGTGTGTGCCTGGGGTCTGGGCCCTGCTGGGGTTTGGCTGGGTCCGAGGCTGGACTGAGACAGGCAGCACTATACTCACCGCTCCTCTGCTACCTTCTCGTCTGCCGTCTTCTTCCTGCGTCAGTCGCTGTGTGTGACGTGTGCATCACACGCGTCGCACACGTGACTGGAGGGCTACACCAAAGCAGCGTGCTTCGCACCCTGCTGTAGGGCCTCTCAGGGCCCCAGGAAGCCAGTACAGCTCTGGATTTGGACTCCTAGAGCCCGATACTGAAGCTGATGGGCCCCCCTGATCAAAATAAATTTAATCGATAAAAATTTTTAACGATTAATCGATCAATTAATCGTTAATTTCCCCAGCCCTAATTTTTACACATGACATGGTCATATTTGGTATCATTTGAAAGGCCACACTCTCACTTTCCAATGATATCTCACTTGTCCTGGGTCGGTGTAAAATTCCGAGATGCAAAGACCGCCTGCATCTTCTCACGGTAGTGCGGTGGTTTAGGTTTTTGATGAAACAATACATAATAATGCATTTTGCCATTACCTCCAAACTTGCTGGTGGCAATTCCGATTAGGGAATTCTGATTAAGCCACTGAAGATAATTGCCTCATGAAACTGGAGAGTTGGGATTCTGGACTTGCTATATTGTATTATTTCTTTGTAAAAGTAGAGGACTTATGAAAAGATCTCAATGGCAGTTTGGACCAGTAACGTACCTGAAATTATTTCATTGAATTTTTTAAGTATATATAATATATTTTTTGGCATAGAGTATCCATTCCTATGTAAGGTTTCTTTCCTGGATAACAAACGGAGACTTTCATTAATCATCAAGTTACGAGAATACCTGTCTTCAACTTAACAACCATGCAAAGACTCTCTCCATTTGTTTATTCTAGCAAACTCCCCAGAATATGTAACATAGTGACAATTGACAATTATTAATATTCAACAATGCCACAACCGCGTCAAACTCAACATTTTATCTAAACTCTTGACCTTACTCATGAAAAAAATAAGTAAAATACACATCTGATGTTATACATTACTGCAACTTGATACCTGTCTTTGATTAGGGTGATCCCTTTCCTCTGTATAATATAATCTTACATTTAATTCTGTGCTTATTAAAGATTTGCTTTTAAGTCACCGATAATTATGTGTATTTTTTGGTTGAAGTATCTCTTTTTTTTATAAGCCTCTTTTCATAATTAAACCTTTATTTTACTTCTTTTAAACATTTCTGGTTCTGTAGTTTTTTTTATAAATCAAACCTTGCTAATAATATCTTTTGCTTATTTTTTTTTCTCAGAAAGGAAAATTTTACCAGGAAGGATACATTGAGATTTCTCTCGTTTCCAAGTATGTCCTGGGTGGCGACTATGTACCGTTAGGTGTCTTGCCAAGGACACTTACTGGAGAGGTGCTCTTGCCGGGATCGAACCTGTGTCTCCACAGTCATAGAGCAGTGATGTTACTTCTACTCCACCCAGCCAGTACATTCCACCCAGCCGGTACTATTGATGGTCTTGCTCTGGCACTTTATATAATTGATCAGGTTTTTATGTAGCCTATCCATAAGGTTGGAGATACTCAAAAACCGTTGTAGCAGGTAAGCATTCCTCTGAATGTTATTATTACGTTAGTACTGGAGCAAGATTCTGAAAGCTTTTTTAGCCACAAATATTATGAAGAAAAGATGTTATCACATTTGGCTTATTTCTTTTGTGAAGGCTTGTTTTGAGCAATAAACAATGGCCTTGAATTAATTCGGCCCGATACCCAAAATTGGGACATTTGTCGGCTGTTTTTTAGTCCTGGAGATTCAAATTTGGGCTTACCAGCATTTTGATTCCCAAACAAAAATTCGGATAACATATGGGCTCTCATGGCTTTACCTTTAAATGGAAAAATCGGGTTTAGTGATCGAATTCATATTATTGGTATGGCAATTTCCGAATATATTACAAAAGCTAAATGGTGTTCAGAAATGTCTGTTCAGGCTGAAAAGTAGAGAGAATAAGACTGAAACCTTTATTTTAACATTTCTAGGAGACATGTTTTTAAAGGCACAGATCTGTATGAGGCTGGCTCAAAATAAGCTTTTTGGGGTGTTTTTCTGACTTTTATTTGCACCAACTGCATTTTTCAAATATTGTATCGAGACGTATTCTTTCAGCTGAACCAGACAATATGTCGAAAACAATAAAATATTGGCCACAAGCAGGCAATAATTTTTCGAAAAATTGGCCAACATGATTAAATTTAGCCCAGTATTGTAGATGAATATATTTTCTTTTACCCCTCCAATTGTCAGTTAGGATAAGGTAACGGTAAAGGTTATGATTTTTTCTTACCATCACAATATAGCCCAGTATATAAACTCCTAGATTTTGAGGAAAGACTGGTATTGGGATTGAATAAATTATTACATGTAAGAATTAGAAAATAAGTGGTGTAAACATAGATAATAGCAAGGAAAAAGCAAATATTCAGGTCAAAATACCTGAATCAGGGTCTAAATTTTAAATTCTCTGTGAAATCAGCTCTGTGTGTGTGTGCATAGATCACCTTCCTATTTCATTGTGCAAGAGATGAGAATGTGCTCTTTTCTATTAAAAAATATAATGGCAGCATGGTTACTGGTTTACCTTATTGTATCTTTTTTCATGAGTACATTCAAAGAGGTTAATCTAAAGGCTCTCAAACAACATAACATTTCTAGGAAGTAAAAGGAATAATCTTTAGAATTATAATTCACTTATAACACATGTTTTGAACCTAATTTATAAGAGGTGCAACTACACAAGGCTTTCTGGATACTACACATTGCTTGGTTCATGTACAGTGGGGTGTATTTGTGAACCACAAATGCAGGGAAATAAAAAGAGAAAAGTAAAGTGTTTAGAGCAGTAGAGTAAAAATGGAAAAAGTCTAGGTAGATGGTATCACAATTTTCATAAACATCGTAACTCATCGATTAAGGTACTGTCACGTCCCACAGTACCCGGCGCCCGGCAGCATCCTCATCACTGCTCGCTGGCCAGGCGCTGAGTGAAGAGCAGAAGTCTTTGGGTCAGGTGAGGTGTCAAGGGGCGAGCATGGCTTGATGACGCCGTGCCCGCCAGGTTTAAAACCCAGCGGCTCACTTACTCCTGCACCCTGACATGGTTATCACTTCCCTCACTCTTTTTTTGTATTCTGGTGATTCTGTGTAAGACCTGGCATTCTCTGACAAACCCGCTTTGTGTACCAACCTGGCATTCTCTAACAAACCTGATCTTTGTACCGACCTGGCATTCTCTGACAAACCCACTCTGTGTACCGACCTGGTATTCTCTGATAAACCCGCTCTGTTGTTACGTACCGCGCTTTGAATCCTCGGCGCCGGCAGCATCGTCCTCGCCGCTTGCTGCCCGGGCACCGAGTGAAGAAGGAAACCCGGGCAGTCACGTGAGAGCGGCCGGGACTCGGAGCCAGGCACCGTGACATGGACCCGCTGGGTTTAAAAGCACAGGCGAAGCAGCACAACATTGCCCGATCGTGGTTTAACACCCCTTTGAGTTGCTCTTGTAAAATTCTGATTGTTTACTGGTTGACTGACTCCTGGCTTTGACTTACAATATTCTCTGGCGCACTAACCCCTGGCAACGGCTTACGATATTCTCTGGCGCACTGACACCTGGCAACGGCTTACGATATTCTCTGGCGCACTGACCCCTGGCAACGGCTTACGATATTCTCTGTTACTGACTTGGCTCCTAAGTCTTCTGCTTGCTGTCTCTCATTGTTCAGCATAGGGATATATATATATCTACCGACCACTTATAAGGATCGTAGGGAAAGGAAAGGGTACTGTGTGCAGGGATCATATTCTCCTCCTAGTGGGGATTGTAACATCTGTGTACCGACATGGCATTCTCTGATAAACGCACTCTGTGTACCGATCTGGTATTCTCTGATAAACCCTCTCTGTGTACTGACCAGGCAAGTACTGACATACCCACCCTGTGTACCGACCTGGCATTCTCTGATAAACGCGCTCTGTGTGCCGACCTGGCATTTCCTGAAACCATGCTCTGTGTACTGACCTGGCATTTCCTGACAAACCTGCTCTGTGTACTGACCAGGCAAGTACTGACATACCCACCCTGTGTACCGACTTGGCAAGTACTAGTGTTCCTGCTCTGTGTATCAATATTGGCACATGTCTGACTGGTACTAAGATCCCTGTTCCATCAACCAAGTCTGTTATAATATTCTGGTATCTGTTAACCCTTGCTGGGTACGTGTCATTTGGTTCCCTGAAGATAGTTAGCTGTACCAACCACCTAAGGTTCGGAGGGGTAGGTAGTATACTGTATACAGGGACCAGTATCATAGACCCAAGGGGGTTTCGTGTCCGGTACATAGATAAACACAAGGACAATTCCCAAGTTTATCACAATATTCTACAGGATAATATCAGGGTGGTTGCACACCAACTGAAGCTCAGTACAATTGGGTGATGTAGCAGGACGGTGATCCGAAACATCAAAGTAAAACCCATGACAGTATGGCTTCAAAAAGGAAACTCTACCTTTTGGAGTGGCCCAGACTTTACCCCATGGACAAACTGAGGAAAGACCTCAAGAGAGTTGACATCCTAAGAATATGACTGAGCTGAAGCAGTTCTATAAAGAAGAGTGGTCCAATATTCCTCCTGAACATTGTGCAGGTCTAATCCATCTCTACTAGAAATGCTTGGTTGTGTTTTTTGCTGCCAGAGGAGGATCAACTATCTATTCAACCCTAGTGTTCACATACTGAATGTTTAATTGGATGTGTTCAATGAAGAAATGAAAGATTATAACTGTTTGTGTGGTTTTAGCTTAAGCACATTGTGTTTGTCTATACTAGAGTCTTTGATGAATATGAGATGACATTTTAGGACCAATTCATACAGGAAATCAACTAATCCCAAAGGGTTCAGGTTTCTTGCCACTGTAGGCATACCTGTGATCTTTCTAAGTGACTTGACCATTAGACCCATCAAAAACAAACTGAAATTCTAGTCAACGTGACCATTTAAATTGACTTAAGCGGTCACGGTGCCTATATTGTCCCTTTAGTCTGAGTCTTCAGTGAATAAACAGCAGTAGAGTTGATATAATTATATCTGAAATTATTTTCAAAAATACACCAGCACGCCGAATTAAACATGCGTGTTAAATCATAGTAATGCTGTTTAGTGTTCTCAGGTTTGAAATTTAAATGAATTGTCTGCCTGCTCAGTTGAAATCACAATATTAGTCTAATCAGTATTCATTTTAGCTGTGAGTTTAAAGTATTGATTCCTCTTGGCTGCTAGTACTGGCTATGACCCAAATATCTCCCTGGTGTCAGTAATTCTAATTATTATCTGAGCTGTAATCGGCATTATATGAACCTCTGTCATGCCACACTGTTCTAAAAACACTACAGTCACAGAAAAAGTAAAATGCATAGTAGACTTTTAATCAGTTCCGCCAGACAAAAAGGACATCTAGATTTCAGTGATGTATTGATAGAACTAGCTTATACTCAATTTTTAAACATCAAATACAAAACTAAATGAAACCAGTGTTAACCTTCAAATGATCCTATGGGAGTGGATATTGCCTTCTCACATTTCTAGTATGATTTAAAACACAATTTCAGCGTACTCATTCTATAAACACTAGTACTTTTCACAACGAGTTCTTATGCAATGTGCTTGATACGTTGTTGTCATCAATTCTTTCACTGATACCTAATACACTCTCAAGACAAGCAACACATATGGGTCAAGGCTGGAAACACTTTATGATTTTTGACACAATTATCAGGAAAACTGAATTATATTTATTACAGGCAGCTTTGGAAATAGATGAAGAACTCACGTGAATATCTCGATAGGGTAGAAATGCAAACTTCCAATTTCTTTGTGCATTTACTAGAGTGGAAAATAAAATTATGAGAAAATACGTTTGAAAAATATTAAAAAGATCGATGACCCTTGGGTCAGCAACCTTGGCCCTCCAGGTGATTGGGAACAAAAGTTAACATAAGGCTCAACCAAACTAAGGCCTAGCAGAGCATAATGGGAGATGAAGTTCCAAAACATCTGGAAGGCCAAAGTTGCTGACCCCTGGTTTATTCAAACGAGTTTGCTTTTCACAACTTGTCACTGTAAAAAGAGATATGTTGTGATATGACAGTGCTCATTTTTTTCTGGTTCCCTTTGCTGTTTTTTTACAATACCTGTGACAACATAGTAGTGTTAATAATCTTTAGTATCGAGGTTTAGGACCTACAGTAAGTCAATATTTAACAAATATATAAAAATTATCAACCAGTATCAGCAAATGTGAAGTATGGTTTGCACCTTCCTCCTCCTATCTGCACCTTAGGTCATTTTGTACACTGCATTATTCTGAGGTTTGATGTCTTTTCTAAATGATTTAAAAACCGCTAACCGGAGCCATTAACAATTTCTCTAATTTTCACCGATCTATAGCTCCGTACTTTCCCTGCACACACCTTCCCAAAAATAATAAATGTTAACAATTTCAGGTTCTTCTTATGACTATGGGAAAACAGCCACGCACCCTCATAAAACCAAATATGAAATGTCATAAAGTCTTCACATGTTAATGCTCCTGCAGTAATAGCTTTACAATACCTCAGTCACATAATAATTGCTCTTTGGACTCTATTTTGTGTCGTCAGACTAATCCAGCACTATAAATTTCCCCATTTTATGTGAAGTTTAGCCACTGTCACGTACTAAATCCAATAAATTATAAACACCACCTTTGGGAAATATGCAGAGAAAGGTTATCAGTGATAAAGTTGAACCTGAAGGATAGACAAATTTATTTTCCACTAAAGATTATTGTTTTTAGTATGGTGATACAGTGCAGAATTTTGTATGCAGCTTTTCTATACCATTGTGATTCCACTTAACAGAAGTGGGACTTCATGAAGAACAGTCACGATCTCGCCACCAGGCCCGCACCAAGGTGGTGCCCAGGTTCAGGTGGAAAGCCCCTATAAGCAGGGATACTACTGTAGGCAGTAATAACTGGTAAGAACAACACAGGGTTACCTAGAGACCTCTGCACGACAATACCACAGAAGCCCTGATCTGATAGGCTGTCCTTGAGATAGCCAGATCTACGCTATAGAAATAATTACCTCAAAGCCGTGCCAAGTCTTTAGACATATACAGATGTCAGGAATCGCTATAAACAGTACAGACAAGGATCATACATAAGCATAGTAATTAGGATAGCCAGGAGTCAGAAAACCATAGTGAGAACTTCATACAGATGCCGGGGTACAGAACCAGGAGGGAAGTCAGACAAGCCAAATATCGGTAACCAGGTAATCAGTATAAATAATAAACAGAAAACCAAAACACAACAAGAGAACAACCATAACCTGAATAACACAGGAGAAACAGAAATAAACCAAGAACACTATAAAAAGGGTAACAGATAGACAGACAGGGAAACAGGACAAAAGTATACGGAACAAAATATATAAACTGGGACTTGAACAGAACAGCAGGTAAGTCACTGATACAAAACACATTGGAGACCAGGAAGTGAAAATGATGGAGCCATGCACTATGGGCGCATTGCTCTCTTATGGGGAGTGACTCAGGACAAGGGCAAACACCTGAGCTGGGAGAACAGAATCCATATTAACCCTTGAGCTGTAACCCAGGAATGGCAGCAACATACATAAGGCCTGAACAGGATATCACGTACAGTTACTGTATATAGAGGACAGGGGGACAGGGCTGGAGATGCAAAACGTATCAAGAACACTTGATCCACCCTGTGTTCTGAGACACCTATCAATGCTTCCTTCTGTTGAGTAGCATATGAAAAGTGCTGTCTGGAATGTAGCATTCAAATATTTTAGTTATTAGTAACTCTGATCAATGGTTCCCTTATGTAGCATACATATGGTATATAATGTACTTTTGGGCAACAATCTTTTTGGCTTGCCCATAAGCATGAAGAAGCAATAAGCGTTCAGGAGTATATGATGGGTTTTTAACTCATTTTTGAAGAATAACAGCAGGGACAAATGTTATTAAAACAGAAGCACAAGGAGCTCTATTCTGGCTGACCATGTGAAAGGCAGCCGCAAAACATTGGAGTGATCCCCATGTGCCTGGCAAACAGACAGCATCCAGAGCAGAGCTGTGTGAAGTCCTGCAAGGGTGATACAGTACATCTCCCATTATGTATCCTGTCTGGTGAAAGGAATAAGAATTCACAAAAAAGCCCTTACAGCAGTTTATATCAGGAGTGATTTATTTGGCAAGAGACGTGCTCATTCATTGATTTTCTCTTCATTTTACAGGATACGTGGTGCGAGAAGTGCTGTGTCACCCTTGCAGCACCTTGCTCAGATCTGTTCTGGGAGCTGCCTGTCTGGGATGAGAGAAGAGGAACCCAATTTCAAGTCTTATATTCCGTCTGTGTATTTATCTATCCAAACACGTTTCTCTTGTCCCAGCTATCGGTATGGCTATTATTCCTCTGTCTGTGTCTTTTTATCACTCTTTCTGCCTGTCCTTTTGTCTGTCTCATCATAGGGACACTTTGTTTCAAAATGTGTTATGTTTGTTTTTGTTTGCCCTCTCCAAGATTTCCTCAGTTTTTTTTTTACCTTTATGTGTTTGGGAGGGGGGAAGTAGGGCTGATTCTTGACAAAGACCCATTCTGGGTTGAATCGCTGCCTGGTCCACCTTTGTGGAATACATTTCTCTATATTTAAAACCTGCTTCTACTTGTCTACTATTTGTTTACAATGATACAGTCACTGAGGGAAACACTGACACATATGTAGAGTGAGAGAAACAAACAGAGACGGTGACAGACACACATACACCAAGACACTGGCAGACATACACAGACACAAAGACATTGACAGAAGAACAAAAGACAATGGCATTGACAGAGTAGCAGAGATTAAAAGAGACACTTGCAGATATACTAAAAGACACACTCAGAGATACCAGTAAAGACATGGACAGACAATCATAGCGACATTTGCAGAGACACAGTCAGTGACATACACAGAGAGACCCTAACACAACGCACCACGTTCACACTGACAGTCGCACACGTTGAGCCATACAGAAAGACACTTTAACACCCCTACGCACCTACACTAATACAGAGCAGCAATAGTTCTGGCGGGCAGAGTATGACTGGTCAGACTACTGCTACTCCCAACTCCTCCATGCTGTTTAGAAATGGTTCCATCGAGAGAAACTGGAGTCCAAAAGCAGAATGCAGCCACAAAGGTCATCAGAAAATGTAATTTTTTGACATGGGTATTTTGCATGCAAGATAATAGGACCATAGGTGTGCACGGACAATATGGCAGGTGTGTCAAGGCAAATACTAATGCTGGATAATTTGGTCCTATTTAGACCCCTACATATACTCTTTACTTTTTATACCTCTTATATGGTTCATGATGAATAATACGGAAATTGGTTGTATCTTTGTATGTGCTTGTACACTGCTTAGAAATAAAATTATCACTGCGTTTGTAGTGAAGAAATATCCCATTGGTACGCAAACCATTGAGATGGGTGGCTCACACTGGTGAATAGGACTAGCCAACCATCACTCCAACTGAAATAGCGACTTGAGAATTCAAATTAAATATTTATTCATAAAATATGTTATCACAAAGATCGTGGATTTTTGTGATTACTGGGTTTAACTGCGTAAAGAAATACACAACACTTCCAATGATACAACTTGGGCCACATCCCCGTCAGCTATTCTCCTCGCCGTGAAGATACTGAAACCCAAAATATCAAGTTGACAGCCGTCTTTGTGGTTTTTCCCTACATTTCAGAGTTGATAAATCTGCTTTCGGAATCAATTTTAAAAAAGGACATTTTTATTTATTTTTTCATTTTCTATATTAGGAACAGCAGTGGGAAAAGTATGCAAATAGGCATTTTTAGATGAAACGCCTTAAAACGGCAGATATCTTCCAGATGAGTTTACATTAGACAATCAGAGGAATGCATATGTTTATTTATGGATGAAAGTCAAGTGTAAAGGAAGTGAACAAATTAAACATTTTTATTATTTATTTGAAATATACATTTTAGCGTTATGTTACTCTGTATGATATTCTTCATGATATTAAAGAAGTATAAAAGTTTAAAATGCATGTGAGAAATGTTATGTGCTCTCCATTTTAGTAGGATGTTTTATCTATTATATACATACAATGCTGTACATTTAGAAAATATGACATATATAATTTTTTTATAGAGTAGCATAGTATTTGGGATTAGTAGGACTGCCAGACCCTCTGGTTTTCTGGACACATACAAAATATACATGTTGATGGGCAGTGTGTGAAAAGTGTTGCTTGTATTATGAACAATGCCTATAAAGCATGTGAGGAAGAAATTTTTTATTAAAAGGTAACTTCCCATGTGAACAGCCCAAGGAGATGCTGCAGGTTACCCTCTTCCCCAAGTTATCCCTCTGTATATAATGGGCTCTATTACATTCTCCGTGCAAATTCGTACGCACAGCGCAATTTTTTTCCGCGCAGCGTTAAACGTTAACGCGTGTAAATTAACGCTGGTATTACGATCCAAGCGCATTTTTTCATCCGTTCGAAAATATCGCGCGTAAAAAAGACGCGCAAAAACGAGCGCAAATTAACGCTGTGCACAGAAATTGGTGGACGGACTGTTTTTTCACGCGATTCAGCCAATCAGAATTAAGAACCACAATTGTCTCCCGTTCAGTTTTTGCACCTGCCAAAATCAATCTGAGTGTATATGCTGCAGCAATAAAAAAAACAAGCACAACCACTCAATTTTATTATTTGGGTATGTATAGAATGTGTTGTATTTTTTTTTCATGCTGGTGTTTTTAGTTTGAGGCTAGGGTCAGACTGAGGCAGTGCGAACGCGCGTTCTGGCGCACTTAATCACGGCCGCACTAGCAGCAAATGACGGGCAATGACGGCCAATATACGAAGTACGGTCGCACAAAAGTCCGGCTGCGCAACGCAAGTGGAAAATGAACGCATTTTTTCGAGAACGTGAAACCGCAGGTACTGACGTACAGAGTGCGCTGCGTCCGCTAGAGGCGTGTGTGCGTGATTAGGAGACGTCAGACGCTGCTAATGTCCGGCCAACATAACGTCCAGACACAAAAAGTGTTTTATTGATGATCCGTACAAAATCACGGACGAAAATGCGCATCGTATGACCACTATCACGTATTCTGTGAAAAAATGCGTCCATTCGTTCGAACGCACTTTTTCACAGACAACATAAAAATGCGTTCGTCTGACCCTAGCCTTAGCCAGAAAGTTCAGATTTGCAGCTACCACCAGCTTAAAAATAAAATTATGCACGCAAACGTCGTTCATAAAAAGTTGCGCATCGATTTTAATATCAGCCGCGTACCAGCGCACGAACGCATTTGCGCTCACAATGTTAAGTATGGGATGCGCACACAAACTTTCACTCGCGCTAGGTAACTCGCGTTAGACGTTAACGTATGCGCGAACGTCGTAATTTGACGGTCAGCGCGAACGTTTTTTCCCCTCGCGCTAATGCACATTTTTGCGCGAAGAATGTAATAGAGCCCAATGTGTGTTAAAATCTTGCAAATCTGCCATCCCTGCAGAAAGGCTATGAGACAATGTACGTGTAAAATTGAGTATTGAGTAGTGTTGTGTAGGGATGGGCGTTTGGTTCGATTCGAACGTGAGTACGAATCGAACATAGGCCGTTCGGGTGTTCAGCGAACGACGAACATTATGGGATGTTCGCAGTTTGTTCGGCCGCGGACATTCCATAATAAAAAATGCATCCACAGGTCTCCTAAATGTACCGGCGGCTGCCGGTACATTTAGAAGACCTGTGGCTGCAGCCCCAGGCCCCAGTAACTGTCCTGCAGCTGTCCCGGCCCCCTGTTCCCTGGTCCATCAGCTCCTCCGGTCCGTCTTGCCGCGGCTCCTCTGCCCCACGACTTCATGCTGAATCATCTGAGTGGGCAAAGTCCTGCGCCTGACCTGGACTTTGCCCAATCAGGGCTCTAATTCAATATTGAGCCCTGATTGGGCAAAGTCCAGGTCAGGTGCAGGACTTTGCCCAATCAGAGCTCAGCATGAAGATGAGCTTTAACCAAGCTCTGATTGGTTAAAGTCTTGCACCGACTTTAACCAATCAGAGCTTGGTTAAAGCTCTGCCCCACGCCTCATCTTCATGCTGAGCTCTGATTGGGCAAAGTCCTGCACCTGACCTGGACTTTGCCCAATCAGGGCTCAATATTGAATTAGAGCCCTGATTGGGCAAAGTCCAGGTCAGGCGCAGGACTTTGCCCAATCAGATCATTCAGCATAAAGACGTGGGGCAGAGGAGCCGCGGCCAGACAGACCAGAGGAGCTAACGGACCGGGGAACAGGAGGCCGGGACAACTGCAGGACAGATGAGTTACGGGGGCCGGGGGCCGCAGCCACAGGTCTCCTAAATGTACCGGCAGCCGCCGGTACATTTAGGAGAACTGTGAACACATTTTGCGTGTTCGGCCCCCATTGATTAACATTGTGTTCGAGTTTGTATTCGAACATTTCGGCCATTCGGCTGTTCGAATAGGAACTGAACACAGGGGTGTTCGGCTTATCACTAGTGTTGTGCTTTTAAACTAGGGATCTGGTTTTTGCCACTTTGGCTTTCTGAATAACAATAGGGTAAGTCCTGTATTATCAGATTGGCTAAAAATCACGTAAATATTGGGGAATGGCTTTACTGTTGCACATTTTAATTGAGGATTTTTTTTTTTTTACAGAGAACATAAATTCATCTTTACTCATTCTTTATCATTCCTCATTACTCATACCTGGAAGTAATATTGACAAATCAATGTACTGGCTTGAAGGAGTTTCTGAATTCAAATGTTCACTAGGCTTGCTACAAAAGATGCAGGGTTCAGAACACATGACCATGCAAACCTGTTGAACATGTTTGGGCCAATAGTAATATTGCTGAAGTATGTCTTGTTTAACGAACAACTACATCAAGAATTCAATATTTCAACCCATTCTGTATTAGCTACTGCTGGAATGAGTTCTTGGGCACAACCATCTCTTAATAGTATGGTTTGGTGTAGCCTGGCTGCACTTTTTATGTCTGATCTCTTCAGTTTATATAAAATGTTGCCTGGTTCAGTTGGGTATTATGTTATTATTGTGCATCTTGTAGATCGGTGGTTAAATATTGGAGACTCTAGAGAATCTCACAGTACTAAATTCCAGCCATTTGAAATGTGGTTGTAATATTCACACAGAATGGATCATTAGGCACCATATGTTAAGAGAGGGGGAGGGGGTCCTGTCAACCACATTTGCCATTTTAGCAAGCCACAAGCAAAAACACAAATGGAAGGCATTTCCAGACCACACAAAAGGGGAGTAAGTCTGTCTCACTGTAAGAGAATATGTTCAAAGTCAAGGCTAAAAGTTTACATGAAGGATGAGATTGAAAACTAGGTTTTATACATCATGCATCACACAACTACAAAGTCTAACCAAAAAAGTCACACATTCTAATATTCCATTGGACGGCCTTTTGTTTGATTACACATTCACCATGGCATTGTTTTGATAAGCGTATGCAATGTCACAACATTAATTTCTGTCCAGAGTTGCATCATTTTCTCTCCAAGAAATTGATGATGGGAGAGTTGGGGCACTGCGTAAATTCGTCTCCAGCACATCCCAAAGATTCTCAAATGGGTTAAGGTCTGGACTGTGTGGTGGCCAATCCATGTGTGAAAATATGTCTCAGGCTCCCTGAACCACTCTTGAACCCGATGAATCCTGGCATTGCCATCTTGGAATATGGCCATGCCATCAGGGAAGAAAAAAATAATTGATAGAAAAACCTTCTCATTCAGTATATTCAGGGAGTCACATGGCCTCATTTTTAGGAGCTGAAACATATCAATCACTGCAGTGATTATCTAATGGAAGGATCACACCTATTTGCTTATTTTAAAATCAGGTGGTGACTTTTTTTGGCCAGGCAGTATATATTACAGTCATGAAGATCTTTGGTACGAAACAATGATACATTGTCATATAGCATACAATAAACACGTTTGGCATAATTACAGGAATAGGGATGACATTCTAAAGACAGGGGAAATATTATGACTGTTGTTCTCACTAAGATTAGTAAAAATCACTCTTACTATGATTTCCATATTCAAGGATATGTAATGCCAAACCTTAGCCGCATAATAGCTTGTTCATTTCCCATGTAAATGATTAATACAGAATTACTATTACTCTACCCATTTAAAATGACGTGGCTTGACCATAGTGGTTGATTACACAGAATTACCGTATTATCTATCAAGAAACCACACCATGTCTTTATCTACCACAAGCAATGACAGATTATGAGAACTTAAAATTAATGAAATTGTTACTGCCACAGCATATATCCTATTGATGTTTCTTTTTTTATTATTATTCATTGTCATAGATAGGATTCAAAGAGGCTGGGGGACCTATTCCATTCCTGATGCTAACATGGAGATGCTAAGCAAGAAATAAATTACAGTCTCCATGTTAACGTTGTATTCCAGGGAAGGTACTATCTCTGCACCTTACTCTGGAACGCAGCGCTATGCTCATTGATATCCGCAGTAGCACTTCCTCACCACCAGGAGCATTGGCTCCTGGAGTCCCTAAGACTCCATGGAGGCTTGCTCTTCCGTGCCAAGCGGAGTGATCGTGTAGGGAGACTAGGAGCTATCTGTCCCCAGTTTCACTCTGTTCCCAGGGAGAAGAAGCAGTGGATTGGCCCACCTTTTTTATTGCGGAATGAGAGGTGAGTATGGGATTTTTAGGGAGGGGCGGATTGGAACATGTTAAATGATTTTGCGTCCCAATGGTAATTTGCGCCCTCACCTTAGAATACATACTTATCGAGATGGTAAAAATAGATTGTGCTCCCCATGTTAAGTATGGGAGATGTAAAGTACAGTAAACTAAATAGAAATGGTGGTGTAGCGATCACAATGTTCCTATCAAGGGATGGAGGTCACGGTTCCAATGGTATGTTCAAAATATTCTTCTTCTTTGCACAACCTCAGATGAAGCAAAAAAATATATCATAGTGCAAACCGTGTGGACAAACTAATAAATACCGTACTTAAGGAATAATAGCACTCACATGAAGTAGAACCCTCCTGGTTCAAGGTGAAGATGCTTCTGGGTAATTAACTGGCCACATGCCCCTCCGATCCTGGAATCCTTCAATACCAGAGTATGGGACCTAACCTAGGTCCGTAGGAAGTGTGCCCAGAAGTTGTTTGTCAGGTACAACATTCGAGAAAACCTTATCCAAACGAAAGGACTCCAGCGGTAGTAAATGAAAAACTCTTTAATAAAACAAATAAAACATAATAATCGCCAGAACGCATTTCGCCTATACAAAGTATGTAAGTGGCTTCCTCAGCTGGCTGCTGATATCAAATGATCATTTTATTCCTTATATACTTTTATCTATTTACTGCTGACCAATCCCAAGTATTCTAATGGGAAGGAAATTCATATAACCAGTCAAAATGCTACTTTCGTTCTTCACTTCCAAAAAAATTGGACCATAATCCCCTATATTACTTACATCCATTACTTATGGTCCAATTTTATTTGGTCTAGATTGTTCTCTTCTCTTGCCAATTCTCAAGGTTTTCACCTCTCTCTGAATAGCCCTGAATATGTTGTGCCATCACCTCCACATGTGCTGGCAGTTTGGGAAATGAGAAGGTGAGTTAGTGCAGCATCATTGTTCACTTTATAATTGTAAAGTGAACAATATTGCTGCGTTAGGAAATAAAAAAAAGAAAAATATTTGTATTATATTTATTATTTTATTTTTAGAAAAACCTGGTCATGTTTGGTGTCACTGGAAAGGCCATATTATTATATGTCCTATCCTGTAGGGTTGAGATACAGGGGTCTAAATGATTTCAAATTGTATTTTGTTTTAAAACTTTTTTTATCTTCTTCAGTGCATGGTGCCCCCGTTTTACAAGTGGATTACGAGGTGGGTGCTGAATCCAGCAGCCTGTCCCATAAGGTCCGCCAGCCTCTAGTATGCTGGTGGCACCGCTAGCGCGCCATTGCAAGCATCCACTCCATGAAGTCCATAGGAGTGATCATGGAGAAAGACTGGGGACTTTCTTCCCCCAGTCTCACTCTGCTCGTGGCGGCCAGAAGCGGAGATTGGGCCACCGTTCTCGCTGCAGGATGAGAGGTGAGTATCTAATTTTTGGGGGGTTCCAGCTGCTGCAAATTGATTCCGCAGAAGCGGAATCAGTTAGCTACAGCATAGAGCTGTGGCTAACTTTTCAGTTAGCCGCAGCGGTTAGTAATTAGACTTTGTGATCTAAACGCTAATTACTCCTTGCTTACTCTTTGCGATCCCCTGTTAAGCATAGGGAGAGCAAAGTAAAGTAAGTGCGTGCTAAAAAGCGCTAGTACCAATGTGCTAACGGATTTTTTAACCCATTAGCAATAGGGAGGTGATCTGTGCAGCATGCTATAACCTCAATTAACCTAGCACTAACGCTCACTAATGTGAGTGCTAGCGCTAGCATTAAGGCGTTGATAGGGCCCTAATAGTTTTATAATAAAAATCATAAAAAACATGTTTTAGATAAAAACATATAGTATGTTTCACTGTTTTTATGTAACAAGTACTGCATAAAACACAAGACATATAATCAATGTCCTAGTAATTTTTTTCCCCAAGATCGAATAGACTGGTATAGACTAAGGCTAGGGTCAGACTGAGGCAGTGCGAACGCGCGTTCTGGCGCACTTAATCACGGCCGTAGTAGCAGCAAATGCCGGGCAATGACAGCCAATATACGAAGTACGGTCGCACAAAAGTCCGGCCGCGCAACGCAAGTGGAAAATGAACGCATTTTTTCGAGAACGTTAAACCGCTAGTACTGACGTACAGAGTGCGCTGCGTCCGCTAGCGGCGTGTGTGAGTGAATTGGAGACGCCAGACGCTGCTAATGTCCGGCCAACATAACGTCCAGATGCAAGAAGTGTTTTATTGATGATCCGTACAAAATCACGGATGAAACTGCGCATCGTATGACCGCTATTGCGTATTCCGTGAAAAAATACGTCCATTCTTCGAACGCACATTTTCACGGACAACGTGAAAAATGCGTTAGTCTGACCCTAGCCTTAATATTCAGTGCAGTTAGTGTCTCTGTATCTGCAGAGAATTAAGATGGAACAGCCTGGCCAATGGTCAGAAAATAATTAACTAATTTGTGTACATTTTCCCTGCCAGCTGAATGTCCTGTAGATTTATAGTGTAGATATGGTGAGACAGGGAAATTTAACCACAGAGAGAAACAAAGTGGAGACCTTCTGGCTGGGTTATTAGATGCTGGTCTGGCATGACACTTCTATTCTTTAAAAAAATATGCACTGTTGTACATTGAAATCTCATGGCTGCATTATATTTGTCCAGCAAACAATGTCACACTGTCAAAAATGAAACCTCTAAACATCACATTAACCTATGTTTAACCCCTTAAGGACCGAGGACGTACCATGTACGTCATTTGCAGCGGGTCCTCTCTTAGACCCGCTGACGTACATGGTACGTCGCCGTTTTTGAGCTGCTGAAGCGATCGGATCGCTTCAGCAGCTCAAACGCCATTGCAGGATGCCTGGGAGTCCAGGCATCCGTGCAATGGCCGTTAGAAGTGCCGGGGCACCATGTGATCGCTCCCCGGGAGCGATCTACATCCGTTGCACCGGAGAGGTGCCCGGCACTTCTACAGAGCGCTGGAAGCGATCGGATCGCTCCAGCTGCTCTGAGCATATTACAAGGATGCCTCGACATCGAGGCATCCTTGTAATATACTTACCTGCCGCCGGTCCGTCCGTGATCGCTCCCCCGAGCGATCACTTCCGGTAGCGGCAGGAAGTACTGAGTGCCACGAGGTATCGTGGCACTCAGTACAAAACGATCACATCAGTGATCAGGTGCTCTGCTGGGTGCCTCGAGGGATCAAGGCACCCAGCAGAAGTAAAAAAAAGTTAAAAAAAATGTAAAAAAAGTAAAAAAAAGAGTGTGTAAAAAAGTGTAAAAAAAGAAAAATAAATAAAATAAACTGACAGTTAGGGGTAGGGTTAGGGTTAGGGTTAGGGTTAGGGGTAGGGTTAGGGGTAGGGTTAGGGGTAGGGTTAGGGGTAGGGTTAGGGTTAGGGTTAGGGGTAGGGTTAGGGTAGGGTTAGGGGTAGGTTAGGGGTAGGGTTAGGGTAGGGTTAGGGTTAGGGTTATAGGGTTAGGGTTAGGGTTAGGGTTAGGGGTAGGGTTAGGGGTAGGGTTAGGGTTAGGGGTAGGGGTAGGGTTAGGGGTAGGGTTAGGGGTAGGGTTAGGGTTAGGGGTAGGGTTAGGGTTAGGGGTAGGGTTAGGGGTAGGGTTAGGGTTAGGGGTAGGGTTAGGGGTAGGGTTAGGGGTAGGGGTAGGGTTAGGGGTAGGGTTAGGGTTAGGGTTCTAAGGGCAGGGTCAGGGGTAGGGTTAGGGTTCTAAGGGCAGGGTCATCTTGGGGCTGAGTGGGATGTTCCTAGCCTGCCTCATCAGAGAGGCAGGCTAGCAACATCCAATCAGAAGTTAGAAAAAATCAAAATAAAATTTCTAATTTGTCAGGTCAGGCCAATATTTTGTAAATATTGGCTCTGACCTCTGTGATTCTCCCTCCCTCTCCTCACTTGTGTTTTGGTGAGCGAGAGAGAGAGATCAGATTTGACAGTTAGAGATTTTAGTGAGATTTAGTGAGATTAGAAAAATTGAGGCAGATTTAGAGAGATTTTAGGGAGATTTAGAAGAATTGAGGCAGGTTTAGAGGGATTTAGAGAGATTTAGGTGTTTATTTGTATTTTCTTGTGAAACCCAACGGTTCTTCTAAGAACCAACAATCCGCTTATATATATATAATAATTATAAAATTTTATAATCTATTATATATAATGTCTGAGAGGGTGTACAGCGCCGAGGAGGCATATGCCATCCTGGCGTCAGAATCTGAGGCATCTGCGTCAGACTCAGACCCTCATTTCGACCCCGCTAACTGCTCAGAGGCGTCGCTAGATACATTATCTATGCTGGCTGATGTATCTAGTGATGTTTCTGATGCAGATCCTGGGTCACCACCTGCCAGCAGGAGACGCACAGCTCCAGCTGAGGAGTGGGTAGTGCCTCATCGCCAGAGGCCAGATATCCCTCCTTTCACGGCAAATCCTGGCATCAATATTGATGTTGCAGGATTTACCGCCACAACAGTTTTTGCAGGTGTTTATGGGGATGATTTGTTGGGCCACATCGTGGCCCAATCAAATCTGTATGCCCATCAGCATTGTGCTGCGAAGCCAGACTCCTACTTGGCAAGGCAGCAATGGACCCCGCTAGATGTGCCAGAATTTCTGAAATTCTGGGCACTTACTATGCTGAGGGCATCATAAAGAAGCCCTCAATTCGCTCCTGCTGGAGCAGTAGCCCCATCTGCTCTACCCCCATTTACCTCCAATCAATGTCACGTAGAAGGTATGAAAACATTTTGCGTTTCATGCACTTCAGTGACAACAGCCTGTGCTCCCCTAGAGAGCATCCCCAGTTTGACAGGCACCAGACTTTTACATTTTATTCGTACATTTTTATGTTCTACAATTGGTGCTGTATTTTGCCAAAATCTTTGCACACCTATGCATGGGGGGCATGGGTGGTGTACTCAGGAGATCTTGCAGAAAACAACCTGGAGAGTTTTCATGCAGTAACAAACAACAGTGTCTGCTAAGGCTAGGGTCAGACGAGCGTGTTTCTACGGACTGTACGTCCGTGCAGTACGGACATCGTCAGTACGGAAGACGCAGTAGTGGTCACACAGTCCGTTTTTTCACTGACATTTATTTTTTGACAGATGTAGGAGGGACAATAAATTCAATTGCAAAACCATTTTGTCCGTGAAAAATGCAGGACGTATAAATGCAGTCCGTCTGACCACGTTCCATCACTCACACACAAAGCTATGCAGACGTTGCGGACGCAGCGCACTTTGTGCGGCCGTTCTAGCGGTTCTACGTTCTTGCCTGCCTTGCGTTCGTGGCCGCGGCCGTTGTGCGTCCGCAGTTCAGTGCGGACGTACTTCGTGTGTCGGGCTCCATTGGACTTTATGTCATGCTATCACGGACGTACTTTTAGGCGCGATCACGGACGTGAACACTACGCTCGTCTGACCCTAGCCTAAATCACAGTCCAAAACTACTGTGGGCGTAAAAATCTGAAATTTGAAAAATTACCGCCACACACCTTGTTGCCAAATGTTTTGGGCTAAAACCGTTGCATCCATGGCATCAAACACTCCATATGCAATACCTTGGGGTGTCAACATAACAAATATAAACAATTTTCTGGCAATAATTCAAACTGGGGTATGCGGTAGACCCAAAACCAAAGATAGGCCTAGCTGAAGAAATAATCTCAATTTCAACTCTAATGACAAAGTCATAAAAATTGTATTTGAACCTTCCCAAAATCCTGGCAAACCTAGGCATGGGGGGCATGCGTGTACTCAGGAGATCTTGCAGAAAACAACCTGGAGAGTTTTCATGCAGTAACAAACAACAGTGTCTGCTAAATCACAGTCCAAAACTACTGTGGGCGTAAAAACTCTGAAAATTGAAAAATTACCGCCACCACCTTGTTGCCAAATGTTTTGGGCTAAAACCGTTGCATCCATGGCATCAAAGCACTCCATATGCAATACCTTGGGGTCAACAAACAAATATAAACAATTTTCTGGCAATAATTCAAACTGGGGTATGCGGTAGACCCAAAACCAAAGATAGGCCTAGCTGAAGAATAATCTCAATTTCAACTCTAATGACAAAGTCATAAAAATTGTATTTGAACCTTCCCAAAATCCTGGCAAACCTAGGCATGGGGGGCATGGGTGTACTCAGGAGATCTTGCAGAAAACAACCTGGAGAGTTTTCATGCAGTAACAAACAACAGTGTCTGCTAAATCACAGTCCAAAACTACTGTGGGCGTAAAAATCTGAAAATTGAAAAATTACCGCCACACACCTTGTTGCCAAATGTTTTGGGCTAAAACGTTGCATCCATGGCATCAAAGCACTCCATATGCAATACCTTGGGGTGTCAACATAACAAATAAACAATTTTCTGGCAATAATTCAAACTGGGGTATGCGGTAGACCCAAAACCAAAGATAGGCCTAGCTGAAGAAATAATCTCAATTTCAACTCTAATGACAAAGTCATAAAAATTGTATTTGAACCTTCCCCAAATCCTGGCAAACCTAGGCATGGGGGGCATGGGTTGTACTCAGGAGACCTTGCAGAAAACAACCTGGAGAGTTTTCATGCAGTAAAAAACAACAGTGTCTCCTAAATCACAGTCCAAAACTGATGTGGGTGTGAAAATGAAAAATGACCACCAAACAGTATCTAATTTTTTTGAGCAAACGGATGCATCCATAGCATAAAAACACTCCATTTACAATACTTTGGGGTAGCTTACCAAAAATATATGCACGTTCATAAAACTGGGGTATGTAAAAAGGCCCCTAAAAAGAAGATAAGCAAGAGAAGACTGTATGTCAAATTAGAAAATTGACAAGCACATGTCAAAGATTGGCGTAGCACCCCAAAAACAACAGAACAAATCTATATATGGGTGGTATCATTTACTCAGAAGATGTTGCTGAACATATTTTGGGGTGTTTTTTGGCAGTAACCCATAACTGGATTTGACAATTCATGCCTAAAGTACAATGTGTGTGAAAAAATAACACAAAAAGTGACTACCTGAAAGATTGACAAAGAGCTAGTGCATGGAAAGTGTTAAAATACAACTCTTTGAAGCACCCTAGGGTGTGCCCTTTCTAAAAATATATGGTTTGATGGGGGTAAATTACTTTGGCCGGCTTCAAAAATGTCCCAAATAGGACATGGGTGCATGATGACGAAATGTGAAAATTCCAAGTTGGAAAACTGAAATGCGCACCCCCCAAATAAGGCCTTTTAGCCCCCAAATGACCCGACATACCTATACATGGGTGGTATCAATTTACTCAGAAGATGTTGCTGAACATATTTTGGGGTGTTTTTTGGCAGTAACCCATAACTGGATTTGACAATTCATGCCTAAAGTACAATGTGTGTGAAAAAATAACACAAAAAGTGACTACCTGAAAGTTTGACAAAGAGCTAGTGCATGGAAAGTGTTAAAATACAACTCTTTGAAGCACCCTAGGGTGTGCCCTTTCTAAAAATATATGGTTTGATGGGGGTAAATTACTTTGGCCGCTTCAAAAATGTCCAAATAGGACATGGGTGCATGATGACGAAATGTGAAAATTCAAAGTTGGAAAACTGAAATGCGCACCCCCAAATAAGGCCTTTTAGCCCCCAAATGACCCGACATACCTATACATGGGTGGTATCAATTTACTCAGAAGATGTTGCTGAACATATTTTGGGGTGTTTTTGGCAGTAACCATAACTGGATTTGACAATTCATGCCTAAAGTACAATGTGTGTGAAAAAATAACACAAAAAGTGACTACCTGAAAGATTGACAAAGAGCTAGTGCATGGAAAGTGTTAAAATACAACTCTTTGAAGCACCCTAGGGTGTGCCTTTCTAAAAATATATGGTTTGATGGGGGTAAATTACTTTGGCCGGCTTCAAAAATGTCCCAAATAGGACATGGGTGCATGATGACGAAATGTGAAAATTCCAAGTTGGAAAACTGAAATGCGCACCCCCCAAATAAGGCCTTTTAGCCCCCAAATGACCCGACATACCTATACATGGGTGGTATCAATTTACTCAGAAGATGTTGCTGAACATATTTTGGGGTGTTTTTTGCAGTAACCCATAACTGGATTTGACAATTCATGCCTAAAGTACAATGTGTGTGAAAAAATAACACAAAAAGTGACTACCTGAAAGATTGACAAAGAGCTAGTGCATGGAAAGTGTTAAAATACAACTCTTTGAAGCACCCTAGGGTGTGCCCTTTCTAAAAATATATGGTTTGATGGGGGTAAATTACTTTGGCCGGCTTCAAAAATGTCCCAAATAGGACATGGGTGCATGATGACGAAATGTGAAAATTCCAAGTTGGAAAACTGAATGCGCACCCCCAAATAAGGCCTTTTAGCCCCCAAATGACCCGACATACCTATACATGGGTGGTATCAATTTACTCAGAAGATGTTGCTGAACATATTTTGGGGTGTTTTTTGGCAGTAACCCATAACTGGATTTGACAATTCATGCCTAAAGTACAATGTGTGTGAAAAAATAACACAAAAAGTGACTACCTGAAAGATTGACAAAGAGCTAGTGCATGGAAAGTGTTAAAATACAACTCTTTGAAGCACCCTAGGGTGTGCCCTTTCTAAAAATATATGGTTTGATGGGGGTAAATTACTTGGCCGGCTTCAAAAATGTCCCAAATAGGACATGGGTGCATGATGACGAAATGTGAAAATTCCAAGTTGGAAAACTGAAATCCGCACCCCCAAATAAGGCCTTTTAGCCCCCAAATGAGCCGACATACCTATACATGGGTGGTATCAATTTACTCAGAAGATGTTGCTGAACATATTTTGGGGTGTTTTTTGGCAGTAACCCATAACTGGATTTGACAATTCATGCCTAAAGTACAATGTGTGTGAAAAAATAACACAAAAAGTGACTACCTGAAAGATTGACAAAGAGCTAGTGCATGGAAAGTGTTAAAATACAACTCTTTGAAGCACCCTAGGTGTGCCCTTTCTAAAAATATATGGTTTGATGGGGGTAAATTACTTTGGCCGGCTTCAAAAATGTCCAAATAGGACATGGGTGCATGATGACGAAATGTGAAAAATCCAAGTTGGAAAACTGAAATGCGCACCCCCCAAATAAGGCCTTTTAGCCCCCAAATGACCCGACATACCTATACATGGGTGGTATCAATTTACTCAGAAGATGTTGCTGAACATATTTTGGGGTGTTTTTTTGGCAGTAACCCATAACTGGATTTGACAATTCATGCCTAAAGTACAATGTGTGTGAAAAAATAACACAAAAAGTGACTACCTGAAAGATTGACAAAGAGCTAGTGCATGGAAAGTGTTAAAATACAACTCTTTGAAGCACCCTAGGGTGTGCCCTTTCTAAAAATATATGGTTTGATGGGGGTAAATTACTTTGGCCGGCTTCAAAAATGTCCCAAATAGGACATGGGTGCATGATGACGAAATGTGAAAATTCAAGTTGGAAAACTGAAATGCGCACCCCCAAATAAGGCCTTTTAGCCCCCAAATGACCCGACATACCTATACATGGGTGGTATCAATTTACTCAGAAGATGTTGCTGAACATAGTTTGGGGTGTTTTTTGGCAGTAACCCATAACTGGATTTGACAATTCATGCCTAAAGTACAATGTGTGTGAAAAAATAACACAAAAAGTGACTACCTGAAAGATTGACAAAGAGCTAGTGCATGGAAAGTGTTAAAATACAACTCTTTGAAGCACCCTAGGGTGTGCCCTTCTAAAAATATATGGTTTGATGGGAAATTACTTTGGCCGGCTTCAAAAATGTCCCAAATAGGACATGGGTGCATGATGACGAAATGTGAAAATTCCAAGTTGGAAAACTGAAATGCGCACCCCCCAAATAAGGCCTTTTAGCCCCAAATGACCCGACATACCTATACATGGGTGGTATCAATTTACTCAGAAGATGTTGCTGAACATATTTTGGGGTGCTTTTTGGCAGTAAACCTTAAAGTTCACAGTACATGTATTCTTAAATTGCGTTCAAAAAAAAAAATCACCAAATTTTTTTTTTTTCTCAAACTTTGGCATAGATTTGTGGTAAAATGGTTTGCATGGAAAGAGTCAAAATACCCCAAGTTTAATACCTTGATTTGTGTACTTTAAAAAAATATGTATATGTGGAGGGTTATTCAGGAATTAGTGACAGATATCAGTGTTACAATGTCACTATCACTAGTTTTGAAAATAAACTCTTTGGAAATGGCAAAGTGCTACTTGCACTTATTGTTGCATAAAATATAGGAAAAAAGCGAGGAATATGTAAACATTGGGTATTGCTAAACTCAGTACTAAATTTAGAAACTACTAAGGAATAAATTTTTTTTGACGGTTGTTGATACATAAGAAATTTTGGGGGTCAAAGTTCGAAAAAGTGGTGTTTTTTCAATTTTTGTGTCATATTTCACAATATTTTTATAGTAAATTATATGAAATGATGAAAAAAATGGTATCTTTATAAAGTCCATTTAGTGACGAGAAAAACAGTGTAAAATATGTGTGGGTTACATAAACGAGTAAGAGGAAAATTTGACGTAAACACTAAGAGCGCAGAAACATAAAAACAGCTGCGGTCACGAACGGACGGATTTGTGTAAAACCGCCCGGTCACTAAGGGGTTAAGGCTAGGGTCAGACGAAAGCATTTTTCCCCGCGAACGTGAAAAAGTGCGTCCGAACGCATTGACGTATTTTTTCACGGAATGCGCAAAAACGGTCAGACGACGCGCATTTTCGGGCGTGATTTTGTATGGATCGTCAATAAAACTCTTTTTGCGTCTGGACGTTATGTAGGCTGGACATTAGCAGCGTCTGACATCTCCTAATCCCGCAAACACGCCGCTATGCCGCAGCTGCGCACTCAGTACGTCAGTACTAGCGGTTCAGCGTTCTCAAAAAAATGCGTTCAAATTCCACTTGCGTTGCACGGCCGTACTTTTGTGCGGCCGTACATTGTATATTGGCCGTCATTGCCCGTCATCTGCTGCTAGTGCGGCCGTAATTATGTGTGCCAGAACGCACGTTAAAAGTGCGCTGGTCTGACCCCAGCCTAAAAGGCCTCCAAGTGTGCTTTAGTTAAATATTCATCATAATTATCTATTTTTTGCAATAGAAAAGCAAAATCAACCTTCAGATTGAAATGTTCTACTACACAATAAAAAATATAGAAAATGTGCAATTTTAATACCAAACTGGTAAACACAAATATCCCATTTGGCTTAAAAGACACAGCGGCGCTAATTTGCTCTGATGTGGTTAGAAAATGATAAGTTAAGTCAAAAATCCCCTAACTATCCTTCCTTATACTTGTGCAAACTAAAATTAGTCTAATTAAATAATCAACTGCCCATTGAAACCTATCAAGCAGGTGGGAGTTGAGAGGCTTTTGGATCTGTCTTCACTTCCTGCCTGCAATGTGGTTGGTTATGGTTATAATTATGCTGACCTATGGGGTACCTAGAACCACTGACCTACTAGAACTCATAGAGGGTTATTCACTAACAGGATTATTCGAAGAGCACAGAATTGGCCCTGAAATTGCATCAGTGAATTTCCCCATACTTAACATGTAAACAAAGAGCAATTAGCGTTAGGATTACAAAATCCTAATGCTAAATACACACTGCTGCGATTAATTGAAATGTTATCTACAGCTTGAAGCTTGTCTCAACACCAGATGAATCCCCCCAAAAATCAAATACTCCCCTCTCATCCCGTGGCGCGAGCTGGGAGAAGAGTGAGACTGGGGGCAAACAATCCCCAGTCTCCCTCTGATCGCTCCACAACCATGCACGATCTCGTGAGAGTGCAGGTCACTTGGCCCGGAAGCAACCCCTCCATGGAGTGCCAAGAGTGTAGAAAGTTTGGGGCTGTAGCAAATGGGCCAGTTTTTCAAAGAAATTAAAAATCTAACGTTTGAAGGAAACATCAGAACAAGGTGGTGAAATTTACACAACATGTGTAAAACAGACAAGTAATCCAATACACACAATGTATTATGTTTAAAGCCCATTTAAATGAAAAGGGACATGACTTTTTTCCACAGGGTATACCATTTTATTTTTCAGTCATAAGTGGAAGAACCCCTATTGCTGAATACCTTTGCAACTGTTGAAAGAGACTGTAGAGACCCAGATTCCATCTCGGCAAGAGCACCTCTCCAGTAAGCGTCCTTGGTCAAGACATCTAACGGTACATACTCGCCACCCAGGACATACTTGAAAACAAGAGAAATCTCAATGTATCCTTCCTGGTAAAATCTTGGTAAAAGAAAAGAAGAGCCGTGAGGAGGCTCATGGTTTCTGTTTTAAAATTAACGTTTTAACTTAAAAAGTAAATAATGGGGGGAGCCTAGTGTAGCGCTCACTCCCGGAGGAGCCGCTGAAAATGAACCACGGGTCAGTCTCCCCGCACTAGGGAATAAATATACTCCAACACGCTGAACAGTTTTATATTTTAAAAGGTTTACTAAAAGGTTTGCAGCTCTTAAGACACGGTATATGCAGGAAGATTTACAGTACTTTCGTAACACGATAAACGCGTAGCGGTAAAAGAAACGAAAACACGAGGGCTTCGTATTTTCGGAAAAAACCCCGACCGAGCAGAAAATTAAAAAGATACGAAATCCGAGGAAAAACCGCGTAGCGGGACACAATAAAATACACAGTTCTCGTATCACGGTAAACGCGCAGCGGGAACAAAAAGAGGAAAAAATGTTCGGAATGTAACTTTAACTTTGCCCCCTTGTCCCGATTCGAAAAAGGAAAATGAGTCCTGCACAGGTTAAGTCCCAGAACATGAGGTAGTGTGTGTTCGTGTGTATGTGGTACCCGGGTACTTTTCAACTGGCCAGCGAGTTTACTTTAATGATGTCTTCGACTAGTCAGTTGGGGCCCTGTGGGTTTTAGAAGGAAAACAACAGCGTACGCTCTTATTCACATACGGCCTTGGGGGCCTCTCACCCATCCAGCGCAAACTTGAGGTTCCGTTGACCCAGGACGTCTCTCCGCTCGATATTGACTGGGGACGCCGACCACCGGATCTGTTGTCTGGCCTTCTATCGATCAGCCGCGACTCAGCCAGCTTACCGGCTGCTCCCCGCTTCAATCGACCGCGGTACTCCTCACTCGAGGGGTCTTCTCTCCTCAGCACTGCACTCGGATAATATAGATGGTGATGTCTGTCTCCCGCAAGGCTGGGTGACCCAATCCTAAGGCCCAATCCACTCTGTCTGCGCTCCGGCCTATCTTTTGGTCTCTCCTTCTCTGTGTGTGTGCATCCACTCTCCTCTGCTCCCTGGCGCGCTCTGCCTGTTCTCCACGAGGTGCAGGATGTACAGCGTCTCCACAAACCCACCCACTTCCTGTTTCTTCGCAAAGCATGCCGGGACATGTAGTTCGAGTGTCCAGGATCTTTAATCGTGATTGTCTCCATCTTGTGGCCAAAAATGGGTACTGCCACAGTAAACTTTAACACATCGCTACACTAGTTTGGAACTTTAAAGAACAATAGTGATGCTTACCTACAGACTCCACCATCTTAATAATAGCATTGTCACAGCAAGCTAAGGCCCAGTTAGAATGGTCAATGTTTACTGGTTGGCGTGGTCAGAAGAGCTGATGTCCAGCAGTGGGCATGACAGGGGAGTTTTAACATTTCCACTTTTTTCCTGAACTACAACTCCCTTGGTTTCCTGACCATCTATTACAGTCAAAGAATTCTGGGAACAGTAGACCAACAATATCTGAGGGGCGAGAGTTTGACAGCCCTGTTATATTGTGTTCCTTTAACAAAAGGGCATGGATCAGTTGGACAGTAACAGGTGGGAACTATGTGGCCACAATGTTCAGAAATCTGCAGCCTATAGGGCTGAGGTCAGATGAGCGGTAGTAAGAGCGAAAGGAACGTCCATGAGAGTGGACGTTCCTTCCACTCGACGCTTGTCTGGGCGCCTCGCTGAGCATAGTTAGTGTGCTCAGTGCTGCAAAGCTCGATCCTCCTATGGAGGATCACGCTTTGCAGCCCCGTCAGCGCGTGTCTAGCCTTTTGTCAAGGAGGTTTTGTGCACGGACGCTTATAGCGTGTGCAATTTGTGAGCGCTACAGCATGTGACCAGCCCCGTTGAAGTGTCACAACGCTGCAGCAGACGCCGGGAGGTACGTTAGTACGTGCACACCTAGTGCGCTTGTCTGACCCCGGCCTAACATAAACTTGTATTGCACAAAAATAGCAACATGTTTCATACTCAGGCATAGGGTAATATTGTTACACCATGAGGATCAGTGTAGACAAGTGGCCATTCACATATTCTAGATGAAAAGAATGTCCATCATCCCAAGCAGGGATCCAATCTTCCTTACCGAATTTCAAATGCAATAAAATTGTCCGTGACGTGTGTATATGAAAAAGAGAGGGAGAGCAAATGATAGTGTAAACTGTTATGTTAATTAAAAAGCAAGATATTCCTGGCGCCTAATAAATAATAATAATAATAATTCCTAATCCCTCATGCTTTAAATGCCTAGATGAACATGCCGATTTATATCACTGCTTTTGGAGTTGTCCAGTAACGTGTTGCTTCTGGTCATCTGTTCATACACACATACTCTCTACTACTAAACAATCACTACCACTAACACCAGATTTCCTCATTTTCGGTCCCACCCCCTCCCTGAAAATAAACCACAAACACTTCCTATCACTGATTGCTACGGTGGGTCGGAAGACGATTTTACAAACTTGGAATCACTCCACTTCATTCCCTTTTACGCTCTTCCAAACCAAATTGAACCATCTCTTCCGCATGGACTGGCTTCACACCTTGTTTAATAAGGAAACTCATACCAAGAAATTTCTCACGACATGGCAATGCTACTTTCCAACATTGGATCCCAACATGTGTACACTAATTCAAACCTCAATACAATACACGGCTTGGTACTCTGCAGAAATCGTAGCAGGACGCAACCCATTACAACTCATACTCTGATCTACATATTTTACATACTACATACATTCTTGGCTCCCATTACGCCCTGACACAGGCTGAACCTAATATTTCCATACCGACGACCACATTATGGATCTCCCACTTATTTTGGACCTGGCAGTCCACTGTTTTGTTTGATTATTACTGATTTCTTATTCAATTGATTACCCTGAGCTGACAGCTAATTAACAGAATTGTTGGAAAAAATAAAAAATGTTGCACAACACAAACTTTTGTACGAAACAACTGTTGGCTTTTATTTTGCAATCATTATGTACTTTACTGTTCATTGTAATTTATTCTGTGCACAATAAAAATTGTCAAATTAAAAAAAAAAGCAAGATATTTATTGCACTCACATAGGCATAATAAAAGAAAAGCACATCAAGGTATAAAAGCTGCCAACCTATCCGGACGACCAGCAGTCCTGGTCCCAGCGGGTGTCGCAGTCCAGCTCAACGCGTTTCATCAAATATATTGAATTCCTCAGGAGTAATGATCAAAGAATATGCCAGTTAAAATGAATCCATACATCTAGAGTCAAAGTTATAGAAACATAGAAAAATGTCGGCAGATAAGAACCTTTCGGCCCATCTAGTCTGCCCAATTACATGGATACTTTACCTGGATTTATCTTTTGTTTAGGATAGCCTTATGCCTATCCCATGCTTGCTTAAATTCAATTACTGTTTTGGCCTCTACCACTTTAACTGGAAGACTGTTCCATGTATCCACCACCCTCTCAGTAAAATAATGCTTCCTGATGTTACTTTTAAACCTTTGCCCCTCGAATCTAAGACTATGTCCTCTTGTTTTGCTACTTTGTTTCCTTTTAAATATACAGTTGTGTTCAAAATTATTCAACCCCCACTGAAATTGAGTCATTTTAAAGCTGCCTAATTGGTGCTTATTATGCTTTATTGCTGCTCCGTGACATCCACAGGTGTTTTCAATACCTGATTGAAAACACTTGAATGAACCTCTGTTCTTCAGAGTGGTAGTCTTTAAGGGGTTGAATAATTGTGTCAATGAAGAATTCACAAAAGAAACATTTACTACTGTATTACAAAACCAATTGATGTCATTTTAGTTGCATATGGTTCTTTAAAAAGTCCTTGTAGGATTTCATTCTGAATACAATTATAAATGTACACTAAATTCCCTAAAACCCTTTACAGCATTGGGGGTTGAATAATTTTGAACACAACTGTACTCCCTTCCTCTACCCTGTGGATTCCCTTTACGTATTTAAATGTTTCCAAGCTGTACATGTTAAGATCATTAAGCCTTTCCTGGTAACTTTTCTCCTTCAAGCCGTACACCATTTTAGTAGCCCTTCTCTGAACTCTTTCTAAGATGTCTATATCCTTCTGGAGATACGGTCCAGAAGGACCATTTAAATGTATCCTCGCCTCCACGTGCATTGGACACCATCTTGGGGGCCTTCCAATGGTCGCGATTGCTCCCCGTCACGTCCCCGGCGTCAGGCGCCTATCCTCAATACTATCCAGCGATGACCCACATTGACGTTATTGCAACGATACGTCCGCCGGCCCGTGGATGGCAGATCCATAAACATAGCATCCATTCCTTTCCGACAGACTTCCGGACGCCATCTTGGATAAGGGCAGCTTGAGGGCGAACGTAAAAGGAACCTACCCATGCCTCCTCCATGTCAAATCCCAGTTGGCATACAAAAGATAAATAATATATTTCATTAGAACAGAATAACAATAAAAAACATCATTAGGGCTAAGTTAACACAGATAATTCACCTTAATCCCATACTTAGGGGTTAATATAAATTTTCGACTTTTAGATTATATATTTGCGATATTTTATATGTTTCATAGTCAAACGCTTTAGCTATTATGATAATATGCTCTCATCTGTAACCTGTTAATGATTTTTCACATAGCGCATTACTGTAAATATGAAACAAAAAATTATATTTTGTTGCCATCATATAATGTGAGATCTCTGCATACTGACATAATATACATGCATAATACACATTTACTATTTTTTTATCAGGATGCATAAAAACGAATTTGATGTTGAGGTTTTTTTTCTGCAAAATCGCTTCTCAGGAAACAGGTCAATGGGTTTTACTCTTTGTATTGAGCATTTCACCTCTCGGTTCTTTTCAGTTCTTTGTTTATTGAATAACGATGTTGCTGTCACTGTAATATATAATGCATAGTGCAGCACACCTTTCTATTGTATCAATGTGCAAATAATATATAAACTAGGAACCCTCAGTAGCCGTGCAGACTGCATTAATGAAGGCATTATTATTTATTCATTGTGTATGATTTACAGATGGAAGTCACGGAAACAACTGAGTTTGTTGTTGTATGACGTAAGATCTGCACAAAAATTTATGGATGAGAAAGAACATTAAGGTGGATGTTCAATAATGTCCGGTTTATGCTGAAGTTGCATACACCAACAGTAAATGGCAGCATTTCTCAAAAGTTGAACTCAAATAGTGCCAGGAGAAACTTCACTGTGAAGCTTCTTCTGCTGCTGTTTGGATTTGTTTTTTTGGGAAATGCTGGCATTTGTCACTGTTGCAACACTTGAGATTTTTTGCAAGTGTTCACAACTTCGCAAACACCAGTGGTTAGAAAATGTTGTGCAGGACTAGTGGCACCAAGAGTCATGAGTCATGTGGAATGACCCACATCATAGGCTGCTTAGTGTAAGGGTAGTCATGTAGAGGTAGGGCTGCTAGATCAGCCATTGTTTCCTGGAAAGATATATAATTTATTCATACTGATGGGCAGTGCATGCAAATTGTATTTTCATTCTTTACATCCCACAAAGTCATGTTAGGTGTCATTGGACAGGTCTGGCCTTTCTAGTGATATCAAACATGACCATGTAAAATGTAAAAACAAAACCACAAAGATATATTTTTTTTTAAAATTGTTTTTTTTTTTTGTTCAAAAGCAATGGCATTGTCCATTTGTCATGTATAAAACGAGAAATTCCACTGCCATTACTCACCTTCTCATTTCCACGCCGGGAGCAAGATCAGTGTTTTATTCATAGTTATATTCTTCATAAAACGGAATCCTCCAAAACACAAGCGAAAATATAATTTTTTTTCAGTTTTAGTTAAAATGTAATATTTTCTCAGAAAAACACAGTGACAAATTTCCATTTCTTTTACATTTTTTGTTGTAGCATCATGACAGGACATGACGTATACATATAATAATGATATATTTAGAATTTGTAAAGTCTACTTAGAATAAGGATATATAATTTCTCATTGTCCTTGTAACAGATCTCAATACCCCAACAGGGTCACATCTGTCAACTCCGCTTCCTTGCTGGACCCCCGTGTTCTCCTCATGACTCTCGTGCTGTTCTCCCGGTCCTTAGTTGCAGCTTACGGGTACACATAGAGAGCCTTGCTTGTGTCCCCCAGAAAAAAGCCGTGGATGTAGACCTGAAGCTTTGCGCTGGAACAGCGAACAGAATATAGCTGTTACCCAAACCATGAGTCATGATTGCATGTAGGGTCAGAATAGAACTGGTTTAATCAGGGACACACACATAGATTTATATGGTCACACATGGATCACTTACATATACAAAACTTCCCCTAGAAACCGCTGGGGGACCCAACCAGATGAAAACAGACAATTGGACAAACATTTGCCTTTTGGAAGGTGAAACATAAATAGATAAAGTAGACAGTTTAAATTAAGCATTACTTAATTTTTCTAATGAGGCAGGACAATGGGAATCGGGATAACAGATTACAGTCAGAAGATTTACAACCTATTCAAATAGAAACAGATAACACTGTCTCAAGAATGTTGAATAGGTTGTAAATCTTCTGACTGTAATCTGTTATCCCGATTCCCATTGTCCTGCCTCATTAGAAATGTTAAGTAATGCATAATTTAAACTGTCTACCTAATCTATTTATGTTTCACCTTCCAAAAGGCAAATGTTTGTCCAATTGTCTGTTTTCGTCTGGTTGGGTCCCCCAGCGGTTACTATGGGAAGTTTTGTATATGTAAACTGGAATGTTAATCCTTTCAACAGATAACAGATACACAAGGAGCAGACAATGGACAGATAGTCAACAGCATTCTTGCACAATCACAGGTTATACCAACATTCTGCACACAAGGGCAATAAGATAACTTTTATTATGAGTCCTGCACCCTACAAATATATCCAAGTCCAAAATGACTTATGTCACAGTCCTATATTGAAACATGATTTCAAATAGTGTTTATACATGATGAGCACAAAATGGTCAAAAGTACCTCAGAGAATGTGCTCTTCGTTCCAGGTACATGTCTATAAGCACAATGTGCTTGTATTTAGGGTTCTATCCAATATATTGAATTCAGAACCATCCACCCATATATTACGATCCCCGCACTAAACCGGGGGTGGTAGGGGGAAAAAACTGCATCTACGTTATTCCCCCTACCGCCCCCGGTTTAACGGGGGATTACAATGTAGGCGCAAGCAAATGCTGCCTGCATTGTAGCGCCCGTTAAAAATCAGGATGCTCGCGGCAGCGCTGAGCGCAGCCGCGAGCATCCACTCGCTGGAGTCCATAGGACTCCATTGAATTCCTCTCTGCCGGTCACGTCACCGGCCGGAACCTTGCATCGCGAGATCCGGCCGGTCAGCGTAGGGATACGCAGGGAGAGACAGGGGTGACTTTTCCCCCCTGTCTTTTCCTGCTCCCGCCGGCCGGAGGAGGCGACCGGAGCCGTGGTCCTCGCCGAGGGACAGAGGTAAGTATCTGATTTTTTTTTTTACTGTTTTAACCCTTTCGCTACTGAGGCTTTTCACACCTCTGTGCTGAGGTCATTTTTACCGCTTTCGCTCATCATGTTTAACCGCGTTTTGAAGCCATATTTTGATATATGACCCAGATATATTATATATCGTTCTTTCCGGGAGACTTGGCAGATTCATAATATGTCATTATTATATGTATACGTCATGTTCTGTCTGTATATTATAACAAAAAATGCAATAAAATATGAATTTTCAATAATTTACTATGTGTAAAGTGTTTTTTTTTCACATTTCAACATGTGAGCATTTGCGGTTATATTTTCTATGGGGTGCGCTTGTTAAAAAAATTAGAAATGGGGACTCGTTACATTTTTTTGGGGGAAAATGTCGCTATTTTTAACAAACGCACCGCATACAAAAATCGTTAGTGCAGCATCATTGTTCACATTATAACTGAAATGGGAACAATATTGCTGAATTAACAAAACAAAACTTGTTTATTATTTTTTTTAGAATTTTTTTAAAAAACTTTTTTCATGGTCATGTTTGGTATCGTTGGAAAGGCCATGCTCTGGCCGATCCAACAATATCAAACATTAACCCCTAGCTGCCACAGATCGGGAGATAGGGGGTTCATTGGAACCCCCTATCTCCACCATTGCTGGCAGCAGCTAGGAGTTAACTCCAGGACTGGTGTCATCGTGCTAAGCACGATGATGCCAGTCCTCAGGGGGAGTTCCCGGAGGCTTGGCCGACATCCAAGATGTCGGCCAGCTCTGGGAGAGGATCATGATCCGGCGCTTTTCAGCGCCGGATTGTGATCCGGCTCCCCAGGGGTTAATGACAGCCACCGTTGCAGGCTGTGCCCTTCCAAACGGTGTCTGCCTTAACTTTGTGCCCCCCGGCGATCGGGAGGGAGAGAGGTCCGAAGGACCTCCCCCCTCCCTTTCAGGCGCTTCCTCCGCACACGTGGGGGGGTGCCTGAATTAGGTGTCATCGCGCCGCCGCGTTGACATCTAATGGCCCCGCCGGCGTCCCGGAGTGCTGGGCTGACATCCAAGATGTCAGCCTGCACCGGGGGGGCACAGCAATCCACCGGATCCAGCAATCCAGCAATCCAGCGCGTCCATAGCACAGGAGAACCACTTGGCTGGACGCGCTGAGCGCGTCCATAGCAGCCAAGTGGTTAAGCTGGGGTTAACGGATTCTGCACCAGCGAAATCCGTTAACAACAAGGTCCTGGCTCTGGTTAACTTTGCGTTGACCAGAGCCAGGCGTTAATCAGCGCTGGGACATTGTAATGCCAGCGCTGATTAACACTTTGCGCTCCCCATGTTAAGTATAGGGAGCGCAAAGTGCAGTGACCTCGCGCTGAGAAGCGCAAGGTCCCGAAAGCAAACAGATTTTTTTACCCGTTTGCGTTTGGATTGTAATATGCAGGTGAGCGCTACCGTTAGTGTGCAGAGTGTAATAGGGCTCTATATATTTGGAAATAAAACAAACACTTGATTTCAGTTTCAAATTGAGGGCTTCTTTACAAAATCTGATCATACAGTGCAGTCAATGCAACTTATCATCAGCAGGTTCTTTTTATCAAACCAATGACTGCGATTGCAAAAGTAGCCCACCTACTTCAAAAAACCAAACACATTCTTCTGACATATTTATTGTATATCACTAAAATAAACTATAATTTTCGTTTAATCCTACACTTGTTTTGCTTTAGCAGAGATTGTTGTATGCTGTGGGTTGGTATTTTTATGGTGGCCGAGCAGAGGCTGAGAGTTCTGTATTAGCAAGCGGCAGGAAGAGAACCTTGTTTTCATATGATTCTCACCACTTCCAAAACGTTGTCCTTAAGCATGGTGCCATCAAGAATACCACCCATAACCACAAACATCACACAGTATTATTTCTGCAGTTTCTCCCACTAAACCCATTCGACTTGAAACTACAAATTTAGCAAAAAAAGAGGTATTTAATGATACATTTTGGCTGCATGGCTGGTTTTATGTTTTCTCTTATTTTCCTCCCTCCGCTTAATCTGTGTGTTTGTTTTTTCTTAAAACACTAATGCTAGAACCTTGTCTCGCGTCTCCATTGTCAAATCAGTTATTATATCACCATAAATTATACATTGTAGCAGAGGGCAAATTGGAGAGATGGGCTAAGTGACTTTCTCATCTGAGGAAAAAATAACAAATAGTCACTGTGGGGCATAGAAAGTGAAATTAACCCTTTTAAGACGGAAGTTTAGCATTTAGAATGCACTACACTGAAATCTGTGTAATCAACTATATGCAAATATACAGTTAATACTTATATGCCCTCTGAATTTAAAGCTTTTACTGTGTGTGTGTATATATATATATTTATTTTTACACTACATCTTTCTATTACTGTAAAGGAGTTGCACACAGAACAACTTGAATTCTAAAAACATGGATTGAGCAAACTCTGGAAACAATCCTTAGAGTATCAGGGTTATTCAGAGAAAGGTGAAAAACAGAACTGATAGGAGAAGAGAACAATCTAGACTAAATAGCCGATTTGGAAAGTGAGATAAATGGGAGAGTTTTTCTGGTTTGACTATTTTGACCAAGAATTTTCATTTCTCCTGTCATTCTCCTGAGGTTCACCTTTCTTTGAATAGACCTGTTGGTGTCAACTTGATACATCTCACATTTGTAACGACCGAATAATAATTCAATGTCCTCTTCTACCGCCTCCTAAACGTATTTAAATGCGATATGGTACACTATTCTGATAGACATGCTCATCAAAAGATGGGAAGATTATACACATAAAGGGATATACTATATACGGTCAGCAACACCATGTTTATTGGAAATGGCATTCAGCAATACTGTATTTTTATAGAGGTGACAAGATATTTTTCTTTTTTAATATTCCAGCCTGAAGCTTGGACACAAAGGCAAGATTCATGTTGTGAATCTATGTATCTGACCTTATAATCTTCACGTGAAGGGCATGTCTTCCCATGACATGACAAGATCTCTAGGCTGTATGCAATGTGCATAATTACAGCAAATTCTGTGTTATATTCCATGGTCATTGTATTTCACTTTTCAGAGCTGTGATTTTAGCACCTGCAGATTTTCCCGTAGAGTCGCCATGTTAACGTGGTATTCTGAGGCAGGCGCTAGCTGAGCACCTTGCCCCGGAACATAACACTAACTGCAGTGATAGTCGCGGCAACACTTCCACACCACCACGAGTATCACCTGCTGAGGTCTATAGGACTCAATGAGGGTTGAGCTTCCGGACCGCAGCTCTGCAGAGAGATCGCGAAGGGAGACTGGGAACTATTTGTTCCCAGTCTCATTCTGCTCCCGGCAAGAAGAAGCGGTGGATCCATCCATCCTTGCATTTGCAAAATCATTTAACGCCAGCTTTTAGAAGGTAGTAAAATTTTGCCTTGCATATCCCGACAGTAAATTGCACCTGCACTTTGTAATACCCAACTTGTCGAGACACTAAAAAAATATTTTGCTCCCCATGTTAGGTATAGGAGACGCTTAAGTACAGTAAGCTGCAAAGCGCAAAATATTTTCACCCGAGTGTAGCGTCAGGTTTGGAATATTGATGGCAGACGTTAAACTTACTTATCCTAGCACTAACAATTACATTTCGAGACGCCACATGAGCACCAACTAGGGAATAGCGCCCTTGCTGTCTGAATTGAAATCTGAAGATGTGACTTTATGATGTGAAAGTTCGTAGACCCCTCGTATGTCCTGAATCCATGGCTATCCCCATTTGTAAAATATTTACCTGCAGTTCTTGGTGGAGAGGAGCGTTGACATTACGTTAAGACAAATAGTGAAGTACTCCACTGAAAAACTTGTGAAAAGACAAGTCATCCTATTACATTTCCTAAGAAGACATCATACAGTGATACTAACAGTAAATAATATGATTATAGAATGATTTTAGCAGATTTTATTTTTAGGATTTTATGCAAGATATATGGTATCAGTGGCGTCCAGCTGTTTATACATTTATAAAATAGAAAAGGTGTGTTTTTTTGTATAGTAGTTTTAAGAGCTATGTATGTTTGCTATAAATCCTGTCCCAGTGATCATGTGTGGTACATTCCACACGTACGTTATGGCGGAGCAACATTCACGTGTTAGACAGAACATTAATAATTAATCATTGTGTTTTTTACTATAAGAGTTTATGTACTTTACAGGGAATTCCTTATTAAACAAAACAACCTTTGCACCAGTAAATTGTCATGAAGAGATGCATTTTTTCTGCTAATGCTGGGTGAAAATTTTAGCAAAACTAAAATAATAAAATATTATAAAAAACAATATGCAGAGCACAGAACCTTGCCTCAGTTACATCCTGACCATACACTGTCTTGCACAGTGGAAAGCAAATCTTTAATATATTTTTTAAGGGATTAAAAAAAAAGCATGACTTAGGATAAACAATGATGGAATTTGAGTTATAAAATATGATGGTAAAGTGCATAAGTCTGCCCCAGTATCAATGTACTCTATCCCGGCAGGTCCTATTCTGTTCTAATTGAAAGAAACAAGGTGAAGCGCCCCAAGATTCGTGTCTAAATTCGTACGCGCAACGATGTACATGGGGGTTCCTCTAACGACCCAAAATAACATACAGATAAAAAAACAACGTAGCGCCAGTGGATATACCGGTAAACGAATTGGTGATATGAACTTGATGTTACTGCAAGAGAAGAAGAGGAAACCAAAAAATTGCGCAGTATGTCAGTCCAATAATGTGATAAACAAGATTTAGTATAGAACTCACATTCTTCTGAGCCTGTATCCGGCTCTAGAGTGAAGTGCTTTATGGGTCTTAGATCTATTCAGACGCCCATCAACCCCTCGATGGATCGTTGTTCTCAGCCAATTTTTCTTGCTCATTGGGCATGCGGGAAGAAAAGAATCTGCCAGCCGGTCTGCGCGAGGGCAGAAAATCCTGTCCGTTGGCTGTCCTATTCTGTTCTAACCTAAGAGATTAGCCCATTTAGGGCCCTATTCCCAAGTGAATGCTAATTGTTGCGTTAGGGTGAGTAAGCGTTAACGTCAGGAGAAGTTATTTTAACACAATCTACCCATATTACATCCCTAAAGCTAATCAGCGAAATAATACGTAAACACATCGGTGATTGCGCTAGCTTGCTCGAGCTTACTTTACTTTTCGCTCCCCCATACTTAACATGCGGAGCGCAATCAATAATTATCGTTAGGTTAAGTAAGGTATTACAAAGCTCTAATACTAATTACTGCACCAATGCGATAACGAAAATGTTACCGTCATCTAGAAGTTGGTGCTATCTGATTTCTCTTTTGCAGAATCATTTAGCACCAGATAAAACTCCTCCAATCAATCCGATACACACCTCTCATCCCGCGGCGAGAACGGCGGTCCCTTCTGCTGATTCTGGCCGTCGGGGGCAGAGTGAGACTGGGGAGAAATGGTCCCCAGTCTCCTTCTGTGATTATGTAATGGAAAAGTTCCCCTAGGCGCGTATGATATATATTGATTGACTGGGATTAATATTATCTGTAGATTGTCTTATGTTCGTATTATTAAATTATAGATATAATGCACATCCATTAACAACATCAACATAACATAAGGAGATGCCTAAATTCCATAGAAAAATGCAGAGGATATAAACTTCTTACAATGAGTAAAAAATCAATACCGTCTCGTATTTAGTATTCAACGAAAATGCCTCAATGTTCAGCGCATATCAAATATTCCTATACATCACTTTTAAAATGCAGGAGACCCAACAGGATTATTCAAATTGGTGTAGAATAGTCCTCCTTTTCAAAAGGTTGTAGAGTCAAGATGCATGAAAGCACTGGATAGTTTCCACTGGAAAACTTCAAATCAATAGGTGGAGCCCCTAGTCCGGCTTTGAGGAACATTGTGCATCTAGATCTAGGGTATTTTTCCGGCAACCCTCTGCCCTTTGTGGAATTTCTTTGTTCCGAACCGGTTCTTTGGAGGTGGTTAAAAGGAAACACAGAAAAAAACCACCGTGGTGCAGAGAAAACAATAAAAAAAATTATTTCTGTTAAAAAACGTTGAAAAAAAGATCAGTGAGCGTACTGAGACACGTTTCGCCGTATTCACGGCTTCAGTCAGTCAGTCCCTCCGCAATTACTCCGCGGCTCTGTGCGATCTCGCAGCCTGGCAGTGAAACCCTCCATGGAGTCCTATGGACTCCAAAAGGTGATACTTGCAGCAGCACAGAAGCAGGTTTTCCACATTAGCTTCCCAGTTTTAGCGTGAACATACGAATAGGGCCCTTACTTAGAACATACATCCTCCTGGAGCTTTCTGCAGGGAAAGGTTTAAATAGATCCTGCAGACTATATGGGTGCAAAACCAGGGAGGCTGGTCAGTCCTCCAAAACTTAAACTGCAGAGAGCCCAAGGAGGACATATATCCCAGGTAAATGAGCCATTCTCATAAGAGCATTCATTTAAAGACATCCTTCAGCAGGTAGTGGAGAACTCCACTCTGAAGGGTTTTCATAGAAGCCAGGGATATGGTGTGGAGGAGCCATAAATTATCCACCATGTCTACTTAATTTAAAGGATTATAGTTGCTAGTGTGACCCATAGAATTCTCTCCATCAGTCCCCACGCTGTCATAGTCATTTGTGCTAGAAAGTGCATTAAATTAATTTTGTTTTGTGGGTTTTTTTTATGTTTGACTACGTATGTAAAGGTTGCTGTGATTTTCTCACATCCTGCCCTGGTTCTTGCTCCTACATTTTTTTTATTTTCTGGTTTCACTTATCAGTCAGTTTGTTTTATTCTGGTTGCTGTTGTTGCTTGTCTTGTCTCTGACTTTTTTCTTTCCCATTTCTCTGTCATCGAGTTACAATGGCTTTCAGTGGTACACCCAATGCAAATGAAATGGTCACAATGACCTGGGTCCACCCTCCTTTTTGCAGAAGTCCCAATGGGCTTGTCAGGCGTTTGAGTGTTGGGGTTTTACCACTCCTGGAAAGCCGATGATCATGTTTTCTGAGCAAAAGGCCAAGAATCAACAGTAATTCACTTTTGGCTATCCAATAGCTTGCCTTGAGAGTTATAAGACTGGTTAGCCCAGTCATTTGACAGCCGCTGGTGATTTTGATCATCATTGTGCTCCTTTAGGTTATTCTGATTAGGGATGAGCCGAACACCCCCCGAGTTCGGTTCGGAGCCGAACCCGAACTTTCCAAATGTTCGAATCCGAATCCGAACTCGAACTCAATACAAGTCAATGGGGCTGAAAATTCGGTTTTTAGAGTGCCCTCCAAGAGGGCATATATGCTAGATATTTGCCATAAAAGTTGTATGGGGGTCCGGGTAGTGCCCTGGGGGACAGGAAACAAGGACAAAAAGTAAAAAAAAAACGTTTTTAAGGGGACAGTGAGTTTTCCATGAAATAAGGGTTAAAAATAAAAACGAAAAATTCCTTCAAATATCGTGCCTAGGAGGTCCCCATAACCTGCCCATGAAGTGGTGGATTTCTAGGATGGATAGAAACACTTAAAAACAAAAAAAAGATGTTTCAAATGACGGTAAATGCTTTTCCTTTAATCTATCCATAAACAACTGCTTGGGCGGCAGTCTGTATGAAAAGAGGAGACATTTTCGGACGCGCAGAAAAAGTTTAGTGATTTTTTGGCTAAATTATTGTGAACATTATGCAGGCTTTGGATGAAATTAACAATAGGTGCTTTAAGGCTGGGGTCAGACTAGCGCACTTTTAAAGTGCGTTTAGGCGCACTTAATCACGGCCGCACTAGCAGCAAATGACACGCAATGACGGTCAATATACGAAGTACGGCCGCACGAAAGTCCAGCCGCGCAACGCAAGTGGAAAATGAATGCATTTTTTCGAGAACGCTGAACCGCTAGTACTGACGTACAGAGTGGGCTGCGTCCGCATAGTGGCGTGTGTGCGTGATTAGGAGACGTCAGACGCTGCTCATGTCCGGCCAACATAACGTCCAGACACCCAAAGTTTCCTGGTTTGGATCTGTAAAAAATCACGCACAAAAATGCGCATTGTATGACCGTTTAAGCGCTTTCCGTGAAAAAACACCTTAATGCGTTCGGACGCACTTTTTGATGTTCGCTGCGAAAAATACGTTTGTTTGACCCTAGCCTAAAATTGGGCCTTTAGCATCGGCAACAGTGCCGTCACACAGTCTCACCCCTCTGAGGATATGAATCTGATACAGGCGTCAGTGGCAGTGCAGCCAAATATTGTGCCTTTGGTGCCAGGCCAGCAAGTGCCATCATACAGTAACCCCTCTGTGGTATTGTGGAAGAGTGCCGGGGTGGACCATGCGGTCAGGGCCGGTGCTAGACTATTTTGCGCCCTAGGCAAGACCAGCTACTTGCACCCCCCCCAATAAAAAAACGACACAACATGAAACTGCTAAATTTCTTTTTACTTAAGAATAAAGTTTGAAAAGCACCAATAGTAAAGGTAAAATAAATATAAATAAACTGTATTAAACCATTTTAAATTAACTCTATTAAACAAATTAAAATTAACTGTATTGAACAAATATAAATTAACGAAAAAAAAATAAGAGTTGTCACGTAAGTTTCAATTTCAGACACATCAAAATTTCACTTTGCGTGCCTTATCCTTTGCAAATTTTCATCATGCGTATATATATATATATTGCCCAGGCCAGCTCACATCATGCGTATATATATTGCCCAGGCCAATCCCCTGGTGGAGATAGGGGGTTCATTTGAACCCCGATATCTCCAGGCATCTAGTGGGTCATGGAGGGTGTCAATCGAAAGGCCTGAGCATGGCCTTTCGAATGATACCCAACATGACCAGGTAAAAAGTAGAAAAAAACAAACAAAAAAAAAAAACATGTATTATTATGTGTTATTTTTATTAATGCAGCAATATTGTTCACATTGCAATTATAATGTGAACGATGATGCACTAATGATTTTTTTCTATGGGGTGTGTTTGCTATAAATCACGTAATTCCCACCACAAAATGTAACAAGTCCCCATTTCTAATTTTTGTACAAGCGCACCCCATGGAAAACATAACCGCAAACGCTCATGTGCTAAAATGTGGAAAAAAAACAACACTTTACACACTTCAGAGGATTAAAAATTTAATTTTTATTGCATTTTTTTCATAATATACAGCCAGGACAGGACGTATACATATAAAAATGATATATTATGAATCTGCGGAGTCTGCCGGAAAGAACGATATCTAACATGTCAGTCATTTAACAAAATGTGGCTTCAAAATCGCGTTTAAACATGATGAGCGAAAGCGGTAAAAATTAGCTGAGCACACAGCGGTGAAATACAGCATATTAGAAGTTTTAGGAGGGAAATTAACACTTCTCAAATCTCAATCAGAAGCAGACACCACCCCACCCCTCACCCTCAGTATAGTCTACAATGTATCAAATTGATTAGAACAGACTAAAACATCTGTTGTTGTTATGACGTTTGATAAACACAGATCATTTAGAGTTGAGAATCTTTGCACGTACACATAGAAACATAGAAACATAGAAAAATGTCGGCAGATAACAACCTTTCGGCCCATCTAGTCTGCCCAATTACATGGATACTTGACCTGGATTTATCTTTTGTTTAGGATAGCCTTATGCCTATCCCATGCTTGCTTAAATTCAATTACTGTTTGGGCCTCTACCACTTCTACTGGAAGACTGTTCCATGTATCCACCACCCTCTCAGTAAAATAATGCTTCCTGATGTTACTTTTAAACCTTTGCCCCTGTAATCTAAGACTATGTCCTCTTGTTTTGCTATTTTGTTTCCTTTTAAATATACTCCCTTCCTCTACCTTGTGGATTCCCTTTACGTATTTAAATGTTTCTATCATATCTCCTCTGTCTCGTCTTTTTTCCAAGCTGTACATGTTAAGATCATTAAGCCTTTGCTGGTAACTTTTCTCCTTCAAGCCGTACACCATTTTAGTAGCCCTTCTCTGAACTCTCTCTAAGGCTAGGGTCAGAGTGGGGCAGTCGGAACGCGCGTGCAGGCGCACTAAATCACGGCGGCAGTAGCAGCACATAACGGCCAATGACGGCCAATATACGCAGTACGTGCGTACAAAAGTGCGCCGACACCACGCAACCGGCAAATGAACGCATTTTTCTCAGAACGTGAAACCGCTGCTACAGACGTACAGAGTGCGCTGCGGCCGCATGGCAGCGTGTGTGCGTGATTAGGAGACGTCAGACGCTGCTAGTGTGCGGCCTACATAACGTTCAAACAGCCGGATTTCCCTAGAATTGCGTTGGTGAGTACCTGCGACTGTGCGACTGTGGTCGTCTGACCACTTAAGCGTATTCCGTGAAAAAATGCGTGCGCACACATCGACGTACATTTTGACGGTGGCCGCAGAAAATGCGCTCATCTGTCCCTAGCCTAAGATGTCTATATCCTTCTGGAGATACGGTCTCCAGTACTGCACACAGTACTCCAAGTGAGGTCTCACCAGTGCTCTGTACAGTGGCATGAGCACTTCCCTTTTCCTACTGCTAATACCTCTCCCTACACAACCAAGCATTCTGCTAGCATTTCCTGCTGCTCTATTACATTGACTACTTACCCTTAGATCCTCTACCCACATTAGTTTTTGATTCAATATCTAATAAACCGTTGCTTATAATATTCTGCAGTAAAGAGTCTCTTTATTTCTAGATTTTTTAGTATTTTTTAAGCATTTTCTAGACTTTTTTCAAAATTTCTTTTTTTTTCGAACTCGAACCGACACACCCAAAAAGTTTGAAGTTCGCAAACTTTCGAACACCCAAAGTTTGAGTCGAACTCCGAACCATCCGAACCGAACAGCTCATCCCTAATTCTGATCAATGCCCTCACTGGTTTCATTAAGGCTCAGCATCTCATATTGAGGAATATATCATAAATCTTATCTAATATCCATGTTGTTTATGTTCAGTGACTACTTTAAGGTTAAAATTTTACATCATCTTTCTTCACTTCTCTGTACACCTTCATTTTTGAGATACATAAAACACAGTCACAAAACCTAGAAATTTTTTTTTTTTTAATTTAGAACTCCTGCTATTCCATCTGCCTGTTAAACTGATTACTTATATTCTTTTATTAGGTTTTAACATTTAACTTTACAAGGTGTCTTGGTTTCTTGCATTGGCCAAGTTGAAAGGTGAGATCAGGTTTTATCATTTTTATATATTGACCTTTGCTTTATATTACCTAATTTATTTCACAGATACATGTCATATTACTGGCAATGCGTGCAGACCTGAGAAACCCTAACAGTGTTTGAGATCTACTGTATAGTCACAAGAATTGTATATGTAAATACAATGTGTTTTGAAGCCTTCAATAAGACTGATCTGTTTAAATAGGTGAGGACAGCGATTAAGGCTAGGGTCAGACGAGCGCATTTTGTACGGACTGTGCGTCTGTGCAGTACGGACGTACTTTCTGACTGACGACAAGGTAGTGGCCACACAGTCCGTTTTTTTCACTGACGTATTTTTTGACTGATGTAGCAGAGAAAATAAATTACAATGATAAAACATTCTGTCCGTCAAAATTGCTGGACATATAAATGCAGTCCGTCTGACCACGCTCCATCACTCACACACAAAGCTATGCGGACGTTGTGGACGTGGCGCACTCCGCACGTCCGTTCTAGCAGTATTACGTTCTTGCCTAACCTGCATCCGTTTGCAGCGTCCGTCAGCCTCCGCACTTCTGTGCGCACGTACTTTGTGTGTGGGGCTCCATTTAACACAATTGTATGCTATCACGGACGTACTTGTGTGCGGGCAACATGGACGATAACACTGCGTTCGTCTGACCCCAGCCTTAAACGTAGCATTTATTGTATACTTAAAAAATCAAACTAACAAAGACAAACATACATAAACAACTGTGTCCCACAGAAGCCATGTAGAAAAGAAAAAATCAATGCCACATCGGGTGTAGATTCTTTGTATGGGTAGGTGAGACACTGGAAAAATGACAGACTAGGCTGTTTTTCTTAGGACCCTGTTCAACGTATTAAATCCACATCGCTTACCATATCAATAGGTAATAGCATATTGGCAAACAACAAAAAAACATAGGGTCAACCAAAAAAGGAGGTTAGTCTCAAAATACACTTATTGTTTAAAGAGCGGCCCAATGCGGCCAGAAAGAGATCCTTAGAATTGTCTCATAGAACAGTGAAAGAAAGAGACTGACTATAAAGTAAACATTGCTGTCATTGATCCAAAAAGATAAAAATGTACAAAAAACGCCGCTAGGGCGTCCTCAGGAGCAAAATTTCTGGTACTGGTTGGGAGTATGTTAGAGGACCAGTACCAGAAATTTTGCTCCTGAGGACGCCCTAGCGGCGAAACATGTCGAGCACCGGATATGGGATAAATTGGTTTTTGAACATTTTTATCTTTTTGGATCAATGACAGCAATGTTTACTTTATAGTCAGTCTCTTTCTTTCACTGTTCTATGAGACAATTCTAAGGATCTCTTTCTGGCCGCATTGGGCCGCTCTTTAAACAATAAGTGTGTTTTGAGACTAACCTCCTTTTTTGGTTGACCCTATGTTTTTTGTTGTTTGCCAATATGCTATTACCTATTCATATGGTAAGCGATGTGGATTTAATACGTTGAACAGAGTCCTAAGAAAAACAGCATAGTCTGTCATTTTTCCAGTGTCTCACCTACCCATACAAAGAATCTACACCCGATGTGGCATTGGTTTTTTCTTTTCTACATGGCTTCTGTGGGACACAGTTGTTTATGTATGTTTGTCTTTGTTAGTTTGATTTTTTAAGTATACAATAAATGCTAAGTTTTAATCGCTGTCCTCACCTATTTAAACTAACCAAAATTAGGGTTACCCCCTTTTCTTTTTCTGAGGAATATGAATGTCTGTCAATGCTGGTATAGCCAAACTGTTATAGACCTACTCTAACACCATTTAGTTAATTTGTTAATAAGACTGATCTTCCTTCCATATGGAAGAGGGAATATATACAGGGTTATTCAAAGAGATCCGAATGGCTCCCGAAAGCGTTCGGTTACCTTTCTTGGCCATTCGGCTATTCAGAGAGCAGGCAATTCACCAAATCCTGGCGAATTGCCTGCACATATGGTGCGTGTTCGGTGCCTGTTCGCGGGCAGTGAAATCCCCATAGAGAAGCAATGCTTCGGCTATTCAGAGAACAAAAACCAGCAGTGAAAGGTTCCCGAAATGCCCTGCCATTCGGTGGTTTAATTCAGCAGGTTTATTCAGGTGAAGTCCATAGGCTTCAATGTTAAAAATATTCCCATTTTAATTCAATATCTAATAAACCGTTGATTATAATATTCTGCAGTAAAGAGTCTCTTTATTTATAGATTTTTTAGGATATTTTAAGCATTTTTGGGGATTTTTTTTTAAAAAAAGTCCAATTTTGTTTAATTCTTTTTAACTTTTCTTATTTTTTCTGTAACAGCCCTCTTTATTATCATTCATTGGACCTCATATGTAAATTTCATACATTTTCGCTAAGTAGTTTCTTTGCAAACAGCGTTTCACTTTTCAAACATTCAAGCGAACTGTTTTTTTAATTTATTCACTGCATTTGTCTGCGGTGTCGGGTTTTTCCGGCGGCTGCGCTGCGTGTGATTGGCTCCTGCTCGGGTTTTTCCAGCGTGGTTAATCCAGATGTTTTTGCGGGTTCGCCCTCGTTTTGCGGTTCGTTTTCATCGGGTTTGCGGCGACCTTTTCCTGCAATTCGGGGACCCTGTGGTGCTTGCTGACTACACCGCAGGGTTGCCGAAATGGGATCGCCAAATCGAACCATATTGAAGAGAACGAAAAGTCGCCGAACGTGCGGTGGCTTTTTGATTCTTTTTGAATAACCCTGATAGTTTAATTTTGTTTCACGGTGGCAATTCATTTTTTGGTGTTCTATCATTTAACGACAGCTGACACCCTTAATATTTGTCAATGCTGGATTACGTATTCAAGGGCCTGGAAGTTAAGGCTCCTGTGGGCTTACATTCTATTATTACACACTTGTTGTACCTTTTCCTCATCTTTGTGAACCCCATTGTGCATCTGTCCAATTCCCATCACATACCGTTGTTCCTTTCTTCTTTCTTCATAATCCTCCATTGATTCTTTGTTCTATCCCTGTCACACGTCCCTTTTGTCCTACCCCTCTTACCTCTCTAGATTGTCTGTTTTTCTATCCATCTCTAGGTTTGACATAGTTGGCACCATAATAGTTGAGTTTCCTCACAACCTATTTATAAACCATGGGCTTCGAGATGAATCTCATGTCAATCGTGTCCGGTAATGAGAATTAATTTTGTTAATATAATGATCATGTCATTCATGGGAATGGATATATTTAAAAATCTTAATATATAATCTTTTCATTCGCCAAGCAACATCTTTTGATCTTTTTATTTTTTTTAGATTTAATAGTAAAGGAATCTATCTCCGCTGCCTGTCAATCAATTTCCTGCATAGAGGTCTGTACCAATAACAGTGCCTCTATTCAGAGAAGAGAGTGATAGGAGAGCTGCCTTTCATCATTATCATATTGTTGTCATTTGTTTAGCTTGAGATGCATTCATAAGCATGTCTGCGCATGTAACAGCTGGTAGGGTACCCACTAGAAGTGTTCTCTACGGAAAATTTTGATTCAGAAATTTCTGAATCCAAAAAGTTTAGGTTTAGAAAATGTTGACTGTGAGCAGTCTGAGTAAATACGAATGATTAGGGTTAGGGTTACTGTTTCTGCTTGTTATATGATTAGGGTCAGTGTTTCTGATTGTTATATGATTAGGGTTAGAGTTACTGTTTCTGCTTGTTATATGGTTAGAGTTACTGTTTCTGCTTGTTATATGATTAGGGTTACTGTTTCTGCTTGTTATATGATTAGGGTTACTGTTTCTGCTTGTTATATGATTAGGGTTAGAGTTACTGTTTCTGCTTGTTATATGGTTAGAGTTACTGTTTCTGCTTGTTATATGATTAGGGTTACTGTTTCTGCTTGTTATATGATTAGGGTTACTGTTTCTGCTTGTTATATGATTAGGGTTACTGTTTCTGATTGTTATATGATTAGGGTTAGAGTTACTGTTTCTGCTTGTTATATGGTTAGAGTTACTGTTTCTGCTTGTTATATGATTAGGGTTACTGTTTCTGCTTGTTATATGATTAGGGTTACTGTTTCTGCTTGTTATATGATTAGGGTTACTGTTTCTGCTTGTTATATGATTAGGATTAGGGTTACTGTTTCTGCTTGTTATATGATTAGGATTAGGGTTACTGTTTCTGCTTGTTATATGATTAGGGTTACTGTTTCTGCTTGTTATATGATTAGGGTTACTGTTTCTGCTTGTTATATGATTAGGTTAGGGTTACTGTTTCTGCTTGTTATATGATTAGGGTTACTGTTTCTGCTTGTTATATGATTAGGGTTACTGTTTCTGCTTGTTATATGATTAGGGTTACTGTTTCTGCTTGTTATGTGATTAGGGTTATTGTTAATGTTTCTGCTTGTTATATGATTAGGGTTAGGGTTACTGTTTCTGCTTGTTATATGGTTAGGGTTACTGTTTCTGCTTGTTATATGATTAGGGTTAGGGTTAATGTTTCTGCTTGTTATGTGATTAGGTTTATTGTTTCTACTTGTTATGTGGTTAGGGTTACTGTTTCTGCTTGTTATGTGATTAGGGTTATTGTTAATGTTTCTGCTTGTTATATGATTAGGGTTAGGGTTACTGTTTCTGCTTGTTATATGGTTAGAGTTACTGTTTCTGCTTGTTATATGATTAGGGTTACTGTTTCTGCTTGTTATATGATTAGGGTTAGAGTTACTGTTTCTGCTTGTTATATGATTAGGGTTACTGTTTCTGCTTGTTATATGATTAGGGTTAGAGTTACTGTTTCTGCTTGTTATATGGTTAGAGTTACTGTTTCTGCTTGTTATATGATTAGGGTTACTGTTTCTGCTTGTTATATGATTATGGTTACTGTTTCTGCTTGTTATGTGATTAGGGTTATTGTTAATGTTTCTGCTTGTTATGTGATTAGGGTTAGGGTTACTGTTTCTGCTTGTTATATGGTTAGGGTTACTGTTTCTGCTTGTTATATGATTAGGGTTATGGTTAATGTTTCTGCTTGTTACATGGTTAGGGTTACTGTTTCTGCTTGTTATTTGATTAGGGTTAGGGTTAATGTTTCTGCTTGTTATGTGATTAGGTTTATTGTTTCTACTTGTTATGTGGTTAGGGTTACTGTTTCTGCTTGTTATGTGATTAGGGTTACCATTTCTGATTTTATCATTTGGGTTCAAGTTGAAGTTCTGCTTATTTTATTGTTAGTGTAAGGGTTATGTTTACGTTTAGGCTTACGTTTGCCAATTCTACTAGTTTTATCATTTGAGTTAGAGTTATCATTATTCCGCTTATTTTATAATCAGGGTTATTTTTAGGGTTATGGATAAGGTTGCTGCTTCTGCTAGCGTTATTATTAGGTTTAGGGAATCTGCATAGCACAGTGAGTGCGGTTGTTTTTAGGTAATTTGAATCAATCCAAAGCAATCTAATAATATTTGCGTGGGTTCGAATTGATTCACAAAACGTATTCCAGAAGGGATTTGGTTTGTCAGAATTTGGATGGTTCTTAATCACCGATACTTGGATGAATTTGTATTTGGTCCAAACCAAACTGCGTAAGTCTAGTATCAGTCACAAACCTGACATGGCTGTCAAATGTTTGCCACTGTCAGTAGGTAAAGCAAAATAAATATAATCAAACCATGAAATATGGTATTGATTTTTATAATCAATGCTATAGCCATAGCCTGATGAGATCTTTCATACACAGTGAAAAATCTCATGACAGATTTCCCTCTAATCGAGCTTGTTTACTTTGGACAATGTATATCATTGATTATCTATAGTAATTGATCGGCACTATATAACGGCAAAGCATGTAAATTGGGCAGATACAGAACTCAGAGAAGGTCTTGACAAACATTCAGTCACTCACATTTGAGAGACTGATTATAGTATCCTCTGTATACTCCAGTGAGTAACTCCTAATTATATTCTCCAGTAAGCTATGCACTTTTAAAGCAGCTCAGAAGAATTCCTTACCTATACGTTCATGTTTATTAAATCTCAAAAGTAAAATACAACTTTGAAATAGTATACTGCTCTTTTAGAAAAACTATGAAGATTTTAATGCCATTGACGTCTTAAATGTATATTAGATCAATAAATGCTTTCAAGATGATAAAAGCATTTTATGTGTGTTTTATTACTAAAATTTCCAGTTCTTGACTCTCTACATATATCTTTTATGCAATCCACCTCTCGGCTTTATTCAGATTTTTTACATAAACTTGTTGATTTATGTGGTCTAAAAGTCCAGAATACATAAATCCATTTTATAGAAAACGGAGATTGGACTTTTGAGCTATGTTCAAACACAGGAATTACTGTATTTTTCATCCTGCAACTTTGTATATCACAGTGAAGTGGAGATTAGTTGCATTTACTCACTAGGGGCCCCATTTATCTGCCGACTTAAGCTTTGCTCGCAACCGGCATTAGCGGCTCTTTATATTAAAGCTCCTATACTTAGTATAGGAACTGTTAAATAAAATGCACAGCACGAGAACAGTGATCTATTCAAAAATAACTTGCTGTTCTCAGTTTGAGATGGTGTTCAGCAAAGAATACTGACTTGCCAAGCCTGAGCTTACATGATTTTTGCAAAAGCGAAATCACTTAACACTATTAAATAAGTAGCTTAAAAAATTCTCCGCAGAGTCTCGCTTGTCTGCATGGAGTCCTATTTATCGACCAGAGGCTCAAAAATCCAGTTCGGTCAAAATAGAGACATTATTAGAGAGCCACTAATGGATAACTGCAGGTCCAGAGGTTTAACAAGGTGTAGTTAAACCCTATCGCTGTGGTGGATGCGCTGAGTGCCTCCACCCGCAGGTACTGTTGGGCGCGGAGGATGCGCAGAGTGTGTCCTCCCTTTGCGGCCAGCGATCGGCCGGATTCCGGCCGATCTCTGTGCCCCCCAGTGCGGGCTGACATCCTCGATGTCAGCCCAGCACCCGGGACCACCGCCGGCACCAATAGATGTCATCGCGGTGGTGCGATGACATCGATTTCAGGCGCCTCCTCCGCGAGTGTAAAGGAGGTGCCTGAAAGGGAGGGGGGGAGGTCCTTCGGACCTCTCTCCCTCCCGATCGCTGGGGTTCTGTGGCTGAAGGCAGGCACGGTTTGGAAGGGCACAGCCTGCTCTTCCAAACAGTGCCTACCTTTAACCCCTTGGGTGCCAGATCACGATTTGAGGGCCGAAAAGCGACGAATCGTGATCCTCTCCCGGAGCTGGCCAACATCTTGGATGTCGACCAAGCTTCCAGGAATGTCCCTGATGACTGGCGTCATCGTGCAAAGCGTGATGATGCCAGTCCTGGAGTTAACCCCTAACTGGCACCAATGGTGGAGATAGGGGGTTCCAATGAACCCCCTATTTCCCGATCCATGACAGCTAGGGGTTAATGTTTGGTACTGTTGGATCGACCAGAGCATGGCCTTTCCAACGATACCAAACATGACCATGTAAAAAGTTTTTTAAAAAAAATAAGAAAATGTTTATTTTTTTTATAATTTTTTTAAATAAGTTTTTTTTATTTTGTTAATGCAGCAATATTGTTCCCATTTCAATTATAATGTGAACAATGATGCTGCACTAACGATTTTTGTATGCGGTGCGTTTGTTAAAAATCGCGTAATTTTCCCCCAAAAAATGTAACGAGACCCCATTTCTAATTTTTTTAACAAGCGCACCCCATACAAAATATAACCGCAATTGCTCGCATGTTAAAATGTGAAAAAAAAACACCTTACATGTTGTAAATTATTGAAAATTCATATTTTATTGCATTTTTTGTTATAATATACAGACAGGACATGACGTATACATATAATAATGACATATTATGAATCTGTCGAGTCTGCCGGAAAGAACGATATATAATATGTCTGGGTCATATACTAAAATAGGCCTTCAAAACGCGTTTAAACAAGATGAGCGAAACAGGATGAGCGAAAAAAATGAGCTCAGCACACAGGCGTGAAATGCCTCAGCAGCGAAAGGGTTAATTAATCATGTATTTCACATCATGAAATAGCTGTTCTGATATAGTTGGCTGGTTGTCTACTGGGTCCACATTTGTGCTATCATGCGATTGTCTGACGTCGTCCATCATCGCCCGACCAATCCCACAGCATGCAGGAGTTTCAGCCCTCCTCCACTGCCTCCAACTTCGATTGGACAACTTCAGACGACTTCGTGTGACTACAACAGACTAGCAAACTTTCCCATTTGATTGGGATTTGTTAGACGAAGTCGGCATGATATGGTAAATTTTACATGAAAAAAAAGATGAATTGTATAGTTAAACCGCCGTGCGGCAGCAGGGAAATTGTCCCATAGAGAAGTGATTCAGTTCGACAGACAAATTCCATAGGATTCAATGTAAAATTATATTTTTGATTCCATTTTTTTTGTTGTTCAACCGTTTATTCTTTTCATTTGCAACAAAAAGCCTTTTTATTTATTGCATTTTTTGAGTATTGTTCAGGGGAAATTTTTGATTCCCGATTTTTTTTTTAAAAATTCAATTTTTTTCCTTCGCCACCGAACTGAAAAAAACCACCTGCGAACGCTATTGTAGACAAGCAGGGAAGTCCAGTGATATCACTGGTGCTGAAACACCTTTAATAATCCCTTTCAGCACCAGGGACAGCACCGGAGACCCCTTCATATCTTCCGCAGCATTCGGCTGCGAGTTTTTTCAGTTTAGTAGCGTTTGGCGGTCTTCCCATCGTGCGATTTGGGTCGTCCATATTTGCTGCCAGTGGACGACCCAGTTCATTCAGGATCTTTGAAAAAAGTTGTCCGTAGTCGGATGGTCAAGTCTGTCGTCCGACTACGGACCCAGTGGACGACCAGTCTAAGATGTGGCTCCTCTAAAGATCAATGAAGGTGACGACTTTTGAATTTAGCAGCTACATCTCATCTCAAAGCTTCCAGAGCTGACATTTAACACATTCAATTCTCAAACAAAAGTATGAATTTGCCACAAAGCAGGAATCAGCAACTTTGACTCTTTAGAAGTTTTGGAACTACATAGAAACATAGAAAAGTGTCGGCAGATAAGAACCTTTCGGCCCATCTAGTCTGCCCAATTACATGGATACTTTACCTGGATTTATCTTTTGTTTAGGATAGCCTTATGCCTATCCCATGCTTGCTTATATTCAATTATTATTATTATTATTATTCTTTATTTATAAAGCGCCAGCATATTCCGCAGCGCTGTACAATAAGCACAGTATAGACAGGGTTACAATACATTGAACAACATTTGACAAACAGTACAGGAGGAGATGAGGGCCCTATTCCCGTAGGAACTCACAATCTGGGAGGGTTGGGGTTGGAAACAGGAGGAGAGGACTGTAAGGTGAGAGTGATTGATGGTTGCGTCAGTGAGTTGGGGGGTAGGCTTCCCTAAATAGGAATGTTTTCAGGGAGCGTTTGAAGGAAGAGAAGTTAGGGGAAAGTCTGACAGTACGAGGGAGAGCGTTCCAGAGAGTGGGGGCTGAGCGTGAGAAATCCTGCAGTCTATCATGGGAAGAGGTGATGCGGGGAGAAGCTAGGCGCAGGTCACTGTTTGACCTTAGGGAGCGGGCTGGGGTGTATTTGGTGATTAGTGAGGACAGGTAGTGGGGAGCTGAGTTAGTGAGGGTTTTGTAGGTAAGGATAAGGATTTTGAACTTAATTCTGCAGTGGATGGGGAGCCAGTGAAGGGACTCGCAGAGGGGAGCGGCAGAGACAGAGCGGCGGGTGAGGTGAATTAGCCTAGCGGAGGCGTTCAGGATGGATTGTAGGGGGGAGAGGCGGGACAGAGGGAGGCCAGATAAGAGATTATTGCAATAGTCGAGTCGGGAGATTACCAGGGCGTGTATGAGTTGTTTTGTGGTGACAGCGGTAAGAAATGGCCGAATTCTGGAAATATTACGCAGTTGGTATCGGCAGGAGGAGGAAATCACAATTACTGTTTTGGCCTCTACCACTTCAACTGGAAGGCTGTTCCATGTATCCACCACCCTCTCAGTAAAATAATGCTTCCTGATGTTACTTTTAAACCTTTGCCCCTCTAATCTAAGACTATGTCCTCTTGTTTTGCTACTTTGTTTCCTTTTAAATATACTCCCTTCCTCTACCTTGTGGATTCCCTTTACGTATTTAAATGTTTCTATCATATCTCCTCTGTCTCGTCTTTTTTCCATGCTGTACATGTTAAGATCATTAAGCCTTTCCTGGTAACTTTTCTCCTTCAAGCCGTACACCATTTTAGTAGCCCTTCTCTGAACTCTCTCTAAGATGTCTATATCCTTCTGGAGATACGGTCTCCAGTACTGCACACAGTACTCCAAGTGAGGTCTCACCAGTGCTCTGTACAGTGGCATGAGCACTTCCCTTTTCCTACTGCTAATACCTCTCCCTACACAACCAAGCATTCTGCCAGCATTTCCTGCTGCTCTATTACATTGACTACTTACCCTTAGATCCTCTGAAATAATAACCCCTAAATCCCTTTCCTCAGATGTTGAGGTTAGGACTGTATCAAATATTCTATATTCAGCCCTTGGGTTTTTACGTCCCATGTGCATTATCTTGCACTTATCCACATTAAAACTCAATTGCCACAGCTCCGACCATTTTTTTGGTTTACCTAAATCATTTGTCATTTGGCTGATCCCTCCAGGAACGTCAACCCTGTTGCAAATCTTTGTATTATCATCAAAAATACATACTTTTCCATTAATACCTTCTGCAATATCACTAATAAAAATATTAAAGAGAATGGGTCCAAGTACTGACCCCTGAGGTACCCCACTGGTAACAAGACCTTGCGCCGAATAAACTCCATTTACCACAACTCTCTGTTGCCTGTCACTCAGCCACTGCCTAATGCATTCAACAATATTGGAATCCAAGCTCAAAGATTGCAATTTATTGATAAGCCTTCTATGCAGAATAGTATCAAAAGCCTTACTGAAATCTAAATAAGCAATGTCTACTGCGCCACCTGTGTCTATTATTTTTGTTACCCAATCAAAAAAATCAATAAGATTAGTTTGGCATGATCTCCCTGAGGTAAACCCATGTTGTTTCTGATCCTGTAATCTATGTGTTTTTAGATGTTCAACAATCCTTTCCTTTAACATGTTTCCATTAATTTCCCCACTACTGACGTAAGACTAACTGGCCTATAGTTCCCCGATTCCTCCCTACTACCCGTCTTGTAAATTGGTACAACATTTGCTAATTTCCAGTCTTCTGGGACGACTCCCGTTAGCAAGGATTGGTTAAATAAATCTGTTAACGGTTTTGCTATTACATCACTGAGCTCTTTTAATAATTTAGGGTAGATCCCATCAGGCCCCATTGACTTATTTGTCTTTACTTTAGACAGCTGCTGTAGAACCTCCTCCTCTGTAAACTGATATGTAAATGTCTCGTTACTGTTTCCTCCTAACTGAGGTCCCTTTCCTTCCTTTTCTTCTGCAAAGACTGAAAAAAAATATTCAATGAGGCAGTCAGCGAGACTTTTATCCTCTTCTACATACCCTCCTTCCTTTGTTTTTAATCTAACTAATCCTTGTTTTACTTTTCTTTACTCGTTTATGTATCTAAAAAATGTTTTGTCCCCTTTTTTTACTGACTGAGCTATTTTCTCTTCTGTGTGTGCTTTGGAAGCTCTTATAAATTGCTTTGCCTCTTTCTGCCTAATCTTATAGGTTTGCCTATCTTCTTCACTCTGAGTTTTTTTATAATTCCTGAATGCTGTCTTTTTGTTCTTCACTATTTTGGCCACTTCTGCAGAGTACCACAGTGGTTTCTTCCCTTTTTTGATTTTGCTAACAAGCCAAATGCAATTGCCTGTGGCCTTCAATAATGCTTCCTTTAAATAATCCAATTTCTCCTGGACTCCCTTTAGTCTCCTCCAGTCTGATAATGACTCCTTCACACAAAATCTCATTTTAGAAAAATCTGTTTTTTTAAAGTCTAAAACTTTTGTTTTTGTGTGGTGCGGCTCCATCCGTGTTCTTATATTAAACCATACTGACTGGTGATCACTAGATCCCAAATTTTCACCTACAACAACGTCCAATACCAAACCTCCATTTGTGAGTATTAAATCCAATATGGCCTCTTTACGGGTCGGCTCCTCAACTACTTGTGTTAGAGATAATCCCAGTAGGGAGTTTAGAATATTTGTACTCCTGGTGCACCCAGCTGTTTTGGTTTTCTAGTTCACATCAGGAAGATTAAAGTCCCCCATGATAATAACTTCCTCCTTCATTGCCATTTTGGCTATTTCCTCAAACAGCAGATTATCTAGCTCTTCTACTTGTCCAGGGGGTCTATAGATCACACCTACACGAGCTACTGTCTGATTGCCAAAAGTTAGCGTAACCCAAACTGACTCTATGTTCACCTCGCTCACTTTTATTTGGTTCGCTTTTATGTTGTTTTTCACATACAGGGCCACTCCTCCTCCTTTCTTACCTTCTCTGTCTTTTCTATATAAAGAGTACCCCGTTATTGTTATGTCCCAGTTATTTTTCTCACTGAACCATGTCTCAGTAACCGCCACTAAATCTACTTTTTCAGCTGCCATCATTGCTTCCAGTTCATTGATTTTATTGACTAAACTGCGAGCATTTATAGACACGACTTTGAGCTTGTCATTTTTTTCCCCGCATGTTGCTTGCACCCTCCGATTTAGTTTTGGGGGACAATCGGGCAGATTGTTTTTTACCCTTTTGTCCCCCCCTCCTAGTTTAAATATTCCTTTGTGAAACCTTTGAACTTCTCACTGAGAACATATGTTCCCCTTTGAATAAGATGCAAACCATCTTTTTTATACAGTTCCTTTCTGCTCCAATTAGAGTTATCATGGGACACAAAGCCAAATCCTTGCTCCCGACAACATTCCCGAAGCCACAAATTAAATTCCCTATTGCGCATCTGCCTATCCTGAATGTTATGCACAGGCAAAACTTCAGAGAATGACACAGTGGACGCAATCTGCTGTATTTCACCTCCAAGAACACAAAAATCTTCCTTAATCTCAGAAACCTCATTGCTAGCCAAGTCATTTGTCCCTAGATGGACTAGAACGTCCACTTCCCCTTGCTGCTTTGCTTGTTTGACAATATTGAGAATACGTCTCTTGTCTCTACGAGCAGTAGCCCCAGGAAGACATCTCACCAAACCACTACTCTACATCTCAACACCTCTTATGATAGAATCACCCAGCAACAATTGCCTTCTATCAAGTCCCACCTTTTCCTTTTTGTCCTTGGTTGCAGTCCTGAATACCTTAGGCATAGGGGATGGTGGTTCCTCAACTATGGTGTCTGAGCCTACTGCCGTCTCACCACTACACTCTGAAAGTGCCTCAAAAGAATTAAGAAGAGCCACAGACTGTGGGACATGCCTTCTATCCACAACTCTAAGTCTACCAGATCCTACAGTAGTCCATCTGCCGCTCCTAGGAGGCCTATGTGGCAGTGGCTTTGTAACAGTCATAGCCATAGCCTGAGTTTGTCTAACAGATAATTTACAAATCTCGGACTTCAAACAGGCAATTTCCTGTTGCAATAAAGAGAGCTGCCTACATATCAGGCACACTCCAAACCTCCAAAAATTGGATTTAAAAACAAATGCATGACAGCTCTTACACTGGACCAAGCCTGCCATTAAAAAAGAATGGATTTAAAACAAGCAAATCTTACCTTTTTGTAGGTTTTCTACCTCCTGTCTAACCTCAGACTACCTCCAGAGTATCTTACATTTACCATGGTACATGGTACATTTACCATGGGAATCATGGGAAATGTAGTTTCAAAACATCTGAAGGGCCAAGGTTGCTGACTCCTGCCATAGAAGAAATTTATGGTAAGGGAAGATTGAGCAAACAAGCTTTTAATAATGTACACTCTGGTAGAAATCAACGTACGCTGGTAGATACAAATAGACAGATGGCCATATAAGAATTTTTATACTGCATATATCTTTATTGTGTTTTTATATTGTTTAGCTGTTTTCAGAAAAAATATATTTTCAATTGTATTTTTTTCATGAATCAGAATTGCTTGTCGTGTAAAACCAATGTGTTAAAGCAATGGAAGGATTCTCACATCAGGTATACAAAAAATGCATCGACCTGCTCTGAAAGGACATGCACATACCCATTTTATTCACTTAACTTCATTTTAAAAGTCCTCTATTTATACCATTATCGTATGAAATTCCAATCATTTTTAATCAATGAATCTTTTAAATAATGGAACACATAACAGTGCAAGGTTTTGCCTCTCCAAGGCCACTCAATTCGTTTATTAGATCTTAAATCGTTTACTACAACTTCAGGGATCAGCATCTTAAGAAATAATAATAATTAAGAGCCTGATACCTACAATTCTTCCATTGACATTTGCTCTCCCTAAACCTTAAAACACATTTTTTCATCAGATAATGTGTGCTTGGGTTTTGATAAGACGCTTAGGAATGCAGAGGTATGGAGGGGTGCACCCAATATGTGTCCCCAGTAGAGAAAGAAGCGTATTGACCCAAAATTAAGCGTAGCGTTGATGCTGAACCTGTTTCCATAGAAACCTATTTGGATGTCAGACCTCCATCTTTATCATGTTGAGGTGAAGGCCAACTGAAGGATAAAATAAATCAACAAGTAGGAGAAAGCTGAAGCCATGCTTCAAGTCAGTGAGGGAATTTTAATGAATAATCAAACGTTCATCCACAGATGCCTGCTTTAATAAATATATTTAAGAAACATCAAACATATATGCATTAGTCCAGTTACTGATGTATTAGTCCAGTTACCATTAAGGCAGGGCCGGCCCAAGACATTGTGCTGCCTGGAGCGAAGGATGAAATGCTGCCCCCCCAAAAAAAACAAAAAACACGCAGTGTGTATGAGCGTATCACAGTGCGCCACAGCAATAAAGTTCAAACACTCATACACACCGTACATTAGAATTTTCTTGCTGTGGAGTTCTGTGACACAGTAATGTGAGGTGTGTATAACTGAGCCCAGAGTGTCACATACCCAGCAGTGCCCAGTGTCACATACCCAGCAGTGCCCAGCATCACATACCCAGCAGTGCCCAACGTCACATACCAAGCAGTGCCCAGCATCACATACCCAGCAGTGCCCAGTGTCACATACCCAGCAGTGCCAGCATCACATACCCAGCAGTGCCCAGCGTCATATACCCAGCAGTGCCCAGCGTCACATACCCAGCAGTGCCCACACATGGGTATATATTGCCCCAGCTCACACATGGATATATTTGCCCCAGCTCACACATGGATATATGTGCCCCAGGCTCACTCATGTATATATTTGCCCCCAGGCTCACTCATGAATATATTTGGCCCCCAGGCTCACACATGTATATGTTTGCCCCCAGGCTAACTCATGTATATATTTGCCCCCAGGCTCACACATGTATATATTTGCCCCCAGGCTCACTCATGTATATAATTGCCCCCAGGCTAACTCATGGATATATTTGCCCCCAGGCTCACTCATGGATATATTTGCCCCCAGGCTCACACATGGATATATTTGCCCCCAGGCTCACTCATGGATATATTTGCCCCAGGCTCACCTCTGCCAGGCCCCTCCGACGGGCAGATCCTGCGGCCACCGCGTTCCTTCCTTCAACAAGCAGCAGCCTCATGAGTATCTGCTGCTCACCTGGGATCCACCCTCCAGCCTGCCGCGATCTCGCAAGATCACGTGATCTCGATTGCGGCAGGCTGGAGGATGGATCTCAGGCGAGCGGCAGATACTCATGCGGCTGCCGCTTGTTGAAGGAACGAACGCGGCGGCCGCACGATCTGCCGTCGCCGCATAAAACAATAGTGCAAAGCGAAGCAGCGGCGCCGGTGGCTGAAATTTGCCGCCCCTGAATTTCTATCGCCTGGCGCCGCTGCTCCGCTCTGCACCATTGTCGGGCCGGCCCTGCATTAAGGCTCGTGTAAGACGAGCGCAGTGTTCACGTCCGTGTTGCCGCACATTTTAACATCGATGGTAGCATACAATTATGATCAATAGAGACCCACACGCGAAGTACGTCCGCACAGAAGTGCCGACGCACAACGGATGCAAGTTAGGCAAGAACGTAAATCCACAAGAACGGACGCACAGAGTGCGCTGCGTTCGCAACGTCCGCATAGCTTTGTGTGTGTGAGTGATGGAACGTGGTCAGACGGACTGCATTTTTGACAAAATGTTTTTCATATTAATTTATTTTCCCTTCACATCAGTCAAAAAAAGTCAGTCACAAAAACGCACTGTGTGGCCACTACCTTGTCGTCAGTCAGAAAGTACGTCCATTGTGCACGGACGCACAGTCCGCACATAATGCGCTCGTCTGACCCCAACCTAATACACATAATTGTATTAAAAATAAAGGTTATCTAACAAATTCAATATCAGTACTCTGTGAGCGATCTAACCAGCTACTTGTCATGACTGCTACCTCTTGCTCTATAGGGTATGCTCGCTGTAGGGCAGTGGTTCCCAACCGTGGTCCTCAAGTACCCCCAACAGGCCAGGTTTTCCAGATCTCTGAAGCACAGCACAGGTGATGTGATTTGCTGCTCAGTGATTGCAGGATTCAGTCTGTATTTCCCCAAGGTAATCCTTAAAACTTGACCTGTTAGGGTTACTTGACTTGAGGACTGCGGTTGAGAACCACTGCTATAGGGTATTGCACCCTATATGTATGCTGGCAAAAATTCCCTAATGTGTAGACGCTTTGATGCTGGACTCCCATCTGAGTCAATCCTTTTTCGACATTACATTGTTGCATAACTCTGGTGTGCCCATTCCTCGTGGCTCTTACTGCCCTTAGTCATTCATGCACGTTTTGGTGCTCAAAGGAGTTGCCAGCAAATGATCATGTTTCAGCCTTCATGTATTCCTTGTCTCACTTTGCCCTGTGGAATATTATGTTTTTTGCAACCTTCAACGTGTTCTATGTTTGTACTTTAATTATTTATCTTAATTAATTATCTTCAATTTTGTTTTTGTTTTTCAATCTTGAAAAATCACATTGCGATTATTTCGGGCATGTTTTTATTTACAGGGTTATTCAGAGAAAAGTGAAAACCAGGAGAATGACTGGAAAAGTGAAAATTCTAGGGCAAAATAGCCAAACCAGAAAAATTCTCCCATTTATCTCACTTTCCAAATTGGCTATTTGGTCTAGATTGTTCTCTTCTCCTGCCAGTTCTCCTGGTTTTCACCTTTCTCTGAATAACTGTTAGTTTTTCCTTTTTTTCCCCCACTGAGGTCAACAATAGCAAGCAACTTGAAATCACTCATTATTCTACTTCTATTGCCTCTTATCCACTTTCCATGCATATTATGTACAAAAACACAAAGAATATGCAAAAACCTACCAGTAGTGCAGGTTACCAATTGCCACTTAACTGGGAATAGAACCCCATCAGGTCTATTCAAAGAAAGGTGAAACTCAAGAGAATGACTGGAGACGTGATAATTCTAGGTCAAAATAGCCAAACCAGAAAAACTCTCCCATTTATCTCACTTTCCAAATTGGCTATATGGTCTAGATTGTTCTCTTCTCCTGCCAATTCTCCTGATTTTCACCTTTCTTTGAATAGACCTGTATATTTATCAAGGTTTAGGCTAATGTCAGACGAATGCAGTCTGAGCGCACTCTGCGTGCGTGCATAGCGGACGGACGTACTGACGGAAAATACTGTAGACACCACACGGTCCGTTATTTTTGACGGATGTAGAAAAAAAAGGAAAATATGGGAAACAAAATTAATAAAAATTAAGAGACAGGTACAGTCAGTCAGACCAAAAAAAGCTTCTGAGCGTCAACGTGATGGACGTCGCAAATGCGCTGCGTCTGACGTCACGTCATCACGCACAGAGGATGCTACGCAGACGCTGCGCACTGGACATCCGTCATAGCGCTTTTCTGTCAAGACCTATTTCGCTTCCGTTGCCACCTGCGTGGTGCGTGTGCACTTCGGTGCGCATGTACTTCGTGTGTTGGTCTGTACTGATCACAAATCAATGCTACGACGGACGTTAAACTGTGCGGCGACACGGACATGATGACTGCGTTTGTCTGACGCTAGCCTTAGGCTGGCCGTCCACTGCATCCATAGTCGGACGACCGACTGTTTCATCCGATTTTGTCTGATTTTCATCCGACGTCGGTCGTACGATAAGCTCCGACTACCCTCGTCCACTGGAAGCGATTTATCGGACGACTAAGGGACAGCACAAAAAAAAATGCAGCAAAGTATAGTTATACTCATACCAAACCAAAAAAATTGAGAAGTTGCGTGCGTGCATTTTTTATTGCTGCAGCATATATACTCAGATTGACTTTGACAGGCGCAAAAACTTAACGTAAAATAATTGTGGTTCTTAATTCTGATTGACTTAATCGCGTGAAAAACAGTCCGCACACTAAATTTCGTTGCTGCGCTCGCGTTTGTGCGCGTCCGTAAATGCGCAGTTTCTTGACGGATGAAAAAATGTGCGAGGATTGTAATACCTGTGTTGATTTTATACGCGTGCTTACGTTTAACGAAGGGCACAAAAATTCATGTGCTGCGCAAGCGTTTTAACGCAATGAATGTAATAGGGCCCTTGGTAATCAAAATTTTCTTCAAAATAAAAAAAGATGTTCAGAAAAAGAAATTAAAATAATTTTTACTGCTAATTAAATGAATACACGGTTAATTTTTTTTATAAAAAAATGATTGACCTGTCATACTGTCATCAGAAATCATCATCGTACCTAAACAGGACTAGTCCCACCTACTCCCTACACAAAACTTGGACTTTTTAATTATAAAATGCGTTTACTTACCTGATCAATTTCTTAGCATCTATCTTCTGTCGGATGGTTGTGCCTAGTTGACGCGATAAATTCCCCTCTGACTTGAAGTGCCTTGTGTCTGGTAGTGTCGTATCGCGTCGCATGAAGTCAGAAGTCGGACGCAATGGTTGATGGGTGAACCGCATGCGTGTAATCGGATCGGTCGGACGAAAGAACGCGATATGGATGATCGCGCCATCGGACGAAAACGGATCCAGTGGACGACCAGCCTTATGCTGAAGCGACTCTGATAAACAGATTAACAAACTGGGATAAATGGTAAATATATATTATTATAGTAGCATTGAATCTTCTACGTGTTATTTTTTCCTTTTCATTTTGACCTTTTAAACTCTTTTTATTTGTGTTCTGGTAATCATGAGGTTCGTGAGCACGTGGTTGTTGTTGGCACTCTTCACTTCTGACACAGGAAATCACCAATATTTCCACAAGCTATAAATAAGTCACACGTGTCATTTGCAATATTTTTTTATTATTTTTGGTTAAGGATGTGGGAACTTATACACATTAATATATATATATTTTTTCTTCCCACAGTAATTAGACACACGGGTGAATTTCCTGATTTCGTTTCTTTGATTTAGCTCCAGAGATCATTGACTTGAGCAAATAAATATACACTGCTTTATGTGAAAATAGAATTTGCTAAATACATTAATAAATAGACACTCAAAACCCAAAACACTAGAGCTAAATTACAAACAGGTCTATTCACTAAAAGGTGAAACTCTGGAGAACTTTTGGAGAAGTGAAAATTCTAGGTCAAAATAGCCAAACCATAAAAATTCTCTCATTTATCTCCCTTTCAAAATCTGCTATTTTGACCTAGAATTTTCAATTCTTCAAAAGTTCTCCAGAGTTTCACCTTTTAGTAAATAGACCCTATTCTGAAAGCAAAAATTGGAGATGTGAACGGGAAAAACCTGCGCCTGCGGGTTGCTCCGTAGCTTCCCTATTTTAGCATTAGATTCTGGGGCAGGCACTATTTCGGCACTTTGCCCCGAAACACAGCACTACCCACAGTGACACCCGCGGTAGCGATTCTGCGCCACCATGAATATCACCTCCTGGAGTCCATCGGACTCCATGGAGGACTGGTCTTCTGGGCCACGAGCCCTGCACGATCTTGTGCCGCGAAGTGATTAGTGGAGGGAGACTAGGAATTTTTGTCCCCAGTTTCACTCTGCTCCTGGCGTCAAGTAGCGACGAATCGAGCCACCATTCTCGCTGCGGGATGAGAGGTAAGTATAGGATTTATTGGAGGGGGTTTTAGGGAGCGCTAAATGAGTCTGCAAAGGTGGAATCAGTTAGCACCAGTTTTTAGGTTTAACACCAACGCTAATTACTGACTGCGCCCCCCCCCCACATTAAGTATAGGATTTGCAAAGTACAGTAAGCTCACAGACGCTAGCGCAATCACAGATGCGTTAATGGATTTTTCATGGGTTTAACATCAGGAAGGTAATATGGGGGCATGCTTCAGTCACTTATCCTAGTGTTAACACTTACTCATCAGAACGCTGAAAGTGGATGAGAAAGCAACTAACGCTAATTAAACACCTGAGTCCGTATTTCAACCCTGGTGTAAACTTAATCAGAGCCCTAACGACTCCATAGACTTCGATTGCTCAGGGAAGTTATCACCAGGGTTTTCCTGTCGTTATGAGCTTAACACCAGGTTTTAAGAGTTGTTAAATTTGAAACTATAGACTTTAAGTTAATTCATGACTGTTTCATTTGGGCATTAAATCTAAACATTAATTAATGAATTAATATACAATAATTAAGGCCATAAGTTTCAACAATAATATTTTTGTTTCTTTTGGGTATTATGTTTTTATAGGTGTAAGAAAAAGACACAGAAAAAGGCGTAATATGAATTGACAATTAAGGCTAGGGTCAGACTAACGCATTTTTCACGTTGTCCGTGAAAATGTGCGTTCGAAGAATGGACGTATTTTTTCACGGAATACGCAATAGCGGTCATACTATGCGCAGTTTCATCCGTGATTTTGTACGGATCATCGATAAAACACTTCTTGCATCTGGACGTTATGTTGGCCGGACATTAGCAGCGTCTGATGTCTCCAATTCACGCACACACGCCGCTAGCGGACGCAGCGCACTCTGTACGTCAGTACTAGTGGTTTAACGTTCTCGAAAAAATGCGTTCATTTTCCACTTGCGTTGCGCAGCCGGACTTTTGTGCGACCGTACTTCGTATATTGGCCGTCATTGCCCGGCATCTGCTGCTAGCACGGCCGTGATTAAGTGCGCCAGAACGCGCGTTCGCACTGCCTCAGTCTGACCCTAGCCTTACTTGGCAATTTATATTAACAGTTTATAAAAAAATTTACAGTAACTAACAAATGTACACATTACAGGACACATTACAATAAATAAAGATTAAACAGTCATAAATAATACTACACAGTACAGTCACAATCAAAACAATGCTAAACAATACAGAAATGAAAACAAGATGCAATAAACTTACAAGGCCCCCCGCTTTTGGCTAGGGGCTGAGGAGAGATCTCATGGTCAGCCTTCCTCTCAAGGTACACACAGCAAAGAGGCCAATTGTTTCCTGTCAGACCCCTTTATTCCCAGTGGGAGTCACCAATCAGAGGTAACCTATCTAGAGTAGGCTGACTTAATGACATCATAGCTAGCCACACAGGGCAAGAAGCCTACACACTGCCCCTAGTGTTCCTTCTTTGGTATAACAATCAATCAATATTTAAATATGGTGAATTATGACACAAATCATTCATTATCACTACAATGATCTTGGAATAGGTCGCTATTCTTCTTGGAATTGGTCGATATTTATTAACGACTTGCATGTGCCATGTTAAGTATAGGAGACATCAAGTACAGTATGCGTACGCAAGCCATGAGATGCTAAGGTTGGAACTTCTTTAATGGCAAGATCGCAATAGGACGTAAAAAACAATTAAACTAATTTGTGTCGTTATTTTGTATGTCTCAACGCTAAGCTTAACGACAACCCCAGAATAGGGCCCCAGGCTTCTAACATTTTCAGATCCAACGCTTCCTCCTGCTGCAAATCAAATCACTTCTTAGGGTGCAACTATAAAGGAGGCCCAGCCCACACCTGAGGTTTGGATTCCAGGAAAAACGTGGCGTGGACTCTTGGGCACCTGGACATGGGAACAGGGGAAAACCCAGTCTGGAGTGTCCATGAATCGGGAACAGCACCTCATTTGGCCTTTTTGCGGCGCCAGCGTCGAGGGCCGTGACACAATAGTATTTTCCTCTTCCCTAAAAATTCTGTAACCTCACTCTCCCTGATGCACTTAAAATTAACTTGGATCTCAAGTACAATCATTTGTAAAGAGTTTTTCAGCTGCCTTGGCCAGAGGTTAAAAGATAACTACTTACAGGGTTATTCAGAGAGCATGGAAATGTACCAGACATTTCCGTGCTCTCCCGTTTGCCACACTTCGGCGAGTTCAATTCGCCAACCCTGCGGTGAATTTAGCATCCGAAAAACTGGCGAATGCATCCAACGATCCGCCGAACAGACCACCGTAATGATCCGAAAAAAGCCGCTGACCTGCCAAACTGACCGCCGACCAGCCGCCGGAAAAAATTCAACCAGCCATCGAACAGGGGTAGAAAAAAAAAACATACCACAACTATTAAAAGGTGTTTTTTTAATAAAAAAAAAAATACTACATGAAAATACCTGGAAATAATATATAAGGTCCTACGAACAATAATAAAAAGGTCTGTTAGGAAAAATAATACGCCATTTTAAAAAAATCGGGATTTTTTTTGCCCACAAACATACTAAAAAATGCCTAAAAAAATCCTAAAAATAAATAAATAGAGAGACTTTTTGCTGCAAATAAAAAGAATAAACGGTTGCATATATATATTTAAGAAAAACGGGGAATGTTTTTTACATTGAAACCTATGGGATTCGCCTGTTTAAACCTGTCGAACAAAACCACCGAAAATCAGGGCATTTCACTGACATTTCGGTGCTGTTCGGTGTTATCTGCTTCTCTATGGAGGATTTAACTGCTGCCCGAAGATCACTGTATTTTGCTGGCAATTCGCCAATATTTGGCAAATTGCCAGCATTTTGAATAGTCGAATGGCCACGAAATTGCACCGTATGGGGAAATTCACTGTTTGGTGCAATTTCGTGGCCAATTCAGGGCTCTTTTAATAACCCCTTAAATCACGAGTGTCAGGCTTGTCCGCTAGCTGTTGTACAGTAGGGAATTATGGAAATTATATCTAAGGAATAGGAAGGTACAGGGTTGAGCCATTTAAAATTAGAAGATTATCCTGGATAAGTGCCTGTCTGTTCTAAATTTTTGTTTATTATCTTCTTATAGCTGGTAAATATTATTTATTTTAGTATTAAATGTATCAGGCACCTTTCATTTCTAGGATTTCCATTTCTTCACTTTTCTAGTGTACCAGTGTCCACAAAGATGATCATATGCCTGGCAAATATTCTGAGCCCGTTACCTTGAAGATGCAAAGTAGCGCTCAATGACAAGCCACATCATTACAACCTTCTTCGCAAATCAAACTGCCTCGGTCTCTGGCAACACAAGAGTTAAGAACTCTGCTTGAAGGGATTGTGCATCTTTAATTTGACTGTTAATTATACATTGAGCATTGTTGTGAATCGTGTTCTCCAAACTCAAGCGCAGAAAAAGAGAGCAGATGCTCATTGCCAGGTTGGACTCACTGGGGAATTGAGCAGAGCATATTGGTTTATAATTAATGTAATTTTGTTGGATTATCTTTTGTGAAGAAGCTAAAGTAAACAACCTTGCATTATTGTGACAAAACAGCAAGTAGCTAGAAGAGTGTAATATAGGACTAAGCGACTAGAACAATGTGAATAACTCATTTAGCATAAAACATACATTAAAGCCCTAGTAGGATATCTCTCCTGCCCGGAAAAACCCTCTAACTATACTCCAGGCCTATAATGTAATGTTTTTCCCCAAAATAACTGCATAGAGGACCAAGCTGTGATACCATACCATCGTTTTAATTCACATTGTAACCCAACATGACACTGTACTATAACTATGCTTAAAATATATACTTCTAATTCAATTATAACCAGTTTTAAGAAAAACCGGGCTTTACAGCTGTAGCAGTGATAGTGATTTTGCACTGCTTTAATTCACTTTAATTAAGTTTGATTACATTATTATTATTATTATTTATTTATAAAGCGCCAGCATATTCCGCAGCGCTGTACAATAGGCACAGCATAGACAGGGTTACAATACAATACATTGAACAACATTTGACAAACAGTACAGGAGGAGATGAGGGCCCTATTCCCGTAGGAACTCACAATCTAGGAGGGTTGGGGTTGGAAACAGGAGGAGAGGACTGCAAGGTGAGAGTGATTGATGGTTGCGTCAGTGAGTTGGGTGGTAGGCTTCCCTAAATAGGAACGTTTTAAGGGAGCGTTTGAAGGAAGAGAAATTAGGGGAAAGTCTGACCGTACGAGGGAGAGCGTTCCAGAGGATGGGGGCTGCGCTTGAGAAGTCCTGCAGTCTATCATGGGAAGAGGTGATGCGGGGAGAAGCTAGGTGTAGGTCACTGTTTGATCTTAGGGAGCGGCCTGGGGTGTATTCGGTGATTAGTGAGGACAGGTAGTGGGGAGCTGAGTTAGTGAGGGTTTTGTAGGTCAGGAGCGATGGGTGAGGTGGATAAGCCTGGCAGAGGCGTTCAGAATGGATTGTAGGGGGAAAGGCAGGAGAGAGGGAGGCCGGATAAGAGATTATTGCAATAGTCAAGCATCAGGTTAGGAGTCCCAGCCAGAACCTGAGTGCGGAGCTCAGTTTCAGGGTTTTCGGGACCTTAAGGAACTAGCTCCCCACATTGAAAGCCCTAGGATTGGCTGTCTCCCTGTGGTCACGTGACATGCTACAGCTTACCGGGAACTGGAATCATGTCATGTCCAAACCAGTACTACGGGAGCTTGACACTGAATTTAAAGGAACACTATTTCAGCGTTTTAAAGAGGTCAGCATGTTAGGAGTGCCCCACTTCGCCTTCCCTTTTCTTCTGCCCCTTTACCCAGTGAAATCACAGGGTGAAGTGGAGGAGTTTCCTTCCCCCCAGCCAGTGTCACCAGCAGCTGGAAATTTGAAATTCTCTGCTACTGGTCACCATATTGGTCACTAGTGTCGACAGTATGCAGAGAGCGTGCACACATCACCCTCTGAGACCACCTGCGGTTTCAGAGAGGCAGTCGATAGATTGGATCTGCGCATGCGCGCACAGCTCAGATCCATTGCTTTGTGCAAGCGCTAGGAACGTGCATACGTAAAGTGTACAAGTTCCACAGCTAGGATGACCATATTGGCCATGTTTAAAGGGACACGTATAATTTATTCATGCTGATGGGGGCAGTGTATGAAGAATGTGACCCCACAGCATGCAGAATCTCTATGCCGCAGGTAAGAAATCAAAGAGGATTCTCAGGTGACCTGCCTTGATTTCCTTCCTGCAGCATATGAATTATACATGTTGCAGGGCAGCCCTTTTCCCTGTGCTTCCCTCTGTACGAAATAGCAATATGGCCCTTTAAATATGGCCGATATGGTCACCCTACCCATCGCAGTGGGCATTTTGCAGTTAATACGCTTCGCAGGTTGTGTAATGCAAATTGCATAGTAACACTTCAGGGACTTGGAAGGCCCTGAGCTGTAGAGGAGGAGCAGCCCGTGGTGAGGGAGAGAAGATGAGTAAAATCACCCAAGATAAAAACTATCAGGGTTATTCAAAGAGATCCGAATTGCTTGAGAAAGGTAACTGAACGCTGAAAATCAGCATTCGGTTACCTTTCTTGGCCATTCGGCTATCCAGAGAGCAGGCAATTCGCCAAATCCTGGCAAATTTCCTGAACATACGGCGCCTGTTCGGTCCCTGTTCGAGGGCAGTGAAATCCCCATGAAAATGCACTACTTCGGCTATTCAGAGAACACAAACCAGCAGTGAAAGGTTCCCCTAATGCCCGGCCATTCGGTGGTTTAATTCGGCAAATTTATTCAGGAGAATCCCATAGGCTTCAATGTTAAAAATATTCCCGTTTTAATTCAATATCTAATAAACCGTTCATTAGAAAATTCTGCAGTAAAGAGTCTCTTTATTTATAGATTTTTTCGGATATTTTAAGCATTTTTCATTTTTTTTTTTTTAAAGTCCGATTTTTTCTTTTTTTAAGTTTACTTATTTTTTCTGTACCAGCCCTTTTTATTATCATTCCCTGGACCTCATATGTATATTTCAGACATTTTCGCTCAGTATTTTTTTTGCAAACAGTGTTTCACTTTTCAATCATTCATGCAAACTGTTTTCCTAATTTATTCACTGCCTCTTCTGCTGTGTGGAAGGCTGCGATCGGCTCCTGTTCGGGTTTTTCTGTGGTTTTCGGCAGGTTAATCCAGATGTTTTTGAGTGTTTTCGGCATGCATTCGCTGGGTTTTACTGTTCGTTTTCGTCAGGTTTGCGGCAGCTTTTTCCTGCAATTCAGGGGCCCTGTGGTGCTTGCTGAATATACCGCAGGGTCATCGAAATGGGATCGGCAAAACAAACCAAATTGAAGAGAACGAAAAGTCACCGAACGTGCGGTGACTTTTCGAATCTCTTTGAATTACCCTGTATATTTTTAAAGAAATAATTGAACAGAGGCTCTGCCCAATTAGTTAAGCGCAAAAAAAGGAAACTATTTTTAATAGTGTATCCCTTTTAAGGTGAGTTTAAAACTAAACTACAAGACTGGATCAGGAAGAGTTAATGTTTAACCCCCCCCCCATTTACCACTCTTGTTTTAACCCTAGACTATCCTTTCAAAACAGGGTAGTGGGGGGGGGATTTTCCTTCCTTACCCTAAAACTGGATATTAGATCATATCTGATTATTTTTTGTGTCACATGAAAAAAGTGATATACAGTAGATACAAACATTTTAATTCAGACAATAATGTAAGAAATGCTACATATCCAGCACATATACTGCCTTATAGAACAACAGAAGAGGTTTTGGGGAGAGATCACTAGGGATGAGCTGATCGGTTCGGCGTTCGCATCGAACATCGCCTGTTCGCATGTTCGCGAACTACGAACATTTCGGCATGTTCGCCGCGTGTTCGCCCACAATGCACCACAATGGACCACAATGCACTTTTCCACTGGCCTGAAGCTTGTAATTGGCTACAGCCTTGCACCTGACCACAGGTCAGGTGCAAGACAGGATCAAGACTATGCCAATCACGGCTCAGAGTCCTGATTGGGCAAATTTTGCCCAATCATGGGCTCACAGAGCTAAGTCCCGCAGCACACTATATAAGGTTTCACACAGCGCTTCAGCACGTGTTTGAGAGGAGATTTGAGAGCAGATTGTTGTTGTGTTAGTGTGTGTTCTCACTGCCAGTCTGCCACCAGCTACTGGGGGGTCTCATTTATACAAAATATCTGGGAATTGTTCTAATCTGTGTGTTCTCACTGACACCAGTATTTTGGGGGTCAGTAATTGCTACAAAATATTTGGGAATTGAGGTAATGTGTGTCTTGTCACTGCCAGTGCCACGCAGTATTTTGGGGGTCAGTAATTGCTACAAAATATTTGGGAATTGAGGTAATGTGTGTCTTGTCACTGCCAGTGCCACGCAGTATTTTGGGGGTCAGTAATTGCTACAAAATATTTGGGAATTGAGGTAATCTGTGTCTTGTCACTGCCACGCAGTATTTTGGGGGTCAGTAATTTCTACAAAATATTTGGGAATTGAGGTAATCTGTGTCTTGTCACTGCCAATGCCACGCAGTATTTTGGGGGTCAGTAATTTCTACAAAATATTTTCGAATTGAGGTAATCTTTGTCTTGTCAATGCCACCAGCAACTATTTCGGGGGTCAGTAAATTCTACAAAATATTTGGGAATTGAGGTAATGTGTGTCGGTAATATGTGTCTTGTCACTGCCAGTGCCACGCAGTATTTTGGGGGTCAGTAATTTCTACAAAATATTTGGGAATTGTTATAATTTGCGAGTTCTCACTGGCTGCCACCAAGTATTTTGGGGGGTCAGTAATTTCTACAAAATATTTGGGAATTGAGGTAATCTGTGTGTTCTCACTCACTGCCACCCAGTATTTTGGGGGTCAGTAATTTCTACAAAATATTTGGGAATTGAGGTAATCCGTGTCTTGTCACTGCCACCCAGTATTTTGGGGGTCAAAAATTTCTACAAAATATTTGGGAATTGAGGTAATCTGTGTCTTTTCACTGCCAGTGCCACGCAGTATTTTGGGGGTCAGTGATTTCTACAAAATATTTGGGAATTGAGGTAATCTGTGTCTTGTCACTGCCACCCAGTATTTTGGGGGTCAGTAATTTCTACAAAATATTTGGGAATTGAGGTATTCTGTGTGTTCTCACTGGCTGATACAAAGTATTTTGGGGGGTCAGTAATTTCTCCAAAATACCTGGGAATTGAGGTAATCTATGTCTTGTCACTGCCACCCAGATTTTTTGGGGGTCAGTAATTTCTCCAAAATATCTGGGAATTGTTCTAATCTGTGTCTTGTCACTGCCACCCATCAGGGGGTCTCACTGATTTATAGGAGGTTTCTGAGATTTATAATCTGTGTCTTCTCACTGCCAGCTATCAGGGGGTCCCACATACTTCTAGCAGATTTCAGCGAATTGTAATCTGTGTCTTGTCACTGTTGCCAGCTATCAGGGGGTCCAATCAGGGGATCTCACTGATTTGTAGCAGATATCTGCGAATTTTAATTTGTGGCTTGTCACTGCCACCCATCAGGGGGTCTCACTGATTTATAGGAGGTTTCTGGGAATTGTAATCTGTGTCTTGTCACTGGCTGCCAGCTATCAGGGTGTCTCACTGAGTTATACCAGAGTTCTGGAAATCTTTAAACTTTATACCAGAGTTGAATCAGAGTTCTGTATATATTTAATCTACAGTTGTGTTCAAAATTATTCAACCCCCAATGCTGTAAAGGGTTTTAGGGAATTTAGTGTACATTTGTAATTGTATTCAGAATGAAATCCTACAAGGACTTTTTAAAGAACCATATGCAACTAAAATGACATCAATTGGTTTTGTAATACAGTAGTAAATGTTTCTTTTGTGAATTCTTCATTCACACAATTATTCAACCCCTTAAAGACTACCACTCTGAAGAACAGAGGTTCATTCAAGTGTTTTCAATCAGGTATTGAAAACACCTGTGGATGTCACGAGCAGCAATAAAGCATAATAAGCACCAATTAGGCAGCTTTAAAATGACTGTGATACTCAGCTCCTTCTAGACATTTACTGGTGTGGTTACAAAACATGGTGAAGTCAAGAGAATGGTCCAGGAAGACAAGAGAAGAGGTGATTACTCTTCACAGGAAGGGTAATGGCTATAAGAAGATTGCAAAGATGTTAAACATACCAAGAGAGACCATAGGAAGCATCATTCACAAATTCAAGGCAAAGGACACTGTTGAAACGCTACCTGGTCGTGGCAGAAAGAAGATGCTGACTTCGACTGCTGTGCGCTACCTGAAGCGTAGAGTGGAGAAAAGTCCCCGTGTGACTGCTGAGGAGCTGAGAAAAGATTTGTCAGATGTGGGTACTGAAGTTTCAGCTCAGACAATACGGCGCACACTGCGTAATGAAGGCCTCCATGCCAGAACTCCCAGGCGCACCCCTTGCTGTCTCCAAAGAATAAGAAGAGTCGACTGCAGTATGCCAAAAGTCATGTGGACAAACCACAGAAGTTTAGGGATAGTGTTCTGTGGACTGATGAAACAAAATTAGAACTGTTTGGGCCCATGGATCAACGCTATGTTGGAGGAGGAAGAACAAGGCCTTTGAAGAAAAGAACACCTTGCCTACTGTGAAGCATGGCGGGAGTCAATCATGCTTGGGGCTCTTTTGCTTCTGCAGGTACAGGGAAGCTTCAGCGTGTGCAAGGTACCATGAATTCTCTTCAGTACCAGGAGATATTGGATGACAATGTGATGCAGTCGTCACAAACCTGAGGCTTGGGAGACGTTGGACCTTTTCAACAGGACAATGATCCCAAGCATACCTCCAAGTCCACTAGAGCATGGTTGCAGATTAAAGGCTGGAACATTTTGAGTGGCCATCGCAGTCACCTGACTTAAATCCGATTGAGAACCTCTGGTGGGACTTAAAGAAAGCAGTTGCAGTGGCAAGCCTAAGAATGTGACTGAACTGGAGGCTTTTGCCCATGACGAATGGGCGAAGATACCCTAGATCGCTGCAAGACACTTGTGTCAAGCTATGCTTCACGTTTAAAAGCTGTTATAACTGTAAAAGGATGTTGTACTAAGTACTAAGATTGAATGTCACTTGGGGGTTGAATAAAACTGATAATGATGTGAGCACAGAAAAGACATTTGTGGTTATTTCATTATAAATGTTATGTTATATTTGTCTGACCTACACGTGCCTCATTGATTTAATTGTAAGCAAGATGACTGAATGATCAAAATCAATGTCAAACTGGCCAAAACACTCAATTTCAGTGGGGGTTGAATAATTTTGAACACAACTGTATATATCACTCACCATGTCAGAAAGACCAAAATGGACAGGCAGACGCTCCCAGACACAGATAAGAGGGCAAGCAGCCTCTGTGTCGGGAGGCTGTGCCTCTGGTCATGGTGGATGTGGTGCATCCTCTGCAGGGGCACACGTGTCCTTTCTAACTGGTGCTGGACGTCTTAAGCAGCAGCAACATACAGAGGATTTGGTGGATTGGCTAACCAGGCCATCCTCATCCTCCGAGTCCTCTGCCAGCCAGGCTTGTAGTGCTTTACAGTCCACCTCAGCTGTCAAAGCATCTAATGCAGCCTCCATGTCCACAGCTACTCCTGCCGTAGCCTCGCTATCACACACAGAGGAGTCAGCTGAATTGTTTGACTACAATGAGAGTGACAGGCTGCTTGAGGATGCGGAGAAAGTACAGTGCTCTGATTCAATCTCTGAGGTTGAGGAAGGGAGTATAATCAACCTAGAGGAAGGGGGTGACAGTGATGACACACAAATAACTGGCAGTCATGTTGCCCCAGCAGCTGCAGCATACTGCCAAGTTGGCTCCAGTGACGAGGAGATAGGGGGTGATGACAATGATGATGAGGTCACTGACTCCACCTGGGTGCCTGATCGAACAGAGGAGTCAAGTGAGGAGGAGGAAGCACAACAAACATGAGGCACAACATCTCTATGACCAACCGTAGCACTAGCCAAACCAAAGGCATCAGATGTCAGAGCTGCTCAGGTGCAGAGCGCTGTTGTCTCAAAGCACACATCCAGGAACTCTGCTGTCTGGGAGTTCTGTAAGAAATGTGCAGCAGACCCCACCGTTGCTATTTGTAATCTATGTCAGATGAGGCTCAAGCGTGGGAAAGACACTGGACGCTTGGGTACCACGTGCTTGAGGCGACACATGACCACCTGCCACGCATACCATTGGCACAAAACTTTGCGTAGGTCCTCCTCCTCCTCATCTGTCTCTACCCCCACTGTATGTCCTGCCATGTCATTGCCTGCTACAACCTCCACTGACAGGGATGATGCTACAGTAATGGATGTCCCAGGTCCTTCCTCACAATGTGACAGCAACCCATCAGCTGAAGATTTGCACAGTCAGATTATATTGCCCCAGCTGCTGCAGCGTAAGAAAAAATATAGTCCCAACCATCCCCAAGCACAGCATCAAAATGCCAGTTTAGCAAAATTACTTGCATTGCAGCTGCTGCCTTTCCAGCTGGTGGACTCTGCTCCTTTCCGTGAATTTGCTGAATGTGCTGTACCACAGTGGAATGTTTCAAAACGCCATTACTTTTCACGGAAGGCCATTCCAGCACTATACCAGCACGTGGAAGACAATGTTATTGAGTCATTGGAAAAGGCAGTCAGCAGCAAGGTGCATGTGACTTTAGACATATGGTCCAGCAAGCATGGACAGGGTCGTTACATTTCCTACACGGCACACTGGGTAACTCTGATTGCAGCTGGGAGGGATCCAAGACGGGGCTCTGTGCTGGAGCTTGTTCATCCACCACGCCTCCAGAAAGCTGCTCCTCCTTCTGTGTCTCTGGTGAAGTGGCAGTTAAACCGACACCTGACAGGGGCTACGCAATGGCTCAAGCAAAAATATGCCATACTGTTCTTGAGCTGGTTTGTTTAGGGGACAGGAGCCACACTGGGCCAGAAATTCTGTCAGCTCTGCAGGGGCAGGTGCAGAGATGGTCAACACCATTGGCAGCTTGTCAGTGGCTAAGTTTGCACTGCGTGCTTATTTTGGCTTGGGGGATATCACCCTATGTGTTTTTGTCTTTTTATATGGTTAACACCACGCCAGCTTCAGCTTCGAATGGTCATCTGTGATAATGGCAGCAACCTTCTCTCCACCCTACGCCAGGGTAAGTTGACGCATGTACCATGCCTAGCACATGTCCTAAATCTGGTGGCACAGCGTTTCCTAACCAGGTACCCAGGGCTGGCAGAGCTTCTCAGCCAGGCCAGAAAAGTCTGCAGCCACTTCAGACGGTCATTCCCAGCAAGTGTTCGCCTGGCAGAAATTCAAAGAGAATTCCATCTTCCTACAAACCGGCTGATCTGTGACATGCCCACCAGGTGGAACTCGACATTAGCAATGCTGCAGTGTCTGCACAAGCAGCAGAGGGCCATCAATGAGTACCTGTGTGAGTATGGCACAAGGACAGGTTCAGGTCAACTTGTTTTTTTTCCCCCCCACAGTGGCTAATGATCAAGGATGCATGCACTGTACTGTCACCATTTGAGGAGGCAACAAGGATGGTGAGCAGGGACAGTGCATGCATCAGTGACACAATTCCTTTAGTGTTCCTGCTAGAGCACGCTCTGTGGGGAATTATAGATGTGGCTCTAGAGTCAGAGCAGCGGGAGGAAGAGGAGGCCTTCCCTAGCTCAGATCAGACAGGAGGAGGATGAGGAGGATGAGGAGGAGGAGGAATATTTAAGTAGTGGGGCATTGAAGGTGGGGATTCCTCAAGGGAGGGTTTTGTGCCCAGAAACACAAGGCTTAGTACGTGGCTGGGAGGAGGAAGTGTCATGCCTGCTGGTGCTCCTGCAGTGCAGCCTTCCCAACAGAGAGGGCGCCAGTCTCTGAATGAGGCCACTTTGAATGCCGCACCTGGTCAGGGATCTAGGTGTTTAAATATCAGTCACTGACTGTGCTCTGAGCCCTGACGTGGTTTATTCTAGCCCTCAGCGCGTGTCTTTAGCTTCTGCATATTGGTTTTCTGGTTTGACTTCTGGCTTGTATATTCGACTGTGTTTTCTGTGATTATCCCTTGGCTTATGTTTATCTCGTGTACCGACCTCTGGCTTGTTATTACTACGATATCTCTCCTGTCCCTGATCTGTACTTCTATGTATTTTAGATTAGTACCTGGCCATTCTAAGGACCAGCTTCTCAGATTACGTTTTTTTCTTGCCTTTCTGGGTTTTTGTCTGCGTGCTGGGTGACTCTATATCCTTACAGGAAGAGCACGATGGGGTCATCCTCCTCATTGACCAGGAAGACTCGGAAGCTAATGCCACCTCCAACCTACGCTGTATGGGCTCCCTTATCCTGCAAAGTCTGCTAAAGGACCCCAGGATTCGTGCTATCAAGGAGAGGGATCATTACTGGTTAGCAAGCCTTCTTGATCCACAATACAAGGGTAAAGTTGTAGAGCTCATCCTGCCCACAGGGAGAACAGGATGAAAAAACTTGAGGACGCTCTAAAGCGACACTTGTGTAACACCTTTCCAGGAACTGGTAGGTTACCAAGTGATGACACAGGTGCTTCTGAGGCTGCGGATGATCAGAGGAAGAGCGGTGAAGGCCAGGGCCGCTTGACTGTTGCCTTTTTAAAAATTTTTAGTCCACGACACCCAGGGACGTCAAATGTAGGCACCCATTGCCAGCGTCTTCACCATATGGTGCAGGACTACCTAGGGGCAAGGGCAGACCTGGATACCTTTGCAGCAGATGATCCATTGGCTTACTGGGTGTTGAGATTGGATCACTGGCCAGAATTTAGCCAATATGCTATGCAGCTACTAGGTTGCCCTTAATCTAGCGTGCTTTCTGAAAGGACGTTCAGTGCCGCTGGAGGTTTTGTCAAAGACAAAAGAGTGCATCTGTCCACCGACTCTGTAGACCGGCTGACATTTATAAAAATGAATCAGTCCTGGATCAGCAGCTATCAATCCCCTGATGCTGACGTAACGGAATAGATCGGGGATGTCTTCTGCATTCACAAAACCTCCAGCACTGAACTCTTCCACAATACCACAAAAGGGTTACGGTGTGAAGGCACTTGCTGCCTTGAAAGGCACAATATTTGGCTGCACTGACGCCTGTGCCACATTTATATCATTTTAATTTTTTTTTAAATTTCAATTTTTTTAATATTTTGAAAACACAAAGTCAATGGGGGTACAGAAAAAAGATAAGGGAGGGGAAGCAAACATGTTTGATAATACGCTTACAATATTAAATTGAGGCGGGAAGAGAGCAAAGGAAAACACTAATAAACGAGGGGGAGGGGAGAAAGAGCTCCAAAGAGAAAAAAAAAAAAAAGGGGGGGGAACATCACCATCGCCTGTAGATTAACAGCCATTGTATAAGATTTACAGATAAAATAAAATTCTGGCACCCAATATCTGAGACCTCGGTTCGCATATTGGCAAGATCACTCGGTAACTTCCGAAACGCTCACCTCTTCCCTATCGTTAGGCCTGTTCTCCCCTCCATGCACACACTGTTTCACTAGGTATATGTCCCATAATTCCCATGGGTCCTGTTTAGGAGGGGTTACCGAGAGAAACTCTATAGCCATACTGTCATAGGTCCTATCTCTAGTCATGTACGTCTTAAGGAGCCCCAGAGAGGGGACCGTATCTGATTTCCATCTCTGTGCTATCAGCAGTAATGCGGTGGACATAATATGAAATGTCATTCTGGTCTGTTGCCTAGTTAATTTAGGGCCCCCCAATCCCAACAATACGAATCCGGGATCCATAGGAATAGGGGTGCTCACCACTACCGTAGCAAACTCCACCACTATAGTCCAAAAAGGAATTAATAGAGGGCATTGCCACCAGATATGTATATAAGTACCTGTCTGTGACCCACATCGCCAACACACTGAAGATGAGGATGGAGCGAATTTAGACGTTTTATCCGGCGTCCAGTACCATCGGTAGAGAACCTTCCTACTTGTTTCAAGGAGTGTCGCGTTTCTAGACACCCCCACATCTCTACGGAACACAGCTGCCCACAATTCTGGCTCAATGGAACGTTCCAAATCTTTTTCCCACGCAGTATGATATCGCCATAAGGGTAATTCCCTGTCCGTCATAATTGCCTTGAGGCCGATTGAGATTAGACCTTTTGGTAGCAATTGGGAGACCCCCAGGGATTCAATTAACGTCAAGGCCGGTTTATGGATCGAGTAGAATGCCGTGAATCCCTGAGTCCTCAAATATGAGCGCAATTGGCAATAAGATAAAAAATAAGAGTCATGCAGGTGAAATTTAGATTGCACCGACGCAAATTCCAATACCCCGCATTTATCCGTTAATTGACACAAATTGAAAACCCCCTTCGCCGCCCAACATTGCGCATTAAAATGTGGAAGGATATATTGAAATATCTTCAGTGGTGCCGCTCTTGACACGGGGCCCGTCCCCGATATCCGCAGGAACATACTGTCCCATATTCTCAAGGAGAGTGTCGTCGTAGTAAACAGAGACGCGAACACCCCCCTTGGTCTATTCGGAGGGGGAACCCATAACAACACCCTTAAATCGTGAGGGGTCAGAGCGATGGCCTCCATAACTGCCCATTGAGGGCGGGAGGCATAGCCCAGGCATACTGTCATCGCTGCAACATGGACAGCTCGGCTATATTTTGCAAAATCCGGTACCCCCAATCCACCACCCTCGATCCGGCGTGAAAGAACAGGAAATTTAATTCTGGGGCGCCGATAGTTCCATAAGAAGGTATTAACCGCTCCCTGCAGAGAAGAAAAATACGTTCGAGGGATAAAAATAGGAAGGGCTCGAAAAACATACAAAATTTTCGGGAGTATCGTCATTTTCACCGCCGCTATGCGACCGAACCACGATAGTCGTCGTGGATGCCAAGTCCGCAATAAGGTTTTAATTTCTATTAACAATTTCCCATAATTGATATCGAATAGGACATGAGGCGAAGGAGCTAGTTTAATTCCCAAATACGTAAGAAATTTAGTTCTCCAATCAAAGGAAAATTCCTGCTTTAGTATAGTCAGAACGTCCTCAGGGATATTAACCGGCAGCGCCTGAGTCTTGGAGAAATTAATCTTATGATATGAAAATTTGCCATATTCATTCAATATTGTAGTAAGAGCCTCTAAGGATGATTTAGGGGATGTTAATGTAAGGAGAATATCGTCAGCAAAAAGATTTAATTTATGTGTCTGTGGACCCACCTCTATACCCCCTACGTCGCCGGACTGCCTGATCATTTGAGCCAGAGGTTCTAATACTAACGCGTACAGTAGTGGGGACAACGGGCAGCCCTGTCGTGTGCCGTTCGTGATAGGGAATGCTTGAGAATGGAAGCCCGCAAACCGTACCGTGGCAGTCGGGGAAGTATAAACCGAAAAAACCCCCTTAACAAATTCGGGTGGGATAGAGAATTTGGCCATCACCTCCGACATAAAACCCCAATGTACTCGGTCAAACGCCTTTTCCGCGTCCAATGACAGTATTAGACCAGGTGTAGAAGACGAAGTAAGCACTTGAATGAGATTGAGTAGTCGACGAGTGTTATCCGGACCTTGACGGCCGGGTATAAATCCGACCTGATCCATCCCAATCAAACTCGTGATAGTCAATGCCAAACGATTCGCCAGGATCTTAGTATATATTTTAAGGTCTACATTTATTAGAGAGATGGGTCGATAGTTTTGACAGCTAGTGGGGGGTTTACCTAATTTGGGTAAGGTGACTATGGCGGCATTAAGTAGGTCAGAAGGGAGGTTCCCACTATCCATCGCAGAGGTGAACAAGCCATGGATATGGGGAAGTAGCACTTGATGGAAAGTTTTGTAATAATTAGACGTGAACCCGTCTGGGCCTGGGGCCTTGCCTTTAGGTAAGGATGTGATCACCGCCGCAATTTCCTCGCAGGTTATCGGAGAGGCCAAAGAGGCACGTTGTGTCTGAGATAGAGTAGGTAAGTTTATTTTATCTAAATAGTCTCGTATGTCCGATACCGAAGGTCCCGTACCTGTGGTCCCGTCTCTCAAATTGTAGAGAGCCCGATAATATGTCGCAAATTCGTTCGCTATTTCCTGGGGTTTATATATCCTTTCCCCTCGACTATTTAACAAAAAGGATGTTCTGGTTGATTGTTGAAGAGTACGGAGGCGGAGTGCTAACGAGTGTCCCACCTTATTTGCGGTCGAATACCTATTTGCTCTAAGGCGTTGTAATGCGTAGAAGTGTTTTGTACTGTCTAGTTCGGTCAGGTCCGCGCCCGCTTTGGCCAGTTCCCGAGCCGTAAGTGGATCCGGGTGTGTTTGGTTAGCTTTGGTCAGAGCGTCTATACGGGTCAGTAACTCCAGTCTATCCGATATATGTTGTCTCTTCCTGATAGATGCCCATCTAATGCACACCCCTCTCATAACCGCCTTGTGAGCTCTCCAGAGAATAGTCGGATCTGATGAAGAATCCTTGTTCTCCGAGAAGTAATTGGCAAGTGTGGACTGTAAGTCCGACAGTATCTCTGGATCGCTCAGAAGAGTGTCGTTGAGGCGCCAAGGAGGCCTGCTAAACACTTGGAAATCATCGGCTAGTGTCAAGAGTACTGGGGCATGGTCCGACAGTGTGAAGCTAGAGATGTCGCAATCTCGAACAGAAGGCAGTAAAGAGCCTCTTATGCAAAAAAAGTCTATTCGGGAGTATGAATTATGAGGCGGGGAGAATAAAGTATATCCTTTTTCGCCCGGATGAAAAACCCTCCACACATCATATAAATTAAAATGAGACAGGAGTTCCGTCAATTCTCTACCTTGTTTTCTAATGTGTGCGTATGATGAGGTTGACCTATCTAGAAGCGGATCTGGACATGCATTAAAATCTCCCATCACAATCACCTCGCCAGTTGATACTGTTAACATTTTTAGCAATACATGTTTAAGAAACGATATTTGAGATGAGTTAGGACCATATACGTTGCATATAGTGAACAATTTCTGATTAATCGTGCACACTAAAATAAGGTAACGGCCCTTCGGATCACTCAGCTTTCTGTGAAGTTGGAAAGACACTCTATCATGCAGTAGTATAGATACCCCTCTAGACTTGGTGGGGCCTGTAGCATGGAATTGCGTGGTATAGCGAGGTACCTGTAACAAAGGGTGAGACAATCTACGAAAGTGTGTCTCCTGTAGACAAACCATATCGGGGTCTCCCCGTTTTATCTCTGAACATAATGCATGTCTTTTAAAGGGAGCATTTAAGCCCCTAACGTTGAAGGACATAAGTTTCATAAAACTGGGACTAAAAACTGTATACGGATCCTGGGCCAACAGAGCCCCCAATTCTCATTTTGGCAAGACAAAGCAGCCCACGTGGCTCAGCTCGAGCGCGTTCGAGAGCAGTTAGTGAATGGTGATGAAGAAAAAAGAAAACAACATATATTAAAATAAAACAAAAAACACACCAGGCGGTGTTAGAAAAACTGTATACATGTCCCAAAGGGACAGCCTCTCTTGAGAAGCCCCGAGAAGCGGGTGTACTTCTCATACTCCTCAAGTGAAGAGCGAGAGTGGGGAGCCAAAAAAAAACCCAGCAGAGCGCCTAGATGGAGAAACAAAAAGCTGCGCCGTGCTGCGCACGCCGGGACCCAGCAATTCCAGCTGATTCCACAGTCCCGAAACATGGACCATGTTTATGAGAGTATGAAAGAACAAGAAAAATACCCCTGAGGCACACTCGGTGAAATACGATACCGTAAAGACGATGAAATGTCCCGAGAATATTCTTCCTCTGCCCAAAGCACGTGGCGACTGGAATAGTCGTAAGACATCAAAGCAAAAAGCAGATCACTTTTTCTTCTTATGCCACTCCGAGTCAAGTCGTGATGGAGGATCTTGCCGCTGTGACGGAGGGGTACCAGGTTCCATTCCCCAATCTTTCAGGAGTTGCATGCCCTCCGATACTGAAGTCACTGAGTGGAAAACTCCATTGCGAGATATCAACAATTTGGTTGGGAAGCCCCACCTGTATGCGATATTGCGGTCCCGGAGCATCGTTGTCACCTGTTTAAAGTTGCGGCGATGTTGGAGGGTAGTGCGAGACAGGTCTGGGAAAATAGCAATATGATCGTAGGTCGGGGATAGCGCCCCAGGATGTCTCAGGGCACGCAATATGTCCTCGCGAGGCTTATAGTAATGGAGACGAAGCAGGACATCTTTAGGCGCCTTAACCGGAGCTGACGGTGGTTTAGGAAGTCGATGAATTCTGTCAAAAAGGAGGGAATCCGAGGTGGCTTCAGGCAGGAGATGTTGAAACAGTTCAGTAACATAATCAGGGAGGTTATGAGCTGATATCGAATCTGGGATTCCTCTTACTTTCAAATTATGGCGACGAGATCTATCTTCCAAGTCTGCAATTTTAGTAAGTGCCCCCAGAAGTTGAGATTGTAAATCCTCTACCTGTTCTGTCAGATTATTATGTGCCCCTGCAAAGTCCGCCATCTTTGTTTCCAATCTATCCGTGCGGTCTCCTATTTCTTTAATATCTTTTTTAATGTCCGCCGCCACGCTGTCTAGTCGAGTCGATAATGCCTCAGATAGAGCTGTCAGCATAGGTGCCAGTTTGGCCGTCACCGCGTCGATTCCTGAGCATTCTTCAGCAGGGGAGGCAGATGCACGTGGGGACGAGGAGGATGAGCCGCCGCCATCTTGGGAGGCCCCAATGCCGCGCTGTTTCTGGCTCTTTGGAGCAAAAAAATCGGCGGAACCCGCCTTTTTGTTACCGCTGCGGGAGGACATACTGTGCTCCACTAGTTTCCCAGGTCCTGTGCCTCAGCTGCGCTTGCTTACTGTCGCTTTTCCCCGTGTTTAGTGGGTCCCTCGTGCGGAGCTCCGGCGCTACACGTCCACCATCGAACGGAGTCAGGCCACGCCCCCATCATTTTAATTTTTTGAACCGCAGGGTCCAACCCTGCACTCTTCCACAATACCACAAAAGGGATACGGTGTGAAGGCACTTGCTGCCATGAAAGGCACAATATTTGGGTGCACTGACGCCTTTACCAGATTCATATCTTTTTAATATAGGACCACATGGTCCACCCCTGCACTCTTCCACAATACCACAGAGGGGTTACTGTATGATGGCACTTGCTGGCCTGACACCAAAAGCACAATATCTGGGTGCACTGATGCCTTTACCAGATTCATATCTTTTTAATATAGGACCGCATGGTCCACCCCTGCACTCTTCCACAATACCACAGAGGGTACCACAGAGGGGTTACTGTATGATGGCACTTGCTGGCCTGGCACTAAAAGCACAATATCTGGGTGCACTGACGCCTTTACCAGATTCATATATTTTTAATATAGGACCGCATTGTCCGCCCCTGCACTCTTCCACAAAACCACAGAGGGGTTACTGTATGATGGCACTTGCAGGCCTGGCACCAAAAGCACAATATCTGGGTGCACTGATGCCTTTACCAGATTCATATCTTTTTAATATAGGACCGCATGGTCCACCCCTGCACTCTTCCACAATACCAAAGAGGGGTTACTGTATGATGGCACTTGCAGGCCTGGCACCAAAAGCACAATATCTGGGTGCACTGACGCCTTTACCAGATTCATATCTTTTTAATATAGGACTGCATGGTCCACCCCTGCGCTCTTCCACAATACCACAGAGGGTACCACAGAGGGGTTACTGTATGATGGCACTTGCAGGCATGGCACCAAAAGCACAATATCTGGGTGCACTGACGCCTTTACCAGATTCATATCTTTTTAATATAGGACCGCATGGTCCACCCCTGCACTCTTCCACATACCACAGAGGGGTTACTGTATGATGGCACTTGCTGGCCTGGCACCAAAGGCACAATATCTGGGTGCACTGACGCCTTTAACAGATTCATATCTTTTTAATATAGGACCGCATGGTCCACCCCTGCACTCTTCCACATTAACAGTAACAGAGGGGTTACGGTGTGACGGCACTGTTGCCGACGCTAAAGGCCCAATTTTAAAGCACCTATTGTTACTTTCATCCAAAGCCTGCATAAGTTTCACCATAATTTAGCCAAAAAATCACTAAACTTTTTCTGCGCGTCCTAAAATGTCTTTTCATACAGGCTGCTGCCCCAAGCAGTTGTTTATGAATAGATTAAAGGAAAAGCATTTACCGTCATTTGAAACGTCATTTTTTTTGTTTTTAAATGTTTCTATACATCCTAGAAATCTGCCACTTCACAGGCAGGTTATGGGGACCTCCTAGGCACGATATTTGAAGGAATTTTTCATTTTTATTTTTAACCCTTATTTCATGGAAAACTCACTGTCCCTTTAAGAAGGTTTTTTTTTTAAACTTTTTGTCCTTGTTTCCTGTCCCCCAGGGCACTACCCGGACCCCCATACATCTTTTATGGCAAATATCTAGCATATATGCCCTCTTGGAGGGCACTCTAAAAATCGAACTTTGAGTCCCATTGACTTGTATTGAGTTCGTGTTTGAGTTCGAATTCAAACCTTTGAAAAGTTCGAGTTCGAATGCGAACCGAACTCGGGGGTGTTCGGCTCATCCCTAGAGATCACCTTCAATCCTTCCTGCGGTGTAAAATTATAACTAAAGTGTGCCTTGCCTTGTAAAACGCATGTAGATTCCTATTGCTTCTGTAACATGTTTTGCACTATGATGCATATACCTCTATTGTAAGCAACTCGGCCTTTCCATGCCAAGACCCATGGCTAATAAACAAATAAACATTAAAAATGCTTGTTATGTGCAAAATATTAAAACAAAGCACAGTTAACAACTGGCCAAACCTAAATATTTCAAAATAGCTTTTCTTTATATTTTTCATTATTTTTCTACTTAAGATATGAGAAGGGAAGTGCTTGTATAAACAGCATAAACAAACAATTATGCCTATTTGAGTGCAAGACATTTGCCACATGCGTGAGATTATGATCAAACATTAATGAATCTGTGCAATCTAAACAAACTACTCTTTAGAGTATTCCATAAAGAGGCCAAAGACAGGAACTGTCTGATTATTTAACCAATATAAGCAAAATTATGAGTAAAGCAGATTCCATTAAACAACAAGGGCGGATGCCTGGAGGGTACAATAAGCTGTTTGCTATGAGAGTAAGACAATTCCACCTTATACCCTGAATTTAAGCCTTTTGTTGACCAGTGATCTCTGCCAGGGTGGCCCATATAACACATACACACTAAGGCCTTATTCCAATGTTGATGCTAAATGACGTACGCTAATGGAAAACCTAAGCATCTGCCGTTTTCCACTAGAGCAGTGTTTCCCAAACCTGTCCTCAGGACCCGATGACAGGCCAGGTTTGCCAGATATCTGAAGCACAGCACAAGTGATATGATTTGCTTCTCAGTGATTGCAGGATTCAGTCTGCTTTTCACCAAGGTGAGCTGCAAAATCTGGCCTGGTTGTGGGTCCCGAGGACAGGTTTGGGAAACACTGCACTAGAGCCTGCGTTTTAGCACCCTTATTATGAAGGAACAGCTTTCTCTGCAGCTCCAGATGTAATACGTGTTAGGGGTTATGTGATAACCCCTGCGTTGCTTACTGCTGCTGGTGTTATCAGCTCCAGGAGTCTATAGGACTCCATGGAGACAGGATGTGATCTTGAATGAGATCCAGCCAGGGTGAAATGTGGAGGTACACTGGGAACTATTTGTTCTCAGTGCACCTCTGCCACAGAGCGAGGAAGGGGCAGATCACGCCCAATGTAGGATCTAAGTGTAGTATGGGATTTAATGGTGTGTCAAATCATTGGGTTATTGTTCTGAAGCAATATCACATAACTCCAGAATAACGTCAGACGCAGATGGAGAGCGAAATGGATAGAATAAATCATTCTCCATCTGCTCAGGCCACATTAGCATCTCCCATACAACCTATAGAAGATGCTAATGTAGTGGCCATGCTATGGCCTTTCCAACCTTTCCAATGATACCAAACATGGCCCTCTACCTTGTACAGATTGCAAGATATGGGGGACCCCAAAGGACCCCTTTATCTCTAACAGAGGGAATCCCCTACCTGGCTAGGGGGGATTCCCGTACTGATGTCTTCACGCTCATGCACAATGACGTTAGTAAACGAGGGGAGGCCCTCAAGGCCCACACAGAAAGAAGGCCATGTTCTGGTGCTGATTGGTACTGGATTGTGGTCCTGGAACGTAAGAGGTTAAGAGGAGCATCGCTGGAAAGGTCAGACTGTGACCTTTCCAGGATACCTCTCTTGACCCTGTACCCCTTACTGATGGGGAGATAGAGGGGTCAAAATGACCTCACCCTCCCCTTCAGGCACGCTCCCAGCTCTGCTGGTGGGCGCCTGAAACTGACGTAATCGCTCCCAGACGCGGTGAGGTCATCACGCCAGTAGGGGTTTAAAAGCGCTGTGTGACTTCAAGGAAGTCAGACCAGCACGGGACCCCAGAAAGAGAGGTGATTATATGGAGTGAGGCCCCGGATACCTAACGAGGTGTGGGGACATCCTAAGCTTTATCTAAATCAATTCCGCATGTAAAAACTAAAATTTCCCTAATTTACACCAGTTTTTATTCCCTACCTCAAGTGAATTATTCCTATTTAAAAAAGTCTGTGGACTTTTCCCAAGAGACCCCACGAGTGATAGAGCCCAATGGAAGGCCCCATGCATATACAGTAGTTGGGTGTGCAGGGGCCATAACTGAACTTCAACACCAGCCCATGACAACTGTAGCCCACAATATCTTTGTTAAAACTGCCGATTTCCTTAAAAAAATGCAGTGACAGGTTATCCATTTCTGATTATTGATAAAATAAAGTATCTGGCAGAATATATAAATACTATGGTTTGGATGATAAAAAGTGGAAAAATATATTTACATGTAAATGATTGGAATCCAAACAGAAATTTACACTTTTTTGATATAGCATTCAGAAATGACAATATATCATTTCACACAGAATAATGATATATTTTGAATCTGCTATGTCCACTGAAAAATATGATATAGAATTTGTCTGGGTTCTACAATTTATTTATGAAAGTATTTTTACCAGGAAGGATACATTGAGATTTCTCTCCTTTTCAAGTATGTCCTGGGTGGCGAGTATGTACCGTTAGGTGTCTTGCCCAAGGACACTTACTGGAGAGGTGCTCTTGCTGGGATTCGAACCTGTGTCTCCATGGTTATAGAGCAGTGATGAGACCTCTACTCCATCCAATCAAATAGAGTTTGAATGCGATGAGCAAAAAACGGTCAGAATGAACTCGGCGGCACACAGTGTAAAATGGCATAGCAGCGAAGGGGTTAAAATTAATAATCCATATCAAACTACTTGCACTTTCAGAAAAAAACCTACATGTTTAAGATGTTCAAATTATGTTTGCTTCTTTTTAAAAATTCTTTATTTGTGTTATTACAATTCATTACACAATACATTCATTATATTACACGCGTCAATTTCCTGAAATACAGTATGTACTATTCTAATTAATGAGTCAATGGTTATATCGGAAACGCTTGAATTTCTTACTGGTAAAATAATGGAATAGTGACAAATAAGCAAACAATAGTGGCTGTTTCTTTGGTTTATGCAATCATTTACAGAATGACTCACTGAGCGTTGCTGCACCATTTCAAGCAGTCCGCCCCAGAGACGTCGAACCCAAAGTACTTTGTTAAACGTCAGTTTTCTTTTCCTCTTGAGATTGGGTGGAAATTCGTTCCAATTTAATCTAATAAAGACACAAATGTTTACCGAAAATGCAATCAAGTCAGAAATTATTATTTGGTTTTATTTATTTGCCGCTAAAGGGATTCCCAGGCAAAGTCTGATTGTAAAACAATTTAAAAAGAGCAATAAGATAAATAAATGCTGGAGACAGTTCTTTTGTTTACTAGATGTGCAATCAAGGCAACAAGTTTGTAGTGCTATAACCCACGTGTGGTTCCCTGTGATCCTCTATTGATACTAGTTCTGTATTTATATTTCAATACATTTGTATAAATATTAGAGTACGAGGGGCTCCTATAATTGTCGTGTACAAATATTAGTATATTTTTTTATTATTATATTACTATACATGCAAGAACAATGGAATCTTGTCCTTAGTAGCAGTTGGAGCAGCGCCAAAACAATAATCACCCCAAACAATTCTAAAAATGAATTAGCAGTGGTAACAGCTATTCACCTGGACGTCCATGAGGGTAAACCCTGGCCCTGTAACAATCATTGGACTGGACTAATGATCAAAAGAGTAGGTTGGGGGGTAGGATGTCCACAACCACCTACCTCCCAGATCCTCACAAAAGGGTTATTCAAAGAGCACCGAACTTGCCACTAAATTGCACCAAAACGGTGAATTTCACCATACGGTGCAATTTTGTGACCGTTTAGCTTCTCAGAAAGCTGCCAATTTTGCCCAATACTGGCGAATTGACAGCGGAAAAATATGGTGCAGTTCGCCGCAGAGCAATGCAATTCTGCGATCTTTGGTGGCAGTGAAATAACCCCATAGAGAAGTAATGGTTAATCTATTCAGAGAACATAAACTGTACCAAAGTGTCAGTGAAATGACCTGATTTTCGGTGATTTTGCTCGACAAGTTTAAACAGGCGAATCCCATAGGATTCAATGTAACAAAAAAAAATCGTTTTTATTTTTTTACTCAACCGATCATTTTTTTCAGTTTCAGAAAATCTCCTTTTTTTTAAATTTTATTTTTTAGAATGTTTGGGATTTTTTAGGTGATATTTTTGATTCCTGTTTTTTTAATGGCCTTTTATATTCTGTAACATACTGTTTTATTATATTTAATAGGACTTTTTTATTATTTTCTCACATTTTCATTGTTTTAACCCCTTCACTGCTGAGGCATTTTACTTCTGTGTGCTGAGCTCATTTTTACCGCTTTTGCTCATCATGTTTAAATGGGATTTGAAGCCACATTTTATTATATGACCCAGACATATTATATATTGTTTTTTCCGACAGACTCGGCAGATTCATAATATATCATTATTATATGTATATGTCATGTCCTGCCTGTATATTATAACAAAAAAAGCAATACAATTTGAATTTTTATTCATCTACACCGTGTAAAGTGTTTTTTTTCACATTTTATCACATGATCGTTTGCGGTTATATTTTCTATGGGATGCGCTTGTACAAAAATGAGAAATGGGGACTTGTTACATTTTTTGGGGGGAATTATGTGATTTTTAGCAAACGCACCCCATAGAAAAAAATCATTAGTGCAGCATCATTGTTCACATTATAATTGAAAATGTGAACAATATTGCTGCATTAATAAAAAACAACACACAAAAAATAAAAACAATGTTTTTATTATTTTTTTTCCATTTTCTTTTAATTTAGTTTTTACTTTGAACATGGTCATGTTTGGTATCATTCGAAAGGCCATGCTCAGGCCTTTTGAATGACACCCTCCATGACCCCCTAGGTTCTGGAGATTTCGGGGTTCAAAGGAAACCAGGGGATTTCCTTGGGAAGCCAGGGGTAGCTAGGGCAGCTAGGGGTTCCCTGGCTATCTGACGTCATCGCGCTATGTGTGATACATCAGGAGGTGAGGGGGAACCCGGAGGTGGAGCCGCCATCTAACATGGCGGCCCCCACCGGAGCTAAATCGCGATGTGGCGCCGAACGGCGCTGCATCGCAATCTGGCATGTAAGGGGTTAAAAAAAGTCACCGCTTTGAAGGACAGTGTAAACCCTCCCGATCGGGAGGGAGAGGAATCCTAAAGGATCCCCCTCCCTTTCAGGCAATCTCCTGGCATTGCAGTGGGGTCGCCTGGAAATGGCATGGCGCGATGATGTCATTGACGTCGGGAGGGGCTTAACTGAGGACGCTGAAGTCAGAACACCGCCGGACCCCGGACAGAGAGGTGAGTATTTCCACCGGAGCTCCCGCTTGCGGATGACGTATGGGGAATGTCCTCCACATATAGCGGGAGTCAATGAGGACGTTCCCCACACGTCATCCGCAGCGAAGGGGTTAAACACCTTTTAAAAATTAACAGAATTACGTTCTTTATTTATGCAGTTCAGTGGCGTTTGGTGGTCAGTTCTGCGGTTTTTGCTTGCGTTCAGCAGGCTAAACGGCTGGGTTCGTTGTGTTCGGCTTGCTGAGCGACTGCCTTTGGTGGCATTTTGACAGACTGGTTGGCAGTCTGCTTGGTGTCGTTCGGCAGTCTGTTCAGCGGCATTCGGTGGCGTTCGGCCGTCTCCGGTGGCTCCATGTTCGGCTCACTTTGGGGACCCCGCAGTGATTAGTGAATTTACAGCAGGGTCGACAAACTGAAATCGCCGAATCGCAATGAAGTGTGCTGAATGAAAGAGCACCAAAGTTTGCCTGAAATTTCGGTTATCTTTGAATAACCCTCATATCAGAATGACCCTACAATTGACATTTCTATGATAGAGAAAACCAGAAAACAAGCAGCGTAACAATAGTAATACTTATATTCGGGAACCGTTTTTCTACCGTGCCTTTACAAGTGAGATCAAAGAAAACAACGGAGCACATGGTGTGATATTGCATATATAGCTGCAATAAATAAATGTGATATAAAAGTTGCCCATTCGCATGTAGCAGAACCTATGAAACCTGGTTCTCTTATGCTAATCTTGATGACAGCTATGGTGTGGCACAGCACTTTTTTTGGTCTGGTCCAAGATGTTCCTCAAAAGAATACAAAGAACTGCACAGGGTAGTATGTTGGAGCAAATTCCAAATATCATAAAAGTGGGGAATAAGGACACCCGATGTTGGAGACTAGAAGTGAAACCTGGCTCAGATTTGCGCACCTGTGCTACGTTTTGGGGTGGTGACAGACCTTTTCTGTCCTTCTTGTTGTAACATATATAGTAATTTATAAAATACTGAATGGGCGTTTAGGCAATGGTATACATTTTGTTGATGCTACGGTCAGCTTTCCTCATGTTATAGCTGCATTTTCTACTTTTCAAACATATACTTATTCTACATCTGTGGTATATACCCTCTGCATTTTAAAAACCTTGCTGGCTCTTTAAATAATCACACTATCTATTACATACCACTCCATCAAACTTTGTGTTTACTCCGGCATTTACCTATCCCATGGTGCACCCAAGTAAACCCTATCTCTTGACTCTCGTGCTTCAAAGGCTCCTTCTGGTGCCCCAATATCGAGATATCTCGATCTGGTGATCTGCAGCCGAAAAGCTAATTAAATTAGTTTGCTGCAAACAAATTTTGTTTGCTTTTGGACTGCAGAATGTGCCCCCAAAGTTTTAGCCCTGTGTGCATAATGCCCAAAGAGCTAAAACTGTAAAATCGGCAGCTGAAAGCTCCAAAATATCTGGCTTTCAGAAGCAGGCAACAGCCGATGCAGGGAAAAAAAAGAAGAAAATAGACCTGCTGTAACTCAATTTGGCAGTAGATGATGCCATCTACTGGCCAAATTGGTTATTCACAGTAATAGCTGATACTGTAAAACTAAATAAAAATGATTTTACAAAAAAATCACTGGTTTCTGACTATGTTTTTTTTGGAAAATCACTTGGTAGTGAAGGGGTTAAGAATGGGTATGCAGCACCAAAAACAATAGGTATAAAAGGAGTAGTATTCAACAACGCAAAATCAGATGGATTCACTTTTTTATTCATACATGTATTTCTGATAAAGAAAACTTTACGAGTATGATTTTAATTTATCTACATGTTCGCAATTTTTCAAGATCAGAAGAACGACATCTGTAACCGTAGATTTGGACAGATTATATCCCATTTTCCTACAGTTACACTCTGCCAGTATATTCAAAGAAAATGTCAGGACTGCATGAGATGGTATTTTAAATCCACATGAACAAGAATGGCAAAAGTTGTCTTTGCTCACTAATGTGTCACTTAAACCTATAAACTGTTACATATAAAAGAAATTTGTAATGTAGGAATGATCTTTTTCTTTCTGTACCTATTACGGGCTCTATTACATTCTTCGCGTTAAAACGCTCGCGCAGCGCGTGATTTTTTGTGCGAAGCGTTAAACGTTAACGCGCGTAAATTAACGCTGGTATTACAATCCGAGCGCATTTTTTCATCCGTCAAAAAATAACGCGCATATAAAAAGACGTGCAAAAACGAGCCCGCATTAACACTGCGCGCAGAAATCGGTGGGCAGTTTTTTTACGCGATTCTGCCAATCAGAATTAGGAACCACAATTGTCTCCCGTTAGGTTTTTGCGCCTGCCAAAATCAATCTGCGTATATGTGCTGCAGCAATGATAAAAACACGCACAACTTCTCCATTTTATTGTTTGGGTATGTGTAGAATGTGTAACTATACGTTGCTGCATATTTTTTTTTGGGCTGGTGTATTTGGTTTCGGCCAGAACGTTCAGATTTGCCATTAACACCAGCTTTTCAAAGACGTTAAAATTATGCGCGCAATCGTTGTCCGTTAAATTTTGCGCATAGATTGTAATACCATCCACGTACCAGCGCACAAACGCATTTGCGCTCACAATGTTAAGTATAGGACACGCAAAGTACATTACGCTCACAAAGGGTTCGCGCAGGTTCACCCGCGGTAGATGTTAACGTGCATTTTTTGCGCAGACATTGTAATACGACGTTCTGCGCAAAGGGTTTTGACCCTCGCGTTAATGCGTTTTTGCGCACGTGTTAACGTTTGCGCGAAGAACGTAATAGATCCCTACATCATTACAACTACTTTCACCCTGACAAAAAACTGCTTAATGATAGTTACTGATATAATCGACAAGTCATTCGCTATCAGAGAACCCTACGGGAAGGGATGTCTGTTCCTAATGTTCATTATTTATAATGTCTCTTGTTTATGCTTGGTCATTGTAAAACGCTGTGGAATCTGTTGGTGCTTTTATAAGTGACTGTATCTGTAGCCCTGTGATTTGATACAGCAAACTCTGTGTTCTGGATACAAAAGTCATGAATTCCAGAAGAGCTGTTAAATTCTGAGCACTAGGTGGAGTTAGAAACCCCTTATACATCTGAACTACAATAGATTCTTGCTCATATTCCTAATATATAGCAACAAATTCTACGGCGCTGGATAATGACCAACAGAATAAAAGAGCACAGCAGTAATTACTATATTAAGGTATACCTGTAATTCACCATGACCTTTGGAAGCATGAAACCCAGATTCCATATTTCACTTTGCTGCAAATATTATTATTATCATCATCCTTTATTTACAGTATATACCAGTAGATACTCGAGTATAGCGCGACCCGAATATAACACGATGGATAGAGATTTATTATGTAAATGAGAGAATACTCAAGACTCGAATATAACGCGAGGAACACAATTTTACTGTACCGGTAAACAATTAAAATCCTTCCAGGTTCTCTTAACACAGTCAGACTATACCCCTCAGGTCAGGGTGTTCTGCTCTAATATGATTGCAGTTGTTACTAAGTATGAAGCCGCCGGCCACCCGTCTTCTTTACTAGTGATTAGATGGCTGGCGGAGGCGAGCGAGGTGAATTATTAAGGAAATATACGTATCTGGCGGCGCGATAAAAATCGCTATGGATAGTCTGGATGCTCTCTTATAGTAATACGCCCATAACAACATGCGGAAAGAGACAAGAGAATATAATGGTGCAGTACATAATGAATTGTATGGAATATATAAAATGACACGTGTCCCACTCACAAATGTAGAGCCTCAACACGAGGTGTTGAGGTGTTCGAGGTGAATTATTGGCTTAAACCAAGCATGCCCTATGGCCGTGATGGACCCAACCTCTCCTGAATCCGGGAGTTCCTGAAGTGTTTGCAAGCATCAAGGAGTCCATATTCACTTCAGCGAGACTACCACAACATTCGGGAGAGTTGGGATCCAGAGCAAGGCAAGTGTTTTTTTTTGTTTTTTTTACACGCGATGCAGAGGTCTCGAATATAATGCGACCCCTCCAATTTTAAGGTAAATTTTTGTCACAAAATCTAGCGGTATACTCGAGTATCTACAGTAATGCCACATATTCTGCAGGGTTTACAAGATCGGTGTACAATGTGTTGATACATTAGAATACCACACATGGATGATACGGCCTGATTCAGGGGGTCCCTGTGCCCAAATGAACGTAAAGTCTATATATATGAGAAGTACAAGTATTTTTGTAAGGTAGGTGCATCCATATTGTTAGGTGTCTTAACCAAGGACACGTGCTGTGTCTTCTGAGTGGGATCAGAGTATATTTTCCATGATTGTAGATCATTGACCTGGTGGTTAGGTTGAACCTGCTTCCTGTAAAGTCGAGATTTGCCTCTCCACAGTTGTATTGGAGGGATGTGCTGAACGGGATTTGACTTGCTTCTCTATGGTCAAAGAGAGGAGACTTTAGCACTAGACTCCGCAAAATTATTATTAAACTCATAAGGACCACTGACCTACATAATACGTCCTGAGAAAAAAATTCCCCTTAAGGACCAAGGACGTACTATGTATGTCAGGGTCCTTTATCCCCCCTCCTTCCATATACTCACCTCTCCGCTGGATTTTCTTCCTTGAAGCCAGCCCGATGTTTTTATGGGCCCCAGTCGTCGCAATGACGTCTTCGCCGTGCGCGATGAGGTCATTTTCAGGCGCCCCCCAGTGCCTGCAGGAGGAACCTGACAGGTGAGGGAGCGAGGACATTTGGAACACTCTCCCACCTCAACGGCTGAAGCAAGAAAAAAAAGAAAGGTATCACTGGAGAGGGCAGATTCTGCCCATATCAGCGGTACCTCTCTATAACCCCGTAGGTGCTAGATCGCGATTGACCTAGAATTTTCACTTCTCCAGTCATTCTCCTGGTTTTCACCTCTCTCTGAATAACCCTGTAAGAGTCAATGCCTTGTGCTGCATTTACCCTTTAGGCTAGTGTCAGATGAGCGTCTTTGGAGAGCGGAAGGAACATCTGTAAGTGTGGACGTTCCTTCCACTCGACACCCGTCTGGCCACCTTGCTGAGCGCACTCCGTGCGCTCAACGCTGCAAAGCGCAATCCTCCTATGGAGAATTGCGCTTTGCAGCTGCGTCAACGCACGTCCTAGCGCTTTGCCGGAGAGTCTTGGATAACGGACGCTTGTTGTAGTCGCATTTCATGTGTGCGCACAGGCTTGCACAAGCCTGTGACCTGCCCTGTTGCAGCGTCTCAATGCTGCGACGGACGCCGGAAAGCACGTCAGTATGGGCGCGCATAGCGCGCTCGTCTGACGCCAGCCTTAGTGGCTCAATATCACTATCAGAGTCATGATAGAGGCCAAAGTATTTTTCTGTAATTACTAGGGATGTGCGTTTCGGGTTTCGGAATTTCGGAATTTTCACGAAATTTCCCGATTCGGGTCTTTCGATTCGGCCGAAAATCCGAAATTTTTTAGATCCGAAAAAGTCGAATCCGAACTGTTTTCCGAACCGAATCGAAAAAATTTCGGAATTTCGAATGGACTTGGAATGTGTCAAATCGAAATCTATTGCTTTGAAACGAGAACAGACTTTCCGAAAAAACGAAAAATTTACCAAATCGAAAATTTTTCAGAATTTTCGAATGGACTTGAAATGTGTCAAATCGAAATCTATTGCTTTGAAACGAGAACAGACTTTCCGAAAAAACAAAAAATTTGCCAAATCGAAAATTTTTCGGAATTTTCGAATGGACTTGAAATGTGTCAAATCGAAATTTATTTTCCCTCTATTCATGATTTCAGTTCCATTCGGGATTTCGGTACCATTTCGTTAAGTCTGGACATCGTATATTTAACTAGTATCGGTTATATGGCTGATTCTGTAAATTTTTTTATTGTTTCCAAAGATCCGATACGAATTTTCGTATTTTGGTCAGATCCGATTCGTCCGCGGGTCGCACATGCGCGCGCGCGCACATGTCGTAACTTTATTGAGCCAGTTTTATTGACAACTTTTTGAACAAAATTTTGTTTTTATTATTCTTCATAATGGCCGCTGCCAGAGAGGAGTGCTGCACAAGCACCTCGTCTTCATCTCAGATGCACCACCGGCACCCAAGAAGAAACGGGCCCAAAATATGGCGTTTGAGGAGATGTTGGAGCTGGTCCGCATCTTTGATAGAAAAGATTACGATTGCCGGAAGGGACCTTACCGCAGCAAGAATAACGACAGAAAAGATCGTATCCTTGACAAGCTACGCACTACCATTTTGGAGAAGTTTGGGAAGGACCGGACGAAGGACCAGCTACGGAAACGCTGGTCTGATTTAAAAGTACGGGAGCAGGAGCAGCTGAGGCGCATCCGCCGCGTCATAGCGAAACGTAAGTGTCATGTTATATTGTAAAGCGCTGCGCAAACTGTTGGTGCTATATAAATCCTGTATAATAATAATAATAATGTGCTTGCATGTGCTAATGTGTGCAGAAATACCTTGATTTATCTAGTCCTTTTTTCATGCAATGTGATTGTGTATAGCTTTGCGTTTTCACAACTCGTCATACATGCATTTTTGCCATAGTTTTTTTTTTTGTGATTTTACGTATTCGTGAAAATTGTGACATTTGATGTATGTAGATGAAGTTACAATGCTGGATTTCTTTTGGCACTGTGTGTATAGTCTGTAGTGTGCTGGGGGGGGGGAGGTTGTTGTGATTGAGTGATGCATACGAGATGACCCGCAGCTTGCCCAATATTGGCTCCCACCTGCGCATCAAAAAAAATCTCTGCGTCTTTGCTAAAGTGATAGGATGGGACATGTAGTTCTTCTGAAAATGCATCCAAACAGAGCTGCGTTCAATACAGCCTCAGCAGCTGCTGCAGCAGTGTCATTGAATGCTTTAGATGCAAATTTCAAAACAAAATGGCGGATTTCTGTTGTTGTTTCTGCAATATCCAGTTTTATTATTAGCAGAAACTGAAAGTGAAACTGAGGCTGAGGCCTTCTATAAAATAACTAAAAGCAGTCACACAATGCGCTTTGTACGCACACAACACAAATAATAGTTTTTATTGAATAAACGTAATGTTTACTTCTGAAAAAAATATATAAATGAACGGTAATATATGTCTGTGCAGAGGAAATAAATAAATATTTGTGACTTTAGAACTATGAGATGGGAGTAGTGGGGGGTCAAGCTGGTAGTGGGGTAGTGGAGGGGTGTCGCAATACTTTCGGCAATATATTGTATAGATATACCATTTTTTCCAGTCTGCATTATTTACGTGTTATATTTTTTGGATTTGGCAGAAGACAGGAAGAAGGCCGCCGAAACTGCCCGGGCAGGGACCAGTGCCCCAGCGGAGGAGGAGGGGGAGCCACGGGCGACACCAGCGCTGGTATATACTGTTTTATTTTGCAACGACTTTTGGTCAAAAACAGAAACATTTTTTGTTTACTGTATTTTAATTTAATTTTTTTATGTATAGCACAAGAGGAGCAGGAGGAGGAAGAGGAGGAAGAGGAGGATGTAGAGAGTCAGCCGGAGCAGCAGGAGGCCGCCAGTCCAGGTTTTTTTTTTTACTGTTGTATTTTGTATCGACTTTTGTTCAAAAATAAATCAGTTTTGTTGTTTACTGTATTTTTTATTTCTTTAATTTCTTACATATAGCACTGGATATGCAGACAGTGGTGGTGGTGGAGGAGTCGGAGGAGTCGGAGACTCAGGAGGCCGCCAGCACTGGTATATACTACTGTTATATTTTTTCAAGACTTTCAGTCAAAAATAGAAACCTGCTTTACTTACTGTATTTTCCTTCTTTCATTTATTGGATATATAGAAGGAGAAGCCAGACGCCGACGGGAGGCGATCGGCGAGCTTCGCCTGGCAGCTACTGCCGTCAACTCCCTACAAGAACTGCTCCAGGAACTGCGGGAGCACATAACCAATGCCGCAGACCTCCTGGAGCAGCAGTGAGACCAATGGCAGCCTCCTCCAGAATGTGCCTCAGCTGCTCCTGCTCGCGTGCCTTGAGGTCGGACCAGCGTTTTCAGAGATGGTCCTTCGTCCAGTCCTTCCCGAACAGCTCCAGGATGGTGGTGCGTAGCTTTTCAAGGATACGATCCTTGCGGGTGTTATTCTTCCTGCCGTAAGGGCCCATACAGCAATCGTAATCTTTGCAGTCCAAGATGCGGACCAGCTCCAACATCTCCTCAAATGCCAGTAACTTGTTGGGCAGTTTGCCATCCTTGGCATGTTCCCTTCCCTATGTTAATATGTTGTAAATAAATTTTCTATTTTTTCACTATTTTCCTGTTTGTGTGCGTTGCTTTTCCTTACTTAATAAGTTAATATGTATTGCTTGGTTTCCACACTGTTAAAATTATATGTACATAAATGTATTGACATTTCTATGGACCCTTTGTCATAAATTTGTCAACATATTTGTGGCCATGAATGTGACTGTGCACATTCTACACTTCCTGCCTGGTCAAAAAATGTCACACACTAACACAACCTTGTTGTAAGGCCTTGAGATTTGATTACCGACGTGGCCTGGTTTTTTGTTAAGCTTAGGCGATGTCACAACAACACGGATTTTTGTCCACAGTCACATTCATTGTATAACCAAGAATTTATCAAAAAATATTGATGGCAGCACTGCATGAAGTCTTCTCCGACACAACCCAAAGATCCTTAGTGCGGCTCAGGTCTAGTTTATTTGTCCCTGTTTGCAGCTTCACACAACACCTCCTCCCAGCTATGAGCTCTCTCTCTCCCACCGCTGCCCGCTAAGACGCTGCCCGCCAACATGGTCATGTCTTTGCAGGAAGACAACAGCGTGGGGAACAGCAGCTGCTGACAGTCCCAAGACCTCGTCACAATGACGTCAGTTTTGGAGTTAACCCCTAACTGTGACCAATGGTGGAGATAGGGGGTTCATTGGAACCCCAATCTCCCGATCCGCGGCAGCTATCGGTTGGTTAATGTTTGGTATCTTTGGATCGACCAGAGCATGGCCTTTCCAACAATACCAAACATGACAATGTTAAAAAATTTAAATAAAAAAAAAAAAAAATACAGGTTTTTTGTTTTGTTTTGTTAATGCAGCAATATTGTTGCCATTTCACTTATAATGTGAACAATGATGCTGCACTAAGGATTTTTGTATGGGGTGCGTTTGTTAAAAATAGTGTAATTGTCACCCAAAAAAATATAACAAGTCCCCTTTTCAATTTTTTTTAACAAACGCAACTTATAAAATATAACCGCAAACACTCGCATGTTAAAATGTGAAAAAACCACTTTACACCTTGTAAAACAAACATTGAAAATTCTAATTTTATTGCATTTTTTGTTATAATATACAGACAGGACATGACGCATACATATGATAATGATATATTATGAATCATCTGCCGAGTCTGCCGGAAAGAACGATATATAACATGTCTGGGTCATATTATAAAAGAAGGCTTCAAAACGCGTTTAAACAAGAGGAGCGAAACTGTTAAAAATTAGCTCAGCAGCAGACCGCAGTGCCGCACACAGGTGTGAAGGGAAGCCGTGAAATGCCTCAGCAGCGAAAGGGTTAATTTATATTTTTGTCTGTTTTAAATCATTTTGTTTTATTATTTTTTTTCATTTCAGATCATTTTGATCAACTATTTTTCCGTTTTAAAACATTTTTGTTCTGGTTTTTATTTTTAAAGTCAGACCATTCGGGTCAGTTTACCGTTTTTTAAATCGTTTTGTTCTTTTTTTTTTGTTCCTTGGCTTTCATACCATTTTTTTAATGTGATTAAATAAATAAAGTTGTGAAATGTATATTCATAAGAAAAAAAGGATCTTTATTTAATAAAAAAAAAAACACGATAGAATCGCCAGAATTATCGTATCGTCAGAATGAATTATTGGATCCGAAAAACAAACCTAAAATTTATTATAAAAAAAATATATAAAGTATAAAAAAGTAAACCATAGTACTTTACATCAAAACGAATAGAGTTAGACACTTTGAAATGAGGAGAACAGACGTTCCGAAAAAAAGAAAATTTCCGAAATCACGAAAAGTCGATACAAAAAGAGCAAAGTGACCCGAAAACACGAAAAATGGTCGATATTCCAAAAAAATGTACGCAATCGAAAATTTTAAACATCAGAACAAATCGAACCGAAAAAAAAATCGTGCACAAGCCTATTAATATCTGACATCCCGATGTGAAACATCAGGACTTTTGCATTAGATTTCGACCATTTTTATTTTTTAACTTCTGGATAGTCGAAAATCGATCTATCCAAAAAGTCCAATGTTTCACATCATTCTGAACTTTGTTTGGATAGAGTAAGTCCGTGGGCGTGTGGCCGTTAAATGTAATACCAGTGGCGTTGTAACATGGGGACGGGGGTGCGGCCCGCACCAGGTGACACCCGCCTTTAGGGTGACACCGTCACCCTAAGGGCGGGTGTCTCACCCTCCGCCACGTTTTTCGCTCCCTGCGAGCGTCCGAAGCATGCAGCTTCGGCGCTCGCCTGGAGGAAACACGTCACCAGCCAATCGCAGCTGGTCACGTGGCTCCCCCTGGCGAGCGCCCAAGCTCCGCGCCGCCGGACGCTCTGAGGGAGCGAAAAAGGCGGCGGAGGTGAGCTGGGGCCATTATCATGAGGTGCTGGGGCATTCCATGTGCTGGGGCATATCCAGGAGGAGCTGGGGCATATCCACGAGGAGCTGGGGCATGTCCACGAGGAGCTGGGGCATGTCCACGAGGAGCTGGGGCAAATCCATGTGTGAGCTGGGGAATATCCACGAGGAGCTGGGGCATATCCACGAGGAGCTGGGGCAAATCCACGAGGTGCTGGGGCAATATCCATGAGGAGCTGGGGCATATCCATGTGCTGGGGCATATCCAGGAGGAGCTGGGGCATGTCCACGAGGAGCTGGGGCATGTCCACGAGGAGCTGGGGCATGTCCACGAGGAGCTGGGGCAAATCATGTGTGAGCTGGGGAATATCCACGAGGAGCTGGGGCATATCCACGAGGAGCTGGGGCAAATCCACGAGGTGCTGGGGCAATATCCATGAGGAGCTGGGGCATTTCCATGTGCTGGGGCATATCCAGGAGGAGCTGGGGCATGTCCACGAGGAGCTGGGGCATGTCCACGAGGAGCTGGGGCATATCCATGAGGAGCTGGGGCAAATCCATGTGTGAGCTGGGGAATATCCACGAGGAGCTGGGGCAAATCCATGTGTGAGCTGGGGCATATCCACGAGGAGCTGGGGCATGTCCACGAGGAGCTGGGGCATGTCCACGAGGAGCTGGGGCATGTCCACGAGGAGCTGGGGCAAATCCATGTGTGAGCTGGGGAATATCCACGAGGAGCTGGGGCATATCCACGAGGAGCTGGGGCAAATCCACGAGGTGCGGGGCAATATCCATGAGGAGCTGGGGCATATCCATGAGGATGTCGGATGTCGGCCAAGCTTCCGGGAACTCCCCCTGAGGACTGGCGTCATCGTGCATAGCACGATGACGCCAGTCCTGGAGTTAACCCCTAGCTGCCACCAATGGTGGAGATAGGGGGTTCATTTTGGAACCCCCTATCTCCCGATCCGTGGCAGCTAGGGGTTAAAGTTTGGTATTGTTGGATCGGCCAGAGCATGGCCGTTCCAACGATACCAAACACGAATGTGAAAAACGTTTGTAAAAAATTAAAAATAAAAAATATATTAAAAAATTATAAAAAAAAAAATAAACAATTTTTTTTCTTTTTTTTGGTTTGTTAATGCAGCAATATTGTTCCCATTTCAATTATAATGTGAACAATGATGCTGCACTAACGATTTTTGTATGCGGTGCGTTTGTTAAAAATTTTGTAATTTTCCCCAAAAAAAATTGTAACGAGACCCCATCTCTAATTTGTTTAACAAGCGCACCCCATACAAAATATAACCGCAATTGCTCGCATGTTAAAATGTGAAAAAAAACACTTTACACATTGTAAATTATTGAAAAATCATATTTTATTGCATTTTTTGTTATAATATACAGACAGGTCATGACGTATACATATAATAATGACATATTATGAATCTGCCGAGTCTGACGGAAAGAACGATATATAATATGTCTGGGTCATATACTAAAATAAGCCTTCAAAACGCATTTAAACATGATGAGCAAAACCGGTAAAAATGACCTCAGCACAGGGGCGTGAAAAGCCTCAGCAGCGAAAGGGTTAATTAAAAAAAACACGATAGAATCGCCAGAATTATCGTATCGACATAATGAATTATTGGATCCGAAAAACAAACCAAAAATTTATTATAAAAAATATATAAAGTAGTATTAAAAAAGTAAACCATAGTAGTTTTCATCAAAACGAATAGAGTTAGACAGCTTTGAAACGAGAACAGACGTTCCGAAAAACCGAAAAGTTCCGAAAAACGAAAAGTTCCGAAAACCGAAAAGTTCCGAAAAACGAAAAGTTCCGAAAAACGAAAAGTTCCGAGAAACGAAAAATGGGCGATATGCCAAAAACCATGTACAATTCCGAAAAACGAAAATTTCCGAAATAACGAAAAGTCGATACAGAAACCTAGTAAAGTTACCCGAAAATACGAAAAATGGTCGATATTCCGAAAAATAAATGTACCCGAAAACCGAATCGAGCCGAACCGAATCGAAACAGAAAGCAGTCGAAACGAACCTAATCGAAAAGTTTAAAAATTCGAAAAATCGAATCGAATCGAATCGAAAAAAAAATCGGTGCACATCCCTAGTAATTACAGTTGCAAGACTAAAAGGTAAAGTCTGATACCTATGGGGTGCTCACTGACACTGATTTGTATAATAAAGAGGTTCAAGTAACCCAGCTTAAATTTTACAACTGCGCTCATTGTTATGCAGTCTTTACCTTTACAATGGAGCAAACATAAAAAGTATAAAATTAAAACGGAGTGGTGTGGTAGCATAGGAATAACATGAAATAAATACAGATAACAGGTGTTTTTGTATTGTTGTACAGCAATGTTTCCCAGTCCTGGTCCTCAAGTAACCCTAACAGGCCAGGTTTGCCAGATATCTGAAGCGCAGCACAGGGGATACGATTTGCTGCTCAGTGATTGCAGGATTCAGCCTACATTTCCCCAAGGTGATCCTTAAAACCTGGCCTGTTAGGGGTACTTGAGGACAATATTTGGGAACCACTGCTGTACAGGAACAAGATATAAAATTATGTAAAAAATATGTACTTAAATAAAATATTCATCTATTAATGAATGTCTTACAAAATGTTACAGGCAGGGGTGGAGTGAAGGTTTAGCAATTAAACCTCTTATCACAATACATGAGGCATGTAGAGAATGAGCAGAATCAAGAATATTGCTTATGTAGGGAATGCAAAAATTGTGAAAATGGAAAGAGTGCTCTAATCTCTAGTTCATGAGTGGCTATATGAAATATGCACCAATTTTTTGAAATGTAGTTTCCTAAGCTGCTTCTTAACTAGGGATGAGCCGAACACCCCCCGAGTTCGGTTCGGATCCGAACCTGAACTTTCCAAATGTTCGAATCCGAATCCGAACCCGAACCCGAACTCAAACTCAATACAAGTCAATGGGGCTGAAAATTCGGTTTTTAGAGTGCCCTCCAAGAGGGCATATATACTAGATATTTGCCATAAAAGGTGTATGGGGGTCCGGGTAGTGCCCTGGGGGACAGGAAACAAGGACAAAAAGTTTTAAAAAAAACGTTTTTAAAGGGACAGTGAGTTTTCCATGAAATAAGGGTTAAAAATAAAAATGAAAAATTCCTTCAAATATCGTGCCTAGGAGGTCCCCATAACCTGCCTGTGAAGTGGCGAATTTGTAGGATGTATAGAAACACTTAAAAACAAAAAAATGATGTTTCAAATGACGGTAAATGCTTTTATTTTAATCTATCCATAAACAACTGCTTGCGGCGGCAGCCTGTATGAAAAGAGGAGACATTTTCGGACACGCAGAAAAAGTTTAGTGATTTTTTTGGCTAAATTATTGTGAAACTTATGCAGACTTTGGATGAAAGTAACAATAGGTGCTTTAAGGCTGGGGTCAGACTAGCGCACTTTTAACGTGCGTTTAGGCGCACTTAATCACGGCCGCACTAGCAGCAAATGACACGCAATGACGGCCAACATACGAAGTACGGCCGCACGAAAGTCCGGCCGTGAAACGCAAGTGGAAAATGAACGCATTTTTTCGAGAACGCTGATCCGCTAGTACTGACGTACAGAGTGCGCTGCGTCCGCATAGCGGTGTGTGTGCGTGATTAGGAGACGTCAGACGCTGCTCATGTCAAGCCAACATAACGTCCAGACACCCAAAGTTTCCTGGTTTGGATCCGTAAAAAATCACGCACAAAAATGCGCATCGTATGACCGTTTAAGCGCTTTCCGTGAAAAAATACCTCAATGCGTTCGGACGCACTTTTTGACTTTCACTGTGAAAAATGCGTTCGTTTGACCCTAGCCTACAATTGGGCCCTTAGCGTTGGCAACAGTGCCATCACACAGTCTCACCCCTCTGAGGATATGAATCTGATACGGGCGTCAGTGGCAGTGCATCCAAATATTGTGCCTTTGGTGCCAGGCCAGCAAGTGCCATCATATCTCTGTGGTATTGTGGAAGAGTGCCGGAGTGGACCATGCGGTCAGGGCCTGTGCTAGACTATTTTGCGCCCTAGGCAAGACCAGCTACTTGCACCGCCCCAAAAAAAAACGACACAACATGAAACTGCTAAATTTCTTTTTACTTAAGAATAAAGTTTGAAAAGCACCAATAGTAAAGGTAAAATAAATATAAATAAACTGTATTAAACCATTTTAAATTAACTCTATTAAACAAATTAAAATTAACTGTATTGAACAAATATAAATTAACGAAAAAAAAATAAGAGTTGTCACGTAAGTTTCAATTTCAGACACATCAAAATTTCACTTTGCGTGCCTTATCCTTTGCAAATTTTCATCATGCGTATATATATATATATTGCCCAGGCCAGCTCACATCATGCGTATATATATTGCCCAGGCCAATCCCCTGGTGGAGATAGGGGGTTCATTTGAACCCCGATATCTCCAGGCATCTAGTGGGTCATGGAGGGTGTCAATCGAAAGGCCTGAGCATGGCCTTTCGAATGATACCCAACATGACCAGGTAAAAAGTAGAAAAAACAAACAAAAAAAAAAAACATGTATTATTATGTGTTATTTTTATTAATGCAGCAATATTGTTCACATTGCAATTATAATGTGAACGATGATGCACTAATGATTTTTTTCTATGGGGTGTGTTTGCTATAAATCACGTAATTCCCCCCACAAAATGTAACAAGTCCCCATTTCTATTTTTTCTACAAGCGCACCCCATAGAAAACATAACCGCAAATGCTCATGTGCTAAAATGTGAAAAAAACCAACACTTTACACACTGCAGATGATTAAAAATTCAATTTTTATTGCATTTTTTTCATAATGTACAGCCAGGACAGGACGTATACATATAAAAATTATATATTATGAATCTGCGGAGTCTGCCGGAAAGAACGATATCTAACATGTCGGTCATTTAACAAAATGTGGCTTCAAAATCGCGTTTAAACATGATGAGCGAAAGCGGTAAAAATGAGCTGAGCACACAGCGGTGAAATACAGCATATTAGAAGTTTTAGGAGGGAAATTAACACTTCTCAAATCTCAATCAGAAGCACACCACCCCACCCCCTCAGTATAGTCTACAATGTATCAAATTTATTAGACCAGACTAAAACACCTGTTGTTGTTATGCTGTTTGAAAAACACAGGTCATTTAGAGTTGAGAATCTTTGCACGTACACATTAGTTTTTTATTCAATATCTAATAATCCATTGCTTATAATATTCTGCAGTAAAGAGTCTCTTTATTTCTAGATTTTTTAGTATTTTTTTAAGCATTTTCTATACTTTTTTCAAAATTTCTTTTTTTTTGCGAACTCAAACCGAACACACCCAAAAAGTTCGAAGTTCGCGAACTTTCGAACAACCAAAGTTCGGTTCGAACTCCGAACCATCCGAACCGAACAGCTCGTCCCTATTCTTAACCTCTTCACTACTGAGATTGAGATATCTCGGGCTTCAAAGGCACCATCCTGTGCCTGATGTGGAGATAACTTGATCTGCAGCTTTGCAGCCCAAAAGCAAATGAAACTTGTTTGCTGAAAATTAATTTTGTTTGCTTTTGGGCTGCAGACAGTGCCCCCAAAGTTTTAGCCCTGTGGGCATAATGCCCAAAGAGCTAAATCTGTGTAAAATTAGGTAACTGGATGTCCTGACCTCGGACATTCAGCAAGCCGATACATTTGTTGCAGTGAATGATGGGCTGCGACTGTAAACCAATTTGGCAGTAGATGGCACCATCTACTGGCCAAATATGTTAGTACAGTAAAACATTTATTGGGAGTATTTGTAAATATTTCATACACTATAATTAATTAGAAATATTTTTTCAAGAAAAAACACTGGTTCCTGACTAAGGTATTTTGGAAAAAAAGTGAAGGGGATAAATATGAAAGATTTGTTGTAAGTGACTGATCCCACATGCAATAATTTTTATGTATTTCTAATAAAAGATGTGTCTATATGTGATTATCCAAAAAAACACTGCAAAGAACCAGCAGTGTTTTGGAAACAATATTTTTAATTAATTATACAGTAAGAAATATTTAGAAATATTCCCAATGTATTCCTTATTGTAATATTGACAGGCAGATGTTGCCCTCAGCTGGCCAAATTAAGTTACTACAGTTCTGAGCTCCATGGATAATCTTCATACTTTAGAGACATTCCCCAGCTTGTTTTAAAAATGTTAGCACCTTGGGCATCAAGCCAACAGTGCTAAAACCTGTAGAAAACAAATTTAATTTGTACTGATTCAACTGAAACACCTTGAGAAATGCAGCTAATTAATATATTCAAATATCTTGATATTCTGTCGAAATTGTACAGACGGTTTTCAATGTAGGATAATTAATCAGCATTGTGGGATTTGTAGTCATTACAGTATTATCTGGTGTTTACAGGATGCCTGCAGGCCACAAAATCATAACATGATCTAAGCCAGCTATCTATAGGAATGCATTGTATGAACTTTTAAGGGAAGCAACTGGTAAATATGAATGATTTTGGGATGTCACGGCAAGCATTAAGATCTTAAAGCACAGGACCTTTCACCTCCTTCTAAACTAGTTAAACGACCACAAGGGAATCCAAACCAAGGTCATTTATATTCATGAAAATGCTCTGATATAAATCATTGACAACGAGTTTAGCATCTAATACCTAATGAAATGAGATGCTATCGACTCAGGAATATCAATGTATTACTAAAACAGCTACAAAGAGTCAATAATTTTGTTTGAAAGATAAAATAAACCACATGCAGATTAAAAAGCCTCTCCATAAATAATGCAGCAAAGGATTTAATAGTTTTACTTATAAAGTGCCATATGATAATTAGGAAATTATTGTGTTTCTATATTAACCAGCTGAAGCTTTCATTCTTTCTTTCTTTCCTTCTTTATTTTTCTCTCTTTTCGTTTTTTTCTGTCTTTCTTTCTTTCTTTCTTTATTTTTCTCTCTTTTCATCTTTCTTTCTTTTTCTCTCTTTTCGTCTTTCTTTCTTTCTTTTTCTCTCTTTTTGTCTTTCTTTCTTTCTTTTTCTCTTTTTTTGTCTTTCTTTCTTTATTTTTCTATCTTTTTGTCTTTCTTTCTTTCTTTATTTTCCTCTCTTTTCGTCTTTCTTTTTCTCTCTCTTTTCGTCTTTCTTTCTTTCTTTCTTTCTTTCTTTCTTTCTTTCTTTCTTTCTTTCTTTCTTTCTTTCCCTCCCTTATGGGTCAGAAAATAAATAAATGCTACCACTTTAATTTCAACCAGCGCCCTTTTCATCACCTCTCATCAAACTCCTGTAGGTGTACCAAGTCAGGGATCTAACAGAGGATAGGGAAGTCCACTTTGAGGAGATTGCAAAAAGTTACAGTGAATGCATCATGTTACATCTTTTTAAAGAATGATAACTTTGAAAGATTTGCTCTTATGTTACAAAATTAACCCTCAGCTTTATACTGTACATTGGTGCTTAGGTATGAACAGGTGCTTGGGAATCAAATATTCAAAGCATGTTTCATTAATGATAATTTATGTCCCAATTATTTTGTGAAGTATTCCCTATGATTCCATTTCTTGCGTCTCATTTAATCTCAGACACTGTTTTAGATTTCACAAAGAAGACAGGGCCTTAGGTCTTCCGACAATGGCAGATATATTGGAAAAATTTGGCGAAATTTCGACCCTACATGAGCCTTTCTCTAGCCGGCTTATTTTAGGGCCAAATTGCCTCTGAATTTCTCCAATGAATTTACAGTTTTTGGAAGACTATCAGGGCTATTCAGAGAGAGGTGAAAACCAGGAGAATTGGCTGGAGAATGAACAATCTAGACCAAATAGCCAATTTGGAAAGTGAGATAACTGGGAGAATTTTTCTGGCTTGACTATTTTGACCTAGAATTTTAACTTCTCCAGTCATTCTCAAGGTTTTCACCTCTCTATGAATAGCCTTGTAAGTGCCTGGTCCTCTTTTGTTCATTGGGTTAATGTGTTGTGGGGGTTGACCTCTTCAGGACTTGGTAAACTGCTTATGTGCACTTAGTGCAAAGTTTAAAGAGTACAGCATTGAAACCGTACACCTTGTCGCCTTACTCTATACGGGCCCACTAGGGTACTATTCCATAGTTGGCACTAACATTGGTGCCTTGAGAAGTAAACATTACCTCCAGGACACGTGTGTTTAAAGCACGACGCCCATAATACATTTCTGTCGCTATCCCTGTAAGTAATCTGCTACCGCATCGGTTTTTGTGGTAGCTTCCACGAGCTTACTGTACTTTTCGCATCCTATACATAACATGGGAAGTGCAACCATATATTAGCATTTCGATAAGTAAGGTAACAAAGAACAAGCGCTAATTACCATCGGGATACAGACTGCCAAAAGTTAGCACCTTCTAAAAGCTGGTGCTAAATGATTCCTCAAATGCAAAATCATTTAACACCGCCTAAACCCGCCCCCCCTTCGCATTAAATCCCATACTCACCTCTCATCCTGCGGCGAGAACGCTGGCCCGATCCGCAGCTTCTTGTTACCGGGAGCAAAGTGAGACTGGGAACAAATAGTTCCCAGTCTCCCTCTGCTATCATTCCACGATGCTGCACCTCCTTGTGGCCCGGAAGCGCATCCGTGAGTATCCCAGCGGTTAGCTCTGAGTTCCGGAACGAGCTGCTCAGCTAGCACCTGCCCCGGAATATCACGGTAATATGGGGATGCTAAAGGAAAATCTGCAGGTGCATATTTTCCCCGTTATTGTTCCCATATTAGCTTGAATAGGGCCCTAGGAGTTCTCTGATCGTGACTGTATTGTGCGAGATGCTGAGCTGAAAATCATGCTTTCATGACTTGGGTTTGCATTTAAACAGCAGAATCCTTGTCAGTTTTCATGTTGGAGATGTATTATGTGGAATTGTGAGCCATGGACTAAGCATGTACACAGCCAATAGCCCCAACTCAAGCACAGATTAGGTTAGAGTAGCGGGAGCTGAATGACTAGAGGGGTTATTCAGAGAGATCCAAAATATCGCCGAAATGTAACCGGACACTGAAATTCAACAAACAGGGACATTTCGGAGCCATTTGGCTATTCAGAGAGCAGGCAATTCGCCAAATGTTGGCGAATTGCCTGCACGTACGGTGTCTGTTCGAGGGCAGTGAAATCCCCATAGAGAAGCAATGGGTCATCTATTCAGAGAACACCGAACAGCAGAGAAAAGTTACCGAAATGCCCTGCCATTCGGTGGTTTCATTTGGCAGGTTTATTCAGGCGAATCACATAGGCTTCAATGTTAAAAATTATTCCTGTTTAATTCAATATCTCATAAACTGTTTACTATTTTATTCTGCTGTAAAAAGACTCTTTATTTATTGATTTTTTAGGATCTTTTAAGCATTTTTCACCTATTTGTTTTTTCCTTTTTTTTTTAAAGCGTATATTTTGTTCCTGTAACAAACCTTTTCATTATCATTCATACGATCTTATTCCAGGCATTTTCATTCAGTAGTTTTTTTGCAAACAGCGTTTAAATTGTCAACTGCCTGTTGTTCTTTTTTTAACCACGTTCGTCAGCTTTTTCTGGCGGCTGCTCTGCGCTGTGATCGGTGGCTAGTCGGGTTTTTCCGGCGTGTTCGGCTGGGTTTTTACGGTGGTTTCTGCAGGTTTTCGGTGAGTGTTCGGCAGGTTTGTGGCGGGTTTTCCCTGTACTACAGGGGGCCCTGTGGTGCTTGCTGAATAAACCGCAGGGTCGGCGAACTAGAATCACCGAATCGCCCCGAAGTGCAGGGAATGAAAGGGCACCGAACGTGCAGTGATTTTGCGGAACTCTCTGAATAACTCTGTATGTTTGCTACCCTTACGTTATAAGAAATCTTAAATTACAGGGTCATTATACCACAAAAATGCAGCTTACTTAGTGCAGTTTCATCACACCATTAGCACCATGGAAACTTGCCGTGCTTATCAAGCTTGGGTGCAGTGGCGTCACTAGGGTTGGTGTCACCCAGTGCGGTAACTTATGGTGTCACCCCCCCCCCCCGAGTTTTACGGATTTTTTAAACTACTCTTACTCATAAATCAGTACTCCCATATAACACTGAATGCTCATGCACATCGCACATTACCGTAAAGTTTATTGCTGTGGAGCTCTCTCATATGCTCACACAAATTTTTGCCAACTGCCAGCAAGTACAGTGCCTGTTCGAAGGCAGTGAAAGTGAAAGCACACATGGATATATTGCCCCCAGCAGCTTTGGATATATTGCCCCCAGCAGCTCACCCATGGACATATATTGCCCCCAGCTCACATATGGATATATTGGCCCCAGCAGCTCACCCATGGATATATTGCCCCCAGACCAGCTCACACATGGATATATTGCCCCAGACCAGCTCACACCTGGATATATTGCCCCCAGACCAGCTCACACATGGATATATTGCCTCAGCAGCCCTCATGGATATGCCCCAGCAGCTCTCATGGATGTGCCCCAGCAGCTCTCATGGATATGCCCCAGCAACTCTCATGGATAATGCCCCAGCAGCTCTCATGGATATTGCCCCAGCAGCTCTCATGGATATTGCCCCAGCAGCTCTCATGGATATTGCCCCAGCTCACATGGATACTGCCCCAGCAGCCCTCATGGATATGCCCTAGCAGCTCTCATGGATATGCCCCAGCAGCTCTCATGGATAACGCCCCAGCAGCTCTCATGGATATTGCCCCAGCAGCTCTCATGGATATTGCCCCAGCAGCTCTCATGGATATGCCACAGCAGCTCTCATGGATAATGCCCCAGCAGCTAACATGGATATTGCCCCAGCAGCTCTCATGGATATTGCCTCAGCAGCTCTCATGGATATACTGCCCCCAGGCCCCAGCTCACCTCCTGCCGCCGCCGCCACCGCGTGTTTGGCTCCCTCTGAGCGTCCGGCGGAATGGAGCTTGGGCGCTCGCCTTGGGGAGCCACGTGACCAGCCGCAATCTCACGAGAACTCGGCTGGTGACGTGGTTCCCCCAGGCGAGCACCAAAGCTCAATAGCTTCGGATGCTCGCAGGGAGCCGAACACTGCGTCGCAGGTTGAGACACCCGCCCTTAGGGTGACACCGTCACCAAAGACTTTGATTTCATTTAAGTTGTGCGGGCCACACCCACCCCCACCTTGCGACGCTAGTGCTTGGGTGAATAATTTTCAGTCTTATGTTGAACTCAAGACATTATTCCTTAACAGTTGCTCTTCTTTCTGTCAAATTGGGGACACATTGAGCTAATGAAAGGTGTATCGTAGATATGGCATTTTGGCAGTAAAAATGCTGTGTTTTGACAGTGATACTGGGGTTACAGTTTATTTATTTATTTATTTATAAAGGATTTTACCAGGAAGGATACACTGAGATTTCTCTCGTTTTCAAGTATGTCCTGGGTTCAAGAACATTGAAGTGTTACAGAAATACAAAGTAATAGATAAAATGCAAAATATTTTTTTTAAAAAAACAATAAAAACAGGACAAATATACATATTAACAGAAAATGAATATAGTCAATATGTTACATGTTAACAGGTGCATTCTGTATTGAGGTATTTTAATAATGAGCTCTTGAGTGACTTAAGACTGGGGGAAGATTTGATGTTGTCTGGGAGGTTATTCCATAATTGCAGTGCTCTGTAGGAAAATGAGGATCGAGACACTGTCTTTATGTATTGTGGTATTGCAAGTAAGGTGCTGGTCCTGGATCGGAGGTTATAGGACGAGGGAATTGCTGGGGGAAGCAGCCTATTCAGGTAGGATGGTAGCTTCCCAGAAAAGCTCTTAAACACCAGGTTGGAAAGGTGAAGAGTGCGTCTAGATTCCAGCAATGGCCAGTTTAGCTCTTTTAACATGTCACAATGGTGGGTCATGTAGTTACATTGTGCACAAAGCAGCAGAATGCGTTATACAATGTAGTAAGTTTCTGAAGGTGCGTTTGCGGGACAGCTGCATACAATACATCTCCATAATCAATAGCCAGCATAAGCATTTGTTGTACAATCTGCTTTCTTACCGCGGGGTTCAAGCGGGATTTGTTTCTTTACAGGGCACCTAGTTTGGGGTAAAGTTTAGATGATAGTTTTTCGATGTGGGGGCCAAAGGATAGATTTGGGTCTAACCGCATACCTAGATATTTGGGAGAAGTGACTGTGGTCAGTGTGCCATTTGATTTTGTCCTGACACAATGTTTCATGGCTGTTAAATTGCAAACCTTTGATGCTCTTCTTGCATGGTGCTGCAGAATGCAAAGGTGGTCTTGTATCAAGCAAAAAACAGGCTGCAGCATCAATTAATAAGTATTTTAACGAGATACAGGAAGCACTACAAAATAGCCCCCACTAATATAGTTATTTTAAATTATGTTCAAGGAATCTAGACTAGATGTATGGGTGGACAATAAGGTCCCAACCAACAGCTGAGGAAAACCCAAGACCTGTCCATGGTGCTGACAGGAAAGTTGTGACACTAACTGAGGCACACATCAACACTGACTGCCTCTCTACCCCCCCACACACAGAATGACACACAGATACTGACACAAACAGTGGCGTCACTAGGGTTGGTGTCACCCGGTGCGGTAACTCATGGTGTCAACCCCCCCCTAAGTTTTACAGGGTTTTTTTTTAACTAATCTTACTCATAAAGCAGTACTCCCATATAACACTGAATGCTCATAATACACGGCGCACATTACTGTGAGGTTTATTGCTGTGGAGCTCTCACATGTGCTCACACACAAATTTTGGTGAACTGCCAGCAAGTATGGTGCCTATTCGACAGCAGTGAAAGTCCCCATAGAGAAGTAATGGTAAATCTGTTCAGAGACATCGAACAACAAAGAAATGTTTTGATATTCAGTGGTTTCATTAGACAGGTTTATTCAAGCAATATCAGGGCTATTCAGAGAGAGGTGAAAACCTTGAGAATTGCCAGGAGAATGAACAATCTAGACCAAATAGCCAATTTGGAAAGTGAGCTAAATGGGAGAATTTTTATGGTTTGTCTATTTTGCCCTAGAATTTTAAATTCTACAGTCATTCTCAAGGTTTTCACCCTTCTCTGAATAACTGAATAATAGGTTTCAATGTTAAAAATATTCCCGTTTTTACCCAATATCTAATAAAACGTTTATTCCATTAATCTGTATTAAAAAGTCTCTTTTAGAGATGTGCGTTTCGTTTCGGACCGATTCGTTTTTTTCACAAATCGGCCAGATTCGGTGATTCGGATTCGGCCGATTTTCTGAATCGGATTGGATCCGAAAAAGTACGAAACGAAATGATTTCCAATCCAAAATGAAAAATTTTCGGAATCGGAAATCATTTTCATTCCATTCGTAATTTCGGTTCCACTTCGGTAATTTTCAAAAAATGCTTAAAATATCCTAAAAAATCTAGAAATAAAGAGACTCTTTACTACAGAATATAATAATAAACAGTTTATTAGATATTGAATTAAAACGGGAATATTTTAACATTTAAGTCTATGGGACGAAACATTTCCCAAACCCTGTGGCTCAGAATTATTTTTTTAAAAAAATGCCTTAAAATATCCTAAAAAATCTAGAAATAAAGCGACTCTTTACTACAGAATATAATAATAAACAGTTTATTAAATATTGAATTAAAACGGGAATATTTTAATATTGAAGTCTATGGGGCAAAACATTTCCCACACCGAATACACGAAAATGTCCGAAATCACAAAAAAAGTCGATACAAAAAACGAGTCGATCCGAAAACATGAAAATTTACGATTTCACAAAAAAAGTCGATACGAGAAACGAAACGAACCGAAATGGAAATCGTCCGAAACGATCCGAAGTAAAAATTGTCGAATTACGAACGAAACGAGCCGAAACGAAAAAAAAATTGGTGCACATCCCTAGTCTCTTTATTTGTTGATTTTTTTCCTCTTAGTATCTATTAGGCATTTTTTTTTAAAAAAATAACATTTTTTTTCTTTCTGATAGCTTTTTTTCTGTAACAGCCCTTTTTACTATCATTATTATTCTTTATTTATAAAGCACCAGCATATTCCGCAGCGCTGTACAATAGGCACAGTATAGACAGGGTTACAATACATTGAACAACATTTGACAAACAGTACTGGAGGAGATGAGGGCCCTATTCCCGTAGGAACTCACAATCTAGGAGGGTTGGGGTTGGAAACAGGAGGAGAGGACTGCAAGGTGAGAGTGATTGATGGTTGTGTCAGTGAATAAGAACGTTTTTAGGGAGCGTTTGAAGGAAGAGAAATTAGGGGAAAGTCTGACCGTACGAGGGAGAGCGTTCCAGAGAGTGGGGGTTGCGCGTGAGAAATCCTGCAGTCTATCATGGGAAGAGGTGATGCGGGGAGAAGCTAGGCGCAGGTCACTGTTTGATCTTAGGGAGCGGGCTGGGGTGTATTTGGGGATTAGTGAGGACAGGTAGTGGGGAGCTGAGTTAGTGAGGCTTTTGTAGGTAAGGATAAGGATTTTGAACTTAATTCTGCAGTGGATGGATCATAGGTTCTTATATGTTAATTCCAGACATTTTTGTTCAGTAGTTTTTTTGAAAACAGCGCGGGACGAGTTCGTGGTGGCATTCGGTGGCTGATTCCCTGCACTTCAGGGACCCTGTGGTGAATTCACTGGGGATATTTGATTCCCTGAAGTGCGGGGAACAACAGAACACTGAAATGTCTGCGTCATTTCGGTGCTCTGTGAATATCTCCTTTAGTGGTGTTTTTTTTGCTGCCCCCTGGAAAGTGCCAGCCTAGGCCTTGCCAACCCAAGACATACTTGAAAATGAGAGAATTCTCAGTGTATCCTTCCTGGTAAAATAGTTTTGTGTAAAAAAAAAATATAAATATTTTTTTTAGGGTGTCACCCTAGGGGGTGGTGTCACCCGGTGCGGGCCGCACCCCCTGCCCCCCCTAGCGACGCTAGTGGACACAAATAAATACCCAGACAACACCCCCATTAACACACACATAGATCCCCCTCCATATGCCATACTCTGTACATGGCTTACTTTAGTTGTAACCTGTTCCCTCTCTCATAAAGGAATCTGTCCTTGTCAGTCTGGCACTCTAGGGAAAACATAGTTCACATAAGCAGCTATTCAAAGAGAGCTGAGTTTGCCACCTAATTCACCATACAGTACAATTTTGTGGCAATTTGACAATTAAAAAAGCAAGCAATTCACCAAATATTGGCAAGCTGCCAGCGAAATGCGGTGCAATTCAGCAGCAGTGAAATTCCCCATAGAGAAGTAATGGATAATCTATTCAGAAAATTCCCTGTTTTTATTACATTTTAATTCAACTGTTCATTCTTTTCATTTGCAGCAAAAAGTCTTTTTTATAGATTTTTTTTAGCCATGTCTTGGGATTTTTTTGACAAAATTTTTGATTCCGATTTTTTTTACCACTTTTCAGGGGCTTGTCGGCTTTTTTCAGTGAGTGGTTGGATTTTTCCGGCATTCGGCAGTCTGTTCAGGGGTCGTTACTTTCGGTTGATTTTCAGCTGCGATCAACGGCTGGTAAGATTTTTTGGGTGATGTTCGGCAGTCTGATCGGCGGATAACCAGCTGCATTCAGCGGTTTGCGTCTGCATTCGGCGGTTTATCAGATGCATTTGGCGGGTTTATCAGCGGCGTTCAGCGGATCCATTCGGCAAGCTTTGGGCACACTTTGGGGATCCTCCGCAGGATCAGCGAATTAAGCTCGCCAAAGGGCGGCACTCGAGAGAGCACTGAAATTTCGGTGAAATTTTCAGTGCTCTCTGAATAACCTCCCTTCCTGGTAAAATACTTTATAAATAAATAACCCCCTTAGTGATCACACCAGTCCTGGTCCCAGTTCCCCAATTGTATCCATACACTTGCACCTCGGTTGCGCGAGCTTACTGTAAATTCACGTCTCCTATACTTTGTATTGGAGATGTGACTTTGCACCTGCCTGGAGGAGAACAAGCTATTCAAACCTAGCTTGACCTCCACTAAGAAAGACAGTATTCAGTAAATGATACTGTCTCTTAAATGAAGGTATTTAGGGATTTTGCAAAAGCAAAATCACATAACACCAGGGTTTAACCTCTACCCCAATAAACCCCATACTCACCTGAGATCCAGCGGTGCAGAGGGCAGCATGATCCACTGCTTCCTCTGTCTGGGAACAGCATAGAATGGCAACAATTGTTTCCATGTCTCTCTGAGTCTCCTTCTACATCCCCTGCACATTTGAGCTCATGCAGAGCTCACGCAGGGATACATAGGGCTCCATGGAGTCCTGTAGACTCCAGGAGCTGATATTCGTGGTGGTGCTTTGCACAGCTGAAAGTATTAACCTGCTGCTCAGAATTATTCCAAGTCCAGGCGCACATAGCACAGCATCGGTAACAGACAGTAAGGGAAATTTGCTTGCGCAGATTCTCTCCCTTAACGTCTCCCAGTTTGCGCATCATTTGGAATCAGGCCCTTTGGGTTTAACTATATCAAGAACATTATTTTTTAACAGCCATGATTAAATTGCCTCTTTCACTAGATATACAGGCCAGGGTTTCCATAAAGTCTCTTTACAATTTCAAAAATGTATTCCAAAGGCAAATGAAAAGACAGATAAGTGAAAATTATCACAAAATGAGACGTATATATTTAAGTTTTTTTTTGCCTCATTTAATACACCTCTATATGGGCACCATTAGTTGCACGAAGCACATCAAGACGGTACTCGATTTCTTGCCATATTCGCTCTAGCATACCCTCATCAATGGTGGCAATGGCATCAGTGATCCTCTGCTTTAGATTAGTGATGTCCCATAGGCTTGTGCACCGATTTTTTTTTCCGTTCGATTCGGTTCGATTTTTCGGATTTTTAAACTTTTCGATTCGGCTCGTTTCGACCGATTTCTGTTACGATTCGGTTCGGCTCGATTCGTTTTTTTCGTGTACATTTTGTTTTGGAATATCGACCATTTTTCGTATTTTCGTGTCACTTAGCTCGTTTTTTGTATCGACTTTTCGTAATTTCGGAAATTTTCGTTTTTTCGGAACGTCTGTTCTCCTCGTTTCAAAGCAATAAATTTCGATTTGACACATTTCAAGTCCATTCGAAAATTCCGAAAATATTTCGTTTCGGCTCGGAAAACTTTTCGGATCTGCCATTTTCGGATCTAAAAATTTTCGGAAATTCGGCCGCATCCGAAAACACGAATCGGGAAATTTTGTGAAAATTCCGAAATTCCGAAACCCGAAACGCACATCCCTAATGTCCCATACCTTTGTTCAATATGCAATATCTTTAACATAACCCCATGGAAAGAAGTTGAGGGGAGTGATATCTGGTGAACGTGGTGGCCAGGAAATTCAGCCACCCCTCCAATCCACCAGTCAACAACCATCATTTTTCAGCAAGATGGTCACCACCACATTGGGGACTGCATGTTCGTGGGTTCCTAAATGAAACATTTCCAGACCTGCTGTTTTTTTTCCTGTGTTTGAAGTAATTGCATGTAAAAAGGAAAAATAAAGTTAGGGGTTTTTTTCTCCTGTTTCAGTTTTGTGTATTTTTCCCATGATGCAACATTTATTAAAATCTGTGCAAAAGTTTTACTTTGTTGCTGTGGTTTATCTTCTACAGTATTTAACAGTCAATGGAGTGGATGAGCAAATGTTTAGATAAGACAACAGGAAGATTATTGTTCTTCAGGCTACCTGAGATGGCAGCTGAATGAGATAAAACAGGGAGCTTAAAAGACTTCTAATCTACCCCAGGTGATTTCCTTTGAATAGATCTCAAACAATACAGTGGTGTGAATCAGTGATTGACTCATTCACTCCATTCTATGGCCAAAGCCACCCAGTGAGGAGCAAGTTATGTAAAGATACTGTGGGGGAGGAGGAAGTTTACAAAACAAAAGATAACACCCAGTGACACATATAGAGTAAAATAGTTTCTTAACTAAAGATGCAAGAGAAAAACAAAGCACATGCAATATATCAGCAACATGAAATAAACACAATAAAGACATTTCATTTTTTTGGTAGTAGGGTCCCTTTAAATCAATCTATAGACATATCTTAATATCTCCCTCCACTCTTTGCTTCTATTCCACTCAATTATATCTAGTATTTAAAGTTCCATAAAAGACAGTGTACAATGCTGTCATTGTAAAAAAAATCTTTGATACTAAACATCTATTAATTTATTTTCATATACATCTACGTATGTTATACGTATGTTGGTCAGATAGTGTGTAATGATCAGTGATAATATAAAACACAAGTTGTAGTGACAGCTCCTTGCAGATGTACCACACATGCCCTGTCCCTCACCCCACGTCCTTGCCCATCTACCCCAATGTCACAGCCTCAAAACTGCCTACTTACCAATCACATGCCTACTGCCATGACCAAACCCCATAGTCAAAGCCCGCTCACCACCTGCCATCGTCTAACTTCATTATCTGTAGCCTTTCATACAGGTACAACAATATACTGGTGTTCTGGTGGAACAACACCAAGGAAGGGGTGAATTCCTTGATGCACACACCTCTAGCAGGAGGACACAAAGAGACGTTTTGACCTTGATGTTCTTCCAAGAGAATCGAGTGGAGACAGTGGTTTGAGCTCATCTCTTTAGCGTAGCATTAGGCGTAAATATAATTTAGCATAGTTTATGTTTTGTGTTTAAATGTGATTTTGTATGAGGCTTGGCGCTAAACTTTGAAAACTACACCCATCCATAACTCATACTGTAACAGCAAATTGCCCAGATCCCATTTATTGGAAATAGAACTAGACTAATTGTCATATATATAGTTTATTATTGCAGAGGTCATTTACACGTCACAGCAATTCAAAGAACTGCGTCACAGAGCTCATGTGCTACATTCCCCACATGCAGCACAGAACTCTGGGTAAGAAATGCAAATTATGTCTGCAATTTCCCATTATTTTGCAGCCTGGGTCTGCTTTCACACAGACCCCTTCAATCAATGCCATGCCATACTAGATGTCTTATTTAGCAGAGATCAGGTTTATGCAACTGGTCAAAGCCACTCCTGGACAGCTCTGTTTCGGATTTATTAGACCCTCTTCAGCAGGAGCTAGGCATAACCAGGAGCAGTTTGATACTTGGCAGTAGGGTAAATCAGTACTTATTTAGTTTGTGGTGGAGGGCAAAAAGTGAGATTAAAACTCTACACGTCAAATTATAACGTTTATGGGCCCTATTACATTTTTCACACAAAAACGCACAAGCAACGTGTGAATTTTTGCACAAAGCGTTAAACGTTAGCGCGCGTAAATCAACGCTTGTATTACAATCTTCGCGCATTTTTTCATTGTCAAAAGAAAACGTGTGTAAAACGGATGTGCAAAAAACGCACACGCAGCAACGTTGCGAGCGGATATGAGTGTGCAGACTGTTTTTTTCACGCGATTCAGTCAATCAGAATTAAGAACCACAATTGTCTCACATTAAGTTTTTGCACCTGTCAAAGTCAATCTGCACATATATGCTGCATCAATTAAAAAAACACGCACAACTTCTCCATTTTATTGGTTTGGTATGTGTAGAATGTGTAACTATACTTTGCTGCGTATTTTTTTTAGGCTGGTGTATTTGGTTTCGGCCAGGTTGATAGAATTTGCCATTAACACCAGCTTTCAGGAGTTGCTAAAATTATGCGCGCAAAGGCTGTGCGTTACAAACTGCGCAGAGATTGTAATACCATCCGCGTACCAGCGCACAAATAAATTTGCGCTCACATTGTTAAGTATGAGACGCGCGAAGCACAGTAAGCTCGCGCAGCGTTCACGCAGGTTCACCCGCGGTAGACATATACGCGCGTTTTTTGTGATAACATTGTAATACAAAGTTCAGCGCAAAGGGTTTTGCCCCTCGCGTTAATTCGTTTTTGCGCACGCGCTGACGGTTGCGCGAAGATTGTAATAGGGCCCTATATAGTTACATTTTGTTATGCACAATTTTGCAATACAGGTCACTTTAAGAATTGCTTTCACATAACTCGTGCAGTTTAGCCAGCATGAAATACTTTTCAATGAGAAGCTTTCTTGTTCATCGATGAATTTCCTAATGGAGTTTTCAGATTTAAGGTGTTCTTCCACACAGCGTTTGAAATGGGACTGATGTTAAAATTTTTAATTCACCTTTTAATGGACTTTTACTTTTAGAAAATAAACCCCATAGTAAATGAAGGAAATGTTTAAAGATGTAAACAGGGTGTCTCAATATCAAAATAAATTGGCATCTCCCATTGCCCTTGTTTTATTGGACTGTTTGTTTCAGTGTATGGAAAGGACAAATATTTAAGTTTTTGGAATGAGATGCAGACTTGTATGTATATCTACTCTCATCCTGAATGTTTTTTGTAGTTAACATGCGTGGTCACACGTCACTTGCACCTTTGTAAATATTATTTTTTCAGTAAACAGAGTTTTGTGCATTAGATAATTTCTGGCAGTAAGAAGAACTATCTTATCCACTAGCTACAAAATCTGTAAAAAAAATAACTTGTAGCAGAGGTATTATTATTCCCTGAGGATATAAAATGAAACATATCTTTACTGCCCAAGACAAAGCGGTAACGTAGTGTATGGATGATATATGACAAATAAATACAACTTCAATACGCAAGAAAGTTTGTTGTTTTTTTTATTGCTTGTCTTGTCAACGTTTCAGCATTTTGTTCAAAATCTTTGATCAGGAGGAAAACTAAGGAAAAACTGCTGAATGTTGAGGAGAAACTAGTAGACCTGTCAATACTTTTATTTGATAAGTGCATCCGTTTGGTTCACCAGTGGTGGCTAGTGGTTTGGTTTACGTGTATGCTGTGAATTGGAGAGTATCACCGAGAATGCACTTTATATTCTGTCAGGTTTACCGCATACTTTATTACAGATATTATGTTCATTTTCTATATATACATATATATATATATAATTGCAGATGTCATTTGCATGTCTTATCCAGAATTCTGGGCTGCATACAAGGAATGTAGCACATGAGCTCTGTGATGCAGTTCTTTGAATTGCTGTGTTGTGTAAATGGCTTCTGCAATAATAAACTTCATAATTTGCAGGCTGTGGAGGCTTTTAATCTCATTTCTTGCTCTCCACCACAATCTAAATAAGTACTGATTTACACTAAGGGTCAAGCATCAAACTGTGACTGGTCATGCCTAGCTCCTGCTGAAGAGGGTTCCAAAAAATCCAAAACAGCACTGGCCAGGAGTGCCTGTGACCAGTTGCATAAACCTGATCCCTGCTAAATAAGCCATCTAGTATGGCATGGCATTGATTGAATGGTTCCGTGTGAAAGCGGACCCACGATACAAACAGATGAGAAATTACAGATGTCATTTGCATGTCTTACCCAAAGTTCTGTGCTGCAAATGGGGAATGTAGTACATGAGCTCTGTGATGCCGTTCTTTGATTTGCTGTGATGTGTAAATTGCCTCTGCAATAATAAACCTATATAATTTGCAGTGTGGAGGCTTTTAATCAAATTTTTGCCATCTACCACAAGCTAAAGAAGTACATTATATATATATATGTTACGGGTAAAGCCCGAAGTGCGGTTAATCCTAGGATTACCCAGGCTTCATTAGCAAAAGTCCGAAGTGAAATGAAATTTTGGACTTTACCCGGGTAATCTAAAAAGTATCCAGAGGCCTCTGGGTACTCCGGTTTTCTGCTCTGTTTTAACCGGGTAATTCGCACATTACCCTAGTGTTTTTGGATAAAGTGTGATGTGCAACAAAACATCGGACTTTATCCAGGTAATCTGCAAAATATCCAAACACCTCTGGGTACTCCGCTTTTCTTGGGTTTTTAGCAGGTTATAGATGACTGAATTCCGAGGATTACCCGGATAAAGCTGCAAACTGTTATCTGACCGATAAAAAAATTGTGGTTTTTGGTTATTTTTAACGAAATTGTATCCACAGTCACAAACCACACTAAATAACCGCCATGTAACTCTGTGCATTAATTGTCTGAAAATTAATTTATGAAGATAAAGATATTATATAAAGAGTGACCTGATGGTTATTATGTTTTATAAAGGATATAAAAACACATATGACACATAATAAAGATCATGTAACTCTTTCACATTCATATAAGAAACATATCCTGTCACTCTGTATATTCATTATATCCCCTTAATACGTTTTAATGTTTGTCTTTTGCCATTTTCTTTGATAAAATCCATAGATAATAGCAAAATTCACTTGGTGGGGTTGGATGCTCTGCAGATTACCCAGGTGAAGCTGTGGATAGTCCTCAGATTACCCGGGTGAAGCTTCAGACTTGCACATTATCCGGGTAAAGTGCGAATTTTTCAGCTCTTCCAGACCGTTACCCAAGGACAGTTGGTTAGTCCTAAAATTACCCGGGTAAAGTCCGAAATTTTCATTTTTTTGCAGCTTTACCCAGCAGTTTTGGGTAATGTCAGGAGGATATTACCCGGGTAATCCTAGGATTAACCGCACTTCGGTCTTTACCCGTAACATATATATATATATATTTATTTAGCTTTGAAGAGGCTGCACACGTGTGTGAAAAATAATACATTTTAATCCATTAGATTAAAAATGAACCAAAGTTTTGGCTCTTTTAAGAGCCATTTTCACCTTGAAAATGGCTCTTAAAAGAGTCGCAACGTCGGCTCATTTTTAATCTAACGGAATAAAATTTATTATTTTTACACACGTGTGCAGCCTCTTCAAAGCTCAATATATATCGATATTTTTTGGCTAAACACTGTGGCTACTACTGTTTGATATTTTGATGATAGGTAGTTGCTGGGACCTAGTGCGATATATATATATATATATATACAATAAGAAAGAGCAATCCATATTATTGACCACCAGGGTTCAGCAACCTGGGCCCTTCAGATGTCTTGGAACTACATTTCCCTTGAGGCTCATGGGAGATGTAGTTACAAAGCATACAAAGGACCATGGTTTCAGACCCCTGCTTTAATCCATATATTGAAAAACTGGTATTGTGTCGTCAGGCCCATTCATTTTACATAACATGTTCATAAAATAGCCAGCATTATCTGTTTTTTGTGAAAATGTTATTTGTGTTTGCGTTGTGAATTAAAAAAAGGAATAAATTCCATAATTAATGTTACTATTTAAGATATTGATTAAATAAACCATGTTATTAATATTTTGAATGAATAGCCTCAATGGGTGAGCGGGTGGGAGAGCTGTAATAAATTTATGGAACCAAGGTAGCAGCAGGCCAGAAAATTTTATGAATCCATTGTCTGGAGAATCCAACGTCTGCATCCCTAAAAACACACTCCATGAAAACTTAGTGTAAGTAATCCCTCCCCGGCTTTGCTGCAATGTGATGCAGCATAATAAATGAATGAAGGTACCAGATACGATCTCCTGGCCCTCACACAAGGGATCACATAGAGTACAGAGCCTCCAGGCTCAAAAGCACGCTCAGCTGATTTCCTTGGAGATTTGTGAAGATAATGTGCTATCCTGGACTTCATCTTACTGTGCAGCAATACTGTGTGTGGCACAATAGTAGCGGGATAACTTTAAGTGGGATAGAAGATATGTTGCGTCACCAAAGTATTTCATGGACTGGTTTATCGTGACCTCTAGAGTCTGTCTGACTGTAACCAAATAGAAAAGCCAGTTCTTATCAGGGCAGCATTTTAAGGTTGTCAGCCAATCCCAAAGCACATCAGAGCCAGCTACTTACAGTGTATGTTCTGTATAGGCTCACAGTAACAGTATTTCTACAGAGGTCATTGCAGGTCTAAACATTATAGGGTTTATTCACGAAACACCGAACTTGCTGCTGAATTGCACCGAATGGTGAATTTTACCATTCGTTGCAATATAGCTGCAGTTTGTCTATTCACCAAGCTGTTAATTCGCCAAATACAGGCGAATACAGGCGAATTGATAGCAAAATACGATGCAGGTCGTTAGTCTGCGGCAACAGCGAAATTGTTCCATAGAGAAGTAATGGTTCGTCTTTTCACAGAACGCCGAACTGCAGCGAAGTTATAGCGGAATAACTTGATTTTCGGTGTTACTGTTAAACAGGTTTAAACAGTCAAATCATAGGATTCATTGTAAAAACGTAATATCTTTTTAATAATTTTTAAAAATGACCGTTTAATTTTTCATTTTCAGCAAAAACCGTTTTTATTTTCTTTTATAAAATTTTTGAGTCACAATATTTAAAAAGAAAAAATCGTTCTGTAACAGACCTTTTTTATTATATTTACACACATTTTAATACATCTTTATTGGTTTAAACACATATTGAAAATGAGAGAAATCTCAACGTATCCTTCCTGGTAAAATACTTTATAAATAAATAAATAAATAAATATTAGGAATGAATATGAATGAAAAATTAGAACAGGACAGGAATTAGCCAAGGCCACTTTGTCTCTTTCGGTGCTCTTCGGTAGGGATGAGCTGTTCCGTTCGATCGGTTCGGAGTTCGATTCGAACTTTGGCAGTTCGCAAGTTCGCGAACTTCGAACTTTTTGGCGTGTTCGGTTCGAGTTCTAAAAATAATTTTTTTGGAAAAAAGTATAAAAAATGCTTAAAAAAATCCTAGAAAATCTAAAAATAAAGAGACTCTTTACTGCAGAATAGTATAAGCAATGGTTTATTAGATATGAAATTAAAACGGGTGAATTAAAACGGGTATATTTTTAACATTGAAGCCTATGGGATAAAACATTCTTGTTGCTAAAACATCAGGCCAACGAAGCCCTCTAAATCAGGCACTGTAGAGGGCAGCCCGCCGGAGCCTCCCTCCCAAGGACCCCTTGACTTGAGGAGCATGTGGCCGCATGATTACAGAGCTGCGACTGTGCGGGCTGGCCAGCCGGGTGCATGTGGCAGAGAGGTGGCGCAGGGACTCCAGAGAGGGAGCCACGGCAGAGCCCCCTTCCACCCAACCAGGATCCAGGTTGCAGGGTACATGTGGCAGAGAGGTGGCGCAGGGACTCCAGGGAGGGAGCCACGGCAGACCCCCCTTCCGCCCAACCAGGATCCACTGACCACCAGGCTAAAATAAGGCGACACATTTTTAAAAAAAATAAAATCCGAGGACATTTTTAAATGTCCCCAGCAACATAAAATAAAACTTTTTTTTTCTTTCTAATACTCACCTGATTCCTAGATCCACAAACTGTAGAGGTGCTGCCCGGCAGTGTGCGGAACCATATGCTGCATTAATTATACTGTAAGGCTGGGTTCACACCTGCGTTTTATTTACGCGTGCAATACGTGCGTTTTTTTAACGTGTGTACTGCGCACACGTAAAAAACATGCAAACGCGCATTGCAGCTCGTTCACGCCATAGACTGCAGAGTGAACGCGCTGCAATACGCCCCAAAGAAGCTCCTGTACTTCTTTGGGCGTAGGACGTTTTACAGCGCATTCCTGCGCGCTGTAAAACACCCAGGTATGAACGGGTCCCATAGCAAATAATGGGATTTCCCTGTTTATGCGTTTTACAGCATCCAGGAATGCGCTATAAAACACTTAGGTGTGAACCGGGCCTTAAGGTGCTGCCCGGCAGTGTGAGGATTCATATGCTGCATTAATTCTTCTTCTTACAAACTTGGTTACTTAACCCGTTTGCGTTTGGATTGTAATATTGTGACATCCAGGGCCCCGGGTGGCGACCGGGGGGGCCCGGACGTATGGTGCCGCCAGCTGGCTGAATGCCAGGACCTCCGGCGGCACCTGGCGCAGCTGTGAGTGATCAGGGGGCAGGGCGCGGCTTGATGACGGAGAGCCGCCGGGACTGGTGTGCGCCAATTCTCACCATATACAGTAGCGCAGTACTAGTGCCTAAACATTGTTGAGCTGTTTTTTTTATAACAACTACTCTCGTTCTATGCCCCTGTCTGGTATATTCCACTGCTTGTTACTGCTGGTGCGCTTCCATCCTGCCATACACTATAGCGCAGTAATATTTGGGTGCACTGCCACTGACGCCTATGTTACCAGATTCATATAATTTTAATATTGGACCGCAGGGTCCAACCCTGCACTCTTCCACAATACCACAGAGGGGTTACTGTATGATGGCACTTGCTGGACTGGCACCAAAGGCACAATATTTGGGTGCACTGACGCATTTACCAGATTCATATCTTTTTAATATAGGACCGCATGGTCCAACCCTGCATTCTTCCACAATACCACAGAGGGGTTACGGTGTGACGGCACTGTTGCCGACACTAAAGGCCCAATTTTAAAGCACCTATTGTAACTTTCATCCAAAGCCTGCATAAGTTTCACAATAATTTAGCCAAAAAATCACTAAACTTGTTCTGCGCGTCCTAAAATGTCTTTTCATACAGGCTGCCACCCCAAGCAGTTGTTTATGAATAGATTAAAGGAAAAGCATTTACCGTCATTTGAAACGTCATTTTTTTGTTTTTAAATGTTTCTATACATCCTACAAATTCACCACTTCACGGGCAGGTTATGGGGACCTCCTAGGCACAATATTTGAAGGAACTTTTCGTTTTTTATTTTTAACCCTTAATTCATGCAAAACTCACTGTCCCTTTAAAAACTTCTTTTTTTTAAACTTTTTGTCCTTGTTTCCTGTCCCCCAGGGCACTACCCGGACCCCCATACACCTTTTATGGCAAATATCTTGCATATATGCCCTCTTGCAGGGCACTCTAAAAACCAAACTTTTAAGTCCCATTGACTTGCATTGAGTTCGGTTCGAGTTCGAACTCGAAATTTTGAAAAGTTCGAGTTCGAATGCGAACCGAACACGGGGGTGTTCGGCTCAACCCTACTCTTCGGCAACATTCTTTTTTATGGGGCTTTGGCGCACTACAATGACCATTTGCTAAATAGAGAATTCACCGAAATTTCAGCGAAATGTAATCAGCAAAATGCGCCAAAGTGAACGTGAATAGACCCTTACTTTTTTTAGTTCTTAACAACTAAAATGCTTAAAATAATGGACGCATCTTACTTATTGGATGACAAATTGTGTTTATTGATTTTTTCATACTTGAATCTACTTTATCTTTCAGCGTGCATTATTGGTCTCTTTACCTGTAGAATTGACATTTACATAGCTATAGGTTTATCACTTAAACATTTTTATAATAGCATGGGGGGTTATTCACTAACCACTGTAGTTTACCAGTGTTGCAATAACGATTAAACTTCAGTGATACTGAGAGGGATATTCAAACAGCGGCACAAGTTGTTTAATTTTCCCTTTTGGAAACTGCCGGAGTTTATCACCATGGCAACAACAATAAATTATGGTAATTAGTGGATAACCCTGATAGTATATTATAGGGGTTATTCACTATTCCCCGATGTTTGCAGATGTTTAAATACCAGCAAAAAAAAAGGTATTGCAGTGTCGACAAACACCAGCACTTCACAAAAACTAAAATCCAAAAGAATGTAAGGAGAGGCTGCACTGTGAAACTTCTTCCATCATTCTTTGGATTTTAGTATTGTGAAATGCTGGCTTTTGCATGTACTGTATTTGCGACACCAGCAAACACTGGCTTTTATGACTAACCCCTTATCTGTCATAGTATTTGCTGATTGATTGATTGAGTTTTAATGTGGATAAGTGCAAGATAATGCACCTGGGACGTAAAAACCCAAGGGCTGAATATAGAATATTTGATACAGTCCTAACCTCAACATCTGAGGGTTGGGATTTAGGGGTTATTATTTCAGAGGATCTAAGGGTAAGTAGTCAATGTAATAGAGCAGCAGGAAATGCTGGCAGAATGCTTGGTTGTGTAGGGAGAGGTATTAGCAGTAGGAAAAGGGAAGTGCTCATGCCACTGTACAGAGCACTGGTGAGACCTCACTTGGAGTACTGTGTGCAGTACTGGAGACCGTATCTCCAGAAGGATATAGACATCTTAGAGAGAGTTCAGAGAAGGGCTACTAAAATGGTGTACGGCTTGAAGGAGAAAAGTTACCAGGAAAGGCTTAATGATCTTAACATGTACAGCTTGGAAAAAAGACGAGACAGAGGAGATATGATAGAAACATTTAAATACGTAAAGGGAATCCACAAGGTAGAGGAAGGGAGTATATTTAAAAGGAAACAATGTAGCAAAACAAGAGGACATAGTCTTAGATTAGAGCGGCAAAGGTTTAAAAGTAACATCAGAAAGCATTATTTTACTGAGAGGGTGGTGGATACATGGAACAGCCTTCCAGTTGAAGTGGTAGAGGCCAAAACAGTAATTGAATTTAACCACTTGGCTGCTATGGACGCACTCAGCGCGTCCAGCCAAGTGGTTCTCCTGTGCTACGGACACGCTCAGCGCGTCCGAGCACAGGAGGCAGCAATCCGCCGGATTCCGGCGGATTGCTGCGCCCCCCCGGTGCGGGCTGACATCTTCGATGTCAGCCCGTCAATCCGGGACCCCGGCGGGGACATTAGGTGTCATCGCGGCGACGCGATGACACCTAATGCAGTCGCCCCCCCCCCGCATGTGCGGAGGAGGCGCCTGAAAGGGAGGGGGTGAGGTCCTTCGGACCTCTCTCCCTCCCGATCGGCAGCGTTGCGGGGGTTAACCCAGGCACCGATTGGAAGGGCACAGCCTGCCCTTCCAAATGGTACCTGGCATTAACCCCTGGGGAGCCGGATCACGAATCGGCGCTGAAAAGCGCCGGTTCGTGATCCTTTCCCGGAGCTGGCCGACATCTTGGATGTCGGCCAAGCCTCCGGGAACTCCCCCTGAGGACTGGCGTCATCGTGCATAGCACGATGACGCCAGTCCTGGAGTTAACCCCTAGCTGCCACCAACGGTGGAGATAGGGAGTTCCAATGAACTCTCTATCTCCCGATCCGTGACAGCTAGGGGTTAATGTTTGGTACTGTTGGATCGGCCAGAGCATGGCCATTCCAACGATACCAAACACGAATGTGAAAAAAGTTTGTAAAAAAAATAAATTAAATAAACATAAAAAAAATATTTTAAAAAAAAATTATAAAAAAAAATAAACAAGTTTTTTTTCTTTTTTTTGGTTTGTTAATGCAGCAATATTGTTCCCATTTCAATTATAATGTGAACAATGATGCTGCACTAACGATTTTTGTATGCGGTGCGTTTGTTAAAAATCGTGTAATTTCCCCCAAAAAAAAACGTAACGAGACCCCATCTCTAATTTTTTTAACAAGCGCACCCCATACAAAATATAACCGCAATTGCTCGCATGTTAAAATGTGAAAAAAAAACACTTTACACATTGTAAATTATTGAAAAATTATATTTTATTGCATTTATTGTTATAATATACAGACAGGTCATGACGTATACATATAATAATGACATATTATGAATCTGCCGAGTCTGATGGAAAGAACGATATATAATATGTCTGGGTCATATACTAAAATAAGCCTTCAAAACACGTTTAAACATGATGAGCAAAACCGGTAAAAATGACCTCAGCACAGGGGCGGGAAAAGCCTCAGCAGCGAAAGGGTTAAGCAAGCATGGGATAGGCATAAGGCTATCCTAAACAAAAGATAAATCCAGGTAAAGTATCCATGTAATTGGGCAGACTAGATGGGCCGAAAGGTTCTTATCTGCCGACATTTTTCTATGTTTCTATGTTTCTATGATTACCACAATATGCAAAATACACGATGA